>OZ057413.1:74356026-77110918 GCA_964056705.1 Troilus luridus | reverse complement strand
GAATCAATAATTAATAAACTCAAAATGTCTCCTAATCAAATTGTATGGGGGCAGTAAACCTGCATTGTTTAGCGAATCTCCAGCTGTAAAGAATATTTAGTGCAACAGTATCATAATAATTTATCTCCCGCATATTACATAGCGCAATAAAGCAATTGGCCAGTAATAACAAACAAAATTACATTGAGAAAGCTAATTGCAGTCGCGATGATGCAACAATTGCCGATTCAGCTACCGTTGTAATCCGAACAAGAAGGCAAACTTCCAAAACCGGAAAAAGGTACGAGCTGGCTTAAGTCTCAAAACGCAAGCTAGTCGGTAAACACGGAACCGGAAAAAATTCATGCAAAGAATATTAAATATCCTGGTAATAAAAAATTAAATAAAACACAATTATTTAAATTGCAAAGAGAGTTTGGTACAATTATTGAAAATCTAGAGCATCAAAGATGTTTATCCATTGTTACAGACGATCCAACTTGGAATTTTTCTGGTAAGCACTACAACCATTTCAGAGCATATAACATTTAAATCAATATCAAATGTTTAGATTAATAAGAGAATAAAATATCTACATGAGTAAAATGTAAACCATTATCTACAGAAAATTGTTATCTAATTATTAAATATAAATTATATTATGTTGTTGACATATTAATAGATGAATTGACAATAATTCATTACTTATAGTGTAAATGATAAATTTATAACGGAATAAAAACTAAAATCCAGTTCATACTAAATATCATACTGCTGGTGATAAATATATTTATTTTAGGTGCATAAATATGAAGATTTAAAATAATAAATATTTAAAGCAGGAAAAACAGATGTATATTAATTGGAAAACAGTATATCTGACAAAGGAGTTATTTTTTATTTCATTCAATTGGCTTTGTATACTCCAGGAATGTATCTCTATATTGTATTCCCTATTAAGCAAGCTCTGATTGTAAAAAAATAATTCTATAATATAGCATCCGAATGACTTTATTTATTATAAACTAGTGTATTATTGTAAAAACTCAACCTTAGTCAAAGATATATGTACCTAACAAATATTAAGTTTTTTCAGTTAAACTTACACTTATGTGAACCTTTAGCATATGGTAATAGTTTACAACGAAATTGACTATTGGCCATAATAATATTTCATTTTATATAATGAGTAGAATTATGCTATATTTATTGTTGAGTTTTTAGCATTTTAACCAATTATTGTAAAAATAGACGTAGAGACACAGTCCCCTATCCCTACTGAACCTTCACCACCCTCAATAATTGTGCATCCTGCTGCGCTTACTGGAATCATAAAGCATATAATCTTTTAAATCGGACAAGAGTCTTCGAACTTGTGGGTTGGAGGAGTTTTATGCAAACGATTATACGATGGGTTCCTGAACCAGGAACCACTAAGTTTTGTCAATATTGTTATTATGACATTGCTTATTAAGAAGTTCACAGCCCCAGGAAGACAAGGTTACTTCCTGGGCCTGAGCAGGTGCATTCACCCTTACCCCTTCCACATCTCCTATCCGCATATATATAGAAGTAAGAGATTTTGTCTGCTGTTACAGCTAGTTGCCAGTAGATCACTTAGACTTGCAATGTAATTGTACTTCTGCTTGATAAAGTACTAGAGCTAGTAAAAAATTTATACAAAATGGTTGTTACTAAAACCTTACATGTTAGGTAATTAATTTATTTAACGTCACGTTATGGTACAATAGCTAGTTGGACGATGCTATAGTGTGAGTCCTGAATTTTTCCAATACCTGTATAGTTAGGATAGGGATCTTGAGCCAGTGAATGATACCACACAGGCTCGGGACACTATTTTACGTTCCCTCCGAAAGATATGACAACGGGTTTTTTACTCCCTTTAAAAAATCGTAAGGTAACTTCATTTAACTTATAACTTTACTACTTCGGTAGATTTTAATCTACTTATTAACTTTTTTTACTATATAAAAAATGCATTTTAACCCTTTTATGAGAGAGTTTTTTTGTATGTGTGTGTCGGACGACACGGACGCCAATCCTATTTCGCTTGATACACACAGTACACTTTCCAATCCATTTCATGATGTCGGAACTAAAGTTGGACCCGTAAAATTTATCTTTTATTGCATTGTAAGTTTCCTCAAAACCCCTATGATAAACCTAATAGGTATGATAATCAGAGATTATTTCAATTTGATTTCATTTCGTAGTATCTCTTAATTCTGTTGGTGTGGAATTTCTTTAGAAAAAGATTACTTAATTTTATAAAAGTCGAAAATGGAATTTTTCTATGTTTGTATTACTGTTGCAGTAAACGCCATAAGTTGTATTAGGTTTGATAATTTTTAGTAATTCATTTTCCAATTCATTCGAAGTTTCCATCTTTAATTTTTATGTACTTTTTTGTTACGAGCAATATGTTTATAATAATAAAAAACTGAGAATAATTCTACTTTAGTGCTCACATTCCGCTCAAGCTCACCACCAAGCCCAATTAATGCCATTTTTTAGTTGTTTATTTATTCAACGTCACTCACTTTATGCAACAATGGGACCTGAATTTTGCCCCTCTAGGTATGATTAGGATAAGAAACTTTAACGGGAGCCTGACACCGAACAGATTCGGAGTGCCCATTTTATGTTCCCTCATGAGTACGGGATAACGTGATTATTTATTCCTTTTAAAAAATCCTAAGCCCACCTGCTTCGCTGTGAACCCGCGAACGAAGGTTGTTTTGCTGACGTGAATTACAAATATTACACGCTCGTATTTGATTCTGACATGTTTCAGAAAGAAAAACCAATGCCATTCCTTTTAAAGTTGCATATTTTTTCAACTGCTTATAGAGAAGTACCAAGCTTGTTATTTAAAAATAACACTGCATTCAATACGTTACCTTTTGCATTTTAATACAGAGGTAAAACCTTTATTTTGATAAAAATGATATGAAAATTCCGAGGCGTTGGTGGTAAACTGTCAATAGAGCGATTAAATACAATGTTACTGAACAAATTAAATCTTCTCGTTTATTGAACCATACAGCTTTCAAATGTGAAGTGCCTTACTCATTGTAAATACATTGTTTATTGATCAAAATGATTATTTCTTATGAATAGGATTGATTAAGGGGGCAAATCAAATTTGAATTGCAGATTTATGGCTGTTTTTTTTAATAATTATTAATACCATTTAAGGAGACCTAAATGCGGAGTTAAAAGTACTCTATGCATTAATGTCAAAAAATATACACTCATGGTTTGATTATTAATATGTTATGTACGTATACCATCTATATCCCCTAACATAGTTCGGGCAACTATTTTTTATAGTTCGTGGGACTGGAATAGCTCAGCGTGCGGAGTCCAGAGGGACGCGGATCCAAATCCAGCTGTGGCAAATAAATAATTTAATTTGTTGATAGCCACAAATGGATCCTGTGAAATATGCAGATATACCTAGGGCTCCTCCAGCACAACCATTGTCCAAGAAACAGTATAGTCCCTACCATGTTCAGAACCCAAGTTCTGAACCATGTTTTGAACCCAAGTTCTGAACCATGTTCTGAACCCACCCTCCATGAGTGCAGATTTGTATACATATAAACCCTGTAATTCCAATATTTTTATTTAGTCAACATTGTTTTATTTACATATTTTACTTTAGGAAACTAACAATGGTCCATTATTTTTGTACATTTGTATTCTTCTTATCTAATTAGTTACCCAGAGTAAAATTTGTTTTCATTTCATCATAAAACTAATTAGTTACCTTAAGCTGTACAGTATTTCTTCCAGTAATAGCAGTCCATTCCATTACCTATCCTAGTAATAACTAATAATTAAGTAATAAATAATTAATCAAAACTTTTAATTGTAATTTTGGCTTTTACATTAAGTTGCTTAATTTCCGTTTTATGATATTTTTGTAACTCAATTAATTAATAGACTCAGACTTCAGTTTACATTTTAAAAAAAAAACCTGTACCACTACGACCCGTGAGCGAGTGTGGGGGGTTCTGCAAGGAGGTGACTTGTGCTAGGTCACGCTCAACCGCCAGGTTTTTCCCCCTTATTTTGGGTACCCTATTTTTATAATATTTTATAGAGGCTGGGTGAGCCCCAGGAGGGTCCTAGATCCCATATGATCCATCTCCCGCCGCAAAAAGACTAAATAAAAGTGACTCCCTGCAGCGGGATTTGAACCAGGATTTCCGGCATGGCCACTCAGTGCTCTACCACTGAGCCACTCCGCTCCCTCAGTTTACATTAGGTCCGACATAAATTGCATGGACAGAATTTTGTTTTCTAACTTCATAGGGACGCCAATATAGTTCCTTCAGTATTACAGTAATATTACTCGAATGTTAAATGTTTTGTTTGGATAGAATTTAATAAAAATTGATTTTGTCGTGGTCCTTATACATATTTCGCATCAGTACCTCACGCACCCTTCAACTCTTGCCAAAAATCTTCTTTATTTCAGTTACGGCTTTTTATTTTGAAGCTAGTAACTAGAAAAACAAATTCGCACCACTAAAACTGGTGAAGGGTCTGGATTCAATGCGTGGTAGAGACTGTACTGGTTCGACAATAACGTTTGTGCAGGAACGTGATTTGTCACACATCACGCTCAATTGCTAGAATTCCCCCCCCTATTTTGGGTACCCACTTTATATAGGGTGGGTGACCCCCACGAGGGTGACCCTAACCCAAAAGATCCATCCCCAGATGTTAACAGATTAAATGAAATCGGCCACTGCCGGATTTGAATCCGAGACTTTCGGAACGGCAATTGAGCACTCTATCACTGTGCCACTCCTCTCCCTAGTAACTAGAGGTTCCCCTTTCTTTTTCTTTTTTTTACTAGAAATAAGGACATTTTTAATTTTTTATGCGTTTCAATAGGCTAATCAAAATCATTATCTTGATATCATTATCGTCTTTGAGATTTAATTAATCACTCACTAGGTGGCGCTACAAGTCAAGGTGGCAATTAGTCTACGGAACACCTGATCATTCCCCAATCCTTGGCACCCTCTTTCCAGTCCTTAACACTTCCCTGGCATCTTTTCCCGCCTCTTACTACACTACAGTCACCTTCTTCTTTCAGCACCAATCACTGCTCTAGAATCTTCCAGAGCACTCCATCCTCGTTCATGAGAATAAAGTGTCCTGAGACAGGGTGTATTAAATTAACTATATCTTCATTTTAAAGATGCCATGGACTAATTCCATAGACTATTTTATCGTATATATCGAATTTCCACTATTTCCTAGACGAATATTTTCTATTTATTGCCATCTGTGCAAGCCTTATTGTCACTTTTAACTGTGATTCAGGGTTTATATAAATTTATTTTAGGTTTTCCCAATAACTTTAATGATGAGAATATAAATAAACACGGTTTCAAAATAAGCACGGTTCACTTGCATACTTCTAGTATAAATTTCTCTAATTTCGTGCCCTACTACTCTGTTATATCTCTTTGCCATAGAGGTCAGCCTATGTCTCCTACCTGAACGTGGTAATTGTAAGACTGACGGACGAAGTTACTCAACAATTTGTTTTCCATTTGTTTCCATAATAGGTGAATTATAGCTTAAAATAGACAATTTAACAGATAGCTAGAACGAGTCAGATAGCAGCCGGCTAGCAATCATACAAAACCTTTCATAATCACGCCACCTCAAGTTTGTAGTTCTGCGACTGAAACAAATGAAAGCCATTCAAAAGGCTAATAATTTATTGGTCAGTTCGATTTTAATTAGAAAGGTATGTTTTTATAATTTATTTTATTTTATACACTTTTTGAATTAAATACTTCCTTGCATTCTGCCATCAAACAGCCTATCCATTTTCACATGCAATGTACCATATTTCCTATATAGGGATGGTATGTCTTCCACTCTAAACAACTCTATGAAATAAAATATTTCAAAATCCTGAAACTTACACTATTTACTGTAAGAACAGGTCTATCAGCTCATATATACATATATATTTTTTAAAACCTTATATTTTAAGGTGGAATTATAACATTGGTAGTCCTGATTCAGAAAATTGATCACATACTAGTTCTGGAAGCTTCATAATATGGTGTACTTTCTCGATTTGAGCAAGTTCTTTTTTTTTTCGGGCACAATCATACATAAACCAAATATCAATATTTGATTTATCGTTAGCGTGGAACTGTTGTAATTGTTCTTCTGTACCCATTTTGGCTTTTGCGATTATTTATTTTATAGATAGAATGTCATTCGGTAGCTAAGTCGTCTACAATCAGCATCGCTTTTACTCTAGAGGGAAGGTTTTTCCTAAGATCGGCAGTGGCATAGTGAGTAAAGCATTGTGCTATCTTACTTTTTCATACAATAGGAGCTCTTGTCTTACCTCTGCTGTCTAAGATCCTTTAACTTTTATTGATGTAAAATTTTTATTAGCTGTTATATTCTTCATTAAGCAGCGTTGGTAAATGTGTTTGCTAGTGACTACTTGGATAGAAGCGGTGCCAACCAAAGGGCTATAAAAGACAGCAGGCAATTAGGCAACAAGTGCACTACTCAATGGCTGAACCAATCTTACCTTAAATGTTATTTCTCTATCTCATCTATGGTGCACACTCTTTTTGGGCTCTAAATCATGCAAAGGTGTACAAACAAATTAAAATTAAATTGTAAAATTTAAATATTTTTATTAAATGTATGCAAACTCACTATAAATACCTACATTTAATATATATATACAGGGTGTCCCATTTCATGTTGATCAAACGTTTTTAACTTTTAAACAAAACAAAATTCAGAAAAACGTTTCAGGTAAAAGTTGTAGTTATTCAGGTCCAGTTTGAAGAAATAAAAAAAAAATTTTTTGTTTTTTTCACTTTAAATGGTCAATATCGACCTTCAAACAATGTACTTTCCTCTTGAACCCCATTTATTTTTATTTTTCTGAAATGTACAATACAAATCATTTATAAAATATTAACAGTACCTCGAAAATGAAGAAAATTAACAATTTTTTTCTTTAAAAACGTCGAAACAGAAGGTTTTTAAATGTCCAGACATTTTCTAAAAGTTTCAAAATACATTGATTAGTAAGTTATTACGACTAAAAACTCTTAAATAAAAGAACTTAATGATACATTACGTTTCCTCGTAAAGGAGGTATAGTATACTAAAGTAGTGAATTTTGAATGATTTTTCTACTTAGACTATGAAAGATAGAAAAAAAATTAATAAAACATAAATGTTTTAGATTGTAAATTTCAGAAATGGGGGTCAAGATGAAACTACATTGTTTGAAGGTCGCTATTGACCACTTAAAGTGAAAAAACAAAAAATGTTTTTTTATTTCTTCAAACTAGTCCTGAATAACTACAACTTTTACCTGAATCGTTTTTCTGAATTTTGTTTCGTTTAAAAGTTAAAAACGTTTGATCCACTTGAAATGGGACACCCTGTATATATATATATATATATATATATATATATATATATAAATCCTTTAAATTTCGGAAACAATTAATCAACTAAAAATCAACATTAATAAAGTGCTTTTATTAAAATGAGAATATTTCAGAATTCCCATTACACATAACATGTGTAAAAAATGAGATTAATTTGACAAAAAATATTGCTGTGTTCTGTGAATCCTATTCATGTAAATATAAAAAATCGAGCATCTACCAGTTGAACACGGGTTTTCATATAAAAACAATTTTTTAATATTTCTTTATTATTATTACCTTTTTGGGCACATTTGACCACTTGAGCCTAGTGTTTTTTTTTTTACGATTTGCCCAGTACTTGTTCATTCGTTCCTATCCTAATTTTCTCAATTCGTCTGAAATCTCGATACATGTGGCTTATTTCGGCTGAAAATTTGTGAGTCTTGAGAAGGGTATTATTTTTT
Source organism: Troilus luridus (assembly GCA_964056705.1). Taxonomy (NCBI): domain Eukaryota; kingdom Metazoa; phylum Arthropoda; class Insecta; order Hemiptera; family Pentatomidae; genus Troilus; species Troilus luridus. Next base: position 77,103,003 of record OZ057413.1, on the reverse strand, counting down.
TCCTTTGCATCTGCTCTCAAGAACAAATTCTTTGAGGTCCTGCTGAATTTCATGGATCCATTTTCCTCCTGTCTTCTTTCCCAGATTTCTTAGTGTTAGTTGTAAAATCCGGTTTCTTGGATTCTTAAGATGCGAAAGAAATATGAGTTTTTTTCATTGCACTGGTGACTGGGTAAATTTTTTTATAGACAGTTTTACTAGGGAAGATTTTAAGAGGTGATTGAGAATATGAAAATAGAAGGATGTCATTGGTTGTCTGGATTCTAACTTTGATATTTCTTTCTATCTTATAAGTTTGAATAACCATTTTGACCAATTAGAATATCAATAATGGGCTATAAATCAATTAAAGAATGGCTCGTAATAATATTAAGGAGATACAAACAGTAGTTAATACTAATAATAGGTTTTAGCCGAACGGGATAACAGGATTGATCCGGCTTAGACCAGAGTAGGGGGTGATAAGAGTGACCACAGAGCCAATTAGGATGCGAGCGGCTCTCACCTTATCTGAATCAGTCCTTCAGGATAATCCCCTACCTACCCCTGCTACATGTGCAACTCCCAGGTGATTCCCATCGTCAGCAAAGGTTTCAATGGTTTTCCATAAGAAAACTGTTTCCTATCGAGGCTGAAATGGAATAAAAAACAAGGAATATTATAATGGTATTAATGTTAAAACTTTTGCTCCTCAAATATACCATCCTATAAAATTAAAACAGATACGTTGTGACGGTCTGTCTTTCGCAATTGAAAGATTGAGCACCGGACCGTCGAGGAAAAACGAAATGGCTCGGTCACAATAGGTTAGGTATGATTGAATCAACAGAACTATTTATAGAAAAATAACTCTTATAGATAGCATAAGAATCTTATAGATGACATAAGAATATCTCCTGGTTGAAATACCCTTCGAAATGCTACCGATATTGTATATGTTGTGTAAAATTACTGCCATCAACTAATAAAGAAATTGTGTGTGTATGTGTATTAATGTGTGTACTGTCATCAAACAGGACCCACTTAAGGACACAGGAAGGTCACTAACAGTACACACCCTAGAGTTACTGTTCCTAGGAAGCCGCTCCGGATTGCAGACAATTCAGAGGTTCTGGGGAGACAGCCCTCTACTGGACTCGGGAGCAGTAGCCCGATAATTCATTCTACTTAAAAGAACCTATTATCAAACCATGGGGGACTGGCGGAAAAGTATCAAGGAGGCCAAAGCTCATTGATGGGCTTTATAGCCACAAAAGTATAACTAAAGTAAGTTAAAGTAAAAAAAAAAAAGTATCACTTTAACCTATAGAAGATCATGCGCTCACACCATAGATAGTGCTGTTTCACAATATAGGCAATATAGAAGCTGTTCGAGCCCTGGAAGGTTTCCAGAACCCCGGGATAGTGACCGAAACCACGCTCAAAATCCAGGTTTTTATCCCAAATAAAGGTACCCACATTATATAGACTGGCCGAACCCAAGGAAGGTTTGCAGAACAACCAGGGTCCATCCGTACACGTTACAATACAATAACCGGCACAACAAGTTCCCCCCGTTCGGCCCGAGTCCGGGCCGCCTCGAGTAGCCTCCGCCAGTTGGCTCTATCTTGTGCAGCAGTCCTCCAGTCCCGCACGCCGAGTCCTAGCGTCCTCAGTCACACCATCCATCCATCTCACGCTCGGTCGTCCCACTCTCCTTGTTCCAAAGATCTCATCTGTGGCCACTTTCTTCGGAATCTCGCCATCATTCATTCTGGATAGATGGCCAGCCCATCGAAGTCTTCCCAATCTTATGATTTTGGATATCTCGTTATCTTCAAAGAGTTCGTACAATTCCAGGTTTTTTGGTCTCCTCCATGTCTCGCCTACTTTGATGGGTCCATATTACAGATTTAATAATTTAATGCCACATCCGGATTTCAACCCAGGACCTTCAGCATTGCAACTCAGCGCTCTACACAGTGAGCAATACTTCTCCCAAATAAATAAATTTTAATAAAGGATTTACATTTGGTTCTAATGTCAAAGATTTCTACGTTGTTTTTTTTTACTGAATCAAATAGCTTAATTCTAATGGACCACATGAATAACTACATGTATTTACATTCGCAAACATGTAAATGTTTTAAAAGCATATCAGCACGTGAAAATGGACCAAATATTTATAATCGACTAGAGATATATGAGGTAGAGACACTTTTATCATAATGGGAGATTGCATCATCGCCTTATACATTAATCATTCCAGTTTGGGACCGGAGATTTCAGCAAGAGCATTTAACAGCACCATCTATCTTATAAAGTGGTCTATTATAAACAATAGCAAGAGGATGTTGCACCAACCTCAACTCCTACTATTACTAATTTATCCACCTTAAGGAATTTAATGTTTGCATAATTATCCATTTCCTGGCATCAATATGATTAATTGGGCACTCAATAATCAAAAATAGACGTCTGATTTAATGGAATAAATAAAATAAACTGTTTATTAATGGGACAATTGAATTGAAATGGGCCGATTTTATTCATTCTATGATTAAACTATTGAATTTAACAATCGAAGAAATTCGATTCGAGTACTAGTTTCTTCTTGGAACTAGTAATGAGGTTAAAAAAAAAAAAAAAAGCTGTACCGCTACAACCCGTGAACGGGTCTGGGTTCAGTACATGGTAGAGATTGAACTGCTTCATGGACAACGGTTCTGCAAGGAGGAGACATGTCCTAGGTTACGTTCAACCGCCAGATTTTTCCCCTTATTTTGGGTACCCACTTTTAGAGGCTGGATGGGCCCCAGGAGGGTCCTAGATCCTAAATGATCCATCTCCAGCTGCTAACATACTAAGGGCCTTTGCCATGGCAACTCATTGCTCTACCACTGGCCCTCAGTGAATCGGAATTGAAAGTAGTAAAAAATAAAAATGGTGCTGTAATGAAGATTTTTTTTTCCTGCCACCACTATATTTAAAAAGTAATATCGTATAAACGTAAGTTTTAGTTATACCATTTGAGCCGCAAAATCTCTGGCCCCCGTGTCCGGTGATTTGATTTTAATAACAAGTTGGAGAGCATAACAAATCTAACAGTTAGGGCTAAAGTTATCGCATGATGTTCATCAGTATAAGTCGATGGTAATTTCGGTAGCTTAAATTTATTGATTTAAATGCCCAATAGGTTTATGTGCCTAAAATATCCAGGCATACTTGGTGTCACACTGACCACAAACCCAGAAACTGCTAACCGTCCAGGTAGCTATCCAGTTAGTTTTTATACATATACAATATACACCTATTATCAAACGATTCTATTATTCCCATCCAAAAGCTAAACTAATATACTAATTGATATAAAACCCAAATATTCACGAATAGTAAATGACTTAACGTATGTTTTCCATACCGGCAGACGTTTTAGAACACATGTCAAAACCCAGAGCCCATAAAGCCAGAATGGGGTAGGTAAAAATCGATGGGAGCCGACCAAGACTAGAGATAAATACGAGGTTCACTAATTGTATTTATGCCTACCATCAATTCTCCATAAAGTGTAGTTTATACGACGTTATGTTCTGGCTACTTTTTCATCATGTATCATACACGATTGTGATGAACACTTTTGTATACAAGAGATAATTTCATGACATAGGGTGCTTTGGAGGAATTTGAAGCGTCAATAAACCATTTCACCACCTCAATAGCTTTTTTGTTACAAATTATAAATTATAAAAATAAAAAACCTGGAGTTTACAAAATTCAGTATTAAAAAGGAATGAATATGATGATAATTATTATAAATATACATTTGTGTAATGTCTTAAATAACTATAGTTATATAATTAATATTTAGAATACATAACAAAACTGAGACTCAATAAGTGGTCCTGAATCATATGAAAATTTATATCATTATTTACTACAAAATATATAAACAAATTAATCCCTGTTGATTTAAAACTCTTAAATATCAACTATAATAAGACTCAAATATATTTGATTTCCCCCCCAAATTTTGTTTAAAGCTCATGTTTGAATGAATAATAGTAAACTTGATGAAAATATTCTAAACGAACAGATCCCGATCAAAGTTAGTTTCAAGTGTTTGAAGAATGTTCTACAACCTAAGAGAAACGCAAGCAATCAAAAAATAAAACATCTGGGAGAATATAACCATTCTTTAACTGGATGCTAAAAAAATACTTTTTCTTAAAATAATAATTTTGCCGGTGACCGATGATATTAAGTCAATTGACTCAATCCTCTTGAACCGCCTGTGCAGCTTGATGAGGGATTATGTACAGCCTTTTCCAGCCCTGGCGGTCTTCTACCAACTCTTCTGACTGGAGCCCCATCCTCGAGAAGTCTTTCTACATGTCTTCTTCCCACATCTTCCAACTACGTCCTCTTCCTCGTTTTCCCTCCTCTTTGGGTCGCTAGCAACTCAGTTACTTTCCATCCACAGAGAGGGAGATACTTGTTAAATCTCTTTGATCTGTTAACAGCCGGCGATGGACCCTGTGAGATCTGGAGAGCTTCCAGAAGCTCATCCAGTCTCTATAAAGGGGGTGCCCATAAATAAGGGAAACCCTGGAAGTTGAGCTTGTTCTAGGACAAATCCTCACCTTGCCAAACAGTTTTCCTAGAAATAGAGTCTACTACTGTACTGAATCCAAGAACATGGATGAAGATCCTTCAAAGGTTGTAGTGGTACAGGTTTCTTTTTTCCATCCGCTAGATATGTCCAAACCAATTTTCCCCAATTACCTCGTTGACATGGTTCACATTTAGGATTGGCCTGATAGAGGTGTTACGGACTCAGTTTCTTCTTTTTGAGAGATCTCATTATCCCTTCTTTTATTCTGGATTAGTGCTTCTTATGATTCCGAAGAGTACGCGAAGAAAGGAGATTCGAATACAGCCAGTTTTGTTTACTTTACTCTATCTGTTTAAAAATCCGCTCTTCCTGGACATCTTGCTCGCAGGATTATCTCGGTGACTTCCGCGAGTACCCTTGATTGGGAGAACATCTAGCAGTTGGGCGTGATCTCGGACAACAGTGCAATATCTACCATAACCCTTCATGGTTTATTGTGGAATAGTTATTTTCTTTTGTTTTTCATGTACCAAATTGTAGGAAAATGTGTTGTACGTACAAAATAATTTAAATTTTGCATGTTGTATGATTTTAATAATATTTTAATTTTTATCATATGGAAAAATTTAATGCACCATTTAATTTCACCGTAAATCAGGATATTATAACTTTTGGAGGGATCGTACTATTATGAATGTTAAGCCTGAAGAAAATCGACCAGAGTAGCTGGAACTCTGTGGAAGAGGGGATTATCCAATGGCATTGAATGGGCTCACGGGGAGGGCCGGTTTGAAGAGGCAGCTGACTGTAAGCTTGTGGAGTCGGAAGATCCATGAAGATAATTGAGGTTAAGTATCCTGCACTCAACGCCACCGCCAGAAACTACTCCTGTCAGATACTGGGAATATTCCCCAATTTAACTTATTGACATCCTTTGCAGCCGTACCCCTTCCGTCTCGAGGAACGCTTCTAGTGGAAACATCAAACCTCCTTCGTGGCTGGGGGAACCGGCAGCCTGCGAACTAAGTGGATCTGATGATGAGAGTCTCTGAAATAAACCTTTAATTTACGACCCTTCAATAATTATCAATCAAGAATAATTAAAGGGGTTTTCAACCTCTAGAGCAAATTGTGCCTTAACTTAATGGCCTTGTGCTTGAGAAAATTATAACCGCTATTTTAGTTCAGAATGTTCAGTTTTCAGTTCAGTTTACGATTTCACTTAAATAAAACTCATTAAAATTCATTAAACTCTTATTAATTAAATTAAAGGTCTACCTTCGTCTAAGATCAATAGGTATAACTTGAAAATGACGAAAAGCGCATACATAATGAAATAATTTATTTGTTACAATTATAAATATGTGATTTATAAAACAACAAATAACTGAAATATTACCATGCTCATTAACAATTAAAGGAATGATAGTTAAAGAATACCGATAAACGGCATTAGAAGGATTAATCCGACATTAATTAGCTCATGAATTATTATGAGATATTATAACGTAGAATAAACTATTTTCTTTTGTTTGTTTTTTTAACACCACGTTTATGCTGCTGAGGCTAGTCGGACGATGCTACAGTGGGAGTTCTAAATTTAGCATATTCAAGTCTAATTATAGTGATAGGGATTTTTAACGGGTACCTGACATACATGCTCGAGACCCCGTTTAACGCCCCTTTCGAAGGACGGCATAACCAAGGATTTTTTACTCCCATTAAAAAATCTTAGAGCCACCTCCCGGGCTAGGAACCCACGATCTTGGGCTACGAACCCAGGATACTATTCTTCATGTCGCTTGACCTTTTTCTTTTAAAATACTGGTTGTAAAAAACAATAAGTTCGAATGTTTTCGTTTTAGCATTTTACTAGTGAACAATTGTAAAAAAAAATATATATATATATATATAATGTAGAAGTACGAAGTCAAATTGGAATAACAGTAAAAATCGGAAATGTCAAGGGAATGAAGGAATTTAATTAATACATAATTGCACATGTGTGCTCAAATTTTAAAGATATTAAGAACACAATAAAGATTGTATTTAGAACATCTGAGAGCCTTATTAACAACATAGAAATATTTATTTTTTAGCTGTCCGAGTTCAAGCTTCAACGTTATTTTCCCCCTAAATAAGGGTACAGAGACTTTTTGGGTCCTAGGAGGTTCAATATATCCAACAGGATCCATTCTTGGAAGGTAACAGACTGAATAATTTATCTGCCACAGACGGATTTGAACCCAGACCCCTCAGCATAGCTGTTCAGCGCCCTACACATTGAGCTAATCCGGTCCCTTATAAATAGTTCTGCAACAAAAAATATTGTTTAATGGCATTAATATTTCCCAACACATCACAAAACACTCCACGTTCGACTATGATTATATGAATAATGAATATGATTATATGAATATGAGTATACATTTGAATTAAAAACAGCAAACTTATAATTTTTATTATGAATTATTAAAAAATATAAAATTACTCATTTTTCAAATATCAAATGGTAAAAAAAAAAAATTTATGGAGTTCAACCAAAGTTATGATAAATAAAATGGCTTAGTGACATTGTGAGAATTTTTTAAAAATATTTTTCCACAAAGAATTGAAGAAAATGAGATAACGCTGTACTCTGTCGGACTAAATCGTTAAATTTTCTCAATAAGTACATAGGTTTTTCATAGTTCTAAAATATGTTTGCTTTTGTCAGCAACATTTAGAAACAATAAAAGCATTACTTCCAAGTTTAAAAGCTTCACCTACTAAGTTTTTAAATTTTAACATCAACAGTTGGGAAGAAAAACTATTTAACTGTAGTTTAATTTCTCAGCTGTCGTTATTTTTCTTTGCCTGAAATTATCATAAATGCATAAGAGACAAATCCCTCTCTTCTCCGAAGGTTAACATGGCTGATTGACCAGGAGTTGGTTATTAATAAAAGATCTTTTTTTATTTAATTGAATAATATTATATTTATAGTATGCTGATCATAGTTACAAGCTAACCTATAAAACTACTTACAAAGAACGAAAGGAGAGTCCTTTTGCTAGATGTGACTGTCTACATGTTCAGATGCCCACTTCTTACCTACAACTGCCGCTCTGTCTCTTAAGAGTAAAGGTACCACGGACCCTAAGGGACACTTAAACTGCCTCAAGGTACCTCCTATACCCCTTATCCTAATTATCTAGGTCCTCTTTATGTTCCAGATAGTGCCACATATAGCAAAATGATACGTAACCATACTGTTTAGTTCGATATTGGATTTTCTATGATTTCTTTTTGTATATAATTCCGGGTGATTTGTACACTGCATCCTAAATTAGTTGTTTTGTTAACCGCTTACAAAAATATACAGTCATATGTTTTTATTACTATGATTATATGTGTGAACGTTGTCTGAACCTCATTAAGTCAGTTATCCCGCATTTTATAACCCCTTCTTTGAAAATATCTTTTTTCCGAATTGAGAGGACCGGCATTTTTTGACGTACGCTACGGTGAGCTCACCTGCGAGACGTCAATGAAGAGAGGAAGCTCTGACAAGATTTAGGTAAGCCACTTTCATTTAAGTTCCTTTCTTTATTGGCAAATTGTCCGAGGACGACTTACCGAGTCGTACCGTATCTCAATTAAATATTTTATTAATTTCTCAACCGCGTTTCATACAAAATTTATGGTCCTCCGGGGCCGGATTAATTAATTAAGAAAATTAGTTAATTATTTTCTCAATTCGGAACTTAACCAAACAAAATTTAATTTTTCATTTTTTTTATATGTCGCATAGCAACGACTAGGCCGTTCAGAGAGACTTGCTTACGCCTCTTCTAACCTCACCTCACGCTGCTTCTCCCAACTATTACGACTTCGTTAAGTTTCGGGAAGAAGCGAACTGCAATTTTTCTATAAATTTGGTACAACTTTAGCAAATTCATTTTTTCTCTCCAGAAAATAGTACAATTAAATTAGTTGATATTTGAGTTTAATTAAAGTTTAACTTTGTTTTTCCTGAATATTTTTCTATACATTTTTTGTCTCACTTTTATTTTAAATTATTTCAAGATGTCGGAAGATAAAATTAAGTTTTTAATTAAAAAGAGGGAAAAATATTTTCATAAAATTCAAATTGTTTATGACTTATCGAAAAATCTTACAAAGGAAAATTTTCCCATTTTTTTATCCCGAATGGAACAAATTGACATGGATTACCAATCATTTGATGAAATTCAAGATCAAATTATGGAATTTGCTTCTAAAACAGAATCTCCCGAAAATTTCGACACGGCTGCTAGATCTCAAGCCTGCGACGAGTTATACTATTCAGCAAAGGCAGTAGCCTCGCAGTATGCTAAGCCAGCTACAAGTACTAGCCTGTCTACGAAAAATGAGAGGCCCGACATAGGACATGCGAAACTTCCAAAAATCAATTTACAAATATTTTCCGGCGATCTTCAAGAGTGGCCCAATTTTTACTGTCTGTTTCGGTCCCTTATTCATGAAAATCGACAAATGGCCTCATCTGAGAAATTTTACTATTTACGCTCATTTTTGAGAGGCCCGCCTTTAAAATTAATCGAATCGATTCATTTGTCCGATGATAACTATCAGATTGCATTTGAAACTTTAGTTAATCGGTACCAAAACAACAGGCTATTGGCTAATTTTTACTTGGAAAAAATTACGAATTTTAAACCGCTTTCCCAAGAAAATCTTCAAAATTTGGAAAGGTTATCTGACGTTTTCCTAACTAATGTTGCTGCACTCAAGGCCTTGAACCTACCAGACTTATCTGATACACTTCTGCTTCATTTCGGTCTTCGTTGCTTGGATTTGGAAAGCAAAAAATTATTCGAAGCCAAGTATTCAGGGGTTCAGTATCCAACGTATAAACAATTTTCGGATTTTTTAACTGAACGTTGCAAAATTCTCGAACTGAGTTCTCCATCTAGGACTGAGTCTAATCCAAACCGAAGTGGAAATTTCCCACGAAAAACCGCTTTGATCACGACCAACCCGCATCACAGTCGAACTTCTTCTTCACCGCCAAATAAATCTGCTTCCACCGAATGTTTCACCGCTCATATTGTATGCCCGCTTTGCTCATCTTCACATAAGTTACATCATTGTGAAACATTTCTGAAGCAAAGTGTAGATGCCCGCTGGGAGACTGTGAAAACTTTGAGAAAATGTTTTAATTGCCTCGGAAACCACATGTTGTCAAAATGTAACTCCAAAGGTAAATGCATCTCATGTGGATCCTCGAAACATCATTCGCATTTACACCGCTCTACTTTCACAGCCCCACCTAGGGAGTCACTTGAAAATCCGCCTCCTACGCAAGCACTATCTTGCAGTGCCCATACTCCCCCATCCAGTACTGCGTACTCCACCGTATTGCTGGGTACAGCAGAGGCTTTTCTTACAGCTTCGGATGGTAGGAAGGTTCCTATACGTCTAGTTGTGGATCCTGGTTCTCAGGTGTCGTGCATAACCAGGGAAATGACCCAACGGTTAAATTTAATGCTCAAGAATTGCCCACTGAACATCACAGGCATCGGCAACCATGCTACGACTAGCAAGACGAAAATGGTTTCTTGCACTCTGACCCCTAAACACACTCGAGGCAATTCTATATCCGCAGAAGCCGTTGTTCTCCAAGAAATTTGTGCAGATTTACCGGTCACGACGCTCTCAAATGAATTCAAAAATCGATTTTCCTCCATGTTATTGGCCGACCCGGCTTTTCACTTAAAAGGGAAAATAGATTTTCTTCTGGGGGCGGATCTCTATTCCGAAATCCTTTCCGACGACAGTAATTCCGTCATCAGGGGTAATCCGTCAGCTGTGAAAACTTCCTTAGGGTGGATTTTATTGGGGAAAATTACCGAACCAGCAGAAAAAAGGGTCGTATCGCTTTTAGGTTGCACCTCGCCACTTGACATTGCACTTCAACGTTTCTGGAAGACTGAAGAGGTCGCATCAGTAGCACCGCAGAACCCGGAAGACGAATTGTGTGAGCTACATTTTATGAACACCCATCAAAGAACACCCTCTAGCCAATATATAGCTTCTCTTCCTTTTAGAAACACCAAGGCCCCAAGGCTGGGAAAGTACCGCGAAACCACTCATAAACGACTTCTGAACATGGAGAGCAGGCTCAAGCGGACAGATTTAGAACCTCAAAATAACGCTTTATTCCAGGAGTATTTGGACATGCGACACCTTAAATTACCTTGCCAACCCTCACTATATGTCATCCCACATCATGCTGTGGTAAAAGGTACCAGCTCTAATACGAAACTCCACGTAATTTTCGACGCTCCGGCCAAGGATGCCCTTGGATTATCATTGAATGACCGCTTATACACCAAGCCGAAGCTTCAGCTGGACTTGGCGAATATAAAAATTAAGGCTAAAAGTAGAGTCGCTCCCCTTAAACCAAGCCTTACTATTCCCAGATTGGAACTCTGCGCATGTTTGCTGTTAGCCCGCCTTATTGAATCCCTCGAAGAGTTCCGAACCGCCATTACCATCACAGCGACGCATTTATTTACGGACTCCACAGTCGCTCTCTCCTGGATACATACTACGCCGCACCGATTGAAAACATTCATCGCCAATAGGGTAACCGCCATTGTAGAGATCGCCCCACCTGACCTGTGGAGCCACTGTTGCAGTCAAGACAATCCAGCTGATTGTGGATCCCGAGGTCTGATGCCCCGCACCCTGATGCAGTTTTCTCAGTGGTGGGAAGGACCTTCATTTTTGCAATTACCCCTAAACTGCTGGCCAGATTCTCACTTTGATCAGCTAGAAGAAATTCCTGAAATCAAAGATGAGACTACTGTGATGGTAGCCACCGCCGAACCGAACGAACTTGTTACCACCATTAGCTCCTTTTCATCGCTCCAACGCCTCAAAAATGTCTTTGCCTATGTTCTCCGATTTGTTAACAACTGCCGCACCGCAAAATCTCATCGTAAAACCGGTGTACTGTCGGTTTCAGAACTTCGAGATGGCATGAATTTATGTGTCCGTCTATCCCAGGAACAATACTTCCATTATGATCTTAAGACTACGTCCCCTGAACAAATGTCTCAAGCTATCAAACCGTTATCACCTTTTATTGACAAGCTGGGTTTTCTCAGGGTGGGCGGTAGGCTGAGGCATTCAGATCTCACGTATGATGCCAAGCACCCCCTCATTTTGCATAAAAAATCGCATTTAGCAACCCTCATATGTGACTGGTATCATCAGATCACTATCCACGGAGGCCCTCGCGTAATGCAGGCGTTCATTCAAAGAAAATTTTGGATACCAGGACTTCGTCAACTAGTCAGGATGCGCATATTTAGGTGTCTACCATGCTACAAACTCAAGTCCAAGGCAAACCAACCTTTAATGGCAGATTTACCACTTTCCGGATTTTTCCATGTCCGCGCTTTCACCAATATTGGGATTGATTTTGCTTGCCCTTTCCAGATTAAGGAAAGTAACCGCCGGAAGGATTACATTTGCTTCATCGTCTGTGTGGTCAATAATGCGATCCATTTGGAATTCGTCTCCGATCTTAGCACCAGTGCATTACTTGCTGTGTTGTACCGTTTTATCGCTCATCGTGGATTATTTTCAAATATCTCTATTCATCAATTTCTCCAGAGACACGCTGAAGATATTCACTACAATTTAGCCAAACGTGAGATTATTTGGCATTTTAATCCGCCCGCGGCTCCTAATTTTGGTGGCATTTGGAAAGCTGGTGTCAAATCCGTGAAGCGCCACCTAGTTCGCGTTATGGAAAGTCGGACACTAACTTTTGAAGAATTCACCACGCTGATCGCCCGCATCGAAGCCGTTCTTAACAGCCGTCCGCTTTGCGCTATTTCGTCCGACACCAACGACGATGTCGACTATTTGAGCCCTGGACACTTGCTCATTGGAGGACCACTAGTGGCTGCGCCGGAAGAAGACTTGACAGACACCAATCTACACCGCTTATCCCGCTGGCAAGTTCTCCAACAATCGCTCCAGAGCTTCTGGAAGTGGTGGAGTCATGAGTACCTCCAGACTATGATCAGTCGACCTAAATGGACCCAAAATTCCCCGAATCCTGCCATAGGCGATGTGGTTATGATTGTTGGGCAGAACACCAAGCCTTTGCAATGGCCCCTGGGAAGAGTTAAAAACTTCTACCTAGTCGTGATGGAGTAGTACGGGTGGTGCACCTACGAACCACCTACGGTTCAATTACACGGCCTACCAATAAATTAGTTCCCCTTCCAATAAACTAAACTTTACTTTACTTTTCGTATATTATGTTTTTGTTTTGTTAGTTTTTTTTTTGTATATATTTTACATTGCAAGTTCGCTTCTTCTGTTCTAAAGTTTATTGTTACCTAATTACAAAATTGCTATCAATTTTGGGTGGGCGGTATGTTTAGTTCGATATTGGATTTTCTATGATTTCTTTTTGTATATAATTCCGGGTGATTTGTACACTGCATCCTAAATTAGTTGTTTTGTTAACCGCTTACAAAAATATACAGTCATATGTTTTTATTACTATGATTATATGTGTGAACGTTGTCTGAACCTCATTAAGTCAGTTATCCCGCATTTTATAACCCCTTCTTTGAAAATATCTTTTTTCCGAATTGAGAGGACCGGCATTTTTTGACGTACGCTACGGTGAGCTCACCTGCGAGACGTCAATGAAGAGAGTAAGCTCTGACAAGATTTAGGTAAGCCACTTTCATTTAAGTTCCTTTCTTTATTGGCAAATTGTCCGAGGACGACTTACCGAGTCGTACCGTATCTCAATTAAATATTTTATTAATTTCTCAACCGCGTTTCATACACATACACTTCTACAAGTCAGAGAGTTCGTATATGAATTAACGTTTAGACAATAAAACGAGCCCCACCTCTAATTAATGCCAGAGCTCTAATTAGAAGCAGATTCCTCGAATAATTTTGACTCGAACCCGATTGTGAAAGGGAAGCTCTTGGAGAAGGAAACTACTGACAAATATGTTTCATATTTTATATTGACAAAACGTAATACTCTTAGTCCAAAATTCATTCAATAGAGTTCTCTCATTCAAAGCGTTTTCACCTTTCATCTCAGTAAATTAATTACGTAGAATCGATCTAGTGACTGAGGCGGCCGTAGACTTCACCACATAGTGCCTTTTAAATCCTATTCATATGAACTGCAGTCATGGTACACTTGGAAACGAAACCAAATCAAAATTTGCAAAAAATTTAACTATAAATATATAAAACTAATAAATATATTTCCCGCCTCTCCGATCTCTACATTCCATCCCATAGAACTAAGGCATTCGACCGTTCCTTCCTCGCCCGTTCCACCACTGTGTGGAACTCAATCCCTCCTTTCATCCGCCATTCATCTTCACTGGCCTCATTTAAATCCCTGCTTTTCCATCATCTCTTGGCATCCCAAAAAAATGCTCTTCAGGCAGGCCAATCTTCCGCTTGAATTAATGTGTGTCGAATACTCGATCTCGTTACCTACGTGTTTGTTTATTTTTCCAACAACAAAGAAGATACAAACTTTGTAAATACTTTATTGCATGCTATGCAATTTATTTGCTTTATTTAGCAATTCCGTTATTAACTATTATATTAATGTTATTTATTATTATTTTGTTAATATCAAACCTTTATATATATATATATGTTTTGTTTTTATTTTTCTAGAAAATTGGTTGAATTCCTGTAAAGTCTATTACTTTTTAATCAGTTATTTATTTTCTTTTATTTTTTTTTCTTTCTCTATTTCTATTATGTTTTGTCACTCATGATTACTTCTTGATTTGTATCATTATGTGCCTCCTGGCCAGATGAATATTATGTTTATTTTACTTGTTCTTTATTGTTATTCTAAAGGGACTTGGTCCCAGAATAAAGTTTGTTTTCTAAAAAAAAAAAAAAAAAAAAAAAACTACCGATAAAAGAGGACCGTCAGAACTCAAAATCTAATTTTTCAATAGAAGTATTTGAAAGATCCATGTGAGTTTTAAAATGGGGGTATTGGTAAACCAATGAATTCCTATGACATTATTGAAATTATTTTTTTTTTAACCATTAGCTTGATTTTAACTAATGTCATCATTCCTATAAAACCTTAAGTTCAAACATGATACAGCTCAAAATATGACATGATTAGAAATTGTAATAAACAGAATGTCAGTTACGTCTTTCCTGAATTAAAAAGCTCAACCAATACAATTGCTACTGAAGGCTTAACTCGAAAAGGCCAATTTTTTAGTTATGTCGTTGTTCATTTCAGGAATAGAAATTAGAAATTTAATATATAACAGACATGTGTAATAACTTACATATTTATAAATGCCAGTGTTTCCATTACTAAGGTAAATAATTTAATGAGCGATCATCAATAATTCATAAAGCCAAAAACCCAAAATGGATTAACATTGAACAAAACAAAAATAATACTTAAATAAGTAAAAAAATAAAAATACGGATCGGTTTTTTTTTGTCGAATTATTTAAAAAAAAGTTTACCATTACGTTACAACCCTTGAAGGGGCTTGGTAGAAATTGTACTGTTTCTAGCACTGTTGTGCTGTAGGACACCAGATTTTCCCGTTTGAGGATACCCACTTTAAAGTGGCCGAATCAATCCCAGGAAGGTCTGTAGATCCCATAGGGACCATCTGTGGCTGTTAACGGATTAAATAATTCATCGGCCACTTCTGGATTTGATCCCGGGACCTTCAGCATTGCAACCCAAAAATCTAAAGACTGATTTAGCACATATTATACATTTCCAATAATGTTGTTAATTTCTCACTACATTTGTCAAAACTCTTCTCAATCTATATTAGTACATCAGAGAAATAAAAAGGGTACAAAGCTGAATTTTTGAGTAAACCCCTGCTCCAGCATTTTTAACAGCTGATTCAGCTGATCCATCGGTATAAATCCCGGGGTGGGTATTTTTTAGCTATCGTTTCTAGGGCTATTGTTTTTAGCTCATAGCCAGGTGCTGTTTTCTTATCAACCTTGTGGAGGAGTCACAGTCATGCCTTGCTTGCGTGGTGGTGGATTGGAAATTGTGGCTGTATAAATGGTTCGCAGTCTTCGCAGTCAAGCCCTCTTTCCTTAAGTAAAGCCTTGGCTTTCAGCATAAAAGATTCCTGTGTCTTGAGCCGTTAAGGTGGGATTTTGTAGTTTTTCCAAAAACCTGGGTCCATTCTTCGCATTCGCTCGTGAAGGCATATTGCAGCTAGCTCACGCCGTTTAGAAAGTGGTTCTATTGTGGTCTGCAATTGCATACCTGCAACGGGGGTTAAGCGCGGTGCATCCAAGATAAAACGCAGGGCTTTGTTCTGCTGGCTGTCCAGTCTCTGTAGGGATCCATCAGCGGCAGTACAAATGATCTCAGAACCGTATTCCAAGACTGGGCCGACATAGGTCTTATACGCGATACCCATCACATCCTGGGTCGCTCCTCATGTCTTCCCTCCAAGGCGTTTTAAGAGCTTAAGCCTGTTTTCTCCCTTTTCCACCATTTCTCCAATTTGCATGTTCCAATTCATTTTCGTGCTTAAATTATTCCCAGGTATTTGCCAGCATAGGTTCTTGGTAAGGGAACATTATTATAGATGACTTCCAGCTCGTGCACTTTTGTTGACAATGAGAATAGTTAAAGTTCAGTTTTCTGGGTATTCACTTCCGTTTCATTAGATGTAGACCAGGTGAAAAGCCTCAACATTGCCTCATTGATTGTTGCTTCGAGTGCATTTATGTTGCTACTGGTCGCATATATTAGAAGATCATTAGCGAACAGTAGAACAGATACTCCGGGTATTCCCTCAAGCACAGTCACTAAGTCATCTACCATTATATTAAAGAGTGTGGGGCTCAAAACAGATCCTTGAAGCACTCCCTGACTTAAAGTTTTAAAACTTGAACACCAGCCATTGTATCTTACCCTGAGAAACCTCTGAGCCAAGAAGGACCGTATGGCTATATACAGGGTGTTTCAGGTTTAAATGGCCAAACTGAAAATTTGAACTAAGGACCTCAAAACAAGACAAAATTTCCTATGAAGGTAAGTCCGCAAACGCTTTGTTTAGGAGATATTCACATCTAAAGAATTCATTGTTACGAATTATTTAGGCATAGTAAATAAATAAAACTTATTTTATTTGTTCCAACTACTTTATTTATTAAATGTAAACCATTAACATTCATATTAAATGTTCAAAGTGATTTCATTCAGTATTCAGATCTTTCTTCAACAGCAGCAGTAGAAGAACGGGCCTGGATATGTGTTATTGTTTCAGAAGACTTAATTATCCTTCTTCACAAAGAATTAAGATCATTCACTGGCTTTGCATAGACCATTTTTTTAATGTCACCCCAAACAAAAAAATCCAGTGGTGTCAGGTCTGGAGAGTGAGCAGGCCTAGCCACTGGTCCTGCACGGCCAATCCATTGATTAGGATAATTTATATATAATAATTTTCGTGGAGCTCTTCCGTAATGTGCAGGACAACAATCTAATAGAAACCACATGTTCCTTCTCAGTTGTAGTGGAATATCTTCAACTAAATCGTGGTAATCATTATTAAGAAATTCCAAAAATGTGTCCGCATTGAGTCGAGGTGATAAGAAATGCGGGCCTATTAAAATTTTGTCTATTATCCCAAATCACACATTGCACTGAAACTCGTGCTGAAAATGATGCTAACTAATTGCTTGGGGATTTTCATGCAACCAGAAATGATTATTTTTCTGATTGAAGATACCTCTTCTTGTGAAGGTAGCTTCATCTGTCCATGAAATTTTTCCTGAAAAGTGTGGATTGTGATCAGCTTGATTTAAAAACCAATCTGAAAAATTTCTTCTTTGCCGTAAATCTTGCGGTAATAAATTTTGCACCCGTTGATAATGATATGTGTTACGGCCGCTCAGTATTTCTAAAATGACATGTTCATATTTTGATAATTTTTGTTTAGTTTCAATTAGTTTGTATTTTTTATTAATTTAATTTAAATTAAAATAATTCACCTGTAAAATACTAAAACGTAATATTTGGAATAAGAGTGATTTTAATCGAAAAAAAACAGCTGTGAGACCTTCTTTGTTTTTTTAATTGGAAAAAAAGTCTTTAGTCGTCTTCGTTGTCTCGGCTAGCGCATCTTGTGAGCCTACCCTACAACAGTCGTCTTCGTTGTCTCGGCTAGCGCATCTTGTGAGCCTACCCTACAACAGTCGTCTTCGTTGTCTCGGCTAGCGCATATTGTGAGCCTACCCTACAACAGTCATCTTTGTTGTCTCGGCTAGCGCATCTTGTGAGCCTACCCTACAACAGTCATCTTCGTTGTCTCGGCTAGCGCATCTTGTGAGCCTACCCTACAACAGTCATCACTTCTATCAAGAAACCCGCCTGACCAGCACGTCTATCAAGAAACTCGCCTGATCAGGGTATTATAAACATTTTTTTTAATTGCGGAATTAAACCTAGTTATTATATAAATTCATTTTTTTTTTTATCAAATGGTTTATTGTATTTAACAAATTCTTAATGTATTTTTCGTTTTCTTGTTTGTAAGTAATTTAATGTATTTCTTGTTTTGTGTATTTCTTGTTTGTCTTGTTTTTTTGTATATTTCTTGCTTGTTTTATTTCTTCAATATAAAAGTTTCAAAAAAATTAGCATTTGGTATTATATCTAACGTCCATGTATATATATTTGATTTTACAATGCAAGATTTAACTTGGTAGGTAATTTTCTGTAAAAAAAAATATATCTGAGTCAGATTAAGGCAGCAGCCTATCAGAGATTAGTTTCCTATAGGGAAGGCTGTACAAGGGTGCAATCCCTGTTACCCTTACGGCGCCCTAACATTATTGGTCCTCCGGGCCGGATGCTTATTTTTTGGAACTTTTTCTTTTTATATTTATCAAATTCGTTAACATGTGTTTTACAATTTAGTTTATTTCAGCGTTAAGTTATCGATTCCATTTTAGCAGGTATCGATTCAATTTACTTTGTAAATGAACATGTGTTTTACAATCTAATTTCTTGCAGCGTTCAGCTATCGATTCCATTTTTTCAGCTATCGATTTTTTATTCAATTTATTTTGTAAATGTGGCATATGGGACACATATTCCCTTAGATTAGTCTTTATAACCTTTTTGCCTTTAATTTTCTGAAATTCCTATTCAGAATTTCCATTACCATGGCCCCAAAAGTAGATAACAAGACAGAAGCGCTTGAAGAACAAATCGCTCTAATCGAAGACTTATCGTCAGACATTATCGAAACCAAAACCTTAGGCGAATCACTCGCGTCAAATCCTACCAAAATTAAAATTTTTAAAGCGAGGCTTTCCAACATTCATTCTAATTGGAACCTATTCCATTCTACTGCTATCAAAGCGAAACGCGCTGCTGCTCTGCTAGAGAAAACAGAAGAATTGGATCATATTGTTGACCTCTTATCTCGAACACGGAATGCATTTTATGAGGCACAATCTTTTGAAGATTTGTGTGGTGAAGGATCAAGCACAGCTTCAACCAATAATTCAATATCCGAGGCAAGGAATAACGAGGTTTTTAAATTACCTCCAATTTCACTACCAACCTTTAATGGTGATTTTTGCCATTGGGTATCTTTTAGAGACACCTTTATATCACTAATTCATGAAAACAACTGCTTATCAACAATTCAAAAATTTCATTACTTAAAAGGTTCTCTGAGAGGCATAGCTCTTCAGTCATTGGCAGCAATACCGATCACAACCGAATCATATCTACAAGCCTGGCAAGTTTTATGCAAGAAATATGACAATAAACGTGTTCAGGCGGCTAATTACCTCAATAATATTTTTTCTTACAAACCTATATCTAAAATTTCACTTTCAGCACTAGAACATTTTTCTAACATTGTATTGGAAAGTTCCTTGGCTTTTGAAAACCTGGGTCTAGAAGATCCAGCCGGCTTTATTCTCACATCTTATGCTCTAAGTTTATTGGATCCCAAAACGAGAGAAAAATTTGAATCTGGGATAGGAGGAGAAGAACTTGTCTTTACAGAATTTCTAAATTTCATACACAAACAGTGCACAATTGTACAATCCGAATCTTTAACTATAGGGACCAGATCTCATTCACCTAGTTCAGCAAGATCTCGAATGTCAAAACAAGTAATAATGACAACTACTACTTCAGAAGTAAGAAACTTATGCTCACTCTGTAAAAATTCACATCGTATCTACAAGTGCTATAAATTTTTAGGTATGACTCCACAGCAAAGATTTAAAGAAGTCAACACCCGCCAATTATGTATTAACTGTTTAGCTTCCAATCATACTATAAAGACATGTAGGTCAACATATACGTGTAGATACTGCAATACTAGTCATCACACCCTGCTTCATTTTAATCAAGACAAGGAGGCAACTTCTAGTCCAAGATCTCGCCATGCAGCGACAAACCCAAATGGAAAAGACACTCCTATAGATTATACACCTTTAAAGGAAACTTTGGTCCAGACAGTTCAAGAACCTGCCCATACTGCAGTCCTTTCGAGTCTGATGAATGGAGACTCGTTGGTACTACTAGGAACAGCCATAGGCAGAATAAAAGATCTTTGTGGAGAGTTTCATACCATTCGTCTGCTTATAGACAGTGGATCCCAACGCTCGTTTATCACTGAAGCTTGCGTAAACAGATTGGCATTGCAACAAAAAAGAAATTCTCAAGTTTTGAGTGGTTTTGGTAATATTCCAATAGAAGATGGAAAATTTAAAGTTTCATGCATATTAGCCCCTGAAAACAATCTTCACCCACAATTCCAAACAGAAGCAGTGGTGGTGAAAGAAATAACGGGACTCATGCCTAATTCACTAGTACCTCACAGTGTAATTGACTGCTTTAGAGAATATCAATTAGCAGATCCAGGATTTTGGAGCCCAGGCCGAGTAGATTTTTTACTGGGAGCTGACTTGTTTGGAGAAATTCTTAATGGGGATACTGTCGTCACAAAAAAAGGGTATCCTAATGCGATAAAATCAGTATTTGGATGGGTTATTACAGGAAAAGTGGATTTACCATCACAACAGCAACAAGTTCGTACATTACTAAGCGTGACACCCACGCTAAACCAACTAATGGAAAAATTTTGGAAAATAGAAGAGGTTGAGGTTCCAATACCAGTCAGCACAGAAGACCACTATGGTGAAGATTATTTTACAAACACACATTCTCGAACAGATTCAGGACGCTATATGGTCCGTTTACCTTTTAAAACCCCTTCTAAAGTAATACTAGGAAATTCTCGGGAGAATGCCTTGCATCGTTTTTTCAAACTAGAAGCTCGTCTGCTCAAATCTCCGTCGCAAAAACTTGAGTATTCTGCAGTACTTCATGAATATTTAGAAAAACAATTTATGGTCCCCACTGCTCCTTCAGCCAATGCATATTTTTTACCTCGTCATGGTGTCTATAAGGCAAGCTCTACCACAAAACTACGCATAGTGTTTGATGCGTCTATGCCCACGTCTAAAGGCTCGATTAATGACAAACTAATGATTGGTCCAAAATTACAGGCAGACATTAAAAATGTAATTTTAAACTTTCGAAAATTCCCAATTGCACTAACCTCCGATATTTGCAAAATGTTCTTACAAATTTTAATACACCCCGATGATCGTACATATCAACATATATTTTATCGTTTTAGTCCCTCAGAGGAGGTTCAAGAATACGAATTAACCAGGTTAAGCTTTGGTATGTCATGCTCTCCCTATTTAGCGTTGCGGGTACTCAAGCAATTAATAAACGATGAAGGATCAGCTTTCCCCCTAGCTGTTAGTGCATTAAAGCATAACTTGTACATGGACGACATTCTGACTGGAGCCAATACTACTGAAGAAGCTTTAAAAACATATCACGAATTACAGGAACTTTTAGCGAGGGGTGGCTTCGAATTGAAGAAATGGGCCAGTAATTCAAATAGGGTAATCCAATTTATTCCAGAAAACTTGAGAGACACCCCAATTGAGTTTACAACTCATGACGAAGCGTCGATCAAAGTCCTAGGAATGATGTGGGACCCAAAATCTGACATGTTTTACTACAACGTTCATACACCTTCTATGATTAGAACGAAACGGGCAATTTTATCCACGATTGCTAGACTGTTTGATCCGCTGGGCTATTTGGCACCAGTAATTTTCAAGGCCAAGACTCTAATGCAGGGGCTTTGGAAACATAAATTAAAGTGGAACGAATCGTTGCCGAATAACATTAACACACAATGGGAAAAATTTATTACTGAACTCAAATCTTTAGAAACAATTCATATTCCTCGTTGCATTATGCCATTTAAAACTCGCCAAGTCTTTATTATAGGGTTCGCAGACGCATCGGATCTGGGATATGCCGCAGCAATCTACCTGCGATCACAGTCATTAGAAGAGGGAATTAATACATACCTGTTAACGGCAAAAACTCGCATTGCCCCAGTAAAAACCTTATCAATACCTAGGTTAGAGTTATGCGCGGCACTGCTATAAGTGAATCTCTTAAATTCATGCCAGAAAGTAATTGTGCAACTTTCCCCAATATCGACGTTTTTATTTTCCGACTCGACCATAGTCTTAGGATGGTTGGCTACACCTCCACATAAGCTAAAAGTTTTTGTTGCAAACAGAGTCGTACAAATTTTACAATTATCAAATTTGGAAAACTGGTACCACGTTTCGTCAAAGGACCATACCAACATAGAGGCCGTCTTAAATTCGCGTCCATTGTGCCCACTTTCCACATCTGTGGACGACATTGATCCTCTAACTCCAGGTCATTTCCTTATCGGCGGACCTCTCGTTGCTACACAGGAATTGAATCTCAATGATGTACCAGTAAATAGATTAACTCGTTGGCAGTTAGTGAAAAGATCAATTCAGGACATATGGCAGCGATGGCGATTAGAGTATTTGAGCAGTTTACAACAGCGCGTCAAATGGAGATCACACACTAGAAATATCACTGCGGGAACTTTAGTACTAGTCAAGGAACCCCGAGTACCACCTCGTTTTTGGCCAACAGCAAGAATTATTGAGACCTATCCCAGCAAAGATGGTGTTGTAAGAAGAGTAAAGTTAAAAACCCCTAAAGGGGAATACTTGCGACCAGTTGCCCAGTTAGCACCCTTGATGCCTCCTTCAGAGGTTTGAACTGACTGAAATTTTAATACTTAATATTTGGTGGGCGGTGTTACGGCCGCTCAGTATTTCTAAAATGACATGTTCATATTTTGATAATTTTTGTTTAGTTTCAATTAGTTTGTATTTTTTATTAATTTAATTTAAATTAAAATAATTCACCTGTAAAATACTAAAACGTAATATTTGGAATAAGAGTGATTTTAATCGAAAAAAAACAGCTGTGAGACCTTCTTTGTTTTTTTAATTGGAAAAAAAGTCTTTAGTCGTCTTCGTTGTCTCGGCTAGCGCATCTTGTGAGCCTACCCTACAACAGTCGTCTTCGTTGTCTCGGCTAGCGCATCTTGTGAGCCTACCCTACAACAGTCGTCTTCGTTGTCTCGGCTAGCGCATATTGTGAGCCTACCCTACAACAGTCATCTTTGTTGTCTCGGCTAGCGCATCTTGTGAGCCTACCCTACAACAGTCATCTTCGTTGTCTCGGCTAGCGCATCTTGTGAGCCTACCCTACAACAGTCATCACTTCTATCAAGAAACCCGCCTGACCAGCACGTCTATCAAGAAACTCGCCTGATCAGGGTATTATAAACATTTTTTTTAATTGCGGAATTAAACCTAGTTATTATATAAATTCATTTTTTTTTGTATCAAATGGTTTATTGTATTTAACAAATTCTTAATGTATTTTTCGTTTTCTTGTTTGTAAGTAATTTAATGTATTTCTTGTTTTGTGTATTTCTTGTTTGTCTTGTTTTTTTGTATATTTCTTGCTTGTTTTATTTCTTCAATATAAAAGTTTCAAAAAAATTAGCATTTGGTATTATATCTAACGTCCATGTATATATATTTGATTTTACAATGCAAGATTTAACTTGGTAGGTAATTTTCTGTAAAAAAAAATATATCTGAGTCAGATTAAGGCAGCAGCCTATCAGAGATTAGTTTCCTATAGGGAAGGCTGTACAAGGGTGCAATCCCTGTTACCCTTACGGCGCCCTAACAATATGGATGACGTCCATCTGAAATGATAGTTCTCCATACTGTAGTAGGCGTAACATTTAATTCTGTTCCAGCTCTTCGTACACTGGCAGATGGATTGTCATCAAAATATTGTAATACGGTCGCACTCCTTTCTTCATTTCGTAAAGGGGTTAAATTACCATCAGCATACATACCTTCGTACGAAATATTTTTTTCTTGTTTTAAGGTCCTTAGTTCATATTTTCAGTTAGGTCACTGCTGCTGTTGAAGAAAGATGCTGAGCCTGTCTGAATGCTCAAGGAAATCACTTTAATATGAATGTTAATGGTTTACATTTAATAAATAAAGTTGGAACAAGTAAAATAAGTTTTATTTATTCACTATGCCTAAATAATTCGTAACAATGAAATCTTTAGATGTGAATATCTCCTAAACAAAGCGTTTGCGGACATACCTTCATAGGAAATTTTTTTCTTGTTTTGAGGTCCTTAGTTCAAATTTTCAGTTTGGCCATTTAACCCTGAAACACCATGTACATTTTTCCATTTCTATTCTTTTTTAGAAGCTTATTTAGAAGGACTTTCCTGCAGACTCTGTCAAAAGCTGCTTTAATGTCAACATTAACTGCAAACAAATAAATAATATTAGGTTTTCAATAAAACAAAATTAATTAGAAA
The DNA here is from genome assembly GCA_964056705.1 of Troilus luridus. NCBI lineage: Eukaryota > Metazoa > Arthropoda > Insecta > Hemiptera > Pentatomidae > Troilus > Troilus luridus. The sequence continues at coordinate 77,078,521 of OZ057413.1, read as the reverse complement.
ATACATTACAAAGCATATCATCAAATAATTATTACAATAAATTCTCAATAGTCAATACATAACTTAAAATGTAGAATTGAATTGATCATATTTATTTACGTTATATTTCTGTCAGATTCAGGATTTATATGTTATTTTATTAGATTTGTTTGTATGACATTACCCAAAGTATCCTGTAACAGGATATCATATCCGGCATAAAGAAACCACAAAGTTATTCTTAAAGCAAAAGATGACCTCACTAACATAAAACATTATTTTAAGCATTGTATAAAATAGCATAGATTATTGGACACATTATATTAGACCTTTTATAAAATTGTTCTATTCTAAAAATGGAGAAATAAAGAATAAATGTATTATAGAATAATGTAAAAATATATATTTAAAATATTAAACTTAATGAATAATTAATTAATAAATATGAATAAATCATATAATCAAACTTATATTATATCAGTATTAATATTTTAGTAAACACACAACAAATGATCAATTACATCACCTAATAATAATAAAAAACAATAAGTAAAAATATTTAAAAATGAGTTTATTCTTAATATACGAAGATTTAAGAGCTATTATATATATATCGACCTTATATTTTTAGATTCATCAAAAAATATAAAGTGTTTTAAATATATAAATTTAGAAAAAAATAAATTAATATTTAATGATGGATTGAATTGGTCAGGGGGTGCAGTCAAAGTCAACACAAAATAAGCTGAACTTATTTTATTGTGCCAACGTTCCGGCCTACGATGTAGGCCATCTTCTGGGCAACCAAATAGTAGATGCCGATCTGCGGTGACTGTCAAACTTTGACTGCATCCTCTGACCAATTTAATCCATCATGAAAATTATCCAGTCAACTATTTTCCTCTCAAACTTAAATTAGTATTTATTCGGTACGTATTCACATTTTTTCCAAGGCGATTTTTTGGGATTTTCAGCTCTTATATATTATTTTTGGGAGTATGAGGTTGCTGACCTCAAGCTTCAACTGCCAACCTGAATGACTGATGTTTTAATATTCAGATTAATTATTATTTATTAATAATAACAATTAATCTGATAAGATTTATATTAATATAATTATGCCGAAAATTCAGATATGTTGTAGGGAAAAATATTAAATTTTTCATTCTTACACAATAATAAAGTATTAAGGTGGCTATTTTTTTGTCCTAGCTCTGAGGGCCTATTGAACGAAACTATTAGATGCGCGTCGGCTACTTTTAAATATAGAATTTCCCAAAACCAGCGACTATCACATCGAAAAATACCCCTTGCGTTTTGTGGGGGTGGTTTATGCGTATATAAAGGCGTGATGATTTTGAGGAGTATCGTATGTTCGTGTTATTTACAAAACTATAAAACGAAGAACTATCCTTCTCTAAGCCTTGTCTAATCTCTCTAATCAATCTCTAACTATGAATGCTTCGACGAAATCCAGTATCATGCAATTTCCTCTCTAATGATTTCGATATTTAGTTACTCAATGATATTCCTGTCGATATGTGATCTTCGGTACCAAACAGAGGGTCAGGGATTATGTTTCTGTCAATTAGTGCATATATCTATTCGTGGATAGAATTCTTGGTATAATTCAGAGCACACAGAGAGCCAAACTTGTTGGTCTAGTAACGTATGTCCAATGCTATAGCACAGACTTGCTGGTTACAATATTAACCAGACCAACATATTAAACAGGATATGTGGTTTGGTCCAGTACCAGTTCACAATGGATATGTTTTCAATACATATAAGTGATCTCCGTAGCCGGTTATTATATTCTTTAGAATTTTATAAATTAATAAATTCTTTAGAAGTTATATTTTTTTTTTCTTTCTTAGTGAAGGTCTGAGCACTTTAAGAAATATCATACGTTTATGCCGTGTACAATAATATTGTAATATTAATCCTTGAGGTAAACCAATTAAAATCCCTTATTTAAGCATTAGCAAATTATTATTTATAACAAGGCCTATCAACAAAAAGGCTAAACAATTAAAATGGAATTTATTCTCAATGTTTTGAGCCCGCATTAACAACTACAACTATATAAATTTAAATAAACTCACATTTATGTTGAAAAGAGTTTCTTAGATTTAATGTATTAAAATATGTATTCATAATATAAAAATAATATGATATATTCGACATATATTTCAGAACATTAAATTTGAAAAGAAAATAGCTCCTTTCCTAACACGCTTATCATATTTAATATTATACAGTAATAATGCTATATCATAACATTAATACTGTATAACATAACATATAACAGAATAAATATCCAATGAAAAAAAATATATACAAAAAATCTTTCAACAGACTCTTGAGCGTTAAGAAAAAAATGAGTTACCTTGCTTTTCCTCTGCAGTCTTCAATTATTTGAGGCGTTCAGAATCAAACGCAGATAACTCCGAAATTTCAAAAAATTACTTTTTCATATTATTGGCTAGTCAAATAATTTGATTTAACACGGCACTAATCATGGTTTTAATCCAGTTCTGAGCCGTGAAGGAAGTTTTGGGAGCATAAAATTGCTTGATTAAACCAGCGAAAAATGTAAAAAGTCCAATTCGAAAGCTCTAGTTCCATAGCAATAGTTTTCGAAGTAGAAGAAAAGTAAACTTTAAAACAGTACTTTATTGAACAGAACTAAAATTTACTTGGCAAGTGATCTAAAGGCAGCTAACACTAACAGTTAGTAAAGTTATTATTAATTACTGAAACCAAAAAAAATGTTAAAAATAACCTTTACCACTACAACCCTTGAAGGGGCTTGGATTCAAATCATAGTAGCGACTGTACTGTTTCTAGGCCAATGGTTGTGCAGGGAGGTGATTTGTCCGAGATCACGCTCAACTACCAGGTTAATTTAAAGTGGCTGAATCAATCCCAGGAGAGTCTGTAGATCCAACAAAAACAATCAGTGGCTGTTAACGGATTGATTAATTTATCTGCCGGATTTTGAGCTGGGAACGTCAGCATAGCAACTCAGGAATCTAGACTGAGCTAGCAAGCTCCATAATTTGACAATACTATTGTTAATTTCTCACTACATTTGTCTAAACTCTTATCATCCTATATTAGGACATCAATATCAGAGGAAAAAAAAGGGCACAAAGCTAACTGTTTAAAGTTCAAAAGCAGTTATAAAACCTATCTTATTGATAATCAATAATTTGTTTACGTCCTTTTTACCAACAAGACTCTCCAGATTTTACCTATTAATTTACAGAAATAAATTATAATTAATGAAATCCAACCAACCCTCAATAAAAGCACAAACTTCTAAGTATAACATTATAAAATTATATTTTAGCACTGATAAAATACAATTTAAAAAAGAAATATACAATATTAATAATTAATAATAATAGGCTTAGCAAACCGACATACAAATTTTCTTAATTCTAGAGATACATAAATATATCTGTGGCTTGGTTCTAAAAGGGCCAATGTCAAAAATGCCAAAAGAGCCAATGTTAACACAGGCCTTTATAGAAATAAATCTGAAAACACCAGCAATGACATTGGCTGATATTATAATGGAAACACAACTTATTTTAGTTTGTTATTAAACATTGGCCTTTTTAGAATTAAACATTTACTAAATTGGAAACGTTTGGTATAAATAACCCAAAATTTGAAAAAATTGTCATTGGCCCTTTTAGAACCAAACCACAGATGTATATATATGAACAGGAGATGTGGGAGGTATAATGGTGGAATGCACCTGCTCAGGTCCAGCAAGTAGCGTTGTCTTGTAATGGATATGGCCACCTTCATAAATAATTTCTTAATTACAGTATTTACAGATTATTGTACGGACTCATATGATGACTCATATCATAACCCATGGAGCCAAGTCCTTTGAGGTATTTATGATTATAGGTTGTATACATTATGATATGCAATGGCTCTTTCATAAAATCCAGCAGGATGCCTAATTACTGAGGATGGTGAAGGTTCAATTGGGAAGGGCACTGGGTCTATTTTAACATTAATTTCTTATACTACTAAAAGATTTTTACTAAAGATTTAACAATAAATATAGCACAATTCCACTGACTATATACAATGACATATTACTACAGTAAAGTCATCCAATTGCTCAATTGTAATGGAATGGCGGATAACTGAAATAAATAAAAAAATGTTTTATAAACTATAAAATAAATGACTTTCTGAGATATCCATGTATGTAAACAGTGGCCAAGCCAACGGGAAAATATTATTACGGCTATTGCTCAAGGAAAAAAAAACATCGACGCACAATTACTGAGTTCGTAGAGGAAAATGTGCATAGGGGGGAATGCATACGATAGTGGAAAATTGATAAGCCTCAGGCCCAGCTTACATTATAAAAGAGAGTAACACGGAAATTCGGAGTTTCAATTTTCTAAACGCGGAAATTGCGCACCGGAAAACCACGCTCTTGACATGTGGTTGATTTCAATTAATTGCGGAATATTAAACACAGCCGGAAAGGGAAGGCATTAAGCAGAGCAGGGACTAATAGAGGATGAACAAGAGGTAAAGCGGTAATAAATGGGGTTTGATGGAAGGAGCGATCGGGAACATAAAGCCAATCCCTGCCTGGCTATTGGATGACCGCGAGCTATCGGGACACCGCCACTTATTGATGCCTTATCTTACTCCACTTGTTTGTTCAGACTTTTCGGAGCCATCTTCTTCTAACGCTCCGCCGGCGTTCTCTAGTAGGGTGAACGTATCCGCAGAAATTTTCCGGCATAACAGATATACAGTCATAAATATGTAAATATCCTGGAACCTTGACGTGAAGCGAAAACCAAAAAAAATAATATTTATTTGCATATTTAATATAGTTATAATAATCATATTATTATAATATATATATATATATATATATATATATATATATATATATATATATATATATAATAAATAAAAGGCTTAACAAACCCGAAGCCTTGATGCCGATACCACCAATCTATGTTTACAAACCTCCGTCCACGGAGCACCACCCAAACCCAAACCAGCCAGATCACTCTTAAAGCAACCCTCCCGCCTACGCCTCGGTCTACCCCTCACACGCTTTCCAGTTGGTACAGTGCCTATTAAACATCTTAGGAATTCGTTCGTTACTAAGCCCAGCAACTTTACATGCCCATCTTAATCTACGCAACGCTATCACCTGAATAATATTTACCGTATGCATGCTTCAAAATTCCGCGTTATGTAATCTCCTATATTCCCCAGTAGTCTTATCCTTTTGTGGGCCGAATACTCACGTAACACCTTATTTTCGAATACCTGAAGACGTTGTTCATTTGCAGCGTTAGCGGCCAAGTTTCACATCCGTAGAGAAGATATGAAAGGGTGATTGTTTTATAAATTCTGATTTTTAGATTTTGGGACAAAAGACGCGAGCTTAGTAGTTTCGAGACAGAATAATAACAAGCATTCTCCGCCTTTAGTCGCATCTTTACTTCCTCTTGAATTTCGTTTTTTCTAGTTACCATAGACCCTAAGCACCTAAACTATCGCCCTTTTCTGCTACTTAACATATACTTAGTCTTGGGGTGACCAGTGGTCTAGAGGTTAGTGTAACAAACTACCAAGCCCAAGATCGTAGGTTCGTAGCCCGACAGGTAGCCCTAGGATTTTTTAAAGGGAGTAAAAAATCCTTACTTGTGCCGGCCTTCGGAAGGGACGTTTAACGGGGGTCCCGAGCCTGTATGATGTCAGGTACTCGTTAAAAATCCCTATCCTAATTAAACCTGGATAGGCAAAATTTAGAGCTCCCAATGTAGCATGGTCCGATTAGCCATAGCGGCATAAAGAGACGTTAAATGAACAAACAACAATATACTTAGTTTTATCCGAATTTATTTCCAGCCCTAGTTCCAGCATTTATTAACGTTTGTGTATTCAGCTTTAGAGTTTCTGCGTCTGTGACCAAGAGTACCAAATCGTCCGCAAACCCAAGCACGGATATTTTACTATTCATATTCAAATTCAAACCTCTTACGTTGTGTATCACCTTTTTAATAAGGTAATCGAGTGTTCAATTCATTAGTACAGGTGATAGCGAATCACCTTTTTTTAAACCTGAACGAACCTCAAACTTCTCCGAACAATTATTACCGATTCTAACCTTATCGAAAGTTTCGCTCATACACATCCTTACCAGATTTACTTTTTTTTTTGGCATACCCAGTTCAATCAATACGTTATAAATAATCTGACTGTCGATGGAATCATAAGCTTTTTTAAAATCGATATAAAGCTGATGAACGAGTCCGTTGTACTCTAATTTTTTTCTTTAATATTTGGCGTAAGGAAAATATTTGATCGATAGTTGAACGCTTTCGTCTAAAACCACATTGATAATCTCCGGTAATTTCCTCGGTGTATTCCGTAATTCGACTAGTTAGGATTAATGAGAATATTTTATAGCAAGCACTTTTCTTAGGGACCAATAACATTTATTACCGTTCTCGTTTTAGCCTCTTTCCCTTTTCCAGTTTATCTTTTCTGAAAGCACCTTGGAGAAATCCACTGGATGACTTTTTCCTCGACCAAGGCATGTACTTTATTCTTTGTTTTATTCTATTTGTATTATTATAATTATTATAATTTTTTAAGAGTCCTTCTCAGCGACCTCTTCACATTCAAAAAATGCTTCCAAGAACACCGTTTTGATTTCTCGCTGTGATGACCACATCAGCATAAGCGAGGTATTGGGCATTCATTAGAAATACATCCCTTTGTTTGGTTGTCAAGCGTCAATAATATGATATATATTTTAATATTTAAGGGATATTACATACGATAGCGCTATAGATTGATGTATTTGATCTAAACTGTTAAACGTGACTGTAACATCACAATGTTTCAGTAAATAAATCTTCCCTATTTACTTCAAAAGATATTTAATTGATTAAATATAGGATTAAATACTATTTCGTTTCCCGTTCTTCACTCCAGAATCATGACAGTATAGACATACCTCAGTATAGTGTCTGTAATGTTTTAAAAGGCCGTAACAAAAATGCTTTATTATGTATATACATTTTATATATATATGGTTTTATACTGTATATATTCAATGACGCCCCAAGTGTTCGGTTCCTTGGGGCATTAAAAAAAAAAGTTGGGTCTTCTGACCCTGGAGAAAGTCACGTACAACATAACCATCCAGTTGAGTGGCTAGAATGTAAAAATAACGTGAAATTAATCGATACCAAGGTCATAAAGTTATTAAAAAAATTTTAAAACAATATATATATATATAATTAATTATTATGATGTATGTATAAATAAATTATAAAATTAAGGGGCATCGTAGCCATTCTCACGGATGTACTCAATGTACATTCAAGAAGATAAACTGAAGAAATCGTTATTATTTCATGATATATACCCAACTTAAGTTAGATCAACCTAATGTTTAATATTTTCCTTTTTACCACAACAAGGATATTGTGTTCAGTACATGGTAGATACCATGTGTAGTGGTAGGTATAGGTACCATGTGTAGGTGTAGGTATAGAGATGTTCGTCATCATTTTTAAGTAAACAGTCGCGCAAAGAAGCGATTTGGCTGAGATCACACATCCAGTTTTCCCAAATCAATGGTACCCACCAGGCTCAGAAGAATCTCTGGATCTCAAAGTCGATTCACAAATGAATAAAAAAATAATAAATAATAAATAAAAGAATAAACAATTTATCTATATAACTGGTCGCGAATTCGTGTCCTAGATCATTTGCCTAGCTCAGTTCCTCTGAACGATATATTAATGAAATCTAACTCAAAAAAGCCACCCGTTTGTTTCCCGGTCGCAGATGAAAGATGAAACCTTTTTACGTCTATTCATAACAATTTAAATTAATTTGTCTTTAACACAAACGTTTGTTTGAAAAACAACCGTTTATTTATAAATGGTATATCCCTCGGGGTATAAAAACTTACAAAAGAACATGTTTGTGATCCTCAGACTTCATTTTATAAAGACAGGCGTCAGGTTTAATTTACTTTTTTTCGCTTACGAACTCGATTACAAAAGAATAAGTGTTCTCTAAATTATCTAATTTCTTGTCCGATCATACAACTTAATTTTCACTACCATGAAGTCTCATTGAACACATTTTTTTAAAATTAAGTAGACAACTAAATATAATGAAATCCAGAAAGTAACATCCCTCTGAAGATCATTGATTGAATTCTCTGTATCACTTGATTTTTTCCAAATTTAAAATCGAAGAGTGAAGTTCACTTTGTGAACTTTTTATAAGGACCATTTTTGGATGGTCCCAGTTTTTAATTTACCATTTTATTAAAAATATTATACATAAATAAAATAGTGTAATCGTCTAATACGTGTCTTTACGTAGTTTATTTATAAAGTAGTATATATTTCATTAAATAGTTGACAAAATTAAAGAAATAATTAAATAATTTACCAGAAAAAAATTAATTTTAACCCATGACAGGATTGGCCGATATAGGGGTGGTTATAGCGCGCCTGCAGGTAAGGATGGCGAATTTTCAGAGGGAGCAAGTGTTCAATAAAATTGGGATGTTCCGTCCGGAAGAAGCTATAAAAACTTGAAGGTACAGAGATATCCTACTCATTGCCTATAAACATAAACTTCTTGATCCAAGATTTTTAATTTCAAGGACGGCAGATAGCTATAGGCTCTTCGAAACCTTCTATATAGCTTTGATTTTTTTTCTCTCTTCTTCTTTTAATACACTCTATCCTCTACAGATGTTGGCGATAATTAGGGCCCGTCATACTATACTGACTCAAAATTATATATTTTGATGATGTCCAATATCTTGAAGGCTTCTGAACGATGTAGTATGGTTCCGTTGCTGACACTCACTGAATTCTGAGCATAAGCCGATAACAAATATCGAATGTTTGTAGTCGAGTGATAACACTGAGAACACATTGCATCTGGGCACTCTGATTCGAGAACGCAGACTTAAATTTAGGTTTCATAGCACCTCTCTGAGTTGGTTAAAGGGACTTGTTCTTACCTTGAGTAGAATAACAGAAAAAAAAATTTTGAATCTTAAAATTATATATGAACCTAAGAGAAAACAAAACACTGGACGATTGGTCGACACGGTGAATTGATTCTATTGTCTATGATTTCTGAAGTTGTGGCACTCGGCGAACTCAACTATGTCGATCACTGGTCAATAGATTCATAATAATTTAATGAGAAGGAATTTACAGTTTGGTCGCTTTCTCTTCCTGAGACTCTTTACCTCCACTCTATCATTTACAAGACAGCATCTAGTTGCTAGGCGACAGCATGCAGTTGAACGATAAACAATCGTCTCTCCTTTCGTCGTCTTGGCGGAAGTAACAGCTCCTCGTGGCGTCTTAAATGAAATATAACGGCTCCTCGATGCGTCTTGGTCAGAGTCGAACAGAGTGTCCTAGCTGGTGGGGAGACATCCGATCCACTCTCAAAGCCTACTAGATTGGGAGTTGCCGATTGTGACTGCTGTGACCCGCGGGTAAATTAAATTTGAACTCCCTCTACTGCATTAATTCACGCTACTGAATGTCACATTCCAGTTAAGTGATTTTTTCAGTTCTTTTTTTAAGCCTGATTATTTATTTATTTTTTTTTTGCAGAGGGGAATCCTAAGAAATGGATGGCCTAAACTAATACTTTTATTTTAATCCATGGAAAGATCAGATAACCGAGTGGAAAATTCCCCGCACTTCAGTTGCTAACGAGGTAGTGTATGTAAAATGGCAGGATTTTTTTTCTAATACAGCTGTTTTGAACACAGGCTTGTGCGACTTGATTTTAGTGGCTTTCTTAAAAGGTTTAAAACTTAATCACACCATAAACCATTATTTATCAATATCTTAACTATTACCGAATGCATCGTCATTCTAATTAAATAAATACCAACCACAATACCTAGAGATACAATAGTGTCCCTGCGAAGGCATGCTTAAGTGCAATCCAAAGAATGGGAATCCAAAGAAATAGCATATACTTTTATATTAGTAGCCTATAATAATACTACTTGTTTAACCCATAGAAGAATCAAATAACTACTCAATACTGGCTAAACTGATCCAGGAAGATCTCCCACGCTGGAACTGTTAGTAACTTAATGAATGTAATAGCACAGTAATATATTGTAGTAATAGTAGGAAATATATTTGCCTACAGCTGTTATTGAACTCCGAATTTTTCGTCGAGAACTGATCTTTCTCAAAGTTCGAATTCCTTTAAACTTAATCCTATCATATATCATCAATAATTTAACTATTACCGAATGTACCGTAATTCTAATTAAATTCCATACGAACTGCAATATTACGGTAAAATACCATTTAGCGCCGCTGTGAGGCTAAAGGTTATCTTATGAAATACAGTTAAAAGACTGAGAAGGTTCTTGAGGCAGAAGGAATTGTGGCTGAGTCGCCAATGGTTCCTAATTACTGCTCCACCTCAGGAGCAATTACAAAAATTCCTTTGTGAGGAAGGCCTGACCCTTCGGAGGTAAATGCCTCCAGAATACCAACCAACTCCCACTTCTTTCCAGTTTAATGTCCACGTTTCAAGTTCAATATTCACGATATTAATTCATTATGATCATATAATTTTTGTTGGCTAACCAGTGTACATTTTTTTTACCTTCTTAGGTCACGAATCAACTTCGGTTTGGTGTAAATTTTCAATAATCGATTGAAATAAAAAGAAATAGGCTTCTTGAATAAATTCCCCAGCAAATATCCCGGATCAAATAAGTTATAAAGTTATTGTAAAAAAAAAACTCTTCTCCAACATTTAAAACCCAAGCAAAAACAAATATTTGAAACCCCAAACGCTATCGGTAGCAAACGATTATAAATCATAATGACGGTCCATTGGCGGAGTGGCCCGGTGGCACTGAGTTGCCATGGTGAAAGTCTTGGGTTCAAATCCCGCTTGCTTGGAGACTTTTATTAATCTTTTAGCAGCCGGAGATGGAACCAATGGAATGTAGGACCCTCCTGGGGCTCACCCAGGCTCTATGATGTGGGTACCAAAATAAGAGGGAACAATCTGGCGGTTGTGCATGATCTAGAACAATTCAATTCCCTGCACAACCATTTTCCAAGAGACAGTACAGGCTCTATCATATGCTGGACTCCAATCCTTTGTAATAATAAATTTCATTAAATAACAAATAAGATGAGAATCTTTATTTTCAGCTTATTATTTCGTTCTGAATTAACTTAACGAAATTCAACTAACTCTGACAAGTAACCGTAATCGAAGTAATTAAAGTATCGAAGTATTGTTCAGTATATATTGTTGGGAAATAAAACATTAACACTTAAACGTTTCTAATAGGCTCCCATTCCAAAATTGTTCAAACATTTTTTACTTTCAATTAATGGCTTTATTTTTTTTTTTGGACTAAATTACATCATTAACCGCTGGAAAGGTATAATAAAAATATATAATAAAATACACTAAAATCAATTTGCAATTGAGGAGTGATAATTGACCATACTTGGCGTAAATTACTACACTGGATATAACCATATATTGCGAGCCATGTCAGATCAGAGAGCAGTTGCGGTTTCGCCTTACGTGATTGATTCTTGATAGATGACAACTTCCGTTTGATCCCATCGGTTTTCCCGTTCCTGTCCGTCTAATTTCATTGTTATAGATCATACAAGGTAACACAATTCATCTATTTGTAAGTCAAGGTAGATTATGTATTGACAACAGAGAAGCTTCACTTTGTACAAAATGATCAGCCATCACAATCGAGTTCATTATGACTGTGTCGGGTAAAAGGGAGCAGGGAGAATGGTATAGATCTAAAATAAAATTATATCAAAGGAGCACCAACCCAAATTGAATTCTATCAACGGAAATTGAAAATTTTGCGATGGAGTGAACACCTGGATTCTGAGAAAATTAAATTAAAACAGGAAATCGCGACTACATGCGTCGCTGAATCGAGGAAGAAAAAGAGATAGAAAGTAATTTTTATCAGAGTGAATGTGAGAAGAATGAAATTGGATGTCACCCTGAGAAACTATTCTGGAATTCTCCGGGCCTAATTCTAAAAATCAAACAGTATTAATGAGTTACGGAACTGTCTTAGTTAATAGATAAAAATGACAATATCTGCAGTCTGCTAATAAAACAATAACCTAGCCAATTTTTAACGAAAAGGCATTATATTCGATATGTTTTTTTCCTATTCCGCTACAACCCAAGAAGACTGAACTGTTTCATGGATAACGGTTCGGTTATGCAGGAGGTGATTTTTCCTAGATCACGCTCAACGCCAGGGATAACCCAATTGTGGATACCCACTTTATAGAGGCTGGGCGAGCCCCTGGGGGTCTCTAAATTCCACTGGGTCCCACCCCCGACTGTTAAAAGATTAAATAAATTATCTGCCATGGCCGTATTTGAACTCCGGACCTTCGCTATGGCTACTCAGGGTTCTACCACTGAACTACCCATGCCCTGCTCTCTCTATTCGATATCTATTACACTTTTTCCGATCAGGATTACCTAAACTACTCAACAAGGATACATTATCCAATAAATTGATAAATACGCTTTGTTGGAACAATATTACCAAACCATTTCGGGTTTACTTGTGGTGAAGTAGTTGGAACGGGAGACTTGAGACATGCGACGTGTGTCTATTATTGTTACCGTTAGCGATGTGCAGTGTTCAACATTTTTTTTCTTTTTTGTTTTTTTAAATATCTAACGAAAAATGTTTTCTAACTAATATAAGATCTTCGAGGTTGAGGTTGTCTTCGGGATGTGACGAGTACGAATTACAAAAATCGCTTTCCAAAAAGTAAACCTTGAATGAGATGGTTAGTTTCAGGATGAGAATGAATAGGCTGTAAAGCAAGGATTGGTGGCGACAGAGGTCCTTGTACAACACCTCAGCTGTAACTGCAGCCAAGCAGTTAAATTAATAATAACATCCCTGATTTCGTGCATCTCAACCTTTATTAGTATTATACAAGACAGAAGGGTTATTAGACATAAACATTTATTAGTCTATTATTCTAATTTTATATTAATTATAAATAGTATTTTAAATATCATTAAATTACAACTCTTAATTGTAATTTTTGTAATCAGCCGTTAGAGCGATGCTGAAATAGCTGGAAATGTTTATAACTGTGAACATTGCGTTTGAATTACGGTTGCGGAAATAAGGTGCAGAAAACCCCGTGGTATATTCAATTATGTAATTCTAGTAATGGGGAGGGAACGGGGAATCACGCATTAAAATTCCCTAATTAAGGATATTTACCGCTGGAGGCGCCTTGCGGCGAACAGAGGCGAATGGCAGAATAAATTAGCAGGTTCTCCAAGGATTTTTGCGCCCAGTAATAAATAAATAAGGATATTTACACTTAATCCACTTACAGCATATTAAAAGTAACACATATTCTATCTTCAACTGATCATTTATGTTGATTTGGTAATACGTCCTTAAGTAGGTAGATACCGCCACGACTTCCCTTTGCAAATAAGTTGAACGTTCTCTTGATCTTCTTGGGACATAACCACGACATTCCTTAGTGAACATACCTTTACTCTTCTTGTCATTCTATAAGGGATTCCTTCAGTTTTCTTGGGAATTGACAATTAGGACAATTTTATCGGCATATAAAGGAAAATAATGGTTCTTAAGTTCAATTTTCCAACGGCGGTCCAACGAAACTAAGAAGATATTTTCCTATTTTACTAGTTTTAAAGATGCTATTATTAAATAGATATGTTGGAATTAGCAATAAAAGCGGTGATGATGAAGATCATCAAAATCTATGGCAGTACTGTTATTAACCACGTTTTTCTTATATTTGTTTTATTCCTTCTTCTTGACGTTTCATTCCCGTGAATTGAAATGACACCCACCCGCCGGTAAGGACCCCTGGAAGAACAGAGATCTTGTTGAGCAATATAGCAAGAAGCCTCATGGGAAATCACTAGAGCGGAAGAACATTTAATCTGAGCCTCTCCTAATTATCACCCATGAGGTGATGTGGTTGGAAATAATAATTCCTGGAATGGCAGGCATCTCATCCGCCATCTTCATTTATAGCAATATAAAATACAAATGGAGTACCATAGACAATTAATTTCCTATTAGGCTCATAATTAATCTACACAAAAAAATCTAGTCGAAGCAAGATTAAGATTGGTTCAATCCTTAATGTTTAGACCAGGGATCGGCTTTTTTTGGCTTGGTGTCAATATGAACTAACATTTAAGTACTATAGAGATATTTGTGTAATAGATATTTTTATATTAAAACAATAGTAAATAATGAGAAGTATTTTATGAAAAAATAATTAAAAACATAACCGAATTTCGTTTATGAGCTTCATAAGACAATTTATTTTAGAGTTTGAGTGGAAAATAGTTGACTGGATAATTCTAATGATGGATTGAATTGGTCAGGGGTGCAGTCAAAGATAAACCAAATAAGTGAAAAAGACAGAGTCGGTCAGGGGATGCAGTCAATAATAACACTAAAATAAGGTTAACTTATTTTTTAACAGTGAAAAATGAAGGTAAAAAGCAAGCCGTTTATCCACTAGGTTAACGAATCAATGCCACCTCGTGATGGAGACGTGATTTGTGAACATGGCAGAACAGGAAGTGATCCACAATGTTCTTGCGAATCTTGATGGAACATTTCGTCCCTGTTAGTGGCATTCTATATTTTAATTATTTATTTGACAAAAGACTACAGAAGACCACCTCGTATTTGTCGACCTAACTAGTATGAAGAGAGAGGCAAACGCGAGTTAATGTTGGAACTAAGATCTCAAGAATTGAGTGGGCCCTACAAAAATTTAACGCTAATGCCTTCCTCCAACTTAAAATTTTTTTTTAACTTGGTAGTACTGTCCATTCAAGATTTCCGAATAATCGGAAAATATACGACATACGGATAAAGTTTAAAATTAACCGTGAGTGCAACTCAAATTTTCCTTAAATGAAGTAAAATGATAAATTCAGATCAGTACTGTTTTATATGGACATTTATAGTAATTGTAAAATTAGACAACGTAAAATTTGTATAACGGAGGGGTGTGGCTCATTATGTATAACGTTGAGTTGCCGTGACTAAGGTCCCGGGTTCAAATCCGGTTGTAACATAAGATTATTTAATCCAATAGTAGCCACGGACGGGCCCTCCTGGATCTCACCCAGCCTCTATAAAATGGTTACTGTTAATTGCGGAAAAAACTCAACTATCGTGATCTAGGACAAATAACCATCCTGCAACACCGTTGCCCCCGAAACATTATATCATATACCATGTATTTAACCCAAAACCCTACATGGGTTGCAGTGCTACAGATTATTTTTTTTGGAAAATTTTAATAATTTTGTAATTAAACAGCTTTTGTAAAAAACAGGTACCTTTACCTGCTGTATACAAACTTTCGTCCACGCACTATCACAGCATCCAAATCCGTAATATCAATTAGATAAAATATAAATACGATTAATTATTATTTAAAAAAATAAATAACAAAAGAAAAGTGTGACTTTCGTTGGGTAAAGCTATTTACATATATGTAAGAAATTGATTAGAAATAAATAATAGCTGTAAAAAAACACGCAGTGATAGGAAACAAAACTATTAAATATAAAATAATTTTAATTTAATAGGATTTTATCAAAAATGTCCAATATTATATAATCCTAAGAATGTAAATAATAAGAATAAAACTTGTGACTAAGATTCTTGGAAGGAAATTGGATTTACGATGAAAATACCTACTGATATGTGTTGACATAAAATGATAATTTTACTGTCAGGATATCGGAAAAGTAAAAACTAGAAAATAATTTTTAATCAGTGAATAAAGATATGATAAGAATAAACATAAGAATAAAGTGATGAACAGAAAAATCCATTTAACGGTAAAAAAACAAACGTGTGGTGCTGTTTAAGAAATTTTGATAGTGACTATACCTTTACCAATATCAGGAAATAAAATATTTACATCTACCAACATCAAGCACCCCAAGTTATTTTACGATCAAATGGATTTTATTCTTATAAAAAATTAGTTTCTACTTTTTAGTTTTCCGATATCCTGACAGTAAAATTATCATTTTATTTTTACATACATCAGCAGGTATTTTCATCTCAAATCCAATTTCCTTCCAAGAATCTTATTTCATATTTTTATTATTATAGATTACACCCTTCTATAAGATACATCCAGGATTCCATAACATTGGATTTTTTATAACATCCTATTAGATGTAGATTTTGTATTTATATAAGATTTTTTGCCTGCCCGCCAGTGTTCATGTTCATGTTACAAGAACCGTCCACACTAGCCTGAACCCGTCCATGAACCTAGCGCGGGTCCCCTGTGAGTTCGGGCAAAAACCGACACCCGGTGGAGCGCAGATTAATGTCGACGAACTGCACCGACTCCGCATCCGGTGGGGATTAGCGCGGATCACCGGTGATTCGCGAACATAATGGATACGCGGTCTAATACCCTTCATGGGCTGTAGCTGACCGCTCAAAACATAAATATGTATAACAAATTAAGAACAAATGCCGTTTAGTAACATGTTAAGATATAGTTTAAAGATTAAGCTAGTGTGTATACAGTGTACTTATGTAGAAAATGTGTGTATGTAGAAAAAATAATAAATCCTGTAATCATGTTTATGCACATATTACACCTGCGTTTATATCATCTCCAATACCATAAATCGCTTATAACAAAATTCCCCCCACGGATTACCATCCGCACTCAAGCCCGTAAGACTTCTCTTACACAATTCTCCCACCTACCTCTCGGTCTACCCCTCGGGCGTTTGTCAATCGATTCAGAACTTATTAATTTCTAAATGTTGGGTTCACCTGCGTGAATATAAAAAAAAAACTTTTTTCCCCGGAAAATGCATAGGAATAATTGTAAACTAAAATTTGGGGAAACCTTCCTGTCCCTTCCGTGTTAGAAAATGTATTCACTTGTTCTCAACAATCCCTGATATTTCTTATTATAGTAAACTGAATATTTAAAAAAAAAAAAAAATCCTGTACCACTACAATCCATGAAGGGTCTGGGGTTCAGTACATGGTAGAGACTGTGCTGTTTCATGGACAACGGTTCTGGTAGGAGGTGATTTGTCCTAGGTCACGCTCAACCGCCAGATTTTTCCCCCGTATTATTAAGTGGGCCCCAGGAGGGTCCTAGATCCCATATGATCCATCACCCGCTGCCAACAGACTAAATAAAAGTTATGGTCTGCAGCGGTGTTTGAACCAGGATTTCCGGCATGGCAACTCAGTGCTCTAACACTGAGCCACTCCGCTCCCTAAACTGAATATTTTGTAAAGTGAAATTTTATTTTTTAATCCTAATAATCACATATTTATAGTGTTACCTCCGGCTTCTCTCTTGGACTTCGTGGACACCTGAAAAGTGCTGGGTGGGGAAACAAGATATAATCAAAAACACAAATCGAAAACTTTTGGATAATTTACAAATCCTGACAGCTTACGATACAGGAATCTGAAACGTTTACTGAACCTGGGCGTGGGAAATGTTTGAGTAGCGTCTCGATCACTGATGAGAACCTTAACAATATAATTTCTTAATCTAATTACAAATTTCATATTTTAGTTTATTACAATAGTATAGAAGCTAGTATTACGATACAGGATATTACCTGGCTATTACAATATTATTTTTAATATTGTTTGTTTTCTCACATATTAATTTTTTATATATTTTTTTAACAATTGCATTGTTTTACTTCTTACTATGAAAAAAAGAGGATTAATGTGATCCATTTGGATTCCGTTAGTCATGTATATTTACAAAATCAACCTACCAATAATAATTATTATTTTTTTAAATGTGGCTCATAATTATTTTTAGATTTGTAATTAGGTTAGGATATATTTGTAAAACCTAGCCACTATAAAACTTCCCATACATCATATTGTTTAAATCAACCAAAAATGTTAGGAAAAAATTAAACATTAAACTGTGACGAGGATAATGATATTTCACATAGTTTGGTAAAAAGCTGAAAACCCTACTCGGTGGCTTGACAGCCAAGGAATAACACATGATTAATTTATGAGCAGAAACTTCCCCTGAGGCCATTATTATGTTCAAAGGAAGTCGGGTTAAAATTTAATTAGTTAATGAGGAAACTATTTAAGACTTAATCTGTTCAACCGCTGAGTGGGACGTTTGGAGTAGTAAATTACTAAGCTGTGATTATCATATAGAAGTAGCAAAATAGTCTTTGTTCCATATAATTATATTACCAAGAAACTGAGGCAAAGAAGCAGTCATTCTTAAAACTTACCTATTTAATTATTTCAACTTACCAGTACTATTAGTAATAATTATATATATTTATAGTGAAGCTAACTG
This sequence comes from Troilus luridus, assembly GCA_964056705.1. NCBI lineage: Eukaryota > Metazoa > Arthropoda > Insecta > Hemiptera > Pentatomidae > Troilus > Troilus luridus. The sequence continues at coordinate 77,060,057 of OZ057413.1, read as the reverse complement.
AATTTAATATATTAGTATTTTCTAGCCCATTTCACAAATGAAAATTAATATACATTATTTATTATAATATAAATAAAATACAAATAAAATGCACTGACAACATATTTGTTGTTCGTCAACTCATCGAAAAGTCTCAGGAAAGGAATCAGGAACTACATATGGCCTTTATAGACCTGGAACAAGCATATGATAATGTGCCTAGAGAGAGGCTGTGGGTGGCACTTAAAAAACCAGGCATTAATGGAGCTCTGATAAAGGCTGTGAGGCACCTAGACAGCGGTGACGTGTATCAGATAAGATGTGGGAACCACCTTTCGGACCCTTTTCATGGTACTAAAGGATTTAAGCAAGGTTGTAGCATGTCACCCACTCTTTTCAAGATATACCTTCACGAGGCTGTGAAACCATGGTACAGGCAGTGTGGGGATGTTGGGCCGTTCATTGATGGCGAACAATTACTGTCCTTGTTCTTCGCTGACGATCAGGTCGTGTTTGCGAGGCTGAAGGTCTACCTTGAAGTGATGGTGTATACCCTGAAGATGTCCTAAGAAGCGGTGGGCTTAAAAATTAATTTCGATAAGACCGAGTATATGGCAATCGGCGATACTGATAATAGTTCGCTTCAGGTTGACAGGGAGGCCTGTAAAAAAGTAAATGTATTCAAGTACCTGGGTTCTTGTTTAGATGCTACCGGGTCGTCCGAGCATGACGTCAGAAGAAAGGTGGAGCAAGCCCGAAAGGCTACCAGAAAGCTGCATTCGGTCCTCTGGAATACAGAAATATCAAAAGAAAATAAACGCCGTATTTTCACAGCCATAGAGTAAACCATCCTGACATATTCCTAGGAAACCTGGACTATGAGCCCCCATCTGTACTCAAAGGTGCAGGCGGTTGAGATGGATTTCTGGAGGTGTCTCCGTATCACTAGGCTGGATAAAGTAAGAAACCGAGAAATTCAACAAAGGATGGATGTCGGTATTGCTACAAATGAAAGGATCGGTGCACGCCGCCTAAGATGGTACGGTCATGTGAAGAGAATGGCGTTTGAATGCTGGCCAAACCGAGTTCTGAATTGGGTTCCACCTGGGAGGAGACGGCGGGGACGGTCCAGAAGCAGGTGGATGGAGGGAGTCCAGGAGGAGATGGCTGGTCGAGGACTCCAGGAGGCTCGACTCAGGAGGATGATTTGGGCGGATCGGTAGACATGGAACTCTGCTCTGACCAGTTGAGGCAACCTTTGTCGGAACGCCTATAAAGTAAAGTAAAGTAAGTATAATAACCATATATAAATTTAAAACACAGTAGATAAGCGAGCACACACACTAATTCACAAGCAGCTGTAAGAAATATGGATTATAATCTATAATCTATTATGATTATACTATGTTATAATCTATAATTATTCCTTCATGGGAGTAACAGATTTTTTTCTATACGTCATTAAACAAATCTAAACACCTCCACGTGAGAATTAAAGATTAATTGTACGATCAAATGATTCAAGTTTTTGTCTCCTCCGGCAGTGGAGAAAGCTGCTTCAAGATCAGAAGACATCTTCTAATCTTTATTATCACTAGTATTATTTACCATGTGTTCGGCAAGCCTACCAAAAAGATCCGTGAATTTCCAAATATACCCTTGATTCGTTTTTATACCTCTGTAGATATATATTTTTCTTCAATTCATCTCATTTGTAAATTTGTAAATTGTTTATTGTTAATTTTAATTAGTTTTTTAATTGTTAAGTTTTTAATTAATCTCGGGTTCAATTCAAGTGTGGCAGATAAATTAAATAAATCTGTTATAACCTCAGGGATGCCCCCAGGATTCTACAGAGGCTGGCCTGTACAGTGAGTATCCTTAATGCAAAATGTAAAATGTAGTTAATTTTAACTCATTTTAATCTTATTTACATTAATCAAATTTAGTTTAGATCATTTATTAGACATGAAACTTTATTAAAAAATGTTCTAGGCCTCAGCAATTAATGCGGAAACGATCGTGCATCAAAAAATATTTTAAAAAAATATACACAGAACGTTGAAGAATTATGTAGAGATCATCGACTCAATTTGTATGTAACTTTTTACACACTTATTAGATAAAGTAAAAGATTTTAGATTATGAACATCAAGAAAAGTGCCATTTCCGACAATTTATTCAACAAATAAGAAATTTAAAAAAAATAAAGAAACGTGACTAATGTCTCGTCGAAGCTAGTCGTAATGGGTTCAAAGATTGTCAAAGGGGAAAATAAATTACTAACTAATCGCATGTAATAACATAGCGTTGATCAAAATGGGAAAGACACTGGATCTTATTTTTTTCAGCCATTTTAGGAGACAAATAATGTACCTGCAAGGTTAACTATAAATCTTGGACATGTGAAAGAAATCTCCCATGAACTTTGAATCAATAATTGGAGGGTTCTTACTCTTCTTTCAAACGTGACTGGAGGTTACGGGAGCGCTTCCTCACGACATGCCTCGCTGACTTGTCACACACCACCGGTTCTACTCTTCGGTTGAATTCTCTGGAACAACCGTTCGGATCTTCTCCAGCTCCAAGCTATACATTTATCAGCTAATCCACCTTTCCTTGTGGTGACGGATGTGGTTACGATACCTCCTGTTTCTCTAGGCCAAATCCGAGTCCATCTCAATCAGTCAATTAGCATGTAACTGTTCTCGATACCTGTAGAGGGGAATGTCCAAAGGGTGGCGGGTGTGAGAATGGTTGGCGATAATTCCTGGGCAAGTGAAAAGTTCTGAATAAGCTCGATTTTTTTTTAACAACAATCAAGTCGGTTTGGTGGAGAATGTGACGTAGGTTAGCATTCTAATCATATAATATTTATTTCACAAAAAAAAAAACGCAAAAAGTAATTTATCTCTGTACGTTAAAACCACGCGTTATCAGGAGTTAAGCTAGTCTCCAACTCGCATTTCCAAAAGAAATAACTAGAATTAGGTTCAAGCTGCATTTAGTGAAAAACATTAAACAAACAGTTTAATGTTAAAAGTGGTATACAGATGCCAAAGTAATATATCAATTCCACCTATGCTTATTTGGAAATGTTTAAAAGGCGTGGATAAGATAATAAAATAATACTAAAATCTTTTCTCTTCAAAATAAAAATATTTAAATATCACAATCAAATAAAAAAATAATAAATGATACTGAAATAATTAAAATTCAAGGTTATTGATATTATAGGCACGTCACATAGCAGATACACCTCATTAAAATTAATAATGTCGAAGTAATAATGAGAAGAAACATTTTATCAGCATTACATAAAAATATTATATTCTCTTCTGTTTAGAAAAATACATGAAAACAACGCTTGAAAGTTCTTAGGTTCGGGGTTTGTTTCATTATATATATTTTTTAGGATTAATGAGATTTTCTATTTCTATCAATAAATATAATTCATTAGTAGAATAGAAAAGAATAGAAAAATAACTTTATTCTGGGACCAGGCCCTTTAAGAATAACAGATGTGTACAAAAATAATAGAATATATATCTGGCATAGAGGCTACATAATAAGAATAATACAGTATAATAAGTATAAGTAATTGAAACTAAATATAAACTAAAAGGTATGTTTTGATCAAGGAAAAAAATAATAAAAATCTAAAATAACAAGAATTAAACGGAAAAAACATAAACAGCACATAATATAAATAAAATTAATATCGTTATAAATTAAGAAAATTAACTGAAAATGATCCACTACTTCTGATGGGAATTAGGAAATTAATTATAACTGATTAGAGTGCCTCTGTTTTGGAATGTAGATGTAGGAAAAGCATGGATTTGAATACGGGTAAGGAAGAAGCATGGCGGATATTAGGTGGAAGTGAGTTCCAAAATGTGATGGAAAGGACGAAAAAGGAACTCTCGTATTTTTTGTTCTGTGAGAACGAGTGTAACGGTCAGAAAGGCTTTAAAGAGGATTTAAACAATAATAAACTGTAGATGGGAACACCCACTTTAACTCGTCATATATTCGCTATAAAATTGCGAGGTGTAGGCACTCAACTTTATGATACTTTAAAAGAGGTACTATTTTCAACCGTTTTGAGAGAACGTTATATCGTGGAATAACCACGTTGAACTACCAATATTTTTATTTTATTAAAGGTGTCCACTTTGTGTAGGCTATATGATTCCTAGGAGGGTCTTTCATATAGATTAGCATTTACATTCCGTAACCTGGGACAGGTGAGGTAGAAGCACAGTGCCTTAATCATTGAACAATCCAGCTCATTTAACGCTCATTGATAACGGCTTTTTATTTATATCAGGATCGCCACACGGACAGTAAACACAGAGCAGAAGATCGATACCAGCAACCGAATCTGAAGCAGAGATAAATTCCACTTAGAAACAAATACAGGTTGATATGAAGAGATACAATTTGCGAGAGAGGAGGTGACAAACGACGGAGGTAATATGCAGGGCCAATGTAAATGTCAGGAGGATGAGCGACGACCCGACAATGTCCACATTTTTCACCATCTCGTTGAATGGCCTTCATCAGTGCGATAGTCCTAGGCCATTGTCCTGTCTTTACGCTTGGCAATTCTGTCCCCTTTTTTTCCTTTTTTTTTCACATCCGTTAACGCTCCTCGTTTGTAACAACTCCCTTCCCAACACCTACCGTTCCGGTTCTCCGTCACTATCATCAATGAAATTTCAAAACATTTATATTATACTGTATTAAATAATTGGAGAAAATGTGTACAGCACAGGTTTTCAAGTGACAGACAGACCAGTTCAGCGAAATTCTAAGTTGTGAAAATGGATTGACTCTAAGCATAAGATTACTTTTAGTGGAAATGTCTACATAAATTTGGTTAAAGCGCCTAATGATCAGAACCAAAAGAAAAAAGGAAGGATTGACCAATACTACAGAGAATAGTATCAAGTATTAAAGATTTGTTTTTGCAGGGCTTCTGTAGATGAAGATGAACAGTAAAAGAATGGTAGTGGGAACCTCTGAAGACTATAAGCCTATTTTATATAATGGAGAAAGATATTGGTAGGAATTCAAATTCCTCTGAATTGGAAGCTGTAAATTGACGAGAATATTTTTGTGATTGTAATACGGCCATACGAGTTGCATGTTTTAGGGTCAAGTAGCTAAACTGAAAATTTGAACTAAGTATCTCAAAACAATTTCCTATGGAGGTTTACTAAGATCACTGAATTGCCCGTGCAGAACGAAGACAGGCTCGGCATCTTTCTCGGCACTAACAACTCGGTGCTTGGCCTGCACACTCTCCAGACCACTGGATTTTTGTTTGGGGTGACATTAAACAAAAAGTCTATCCAAGGCCGGTCAATGACCTTAATTATTTACGAAGAAGGATAATTGAATCTTGTGAAACAATAACACATATTCAGTGCCGTTCTGCCACTTCTGCTGTTGAAGAAAAATCCACACTCCAGAAGATCACTTTGAACAATATTTAAAATTTGTCCTAATTAGGACAGGTATTTTCAATTTCCTGTTTTAGTTTAGAGACTTAAGGTTTTTAGTTGGAATTTTACACTAATGTATTAACATTTATTTAATGTCTCTATTGGCCTTTCTCTTTTTCAATATTAATGTTTACATTTAATGAATAAAGCAGGTGGAACAAATAAAATAAGTTTAGTTACTATGCCTTAATAATTCGCAACAATGACACAGATTTGTTTTAGGTATAATTATCTCCTAAACAAAGGGTTTGCGGGTATATCTGTACCACTACAACCCGTGAACGGCTCTGGGGTTCACTACATGGTAGAGACTGTACTGTTTCAAGAACAAAGGTTGTGCTGGAAGGTGAATTGTCCTGGATCACGCTCAACCGCTAGATGTTCTCCCTTATAAAAAGAAAAGGAAATATTTTCGTCAAAAGTGTTGTGAAATCATTTATATAGGAAGAGGGACGTTTTATCACATTTTGTAAATTTCAATTTTCATTAATATCAACAAGAAGGAAGGTGCTATCAGAATCTGGATTATCAGTTTTCAGGTTACAAACAATGTCGGATATTTGTCTTTGCAGACAGGCTCATCATCATACACTTATCATTTAGTTAACGTCTATAATATCATTTTCATTTGATGGAAATCTGATATAATAATTTTTCTATACTGAAAAATACTCGTCATGTTCCTTAGCTTTCAACGGGAAAATTTTAATTCGACAGGTATTTATAGAATAGAATAAGAATAGAAAGTAACTTTATTCTGGGACAAAGTCCCTTTAGAATAACAGATATGAACAGGAATAAAAACATAATATATATATCTGGCCAGAAGGCTAAATGTTACAAATCATAAAGCGTGAAAACATGACAGAAAACAATTTAAAAAGAAATATATAAACAAAAATAATACTAAGTAAATAAATAGTACAGATCTTGACAGGATATTAAGCAATTACAGAGAGTAGATAAAAACCATAGCTTTTGAAATTGAATGCATGAGCTAGCATTCAATAATTTGGTTACATGATGTACAGCTTTTCAAAGAGCAGAATTAAAAGAACTAGATAACACAATGAGTTATTATATTAATTGTATTCTAAGCAAATGACTAACCTACCTAGAGACTATCCTTTTGGGAAGCTAATAGATGTTGATACAGCAAGGATTTGAATAATGATAGAGAGGGAGTATGACGGATATTAGGGGGGATTGAGTTCCACATTGTGGTGGAGCGGGCGAGAAAGGAACGTTCGAATGCTTTAGTTCTGTGTGAACGTATATAGAGATCAGAAAGGCGGGATCTTGTTTTATGGTGTTGAACTGATGATTTGAATTGGAGTTTACTGTAGATATATGAAGGGTGTTGAGAGTGAATGGATTGGTATAAGAATGAACAGAGGAAATATTGTCTTCGGAAGGAAGGGAAGAGCCACTTTAACCCATCATAGAGGTGGGAGACGCGCGATCGCTTCGGAGTACCAAGCACAAATCTTAGAGAGCAGTTCATTATTCTCTTTAATCTGTCTTCAAGCATTTTAGAGAGGCCTCCATATACCACGCTACAATAGTCAAAGTGGGGGAAGATGAGAGAAGATACGAGAAGCTTGCGGGAAGATTGTGTAAGGAGATGCCGAGAACGATGGAACAACTTCAGGGAACTAATTGTCCGTCGGGATATTTGGGCGATGTGGGATTTCCAGGAAAGGTTTTGGTCGATGGTGATGCCTAGGTTTTTCACCGATGAGGTACTCGTGATAGGATTATCGTTTAGGAGTAATGTTGGGAGGGTGTGGATGGATGTAAGGAGGGAATTGGAACCTAAAACAATGGCCTGAGTTTTCAATGCGTTCAATTCCAGTTTGTTCAGCTTTGCCCAGGCACAGATCCTATCTAGGTCTTCCTGAATACTAGCGAACGCAAAAAATAGCTCGGAAGGGGGAAAGGACAGATATATTTGGAAATCGTCAGCATATAGATGATGGGAACAGTGGTGAACAGATTTAGGGAGATCATTGATATAGCAGTTGAAAAGAAGAGGAGAGATACTTGAGCCCTGTGCCACGCCTGAGGAAAGAGTGAGGAAAGAGGAAAGGGGATGATTAGGTATAGAAACTGCTTGAGATCTATCAGAGAGGAAGGATTGGAACCATCGGATGGAACTGTTGGAAAAGGACATTGATTTGAGTTTGCTAAAAAGGATAGAATGGTCCAAGGAATCAAAAGCTTTAGTAAAATCAAGAAGGATAAGGACAGTTAGTTTTTTGTCGTCCATAGCGGTATGTATGTCATTGGTGATTTTGGTAAGTGCCGATTGTGTGGAGAAACCGGGACGGAAACCAGATTGAAGTGGGTCAAGGAGGTTGGACTGTTCGAGGAAATTTGACAATTGTGACTGGACTATTCTTTCTAGAGGCTTGGAAAGGTTGGAGAGGATTGAGATTGGGCGATAGTCTTTGAGTGAGACAGGGTTAGAGGATTTATTAATAGGATGGACTATGGCTTTTTTCCAGGAGGCTGGGAATACTCCGTTTTGCAGTGAAAAATTGTATATAAAGAGTAGGACAGGTATAATATCGATAAGGCAGGATTTTAGCAGTTTGACAGGAATCCCATCGAAGCCTGTGGAGTTGGAGTGGGATTTCAGAACAGAGGAAATAATGTCGTTGGGTGAAATGTCAGCAAAGTAAAAGTTGTCAGGGTTGAAAGATGGTGGTAGGGAATATACGGGAGAGGATGATTTAGAAGTATTAACTGAGGTGGACAAAAAATATGAGTTTATTTCATTGGGAGAGGCTGGAAAGGGCCTAGAACAAGATGAATTAAGAAGAGAAAGCTTTCGAAGGAGATGCCATTTGGATTTAGAATCGGGAGCAGATGAAAGGGCTTCGTGGAAGTATTTGGTTTTTGCCTGCCTGATTGTCGACTGTGTCAGATTGCGGAGAGCCCTAAACGCTTGATAGTCGTCAGTTAACCTTGTCCGTCTAAAGCGTCTTCGGGCCGCATCACGCTTCCTTTGAAGATCTTTAATTTTTTGACACAACCAGGGAGCAGGCTGGTGACGGAAGGTTGAGGTTTTCAGTGGGGCATGGGTGTCAAGGATATATTTGAGATTGGAAGTAAGTATGTCCACCATCGAATCAATAGAGGCACAAGAATAAATCTCTCTCCAATCCAGGGCTTCAAGAGAGGGTGAGATGTTCTCTGGGGTGAGAGCATCTAAGTTGCGAAAGGTTACGGTTTTAGGTATATAACAGGAGTTTGGATATTGTATGAAATATGGATGAGATCATGAGAGGACAGAAATGGAACGGGTAATTGAGAGGAAGAAAGGAGGTTCTGCCGTGAATCAATGACAAACAGGTCTAACCATGTGTCGGATTGAAAGGTGTGATGGGTGGGAGAAAATGGGACAATGGAAAGGTGTATAGAGTAAAAGAGATTTTCCAGGTATAGTTGATCGTAGGATTGGACAAGGAGATTGGCATTAAAATCACCGGAGATAATGATATGGTTATAGAGAGGAATGTAGTCGTAAAGGGTAGATTCAAAAATTGAATCAAGAGGGGCCAAAGGAGGGCGATATACTACGACATACAGGAGAGGGTTTGGGTTAAAAGAGATTTCAACCAGAAGGAATTCTGTGTGAGGATAACCGGTTGCGGGTGAGGAATCAAGGATACGTGATTTTAGGGAGTTGTGTACGTAAAGACCTACTCCTCCACCAGTCCGGTCTACCCGGTCGTGGCGGAGGAATGAATAGTCTGGTAAGGATATTGCAGAGGAGGGGATGTGGGGTTTTAGCCATGTTTCGGAAATTCCAATGGTATGATAAAAGTTTTGGGTAAAATATTGAAGGAATTCGTCAAAATGGGCAGGCAAGGATTGGGTGTTGACGTGACAGGATGTCAGGATACTGGACATGATGGTGAGGTAGGAGAGAAGATCTCAGTATAAGAGGATAAGATGCTGTGTGCAATTAATTTTAGCAGGTAGATTAGGTAAAAAGCTATGAAATGTTCCAGATAGTTGAAGACATGCAAGATAAAACAAAAAACAGATAAGAATATTAATAGTATAGAAATGATAATACTGTTAAAATATGTAAAAAGAGAAAATAATGAATTAATAATGAGAGAAGTAAAGTAATAGAATATATATAGCTGCTTGAACATGCACAAACTTAAAAATATAGAACATAAGATCCTAAGAACTAAAAATATGGACCAATAAAAAGAAATTAACTGTATAGAGAGGGCATGGGCAAAATCCAAAATTCCGTGGTGAGCGCCATAGGTAGCGGGGAAACAAAACTTTAGTAGTCACCCGAAGACGTCTAGATCTTGGGCCTGATCTATGAAGACCACCTGGTGACCATCTTCTTTTCTACATCGCACTCTGCCCCCAGAGAACCACACATACTTTATCTTTCCCGCTGCCTTCTTCTGACGGGCTAACCAGTAGAGGTGCTTGTTAGTTTTTGTCATCTCCTCGCTCAGATAGATGCGGTGGCAGTCATTTTCCTGCCACCCTAAATCTCGCGTAGAGAAATCTCTTTTGACTTTTCTTTTATGTATCAAGTCATCCCTCACTGATTTCCTCACGAAGCGTGCTATGATAGGTGGGGGTCGCGGGTCATCATTTCTTGCTCTCCGTCGTTGCACTGTGTCCAGGTCCTCTAGATTTAATTTTATGCCTAGGCCCGCACCGATACTAGTTAATAGGCCGGAAGGGGTCTCACCGGCTCGGACTGGGATCCCCCGGATCTCCAGGGAGTTAGATAACAGGCCCTGCTCACTTTTGTTCACCCGCACTTCGAGATCTCCTACCCATCCTATATAATAGGATAGAGAAGAAAATACCATATTCCAGTCAATATTTGCTTTTTAAACCTTACAAATTAAAAAAAAATTTATTTGTCATTCTCAATTTTAGCAATATTCATTCCTCATACAACTTCTTTAAATTCATAAGTCCAAATCATTACTGAAGGTCAAAACATTCTATCAAATTTTAAAAATTAAAAAACTTATATAAAATCTTGAAAATTGTCTTTCTTCCATGGTCATGGATACAATATTACATTGAAAATCGATAGGTATTTAAACTCTTAAGAGATAACAGAAGTTACAGGATTAATATTTTGGATTTTTAATTCAGAAATCGACTAATCAATCTGCCCAGAAAATCGAAGGCAGTTACTCATCTCAAAATCTTATTAGATTGTGTGAAAAATGTCAACCGCATGCTGGCGATAACGGCCAATTAATGATCCTCTGAGTTATAATGCGAGAAAAAAAAACCAATACAATACCAGTGCTTAAGCAGTTTTTTTTGTTGTAATATTTAATTAAATAGAAACCGACAGGCATCCAACTGTTTCGTCCAGGTGGCACTCGAAACAGGGGGAAAATGAAAAATAATGAAACTGAGTCTACTACCACAGAAAAAATGAAAATTATTTTAGAATCGGTATAACTTTTTTTTGGTTAAAATTTGTGGAAAGTCAACAAAACATACTAAAAAACAAAAAAAAATCATTGACATTGTACCAATAATGGTTGAACATTATGAACTTTTTATACTTTCTAATTTCACTGGATTCCTTGGCCTCTTGATGTATTAAATGCAGACCTTAGATTTGACTCTTTCTCCAGTTAATGCTACTTCTTATTCATCCCCCACTTACACATTTTTCTTGGTCTTCTCATTTTACTTTCCTCACTAAATGGTTCCTATAAGGGCAAAATTGTTATCCTTTTAATAACGTCTACTTGCCTCTGGGCCATTTTGTTCAAACAATTTCAGTTCATTACAATTATATGGAAACAAACACTGTTTCCACTACAGAGGTAATTATTATTTCTATAAGAGACTTATATAATTTTAATTCCTATCTTTATCACAATAGCTAAAACATAAACTTAGGCCATCTTCAGGGCAGCAAGGCGTAGAAGTGATGAAAGCCTACATCTTAGGCCGAAACGCAGGAACAATAAAAAAATCATTCTTATTTTGAGTAATCATTGACTGCACCCGCTGATCATTTCATACCACTTTTAGAATTATCCATTCAACTAACAAGTTTCAGGTTTTCGTAGTAGGCGCAAGTGCTTGCAATTATTCTATAATTATTTTCTTTTACATTGACATTAAAAATACACCATGATTAAACAAAAACATTGAATGAGCAGGATATCAGATTATCCTAAGGAATCGATTAAGGGTAAAACATATTAGTATCGGAATTTAATAATAATTTAAAGATTATAATAAAATTAAAATCTGGTAATATATAATAATAATATTAGGCCCAGTTATTGTATCGAAATATCCGAAAATGAACAATTTTTCAGTTACTTTGCACATTACTATAAAACATAACAAATATTTTAAAACCTTCTTGATTGCAACGAAATAAATAGCACATCAATCATTTATTCAAATACATATATTGACACTCCGCAAAATAATTATATACATTTTTAAGTAGTTTATTTATTAATCAAAGCATATGATGGGCTGCACAAGCTCAATTCAAAATATCAATAATTTAATTGAAATGATAACTAGTGTATCGTTATAATATTTATTCCTTCTATTTGTATTTACATAGATTTTATTTTCATTTTAGTACTATTGGCATCGTTAAGTTCAACAATAGATAAATTTCTTTCAATTATTTCATAAAGACATGTAAATATTACGAATAAAATATTTTTGGGCAAACGAAAGTTCAACCAGTTATTGATGTTTTAAGTTATTATTAGTATTATTAGTATCAATCGGACAACTATTAAACGACTTTTTTGATAAATATAATCTTATCTCAATGGGATGCTAACCTTTAAAATAAAGTTGATTGAAACTCATAAACAGGCCGTTAGGTGTCGTCGGTCGCGAGCATGTTGTTGACGTGAATCGAGAAGTTTACCCCCTTATCAAAAGTTGCTAAACGCGACTAGAGAAATCTTCACTTCCAATTTTTTTTTTTTTTTTTACAGCTACTTAAGCTACTAATAGTACATCAATCATTTCTTCAAGTACACCATTAGCACATTACAATGGATCGGTGAGAAGGAGAGATATTGCACATCTCATAACCTCGTGAAGGTATACCAATCCACTTTAGCGATAGAGTTCTATAGACTAGTAGATGCCTGCCTGAGAAGCCCAAGCCGGCTCAATAACCGACTTGTTCCACCGTGAAAATGCGAGGCGAAATAGAAGATTTTTACATGTGCAGTTGAGACAGAGGAGCTGATTTTCTGCTTCTTTGAGACCACTCGACAGGGAAATAGTCCTCTTTGGCTTCTCTTCCCGCCTCCCTGGAGTAGCGGAGCCTGCAAATATCTTCGCATCTTCTTTTACCTGCCTACTTCAATAACGGTTCAATTTGCAATAGCTCCGGCTCAAAGGATTCGCTCAGGATTCTATGCCATCACTGTATACTTTATAAGGGAAACGGTTTATAGTTCTGTCTCAGGATAAGAAACGCCCTATAAAAATCTATTCGGAGAGAGATAACAAACTTTCTATGACTTGATATCTGGAACAATTTTAAATTATTAGAATATCGTAGGCATATACTTATTTTATTTAAAATGTTCATATTAATAAAAACAATCAAATGGAGTGAGAGAAGAGTTAAAATAATATGCCTAGTTACAGAAAATAGAAATAAAGATACATTAAGCAATATAAAAATAAATAAACAAGAAAGACCATTACAACCCAAGGAGGGTCTTGGGTTCAATAAGTGGCAGAGACTGTACTATTTCTAGGTCAGCGGTTGTACTGGGAGGTTATTTGACCTTGATAACGCTCAACCACCAGGTTTTTCGGGTATTTTGGGTACTACTTTTATTAACAGATTAAATAAAATCGGCCATACCCGGATTTAAACCCGGGACCTTCAACACGGCAACTGAATGCTCTACTACTTAGCTACCACACACCTAAACAAGCAAAATAAAAACAAAAAAAACTCTAAAATATATTATCTCGCAGAAGAAACCGATTGCCTTTAACAAGTATTGTGGGCAACCATAGCTTAAGTTATGTATTCGAATACATTTACAGTCAAAAACTGAAAACTTATTAAGAATTAGTGAAGACATATTTTATAAAACTTTATTTCTTGAATTATTCTATAAACAGGTCAACACTAGTGTAATAATTTATAACTGCAAATCTCGCAGAACAACCTAGATGCTTCTTTGAGAGATATATTAACTTCTACAAAATAATAATAATACAATCTGTTTGGAAAATCAAGCGAACAAGCGGAAATCCTTCCTACAAGAACGAATTATGAAGTAAACAAAATATAATAAATGTAAGAGGTATTGAGATTATTGAGAGGTAAAACATTGTCATCGGAGTCACCCTAGGATTGGAGATATCAACCGCAAGTGCAAGATCGCAGATCTAAAACTCTTTCGTTAGAACAAGCATAAAGGCAAGTATTTACCAAATTCGTAAAAAAACATATTCTATATTAAGCTATGAGCAGCCTTGAAAATATAATTTTAACTAGCTTCCGGCAGCTTCTTACTCGGCTAAGCGATGGATGGCTATTCGGAACTATTAAAGGAAAGAAAATCACTTAGTCCTTGATTCGAGTCTGCGTAGACGTAGAATTAATGACAGAGTGCAGTGCTAAGTTAATTCTCTAAGTCATATTATCCGTTTCGACTGAATTGATGAATATGCCTTTGATACCGGTAGGTGCCTCTTGTGCTCCAGCAGTTGCATAAATAGAGCGGTTCCTGCTACGGGAAGATTAGTAAATGATCTTGCGATTAGTGGTGTCTAATAGCGGAACCAGCTTGCAAAGGAATAACATAGATTCCCTATCAATTCTTGTTAGGTTATTTACAAGGCATGACTTTCGGGCGATGCTTTATTATTATGGGAAGGATATCGGCCCTGACCACGCATTGGATCAAGGTCGATATCCTTATAGGGGAAAGAGACCCATCTATTAAGCCTTCTCAAAAAACCGGATCACCGGACGGAAGGAAATATAAAACGAAGGTCCTAAAACAAACGAAGTCTATATTTTGTTCCCCTTGAGTAAGAAGGTTCAAAGAAGATTATAAACACCATTACTATGTACTTACGTAACCTGTGTAAACTGTAATGTTACCGAAATCCGTGTGGCTGTAAAGCAGAGATAGGGGACAAGACATGAAAAAATATCTGAACTCTAAGATTGGAAATGAAAAAGATCCTTAGATCGATAAAATGAAAACTAATCCTGAAATTTCAGACAGGAAAGTTCAAAAACACTATATGGATAGTGTTAGCTCAGGTTGAAATTACAAATAATTTGTATGTGCATCTACGTAAATATTTTTATATTTTTTTCTATTCAGTTATTTGATAATTTTATTATTTTCATTTTTATTAAAAATAAATACGCGATCTAATAGTTCGTATTTTTTTTTAATATAATAGTGAAGTAGCCGGAAACAGATGTTACGGAAAAAGCCGAATTACTGCGATTGTGATTGAATTATTTATTTGATGTTCATTCAATTCTTCAATTCAGTTCTCATTCAATTTAAATTTAATTACATTTGTAGAAACCAAATTAACAACTTCCTTTTTATTTCATTTTATTTAAACATTAAAATATAATTTAAATATATAACTTATCAGGAATTTTCTGCAAATAAAATTATTTGAGTCAGATCAAGGCAGCAGCATATCAGATTTTAGTGCTATAGGGAAAGGTTGTCCAAGGGTGCAATCCCTGTTATCCTTGCGGGGCCCAAACAGATAGTAAAGGTGACAGAAATAATTAATACCTACTTCTAAAGTTAAAATATTTTTGTGTTCACTTTACCGTCAGCAAGGATGAGTAGTGAACAATAACATATAAAACTAGATCATATAAAAAACAAGACGAAGGCCTAGAAAGAAAAGAGATGTGGGTGTGGCATGGCGTCAACTGTGGTGTAGTTGTTAGCATATGGCCCTTATATGCCCATAGTCGCGAGTTCATAGTCGACTGGAGGCCTTAGGTTTTTCCAAAGAGAGTAAAAACTCCTTGGTTATGCCGTCCTTCAAGTGGGACGTAAAGGCGGTTCCGAGCCTGTGTATAGTGTAAGGGACTTGTTAAATATATTTAGGACTCACACTGTAGTATCGACCAAGTTTAGTACAACTTATTTATACCACAACCAAATACTCAATACGTCCAACAAGTTCTCATTTGTTGCTAACCTTCTAACTCACTAGAATAATGGCATTCCAAATCTGAATTCCATTAGGCCATGGCTAGCAAGATGATATAATCAAATATATTTGTAAAGAAGTCTCACTGCTTCTGGAATCGAACGTTGATATTGGCAATGTACGAATAACAGATTGATAACTAACTCTTTTTGACTTTATTCAAGTTTGATTTAAAGTGCTTTACCTTTGATAAGGAAATTTTCAACTTTCGCAGGCTCTGAATTAATAATGAAGGATCTCTGTGTCTTCTTTGCATCGCTTCGAATAAATCATAATAACGATTGAAGTCGATAAGAGGAAAGTATGGAGTTTCCAATTTTCAGTAATAGGGAAGAAGTGAGGTTTAATTTATTCAATTCTCACTTTTGAATTCAAGGGATCACTAAAGTTCAATCAGCATAGATAGTAAGCCATGATTCGATAACATTTTTTTTCGCTTAGGTGCTTATAAAATAGAAAGTAATCTTTCTCCCTACCTTTATTGCACTACATTGTGATGAAATAAAAAATTAGAAAAAAAAAAGAAATGATAAAACAATTCAAAATATTACGTTGTAATGAAATAAAAATAATAATTGTAATAAGATACTGCTATGTTATATATTCTTAAATGTATTTAAAGTATTCTAATTGATTTTGGGATCCCAGAGTAATCATTTAAGATGATTAAACAACTTATTATTTCTTTAAATGTCCTAACTTTATTCTGAATTTAATTCTTTTCCAGAGGTTGGTTGTGTGTTTACCAATTCACTAATTAATTAAACCATCAATATATAATACACCAATATATTGTTCATAAATATATAATGCATATGGCCTAGGTAGGCACCAAAAGAAAGACCACCTAGAAATGCATCAAATGTGACACTCCTAATCGTTTGGAATGTTCAAAACAGATTTGCAATAGTTCCAGTGAGGAAATTTTACAATGACTGAGAGAATGTTACGTTCTCCTGATAAATTTCTATTTGGTAAGATTATCATCTTTTTTAAGTCATTTTAAATCAATTTTATTTTTGCTTTCTTTATTTTTTCCTTTACTTTATTGAAAATTATTATTATTATTATTATTGTATTTTACAAGTTTTATATTGTTCAAATGTTTCAGTGAAATTTATACAAAAGCCAAAGTAATTGATATAAATAAATAATTAATCTACTATACTACCTGATTGTGATAAAAGAAATCAAAATGTGATAATTCTAGTTATACAAAACTTTGTATACTATAAATTTTATAATATCATTTAAAATAAACAATTTTATAAAAAAAATATTCTTAATAATCCTTCACCAAAAAATTAATTTTAATAAAATATATGGATTCCAACGTTTGAGGGGAGACTTTCAAGGAAAAGTGTATGTTATATACATTTTTCAACGCAGCGGTCCTTCAGACAGTGTGTGTCTGGTTAGCGTAGATAAAAAACATGTGCCGGGCTAAGGGCTATATGTGACACTACCTAGAACATCTGAAGTACATAGATAAATAGAGTAGGGGCATTGAGGTTCCTTCAGGTAGTTAAGTGTCCCTTTGGTTTATTAGCTGTACTCTCAAGATAAGGGTGGCAGTAGTCGGGAAGGAGCGGTCAACTCAAGATGCAAGAACTGGATGAAGCAATGGTCTAGAAATAGCCAATCACATATAGCGTCCCCCTTTCTTTGTAAGTAGTTTTGTAAGTTATCTTTGTAACCATTATCAGCACAAATAAATACAATGTTATTCAATAATTACACTGGTCTACAAAATTTAACTTTTTGTGTGCCTTTCAATTGAATACTATATTTTTATACTGCTTTGAGATTAGTGAATACTAATATATTTTTTTAATTAGCTCTTATTTCGAAAATATACCTAATATACAAAATTTGACTTTTGGTAACATGTTAAAGTACAAAACAATTTATTAAAAAAAAATTATATTTATTTATTATTTTTTTTTACATTTCACATAAAATTGGTAATTTTGAAATATTAACAAAATATTTAAAACTGTTTAATTAAGATTTTCCCTTATTTTTCGTTTGTCTATTGTAATTGCTTTCAGGGGTATCTCTGTTCAAATTCCAGCAGTAGTTCGCTAACATTGACGCATTCCATCGACCCTGGTATCTCTTTTCCATTGTCGAGATATCTTGGTGGAATCGTTCACCATGTTCGTCACTAACATCACCGGTGTTGGAAGGAAAAAAATAAAGATAAGAATGAAGAAAATGAGTTTTTAGAAACATATTGCAACCCAACTGTTGATACTTTTGAAGGAGATTGTTCACAAGTTCAACATAATTTTCATTTCTCTTATTGCCCAAAAAACCATGAACGACTGCTCTAAAACATTCCTATACTTCTTTTTCAAAGCCCTGTAAAACTGGATCAAAGTTTTGGTCCTTTAGAATATCTCTTATTTCAAGTCCGATAAAGATTCCTACTTTTATTTTGTCGTCGCTTGTACGGGAAAATTTACTTCGCAGGTATTTGAATGCTGGTCCATCCTTGTTGAGAGCCTTCACAAAGTTCTCCGGGATTCAAGATTAGTCTTGGATTCCAATCTTTTTTTTTTGTAATATAAAGATCTAGCCCGACTATCCCACTCGCACAAAAAACAACAGTACTTGGTATAGCCCATTTGTAGACCCAACACCACTGCAATGACTTTTGGATCACCTCAAATCTGCCATTCGTGCTCTGAGTATGATATAGCATCTAAAATTAATTTCATATTTTCATTTGTTTCTTTTGTATGCAGAGCGTGAAATAACGGAATCGATGGTTGTGTGTTACCATTATGGAGAAGAACAGCTTTTAAATCAATTTTGAGGAGTCTATAAACAGCCGCCATTCCTATGGATGGTATTCAATGTTCAAAGCGTTGATCGACCCATTCATGTTTACATCCAAGCTGGTTTTCGGATTTGAAATAGGGTATCAAGTTCTTTTGACGATTTCTGTGGAATCTGATTTTGACATCCAATTGAAGCAATTCCATTGCTTAAGTCTTGATTCCAGTATTTCCGCTTTATCTTTTGGCAAATTTAAATCTCGTATAAGGTCACTGAGTTCATCTTGCGAAATTCTATGAGGTTCGTTACAAACAATATTGTCACCCGAAAACTGTGACGATTGTGAGTGTGTAGGTTCATTGTAGTCAACTTCCATTAAATTAATCTCTTTTTCAGAATCTGTCTGGTACTCTTCGGGAGGTCGAGGAATACCACGCTCCGTTTCTTTTTTCTTTATATACCGGCTGGATGGGTGGAGTCAAGCAAAAGTAACAGTCATTCACACGATTGGTCGGTTCCCTCCACATCATTGCAACACCAAAAGGCAATAAACGTTTCTTTTTGTTTAGCCACTTAATCAAATTTGTGGAGAAAGTTGTGCTACCCATGATTTGTGTTGGGTTTTAATTTTAATTCCAAAATAATGGAAGTAAACAGTTTCTAAACATTGAGTTATTGAGCATTTTGGGTTAATATGGGTTACCTTATCACATATGAAGCAAACATTGTCTGCACTATTAACACATTTATTCGACATAATGAAAACTGTAGATTTTTCACTAAAAATGGAAAAAAAAAACGATGACAATTTCACGTTTTAACTGGTAAACAAAACACTGTCAGCGTTAGCCGCAACAAACAAATAATAAATAATAAAATTTCTGCAGGTAATCCCTAAATATTTGGAATTATAATCATTATGGTGATAATTATATCGCGCTACCCGCTAATATATTAAATGTGGCACAAATGAACAATAAGAGCTAACTATGAATTTTAACTTGTTTATTTATCTTCAGCGAGTGAAATACTATCAATGTAGTACAATTTCATGTAAAAGGCAAATTTGATGTAGACCAGTTTTATAATTATTTAATAAACATCTGTTCAGTCAACCTTTGGATAAGAGAGGGATATATCTCTTATTCATTACTGATATAGAATTACTATATTTCAAATATAACGATCTCATGGTGGCATTCCATTTTATTATTTAAATATTATTTAGATCAAAGGATCTCACTTTTCCTTGAGATCATTGCTTGGGCAGAGAAGCCAATATAGCAATACTTTATCAATACAATTTGAAGTACGATTAATTGATCAGATATATAGAAGCATAGCCATAAAATACACACAGCTTAAATTACAACTTATCTTGTATAACAGGGGTAGATCTAGAGTTCTTCTAGGTGAGATGCGCATTCTCCGGGTCTGGCTGTCCAATCCCACGCCAGTTTCGGCAACCAACGCCGATCTTCTTTCTTGGAGTCCACCTTTCTCTTCCGGATCTTTTCAGAGAGTCTCTTTTCAATGGTGGAATCTTGGACTCTATGTTTGGTATCTCTTGATCCACCTTGAATATGGGATCCAACCCTTCTACCTGATTGACCTATATCATATAAAAGGTCATTGGCTCTTTACGCAAATATATTTTATTTTTCTAATAACGCGCGGTACAATCCATAGCATACATTATATTATTAAGGTAAAAAATCTCGTTAGTGATTAAGGCGTTGCTATCCAATTAGTTCCCACGTGCAGGATAACTAATTCTCCAGGCGAGAAGTACCTTCATCAGAGTAGAAGGAAGATGAACTCTGAAGGTAGGAGTCTTCATTTTTTTGTAGCCTGACTATATTCTGGGTGTGGCAAGATGGTAGCTTAAATTTATAATAGAGCTTATCTAAAAAATATGACTACCAAATATATATCTATTTTTTCTTCTAACCAAATGTGGTTGGAAAACTTGTTGATCTAATGATTGAAGTTATTATCATCATTAGTGCCGTTACAGTTGTTGGTATGATCATTTAATTATCCATACTATAGTCATACCTTTGATAATATTTAGCATAAATGAATTATTTAATACAAAAGAAGATTATTAAAGAGCTTTACTTATTTATTAAGTGAAGAACGAAAAAAGTAAAATATAATTTTTCAAAATATCCTTTCTTGTGCATATTATATGTAGAATATTGCATTGTTTAAAGCATTAAACTGAAATATTGTAGTTCTGGCATAGAATTAAATTCACCATTAAAATTTAAATAGTTTGAACCACTTTACTCGTGATGTTCCCTTTGCAGATTCATATTTAATACAATAATGCATTAGCAACAGTGTTAAGTGTTATCAGATCAATCATTGTTTATTATATTATTGAAATTATTCCTTTCTATATCATCTATATCACCTAAACCACCGCCATTTCGACTTACAGCAATGATTTTGTTTTATCCAAATTTACTTCGAGCCCTTTTTCTCCACCGGCTTTCATAAATGTTCAAATTTCATTCTAGAGTTTCCTCTTCTTCAGCCACCAAAACCCAGATTCTCACCTCTTCTGGTGTATATTATAGTAAATATATTTCTAACGAAATTTTAGTGATAAGTAAAACTTCTACGAATTATATTAACCTATAATTACCAATAATATCTTACCTAATTATTATAGTTAATTACCTATTTTTACCTAGTATATCTTCAATACATGTTGTAAGAAGAATTAATAGCCTCTTAAAGAAAATAGCACAATAACATTTAAAATGACAAATATTTATTAAGAGTATGAAATAAATATAATGATCAGTGAAATTAATTAATCATTTTTATTTTATTAAAACATACAAGTTCATATTCAAATCTCATATATATTTCTGATCATTTCACAGTTCTGAAAAGTATTTCTAACTTTTAAACTCGTTTTAAATCATCAATTCCTTACCACTTTAACATTCAAGAAACTCTAAGTGCTTGGAAAATTAATTGATTGGGAACCTTGGAATAAGAGTAATTCTCAGAAGGGCCATTCCGTCCTTCAGTCGAGATTATAAAGTACACAGTTACTTAATCAATAGTTACCTTTTAATAAAACAGGTAAATACATTCAAGTATGAAATCTCTACTTTGAAGCGCATACTTACAGGATCTTAAATTATCAAACAGTAGCGTCACTGAAGCTACAACAAACACTTTCTTATGAACACTAGCATGAAAGTATAAATTGAGGTAATAGTGGGATTTGAGAAATGGAATTGAGATTAGATACGATTTGTGATTAGAATTAACGTATATGAAATAAAATCAAAATCCTTAAATAAATTAGATTAAATGGTTATTTTAAAGTAATCAAAAACACAAACTATCGTTTAAATTTTAAATACGCTAATAGTATCTTCATTAGAAGGTTTCTTCGTCCACGCTTGCACGTAAATCCCAAAGGGGAGGGGTTCAAAATGCCGACTCTAATCATTCTTCATGGTTGCCTATCAAATAAAAAATACAAACACAGAAATAATTTATTATTATTTTGGATAATTATTAAATTATTTTTGATATATTTCAACATCATATAAATATTCCAACATTTATTTTATAATGAAACAAAAAAATCATGAGCCCAGTTCAGATCGAAGACGAATGGAAATTGCAAAGAAATAGAGAAATCTACCAGAAAGACGAAAGAATTTCGGATACTACGCGGAAGGGGAAGCTGAAATATATCATATATCGGTATAGATAGACCAAGCAAATATTTAACTATTTATGGAGAAAGAAGACCACGACAACATGGACTAAGGAAGTAGAGAAAGGTTTGGAAAAGTTGAACGTTACAATCTCACTTGCTTGAAAAAAAGTAGATTCAGAAGCAGAGTAAAAACTCTGGATGGGTCGAAGAAAGACCAGAGAAGATAGGACCAATCTGGACAGAGGATCAGAAAAAATGAACGCAGTCAGTGAACGCATGATACAGAAAAAACTACAGCAGAAGAAGGGAAAATAGAGTTTTAGTGTGATCGGAAGTGGTAAAAAAATGTAATCATATATATATATATATATATATATATATATATATATATATATATATATATATATAAGGTCTCTTATCATTATTTATTCTGTGATCAAAGTAATGTTTAAATGTCATAGCAAAAGACAGACTAAAAAAAGAATAAGTCACTATTTCATGATGGTATTAGGAACAAAACTGCCTTAAATGAAGTATCATCCATCTTATTTTAAATCGAGTTATGCTAATTATTCCACTGCTTATCGCGTTTGATAACGACCATTTTAGTGACGTCAGTGTTACGTCATTTCTAAGAAACGATCAGCAGTAAGGTCTCTCTATTATGGCCCTGAATTAATTGTATTATTTTTATTATTTACTGTAATTATTGAGATCGTTAATATTATAATGATACTGTGATTGCCGGGGAGAGGCAGAGAAATTATTTCAAACTTTTTAATCTCTATAAAAAAAATTATAAAGATTAAATAATTATTAGTTATAGTGTTGTTTTGTGTGTGCAAATTTAATCAATTAAAATTCTATAAAGTGATGTTAATAATATCGTTATATTTATTTATAATAATTATAATCAATGTTAATAATAGTAGGAAAAAAAGGGCGTATTAGTGGGAAATTTATATCTTGCTGTAATAATTTCGTGAAGAAATGAACGTCTCAACAAAAAATTCGAAGTATAGCTAAAGATATAATCTAAAAACTATATAGAAGTCGGTTGTTTGATGTAGATATAGTCAGTGATGGAAGGGAAGGGGATGGAGTTGGAATGAAGTTTTTTTGAGATACATCAGTGACGTGATATTCACGTCACTAAAGTGGCCGCTTTCAAAAGCGACAAGCAGTGGAATAATTACCCAAGTTATTACTGAATTATCAGGGTAATCCATGTTTGAAAAATGAATAAAGATATAGTATAAGAAACAATAAAAATCAGGTAATCCAATGGACGGAGATAATTGACTGGATGATTCAGGGGAGTGGGAAGAGCTAACCATTCTTCACAAGGTTAAAGGTCAGGTATCCCTCGTTAATTCTATGCTCTCTGATCAAGACCCAGGCGTTGAGGCGGTAACCTGAATCTGTATTGAGCTTAGGGCTCAGAATGGGAAGCAAATAAACCTACCCACGCGCTCTGCCTCATGACTGAGGTCACTAACGTTGATAGTCTCAAGTTTAATGTTTGTTGTCTAGTTTAGTTCGATTACAATGATCTTTTAGGCTCCTAGACAACTTTCCTAAAAATTGTCTGTTACCTAATAAGAGGAAAAATAAGAAAATATTGAGAAAGTTGATACCAACAATATAACAACGTATGCTTATGAATCTGTTAACCCATATCAGAAAATTGGTAAAATTAGAAATACAATTTGTTAATCCAGAAGGCAATTAAGAGTATTAATTGCTAAAGGAGGAAGCAATATAACTCACGAGGGTTATAATACCTTTAAGGAAAGCCGACAGGGAGAACTCAAGGTTAGTAGAAGGGAGAAGAAAAAGAGGTTGTTTCGGAGAGCAGAATACTTGAGGAACACTTGAGACTTGAATATGGGAAGACACCGATGATAGAAGATCTAAACTTGGACACACAAATTGTTGATTTTTTTTTTAATTGTTCACTAATTGAATAATAATTCAACATTCTATACCTAATTAGCGACAAAATATAACAGGAATTTACTTAAATTATTTCAATAATTGATTTCATAATCATTTATTAATAAAATTAAGTATTTATAAATAAATTTAAATTGGAAGTGTTGAAACCTAAAAATTTAATTGAAATATTAAAGGTTAAACTTGATTAGCTAAGAATAATAATATGAACTCTACGATGAGTCTACGGATGGCTCACCTAGTTTTTAACACCTCAACCTTATACAATTCACAGAGTTAATAAACAGTTGATTTCACTTGTAAAAACGAACCACATTTATTGTCAAATCGAACCATTGAACATAATAATATAAAGAAACTTTCTGATATGAACTAACTAGATTGACTATTAACTATATATTTAAATAACTAACTAGCTTATCAACTTACATTAGACTTCTCTCTTATTTATACTCTTAACTAGAGGAGAACTTTGTTATCCCATATTCTTTCTGATCTCAGTATCTCTCTCTCTCTCTTTTCTAGCTCTAGTTCCATCATATAATATTTTATAGCAGTGTTAACCCTTTAACTGCTATAGACGATTTTTGCCGTCCTGCATCACACACGTCATCAGTGCTAAAGATGATATATACCGTCGCACTGCTTTTCTATTTATTTGCTAAAGCCGAGGATAGACGACGCGACTTTGTCTTTGTATAGACAAATGCTTTGAAGAGTTTCCTACAAAATTAAATTATTAAGCAATACATTTTAGAATTTAAAAAACAATTAAATTAAAAAAAAGTTTTAACTTCGCCAGAGTCGGTCTATAGCCCGAATCAAAAAGGAGGAGGGAAACAATAAAATGCGACAAGAGACAGTAGTAAAGGGGCGTAATGAAGGATAGAATGCAGGTAAAAAGTATGTAGCACAGGCCGGTAGATGGATAGCCGGCCCACTTAGCTCTGTGATAGACGTAAACTTCATCACTCACAGCACTTAAAGAGTTAATATACATATAAAAGAGGAGGTGAAATCAAGGAAGTTTACATTGCTGACCACTTGGGAGCATTGGCAACTTCCTGGGTTAAAAACCCATATTATGAACAATTATTTCAGATCACATCGAATCATCCGAACCAATTACGAATAATATAAGAACTTCCCCAGGGGGAAACCGACCTCCGATAGGAATTCTCCAGCTACCCAAATACCACAATATCACCGAACATCTCAAGTGGACTTCACCAGAACATCATTTTATAAGTTGTTAAGTCAAATTTTATCAAAGCGGAATCGTATCATTCTCTTAGTTTCGGGGGAAATTGATTTGTTATATAAGCAACAACTCTGTTTCAAACCAATGCCTTACTCAGCCTCTTATTCACTACGAAAAAACACGATTCCGCTTCCTCAAGTGGATCAAACTCATTTTGGAGAAAATTCCAGGTAACTCTTTATTCACCGGGACTGTAGATATACAGCTATATAGCAGTAGTCCGAACACTCATTATCCATCACTGCAAAGTAATTAAACCACCAATAATAAAAACATTTCATTAAAATTTAACCCATAAACTGGAATATGGTAATGTACATGATGGTTTTCATATGTAACCTTTAATCAAACAATGTGTACAGCTTGGATTTAGACGCCTCCTGGATTCAGGGTGGCCTATTTCCTTCATCATGAAGCTTTCTGTACTGTTGGCAAGAGAAAAGTGGAAAACTTTCGAATACATAAATAAATCAATGTGCATCCAATGGCTTCAAAGATAAAACATTTTTATCATATCTAGAAAAAAAAGAAACTAAACGATTTATTGTGGTGTAGGTAACTTTGGTTAGCAACATCTCGACAAAAATATTCGCGACGGGTAAAATTATCGTTCTAAAGAATTCAATTCTTAAGTCGAGTCATAGGGAATTAAATTAAAGGCGTTCATAAATGAATGCTAACACCAGAAAGGCAACTACTCCACTTTGC
Source organism: Troilus luridus (assembly GCA_964056705.1). NCBI lineage: Eukaryota > Metazoa > Arthropoda > Insecta > Hemiptera > Pentatomidae > Troilus > Troilus luridus. Next base: position 77,033,923 of record OZ057413.1, on the reverse strand, counting down.
TAAAATTTACAAGTAGAAAAACAAAAGATCTTGCCCTGAACTAATTCCCTATCAGCAGTAAACCAAATATTGAAGGCGTTGTCCTGACTGTCCTTTGTAAAGGGTAAAAGTTTTAAAAACAAAACTGGTTCGACTGGTTGCCTTTCTGCACTAAGCAAGGCATACAACGAATATATATAGTATTTTGACAATGTATCTGAGATCTTTTGTCATTTTAGATGGGGGTTCTCCACTTTTAGCATGATCATTCATTAATGAATGATTAAAAGAAGATATTTAAATATTCTAAGGAAAATTTTGACAATGAAAAAGTTTGATGGCAATGAATAAACCTCCAAGTCTTACATTTTAACTTAATGAAAGTAAACCCATTGACTCGGGAACGAAACTTTAATTAACATTATCGCAGAAGAGAGAAGGTGGATCCTGTTATACAGTTTAGGTTCATTAATCCACGTCCAAAAAACAAGTTAGCAACAAAATGACGTTGACTTAGTAGTGGCACTAGTATATTATGTGGGTTTGTACTTAGAACAAGCAGCACTTCTGTATTTCTTCATGCTTACCCTTAAATTACATTAGGAGAAGTATCAATGAATCATACCTATGCATCAGTGCCAACATAACAACCAACATTATAAACAAAGACTTTTCCATATTTTGTATTTACAATTCATCTAATATTGATTTTAGTTGATTTTTTTATTGTTGATCTATATCTTAGATAAGACTGGGTACCAAAGGCCATAAAAATGATTAACTCAAATGTAATTTCAGGACAAGTGAATGTACAATTTAACAGAAGTTATTCAAAACATTTGTCTGAAGGGAGAAATAAAATTCATGTAATTTTATTTCTAGCCTAATAAAAAAAGCATCTGTCTTTAATTGCGGGAAAACTTTAGCAATGATGAAAACCAATAAAACAATATGGACGAATTGGTTGACCATAAAAAAAAAATCTGTACTACTACAACCCACGATCGGCCTTGGATTTAGTATATGGTAGAGAGTGTACTGTTTTTAGGACAGCGGTTGTGGAGGGAGGTGATTAGTCCGAGATCACTTTGAGCTGCCAGTTTCTCCACCTATTAAGGAACCCACTTAGTAGAGGCTGGATGAGCCCCGTAAGGGTCTGTAGATTCCAGGCCCTCGGACCTATAACCATGCCTGTAAACGGATTAAATAATTTATTTCCCGCAGCTGGATTTGAACCCAAGACTTTCATCTACTCAGCGCTTTAAATACTGCGCTACCCCACTCACCTAATCAACCATAAAATGTGTAATAATTTAGGTCTCAAAGATAAGCGTGAACCAGAATAATTCCTTATTAAATGCATTAATTCATGCCCTAATTATTTTGAGATATATTGATAACTGATGGATTGTACTTAAGTTCACGAATAATTTTTGGCAAACAATTTATAAAATCCACTTCCATTGATAGTATTTCTTCTCCATCAGCATATCAATTTCTCAATCTCCAAGTAAAAATTTTTTATCCTTTTTTAAAAATTAAAATACTATAATTATTTTCAGAAGCAAACAGCTAAAATTCACACAGTTCTGTCAACTGACGACACACAGATACTAGACTTATGACATGAAGATCTAGCATCTCCTAGATGTTAGTGCCTCCTGCTCAATCAGACTTGTACCGATGCAACAGATGTAAAACTGAAGAACTAGCCCGTTAAATTCTAATTTGTTCTCTAGTATTCGATGTAGATTTTATCGATATTTGAACGGTTCCGTCTGACACCACCCGGGTAATCTCCAATAATTTTCTCGGCGTATTCAGAATACCGTAGTAAGGATTAACGAGAATATTTTTTTACACGCCGTTATGAGTGAGATTACGCGATAACTAATATAATCCACCCTCATCCCCTTTTTGTGGAGGGCAACGAATATAGATTATTTTCACCCTTAGGGCATTTTATTCAATTTCCGTTTTATTAATTCATTACGAATTTTACATTCATTAAATTTACGGTTCAACACTCTAATAATCTGACAAAGGGTTTGGTTAATTATTTCCGGTATTTAACAGAATAAAATGGGATGACAAATGTGTAGAAAATTTAATAAATATAAATCTGACCAAAAGGCTTATAATGTTTCCATAGCAAACATAATAAGAATTTTACAATATTTAATTTATATCATAAAAATAAATATAAACTAAAACGTATTTTCTGTAAAAAAAAAAAATAATATTTTTTCTTTATTTATTCATTTAATTTCATTACTATTTATTTAAAATAGTATAAAAATGATTTTGATCGGTCATAATATTCGTAAGTTTACAGAACAATTATAGCTTTTTTAGTTTTATTTTAGTAGCTTTCCTTTTTTCACCTACATTCATTTACATCCTAGAACCTAGATTTGTTATTTTCCCTCTCCCTTTTACAAGTTACAAGCCTCATTAACCCTTAAAGTGTTACAGAAACATTTGTGTGTGGGTCCATGAAAAAGCAATGGTGGGCACTACGGACGCATATATGCTTTCAACTTTTTCAGTTTTACTTGTAATAATTACATGAAATTATCATTAAAATATTACGTAAAAACTTTTTGCTTAGTAGCAAATATATACGTACGACTTTAGCAATGGGATTAAAGAAAGACAGAATATGAAACAGTCAGGTCTATGGAAACAAAATCAAAAGTAAGCCAAAATATAAGCGTTAAAATTAAATAACTTGTATATTTTTAATCAATTTTAAGGTAAGCACTCCAGATCTTTTTTCTTATTTTTATGTTGTAAAAATGTATATTTTACTTATTTAATAGATTATGGATGTTTGAAAATAGCGTTCTGTACTTATACAATCAGGAGCAAAAGAAATTATATAGTAATTTATCAGTAGCGCAATGAACTGTCAATCAAGCAATATAGCTTCAGTATTCAGTCCACAGGGATGGTAAGCGCTCGAGAGTCAATCCCACTTTAAGGGTTTTATATTATCCCCTTAGTTTTTACAACTAAACAATAATAAATAAATAAGCAGTAAATAGCAGGTTTAAGTAGTTTTCCTCCGTCACAGATAATCGCATTATAACAGATCGACGTAATAAGAAGGCAATCTTTACATTTATAATACAATTAGTCTTAAACCCATAATAATGGTCTTGTTGAGAGGAATTCCTAATTCAGATTAAAGATTGAGTCGCGGTCCTAGAACTCTAGATGGGAACAGCGTGGGCCGAGCAGCAATCTCACTGTGATATTACGTGGCTCGGGATCTCCATTATATGCATGTAAACCACAGCTCCGCTGGGGCAAGATGAAAAAGTCTGCAGATTAAAACTAGGCTGGAACAGGTTGAGGGAAGCAAGCCAAAGCAAACACTGATGAAGAGACTTCTTTGTTGGTGGTCGCTGAATATTCGCGACAAACTAAACGCTCCGGGCTGTTTCCCATTCTTTCCTGGGACCGGGAAGAAACGCTCATCTAGCCACTTGCAACAAAGGGCCATTGTTGTAGAACAATAACCTCCCAGAACACTCCCTACTAACCCCCTTTTATAAGTGTGAGCTCTACAATTTGTCAGCTGTCCTTTAATCACTCTTCCCACGTTGCAGCTGGCAATGCTACCAATTTGTCTCAATCTTGTAACTGAGATTTCGGGAATCCGGAAAATTTATGTGAAACCAAAATCGCCAAAGTTTCCTACACGTGTATGAAATGATAATCGGGATATTTTCAATATTTTATAGCAATTCTAATTATAAATTTAAGGACTATGAGTTATTATCTTCTTGATATAACATAAACATTTTTATTTTTAAATAGTGCTATGTTTTGCGGTATTAAATATGTTTTTAATGATTCAATTTAATGTTGGGAAACTAGAGTAATTATTCAAATTATTATTTCTTTAACCGCCCTAACGTTATTATAAAGTGGATTCTTTTCCAGAGGTTGGTTATGTGTTCACCAATTTACTTATCAGCCAACTATCATTTGCTTTCCTCTCCAATACCATCTTCTTTCTGACCACTCTTTCTCTCCCTTTTTACCTCTATATACATCTTACGATATTTTATAACTGGTGTATATACATATAAAAGAGGAGGGGGAGGTCAAGAAACTTTATATTGCTGGGAACAAGGAAGCAATGACATAACCTTCTGGGTTGAAAATCCATATAATAAACCAATTACTTCAGGCTATTCAGATAATTCTAATTGCCTGACCAATTCAATCCATCATTAGAATTTATAGGATTCTCGGAGTTCTACTTATTTTGTGTTATCATTGACCGCACCCCCTGACCAAATCAATCCATTTTTATAATGAATAGAATTTATTAGCAAAATTTCTTATTTGGAGTATTGTCTAATATGTACGTTGAGAAATTACGATTAATTATTCAGATCTACGAGAGGATAGCCATAAAATACATACAGAACTTAAATTAAAACGTCTCTGATAAAACAGGAGTACATTCTAGGTTTCGTTTGAGGACTTCGGCCTGGTCGTCTTTGGACACTTCTGCGCCATTATCTGTTGCCAGACTCCTTCTTACCCGTCCTCGCTACCTTCTTCTTCTGGATATTTTCACACTGTGCTTTTCCAAAACGGAGTCTTGGACCCCCCTCTTCCATATCTCCTCGATCTCTCTCTCTAAGGGGCCTTGGTACCTGCTTTAATGGCCTAATTCTTGTAACCGTCTTGGCTCATTATGCAAATTCATATTTATTTTTACAATAAAGCCCGATACGATACATAGAAATATATCTTGTTTATAAATATAGAAATATTGTTATGAAAGGTATTTTTATTTTACAAAAAAAAAAAAGAGAAACTTCTTTAATTTTAATATTTTTTCAGACTGAAATCCATATAGAACAACTTCTTACTAACTAATTCATTATTATTTTTTAAATTTATTTTGACCTTCCTAGAAAAGCCATTCTATTCCTTACCTATATATATAATGCTGTACTCCGCTCCACATATTTTCCTGACCTCTGGAAATTATCCATTGTAAAAATGATACTCAAACCTAAAAAAAAAAACCAGAATACCCTTTCTCTTATCGTCCTATCTCTCTTCTACCTTGCATGGGTAAAATCGTAGAAAAACTCATCCTCAAACGATTGTACCCCATCCTTGATGCAAATCATATAATACCAGATCACCAGTTTGGATTCCGAGCATCCCACTCCACTATTCAGCAATGTCATCGTGTAGTGGATGTAGTCTCCTCTGCATTAGAACGTGGATCATATTGTTCGGGAATCTTTCTTGACGTGGAACAGGCTTTCGGCCGAGTCTGGTATCCGGGATTGCTCTATAAAATCCGTAAATTTCTACCGCCTACCTAAGTAGGAAAGTTCTAGTCCTTCAATCGTATCACACAAACAGAACATTCCAAGTAAACCATAATAATGTCTATTCATCCCTCTTTTCCCAATCTACTGCTGTTCCTCAAGGTAGTATCCTTGGCCCAATACTTTATACAGTTTATACAGCTGACATCCCAACTCATCCTAATACTATCCTTACCAAGTATGCTGATGATGTGTATTATCAGTCAACACCAATCCAGTTATTGTATCCCAAAGCCTCCAATCCCATATCACTGATATTGAAGAATGGTGTCATAACTGGAGAATTAAAATAAAGTCTCAAAAATCCCATCAAATCACTTTTACCTTACGTCGTATACCAATGACTTCCTGCCCTTCAGTATCCTTTAATAATATCCCACTGGTGCCTGTCGAACAGATCCGATACTTAGGGTTGCATCTCGACAAACGATTAACCTGGAATCCTCATACAAGACTGAAAAGACAAGAAACCTCTCGACGTTTCAGGCTACTTCAACACTTACTAGACAAACGCTCTAACCTCCCAATTAACTACAAATGACTCATCTACATGACCATCATACGACCTATTTGGACTTACGGAGTAGAGCTTTGGGGCTCCACTAAGCCATCGAATTCCTCTCGTATCCAATCCCTACAATCCAAAATCCTTCGTAAAATCCTCAACGCTCCTTATTTTGTTAAGAATAAAGTCATCCATAACGACCTTAATGTCCCATTTGTTGCTGATTTATTATATTACAATGAAATATACAACTTAATAATTAACTATTACTATGCAGGCCTGATATTACTAAATCGAATTTAACATAGTTAATAAAATGAAAAAAATAAATTAACTATTAATTTAAATTTAATACAAAAAATCATAGGCTTAAATGTCCATAAATTACAGAAAAAAATTCTCCTCGACGTCCTCTCCTCAAGTTCAAGACCTTTAGTATAAATACTGATTCGATACCTGATATGATGGAGCACCACGACAGAGCGGCCGGCGGCATAAGAACAAAGACGATCAGCGATCGTCGGTGCAATGAATACTCCCGATGTGCCGGCGGCACCAAAAAAATCACAATCGGCGATTGTGTGGACGAAATCTTCTCTCGATGTATCCTCACCTGAAGTCAGAGGCTAACTCTCCTGAGTGGGGGGAAAAACAGACGAGGTGAGGATTCAGACGTTGTCAATAGTTACTCCTATATACCTTATATCCAACACAAACCAGAGCCACATCCGAAGCTTTAAGCCTATTGTACAGATAACAACAATACATCATGCGATGTTTCTCTCGTTCAACGAATCAAAAAAGACAAATCTTTTAACCAGCCACAAATAAACTATTCTGATTGAAATAAATAAATATATTAAAAGATAATATTCCATTCATTTTCTGAGCGTGAACAACATTATATAAACATCTATCATAGTAGACTCATATATTAGAACCTCTTAGGCAGTAGAGAAATGAAGACTCGATTAAGATTAATAACTTGTTGTTAGAAGTATTCTAATCTTCGGCACACAGCACTTCAACCATCCCCACCTTTAACCATCATGAATATTAAAAAGAAATAAAAATGAAAAGAAGCAGGCTTATTTTCTGAACTAAAATCGTTAAAAGCTACGAGCAAGTTCCTTAACAGGAGCGGTGAGCAGTGTACACCCACGAGGGCCCTTCAGCCTGAATAGCATCCTTTATTCCACCCCAGAGATGATTTTCAGAAATTTCTAGCAGTTTCTTTCTCACTATTTCATAGCCTGTTTAAACACAAATGTCCATCGTAAAACCATAAAGAATTTTAGTAACCTGATATCTTTATTTTAATACCAAATTCAGATCGGGAAAATTAATATTTCTATCTATAGAAATTGCAAGACCGCCGTTTCAGGCTACAGCAACATTTACTAGATAATCACTCTAAGACCCCGATTAATTGCAAAAGACTAATTTATATGGCTATTATAAGACCTATTTGGACTTACGGAGTAGAGCTTTGGGGCTCCACTCAAACATCGAATTCCTTCCGTATCCAATCATTACAATCCAAAATCCTTAATACTCTTTACTTTGTTACGAATAAAATCATCCATAATGACCTCAATGTCCCATTTGTTGCTGGTTTGGCCCCAATCCGATACTAGTCTTTTCACGAAAAACTTCATACCCACTTAAATCCACTAGTTTAAAACCCAGCTCCGTCGTAAACCAACAACTTCCTGTCCTCCTTTATCATTTAATAACATCCTACTGATTTCTGTAAAACAGGTCTGGTACTTAGGACTACACCTTGACAAACGCTTACCTTGGAATCCTCATACTAGACTGAAACGAAAAGAAACAGCTCGCCGTTTCAGGCTCCTTAAAATTTACTAGACAAACGCTCTAAGCTCCCAATTAATTACAAAACGCTCATATACATGACAATCATTAGACCTATCTGGACATAAGGAATAAAGCTGTGGGGATCCACTAAGCCATCGAATTCCTCTCGTATTCAATCCTTACAATCTAAAATCCTTCGTAAAATCCTCAATGCTCCTTACTTTGTTACGAACAAAGTAATCCATAATGACTTTAATGTCCCGTTTGTTGCTGATTTGGCACGAAACCGATATCAATCTATTCATGACAAACTTCATTTCCACTTAAACCCATTAGTTTCGAACCTCGCAACCTCTTCAATTCCTTATAATCCTCCGAGGCCTCTGAAAAGAAGATGGCCTCGTGACCTTCAAACTTTTTATTTGAGTACTACCACGGGTAGTTTCTCTACTTGGCTTTATCTCGGGACATGATTTATCTTTCATTATATTTACTTGATGTATTCAGTATACAGATGTAAATTTCAATGAATACATTTTTTTTTAAAACCTAGCCTATTAATTCCTGATAATCCTCCGAGACGCGTCTGAAAATAAGATGGTGATCTTTTAAGCTCAAATTGTTATTTGAGTATTATCACTAGGTAGTTTCTCTACTTGATTGTTCTAAAATATTTAATTTCGCATCAACTATGTAAACTATGTACTATATAAAAATATAGTACATTCTAATTTAAAATTTACTTTAGGTAATTAGTATGTTCACGATATCATAACACCTAAAATGAGCTTAACAACTGATGATAAGAGTAAAAAATACATAGTAGCCACAAGTTTTAAATATTGAACTGTAAAACTAAAAAAAGAAGAGAATATTCAATGTATGGATTTTAAGCTTCAGTGGAAAGTTTACTATGCATACATATGCATGGATTTTATATTTATAGCTCTGACAAAATTCATTGAACTTTGTAGTACTTTGGTTTCGAAGCATACAATTATATTTTTAAACAATTAATCCTTTGTATGGAGAAAGCAATGGACACTTCTTGACACTATCGAAAATAATCAGTTTTACTATTATTTATTGGGTCGTTTAATATGAAATGTCCATTTTTATTATTTCTAAAATTCGAATTAACGGACTTCTGTTTCTTTATTTACTAGGTATGTTTACAGATTGTAATAAGCTATTTAAAATATATTTTATATGTTTACTGTCACTACAATAGAACTAACAATGCTTAGTATACCACTAAATATGACAATGAAAACACGCGATCTTCATTAATTTTTTTTTATGAGTCTGAACTCCAAGGATCAAGAAGCAAGCATTACCTTAGGTTTGAGAAAATTTCAGCTGGCGACACAGATTAATTCGTAAATAAGTAATCAGTTATTAAATAGTTCATTTTTCATTTCTACCCAGAGGTGAAGCCATCACATCCACATTTAACTGAAGGGATATTGACATAATCCAATAAAAATGTATTTAAAAAAAAACAACTTGCACTGGTTAACTGGAAGGAACCTATAATCTTACACGACAACGCCAGGCCTAATGTTTCACTACACAGTGAAGAAAGCAAATTAGCTTGGGGTTCTGAAATCCTCCCACACCCATACTTAACTCCAGCAGATTTCCATCTATTCAGAAATTTGAAAAACAACCGTAAGGGCAAAATTTTTAAAAATTATTCTCACGCCAGAATCGAACTTTCAGGCTTTATTTCATCACAAAACCCTGAATTTTTCATTTCTGGGACTGAAAATTTTATAACACGTTGGGGAAAATATATGGAAAAGGAGAGATAAATAAAGTTTTTTTTGTACTACATAACCTTTCGTTTGAAAACGGACATTTTATATAAAACTATCCGATATCTAGCAGTTAATGGATAGTTGGATTGGGCTGTTGACCCAGGGCGTATATTGCGTATACTTGCGGGCTCCTTAACCCTAAGATATGAAATATCTTCCGTGTTGTTAGCAATATAACTTCCTTGAGCTCCCCTCTTCTTTTACATATATAAATACTAGCTCAAAGATTAGGATAGAATAGAAGGAGAGTAGAGAGCAGAGTAGTCAGTTAGATGTAGTCCATAGACAATAAGTTATGACGGTAGTCAATAGTTAATAAGTCTACTAGTTAGTTCATAAGAATGTCTCTTCTACATCCAAATTATACCTGTTAATATCTCAATAAATCTATAGTTCTCTTACAAGTCCACCGTTTGTTAACTTCGCAAAGGACTAGTTTAAGTCATTATTAAACGCTAATTTAATACGTTCATCTTTGTGCTTCAGCATTTATACAAACGTACTTGATGATTTCAGTTCTTTGGTAAAAGGAAAAGTCGGAATACTATGGAAAGATAACCGAAATGCAAAGGCGCTTCCTTTACGGAGCATTAGTCCCATGAAACGTATCATGTGCAAGAAGGAAAAAAAGTGAAACGCTGTTAGAAGATCCTTTGTGGTGGGTTTATCTGTCAGCCCAGGCGTTCCTTCCCTCGCTACTTATGCGGGCTGGGGGTAATTTTGCCTCTGGTTCCCAAACTGAAAAATATTTTACAGCTCCAGGATTTACCTATAGCTGAGCATAACGTAGAAGGCCGAAAATCGAAGACTTAATCAAGAGATTTAGGTTTGAAAATAGTATTAATCAGGTATTTATAAAAAAATAAATGTTACCTTCGGCTCCTCCCTGGGACTTCCTGGAAACCTAAATAGGGCTTGGTGAGAAAAAAAGGTATAATCAAGGATACTAATGGAGAATATGCTAAAATACTACTAAATTAAAACTAAAATAAAATTACACCCAACAACTAATAATAATTATCCTCAAGGCACTAATAAATGTAATAACTACAATTTTTTTAAATGATTTTATTGAATTGTACAACTGTAATATATACATCTAGTACAAGGGCTATATGAATAAATAAATACATGAAAGGGCATGTAGAGGCACTACCCATTGGCAGCACTCTAATTACATTTCTATAATATAAGGTCCCGAGGCCATCTTCTCTTCAGACGCCTAGGAGGATTGTCCGGGATGGAAAACTACAATTTAAAACGATATTCAACATACCATATGTTTAGTGATCGACTCGTTACAAGCAAAAAGAAAACAGAGAAGAAAAATAAAAAATTTAATTGTCATACATGGTTGGCTCTATCATCAACTGAAACAACATCTAGCTACACCCAGATTCTAGTCAGACTTACAGTAAAAAGTGGGAATCGTTCCACGACAGTTCATCTTTCTTCGGGTCGGATCACGACCCTTCTCGCCGGGAATACCTCAAAAATCTCATGTTCCTTGGACCGATTCAAATATATTTTTGATTTATGGTGATATAATATCTAAAACAAACTGTATTTATAATAAATAACATATCGATAAAAGGATTGTTTTTCTTCGAGTCAGAACAGGATCACGACAATCAGTTTATTGCTTGAATTTGTTTCGTGAAAGCCTCATTGAATTCTGTAAATATAAAAATACTAAATAAAAAAGCATTGTGATACGTGGGAATTCAAAATTAGATACCTAATGATCACTAAGTCGATTACAGTTACTTTCACTCTACCACTTACATAAAATATAAATAATTGATTGAAAGAATACAAAAAGTTAAAAACGATCGTCATTCTAATTTGTCTTGGTATTTTGCTAGGATGAAAATGTTATCATTTTCCTGAGATCTTATCAAGAGGCAGAACGTAACATATCAAGCATTAGTGATGGGGAAACTCGATATAAACAACAGAAGGGAAAACTATATTCCTTTGGGAAAAATTAGATATAAATAAATTATATTAAAAAATAATTTGCACTATAGATCAATATAACCTTGATGCTTTAGAATCTTTTGATGAAAATCGCAAATATATCGAAAAGTTATGCGAGATCAAAATGGCATATACCTAAATGACTAAAAGACAGTAGCAATTGACAATGTCGAACTTTTTTTCAGTAATATACTGGTTAGTCGAAGATACTTTTGTTATGAGATGTGTTATCATTGGTCTGGATGTATTGAGTAGCATTTCAGTCTTATCTTGGCGCGGTAGTTTATTCTAAAAAGTAAAATCCCCTATGAACTTAGTTATAAATCATGTTAAAAAGTTCAACAATTAATTGTTAAGAAGACTTCCAGGCATTCCTCTCCTAGAGAAAATTTATACTTGGTAAAACAATCAATGAAATCCACAGGTAGCTATAGTAATTAATAATAGGTTGGGGAAAAAGTTTTTTCAACAGATGGCTTTAAAATCACATATATATTTTATATATAAAATTGATTCAATGAAGCCATACTATAACGATATTGAAAGGTAGGAGTCCATAGAGCATTCTAGATGTAAAGTTAGCATGATTAATTAACTCATTCAAAAGTTTGACAAAAAGCTGTTCACAAATAAAGATTCCAGAATATTCGTCATATTTCGCTTTTTGCTTCCGAAAAGGGAAAAATGCAGCTCAGTCCCTTCCAAAATTGAGTGGCAATTATGGTGATAAGTGGTTAAGTGAAAGCCAGTGCCAAAAATGAATTCCTCGTTTTAGTTTCAGAAATTTCAATGGTGAAGATAGAACCAGGAACCTAGGCCTGGCCTACCAATCCTAAATCAAATCGAGGAAGACCGACCGACATATTTTATTCCGCAACAGAAATAAACATCGATCATAAAACAGTTTTTTTTTTTTACTACATCGCCTCAATAACTAAACTGCTTTTCATCTTCTGCCACATGGTAGTGGAGTTACAGAAATCTAAAAGTTATTTTGGAACCTCTATCGTGATTATTTTCTTTAGTAACCCCATCAAAATTATTTTCGTATATTTTAACACACAATAAGTTTGTTTTGTATGAAATTATTCGCCATTTCATACAAAACAAAAATTTATTTAAATCCCCAAGAACTAGGTCATTATAATCTTTCGAAGGTGTTCCCCAGTTTGATTGAAAAAAAAACCTGTACCACTACGACCCGTGTACGAGTCTGAGGGTTCAGTACATGGTAGAGACTGTACTGCTTCATGGACAACGATTCTGCAAGGAGGTGACATGTCCTAGGTCCAGGTTCCCCCCCTTATTTTGGGTCCCCTATTTTTATAATATTTTATAGAGGCTGGGTGTGCCCCAGGAAGGTCCTTGATCCCATATGATCCATCTCCCGCCGCAAACAGACTAAATAAAAGTAGCTACTTGCAGCGGGATTTGAACCAGATTTTCCGGCATGGCATCTCAGTGCTCTACCACTGAGCCACTCCGCGCCCTAGTTTGATTGAATACATAATACTAATAATAAAGCTTTATTGGCATATTATGGCAAAAGCGTCTCCCATAGGAGGTAAAGTGGAGATCAGCTCCAAAATATAATTTTACAGAATAGTAACAATATAAAATAAAATAACCAACAGTCATCTCAAACTACAAAAACTCTTTTATAACAAATATGAATAAATAACAAAACTAAAACTTTACAAATTTCAATATAAAATAAATTAAACAACATTCGTTATAGACTACAAAAACAAAAAAAAACGTTCTTTTAAATTAATATAATTAATTAATAAAACTATATTTTTACCACTTTCGATACAAAATAAAACAAACAACACTCACTACAAACCACAAAAACAAAAAAAAACTATTTCCATTTTATAGACTCTTCACAATTCTGGACCAACAGTCTCTGCCCCTGGCCACTTCCATCCAATTAGTTTCCACTCTTCGTGTAATTTCATCCCTCCACCTCATGTACTGCTTCTCGTTTGGCCGATCGGAGTCCACTCGGTGCTGCATTTCGACCATCTCTCGTCCTTGACTCTGGCTAGGTGTCCAGCCCACCTCCATTTCAGTTTTCCTTGCTCCTTTCAGGCCTCCTTGCTGAGACTTTTAACTTTTACACGAGTTAGGATATCTCGGTTCTTAATTTTCTCACTTCTTCGGATTCCCGCCATACTCCTTAAAAGTTTCATTTCCATTGTGTCCAGTTTCGCCAGTTCTTTTTTGTTATTGCCCAAGTCTGAGCGGCAGACAGGATTGAGGGGTAGATACAAGACAGTAGGACTTTTGCTTTTAATTCAATTGTATTCTTGTATCCTGTTTGTATTTTAGAAACGATTTTTGTGTGGAATATTTCTATCCATGTCTTAACAAGTATTTTACGTATCTCTTTAGCTATTCCTCTTCCATATTAATTTATATTGTTCGCGGTTAAGGCTCTTTTTTTCAAACATATATTTTTCAATAAAGTTCTACTTCCGATGAGCATGCCGTAACCGAAAAACATACTGAAAAACTAGATCATTAACACCCATTTCACGTACCTTCCGAAGAACGGCATAACTAAGGATTTTTACTACCTTTAAAAAATCTTAAGTTCACATGGCGGGTTGCGAATCCGCGATCTAGGGCATAGTAGGTTGTTATGCAAACCACTTGACCATATGTGACCCTCCGCGCAACAAGATGTTACATTAGTCCCAAATGTAAACTTCAATTTCCTGCGGTTTACTAACTGTATTTTATTAACGCGACAAACCAATGTCGCACGTCATAAATAGTCATAAGATTTATATTTGCAATGTGAATTTCACTATAAATCGAAATTTTTACGAATATAATACTTCTTTTCCTGCGGACAAGAGAGTAGAAATATACAGTAACGAGAATTAGAAATAGTTATTTATTTAACAATTGAGGAAAGTGCCGCTTTATAGAAAAAATGTTTTATTAGAGCTTCTAAGAATATTTATATACATCATCATCATGATCGAGAGTAACACCATAAATGTCTTCTATCTATTCAATAAAATATATTTATGATTTATTTATTAATGATTTATTAAGATATATTATATACTTTTATATACATATTTTAATTTAATCTTTATGTTTAAGTTTTATTTTAACCAGCAGGTTACACTATGAATTTTTCAAATTATAATCTTCAAGGAAGGATTCATAGGATTAAAAAATAAATAAATTATTGCTATAATTTTCAGGCTCTTAGCAAAGATCCACAAGTTCATTTAAAGGTAAGCACTCAATAATTTATTTTTTATTTGGATTGTTTATAAGCCATAGGGATGAAAAATAGTTATTTATTTGACAAGTGAGAAAAGTGCCACTTTATTACACCCGAGTGTGGCAATTAAACGAGGGTGTTATAAGCACTTTTCTCACGTGTTAAATATTACATTTTTTCTGCAACCATTTAAAAATTAAGAAATTAAAGGTGAAACTTTAGATTTGTTAAAACTACACTAGCGCTATTTTTACAATTTTCTATTACTAACCATACGAATTAAAGCTCTAGGACGGTTTACTCATTGAAACATTTATTTATTATTATTTAGAAAATAATATTCTGATAACACATACAAAAATAAAATAAACGCCTATTATTATATCTTGATTTATATTTATATTCCTTCATATCTGACTTCAGATGTTTTTGGTAAAAGTTGATTTATTGCCTGTTCAGCCAGTTCTTTTATGAATGGAGGAGTAAATTCTATGAACTCATCACTACCTATTTCCATTTATTATTTTGTTTGTGGTCTGATCATTGTTTTAATGCTAGATCTACAAATTTCTGATGTGTGAAGGTTCTAATAGATTTAAGGTTATATTAAATATTTCTATAAAATCGCTTCAAAATAAATAAAATCTATCTTGAATTTAATATAAAATTATTTATTTTAACATTTTAGTAATATAAAATGAATAATATTATAATACCGCTATTTAACATTTAAAATAACAGAGTGCTGATTGTCAAATTTTATCTTGGTGGCTGTTACCCCCCCCCCTAGTGAGGGAAAGTGGAACTTTCCACACCAGTTTTAGTTGAGTAACGAATAGCAATACTCAATGGTTGCAGGAAAACAATGACTATTCATACTTTTCATTGATACTAAACAGTCAAATAAAGATTTAAATAAAAAAAATATTCGATTAAATTTAAATATATTTTTGGACCAAGACTTCTTTGAATGTACCACTAAGTCACTCCTGCTAACATAAAATTTTAATTTCAAAAATGTAATAGCAATGGTTTTTTTATTTTATTTATAAAATATATATATATATATATATATATATATATATATATATATATATATATACTTTTTTTTACAGAAAACTTTTAGAAACACAAAATATTTTTTTTTTACAATAATCTAGTACGTTAAAGTGTATTTAATCCCCATGTTTCTTCTTTGATTCCTTCACATCCATCTTCACTTATTTTTTCCTTCCTCCTTTTATTGCTTGAGGTTTCTCTCCAAACAGAACATTTTCCTGTTGATCTTATCCCTTTCGATAAGCCTAACCTCTTTACTCAACCAGTTTGAAACCTTCCTTGTCCCTGATACATTCTTCACACAACACAATAGATATAATACAATTTATTCGTGAGTCCAGAGTCCCTACTCTTAGGTCTTTCATTCCAGTATTTATCAATTTTACTTCTCTGATCCAACTATTTTTCGGAGATCCTACAAATGCCAGGTTTTATAGGCTCCAGACAGAGCTTTTATTTTCCAGAAAGGACTCAGATATCAGGAATCAAGAGCATTTGGTTAGTCCGTATTTCAGCCTCCTCATCACCTTAACATGTGTAAAGGAGCTTCTTATTTCCTTGGAATATAGAAAATTGTAAAAAACTTCAAGTAAATTATCACTTCCGATTTATTGTTATAACTTGTAGCCGCAATTTATAAATTATTTCATTAACATGAAAGCCCTTAAATGAGTTATAGATTTTTATTATTTTTCACCAACTCAGAATTAAGGCTTACCGAAAGAAAAATACCATTTTCGGTAAGCCAATTTTAACCCAAATTGTTTTGAGTAGTCTTCCGTTATCATATTTTAATATAATTTTTCATAAAAATCTAAGGTCCTTAACTGCTTGAAGGTAGTAACAAGTAATAGAGATATAAATTTATTACAGGTTATCTTCCTATAAGTGTCAGTCGAATTAACTTTGTTAAGCGCAGTTGGTGAGGCTTTTAGGACGGGGAGTCCAGACCACAGTTAAAAACTTTTCCATCCAATAATCTAATCATGTCATGCAGAAAACCCTCGTATGCGCAAGCTTGCAGTTGGAGGTCGTCTGGTATTGTTAGATTAAAATATTCCCGTCAATCGATACATCTATTTCTTATTTCCGCAGTACTGTATATTTCTATTTTCTTGTCCGCTGTAACGGGAGTATAGCATTGCGAAAATTTTCTATTGTTTCGGTTTACAGGGAGATCACTGCATTAACTAAATTATAATAAGTAATAATATAAAATATCGTCAGCTTTCTTATCGTAGTGACTGCTAAAAAATTAATTAATCTTCTTCTTGTACCACTAAAATACATGAAGGGGCCTGGTTTCAGTACATGACTGTACTGCTTCAGAAACAACGGTTGTGAGCGGAGGTTATTTGTCCGAGATCACACTCAACTGCCAGTTTTTTTCCCCAATTAAGGCTACCCATTTTATAAAGGCTGATTTTAACATCGCTATAATTGTAAAAAAAACTACGTAATGTCATGTGATTATTTATAGCTTGTAACCAGCATAACTAACTACATGTAAATTATGAATACTGATTACAAGCAATACCAAACGAATTCAGTTATACGAAACAAATAAACAGTAATAAACAACTTGATAAATTATTGTTTTACCTCCCACAATTTTGGTAGGTGAAAGAACCCTGAACATGGGTTATTATTTACTCAACGAATTAGTCTTGAAAGCTAACGAAATCATGTCGGAAGGTCCTTCGAGTAAATATATGCCCGCATCAAGATAGACCAACCTGTTCATTCGAGCTCTGTCAGAAGAGAAGAATCATAGATTCTTATAACTGTAATTTTCATGATCGTTGTTTTTTACCTCCTTTAAAGAATTCGAATGCATGGCAGATTAACAAGGCACGTAAATAGAATTAGAGGATGAATACATCATGTAAAAGTTGGCTCCATGGCGCCTTGGCAACCGTCCATAAAATGCATTTACCACTCAATCAATCAATACAGACTTGCAGCAGGTCTGACAGTATCACTTTTATCGAGAGATTAATGGAGGTATTAATATTGAATCACAATTGAAGAACAATATCTGCAAAAACATTAAATTTGACGTTAAATAGGAAGATATCATTAGCGGATATTGCACTACATGTAATTATATATAATGTGTAGTTGCATCTTTGGTTGGATTTTTGAGGTTGGGATGTTCATTATTTCCTTTTCTTTTATTTTCTTACTGTCCTAAAGATATTTACATCATCACTGATGCATACATATAAAGTCCAGCTGATAATATTATTCGAAAATTCAGATTAAAAACGTTGACATATTATTCAGAAATTCTGCCAAAATAATCCCCAGATTATTGATTTTCAGAAGGTTAATCAAATATTTGCTGATGTTTCCTCCATTCAATGAATCTCCTTGGACGTGAATCAACCGAAAGTAAATACATTTATTAGTACTTAACCAGGGGGGCAATTTATCGAAAAAAGAATTCAAACATAAACATGGCCTAGAAAAAATTGGAATACTTCGTCCAGAAGTATTGGAAAAAGTAGAATACTCCAAGTAATTTACTCTAAGATCCGATATACATTTTGCATCCCTAGCCTTTCTCCGGTAAGGATCAATTGAGATCCTTCAGGAGAATCAAACCATTTTCAGGGAAATTAGTGCTAACAAATGCAGTAAATCTAACGATCCAAAATACATAATTGGGTAATAAGACATATTTTATTTCAAAACTTTTCAACACACAGCTCCATTTTTTACTAAACTGTAATGAAGTCATTGTTTATCCTGGGAATACAGTTTAGGTTTTGTATATAGAGTTCCGAATAATGCTACTTACTGTACTCCAGTATTGAAACAATAGGAAAAATAAATTAAAGAAGAATGATATAGAATATTGCGCGTTTAACTAGTCTGAAGTTTCAAAAATTATGGTATATTACGGAGTTTTTCTTCCATCATGAATGAATTGGATATATATTTTTAAGTATAATTACGGTTTTAAATGTTAGCTAGTCGAAATCACATCTGTTCACTAATAACTAAACCCTACTGAAAATGAAAAATTATTAAACAGAAAGTACCAATTATATTAAAAATCAAATAGTAGAAGAACAAACCCACACAACTAAACTCTTCTGAACTAAAAGATGGCAGGAAACAACGATACACTTACTTGAAAATAGAATGCCGAATTCCATGCTTGTACCAATCTACATTACTGATTTAGCTGAGATTACTAAACGTGGCAATTGATTTGGCAATCATCAGATGCATCGGGATATGTGAGCTCCGTAAGTCGCTAAGAAAAATATCGTTTGAGGAATGCGACAATTACAGAATTTTGGAGTTCAGTCTTTCTCTCCTTAAAGAGTTTTTAGTACATGGATACAGGTAGGTCCTAGGAATTTATCGACGAAAGATGAGAGTAGTGACCTCGCCAAGGAATGTATTTGGAAAGAGAAAAGAAGGAAATTTATGATACGTTGAACACTTTTCTCGAAGAAAAGTTCCGCAAAAGTTTCGTAAAAAAAAGTTCAGCGTGAGGAGCTCTATAAGGAAGCTATACTTACTAGAATATTACGAAGCTAGCAAGATTGACTTAAATATAATTCTTGATTTCATGGAAATCACTCACAAGCGCATATGTACAGCATTATTTACTTATTTATTAATGTAAATATTTATTGATGAAAACTTTTAATCCAATTTTATATACCAATGTACATCATCGAATACATAAATCGAAAATGTTATTTATTTAATTTTTGTCCACGTCATTTTTTATGATAATTAATGTTAATTCTAGATATAACCTGGGTTAAATTTTGTGAATAGTGATATTTTAATTTAATTTAAGGATAGTTTTCAGTGGGTAATGTACAGGGCTTAAAAATAAAAACGGAATGAACTGAAATAAAAATTTATGAAAAATATATGCTTATAGCAAAATTAAAAAAACAAGGTTACATTTTTATATCTACTATGCATTTTAGAATAATTAAAATTCCGCGTAACTAATATAAATTTGTCTGTAAACATACATCTAGTATGCCGTATATACAACCTCGTCATTAAGTCATTGGATACGGAAGGAATACGAGGAGGAGGGGAATATTAACTTGAATTGATGCATAATGCATTTTTAATTTTATTTTTTGTATCATGCTTCCTGAAAGATTTGAAAAAATATATCAGGTCCTGAATAAAGTGGAACTATTTTTTTAAACCATATACTCTCTCAGAAATGTACGCGTAACAGTTATAAAATCTCCGTACATAAACAGTCTCGATGTCGTATTTAATCCCCCTTTACCGAGAATAGCCTGGATTAATCCGGTACCCTAAGAATTTTTAGTGGCAATAAGAACAAAGGATTTTGGTTTGTACGGATAGGATATGAAAGGAATTAGACGATTCAGTGGCCCTCCAAAGCTCTACTTCGTGAGTCCAAAAGGGTCTTATAATAGTTATGCATGTATTTGAATCTTTTTTAATGCATTGGGAGCTTAGAGTGTTTATATAGTAAGTGTCGAAATAATCTGAATCAGCTAGCAGTTTCTAAATGTTTCAGTCTAGAAGATTTTAAGTTTTTCAAGATCAGAACTGATTACTATGAATTTAAATAATCTGTTTAAACCCCTGATAAGAATGAGGTAAAAAGTGAACTAACCCCTTTAATAGCGATTTTTTTTCTTTATATTGTTCATTTTTAATTTTTAAAAAGCATGTTTACTATGGAAATCACTCAGTAAGATAAAAATAAAATACATCATTAAAAAATGATATAAACATTTATTTCAAAAACAGTTAGATAATATTTCCTTTAATAATAAAGAACTGAATTTAATGCAAAGAAATTTTTTAAAAAGTAGTAAAAAGTTAAAAAAAAAAATAAGATGAATAATGAAAAAAATAACATAAACGAGAAATACATTTTTTTTAAAATGTCTAAAGATAATAAAGTAATGTAACTCAGTAGTAAAAAAGAAGGGTCTGTTTCGGAAAACGCACGCAGATTATTTTTTATGCTGTTATTTATGCTATTAAATAAAATACTCATAAAAAAAGCTTGTGTATATTTATAAATAACCTCAAAACAAAACATTTGGAATTAAATTTGTGGATACAAATCGGTAATGGTTTCTAAAATCTTAGAAAACTAACATTCTTTCTCGTACCTTCTCCTATATGAATTCGCGTAAATATGAATCCAACATATTTCTACTCGTTCCACATTCTTTTTTGTTTCTTCGTTTGACTTAATCCCCACCCTCTGGGTATGAGCTCCTTTGTTTAAGTCAACAACATTTTTTGAATAGTTAACAACATAATGATTATACCTCATGCCTTCAATTTCCTGTATTCCCTTATATGCCTTCCAGCAATCAGAATATTTTGTGGTGGCATGTGGTATTGCAGCATTAATGCTAGAAGTCAGCATTTCAGCTGTTCTACATGGGACAGAAAATAGGAAACTCTCTAGTTTCCCACCATACGCCTCCGAACACCGATTCCTGCGGGTAAATCCTCCCCACATAACAATTCCTTTTGGAGAAGCAGGATTCATCGATTTCAACACTAAGACCTTCTCCGCCAATCATTATAGGCTTACAATTAGGAAACATGTTAAATTTCCAAAACATATGTATTTTACATAAACTATATGTGATTCTTTTACAAATTTATCACAAATTCCCCGTTTAGTGAAAGTTATGTAATAATCCGCACCAGATCTTTTTTATTTAATCTCCACATATAAATTGTGAACAATAAATTTTTAAGAAACTTTTGTAATTTATGTTAGACTTTTAAATTACAAAATTTTTAAATCGGCCTTTCTGGACAAAAACCGAGTGTAAAAAAATATGCTTTATGAACTTATATTGTTCCATCAAATGCTTTAACCGAATACTTGATTCATCACTCGTCGGGAAAGTATATAAACTCAGCATTAATTCCAGCCATGGAACTCAACAACGGATTGAATAAACAGCGATATGCGCTGAGATTAGAGGCGACATATTTGATTCGAACGGGAGGTTATAACTCCCAGGTTACGCAAACACAAATTTAATTTAATTTTAAATTAAAAAGGCTAATATTTTCTTTTCATCTTTGATCGATAATTTTACCTATTAATTATGTTATCCAGAAGTTGTTGGTTTTAAAATTATAAATAACAAAATGTATGTAGGGCTGAGTTTATACACAACTGTCCATTGATACAAATAATCCTTGAACTTAAAAGATCAATGGGGACTAGACCTGAGGTCTAGTGGTTGGCATAATAACCTGCTATGTCCAAGATAGCGGGTTCGCAATCCGGCAAATGACCCAAGAATTTTAATAAGGCTTAGCGAAACCGAAGGCTCGACGCCGATACCATCAATCGCTGCTTACACACTTCCCTCCACGGACCAATACCGAAATCCCCACTAGATCACTCTTAACGCAATCCTCCCACCTACGCCTCTGTCTACCCCTCAGGCGCTTCCCAGTCGGCATAGCTGTTATTAACTTTTTAGGAATTCGTTTGCAACTTTACAGGACCATCTTAATCTTCGTGACACTTAAGGTGCTGACTTCAGAAACTTCCATTAAATAAACCACAATCTTTTTCAGTTACAACCATATTTAAAACAATTAACACTCATATACTTTTATGATATGCATTAATCATTTCTACTGATTCTCTGATTTACCTGAACCATAGGTCCAGCGTAAATCCCCCTCTCCTCTTACCGTATTGCAGAACACAACTAGGTTCTACATTGTCGTTAGTACATTCATTCAGGCGAAAACTGTCATGAGCAGGTGCTCTCTCCGCATTGGCCAGTATTTGGTCGGGATTCCTAATACCCGGTAGCATTTGTACCATTTAGAAGCGGAACACATTTACTTTCAGTTTGCTGTAAATATTGATATAATTATTGCTGCAAGTACACCGCTATCATCTGGATAAATAACAATGCATTGCTTATGAGAATTGTATAACCAATTTTTTTTTTAATAATTTATTATAATTTCTTTTTTTTTACTTTATTGAAATATTATAATCTACCCCTTTTAGGCAATAAGTAATAGCGCTAAATAGCTATACAATCATAATAATAAACAAATTAAATAAAAATATAATAAAATAAAAATATGATAATAAAAATAAAATATATTACAATATTTACAATTTTCCTGGGGTCCTCGAACTAAGCTTCCCCAGTAATGAGGGCAAAAGCAGGAGCCCGGGAGCCCCCTGCGCCCTTTCCCAGCCGCGTCTCGGGCAGTAAACGCCAATGTAAGCTGGTTAAGGGCGCATCACAAACACAGGTCGTGAGTGGAGAATCTGGCCAGTGCCAGTACTCCAAATAACATTATTACAATAGGTCTCGGGGCCATTGACGATTTAGACGGGGGGGGGGGTATATGAATGTGTGGAACTGGATAGTGACTGAGCCAGGGAATTGGGATGACAGGCTAGGTTTGATAAAAGTTTGAAAATTCAGTAGGGATGATATTGAGGACGAAAGGAATGCTGAGATCATTCTGGAGGGTTTTATTGGAGACATAGTAAGGAACATTGACAACAGTTCTCAGGACTTTGGATTGAAAGGATTTTAAACGTCTGATATTAGATTTTTTGCGGTCCCCCACAGTTCCAGTCCATAGGTCCAAATAGATTTGGTATTAGAAGTTTATTGTCTATTGAAAGATGGGAGGTCCTACATAGTAATATGTATAGTTGGCTGAACCGCCTGTTAAGTTCTTGTCTTTTTAGTCCGGTATGAGGGTTCCATGTAAGTATTTTGTCTAGGAGGAAGCCAAGGTATACGTACTTTGTCGGAAATAGGTAGGACGGAATCATTGAATTGGACAGAAGGACATGTTCCCCGGCGAAGTGCAAAAGTCATGTGTTTGCATTTCTCCTCGTTGACTTTGATCCGCCATTGATTACACCGAATTTCAATGAGTGAGAGGTGCCTTTGAAGGTTCAATGAAGTCATTTCAGGGTCTGGATGAGATGATAAAATGAATCTAAACTGTTATGTCATAGGATTTTTTTAGAAGGATTTTGAAAAGAGTAGGAAGCAGACTGATTGGTTTGTATGATGAAGTGTCATTGGGTGGTTTGCCGGGCTTAGGGATTAGGATGATAACGGAGTGTTTCCACAAGGAAGGGAAGTGAGTTGTACGAATGATACAGTTTTAAAGGTAGGTAAAGAAAATAATCGCTTTTTGAGGAAGGTGTTGAAAGATCTGGGGGGTTAGAAGGTAATGTCCAGGAGATTTGCGAGCTTTTAACTTTTTTAAGAGGAATTTCACCTCAGAGGTGTTTACAGCTTTAAGGGGTAAAGATAGAGGAATTCCTCTCCTCGGAATTCATTAATGTTGCAAGCGTTCGTAGGGTGGATTTCAGGATGAGAGGTAAATGTATTTGAGAGGTGTTTGGAAAATTCCTCTGCTTTGTCCTCATCTGTTGCAGCCCAAGAACTTCACGTCGAAGGTCTTCACGTCGGAGGGAATGGGAAATAGAGTGGTATTTAAGGATCTTTTTGGTAGCATTCCAGAGGGAACTGTCAGAAGCGGATAGTGTGGAAAGATAGGATTTGTAGGATTCGGATCTATAGGTTGTCAGATTCTTTTTAACTAGTTTGGTGAAGTAGTTATACAGACTCCGATCGATGCCTTGCTCTATGCCAAAGGGATCGGTAACGGCGTTTGGTAAAGATAAGATCCCTAGGATCTTGCGGTAATGGATTTTTCTTGCGGATTTTGAAGGAAGGGCGAGGTGAAAATGTACTCAAAACTGCTTGCTGGATCAAATTTGTAAAGGAATCGACGGTATTATCTAGCTCTTGAGGTGTTTTTAGGGAAACTCTGAGGTCAATGGTGTTGGATACAAGCTGGTGAAATAGGTTCCAGTCAACTGGTCCCCTAATAAATGATGTAGGAGGAAGTTTGGATATTGGGGCTATAGAAAGGGTAAGGATCAAATGACTGTTCATCAACACGTTCCATCGAGTAATTTAGGGGACCCAAGACAGTATGGATGAAAAAGTCTAGGAGATCAGGATTTCTGTTTGGATCAGCGGGCCAATATGTAGGGGAGCCGGGAGAAATAAAACTGGAATTGTGGGAGTTGATTGCAGACAGAAGCATGCGGCCTCGGGAATTAGTAGTTCTTGAGCCCCATTGTTGATATTGCGCCTTTAAGTCTGTACCTAAAAGGAAATGGATCCCTAAGGAGTTCAGGAGAGAGCTGAATTGGGAATTGGAGATGGATTTATTAGGAGGGCATTAAACCGATACTAATGTGATGGGAAAGGAAAAGGTTTTGATTGCCTGAAGGAGATCGTTTAAAGGTAGGGGAACTAAGAGTTGGGAGAGGGATTGGTCGACTAGGACAGCAGTACCACCGTGAGCTTTACCATCAGGATGTTCAGTCCGGTAGGTATAACCAATATTAATGTATCCTGACCGAATATCCGTCTGGGAGATAAAAATTGTGATATGCATTCTCGAACAAGTTCTTAGCAATAAATAAACAATTGTTGTCCATTTATAAAAATCATTCACGGTATAGATGATGTCTGCCTATACTCAACCATGTCGACCTACTCTCCACAAACAATACATTACAATCCTGGAAGATGAAATTTACAAAAATTACATAAACGATATTTACAATAAGCGTTGTAACTTACTTTAACTTTACTATAACAGTCAGGAAGTACGCCGTACTAAGTTTGAACAACATCCCTCTCCTAAAATTTGAAATATTAGGAGAAGATATTTTCTAAAAAACATTACCGTAAATAATAATAGGTTGGGGAAAAAGAAATCCATTATTTTCTGGCTAGATGGTAGTATAGATGTCTAGTAAAGTATCGATCAAACAATTGCAAGTTTATGCTCGATGTCAAGGTGACATTTCACACTAAAAAAATTCGTTGGCTGTTTTTTGTTTGTTCCATTCAGTTGGTTAATATATGTATAATATAATATGTATAACATAAAATCATGACAGTAGAAATTAATTATGTTAAATTAACCACTACTGAATATGATCGTCATTCTCATATCTACTGTGCCTTTGTTTTAATGAGGTATATTTTTTTCGAACTATTCTAATTTCATAGATCGCAGAACGTTGTTGGTGTTTATTCATTTAACGTCACTAAATGATGTTATTGATAATCAGAGGATTCTACAGCTTTAAATGTTGCCTAATTAGATTAGGTATCTTTAATGAGCCCCTCAGGACTCGGAACCCCCATTTTACATCCCTTCCAAAGGACGGCACAACCAAGGATTTTTTACTCCGTTTTAAAAAATCCTAGGGTTAACTACCGGTCTACGAATCCGCTATCCAGGGCATAGTAGGTTGTTATGTTAAACACCACAGGTCTCCCCTATTACAAAATGTATAAGAACAAGCCGTAGAAATCACAATTAATAATAACATTTAATAATAACGTCTTTATTTATTCTGGGACAAGTAACTTTAGAATAACAATACAGGGTTCTATACAGGGTATTATTATGTCTTAGGGTGTAATGTAATTACATTTAATTTAATTAATACAATTAAATAAAATAATGGGAAAGAAATGATGGGAAAAATTGGCAAATTACCTCCAGTGATAACATTTAAAGAAAAAAAAAACAGAGTACAAGAAATAAAAATTAGAGAACATTAATAATAGAGAGAGAAACAATAAATTACTTATGTATGAAAATTACAATGTCAAGTAGAAAAAAAATATATATAAATATAAACAAATCATTCATTTATCATTTAGACAATTTTAATCTGAAAACTGAGTATGTTAAAATTTATTAAAATTTAAAATTATTTATTATTTAATGTACGTCACTTGGTGGCATAACTACCCATATCACAACCCTGGCAACCTCCGGAATAATTACCTAAAAAAGAGTGGAACTTTATAGTATTATACAAATTTATTAGTGTCATTAAGACCCTGTTATATCAAAATGTCTACTATTTCTATGATTTAAATTTTTAATGAATGACTGAGAAGATTTATAATCCTAACATCAGAACTGCTGGGATATTTCCCAGAGGGCAAGACAGTTATATATTCAGTAAAAATTCTTCAACACTATCGCTATAAACTTTAAATAAAGCTTCAAAAAATGTCACTTTAAGGAATGTGTATTCATTTATTCACAGTATACTTGGTATAATATCCCTAATATCGCTTATGCTTCCGATCTATTATGGAGAAGGCAAGAATTCTTGCCTGATTCTAGCTAGAGTGTTAGATTGTCAAGGATAGATGGCTAGACCAACTAGGTGGGTTTTATTAAATATTTAAACGATTATGAATAAATATTGTATCAAACTATAATGGGAAAAGGAAAATTATTTTCGGGAACAGTAGACCCGAGTTGGCCATGAGAGGACCTAAATATGACGACTACATATGTATGAGGAGGCTAGAACTATTAGCATCCCTTACATCAGTTTCTCATGCCTCAGTAAGGATAGGATACTATAGGGATGGGATACTATGTTAGGATAGTATGTACCTGCAATACTCTGTAGCCAGTAAGCACATTTTCCAATTTTAACTCAATTTTATATACTCAGACCAAAACTCTTATAATAGGGTATATAAAAAAAAAAGACCATTTTTCAACCAAAGATTTGTATTATTATTTCTTTGATATAAAATACTAATAATGCTCAAAGTATAGTCCATTGTTATCTACCGTTAGTAGCCATCGCAAAAAAAAACCATCTGCTAGCCAATTCCTCGATCCCACGCTGATGCCATTTCTCGGGATGGCTGTCAAAGAACTCCTGAACCGCAATTTAAACTTCTGCAAAATTATCAATTTTTTCTCTTGAATAAAATGGGCCATGGATCGAAACAAGTAGTAATCCGTTGGTGCGGTCTGGACTATATGGTGGATTAGGCAGGAGTTCGAGCCTATGAAGTCCTTTAAACCTCTCTTTAGTTCGACGCGAAGCGTGAGGACGAGGATAATCTTGTTAGAATAAAGTCCATTTCGGTCGATCAAGGCAGGATAAGGCTCTGACAACTTAGCGTGCATTCTTTCCAGTTGTTCGTTGTTGAGTTCTGCAAAGCATGGATTTTTTTTCAAATCGCACCCTTCCAGCAACCGGAAAAGAAGATTGACCACGATCTAGCCATTGCTCAGGGGTATTCATATTGCACCAGTAAACCCACTTTTCATCACAGGTTACAATCCTAAGGTAAAATTTCAAATTAAAAGGATTTTCCAATAAATTTACACAAATATATGACCTGCTAGCTGATTTCTGAGGAGTAAGTTCGTAAGAGACCAGCCTACAGCACTTTTTCAACTTCCCAATGAAGCGTAGATGGCGACTAACAGTATCATTCGACACACCACACTCCCTGGCAAGTTCGCGAGTACTTGTGGATGGATTTGACTCAACAGCTTCCTGCAGAACCATCAAAATCCATTAAAGGTCTCCCAGACCCCTTCTAACTTTCCATTGTTGTATCTCCAACACTAAATTTGACAAACCAACGCCCCGCAGTGTGCTGGCCAAGGACACCTTCTCCTTCATATATAATGATTTCACGAGTTGCTTCAACGGGTGTCAATTTTTTTTCCAGTAATGCATTAAAATTACGAGAATTTCTTTGAAACAAACAACCAAAATGTGTTTTTTTTAAGAAGTCGAATGGGATTAAAGAAGCTTAGAGAATGCTCTGAAGGGATCATTAAGTATTGGTAAGTATTAAATAGGATTAAAATATTTACAGTCCTTTGGCATCTTTAATTTGAAAAAACGGTAATTTTTTTTTGTGTACCTACACCGTATTATTTATACAAGGTAAGTCGTAAAAAAAAAAATTGTTCTGAAGTCAAAATGGCTGTCCTGTAGGTCTCCTTAGGACTGTTTTGCTTTGGACCTATTAAAAAAAAAAAAAATCTCCCTACTGCAATGTTATTCTTTATCCATTACAGCCAACGAAGAGTACTGGTATGTTCATTAATCAATGAATGGTAGAAACTGAGCTGAGCCGTTTTCAAGTCAACGGTCGTTCAGGGAGGTGATTTGGTCGAGATTACACTCGACCAC
Source organism: Troilus luridus (assembly GCA_964056705.1). Taxonomy (NCBI): domain Eukaryota; kingdom Metazoa; phylum Arthropoda; class Insecta; order Hemiptera; family Pentatomidae; genus Troilus; species Troilus luridus. The sequence goes on along the minus strand of OZ057413.1, from coordinate 77,005,077 downwards.
CTAGATTTATATGGCACCTGCTTACTGGCCCACCGGGTGGGCGCCCGATGTGTCTGTTACAAAATAATTGAATTTTTATTGTTAAAAATAAAAAATGATCCTAAAATAGAATTTCTAAAATAGTTAAATAATATAAACAAAAAACGTAAAGGTTTACAACTAAAACAGCCACAGATAATAAACTATTATCTATTATAGACACAAGGATACAAATATATTTTTTTGAAAAAGAAAAAATACAAAAGCAATGGTAAAAATTACTCATAAATCAACCAAAATGCGAAATTAATTTTTTTTATTAAAAAGTTATATAATTTCAAGTGAAACAAAATATTTAACAAAAGTCAAAGGTAATGTTTATACAATTTTAGAAAAAAAATTGCATTCATAAAGGTAAATTGATAACCTATAAATTGAATTAATTAAATTTTATTAGTAATTAATGACAAAAAAAATTAAACATAATTAACAAAATGTGGATATTCAAGGGAATACTAAGGTATTTCATAAAAAATTATATTGGTTTTATTTCTATTCCTTGAAAATACAACAAATAGGCTGAATAACGTAATAAAGATTATTATTTTAAGATAATTTGTATTTGTAGCGTTAAACCAATAATTCGACAAAGGTAAGCTTTTCTAATCCTAAGCATATATACGGGTATAATTAGTATTAGCGGTAGTAAACACGTATTCCCGGTATCAGTCAGTCAATAAATGACCTTAATTAAAATTTGAAATAAATAAATAATATAAATGCAGTTATTATTTTGTTGACAGTTGAGAAATGATTAACGTAATAAAAGTAATCTACCAAAAATGTTTGATTAAGCAAATATTTTGAAGTTTTTTTAGTTGTTCGAACAAAATGAATGAATTAACCAAACGGAATGAATAAGTATTACTATGTTTAATTTAGCTATTAAAATTTATAACTGAATTATATTAATAAAAGTGAATACAACGAATGGATGCGCAATGTTATTAGAGAAAGTCAAGTAGAGAAACTACCCACTGGTAGTACTCAAATAACATATTCAACTTAGAAGGTCACGAGTCCACCTTCTTTTGAGACGCCTCGGAGGATTCACGGGAATTGAAAAGTTTGCTAGGTCTGAAAGTAGTGGGAAGTGGGTTGGAGTAGGATTAAAGTTTGTCATGAAAGGATTAATATCGGCATTGGACCAAATACGCAAATGGCACATTAAGGTCATTATGGTTGACCTTACATGTAACAAATATATGGTTGACAACATGTAACAAATATGGTTGACCTCACAAACTACAATAAATGTAGCGTGGTTTAGGGACTCAAAAGGGCCTTTACTTTCGTCCAACGCAAAATATGTAATGGCTGGATAGTGCAAAGGGCTATTTAAAAACAAAATATTTATATACATATACAAACAATCAGACTTTATATAAAAAAATAACATAAGATATTTATTGTGGATGCAAAGTAAATATTTCTTTAAAGAACAAAAAATAAACAATAATAATATTTCATATAAAAAAATGCTAATAAAAATAAATTGTATTATGATACAAATAATTGTAATTAAAAAAACAAAACAAAAAAATAATGTTTCATGCAAAAAAAAAAAAATGCTAATGAAGTCATTTTAATTCGAAAGAAAATAATTATAGTTAAGAAAAACTTATCACTGTTGTGAATCAAAAAACAAATGGAAGCAAATCGACTGTTCCAACTCGGGAAGATGCTTCTTGTTGTTTAATGACACGAGGACATGGTCCCGAAATTGAGTCAGTGTGTGCACACTACGAACTGAAACTGTAGGCTAAGGACTCTGCACTCCCGATAATCCCGTCAGCCGGTGTGTGTTGCCTGTATATATACCTAATTCGTTTCCGTATTGAATGGTTAGCTTGTACATAAGCAAACCTACTGCACTTTCTTAATGTCTGGTTTAAATACATATTAAAATTAACAATAGCATTCAAGTTTGCCCTCAACATAAGGATTGAGGATTTTTCGAAGGATTTTGTTCTGTAAGGATTTGACAGAATTCGATGGCTTTTTGGATCTCTAAGGCTGTACTCTTAAGTCCTAATAAATCTCATAATAGTCGTACAGGTGAGTCTATGAGTATACATATAATAAACCAAATGGAAGTATGTAAAATTATAACACGTATGTATTACGTATAAGTTTACATAGTTCTACTTAAATGCAAGGGAAAACTAACCTTCCAGCAAATCCGCCATGTCATGCGGAAATGTATCATCTACGCCGTACTGTATTGTCCTACGACATTGTACTGGAAATCTTTTTCTATATTTAATGTTTTTTATATACCATCATTTTAGAATGCTCCATAAACATAATAATTCTATTTAATAATAAAAGCATTATATATGAACATATCTATTTAGAGGACATATATAAATTAGCACCAAAACTACATTTTGTGTTTTTCTGTTTAGGTTTAATGCAACAGTATTTTACTTTGATTTTTTCACGATCTTTTAATGTACTAATAAACTACTTGCCAATAATTTATTTTTAAAAAGCGTTTGTCTAGTAAGTTTTGAAGTAGCCTGAAACTGCGATCATGTTAAAGTGGAAAAACAATTCGCGGCGCCTCCACATGAATTCTGAACAGTTTTAGCATCTATTATTAGTTATATTATATTTTCTTATGAATTAATCAATAAATAATTCGTTTTTTTTTAAATAATCCTTTTCGAATTTATTTATGAAAACGCAAAACCAATGCCATCGCCTTATACGAGAAAACACTTAACGTAGGTACAACCAACACTAACCGGACAAATAATATAAGAAACCTCACTATCTCCGTGTAGACACAACATATCACTCGATCCATAGCAAACCGTCTCAAGCACTTATCCTACTTATTACAGCTGTCGCTCAGAATTAAAATCCTCATTCATAAGTCTATCCTCAGCCCCACTTTCCTACACGATTACTCCTTCGTTACCTCTACTCCGCAAACTTAACAAAACAGTATCGATCATAAAAATCACTGAAAGGACATCGTTTGAAATACATCCATAATGAGCTGCAACAATACATAATGAGTTTTAAGCAGCAAAGTTTATGAGCCTTTGTCCGTTTCCATTATTGGCAACATGAAGTCTATCCCTCCATATTATAGGAATATAAATATCTCCCTTTTCTACTTTAGCATTCATACCGCCTACAATAATCTTCATATCATAGTTAGGACGATTGTTGTTTCCAGTTTATCGTAGAACTCGTCTTTTTCTTCTTGGGAGCATCTTCTGTCTTAGAGTGAATATTAATGAAACTCTCGTTATAATAGTTTCATCCTTAAAATATTTAATATCCTAGAGCTGGCCGCTTTATAACTAAATATAATAAATAGATGCAAGATCGTTATATCTTTAATTTTTTTTAAACCGTATCACGATTATTTTTTTTCCTAACCCATTAATATTATATTCGCCTATAATATAATGCATATTTACATTTTAATAGTGTTTTGTCCCCTTTTTCTTTAGCTTCTTTTTAAGGGATTGCTTTGCTATGTTTACTATTTACTAATTTTTAAGGTTATCAGAAGTGTTGGAGCACACTTGATTTATGTGTTGTTTGCTTAGATACTAAAAATAATCCTCATATGTGTGGTACGTACAATGGAGTTATAGTATTGTAGGCATGTTCTTTCTTCTCCGAAACCCCTTTACCAATCCAGCGAATTTGTTGGATGGCAGTTACATCCAAATGACATTGGTGTTGGATCAGGACAGAATTCACTTGTTGTAGCACCAATATAATAATAATTATTTTTGTGATTAAAAATATTATATTATATATTATTAGATATTATCAATAGAAATATTATCCCAGAACTCTTACAAACTCAACAAACTCCCCGCTTAGTACAACCTCCAGGTGGGAGGGTAGAAAGACCCATAAACCCAGTCAATACTACATTATAAACAGCTACAAAGCTTCTCCCTCCATTCCACCATCTCCAACCTAGTCGCTTTTATCTCCTCCTTAACTTACAATATATTATTATTTGTAATAATATTTTTTTATTTTAGTTGTATTTTAGTCTACTAATTATTATTTGTTATTAATTTTTAATATGTTTCAATACATTACACCTCTGAAACGATTACGTACGAGTATAACATGTGGAAAAATTATATCAATATACCAGTACCATCAGGTGTAAAAGGTATTGTATGTATAAAATAATTAATTTATTGAAATATAAAACTGTTAAATAATACAAAAATAAAAATTGATGAATGATTTATAAAGAAAGAGAGTAGAGAAACTACTATCTATAGCATAGTACTGTATGATAAGGAAGGTAGTACTATATCTTACAAGATTACGAGGCCACCCTCTGTTCAGACGCCACGGAGGATTATCAGGAATTGAAGAACAGCTAGGTTTGAAACTAGTGGGTTTGAGTGGGAATAAAGTTTATCACGAAAGGGTTGAAATAGGGTTCGGGCCTAATCAGCAACAAATGGGACATTGAGGTCATTATGGATAATTTTATTTGTAAAAAGTAATGAGCATTGAGGATTTTACAGAGGTAATTATCCAATTGTAATATTTGAATACGGGAGGAGTGCGAGGAAAAGGAAATAAATAATTTAAATTACTGGATGCTGCATTTTTGAATTTATGTATGTGTAACATCCTTCCTAGTGGATTTGAAAAAATATATTAAGATCCTGAAAAAAGTGGGACTATTTTCTTTTCCCAAAAACAAAACACTCTTTCAGAAATAAATGAATAACGGTTATCTAATCTCAATGGATAAACTAAATTGATAACACTTGAGTGTGCAAAAGGTTGAGTGATTTTATAGATTTATTACTATTGCGATGTTTCCGTCGATCAATCGATATTCGTGTCGGCTACTTTATCTATAGCACAATAATAGCATGTGCTACTCATATACTTCTATACCGTTTCTTGAACTATCCGTCGGCCTAAGAATGAAATTGTATAGTGATATTTTATATGCCGTGACAGCACTTTCACTTAATGAAGAAAGAACTTGGTCTCAAATTTTTCATCCTTGATATCATGGCTGTAAAATGATCAGATTATTGCTATAAAAGATTTCACCGATCTATACGGCTGTAAAATTTCTTCCAAAGGAATTGCTGGTTCAGGCCAATCTGTAGATCTATTTATCGTGGTAAGTATATATAGGTTGCATACTGAAGTTAATCACCAGAACCCATGGAGGTTCTTGGGTTCAGTGCATGGATGAGATTGTAATGTTTATAGAAAGACTGTGCCGGGAAGGTTATTTATTAGAGACCCCAAACCGCGAGGTTTTCCCTCAAATTAAGCGTACCCAATTTATAGATGATTGGTGATCCCCAGAAGGGTTTTTAGGTCCCACACGGTCCATCCGTGACTGTTAACAGATTAAATAATTATCTACCACAGCTGGATTTGAACCCGTAACCCTCAGCCCAACAATACTGAACTCCCCCTTCTGAAGTTAACAATGGTACGATAGTACTAAATATCAACTGTTTGATGTCCGACCAGAACCTTCTAACACTAAGATATTTATATTAAGATTTTAGCCCGCTGGCTTATAGATGGGAAGAAAAAACTTTTCGTTATATATTTCCTTGAGCTGCATACTCCTGGATGACTTAGTGCGTGAAGTCACTTGAAGATTGCTTCCCTTCTGATGAAGATTGCTGGGGGAGCATACGGGCGTGCTTGGCATAGTAAGGAGTAGGTAATCTTGAATTTAACTTGATTCAATTGATTAGGAATTTTAGAGGATACAAGCGTGAAATCTCAATAATTATAGATAAAATTGATAACTATTTATTTGGAAAAAAAGAAACAAAAAAAAATTATGTATCACCGAAAACAATCCTGAAATACAAATGGTTAACAATTGTATTGAATAATCCTATTGAAAATCCTACAATTAGTTTTAAGCTCAAAAAACTTATGAAATAATATCAACACCGTAAAAATGAAATATTTAAATAATGATACCAACGATTCATTATCACTTATAATTAATATAATGTATTTATGGCTTAAGGTTGAGCGTGATCTAGGACAAGTAACCTCCTTGCAGAACCGTTGTCCATGAAACGGTACAGTCTCTACCATGTACTGAACCCCAGACCCGTTCACAGCTTGTAGTGGTACAGATTTTTATTTATGGCTCACTATTTTCAGACATTAGTCACAACTGGATTACAAAAAAACCAGCCCCACTACAACCCATGAAGGGTCTTGGGTTTAGTACATGGTAGAGACTGAACACCATTTCTATGATAAAGGTTGTGCAGGGAGGTGATTTGTCCAAGATCACGTTAAATCGCCAGTTGTTCCCCTAATAAAGAGTACCCACTTTATTGAGTCTGAGTGAGCCCCAGGAGGGTATGCCGGTCTGACATAGATTAAATAAGTCATCTGTCACGTTCGGATTTGAACTCGGGACTGTGAGCACAGCAACACAGGGCTCTACACACTAAGCTCCCCCCCCCCTCACACAGTTAGATAGCATACAATCTTATATTTTATGGCTTATTTTAATGTTTGAGTTGCATATAAATCCGAGCCATAGTAATAATACAGCCTCAGCGGCAATGTAACCTAAACAAGGAAACTTTGCATAAATTTCACGCCTCCATCAACGCCTCTCCCATTCTTTTCAACACTCATAATTGATCCCAACCCTCAACTAAGTCAATTAAATTTTATGAATTTAAAGGTTGATTATTGTTAGGGCGCCGTAAGGGTAACAGGAATTGCACCCTTGCAGAACCGTTCCCTATCTAATGAAGTACTGATAGGCTACTGCCTCTGACTGAACCTGAATAAACTTAAATTATTCTTGAATTTATTTTTTTTTTATTTAATGATATTTACAACTGTATTACAATAATACATCAAGTAAATGGGCTATGTGATACATAATGACATAAGTTATTGGCAAGTAGAGAAACTACCCACTGGTAGTACTCAAATCACTAGTTTAACTAAGAAGCTCACGTGGCCATCTTCTTTTCAGACGCCTTGGAGGATTATCGGGAATCGAAGAGGAAGCTAGGTTTGAAACTAGAGGGTTTGAGTGGGAATGAAGTTTGTTATGATAGGATAGACACCGGGTCCGGGCCAAATCAGCAACAAATGAGACATTAAGGTCGTTATGGATGACTTTATTCTTAACAAAATAAGGAGCATTGAGGATTTTACGAAGGATTTTGGATTGTATGGATTGGATATGAGAGGATTTTGATGGCTTAATGGAGCCCCAACTTCTCGATTAGAAGTTCCCTAATGGCTTCAGTAGACGAAGAATTCGATGCTGGTTTGTAAACTACATGTAGCTTCAGAGTAATTTGAAGATCGACACACGAAAAAACAACAATAGTGGTGATGTTGAAGAGAGCGCAGGACTACTCGTGTCGCTATCGAAGCCGACAATGGAATTAGCGACTTTGGCTAATAACAACATAGAAAATCCCCACTAGTGTTTACAGCTAATTCACTGTTATACAAACTTACGAACATTGCGTAATTTACAAATATTTATTTTCCAATGAAATTAAAATTAATAAAAATACAAAATAAGTGAAAACAAAATATCAACCATGAACATACAAATTATATGTAATTACAAACTAAGCGGCCGTAACAATTATTATATATGACTTAAAATTCAAAATTCTCGCGTAACAAAATCTAAAAATTTGGTTTCGAGATGAAAACAAATTTATATTCATTATTTGTACTGGAACATTAAATTGTTTCCTCTTAAAATAGCACAATTACTGAAACACTATTGTTTTTATTCAGTAGAACATAAACAATCTGTTCCAAAAACTAAATTGAATATGTTGTAAAAAGTATTGTAACCCACATTTGTCTCACTATTTAAGGTTTAATTTATTACCACAATTCAATTGTTAGACATTTCGGTCTTCTGATGTATCAAATCGCTCTAAAGTTAGTATAGACAAACGTAGCTGTTTTTTTCATCATATACTTCTGTGACTAAATGAATTTAAACACAAATTAAAAAAACATTCATTTTTAGTGATAATTTATATTATTTGTTAGTAATTTCTTGTTTAGTTTAATAAATTACATATATACGTGTATACAAGATAAACAATATTATTTCATAGCTACTTAAAAAAATCAGTAGAAATGATGATACCGAAAATGAAAAGAAACAGAATAAAAAATGAATGAACAAATAAAATATAAAAAAAAGGTGTGGAGACAGAATTAGAATGAGGAAAAATGTTAGAACCAATATATTGACGCCAAAACGTTTGGTCTCCAAGGGAGAGCGAAATGAGGCTTTTTACGGTATAAAGGCTTTCCTACAGCTAGCCATTTTATCTGATGAGCTCGCCCGAGTTTATGCTCCGATAAATTCGAGTGGGTCTCAGGCACACAATTGAAAAATCCTATAAGGCTTGTCCACCTGTTCGTAAATTGAATGAGGATGTTCCTTCAATGGCCGTTTAAAGGACGAGGCTCACAAACAAATAAATGACTTGAGGATATTGTAGCACCGTACATTGTAACATCTTCAATAAGATCGCGATAAATAATGCAAGACAATCAAGAGGTATTGAGCTTAAACAAGCTAAACGTCTCTTCTATGGTCTGGTGGGTGTTATAACCAACAACTAAGCCGAAGATCACGGGTTCGTAGCCCGGCAAGTGGCACTAGGATTTTTTTTAAGAGAGTAAAAAATCTTTGGTTATGTCGTGAAGGGATGTTAAACGGGGTTCCCGAGCCTGTACGATATCAGGTACTCGTTAAAAATCCTTATACTAATTAATCCTTCACCAACTGCATCATCAACCGTAGCAGCATAAAGTGACGTTAAATAAACAAACCATTAACCTAAACGCCTGAAGTAAGATTTTTTGTTATTATTTCCATAAAGTTACGGACGGAATAATTAAATAATTCTAAAACACGCAAAAATAATGTTATTATTAGACTGAAAAATTCGGCACAAGAGATCAAAAGTGAAGAAAAAAAAACAACTAAAGACTAAGATGAATAAAGATTCTTCCAAGAAACAGGATAAAGTAGGCACAAACCGCCCGCCTCGAATAACAACCATAACAAATTTATAAAGAAATTTATAAATATTATAAATCCTACAAATATTATAAATGCGAAAGTTTGCATGTATGTTTGTTTCTCACGCAAAAACTACCGAACGGATTTGGATAAAACTTTACAGTAATATAGGTTATACATCAGAATAACACATAGGCTACAATTTATAATGATTTTGTGTAATTTGGTCATAATATAACGATAAATATCATTAAAAAGTACTAGGTTACAACACATTATCAATATTACCTCCAACATATGGTCAGTAAGTAATCGCGGTTATTTTATTTAATTGTTTAATATTTTAAATATTGTTAGCATCGCAACAGGGCTCCCCCCTGAGTAGCTTCCTCACTCGCAAAATCTACATATTTTCGCTACTAATATTATAAATGCGATGGATGGATGTATGATTGTTACTCCTTCACGCAGAACGGATTTGGATGAAACTTTACAGTAATATAGGTTATACATCAGAATAACACATAGGCTACAACAAGGGCGGATTTAGGGGGGCACGGTAGCACGTGCCCCCCCCCCCCAGACAGCTTTTTGTGTACTGTGGGGAATCCATTATAGTACACAATTAAAGACAAATCACATGATCATAGTTGTTAAAATAACAGAAAGTACAAGAATGAAACTATTGTTTTGATATCCTACTATCCTACTAATATTATAAATGCGAAATTTTACAATTTACAATGATTTTGTGTACTTTGGTCATAATATAGCTATAAATATCAAGTATGTCTGCCCTCTGAGTAGCTTGCTCACGTGTTTCTAATCCTTTCAGTTTTAATTTCTCGCTGATGCCGTACGTCAAGTGAAATCGTTATACTAAGTAATCCTTTTCAATAAATTCAATAACATTACATACTAATCCTTTACTGACACAAACAACAGTAAACTTCTGTCCGTCCCGTTTGTAAATCAGTCACAATGTATGTTTCACGGCTGTGCTGATCCGTTTGTGATGAAATTTGATATGGATAATATCAAGCCTGGGGAACCTACCCATAGCAGAAACCACTGAACTTAGCATCTCGAAATTCGTAGATAAATTCTTTGTATAATTTAAGAAAGAAATTTGGACAATTCCACCCCCAAGGGTTTCCCCCTTAATTTAATAGGGGTTCAAAGATTGTCTGGAATCCGTCAGTTTTGAAGTTAGACATCTGAAATTTTGGATGTACGAGTAACTTATAGTTAAAAAAAATTAAATTATTTATTTAAAATGATCTGTCACGAAACTTTATGTGGCAGACCAAATTCCACGCGAGCGAAGCCGCGGGTAAAAGCTAGCTAGTATTTTATAAACTTATACAATATTTAAAAATAATAACCATAATAATAGCAATTAATAAATATAAATTATAAATAATATATTGACGTATGTCAACAAGATTAAAATTAAAATAATGTTCAATGAACATTCTTCCCCGTGTATACATAGCAAAAAATAGCAAGAACACGGGGATATAGGTTCGATGAAGAAAACGGATTTGTCGGACTTGGACACGACCCCTGGTAGGTCAGTGGCTTAGAGCTCTGCTACGGAGAAGCAGATGACCCGGGTTCGAATCCCGGCCAGGGCAAATCTTTTCTCTTCAAAACAAAAATATTTAAAAATAATAACCATAAAAATAACAATTAATTAAAAATAAATTTATAAACAAATTCTTTAAAAGTAATATTGAGTTGGAAAAAAACTCCTGAATCTTTATACAAAAAAAAAAAAAAAGTACCACTACAACCCGTAGTATCTTTATACAGTCTGCCTTAACTGTATTTATAATATCGACAAAAAAAAATAATAGCGGTCGTAATGAACAGATAAAACTTAGCGAATTCAACCGTCACGACGCGTCGTTAGTTGTTTATTTAATCATATAACGTAATTTTATGCTAATAAGGCTTATCGGACAGTTAACAAACGGCGAACGACTTGTAAGAAAGATATAAATGTAGTAAGTTATTTAACAGATATAATATGGATATGGAAGAGACATTTCTTATGCGAACTAACCAAGTGATTTTTTACTAATGGCTATAATTATAATTTAGTGGCTATGTACTACATCTAACTTAGGGACTACTCTCTTATATCCTCTAAACTAATAAATAAATGTCCTCTATAATCTCTACTCTTCTACTTCATACTTTCTACTCCTAATCTTAGAGCTGATATATATAAAAGAATAGGGGAGAGGTCAAGTATATATCGCTTCAGTGTGGGTCCTAAATTGTGCTTATCCAGGTAAAATTAGAAAAGAGATCTTTAACCAGTATCTGGACATAGTACAGGCTCGGGACCGCCATTTTGCTTCGGTTCTGACGGACGGTATAACAAGAATTTTTTAGTCCATTTTTAAAAATCCCTGGGGCCACCTCCCTGACTGCTACCTTGGGCCAAGAAAATTGTCATGCTAACCTCTACATAACAGTAAACTCATAACCGTCAATTAAGAAACAGGAAAACATGATATTTATTAAGCAAGAGAAAACGTACGAATCTGAATATTTTATAATTCTTACGAATCCATAGCTTTACACCAAATAATACTTAGATAAGTATTATATACTTTTCAAATTAGGAGAAGTAAAGCAGAGGATTAGCTCAGTGGGTAGAGTTCTGTGTTGGTTGCTATGCTCTAGATTCTGGCCTGAAATCCGGCTGTAGCAGATAAATTATTTAATCTCTTAACAGCCATGGATAGACCCTGTGGGATCTATAGACCCTCCTAGGGATTAACCAACCTCTATAAAGTGGGTACCCTTAATTAGGGAAAAACCTGGCGGTTGAGCGTGATTTCGGACAAATCCCATACCAGCACAACCGTTTTCCAAGAAACGTTACAGTCTTCTAGTACAACAGAGCTACTACCCTCCCATTCATAGATAATATTTCGTTGGTTCATTCTTATACCACTTCATTAACTCTCCAAACCGGTCCTATATCTACAGTCTACAATTCAAATCCTCAGTCCAGCCCCATGAAACAAGATCCCGCCTATCAGACCTCTATGTACGTTCTCACAGAACCGAAAAATTCTCGCTACCCTTTCTCGCCGGCTCCGCCACAGTGTGAAACTCAATCCCTCCTATCATCCCACATGCTTCTTCACTAATCTCATTTAAATCCTTGATTTTTCCAAGGATCCCCAGTTAGACGATCTCTAAGCAGGTTAGTCTTTTTCTTAAATGAATCAGTATTGAATAATGGATTTTGTAGAAAGAAGCTTACATTATATCAAGAAATTATTGCATCCTAGCTCATGTTTTTATATGCTGTTCGTTATTTTATCTATTCTCTTTATTTGCTTAGTATTTTTTCATGATTCTTATTTATTATTATTATTGTTATTTAATTTTTTTACATTTTATAAATAGTTCATGATTTGTATTATATAGTTCTGCTCAGATATATGTTTGTTATACTAAAGGGACAAAGTCCAGGATAGAGTTACTTTTCTATTCTATTCTATCCTATCCAACAAACTTTTTTGTTGTTGTTTTTTTTTTTTTACACCCTAATTATTCTTATAAATGAACACCTGGGTGCCAAAATATAATTCCTGGAGTTCTTTAAAGTGTTTTGATACAAGTGTTTTTTATGCCTTGAAAAATATGTGCAACAACATTGAATAAAACTTCTTTTACATGAAAAACCTAACGCATAGTTAAAGCAAGGTTGAACCTCCTTTCATAGCAGGCTTTCCACACTCTCGTGTTATTTATGCGGACCGACGAAGACTTAATTGTGTCAGCAAAAAGGGAAGAGGAAGAGGGAGAGAGATGGGGGGTAAAGGAACAGGACACTCTATTTCATAAGTCCCTTGAAAACTGGCCGCTATATTGGTTTCTCGGAGACCATTCTTTCTTGAATTGTATCCAGGGACGGAATGGCGCAATATTTCTTTTATAATATCCTGTTTCCAAAGGAGGCGGTGGGAGGAGGAGAGCCCATAAAACAATATTCCTCCATGAAAAGTCACTGACGAAATAAATGACAGCCATTACGTAACACTCGATAATAATCGTAGTGCAGATCAGGAAAGTGGCCAAATCCATATCTTTGTGATAAGTTGTTTGTTTGTTATAATTTTTTTATAGTTTTTTTACTAAAAAATGGAACGAATAATCTTATAAAAATTTAATACAGACAACAATCAAACGGCAAATTGAAAGATAGGTATCTAAAAAATGGAGAGTTGAACTTAAAAATTAAACTTTCTTCAGGCTCGGTATTATCCATATTACTTCGTACATATATCGCAAATGAGACTAAGAGTTAATATTATTATGATTATTAACACAGAGGCTCAGTTCAGTGAAAATTCGGAAATGTCAGTTCAACTTTATGATTACAATTTTTAATTGATGGGAAATGATGCGTTTTCATTTATTATTTTTTTAATTTAGCTGTTCACATGTGAGGCGTTTAGTTTCAAAACCGGTTACATCCATTTTCAAAAAAAATTTCAGGACTGATCGAAAATTATTACATTTAAAAAAATAATCGATTTAACAAACTTTTTATTAGTTTTCGTTATTTTGCTAACAATTCACTTCAAACAATAATTACTGACAATTTCTTATGATCTTCTCTTTTTTTTTTAATTATTATTTAATTTTAAAAGAAGTTTTATTATAAATCTCATTTAATAGAAAAAAATATGTTGGGTGTACCTGACTTTGATCAGAATATATCGCTATCTGGTTAGTTTATGGATGAAAAAATAAATTAAAATAGACATTTTTTAAAACAAATCACTTTAATCAATATAATTAAACAATGTATATACAAATTTATGATTTTTCTTTTTCATACATCAAACAATTTCATTTAATGTAATTGATGTAACCAATTTTGATAGGAAATGGAATTGCTTTTTGAAGGATCAAGACAGTTTTAAAACAAGCACTACTCTTACATCATATCTGGCATTAAGAACATATGACAAATATTTTTTTTTGGAAAAAACGGATGTATCCGATTTTGAAACCAATCGCATCATATCCAGTTACATATTTTCAAATTACATTATTATAGTCGTTTTGTTAGGTTTTTCTTTCACTAGCTGTTTGCTGTTTTGTTTTTAATAAAATGTGTATATTTGTAAAAATTAATTCTTTTTTTTATTTATAATTATTGTTATATCATTCAAATATTTGTCTTTCTTTTAATTCGTAACTAGGAGCTAACTCGTGGGCGACCTGAGGTTTAGTGGTTAGCATAGCAACCTACTAAGCCAGAGATCGCGGGTTCGTAGCTAAGATTTTTTAAAGGGAGTGAGTAAGTAAAATATACTAAAATCCTTGGTTATGTCGTCCGTAGAAAAGAACATAAACTTGGGGTCTCGAGCCTTTACGGTCAGGTGCTCGTTAAAAATCCCTATCCTAATTAAGCCTGGACAGGCAAAATTTAGAGCTCCCGGTGTAGCCATCCGGTTAGCCATAGCAACATAATTTTAATGACGTAAAAATAAACAAACAAACAAGCTAACTCGTAATTTATTTTCATTTATTAATTAAATTTTAATCGTATTTTACTTTAAGACATTATTTTTTGTTTTCTCGTTTTTATTTTTTGTTTTATTATTCTAAAGGGAATCGTCTGAGAATAAATGAGACTTTATTATTATTATAAAACGGAAATAAAATAAGATGAATGAAAGCTATATTGGATTCAATTCACTATAAAATAGAGTAATAAAGATAAATTAAAGAATAGATGCACAATAAATAAAAATAGTTGCAATCCGAGAAGTTCACATGGAGTTACGGTGAAGGAAAAAATATAAGCATACTATTTTTTATGTCTTTGACTCTTCTGGCAAATTGTAGGTCTTCATCTCTGTATCACAGGCCAGCATTATTCATTCATTATCAACCTTTATGTGCATTTATTGAATCTAAGAGTAATACTTAGCTCTCTTTAATTAATAAGTTTTAACTGTTTATTCGTTTCATAAAAAATACTCCAAAAATACAAGTACATCATGAGCTTTAGTATGGAAAAGATAATGTTATTATGGGAAATGTGTATACTTCGGGAATCATTTCAACCAGCTATGTACGTTTAGACAAACATCTATCATCTATTTAATTTATTGTATTTTATTTTTACACAGCCCTTACGAACCAACCCACATTCCCACGCAACGCGATTACAAACCAAGCATAAGAGACCTAGCTCTTACCAAAAATATACATAGCGTATCCCCACTCATCGCATTATCATGCCTTAACTCGGATCACAACCCCGTGATTTTCTGTTTAGGGTCATCTTTAACTAATAACCCGAAAACAAGTAAATTTGCATTCAAACAGGCTGACTGGCAAAAATTTAGAAAAATATTAGATTCTAAAATAAATTACAACCTAATAATTAATAACACTCACGAGATAGAGTGCAACCTTAATAATTTAAACCTACTAATTAAACCAGCCATGATAGAAACTATACCTCAACATTCTTTACAGTCTTACCGTAATTATAATTTACCGTCTCCTCTACTAGCACTCATAAAAATTAAAAATAGACTTAGGAGAAAATACCAACGTACCAAAAGTTACCACATCGCTTTACCCAGACGACACCGCTATGTACACAGCATCATACCGAATCGATACAATAGTAAACCGATTACAACAATCTTTTAAAAAAATCCATAAATTCTGTCAAAAGTGGAAACTAAAAATCAATCCAATAAAATCGGCCACCATAATCTTCACAAAGCGCAGATCTAACACAGATAAGCACATCATCTCAAAATCCGAACGCATCCCCTGGTCTAAATCCGTAACATACTTGGGTTTAATTCTAGATAAGTCCATATCATTCACAGAGCACATCAACAGGAAAACCGAATAAGCGAAAAAACCATCTACAAAATGTTTCCCTATTTTAATAAAAAATCCAGGCTAAGCCCTAAAAACAAACTAATCCTTTACAAAACAGTAATCCGCTCACTGATAACCTATGCCTCACCTATCTGGAGTCCAACCTGCGCCACAAATTATAGAAAGTTTAATAGGGGCCTAAAACCTATGCATGAGGATTATTAATAATTATCCCCGCTACACGAAAATATCGACTATGCTTAGAGATCTTGAACTTCCCACTATAAAACAATATGTTTCAGCCCAAACAAAAGCATACTTCGAAAAAACTCCAGCATCCGAAAACCCATTAATCCGAGAAATCGGTAACTATGATAAACATTCGCTACGACGCTACACGCACAAAAGAACAAAACATATACTTCTTACTTAAAAAATCACTATTTGCAGGTATTGTAATCTAGTTATCTGTATTTATTTTAAAGTTATTATTAATTGTTTATTTATTTTCTATTTAATTATTATTATTACATTTATTTACTTTATTATTATTATTTTTATTTATTTATTATTATTATTATTTATTTTATTTTTGAGCGGGTTTTTTCTACATTTTTCCTGCTATTGTAAAACTTATTTATAAAACATAACTTTCATTAATTAAAATCGCTGTTCTTTAAACATGTAAAGGAAGTCCGGAACATGCATTTACACTTATGCTGCTTGTATATGTAAAATTGCAAATAAAGTTTTTCTTTCTTTTCAAGGAAATAAAGCCAGAAAGGCAATGTTCGCGTTCGGTTCTAAACTTTACAATTAGATCTATAACTTTTCATTCACAGTCTGTAAGTCTATGTTATCGCTCATATATATTTTTACGACAGAATACCCAATGAAATAGCTTTTTACATGGGCACTGAGACGATGAACACGGTTGGCGAATGAAGCGGAACTCCGTTAAAAGAAGATCATTGATTGGATGCTCTTTCCAGAAACGAAATTCTGTCATCGCCACTGCAACAGGCTACGGACGAAATCGAATCCGCTTCCAAGATTAAAATTTAAAAAGAAATCTGTTTCACTAAAGCAAAAAAAACGGTAGGTTCAGTATCAGATGATTGCACTTCCCAACATAATTTTTCCTCACCATTAAGGGCCTCTGATGGCCTATCCAGGCCAACCCGATTTAAAAGCGGAATATAATTTAATTATATTCGTTGAGGAGGAAGAGCTGGGAGCTGATAATGAAGCCTTTCGCGGTGTTCTGCCTTTCTTCCTTTCCAGGCCGATGGCGCAGTTAAACAAGATAAAAGAAGATAATGGGAACTAAAAACCACCACTACAAGTCTCCACTTGGAATACCAAGAAGAAATGCAACAGCGTAAACTGTTATCTTTGTATTTCAAATTCGTAATTCGGCCACTATTCATTTTTACACTTGAAATCCTCAAAATATAATTTCATTCTTGTTATATATCTAAATATGCTAAACACCACCAATGGTCAATAAGGCTCTAAATACCAGTAAATAATGTCGCTGCTCTGATTTTCTTAATTCTATTATAGAATTTGACAATATTTAAGTAACGGTGTAGATATATTCATTGATACAAAGTTCTTACATTTTTTACTCATTTACTGAGAAAAAAAACTGTCCCACAACAACTCATGTTGGGATGACCCGCAACAACCCATGTTGGGATGTCCCACAACAACCCATGTTGGGATGTAGTGGTCAGTGCATGGAAGAGACTACAGTTTCTAGAACAACGGTTGTACACGGAGATTTTGTCAAAGTTCACGCTTAACCACCAGGATTTTCTCCCAATTTTTAAAGGCTGGGTAAGCCCCAGGAGGCCCTATAGAACCTCCAGGGTCCAACCCGTGGCTGTTAACAGACAAAATAAATTATCTTCCACAGACGGACCTTTAGCATAGCAACACACTCAGCTACTTTTACAAATAAAACTGTAAAACATATAAAATGCTAATCAACTTAAAATTATATCTATATCTGAACTGATATTTCTGTAATATTAAACGACTTTAAGAAGAAAAAAACTTTCAAAAATAAGTGCTCAAGTATCCTGAATAACTAGCATTATCCGTGATGCCGCTGAAAATACCCTTTATCACCGGAAGGCGAGAACTTAAGCTGAACTGCCCCATGGTGGACGCCGGCCTTAACAACCCTTAATAGAGAACTTAACAAGTCTCGGTCGTATAAGAAATTCAGGTGTGAGGAGAGGCGTATTGAACATTGTAATGAATACAAGTCCAAAGCTAAGGCATACCGAACTAGGTGCGTGGGACGAATTCGTCATCGAAGAATCTGCGAAGAATCCATGGGACATCCCATACAAGGGGGCCATGGGTAAACTGTGCCCTCCACAGACGATGGCAGCCCTCAAACATGGAAACACCCAAGCGACTACACTTGAAGAGGCGGCTAAGATCTTTATTGAGGTGACATATCTCAGGGATGATTTGAGTCAGGACAATGACGTAGACAGTTGTGTGAGACCCACCTGGCACAGACTTATGTTCATCATGGGACATATATGACCTGAGCCGTGGATAAACAGAAAGCTGGTCGTTCTCCAGGACTGGATGCAACAGACGCGGCTATTTTAAAGAACAGTATCCCGTAAATTGGTGATAGGCAATTGAGAATTTTCAATGATTTCTTATATTGGGGATACTTTCCCAAAAGCTGAAAGATTGCCGATTTGAGACTCCTCAACAAGGGAGGAGATAGGGATAAGCAGCTCCCAAAGTGGTATAGACCTATATGCCTCCTCCCAGTGATCCTGGAGAGTCTAATTTTAACCAGCTAGCAGCCAGTTCTTACCAGGGCAAGTTTTCCACGGAAATATGGATCTGCCAAAGGGAAGGGAACCACTGTCGCCCTGCTCCAAATACGTGCTGACGTAGAGGTAAGGATGGAACGATATGTCATGTTGCTACTATTTGACATATCATCCGCATTTGACAGTGTTTGGTGGGCTCTAGTGCTACAACAGCTGCATATGTACGAAGTCCCCAGCAATTTATATGTTCTTCTGCGTAGCTACCTTCAGGATAGGATTGAAAAGATCCGTGGTAGTTCCTACGAGACCGAACTTCCATAGAGAGGAGGTGCCCTACGATCAGTCCTAGGCCCAGCTCTATAGAAACTGTTATTTAATGAGTTAGTGGGAGAGCTTGAGGAGGAGCGGTTCCCTGCCACGACGTTAGTGGGTGATCTTGCGGTCGTAGTGGCGTCTAACAGCAGAGCCGGAATTAAAGCAGATGCTGAGCGATGCATCAATCTGGTAGGACGGTGGTGCGAGAAGTAAAAGCTGAAGAAGACCGCTGCTAAGACTCAGACTATTCTGCTAAAATTAAAAACTGATAGGAGACACCCTATTAACTTTGATGTTGGAGGCACGAGAATAGGTCTAAGTGAGTCAGCCACCTACCTTGGAATAGGATTTAGTAGAGGATTTAAAGTCACCCCTCACTTATATTATCTAGGAAATAAGGTGGCTCCGGCCTTGAACAATCTTAGTCGCTTAGGAGGTGCTTTTTGGGATATCAGATTCCCAAGCACAATCATCAGTTATAAAGGGTATGCATCCTCTGGGTGGGTCAAAAATCCTGAGCGGAGTCGTCTAAATATCGCGCCTTCAAAAGAACCATGTCATAAATCAATGAGTAATTTTTCAATAGAGGTATTTGAAAGTTCCATCTGAGTTAAAAAACGAAAAGGTATCAGGTTTTTACTTCGAGTCAAGACACAACTTTTCATCTATTTCCTTTTTATTATTCTCGAAAATAAAAATAATCTTATTACTGACGGTGTATAGTAAATTTCGTTAACTGCATACAGCAAATATTACCTACTTAAACATACTGTTTACGATGTATCATCATCATCTATACTTAGAAATATTTGGTGAAAGGTTCGCTGAGGACAATTTTTACTCTGGAATATTAAGAATATATTCTTTTCTCGCTATTTTTACTTTCTTTTATGGAAATGTTAGAATTTCTTCTTGGATTTCTTTTCATAAGAGTAGATATATTTGATTATATTACATATTTGTACCGGTAATGTAATTGTTTTTCATTAGAAAAATATCCCTTTTTCACAAAACTACATTTAAAAATTAGTAAACAGACCATAATAATGCATTTTAAATATTAAAAAACAATTTTAGCAATTTCACAGTACAATTTGTTAAACAAAGAAAAAATGTTATAAAAAAATTAACAATGTATAAAAGAGATTTCAAGCAAAAGTATTTAACTAACGAATGCTTTCACTATTTTTTTTCTAACGAAGACATTTCTTTATTCCGTATTCTACCGAAATAATTAATCAATTGGAGTTATCTGTTATTATTTATTCGTTATTCCACTACTTTAAGTAAAAAAATCAAAGAAATGGTTTAACTAACTAAAAGATAAAGGAACGAACGTCAAACTTTTCACTTTTTAATCACATTTCCACTTACATCTCTTATACCGGTTGTAAATGATCTTTCCAATGTTTATGAAAGGAAAACTAGAGCGAGATTTTCCTGAATTTTCTTTCACTTTTCCTTCTATATCACCTGAAAGGGTGAAAGGATTTCTGAATTTAAAACGACGATTTTTTTAATATTTAACCAATGTCTAAATTAAAAACTAGAGCGAGAATATTCTGATTTGTCAATGGTTTTTTCCTCTTACTTGGTTTTAGATGTTTTTCCTACTGTAAAGACATTGTAGAACGAGATTTTCCAGAAATTTCTTTCCCTTTTCCTCTTATGTCTCCTATTTCAGGATAATATATTTTGGCGTTGGAAGAGATTGTCTCAGTGCTCATAAAAGGAAAATAATCATATTTTTAATCATACACGCAGTTATAACAATTAAAAGCTAATTTAAGATCTATTCTAGCCTTCAGCTCCCATGTTGGAAAAAGATTTTCCACATTATATTCATTTGTAACATAGAAAATCAAAAAGTCGTCATCTTTATCACAACTTTCCTTAGACTGTTTCATATTCATAGTTGCAGCTTCATTATGGTCAAGTGCAAGTTCATATTTCTAGAATTCCATTATTCTTCACTCATACAAACTAGATTGAACTAAGTTGAACCACTTAATTTTAGCATTTGGATAAGCCAAACCTCAAATTCATGAGTTTCAAAATAAATTATATTACATACCCAGGTGATTATAGTTTTCAAATATGAATTGATTACTTGGCAGTAGCTTTGTACATGCAAGGAATTCCTAAATATAATCGAAGTCATTCTCATTCAGGTTTTTTTTTTCAATTTCATTAATTTGCTAAAGTGGATATACAAATAATATAATTTTGTTTGATACAGTAAGCTAAAATATTTTTTGAGCCTAAATGTTTTATTCAATTGAAAATTAATATAGTTATTAAAAATTTAGCAAGTCTGAATGAACCCTTGTGTGGGTATTACATGTAGAACAAGATGAACATCCTCCACCAACTGTCACAGCAATGTCTAATTCAAGGAAAATATTTTGTTTCTGTTTTAAGATGTTTAAGGTCTAATTTTCCACTGATGAAAACATTAATAGAGAGCAATGTATTTACCAATTGTGTCAATTCTGTATGAGAAAGTAAGAGAAAAAATGCATCATCTAATATTTGTTACACCTATAATTGTTCATAGATATAAAAATTGAAAAGAGTAGAACACTAACCAGAATATTTTTAGTTCAATTTGATCTCAAAAGTTTGAAGAACAAATTTTCAAATGGGTAAATCATTGGTACTAATCAGGAAAATGAAATAAGCAGAATATTTATTATTGGTAAGTTAAATGATGAGATATACAATAAATTCATGTTCCAAACATAGTCCAAAACTTTTTGAATATTCAAATATTTTTTCCAAATTTAAATTGTGAGATATAGCATGTCAATCTAGGAATGTGACTAATTGTGGAGTGGTTACTCTCTGAAAACGGGAGCAAGATAATTTTCTTAAATTATATTAGTATTTTAAAAAAATCCATTGCTGTACTACTTAAGCTGCAGATTAGTAAAAATATTGTTTTATAGTAAAAATTGACTTTTGTTTTGTTTGAAAACTACTAGGGTATTTTTTCCTGGTTTTGAAAAATTACCGGTCATTAATAGATGATTAACTATTTTGATTAAATGAATGGCTTTTTTTTTTTTATGACTTCCTTAAAATATATTTTATCAGACGGTTGTTGATTATTTTAGCGAAGATATTTTTTAGTCCTTAGGGAGATATAAGTTTAAAGTTATTTAATTTCTCAGTTACAGTAATCATGAAATTTTCAGTTTGCATAAGAACTTTAGATAACAAAAATATGATACGCAAAGGTCTACATTCATTTGATAAAGCTATTCAATATTCAGTAAATAAATTAGGTTTGTCACTGTCACTGTAAGAATGACTATTTTTGAGATTCTCATACTTATTTTTTAAGTAACGTATGGTATAATTATACCATTATGGTATAATTATCTCTAATTAGAGATGGAATACATATAAACACATTTTGAAAATTATGAGATAATTTAAATTTTTTATTATTATTAGAAGCAATAGTAAGAGGTAACCAGAAGGAATTGCTAAGGTAATCTTACAGGTTAGAGGAATTTCATCATCTGATCCAAACAGGACAAGTTTAAGGGTAAAAGATAAATCAAATAAAGAATTATTCCTTTAATAATTTACTTAAGCTGGATTTGAAATCTCAGCTTAAGGATGAGTTAGGAAATACCATAATAAAGTTTTGGTATACCAACCTTTTTAGTTGTGAGGATCACCAATTTTTAAAGGAAAACTTCGAGGCCAGGTAACTAAATATAAATGTACAGTAAATACACAACACCAATAGACGTCTGTGCATAATAGACAAAAATGCTTGAGCATTACATTTTTTAATTTCATACTGAAATGTTATAATATAAAATAAAGTAATAATTTTAATCAAAATTTTATTAAAAATCGTTAAATGGGATTTTTGACATTTTTTGTCCCTAACAAGTCGATATCTGTATTAAAACTGAAGAGTTCCAGTCTTAGATCACTTTTGACAATCAATTTATTTCGGTATTTATTCAAATGTAATATTGAGAAGGGTCTTTCACAGATAGGCTGTTGAAAACCCTCAGTAGTTGGAACAAACGTCTTGGTGCCATTCTAGCAATTGACTGGATATTGGATATTGTGTATTGAATATTTAGATCAAAGTTGCTGTCTCGATCCACTCATAGATTTTGCTATACAACCTGTAGTAACTAGCAACAGAGTGACTCAAATTATTTTCACTCAATTTTTTTTTAATCTACTCTGCTCGGCCCATGGGTTGGGAATGGCTGCCATAAGAGATCAAGATAAGATCATGGAAGACAAAACCTATTAACACCTCACATCCTGTCAAGAAATTTATATACTTCCTGTTAAGAACAACATGAAGTTGTTTTTTTTAACATTTTTTTGTTTGGGCCTTTTTAAGCCAATGGAAAACTATTAAACATATCATCTCTGGTTCAACTTCTGTCTTCCCCCAAATCAGCTTTTGCCCTCTTAAATAGAAAATTTATTTCAAGTAGTGTGATAAATGAACACTCTTTAATGCAAAGGTCCAATAGTGTTTAATAAAAAAGTCCAATAAATGTTTACAACCATTATCGATACCTAATAATGAAGAATATTATTTTTATCAAGTCTATTGATTTACTAGGTAGAACAAAATACTAAATATTTTACCTATTACAATGAAGTTTGAATGCAGTTATACTTTCCTACAACTAACTGTTTCAACTGAAATATTTTTAAAAAGTTAGGGATATCAACCAAATTATTATTATTCGACATATAACCTAGTGCTCCAAAAAATAATTGTTTTATTTTAAAACTGTGGACATCTACTTAAGATTCAGCTTTCAGTGTGTAAATTGAAGTTAGTGGTAACATAATTAAACTTGATAGACTTAGGGAGAATGACCCTTCGGGGAATATAACAATTACAGATGACGCAACCCCAAGCACATCAAAAACAAAAGAAGTTACAGCTTCAAAGCGCAAAAGGGGTGAGTATACCATTTATAATGTCCCTGTCAAAAATTGTTAATCAATGTTCCGGACGAGGAAGATGACGAAGAGGAATATAATATAAATAAAAAAGATGCATCACAAATTAAATTTCCCCCTGTGGTAGTAAATATGGAATTAAAGAATCATAAAAATATACTGGTACACTTAAAAACTAAATTAAAAGAAGTAAATATCAAATTTGGGGGCAATAAAACTATCTTTAATGTAAGGAAGAAAATAGTTGGGGGTGCAGTCAAATAAAACACTAAATAAGTAACCACTTATTTAGTGTTTTATTTGACTGCACCCCCAACTATTTTCTTCCTTACATCTATCATCCAGTCAACCATCCCTCGCTTCTCATGTATCTTTAATGTATATAATAACGAAGGTTTCGTTAATATAAAAAATGAGTTAAAATCCCTAAAACTAGATTTTCACAGTTACACACCAAAACATGAGATCAAACCAAAAGTGGTACATAAAGGCATGCCTCCCAAATATCCGATCGAGGACATCATAAACAATTTGTAAAGTCAGGGATTAAAAATCCATAAAATGTTCCAAATGATCAAAAAATCAGACGGAAAAGAAATTAAACTCCCGCTGTCTATTATCGAATTGGAAAATAAACAACAGCTGGATAAATTAAAAAATATGAAGTACTGTAAAAATGTAATTATCACTTGGGGAAAATATAAAAGCAAAAAAACCTTAAATCAATGTTATCTTTGCCAAGAATTCAATCACGTGGCGAGAAATTGTTTTAAAAAACCAAAATGTTTAAAATACTCAGAAGAACATTTTTCCAAAGATTGTCCGAATATTTTAGCAGTTGGTTTTTAGCCAAATGCAGTAACTGCCAAGAAGAACACTTCTCAAATTATGAAAAATGTCCTAAGCTGATACGAAATCAACTAATTCAACAGAGCAAACAGAGGCCAAGAATAAATCCCTCCGACAGAATAATTTATGAAGCTAAACCTACAGACTTTTCAGCTTTACCCAAATCCAATTCGAAATGGTTTGAAAAAAACGTTTGTAAGCTATGATGAACCAATAAAGTCAAACAATGAACCTTCTATAATGGATTGCTTTAAAGAAATTAAGAATATGTTTAACCCATTCAATTTTAATAAAACTTTAACTAAATTTAAAAGTATTATGTTAGAAGTGAAAAATGCTGACGATAGTATGTCAAAAATATTCAAAATAATAGAAGGTTTATTACCATTATTTGATTAATGGACTACTTTAAAACATTCCATAATGTAAATAGTATTTCCCATAATCAAAATATATCTTGGATCAAAGCACGCTATAATAATGGTAATATTGTATACTATGTAAGTTATACATTGTGCTTTAAAATAATAGTCGGTAGGGAATTATTTAAGAATCATTCCACTACAACAAATAAGGACAACAATAAAATATCCCTACTACAAGTTAAACAATAAACAATACTCTTACATTTTACCTCTTCTAAATAACATTTTCTCTTATTAATACTTACCGGAAACAATTATTTCAATTGCCATACTAAATGACTAACTTAAGACGATACATACACAGACGAACTATACATACACTATTAGAATAAATATAATTAATTTATTACATTATAATAATTTATTAATTATAAGTTAATTTATTCCTCTAATGTAAAAAATTTATTGTACTAAACTCATTTATTTTACTACCAAAAGTTATACTTATTTTAATTTATTTTACTTTTATTTTTTCTATCTTGTGTAGGCTTTTCTTTTCCTTTTCCTACTGTTATAAATGTATACTGCTTCTTATTTATTATTGTTAATTCAACTTGCAGTGTAAATTGTTTTATCATAAACATGTATTAAGTAATATGTTACAATATGTAAATTGTCAAATTCATTGGAATAAAATTCTTTATTATTATTATGATTTGAACATTAAATAAAATAAAAAATCGGAAACTTCTTAATTTATGTTCATTATTAAAATTTTTTGGAAATAATTTTTTTAATCTTCCACCAAAACCCTTCCTTTTCTTTTTCACATCGTTAACAACCATTTTTACTTGTCTTCTTCTAATGTAGAGCCTACCAGCTGACTGCAGTCTTGGTTCTAAGATATTCTTTCCAAGCTATAGATAATTCAATCAAGATACAGATGAACTTTAAAAACACCAGAAATTCCTTTGAATTCAGCAATTTCCAGCAATCCAGCAATTTCCTTTGACAATTTTCAGTTCTTTGGGTACTTCCATTATAGAAATACACTGAAATATTTCAGTAAAGCTTTTAAATAATCAGTTCGTCTTTCTTTTAAAAAATTTTAATTAAAATAGTTATGATTCATTTTTCTACAGAATAAAATAAAAATATAAGAAATAAAAATATGGGTTTTAAATAAAATTTATGGTATTTTTTTCTTCTTTTTTTTATAATACCAACAATTTAGGACAAAATACCAAACAATCAAGTATAATTATAATTGATTAGTTGCCTGGAAGAAAGGCGCATGGTATATTTTTCAAAGTTTACGGGAGAGCCAAAATAAGGGAACGGGTCATTTAATTAGGTGACTGTCACATACGCTCTTCTTACATTTTATAGATTTTTCACTTATCCCCTTGTAACACTAATAAGGTTAGGATATCTTCACATGCGCCTTTCTTACACTGGAACTTTGCCTCTTAAGAGACCGTTCATCCTCTGATATGGACAATTCTGCTATCCCTGACCTATATTGACTGTTTAGGCAACTAAAAACTAACGTTAGCGGTAGGGGCCATCACATGGACCTTGTTCCACAAAAAAAAAAATGAAAACTGAAAAATGTGATACACCCTTCTTCCAGGCAACTATTAAATTACTATTGTAACTGCATCACTTAACCAACTTCTCAGACAATATTATTATTAATCTGTACTATTAAATAATGTATATGAAATGATGTATTTTAAATAACAATTTAAAAACTCATCTGCCAGTTTTTTCTAAAACTTCTCTTCTATAATTCAATATCTCTATTCTCTGTAATTCAATATCTCTGTTATATTTAAAAAAATTTATTGATCACCTTATAATCTTTTATTTTACTGTGCGTTTTGTAAATTGGGACAAACCGTAACAGACACCACACTTCTTATTCCCAGAATTCTTTCTCCCTTGTATTGCTTTGTGTTCAATTTGTATCTGTATCTGTAAAATCCTCTCTACTTTGGTGTAGACACATTTAACAATGTGTCAGCACCCTCATTCCTTACTTTTCTCTCTACTTCATGTGGTCAGTCATTCTCCAAAAACTCAAATTGGTTCTCGAACAATCTTGTAGACCTCTTTTTTCTAACTCCTCTCAAAATAATCATAGATTAAGACCTAATTACTATTTTTTAATTATCATATTATCTCTCTATTATATAAACACATTGTTAGTGATTCTCATATAATTTTTTATTTTCTTTATAAGATATTTCTTATATACTGGACTCAATCTTCTTGATTTATATAATTTAATAATGAAGAAAAAACCATATTCCAGTCAAAAATTCTTATTCAAACTTAACAAATGATTAAAAAACGTTTCGACACTTATTTGTCATTCTCAATTTAAGTAATTCCTCATACAACTTCATTTAAAATTTACAAGTCCAAATCATTACTTGAGGTCAAACAATTTAAAAGTCAAAATATATATAAAATAATGGAACTTGACTATCTTCCATTGTCAAATATAATAGGTATTGTATTGTACAATACCTATTTTCTTCCAGGATTTTATATAAAGTCGCAGAATTTTATATATATTTTGACTTTTAAATTGTTTGACCTCAAGTAATGATTTGGACTTGTAAATTTTAAATGAAGTTGTATGAGGAATTACTTAAATTGAGAATGACAAATAAATGTCGAAACATTTTTAATCATTTGTTAAGTTTGAATAACAATATTTGACTGGAATATGGTTTATTCTTCATTAATAAAACATTTTTTATTTTTCATAGGAATAATAAAAATGGACCTAAAAAAATTGAGTTTAACTGAAGACTGTATATTATATGATATAATAGTTGGGAAAAATTGGAACTAAATTAAACTACAAATTAAAATACTGGGATAATGGCTTGAATTATTTTTCCTGCTTACACTATATTAAAAACATAATACAATCTGAACTATAGAATACTTATAAATCACAGTTTTACAACTTGAGCAATAAGCAGTACAATTAAATGAACAATTTTATGATTTGTAAAATGGGGGTTGTTGGTCCGCTGTTATTTGGTCATTTGGCTACTCTCTGTTAAATGGGGAAAAAAATTCCATAGAAAATATCTCGTATACAAACAATTTACAGCAACTTTAATTAACTAATTATTATTATTAAACTTTGAAGTAGAAAATAAACCTGTCCTAAATCTTGTGTCCGGCTGGAATGAAAATCAAGAATAGCTTCTGGTCTGGCGAATCATTGGGAATTAAAATATTATGCTATAAAATCAGCTAATGCACTTCTTTTGGTAATTATTGTAGACATACCTCCTAATATCTGAAATAATTTTTTTTTAATAATCAAATTTCAATAATAAAGAAGAGTTAATTTAATTAATCATTAAATACTATGATTTAATTCATAGTAACTTTAAAAAAAAAAAAACATCATTGGGAACATAGGAAGCGACTTTCCCGTCAATATGGTTGTAAATTTGAAATTACAGAATCTACTCCAACTGCACTAACATTTTAATTACTTAATTACATAAATCTATTACAGCAAAGTCTTTATAGTTCAGAAATCAGGATTCACCATATAATGATGTATTTGAATAGATAAAACAATAATATCAAAATTTGCAACGGATAAGTCTAAGAGAATTATTAAAGAATAGAAATATATACAATATTTAATATTTCCAAGTATTAAGGATACAAATGTTGGAAATTTTAGATTTTGTTCCACCCAATAACTTGTGGGAAGGGACCATGTCCTCTATGATATAAAAAAAGGATGCAACATATTAAGCTAAAATCCTGTGAATAAACTCTCTCTACATAACCATTACTACATTAGTCAAGGCAAGAACCCTATAATGCCATAATATTACAGCTGTATATAATTTGAAAACATTGAACCCACAATAAAGTGATGTGGGCAGTCAGGCTAAGGTGGTAAAATATTTAAAGGTCTGTACGTTTTGAACACTATATTAAGTTTTGAGTCAAAAATTTATTTAATTTAATGTCACCTAACAAAAGCATTAAACAAGTGTTAATGTATTTTTCATATCTGCATATCATCATTTGTGTCAATAGTACATTGGAGACAAGTGATGATATTACTACTACATTACTATTTCCATACCTGTATATCATCATTTGTGTCCATACTAAATTGGACACAAGTGATGATATTACAGTTTTATACTAACCGAATTTAATAGTCCAAACATCAAATTATTGTATATTGTTTTTAAAAATATTACCAAATGATTTATAAATATTACCTTATGTGACTGAATCAACGAAAGAATTATCATGGAAAAGATTAAGAATTTGGTAATTATAAAAAATTAGTTCTTACATACACTAACGATTATCATAAAACCAAGGTTAATAAAATAAATTTAAGATAAATCTGTAAAATAGACTAATTATGATTTTCGTTAATAGAATTACTTAGAACATGTATAAAGGGCAACTAGAAAAAAATACACTATTTAAATATTAAAACTTAATTTTTTATTAATAATGTACAGTTTTAAAAAATGTGTTTGATTTTGATATAACTTATCTATACAAATGATTGACTACATCTCAAGCAATGAGACTTAATAGTGGATTGGCATATGCCATCGGTTTTATATCAGGATGTGGAACAGCTGAATACGAAGTAAATTTTGGTTTCATATCTTTCCCATTCAATGTGATGAATGCACCCTTATTGCCCATTGTATCACAGTAGTTAGGTGCAGAAAATACAGTAATACACTTGTCATCATGAGCCTTTTCATAACCTTCACTTTTCACTTCATGGCTACGAACGATATAATCTAAATTATTGGCTTCGATAAAAGCCTTAGTGACATCAGGGCCAAACTGAATACCAACACCGCGTTTACTTGGAGCTCTTCCGATAGCATTCTGAGGGTCAGACCATAGTAGATCACACATTAATCCTTCTTCAGGAGGCTGCCGATTTCTGTCAATTGATCTAATGTCATTTAAAATAACGCCATCATTTGCAAACAAGCCTCCGTGCATCACCAAAACTCGCTTATTTAAACAATGTGCTAATGGAAGCCAATTGTAAACTTCTGTAAAAAGGTCAGCCATTTCAGCTGTATACTTCGTCCTTACCTCTCCTTCGAAACCATACATTTGGTTCATTGTATGGCTTTCATGATTTCCTCGAGACATAAAAAATTTATCAGGGTAAAGTAGCTTAAAACTAAACAACGTGAATATACACTCAACAGAAAAAGAGCCTCTATCTACAAAATCTCCATTAAATAGATAAGGATTTGTAGGGGATGGAAGCCCATTAAGCTCGAAAATGTTCATAAGATCATAGAACTGACCATGAATGTCTCCACAAATAGTGAATTTATCATCATCACCAATGGTAACATCTACTAAAGATGGTTGTTTCATGAAGTAATCTTTTACTTCGAATAATATTTTATATGCATATTTCCTGTGCAGTTTACCTTGCTTCTTGTAAGTCTTCATAAGTTCTGTTATGAAATTTTCTGTGACTTTACCATCTTCTAATGCAGGCCCAGAATAATCTTCTTCTATAGTAATACTGTCAAAATTAATAGAATCTACAACTGACTTTTTCTCATCATTAACAGCAATAGCTTTCTCAAAAGCTATTTTTTTAATGAGCTTATTACATTCATTGTACTTTAATCTTGCATCTTTGTCATTTGGACAAGCTTTACTCACAGCTTCATAATCTCTTAATGCCAGTTTAAATTTTCCTAAAGCCATATAGGCTGTTGCCCGCCTATAATATGCTTTAACATAGGAATTATTAAGTTCCACAGATTTTGTAGCATCAGCTAGAGCTGAACCAAAACATTCAGTCTTCATGTATGCAAAGCTCCTATTACTGTAATAAATAGCATTATTAGGATCCAATTCAATAGCTTTGGTATAAAACTCAATTGCTCCTTCATATTGCTGATTTTTAAACAGACCATTGGCCTTCTCTTTGTATTCTTCTGCCGTTTTAGTAGCACTTTTTTCTTGATTTTCGAAATCACCCATATTAAAATAAAAATAACAAAATTATAAGGTTTAACAAACAAAAACTATGTAAACATATCAATTAAATACAGGTGAACTCATAGCGTAGGAGCGTCTTTAAAATTTACTAACATCACTAACTCTACGGGATAACCTCAAGATCTTGTGGAGACCATATGTACTTATCTCTACAGAGACCACAGCCTGCTAAAGATCGGCAGTACTAGAGAAGGCAATAAGATATACCAGCCTTTAAATGTTTAACTATAACAACTATAAATATCCAAATATACTTCTTCATTTTGGGTTATTAATAAAATATAATTATAGAAATCATTTTCCAGTCTAAATTGTTTAATGGTCAATTACACCGTTACCGAATGATAAAGATTACAGTTAATGAACAACATTGAATTTCAGGACTGAAACGTTTCAATTCACCTTAAGATGGAATAATCAAATATTTAAAGGAATTGAGAAGTAAGCTACATAAAATCCCAATTCAAAGATCTATGTAATATTTTTTAACGATAGAGTAATTATCACCACGTGGGTACTATAGAATCGTACTGTATTGTTTTCACTATCAAAGTAATTATTAAATCTCTTAAGTGATGGGCTTAACTGCTACTAACTGCGATTCGTGATTCTGTCGAAATGCTACCAACAGTGATTGCGTCGGCGTACTTAATTCCACATCTTGAATATAGCGATCACAGAATACGCGTTATAAGGATAATAATTACTTTGACACTTGTATAATTCTCTATAATCCTATCAATATACATACAGATGGAATTATTTTCAATATCCTATGTAACGTAAATTTTCCTCTTATGGTTTAACCCAGTCCATCGCCGGCTCTAGTCCAAGTCGCGCCGTGTGCAATCGTATCTTAGGCGCCCCCTAGTAGGTACGCGATTAAAATTAAACACTTACAGTTATACAAGGTGTTGCAAAAAACGGCAAATCCTCTAAGGAGATGAATGTGGCCATGAAACTAAACAAATTTTGCTATGGGATCAACATGAAATGAAATCGCGAAAATGAAACAGTTGTGTAGGGTAGGGATAGCATAACGGTGACTTCAGACCATAATTACAATCAGCTTTTTTTCAGACAAAGCTTGCTGAAATGAAAAAATATTTTCGATTTTTCCTGCTAAGTGCACCTATCAGCTGATCGATTACTAATATTTTTGTTTTCATTTCCGCAGATTTTGTTTGTCAGAACAAAAGTTGTTTGTATTGATGGTCTGAAGTCACGGTTTCAGTTTCCCTTACACGCTGTATAACTGTATACAAGCTTCCCTAAAAATTGTTCTCTCAAGACACGGTTATTTTTAGTCAGTGCGAATACTTTGGGTAATCATAACTCATCAGTACGAACAACTTTTACTATGGGGCCAACTCTGAAATCGCGAAAAAAATCTGTTGTTCCATAGAAAAAGTCATTAAGACCAAATGAAGGAAACAGCTGATATTTTTTCGCGATTTCAGAGTTGGTATTGATGAGTATATGCATTCTGCCAAAGTATAATATTCAGCCTGACTAAAAATAACCCTGTATTTCCGGAAAGCAGGGCTTACAGAAATAAGAAAGCACAAGTTTATTTTAAGATATTTATTAATACTATATACAAATTAAAAGACGCTCTTAATCAAATTACAAATACGTATTTACAAGATTAATTTTCGTGCTTTAGCTGCTGCAAAATCATTAACCATGTAACTCACTTCAATTTTGATTTTATGTTCAATACTTATTAATGATAAATTTCTCAATCTACTTTGAGACATTGTGGATGTGTAGCCACAGCCGGACGGGTCGCCTAACAGTTTGTATTGGTCAAAATGTGAGCGTGTGGTAAGACTACTTATTAATGATAAATTTGTCAATCTACTTCGAGACAATGTGAATCTGAGATAGTTTTTAATTAACTTTAGTTTCGAAAATGATCTTTCGCTATGATCAACAGTGACTGCCAATGTGAGGTAAATCCTAAGTGATGTGGACAGATTTGGAAACACTGAAATTAATTTATTATTAAACAAATAATTTAAAATATCCAACGGTGTGGTAGAATCATTAATGAACATCGGTAAAAATTCGATTTCATTAAAGACTCTAACTTCTCACAGTTTATTTTCTAAATTAGAACAATGTGCTCTTTTTGTATCAATCACCAAATCCTTCCAGTGATTTAATTTTTGAAGGAATGAAAAAATTATATTATTTTAATGCAAAAGTTCGAACCGTTCGTCGAACTTATTGATAGCGGTATCTAATAGATAGTAATAAAAATTTACTTTAAAATGTGTTTCTGCATCTGCTATCGGCTTATGTAAAAACATGTAAATTGTCTATTAAAAGGCAAAAAGGCTAGCAGCAGTGTATCCCACTGTATCCTAAGGCCACCTGAATGCAAAACTTCCGGTGAGCTATAATTATTAATACATATAAGGACGGTATTACAAGCATGAGTGATTACTATAATTCATTTTTCTGAATACAATTGATCCAGTTACATTTTTGGGTCTTATGTATGTTTATTGTATCAAAAGCAGCGTCATTAATTTG
Source organism: Troilus luridus (assembly GCA_964056705.1). NCBI lineage: Eukaryota > Metazoa > Arthropoda > Insecta > Hemiptera > Pentatomidae > Troilus > Troilus luridus. The sequence continues at coordinate 76,971,208 of OZ057413.1, read as the reverse complement.
AATATCTGGATTAGTGACAGTTCAGAAATTTGTTTGTTTATTCATTTTGCATCACTTTATGCTGCTAGGGCAAATCGGAGGATACTACAGTGGAAGTCCTATTTTTTGTTTACCCAGGTATAATTTCACGTCCTTCTGAAGAAAAGTAGACCCAAGGAATTTTTACTCCCTCAAAAAAATCTTAAAGCTAACTGCCTGGCTCCGAATCCACAATCTTGGGCATTGTGACTACATCACATTTGGCCCTACCTATCAAAACTCCTGGGTTTAGTTTTAGTTTTTTCGGCGTTCCAAGGTGGGTTGGCTCAACTTGTCAGAGCAAAGCTGCATGCCTCTCCATTCATCCAATACTATTCCTGGACACCTGCACCAGCTGTCTCCTCCAGGAATCCTTCCACCCCCATGCTTCTGGGCCATCCAAGTCCTCTCCTCCCTAGTGAAATCCAATCCAGCTGCTAGGTAAAAACCAATATTTTCCCTGGTATAGAAATTGATGTCCAGTGTAATGGTTTTCAACACTTTAAAATATTGTATATGAAGTCATACAATCTTTACTTTTTGATTTAATTTTAATAAAATCGTTTTTAAAAAAAAGTCATACCTTCAATGTACAAATAACATCAAATTGTTTTGAGCTTTATTGACCTAAATATGAAATTTAAAACTTATTTTTTGCTACTAATATGAAATTACTAAGTCATTCGTTCCTTGGATTTTGAAAAAAATAAATATGGAATAACATATTTTAATTTTAAAATTCAATCTTACTTTACCTTTTATGAAAACTGATTCATAAAGTTCCATTTTCGACTAATAACAATGTCATTATTTATTGAATAATCGAAAATACATAAATAATTACTAGTAAATTAATTTGGAAAAACATTTATGTACATTTATTATGTATATACATATGTACTATTAATAGTATCAGGAACAGCACAATACTCATAATCAGTTTTAACCTTAAACTGTACACCCATGGTCTTGGGTTCAGTAGATGGTAGAGACTGTACTGTTGCTAGGACAATGCTGTTGTGAAGGGATGTGATTTGTCTCTGATCAAGCTCAACTGCCAGGTTTTCCCCTCAATTAAGGGTACCCACTTTATAGAAGCTGGGTGAGGGGGATCCCGGGAGGGTCCTCAGATCACACTGGGTCTAACCACAACTATTTTTACTGTCATTTAATAGATTAAATAATTTATCTAACACAGTTAGATTTGATTCCAGAATTTTCAGCAAAGCAACTGAGCTGCTCCCCCCCCCCCCCTGCATTGATATATAATCCGTTACCTAAACCAATATTTCCATGCCATCAGATGAGAAGGAAGTCAATTTGTTAATGAAAAGAATATACATTATCAATACCTTTTGGTATTTAAAACTGAGGATTATAAATAAAAATATCCTCAAATATATCAAACAAAAGAATTAATTTAAAAAAATTAATATGTAGGTATTCTAATTGTATGAGATTTATATTTAAGTATCTATTTCAGAAAATAAATTAATTAATAATTAAGAAGTAAATTGCTTTCAGCTGCACACATTTAATATACAGTGTGTTAGTCCAGGCAACGAAGGAAATAAATCATGTAGAAGCCAATTTTGGCACACTTGTAGGGGAAGGTGTTTTTAACAACATACTAAAAGTAATGAGGGGTGGGGGGGTCTCTAAAGGTCCCTTTTTCAGTTTTTTGTTAATAACTCGAAAAATACTGCCTTTAGCAAAAAAATGTTTATATACTAAATTAATTTCCATAAACTTCTCAATAAAAAAGGTTCTATACACCTATTTGCTAGAATCAATACTTAAGGAGATATGGAGGGGGAAGATGGAAAAAAAAAAAAAGTTTTTTTGTTAAAAATGAAATGTTTCTTGTTTAATTAATTAACCTCTTACCGCCCTTTGTACCAAATACTGTATTTGAATATTTATTATTTAAATACATTCAAATGAATCCGCAAAATAAAAAATTAAATATTTAATTTTTCAACAATAACAATACGATAATACTACAAAAAATCAAAATTTGTTTCTTAGTTGCAACATATTGTACATTAATAAATCAATGCGCTTGTGTTAATATAAATTTATTTTGAAGAATATTTTGAAATGTGGGCATTAAGAAGAAGTGAGAAGAGTGGCCATATCTGATTTGGGATTCGTTGACGCTTTCAAAAATGCCGAGTACCGATGTTCGTTCAGGTTTTGTTGATGAGCAGCACTTCGTATACAGCCAAAAAAAGCTTCTCACTAGCCTGTTCAATATCCTTAGGTGATGCTGAGGGGTCCTTGAATATTTCTGAAATGTCTTGAGTATGGCCCAGATTTTCTGTGAAGAGCTGATTGCTTGTGGTGCGAATCCAATGAGGAGAACTATCAAGTCCACATCCTCCCCAACTATTACTACAGTTGGACGTACAGCAGCTTTATCCAACCCACACCTCACAATAGTGCCGTCAGCATCCCCTGTAGCAACAGTGTTTACAAGTTACAAGCTGCTGTACGTCCAACTGTAGTAATAGTTGGGGAGGATGTGGACTTGATAGTTCTCCTCATTGGATTGGCAGCACAATCAATCAATATGTACTTCATGAAGCCAGGCCGTGGGAGTATGGAGACCAAATAGTTTTCAGTGCGGCAACTTCAACAACCTCCAATCGCCAAAACGATTCTCCTTCTCCATAGTTTCTCCGGATGCGACACCACCTCGGCGATACATGGAAAGAGTAAAGTAGGAATCGCTAAGCTCTTCACAGAAAATCTTGGCCTTACTCAAGACATTTCAGAAATATTCAAGGATCCCTCAGTATTACCTGAGGATATTGAACAGGCTGGCGAGAAGCTTTTTTTGGCTGTATACAAAGCGGCAGCTCGTCAAGAAAACCTGAACAAACATCGGTACTCGGCATTTTTGAAAGCGTCAACGAATCCCAAATCAGATACGGCCACTCTTCCTCCTACCAGAGGAGCTTCAAAGCAACACTCGCTCAGAGTATATCTACAGGTAAATCCATTTACATGTAGTTTTAAATACCTACTGCTTTCTTTAAAGTACAAATATTAATTTGTGATGAATTCTTACGTTGGTCTCATTACTTCCTTACAGATACAACAGTGGCTCGGGAACCCCCTACCACCCATCCAATGGGGTTGGGTCGAGGGAGAAGATGGGATCCTTAACCCAGTTAACACGAACGACCCTGTGGCACCCGACTCCGTTTTGAAAATGAGCTCTTTTGCCGATGCACGACTGGGTTTGGGGTGCGCTGCGGTTGTCACAAAGCAAGCAATTATCCCTTTTTTACCGATGTTACACAAATCACTTTCAACTTATCTCGTACAAATTAAACACTTCTCAGCCATAGTCACATACACACTGGAAATTAATAATCTTATAGGCTCCAAACACACACACAAAAATAAGCACATCTACACCCCTCTTAATGCCCACATTTCAAAATATTCTTAAAAATAATTTTAGATTAACACAGACGCATTGATTTATTCATGTACAATATTTTTCAACTAAGAAACAAATGTTGATTTTTTGTAGTATTATCGTATTGTTATTGTTGAAAAATTAAATATTTAATTTTTTATTCTGCGCATGTATTTGAATGTATTTAAATAATAAATATTCAAATAGAGTATTTGGAACAAAGGGTGGTAAGAGGTTAATTAATTAAACAAGAAACATTTCATTTTTAACAAAAAACTTTTGTTTTTAATTTTCCATCTTCCCCCCTCCATATCTCCTTAAGCATTAATTCTAGCAAATAGGTGTATAAAACCTTTTTTATAGAGAAGTTTATGCAAATTAATTTAGTATATACATTTTTTCGCTAGAGGCAGTATTTTTCGAGTTATTAACAAAAAACTGAAAAAGGGGCCTTTAGAGACCCCCCACCCCTCAGTACTTTTAGTATGTTGTTAAGAACACCTTCCCCCTACAAGTGTCCCAAAATTGGCTTCTAAATGAATTATTTCCGCTATTTGGTATTTTTTGGTATTCGTTGCCTGGAGTATGTCCTCGGATTGAGTTCAAAATAGGTGAGATTGACCAAAAATTTTCGAATTGGAGTTTCATATTTTGGGGTTCCGCCCTGCTTCGTCTGAAACTTATTTTTAGTTTACTTTCGATTTTTTTAAATCAAGTAGGCCTTTACAGTTGAGCAAAAACTCTTTTCGTTTCAGGTAAAGTACCTTTTCCGTTCAAAGTAGGTACGCCCAAGTGTCACTAAGAAAAGTTTTGGGGTTACGTAAATTTTCAGAATGATCGGCCTACTTTTATAATAGAAGTAGAAAATAGGAGAAAAATATTTCATTATTATTAACGATTACATGATAAATCTTAGATGAGAAAACAGAGTGATTAGAAATGTTCAAATTCAAATTTTTAGTTTACCAAAAAAATAAATTTAACTCCAATTACTCTATTTGTCTTCCTCCACATTTTTATAACCTAAATCTAAAACTGTCGTATACTTTCGCTATGATCATTTGGTAAATTTCAGCTATAGCATCCCTAATTTTTTGTTTCAATAAGTCGATGTTATCATGAAGATCATATGAATAAACTTTGTTTCAAATAACCCCATAAGCAAAAATTCAACGATCTTGCTTGCCAATGTATTGGACCATATCGTCCCTGCCATCGCAAAGTATCGAATGTGAAAAAACACAGTATTCGTTTTCGACTTAAAGCAGTTGCCTTAGGATTGATGATTGATATAAAATTCATATTGAGGCATCCATCAGTCACAAAAACAATGTAAAACGAATGCCATTAGTTTTACTATAGCCACTAATTTTTATTGAACTTTGAAACTGCTTTTTTTTTAATTCTCAAAAGTACCGATTTTCACATTCGATAGTTGGAAATGGCAGGGACGATATCGTCCAATCCACTTTTCGGGCTGAATTCAAAAAATTTGTAATCAAACGAGTTGAATGGGCTGGGCATCCGTCTTGTTTAAAATGATAATCTTCTAAATTAAAGTAAAAACAAGTTTTCGAGCACATCCAAATAGGAATGTTGGTTTTTATTAGTGTCCAAAAAATATGGGCCAATAACATTATCGTACCTTATTGCACACCATACATATACTTTCTTGTACCGTTGATTGTTAGTTACTATACGAAAATTAGGATTCTCATCAGACCAATACTTCCAATATTGTGAAGACACGATGCCTCTTGTTGTAAAAGTTGACTCATCTGTAAAAATTATTTTTTTATAAAAATATTAGTCGTTCAAAATCTTTTCTCTAGCCCATAAACAAAACAGCAATCGTTGGGTATCGTTTCCAGTTTCTAATTTATGAATGAAAGTGGGTTTAAATGGAATAATTTTATTTTCTTTGCATGTGCGATTTACTTATTGATAATTGAGTAGACCGTTTTCTCAATGATAATTGATTATCAGTGTTCACGGATTCCAGCACCAAGGGTGTAGGCAGCATCTTCGTGATCATGAACTAGCTTTTTTTCTTCAAATTTTGGATATTTCCAGTTTCTGTAAACTTTTTCACAAGTTTTTTTTAATCCATTGACAGATATTACCACCATAGGAAATCGCTGGTGAAACTTATTAGTAACATAATCATAAGATGTTTCCCCAAGTCAGTAACATTGTATTAGGTGAATGCACTGTTCGAGAGTCAACATTTTTAATACGAAACAAGTAAAAATAAATGAACAAGTAATTTGCAACTTACTGAGATAAGTAATCAATTTAGAACAAATACTTCAAAGTTTTGACGTGTATCTAGGATGACAGTTTTTCAAACAAAACAAAAGTGGTTTTTTATCAAAGTAGGCCGATCATTCTGAAAATTTGCATATCGCCTTAACTTTTCATTGTGAACAACTTTTCTTAGTGACAGGCGTACTTTGAACGGAAAAGGTACTTTACCTGAAATGAAAAGAGTTTTTTCTCAACTGTAAAGGCCTACCTGATATAAAAAAATCGAAAGTAAACTAAAATTAAGTTTCAGACCAAGCAGTGTGACTTTAGGCATAAAACTAATTCAAATGGTAATTGTAAATTATATAAGTTGTATAAGTTATATGTTTTTTAAGTTATACAACTTTGATTCTTGAAGACTACCTTATTGGAGATAAAGTTATGTTTTATAGACTTAAGTCTAAAAAATATAGACTTTTTTTAAAATACCGATAAATCAATTTTTCTTTCTTTCCTTTAAAAAAGAACGTTAAACAAACAAAAAACAATTAAAATAATGATGTATACAAGACAAGATAAGATAATTAAAGTGAGGAAGAATACATAATTAAAATAAATTAGTAGTATGATTAAGTCTGAGACAAAGACTTAGGGATCCACCTAGCCTTAGTATAATAATATAAAGCAGTTACTAGAAAAATAAAAGAAGTGGTCTAATATGGAAAACAGAAACTACATTTTCTGGAGAATTATGTATAAATCACCAATTAAAAACCTTAATGACTAGATTAAAAAAAGTAGCAGAAGATACAATTATTCTTTTCTCTGAAATCTATTAAAAGTTGAATACTTACGAGTAATATATAAAACAAAACTTATGCGCAGGTTGTTACCAAAAGTTTTGAAGAGAATAACAATAAAAACAGTGTAATATTTCACTATTGAATTATGGCTCATTCATTATATAGACCTATTATAAAAAAAAACCCATTATTTATGGTTAAAGCCTTATTTATAAATAACAAGGTAATAAATAGACAAATCAGTAACAAAAAAAGTTGACTTCAGTATTAATTAATGGACCTATGAAATAGCTAAAGGAAAAGAAAAGTTTATCAAATTTTAATGTAATCTATCAAAAAGCTTTAACAAAGAGTAAAGAACATATAATATTTACTTCTTAAAGAAAAATAAAATTATCATTCAAATAAAGTCAATATCAAAATCTTCTTCCATATCTTGATCTGGGATAAGCTTTGTTTCATACTTCTTTACAGGATAGTGCATACCCTTAATGCTTAAATTATGCAGTTCTAAACAAAAAGCTATACGTTTGTGGAAGTTTTTTGTTGGCTCCATTGTTCTGAAAATCAAATAATTAAAAAATATAAATATGGTCCGTACTTTAAGAATATTACAGCTACTTATATAATTGTTTCCCGATTCAGGTCCAGCATGACAGAGTCCTCCAACTCTGTCTGCTTTTGATTTCTATCAGGATCACTTAAATTTTTTTAAATTATATATTTTATCTTGTTTACTCCAATTGTTTTATTTTATATATATTTTTTTTCCTGTTTATTTCAATTATTTTATTTTTAGTTCATGTTTATTCCAATTATTTTAATTTTACATATTATCTGTACAATGTTTATTCCAAATATTTTAATTTAATATTTTTTTTGTTTCTAGTTTATTCAGCCCTAATGGAAATCTGCATTGTGGGTTGAACCATTTGTTTCTAACAAATAACTGCTTACTGTTTAAGGTTCTATTTTAGACCTACACCTACACCTGGATTATACAGTTAACAAATAATTATTCATAAATAAATTAAATTAATAAGATTGCTATATAACTGGTTTAATCAATTAACTGGTTGGCCAGTCTAAATGACTTTTTTTGGAGGGGGGGGGGGTAAATCCGTACAAGAAAAGCATGATTGGACATATATGATTATATGTCATTTTGAATGAAAACTGTTTATTAAGCAACCTTCTTGAGTATAATAATGGATGAACACATAACAAAATGTAAAGCTAATAGTAAATGCTCTATGATGTCAAGTATGATCAGTAGAATTAAGCGATCAAGTAGACCTATTGGTGACAAATTAGAACACTTAAGTAGATTTTATTACTTAATATGGAAAAATGAACTTAATAAAAAATTATCTAAAATATGAATTAACAAGTTTGCTATTACATAAAGGCAAAAATTATGAATAATGAGGAAAATATAATTACATAATAAAATTGTAAATCATAAATATACAATAGCAAACAATGCAGAAAATAAATCATTAATTAAACAAACTCAAATAATAGAGAAAAACACATTATAGAGATAACTCCAGTATTTAATTTATCTATTATTTAACTTTATTTTTCCTCTTAAGATAGGTTTTGTTTATTTGTTTGTTTTAATACCTCCTGATTACACTCTATTTCCTTTCTTTTATAAGGTTTAGTTATATGTTTATATGTATAATGTTATGTGTTTATAATTTGGAAGGTACTTAAATAAATAACATCACTAACTCATATTATTGTAATATTTATACTTAATTTTCTCTCTTACTCTTAAACATTTAAGAGTTTAGGTGGGGTTAAGAATTAAATACATTACACCTTTCCCCAATGTATTTGAATCTTATCCTTGAACAATTTGTTCTAGCAATTTAATTTGTATTTTGTATAATTGTTATTGGATTTGCCATTACTATAAATAATTTTAGTGTGGCATACTTTGTGAATTTATGAAATCTTTGGGAAAAAATTATATTTGAAAAGAAATGTGAAGAATAAAAATTTCCAAATCAAGTTTGAAAATTTTTAAATTGAGCAATTCCTGAAATGTTATAAAGTTTAGAAATTCATTCCAATGTAGTGTCAAGTGTGTGAGCATTTCACGTGATTGCATCCAATAATTTACATTAAAAATTATTCATGTACCTGTATAGATCACCTATCTCTGATGATACCATGTACCCAGGAATTAAAACTGCTTCAAGAACACCATCTTTTATTGCTTTTGCAACGATATATTCAGCTTCTTGAGGACTATCGACCCCTAATTTTAGAGCAATCTAAACAAAAACAAAAATCATTCATATTAAAAATTTAAAACAAAACCATAATATTTGAAAATGAAATAAAAATAAACTGCGACATGATTGAAAAGCTTCCTCAAAATTAAAAAAAACTCAGTTATTTATAAATTATGGGAGTGGAGTGGAGTTTTAGAGCCCTGAGTTGCCATGCCGAAAGATCCTAGGATCAAATCCTGCTCGCTGGCAAACTTTTATTTAATTTGTTAATAGCCAAAGATGAATCCCATGGGATCTAGGACCTTCCTGGGGCTCATCCAGCCTCTATAAAGTGGGTTACCAAAATAACAAGGAAAAATCTGGCGGTTGAGCGTGATCTAGGACAAATCACTTCCCTGCACAACCATAGCCTGAGTCTCTACCAAGTGCTGAACCCCAAACCCTTCACAGGTTGTAGTCGTACAGGTACAGCAATTATAAATAATGAGCTATTATAAATAGTACGTCTAAAATTTTTAATAAGTCATTTTTGAAATAAACCTACCAACTGGATCTTTAATTTTAATTTGCCAAGTCAAACCTACATGAGAGAACATGAACATACTGCAATGTATTCTGGCATCATCCTAATATTCTATAACGAGGATAATTAATAAGTTTTAACTTTGTTTTGCTCCCAAAATTTGACTCCAAATAACAACAAACAAAATGACTGTACTAATAATATAATAATTAATTTACGAACAGTAAATTCATCAATATTAACAGTAGTAAGATACAATTAATTCTCGTTTAAATGGAAGCACAGTTTTTTTATCTTTAAAAAAATGTCAGTTAAAGTGGATCAGGATATTAATAAAAACAATTCAATGCTAATTTAATGATAGTTAATCCATAAATTTTATCAGGATTGGTACAGATAACCAAAAAAAGTTTACTGCAGACTAAGCTATTTCCATACATTGAAAAAAATGCATTAAAAACACTTTTTTTTTCGTTATATTACCCATTAATTAGGTACCTGATCAGTGCTGATTCTGGCATAGGCGAGGCCAATTCCTCGGACTGCTGTCTTAATAACATTCCTCCTCAATCTTAATATAAGGTTAAAAGTCCTATCTGATCTAAATGTACTGCCATGTTTTTCAAGTACTTCACTAAAATTAGCTAAGTTGCCATCTCTGACTGCCCGTGTGAGCTAAAAAACCAAACTAACATCAGCTATTAGTTAAAAAAAATTTTATTTGACAAATATTTGCATGAAAACCACAAATTGAATTATAAATTTAAAATAATTCACCTCTAAGTAAGGTTCCAATGATTTCCTCATCATTACTTCATTGAATATTCTTCGGTCGGGAATGTCGCCAAGAAGCAATTCAATAATTATAGCAAGTTTATTGGCAGCTTGCCTGAATCCCACAGCTGTTTTTTCAGGAGCTTTCCTTAATCCCAAAGTAACAGTTTTCTGAGCTTCAGAATACTCCAATCTAGCAGCCTAATTAAAATTTAAAATATTATTAGCTCTTATTCACAGCGAATAATAAAACACGTACCAAACTGGATAGACTCCCATTGTTTCATAAAGTGATGGTAAATAAATAAACAATAAAAAAAAAACAAGGTTTACAGAGGGTGGAGTGGTGAGCTTGAGTTGCATAGGGTCACCAAAGGGGACCGACCTTTTTTCAACTTTTTCAATTATTATAAAACATTTTTCTCATAATGAAAAAATATAATAAATGAAAGATAAAAACACTTTTAAAAAATGGAAAAATGCATTTTTTGTATAGGAGAAAAAGTTAATAAATAGATCAAAATCTGCCAGAAAGTTATAACTTAAATGAAGTTTAACTTTTCTGTAAAAAAATGCCTTCATAACTAACCATTACCTTGATATGTCTTTTTTAATAGCTCATGTTATTGTCAACCTTCTCACCACAAAGTATAGACCTTACAGCAAAAGCCAGGAGATAATGGAATTATAGTTTACAGTTACGTATTTAAAGAAAACATAAATAAATATATAACGAACAAAATAGAAATCGAAATAAAAATAATGAATTAACACTACACTACTGTTTTCAAATATTTCTGCCTAAGGCAGAAATTATTGATAGGGTAAGGACTAAGGTCCAAGGTCAGTCAGAAAAATTAGTCCACTCCAAACAGAACCTTATGACCCTTAAACCTACAGACATGAAACTTGATCATCTTCAGGATCTCAAGCTTTATGTCACTCATCCTAAGTACTGAACACTGTTGATGTTGCCTAAGTTTTGATAACCTGTAGCATGCGCCAAGCAGTACCATATAATCTTCATTGGTACAATTTTAATTCATTGTAATTATTCTTTTAGCTATCAAATAAAAATTAATAGCAATTCTCTTGATAAATACTTTCTCAGCCACAGATCTCAAAAACTATTAGTCCAGTGTAAAATTTCATCAAGTTTTTGAAAATGGGAAATCAACATGATATAAGAGGAAAGCAACAAATTTTCCCCTAATTTTTCTTTCAGGCAATGCTTAAAAGTTTAGACAATTTTTGGACCTAAAAAAGTCCATTCAGCCATTTATAATATTAGCAGAACAGTGAAAGAAATATCTAAATGTTTCATAATAAAAACTATAAAAAAAACTGTACCACTACAACCCATGAAGGGTCTGGGGTTCAGTACATGGTAGAGACTGTACTGTTTCATAGACAATGGTTCTGCAAGGAGGTGACGACCTAGGTCACGCTCAACCGCCAGATTTTTCCCCCTTATTTTGAGTACCCTATTTTTATAATATTTTATAGAGGCTGGGTGGGCCCCAGGAGGGTCTTAGATCCTATATGATCCATCTCCCGCTGCAAACAGACTAAATAAAAGTCATGGCCTGCAGCGGTATTTGAACCAGGATTTCAGTGTTCTACCACTGAGCCACTCCGCTCCCATTTCACAATAACTGTTCCTATAAGTTTACCCCTAAAAAGTCAGGAAATTGTTAGAACCGCAGAAATACATTTACTCGTTTACAAAATATAAGATTAAAATAATTTTCATACTATTTTCTACTTTATCTCTTGAGTTGAAAACATCAAATAAAGAATAATAGAAAACTTTATTTTGTTTGTTAGATCGAAAAACCAACAAAAAAATAATTTGTTACCATTAATAAAATTATTTTAAGAAATTATATCTAATCATTGTTTAATGCTACAATAGAGCAACATTTTCTCAAATCTGATACAACTCTAGTTTAATATTTACCTTTATTCTAGAAATATAATAGTAAAATCTTGCCCACTCATTGTGATTAGCTTTTTCTGGAAAATCAATTTTACTGACAAGCTTATCAGCTAGATCATAAAGATTATACTCCAAGTAGTTACGGAGAAGGCAGTTAATAAGAACTGCTTGTCCTAGGGCATCACTTCTTAAAGTACACGTCCTTAAGCAAGAAAAAAAGAAAGGACGGATTTTCTCAAGTTGACCTAAAACAGATTATGGTAAAAATACATATTAACTCAATAAAAAATTTGAATCCATTCATCCAAGGTTTCTTCGGGTTTCGACCTTGTCAAATTCTAACCAATAGTTTGCTAGACATGCTAAAAGGTTTCTCAGGGCTTAATCTGAGACTGAAGATGTCCTTCCATCCTCTGGTAATCATGCTTCAACTTCCGATTTGTTCATCTTCTCTTTTAGGTTTTTCGGTTTTTTCTTTACCCAGGTATTTCCAGAACCCATTATTTCCTTAATTCACGTCTATCTTCTCTGTTGAAATTTTCTGGGTGCTTCATTATTTCAATCTTTTTTTCTGTTGTGTTATTACATTTTTAAATACTCTAATTTTGTAATTTATAACTGGATGAACTCTAATAAATTAGTAACAAGTTCATGTATTATCAATTAATACAAATTAAAACATTATTAAGTCAAACTACTTTAAAGTATGTAATACTAATAAATAGATTTGTGTGCAATTCAGTGATAATTATAGTACGTGATTTCTGGAATTTTACCCCTTCCCGCAGTCAATGATTGCTTGATATTTTAAAGGGATCAAAAAATACTTGGTTGATCATAGAGAGGACATTAAATGGTGGTCCTGTATCTGTGTGGTGCCAGGCACTCCTTAAGACCCCAATCCTAGTTATTATCCCACGACTAGTCATAGTAGCATTAATTGACATTAAATAATAAACAAACAAGAGAATGGATGTTTCATAGAAATAATGTTCAAATTATTTGTATAGTTAGTTACCTGTTAGTTCATAAGCTCGATTATGATAAAAATATGCTTTTGCTGCAATTAAACTCATGCTTCGTCTGTTTTGATCACATACCTAAAATAATTCAGTAATAACTAAATAGTCATATTGTAGTATTCAAATCAAAAATGTAATATATACACATAGTAAATCATTATAGACCAGGGCTGTAGCCTTTGAAAATGGTAAAAAGTGAAAAAAAAATAATAGCAGGATCAAACCCATTGGAAAAGGAAGAGAATATAACAAAAATGAAAGGAAAAAAAATTTAACGGACGATCTGAGGTCGGGAAGTGGAAGGGGGGTTTAAGGGTAAAAAACGTTTTATCTCGATTTCAGGCAAAACTACAAGTCCTGTGTGTAAAAAAGTCAAATGCCAAGTTGTAGGTAATGAAAACATCTATAACTTTTGTATTACACTTTTTTCACATAACCTCAAAATTTATGTGAAAATTTCAAATAACCAAGTTTTTGGTTTTTTATTTTTATCTTTGACAAAAAAAATTTTTTTTTCACGAAATTTAGTGAAAACTTATCTTTTTATGTCCCAAACACACTGTCATTTTTAAAAATTTTAAATATTTATTTTTTCACCTTATTTTGACTTAAAAGCACCATAATTTTCAATCGAAAATTCTTTTGTCAAAATATCTGCTTTTTTTTAAAAAGTCAGTGGGCTTTGTTCGTTAAAATCTCTACTTTCTGATGGTGTAAAACAAATATACAGTACTATGGTAAATGTTCTCAGAAAATGCAAAGAAACAAAAAAAACTCTAATCCGAAAATGTTTATTTAATCATTATGTACAATGTACAAGACCTCAATAGAAATTGCCAGAGATACTAATAAATCTTTCATTGTTTTGGGTCAAGATATTGATCTTTTGGTCCTTTTGAATTAAATTCAAATAATCATACATTTATTTTCTCAAGCCAGGTTCGGGAAATGTAAAAGATTTATTTTTCACGTCTAATAGTTTCAAATGTTTATCGTTCCAAAATATTGTTGCATTTCAGCATTGTTATTCTGGTTGCGATACAATATATGACAAGCGGATTTGCTGGAAAAGGAAAAAAATGTATTGTAAATTCATAATTAGACGATAAAAATTTGTCAAATTTGGCCAATATTTTTTATTAAAAAGATGCAAACAAAGAAGCTATCCAAAAAAATGGATTACAATTAATCAAATCTATTTATAAATGCAAAAATGATAATATAACACTGAATCAATTAAGATTTTGAACATATTAATTGGCAAAAATTTAATCATTTTTCATATTGGCAAATCTCCCACCCACAGAAGGTGCAACAAAACAACATTGTTACAGGGCATATTATCAGCTTCAAACTTGGCTGGGTAACCAACTGCCAGCAACAGATTGGGGCTGGAAGCAACATCAACGTGGCATTATGCCCAAATTTACAGAAAAGGAATTAATTCCGGAAAAATTGCTCAAAATTATTTGCTGCAGCTTTGAAACTGGATGTAACAGTTTAAATGTGGCTGCCGAAATTTTTATTGTCTAACAGTGAATTTACGATACTTTTCTTTCCTTTTCCGGCAAATCCGCTTTTCAGATGTTGTAAATAATGATTAAATAACATTTTCGGATTCGAGTTTTTTTCATTTCTTTGCATTTTCTGAGAACATTTACCATAGTAATGCATACTTTTTTTTACACTATCAGAAAGTAGAGATTTCAACGAACAAAAAGCCCACCGACTTTAAAAAAAATATATATATTTTGACAGAATAATTTTCAAATGAAAATTAGGGTGTTTTTAAGTCAAAATAAGGTGAAAAAATTTTAAATTTTAAATTACAGTGTGTTTGGGACATTAAAAGAAAAGTTTTCACCAAATTTTGTGAAAAAAAAACATTTGTTTGTAAAAAATAAAAATAAAAAAACAAAAACTTGGTTATTGGAAATTTTCACATAAATTTTGAGGTTTTGTGAAAAAAATGTAATACAAAAGTTGTAGATCTTTGTTCTGAGAAGAACAAGAATTATCACAAAAAATGGGCAGTTGAAGAACTTAGATAAATATAGAACAGTAATTTGCTCATATTAATAGAAAACCATTAATACTGAATTGAAGTTATAGTTTTTAATTATTTAATGCACATAAGTTTTAAATTCAGGGTAAAATAAGTAATGAGTATAGAATTATAACATACTAACTAACCTTAGATATCAACTTATCGGAGCATGGAACAGTAACCTTATAGTCACCGCAATCTAGTAGATAAATCAGAACCAAAAGGTGGAGATAAGCATCAATTTCTGGTAATATAGGAATAATAATGTTCTCCTCAATGTTAGCGACCCTTCCTTTCAATGGTACCCACTTAAAAACTTCATCATGCGAATAGTAATATTCAGGAAGAAGAGACATAAAAACTTCTCTATTAAGTTTTTTCCTAAATCAAACAAGGTGGTACATAAGTAAAGCAGCAGTCATTCAAGGATACATTGTTTTTACTACATAAGTTCTGAATCTTAGGTAGAACATAATTATGGAGTAGCTATGGTCAAACAACAGTACTTTACCATTATCATTATCATATTTAATAACCTTTATATCATATTTTTACATCTACCATGCACAGCTCTGATGATGACTAACGATATGGTTCAATGCATTAGGTAAATAAAAAATAATCAGCAGCATAACGGAATGGTTTTACTTATTCAACTTGACTTCCGACTATCAGGATACAACATTGTATAATTGATAAAAAGTAAAACAATCACCATTATCAGCACAAAATAATAATTCTAATAAGAAATATTGTAGGTTACTACAGTCATGCCATATTGCCATATTTGGTAATTTTTCGTTTGCACCCGGCTAACAGAAAAGTACCGTATTTGTGTTAGGTCTAGATCTTAGTCTTCTATTATTCACTCCCCAATTGGAATGCCTCTTTTTCAGTCCTTTGTGCCCCAAAAAATTTGGATCACAGTATCATGACAACAACCCTTCATGGACTCCAATATAGTCCTACCTGCTGCGCAACAAATAAGAACAACTAATCCCATCCATCTAACCAAAATAAAATTTTCTTCTCTCCCAATAAAATTTATCTTTGCAGAATTTATATTTGAATTTATATATATTTATTTAAGTTCACTTGATTGAAAATGTAAAATTCCAAACCATAGAAAGTCATAAGCTCCTAAGATTTTCCATTAACAAAATCTATGATTGCTGATCATTTCTTCATCATCATATTCTAACGTCATAAACCGTCTAAGCTGTGTGAGGAGGAATTCTGCATAGCCGTCTCCAGCACGGCCGGCCTTCCACCAACTGTGCTCTTCTGTTCCATTGAAGTCCCCGCTTCTCAAATTCCTTCCTCACCTCTTCATTTTCCCTCCACTTTGGCTCAATAGGGTCAATGACTTGGGCTAGCCATTCTGTTAGGGCTGATCAATCAAAAAGGATTAATGGAGCATCAAGTGACTTCGTTCTCACTGATTCAATAATGGAATAAGCTAAGGTGTGTATATCCTCCAAAATGTTAATCTGAACTTTCTTATAAAATATACAACTTACTGTACATTTGGAAATTTAAAGTACTCAATGAAAATAATTGTAAAAAAAATATCTTGCCTTGTTTTTGGTAAAGAGCAAACAACCCTCAAGATGAATCTTGGTTCTCTTTTAAGAACACCTTTTTCAATCTCTTTGACTTGTAATTTAATAAGTTCGGCGGTTTCTTTGTCACAATTAATATTTTGTCCTACTTTTGAGTTGAGTGCCTCTACTTTTAAAGAACTTGGCGATTCATTTGCAACTGCCATAACAATTTATTTAATTTATAACATGCCCTCAGGTTTATAGATTCTGAAACATAATAATATCGATTAGGTTATGGAATTAATGCTTTATTATAACCATATAATTACTAACATTTGACAAAGTATTAATAAATAATTTCAAATTGATTTTTTATAAAGTATGATCATTCATTTATGAACTATTTACTAAGAAATCCCATAAATTTAAATAGTTAAAAACAAATACAAATGTGAAAAAATATTCGTGAATGTTTTTTATTACTTTTATTAATATTTGGTATTTTAATAAACTAGTTATACTATGTTGAGTCATAAGATAATTAAATGTTATGAAATATTTAATAACATTTTTATCAAAAATAAATTAAACAATGGGTAAATCTCCAAGCAGCAAAATTTGCTGATGAATAAAGATGCCTAATAAAAGTATTATAACAAAAATTAATGTTCTAAGACATAACAACATTTCAATACATAATATACACATTTTTAACATTGATGACAGCAGAAATGGCAAAGTAGTTCATTAAGGTATCATAAATTAATTATTGATACTAAGGAATAGAGCAGCATCAGCATTAGTGAAAAACTAACAATACTTCAAAATTTCTACAAATATAAAAAAACTTTATGACGAATTGTTACATTTACATTATTAAATTGGAGGTTTTGCAATAGAATGACAAATTAAATTTTAAGAAATATAATTGAGACACCTCTATAATTCTAACAAATTACCTTATAGTACCTTGAAGGATCTGCTGACTAGAAGTGATTAAGCAGAACTTCCTTTGAATACTTAACCTGTCGAGAAAAATGAGCGTTACCAAATTATAATTTATTAAGCAAAATATTTAAAAAATAATAAACAGAGACTAACAATTTAATAGAGATTAAAATATAATCTAATTGTTAAAAAAAAATATAAAATAACGAATAAATTATTGGTAAGTACTTCATTTTCATAAAATTTTTAATATAGGATAATGACTGGTTTTAAAAAAAATACACATGATAAATATTTTTTTGATTACATTTTGGTATTAAATATATATTCTGAGAAACAAACAGCATGTGTTGTTATTTTGAAAGAGGTTATTTTCTACAGGTTACAACAGTGTTAAGATCTTTAGTTTTTTTTTTAATTATTTCATTAATCTTTCAAATGTTTTAACGCTTTTAATAAATTACGGTATTCAAATGAATTTTTATAATGTATTGCCGCGTATTTCTGGTAAATATTTTGTTCGATCACCTAGATTTTATAGTTCAAAACGGCAAAATGTTTCACCTATTGACTATTGCTTAGATTTAGTTAGGTATAATAAAAGCTTTAATAAAATTATCAAGCGAATATTAATTTGAACCTTGTAACTATTATTTTAATTTTATTTAGAAAAAATGACTATGAAAATTTTTTATGTGCTCTACTGCTGCCAAAACAAGCAAGAAATGCTGTGATTGCAGTAAGAGCTTTTAATGTTGAAGTTTCAAAAGCTGCTATTGCATCCAATGACTCGAGAATATGCTTGATGAGGCTTGGATTTTGGAATGAAACTATTGATAAAATTTATGAAGGAAATACACCTAATCACCCCGTAGCTCTCCAGCTTGCAAGGGTAAACCACTTTGATGTATTGTGGGTTTGATTATCAGTCATAAATTTAATCACTAGTGTTACATCTGTCAAGTCTAAACTCTATTGGAATGATTATGAATAAGAAACATTTAATTTTAGACCATTTCAAAGCATGACCTTAAGAAGAGAAATCTGTTACGTTTGGTGAAAGCTAGAGAAGTTCAATTAACAGAGAAATGCTTTCAATCACTAGAGAATATGGAAAAATATTCTGAAGAAACTGTTTCTCCTATTATTTATATTAGTCTTGAAGTTGCTGGTAAACATGTTTTTACTTTTATTATAATATTATTGGCTGTTCATACAATGCATTGTAAGCTAACTCTCAATTTTATTCAAGGAATAAAAGATATCCATGCAGATCATGCTGCTAGTCATGTTGGAAAGGGGCAAGGTCTGGTTTTGCTTTTGCGCATTGCAAGAAGTGATAATAGCTCTTGGAGTCTTCCTCGGGATCTTTTAGAATCAGTTGGATTTGATGTTGGCAAAGGTCTTTTACCTCATTCATCAGCAACAAAAGATATAGTTTTTAAAATAGCTTCACGAGCAAAAGCTCATATAGATAAGGTATTGATATATTTAAGTTATCAAGAAGAACCTTTGTACTTATGTGTCATTCCTGTTGAAGTTAGTATAAGCATCAGCAATTAAAATAATTTAATTTGGTTGAGGTATTTAATTATATAATTTTTGTTCAGGCTAGATCTCTAAGTTCTAAGTTACCTCGAGGCTCTTATGTTTGTCTTTTACCTGCGATACCCACAGCTAATTATCTCCAGAGACTTGGGTATTTTAAAAATATTTATAAACACTTTTGTTTATTATCTGTTTTTAACCGTTCATTGATAATATTTATCCATTTTTTATTAGTGATACAGATTTCGATATATTTGAACCACTGATAGCTGAAAGAAACTTTCTCCTAGGATTTTCTCTATATTGGGCCAAATTAAGAAATTCATATTAGTTTTAATTAAGGTAATGAGGGGTCTTTCTTTATTTCATTGTATTTCTATATTATTTTGTATAAGCTGGTAATTCATAGTACAAATGTTATGTTTTTTTTACTAGTTGTAGATGTGGAGATCAGCATTTTGATTAGGCAAATCAAACAAATTTTTTTATGAAACAAAAAAGTTGAGGCTGGCCAACACACTTTATTTACATTTTTTATTACTCAGGTGAGTTTATATTTATTTATTTTTTTACTTTACTGTAGAAGGTATTACTTTCCTGTTATTATGGAGTAAAGAAGAAATTATAACTGTGAAAATTCTTTATTTTCAGATTTCAAGAGATATATCTATCTTGACCACCTCTGAATCCATTTTTACTAATTTTTTTTAATGACCTGTGAGTGTGCATTTGTACATTCTAATGTCTCTTATACAACTCAACCTGTTAGCTACGGAATGTTGAAATTTAGTATTTGCGACTGGTAAAACATCTAGCTGTGTACCTCCCTTTTTGGTCACTGCATGATCACCGGAAGTGGTAATTTACTTGAAGGTCATTATATTTTTTTATAAAAAAATTATCTCTATTCCCACTTTTAAGAGCACTAGCCTTTCAATAGTGGGTTTTAAAACAAATTTGATATTACTTAATCAACTAGGCTTTACTGATCTAGAACATTGATAATCAATTGAATTAGTCAGGGGATGCATTCAATCCATTATTAGAATTATCCAGTCAACTATTTTCCACTCCTACAACATTTATATAGTCATTTTTTAATTCAACATGATCTATGGATTTAAAAATTCAAAAACCACTCTGAAATATAAAATGTTTAAGTATTATAGGCCTACCCCTGATATGTATATTGGGATTCCTCAAGTAGCCTTCCAGTACTTAGTATGTGGGGCCGGTACCAGATGCAACTCCCAAGGACTGGGCATAAAAGTGATGACTCTACCCCCCATGTACATGTATCAGTAGTCCCGTTGTGGTTTCCAGGATGTCCAGTAGCGACAGGTAAAGAAAATAGGTCCTCCTGTCCCTATTGGCCCCGAACAGTCTGTATCCTTGGATCTAGACCTGTTCTTCATCACTGTTCTTGAACCCGAGTGTATCTGGTAAATGGAACCCAAAGTGACTGGTCTGCAACATGAGGTTGGGTGACCTCCACCTCGCTATTTGTGCTACCGCAAGCAATGTATATGTCTGCAATACACCACACTGCCATAGACCTTTATGGTCTAAAGGGCAAACCAGGAGAAAAAAATATGTACCATTACAACCATGAAGGGAATAGAATAGAAAACAAACTTTATTCTGGGACCAAGTCCCTTAAGAATAACAACAAAGAACAAGTGAAATAAACATAATATTCATCTGGCCAGAAGGCTACATAATGATACAAATCATGAGTGACAAAACATAATAGAAATAAGAAAAAAATGATTAAAAAGTAAGAGACTTTACAGGATTTTAACTAATTATCGAAAATAAAATAAAGGTTAGATATTAACAAAATAATAATAAATAACATTAATATAATAGTTAATAACGGAATTGCTAAATAGAACAAATGAATGGCATAGCATGCGATAAAGTATTTACAAAGTCTGTATCTTCTTTGTAGTTGGAAAAATAAACAAAACATGTAGGTAACGAGATCGAGTATTCGATACTAGTTTATTCAAGTGGAAGATTGACCTACCTGGAGAGCGTCTTTTTGGGATGCCAAGAGATGATGGAAAAGCAGGGATTTAAATGAAGCCAGTAAAAAAGAATGCCGGATGAAAGGAGGAATTGAGTTCCACACAGTGGTGGAGCGGGCGAGGAAGGAACGCTCTAATGCCTTAGTTCTGTAGGAAGGAATGTAGAGATCGGAAAGGGGGAATCTTGTTTTGACGTGCTGGACAGAGGATATGAATTGGAGGAGACTATAGACATATGAAGGGTGTTGCGAGTTAATGGATTGGTATGGAAAAACACTAAGGAAATATTGTCTACGAATAGAAGGGAAGAGCCACTTTAACTCATAATAATGATGTGACACCCAGGAACGCCTCGGAGTACCTAGGACAAATCTTAAAGCGCAGTTCATTATTATTTTTAAGCGACTCTCCAGCATTTTCGAAAGGCCCCCTTATACCACACAACAGTATTCAAAGTGGGGGAAGATACGAGAAGCTTAAGGGTAGATTGCATAAGGAGATGCGGAGATCGATGAAATAACATCAGTGAACTAATTGAATGTCGGAATATTTGGGTGATATAGGGTTTTCAGGAAAGGTTTTGGTCAAACGTGAAGCCTAAGTTTTTGACAGAGTTGAAACTGATAGGGTGGTTGTTTAGGATTAATGTTGGGAGGATGGGGATAGTTGTAAGGAGGGAGTTGGAACCTAGAACAATGGCCTGGGTTTTCATTGCGTTCAATTCCAATTTGTTCAGCTATGCCCAGCCACTGATCCTATCTAGGTCTTGCTGAATACTGGCGAACGCAAATGATAGCCCAGAAGGAGGAAAGGATAAATAGATTTGGAAGTCGTCAGCATATAAATGGTAGGAACAATGGTGAACAGATTTAGGAAGATCGTTGATGTAACAGTTGAAAAGGAGAGGAGAGATGCTTGAGCCCTGTGCCACACCTGAGGATAGGGTGAGGAAAGAGGAAAGGGGTTGGTTGGCCATAGAAACCGCTTGGGACCTGTCGGATAGGAAGGATTGGAACCATAGTATAGAGCTGTTGGAAAAGGACAATGACTTTAGTTTGGAAAAAAGGATAGAATGGTCCAAGGAATCGAAAGCTTCGGAAAAGTCTAGTAGGATTAGCACGGCTAGTTGTTTGTTGTCCATGGCTTTATGTATGTCAGTAGTGATTTTGGTAAGGGCAGATTGAGTGGAAAAACCTGGACGAAAATCAGATTGGAGCGGATCAAGGAGTTTGGACTGTTTGAGAAAATTTTATATTTGAGACTGGACTATTCTTTCGAGAGGTTTGAAAAAGTTGGAAAGTATGGAGATTGGCCGGTAACTGTACTGTTTCTAGGATTCTAGGACAACGGTTGTGGAGGAAGGTGATTTGTCCGTGATCATGCTCAACTGCCTGGTTTTTCCCCCAAAGGTATTATGGTAGCGGAGTGGGCCAGTGGTAGAGCAATGAGTTGCCATGGCAAAGGCCCTTAGTATATTAGCAGCTGGAGATGGATCATTTAGGATCTAGGACCGTCCTGGGGCCCATCCAGCCTCTAAAAGTGGGTACCCAAAATAAGGGGGGAATCTGACGGTTGAGCATGATCTAGGACAAATCACCTCCCTGCATAACCATTGTTCATGAAACAGTACTATCTCTACCATGTACTGAACCCAGACCCTTCATGGGTTGTAGTAGTACAGTTTTTTGTTTTGTTTTTTAAAGGTATTTACTTTAAAGAGGTTCAAGTAAGCCCTTACAGTGTTGAAAGTGGTACCACTTGGCCGGATAGAGAGTTACATTTTTGTTACTTCATCTTTTAGAATAGTTAATTATAATCTATTATTTTTAATTATTCTTATTTCTTTTTGTATTTTTAGATCTGGTACTTGATGTTTATTTGGATTCTCAAGGAATGATTTTATTTCTACAAGTTTCTTAAATACTTGTATTGATTTCATTAAAAAAATATTGTATATATACTTGGTCAGTAGAAAATTTGTAAAATGTAAATATAAATAAGATTTTGTTTTTTTATTTAATTTGTAAAATGGTGAATAATTAATCATCACAACTGAAGAAACACCATTTACTTCGCAGCTACTATCATTCATTTTAGGAGGTTGCAATATTCTGAACAGCACCTCTGCCAGTCAAGTTCACTAATACCTTGGCGGCCAGCTTACATCTTATTAAGTGTTACATGATCTTTCTTAATTATGGTCTCTGATTCGTGTTGAAGATTAAAATTATTAATTACTATTAAACCACCAGATATTGTCTCCTCTTAGGAAAACACATGAGATGAAACCATATTTCTATGGCTTCTCGTTACCACTATCAAGACA
Organism: Troilus luridus; assembly: GCA_964056705.1. Classification (NCBI taxonomy): domain Eukaryota; kingdom Metazoa; phylum Arthropoda; class Insecta; order Hemiptera; family Pentatomidae; genus Troilus; species Troilus luridus. Next base: position 76,947,763 of record OZ057413.1, on the reverse strand, counting down.
GGAATGATCAGCCCATGTTCCCTTCCACTCTCATTTCTACTGGACTATATTTATATTTTTCCCTTTTCTTCTTAGGCACAGTAATTAGATATGAGATTTTAGAGGGGGCTAATAGATAAAAAATGAAAAACAAATAATTATAAATCTACTTATTTATAGATTAGTGATCACACACTATCTCCTTATAGCAATGTTCATAGAGATGATGTTTGGAGTCCTCTATAGTCTGATTAAAATCAGTCACAACTTCAAATAACAAGAATGACAGGGTTTAGTTCATTTTATTTTTTTAAATTAATTAAATTTTAGTATTGTATAATACATGGCCCAGGGCCTTAAGAGAACCGCTACTTAAGTAGTCTGTAGTAATGTATTGTTGTAAATATGGTTTTGCATAATTTTAAGGTCCAAATTAATTTCCCATGTAGATAAAAATCAAACTTACAGAATGTGTGTATGTAAACAGAACTGTTAATCAGTGTAAACTCTAAAAAACGATGTTTTTCCTAACATAAAAATAGCTGCCATTGAACTGTAGAGAAAGTTACAAAAAGGATAAAAATGTTATTTTTGTAATGATGGATTGAATTGGTTAGGGGTGCAGTCAAAAATAGCACAAAATAAGCTTCACTTATTCAATCCATCATTAGAATTAACCAGTCAACTATTTTCCACTCAAATATTATTTTTGTAGTCTGTACAAAAATTATTTATGTAGTATTATTGAGGAATTTACAAACAAAAAATCATTTCATTATAAAATGGTGAAGTAACGTCACTTGAGATATATTGTACTATATCTAATAAAAGAAAATATGGAATAATAATAATTCTAAGTTTTTCTAGAATTTGTTATTGAAATTAAGATACCTAATTTTAAATAATTATAGATGTATAATAATTATTAATTAATTCAAATCCAGCTGGGTAGAAATTAAACTTGAAAACATTGCATTTGTCTTGTAGATGCTATAAAAGAAAGAAAATAGGCAGCTGACCAGGAAGGCTCAATTCTTAAATGTTTCAAACTCGAACTTTCCAAATCAGTTTTGTGTAGCAAAAGGAAAAGGCTATGTCCCTAAAAATATAAATGCTGTTTTTCCTTACCATAGATTGGAAAATTTCAATTCAATTTTTTCTGTTTAATGAGAGCAAGTAACTTTTATGCAAAAATTTAAGAAACTAGGTAATTATTTATCTTATCCCAGCCTAGAATCACTTTAACAAAATCATTAGAGGTGCTTTAGATTTCAACATCAAAGTATAGTTGGTGAAATACCAAAACAATGTATTCACTGATGTTACAAAATGGGGAGTTAGGATAGATGAAATGTCCTGGTTTATGGATTTTACGTAGTCCATAAAAAACAAGGAAGTAAGGGATTCTGAGATGAGTTAATTTCAATTGTTAAGTCAATATCTATAGGAGTTTATTAAGTTTGTTCCTGACATCAGACTCCCTTCTGAGCCTGCCATCCTAATTAATCTATTTTTGAATCATATTTAGCTCCACCACAGTAGTATATTCCTTCCAGAAAAATGTGAATTGATATTTGGTTGAAAGCTTCCAATTTTCATAAGAGATACGGTTTTCTATTAAAAAATTTTATAAAGTAAAATAATTGTTGAAGTTTTGGTAATACATATTCTTCTTTTGAACCATTTTCTTCTCCTTGGATGGCACTACAACTCGATTGAGTCTGGGCTGCCAGTCTTCTCCATTTGTGCTCCTGCCCTCAGCAATCTTTTCCAATTTTATTAGGGTCTATCCTAGGACTTTCGTCACTGTCCAGCACTCCGACGAGTATATGAGAATACACTTTATATATTAGTATCTTCGCTGTCCTGGAGAGAAATTTGCTTCTGAAGGCCATAGTAGCACCTGTTGGCAGTCATAATTCGACGCTGAATCACATATATTGTTGGTGTGTGTATTCTCCGTTCATGAGGTTTTTGAACAATTTTCGGATCTGCGTCAACATGCCTATTTTTTCCGTCTTTGATTGTATACCAGAAATGATCAGTTCTATTCCGTATAACCGAATCCGGTGATTTCCACATATACTTTGAATCTCCTTTTGTTATAGTGGCTATAAAGTTTTTGTTTTTTTTTAAGAAATTTGATTAGGACGAATATATGACCATTGATAAATTAGTTTATTTTTTTTTACCAGTATATAGATAATATAACTCGTTTTCTCTCTCTTTGTTTTTGCGTCCTCTACTATAATATGCATGTATGCGTTGATAGAATCCGATTGAGGAAATTTTTGTATTTCACTTTTTTAAATGTATAAACAATAGAATTGTTTTTATGCTACTTTACTTAATCTTAATAAGAGGGTCATCCCGAAAGTAGTACCTGTTTGAGCTATAAAGACACAGGAGTGAATATTAACAAATATAAACATTTTTATTGGAAAGAGCATACTTTACACTACTTTTCCACATAATCTCCAAGCAAATTTAGGCATTTGTCATAACGCGGGTCAAGTTTTTGTATTCCAGTGCCATAGGCATCCGCCGCCAGCGTGTTAAGTTCATCATCGCTGTGAAATCTTTTTCCCGCGAGAAAGTCTTCGTGAAGAGATGAAAATTCGAAGGGGCCAAGTCCGGGCTATACGGTGGATGGTCGAAAGTTTCCCACTCGAATTGCTGCAAAAGTTGTGTGTATTCCCCCTCCCCAGGTTGAAGTTGCGACACCAGCGCCGAACAGACGACTCGTCCATCACATTGTCTCCATACACCTCCTTTAATTGGCGATGAATACCACAAGGTCGAACGTTTCGTGCATTAAGAAATTTAATCACGCCCCTCACTTCACAACTGGCGGCGTTCTCAATTTGTTTAAACATCATAAACGATCAGAGACAAAACACAGGCAATGATAGCATCACCCAACCTCAAACAGAGCAGGCAGACAAGGCACTGACGCGGTCTGACCCTACCCGGCGGCTACGCGGGTCGTTAGCGCTTCATGTGGTGCTAACGGGTACTACTTTCCGGAAGCCCCTCGTATATCAAAGTATTGCTGAGGGTGAGTTTCTCTCGCTCATCCAAACCTGTGCCTATGCTCGTATGTAGTAATACCAAATATAGCCAACTAGCGACGGATAGAGTTGGGCCTATTCGTAATCGCGAATAAGAATATCACCCAAAACACCGCCAACCTACGAATACGAATATATTTGTATTGGCAAATGTAAATACGAATATTCATGTATTCACAGAAAAATATGCGAATATTTGTAAATATTCGTGTACTCGCAGCTGAAATACACAAATTCGTTCCTATTTACTTGAGAAAAATACAAATACACTCGTATTCGCTACCAAAATATACGAATACACTTGTATTCGGAGGAAAAAATACGAATACAGCTATATTTTCAACTAAATATTACAAGTACTGGGCAGGTTTGCCAAGAATTCAATTGACTTTTTAAAAACACTAATTCATACATTCCATGACTCAACGATGTTGAAGCGGCCATTAAAATAATCATTGGGCAAGCCAAATCTTTTATATTAACAAAAGACCCAGTTTTTGTTGAATAGGTGAAAATCACATTTTTTCAATCAATTATATTTTTTTTTAAACAAAGCAATTAAATAGTTACTTTTTATATTTTTTAACCGTTAATACAACAATAATAATGTTTAGCCATGGAATGCCTGAATTAGTGTTATTAGTTGAGAATATACCTGTATTCGTATTTATTCCTGGATGTTCTGTTCAAAAAGGGCGAGGGGTCCCCTCGAGCTTCCATGAAAATTCGGTTGTTGACTATCATTTTTGAACAGTACTCACACCAAGTGGGTCGCTGATACCATGGTCTGTGTCCACTAATTCTATTGGCGGTTCGTATCCATGTTTTTCTGGGGGCAGAATCGATTGAAATCATTTCTAACTTCGTAGCCGATTTTAATTGAGACTTCTCTTGGCCTCAGGATGCTCAAAACGTTGTCAAAGGGAGGCTCTGTGCTACTAGTAAGATTTTTATTCAATTAAAAAATCAAACCAAAACCAGGGGTGACTAGAAAATATGAAAATAGCTTAGGTAATCCATTTATTCATCAAATAATTAATCAAGCAGGTAATAATAATATTCATCAAATAGGTCATAATAAAGGATCAAATAATTCGTCAAATGTGTAATCAAATAGGAACTACTTCTAGAAATAGGCAATATTAACTCACAAGTCACAAGAAAACTAAAATCAGATATTAATTTCTTTATTTTGTAAATAGCCAGTCGAAATCAAGGGCAATCAACGAAATGAGAATCTGCCTAAATTAATTTAAGGTGCCATTCACTGCCTCTTAAATGATAGTCTGTCACTAAATTGATGAGAAAAAAAAATGCTCTCTTAATTTTAATTACAACATCAATCAATTCAACAAAACAAAACAAAAATATTAATTAAATTGAGTTCTTGGCAAATCCTGCCCAGTACTTATAATATTTAGTAATTTTTTAGTTATGAATATAGCTGTATTCGTATTTTTTCCTGTGAATACGAGTGTATTCGTAAATTTTGGTAGCGAATACGAGTGTATTTGTATTTTTCTCAAGTAAATATGAACGTCTTTGTGAATTTCAGCTGCGAGTACACGAATATTCGTATTTATATATGCGAATACAAATATATTCGTATTCGTATTCGCAGGTTGGGGGTGCTTTGGGTGATATTCGTATTCGTATTCGCGAATACGAATACGCCCAACTCTAGCGACAGATAAATAACGTAAGTGCACAAAGAAGTTAATTGGTAAAAAGACAAACAATTACAGGGGCTAGAACTAAACCATGACAACAATAAACTACAACGTAACTTATCTAATGACTGAATGACTATGAACTATGTCTTTCGGCGGGTTATATATATACAATAGTGAGGGAAGAGGAGAGTGCTGACTCAAGAAATGTAGGATTATGCACCCTAACGGAAGTTTACCATATTTACGATGATTTATATATGTATACTAGCTTTTGCCCACAGCTTCGCTCGCGTGGAATTCGGTCTACCACATAAAGTTTCAGAACATTTTAAGTAAATAATTAAAACGAAGCTATTCACGATGATTCAGCTTGATAGTAATCAAGTGCAAAAATGGACCGTGGATCCTGGACTAATATGTTGTAGGTCATATTTATTTGCAGTATTTTAATAATGTAGCCGTCTGGCCAGATATATTTCTACTAACTTCTGTACAATATTGTTATTCTTGAGGGACCTTTCTGAAAACATTTTATATGAAATATATAAAATTAAGATTAAGCTTCAAACACAATTATTAAATATTTTCTCATATAATTGTGGTATTGTTACTAGTACCTCTTGGTTTCTTACTCTCTCATTATTAACTCTTCGAAGCTCTTGAAATGTTAATAGTACAATATTTTCAAATTAAGTTAATTTGATGAAATTGAAGCCTCTTAGATTTTTTTAATAAATCAGGGAGATTAATTTCTAATCTAGTAGTTGTAAAAACAAATCCGGAATACAAAACCGCATAAATTAAACGGAGATCGTCAAGCTGTCTGTAGAAGGAACTTATCGAAACACGTTCTAGGCCATCATTAAGGTTGAATGAATAAAATACTAAGGAAGAATTAAAGAAGAAAAAGTACTCTGTGCATGCATGGCAAAGCCATACAACATAAAAATTAACAATTTTTGAATATATTGTTACGGGGTACTGGGTGTAAAATGAATTAAACTATTACTAAATTCAAGATACTAATATTTATTAACAAATTAAAAATAATGCAATGAAATTATTTAAAACAATTAAATTATTAAACTAACATAAATTTTCAATAACAGTATTCTTAAGATTATAACCTAGGCCTAACTGTTATCTAATTACTACACTAATATACAAATAATATTAGATATTGCTAATACTAAATAACTTAACTATTTACATAAATTTGAAAAAGTACAATAATATTACACTATAGTTTACAACTACAAATTAACACTTACAGTTCGCTCATTAAAGTCCACCGACCGTAAGACTCTCCAAATATGGCAAACTGGCCAGGCCTTGAGAGTGCTGCAGGGGATGCCCATGTCAGAGCGGTCCAACTACAGAGAGCAGATGAGAAGACTGGAAATGCGTTTCGGCCATCGCCACATGGACCAGCTATATCGCTCACAGCTGAGAAACAGGCTCTAGAAGACAACCGAGACGCTTCAGGAATTTGAAGCGGATATTGCCCGGCTGGTGAGGAATGCCTACCCATCGGTCACCGACGATGTCTACGAGAGCTTGGCTGTCGACAAATTCCTGTATGGACTTCGGGACCCAGAGACACATCAAGCAGTGAAGTTCGCCCGGCCAAAAACTTTGGGAGACGCATTGTCTCAGGCCATGGAGTTCGAGGCTGTCAGACAGTTCGTAAGAGGCCATGCGCGAGTCCGAGCAGCAGGAGCGGAGCTTAATGTGGCCCCTAGCGTCGAAGACATTGTGACAAAAGTTCTGGAGGCTCTCAGAACCCGTTAGAAGGAGATACGCTGTTGGAGCTGCGGCCAGCTTGGACACCCTAGAAGCAAGTGTCCAACCAAGAAACAAGGAAAGCCACAGGAAAACTAAGTAGGTTTGATGGGAAGGGGCAACCGTCAACCCGTAACATCAAAGGCCCCAGGAAGACCATCAGAGTTGCGTCAATAGGAAGTAGAACGAACAGTTTCTACGTTGATGGAATGGTGAACGGACAGCTGCGAACTCTGCTACTGGATACCGGAGCAAGCATGGCAATCTTGAACTCGAAAATACTTCCCGCTGAGAATATCTTACCAACCCCATGGGCATTACGTACTGCCACGGGACAGCCAGCCAAAGTCTAAGGGGAGACAGTAGTCACCTTCATCATCGGGGTCCACATCTTAAGCACCGCGTTCTCATGGCAGAAATCGATGAAGATATGATATTGGGCACGGACTTGAAGATCGCATACGGGATCAAGCTGGATATGCCGAGAGGTGTGATGACGCTGGGAGACGAAGAAGTCATTACGCAGGGAAATGACCTCTACGCACGAGTGCTCTTACTAGAAGATATCACGTTACCTGCACGGAGCCAAATCGTGACGCATGGGACGGTCGAAGGACATCTACCTGTCGGGTCAATGTGTACTACTAGAACCCGGAAGGCTCGAGGAACAGGAGATCGTACTGGTTGCTAGGTCTCTCATCAAGGCGGACGCACCACTCCAATTCGGCTAATGAACCTGAACAGCTTCCCGGTAACGCTGAAGAAAGGAACACTGGTCAGGGAATGTACAACCGCTACTTCAGTAGTTCGTCAACTGCAACGTCGTCCCACTGAGCTGCGAGGACTGCCAGAAGAACTAAAAGGATTTGTGGACGAATCATGTCGCGACCTTTCGCCTGAACAGAGCGAGGAAGTGAAAAACACGAATACCCGATGGCGTGACGTTTCGAGATCGGACCACGACCACGGGGTAGAACGGAAATCGTCCAGCACGGGATTGACACTGAGGATGCGAAGCCCATCCTACAGATCCCGCGGAGGCTGCCGTTAACCAAACGGGAGGACGCCGAGAATCTCCTTTCCTCCCTCTGTGATAACAGCTGCATTTGCTGATATTCAGGGTGACCTGGATAGAATCAATGCCTGGGCTTAAATGGTGCTAAAACTCAGGCCATTATAATTGGTTCCGACTCCCTCCTTAAATCTATCAACTCTCTTTCCTAACTAATCTTAAACGATTACCCTATTGCTTTCAGTTCCTCTGTTAAAAATCTCGGTATCATTTTCGACCAAACCCTTTCCGTGAAACCCCACATTGCCCAAATTTCCAGTCGAACAATAAGCTCCCTAAAGTTATTCCATCGTTCCCGGCATCTTCTAACACTACTTATCCGTAAGCTCATCGTTACTTCTTTCATATTTCCACACTTTGACTATGGCTGTGTGGCTTATGGTGGGCTCTCGAACAAGCTGGAGGAAAGACTGAGACGAATTATGAAGAGCTCACTTCGGTTTGTCTTCGACGCCCGTCTCACGTGTCTCACCTCTATTATGAGTTAAAGTGGCTCCTCCCTTCTATCCGTAGACTCTATTTCCTAGGTTCTTTCTTATACCAAATCATCAACTCACAACATACATCTTATATCTATAGTCTCCTACAGTTCAAATCCTCTATCCAATCCCAGGGCACTAGATCTCGCCTTTCCGACCTTTATTCCCATTCCCACAGAACCAAAACTTTTGAGCGGTCCTTGCTCGCTCGGTCTACCTCTCTTGGAACTCACTCCCACCCGATATCCGTCATGCATCTTCTTTATCCACATTCAAATCCTAACTATTCCTACATCTCCTTAATTCCCAAACAGATGCTTTCTAACCAATAAATTAAATAGCTATATTCAGCTCAATAGATTGAGAAAATACTGTAAATATCCCACACTCATTATGATACTATCAATCATATTAATAGATGTTCTTATTTACTTCTTTATTCTTCCATTAGCCAATTTCTGTTTATTGTAAATTTGTATTATATTATTTTATTTTGTTTGTTTGTTTTATATATTTATACTAGCTTTTGCCCACAGCTTCGCTCGCGTGGAATTTGGTCTACCACATAAAGTTTCATAACATTTTAAGTAAATAATTGAAACGAAGCTATTCACGATGATTCAGCAGTAATCAAGTGCAAAACTGGACCGTGGATCCTGGACTAATACGTTTTAGTTCATATTTATTTGCAGTATTTCAATAATGTAGCCGTCTGACCAGATATATTGCTACTAACTTCTTTAAAATATTGTTATTCTTGAGGGATCTTTCTGAAAACATTTTATATGAAACAAATTTCCGGAACAGCACTCGACAATAACTTTGAAAATACTGGCTTGTATCCCATGGCTCCCTAACCCATCATAAATCGAGCAATATGTTAATAAAGTAATTATTTTTCATAACTTACCTCCTTTAGTTGATTTTTTTTTGTAAAATAATGTAATTGTTATTGTTGAGTTGAAGTCATATTATTGTCCGACCTATCTGTTGACCAAGGTGACTGGAACTACCTCTCTGTTCCTTTACCCTGGATTTTTATAGAAGTTGCACAGGCCTGAGCGAGCCTTGTTTACAATCGATCGGTGATTATGTCAGAATTAATATCTTCCTTTAGGCTCAAAAGTTTTTAATCTGTAGATTATATTTTGAGGAAGTTAGCGAACATAATTTTAGTGTTTCTTAATTTAGTTTTATTGGAAAATGCTCGTAAGTGACTCGACAAAGAAAATCGGCTTAATACTGCTTAGAGGAAGATTTGTGTACCGATAGGTTTCATTCTCTCCTGAGGTAAATTTAACCTGAATATTTTCACATCTATTTTTTTTATTTATAATTTTATTTAATGGAAGCTTTATAAGCTTAATAATACAATGCAATGTCTGACCGATTTATGATTTACAACGTAGAATATTTAAATATTATTTTTATTTTGTGTATTCACTTACCATTCAGTCATTGTTTAGTTAATGAAGTTAGAAATTATTAGTTTTGATTGAAATTATTTGTTAGGATGTTGTTATTTATTAATTTGGCCTATTTATTAATAAACTTGAGTATTTCATTCAAGTTTATCATTGCTTATGTTATTTTTTGTCAGGGATTACATTGATATGATAAAAAATGACTTAATTTTCCCTACTTATAATTTTAACAAATAAATTGGTATAATTGTGTATTGATTAATTTCATATTTATAAGTTTTATTAATTTTCTTCCTGATCCATTGCATTGGTTTAGAATACCTTTTTGTTCATATTTAATTTTTATGGATCAAAGTTTACAGGTTTCATTTCATTTTTAACCTGAATTGTATTCACTTGAAGTTATAATTTCTTAAGATTTTTTCTTTTCTTTTTTTTTTAGGCATGTTAAAAAACCACCATAGTTCATCATTAGCAGATAAAATTATTTTTATTCTTGTGAGATCATCCTTAGGAGAAGCGATTATTTTTTTGGAAGATTTTATATTCATTAAGTGATTCATATAAAATTTTGATGTTCATAGACACATGGTGTATAAATAAATGTGAGCTGAAATAACTCAATGAACTAGGAATAGACTCTTAACAGCAGTTTTCTTAAACGTATGTCAGAAACGTACATGTATGTATGTTTGTAACAGAGTATATGTACCAATATGAATAGACGAGAATGTAGACATTTATCTTTTTTTTAATATGTATATATTCTTTTGTTTGTTTTATGCAGTTATTATTTTTTCCCTGAAGTGTATATTAATTTTAAACATATAAAATTATATAGTTAGTGACATTTTATATGAAATGTAAACAGTTAAATAATTCTATACTACTTGTTGTTTAACATTTTAGGGACTGTTTTGTTTAATTTATTTTAATGTATAAAGTCATTAGTTGTGTAAAATCAGATAGTTATGGCTTCATTACTTATATGAATTAGGGTTATGCTAGTTTTATTGTATTTCTGCACATTTGTGAAGTTTAGTGTTGTGTTGGGTTAAAATGATTCAGTGGTTGGACTGCTTGTGTTAGAAGAATGCTTCCCTCTAAAGGATACTTTTCTGGCATGCCATGCCCTTTTTATGATTCGGGCGTGTGTGAAAGGCCTCATTGTCATTTTAGACATAGCAAGAAAGATAGAACTAATCCTTCAGAAGAAGAGGTGACTAAATCAGATAAAGATAGTAATGTAAATATTATTAAAGAATTAGTTACTGAAACTGTGAAGCATGTGCTTTCTCACTCTGATATTAGAGACAAAACAGAGAATTCCAATTTAAATACTGCTGCCATTGTGACAGATGTCGTTAAAACTTTCCAGCCTGGTATCGAATCTAAAATTGATGGAGCCAACAAAGATTATTCAAATACCATTGAAGTCCCTTCTTATAAACCTACTCCTATATCGGAACTGAATAAAAAACACATACCAGTTGTTTATGCTCCTACGAGACCAGTATATTTAGACAGATTTAAAAAAAGAGAAATTAAGGAATCTGTATTGTATACACCAAGAAGTTTGAGCGAAAATTCTACTCCTACAACTACTTATATCCCATCATCATCCAAAGCCCGCTGTGAGGCTTATTCCCCAGAAAACGTTGGATCTTATAGGTACTTTACTAGTCAAATTTCTGAAAACAATACTACAGTTGCTAGTGAGGAATTAAATGTTTCAACAGAAGAAAATAGTGTCGTTAATATCAAACAAAATTACGGATTAGAAATAGACAATCTTAAAACGTTAGAAGCTTTAGATAAACTGATTGAAGATGAGTTCAATAACAAAGCTCTTCCTGATTCACTGGACAAAAATAACATCAAGTTAACAAAGGAAGTTGAGTTAAAACCTTCTAAAATTTCTGACAGTAGTGAGAGTCCACGCAAAGTGCATCCATCAAAAGTTATTGGAAATGAAGATCCATCTGAAATAAATAAAATTCACTCAGTTTCCAAACATAGTCATTCAAGAAGTAAAGGACATAGCAGTGATAGTTCTTCAAAACGTAGTTCCAGCCATGAAAAGCATAGTCAGTCAAAAAGTAAATCTCATTCTGGCGATAGTTCTTCCAAATCTTGTTCTAATAAAGAAAAGACTCTTAAGTCAAGCATATCTGATGAAAAACACAGTTCCTCTAAAGGCCATTCTAGTGATCACTCTTCAAAACACGCCTCTAGCCGTGATAAACATAGTTATTCAAAAAGTAACATTCTTTCTAATGATAGTTCTTCTAAGCATAGTTCCAGTCATGAAAAACATTCAAAAAGTAAAATCAGTTCTAATGATAGTTCTAAACATAGTTCCAGTCCTGAAAAACATTCTAAAAGTAAAAACCATTCTAATGATAGTTCTTCCAAATCCCGTACCAGTAAAGATAAAAATAAAATTAAAAGTTCACCTAAGAAGTGCTTAAAGGAAAAGGATAAGTCTACTCATGTTAAGGAAAAATGTAAATCTAATTCTAAAGATAAAACGATTATAAAGTCAACTTCTACTGAAAATAAGTTGCTTAAGAAAAAAGAAAAAATGAAAGAAGGCTCTAAAAAATCACAAAAAAAAGGAGATGTATTTCCGGACAAAGATAAATTACTAAAAGATGCTTCATCAAAGAACATCTCAAGTGATTCACATACAATTCTTATATCTGATACTTTCATTGATCAAAATTCCCTCAGCAGTTCATCAGATTTGGAAGAAATTCTTTGTCCACAAGAGCCTATTTTGATTGATTCTTCATCTTCTTCATCCATTATTGAACAGTTTGAAGAACATTCTCATAGTTCAATGTCAGCTAAAATGAATTTAGGTGATAGTGATTCTGATACTCCTACAAATGTACACTCATCTCCGTCGGTATCAGAATATGCTGATGATTCACCACCACCTGCTAAAAGACTTAAGGAGGATGAAGATGATTTGAAAGCTCCCCCTGTTGTGTTTACATCATCATTGTTTTCAGATCGCTGGAAAAAAGCTCGCGAAACTGTAAAGAAATCATCAGCTGCAGGTAAAATTAAGATAGCTCATGTACCAAATGTAACATCATTATTAAATGCTAAAGATAAAATTATTGCTAAAGCAAAATCGCCTAATAAGGATGATCTCACAAATTCTAAAAAAATTGAAGACCTTAAAAAGGATCTTAATGTTGGTAAGCGTGCCAGAAAAGCACATATGCCCTCAAAAGAAAGAATTAAATACCCATCCCTAATTATGGAAGAGAATCTGAAGGTTCCTGCTTCCATACGTCAGTCATGTCTTAACAATTTATTTGACGAATATCTTAAATATTGCGAAGAAGAAGAAGCGAAAGTGAAAGCCCAAATGGATGAAATAGAAATATGTAGAAGGTTGCATATTACAAAAACTTACCAGAATGCTGTCGCTCTTTCTCTTTTAAAAATTAGAAAATCACAAGGTAAAAGTGACTCGGAAAAAGAAATGATGTCTTCAACCATTCTTTTTTCTCATTCTATTCCAGAGTTTACTCATGGTTGGACAATTTATAAGTGTTTTGCCGAGTATTTAATGAAGGAAGAAGAATTTATTAGTCATGGCTTTCCTATTCAAATAAAATCAAAATCTAGTAGTGGATACATCGAAAAGAGTGCTAGACGTTATGATGTAAAACAACCAGATGATCCTAACTTAAGGATTTGTGCAAATTGTTCAAACAACTATTATGTAGATGAAAAAGGTTTTCCTGTGAAAGAATATGATTGTTTTTACCATTGGGGTAGGTTAGCTAGGACTAGAGTTAGAGGAGGGATAACTGAATTTTATAGGTGTTGTAATGGCGAGATAGGTTCTGAACCATGTACAAATGGAAGATATCATGTTTGTAATAGTTACGATGAAGACTGTTTAGAAGGATTCGTCACTTCACGCTCTTCAGATGAAGAACCGGAAAAAGCTGGAATATATGCAATGGACTGTGAAATGTGTTATACCACAAAAGGTCTAGATTTAACAAGGTGTACTATTGTCGATTTAAATGGAAAAATGGTATATGATGAGGTCATTGTACCTGAGCATCCAATTCTTGATTACAATACTAGGTTTAGTGGAATCACTGAAGATATGATTGTGAAATCACGAAAAAAGTTAAGACATGTACAAAGGGATTTAATGAAGCTTATCAATAATAAGTCAATTTTAGTAGGTCATTCATTAGAAAATGATTTCAAAGCCATGAGGCTATTCCATAGGACAGTTGTTGACACCAGCATTGTTTTTCCTCATCATATGGGCTTACCTTACAAAAGAGCTTTGAAGTTTATTGCCAAAGATATTTTAAAAATCACCATTCAAGAAAATGAGTCAGGGCATGATAGCTACGAGGATGCCAATACTTGTATGGAAATAATGATGAGTAAAATTAAAGAAGATGCTAAAAAAAGGAAACCAAGGGTTATCATCAGTTTAGACTCGAAAAGCAAAACTAAATCTAATTCTGTTAGGTGAAGACAAAATTATTTGAGAGTTTGTGATTAGGAATGGTTGAATAGAAAAAGGTCATCTTTTGAGCTTTCTTCTAAATCAGTGGTGTCCATTAATAAAAAAGGTCCAATCTGTTGGATAATGGGGTCATATTTTGTAGAACCAAGAATTCTAGGGGGATAATTTTATTTTAAATGATTTCTTATTATTTGGAAATAATTTTCTAACAGCTGATGATTTAATTACAATTTTGTATATTGGTGACTGATTAACATAAGTGATCTTTGCTGGGTGTAGTTGCCCCTCAATTTATTTCATAATTCTCAGGGTTTCCCGATTTTCTATGGTATTGTTCCATATTTATTTACACGATGACATATATTTTATTAAGTATTAGTTGAATGGATACTATAAAGAAAGAGAAATGTCTTGGTAAATATTTTATAAAGCTGCAATTTAACTGTGATAATTTTAGATTTAGTAGTGATTCATTAGAACTATGAGAATTTAAAGAATATATTGTACTGTACTATATGTGTGTATATACTTTAGTTGATTATTTATTGGATATAGTTTTCATTTTGGATGTTAAGAAGACAAAATAAATTTTTTTTTTGTTATTGTCATAATTATTATTATTATTCAAAGTACCATTGTACTTGATTTATCACAATAAACTACTGCTGGGCTACATTCATGTACACATTAATTGTTTACACTTATATCTTTCATGGGTCAATATATATATATATATATATATATATATATATATATATATATATATATATATATACACACACAGACACACACACGTATAATTGTGTGTTTACATTTATTAAAATGTTCAAAACAAAACCACATCTGTTTAAACAACAAGATTAAAGATAATTCATTCATTTAATGTTTAAGCTTTGAAAATGTATAATAGACACGAAAAACCCTCAAAGGAAAACTTTATTATTTTTTAACAATTGAGTCATTTGTTTTTTTTTTCAAGACAATGAATAAATGATTTATCTTGTATAAATTTAAATGTGATCGATTGGGATAATCTACCTTGTATTAGAAAGAGCCATACCCCAAAAAGTTAAATCTCTCATACTGAGACTGAAGAAAGTAGAAGTGTGAATATTGAATATTTGGTAAAATGTTTAAAACATTGGTGTTTCAAGTTCTCCGAAACCAAGTCTGAACCTGCATGCATTACTGGAATGACTTTGAAGAATTTCTTATGGTTTTAAACTCTTTTTTTTCTATTTATTACAAATACACCTCTTTTTTCAGCCACACTTATCCATGTAGTTTATCAAGTGCTTCAATTTCAATACCGACCCTTTGAAAAGTAGCATGACATTACTTTTAAAAATGTATTCATATAAAAGTTTTAGGATTGAGGAAATATGTAAGGTATAGTTTTGTTTGTTGATTTGATATAATACCCTTCGTAGCATGGAAGTATCAAATAATTGGTTTTTTAGATTTGCAGACTGCCAAAGGAAATTCAAGATTGCATCAACTCACTCAATTAGTTCTTAATTTAGTCCCCTGGGTCATTTTCTATAACTAAACTCATTTCAAATTAAGATGCCATTACAACAACAGTGAGTATTATTTTTAAACATATTATACATCCAATAACTTTATTGTTATTATTATTAGTATCTTCAAAAATTAAATTAAAAAAATATATAAATATAAAAAAGGGAGTTATTTTTTTCTTGTAAAAATTTCATCTCACAAGGAACAACCAGTCTGTGGAGAAGTATCCGGATGAGTGAGGATGAAACATCAGGAAAAAAATTGGTCTCTAGTGTAAAAAGCCAGAATAATTAAATATCTGGTTATTTTACTTCAATTAATACTTATGTCCCAATGACAATTTCGAGTGGTTAAAAAGTTAATTTTTTGTCTGAAATGAATGTTGGAGCTCACTACTAAGCTTATGAATTTATTGTTATAATTAATAATTAATATTTATGTAATTAAATGAATGTAGATAGGTAGATCGATAATTATTATAAGGTTTAACTTTGATTCTTATCGAAATTTATGATAAAATTCAGTATTCGAATTGCCTTGATGAAGCCTGAACTTCGAAACAGTGATTGGTCAGTTTAGTTTAGAATCTTCCATCTATACTTAATTATTCTTTATTACTCTTTTCTTTAATGCAATTCACTTCTAAGATTGGTGTGATATATATATTCTGTTAGTAATTTTTTTTTTATTTGGATGTTGCATGGATGAGTGTAGGCAATGGGAATATCTCTGACCAATCTTTCATGTTCCCAATGCCGTCATTATTACATCTCATTTAAATTTGAATAACATTAATAAAAATTGCACTATAGCTCATACCCTATTTGTTTATAATTTTATTACGGGCAAGACCTACCTCTAGTGATGTTAGTTATTTCTCAACGTAGTAATTCCAATAGCATTTTAACCTTATTATGTTAAATCAATGGTTGGTTTTAGCCTATAGCAGAACTGTGAATAATCCCCTTTTCCTTAATTTTTAAAGTTAAAATGGAAAAAATATAGAATTGGGTTGGGTTTTACATGATAAGTAATAATTTAAGAATTATGAATAACATAATTTGTTACCAAAACATTTTTGTATGAATAGCTGTTTTTCCTAATAGAATTTTCTTTTTTAATTAATAACTATTCAGAAACAATGAACAGTTCCACAAACCATCATGATTTAATAACATATGTGGGAATAGGTTGGTGTATGTGAAGTATTTCTTGAACCTTAATCTGAAAATAATAGTTTGTATTATTAAAATAATAATTTTGTTAGAAGTTAGTAGTGGAGAAAAAAAGAAACAACTTATTTTAATGGCATTTATAATAAGTATGATATGTATTTAATATAAATATGTAAACAAGTTAAATATATCGAAAACATAACAGGAATATTAGAATACAAATTATATTATATAATATAATTTGTCATTGTATAATATGTCATAATATTGGGTTGTAACATATGAAATGTCAGTGAAGATGTAAATTTAAATTATTAGCAAACAAATATTAAACAATACGTTTATTAATCAAAATAGGATCCTTCACTTTCAATACATTTCTCCCAACGTGAAACAAGTATTTCTATCTCCGCTCTTTAGAAATTAGGTGTCAAGGAAGAAGCGAAGTCTTGGAAGGCTGATTTCAGGTCATTTTCGTTGTCAAATTTATTATTTCTTAAAAAATTATCCAAACAACGGAAAAAGGAAAAAATTAGTTGGAGAAAGGTCCGGAGAATATGGTGGGTGAGAAAGGTGCTCCTCATTTCTGTTTCGCAACAGAAGTGAGGAGCACGTTTCCAATCGGGTGAGCTGCTGGACCTCGGTTAATTCATGTGGTACCCATATTTCCAGCTTTTTCGTCTTACCAAGCTTCTTAAGGTGCCTGGAAACAGTCACGGCACTTGCTCCAAGTTGTGAACCTTATTCACGAGTGGTTTAGCCAGGGCTCGCTTCGACCAGCTCTCAGTTGTCCAACTTAGTCTTCGGCCTACCACGTTCTCTGTTGGTAAGGTCATAATTCCCAGACCAAAATTTTTCAAACCAACGGAAGATTGTTCTTTCGCTCACTGTATCTTCACCGTAAACAATATTAATGTTTCAGAAAGCCTCCATGACGCTAAGGCCAAATTTAAATTCGTAGAGAAACGTACGAATTTCTGCGGAAGACATAATTTTATTCTTATTTATTTTTAAAATGTTGCTTCACTTTCAAAAGGAAAAGTAAGACTGATTATGAAAAAGGATTAAATGATCTTTCAAACTGTAAACATAACATAATAATTTGTGTACAAATAATCTAATCCCTAATGAAAAGAAAACTGTATATAAACGAAACTGACATTTTATCCGGTACGGCCCAATATAATATTATAATAATAAATTATATTATGACATATACCATTCAGCAACAATCAGTTATTCTTTTAAGGTTCATTTAATTGAACCTCAAGTGAGGAAGATTTTTCAGTGATTGACAATATAGGTAGGTATGAGAAATTGCGGCATTGCCATTCTTATTTTACAACTTATCATTCATTTATAAGAGTTTTTGGTTCTTAACAAGTTGTTATACACTTCTTTGCTATAAAATAAAGATATCTTTGATCAACTTTTTCCTTTTACCTCTTCAACCACAAAAAAAATTAAAAATAATGAACATATTCACCAAACAGTCATGACCATGCTATGGATAACACTAGGACAGTTGCGGTACTGATTTTAAAAAAATTTTCTTGAAAAAAAAATCCCCTTGTAGCTTCCGTAGATTAATATGTATTATTTCAATGATTGAAGTATAGTCGACACCAAAAGCTTGATTGGTGATGGATCAATGAAGAAACGTTCAAAGAAGAAAACTTATTTTGCTATGTAACAACAACAACAGTAACAAATCATGATAACAAAAAGCAATTTAATAACTAGAATGATGGACTTAATAAAAGAAATGAAATGTAACGTTTTGAATTATAAAAACATAGTAAATATTAAATACAAGAAATAGTATGTCAATTTTTCGGAGTATGATAGTCATTTGAAAATAATTATGATAGCTTTGATAGTTAATTATAATTATTAATTTGGTGGTTAATTTTAATAATTAAAAGTTGAAATAGAGAAACAAATATTTTAAATTTGAAGAAAGTTATAATAAAATGCATGATAAATGCTAATTAAGGAAGACTGTTGGTTTTATAAATCACTCTATGGCCTTAATGGATTAATAAAGAAAAAGTGTTTACAGAAATTGCTGAAGTGCCTATGTAGCCTTACTATAATAACTACTTTCCTACTCTTGAAAGCAAGTTGATTACTTAAATAAATGCTTCAGTTTGTATGTCTATATTACGTTATGTTTTAATTAAAAATTATGGTTATTGGTGTTGCCAGTGTTCGCATGTGTTGTTTTTTTTTTTCTAAGAATCTTTTTAATGTTTAGTGCAAAGCTCTTCTCAAAGGCCATCCATTTCCACCAGTCCATCAAATCAAATTTTTTTTTGAGATTACACAAATTCATAACCTGCTGTTGTAAGTAACATACATAAATAAGTGTAAGATAACTGAGTTTTTAGAGTGCTGAGATGCTCATCTGTAGGTGCCAGCTTCAATATCAGCTATGGAAGATAAGTTATCAACCAAATGCCTTCTATTTAGATAAAAAAGAACCATCATTTGGTTCAGGCATCTTTAATGAATAATAACAGCTAACAAAAATGTTGGAAACAAAATGCAACATTTCTATCTCATGATAATGAACCAAGCTACCTAATATTTTCTTTGGAACCAAGTAACATGCTTTCCCATTATCAATTGAAATTAGATTTATGGAAAAAAAAGTACATTAAGCTTATGTGAAAACTTTCAAATTTGCAGAGCTCCTTTTTTTTATTATAAAGATTCCAAATTTTTCTGGGTCACTTTACTTTGATTTAGGTGTATTCAAAACAGGTCAAATGGGGGCTTGTTTCTTTCTGTGAAGTACAGTCCAGTCTAGAATCTTGTTTCTCTATTTTTACTTTATCCATCATTATATATACAGTTTTGATACTTCATAGAGTCTGAGCCGCCTTCTAAAGCCTCTGCTAGTTGGTTCAGTCTTGTGCGGCTGTCTAGTTCAGGATTTGGCACACAGTGAAATAATGTTTCTTATTTATTTATTGATTACAACCCTAGCAAAGCTTCTCCTCTATGCCTTTTTTTAGCTTGTCAATGTTTTGACATAATTTTTAGTAGTATCTGCATACATTTAACAGGTTTTAGATGTTTATATTAAATAAAAATATCATATCTTCTTTTTAGCCTCCACCATTCACTACTTTTGAGGATTCTTTTGACAATCTAACTTTGTATTCCAATTAGTCAATACTTAAATGAATTTTTTAATTATCTTTTTCTTGTTCGATGTGTGTAATCATTTTTTTTTCTAATTCTATTTAGCCTACAAGGGTGAATATCACAATGACTGAAACACCTTGATTCACCTGTGCTTCTTTGTAACAGGTTGATAAAATAAGAGAATATAAAACGTTTCTGAAGCTGTAATTCTTATGAGCGTTATTTAGTCTCCATAAAATTGGTAAGAATTAGTTGATTTTTAATTTTTTGTAATTATGCCTTAGTTTTGTATCAATGCATTTTAAAGAAGGTGTCACTGCTTATTTTCTAGAATGTTTGAATAATTTTATTTTTAAATTATTAATATTGGTAATTAATAATGTT
Organism: Troilus luridus; assembly: GCA_964056705.1. Classification (NCBI taxonomy): domain Eukaryota; kingdom Metazoa; phylum Arthropoda; class Insecta; order Hemiptera; family Pentatomidae; genus Troilus; species Troilus luridus. The sequence continues at coordinate 76,927,534 of OZ057413.1, read as the reverse complement.
ATGCTATACATATCACCATGGAGGGTGGGAAGCAATACAATATATTAATAATAAGACGGATTTCACAATTATTTGAGGAAAACTGTGTAATAAATTAATTGTGTTAGTCCTTTCAGGTATTTAGGATAGAGTAATGATGGTGATTGGTTAAAAAAGAATTTTTTTGAAATCTCATATATCCTTCATTCCCAATATCTTATAAATTACGATACTTTTTTTTACACAATGCGTGAGAAATTTTCGTGCATATAACCTAATTGTAGTGATTCTTACCTTAAATGTTTATAAATAAAAATAAAATGGTAGAATTATAATATTGTTTATCTTCCAATCAATGTATAGTAACTTAGACAAAAATTTACATGATGTTAAGATGTCTTTTTTTAATTTTTTTTTTTATAAAAATGAAAAGTGTGCATAATCATATATAAACACCACTGAGAGATTGAAACCTGACTGAGCAAAAGTTTGTTTGAAATGCTGGACACTTTTATCATTTATTTAGTTCATTCCTGCTAACTCTGGGGATTTTAATTCAGTCAACATCATACAGATTTACTTATGCATTTGTGTTTTTCATATGCCCCATTCAAATTAATGATCCATTTGTTGATTACTTTTTAGGCAATGGAAGTTCAATCAAAAATGAGTTGTGTGGATCTGAATAATCACAGAATTGAACCAGGTGTTCATTTTGTGCCTGGTCCTGATGCTTGTACACTATGTGTCTGTGACAGTGGAAGCCCAAAATGGTGTAAAGCTGTTCTTTGCTCACCGCCTCAGGTAAATATATTTGTAATCCTGGCCTAATATAATAATTATTAAGGAAGATACATTTTCAATATGATGACCATTCCATTAAATATAAATGACAAGTATGGTAGCTAGACTTTCTTAAACTTAAATCTTGGAGTAAATTGACTTGGTATATGGGTTAGAAATTTATAAAATAAGTTGTATGGTTGAAGTCTCTGAAAAAGTTATATTTTTCATTATAAATTAATATAATACTGTGTAGCTAACAGTTCATTTAGGTAACTATTCTCTTGAGATTGTATAAAATGTTACCAAAAATAAAAAAAATTAATTATTCATTTCAATATTGTCATTTTATGTCCAGTGGAATATTTGCTTGAAGATTACGGTTTGCTTTTGATGTTTGTGCCTGTCATAATTATGTCATGAAATATTTAAACTTTAATAATGATTTTAGTTTCATTAATTAAATAACAACATAGTGATCCGTTGATAGAGACAACGCAGACGGCTGGCAATTCCTCTAGGAGGTCTTATCAGCTATTTACTATTGACTTCACGGTCACGGCCCTGTACTGTTCTCGTCTCCGGCCGATCTTGAGTTTGAACCCAGTGACATTATCTTTCTTTTTTTTTTTTCTTTCTTCTTTTATCCATTTTATTTTATCTTTATGTATTCAGAATGTTTTATTTTGTATTAATATTGTAAATATTCTAGTTTCTAAGGTTTTATTTAAAGAACTTTTATTCTAAAATTCTTTACTTTCTTTGGAACGGATAAAATGAATCTGGATGAGAATTCAGTTTCCGAAGATTCGGAGGAAGAGACCCCGTTTTCCGAAATAATCGAATCTGATTCCTTATATTTAAAGAGGCGTACACTACAAAAGCGCCACCGAAATCCTGCCCCCGGCTCCGCGGGCAACTCACCTAATAAAAAAAAGAATAAATCAAAAGAAACAGCCGATAAAAAACAATCACCACCAAAAACTCGCAGTAAATCTTCTGCACCCATCAATACAACTTTAAATGCAACATCCACTGTTGTAACCTCCCATAATTCACCAGTCAACAATAGCTCAGCCAGTAAGAATTCGGATTCTCAAGGTTTTTCTGACCCTGAGCCACCACCAAGATACCACTACGATAAACAGAAATAATATCACACAACACACTTAACTGCCACAGCTCCTTCGCATCTTCCTAAGCGAAAAACGCAGAGCAAGATCGAAGTGGCACAGGACTCTTTACCCATCAGATAAAACGTATTGCACCCAACTGACTAACTAACTGAAAACGGAGATTAGAAACTACAAAATCCAAAATTTGCTTAGTGTGACTGAAAATCTTACGACAACTAATAAGTCACTGTGGACGGCCACCAAAAATATCGTTAAATTCAAAGATTTTAATCATCCTCTCCTTACTGAAAATCAAACTTGGTCCAGATCTGATGAAGAAAAATCTCACATATACGCCCAACACCTCTTCAAAACCTTTAATCCACACCCTGATATCCTCAACCCTATTCACATTGAGCGTATTAAAGCAGAACTGGATATCCCACTCCAAATGACTCTCCCACCTAATGCTTTTCATCCTTCAGAAATATCCAATATTATTCATAGTTTACCTTCCCGTAAAGCTCACATTAACCTAATTACAGCTCACATCCTGAAATCCCTTCCTCGAAAAGCTATCCTATTCCTTACATACATATATAATTCTGTAATCCGTACTACCTATTTTCCTGATACATGGATACTATCTATAGTAAAAATGATCCCAAAATCCAAAAAGCCTCCAGAGCTCCCATCCTCATATCCTGCCCTATCTCCCTCTAACCCATAATGGGGAAGATCCTCGAAAAACTCATTCTAAAACATCTGTATCCCATCCTTGATAGTAACCACATAATTCCAGACCACCAGTTTGGTTTCCGAACATCCCAATCCACTTTCCAGCAATGTCATCGTGTGGTGGACGTCTCCTCTGCATTGGAGCATAGATTGTATTGCACGGGAGCCTTTCTCGATCTAAAACAGGCTTTTGATCGATTCTGGCACACAGGTCTCCTCTACAAAATCCTCCTACACTCTCTTTAATCATTCGCTCCTTTCTAACTGGCATAAAATTTAAAGTAAGTCATTAAGGTTCCTATTCGTCCCTCTATTCCCAGTCTGCTGGTGTTCCTCAAGGTAGCATCCTCAGTCCTATCTTCTACACAGTACAGTATATACAGCTGACATTCCAACCCATCCTAGCATCTTCATGTCCACGTATGCTGATGACACATGTGTGTTATCAGTTAATAACGACCCATTTATTGCATCCCAATCCCTTCCATCACATTTACCAAGCCTCGAAGAATGGTGTCGGAATTCGAGAATTAAAATCAATTCTAACAAGTCCCATCAAATTACCTTTACCCTTCGCCGAAAACCCATGACTTCCTGTCCAACTGTATTCTTTAATAGTACTCCACTAATCCCTGTTGAACAGATTCGCTACCTAGGACTCAACTTAGACAAACGTCTTACTTGGAACCCTCACTCAAAAATGAAAAGACAAGAAACAGCTAGACGCTTCCGACTACTTCAACACATACTAGACAAACGCTCAAAGCTTCAGATCAATTACAAAAGACTTATTTATGTGACTGTTATAAGACCTATATGGACTTACGGAATTGAACTATGGGGCTCCACCAAACCATCAAATTCCTCTCGTATTCAATCCTTGCAATCCAAAATCCTTCGGAAAATCCTAAACGCTCCTTATTTTGTAACAAATAAAACCATCCATAAAGACCTTAACGTTCCATATATTACCGATTTAGCCCATTCCAGATACCTATCATTTCATAATAAACTCCAGGCCCATCCAAACCCACTAGTTTCCATCCTTGCATCCGATTCCATCCCGGACAATCCTCCTAGGTGTCTGAAGAGAAGATGGCCTCGGGACCTTCTGTTATAGAAATGTTATTAGATTGCTGCCAGTGGGTAGTGCCTATACATGTCCTGTCATATATTTATTTATTCATATAGCCCTTGTACTAGATGTATATATTACAGCTGTACAATTCAATAAAATAATTTTTAAAAAATGTTTCATTAATTATTAAGATTATAAGTTTTGTTCTATTTTTTTTACTTTTTATTAATGAGCTAAAAATCTGTATAAGACTAAATATTAAGTATTAAAAAAAAAAAAAACAATCATTGAGTACTGTACTGAACTGGAACTCTTTGTTGAATTTTTAGGAAGCATTATGATTTATATTTAGTTAAAATTGAACTTATTAAGATTTTAAAAATGGAAAAATATTTATTATCAATTGATTGTGTTAATGAATGTAATATATAATATCATTTGTATTTGTAACTCTTAAATTTTATTCCAGAACTGTAAATCTTTCCGCGTTGGAAATTCATGCTGTGATTTTATATGTTTGGATGATACTCTTAATAAACCTGAACCAGAACATGACTTTAGTGCTGAACTTGGTTTACGTCTTATAGCTACAGCGATCACGGCTATCCTCTCACTTTCACTTCTTTTTTTTCTTCTACATAGGTTAAGGCAGAGAAAAATCAGGGGTAATGATATTTTGCATCGTTATTTATTCAAAGGTGGTATTAATGGTTTTATTGATTTTTTAAAAATTGTATTTTTTTTAAGGTCGGCAAGATAGAGAACTAACAGAGGAAGAACGTAGCCTCGGTAGTATTGGGTATATCGCAGGGAGCTTGGGATACTTGCCAGAGCATCATTTTGAAGGAACTGGAGCTGGCTATCCACTTTGGAAGCCAACTTTTTATCGAGGCGAAGCTCCACCTCCTTATGAAGAAGCACTTGCTGCTGCTAGAGCAGAAGCTGCTCTTGCAAGAGTTCCAGGTTTGTTGCATTTTTTTCTTATGTTAGCAAAAACTTGTAAATTACCATACTTCTCAAAAGGCAAACAATTTATAATAATTAGTCTAATTTATTATTAGTATTCACCCACTCAGTGGAGAGGGGTGAATAAAAGAGTTCTGTATCTAACAATGTCCTTCTTTAAAAACAAAATAAAGTTATTACTTTTATGATTTACTATTTGCCTATCCTTTGTATCATTAAATGTGTGACCCATGGGCCACGTTTGTGCATTATATGTATTGTACTGAAGGCTGACCCACAATTTTCAAGCTGTAATTTTTCAATTTGTTGTTAAGTACATCAATTAGGGGAGAAATAATACAGGTAACCCTAGAGGTTACATTCAACCTATTCTATTGGGAAAGGGGAGATATAAATTTATTTCATGGTCCCGCTATTAATAATTATTAAAAGTTGGAATTCAATTTTTAAAAATTAGGGTAAATGATGTATGTTTTTTAAATTCTGTCCTACACACATGATGAATATATATTTTTGCAATTCACATTACTTATAAACACCTTCTAAATCAGGTTTATAAACTGCATACTCACAGTTTAATTGACCATAATCACAATTGAAACGTTACAAATTTTCTTTTGCAATTCACAATTATTTTGTGCTTTTATTTTTATGTTTTATTTTATTTTGTTTTAGTCTCTTTTTTTTTCTCATTTTGTATTAATTTACTGGGTTTTTTTTCCTGTTTCCTCATACAACAGCTTCCTGGTCGCACCATCTCATCAGAGTTTGTTTTGGCTTTGCAGTCTAGATTCCTTATGTTTAGTAAAAAAAAAGGGTCATTTTGAGCATATTGAATTATGGGATGTCAGGAGGAATAAGGCAAAGAAGAACACAGAAGTTCAGATGACTCAACTGTGTTAAGGATGGCTTCAGATTCTTTTTAGATATTTTCAGGAAGAATATAACTCTAGTTGATGTGATTTGGGGAACACCGTTAATGATGCCTGGCTTTTTCCAAGACTATAATTCTAAAATGAGTAAGTGAACAATTTATTTTAATGCTCCAAGGTTAAGGATTGTCTGGGAGACGAATTGCTTTACTAACCCATCTAACGGTTAGGATAACTTCTTTTAAATCATTCGAAGGCCATCTAATATGTTCTAATAAATTCTTCAAAATAATGTAAGCCATTTTGATGAACAATGGTAAGCAATAATAGAACAATAATATGTTATTGCTTATGATGTAAAAAATAATAAGCAATAAGAAAAATAATTAAAATATTCTTTAATAATAAACAACTCCATGAGATTGTAGAAGCCATTAGCTTATATTTCACTGAATGCTTGTTCATTACACTTCCAATTGTTCAATTAAAAGAAAATGATAATCTGGAGTATGTTATTTATTAAGGATGCTTTAAAATATTTAATTCATCTGGTTTGTATTTTGTATTATATAAATCCAGTAACACCAACACATAATTTATCCCTTAACATCTCATTAGGTTATGGAATATTTTCTGTTCTTATATGGAATGCCCCTCATTCTACCTGTATAATGTTATTTTCTTTATTATTCTATTGTATCATCATTAAAAAGTCTTAACTATATTATTGTTTTTTTACATTTGTAGGACCTAGTATTGCATCTCAGATGCAGTCTCAGCATAGAACAATTCCTGTGAATTTGGCCACAAGTGGTTTACTTTTAGGTAGTACATCTCCGTTACCACTGGATAACATAATTCCTCCATCTGAACCTCCACAATCAAGTATGTACTCTGTGTATATTTTGTTATTTATCCATTACACTTATTGAGATTTTTTCTTTTATAACGTATTTGCAACAAAATGCATTTATATTTACTTCTGTCCTTGATTTTTATGGATACGAAAACTTAAGATAATAAACTAATGATCAATAAACAGATCTCTTGGTCATTCTCTTTTTTAATCTTCGTACTTAAATGGACATTGAACTTTGAATGGTTGCATTATACTTGATTAATGATTATTTATTATCTAATTATTAATTTAACAATAAGCCCGATGATCTTTTTGCAGAAAATAGTTTAATTAATGACTTTGATATGGTATTAACAATATATCTAAAAAAAAATAATTTAAAACAATAAATAAATGAAATAAAGTCTGTACAATTACTTTTATGCTTACATATACATTTACATGCATAATGTATTTTGGGTTGTAAAAATAAATACCAATTGTCGAACTAAGGGCAATAGAATTCATCTGAATCAAATAATGTTTATCCCCTTGGATAGATGGGCAGAACTAGGGGAAGGTTGAGAGTGGACGATCACATTTGTTGGAAGGACCACCAACAAACCATAAGCCATCAGGGAACGATGCTTTTTAACTTTTTGACCTAGTATTCTGAAGTTCTAAGGATAGGATAAAGGGAAGATTAACATATTTAAACATATATATATATATATATATATATATATATATATATATATATATATATATATATATATATATATATATATATATGGGCCTTTGACTTACGGGGTTATTGGTGTGATGTAGTTGGGATCGGGAACTTTCATCCATTATTGTTAACTATTGTTATTAATCCAGAAAAAAAAATCTCACAAATAACAAATAAATGGCATAGTATTTAAACCTTGTTTCTGTTATCTTCAAAAGGTTTGATTCTTTTTAACTTAAATGACATTGTGTTTATATATGGTGCCAACTGAATGCAATTAAAATAGCGCACAAAATTCAGAGTTCTGTAAGATAGAAGGACAACAGTCCCATTAAATTCCATTGCCCAACCTTGAATTGCAGTTTTTACACCATTTTGGTGATTTCAGATTTGTTTGTATTGGGTCTAGATTCTGTAATGTTGCTCGTTATTATATACTTTTATTTTATAGTTTCAATTTTATACTTTCATCAAACCTTTTTAATAATAACTTAATTGATTATTAATAGTTATTTGTTTTTAATATTTAATTATTGTCGTATTGTAACAGATGGAGGGGAAATTGTGGCTGAAGTTATGGTTGGAACAGGGGCAGCATCACTTGAGGAAAAAGAAGAAGTTTCAAACATCAGTATGTCAAGCATTGGAGTTGTTAATTCACAAATCAATACAACAGCTGCCGTAGTAGAAACTAAACGAGAAGGGCCTGTTGTTGATGAGAGTGATGACTACCGCAGCGAATGTGAAAACTGCAATATGAGACAGACTCCTGGGTACGAAGAAGACTTAGTTACCATGACACTTCATCGTAGAACTGGTGAACAGTGTGATCAACATTTTTACTGTAGAGCATCTCTTACACTGCCTACCCACCCCAGGAAGCAGCTAAGGTATTGTAATGCAACTTTAAATGGTGATCTAAAATTATGTTCATAATTTATATTTCTTAACTATTTATTGTTTTAAACATTATTTCTTTAATTGATGTGAAAATAGCTGATTTTAGATTTAACGAGAAATGTAGAAAATGGTCAGAGATGCTGCTAATTCAAGTCATGGGTTTGAGTTTGAGTCTATATTCCTCTGTACTAATGATGATCTAAAAGTGAGACTAAAACAATATGTTATATGTTGTAAGGTCCATAAGTTTCAGGCCTGTCCCGCTTCCCCTCCTTCAAACGTGCTGGGACCTGCACACCCATGCAGGTCCATGACTGCTCACTCCATACCCATACCCACGCACTTCCTAAATCCTGTCAGTCAGTGTCCAGCCTTGGAGGAAACTCCCCATTTTTAGAATGTTCAAACTCCGTACGGTGAGTACCGTACGGTTATTAAATTCTTTTGTAAAGAGGATCTTACTCCTGTGCAAATTAAAGAGCGCTTGGATTGTGTATACGGGCAGTCCTCCTCCTCGTATTCCACAGTGAAAGAATGGGCAAAATTATTTAAGTTAGATAGAGAACGTCTAGATGATGACCCGCGTCCCGGTCGCCCATTGGAAGCTGTCATTTCGGAAACAATCCAACTAGTGGAATCTGAATTGCTGTCTGACCGGCGACTGAAAACCAAGGAAATAGCAGCGAGGTTGGGGCAAAAACAAGTGTTTTGAGAATCATCAAAGAACATTTGCGTATGAACAAGGTTAGTGCAAGATGGGTTCCAAAAATTCTTTCAGCTGCTCAAAAACAGGAACGAGTTCACTGCTGCAATGAATTTAGGCGATTTAACACTGACGAAGAGCCCAAGCAGCAGTGGAAGAACATTTTTTTAACAAAGAAGAAAATTATTTTTTTCATGGTAGAGAAATGTTGCCAAAGCATTGTAGTAAGTGTGTTGAACTTAGAGGAGAATATATTGAAAAACAGTAAGACCAGTTTTTTTCTTTCACCTTACCTTCTATCCTAGGCCGGAAACTTTTGGACCTTACTATGTACATATTGGCTTGTTTAATTTCATTTATCAAACCTATGGCTATTTTCTACATTGCTTATTATATCTATCGTCAGCCATTTTCAATACTAAATTGGAACATTTCTCTGGATGCCAAAAATATCGAAGAAACGGGCAATTGAACAAGTATAAATAGAAGAAAATAACATTAACAGTAGCGAACACAGAAATACTTAGAATGATAAATGAATAAAATATAACATGCCAAAGGTTGAATTATAAAATTATTGATGCAAATTTTAAAAATAACAAGCGAGAAAGGAATTATATAAAATATTTTAAGATAATAAAATCACCTGAGAAATAGGTTTACAATCAATAATGTATGAAATGTAACTGGTGAAAATTGAAATGAGATTAATATTAAATATTTTTATTTGAAAAGAAAAGATATGTCCAGGACCGGGACTCGAACCCGGGTCTTCCAGATCGCTATTCTGGGTCTCTACCAACTGAGCCATCCTGGCTGTATCAGGCTCGCTCCCTGGTCAGGGTCATCCTTTCTTTTCACTGATCCGACGTCCCCACGTTCTCGCAAGATTTGTGAGTATACGAGGGGAAGAATGTTCTTTGGGTCGGATATTTACACCTGTTGGTTTTATTTCCTTTATGGTGTCACTATCCCCAACACAGTTACTTAGGAAAAGTACAAAAACCATTTAAAAATAATGAAAGTGCACTCTTATTTTGAAATCCTAATTTAAACTAAATCTATCTACCTTTCTCCTTTCTTGTACATTTTTATCTTATGAATAATTTATCATTTTTTAAAACTTTTTTAGGTGTGGCAGTGGTATGCAAGAGGGTGTACCTATGCCTTGTGCTAGAGAAAATTGGTTTAGTAGTATGCCCGAATCCTCAACTTCCGAAGAAGATGAAGAGGAAGAATAACAGATAAGGTACCTAGCTCAAGTCCGATTGCGGCAGGAAACTGGTGTGTGATATTGGAACATACCATTCCAAGCTAGAAAATGCCCAAAATTTAAAACCTATTTCATGATAAGTTACCTATAAGCTAATATTAATTTTATATTTATAAATGTATTGATGTTTTATTATTGTACTACATGATGACAAATGCATTTTGACTTCTTCGAAATACTTTGAAGGCCAGGAAGATTGTAGAAAATTTATTTAACAGATTTAAGTATCATTTTAAATTAAAATAATTTTCATAGTTCCTTTATTAATATTCTTAGTAATATACTGGACTTTAAATAATAGAAATAATATTAGGAATTTTAACCTTTTTACCTCACTGTAAATTTGATTTAATGCCGTTTTTATTGATTTTTTTTCTACTACTTGTAATTTTCTTCTAAATACTATTATGTACATATATATATATATATGTTTTATTTTCATTTTGTCAATATAGAAATTTTATGTGTTTATTTAAAAAAAAAAGGGGGTTATTTAATAAGTAGAATACCATCTATTATACAATTTTAAATTTTATTTGATTATACTTATATATATATATGTATGTATGTCTAATTATACATATGTATAAATATATATACAAATTCATGTTATTATTCTACTTATTAAATAGTGCATTTTTATTTTTAATGAATTTATTCAAATATTGGAGAAAAAGAGATTGGTTGATAATCTATATTTAGGATAATAGTAATATTTTTTATTATTTAATCATTAAAAAAAGTATATAAATTTCTTTATTGTTTATTGGTTAGTCATTTATTAATTAATGTTAGTGTCCAATTGTGTTGAGTACTAAACCATCAGCATATTTTGATTGGTCTCGAGTTGAATTATTTTTATTGAATATTATTATTGTTGCCATATTCAGGAAGGCATTGTCAAAATAGGATTAAACTCAATGTGATTGTTAATGTACAATATTTATATGGGTATACCATAATATTTTTTTTATTATGATTGTTTTTTCCCCCTGTAAGTACTAATAAAAATATACAAAAAAGAAGTTTACAATTTGTAATCAATTGAAATAATTTATTCTTACTTTTATCTCAATCAAATTTTATTTTAAAAATATATGGTGGAAAATCTATCATGACTTTCCTTACTGTTTAGGTTTTTAAGTTCAATAAAAATTTGTTGTGCTTTATCTTTTATTTCATATATTCTTTTGTTAATATTTGTTTGTTGAAAGTTTGCTTTTATTTATGTATCTTTTTGATTTGTGGTAACCATTATCATTTTTACCATTATTTATAGTTTACAAATAATTCTACAATAGGTTTTCCATAGGAATATTTTAACATCTCTTAAAGCTCAAAAACTATGTATCTTTGCTGATATATAAAAAGCCTTAGGAAATATTTTTTTAGTGATTTTATTTGCTTCTAAAGTTGTTTTAAACAATTTGAAAAAAGTATACTTTGTGAATTATTGGCAGTGTTCTTTTCAATATATTTTTTCTGACTTTTCTCGGCAATGGATTTAATTTATTTATGAAGGGCTTTTTGCGGAAGATATCCACCAAGTTTCTTACTAATCGTAATAGGTTTAGGGCTAAAATCTATGTAAAAACACATTTTTTTTATACTGCACATAGTGTACCCTGTTTACTATACAGATAAGGGGGAAAATACCTTTAAATAAAAAAATTAGTAACAAACCCACATCCTAAATAAATAATTGTGCCATAGACTTACCAATGGCTTAGGACATGACTAATAGGAAGTTCTTTATGAAAATACTATCTCCCTTTTCGATCTTGGATCTGCCAAGGTTTTTAGCCTCGATCAGGACATTTATCCCTAATGCCCCACTTGAGGAGTTACAGAAATATTAGAGGAGTTAACGGCTGGTATCATGATTAATACGGTAATGAACATCCTCACTGTGGAGTTTTCTTTGTTTATGAATGAGAAGAACTTTCCACAGTTCAAAAAATTCATTCATAGGTTGAAGTTTTCTATTACAATTTTCGAATTAAATTAATAATTAAAGTTTTCAAATTGAAATAGAGGGAACAATTGCCAGAAGAACATTAGATTACGGATAATATTTTGTACTCAAAGGGCTATGAAACGTGTAGATCCATTGAAAATAAACCTAAAAATGTAGCTGCCAAAGGTAAAAAAAAAAAGAGCTCGAGTCTCACTCTCTAGACTGGTGTTACACCTCCCCTTCCACAAATACCAATATCTAATAATGTTACGAAAGTGAGATAGTTAGCCTATTGAGTGCAGGGTGCTTATGGGATTATTGTGTATGTCGCTGACTTCCTGAGCTAAAAAAACCTGGTCTGGACACTGTACCAGAATGTTCACACTAGTTCCTGAACAACTGATTTCTAACTTGGAAATCACAGTTCAACTGAATAATTTTTGAGGGCTAGGCTTATTGGAGAAATCGTAATTTGTAGAGAATGGTCAGTGTCTTCTCTTTGCATCTCATGCTAAATAAATTGGACAATGCATCAAACTTCTAGCTAACTTAATAAAACCATTTATTAACTATTTTTAAAATTGTAAATAATTTAAAATATTCACAAAACAATCATGTAAAGAATATATTTTGCTTAATTTATCAAATATTGTTTAAAAAAAAACAACTTTGTAAAATAAATTAATTATAAAATTGTACAATTTAACTTACAACTTTGCTTAACCGATGTAAAAATAAAAAATAAGTATTCATTTTTTTTCACAAATTTTTTTATCTTCAATATTTACGCCATAATCAGAATTAAATTATTTAAACTAAAAAGCCACTAACATACATAACATGGTATCAAGTGAGAAATATTTTAATATAATATTAAGATAAATAAAAAAGTAATGGTTTATGTATCTCATGCTTTTCAATGTACTCTGTAACACTTGTAATTTTATTTGATTCTAGTGATTCTTGAAAATCCTATAATTATGTTTAAATTCATAAACAATTATTTTTAAAAACAAAACACCTTTTGTTAACTGCTCAGTAATAAAATAGGTGCCTAAAATATAGACTATTAGAAGTGAACCATTTTTTGGATAGGTTTTCGTAATAATATTTTGCTTTATTATCATATTTAGTTAGAAGGTTTGATTTTGTGACTAATAAGAAGAACTGAACCATCTTAGTATATTTAAATTAAAACATGCATCGAAAGAAATTTTAATTTAGTGATGTAATAAACTTAGTTTCATCATATATTAATATATACATGATCTACAGATTAACTTTACTTTTAAATACTCTCTTACATTGCCATGGCAAACATTTTTTATCCATTTATCATGCATTTCGCCTAGTTTAGACCCTGTCCTCAAATTCTTTATTGATGGTTCACTGGCAGTACTGCAAACTTAGTCTGAGAACTTTACCATTAACCATCTTCTCTGTTGAAATTTTCAGGGAGCTTTACTATTTCGATCTACTTCAATATCCTCCTTTCTGTCACATCACTACACTTTTTAACTACTCTGATTTTGTCAAATTCAATAACATGCTTTGTGCTCACAAACTGTTTTACCAATGCTTGAGATGGCTTGCTATCTATCTTCTATACGCTTCTGATATGTTCTGCAACTCTTCTACATAATAGTTTTTCTGTTTGTCCAGTACACTGCTTCCCACAGGAACATAGTACGCTGTAGATTCCTGGCGTCTTGAGACCTACCTTTTGCATTACGCAGAACCTGCGTCTATTACGTAAGAAACTGCTTTTCTGTCAGTGGTGTAACTTGTCCTTATTTTGAACTTCTTTAAGACTTTGGCTATTTTCTCCATATTGCCCTTGACATATGGAATCACCGCTCTCTTTATTTCTTCTGTTTCAACAAGCTTGCAGTATGGCAAGCAAAACTTCGACAAAGAATTTGATGACATGGTCGAAACCAAAAGAAATACTTGATGAATGGATCAAACTTAATTATTATTTATTACTAATATAAGTGTTTAAATATATATATTTTTTCCCACACTCTATTAACAAGCAATGTCCCAGTCCTGACTAAAAGTATTAAGTGGGTTTTTACTGTATAACTAAATCATAATTAATTATTTCAAATTTTAAAAACTCAAGTTAAATTATAAATTTTTTTAAAACATCTAAAATTTATTTTCAATAACTGATATTCATTCACTTTATAAATATTTTATTTTTCTGCCAGCACCCAATTTGTGTCTTGTCATCCTATTTAATTTTTTTTTTTATTAATATTTTTAGTTCTGATGACATTTTTGAAAAATGTTCACAGCGGCAGTAGTGTGCCCCAACTTGTCATCTATAATAAATTTATGCTTGTGCAATTAACCTTGTCTTCAAATACCTAGAAGATACATAAAAAAAGAAGGTAACTCTTAGATCTAAAACTTCATAGAATCAAACAGAGGACTCCATTATGGACAAAAATGTATCTGCTATAACATGTTTAACATTTTAATCAGGTGTCTTCAAACATCAAGAAGCCTACACTGTTTAATAAAAATCACTTTGAAATGAAAAAAAAAAAAAGCCAAAATACCATTACAAAATGAGTGTTATAAAAAAAAACCTTTTAATTTAATAATGAATGAATATCTGTTTGAAACTCTTTGAATTTAGTATTAACATAGATAAAAGAATAAAAAATATTGCCAGTTATAATCGAATTTGTTAGATCCCATATTAAGAAAATTAGTTGTGTACATACCATTTTAGCTACAGTTAACATGTTATCCTGTTTTTCTCCAAACCATTTTTTTTTTTTTTTTTAAAGCATCAACATATTTCATTTAAAAAAAAAAAAAATTAACGGCATATTTTAATAATGTTTTTATTTTTACCAGTTTCAATAAATTTCACATGAATCCATTTAATTTTATTATTACTATTATCTTAGTGATTATCTTCCTTAGTAAAACTATTTTGTTACTTTATTTACAGTTTACGTAGTTTGCTAGATATAAATAGCAACCTGTGATATTGGCACCTCAATGGACATTTAATTTAATATACGAGCTGGATTTTTAGTATTATTATTATTATACCATAAAAAGTTTTTGGAAAGTTCAATGTGAATTGATTCGTCAGAATAAACGATCTCATCATGTTTAACTTCCTAAAGAACACTAACCTTTTTAATTAATACGTGATGATTTCAAATCAGAGTTATTAGACTTACATATTGCTATTTATTTTAATATAATAAGTGAAAGCAAAATAGAAATTGACTATTTAATTTTTCTATTTATTCAAAATTGTGTATTTTATATTTCCTGCTTTGATGGTAATAAATATAATTTTATAGGTAGAGTTGACTTTAGATGTAATTTCAATAATTTGAAGAACACAATTATAAATGGATCCTATTTTTAATTGTCTCAGTTATATATTAATATTACTCATTTGAGTATATAAGTTTTAATGTAGGATGGAAATAGTTGGGGGTGCAGTCAAAATTACACTACAAATAAGTGGAAACCTATTATATTTTATGTGTCCTGACGTTTCGACCTACTTTGTAGGTCATCTTCAGGGCCAATAGGAGTGGCTACTCGGTGTAGAAGGTAACTGGAAAGTTCAATGTGAATTGATTCGTCAGAATAAACGATCTCATGATGTTTAACTTCCTAAAGAATACTAACCTTTTTAATTAATACATGATGATTTTAAATCAGAGTTATTAGACTTACATATTGCTATTTATTTTAATATAATAAGTGAAAGGAAAATAGAAATTGACTATTTAATTTTTCTATTTATTCATAGGCCAGTTACTTTCTGCACCGAGTAGCCACTCCTATTAGCCCTGAAGATGACCTACACAGTAGGTCGAAACGTCGGCGCACATAAAATATAATAGGTTTCCACTTATTTCTTGTGCTATTTTTGACTGCACCCCCAACTATTTCCATCCTACATTAGTACCTACCAGTCAACGAATTTCTTTCCTTCCTATATAAGTTTTAGTTTAATTCAATTTCCATTATTGCTTTTCTCTATTCCATTTTTCTTTTATCATTTCTACCCTACTCAAAATAGTCAAACATTCAGCTTATTAATTTGTTTTTAATCCATTACTCAACATCTTTATCAATAATTATTACTTTAAAAATATATTGGCTAAAATAAACCCTAGATAATTTAATCTTGTTAAAAACCAATAAAATACCGACTGTCCTCCATCAACAACAGTGCCATGTTTGAACTTATTTTCAGGAATCTTGAAACGTGGCATTCCTGTAATTCTAAAATTCAGAAAATATTATGAAAATACTAATTAACACTCCTAATTCACAAATTATTAACCTTAATTATTTGATCAAAGTTGAAGTTATGACATTACTTTTTCGTGCTTTTTTTTTCTTTTTGTAATTCTTATGTTTTAAGATTGACCAGAAATCGGTAATTAGCTTCCTGTTGTCAGACATTTTAAGCAAACTTGTTACCTTATTAAATGTTCCCGAAATCCCCTTATAAAAAAGCAAATTGATCCTTCAATTATAGTAACAGTAGCAGTGTCAGACAAAACAAAATTTCAATTATAATCTAATTTACATGGAAGAATGGAAGCAGTATAATAATTGGTTATAGGTATAAATTGATGAAAATGCAATGGTAATTTCAGACCGAAATTATAATTACATTTTAATCATTTATTATAGTGACCAATTATGACATTGTTACTCAATTAATTCTTCCAAACAGAGAATAATTCCAATTATAATTGATATTTTATGTTTATCAGCTCATTTACAAGATATATTTATAATGGTCCAATTTATTTATTTGTTATGTTACAGTGTTTTTTGTTGTTTTGATTTTTTATTAAACTACAAAAATAATAATATAATGTGTTTTAGTTGTACTAATGACATATATTCAGTGTAAGTTTTATAAATTAAGTTTAAAATAATTAATCTGAGGAAGTTATTTTAAACCAAATAACTTAAAAGTTGTTTGGAAATTATAATTTATTTTAATTTGATTTAATTATGCTATCAATGTTTGCAATATACGTAGTAAGGTCCATAAGTTTCCGGGCTGTCCAAGCAGGAAAAGGAAGCACCCCTCCTTCAAACGTGCCGGGACCTGCACGCCTATGCATGTCCATGCCTGCTCACTCCATACCCATCGCCTGCACTTCCTCAGTCCTGTCAGTCACTGTCCAGCCTTGAAGGAAACTCCCCATTTTTACAATGTTCAAACTCGAGTACCGTGCTGTTATTAAATTCTTTTGTATAGGTCTTACTACTGTGCAAATTAAAGAGCGCTTGGATTGTGTATATGGGCAGTCCTCCCCCTCGTATTCCACAGTGAAAGAATGGGCAAAATTATTTAAGTTAGGGAGGGAACGTCTAGAAGATGACCCGCGTCCCGGTCGCCCATGGAAGCTGTCACTTCTGAAACAATCCAATTTGTGGAGTCTGCAATTGCTGTCTGACCGGTGACTGAAAACCAAGGAAATAGCAGCGAGGTTGGGGCTTTCTAAAACAAGTGTTTTGTGGATCATCAAAGAACATTTGCATATGAAGGTTAGTGCAAGATGGGTTCCAAAAATTCTTTCAGCTGCTCAAAAAGAGGAACGAGTTCACTCCTGCAATGAATTTAGGCGATTTAACACTGAAGAAGAGCTCCAAGCAGCAGTGGAAGAACATTTTTTAACAAAGAAGAAAATTATTTTTTTCATGGTATAGAAATGTCGCCATAGCGTTGTATTAAGTGTGTTGAACTTAGAGGAAAATATATTGAAAAACAGTAAGACCAGTTTTTTTCTTTCACCTTTCCTTCTACCCAGGCCGGAAACTTTTGCACCTTACTACATATGTATATAGATGGTAGAACATCATCTGTGCTGTATATCATGGAAAAATAATAGGGTCCAGTCATTATTGTTTTTTTTATTGCAGAAGTTATTTCTATCAACATTAGAAATAAATGCAAATATATTACCAAATTCTAATTACTTTACATAAAAGGAGAGTCTGTTTTTTATTTGTTAGCACAAAACGCTGAACCAAGTTTAAAACTCCTGAACCAATCTTCACCGACCAAATTTCAACAAAACTATCTAAGTCTCCAGGTGGTTTAACTATAATAAAATCCTACTGATAGCTTTATAGGGGCAGCCCAACTGCCCAAAAAACACTACCACTAGAGTAGAACTTGGTTCAGAAGATTTTAATGAAACTGGCCTAAAATCTACTTTATATCCTTTAACTATGCATACATGAGCTAAATAACAGAAAGATGTGTAAGAAAATAACATCTTATTTTCGCATAACTGGGAAAGTATGCATTTTTCATTAATAATATAATTTCCCATTGTGAAAGTTGTGAAGTTTTCTATGAAATAAAAAACAAAAATCGAAACTGGACTGTTATTACTTTAGATATAGTACAATGAACACTATCCTGATTTGGATGAAATAAATGATTGCTTGGATAAATAGCAAGACATAATCATGATCCTGTGTTAGGAAAGCTTTAAAACTGTTCAAATTATGGATCTAAGCATTTCAATGGCCCCGAGTTAGAAAAAACCTATGGTATATTTCCACATTGGTCAGTCTTTGCCATGATTATCTCATGAGTGAGTGAATGATTCTACATGTTTGATTTTTGACAAATTATTTATTACATGTAATAATTTATGTAGTAATAATCAATAATTAATTATATAATGATAACTTAAGAATTTATTTAATAAATTTAATTGTCGTAAAATCAACTGATATTGAAACAATGTCGGTCATCTAGTATTGAATAAATAAGGGTAAGATTAGTACAATTGAAAATAAAATAAGTAAGGAGGATAAACAATGTATATAAGTGGTTATATATATCTAATTATATTATATATTAATTATTTTAATGTGAAATTTTTTATTTCCTTTGCAATGCCAATTTGCAAATATCTAACTGAATATGTAACATAAGGTGAATTTATTATGAGTATAATATTAGGAATAAAACATTTGACTAGTTTAATTAATAAATCAGCTATCTTACATTTGCAACCATAATTCAAAACTATTTTTCTTAATTCCACAGGTTTTCGGTTATATCCCATTGACGTTGCATTGATAACATTATTAAATATTTAAATGTTATAGCTTGCATATTTGGTTAAATTTTAGATCTGAAGACAAACTTAATGAATAGAAACTTTTTAAGTTTTGCAATAAAAAAAAAAAAGATTGAATAAGTTTTCATTGTTTGCAGTTTATAGTTTTTAGTTGTATTTACACGCATTTTTCAGGCTGTGACTAGTTATTGAAGATAATACACTAATAAGCCTATGGAAAGAGATGTGTACATACTATTAGGGGATTGATGTTATTGCTAACTTGGAAAATATTTATGATTTCATTAGTTTTAATTTTATGTGATTCAGTTTTAAAATTCATTCTTGAATGTTTTTATAAATTAAATTTATCTTTAAATTATTCTTTGATTCATTTTCTCGCTGATAAGTTTGATGAGGTTAGTTATATATATTTTTTTAATAATTTCAATAATTGCCATTGTACATACATCGAAGGAAAATAATGATAATTCTGGGTGTTGAAGTAATAAGAAAATCTATTTGAATTTTTTTTGTAAACCTACTTCATCCAGGTGTTATTATTGTTATAGAATTAATAATAAGCTTTTTAATTGATATTTTTTATGAATTGTATCAAACATATTTAATTTAACTACTAGTGATGTTCTACTTTTTTTTTTATTCATTTCAAATTGTTTCCTGAATGTTTCACATTTGTGGTGTGGCTTTAAAAAACAAAAAATAAAACAGATTAATGTCAAAATCTTCTGTTGGTTTTCTTTACTTTCAACTTTACTCCCTTCATATATACTACTCTTTATATGAATACAATAATTCTGTTAATTTTATTTTGTAATTCTTTCTTCTGAAACTTCAAAATGGCAATTTTTTTGGCAAACAGTGTAATTCGCTAATTTTTTTTCTCATAGCTTTTACCACCTTGCTATTTGTTCAGAAAAAGTGCCACAAGAATGGAGTGAGTCTATCATTGTGCCAATTTTTAAATAGGAAGGTGACAATGAAGTATATGGTTGGCAAGGTCAAGATAGGTGGAAATTTGGAAGATGCATTCCCAGTGAGGTCAGGACTCCAACAACTGGGCACTGGCCCCAATGCTGTTTAACATCGTCGTAAATACGGTTATTAAAAGAGCAGAATTAATACCCTACATTTGGATTGATACACCAATAGGGACAATTTTTTTGCATGACGCAAGTTATGGCATTTTTGGATGATGTCATTAATGAGAGGACACAACAAAGCATCTGGGACACTCTGGACAAGGGAGGAGAAGTGAAATACAGAATAGTGGTAGCTAACTGAGCGTATCTCAGCCTGTCTAAACTGTTTGGAAGTAGACTGCTCAGTCGTACAAGCAAGCTGAGAACGTATATAATCCTCGTCCGACCCATCATGACATATGCATTGCAAACCTGGGTATTGAGTAAAGCATCTGCTGAGCGTATTAACAGGTTCGAGAGAAAAATATTGAGACAGATTTATGGACCTGTTAAGTAAAATGGCTTGTTTTAACTTCGAAAAAAACAAGTTATACACACTTTATGATAACTTAAGTGTCTCACAATTTGTAAGGATGGCTGGGGCACATAATTAGGATGACTGAGGAAAAGACTGTACAACGGAAAACATGATGGAGTAAGACATTGTGGAAGATGGAAGGATGCTGTCGCTAAGGATCTGAAGAGAACATGTGTATCTATCAGACACAAGGAAGATGATGTAGAGGAAATTCTAAGAAAATTAAGGAATTACAAACCATCACAATTGAATGTCATCCTGGCTAAATTCCTGAACAACTATTAACTAAACAACTGGAATTAATTGCTGTGTTTTGTGAAGGAGGAGAGATCCTGGGAAACTTGAAACAGGAAAACTTTAAAATACAGCCTAAAAGATATTTTAATATTTTCGTATATTATATATCTGATGAAGACAAATCACAGTTATTCAGTCAATTCCTTTCAAAAACTTTTCAACCACATCCTGATATCATGAATCCGTCTCACCATGAATATGTACAAAGAGAGTTAAATATTCCCCTTCAAATGACCCTTCCTCCCAAAGCATTCCATCCTTCAGAAATGTCGAATATTATTCACAGATTACCTTCTCGCAAAGCTCCTGGACACGACTTCATCACGACCCACTTCCTAGAAAAGCCATTCTAATCCTCCCCTACATATATAAAGCTATACTCCGGACTACATATTTTCCTAACCTCAGGAAATTATCCGTCGTAAAAATGACACCTAAACCTAAAAAGAAACCCGAATACCCTTCCTCTTACCGCCCTATCTCACTTTTACCATCTATGGGTAAAATCCTGGAAAAGCTCATCCTGAAACGATTGTACCCCATCCTGAATGCAAATCACATTATCCCAGATCACCAGTTTGGATTCAGAACATCCCACTCCACTATCCAGCAATGTCATCCTGTGGTGGATGTTGTTTCCTCGGCTTTGGAACGTAGATTGTATTGTCCAGCGGTCTTCCTTGATGTTGAAAAGCTGCGAGCAAGTTCCTTAACAGGAGCGGTGAGCAGTGTACACCCACGAGGGCCCTTCAGCCTGAATAGCATCCTTTATTCCACCCCAGAGATGATTTTCAGAAATTTCTAGCAGTTTCTTTCTCACTATTTCATAGCATGTTTAAACACAAATGTCCATCGTAAAACCACAAAGAATTTTAGGAACCTGATATCTTTATTTTAATACCAAATTCAGATCGGGAAAATTAATATTTATATCTTTCGAAATTGCAAGATCGCCGTTTCAGGGTACTGCAACGTTTACTAGATAAACGCTCTAAGACTCCAATTAATTGCAAAAGACTCTTTCTGAATGTATCTCCCGATGCTTTAAATAAACAACTGGAATTAATTGGTGTGTTATGTGAAGTTGGAGAGATCCCGGGAAACTTGAAAATAAAACCTAAAAGATATTTTAATATTTTTTATTAATGAACTGTAAAATTAAAATTGAACTTGAACAGTAAAATTTGGCACATCCTTTAACAGTACCAGTATCGGATCGATATGCCTGATATTCAATCCCTTGCTGAACGAAGAAGATGTGGAGATATTTGTAAAATAATACATCATTCCAGTTATTGGAGAAATTAGGCTCTCTGACTTTGAAGGATCAGAACCAAGTCAACAAATGGAAACTTAGAAGAGCTGACAGATTGTTGGAGGGATATTTAAGCTGGCGAGGATTAACATGATTTGATGCTATCTTTCTGAAGCAGAGAAGTACCAAAGTAGTGGAGAGTTAATATATCCTTTTTTTAAAAAACAGGACCATCTAAAGTTCACGAGTTACAATGGAATATCTCTCCCATCTTCTATAAGATTTCTCTAGCGTCCTTTTTAACAAACATTTTATCCACTTATAATCGGGAATACCGAAGTACATTTTTAGCCAAAATTTTCATACGCTGGACCCAAAAATTACAAAACAGTGCCCAACCATGGGGTATCAACAATGAAGTAAAATTCAAGTAAATATATAAAGGTTTTGAAGGTAATCCAATGTTTAGTAAAGTCCCTTACAGGTTTGAGGAGGTAATGGAGCTCAACCAAATCGCATCCGAAATATGTCAAAACAGGTCTCTTATGACATGTCGGTGGTAATTAAAAAACGATTGGCTATGACGAACAGTTGTAACCTCGGACTTCTCAAGACTGTAGGTATCTCTGCATACAAACTAAACGTTTTGTTTGACATTGATCCGCTCTGTTCTTACAGATATATCACACCTGAGCAATCACAAAGAAGGCAACGAATGTATATTTAATGATATTTGAAATAAAAACATAGCGCAGAATCGACCCAGTGAGAGTTTAAAGACCTGGGGAACCAAAAGGAATAGAGACCTCTTCTTCTTAAGGTGCCGTCTTCTGTGGAAGATTGGCGATCGTCATGATTGTTTGCATCTTGTTGGTTGCTACTCTGAAGGGGTAGCAACTGATTATCAGTTAAACCATTCTTTCGGATTACGGAGTCACGAAATTCGGCTTCCTGCGCCGTGCTGATGATTTCCCTTCCGAGACTATCTGAAAGTCTGGTAACTTGGCCCTACCTCATAATGTGGCCTTCCCACAATAATACGGTATTGTAGTTTTATTATTTTAATTTCAGTGTTTAATTCTGTTTCATTTGAGGGTCTTCGCAAGACTTCCTCTTTCGCAACTCAGTCAAATATGTATACTGGTATACTCGTTCGATGCTCTAATTTTCACAATTAGTAGAATGCTAGGGCTTAGGGTTTTGGTGAACACGAATTTTGTTTTGCTGAGATTCATATTTAACTGCATCCATTACTGACGTCATGTTCCTTTTGTTCTATTCTTTGTAAGTAGTTACCATTTTCGCTTAACAACATAGTGTCGTCTGCGAACCTAGTGCTTGAACTATGAGTATGTACCTCATTAACCAAAACTCCAGACCTTTCTTTAAATAATGATTCTTTCGTGATAGTTTTTGAATGTAAATTAAATAGCAATGGAGATTTATAGAGATTAAATAAATAACACATCCTTGTCTAATCTTGGTATCTTCCGTCTGTATAATGTCTATTCTAATATTTGGGGTTTGGTTGTAATATAAGTTTTCTACAATAATTATATCTTGAGAGCCTAGTTCAATCCATATTTAGACTGGAGTCAGACTAGCCCAAGATTCAATGAGGCGATTGCCAACCCCCTCTAGGGAGAAGGCGCGGCATAGAGAGAAAAGAGAGTATAAACATACAACTATATAATAATATGTAATTATAATAATGTAACAAGTAAATAGAGAGAAAGATGTATAATGACATGGGATAAAGGTAAGTAGAGAAACTACCTATTGGTAGTACTCGAATAACAAATTCAAAATATAAGGTCACGAAACCATCTTTTTAGAGAACTACTTAAAAAGCATTGAAAAACTATTTGAAAAAAGAAAATAAGAAAAGGCCTTTTCAAATCGCTTTTTTAAGCTGGCAAAAATATATGAACAAAAACTTTTCAACATTTCAGCAATTTATATAACATTAGTACAAATCAACACTACACCTTGTTTTGCTAATGCTAATTTTTCAACTGCTGGATATTGAGGGATCTTTTTTTGGGAGGTGTATTTGACCGAATTAAAATGTTTTTCCATTACAAAGCTGTAGGCTCCATAAAAATTTTCTTTTTGCTTTTGACAGAATCGTCGTATTAGGCCGTCATTGACCACACCAACCAATATACAAACCATTTCATTTTGGCACTCATTCGACTCAGACATTAATACACTTTACTAAATTTTTCAATAGAATGTACCTTTGTAAAACAAATATAGATTATAATATAATATTAAGTTCTAAGGATTCTGACCAGGTTCTTTGGCGTCGAGTTTGAAAAATTAAATCAGTACACCAGCTTAGGAAAAAAACTAGATTTGTTTGTTTTATTTAATTCTTAGATTCTACTTATTTTATAAAGATAAAACCAGGAATTTTTAGAGGAGTTATTTTTTTCTCCTAAGATTGCAAAGATTAATTATAGATTAAAATCAACAAGAAACATTACTGTATAAAAAATATAACACGTGTAATAATTATAATGTAGTAAAACATAAGAAATACTTAAAAGTTCATAACTAATATGTATATATTTTTTGGAGCAATATGTTAAAATATCTTCAGTATTTGAGTACTATTCATATACTTCTAACAGGGAAGGTAACAAGGTGACAGAAGATTTGGCGGGAAATATGGTGGGGTGTTGTGTTTTATAACAATTAATTGTGTTATGTAGTGTTGTGGTAGTCAGTGTTTGTTGATTGTTAAATCTATTATGAAATTGAAATGAATAGGAGAGAAGAATACAGGACAATTCATCAGAACAGCTTACGTTTCCTGAAAAATGCTAAGAATTTGCCCTGTAAGAGTTGTTGATTTTTATAAAACCATTTCATATACATATATACTGTCGTTGATTACAATACTGTTTTTAGATCTCACCAATAAAAAGATCATACCATATCAAATTTTTAACACTGGACCGATTGATGTTAATGATTCTTTTGTGAAGAAAATTGATACCCTGCTTCAAAAAAAATTTCCTGAATTCGAGACTAATGTTTCTTTAATAAACGGTTTAACTTTCTCATGCCCTTCATTGCTGGTAGGTGTTTTTATATTATTACTTGTAACTATATTTTTTAATATGAACTTAGTTTTCGATATATATGGTTTTTCTTAAATACAGTTTCAGGTTAATCTGAATAATGGTACCAAGCTTTATGAATCTATGACTATTACCGTTTCTGAAACTGAAGAAGATGGTACTGTTTCTTGGCCATTGTTGTTGGTTTTAAAACAACCAAAAAAGGACTCATTAATGAAAATTCACCAATTTATCCAAAGGACTTTTAGATGTAGTTTGAGACCCATTCAGCTCACAGAGTCTGACATATTATGGTTGATAGGTAATTATATTTACTATTTCATGAAAAAAACAAAACAAGGGATTTTAACCAATCAGAAGTGATAATCAAAAAGTGGTTTAGGTATTTTTTTTTACCCTTGACTTATTAAACATCGGATAAGCTGGTTATAAAGCTATGTATACAGGATATGGTAAAAAAGGCATAGCACTGTTGTACTTTAAATCATGGTTCTTAAATGTATTTAGTTGGGGTAAGAAATTTTTAAGCAGACCTCTTCCCAGCCCTAGTGTTGGCTCAAACAGTCTTAAAGCCATAACATTATTTTAGATATTGTTGAAATCTATTGTTGTATCATTTAACGAAGAGTCTTGCGCATGGTTAGTGATAAATCTTAGATATAGTATAATATAAAAGATTTAAAATGTTTTCGAAAATAAATAAAAATGTTGTTCATAATAGTGAATACATTAAACTTACAAATACATTTATCAGTCAAATATTGGCCATAATAGACCGTAATATAATGTTTTCTGTAAAAAATGAGATGGGGTACTACTTACTTATTCATGGGGTGAATTTACTACTTTACTTAATTAACTAATTAATTAAGTTTTTGATTATTTTCATTAGTCATTAGCTATGGCTAATTGGACAATGCTACAATGGGAGCCCTAAATTTTGCCTATCCAGGTGTAAATAGGATAGGAATCTTTAATGAGTGCTTGATACCAGAGGATAGGATCCTCATTTTACGCCCCTTGATTTTTTAGGATTTTTTAATCCCTTTTAAAAAAATCCCAGGGCCACCTGGTGGACAGTGAACCTGTGACCTTGGGCATAGAAATTTGTTGTGCTGATCATTACACCATAGGCTA
The DNA here is from genome assembly GCA_964056705.1 of Troilus luridus. Classification (NCBI taxonomy): domain Eukaryota; kingdom Metazoa; phylum Arthropoda; class Insecta; order Hemiptera; family Pentatomidae; genus Troilus; species Troilus luridus. The sequence continues at coordinate 76,901,212 of OZ057413.1, read as the reverse complement.
CCCGATTATATAACTCTAATTCAAATCAACAGTGAAACACTTTTCAACTTTCAACTTTGAAGAACCATGAGGTATTAGGTGTAGTGACGTAACCTCACTTCAAACTGTGAGGGATAGAAAATGAATGGAACATATCTGTGATTACTAATGTGCATAAAACTAAGTAATAAATCCTTTTTTTTATTAGGAAAAAATTGTGATCAGGGTATTGCTCTAAAAATTATATTCTATCCAAATCTCTTGAAAGTGCCTTCTAGGGAATTGACGTTTAGTATTGGAGATTTAATCAAATTTTGATTTTTTCAAATGTTAATAAGGTATTTGATTAAATGTTTTCATAAAATTTGTTTTCCAAACTTTGTTTTATAAATTTTATAGGTATAACTGTAAATGAAACTTTGAAAAGAAACCTTAACTGTGGTATGAGCCTAACTTGCAAACTCCCTACAAAGAGTGCTGCAGAAATTGATATCTACTTTAATGAAGACGTATTATCAGCATTGTGGGATAGGTAATCTACACTTTATGTACTTTTGCTGTAAGATTCATATGCTCTAAATATCACTATCCGTGGCTTGATGATTTAACAAAACATTTTGGTAGTTTTTGGTTTACTCTGAAATGTTTCAAATCTAAATGTTTAATCGAGCTAACATCTATAAGTCCATAAGCATCTATGACTAATATATTATAATTTATTTTATTTTATTTGTTACTAATTTTTAAATATTTTTATTTGAAAAGAAAAGATATCTCCAGGACCGGGACTCGAATCCGGGTCTTCCAGATCACTAGTCTGGGACTCTACCATTTGAGCTATCCTGGGCCCTAATGAAGCACCCTTCTCGGTCGTGGTCATATCTTTTCTTTTCAAATAAAAATATTTAAAATTAGTAACAAATAAAATAAAATGAATTATAATAGTATTTAATGAATTATAATAATTGCGAGAACATGGGGACTTAGGATCAGTGAAAAGAAAAGATATGACCACAACCGAGAAGCGTGCTTTATTAGGGCTCAAGATAGCTCAAATGGTAGAGTCCCAGACTAGTGATCTGGAAGACCCGGGTTCCAGTCCCGGTCCTGGACATATCTTTTCTTTTCAAATAAAAATATGACTAATATAGTTATAATTGTTGAAACATCCAATTCTAGATCAAATTATTTATTATTTTATTTTTATTTATCGGCTCGACAGGCGCCTGAAGCTGCCCTTGGCCCTCTCAACTGCCTTCTCCCACTCATTTTGGTCAGCAGCATGTCCTCTGGACTCTCCAATCATCCTCAAGTCCTCAGCCACTGCGTCCTTCCATCTTCCTTTCGGTCTTCCACGTGGCCTGGCTCCGTCCGGGGTTCCATAATATAATTTCTTTGCTGCTCTCCCATCATCCATTCTGACAAGGTGTCCCACCCATTTGAAGCGCTGAATTCGCACGAAATGGGAAACTCGGAAATTGTCGTATAAGTCGTATATCTCTTTGTTCTTTCTTAAACGGTATATACCATTTTCCCTAACAGGCCCCATGATGCGCCTCAACACTTTCCTTTCAAACCTGTCAATCTTTTCAGCCAGGATCTTTCGTAGGGTCCAGGTTGCACAGACATAGGTCAGTACAGGTCGGATGATTGCTTTAGAGAGCTTCATTTTGGTACCCCGACTTCGTAGTTTACTACAGAGTAAACTTCTTAGGGCAAAAAATGCGATTTTGAGTTTCTTCTTCTTCATCTACCTGATTATTTACTATGGAGCCGAGATATTTAAAACTAGAAACGGATTGGAATGCATAGTGTCCCACAACATATTGCTTCGGCGGGTTTATAGGCGTTTTCTTCCTAAGCACCATAAGTTTCGTTTTATCCTCATTTATGGATAGCCCCATTCTCCCAGCTTCCCTTTGCAATCTTTCACAGGCCTCCTTGATCGCTTTGAGGGACAGTCCAATCAGTGCCACATCATCTGCATAACCAAGCACTTGGGTTGCCTTAGTGAAAATTGTGCCTGACTGATTAAGCTCGGCTCTGTTCACCATCGCTTGGAGGGCAATATTAAATATAAGAGGGGACAGGGGGTCACCCTGTCTAACTCCTGACTTCACCGGAAAAGGTTGGCCCAGCTTCCCATTTATTTTCACTCGACTTACGCTTCCTCTCAGAGTACAAGTTGTAAGTCGAATTAGTTTCGGTGGAATTCCCAACTCTTCCATTGCCAGGAACAGTTCTTATCTGATAATGGAATCATAAGCTGCTTTAAAATCGATAAACAGAATCCATATAACCTTGTTAAATTCCTTTAATTTTCCCATTATTTGCTTTAGGCTGAATATCTGGTCAATAGTCGTTCTGTTCTTTCTGGAACCCCCCTGATAATCACCCAACCGAGGTTCCACAACTTCCACAATTCGGTTGTATAAGATTGGAGAGAATATCTTGTAAGACGTGTTCAGGAGGCTGATTCCCCGGTAATTCTTGCATTCTGTGGAAACACCTTTCTTCTTGAATAACGGTACGATAACTGAATCTATCCAGCTATCCGGCATTTTTTCGGTCTCCCAGATATTAACTATCAGATGAGTCAGTTCCTCAGCCAGTGTTGACCCACCTATCTTCAAAAACTCCGCAGGGATGCCATCTGAGCCTAGAGCCTTGTTATTCTTGAAGTTGTCCAAAACCAGACCAACCTCCTCCGAATCTGGTGGGCTCACTTCATGGTCATTTTCATTTTCTTGAGATTCCATATCCTGGGGTTTAGTAATTCCTGAAAATGCTCCTTCCATCTACATTGCAGATCCTGATCCAGGAAGACCATTTTACCATCTGAACGAGATAAAATTATTACCAAAGGATATATGTTTCCCATAATTACATTCTCTTTTCCATACTAAAGCTCATGATAACTTGTATTTTTGGAAAATATTGAAAGGGAAACGAATGAAAAATTAAATTTTTTTTATAATTTATTATTTTTAAATATTTTTGAGAAAAGATTTGCCCTGGCCGGGATTCATCTCGAGTAGTCCGGTTCACCGTAGCAGTGCTCTAACTAACTGAGCTACAAGGGGTCGCTTCCCAGTCAGGCAAATTCGAACCACGGCCAGGGCTAATATTTTCTCTTCAAAACAAAAATATTTGAAAAATTTAAAACTTTTTGGGACTCAACTCGAAATGACAACCATAGGTCTGACATTGCAGATATGAATCTTGGTAAGGAGCCATTGGTGTCAACATCGAATTTATTAAGATCTCACTTAACCTGACTTTATTCCTACCTTAAAATGCGAGAGATTGATAAACTTATTAAAATAATTTAAAAAAAAACACCACATCCTTAAATGTTGTCATGTTTCAAATCAATTAGATTTTATTTACATCGGTTGTGATTCTGATAAATGAAATTAACTGAATCATTTGCTTCTTTTACTAACTTTATTAGTATAGATGCTTATGGACTTATCTTAACTTAATTAAACATTTTTGTATATTCAGTGTAAATCCAGAACTACCAAAAATTATCATTAAATCTAATACATTACTAATTTTTAATTTTGTTTTAATCTGTTACAGCACTCATGACTCACTCAGTAATATAATACAATTTGAAGAAATAAAAGTCTTGTTTAATCAAATGACATCCCATATAAATAATGTGTATGGTATTGATATATCACAGCTTAGTATAAATAGTTTTTTATTGAAAGGTGTTCGTTTTCAGTTCCATGATCAGGTTAGTAATTCTCATCGTTTTATTTGTTATGTTTAATAAGGAGAGGAAAGAGGGAGAGAGAGAGAAAATAAGAAAACAGCTTGTAGATATTATTTTTATTTATAAATATTTTTATTTGAAAAGAAAAGATTCAAAGAACATTCTTCCCCTCGTATACTTCGCAAAATGCGAGAACGGGGGGGACGACTTAGGATCAGTGAAAAGAAAGGATATGACCATGGCCGGGGAGCGAGCCTGATACAGCCAGGATGGCTCAGTTGGTAAAGTCCCAGAATAGCAATCTGGATGACCTGGGTTCGAGTCCTGGTCCTGGACATATCTTTTCTTTTCAAATAAAAATATTTAAAAATTAGTAACAAATAAAATAAAATATTTTTATTTATGCTTGATATTGTTGTACAAAGCAATTTGCATTCAAAATATATATTTAAAGAATAGATATATGTGCGAAAAATATATGTGACACATTAATGTGCAAAGGTGCAACTATTGCATAGAAATGTGATTTACCATCAAGAAAGCCTTATGTTATTAAATACTACAACTGAACAAATTGATTGACAATATTGATAAATTATGTTCCATAAATGATGGCTATGAGTGTTAATGTTGGCTAATAATTATTACTTTTTCATTCCTAAATCTGGCCACTATAAACTTGCTGATTTTGTATAATGGAAATGACAATAAAATAGATAACCATAAGACATTTTTGCTAAAAGAATAATTATACAATAAATGTTTTGATTGGTCATCAAGGAGAATAATCTGATGAATGCATTACATTTCCTATTGATAAAGATTATATATCACGAGGCGCATAACAGTTGGTAAAACCAATTTAAAAAATAAATAAAAAAATTTTAAATTGTGTTTACTTCAATGAAACTCATGGGTAATACATCTGTAAACTGTATGCCTTTGAGCCACATTCAATAATTTCTCTTTTGATGATAGTAATAATAGAAATAATTTTATTATTTATGATGGAATTTCTTTAATATTTTAAGCTGTTGGGATATCAGATTTAATAATTTTCTAAGATATACATATTTAATTTAAAGTTAGGCATCATTATACCTAATTTTTAATATTTTATTTATTATCTTCTAAAAAACAACAGCTGTTTTGCATTGAATGTGTTATTTATATAATATCTGATTGTTTTATTTCAAATTTAAGTTCATTCTTTGGCATGAAAGATCAATTTCATTATAAAAAATTAGAGAGCACTTGTAATGTGACAATATTTGTCATAGGCCAGCGGCCAGGTACCAAAAAAGGGCTTTACGTTGCAATAAATTGAAGAGAGCTACATTTTTTATATGTTGTAAGGGCATGTCTAACTAGTGGAAATCCAAGTTTGCTACCAAAAAAACGGATGGGAAAACTGTTGGTGGCTGAAAAACCTCGAAATTTTCGGAGTTATTTCAGTTTTTGGCCTATATCTCCTAATTGGTACGTTTTTGATAAAAAATTATAAAAGACCATTTTTAATGTAGATTAAATTTGCTATGATTTGAGTCCAATAGCAGATCTGTAGCTCTAATAGATTTTGAGTTACGTTCCTTTGAAAATTGGTCATTTTCATCATGAGTTTTATGTCCAAAAAATCCAAATTTTATGTTTTTGCTGACTTTCGTGAGGAACACCTGTCGAAGGAGTGCTCCTACAATGAAAGTCATGGGGAATGAAGCTGTAGTTAATTTAATTAGCTTTAATTTAAGTGCAGACCGAGGCCTGAAGGTCTAATAGATTCTGAGTTATGGGCCCTTGGTCGTTTTTACAAATAGTCCAAATATAGGCCAGCGGCCAGGTATTTGAGGGTCGCAAAAATTGAAGAGAGTTGCATTTTTTATATGTTGTAAGGGCATGTCTGAGTAGTGTAAATCCTAGTTTTCAACCGAAAAAACGAATGGGAAAAATTTTGGTGGCCGAAAAACCTTGGGGAGATTACTGTACCAAGGATTGAGATTACTGTATCCAACTGACTTGTAAAATAGTTAAATTTAATGATTTCTCGGGAAAAATTGTTCTTTAACTTTACCCTGAATTGAAACAAATATGATTAAACAATTATATATATATATATATATATATATTCATATATACTACATATACATTTATAAACTTTTATGTGTTTAAACTTTTGGTATGATATTTTGTTAATAGTTTCAGATAAGCGCTGCGAAACCTGAAATGATCTACCTTTTACTGAGTTTTATTGTTTCTGACTGTCTTGTCAGTGTCTGAACACACAGTGATATTAACGGTTAAATATTTGTTAGTATCTTTTTTAATTTGCCAAAGTTTTTTTTTTCAATATTATTTGTTAATGTATTTTTTTCAATTGAACATCAGGATATCACCATAATTTCAAATTTTAATGCTGTACATTTTTTATGTTAAAAAACTATTTTAATTTAAACTAGAAACACCTACAATTTTTGTATGTAAATAAATAAATCTTTGTACTTTTTTTCTTCTTCATCTTACGATATTATTTATCCAATTTTTGGAACTGAATTTAATCTTTTTTTTATCACAACTTAACTTTGAAACTATCATCTGAGAGAAATAATAAAATATTTTAATTATTTAATATGATCTTTATCTAATGCTAATTAAATTTTTATCATATCTATAAGCTTCATTCTTTCTGATGTGATTTTAAATGTACTTATAATAATACTTCTAATTTTAACATTATAAGGCAATAATTAGTGGTATTTTAATTCTGTTTTAACAGAATTAAACTACCTCCTTAAATCCTCTAGTTCCAGTCACCATGGAATCACTTCGTATCGTTAATTTATTGAAGAGACTTGAATCTCTACCACTCACTAGTAATCAGCCTGATTACATAATACTTTCAGGTTTTTTCTAAAGGCTAATTAAACTTGATCTCTAGTCTACAGCCCGATCCTCCTTTAAATATTGGTATTAAGTTGTTGCTAATTCACATTTCATATAGCTTTATATGACAATGAAATGAACCTACACTCTTTTGAGATTACTATTCCCTTTAAGAGGTGAAATTTGATTAAAAAAATTAGTTGTTTAGAAATTAAAATGTTTTAATGTTGTTTTTGTTGCTTGGGACACTTTCTCAACTGAAAATGGCTGACCTGAAAATAAAAATATTAAAAAAAAAAATATATATATAATAAGAAAAGTGATTTATAAGCTTAATTATCTTACTGAAGGATAGCCATTCATTTTGACCACAGTCTTCTCTTGCAGACAAAACTGCATTTTTTAAAGCGTGTACAGCACTCAAAGCAAGGCATACTGGTGGTTCACCAGTAGCTGCAATTTAGACAGGTAAAAATAAAGAAACGTGCAAAAAAATATAATATAATCTAAAATATAAATTTTGTTCCTACCTTTTGAGCGAACAACTCCATAGGGGTTAGGTGCATTCTTCAGTAGTGTAACTCTAAAATCAATTGGGATATCTTTTGGCCCTGGTACCCAATAATTCTGAATAGTATAAAATAACAGTTTCGACATGTTTGATTAACATTAACTTAAATTATATGTATATAAATAACTTTATGTTGATATAATAATTTTATATGGGAAACAAACAAAAAACACAATAATATATAGATTTGGTTAGGTTATTAACTTACTGATGTATTGTGGGTAAGCGTTAGACCTGATTTTAGATCATATACTATATTTTCTGTTAGTAAGTAACCAAGTCCCATCACAAAGCCTCCTTCAACTTGACCTATATCAATATCTGGATTAATACTTTCTCCTGCATCTTGAAGAATGTCAGTTCGATAAATCTGAAAAAATATATACATTTATACTTTATCTCTTTTAATTATATAAAATAAAATTTTAATGCTGAGAATTTTTAAGTTTATACTGACGAATAAGTTATACTCAGTGAGATAGAAAAATATATTAATCTATCTCACAATTTTTAGATCAAAAAAGAGCTTATCGAAGGGATTTCACTCAAAATTCTTCTCCTTACATGTACTTATTCAGAAACAGAAAAACTTGTTTATAAGCTACAAGCTCATCAATTGCCATGCTATGACATTTACCATAGATGAGTGAGTGCAAGGGGGTTTTGGTGATATCCACAAAGAGAGTCCAGTCCCAAGACTGGGAACGAAGAACACATAAATAATAATATAAAACTTTTTAAAAACATCATAATTCCAGGGTATTATTATTCTATGATAATGAGATCATAACCAGAAATTTTTAGTTAGGTAAACTTCCAAAATGCAATGTACATGACACGGATGAAGAGGTTTTGGCAAAGTAATCATTTGTAAAGAAATTTCTAAATGATGCTTGATGTATTTCACTTTCAGTGAATAATTCTATTCAAGGTAAATGTACTTTCTATATGGCACTACAAATATTAACTCTTTTTGAGAGTCTGACTTTCCTCAGGAAATATCAGTATATTAGATTTTATGTGACGTCTATTGATGACCTAATAAATGGTTTCTCATCAATTTATTATCGTCCGAACCAGAAAAGAGAGCATTAAGATTTTTAATTTTAATTTTCCTTGTTTTGTCATATAACTAAAATCACTAAGAATTATTTGATATTATACCTAATTTTCAGTTCAGATTTAAACAGAATCATTCCACCATTCAAGAGGGCATCCTTCAGTAGATTATATATCATTATAATCAAAACAATAATAGCCTTGAATTTTAGCTAATTATCAACAAAATATCCTATGTAAATTTTGGGTAAGAATAGGTTCTGATTTATCAAAAATAAAGCAAAATAGAATATGGAGTACCCCTGGGAATCATATTGGATCCTACCCTTTCCAGTATACATTGCTCTAATATCTCATCTTGAGATAATGAGGTAAAATGAATCAAGAAATATATGTGCTTGCATAGGGTCTCATAAGTAGGTTGGATAAGGATACAGTTGAAACGAGAAATATCTGATCTAAATAAATTTAGTAGATTAAACTGAACTGGCCATTCCATATGAGCTGGTTGGAATGGTAGGATGGCAATGGAGTAGATTCCAGAAGCCTTCTGGAGAAAAAAAAATTGGAAACTGGCAAAACACTATTACGAGAGGTGGTTGAGTGAAAGGGAGTCATGGAGGACAGGATTTGCTTCAGGTTGAAGGACAACAGAAATTAAATAAATGGTCCCAGAAGTGACACCCATTAACAAGATATTTACCTGATATTGACCAGTGAGCACATCTAGTTCTACCTCCGTTACTGCTACCCCATAGGCTTTATAGTTCTTTATTTCTTCATCTTGAGTTTTGTTCCTGTAGATATTTAATTTATTTTATGAGATTTATATCATGCTAGTTTGTTGTAATTTTAAATTTTGCTAATAGTTTATTATTGGTTAAATTGCTTGGACGAGTATTGCTTATATTTGAAATAAAATGACTATTTTATAACCAAATTATTTCTTGCTTCAAATTCAATATTAATTTAACTTTATTAAGTTTTATAAATAATATTGTCATACAATTTTATAGCTTACATGTAAGATGCATTTAAGAGTATATTATCTGCTTTGGCTTGTACTATAATTTCTTCCCATGTGGCATCTTTCATTTGTTTTTTTATAGGTTCCAGTCTTTCATTTAGAATTTCACAAGCCTTCATGGTACTCTGGAAAAATAGTTTAGTATCATATCAATATTAAATGAACCAAAAAGACTTGACGTTACAACTAACCTGTTTACAAACCTCTAACAACAGATTACCTGCTAAGCATATATTTACAATATTACCAATAATGCATTAATCAAAGCTTCGGTTTACCTCTTGGATAATTACTAGTCAGCTTGCACGCTCTGCATATGCACATGTGTAACCTCTCAGTGGACTTATGTCCATGGATCACCACCCAAACAGAAAACCATGAGATCAAACTTAATACAATCTTCCCAACTGTTGGATGTTAACCAATTGGCTCAGCTCTAATCTTTTTAGGAATTCACTCATTACCAAGCCCAACAAGTGTAATAGCACCAGATTTCATCAATGTTATCGTTTTAGTTTTATAGTTTCCATATCTTCACTTAACAGAACCAAATCATCTGCTTACTCTAGATTTAAACCTTCTTTTGAGCATATCAATTTTTTAATGACATATTATTATGTTGGCATTACAATCCACTAGCAAGTCTTGGCCTCCTCCAACATCAATCCCTATGCTCTATCACTGCCTGTTGTTATCCAGATATTTATTACTACTTTCTTGGCATCATTTGCTATGCAATCTGTCTATCTTAACATATTGCTCGACATTAATGACTTGACCCGGTACTTAATTAAAAAATGTAGGTGAAAGCTAATTTTCTTGTTTTAAACCCAAACTTCTAAAACAAAATATAAACAATTCTAACATTATTGAAAATCTTCTGACAACAATTATTAAGTTCATTGTTTAGGCCATGCATAATCTTACGAGATTTACTGGTTTGTTTGTTATTATCTGCTCAGGGGAATGTTGTATAGTATCTTGTTGTTGATGGAATCATAAGCTTTTTTGAAATTGAGATAGAACTGATGATCTTTTGTGTTGTTTTCTCATTTTTTCTCTAATACTTGGGACAAGAAAAATATTTTATCAATATTCCTATTGTCTAAAACCATATTGATAATCTCCGATAATTAAACATTATCTGAGATTACCAAATATACCATGATTCGATATTATGACAGGATTAACATGAACATTTTATTACATGGAAGAGGATTGAGATTCCATTATTGATTTCCATGATAATTATTACAATTTGATCTCAGTCGCTTTTTGTGAATTGGGTTAAGTATAGATTCTTTCCATTCTTCAGGTGCTCAATAGAAAAGTTATGGATTCCTTGCTCCTTTTTTAAGGTATTTATTTTCCGATATGTATTTCGACTTTCTCCTTTCTCGGTTTTTCTATTAACAGTCTAGAACTATAACATTCAGAAGGAGTTAGACTATTACTAGTTAACCAGTCTGATATTCGGTGGAATTCAGTGTTTGCATCCTATCAATTGAGGATTTTTTGTTTTCACTGAAACGATGTCCCAAGGGCTATAGCGCTGAAAAGGAGGTAAGCTCCTATCACCCTTTATCACACTAGTTTTGAACGATGTCACAAGATCCTGCTGGTGGTAACAGAATAGTTAAACAAAGTGTGAAAATCGTTTCAGTGGAAAAAAAAAAGTTCGGCAATTTTGGCACTTACCTCTTTTTCAATGTCAATGCCTCAATTGATTAAAATAAATCAATAAGCTTAAAACTATAAATGCAAAGACTTCATAATTGTTTTAATTAATTCATCATCTTAGGTAAATTATTGTATTATACATACATAAACAACATTATCACTAGTAATACTGGCTCCAGACATGTTTGCGTTTGGAGATGTCAGAACTGAACTAGATTTGACTTTTATCTTGCTTTCATCAATTCCCAGGGTAGATGCACATATTTGTACTGCCTTTAAAAAAACAAATATATAAATATATTTATTTGGACCTTTTCAACTGTTAATTAACTTAAATATTAAAATGAGTATTTTCAATGTGGTATCTTAATTGGAGAAGAAAATTAATCATTGTTAGAATTTTACATTAAGTTCCATGCAAAAACATTTTTTGTACCTTTTGAATCCTTATATAAATAATTAAAAATTTATTTTCTCATGAAACTGAATTTCGGTTTTGAATAAAATATGTGATGTTTGTTAACATATTTTTCATTTTAATGTGGTAAAGTTTCATTCTTTTTATCTTGTAAAAGTTATTTGAAGAGTATTAGATTTTAAATAAATACTAAATAATTTTTAGAAATAAGATTTGAGCTCCTATTTTGGAATTAAAAGAGAGCTGCATATTATTTTGTAATTTTGTTTAGGAAACCTCAAAATTACATTCTATCCATACGTTCAAAAATAATAATAAAGCTTTCTCTATGAAATCTTATTATAGTCCTAGGGGATAGTTAATATTAACATAGAAAACACTTTTTTAATTTAAGCATTTTAATAAGAATGTTTGTTAAAATGAGTAATATTGTAATTATATTTAATAAATATAAAGTGATATTAACTTCACTTACTTTGGTATTTATACCTTGTCCCATTTCTACACCACCGTGAGTTATAGACACAGTACCATCATTGCCATATATTGAAACCATAGATGGGTGGCAGAAAAAGTACATAACATCAAATGACATAGGAATGAGTGAAATTCCTCTCTTTTTCCATCTGTTTGACTGTAAAAAAAATTAATATTTAAAAGAATGTTAAAACTTCAATTACTTATTCACTGAAATAAGTTTTAGGGAATGAATAATTGTTTTTTATCAATATGTTTTAATATTTTATTATAATACATCATTTATTTTGTTTTATTTTTGCCTTATTTTATAAATGTAAGTTGACAAAAAGAAGTTACTTTAACGAGACCATAATTTTATATGATTAACCATATTAATTCATAAGATTGGATTGGTTTGGTGTAAAGACATTTTAAGTGCAAAGTTGAAAGCTTTTAAATTTGGCTTTCAAAAGCCTTAAGAAAATGGTAGAAGATATATATGGCATTTAATAAATTATTTCTGGAATATTAAAGTGATATATATTTGAAAGATGATCTAATTGTTTTGCCACTTTGAATAATTTAGATCTTTGAGGAGAGAACATACAAAGATCTTTATTATTATTACAAACCCATTCTATGTGGAGTATATTCGAATAACATATTTTCAATTCCAAGGTGTATTATATCTTAAATTAGGTTAGGGGGCTTAAGATTATGGGGCAGAGATGTGCTTTTTTACAAAAGCTGGCCATACTAATGAGATTTACATTGCTAAAACTTCTTTGATTTTGAATAATTCTAATGCTTAGGAACCTTGACTATTCCAGTCCATATAAAAAAAATGATTAACATCCTTTTTTTAATGTTTTCTACTATGAAATGAGCAAGGAGTAAATTGCCCTTTTTAGACTCCAGATTATTTAATATTATGAAAGGCCCCTCCTTACAAAATTAATTAGCATCGGAAAGACCACTGGGGATGCAGAACAGGAACTACTTTGAAATGAGCAAGGTGTAAATTGCGCTTTTTAGACTCCCGATTGTTTAATATGATGAAAGGCCCCTCCTTACAAAATTAATTAGCATCGGAAAAACCACTGGGGATGCAGAACAGGAACCGAACCAATGATCATATCCTTCAGTCTTTGTCTGAACTGTTGAACATCAGTTACATGGATACCACGAGTTTTTTTAATTTTTTTTTTATTTGATACATCTTACCTCATTGAAAGTTTGTATTTCCTCCCTTCTTTTCAGGTAATTTGAAGATTCCTTAACTGTTGCAATCATATTTCTTATGAAGCTTGCTTTTTCTCCAATATTCTGCATTCGAGCTTCTAAAGGATCTTTTTTTAACACAAATGATATATGCTCGATGACTTCTTCAATTATAGCCATTCCTTCGAGGGTTCCTGTAATTTTGTTTTAAATTATATACTTAGGCAATTTTCTGTAAAGTACATTACTTGATGTCCTTACCGAATAACCAAATTATAAAAAAAAAAAAATGAAAGTTTATCATTGGGCACTCAGACGTGACACAATTGAAATACTTTAAGGAATTCTTGTCTATGATTTCCTAATCTGATCTTTGTTACAATATTCAAGAGGATTTATATATATATATATGTTAACATTAAAAGACGGTAATTTCTTCTGAAGTAAATAAAGAAATTTTTGATGATTTCAGGATGTCACCCTGATTTTACCATTTAATTAATCTGAATTTAGTGACCAATTATTTTATCCAAGTGGTAAATATTATAAATACCTTTCTCATTTGTTATTATTAAACCAGTGATAATTTTTTCCTGAAATTTTTATGAATTATGGTTAGTCAAGTTATTTAGAATATTAATTTATTCCAACTTGTGAGTTTAGAATGATGAAATTGAAGATTAATCTAACTCTAAATGATCTGAGTTAAGAGTATACCTGGTGCTCTCATCCAAGAAGAAGCAGGAGTTGACGTAGAAACTGTGTTCAAGTCTATTTCCCAACCAGATGAGTCATAACAGTTTAGCATTCCTGGCTCGACTAACATAACAGCAGGATCATTTGAACTACATCCCTCATCACTGTAATGCTTAACTTTTAACCACTCTATGTACCCTGTGTCATCAAAACCTGCCTGAGGATTATTAGAAAAGTAATTATTTAAGAATTCTTTTTTTTAAGTCTAACTTTACTGACTTATTTATTATTTTCTTATAACCAACTTAAAATTTAAAAAAAGAAGTAAGGGGTGACCTGTGGTGTAGTGGTTAGCATAACAACTACCATGTCCAAGATTGCGGTTCGTAGCTCGGCAGGTGGCCCTAGGATTTTTTAAAAGGGAGTAAAAAATTCTTGGTTATGCCGTCCTTCAGAAGGGGCATTAAACGGGGGTCCTGAGTCTATACAATGTCAGGAATTTTTTTTTATTTAACGACTTTGTATATGAGTACTGTTAATACTGCCTTATTAGATGGCTATGCTCTTTTATAACGAAGTGGAAATGTCAGACTAGTTATCATAGGCTCTTACATTAAATAATCACGTGATAATCATACAAATACTTGCTGATAATGGTATCCTGTCAAGATTGTTAATAATTTTTTTGTAGGACAACATTTTATGAGATTGGGCTTGGAATTTTATAAAATCTTGTACGAATAGCTGTTTTTTTTCATCTTGGAATTTTCTGAAGTTTATTATATTATTAGCTCCCTTCCCCCCCCCCCCCCCCCCCAAAAAGTTTCTGAAATATCATAAAGGTGAGTTCTATGCAATATTAAACTTGATTTAAATATTTAATGCTTGATAATAAAACCTTTATAATATTTTAAAGAGCTTTGTTTCAAGGAACAACTCTTTATTTCAGTTATGTACTGGTCAGAAAAAATTTTCAATTTTTTATATAATGCAATGAGTGTCACACTTTTTTTAATAGTACAGGTGGGGACAGGTTACGCATGGATTTGCCACTGTAATATTAATAAATGAAAACTGTGTAATATTGACCTAAAAAATAAATATTAATTAATGATGGTTAGGTAATAACTATTGAATACAATAAATTAAATGATTGAGGCAGTGGCAAAACCCTTTCACGCAAAACCTCATTGGTCATCTGGCTGTTAATAACCTTCACTACATTTATTTCACTCCCGAGAAAGTAAGATGATTGGCGGTCGAAACTTTGTTTTATGGAGTAAACAAGTTAGCCTAAAAAAAACAAAAACGTTTTCATTCATCTACAGAAAGTGTTACCTTTTATGGAGCAGAAACATGGACATTAATGAAAAAGCAAGAAAGACAATTGGTTGCCATAGAGATAGACTTAAAGACGTTCCATGTACAGTATCCAAAACGTCCCAAACATGTAGAGCATCAAAAAACTATCCTCTACACAATAGAGACCAAGTGACTGGAAGGCTATGGAGTCATAAAAAGTATGTCTGAGGAGCAATGTCCTAAAACTGTCTTTGACTATCACTCAACAGAAAGGAGGAAGAGAGGGCTACCTGAGAAGAAATGGTTACAGGACGTGGAGGAAAACATGACAGTGAAGGGAATTGAGGGTGATTGGCTTGACCTTTGGGGAGAGGTTTTAGGAACGATAAACAACTGAAGTTGTAAAAAAATTGTTAAATAAAAAAATTATAAAACAAACTAGCAAAATATAAAATAAAACAGCAAAACATAGCCCAAGCTGGAGATAGACAATCCTGGGGCAAAATGGTTGAGCTGTCCAAGGACCGCTTTAGGCATCTGTCGTGCCACTAGAAGAAGAAGAAGAAGCAAAATATTATTTAATAAAAACCTCATATTTTGAATATGATGCATTTCTCTTTCCAATGGCTTTCATATTTGTTTCGATATCTAGTATTACTTTGACTGGACAGTGTAGCTTGTAGGCCGCAAGAGCACAAGCAGTCGCCACCAAGGAAGCACGTGTTATTTTAGAACCGAATCCTCCTCCTATCCGTTTCACCTCCATATTAATACTGCAAAGAAATAATATTATAGAGTAATTAAATGTCTCTTTACCATTAGCCTTGATGGCTTCACAAACCTATTTTCTGGAATGTTGAGAACTGCAGAAACTGCTCCTTGGATGCAGGACATCCATTGTGTTGAAGCAAATATGGTAATTCCATCTTCAGTTGGGCTACAAACACAGCTTTGAGGTTCCATTGTAAAATGATACTGTGGCCCCAGCTCAATTTCTCCTTCCACCTTATATTTTGCTTTTTCTGTGAAGAGTTTACTAATTATTGGATTAATAAAAGTTCATGAATTAAATATTGATGTAAACATGATATTGTAGAATGTAATAAGCAACATTCCCAAGTAAATGAGTGGCAATTTAAGCCCAATTTGGTATAAAAAAAAAGGACCATGTTGCAATGTTTTTTTATTATTTCTATTGATGTTTTGAATAGCTTTCTATAGTGTTTTGAAAAAAAACCTGTACCACCACAACCGATGAAAAATCTTGGACTCAGTATGTGGTAGAGACTTTACTGTTTCTATGGTTGTGCAGGGAGGTGATTTGTCTGAGACTACACTTAACTTCCAGGTTTCTCCCTGCTTTGGGTACCTACTTTATAGAGGCTAGATGAGCAACATGAGGTTCTCCAGATCCCAAAGGATCCTTATCTGTCCCAGCCAAATTTGAATCCAGGATCTTTGGAACGGGTACTCAGCGCTTTAGCACTGAAGCACCCTATTTGGTAAACTAAAATTTATTTTAAGAGGAAGAAAATGGTCCGGGTTGAGGTCAAGAAAATTCTCTTATATGTGGAGAACTTTTTATTGTCGAAACGTTGGCTTACCAATTGAAAGTTCTACCAATATAAGAGAATTTTCTTGAACTCTATCTGGACCATTTTCTTCCTCATGTATACAAGGTCAACTAATATTATTCAACATAAAATTTATTTTGTGGTCTTTCTGTTTAATATATCATGATATTCTTTCTGTTGACAATTTTAAATTAAGCCTTTAACATTTTCTACATTAAAAAATAACCCTGTGTTTAGCCCACTAAAAAAATAGAAACGAATAATTTTAGTTTGAATCAGGCAATGATTTTACCCCCATGGAGTTATAATCTATTATTCATGGACTTCAGGGAATGTACATTCTTAATAAAGGACTTTTTAGGGCCTAGAGCCACATAATAAATTGAGAAATTTTTCAAATCCCATCAACTGTTTTATATGTACCTAAGTTAATATTCCTCTTTGGCTCAGATTTTGAAAAATGTCTGATTCTTGATGTTTGTTCCGTCTTTAAAACATCTTTGACTGTTAGGCATAATGTTTCTTTTGATTCCACATATTCAATATTTACTAACTGTGCTGCTCTATTTGCTTTTTCTTCAGTTTTAGCAACAATTATTCCCACTGGCTGCCCACCGTAAACTATGTTACCTGAACAAAACAACTGTAACAAAAGTTTTAAATAGTTAAATAAGTATCTATTAGGTAATTATAAAAATTCACATTAAGCCTTTACATAGCAGAATACACCAAGTAATTGTTTTCATTTAATTAGTTTTCAAAACTTTTTTATTTATTTTTTATTATCAGAACTTACTTTTATATATGATAAAATTTATCCCGAAAACTAAGGTTGAAAGAATTAAAAATTTTATTTTAAAAGTTTTGTCTCACCTTAGAAGAAATTTAACTCGCCAACTCGTGGACCAAGTTATGGCTACTCCTATTTCAGCTACAAAATATTTCTAACAGTTCATTACATCTCATTTGTAAAACTTTATATATATATATAAAATTACATTATATATATTATTACATTATATATATTATTACAGTATTACATTATACTAATACTGCCATTAGTATAATGCAACATTAAGATTATCATCTTCTATACAGGAAGATTTAAAGAAAAGTTATAAAAATAAAAATTTCATAAAAACCTACTTGATCAACTTAGACATTGGTGAGGAATTGATTTTTTCCCATCGGAAAAATGCCTGCAGCATGATGCTAAAGGTAGATACCTACCTGTAACCAGTTTAAAATAAAATATTTTTTTGTATCACATTTTTAAAATCAATCGATCAACACTGGCTCTACAACCCAGTACGGTTCTTGGCCACATCAAGGCATCGCCTCCACTCATGTCTGTCGTGTGCCAAGGTCCTCCAAGCTCTGGATCCAACAATGCTACCTGCACCCCTCTTGACCTCGTCTGCCCATCTTTGTCGTGGCCATGAGTAGCGTCGTCATCCATTCTGGCCACCTGGCCAACCCATCTAAGCCTAGCTATTCTTATATGCTGCACCACATCTAGCTCCTGATACATCCGATATAGCTCTGTATTCTTTCTGAGTCTAAATTGATCACCAACTCTTACTGCTCCAAACATCTTTCTTAACATTTTCCTTTCAAAGAGCAGGAAACTGTTCGCATCTGCCCTGGACAGAAGCCAGGTTTCTGATCAATAACTTGAAACAGGCCTGATAATTTGTCTTGTAAAGCACCATTTTAGCTTTTCTTGGTATCAGATGACTTCTTAAAATTTTTCCCATCCCAAAATAACACTTATTAGCGGCCAACATCTTTAAAATTGGGGTAAATATTAATGCAAAAAGTAGAATATGGTTCCCCTCTATCTGAAATAATTAAGATTGCCAACATGATTCTCAGTCTTGCTCTGTATTTTTTATTTCTGATAAAAAACAGTCCCTGTTTGAATTTTCGCTAAGGAAATTGTTGGGCATCTTATCGAAACGAAGCTATTCACGAAGATTCAGCTTGATAGTAATTAAGTGCAAAAATTGACCATGGATCCTGGACTATTACATAATAATTTTTTTTAAATAATGAATCGGGCCACACCAAATTTTTTAATTTTAAGCTAACTTTTGCACAAATCTAAGTTTTTTTACATTTAAAGAAAATTGTGTTTAATTTTTTTTTAGTCAGCTGTATTGATAATGGATGGACCATTCATAATAAACTAGTTTAATTCTATTGTATATGGTATCACTTCTTAGTTATAAATACTTTAGAATTAACCTCAATTCACATTTTAGTATTTTTATCCCCAAAAAATTTCATAGATGGTATGAATAAATGTCTATAGATGGTATGGGATGCAATCAGATTAATTCCAATCCATCAAAATGAATGAGTAGTTTATTGACCATATTTAGAAAAATAAAATTGTTAACATGCAGCATAATAAATTTGAAATGACAACTTCATGCATTTATCAACACCTACGTAGTAAGGTCCATAAGTTTCTGGCCTGTCCTGCTTCCCCTCCTTCAAACGTGCCGGGACCTGCACGCCTATGCAGGTCCATGTCTGCTCACTCCATACCCATCGCCCGCACTTCCTCAGTCCTGTCAGTCAGTGTCCAACCATGAAGGAAACTGTTTTTTATGGACATTTTTATAATGTCCAAACTCGAGTACCGTGCGGTTATTAAATTCTTTTGTAAAGATGGTCTTACTCCTGCAGAACTTAAAGAGCGCTTGGATTGTGTATAAGGGCAATCCTCCCCCTCTCGAAGTTATTGAGAGAACGTCTAGAAGATGACCCCTGTCCCGGTCGCCCATTGAAAGCTGTCACTTCTGAAAGAATCCAACTTGTGGAATCTCTGAATTGCTGTCTGACCGGTGACTGAAAACCAAGGAAATATCAGCGAGGTTGGGGCTTTCAAAAACAAGTGTTTTGAGGATCATCAAAGAACATTTGCATATGAATAAGATTAGTGCAAGATGGGTTCCAAAAATTCTTTCAGCTGCTCAAAAACAGGAATGAGTTCACTGCTGCAATTAATTTAGGTGATTTCACATCGACCAAGAGCTCCAAGCAGCAGTGAAAGAACATTTTTTTAACAAAGAAGAAAATCATTTTTTTTGATGGTATAGAAATGTTGCCAAAGGAGAATATATTGAAAAACAGTAAGACCAGTTTTTTCTTTCACTTTTCCTTCTATCCCAGGCTGGGAACTTTTGGACCTTACTAAGTATGTCATATCTCTTCAATATTGTCCAGACAAGTCAGTCGCCTTTGTCCATGAATAAAATATATATATATTTGACAACTATACCTCTTCTTCAACAGGTACTGCTTTAAAGCGTAATTTTTTATTATAATAGGCACTAGCAAAATCAACTTGAACTGGTACCTGTAACAAAATATTGGGAGAACAGTATGGGAAAAGCAAGTTATTTTATATTATTGAAATACACTTCAGTTTTATACTTATCAGCAGTAATATCCCTAGGAAATTGATAATAGACAAGATAATTTTATGATAATCGAAAGCAAGTTCCTTGGTAACAGCCGAACACTGGAACACTAACAGGAAGCCGAAGGCTGAGGGCTGTTACCAAGCAACGAGCTTAAGAAATTTGTCATAAAATTATGAGGCATTTGTCAATGTCCGAGGGATATTCGGCGAAAAAGTTTTGACAAATCTTTTAGTATCAACGCCAATTCTTCTAAGCTTCTATGTTCATTTAATTCATATTCTTGTTCGCATCAAAATTCCATAAATATTCCCCGAATATATTTGTGACTGTAGGTTGTATTTCTTGGAATATTTTCTTTGAATATTCGCATTGCCAAAACGTCAAATTTTGAAATTTATTTGGAATGAGGTTGTCAAACTCAACATGTGTAGTCAGAGTGATTGATAATTGCACTGAACGCAATTATGAGTGTAATGTCGACATGATTGGGTGAAATTGTTTCATATGACACAAAATGGCAAAATTTGATTGGTTGTTAAAACTGTCAAAAAAATTTCAATGGCATAGATTCTTAGGGATTCAACATTATCAGTTGGTTTTAATGAGTTTAATGGCCAATATATTTTACAACTAGGATAGAGATGAGTGGTTATCCTGTTGATCAGTAACCAATGCTAGCCACATGGAGGACACAATTTATGGGTATCCATAGAAGATTTTACTGAATCCTCTCCGAGAGGGTTCAAAAGCTCCACTTCGTAACTTATTAATTCTAATTGCTATCTCAGCCATCATATTATCCTACTCAGTTATTACAAACTAAACATGCAATAAAAAGGGTATAGGTGAGCGATGTATGACCAATAACCAGAGTGGTATTTAAAAATTAATACTAGCAATGGCTCTCACAAAATCGGATAATTTATCTTTTACTGAATCAACATTTAAAAGGCGTATTTAAATATTTACTATAAGTATTTACTATATATTTAAAGTATTAAGTATGGACATTTATAAATTATGGTTAACGTAGAACATAATTGTAGCTATTTTCGTTCTTATTTTTTCCTTCTCCCCACCCCAAGGAAAAAAACAAACTATAATTTTCTTATTTAATAATAATTGCTTGATGATGTAAATTGTTATTTAGGATAAGATGAACTGAGTGGGAGTAAACAAATAAATCTCAAATAGTATAAACTATATAATACTATTGAGGAGATGTATTGTTGGAATATTAGTTTGCAATAAATAGCTTATACTATCTGAGAATTTATTTTTTTATCGCCACCCACACCATCTATCTAAACCATTTTTTATTTTCATAACTTACTTATTTGTTCATAGTTATTTACCGTATTTTCTCAAAGACTACTAACTAACATAAATGATTCCCATGATGGATTGAATTTGTCATGGGTGCAATCAAAGATAACACAAAATAACTCACACTCACATTTTCCCTGAAGATCACATCATAGGCCGAAACGTTGGCACAATTAAAAAATTAGTTTCACTTATTTTGTGTTATCTTTGACTGCACCCCTGACCAATTCAATCCATCATTAGAATTATCCAGTCAACTATTTTCCACTCAATCATAAATGATTCCCTTCAGTTATCTATACATGGGTCTCATGTGTTAATTACCCTATATTATTACAAAATACATCAGCACCTCAAACTTAAGTGTGTAAAATAACAATTCATAAAATTAAAATTAAAAACTATCAGTCGGATAAATTGTGACTCAACCCACTTTACCTCTACTTTTGACTCGCTAACATGTAACCAGGTTTAAAACTAAATAGTTCAGAATTTAAATTGTTACCTCTTCCACTGTAGTTGTTGTCACATCTGTTAGACGGCAAAATATATTTTTGCCTGGAATATCCTTTGCTGAGAAGAAAGCCACAACTCCATCCATTGCCTGGAAAAAAAATAAATAACATTTTTCATATTTAATTAATACATAGGGAGAATGATACTTATGGTAAGGAAAAAATAAAATTTTCAATATTTATTAAATAAATCAAAATTATAGATAAATTGGTTTTATTCTTTGGATTTCAATTTTCTGTATAGAATAATGTTAAACATAGGATGTATTTCTCAGAGATTAGTAATTATAACATGCATTTCATGATGTTTTATTAATTGATTCACAGATATTTTCCTCTTTGAAATGCCTTGGGAGAAATAATATCAAATAAAATTGAATACAGGTTGAAGACAAAAATAAGATACTGCTTAACTATAGCACTCCCAATATGGCAACTGCCCCAACTAACTTTCGAAAGTCTAAACCTTTCTAATACATTTTTAATCTGGGCCGTTCTAACATTGTCAGGTAAATGATTTAATGAAAATAAAGTAGTAATTAATTAGTTGTCACAAGCTGGAGAAAGTCTAAACTTTGCTACCAATCTAAACCAGGCCTAAATCATGTGACCAAAGGGTCTTATGATGATCCTAAATCCTTTAGGCCAATTAGTCTGTCATTTTTTTATGATGGAATCTTGAAAATATTAAGGAGAGACTCATTGGAAACTTGTACTTCAATCACCTTCTACACCACAACCACATACTACCACTAAACCTGCACATTGCCTATCTGGCAATTAAATTCTGTGAGTTTCTAGATTGGAAAGATATATGGAATAAGGGAAACCACAATAGGCATCTTTGTGGATATTGAGAGAGCCTCTCAACGCCCACAAATTAGGCATTATTCCATGCCTACATGGATTAATGCATAGTCCAAAGTACTGAAATTTATAATTTTCATAATTACCAAGGCTGGAGAAGGATCTATCCTTTTAATAGTAGCACCAGCTTGTGTAGCAAGAACCAGTGCACCATACATTTGACCAGAAAGTTCAGGTATGTCATTTACATAAACTGCTTCACCTGCCATAAACAATTAAAAATACTGTTAGATCATATTTTTTTATCTTCCAGATTCAAAATTAAACAGAATTTTTATTTAGAGAGGACATGTTTTTAAGTGTGATTCAGTATTCAATAAATAGAAGTTACTTCTACCAGGATTTGTGAAAAGTTTAATAAATAATCTATTGATTGAAATTTACAACTTCAACTACTTAATTAATTTGCTAACTACCCAGTCGTAGTACTGAAAGTTAATAATAAATTAAATATATAAATTACAACAAGTTAACAGATATTAACATAATTATTTTTGGTAAGCGCTGGGAAAAGCAAAAGTTAATAAACGATTCTTAAAAATAAATCAGTAAATCAGTTAGCATAATATTAATTAAAAAAACATGCCAAAAATGTTCAGAGCAAACATTAATATGAGATTAATAATAATATATACATACTTCCGATGAAGTATCATACATATTTTTCGACTTACACATTTTATTTTCAAGATGCCTAAATCAGATACATATGGTTTCTGCACAAGATGTTTTCTTTTTGCATAAAGAAAGCATAGCTCGACATAAAGACTAAAAATATGAAGCGAGAAATGTTTAAACCTCAATGCGGTATTTGTGGTTGTGCTTGACTATGGCTCAAAACTTCTAAAACCTTATAGTGATTGTATCTTCAGAAATTAAAAGAGTTAGTTGTGAGTAACTAACTACTCCTTTTCTTATTTTCATGTTTTAAGTTTTTGTTTGGTATTCAAGAAATGAAAGTTTATAGTGCATAATGCACATCATTTGGAAAAAGGTTTATGTAAACATTTTATTTTGTAGCCTACATGCAGATTAATAAATTTTTATGATTAGTTGTTGTGCTTATTTTGTTTCCTTTTGTAATAGTATATGCTGAATAGGAAGAATTGTAAAAATCTTTGAAATGTGTCTCAAAAGTACTTTTTGTGATATGGGTTCTTTTTCCAGCCAAATACTCAATTTTGGTATATATTTTACTTAATGACTTAGCCACCTGTAATACTAAATCTATTACCTGAGCATTGTAAAATTGCTTCAAGCTTATTCATTGGTTTTGTTAAAGGCCAATTTTGACGCTTTGTTTCATATGATTGTGTAGCTTGTGATAAAGGGCGCTCCAAACTGATGCCACCGCTTCGATAGAATGAGTTTACCATGTCTGGTTTTAATTGAAGAACGAACTGTAATCAAATAAAAATTTGCAAGAAGATGACTTTTATATTGGTATTTATTTTAAATAGAAATACAAACAACTCTATTTAAAATATTTTTGAGAGCATGAGCTATTACTTCCAATTACCTGAAGTATAGTTTATGTAGTAAAGGAAAGAAGGTACTATCATCGTATAAAAATTTAAATGCAAGTTTTCAACAGACATTCACCTTTTAATCTTAGGTTAAAAAAAAATGTATAGAACATAGCTTCTCAGTCTATTAACTAAGAAAAAATAGTGAAATATCTCAATAAATGGTTTCTGTTTGTAAATTTAGTATGTCTTCCTCAAAAATGAAAATTTCATATTTAAATTAGGTAAATATCTGCGATACTACAGTAACTTTTTCACTAAAATTGAGTTACCAGAAGTTTCATTTTACGATTTTGATATCATTGGAATAGTGTCATATTGGCATAGGGTTTATATGCAAATTTTTTAAAATTTGTTTTTCTAAACTATTTTTAGTTTTTTTCTATTTTAATTTATTTATTAATTTATTAGCCCTCTCGTTGCTAGTAGTTATAAAAAATGGATGAATACTATTTCTATTAAAGTAAGCTAACTACAAGAGAAAATATTTACTTGTTTTAAAAACTAAAGATTTTAGAAAAAATATTAATTTATCTAATACAAAAAGCCGATTAAGGTAATGGTGAATTAGAAAAAAACCTATGATTAAGCGATTGTTCTAAATAACAATTTCTATTGCTAAATTAATTATTGTAAACTTACTATTCTAATAAACGTAAATGGGATCCATGAAAATTAAATGTAAACTTTATATTAAAAAACAATATTTGGATGAATGAAAGCTCTGAGTGATAATTAATGAATGATGTGCACAACTCTTTTCTAAAAAATAATTTTTGTGATTGAATACAATTTGCCAACTAGTAATCACAAGAAAGAAAATCAAATCTTAGATTTGTTCTTCTGCATCCTTTCTTTACTTGTAATTATTGCAATTGGATGAATTTCTTGGGTAGTTTTCATCATCCATCTGTTTATTGCTCAGTCTATTAAATTATGTTAAATATTCTTGCCAGCTTACATCCATAAATTTATTTCTATTCATGCAATTAGTAATAAAAATTACTTTGTAAAAAAGATTTAGAGCCAATTGCTTTTTGAAACCAGCTGAGGCAACAGTATTTGATTTTGGTTTTATTTCCTCTGATAAAATTGATACACCTTCTTTGAATGCTTTGAAAATATTCTTTCCTATAAAATAATTTTCAGTCTTTGAAGCATGAACCTGAAATTGAGTTTTCATTAATCAATAAATATATCTTTTTTCTAGGTTTATCTTTTATTAATGAAATGCAAATATTAAATGAACAAAGAGTACAGAGGAAAAATATGGTAAAATTTTTATTATTAAAAGTTTAATAAAAAAATCTTTAGTCCATTCTGCTTAATCTACTGCCAGGCACTAGCCATATTTTGGAGGGCGTACAGTTTTTGTTCTCTTGCACTTCCCCAATGATGCCTAGTGGTGATTTTATTTGTTAAAGTTATAAGATTGTTCATTCATAAGTGAATACAAGTATAAATAAAAAAGGAAATATTTTCTTATCATTTTATTTAAAATAAGATTAAAAAATCAGTTGATAGACAAAATTTAAATTACATTTACATTTAATTTTACAGGTTTAAATGATTTATATTCTATTTCCAACAATGTATATTGTGAAAACTTTTGTAACACCTAATATTTAAAAAAAAAATTTTATATTTGAGTTCAAACAAGTAAAAAAATTAAAACACAAATTAAATAAGTATTATTTCTATTACTGATAAATGTTTAAAATGGCAAATTATAAAAATTTAATACTTTCAATAAATAAATTATGAACAAATAGTCCATATTTTTATTTGCGATATTGTCACTTATTCAAAATGTATTATGAGCTGCCATATTTAAATACTTGTAAACATTTTATTTTATCAACAGCTATATAGATAGATTCCTACTTAAATTTTGTTGACAATTTTGTTACACCACCAGGTGCTGTAATGCTGTAGTGCTATGATCCCATACTTCGGATAGTAGGTCACAACTTTGTCACTTCATTGCTTTCTTTCACTGTACTATGGTTTACTTTTACCTCATAATATAAGGGATGAATAACTATAACCAAATTTGTCACTGAAAATTTCCATTTTCTGATTATAAAAATACCTGAATACCGTCCGTTGATGAGTAAAACACTCATAAAATAAAATGAAATTTTGCTACATAAGAGTTAGAGAATGTTTTTCTGTGCTTAGCATGATTACAAGAATAGAGTATTCTCGATACTGTAAAAATAAAAGTTGATAATTATAAACTAACTTGTTGACCAAATATTTTCATAAATTATTTGTTCAGATAATGGTAATGTATATTATCTAATCGTTCAGATGAAATTAAATAGAGAAATTTAATTTGAATGACATCCTCTATTGGCATTACTAAATTTGACCTATTAACATTAAATATACCAATATTATGCACGTTAAACAACCTTTGTAAAGAAAAATAAACTGAAATAGAAACATTTAAAGTTAAAGATTCAATTATCATAATTTTCTCGAATAATGAGATGTCTAGTTGTACTCTTCAATCATTAAATATTATTATCAAAAAGGTACTAATGGTACTTACAATACCAGAATTTATATTTCCATAAATGATGCTTGGTTTCTCATTTACACAGAACTTATAATCAAATTGAAAAAGGAAACCAGCGTTCACAAGAGCAAAAGAATTTTGAGACTTTGGCATAACCTGAAACACAGTTATAAATAGTTTTAACACTTGATTGATTAAATAATTTAACAATTGATTGATTAAATAGTTTTAACACTAAATTGATTAAATAAGGCTTTATTTAATTATGGAAATTAGTAAACAAATTGCTTTTTTACAATCCATTTTCAAACATTGTATCTACTGAGGCAAAAATGTGATTTAACTCTTTTTATTGTTCATTTAATGAATGATATTTTACAAGAGTTATGTTTTTGCCTCCCTGTTTTAGTTATTAAGCCAATTTGGTGTTTTCAAAGATCCCATACATTTTGTATTCTGGATTAGTAGAAAGAAAACAAATTTATCTGTTTATAACTACCAAAATTTACTGTGTATCATAATTTTCATGAATCTTTCGCATAATTTATTATGTGATTTGATATGGATTAAGTTTTTTATTATTTTTCTTATTAAATGACCTCAGGTTATGGATATTGAACTTTTAGTTTCTGACAAGATCCAGTTGTTTTGTGTGTTATGTATAGAACTTCTTAATTCCTTTGAGTTCATCTGCGATGATTTTTCTTTACATCAACTTGATGAAAAATCATTGTTTTCAATTTCTATTGTTTTATAATTTGTTTTCAATTTTATCATTGTTTTCAATTGTTTTCCCCTTGTCTAACTGAAAATCATTTCCTTTCTTACGAATAGTGATAAAGCTAAAATTCCAATAACTCCACATTATTTAGCAGAAGTATTAGCAATGACTTAATAATTAACAAAATTTTATTTCTTGAATCATTCATGAAATAAGAGAAATGTTCGAATGTAAAACATTGAAAATGTGTTTCCAATGGCTCCCTTGATTCTACATTAGTTACATCCAGTTAGTGCAAGTCATGGAATTCCAAATCGCTCATCCATCTAACATTAGCATTTATTTTTATTAAAAACAATGATTAAAAAATTATAAAAGTAACAATTAAATTAAATGTGCAAGTAATACTTTATATGTATTGATGCTACAATCTTCTGATAGTGCTGGTAATATTATTTTTGTTATAATAGATTTACTCATGTCCCTTTTGTACATTTCTTTAATAGATATGCTGTTATTTTTTTGATCATCTGAAAATAAAACATCAGAAATTAATTGAATTCTTTTCTTTGATTATACTTAAGGATAAATGCACTTTTAACGAACTAACTTAAGTTTTTAAAAAATATCTGTTTTATTATTAATACAAAGTAAATAAAACTAAGGATTTTATTTTTTTATAAAGAAAAAAAACAAGGATGAAGTCACGTTATTTTCTTTGGATTTTAATTTAAGAGGAAAATTCTAGTAGCCAAGACCAAAATTAAAACCTTTAGTGTAAAACAATTGTACAAAATTGTTATTAAAATTATTACATATATAATACCTAATATTATAGTGGCTTTAACAAGTTCAAATAACAGAAACAAATCAGATGGAAATTCTCGGTGATGATAATAAATCATCAAGTTTCCTGCCAATGTTCCTGCCTAGAAAAAAGAAAACAAATTAAAATTGTTTAAATTCAAGTAAACTTCTACTTAAACATCAGCTGTCTCATGGTTTTAATCTACTAATGTAAAGAAATGTTTGATGTAAATTTAATCTACTAAGGTAAGGATATTTTTGATTACTTTGTCATAATGGAAAGATAAGAAATAAATCCCCAAGCAACCGATGTGTGACCATCTATTAAGATGACTGGATGATGTTGAGGACGACCTGCGAAGAATGGGCGTGAGGTGATGGGGAGAAGGCCACCGGCAAGGAAAATTGGAGTAGGGTATTGAAGGAGGCTCTGGTCCTATAAGGACTGTAGCGCCCGTAAATGAGTGAGTGAAGAAATGAATCTCTACTTTCTAATATGGCTTGTAAAGGTTGACATCTTGTTGGTTACGTTCTTATCTAATTGAAGTTGATTAGAAGTTAAAAGAAAAAAAATCTTACTGACCTGAGCAATATCAGAACCTTTTAATAAGATTTTACTAAGAGATCCTACTATATAAACACATCTACAATAGTTATCTCATATCATTCTTCTTTTTGTACCAAAATACAGAAATCATAGTTTTCTATGTGCAAGTGTTTAGTCATTAATCAGTTTGTTGAGTGTGATAACTTACATTTCTGATTGGAACATTAGCGATTAGCTCAACATGTTTTGCCAAGACTTTAAGATAGCCAAAATTCTTTTTCTTGCTGATAGAATTGAACAGTGATATTGTTTCTGTCAAACTCATATTTCCTCCAAGTTCTAGTTGTTTAGGTGTTAATAAGTAATCTTTCATTTCTGGTACACGGTTTAGATTAACATACACTGGACTTGTAATAGTTGATTTGTATACACCTAAAATGAAATATTGTTGCACATCTATCATATCATTAAAATATTTATTCTATTTTTTTCATCAATACTAGTTAAAATTAAAATTTAAAAAATATAGAGAGGATTGGACTTAAGATCTTTAAAACACTAATATAAAATTCATTATTCACCTTGTGCTGTATTTCCAGCAACCAATCTAAAGTTTGTGTATTTTTTTAATATGCTTTTAGTTTCTTCTAGACTTTCTGGTGTCAGCCATAATGAATTATTTACAGCTATTTGAAACTTCGATTTTGAACATTTTGAAGATATACAATCATTGCAGTTTTTCGATCCATTCTGACAAGATTTCTCCACATCCTGATATAAAAAAAAAAAAAAATGTATATATTATTGTATGGGGTCTGTCATACATTGCTTAATTTATTTATTGCCTTTTGTCATACATTGATTAATTATGTATAGCCTTACTTCAATGTCTTTAATTTTGTCTTTAAGTTCTTTTGTTGCATCAAGGGATAATGATTTAAATGCATCTAAAATACTCCTGTAGCCTGTACAACGACATATGTTCCCTCCGAACGAATTTTCCACATCTGACATTTTTAAGTTGTCGCTTGATGACAGTAAGCTACAATCATAATTGTAATTTATAATAATTGAAGCATTTGTTTAACATATGATGTGAGAAAGTATATGAGGCTTGAATATTTGGCTAGGAATTTATTTAATCCAACATCCGGCAACAATCATTTCAGGCTTTCATTTTTATTTTAAAGGATTTAATTGTTTATGATACTTGCTGATGTAAAGCCATAGTTTTATATATATTGTATGATGACTAAACAATCCTTATGTATGTTGTATATCCCTTGAATGGAAGTAAATTGTATTGGAGTGTTCCTATCAGAAGTTATTAAATAGAAAATTAGTAAGAACATAACACTTGAAAGACCAATTGATTTTTTTTCTTCTTCAACAAGGAGAGTGCAGGATGAGCCAATTACCTCTATAGAGTACCGAATTTATAATGATATATTTTTTTAAACTAACTCCATTTAGGAATTGGAGTCAAGTACCACCTCTGGTATGTTCCACAAAAATCTAGTATGCTATCCATATACAAGTAGACAAGCAATTATTTACAAAAAAGATCTTATCGACTAATTCACTAGGTTCATATCAAGGACATATTTCAATAAAAGACTTGCTAATGGTATTAAAAATATTAAAACAGAACAGAAAATCTGCCGTTACACGCTCCAACTGTTCCAGCTGAGTACTTTGAGAACAGTATTCTGGATAGTGCACACTCTTGAAGGACCCCCTAAGTGGCATCTTCGCCATATTTATAGTAATAGGCATTTAATATATATTTTAAAATAATGGATGTTAATAAAAGTACAGTTTAAATAACAACTGTTAAATTCTACATGGTGAGTAAAGGAACTCAGTGAAGTGTCAAGTATGCAATGAAAGATAATGTTAATTAAGGGATTCAAAATTTTCTATTTCCAAAATATTCTTCTTTGAAATAATATTGGAAAAATTAATTATTATTTTTGTAGTGTGCTAAATTAAAGTATCAATATTTATGGACAATATATTAAAAATTCAGAATGGTTACGACGTTATTTAAGAAAAACACTCAAATTATTATCTACAGTATAGTTATTTCGAAATTGAGGGCTCATATCTCTATTTCTTTAGACTTTTGAAAACAAATTTCTACATTTGGATTGTTTTCGAAACATGGCGCCGTAATGGACCCTTATGGGCTGCAGTAGACACCATATTTCTTTTTGGGCGTATGTCTCAAGGGGAAGGGATGATAGGCTCCTATACATACGCCATATCCAATTCGTTTCTACTCGTCATACCTTAAGCCAGTGCCATAATGTTTTTATTACAGATTCTAAATACTACATTGATCCAAACCGGATAGTTAATTACAACTGATACGCCAATACATGTAAATCTTACAGTATATAAAATGCAGAACCTCCATGTCCAATTGGATTGACAACCATGTATTTCGTAACTGCATTATTTATCTAACCTGTACATATTCATGACCATTCCAGGAGAACAAAACCCACATTGCGTTCCATTAAATCTTGCTAAAGCGGTTTGGACTTTATTGTAGCCTGTGATTTTGTTTCCAATACCTTCGACTGTTGTTATTGAATCCCCTAGGCATGACAGTACTGGTAACAGGCACTATAAAAAAATAAGGAAATGTCTTTAGAATATGAATAAATGAAAATATCTATAAACTAATATTAGTCATAATTATAGATTTAATTAAACTCCTCAAATTTATGCAATACTTTTAAGATCCTTGGTGGGGATGTAGCCAATGAAGAAAAGCATAAATAAGGAACAAATTTATTACGTGCTGACGCTTCAGGCTAAATGTAGGCCATCGAAAAGTGGTACAAGATCTGGTGTTATATAACGTTTTGTTATAATAAATACCACTTATTTTGTTTTTCCTATTGGTAAACAGAATGTTTTTAGCTATAATCCCGCTTTTTAAAATTACTCTCAAAACAATATACATTCAAATAAATGACGGATTGGCTCAAGTTTATGGACCAAGAGAACATCAAATGCCAAAAGTAACCACGAGTCTGAGAATGCAGATCGTTTATTTATGTCGAATTAGATATGTTATATCGAAATGTTTATTGTGTTTTAATTTTGGGCTGGCTTTAGGAATGCAAGGAAGGAATAATTTAGGCGTCGAAAAATTCAAATGAAATTTAATTTTCAATAAT
The DNA here is from genome assembly GCA_964056705.1 of Troilus luridus. Lineage (NCBI taxonomy): Eukaryota > Metazoa > Arthropoda > Insecta > Hemiptera > Pentatomidae > Troilus > Troilus luridus. The sequence continues at coordinate 76,869,167 of OZ057413.1, read as the reverse complement.
AATAATAACACTGTTCTGCACGAAAATCCTCCTTCAAACCAAAACATGCTTTCTTACTGTTATCAGATGTGGTGAACACGAATTTGAAGTCAGATTTTGTCTATCACGCACAGTTTCCTGAGAAATTCTAGTTTTTTATCCAAAAAGGTGAGTTTTTTGTGGATTTGACGAATTTTTTTTCGGCATTAAAACATAGTGAAAAAAATTCAAAAGCCCGATGATTTTGAGCGCAATGAAGTATATTTGAACGAAAAAAATTTGATGGGAATATTACAAGTGGTTAAAGAAATATGGCTAAAAGTGTTTTTTCAGTTTTTCAAGGATCTCACTTTTGAAGCAAAGTTAAATACTACTGAGAAAAAGGCTTGGATTGCTTTTCGAGAGGTATGTGCTAAGTTTTTGGGAAACAAAAAATCTAGAGACTACCGAAAAATAGTCCAAGAACTGCTTACTTCATATAAAACATTGGGATGCAAATGTCCTTAAAAATACATTTCCTGCATAGTCACCTAGACTTTTTCGCCCCAAATTTGGGTGCAGTTTTGGACAAACATGGAGAACGATTCCACCAAGACATATCCAGAATGGAAAAAAGATATTCTGACAAATGGAATGAGAAGATGCTGGCGGATTACTCCTGGACACTGCAGCGGGAGACAGAGGAGGAAGAGTACAAAAGAAAAAAAACTACTCATTGACGATGTGTGTATATTTTTTGAGTTGTGTCATATCTAGTATTATACCTGATAGCATGCAGGATATTTTATTGTTGAAAAAGAAAAAAAATCTGTTCTAATAAAGACAATAATTTTCAAATACAATTTTTCATTTTTTCCAAGTTTCACCTCTTTTCTCTCAAAATCAGAGGGTGATAGAATTTTTCTGAGTTCGGATTCGGACTCAGCACACCTGAAAACATGAGAAACAGGCAAAATTGTTCAAGGGAGGGGAGAAAAGTTTTTTTTTGCAGAACAGTGTAATTAATATATAAAGTATAATGTCTTAGAGTAGAATATAATTACGTTTACTTAATTATTAGAATTTTAAGTTAAACAATTAATAATAAATTCTGCTTTTGGATTGATTCGTTTTTAACACCTTGACATACAATGACGTCTGGAAGATTTTAATGTTCCACGGTAGACTTAGACATCATTTCGTCAGGAATTTCTGCGGTGGATGCCGAGCAGTACATTATTAAATTATTCAATTACTTAATTCGTGTGTCGATTCTGTTTTGTATCGGTATAATTAACGGTATCAAATGTTCATACCGTTAATTATTCAAATGATGCCCGTTTATTTTCCGGGCCCTTCAAATTCAGTTTTATTTGCAAATCAAGTGGTTAATGCAAGTAAGTTTTATGAGATGAATGATATTTAACTAGACAAAAAAATCCACCTAAAATATTATTGCACACCAGTATTTTACATACTGTTAAATACAAAAAACCATCCTACATTGCTGAGTTTTATTGAGGGAAAAGAGCTCTATAAAAATGTTTTAAGTAATACATCTTGCAAAAATATTGTAAAGTTTAACACCATTCAAACCTGACATTGATACTCTGATTCTAAATTAACAATATGCTACTTAATGATTTTGAGATTTGAAAAACTTTTCAAATTTTTAAAATCTAATATGTATTTGTTACTTTCTCAAGTGCATTTATTGAAAATTTATTTGAAATATTGTTTGTTAGTTAAATAGAGTGACGTTCTATAACTTCCGATTCAATGAATTCATACTCCAATCTTTGTAGATAAATTTTGTAATATAAATATGGTATATTGAATTGTATTAACTATTTTATATCAATCGTATCAATTGAGGTGCTGGAGCAGGTTCTTCAAGGTTTTTTTTCAAAACAACTAGTATTGCATTATAACAGGTTTTTACTAGTTGCCGTGCCGAGGGTTCTGAGTTCAAATCCGGGTGTGGCAGATTTGATTTAATCTGTAACAGCCAAATATGGATCCTTTGGAATCTGGGGCTCACCCAGCCTCTATAAAGTTGGTACTTAAATAGGGCGAGAAACCTTGCGGTTGAGCGTGATCTTAGGACAAACTAAACATTTCATTCGTTTCACTTTTAATATTTTCCAAAAATACAAGTTATCATGAGCTTTTAGTATGGAAAAGAGAATGCCATTATGAGAAATGTGCATACTTCGGTAATCAATTCATCTAGAAATGAACGTTTCAACAAATATATATCAACAATATTTCGAAAAGTTAGTTGAAAGTTTTATTTCTTTATGGAATTATTACCGATATCTACTCATTACCCATAATTACATTCTCCTTCACATACTAATGCTTACGATAACTTGTATTTTTGGGAAATATTAAAAATGAAACGAATAAACAGTTGAAACTTGTAACTCAACTCGAAGCGACAACCTGCAGAACAGATTCCAAAAAAAGAGCCAATGTTTTAATAGATTCGAAGACTACAATATATCCGGGACACCGCATATCCATAATTCATTCAATACAAATCTTAAGCCTATATTTGTATTTATGAGTAATACTATATAGGTTGTTTTTTTAAATGTTGTTAAGTCTTACTGAGTTAACTGCGAAGCTGTTTTCTTCTCGAGTAACTGGATGACGAGAAGTATAGTTAACAACACAAGCTCCGCAACCTCCTTCTCTGCACATGTACTTGGTTCCTTTTATTCCTACGTTGTTCCTGAGGAATGTGAGCAGTGTGATATCTGGGCCAACTTCTGAGCTGACTGGAAATTATACAATATTTTTTCATTAATATTATATTTTAATCAAAAAATTCACATTTAATTGAATGCTTGCTTAAAATTCTAAACATCATTGCGACGTTTACATGGTAAAGGTAAGGTAGCAAGTTAAAAAAATATATATATTTTTTTTTAAATAGTTTATGATTATAATTAATCATACCAATAGCATAGAAAGAGGATTAAGTCAAAACTGGGAGTTTTTATGAACGGTAGCGGTAACCATTTTCCAAATGAAACTTTCAATTTTAGTTGTAAAAACACTTTTTTGTACCTCTTGTAAAATGATTTTTTCAACGTCAACGCCTGAATCCTTCCCTTTACTAAATTTGAAATATTTCTTTTACAGTTAAAAATGTACCTTCATAAATGATATTTGTTAAGGCCATATGAAGTAGTAACCTTATAAAGTATTATTAGATTTAATTAAAAAAAAATTAAATCATTTTTTCGTAAAAGAAAGAACATTATCTTTACTTATTTTTCACATTTTTTATTTAATATAATAATTTAAACGTTTATTTCATAATTGTTTAGAATAATTTAACTTTAAAGGTAATTTTATTTGTTTAGTAATAATTGTAATATTTGTAACAAGTTTGAAAACATATGTTACAAAAGAAGAGAGAAAAACAAAAGCGGAGTCGATCGGCTTTTGTTCGCTCCGACTAGACCTAGCCAGACAGTGTTGGCACGAGCCTCTTGACGTGCATCGTATGTCTGTAGGAGCCCAAAATTGAATTTTGATACTAATTTGCTGCCCACCTGCAGGTGTAATTAGTTTAAACTTCGTCATCGATTCGACCAATTCGAATTGACCCAGTCGATCATTTTAACATCTTCGCTCGCCCTGCCGACAAAAATCCTAGGTCGTATCAACATCCGCTCGCTCTGCCGAGAATCTACTACTGGAATCTACTTCGACAGACAGATAAGAGTTTTTTTTTTGTTTACATCGTTTCAACTACAAAACCAGATAAACATTCATTATTTTGAAATAGATTTTATTTGAACATTTTATGTATTTGTAATTTAATAGAGTTTAATTTATTATCGTAAGATTAAATAATAATTGTTTTCTTTTTGTCATTAATTAGTTGTTTATAATTTAGTCAATATTAGTAACTTCATTTTCTAATTATAAAAACGTTTAAATTGTTCTTTTAATTTAATTAATTGTTTCTTTTTTCATTCTCAAAAGTATTAGTTATTTAATTTATGAAAATTGATTCATGTTCTTAGTTTAATAAAAGGTTACAATCAAAATTACATGCGATCTGGTATAATTGAATCAGAAATTTATTTTCCTTATACATTTTGGAGCTCTCATCGAAAGGCCCAATAACTATTTCGAGGTTGCTCAAACAATATTCTAAAAGTAGGTACAGAATACTCCTGAGTTATTTATAATTAAATTTAATCTGATACAAGGTACAGGCTCTGTACTGGGACTATACCTGGAAAAAAATACTTTCATGGAACATACAAACTTATTAAAATCAAAATTATAAAGACAAGAACTGACATGACGCTGTACAACTACCACATCACCTAGACTTCAGATCTCTTGACGGCAGCACCTTATCGTACATCTTCCGACCATCATCTCTTTGGTAAACTGAGTGTTTGATATCATGAAAAGCAGAGGCGTTTAAGAAGACAAGTTGTACATAATTTGTTTTATCGCTAAATTCGTTGTAACGCTTTGTCATGTCTATAAATTAATTATATTCTCCGGAGGTAAAGAACACCATGTCACGTTTTTTTATTTGTTCTGGAGAGCCAATTTTCCATTACTTTTGAACTATTTAAATTTGTTTCTTCGCTACTTAAAGAAAAAAATTAGTTCACTTTTCTATGTGCATTGATGAGTAATTGGAAGTAGGTATTGATCATAGTATTTATTTATAAAATTTTACTTAAAATATTACCTATTCTGTGGACATGGCGTCTTTTACCTAAAGGACACAGAATTGATTTGTTGTTCTTATAAAGCCTAGGGTGACACAAGTAGATGTTACGATTGTATATATCTAGAGACACGGTGAATAAGTCTAATTTTCTCCAAAATGAGTTTCTTGTACTTAAGTAAGCGGAATCGAGTTGTTTTCGTAGTGAATAAGGGACTAAGCAGACATTGGCTTGAAAAGGAATTATTACTTATATTACAACTCTGTTAAAATCCGAAAATTGTTATAATGCTACAATTAGTTAAAATCCTGTCAAGGTTTGTACTTTTTATTCCTTCATATATATATATATATTTTTTTTTTTTCTATTTGTAATTTTTTTTATGTTTGGTCAATCTTGATTACTTCATGATTTGTATTATTATGTAGCCTTCTGGCCAGATGAATATTATGTTTATTTTATTTGTTCATTATTGTTATTCTAAAGGGACCTGGTCCCAGAATAAAGTTTGTTTTCTATTCTATTCTATTCTATTCTGTTTCAAGCTAAAAACTACGAGAATGATACGATCCCGATTATCTGAAAGCAGTTAACTCCCTCTGGACCAAATCCGACTTAACCACTTTTTCACAGGTGGTTTAGATATAATGCATAATGTACTGCATATTGTAATTATTAACAAACAAAGCCTTGAAGGACGGGAAGAAAATGTTCGTTGTTATTTCATTCAAAATTATTATTAAAATAAAAATGTATGTTGATGGGGTTAAAAATTATATGTTTTCATTACGTTTCGATAATATGTATCATGTCATTAAATATCTCGTGAGAATATTTCAACTTCAACTTCAATTGCAACTTATACTGTACACAGAAATTATCAGAAAAAAAAGAAGTTTAGCATTTTACTTTAAGGTAGTTTTAAAACATATTGTAAAAATGACAAAATGAAACGTTTCGCGGCTGCCGAAAGGAGTCAATTTTTTTAATATAAGCTTGATTTTAGCTGTAAGTATGCACTACTGAATTGCTTTAACTATTATAATAAGCATAAAATTATACCCAGATCAAAAAGAGAATAAAGAATATTTGATAAAACATTCTAAATGCAAAATTTATTTGCAATAAAAACTCGTTATTAATATATATCCATATTTCTTATCCCAAATCTAAATTTCACAAATTTGGATTTCATTTCACACGACTAATGAAAATACTGAATATCTCGATTACTCAACTCAATATTTTTAATGCTGCATTTGTTTTAATTTCGCCTTCAATGCTAAATAAATGAGAAAATCTATGTTCTGTTTTAAACTGATTTTTTAAGTTAAGATGAGGTCTACTATTTATCGAATAAATATTCTAAAGCCATGGTAAAACTAAGTAACGTTGAATGATGACAATTTATTTAAAAAAATAATATAAAATAAACATACCCACGTATTTTTTACCATTAACAAACAATGTGGCATTTCCCTCCATACTGTCTATCCTTTATACATATGCTTGTTCCGGATTATTCTGAGCGTTACTGAAGAGACTGAACAGTAACTAAGACTGCTGACATTAGTCAAAAGACAGAGGCCAAGCAATCGGAAACGAACGAGTTCACCCGATCTGCTCCGATTCTATAAAAAAATATATGCATATTTTGTAAAGGAGTATATTATTTTTATTAAAACTTTACATATAAAGTCCGTATAAAATAATTTTTATAAAAATGCTAAGGTTAACTGATAAAAAATACTTTAAAAAACCAACAGTAATAATTCAATGTTTAACGTTTTTCGTGATTGGTATGGTCAGACGAAACTCTGAATTCGCTTGTCAATAGAACCATTTAAAAATACGTAAAAATTGAAATATTTATCTTAAAAAAGATTTTTAATATTATTATAAATACTCTTTTAGGTTTAAATATTATAAATATTGATACCCTATCTATAATTTTGTTTAAATAATTATTTATAAGGTATTACAGTGTAATTCTATAATCCATAATATTTTAAATTATAGAAACAAAATAAACGTTTTGGTTAATAAATTTAATGATAATAAAATAATAACTAAGTTAAATGAATTGAAAACCAAATAATGACGAAGAATTTTGTAAAGAATATTGATGAAATCACGAAGAAAAAAGGAGGAATCTAACATTTAACGTAAATTGAACTTATGAATGAATATTAATTATATCAATAAAAATGATGTGATTAATTTTATGCTTAACTCCGCCATTGCCTGTCCCAAGCCAGGATGAAAAAGGAGGAGGGGGAGGAGTAACAACCTCGTTAAAAAAGCTTGGGTTCAGCTGGCCCGGCTGATAGCACCCAGTAAGGGCTCCTTTCTAGGGTTACAGGACTGGTCCTCGAGGTTGGGTTTGAGCGGTTGGTCTCAGCGCTCTCAGGAATTTTAAATTGGCAACCTGGAATGTTCGTTCTCTGTACAGAGCGGGAGCACTAAAATTGCTCCTAGACGAACTTTCTAAATATAAGACGTATTACTGCAGTACAAGAAAAAAGATGGGTTTGCTCTGGAATCATGGATAAGAGAGGTCATTCTATCTACTACAATTGTCATCGGAATCAGCATGTCTTTGGAGTGGGTTTTGTCGTGAGCGGAAACATGAGGGAGCTTGTAATGGATTTTAAGGCGGTTAACCATCGGTTGTGCATGCTGAGAATTAGGTCTCAGTTCATGCACCGACTGAGGTGGCAGACGAGCAGGCTAAGGATGATTTCTACCACGACCTAGAAAGGATGCTTACAGAGTGCCCGCGCCATGATGTGAAGATTGTTCTGGGTGATCTCAATGCCCAGGTCGGAAGAGAGCCCGCTATTCTGCCTTTAGTGCATAGTCTGCACCCAGAATCTAGCGATAATGGGATAAGACTAGTGAATTTCGCCGCATCGCAGGACATGGTTGTTGGTAGCACTATGCTTGACCGTAAAAACATTTACAAGGCCACGTGGGTGACCCAAGACAACAGGACTACTAACCACATCCTGGTTAGTAGGAACCAAAGGTCTAGTCTAGTGGCTGTGAGAACATTCAGGGGGGCAAACATTGTTAGTGATCATTATCTGGTTGTATCACTCATTCGAGCTAGAATAAGTAATGCCCATAAAACTAAAGGGGCATAAAACTAAATGGAAAGGATTAATACCCAAAAACTGCGTGAACCAGAGTACAAAAAAGAATTCAGCCGAAGACTGGATAAAGCTTTATCCGAATGGTTTGACTTGCAATGCCAGGCAGCTACAAACAGGAAATACCAGGCCTACAGGTGTATGATAATGAGGCACAGAACTCGACAAGCAGTTAAGGAATACAAAGACAGAAGGCGAGAAGAGAAACCCATCCATGGAAGTAAAAAGAGGAAAAAGGAACAAGAGACAATTAAAGAGATTGAAGAATTAAGATGCTAAGCAGATGCAAGAGCCTTCTACAGAAGCGTGAAAGCCCAACGAAAGGAATTCAAGCCAAGAAGCAATGCTTGCCGGGGAGAGGATGGCTCTTTAATCACCAGTAAAGAAAACATCCTTGGGAGATGGGCTAATCACTTTAGAAGTATGCTGGAAACTTCCCAGGGTCCCATTGTGGAAAATGTAACTTCTGTTTTGTGCAATGGCTTCGAGTTGACCGAACCACCAGACGAAGAAATCACAGACTCCATTGAAAAATTGAAGAACAATAGAGCCCCAGGATCTGACAACATAGGCGCGGAACTGCAAAAGGCTGGTGGGAATGAAGTGATTAAGGTTATTCGTGACCTTCTTCATAGCATTTGGATTACCAAGACTATGCCTGAAGAATGGTACACTGGCATCATCATACCATTCCATTAAAAGGGAGACCAGACAATCTGCAGTAATTACCGTGGCATAATTCTTCTGAAAAGCTCGTATAAGGTCCTGTCTAATATCATATATCAGTGGCTACTTCCGCATGCAGAAGAGAGGTAGGAGTCTACCAAAGGGGTTTTATGAGAGGGAGATCAACCACTGATCAAATCTTTGCTCTGAGAACCCTGCGTGAAAGAACGCGCGAATATAACATCACCACCCACCACCTCCTTATTGATTTCAGCAGTGCATATGATAGTGTCGTAAGAGAGAAGCTGTACTCGGCTATGGTGACAAGTCGCTCGTACGCATCGATAAGCTCGTGTGCGCACTCCACGAAATCACGATCCCGGGGTAATGAGCCCGGACGATCCACGTAGTGGTTCAGCTGGACCATTAAAATTACACGTAAGAATGTAATCCTCTGTGTCCCTTCAGCTTGACCAACTGACTCCACCATCTTTTTCACCAATCTATTATATAGTACGAGGAGTTTCTCCGCAAATTCTCCCTCCGATTGATCTCGCTTCCTGCTCTCAGCATATCTGCTTCAGCATACTTGATCTGCTTCAGCATATAGAAGATGTCTTCCTCAGGGGCCCATCTTCTTCCGCCATATAATTTTTTAGGCGGGCCTTAAGCACCTCCCAAGGATGTGTCGTATGCCCTTGATTCGCATTAAGGACGCGCCTTGAAATACGTCCCACGAGTGATGCCTCAAAGAGCGTCACGTCTGATTCCTGGAGTGTACCATTTTCTTTCCTTGACGCGATAAGTCCCTTGTTCTGAACTGCCTCTTTTATAAAGTGGTCCAGAACACCTATAACTCCATTAAATGGTTCAAGTTGGTTAATCACTTCATGTATAAAAGCCGAACTTTGTGTACGAATTTTTGACAGTTCAAACTGGATCGTTTCTGTTGTTTTCTTCTTCTGACGAGAACCGAGATTAAAATACACGTGGTCGATAAACTGATGCCGGGATACTACCTCATTATAGGGTGCGACGTTTTACGAGAGGCTGGGTTAATGATGACCGTGAATCAAGAGACCTGGCGATACCAGATAGGAGACCGTAAGTACAAACCCCTTACAGTTAAACGATCAAATATGGAAATTTAGGGCGCGGAGTATTGTACAAACAGAATAGAGCGGGTATTCCAGAGGAATTCAGACTTGTTCTATAGAGAGGGGGAATTCTCGCCAACTACAGGAAAACCCGAACTTAGAATAGCCCTGAAACAAGAAACCCCGGTATATGTCAATGATAGGCGTTACCCTCAGGCATTGCGAGACATAATACATTAGCAATTGGGAGACCTTCTTCGCCAAGGGATTATTCGACACAGCAGCTCTCCTTTTAATAGTCCCTTATGGGTGATAGAGAAGAAAGGCGGATCTTCGATACAACATCGGGTCGTCGTTGATTTTAGGAAGTTGAACGAGGCAACGAAGGATGAACGTTATCCCCTTCCGCGTGTTGACGATATATTAGACCGTCTATCGGGTGCCACTATATTTAGCACTTTAGATTTAAAAAGTGCGTACCAGGTCAGAATGGCTGAGGAGGACATTCCGAAGACCGCGTTCTCGTTTTCGTTCGGATGCCGTTCGTGTTGACGGGGGGTACCCCTCACATTCCAGCGGTTAATGGATGAGTTTCAGAGAGGATAAGGGGAACAATTTTCCCAGGTATATATGGATGACCTCATTGTATTCAGCAGAAGCGAGGAGGATCATGTACATCACCTAACTCAAATCATGAATAGGGTGCGAGAGTACGGCCTCAAACTGTCTAAGGACAAGTCGAAGTTCGGGCTGAAAGATATTAAATTTTTGGGCCACACCGTCTCGCGGGAAGGAGTGCAACCAGATCCTGATAGAGTATGGGCGATCCAAGAGGCACCGCTCCCTACTAATGTTCATGGAATTCGCCGATTTCTGGGAATGATCAATTACTACCGAAAATTTATCCCAGGTATAGCGGAGCTGACGCATCCCTTAACAGACATTCATAGGAAGGGAAAGCGGTTTAAGTTAGGGTCGGAACAACTGGCTAGCATAGGAAAATGCAAGGAGATTTAACAACGGGACCATTGTTAGCATTCCCTGATTTCCATAAAAATACGTCATTTTTGAATCGAGCAATTTTAGATTTAGCGTTCATTCAAAATAAAGAATTACGTGTTTTTTATTTTTTTTTAAATATACTTCTAAAAGTGTAAATTAGGGGATATAAATTCAAGATTTTGCATAAGCAACCCCCAGAAGCCTGCATTAAGGGATGAAAGTTTCTATGGGACTTACGTCATTTTTAATTTTAGATATCATTTCTACATTTAAAATAAAGAATTATGTGTTTTTTATTTTTTTGATAATCAACTTCTATAAGTTTAAAATAAGGGACGAAATAATAATAGTACGGGATGGAAGTTCGTGTGGGACTTACTTCACCTACATGTTTCGTTAAAAAAAGTGATTTTTGTATGAGAACTGCTAGTCGTGAATCAAGTTGGTATATTCACTATTGAAAGTACATTATCTATATATATATATATATATATATATATATATATATATATATATATATATATATATATATATATATATATATATATATATAAAGAGTTTGTCCTGACTGACAGACTTGTAATTATGCCATTTAATATTTAATAGGACAGTTTATACAAATCGATTAACAAAGGAATAAGAATTAGTAGGCTGGCTGAATTCACAAATGCTTAAAGTCATTGTGAATAATATGGAATATAACTTCAATTTAAGTCGGAGTAGGTAGTTGTAGTTAATTCACTCACCGTTTAAACTCAGGTTTTTATTCGAAATCAACGCAGACAAAGTCGCAGGCAAAAGCTAGTAATTTATATAATTATTGCATAATGATAATTTGTTCTATATATAAACTTTTATGCTTTGTTTTTCTTCGTTCTATTAGTTTTTCCATTGTATCCATATAATATAATTGTATATTTGTATTTAGTGTCGACCACGTGTTTTGCATTAAATGTATATATGCTTTTTTATTTTTGTTTATTTACATTTTATTAATTTGTCTACTTAATCTCCTGCCAATCCTCTTTAATTCGGTTGGTAATTACTTTAAAACATTTTTGTAATTACATTACTTACCTAATTGGACGAAAGAAATATAAAAATGCCGAAAGATAATTTTGCCACCTAGCTCGTACTTATCGAAACTCTGTGCGAAGGTTACAGAGGCAAAACATAGAAGTCCTCTTGCGTCCGCTGACCTCCAAGCTATCATAATCCTTGGATCTAGACCAATTTGTCACTGTCCTTGAATCCGAGTATAAACAGTATGTCAATTATACTTTTTCTTTTGGTTTGTTACAACGCCTTTAAAATTCTGTGAAAAGCATTCAATCTTCATTTTTTAAAAATATTTTTGTTTTGAAGAGAAAAGATTTGTCCTGTCCTGGATTCGAACCCGGCTCGTCTGCGTTTCCGTTGCAGTGCTTTAAACCACTGAGCTACCAGGGGTCGTATCCAAGTCAGAAAAATCCGCTCTCTTCATCGATCCTAAATTTTTAATTTATTTTACTTTTTTTTTTTACTTTGCAATTAATGTTAATTGAATTAACATATAGAATAGTTCTAGTTTAGTCGATATTTCCTATCTAATGATAACTTCTTGTTTTTTCTTCTTGAGGACCACTACAGTTATGCAATTCTTATTTCAGTAATTTTTAACAGGATCTTCACATAAGAAGAATTGACATGAAAAGGTTTTCATCGACTCGAATAATAGAACAACTCAACAACGAGAAGAATAGACATAATAAATGTGACTCTCACATTTATTTTAAACGCTGTCGTGAATAGATAATCACGCGAAGTAGTATTAGAGGGATCCTATATTATCCCATTGTTTTCAAAAGACTTGTTTTGAACCCCATTGTTTTGAACCTAATGAGTTTTAATGATAATATTCCAAAAAAAAAAAGACTAATTATGCGATTATTGTCAAGGTTATGCGATTATTCCTTGTAAGCTAGCTGGGCTAAAAGAATGTTTGTTAGACAAAAATAATCACTAAAGGTATTTTAATTTTTTTTTTTTGAAAAGAAAAGATATGACCAGGACCGGGACTCGAACCAGATACCGAGAAGCGAACCAGGATGGCTGGGTTGGTTAAGTACCACGACGTTTACGTGGGAGAGCCGGGTTCGATTCCCGGTCCTGGTCATATCTTTTCTTTTCAAATAAAAATATTTAAAAATTATAACAAAAAATAAAAGGTATTTTATAATTTATGAAAAAAAAAATATATAAAACGGAAATTTGTAAAATCTTTACATACAATCAAAGTTCTAAAAACGGAACTCCATACGGGGTCACCTGTGGTCTAGTTGCTTACATAACAACACACTATGCCCAACATTGCCGGTTCGTAGCCCGGTAGTTGGCCATAGGATTTTTTAAAAGGATTAAAAAAATCCTTGGTTAATCCGTCCTTCGGAAAAGACGTTGAACGGGGGTCCCTAGCCTGTACGATGTCAGGTACTCGTTAAAAATCCCTATCTTAATTAAACCTAGATAGACAAAATTTAGAGCTCTCGCTGTAGCATCGACCGAATAACCATAGAGTAATAAAGTGGCATTAAATAAACGAACAAACGAAACTCTCCATAATTGTGTACGTAAATAACGAGTAGTTAGCATAGCTATAGTTGCTGTTTCCATAGTCATATTTATCAAAAGCATTTTAACTGTCCATCTACAAAATAATCATTTATTTAATACATTAACAATTCAACATGCATAGATTCTTATTTTAAAGACTAATTTAAAGGTTTCGGTCTCGACTTAAAATAACGATTTTTTATAGAAACCACATTCTTTCAAATATTTGTAATATACCTGTATTAAAACTTAGGATTTTCAGGTCTAACTATTTAAGCTCAGTATAACCAGCATAGAATTGATGGAAATGATAACAAAAATTTAGCGACCAGAGATATTTTGAGAACTTTTTTTAACATTAAATGAAAAAATTAAGGGAGGGTGCAAAAAGTATTTGTTTGTTTATTCATTTAACGACACTTTATGCTTCTAACAGAGATGAGAAGTACGTGAACGAACTAGTTCATTGAACTAGATCCGGATAATGAACTATAAAGAACGCCCTTTGTTTTGATGAACTATAGTTATTTTTAGTTCACACCACTCACCAGCTACCACACGCCACTCACCACACTCGGACAGGGGACCGTCGGCGTCTGACCTACTATCGAATGACGAACTACTGAACTAAGTAAACTAGTTCATTGTTACGGCGTTCCTCATTTTCGGGTTTAATCGTGTTGTGTACGAGCTGCTATATGTGTAGTCCGTAATAGTTTGGATCAAGTAAAAATTCAATTTATTTGCTTGTTTAAATTACCAATGAACTACAAATTTTACATTGAATAATTAAAAATAAGATATAAAAAACAACTTGAATTTACGTATTCCTCAGATATTCTTTTTATTCAATGTAATGCAAAATAATAAGTGTAAATAGTGTAGAATAAAATATAGAAAATAAACGTAATCAATGTAAACATATCATAAATATTAAAAAATGTAAATAATATAAAATAGATGTAGAAATAAGATAAAAGTGTTTTTATGTTTTCTAGAACCTTTCTAGTTCATTTAACCTCTCGGGTTTCTTCTCCTTTTTCCGTAGTTCAATTCCTGTCTTAGTTTAGTACATTTCTAGTCCTTTTGAAAAATGAACTATGTAGTTCATTAGACTGAACTATCTCAAAAGGAACAATTCAGTAAAAGGAACTACTTTGCCCACCTCTAGCTTCAATTGCTAATCGAACGATGCTACAGTGAGGGTCCTTAATTTCGTCTAATTAGGAGTACATGACATGATGGTACAGGTTCGGGACCCCCATTTAAGTCCCTTCCAAACGGCAGCGTAACCAAGGACTTTTTATTCCCTTTAAAAGTCCTAGGGCCGTTGGCATAGCAGGTTGTTGTGCGAACCACTACCTCACTGGTGACTTGTAAAAAATATTTGTTTTTTGTTATTTATAAGAATAGTTTTGAATAGCACGCATTTGCGTGCTGTAATAAATTGTACTGTAACAGTACCTTCTTAAGTCTTGCGTGAATTGCTGTTGGACAAAATTGATGGGATTTGCCAAGAACTGAGGAAGATGCTATTCGTTTTTGTCAGGAAAAAAACATTTTACAGAAAAATAGGAAATGTAGCAACTCCCATCAAATGAAATTATACGTTCGAAATCGTAAGTTTTGGAGATAAATTCTTATTTATATGGCAACAACATCAGGTTGATGGAAGTAGACTGTTTTTAATCCATGTTGAACTGTATAGCAACCCATTTTCCACCCAAATGCGATTGAATGTTATGTTTTTAAATAATTTATTGAATTTTAAATATTTTATATATGTTCCATTATTTATTAATGTCATTATTATATTTGTTTACATCCTACACTTATTATTTATGATTAAATATACTTATTATTTATTTATTATACTTATACTTCTAAATAATTATTTTAATTTTAAATCGTTTATCTATTGCAGTATTTATTGATCTCATTATTATATTTATTTACATTATATACCACATTATTTTATAATATGTTATATAATAAATTATATTGTTATTACTTCGATTTATTTATTTCCAATATTATTACATTCCTATTTTTATTTGAATCTGAGATCGCCTCCCTTCGGATATTTTGAAGAGAAAAGTCTTGCGTGAATTGCTGTCGGACAAAATTGATAGGATTTGCCAAGAACTGAGGAAGATGCTATTCGTTTTTGTCAGGAAAAAAACATTTTACAGAAAAATAGGAAATGTAGCAACTCCCATATCTCTTCAAAATATCCGAAGGAAGGCGATCTCAGATTCAAATAAAAATATTTTAAAAGGTTATCCAAGGTAACTGGTAGAAATGTACCTGTTATAAAATGTAACCGCTCGGGCATGCGCAGAACATTGCCCCCACTCCCACCGTGTGATATGTACACAAGTACCAAATTGACTTAGACATTGAGCACCATTCTCATGATATGATAAATTGCTGTTCTAGATTAATTTATCATCTAAATGTTATATGGTGGGCCCATAGCTTGAATACACAAAAATACTATTGATTTTATCATTTAAAAGATGGTTATTACTTTTATATATTTTTTGTGATGATTAATAACAAATAATGTAATAATCACAGTATACTTTCATTAAGCTTTAATAACCCATGAGGGAAAGGTTTTCAATTGTTGCTCTATGAACATGACCAAATTACAACTTAAAGAGCAGGTTGATCAAACGGGATTGCAATGTAAAAACTAATTATTTATCATTGAAAAAAACATATGTATGTACATACTAATATTGAAATTGGGTTATAACTTGACAAAAAATATGTTTTATTCTCTTTTCCCAATGTTTCATTAAGTCAATTCCTTCCCCAGTTTCCATTTCAGAGTTCCCTCGCTGACATTTCTTCTTCCAGTTCTGCCCACTATGTACTTGCTGGAAGCCTCATCTACTTTTTCATTTTCAGGAGGCTAACCCCTTTTAGTGGGCATTGAATAGAAGCCATGCACCGGATGTACCCATACCATCTCAGCTTCTTTCTTATTATCCTTTTGCCGATGCTTTTTTCATAGATAGATTTCTTTCCTTACTTACTAATTTCCCTATCTGCTCTAGTCTTCTTTTTACGTCTCCAATAATACATTTCTACATCACTAATTTGGGAGAAAAAAAAACTGTAGATGTTGTCAAGGTTTCTGCTGCATAGTTGAGAATTCTCTCAATAACAGAATATAACATTTTGTTCTTATTATCTTTAGAAATAAGGGGAGCGAAACCTAAGTAATCAAAGCTTCTCACAGAATTGCGCAATCATTGCATTTATCTTCATACGTACTCTGTAAACTGCTACCAAATATATTAAATATTGTGGGAACTGTACAACATCCTTGTTTAAGCTCTTTATCAACCATGAACTGGTCACGCAGGAACGCATGTTGCCTGTGGACAACCTTTTTATGGCTGCAATCAAGCTTTAGCCTATTCCACCCTCTTGAAGACAGTCCTTCTGGATACATTATTGTAGGCTTTTTTCATATCCACAAAAGCCAGAGTTCAAGGTCTCTAGCCTGAAACTATCACACAAAGATGTTGCCAACACAGGAAATACCTTCTACAAATCCACATTGCTCTCCATGCCTCCTTAGAACAATGATACCCTTATCATTCATTTATTTCCCAATCATTATTCTTTACTTCAAGTATTTCTTTTTTTTTTACTGTCTTAATCTGCATTCCTTATTTATTCCTATCTTCTTCTCTCTTATTTCTAGTTTTCTTTACTTTATTTGTTCACATATATTAAAATTAAAATTCTTAGATTTATCATAAAGGTTAGTTTAGAATTCTAGTTACCCCAGAATACTATTTTCTACTCCAACACTGTTGAGGGAGCGGAGTGGCTCAGTGGTAGAGGACTGAGTTGCCATGCTGGAAATCCTGGTTCAAATCCCGCTGCAGGCAAGACTTTTATTCAGTCTGTTTGCACCCTGAGATGGATCATGTAGGATCTAGGACCCTCCTGGGGCTCACCCTGCCTATATGACATGTTATAAAAATAGGGTACCCAAAATAACATAATTACCTTAACATGTTAATTAACTTAACATAATTTAGGCTTTTGCTTAATTATTCTCATGTGTGTGTATCTCACTATTGTATTTATCAAAGGATATTAATAATAGTACATAGATTTTAACCTGTGTTGGGTATGAACATATGAAAGGTCACTGATGGTGTAAATGTAAATTATTAGCAAAAAAATGATCAAACAATACTTTTATTAATCGAAATAGGATCCTTCACTTTCAATACACTTCTCCCAACGTGAAACAAGCACTTCTATCCCCGCTCTGTAGAAATTAGGTGTCAAGGAAGAAGCGGAGTCTTGGAAGGCCGATTTCAGGGCATTTCGGTGGTGGTAAGGTCATAATCCCCAGACCGAAAATTTTCAAACCAACGAAAGATTGTTCTTTCGCTTATTGTATCTTCACCGTAAACATTATTAATGTTTCGGAACGCCTCCGTGACTCTATGGCCAAGTTTAAATTCGTAGGGAAAAATTATACGAATTTCTGCGGAAGACATAATTTTATTCTTAGTTATTTTTAAAACGTTGCTTCACTTTCAAAAGTAAAAGTAAGACTGATTATGAAAAAGGATTACATGATCTTTCAAAAGGTATACATAACATAATTGTTTGTGTACAAATAATCTAATCCCTAATGAAAAGAAAACTGTAAATAAACGAAACTGACATTTCATCCGTTACGACCCAATAATTTAAATCTCTTTAAAACAGAGCATAAAGAAATGAAGGAATTATTCTTATCACAAATTCTTTCTGACAAAACAAGTTCTGTACTATACATGTGCTCAGTACAAAATATATCTGCAAGATCTCACCACATTGCTTGGCCAAAGATCTTCATGGCCAAAAAATAAAATAAAAAATAAATATATATAAAATTATAAGTAAAAAAAATTTAATTATATAGCTTTCATTTTTGCTATTATTATTATTATTATTATTTTTACATACGAATATTCACAAAGTTCTATCCATGCTAAAGGACAATTTCTTAAAACAGATGGAATGAAACATTGACAGTAAAAATAAATAAATGCAACACATTTATTCCAAGCCAGTAAACATTTATTAAAAACCCATTTTATACCAATAAAAAACAATAAAAAATATACAAGTATAACATGTAATATTACGAATGGATAAAATTATCTTTTAATCGATAATTGATTAAATCAGAAAATCTTATAACTAATTATTACAATCAAAATTGGTATAATAAATTTAACACAGTTAAACATCATAAAAAACCCATTCATGTCATAATACAATTTATCAAGTAAAAGCAAAAAGTTAATAAAACTAGTTGTAATTAATTTTTTTATAAAGTATAATATTTAATAGTATATTTTAATAATAATATACGTTTTAACTAAATCACTATTTGACCATATTACAATATATTCATGATATATTTTGTTCAAGGAAAATCTAAAATTTTAATAAAACTGGACAAAATTGATTTTTTTTAAAACATCAATTTAAATAATAGAGAGAAAATCGTTGACTGGAACTATTTCCATCCTACATCAATTTAAATAAATATTTATACACAGATACCTATTAATAAAAATCATTGTCACCAACAAAACAAACACCAAACAATTTCAATATATTTTGTTCAAGTAAAATCTAAAATTTTAATAAAATTGGATAAAATTGATTTTTTTTAACATCAATTAAACTAGATATTTACACACAGGTATCTATTTAATTAAAATCATTGTCACCAACAACACCAACACCAAACAATTGCTAAAATCCATTCATATAAAATAGAATCTAAATAGTAAATAGTACATTGTCATTAATCTAACAAGAACAAAATACAAAATTAATTTTAAAAAATAAAGCTAATTAAATGCTTAACCTAAACAGTTAATAATTAATTAATAAATAATATATGCTACCATATATATAATTATTTATGTTTAAGTAGCTTTCCAAGATACATGCAGCAGTTTCCTAAAATATGAAATTAAAAAGTTCATAATCAAGCCTTTTATTAACATTTAATACTAAATCAGTGTGAATCTTTTGTTAATTGAAAAAAATGTTTTAAAAAAATTCACTTTAATCATCTGAACTAGTAGAATCCTCCTCTGTGTCATCACTGTGATCATTTACATTATGTGCTAGAAGAATTAAAATCATCCTTGGATGCATCTTTTCTCTTGCATATTCCACTGGTTTTTTACCACTTTTGTCTTTTTTATTAGGCCGAGCCCCCCTTCTGATCAAGACTCTTGCAATGTTTCGCCTATCCCAGATGGCTGCGAGATGGAGGGGTGTATACCCCTCAGGGGAGGACCTTCTATTCACTTCAGCTCCCCTGCTTATAAGTTCTACAGTAAATTCAAAATGTCCATTAACAACGGCCGCATGAAGTGCAGTCCAGTTTCGTCTTGGACGGACATGAATGTTAGCCCCATGGTTTAGTGCATACATAGCAGTTCTTGCATCTCTTTTATCTATTGCACTCCACATAAGTTGTGTCACTTCCTAAAATTAACATCTAATGAATAAATGACTGCTCATAATGAATTAAACAATTTTAGCTGTGCTATTTTAATCATGATGACCATATAAGACCTTGCAAAATTAATTTAAAGCATTAAAGATATTACACTATTGTGAAAACTGGCTGAGGTTTTAAATTTGAATTTATATCACATCTTTGATAAATCTTCCTATGATAAATTCTATTTTTTTAAAATTTTATTATTTTGAAAATCTATCATAATTACATAAAAATTAAACTATTATTAGAAATAGTTATTTTTTCAATAAGAGGAATAAGAGGAAAAAAAATAGAAAGAATGCTTTTTATAAATAACTTACTTCTGGTGTAAATGGTGATGGTGGAAGATGCACCTAAACAGATTACAAAATAGAATAAATATAACTAAATAAATAATTAATAAGAGTGAAATTGCTGATGCCATCTCAATTATACCTTAACCCATTATTACTTGTACCTATTTCAATTCTGAATTTTATAAAGTTGTTTTAGCTATATTTTCTCTTTTAGACTTCTGCTTATGTTGGCAATTAATTAGAGTCTAGAGTTTTATTTATTTTTTTTTTTTTAGGAAGGAAAGATTGGGTGGTCTTCTCAGCATACCTAGTAAACGTATGGTTTTTGCTCTTTCTTCTCTGCCTTTAAATTAAAGCTTATATTAAGCTTGATTAAAAAGAATTTGGTCAGAAAAATAAATACAGACAATGATTTAATTTTGTTTTTAATTCACTGAAATTGCCATTCAGACTCCTTTATAATTTCATTTCCTACTTTAATTCATTACTACAAAGATCGCTGTGTAATTCTTGAACAAGCCATTTTCATAGCATTGGACACTTTTCACTGAACTATAACAGCAGCCCCAAGTTTACTAAGCCTAAATATGAGTACATCCCAGTTTTAAATAAATATGAGGTCCTTGACTGTAAAAGTCACATTCTCCAATAATTCTTGAAGTTTATTTATGGATAGATTAATTAACTTAACCATCTTTTATGAACAAAAACAGATGTAGGTGTTTTATTTGAATACAATGTAGATAAATAATTCATTACAAATCAAGTTTGTTCCTTTTTGACGCAATTCCACAATTTTTCACAATTATCTTAAAATTTGAAAAGAAGGATAATTCGACTTTTCCAGTTGAAATTCAGAAATAGAACAATTTGGCTGAGGAAAGCAGTATTAAATGTTTTATCCTTACAGTTAGTAAACAAATTTGGAGAGTTTACTGAGAAGTGAGATGGAAGACCCAATGTTTATAAAGTATGCCAACAACCATTGATCTTTGCTCTAACTAAAAAAGAATTATCTATCTAGAACAAATATTTCGTAATCTAAGTGCCATTCTTACCGCAACCGTGAAGACACTTCCAGCAGCAGTTTATGCTTTATTTGACCACTTTTAAAGAAGGACTTAATTTTATTATTTTTATTTCCAATTTATATGTATGGATTCAGGTGAATTATGAAAACTATAATTCCGTTATGGTATTATAAACTTGTGTAAGCCCAGCCTAATATATTAATACATTATCATTATATCAATTAATTTTTATATTATAAATTAGAATATTTTTTAAATGATTTTTTTCCTTTTATTGCTTTCTTATATGGCTTTTTGTTATAATTTTTTGACACTATTATTGATGCTGTTACTATTGTTGTTAACTTTGATGTTACTTGTAATTTTTAGCACGAAGGTGGCCGCAACATAAACACAAAATAAATGTCACATTTTTGTGTTTTCTCATTGCCCGTACTTCCACTAACTAAACTTCTGTAATATAAATTTGTTATTTTTTTTCCAACATGATTTAATAAATAATGAACCTAAAAAGTAATTAATTTTACATAAATTAATCTTATCTATAGTTTTACTCATAAAACAGAAAGTAACTTACTACTTTAGCAAGTGATAGTCCCAATCGTTCACCATATGCCATAGCTCGATTGACTGTCTATGAAATAATTAATTAAATTAGCATTATGCTAAAAATATTTTATCCTAAGTTTATAAATGCATATTGTTGAATTAGCATAAATTGTCAAAACAAATGCAAACTATCAAAAATTAAATACACCACTGTTTGAGAAAAGAAAAAAGTGTTTCAAGGCTTATTCAAAATCAATGCATATTATTAAACATATTTTACCTATGTCATTATGTGTTGTTTTTGTGCATTGTAGGTGACTCTAAATGAATTTATTATCAATTATCGTTCCTAAAGCAAAAGCTATTGAAAAAGAAAAATGTGTTTTTTAACATTTGATACTTTGTATTTGTATCAACATTATATTTTTATCATTTTTTAATTCGAATTAGAGTTTGGTGCAAGTTCATACTTGGCCTTGTGACCTAGTAGGTGAGGAGAAGTAGGAACACACAATTATTAATCAACAACTCCCAAGTGAAGAAGCTCATTTGCTCTTTAGACATCTTCAGCTGAATATTATCCATTCTACTGTCATTAGAAACCAAGAAGTTGATTACATTTTTTGGATTATATTCACAGTTCAGAACTTATACCAATGCTGGCAGGACAGTAATAAGTGCTGGAAGTGTTGCTGCGAGATGCCAGATCAACAGCTCAAAATTTTAATACAAAAAGATATAAAGAATTCAGGACAAGAACAGGGTAATCCACATCTTTAAAGTTAATGATTATCTTGTAGGAAATACTACTTGGTTCTCTATACAGCTCTTTATTCTTTAATTTAGGAATGTCCCATGAGATAGACCGGTTATCTCATGGAATTTATCCATACATTGGAAAGAACTATTAGAGAAACAAATCACACTTTGTTTCAAAATAATCATCAACTCCTTTATTAGGTTAGTTTAAGTATGTTCCATACGTTGGACTTATTTAGAAATTAAATTTACTAAACATAAAGAGCTATAAACAGAAACAAAATAAAATTTTGTATAAACTAAACACTAACTTCAATGATATGGCTTATTACTTTTTTACTATGCTCGTCCTGTATAACTTTATTTTTATTTTTTATAAGAGAGAACTTATATGATGGAATAAATTATTGTTCTATATTAGAGAAATTAACATAATTAATAACGTAATAATGTACAAATTACAGTAAAAGACCTATTTGAATGCAAGAAGCATCCAATAGTAAGAACAAATTTGGATATTGAAACGTGCCAACCTTTCAAAAATGATAATAAACTACAGACTCTGATGTACCTGAAACTTACAAAGTTAATTCAAGAAATATAAGAAGAACAGTCGTCCCATGTGTCGAAGTGATCTTAAAAAGAATTAAAAAAAAATTATAAAATTCAATTCAATAAATTTAATTTAATTTTCATTAAATTCAATTAAATACTTAAGTGATTACTTAAAATTACATAATACAAGGGAAACTAACTCCCATTATTCCACTTTTTTTTTTTCAATAAATGTGTTCTTAATATTCCTCTTGATAAAATTCAATCTTTTGACCCATTTTTACTTTGTCCCACCTAATATATTATAACAAAAAGTTTATTTTTTTCAAGTTTAAAATTGGTTTAAATTGTTTTTTATGGACTCGCTTGTTAATTACTAAAAAAAAGAAGTCCAATTTGAAAATTAAGGTAATAACTTGGGGGTAATCAAATAATCCAGTATATTGAGAATCTTATCTAAAAAAACTTTAAATAAGTGATTGAAGTTGAAATGATTCAAAACTATTATGAATATCTTGCGGTTACAAAACTTTTCCTTTCACTAGGCTCATTCTCCCACTGTAACGTAATGTCTCATAATTAAACTGTAATCTTATTCCCTTAGATTTGATCAGTTTTATTTGGATAACCAAAAGTATCAGATTAAAAATTTTGGAATATCAAGTTGTGCTTCACTAACTTCATCATCGGTTTCTAGTCAAATAAAGTTCAAAAATAATTATGAAATTGATATTTTTGTTATTAATTTTACATATTTTTCACCCTAATATGAAATGAAATTAAACTTTCATAAGACTGAAAAGTGAATATTAAATTTTTTTTTCATTACAAATAGATGTAAACAAGAAAAAATTTAAAATTAAAAATAAATCAATAAATGCTTACTTTTTCAGAAAAACGGTGTTGTGGCTCTCTCCTAACAGCCTGAAAATCATAGTGATAATTTTTATTTTTATTAATTTAAGACATTTCAGTAATTAATTTCACTTATTTCTCGAGCTAATAATATGAAATCTAATGATACTTTCGTGTGATTAAAAGTGAATATAAAATTATTTTTCCTGCAACCATTGAGTAACGCTATCCATTACTCAACTAAAACTGGTGAGGAAATTCATTAGTGAGGAAAAGTAACAGCCACCTAGATCGAATTTGACAATCAGCACTCTGTTATTTTAAATGTTGAATGGCGGTATTATAATATTATTCATTTTATATTCCTAAAATGTTAAAATAAATAATTTTAGAACTATTTTATATTTAATTCTAGATAAATTTTATTTATTTTGAAGCGATTTTATAGAAATATTTAATATAACCTATAATGTATTAGAACCTTCACACATCAGAAATTTGTAAATCTAGCATTAGCATTAACCACTAGCGCTAGTGCAGTTTTAACAAATCTAAAGTTTCACCTTTAATTTCTTAATTTTTAAATGGTTGCAGGAAAAATGTAATATTTAACACGTGAGAAAAGTGCTTATAACACCCTGGTTTAATAGCTCGGCTCGTGTGGTAAAATTCACTCGGGTGTATAAAGTTTCCTCACTTGCCAAATGAATAACTATTTTTCATCCCTATGGCTTATAAATAATCCAAATAAAAAATTAATTATTAAATGCTTACCTGTAAATGGACTTGTGGCTCTTTGCTAAGAGCCTGAAAATTATAGCAATAACTTATTTATTTTTTAATCCTATGAATCCTTCCTTGAAGATAATAATTTAAAAAATTTATAGTGTAACCTGCTGGTTAAAATATAACTTAAACCTAAAGATAAAATTAAAATATGCCTATAAAAATATATAAAATATCTTAATAAACCATTAATAAATAAATCATAAATATATTTTATTGAATAAAAATAAGACTTTTATGGTGTTACTCTCGCTGATCATGATGATGTATATAAATATTCTTAGAAGCTCTAATAAAAAAATTTTTCTATCATAAATGCTCTTAGAAACTTTCGTATAGTTTTTTTCCCATGTTTTCTTTAGGAAGTTTAAATGAGCTTATGTACATGACTTGTTAACTTTTGTGTTAGGATAGAATACTATCTTGAAATTGAATTGATGATTGATCTCTGTCAATGCCTAACTCACTATCTATACCATAAAGACCTATATTGTATTCCTCCCTTTTTCAGAAATATTTTTCTTATTCCATCCCAAATTATTCCACCACTAATGTGTCAACATCGTCTACTCTAAACAAATCCTCAATCAGGGCAGGGGTCCCCAATCTTTTTTTTGGCTGTGGAACAAAACAACCAATCAGAATTTTTGTAAATGGTAAGAAATATTTCATTAAGAAAATGTTTACAAACGTAGTTTAATGAACTTTATTTATAAATGTTCTCTTCGATATCAATGGTTATTCTTTATAAATTTATACTTATTTTTCTGAATTAAAGTGGGTCAATCAATATTATCAAATGGACCACTCAGTGACCTGCGGGTCATGGGTTGCTCTGCCTTTTCTAAATTCTGCTCTTTGAAAATCTGCAAGATTTAAAATCCCTAACTCATCAGAAGAAGCTATTAAGACAAAGAGTTCAACCACACTGATCATTTCCCATTCCAGTGGAGGCAACGGATTGACTATTCGATCCATCATTTCTTCTACCTATTTTTATCAAGTACTCCTTTGAATATCAGCAGAACTCCTGATCAACTAATGTCTATTGTTTATTCTCTTCTTGACAATAGCCCATTTCATGTATTTATCCATGCACTTCTTCATTCAGACAGTTAACATATCCTCATCACATCAGCTTATACCTTGAAGCTGCACTTTTCCCTTTATCTAGAGCGAATCAATCTAGTTACATATACCAGTCCATTCTGATATTATGTCTATGAGACAATATTCCAGTGATCCCACCCTCCATGGTGGTATTGTTTGAACCAGAAATTAATCAACTTTTGATTCGCCCAAAAGCGTTGCTAGCCTAAGCTGTCTAAAGGAGTATGCACCACTTTAAGGTAGGAGCTTTACGATTCCTTTGATCAACATTCTGAACCTCAATAACTTTTCTCCAGATGCAGGTGATGGTTAGACAAAGCATCCTAAATGCAATAAAGACTATGAAACTATCATCAACTTCACATCTTCATTTATTGAGTGTTAAATAATAAATTCAATAAAAATATAATAGAGAAGAAAAAACCATATTCCAGTCAAATATTGTTTTTTAAACTTAACAAATGATTAAAAAAAACGTTTCGACATTTATTTCCCATTCTCAATTTAAGCAATTCTTCATGCAACTTCATTTAAATTTATTAGTCCACATCATTAGTTAAGGTCAAACATTATTTAAAAGTTAAAAAGTCAAAAATATATATAAAATCCTGGAAATTGACTATCTTCCAAGGTCAAATATAATAGGTATTCTGTTGATATTGAAGATTGAGACCAGTATATAAGAAATATCTTATAAAGAAAATTCAATAAATTAAAATTAATAAAAAATAATAATAATAAATTAATAAAGAAATAGCATATTAACTTAAACGCAATTGCTTACACAGACCAAGATACAATCATTCTCATCTCAGTCATATTTTATCCTTAAATATGATGTAACTTACTTCTTCCAAGGATGTGTACTCCACTAACCAGGGAAAGGTAATGGATAGCAACGCTGTGAAAGCTAGTCGTGCTTCTTCCTGTTAACAGTAATAATACATTAATATAAAATATCATATTTAAAATAAGTATTAATTTACTCAAAAAATTTGTTTAAAAAAATTAATTTTAATAAAATCAAAGTTACAACCTATGAGGAGTTTTACGATTATTCTATTGCAAAAGCCAGATGGATTGGTTAGTTATTGGACTTTGTCAGTACCATACTGGTATTGCAATGTTGATTTTACCAGCCTTGCTCAACAATGTAAGCATTAAGTGTTTACCTGGGTAATTCAAGTATATCAGGCAATATGATCAACTAGCCAGGTAGGCCACATTCCTTTCCCCCAGATCCTGTGTGTGGCATAAGTTCAGCTATACCAAAAGGAGTAATTTATGATATCAAGGCCAAACAATACTGATAAGAAAAAAAATATTACACACCAACCAATTTTTAGATGCCCCATTTGAAGGCAGGAGAAAAAGAAAGATGGTTTGCTGATTTTTCCCTTTCTAAGAATGAAACATCCCATCACATCATCTGTTTATGCAATAGGTTCTAAACTCAGGATTTTTTGTGTTTCGATTGGATCTAATAATAAACCTGAAGCAGTTTGATCTTTTCAATCCTACCAATAAGAAGATGCATCAGGTAGAGAGTAGACAATGATGTTCTGTCAACATCAAGATGGCAAAAGATAAATAGAAGAGAACCATATATGAGTAGGATAACCATACTATTCATGGAAGGAAACGGTTCTGTATTTATTTAATAAAGTCATATGACAACAGGATATTACAAAATGATTATTGACAGATAATGAATAATCAGATTGAAATAATATATTTTGGGTTGTTGTAAAACCTGATAGTGTACTTCCTTTTTTGGTCACTAGATGATTATGGGAAGTATAGGTAAAGAAAGTCCTTTTTTTTGTTTTTTCACCTCTATCTCAGTGAAAAACGAAAAAGAAAAAAAATCATAGAAATAACAGGTAGACAAGATTAAAGCTAATAGTTGTTTTGTTACCTGTAGCCATTAATGATATAAACACTCTAGAAGTCAAACCTTTCCCCTCATCATCTCTCTCTAGTTCTAATCTTGCTTTGGTTGAGTTAAATAAGGTCATACTTTCGTAATGAGTAATATTATTATGTTTTTTCGCATCACTATATTAATATATTGCAATTCCATGGAAAAGTGTTTTGTTATATTGCTTTAGTTGAGTTAGTTTTCATAGCAGTGTCGGTAGGAGGTCGAATTATTGAATTTTTTAACCTCTTTATTTTGTTATTACTATATCTGGTGTATTTTAATTCTATTTTTAGAATGCGATGTCGACAAATAGGTATTTTGTTTGTGGCAACTTGTAAGAAAATGGTGGGAATGTGCTCTGTGTTTGGAAAAGGAATAGCTTTACTGATAAACGCCAGTTTACAAAGAAATAACAGAAAAAGCTCCAACCTTCCACATGTAGAAAACATTATACGAGAGCTGAAAGCATGGTTGCTTATCTGAAGAAACAGGCTTATACATCAGGAGAAACAACTAGATCTGTTGTCCTCAATCGTACTAGATCTGATGTCCTCTGGTCCTCAATTCGATTTCAAAACCTAGTGTCTCTTTTGTCGAAAATGAGTTATTAGTGAGGGGAAAAAAGAGGTACTAAGGAGGAAGTTGGAATAAACAGATAGAGACTAAGATACTTCCAAGAACAACTTTATTGATTCAACTTTGGCAAGACATGACGAATGTGTTAATTCTGATGAAGCACTCAGTCGCCTCAACTAAAAATTGATTTGGTTACCGAACAAGCAGTATATCAAGACAATCTTGCAAGGATCCCTACCCATTTATTCAGCTAAACCTGTACATGGGCCAGCCCATGACTGAATATGATTTCATTGGATATAAAATGACTAGCAGTTCGTATTTGAGGAAATTCGAGCTACTCTGACAGGGAAAAATCTGGATAGTAAAACAATTAAAGGAGGGTTGTTAAAGAAATACAGAGACCATATTGTAGTAGCTCCAGAACTGAATCGACACCAAGCTACCACGATATGCTTCTCAGACACTACTCAAAATCTGTTAATAGATTCGTGGAATGAGAGTAAAGGCAGTAAGGTGGTTGATGAAGGAATAAGAAAAAAAAAAATGGAGGAAGCATTTGAGATCATAAGGGAGGAGATCCAATGTGAACTATGAGATTTTGGCTTCAGTTGATGACTTCTTGAAGGTGCAGCAGAGATTCTTTTAACAATACAAAACATTCTGATTCTAATCGAAATAAAAGGAAGATTGGAATAGGAAATATTTTTTATTCAACAATCAATCTTCATTTTCACATTTCCTTCTTCATCCTCTCCCCAGCCAATCCCAATTCAAAAGGACATCTATCAAATTTTTTTATTTGAAATTGTAGTGACACTTATATATATATTATATTTATCAGATTTCGGTTAATAAGTAATTGATGCTGACTTAATAATACTTAAAGTGGTAAACTGTTACATTACTTTTAATTTTCTTCAGAATTACTTTTTGAGTGACCCATTTAAGGTTTAATAGGCTTACTAAGAAATGACAGGGGTGTCTGCATCAGATAATTATTACACAGAGATGGGTTTACTTATTTATAAAAACATTACTTATTACTCTTTTAAAAAATAAATCCATGCACTACTTGCTTACTCATATTAATTGTTTACTTATAATTCGTAGTTAAAAATAATTGGTTACTGATAATTGTTAAGATGTTTTCAGGTAAAATTATGTTCTAAGATACAGTTGAACTTACCCTGTCAAAGTAATTAAAAGTAAGTACTGCTCGAGGGCCAGTCTGCAAAGAGAGATAATACAAAATTATATTGAATTAGCTATACAAATGCAGATGTTGTTTAAAATATATTAAAAGAACAAAATTGATAATTGACATTAATTATTGTGCATAGTTATAAACAGATGGAGGACTTAATTTGATTCTGTAGCTTGTAGATGATTTCATAAGGAAAATCTCATAGAATGAAATTTTAGAGCATCAAACTTCATTTCCAATGAGCACAAGATTTTCAAGAAACATAAGACTAGCCCAATTGAAGTTAGAAAAAAATATTTTAATTTTGATTTCCTAAATCATATTCATGATCATTCAATAATACGATTGAATCATTTATAAAATAAATAAAAAATCTGATTGGGGCTTTATTAGGAAAGATTATTTTCTTCCTCATTACCAAGGAATTTTTCTGTTCATGGAGGAAATGAAAGAAATTAATGTACTTAAAATGATAATTTCCTAACTGTATTTTACTCATAAAAAAAAATTTACTAATTCAATTTTAACTTATCGTCAGTGAAACATGCTCCAAAAGGGTTTCCTGCTCCTAATTCTCAATCTGTTTGTAAAAAATTGATATATCAAGGAATGCTTGAATGAATGACATTGATACAGTTTAAATACTGAAGAAAATGAGCCAGTATGCTCCCTGTCATTAAGCCAGTATGTGCACTAAGGGACCTGATAAGTGAACGTATGAGGTATTCAGACTCTAAATAATAAATTAAAGAGAACTGGTTTATGTTTCAAAATGACTTTTAAAAATTTCCTTGAGAAAGATTGCTCTAAGTAAATCAAAATTAAAGTATAGCCTTGACCTACAAATAGTAAAGGGTTATAACACTAAATAAATTAAGTCTTTATTTCAAAGATCAAACAATTATTTATGGTTTAATATAATTGAAAAATACATACTAGTTAAAGTAGTTTTAAATCAAGCTGGTTTAATTTAGGAATTTTCTAATTATGATAAATTTACTAGTTATAAAAATAATTTACCCGACGAGAGGAAGAAGAAGCTGCAGGAAAATCTTCTAGTCTGGCCTGGGTCTGAAAATAGTAGTTTTGAGTGATAAAATCTTTATTTTTTTTAAGAGTTTAAGTTAATATTATTTGCCCCTTTTGATGGAGGTGATTTCCTGAGAAATGGTGGGATACTCATATTAAATAACACTAAATTTTTAGAATTTTTATTAATTGTTATTTTGATGGTGATTATTTTTAAATATTGTTGTTTTGAAGAGAAAAGATTTGCCCTATCCGGGAGTCGAACCTGGGTTGTCTGCATCTCCATTGCAGACGACAATAACGGAGATGCAGACGACCCGGGTTCGTCAACCCGGCCAGGGAAAATCTTTTTTCTTTAAAACAAAAATATTTAAATTTTTAGAAATTAGATTATTGCATCATACTACTCAGATAGATAGAATAATTAGAATGCCAAAAAACCTAAATACTTCACAATTTTGAAGAGATTAAACACATCGTCATATGTAGACCAGACCAGTCAAAATTGGATGATGCAAAAATCTAATTAATTGAAAAGTGTGAATTACATCGATTCACTGTCTCACTCTCAGTTATTAAATAATGGAAGATATTAATGTTTTTATTAATAAAATATATTTTTTAGTTTGGTGTTAAATTAGAATATAAAAAAATAAATTTACTACGATACAGTGGAATCTGGAAGAATTAGGATCAAAGAAGAATGATTCTATACTCGGGGCCTGGAAATAGAAGTAGAATATTTTACATATTATGTAATCCTTTACAATAAACATAAAATAATCATATTAATATGTAAAAATATTAACCAAGATTTGCAAAAAATGTTAGCTCTTAAAGAAATATTGAGTCATGTAGCAAAATTAGTGCTGGTGCAGGGTTTTAGAGAAAAGACAAGCCAAGGTACTGGTACTTGGCTCTCCCTAGGCAAGCACAATAGAGTATTTCAATCTGAGATACTTGCAATAAGCCACTGTACTTGGTCGTTGCTTGAGGAGCGACTGGAAGGCAGAGCATTACATTTTTCACCGACAGTCAAACTGCAATAGGGGCACATAACGGCAACCATACCAACTCATGCTGATTGGGACTTAAATGAAGTCCTCAACAAACTAGCATGGACTAACAGCAGTAGAGTTGAATGGGTACCTAGGCACTCGGGGATACCTGGCAACAAGGAAGCTGAAAAATTAACCAGAGCAGGCTAATGGCAATTCATTTACCCCAGAGCTGGTTAATGGCATATGCCTTAGCTATACCAAGCGCAGGACTGTGGAAAATTACCACAATAAGATCAAACAGAACTGGTATAATCAAAAGGAACCATAAAATTCTAAGCAATTCCTCATTGGCCTTAGTGAGAGTAGGAGTAAATTGTTACTTAACCTAGAACAGGGACTCTCTCAAAACAAATATTGTGATTTACATAGGTCAATTATCATATGTTTAAACTTGGATTTGTAAGTGTCCCACTGTGACAATTCTGTCACATAGAGGACGAAATGCCCCCATCACATTACCTGCCTATGCGATAGGCTTGCCAGCCTCAGGTTCACGACCTTCACTGACCCCGAGCAATGTGAATTATTCAGTCCAACAAATAACCTCAAATTTGTTGGCTGCTCTAAGATTAGGATGTAGCAAACTAATTTCATAAGGTGTACAATAGATTAAGTCTGGCCACAGAGCCGTTCATCCCTAAAAAAAATGTCATGACCGGCTATAAATATAGGTCTATTATTGTCATGTCCAAAGACCATACAGCAGGAACACTACAGTTTGTTTGGTTTTACAAAATGTAATTAAATACTACCAATAGTTTGAAATTTATTGTGTATAAGCAAGCTTCATGAGAAAAAGTAAAGTTACTCTAATGTAACTTATTACCATAAAAATATTAACCAATTTTATTTGAGACCTTTTATGGAGACCCCTCTGCAATCTGACTAGATGCAGATCATCTTGCTGCCAGGTTGGGCAGTACCTGTGTTTGTTTAGAAAAAGCTACAAAGAGTACATGTAATTAGGTTTCCTCAACAGAGAAATGTTTTAATACTGACATTTTTTAAATTTACTTTGTTTCTAAGTAATAAAATAACTAAGGAAGATCGGTAAAAGGTTTTTTTTATAAATTAACAAAACTTTAGGTATTGTACCTAATAACAATAATAATCAACTTCGACAAAATTTTACTTAAGATTTAGTTTAAAAAATAAATAAATGTCATACCCAAGATGTTGAAGGTTGATTTGAAGATGCGGCACGGGCTTGTTTCTTAAGGCGTTGAATAAACTTACGAATCTTCAATAAACTTATGAACATTAGGTATTGTTGATTACTTAACAATAATTATCAACTTAGCCTAAATTGTACTCTAGGGTATAGTTTAATAAAATAAATAGATATCATACTTTGTAGTTTGCAGGGTTAAGTTTAGATGAAGATGCGGCATGGGCTTGATTCTGTCAATAAACTTATGAACATTAGGTATTGTTGATTACTTAACAATAATTATCAACTTAGCCTAAATTGTATTCTAAGATATAGTTAAATAATATAAAAATATGTCATACCCCAGAGGTTGAAGGTTGAGGTTCTGATGAAGATGCAGCATGGGCTCGATTCTGTCAATAAACATATTAACATTAGATATCGTTGATTACTTAACAATAATTATCAAATTAGCTTAAATTGAATTCTAGGATAATGTTAAATAATATAAAAACATTTCATACCCTTGAGGAGGAAGGTTGAGGTTCAGATGAAGATGTGGCACGGGCTTGATTCTGTCAATATACTTATGAACATTAGGTATTGTTGATTACTTAACAATAATTATCAACTTAGCCTAAATTGTACTCTAGGGTATAGTTTAATAAAATAAATAGATATTATACTTTGTAGTTTGCAGGGTTAAGTTTAGATGAAGATGCGGCATGGGCTTGATTCTGTCAATAAACTTATGAACATTAGGTATTGTTGATTACTTAACAATAATTATCAACTTAGCCTAAATTGTATTCTAAGATATAGTTAAATAATATAAAAATATGTCATACCCCAGAGGTTGAAGGTTGAGGTTCTGATGAAGATGCGGCATGGGCTCGATTCTGTCAATAAACATATTAACATTAGATATCGTTGATTACTTAACAATAATTATCAAATTAGCTTAAATTGAATTCTAGGATAATGTTAAATAATATAAAAACATTTCATACCCTTGAGGAGGAAGGTTGAGGTTCAGATGAAGATGTGGCACGGGCTTGATTCTGTCAATATACTTATGAACATTAGGTATTGTTGATTACTAAACAATAATTATCAACTTAGCTTAAATTTAATTCTAGGATATTGTTAAATAATATAAAAACATATCATACCCTTGAGGAGGAAGGCTGAGGTTCAGATGAAGATGTGGCATGGGCTTGATTCTGTCAATAAACTTATGAACATTAGGTATCGTTGATTACTTATCAACAGTCATCAACTTAGCCAAAATTATATTCTAAGATATAGTTTAATAAAATAAATAGATATCATTTTCTAGGGGTTGAAGGTTGAGGTTCAGATGAAGATGCAGCATGGGCTTGATTCTGTCAATAAACTTATGAACATTAGGTATTGTTGATTACTTAACAATAATTATCTACTTAGCTTAAATTGAATTCTAGGATATTGTTAAATAATTTAAAAATATATCATACCCTAGAGGAGGAAGGTTGAGGTTCAGATAAAGATGCGGCATGGGCTTGATTCTGTCAATAAACTTATGAACATTAGGTATTGTTGATTATTTAACAATAATTATCTACTTAGCTTAAATTGAATTCTAGGATATTGTTAAATAATTTAAAAATATATCATACCCTAGAGGAGGAAGGTTGAGGTTCAGATAAAGATGCGGCATGTGCTTGATTCTGTCAATAAACTTATGAACATTAGGTATTGTTGATTATTTAACAATAATTATTTACTTGGCTTAAATTGAATTCTAGGATATTGTTAAATAATAGAAAAATATATCATACCCTAGAGGAGGAAGGTTGAGGTTCAGATGAAGATGTGGCATGGGCTTGATTCTGTCAATATACTTATGAACATTAGGTATTGTTGATTACTAAACAATAATTATCAATTTAGTCTTAAATTGTCTTCGAGGATATAATTAAAATTAAATAAAAAGATATCATACCCCAGAGGAGGAAGGTTGAGGTTCAAATGAACATGAGGCATCATCTTGATTCTGTTAATAACCATATGAAAGTAGAATATTGATCAAGTATAATTTTAAAAATGTTCTTATAAATAGTATATTTAAATATTTTAAAATAATATATTTCTACACTATATAGTATTTCTATTTAATTTAGTATAATGAGCTGTAATTTTCATGATCATTGAATTACAAGAGTAACAAATTGTTAAAGTTTAAAAAATATTTTAAAATTTAAAATGTACATCAAATTAGTTAGTGCGAAATTCTACTGATATTTTAGTTCCCTTTCTTCTTCAAGCTTTTTTAGTAATTTTAGTCAGATATCAATATCAGTACTCCTTTCCTGATTGCTATGGAATTTAAAAAAGAACAAAATAAATAAATAGATATATACACACGCACGTATGTAATTAGATTTATAAAGAACATTTTGAAGTAAAAGTGAAAAATCAGTGTAATTTTAATGAACTAGGTTTTAGTGTATTTTTAAAATAAATAATCAACAAAATGGCTGTATACGAATTATTTCATCTCCTAATCACAAATTTTTTTATAGAAAAAAAATGTATTTGCAAAATATTCAAAAGAATAATTATTTCATCAACCTGAAAAATGATGAATCATATATATGGTATAAGAAAAAAAAGGTGCATGGTTAGGCATATGGGTTAATGCACAAAAGATAGAGGATTTGTAGGGAAAAAAGTCACTTATGACAATGAAGAGAGGGAATTTGCAATATCTAAACATAACACATTATAGAAAACAGGTATTATAGTAATGTAAACAATTACTTATACAATGTTAAAGATGGGTGGTACAACTATACCCCATGTGCCTAACAAGAATAGAAATTTTAAAATTATATACCTCAGAGAAAGTTATAGCAGTTTGTGTTGATCGATTCTGGCTCTGTAAATAAATAAATTTACAATATTTATGATTACCAGAGAAAACATCAGATTAGTTTATTTATTTATTTTTAAATAAAAATATATTTTCCTTAAATAGAGAAAAAGTAAAATGAGTTTGGTAATGCTTTGTATAATGAAAAAACAATAAAAGTGCCTAACTCTAGTGCAATTCAAAGAATGATTAAGAGGAAAAATTTTTGTAAATAAGTTGTTACAAAATAATAAACTAACAATTGTGAATTTTTATAATAATAATGATGACTCATATTCAATTTAAAATATTAAATAACTCTTTCATTTCCAGATCAATGTAATTATAAATGTATTATCTAAAATATGTATTGTATTAAAATGATGCCTTAGTTCACATATGTGTTAAGTGCCGAAAACAAGATTTTACTGGAGTCAAATTTGATAATAATTTAACAAAAGTAATACAGTTCAAGTTTAAGCACACAATATATTTTTGTATCCTTCACAGCTTCTCTATTAATTTTATATCAACATATGATCTATGACTTCCTGATCACAACTTTACAATATTATTTATATAACAAAACCCATTTTTGAAAAATTTGCAGTTAACACATTTGTGAACTAAGGCATCGATAAATTATTTGTAATTTCAACAACTTTTTATTAAGATTGGTTTAATTATGGGACTCCAACTGAATAATTTGGACTCTGTTCATCATATAATTAAAAAGCTTCAGCTCATTTAATATTAAATATTAAGAAACAACAAATTATTATTTTTAAATATTATAGGAACTTTTGCTATAGTTCTGATCAACATCCATAAAAAAAAAAAAAATCAATTTTTGTAACCTTTTGAAGTAAAAATGTATTATCAAGCAATACAAATATAATAAATAATTAATTAAAACATACTTTAGGAGTAGGCTTAGTCCGCTTTGGTGATTTGAAAAAAGGACTTCTTGATGGACTGCCCTAAAAAATAACACTCTTTTTGACTTTTGAAATAATTAAACAACAGTCACTATGTTTAAGTAAGTTGTATAGCATTTACTAACAAATGAATTATCTACTGAAAATCAGAAACATAGAAACGATTGTTATACAACTTACTAATCTGTTAATATTATCATCTTTGTTGCTATTTGATTATGCCTGAAATTCACATTTTTATTTGACAAGTTGGTAAATTAAAAAAAAATGTTGATTAATATTAGTTGACCTTATATCTATGAGTAAGAAAATGGTCTGAGTAAAGGTCAAAAATTTTCTTTTTATAGGGATAACTGTTTATTTGGAATCCAACGTGTCAACCCAATTAACCACACAGTTTCAAAACTTTAAATTATCAAATTAAAATAGTAATAATTAAAATAATTCCAACAAATATGAATTTCCAAGCAATAACAATACAAAACATTTATCAGTTTAAGAAAGGCTTATCGGGAGATAAGTTCGGAGAGCAGGCTCTCATTAATACAAAACATCATTTTATATTTCTCTTTGACGCAACAAAATCCTTAGTTAAATGATTTTAATTACTAGCATTAAATATTACCTAAATGCATAGATATAACATGATAAACTAAATTTAAAAATCTTTAAATAAAGTATTTTTACTGGAGCAGAGTGATCTGATGATGAGCTATCTTCTTCTTGGGTAACAACCTGTCAAGAAAATAAACAAAGATATTTATTATTTTTGTGCCAAGAATATTATTAAAAAGCAAGATGTTAATGAGGAGTATCATTGGATCATCAGAGAAAAAAAGCTACAAAATAAATGATGTACAGTGGACAGACAATTTTTTTTATTTGAAATTAGGATTCTACACATCTTAAAATGTAAATTTAAAATTTTGTGGAGGATTAGTAATCTTGTTCAATATAAAGGGTCATTATTGAAAATATTTAATCCAAACCGTCATAAGATCGCAAAAAGGATTCAACATCGGCCCATATTTAAGGAACCAATTCTACAACTATTATTATTCTTTAGTAACTTATAATATTAATATATTCAAACCTACTATAACATTTTATATTATCATTAGTATAGATAAATTTATTACTTTTAGACTTCTTGATTTATTCCAATTTTATTAGAAGAAAAATCATTCGAACATTTAAAAAAAATGGAAGATAATCTTAATTCTACACTCATAAAATTAATTTTCTTTGTCTGTTCACACATAGCTTTGGATGGAGAGAAAATGTATGTATCAGTGTTGGGATAGATCCTATGGAACATAATTGGTCCTTCTTAAATTTTATAAAGCTAATAAATATAAAGAAGATAGTTAAAAGTTATTTGCACTAGGTTAAAATGAATAATCAATCATTTAATACTTTTCTAGGTATATATTGCTTGCAGGAGCACAGCCTAGAGGAGGACAACTAACATCATGTTGCTACAAAACATGGTTGTGATGCATTGCTTTATAACCAGTCCATTAGGGAACGATTGATCAGAGTCCTTCCCACTGACAAACAATCGGGTTCAACAACAGTAACAAATTGGTGTAGATCCATGGATTTTTACTGGAATCAGAAAGAACATGAGGATCTATGATTATTTCTCCAAATCAGATTGTTGGACAAAAGCTCCAGTCGGCTATCGATGTCAGAGAAAACCACATGATTTCTTATGGAAGTGAAAGGGGTGGCCATCGGCATGTGCAACTGGTTGTTTCCTCCTGGAGCCCCTCACATTCCTAAGAGTGTGGTGATGCTTGAGACAAGGAATCATACTCACAACGTTTGGGTTTGTAAGAAGGTGCATTTTTGCATGGAAATTAACCTCTTCGGCACCCCAAGACCTTATATATATATATATATATATATATATATGCATACAATTACATATTTAAAAAAAACAACTCATCATTGTAATACCATCAAGAGCCTCCTAATAGAGCATGATTGCTATTGTGTGGCTAACTAATGGTAGCATTAGTAAGCAAAACATGCTCCTAATTGTGTTAAAGAAATTATTTTACCTGTAAAACCTTCTCAAATACTAGTTATGGGTATCGGAGTTGTCTCAACCGAGCTCTTTTTACGAAAGACACTAAGTCTGGTTCTCCGTAAAGTTGTCGGAGTTCTTCGTTATTACGGATCCTCCATGCTCCCTGGACATAGATGGGTCCATGAATCCGCCGCAGTATTTTTCTCTCCCAGACATTCACCATTCTTTCTGCTTTATTATTCATGACCAAACTTTAACAACCATATGTCGCTATTGGCCTGATAATGGTTTTATGTAATGGGATCTTGGCCCTTTTTGACATTTGCCCAGTTTAAAGGGTAAGGAACCATGTAAGTGACTGTTATTTTTGCATGACAAATAGAAAAGGTTTCTCAAAGCGAACAAAATCCAGGATGGAATACTCTAATTGTTTATCTAGGATTCAGCCAGTCCCCCATAATCCACCATCGCATAGTCCCAAAGCCACCTGAAACAGTTTCTATACTTCCAGATGAAGAAACTATTCCAGAGGATGTATCACCCGAGCCTGGATGCAGTGGATAATCCTCCAGTTGTACTCCATCTAGACCTCTGTCGATCCTGATCGATCGAATCCTTTGACTGTGTTTCTATCTCTTTCGTTAATAGTCTGGACGCTGGCGCGCTCGTCGCACTCTCTCTAAATGAGGTAATGTCGAACTGTCAACGAAGGATCGGAAGAATCTGTGTGGAAGAAAATTGTCCGGGTTGAGGTCAATAAATTTCTCTTAGATATGGGGAAATGTTTATTAAGTAGCCAACATTTCGACCTACTTTGCAGGTCTTCTTCAGGGCTAAATATGCAAAATACAGACAATTGAAAATTAAAAAATAGTAAAAAATTGCAAAGCATGGTAAATATAAATAATAAAAGGATGGTAAATACAGACAATTGAAAATTAAAAAATAGAAAAAATTGCTAAGCATGGTAAATATAAAGACTAAAATGTGCGAGTGTATAGCATTAATAACCATGAGACAGGAAGACAGTAAAATACATAATAAAGAATATAGTAAGAATAAAACAGAAAGTATTAAAAATTAAAGAATAAGGTAATAAAGATAAAAATTAAATATTAAAATGGGTAAATATTAAAGTTAAAGTACATATGTATCAGGTATCTGATTTTTTTCGCTTTTCTTATTTAACAATATTCACAAAAAAACTAACATATAAATTTATTCATTCATTACATGATCTATTCTTCTACAGTTAGTAGCAGTTAAGAAATCACAGGTAAGAAAAATCACAGTAACGGTTGGAGCTGTTACTGAAAAGTAGCAGTTTAGCCCATCACTAACTGAGACCCGAATGATCGATTCATTTTGACCCGATCGCCAATAGGAATGGGTGAAGATCGATTCGACCACCACGAATGATCGACCGACCCAGGTTTAACTCCATCTGAAGAACCTATACTAATAAGCCAAGGTAAATTAAATGACCTTGTACGTGATTTAAATCTGTCTAAATCAAAGGCTCAATTGCTCGGATCGCGGCTACAGCAGTGGAATCGTTTTGAAAAAGGAGTTAAAATATGAGTCATGAGTCAGAAGTTCTTCATTTCTTTTCAATGGTTGGGAATCTTGTTTACTGTAATGATATACTTGGTTTGTTAGACAAACTTCGGTTACCACAAGATAGTTCGGAATGGAGGTTGTTCATCGGCAGCTCTAAATTCAGTTTAACAGGTGATCTCCTTTATATTGGAAACAAGTACCCCTCAATCCCAGTTGCTTATGCCGTAGAAATGAAAAAAACTTAAGAGAACATTAAAATACTAATGGAAAATATAAAATATAGTGAATTTAAGTGGAATGTATGTGCTGATCTGAAGGTAATAGCCATACTTACAGGTCTTCAAGCAGGTTATACAAAGTACTGTTGTTTTCTTTGTGAATGGGACAGCAGAGCAAGACAAAGTCATTACACAGTGAAAGAGTGGCATTCTTGAAAAACATTACTTCTCCTGCTTTGATTGAGAAATCAAAAATTTGTCTACCACCGCTTCATATTAAACTGGGCCTAATGAAAAGTTTTGTTAAAGCAATGGACAAAGATGCGGAAGGATTTGCTTACCTTAAAATTAAGTTTCCTAAACATAGTGACGCAAAAATTAAAGAGGGAATTTTTGTTGGTCCACAGATACGATCACTAGTAAAAGACTCCAGAAACAGAGCATGGGTTTCATTTGAAGAAGTATGCAGCTACTTTTTGGGAAATGTGAGATCGGATGACTATGAACAAATTGTGACCTTAAAAATCTATTTTCTCCATTCCCACTTAAACTTTTTTCCCCACAATCTTGGAGCTGTATCTGATGAACATGGGGAACGGTTCCTTCAGGATATTGCCGAAATGGAATGGAGGTATAGTGGAAAATGGAATGAAAAAATGCTCGCAGAGTACTGCTGGAGTCTACAGTGAGAAACACTTCAAGAGGACTACGAAAAGAAGAAAACTGCACAGGTAAAAATTCTAATTTTACGGTTTATGTATTAAGCATACTGTATTATCAGATCTGTATTTTATACTTTATATACATAAGTGAATAAATCATGCTAGTAAGTTAAGCCCCTTCTTTTTGTGAAAACCTTATTTTTTTGTGAATACATTGATTTCTCTGAAAAACTGTACGTGTTAGAATTTTTCTGAGGCTAGATTGGATTCAGCCTCATTGAAAACAGAATGCAGTGATAATTTTTCAAGGCCAAACCAATTTTTTTTTTGCAGAACAGTGTAATTGATGATAAATTATTTACTTATAATAATTTATCAAATATAAACTATAGCCTCTAAAGACAATAAATTTGTGATATAAACACATAGTAATGGCATAATCTAATACATTAACAATTGTTATTAACTAACACAACAGCTCAAATATGTTGACATATAATGTTTCTAATAAAAACGTCCTACATTCATATTCTAATAAAAAAAGTCTCTTATTTCACGAACTTCAATGTCAGTTTTAAATTATAATTAGATTTAACATTAATATTTAAAGAAGGAAGGAGAAAATAAAAATTTAAAGAGTTACGATAAGCATGGCCTTTAACTATATCTGGGTAGCAAACATTTTTTTTAAAGAATATTTTTATTTTATCAGTTGTTTCAAGTATTTTTAAAACTTTTGAAATAACATTAGTCAATCCTTGACTAGGGTATTGAGACTTGCTAGGCATTTGTTATAACCCATCGGTTAGCCAAAAAATTTCTAAAAGAGGCCCTAGTGATGTTTCTCAGGCAGAATCTCAAAAAATTAAACTGAAGAAGAAGGTGATAAGCCTTTAGTTCACATGAGGGAAGAACTTGCATTGCATGGCAATAAAAATTACTGACTTTACTTTTTTTTTAACACTATAATTTATAAGATTAATCAGAATGTTCTGTTTCATTCATGACTTACTGCTATTAAATTACAAACAGCTATATAAGTGTTAAAAATGTTAATTATGCAACTATAACTATAACTATTTGGGTTTAAACTAATAGTAAGCTAAAACATGTTAAGTATTGTTTTCTTTTTCCTTTCTTACAGAGGACTGAAAAAGATAAATATTA
Organism: Troilus luridus; assembly: GCA_964056705.1. Lineage (NCBI taxonomy): Eukaryota > Metazoa > Arthropoda > Insecta > Hemiptera > Pentatomidae > Troilus > Troilus luridus. The sequence goes on along the minus strand of OZ057413.1, from coordinate 76,827,071 downwards.
AGAAAAGTGAAGAGCAATAATTCAAATAAATAGTTATCAACAGATGAAAACAGAGAATTATTATAATGCCAATAAGAAACATTTTACAAACAAATAAAATTACCTCAAATTGTTCTGTCTGCTGTTGGATATTACGTTTTCTTGAAAGACCTGTTTTTTCCTATAAAAAAAAAAGAAAAAAGGTTAAAATTAAATGAACTTCCTTCTCATTTTTATGAATTTAAACATAAAATAATTTTTTTAATTATATATATATGTATATGTAGTAAGAGGCGTTCAATGTGTTGAAGCAGTATTTTATACTTATCATTACATTGCCAGATACAATAAAATATTGGGAAAATGGATTGCACAATTTGTAGAATTAGAAGATTAAAGGAGAAATGAATTAGAAAAGAATAATAATATAAAAATTATACTTACTAAGGAGTAAGATAATTCATCGTCTATACCTGACATTGGTCGACTTTCCTAAAAAGAGAAAAAGTATATTTGAGTACTAGTTCCATAATTTAATGAATATCTTAAATCTTACATTTGAGGAACTAAATAGCAATTGCAATAGGCTAAGGGATCCAAGAGAGGTCTCAAGAGAAGGTACATTCTCATCCATCCATATGGCATGGCTTGCTTATCTTAATATTGTTAGTATTATGTATTTGATAACTTCCGACTCTTTTTAGCAGCCAAGAATCTCACTGCTATATTGTATTCTCCATTCATAATTTTCTTTAGCAGGTCCAAAGATCTTTCTGAGAATTTTTCTCTCAAACACTAGCAATTTTCTTTCTATGACCTTGGTTATTGTCCATATTTCTGAAGAATATGTCAGGACATAGTAGTGCTTTATATTAAGTTTCTTTAGTAGATCTTGGCACTGAGCAGTTTTTCAGGAGTCCAAGTCCATAATCACAGCTATTAGCTGCAACTAGCCTTAGTTTTACTTCCTGATTCATATCATTATCCACTGTTACTAGTGCTAGTGATCCCAGGCACTTGAAACTATATGCTTTTACATAAAGATAAGATGTTAATGGATGGGCCAGTCTGCTGGTTATCTGTCATCATGAATTTAGTTTTCCTTTCAATTACTTGTAGTAGCTGACTAGTGAAGTAAATTCATCTTTCAATGCTACCAATAATCTTCCAATAATGCATGTTTCATCAGCATATGCTAGAGTTTGGAACTTTTGGGATATGTCGTACTTGTAGCTTTTATTCGGGTGTCCCTTTACGCATGTTTGACTGCCAGGTTCAACAGGGTACTGGTTAGCATGTCCTTTTGTTTAATCCTCAATTGAAATGAAATCTATCTGAAAGTCCACTCTTACACAACAGCTAGAATCAGTTATAGTCAATTTATTCTTACTGCTAAAGATGGGACTCCCAGCTTGTTCAGTGCTGTATATAACTAGTCTCGATACACACTGTCATATGGAGATTTGAAGTCTATAAAAAGAAAATGAATGTGAGTATTGAGCACAGTCATCTTCTCCAATATTTTCCCTAGAGTAAACAGCTGACCAATAGTGGATTTTCTCCTGAAAGCACACTGGAATCGATGCGGGGTCTTTCACACTATTACTTTATCAAGGCTGGATTTTAGCATTTTGAATGTTTGAGAAAAACTTGAATGCCATTGGAAGTAAGATTATAGCCCTGTAGATGTCATATTCTAGGACATATAATTTCTTGTGCAGATATTTTATTTTAAATATATTTTCTCACACAACTACATCAACAATGCTAGTAATAAAAATTATTAGTGCTGATCTTTATTTGTATTATATATATTTCTACCATTCTGGAGTACAAAGTGGTTCACATAGCATTCAATGTGTTAAATCAGTTTTTAAACTTATCATTACATTGCCAGATAGAATAAAATATTGGGAAAATGGATTGTATAATTTGTAGAATTAGATGATTAATGGAGAAATGAATTAAAACAGAATAATATTATAAAAATTATACTTACTGAAGAGGAAGGAGATATTTCATATTCTATACCTGACATTGGTCGCCCTTCCTGAAAAGAGAGAAAGTGTATTTGCTTACTACTTCTATAAGGTAATAAATATCTTAAATATTACATTCAGGGATGTAAATAGAAATTGGCAAGTGCTATGGGTTATGACCCAAGAAAAGCCACAGATTGGTTTTTATTTAAAAAAAAATACAGTATCAAAATATGTAATGAAAATGTAGTACAATATGAATATATGCAATTGTACTATTGCGAATAACGCAGCCAGATCTTCAAATTTTGAGCATGAGGCTAAGTCAATAGTAAATGATAAATTTTGCAGACACCAGCCTCCAAAATGTCATAGTTTGATAGCATGTCATAATATCATAGTTTGTCAAATCTAAAATGGAAAAGTAACACTATGTATGGTAAGAAAATAGGAATATATTTCATTTTGATGAGTGGAAGTAGGATGTGAAATGTAACAAGTTGACTAATGCAATAAGGTATCACACAGGAGATAAAGTTTATTTAGCTTGAAACTCAATAAAATAAACAACTATTATCTTTATGCTACCAATTTTTATACAATTAAGAGACTACTGTAAGATTACTAATCTACAATTTTGTCAAACAGTATGATTAATGCTCCCTTGTATGATCAATAACTCCATCAATACCCTGAGGCTTATGCAAATAATGAATATATGAATATCAAACGTATTTCATAATCAACATTTAAATCCTAAAATACTATTTAATGTCATAATATTTTTATTTGAAAAGAAATGTTATGCCCAGGACCGGGACTCGTCCAGATCGCTAGTCTGGAACTCTACCATTTGAGCTATCCTGGCCCAATCAAGCACACTTCCAGGTCGTGGTCATATCCTTTCTTTTCACTGATCCCAAGTACCCGCGTTCTCGCAATCTTTTCTTTTCAAATAAAAATATTTAAAAATTAATAACTAATAAAATACAATAATGACATAATAGTATGAATCAACCTAAGGAAGTCATTAATTGATAATTATTTAATGAACTTGATTCAGTTATTATTATTAATACTAATAATAATATATATAATAATAATAAAATTATATATTGATTATTTCCTAAATATAAAAAAAAAAAAAATTCTAAAAGAGACTTAAGAACATTGCTAGGATATAAGTGGAAGATTCAGCACATGTACATAGTAAGGTCCAAAAGTTCCCGGCCTAGGATAGAAGGAAAGGTAAAATGAAAAAAAAATGGTCTTACTTTTTTTCAATACATTCTCCTCTAAGTTCAACACACTTAATACAACGCAACATTTCTATATCATGAAAAAAATAATTTTCTTCTTTATTAAAAAAATGTTCTTTCACTGCTACTTGGAGCTCTTCGTCGGTGTTAAATCCGCAAAATTCATTACAGCAGTGAACTCGTTCCTGTTTTTGAGCAGCTGAAAGAATTTTTGGAACCCATCTTGCACTAACCTTATTCATATGCAAATGTTCTTTGATGATCCTCAAAACACTTGTTTTTGAAAGCCCCAACCTCGCTGATATTTCCTTGGTTTTCAGTCACCGGTCAGACAGCAATTCAGATATTCCACAAGTTGGATTCTTTCAGAAGTGACAGCTTTCAATGGGCGACCGGAACAGGGGTCATCTTCTAGACGTTCTCTCGATAACTTAAATAATTTTCCCCATTCTTTCACTTGAGGGGGAGGATTGCCCTTATACACAATCCAAGCGCTCTTAAGTTCTGCAGGAGTAAGACCATCTTTACAAAAGAATTTAATAACCGCACAGTACTCGAGTTTGAACATTGCAAAAATGGGGAGTTTCCTTTAAGGCTGGACACTGACTGACAGGACTGAAGAAGTGCGGGCGATGGGTATGGAGTGAGCAGTCATGGACTTTCATAGGCGTGCAGGTCCCGGCACGTTTGAAGGAGGGGAAGCAGGACAGGCCGGAAACTTATGGACCTTACTACGTAGCTTTTAGTCCACTAGTGTTAACAATTAAGGAACCAGTTGATGGATTGCGAATTCAACCATTTTTCAACAGGTTGTTGAGGAATTGAAGTATTTGTGTTTTATGATTTGTTTTTCCCTTAATTTTTTCGAAGATTCTATTTGTTTTATTAACCCTATTGGAGATTTCAACGTTAAATAATAAACCAATAATTGACATAAAACAGGTCATCAAAGAGAGCTAGCTAGTGATTTCAAAACAAAATTTTAGTGTCTATTACCAAATGGAGCAAAGAATTGGAGTAATGGTGAAGTATGGAAGATTGAGGAGAGTTATATGATTAAGGTACGGTTTAAAAAGTGCTGGTTATTTTTTGGTTTTGATGTTACTTAGCTTTACACCTTCTGCCCTAAAACATAAAATCAGCTTTTACTCATCTATATTAACATTTTAATGGCCGCTCACACATGCGTGTGATGATCGGAACTACTCTTAGCGCTCGCTCACACAAAATCTGTGTGATGGTACCGTCAAATGTTTTTGGCGAGCACCACAGTTTTTGGGGGATGATTTATGAAAGAAAACAAGTTTGGATATTTTGTCTTTGTATTTGATTTTAGATAATTATTGTTTTATTGTATGTTTTAAATTTAATTTTTTTAAATTATCACTAAGCCATTTGTGTCAAAACATGTGGGATATGAACAAAAAAAAAATTTATTGTCAGATTTAAAAAAACTAAAAAAACGGACAAATAAACTTTCTTTTAACGTAATAAATTGTGCTATCATTAACTCCTTTTGTGTATATAAACATCTGAATATCAATTCCATTCTGAAATAAAAATATATATCAGAAGAGATCATTGTGTTCGTTCTGCGAATAAAATTAGAAAACCTCCATATTTTATGAGTATATGACAAATATTGTTACCAATAGGTAAATATGTTGTTCAGGTTGAAAATATGTTGTTTAAAGTATTTATTTACATATGCTAAATTATTGCATGAATTTACATAAAGTTTTTAAAATTAATTCTTCTTAACAATGCCGGCCCCTGGTGACCTTGTCTCCATAACCATGCGGAAAGTCAAATGTAAATATAAAATAAAAATAAAAAACTGTTATCCTTCCTGCTGATGTGATAAAATAACCAAATGTAAACTGAATAAAAAGTGAGATCATTGTTCTAAGTGTGATCTAATGAATGTTCATTTAGACGGAAATTAGTTAGATGAAGCTTGTTAACAGTGGTTGGTGGTATTGACTTTAAAACTTCGGGTTTGATAAACTTTTAGTTATTAGTATTAACATACTGTGTACAGGTCATTCTTATATATCATTTTTATAGCAGATAACTTTGAGTGAAGTACTGGCTGTAGTAAATTTATATTTTTAGGCTATTCATGTGAGATTTTCTATATTTCTATACTTTTGTCAGTCTACATGTGATATTTGTTTTTTTGTCACCTAATAATGTATATATTACCAAAATGTTCACAGGTAACGTGAATACTAGTGTTTTAGAGTCCTTAGATTTTGACTCCCATTTATATATGCATTACAAATATGCATGACTAAAATAAAGGAAAAAAAAGAAGTTATCTCACCGTATATCCTCCATAATTTGAATCCATAGTGTCAGGGAGAGAGGTGGATCCATCATCTGAAACATCTGGCGTTATTGGTGTGTTTGCTCCTTTGTCTGAATCCCCTTCAACTACATTTGCGTTCTCAATATTTGAGTCATCAGCAAAAGACCGTTCTATTACTGACCCAGATGAGAGAACTATGCTAACATCCGAAATAGGTGAATAGATGGGATCAGCATTATCTGCTAAGGAACCAGATGGATTAACTAACGTTGAGTATGCTTGAGGGGAACTATCATCTGATGTATCTCCTGGAGGAGAATTATCTTCTGATATCTCTTCTGGACTAGAACTAGTTTTTGATGTATCTGCTGGATGAGAACTAGTAGCTTCTGATCTATCTTTTGGATGAGAACTAGGTTCTGATCTATCTTTTGGATGAGAACTAGTTTCTGATGTATCTTCTGGATGAGAACTAATTTCTAATGAATCTTCTCGACGAGAACTAATTTCTGATGATTCTTCTCGACCAGAACTAATTCCTGATGTATCTTCTCGAAGAGAACCAATTCCTGATGTATCTTCTCGAAGAGAACTAATTTCTAATGTATCTTCTGGACGAGAACTAATTTCTGATACATCTGCTAGAGGATAACTAGCATCTGATGAATTGTCTGGAGAGGACTCCAAATCTGGTAAATCTACAGGTGAATCTAGATCCTATAAATAAGATTAATAATGACATACACATCTCTTTTAACATATATTATTTAACAATTTGTTATATATTTTTTGGATTAATCATCTAATAGTTAATTTGATAGAATAAAGTTTGAGAAAAGCTTTACAGCTTAAATGTTTAATATAAAATTTATGATTTTTTATAATTGCTGAATAACATTTATAACACAATTATTAAGGCAATAATTACTAATACTTAGTATAAAATAATTTTTTTAGGTTTCTTTGAAGACCAATGAATCAGTGATTTAATCAAAGAACAAAGGTATCATAATTTAATCATTCACTACTAAATAGATCACAACTAACACAACAGCTTGATTATAAATTATTTATTTAGAAATCATCGAATATGAATTATTCACTTATTATTATTTGCATCTAAAGAAAATAAATTTGTGATATAAACATACAGAGTAATAATATAATTAAACACAATAAAAAATATTATTAACTAATAATATAACTCAAATATGTTGACATATAATATTTTTAATAATAGCCTCCTACATTCAAATGCTAATAACCAAAGTCTATTATTTTCATAAATTTCAATGTAAATTTTAAATTAAAATAATATTTTAAACATATAACATTAACATTTTAAAAAGAAAGGAGGCAGATAAAAATCTAAAGAGCGATAATAAGCCAATTTTTTAACTAGATCTGGTTTGTTCATGACATATTTTTAAAGGATATTTTTATTTTATCGGCTGTTTCAAGTATTTTCACAACTGTTATCAATACTCGATTGGACTATTGGGACTTGTTTGGCAGCTTTAGTTGAAACCTATCACTTAACCCAAAATTTCTATTAGAGGCCCTGGTGATATTTCTCTGGCAAAGTATCAAAAAACAGTGATCTATGAAAGATTAGATTGAAGGGGAGTTCATTAAATTAGACAAGAAAGATATTCAAAGATTAGACAAGAATGGGAGTTCACTCGAAGGAAGAAAAATATTATATGGCAATAAAAATTACTGACGCTACCTTTTTTTAAAGATCAGTCAGATAGTTCTGTATAATTTTTTTTTTGTCAGTTTTGACTTATTCTTTTAAGTTATAAATACCTAGATAAGTATTTAAAATGTTAATAATGTAACTATAAAATATTTGGGTTTTCCCAAACTTATACTAAGTTAAAACTTGTTAAGTTTTGATTTATTTAACTTTTTCCTTTCTTATAAAGGACTGAAGAAGATAAATAGTAAGGTAAAAAAAGAGGACCAATCCAAAAAAAAAGTGATGAACAGCTTATAACAAGCAAATAATATAATGCAAATAAAAAACATTTTACAAACAAATAAAATTACATCAGGACTTTCCTGGCGGGGTCTAGCTCTGTGTTTTTTTGGATGACCTGTTTCTTCCTATAAAATAAAAATAAATTATATTAACTTTTTACGAATTGATTTTAATGAATTTAAACATAAAATACACATTTTTAAAATAATAAATATATAAATGATTTATATGAAATTCAAACAACAGGAATATTTTTTATATTGAAAACAAATGAAGATATGGGAGCACAGAAAAGTAAAAACTAAAAAAAAAACAAATGGGGCATATTTGAATAATTAAATTTTTTTAATACTTATTATAAGTTTTATAAATATAAATGGTACTTGAAACCATTTTTAATAGCTAAGAGCTGATAAGGTCGTGTGAACGTGGTACCTTAAAGCATTTAAAGTACCTAAGCATTTAACAATGTGGTCGAGGAAATGATGAAAAAAAAAAAAATTTGATAGAATAAATATTGTATTTCTGGATAACTTGAAAATGATGCATTTTTTAAAAATTTGTATAATGTAGGTCCTACGTGTTAAGAAATGAAGTAAATCACATTGAAAATACACTATTTTATATCTCAAGTTTAAGAATATTATGTTATCTTTTTTGCATTAAATAACTATAATTATTTTCCCCTTCCTTAGTTTATTGCTGTACTAAGTACAGTGTACTTAGGGGATCTCGAGAAAAAACTAAAGTGGTTGGTTAATTGCTTTTTACACTTTTATCATTGGAAAATCAAGATGCCTCTGTCTTTCATTTAATCTGTTATCAAATATGTTTGACTAGAATAAAGGAAAAAAAAAATGTTATCTCACCGAATATATCTCATCTTCTGGAATCTGCAGAGCACCAGAAGAAGGGAGTTTACCTTCATCTGAAGCTTCTGGTGGTGGTGGTGTTGGTGTGTTTGCTCCTATTTCTAAATCCCCTTCAACTACATTTGCATTCTCAATATCAGAAGATGAGACAGCTCTGTTTGCTCCTAAAGCAGCTGAAGTAGATGTACTAGCTTCTGATGTATTTACTTGAAGGAAACTGGCTTCTGGCGTATCCTTTCCATGTGAATCCTGATCCTATAAATAAGATTAGAAAGGAGAACAATTGGGATGTGCTAATTACAGAGGAATACCGCTACTCCCCTGTGCTTACAAAGTCTTCTCCAATGTCCTCTACCAAAGGCTGACCCCGCACGCAGAGCGAGAAATTGGACAGTACCAGACTGGCTTCAGGAGAGGGAAATCAACAGTGGACTAAATTCTTACCCTCAAATTAATTATGGAAAGGGTTCATGAACATAAGATGCCTAGTCACCACTTGTTCGTGGATTTTAGGAATGCGTATTACAGTATCAAGCATCCTAAGTTATATGAGGCTCTAAGAGAAATGAAGATTCCTTCAAAGCTAATATGCCTCATAAAAATGACAATGAGAGACGTTAGGTGCAGGGTCCGCATACAGTCTGAACATTCTTCTGAATTTGGCTCAAACAAAGGACTAAGGTAAGGAGATGCTTTGGTGTGCCTCCTGTTTATTTTAGTGTTGGAAAAAATAGAGAGAGAAACAGGTATACATAATAATGGTACCATATTCAATAATTCGGTCCAACTGCACGGTATGCGGATGACCTTGATATAGTGGCACGATCCTTTACTGCACTCACTGAGTCTCTCTTAACCCTACAGAGAGCTGCCGTGCGCATGGGACTGGTTATTAATGAAAATAAAACAAAATATATGTACATCAGAGGAGCCTGACCTTAAGAAAGACAGGTTGTCGTAGGAAGCTGTACCTTTGAGAGAGTGGAGGAGTTTAGTTACCTTGGATCTCAGGTCACAGCAACAAATAATGTTTCCATTGAAATAAAGCGAAGGATCACAACAGCTAACCGATGCTATATTGGTCTGTTAAAACAGAAGCAAGTTCATCAGCAGGAAAACAAAGGTCCATTTATATAAAACTCTGATCAGGCATGTCCTAACATACGCCTCCAAGACATGGACACTACCACACAGGATAGTAATAATCTCATGGTCTTTGAGAGGAAGATCCTTCGAAGAATCTATGGGCTGGTAAGAGACGAGGAAGGATGGATAAGAAGAAGAAATAAGGAACTCTATGAGCTGCTCCAGGATATGGATGTTGTGACCTTTATTAGGCTCGGACGCCTTGGGTGGGCAGGGCATGTTGCACGGATGATTCCCGATGAAATGCCTATAAGAATCATGGAAGAGGAAATTTATCGTGCAAGAAGAGTTGGACAGCCCAAAACCGAGCTGAATGGCGGAGGCTCATAGAGGAGGCCAGGACCCATCACAGGGTCATGTATGTATATATGTATATATATACATATACACACACACACACACACACACATATATATATATATATATATTGTTTATGGTTCTCGAGTTTCAGTCAGTTATTTCAACTTCTTAGGCGACGTTTCGAGACTAGGTTAGTCTCATATTCATGCCCTGACAATGAAAAAATGATCTTTTAGAGAAAACATTAAATAGCACACTAAAATTGATGTAAAATGTCACGTGTAAGTATAATAGGATAGGGTGTACTTATATAGTACACATATATTGTATAGGTTAGGGTGTATTATATATATATACATAGTTATATAATTTATAACTATATATACAAAAATGCACTTTTAATATAAAAATTATATTAATATTGCAATAGATCTTAAAGGGTCTTTTATCTTGAGGCATATTACAAACATGAATGAAGTCAAAAACGTTGCTACTTAAACTGCAAATTAATTCTAATACTATGTAATCCTAGCAATAGCATATTAGTAATGTTTTATTCTAAAAAATCTGATAAAATAAAAAACTTTTCTTAAAAATTAGTCAGCACATATAACTGAGTTTATTGCAAACAAGCTACATACCTGCCGATGCTTCTTGGGGTTTTCTTTATCCATGTCTGCAACAATATAACAATAATTCATACAATCTTAATAATAGGTAAGGAACATAAGGATTTCAAATAGTATGATGAGGGAAGAGGGAGGGGGAAGTTATATCAAAATGAATAACATAAGCTGTATGTTTTTTATTGTTAAATAATGTTCAATCCACATTCTTCATATGAACTATTAAAATGCATAAAAAGAATATGAATAACATAATAGAAACTGTTTGATTAATGTAAATTTAAAAAAATGTACATATTAATAAAGTAAGATCTACTTTATTCATAAAATATACTGAATATACTCATGTAGTTGAAATAAAAATAGTAAAAACATATAATAAATACATTCAAATTATCTTTGTGAAAGTAGTGAAGAAATCCAATAAAAAACCATCCAGGCATCTATAAACTGAATCATTGTGGGTTGTATACAGGCTGCTTCAGGGTTAAATGGGCAAACTGAAAATTTGAACTAAGGACCTCAAAACAAGAAAAAAATTTCCTATGAAGGTATGTCCGGAAACGCTTTGTTTAGGAGATATTCACATCTAAAGATTTCATTGTTACGAATTATTTAGGCATAGTATATAAATAAAACTTATTTTATTTGTTCCAACTACTTTATTTATTAAATGTAAACCATTAACATTCATATTAAATGTTCAAAGTGAATTCCTTGAGCATTCAGACAAGCTCGGTATGTTTCTTCAACAGCAGCAGTAGCAGAACGGGCCTGCCTGGATATGTGCTATTGTTTCAGAAGACTCAATTATCCTTCTTCGTAAAGAATTAAGGTCATTCACTGGCCTTGCATAGACTTTTTGTTTAATGTCACCCCAAACAAAAAAATCCAATGGTGTCAGGTCTGGAGAGCGAGCAGCCCAAGCCACTGGTCCTGCACTGCCAATCCATTGATTAGGATAATTAGCATTTATCCTTTGTCATGGAGCTGTACCGTAATGTGCAGGACAACCATCTAATTGAAACCATATGTTCCTTCTAAGTTGTAGTGAAATATCTTCAACTAAATCGTGGTAATCACTATTAAGATATTCCAAAAATGTGTCCGCATTGAATCGAGGTGGTAAGAAATGCGGGCCAATTAAAATATTGTCTATTATCCCGAAACACACATTGCACTGAAACTCGTGCTGAAAATGATGCTGACGAATTGCATGGGGATTTTCATGCAACCAGAAATGATTATTTTTCTGTTTGAAGATACCTCTCCTTGTAGGTAGCTTCATCTGTTCATAAAATTTCTCCTGAAAAGTGTGGATTGTGATCAGCTTGATTTAAATACCAATCTGAAAAATTTCTTCTTTACTGTAAATCTTGTGGTAATAAATTTTGTACCTGTTGATAATGATATGGGAGACGTCCATCTGCAATGAGAGCTCTCCATACTGTAATTGGCGTAACATTTAATTCTGCTCCAGCTCTTCGTACATTGGCAGATGGATTATCATCAAAATATTGTAATACGGTCGCACTCCTTTCTTCATTTCGTAAAGGGGCTAAATTACCATCAGCATGTGATACGACAGCAAATGTACCAGTTTCTCTAAGACGTTGAAACGTAGAGTTAAAGGTAGACTTACTAGGTAATCTTCTATTTGGAAATCGCATGGAATATTCACGACGGGCAGCATTGGCATTACCATTGCAAAAACCGTACACAAACACCATATCGGCATATTCAGCATTAGAATAAATGGAAGGCATAATGAGTAGTCTGCGAAAGCCTCATACAAACTGATAAATGTTATTAATAGTTCTATTCTTATTATTATTGTTATTGATGTTCTATCCCAAACAGTATTAATCCTAAAGTCAATAGTTTATGTACAGTTAGGGGGACAAGGTCATATCAGTATTCTATCTAAATTTATCTCCTACACAAAGCGTTTGCAAACATACCTTTGTACGAAATATTTTTTCTTGTTTTAAGGTCCTTAGTTCATATTTTCAGTTTGATCTCTGCTGCTGTTGAAGAAAGATACCGAGCCTGTCTGAATGCTCAAGGAAATCACTATGAACATTTAATATGAATGTTAATGGTTTACATTTAATAAATAAAGTAGTTGGAACAAATAAAATAAGTTTTATTTATTTACTATGCCTAAATAATTCGTAACTATGAAATCTTTAGATTTGAATATCTCCTTAACCAAGCGTTTCCGGACATACCTTCATAGGAGATTTTTTTCTTGTTTTGAGGCCCTTAGTTCAAATTTTCAGTTTGGCCATTTAACCCTGAAACACCCTGTATAATAATCGGAAGGATTGTCTAATTTACTGAGGAGAAACAATTAATCATTCAAACTTTCAGATTTTGAAGTGGGTTGAGTAGGTGAAGACCTGACAATATAAAATATTGGAAACAAATAAAAAAACATTTTAAAAAAAGGTATTTAAATAGATGTGGAGTAAATATAACATGTATAACTTGCTATTGAAATGAATGAGAATGGATTCAGTAAAGAATGTTTATATCTTAGCCGGAAACTAAAATTAGGAAATGGGTTTTCTTATGATCAAAAGAATGGCTACTAAAAATCATGGTAAATTAAATGCCTATGTCGAGAAGAAGGCACTAATTTTGAGCTTTCTCCAATTAGAGAGGACTATAGTTGTGGAATAAAGTTACCTTGATCAGAGTGACAGGTAACTTTTCAATTGATCTAATATTGTTGAACCTAGAGGCATAGTTGAAGTAGTATTAAGACTACTATGATAATAGAGAAAAAGATTTTTGATGCTGTCAGAAAATTTGATAATTCATAGAAGTAATCTGTTAAATACTCTTACAGTAAATTATTCACTCAAGATTTTATTATAAGGTAAATAATTTAGGCGGTTACAAATAGAAATTTGGCATAAAATCATAGTAACAACTAAATAGTACACCTGAAATTATTCTCATGCACTAATTTTTATGTTGAATATACTCAGTGAAAGAAAATATTTGAATTTTCTTAAGGCTAAAGTCATATGTGCTAGCACACACTCAAAATGTATAAATTCCTATTCCTAGATCCTAATTAAGGGGAGAAATAAGTATCTACTGTAGCGCTCGCAAGAATAATAATAATTTATATCTACTTAACGAGATATTTTATAGAATAAAAACTAGAGTATTTTTAATTAGATATGATACAATATATTTACGTTAGATATTTGTTGATTTTTTTTTTTATTGCTTAATTACTTAGTATAATTTTATACTCTACAAATGGGATGAAAAATTTCGAAAATTCTTCTTCTAAGGCTTTTTAAACAAATATACGTGAGAAACAAAATTCAATAGACAACCAAAATTACATAAATATACTCATAAAAACGAATATATGTATATACCCTTGTTCTAAGGTATTTATCAAAATTTATAAAAATGAACCATCAACGAATTCATTCGATTCGCATATCTTTTCTCTTCAAAATAAAAATATTTAAAATTATAACAATTAATAAAAAAATAAAATAAAATATATTATTAATATAGTATTGTTACTATAGACAAATTAAAGACAAAAATATATTAAAACTAAAATTGATAACAAAATTTGTATAAGTATGAAACATACCTAATTTTCTTTTTTTGGGTCCAGCAGGATAACAGTCAAGAACATGGAGAGGTAATTCAAAGGTTTTGGGTTTAATCTCTTATTTGTAGTGCCCTCTAGTATTAAAGTTCACAGTAATCCATTTTTAGTTAGCTTTTAATTCTGTTTGTTTTCCTAAAATATTTATTCATTTTTTTTAATTAACTCCAATTTCAATGAGTAAAAACCATATACCAACTTAATTTGATTTCATGGTCAATCTCAAATTTTGTATTGCCTAAATTTATAAACATAGATACATACATATATATATTTTACTTTCCCTCTTTTTTTATTTCGGTCTTGATTAAACTTCCAATGGGGACGTTTTGAGACTATATTATTTTCATAATCATGCCCTAACAGTGAAAAAAAAAAATCCGAATAATATTAAATAACAAACTAGTCAAAATATAATATTGACACATGTACGATGTTAATTCATAGATGGTACTAAGAAATTGATGACGAAATGTTATCATAAAATTACCTCATCAATAAACCAAAATACCTGTTCAACAATTTTATATTTAGGGCAGTGTATTATTTAATATCAATATTGAATCACGTACAAATATTTTTGCGTAATAAAAGGCTATTTCATTTCATTATTTAATATACTCGTAATTCATCAAATGGCTATTTTCTCCTTAGTTTTGGAATGGTTATGAGAACGATTCGGTCTCAAAACACCGCCAAAAAGGAAGTTTAACCATATGTATGTACATGGTGCCGCGGCATTTAATGAGACTAGCTAGGAACAGTTCGTTAAAAATAAAAAGTACAAGATATAGCTCTGTGCCACCAGTCGAAATTCCTTCCTAAATCCATTATCGAAATTTGTTTTTCCTAGAAACTGTTCTTTTTTTTTTATACTTGGATTTTTTAATGCACGGAAAGTAAAAAAAAAAAATTAAAAATAATAACAATGAAGAGGTAACCACTTTGTTCAGGTTACAGTATTTTCTGACACCCATTACAAGGGTCGTTTGCCTGAAATGAAAATGGTCTGGGAAGCCTTCTTGAAATCGTAAGAACTTTCTGCGAAGACATTCAGATGAAGATGGTGCTACGGAAATGTGGAGTATTTCGTATTTATTAAAAAGGCATACGGGGTCACCTATGGTGTAGTAGTTATCAGAACAATCTACTATGCCCAAGGCCACGAGTTCGCAGCTTGGCAGATAGCCTTAGGATTTTATAAAAGAGAGTTATAATTCTTTGGTTATGCCGTCCTTCAGAAGAGAGGTAAAATGGGGGTTTCGAGCCTGCAGGATGTCAGGTAGTCGTTAAAGATCCCTATACTAAATATACCTGGATTGATAAAATTCAGGACTGGCACTATAGCCAGAGGCATAGGGGCATAATGTGACGTTAAATAAATAAATCAAGAAAAACGCGCACTAAATGGTATGATATTGAATTATCTTATAATAAGATTGGAGAGGAGGATTGATTTTTCACAAGGTGCTGTAGAGTTTTAATTTTTCTGTTAAGTGGATTTAAATATCATGCATAAATATAGAGAGACCCGTCTCTTTGCGAATTCATAAGATTAAAGTATTCTTTGAAAAGAGCGAGTATTACAGCTTTTAGTTTTTATTTTCGAAAATTTAAAAATCACTTTTTGAATTTCCCGAGTAATAAATATTGACTATTTTCTGATTCATAAACAACAGCTTGATTTGCATGAACATTATTGATATGACCTGACTTGGACGTCGAAAGGTACCTTTTATTTAAGGTAGTCGTACAGCCTTTAAATGAATGAGAATATTCTCTTGTATTATACCTTTCTTACACATATCCCATTTGAGATGTCAGACTTGAAGTTAGTTCAAATGCCGAAGAGTAAGCAAATAAACTTTGTGTTGATATTGTAATTCCACGTGAAGGTGTATTATACGTAATGGCACAAATTTACTAACTACTTGTATTACAACATTTTTTTTTTTATACATGGTGGAAATCTCAATAGACACCTGAGGTCCAAATTCTTCAGATGGTGTGGAACTTCAACCCCCTAAAACCACCTTGTTTTGCAACAACTGAGCTAGGCCAACAAGTCGCTCCTCTTTCGTGTGCTAAGTTTCGGGTGTGGGATATAGCCCATTTGCTAATCTCCCAATTTAGTTGAGTTTTCTTTCATTTGGAGTTTTAATTTAATTTATATGCGTAATTCACTTTTATAGCAAATCACTCGGCTTCACTCTTTTAAATAGTAAAAGTAAGGAGTAAGGTAACTTATGTAAAAGTGGTGAGACATAATAAGCATGAAAGACATAGTTAAATTACAGGTGATGACAAATAAATTTTTTACTTTTTCCATATTGGAAAGTTATATAAATAGGAATTTATATTAACACAAAATGTAATTTTTTATTTATAGAAGAATTGTATGGAAATTAAGAATAACAAATTAAAAAAAGGTACTTGGGTATATCAACCACCACCGGTAAAGGGCAACTTGTACGCATTAGTGATGGGCCAGAAATCACGAACTGTTACTTTTTCACTGTTACTCAAAAGTCACAGGTCTACCTGTGATTACAAATTCATCAGTAACAGTTCCAAACTATTCTTCACAGTGATTGGCGATAGAACCGAACGGAATTGAAGCGTGATTGTTATTGTGACTACAGTAACAGTTCTAAACTGTTCTTCGCATATGGGAACTGATCGTCGACGAACGGAATTAAAGCGTGATTGTGACTACTGTGATTCCGGTGAAAAGAGGGATTACTGTTATTAGGATGCCGCAAGGTTAATAGGGATTGCACCCTTGGAAAACCTTTTCCACAGTAATAAACTCTGATAGGCTGCTGTCTTAATTTGACTCAATTAATTTTATTTTAGAAATTTAACTGCACAGTAATAAATTTAAATATAAGGGAAAGTCAGATATTTATTTACAGCTTGTTTATTGTCAAGTATAAATATTTACTTGTAAATTACCTATACAAAAAATAATGGTAGTACTAGTAGGTAGTACTATGTAGGAGAGGCATGTGCCCCCCCTCCCCAGGTGGCTTCTTTTGTACTGAGGAGACTCCATTACTATATAGGCAAATTACAAGATTATAGTTGTTAAAATATATGAATAAAATAACAGATAGAACATGAGTGAAACTATCGTTTTGATATTTTAATAAACCTTTCTATAAATACTTCTAGTTTTTTACTAGGTTATTGCTGATTTTTAATATAAAGAAAAAAAATTTCGCTCCTGGGGACCGTGTTCGAAAAAAATCGTCGTCTTGAACAGGGCCGGCTTTACCTTGTGTTCAGGTGTTAATTACTTATTAATATGTTATTTACTAATTTATTTTTATCACTAATTACTTATTTGTAAGTATGTTTGTAACCTTCGTTATGTACCTACAACTGATGAAGTGGCTCAAGTGGCTGTGGGGCTGTTTCTGTATGTACTTATATGGTTTTTGAACGAGTAGCTGACCTTACCTTACCATTTGGTTTTTAGTGTTCCGGCCCCAATAGTCAGAAGGATATTAAAATAGTAGTGGTGGATATATGAGTGTTTTCAAAATAACTACCATCGATCATTTCAGGTTTTGAATGTACTTAGTATGTATATGATGTGAACAAATTTTGCTTTGGTTTTCGGTGCTACTCTGAAATTGCAAAAAAACAATCAGCTTTGGTTTTCTGTAGATTTTTCGCGGTTTCAGATTCCTTGGTCCCTTAATAAAAGTTGTTCTTATACATGAGTAAGTACATTCATCAGATTCAACAAAGTGCTCGCTAATTGAAGTCACCCTGTATACTCAGTACATATAGACAACAGCCACAGCTGGGACCAATAATTAAACTTGCCCTCCGAAGCACGGAGGAACGTATATACATTAAGTTAGTGGCTGGCTGGCCACTGAGGGGCGCTTTTTTCAACCGAGCGACTTACAATGAAACATATAGAATAGAATAGAATAGAATAGAAAACAAACTTTATTCTGGGACCAAGTCCCTTAAGAATAACAATAAAGAACAAGTAAAATAAACATAATATTCATCTGGCCAGGAGGCACATAATGATACAAATCATGAAGTAATCATGAGTGACAAAACATAATAGAAATAGAGAAAGAAAAAAAAAAATAACTGATTAAAAAGTAAGAGACTTTACAGGATTTTAACTAATTTTCTAGAAAAATAAATAAATAAAACCTATATATATAAAGGTTTGATATTAACAAAATAATAATAAATAACATTAATATAATAGTTAATAACGGAATTGCTAAATAAAGCAAATGAATTGCATAGCATGCGATAAAGTATTTACAAAGTCTGTATCTTCTTTGTTGTTGGAAAAATAAACAAACACGTAGGTAACGAGATCGAGTATTCGATACACATTAATTCAAGCGGAAGATTGCCCTGCCTGGAGAGCATTTTTTTGGGATGCCAAGAGATGATGGAAAAGCAGGGATTTAAATGAGGCCAGTGAAGATGAATGGCGGATGAAAGGAGGGATTGAGTTCCACACAGTGGTGGAACGAGCGAGGAAGGAACGGTCGAATGCCTTAGTTCTGTGGGATGGAATATAGAGATCGGAAAGGCGGGGTCTTGTTTTATGGTGTTGGACAGAGGATTTGAATTGAAGGAGACTATAGATATATGAAGGGTGTTGCGAGTTAATGGATTGGTATAGAAAAACACTAAAGAAATAATGTCTACGAATGGGTGGGAAAAGCCACTTTAACTCATCATAATGATGTGACACCCGGGAACGCCTCGGAGTACCAAGGATAAATCTTAAAGCGCAGTTCATTATTCTTTTTAAGCGACCCTCTAGCAATTTCGAGAGGCCCCCGTATACCACATAACAGTAGTCAAAGTGGGGGAAGATAAGGGAAGATACAAGAAGCTTCCGGGTAGATTGTGTAAGGAGATGCCGGGATCGATGGAATAATTTCAGGGAACTAATTGATCGTCGGGATATTTGGGCGACATGTGGATTCCAGGAGAGGTTTTTGTCCATGGTAATGCCTAGGTTTTTAACGGAGGAGTTGAAACTGATAGGGATGTCGTTTAGGATCAATGTTGGGAGGGTGGGGATAGTTGCAAGAAGGGAGTTGGAACCTAGAACAATGGCCTGGGTTTTCATTGCGTTCAATACCAATTTTTTCAGCTTTGCCCAGGCACTGATTCTATCGAGGTCTTGCTGAATACTGGCGAACGCGAATGATAGCTCAGATGGAGGAAAGGATAAATAGATTTGGAAGTCGTCAGCATATAGATGGTATAGCATATACCTACTTAATACCGCGTTACCTATGGATGGGCGATGAGCTGATGAGATGAACTTATAATTCAGGATGATGGCTATATTGTGATAATATTGATATAGAAACATTTACAAATTTTGATTTATTTCTGTCATGGTTTTTCGTCGGTTAGGTTAAATTACTGTTAAATCTTACCTAAATTCTTAGTTTATGTAAGTATTATTATTATTCATTTTAGATATCTGATGGAGATGGAAAAAAGAAACTTTCTGGTGCACGCAATCGGAAAAGAAAACTGGAAAAGGAAGTATCTCTGAGAAAGAATACTAGTTCTATCGAAAAGTTTATGGTTCGACACGATTTGTCTTCGAGAGAACTTCTAGAGACGCAAGATAACACCACAGAAGAACTCGCGTCTGCGCTGCCACCTCCATCGCCGCTGCAGTCACCTTCGTCGGTAGTCAACCAACCTCCTTGCGCCGAATCGTCACTAGAGAATACACTACGAGAAGATGTAATCAATGATATCGCGTTATGGCCACAAGTGTTATCCGATAAACAAAGGATATTTTTAATAGAGCGCGGTCCAGTGCAGGTAAAAGAGAATTCCTATCCTTCAAATAAATCTAAAAGTTCTTTTTCGAATTCTTATTTGACTAAAAAAATGTTGAATAATGAAACAGTTTCAAGAACCTGGCTGATTTATTCTAAATCAACTGATTCGGTTTATTCTTTTTACTATAAATTTCTTGGTGCCGATGTCACTCCTTTTAATGGTAAGATAGGTTATAACGATTGGCAGCATTTGTCTATAACCTTATAACGTCATGAAAAGACCTCAGCGCCTCTAGTTTGTCTTAAGAAACATATTACATTAAAAATTGGCATTTTATAAGAAAAAAACAGTCGATTTCGTGCACCAAGCTGAAATTGAACGAGAGAAAAACGTTTGGTGGCAGTAATCGAACGAATAATCCATACAATTCGGGTTTTTAGTGAGGCAATGTCTAGCTTTACGGGGAAATTCTGAAAAAAAAATCATGAGTCTGATAATGGTAGTTTTTTGAAACTGGTTGAATGTATCTCTAATTTTGATGATGTATTTGCAGAACAGATTGCCCGTATTGAAAAATCTGAGTCACGCCTAACTCATTATCTAGGCCATAATATTCAGAATGACTTAATACAATTATTAGTTAAAAGAATAAAAAAAACGATTGTTTTGGTAAACGTTCGTTAGGAATTGTCAATTTTTTTTTCAATTAAGAGCGTCTTTTAATTTGTACATAGTATCAATAAATATTTTAAAATAAACTTCTGCTTTCTTATTTCTGTAACCCTTACTTTCCTGATTAGGACTTACTTTTTAGTCAGTGTGAATATTATATTTTGGCGGAATGCTTTTACTATGGGGCCAATTCTGAAATAGCGAAAAAATATCAGCTGTTTCATTCATTTGGCCCAATGACTTTTTCTATGGAACAACAGATTTTTTTTCAGAGTTGGCCCCACAGTAAAAGTTGTTCGTATTGATGAGTTATGTATACCCAATGTATTCGCACTGACTAAACATTTTTAGGGGAGCTTGTATAGAGTTATACAGCGTGTAAGGGAAACTGAAACCGTGACTTCAGACCATCAATACAAACAAATTTTGTTCTGACAAACAAAACCTGCGGAAATGAAAACAAAAATATTAGTAATCGATCAGCTGATAGGTGCACTTTGTATGAAAAGCCGAAAATATTTTTTCATTTCATTGTCTGAACAAAAGCTGCTTGTAATTATGGCCTGAAGTCACCGTTTAGTCGCGTGCCTACTAGGGGGCACCTAGTTCACGATTACACACGGGCGCGCATGGGCTAGAGCCGGCGATGGTCTTGAATGGGTTAAACCATAAGAGAAAAATTTACGTTATATAGAATATTGAAAATAATTCCATCTGTATGTATATTGATAGGATTTTATTGAATTATACAAGTGTCAAAGTAATTATTATCCTTATAATGCGTATTCTGTGATCGTTATATTCATGATGTGGAATTAAGTACGCTGACAGAATCACGAATCACAGTTAGTAGCAGTTAAAAAATCACAGTAACGGTTAGAGCTGTTACTGAAAAGTAGCAGTTAAGCCCATCACAATTACGGATGCGCAAACAGTTAAATTCTATAACAGCTATATTTCTAACAGTAACAGCTTTATTTTTGACAGATTCATTCTTTTTTGTTTCCATGTGTTTTTTGATTTGTTGTTTGTTTGGTGGTTAGGGGTGGTTACGGGTGGTTTTTATTTTAAATTGTTGATGATATATTCCGTTATTTATTTCTATTATTATTAACATATTTATTTATATTATATATTTCATTATGTTGTTATATATGCAATTATATTATTATTACTTCTATTTAATTATTTCCATTATTATTATATTCCATGATATGTTATGCAAATTTTAACCCCAATAAAAATATTTAAAAAGGTTATCCAAGATAACTGTTAGAAATATAACTGTTATGAAATGTAACTGCTTGAGCATGCGTACAAGATTGCCCTATAGGTGGTGGTTTATATACACAAGTACCTAAACAAGTAATGAATTAATTGATGCCAAGAGAATAATGATAAAAAATGATGACAACGAATTTTGTGACAAGAATATATGCCATATAGAAATGGAAGAATGAAAATTGTATGGATAAATAGCAAACAATCAAAATTTATGATATTATATATGATTATGTCATTATTGTGTAATAAAAAAAAAATATATATGAAGAAGAAAAAGTTGGTAAGAAAAGAAATTTTTATGATTCTATTACAAAATAATGAAAGCCATTATTTGTGAAGGGAGAAATGGGTGTGAAGGAATGGAAAAGGTGAAGGATGGAGGGATGATAGAAATATTATTAAAATACGTACCAAGCAAATAGTGGATGCCGAATCCGTGGTGACTGTCAACTGAAATCATTGGCTCTGTCAGGTATCTACCCCCACCAATCTGATAGGAGTAGTTTTTAAAGGACAAAAGTAACTGACGATATAGGGGGATATTTAAAAAACATAGTGAAAAATATACACGTAATATGATCTTGAAAATATAATGTGAAAGCGAAAAAAAAAATAATGTGACATAATTTATCTGAAAAGTATAATGTGACAAAAAATCAGTTATAATAAAGAGAAAAATTATAATAAAATATATATCAATGGCTCATAATTTGTCTGTAAAGTATAGTGGAGCTTGAATTATTGAATGGAAGAAAAATTAAATAAATAAAGTTATGTTTCTGTATATTATATGTAGTATAAAAAAGGGGGGTTACATACAGTTCTGAGTGTACTATGATAAGTGAAAAGTAGTGCGGAGGAAAATGGATTATAAATATTCCAGCACGTTATATACATATGTATAGGAAGTAAAAAATAAGGATATATCTATAAAAAATTATGCAAAGAGCTGTTGCCAAAATATAAAGTTCGAGTATACAAGGTAACATTTTATATTATAGGAAGGAGAGTAGAAAAGAAATATTGATAAAAATACATTAATATTAAAGAAAGTTGAGGTTGATATAAAATAGAATTTATTTTAGCGTTCTTTTAATAAATTAAATATTTGGGATTAGTTTGAGGATTGGTTTTCTTTGTCAGTTTTTCGGTTAATAGGAAGGGATTCTTAATTAATATGGATGGATTGTTTCTGAAAGGATTCGTTTGTCATAGTTGGAGACTACGGCGAGGATTGAATTATTTTCAATATTGAAGTATGTTTCGAAAGTTTAGAAACAGTCTGGTTACGGGAGGAAATAGAGTATTTATGTTAGAAGATGCCTTCTTTAAAAATGTTTTGGGTTTCGCCGAAGTAGGACGAATTGCAGTTGGGAGTAGAACGGGGAATACGGTATATAATGTGGGAGCGATATTTAGGGGGAATAGGATCTTTGACATGGGTGTAGATGTTAGAGAGTTTATTCTGGTATTTGAAAGCAATGTGTAAATTGGGAATAGAGGAACGTAAGGACTTTTGAATGTTGATAGAGAGGGAAAGAAAATATGGGAGGGATCTTTTCTTGGGGATTGACAGGGAGGGTTTTTGAGGTCATGGATAGTTTTATTGACGATATGGGGAGGAAAGTTGTTTTTTAATAGGATTTCTTTGATGCGGTTTGTGTTGGTTTCATGGAAGCAGGGGTCAGAGAGAGATATGCAACGGTGGATGATATTTATAGCAACGTTTATTTTTTGGTGGTGTGGATGTTAGGATTGGTAATTGGTAGACTTAGTGTACCAATATGTGGATAAGGTACATAATGTGGTCTGTGTTTCTAATAACAAGGAGGTCAAGAAAGGGAATGTTCAACAGTGAAATGGAGGCGGAGATGGTAGGTTTTAAAAAATGCTGTATGTTTTTATTTGCACAATCTTTTTCGTAAAACATAAAACTGTTTTAATGTAGAGATAGAGAACTGTTTTACGTTACCGTTGTGTCAACGGGAAATATTAAGATAACATATTGAAGTCTATATCCATTTTTGAATTGATCACTAAAAACATTATTTTCCTTTCTAAAAATCATAGTAATCGGTAATTTAAAGAAAAGTTGTGATATAAATGGTATGTTTACTTTAGAATATCAGATTAGTTATTTTTAATTATTTAAAAGACAACCGATAGGAGTTATTTATTTAAATAAACCGAAAATATCATAAAAGAAGAATATATTATATATTTTAAATAGATAACTATTTAATTTTAATTTTTAATTCTGCTACAACTGTATTGTAGCACATTTAAAGACATCTTGATATCAACAACCCCCTCCCACTGCTTTTACTATATACAAGCTTCCAAACTGCTTCAAGTCATTTGATACTTAAACTTTTTCCAGTGCAGTTTCATAGCTGTGTTTAAGGTTAGTATGTCCTTTACTGGTCTATAAACTTATAACTTTTATTTAATGTAAATTACTTCTTTTAATGGTTTTATTTATTTGAATGAAGCACAATACATTATTTTTCTTATTTAAAAACTTTATAGAGAACAAATTATTATGGCTTTGTTAGTAATAAAATACGCCATTACTTTCTTGGAAAATAACTATATTGTTCCAAAATACTAATTATTGCAAAAAAGAATATAATATATAATTTAACCAAAATTAGTAAAATAAACTTATAAAATAAATTTGCATTGTTTATCCATTAGGATGCCATCTATACAGTAATTATTATTTATATTTTCGAAGAAATTCTAAGTTTCACAATACATAAGTAGAAGGAATACAGATACTTCTATGAAAGGTAAGTCCTTTATAAAATAAATTCATTATTAAAATCAAATGTATACATGTTTGAATATGTTATAAAAAATCTTTTCTCTAATTAGATAAAGTTGGTTTAATCCTTAAATATTACAATGTAAAATTAGGTATTGAGCAAAGTATAGAGGACCAAGACATAATAGTGAAATTAGGCTGTAAATTTCATTCAAATTTATAAATTAAATTTTAACTCAAACGATAACAGCTATCTATCTAGAAAACTTAAAATTCAAAACTTAAAACCAATAAAGTACCTTTCTTTTTAAGTGAAGCTAGAACGCTTGACGCTAATATAACATCGATTATACTTATTGTAACTTTTCGCTTTAATGAAATAAATAATAGCAATATTAAACTTTTCTTCGAAATTATTGCACATGTAGTGGGACAATAATGGAAGTAATTGATATCAATAGGGATAATTGTTACCAACATTTTGATTAAATTATTATTTTGAAACTATAAATCAACCTGGTGATAGATGATGTTTATTTTATATTAAACTAGCGACCAACCCCAGCTTTGGTCGGGTAATAAGGTATATTATGCCTACGTAATTTGTTTGTGTATTTTTTTTTTTTTTATCACGTAAATCTTTATTACGTATTCACAATACATAATATAATATTCATCATTGGTTAGGCTTCCTTGGGATTCTTGATTTTCTTTCTTCCTATCTCAGCTAATGTACTTCATTATATAGAAATTATAAAAATAAAAACAAAACCGAATATTTCTTTATATACGAATTTATTATATGATAATTGCAGGGGATTAGGCAAGCAGCGTCTTCGGTGAAACCCATCGAGATTCCTACCCATTTACACAAAACCTCGACAAATTGTATACCTAAACCTTCCTGGTGAATCGCTCTTTCTATTGGTGAAAACCGCATGAAAATCAGTGGAGTAGTTATTGAGTTTACCGCGAATAAACGCGGTCGAGGACATTGTTTTATAATATGTATATATAGATAATTATTAAGTTAAACAGATATATGTAATACGAAACAGATGTATATTGGTAATAAAAATGTTTAAATTACAAAATAACATACGATTTTAAACATTATTTATTTAAAAAGAAGTTATATATATTTTTTTTTTTAAATATAAAGGTTTATATATATATAACTCCGACGAAATGAGTTAACGACACAAAACAATATAAATTTAATTTTACTTGTAAAAGATTATTTTTAAATTTATGAAAAGGAAGGAACATATTATTTAAAACTACTAATTTATAATAATTCATTTTCATTTATTGAAAAATAATATGTTAAAATGTAAGAACTGTTTTTAATTAAAATTGATTGAATGATATGAATTGTACATTAATTTAAAGGTAACCTTTCATTGAATCATTCGTTTAAATAAGTATAACTATTCAATAAGAATAACCATTACATATATATCATTGGTATTTTACTTTTAATTATTATTTATTTAAGAAAATAATATTGAACAATAATATCATCATGATCCGTCGGAGGACCTTGGAATTCAAGCCGATAGGAGATATTGTAAGACAAATATAGTATTAAGTTTCTGGGATTATAGTTTATCATGATGAGCTCTTGATGCCTAAGACTTAATCCTCTTTTGTCTAATAGGTACAGAGTCCTCTAAAAATGTAATCAATTCATTATCAGCCGATCATAACTTATTAAGCCCGTTAAATTTTTTTTTTTCTATTCTTAATAAACATTTTTAAAAAGTGAGCTACATTGAAAAATGAGTTAAATTTCGTGTAATGTATATCAACGTCCAACATTATTGGTTTATTGTAGAACTGACTTCGTGGGGTCACCCGTGATGTAATGGTTAACTTAGCATTACTATGCACGTAATTGCCGATGGCCTTGGGATTTTTTAAAGAATAAACAAATTCTTTGTAATGCCCATCTTCGGAAGGGGCGTAAAATGGGGGTCCCGAGCCTTATGCCTATTTAGGCAAAAGATGGAATTCGCACTGAAGTCTCGCTATAGCAGCGTTATGCCATGTTAAATTAATATAAACAAACAAGCACGGGCTTCATGTAAGTCGTTAGCACACGTCTAAGGCTACACCTACATTGGATTAATTAGGATTATTTATGAATTATTTTATAAATTTAAAGAACTAAATGTTATAACTCTCTATATATTTCAGTCATTTGGTTTGCTAGCGACGTCTCATCGTATCACACCGGATCCAATGTAGGTGTAGCCTAAGAGCAGCATAAAGTCTTGAGTAATATGCATGATGTATGTTTTATATTTATACAATATGTATGATTTTAGTTGTTTAGTCGATGTTCAACTTTAATCGATTCGTTAACTTCGATTCGATCACGTCAATCGCCTCAATCTCTGACGCCACTCACGAGTTGGCTCAAAATCCTTGCTCGCCAGGTAGTATATACTTCATATACAGGTAAGGACATACAATTTTTTTTTTAATGAAATTAGTTTCAACCAATATTGATATAATGACAAACATTTTGTTTAATTTCTCAATCGAATCACAATAGATTTATTCATACTGTATGTAAAATATAAAATTATTTCAGAGTGGAAAATAGTTGACTAGATAATTCTATCCATCATAAAATGATTTCATTCA
This sequence comes from Troilus luridus, assembly GCA_964056705.1. Taxonomy (NCBI): domain Eukaryota; kingdom Metazoa; phylum Arthropoda; class Insecta; order Hemiptera; family Pentatomidae; genus Troilus; species Troilus luridus. The sequence continues at coordinate 76,799,792 of OZ057413.1, read as the reverse complement.
TTATTATTGCTATGCAGTATTTGTACAAGTGTCTAAATTATAATCTAAATTTATAATTATTATTTTTATCAAATGATACAAATAAAAATACCTGTACCACTACTACTCATGAAGGGTCTTGGGTTCATTACGTGGTAGAGACTATATTGGTTCTTGGATAACGGTTGTGCAGAGATTTGTCCTAGACCAATTTGTTTCCTTATATTTGTTACTCACTTTATAGAGGCTGTGTGAGCCCAATGATTTCCTAGATCCCATATGACTTATATCTGCCTGCTAACACATCAAGTAAAAGCCTGCCAGTGGCGGGATTTGAACCCAGGACCTTCGGCTGGTAACGCAGCGCTCCACCACTGATCCACTCCGCTAATTTATATCATTAAATCATTAAAATAAAAATGATTTATATCATTATGTTTTTTGAAGGTTTCAAAGAAAGCCAGGCGATTAGGTTAATCTGGATTAACCTTTTTTTTCGTATTCTATTTTTTTGAAGATCTCTTGAGAGTGAACATCTCATTATTTGGAGCTCATACAATATTAAAGTACAACTTTGTAGAAATATGAATTTTACATTATTTTCACATATATTTGTATGAAAGAAAGATCATTCTGAGACCTAGATTTCAAGAATGCTATAAATTTGATTTAAATAAATACATACATCATAATTAGTTAGTACTATCAAATGTTGGAAACCATTTAAATGCATGATAAAAATATAAAATAAATAGACTCATTAAATGATACGCTAATGAGTAAGATAATTCTTAGCATATATTTTTGAGAATTACAAAGAAATGTAATAATGGTACTTTTCATAATAAATATATTGTTTTTTGGATTAAAATTAAGGTTGTTATTTCATATTTTTCGTTTTAAGAACAATGATAAATTCTAAAGTTTAGAAAGTTCTAGTTTTTATGTATTTTTTTATTAATCAGGACTCATGACTGAAATTCGAAAAGAAAATAAGTAGTGACTCTATATTAAAATGTTCATGGATATAATTAAATTTTTCCTTTTAACATCGGATCTTTAGATCAGTGTCAAATTTTTTAGACTTTATTGTTCAGATATTTTAATTGGAACATGTGATGTGTTTTTGAAAATTCAAATAAGAATCGAAAATAAATATAGATGAGAAGTCCTCTAGTATTTGGGTTAATGAATTTTAGAACAGGCTTACCTATGCTTACATTATTCAAAAAATTAATAAAAAAGATTTATTCATTCAATATATTAGCATATATCTTTCGAAAACTTTTGATGGAAAAAATATCACAATTTTTTTGGTTTACAATAATATCTTTATATGCAGAATAAGTAACAATTGATCTATGTATATCTTCAAGTAACGCCTTCAGAGACTTTTTTCCCTAGCAATTTCTATATTTCTTGATTTATGCACAAATATTCTTTTTCTTTTTTTCATATTTCTTGTACGTTCCGCTATATCGGGTTCTGCTATATCTCATCATTTTTACCATTAAAAGCTATATCTATGATTTTTTCCCGTTCACTTCTAGAATTCGAACTATCCTCATTAGGATCTTCTTCAATCGAAATTTCTTTTATTTCACATTCGTCATCCATATGCACTTCTACTTTCTGTTGTCAAAATCGAACTATTACTTAACAAGTCATTATTATCATTAGAAGCTATATCTGTGATTACTTCACGGTCCCTTTTAGAATTAGAACTGTCCTCATTTAGGATCTTCTTCAACCGAAATTTCATCTATTACACATCGGTCATCCAGAGGCATTTCTACTTTCTTTGTCAATATCAGCTCCTTATTCAATAAGTCATTACTATATTTTATTTTTTCATTTTTTGGTCTTTTAGATGGAGGCACTTCAGCATCAGCAAGTTTTCTCTTATTTAACTTGATTTTATGAAGATCGCAACAATTATTAAGTGATCCCTGAAGAGAGTAATTTCCCTTACCTCTTGGTAATTTTACACTAGACCAATTTTCTTTATTTTCTAGAACCATTGCTTCCTTCTGGTTAAATTCTTTCTGGTTTACTACTTTTTTTGTTGCTGTTTTAGTTCTTCTATATTGTATATTTCTTCTATATTTTCTATTTCTCTTGTCATGCAGAGTCCTCTCTCATGATGAATATATTCATAATTAGTCAAATCAATTACTCTCTTCGGCAAAGCTTCCAGATCAAGTATTTGTTAACTCGTTTCAGGAGCACCTTCGGGCCTCAATTTGAGATATAACTTTTCAGATTAATTTAAGTTGAGTGTTATTTAGTTCAATACATTATTTTTCAATGTTTTCACACATTTTCATCATCCTTAATCATATTTCTTCCATTTTGATGTCTTTACCGCCTCTCCGAGACCTGTAGTGTCACACAGGTTACTGTTGTCAAAACGATAAACTTACTTAAAATTAACTAATAATCAACATTGATACATCGTTATTCAGTCTGAGTATTCAGTTAAATCTACGACTGGGATTCCAAGTCTCGAAATATAGTGTTTTGGTTTTCTTGTTTTCGTTGGCCAAGTTCCTACTGGTTTTTTTCTGGAATTCATATGAACCATTAATAACACTACCAAAATATTCATATTGTTATTATTATAAACGAAGGGATAACGATATTTTACCTTTATCTGATGAACCTCGATATGGTTTCTTAGACCCCTCAGCGAAGCGAAATCGATGTCGCATACACGACAAGTTTAATCCTCTCACAAATAAGTTAAATGATGTTTTACTACTTAAGTTGATGGTAAGTTAAAAATATTAAAACTCAATACAGGTTTTTGCAATGATATATATTCACATCTAAGAAATCTTAAACGCCAAAGCTCTTCAAGATGTGAGTTTTTCTCTAATGGCAACACTTTTCTTTTGCGGATGGTGCTTCAAGGGAGTCTTCTGCCATAGAGGATCTTCATCTACATACTTCAGGTACTGGTTTTCGCCTTTAAAAATTAAATCACACTTATATGTTTAGCAACTATAGGAATGGCGCCTCGTAGTGGCCTTCATTGGCAGCCAAAATGGAGTGGCGTCTGCTCGGTCCATGTATCCGCCATATCCATGTATCCCCACCTCAGCTGAACTCAATATTATAATACGTTATATAAAATCAAAATTATATAAGCTATTACTTCTTAATGTCAGTAAAAGTTATGGGATCGGTCCCCAAATCCAACAACAACTCGAAATCTATTCGGCCTTCCCTCGCGGGATTGCGTGTCCTTGTTTTCGGGCCAGAGTGGATGTATAAAGTCCACGCAATGCAATGCTTTATCTTTATCTAGGCGCCTTACTTTTTTCCCATGGTAGCAAATGTATTCTATTAGCCTATTCTATTATTCTATTATATTATGAATCCTATTAGTATATTCTATAATCTATAAGCCGTTCTAGGTACTTGTGGGTGTTTAGGCCTATGTGCTTTCGAAATCAGAAAGCCCAATTTTGAAAATTAGTTGAATAATTATTTTCAAAATATTAACCAACATTGTTTGCGATTGGATCTTCCTTCATGGTTGTAATAAGCTGTCTGTAGAATGGTTTCGAAAGCATTCTCGTCAGTTTTTCATTTAGCAGTGTTATAAGTTATTATTGGTTCGGCAGAACAACACTTGGACGCGTCTAGGCCTCCTCATTCAGCTCCAGTAGTCCCTGTTAAGTGCTGCTGCCATCCAGTTGCCGATTCCCAAGTTCCTGACGTCACCAGACACACAGTCAATCCACTGCAATCGCGGCTGACTCTCTTCCGTCCATAGATGACCTCCGTTAGCAAACGCTTTGGGATTTCTTCCTTGCTCATCTTCGCCACATGTCCAGCCCATATTAATCTGCATTGCTTGATAATACTGACCACGTCAGGCTCACATGGACATTGTCTGGCCTTGAGACTTGTTGATTGTCATAGCAAAAACGAAGCGTATATCAAATTGAAGTCTTTTGAGCGGTATTATGGGTTATGATGGAATCATTGGAATACGTGGCAACAGGAAGATTTTTCCTTTAAAGATTCCATTTAACATATGGCTGCTTCAATAACATTTCCGGTAATATTTTTGATGACCAAACGTGTACCATTGCATAATTTAGGTGGATTCCAGTTAGCAGAAGAATAATAGGTGAACCGATCTTCAACCGAAGATTGTGTGGTGGCATTCCTGGTATATGGAGAGAATTTAAAAATTCAGTTGGATAATCTAAGGCTTGGTTTTCATTAACAATAGTATAGATTGATTTGAAGGACATCAGACCACCTGGTAACAACAGTTGTATTTAAAAGTTAATTTCGTCAACATCAGCATTATTCGCTGCCAAAATAACACGACAACTGAGCTAAGTATGGTCAATGTAATTATTTAGTACATCCGGGAAGAAACTCCTAATTAATTCACGTTTTGTCTGAACATCAGTGCTGAAATTTTCTGGCAAAATCGGTCCAGTAGTTATGGAGATTTGCCCGGACAAACATCGTGACATGAGATTTTTATATGTTAAGATGTAGCAAAAGTGATAGTGCTATTGGATCTTTTTCTATTTGAGTTGGAAAATTTATTTTTTTCCCTTGTTTTATATATATATATATATATATATATATATATATATATATATATATATATATATATATATTTGTCGAAAAGAAATGCCTTTGTTTTTCTATTTAATTCCCCTTTGAAACGTCTTTTTTCGTCAAATTTTATTTGCCTTCATGGTTGCCTTTTTTAAATTGGTGTTTAAAACTTTTTAAAACTGTTTTTGAATTTGGGCAAGTAATGAAAAATCATCATCCTTCGCACACTTGAGTATTTGGTTGAATTGTTTTTGTAAATTTAACCTATTTTTCACGGCCCTTTTGTCAGTTGCTATGTATTTTTTTTTTAAATGCTCCAGTAAACGTGTACTTTTTTGATTGGCAATATAAAAGTATTCAGCTCTATACATTTCATGCGCCGACAAAATACATGTGTACGCTTACAAATATTCCATTTTATAGCATGATCTGTGCAGGAGCAAATAAAAGAATGTATGCACATTTCGCAGTCGGTACATTTTAAGGAGCAGTTGCAACTAGTATTGTGCTGCTTAATCATATAATTTTCTACATTTTCGGATGCCTTAATGCCGCATTAATTGTTCCATTTTTCATTGCAGTCATTAATATCAATATGTATTTATGCTTTATGTCGTTTTCTAACTTCTGCCAATTTCATTGTCAGTTTCCCTGTATTTGTTACGGTTAATGAGTTTATCTCTAAAATAAATCGATTTTTTCCCCATGTAAGTAAATGTATTCTATCTACAAAAATATGTAGTGAAGGTGATAGAGCTACTTTTTTTGATTGGCACTTTTTTCAGTAATTACCTGTTCTGATCTATCGTTATCATTCAAAAAAAGCAAGTGCTTATTTTTGAATGATGGTGTATTCAGTTATATACAATTCATGCGTCGACCTAGTGCATGTACATGATTATACCTATTCCATTTTATTGCATTATCTGTGCAGGAGCAAATAAAAGAATGCATGCGGATTTTACAATCGGTACATTTTATGGAGCAGTTACAACTAGTATTAGTCTGCCTAATCGTATAAACTTCTGCATTTTTCTGTATTTCATCGTCATGAATGTCAATATGTAATGGTGCTTTATGTTGTTTCCTAGCTTCTGCCAATTTCATTGTCAGTTTTCCGTTATTTAATGTTATTAACTGTCTCCATCAAAACCCACTAGCGCATACAATGCTTTATCTGGGCGTCTTACTTTTTTCCCATGTAAGTAAATAGTTTATAGTCTTATAGAGCCGTTCTAGGTGCATGCTAATGTTTAGGCCTGCGTTCTTTCTAAATCCAATTTCTAAAAGGGTCACGTAGGTAGGGGCGTCCTCGGGCCTCCTCGGCGCCGCGGGAACGCTCGCCAGGACTCCAAGGTGATCTTCTTTGGCTTCTTCTCCTTCTTTTCTTCCCCCTCTTCACCCTGGGAGGTCGGCTGGTTCTTCTTTTTTTTCTTCTTCCTCTTCTTCTTCACCTCCTTCCAGGGTACAGCGTCCTCTTCGCTGGAGTCCACCTCCTTGTTCCTCCCTCGACACATTGGAGTGCCACTCGTCCACCTCTGCGGCATTGGTGCAGGGACAAGCTCCTGGCCATCGTATTTTCCGCGGTCGGCATCTCTCCTCTTTGGGGGGGCCCCCCGGAAGGTCCAGCCACCGCCTTCTCTGGCTCCTTAGGGACTTCCGCCGCGCTTCTTCTCCTCTCTTCCGGCCTTACCTTTGCCGTATGTCTGAGGATAGAGGCCTCCTGCTCCTTGAGCTGGAGGTCTCCTATGATCCCTTGCACTTTTTTAAGAGTGGGGGAGACCCACTCTTTCTTTTTCTTCTAATATTCGCCCCCTATGGCATCGCTAATTGATGTCACCACCATGGGGGCGATTATCTCCGACACCTTGCTTGCGATGATGCTATGCAAGGTGTCCCTATTCAGGGCCTCCTCAACCACCTCTCTAACCAGTGCAGGGACCATATTCCACTGGGCCTGGAGCCCAACTATTAGGTTGGTGATGTCCCTCACCTGGTCATTCACGTATTTTCTGCTCTCCTGTGAGATCTTCTTCCTGGCCATGTATTCCCTGATCTGGTTTTGAATCTTCTGGGCCTTCCCAACTGGAGAGGATTCTGCTTCTATTGGCGGGGATCGGCTTTCCTCCCTCGCCCTCTTGGTCTTCCTCCTCTGTTCGACCTCTATGTCAGTCGACTCTGACATCGTGACTTCTTCTGAGGTCCTTAGATTTCCATCATGCCCCACCGTTAAAGTCTCCTGGCTTCCATGGAGGGGCACTTTCTCTTCTACACCAGCGTTGAAGTCTCTGGGGTGACTTGTCTCCGTGATCTTTTCGCTTCCTTCCGGTGCGCATTCTTCTGGATTTTTTTATTCCATTTATGGTCCGCCAATAAGTAACTAATATTGGACCTGAATTTTTCCAAAAATTCAAAAGGAAAAAATTTTTTATAGAAAATTTTGTTTTTTCTAAATTAATTTTATAATTACTTTGAACTCCTGTCCCGCGGGAGTCCCGAATCGCCACTTAGTGTCCCTCGGGTCTCAACCACTCACACACAAACACACTGCAGCGCACTTAAACAGAGAGCACGGTTAAATCGCGTCTTACCTGTTCGAAGGCTGAACGACGACTGATCTCTCGTGAGGTCTACCAGAGTGGGGATAATCCCCGGATAATCACTCATCGACTGCCGGAGCCCCCCGTTTAACTGTTTAACTGGAGCCCCATGTTTAACTTTTTTTTTTTTTTTTTTTTTGTCGCCCTACCTGCCAATGCTGGCATACGGGTTTCGGCAGTGACGGGTTAGTGCGTTGGGTTTACGCACGCCCGCCCCTGCCAAAAATCTACTCTTTTCTTTTTAAATTCTTTATTCGTAATACTTGTTACAACTTTCGGGAGGGGGGTCCGTTTAATTGATGGGAACAATATTATTTACAATCTTTTTGTGGTGCTGCCCGGTGCACGGATGTGCACCTTACTGTTGGGGCAGCACCTTAAGTCTCCTGGCCAGTCTCCATCCGTCCGGATGCCGTCCAGCCCTCCTAGTCCGCCGCATCCGTCCGGTCCTCTGCTCCATCTCCCTCGTCCGGGGGGGGGGGGGGGTTCCCCGTCTGGCTCATCTGCTGGATCCTCTTCTCGCTCCTCGTCTGGTGGCTCGCCGAGGGGCCGGACCCTGCTAATGGTGAAGTGTGCAGGCCCGACCACTTCCTTCCACCCGTAGATGAGCTCCCGGAAAAAGGGGTAGTTCTCCTTCTCCATCAAACGGGGGAAGTCCTCCTCGGCGAGGACGAAGATCCCGGTTTTCCTCGACAACCTGGCTCGGTGTCCTTCCATCGCGGTGCAGGTGAGCACTACGTGCTCCGCAGTCTCAGGGACTCCACAATCCAGGCACCGGGGGTCGATCTCCCTCCTATGCTCACTGAGCTTACCCCGGAACCCGCCGTGTCCTGTAAGGATCTGCGAGACCCAGTAGTCCGGGAGGACCCACGTCGCTAACAATCTCGACTGGACGGTGGGGAAGTACTTCCTCAAGGTTGAGCCCTTCTGGCTTCCCACCCACCGTCCGTTCCACTCGTCGATCGAGTCCTCACTCAATATCCTCTTCCATCTGTTAGGGGTCTCGGCGATCCTCTCTCGGAGTCCCTCCCGGAGCGCCGCCAGCCCCTGCCTCTTCACCTCATATTTCAGGGCGTCCTCCCTGAGGAGGAGGTCCAGGGGCATAGCTCCGGTCAGCACCTGCACCGCCTCGTGTGACACCGTCCTATAGGCCTTAGAAACTCTCAGCAGAGCCAGTCTCTGGATGGTCGCCAGCCCCCTCTTATGCGGTTGCGTGAGGTTACGGCTCCACGCAGGGGATGCGTACCTCAGGATACCCAAGACCACGCCTTTGTAAATGGTCATAGTTGCCGGGTACCTGAGGCCCCAGAAAGCACCCCCTATTCTTCCAAGTCCGTTAAGTGACAGGGTCACCCTATCTTTCAGGTATGCTAGGTGAGGGGTGGCGTCAAAGTTCCTCCTGAACCTAACGCCGAGGTATGTCACCTCCTCACCCAGCCTAACTCATTCTCCCTCAATCTCCATTATGATAGGGTGAGCCCTGTCGGTGGAGCCTCTTAGGAGTATGGCCTGGGTCTTGCCTGCGGCCCTACTCAACTTCCGCCTCACGCACCATTCCGCTACGAGGCTGGCGCATCTCTCTGCTTGAGTCTTCAATCTGGCTCTGCTGTTTTCGGCCACTAGGACCGCCAGGTCGTCGACGTAGGCCGTGGCAAGGAACCCTTCGTCTTCTAGCTCCCCCAGCAACTGATCAAACACGAGTTTCCACAGGGCCGGCCCGAGGACCGACCCTTGTGGGCACCCTCTCTCTATTCGTCTTTCCACCTCGTAGTAGCTACCTCTTACCCTGACACTCCTGTCACTCAGGTAGCTACTTACGAGGGAGTACAGGTTGCTGGGGGTGTTGAACTCCTGCAGCCGCTGGAGTACACAGGGCCCCCATACACTGTCGAAGGCGGAGGATATGTCGAACAGTACGAGCATTACGTACTTCTCCGCCCTCTCTTCCACGTCCCAGCGCACTCTCAACAGCGCATCTGTGGTTCCCTTGCCACGGGTCGAGCCGAACTGCCGTGGAAGGCTAGCTGCACTGAGGACCGGCCTCAGGCTGGTGACTATAAGGCCCCATGTTTAACTTTTTTTTTTTTTTTTTTTTTTTTTTTTTTTTTTTTTTTTTTTTTTTTTACACCCTACCTGCCATTGCTGGCATACGGGTTTCGGCAGTGACGGGTTGATGCGTTGGGTTTACGCACGCCCGCCACTGCCAGAAAAACTCTTTTCTTTTAAAATCTTTATTTACATAATGCTACATCATCTGGGGGGGTTCCATTTAATTGATGGGAACAATATTTTTAAATCTTTCTGTGGTGCTGCCCGGTGCACGGATGTGCACCTTACTGTTGGGGCAGCACCTTAAGTCTCCATCCGTCCGGATGCCGTCCAGCCATCCTGGTCCGCCGCATCCGTCCGGTCCTCCTCTCCATCCCTCTACTCCGGGGGTGGTTCCCCCTCTGGCTCCTCGTCTGGTGGCTCGTCTGGTGGCCCCATGTTTAACTGAAGGACCCACAGTTCCTCAGTCATAGCGGGTCCTTCGTGCCAGCCTCTGGGACTCCCTCACGTGTATTGGACACTCCCGGCCCCCTGCCTGGTGGCTGACATTAGGGAGCTTCTCTTTGACGCAGTTTGTGCAGGTGGGTCTTCCGGTACTCTTCTTGTGGCAGTCCTTGGCTACATGCCCCAGTCCCGCACACCACCTGCACATCACCTCCCTTCCCATGAAGGTAGCCCGGGAGTGTCCATATCCTTGCACTGAAGGCACTTTAGCGCGTCCAGGGTGTCCACGAAGGTGAGGGACCACCATCCGCCGACAGCCACCTCCTCGTTGCGAAGGGCGTACCTAATCTGTGGGTACATTTCTAAGACCCACGTCTTGGCAAGCCCTGTTCTGTCCCTCCTGCCGTGCAGAACTTGGACTTCATGGAACTGGAGTTGCTACTTCGCTAGATATGCTTTTATCTCCTCGTACAGCTTGGTCTCCGTCCATCCATTAGGTACGCCACTTACCTCCATTTTTGGCCATCTTAGGCTGTCTTCATTGGCCTGTAGTTCCTGTTCTTTTAACCTTTGCCAGGCCACTATTTTCTCGCCAGCCTGTCTATCTTTCACTTTAATAAGGACCCCATCGCCTCTTGTAGCCCTTATTAGTTTTATCCCCACACCCAGCTCTGTCGGGGACGGAAGCTGGTCAAGCACCTCGGTGGGGGTTCTCCCGTCCGCCACGGTCAAGCACCGTCCGCCTTTACGGTGATATAATAAGGCGCCTTTTCCCCGCTGGGTTTGGAGGGCAGCGCCTTTACTATGTCAGCAATAGTTCGGGGTTTGCTTTGCTGGTTTCCCGGGGCAGGGGTCGGGCTTTCTTTCGGCCCCTTTTTCTTCTTTTTCCTCTCCATAGTGGTGTTTAGGACCTCTTCCTCCTACACCGGCCCTATCCTACCCCGCTTTATTTCCGTGCAGCTATATCCGCTTGTAGAGGCCTGCGGTTTCAGCAGCCAAGGGGCCGGTTTCTGGTTTTGGGGGGTCATTGAAGGTCCAGGCTCCTGCTGCCTGGGGACCCTCCTCTCCTCCCTCTTACGCTTGTTCAGTCCTCCTGCCACCATTGGGCCCACAATATCAGCCACCTTCATGGCAACCATCCTGTGGAGTTCCTCCGTGCTGAGTATTTCCCTGACCACGTGATTCACTATTTCAGGAATTAGTTTCCTCTCTCCCTCCAGCCTTAATATAATGTCACGGAGCTTGTTCACGTTTCCATTAATGTAGTCCTTTCTTTCCTTGGAGAAGCTGTGTTTAAATTTCTATTTCTGAGATCTTAACATAAACTTTTAGTTCATTATATATTGTGTTTAATATAGCTTCTTCCAATTGAATATACGTTTCATTAGGTAGGCTGTTAAATTTAAATAATATCAAATTCTTTACTGGTATATTAATTTTTTGGCTCGCTATTTTTTAGAATTTCGTTTTTTAATGTATTTTTTTATAAATTTTGAGATTGCTCCAAGTTTTCAAGCTTCGTTCTAATTTCCATTGAATCCATTCCATATCTAATCTAATTTACATGGAATGCTTAAGGTAACTAAAGTATTTAAGTTAAGGTAAGGATTAATACTGTATCCATTAAATTGCTATCCAAATACCGCATTCTACGTTACCAATTTTTTAGAAGACATAAAAGGTATAATAAGGTATCATTAAAAGATAGACTTATGTTGTAGTGGACTTTTTTTCTTTAAGGATTTGATTTGGTTTTTAAGAAAGAAGAAAGTCTTTAGACATTTGAAAATTAAGTATTTATTAGAATATTTGGTACAAAAAAAAAAGGATGATTTCTTTAAATGAGATAAATCAACTCGTAATTAGGGAACTTACAACATGTTTAATTTAAGTTATAGTTTCTCGAAGTTTCAGATGGACTTGAAAAACCCTTGGCCTTAATGATCTACGCTTAACGTCATGAACGTTTTTCACAATGCTAAAAAAATTCCTTAATTTTTTTTTTTTTAAATTTATTTATTGATATCTACATCTGTATTAAAAAATACATCCAGTAAATAGGCTACGTGATACATAATGACATGAGCTAATGGCAAGTAGAGAAACTACCCACTGGTAGTACTCAAATCACAAGTTCAACTAAGAAGGTCACGTGGCCATCTTCTTTTCAGACGCCTCGGAGGATTATCGGGAATCGAAGAGGAAGCTAGGTTTGAAACTAGAGGGTTTGAGTGGGAATGAAGTTTGTTATGAAAGGATAGATACCGGGTTCGGGCCAAATCAGCAACAAATGGGACATTAAGGTCGTTATGGATGACTTTATTCTTAACAAAATAAGGAGCGTTGAGGATTTTACGAAGGATTTTGGATTGTAGGGATTGGATACGAGAAGAATTCGACGACTTAATGGAGCCCCAAAGATCTACTCCGTAAGTCCAAATAGGTCGTATGATGGTCATGTAGATGAGTCTTTTGTAGTTAATTGGGAGGTTAGAGCGTTTGTCTAGTAAGTGTTGAAGTAGCCTGAAACGTCGAGCGGTTTCTTGTCTTTTCAGTCTAGTATGAGGATTCCAGGTTAATCGTTTATCGAGGTGCAACCCTAAGTATCGGATCTGTTCTACAGGCACCAATGGGATATTATTAAAGGATACTGAAGGGCAGGAAGTCATTGGTTTACGACGTAAGGTAAAAGTGATTTGATGGGATTTTTGAGAATTTATTTTAATTCTCCAGTTTTGACACCATTCTTCAAGATCAGTGATATGGGATTGGAGGTTTTGGGATGCAATAACTGGATTGGTGTTGACTGATAATACACATGTATCATCAGCATACGTGGTAAGGATAGTGTTAGGATGAGTTGGGATGTCAGCTGTATAAACTGTATAAAGGATTGGGCCAAGGATACTCCCTTGAGGAATTCCTTCATTTAATTTTATTTTATTGCAAAAATAATTATGAGAAATCTTTTCCAATATAAAAAATAGTAACCAAACGTTTAAATCATTTACAGTTTGTATTTTCATTAACCGTTTATTATGTTATTCAATTGTCGTTCCACTGAGATGATTAGAAACCACCGGAATGTAGTTTGCGTCTATGTTATCATTTTTATTCAATATAATACACTCATTATATATCTTTAGAAACTGGACTTAAGATATCTGGTTGTCACATAAATGTTAAAGAACGTCAAATAAATGTGCGTAAATTTCAGCCCCGAGTGGAAAATATTTCTGAAATCTAAAAATGAAAATTTATCCTGGCTATAGGATATTCAATAGATTACAGTCAGAAAACTAAACATTCTGATAAGAACTATATGATTAAAAAAATAATAGAAGAATTTAGTATACTTAAGGAAGTAAAATATTAAACAGTACAGTTAACCCCGTTTAATTGTTTAACGTTACTATTTTACCTGATGATTTATTAAATTGGTGTGATTATTTATATCAAGAATGATTATTATTGATATGCTTAATGAATTCTTAAAATATAATCGAACGTATTGTCTTTGCTTCTCTTGGAGATCAGTATAATAAGTATAATAGTGTTAAAATTACAAAAAAAAAATTAAACAAAGATCAACTTTTGAGTGAAATATTGTAAAATAATTTAGTTGTCGATTCCTTTCCTGATCCCACCCCCGAGAAGCGTCCAGTTCCCCCATTCCAAGAGGCCACGCCCACTAAACTATGGCCGACATCTATTTCTCCCACTATTGAAATATCTCCATTCCTTTAATTAATCGTTCATTGCTAATCCTGTCGGATTCTCTAACTTAAAAAAAAAGTATTTTAAATTTAGTAGGATGTCATTATCACAAAATTAAGTCGACTTTGATAGGCCATTGTAAATATTTTACTTTTTAACCAATTAGTAAATGAGTAGGAATAATATAAAGACAAATTTCCGCATTATGGTGTAACGTTTACCCAAAATAGGCATAATTTGGATAAAATGTGAGGAAAAACAAAGAAACCTTCAAATAACGTAGACAGGAAATAGTTGACTGGAAGAACTAATAGAGGATGGAAATTGTTGGGGGGTGCAGTCAAAATATACACACAAATAAGTGGAAACTTATTTTTATTTGTGCCTACTTTGTAGGTCATCTTCATCTATGAGAAAAAACAGACAAAAAAAAATTGACTGTAAAAATACATAGCAGTACTAAGAATATAATAAAATAAAATAAAATAATAATAATAATATAGAGATATAGAAAAGTTGAAGGAAATAGTGAAGGATATATAAATCAATTTAAAAAATACAGAATAAATGTACAGAAAGGTGATAATGCAAACCAAATACAAAGAGAGAAAAAATGTTAAACAGAAAGTTTCAAATCGATCGTATAAAAAAAAGAAGAAAGGCATCAGCATTTTCAGATAAGGGTTGTTGAATATCACACAATAAAGTTCCCTAGCCTTTTAATAAAATATTGGTGCAGTTTGTCTGCTTTTCTTCGATATAACAAAATTCTCAGCAGAAAATATTGATAAAATATTAAGAAAATAAGTTATTCCTGTACCACTACGACCCGTGAACGAGTCTGGGGGTCCAGTTCATGGTTGAGACTGTACTGTTTCATGGACAGCGGTTCTGCAAGGAGGTGACTTGTCCTAGGTCACGCTCAACCGCCAGGTTTTTCCCCCTTATTATGGGTACCCTATTTTTATAATATTTTATAGAGGCCGGGTGAGTCCCAGGAGGGTCCTGGATCCTATATGATCCATCTCCGGCTGCAAACAGACTAAATAAAAGCAACTGCCCGCAGCGGGATTTGAACCAGGATTTCCGGCATGGCAACTCAGTGCTCAACCACTGAGCCACTCCGCTCACAAGGAAATAAGTAATTTTGGAATTGTTGTAGGTCTTACTGATGTAGCTTATTGTATATAAGTATTGATATAACGATCATCTGAGCTATGGTCCAATTCCGAAGAAGAAATAAGGAATGCAAACATTGTATTATCTGAAGATCGTAAAGCTATTATTAAACGTAAACATAAAAACTACTAATACTATGTAATTCTTAAATGAAACAACATAAACTAGATACACATTTCTACTAGTCAGTGTTACACCATTTTTTTAACTTAAATTATGTATCTCGGGTCTTTCAAATTTTAATATTACGTTGTTTTATTTTTTATAGACTTAGATTCTTATTAAAAATGAAACCAAGACTTATAAGAAAATATTTTGAACGTGAATTCTGATGGAATTTGTGAATATTCCTTCCTAGAACAAGTTAACATGAGGTTGTGGAGAGATAAGGAAATTAACTAAAATGTATGCTTTGAAATAAAACGCTTTCCAATGAATAGATATCCCTTTTTGTGTACATATCACTAAATTAATAACTCTTAAATAACAGTTTAAGTCTATCCCTAGAATGTTTACTATTTGGCTCTATATGTGATCAGTTCGTCGTTAAGAGCAACAACTTTATAATCCCATCTCAAACTTCCGCGAAACTATCACTTCAACTTAACATATTATGTATGCTCCCTGATTACGAGTTACAATACCTTGTATATCCTTCAGAGAACTCATCCTTTGTTATTTTTATTTTTTTTGCACTAAATATTTTCCTAAATCATTTATTTTCGAATATCCAAAAACATGGAAAAATAACGAGAATATTTAGCTGTTAACATTCTTTACCATTATTATGTATTTTCTAGATAACTTAGACACAAAGTATATAAATTTCTCAACCTGTTGAAAATGTTGCATAGCTATTGGGTTTTATTGTTCACCCTCTGCCTGTAAAAGATACCCGACTCTAAGCGGACCTTTAGAAAGGAAGGTGCGACTGAATTAGGCTCCGTTAGCAAGCCCGATGTGACCCCGTTCGGACTTTTTTTTAAATTGCATTGGATACTTCCATATAGCCAGATATATTTATTTGATTAATTGGTAAGAATGAAGAAAATATTTACATATTTATGTTTTGAATAAATTTTTTTTATTCAATATGGAGCTTATCTTTTCTCTTCCGCTTAGTGATATTATTTCTTTATATGAAAAGTTATTATTCTTAAGGTCTTGTAGAAGTTTTTTTCTATGAGGTTTATATGACTATTTAGAAAGTCTATTATGTTATTTTGTGTACGAATAAGTTATTATATGTGTAGGCTTTCGCTTCTATCTTTGATCATATCCATGATTTCTTCTTCACTAATTGTAACATTTTTAATGGATAGTATTGTATTTAGTATAGAATAAATAGCTTCTGAAACTTGTTGGGCTTTAGTTGGTTTATTATAAAGAGTTCCCGTCGTTTTATCTCTTGAAAGATTTGTGTTAGTATACACGGGGACTGTTGGGTACAAAGGTGCTGTAAAACTATTTGTTATCTCACTCGCCTTTACTAAGAGATTGTTATTCAGTCTTATTTCTGGACTTGTAACCCGGAGCCTTTTGTTGATACTAATTTTATCACTAACGGATGAAATAGTTTTATTAAATAAATTCCTACTTTTTGATTGTTCCAATGTTGGAACGATTCTGTTGTTTTTCTTAAAACAGCCCAGCTAAATGATTTTCCTTCCAGATAATTTTTTGCTTCTAAAAAGGTCATGTTTTGTGTAGACTTTAGTTCTTTTTTTTTGTTTATTATTAAATTCCGGGCATATGTTTTAGCCAAAGAGGAATGATTTCCCTTACAATGGATGCACTTTAATAAGCTCCCGGGGGTACATTCCTCTTTTGAATGTTTATCACCACAATCTGAGCATCTGGTAGTTGAATTTTTACACTGTGAGGTCGAGTGACCAAATCGGAGACAATTTTGACATTGTATAACCGATTGGACATATCTTTGTAGTTGGCACCTAACGTGGTGGATACTAACATAGTTGGGAAGTAGCTGACCTCTGAAATTTATCAGTACCGTGCCTGTCGGCTTATGCTCACATTCTTGTAGATCTTTGTTAAATATTTTCTTTTTGAACCTTCTAACCCCAATGACTTTAACCGATTCGGAGTATAACGTTTTAGTATGTTGTAATATATCATCTTCGGTAAGATTTACATCTATACCCATAATCACACCTTTCCTCTCCAACATAAACTGCGGAATATAGGCTAAAAAGTTTTTTGATTTTAATATTTCGGATGTAAACAGTCCATTCGCATGTAATCCCAACCGGGTTTCGACTTTTATTCTATTTAGCTCTGCCCTGTTAATTGATATGATATTGTTGTAAATTTCAGGAATGGATTGATTTAATAGTTTTCCTATTGTCATAGGGCGAATACTGCTAATACCGACCCCTTCGGCGGAATTACTGTCTATAAATACATAATAAGGCCCAGTCATTTTCTTTGTATAGACGAGTTGCTACATTTTTATTTTTATTTTTGTTTTAATTATGCTTCCTGTAATTTTCACTACCGGACTGTTTGTATCATTAGAACTTCTCATTGTTATTTTCCACTGAAACCATTTCAATTTCGATAACACTTAAATTAATATTTGAATCATGAACTAAATTATTATTAACTAAATTATGTAGTAAATTACTATTATGAACTAATTTTTTTATTTCTAACTGGTTTTTATCGGGGGGATATCGTCCCGATCATCGCTATTTTCTGACATTATTCCCTTTTTTTAATTTATAACTGAAATAAATAATGTAAACCTATGGTACAATATAAAGTAATCAACTTTTACTAAATAAAAAAAATTTAAAAAGAAAAGAAAGAGTGAAAATATAAAATATAAAAGTAAAGCCTCTCATCTGTCCTCGGTGCTAAAGCTTCTAGATCCTCTTTGCTCGAAGGGTAAGACTGGTTCGGACTTGAGTGGTATTAAAATTAGACCTATTGCAATAAACATGTACATACAATAAACATGCAATATACATACAATACATGCAATAACATACAATAAACTGTCTTTATTGACCTAGAAAGTTTTCAGTATTTCGCTACCTTAGTAATTCAGAGAGAGTTCTATGGTGCACATAAATGAAAATGAGGAAAGATTGTTAAAGATTCTGTGCACCAGATTCATTAGGTGATGGAATATTATACTTTTATTTCAATTCAGTTGGGTGTTTTTGAATAGCAGAAAAAGAATCCCATAAAAGTTGTAAAGGAAAAATGAAAGCATGATAGTATTTATTGAAGAAATAAAAGGACACAGAACATTGTTACTCCATAATGAGAACAATAATTATGACAATGTAACATAGAACCATTACATGTATATGCATAAGTTTACTTTCTCTTAAAATCTTTACATATTTTGGCGAAAGTAATTTCATAAACTCCGATTCAATCCAGGCATACACGTGTGGACTTCAGATTACCTATCGTATTTCGGTGAAAGTCTAATAATAAAGCTATTATGATTATTCCGATTGTCTCAAGCTTCGTTCAATTGCACCTCCAAAAGGCAAGAATCCCCGAGTACGAAAATTTTCATTGTGATAATTTTCAAATTTAGACTTATTTGTAGAATATTAGCAATGGAAAAAAAAAAAGCTCATCAAACTATTGCAGTCTTGTAGAACAGAGCTATAAATCCTAATATCAAATATTCCAATAAGGAAAAATCTGTTATAACCATGTTTAAATTTTTGTATATAGAGCTAGCAATACCATTACCAGCTCTTCAGTGCCATCTCTGATCAATTAGATGCTGCTCTAATATACTGTTCTTTTCTTCGCTTAAAGTTTTTACTTTTTTTAAAGATGTGTTTCTGCAAACAGATCATATAGGTCTTTCAACGGCTTATTGAGAGAAAATTTGTACTCATTGCAACATATTTAGCGATGTACATGTGATTTCACAGAAGTGAAACCTGTATCTATAAAAATTATTATACATTTTTTGAATAGGTAAATCACCTTTAATCAACTCCCCATAAGTATTACATGACGAATCTTAATTTTGAGAATTAAATTGATATCCTGTCGTACCAGATCTGCTAATTATTTGTGGCACACCTCTTTTCATGTTTTCCTTGCGTACTATTACGAAAAGTGATCGTTTCTGATACATGCTTTTGAACAATATATACCGTATATGGGTTTCAGGCGTATTCCTAGAAATCAGTGTAGAATAATTTACATACCTGAGTTCAATTATTAACTAAAAAGAAAAAGCATTAAAACTATCTGTTGTTTTATTAATTCACTTTGTACAAGACAACGCAACTCGTTGTTAGGGAGCAAATGCCATGTTGAATTGAAGCGATAGTGTCGCGGAAGTTTTAGATGGGCTTGTAAAGTTGTTGGCATCAATGACCAACTGATTCCAGCTAGTGGCAGATAGTAAAATTCGAGGGATAGACTTAGTTGTGGATAGGCCTTACCCCGATTACACTTGATTTTGCGGTTAGTGAGGTTACTGATAAAGACACAAGCTTGTATCTGGCTCATGTAATTTTTATTAAATTAATTAATTTATAAGGATAGGTAAAAGCCGGAAATGAATCATATGGGATCTAAGACCCTCCTGTGGCTCATCCAACCCCTTTAAGGTGAGTATCCAAAATAGAGGAGGTTTTCCACTCGGTGGTTGAGCGTTAGACAAATCACCTCCCTGGATAACCATTGTCCTTAAAACAGTATAGTCTCTACCATGTACTGAACCCCAGGCCCGCTTCCGGGTTGTAGTAAAGGCATTTTTTTTATGAATCTCATTAAATTAATAATATCTTAGTTGAGAGGGAAATTGAATGGTTGACTAGCCAATGGGTAGAACTTTTTTTTAAGAGTCTAGTTCGGTTATTAATAGAAAGGCTTATTTTTAAATAATAGAGATGTATGTAGTAGAGTAATTATATTTATATACTTTAGGTATTATAAATTTATTTTAAACTTATAAATGCGTTTTCAAATAATGATTAAATTATAATTTTTACATCTTGGCGTATGGAAGGAAATACATATTTGTAGGTAAAATCTTCATGAACTTAATCTGAGTTGGGATGAATCTCTTAGCAATAAATAGTTAAAATTTTCAAGGTGAATATTGACAGGCATGTTTATTGCAATAGGCTTATTTTTAAGACCACTCACTCAAGTCGGAACTGAGCCTCATCGGGCATTCTAACGGAGCCTAATTTAGTCGCCCCTTGCTTTCTAGAAGTCCGCTTTGAGGTTGGGTCTCTTTACAGGTAGAGGGTGAACAATAAAACCCCATTGTTGTCGCAAAGTTTGAAGAAGTTGAGAAATTTATATACTTTGTGTGTCAGATAACTAAAAACAATGACTAAAGGCAAGGTTAACAGCAGAAGATTCTTGATATTTTTCGATCCCTTCGTTACTTAATTTGCACTTTTCTGCGTCGAAATTAAAAAAAAAAAAGTTATAAACGACGATCATTCTAATTTCTATTTAAGGGTTTGAAACGTGGGATTTGTTATTTAAGAAAGGAGAAAGTCTCTGGACGTTCGAAAAGAAATTATTTAGGAACATAGATAGTACAAAAAAATGGATGAGTTATCTAAAGGACATCCAAGGTAACGGAACTCGTAATTAGGGAGCATATAACATGTTGAATTGAAGTTATAGTGATCTGAGAATTTTGTGAAGTTTTACTATCACTTTAGAAAAATTATTTGTGAGATTGAAAGTCTAGCTGAACAGGTACAATTCTTGTAAATTCTAATGATATTTGTAAAATTGTTAATAGATAAATGAATGATATGTCTTAAAATATACATTCTTCTATTTTCGCTTTTCTCGTATATAGTTGTACCGCTTTAACATGAATTATAATAGTTGTGATCTTTGTTTCTTCTTTCTCTATTCACTCTTTTTTCATAAAATTTGTAAATATATATATAAATTATTATTATTATATATATAAATAATAATAATAATAATTGTTTTCTTTCTGTATAATTATTGTGAAATTCTTTATATTTTTTAAAATTTGGAATTAGGATTTAACTAATAATAAATTTTCTTTGCATGGTTATAAAAAAATCAGTCCATTATTAGTATATGTACTTACCTATTACCTATTCTTAAAATTATAGGTTATCTTACAACTTCATGTCTCTAGGAGAATAAATAAAATGTCTATTAAGATATACATTGTTTATTTACAAAATAATATATTTGATTCAGACATCATCACTGACCAGTTAATAAATAACGCTTATTTAAAACTCGAATCGTAAAATTTTATTAAAAATCATACAAATTGTAAATATTATCTAAAATAATAACATTTTATAAATCGCTGGATATGTATAGATCTGTACAACCTTAATTTACAGATAAAGATTACAGTTATTTAAAAACAATAGCTGGACCATCTGAGTCTTCAAGTTCCAGCCTCTTCTTTTGCGCCGGCCGCTATCAGCAAGTTGACCGCTTCCTCGTGACCAGCCCGTGCCGCCAGCGTGATCGGGGTCTCTCCCATCGACCTCTTGGCTGACACGTCCGCGCCGTAACTCAGCAATACCTTTAGGATGTCGCAGTGTCCTCGAGCTGCTGCTTCGTGTAAAGGAGTTGTGTCGCCGAATCCTATGATATTCGGATCGGTTCCTCTCCCGATCAGGACTTCAACAACATCTGGATGATTTTCTTTGACTGCTGTGATTAGAAGAGGTTCTCGCTTTTCCTTTTGCAGAGTCAGAAGATGTGAGGTGTTTATACCTCGCAGATATCGTTCGAGGTTAAAAGAGATCCTGGGCTTCAATACCTAAAACATTTAAGAAAGGGTCTTAAAATCAAAGTCATATGAAATAATACATCATATGAACACTAAAATTAATATAATCAGAGAAGAACCGCTGAAACAGAAGTAATCCATAGCAAGATCGTAAAAAAATATATAATTACAAAAAATAATGAATAACGAATAATAATTCTGACATTAATATTACATCGTGGATCATACAGGAATAATTAAACAAATCATTACAAACCTTAGCTGTAGAATTCATTGTCTTATAATTTCTTCACTACTGACCTCCTGGCTTCAAGCAGAATGTAGAGGAATGTGTTACCGACTGCACTTAGGGGAGAGGCAAACTCTACCTGGATACATTTCTCCCACCACTTCCTGATGGTGAATAAGAGTGGGGGGGCCTTAGTATTTCTATTTATTTATTTTTTGGATGGTTACAACAATTTCTAGACCATAATAATCCTATGCATCAAAAATAACCACCGCATCTGATACTAACCAAATATTTGTTCTTACCCAAAGTCGTTTCGAGCCCTATCTTTTTATAAGTAATCTTCAAAGGTATTATGTTCATTAATCACATATTAAAGGACCTGACTAAGCTCACATGATGTTTAATACAGGAGGGAACGTGGCAGAAGTCAGGATTCGCCCCATTGTTCGCTCTTCTGTGTTCCCCAGACAGATATCTGACAGCTGTCATTCCTTTGGAGTCGATATACCTTCGTTTATTTTGAAAGCATGGCATAGCCCACGTTTATATGATATAAATACGAGAATGAATAAAATAAATTACAAATACTCGGGATATACAGGTCAAAACAGTAAACTTTGAAATAGTTGGGGGTGCAGTCAAAAATTACACAACAAATAAGTGGAAACCTATTATATTTTAGGTGTGCTGACGTTTGTATATATATATATATATATATATATATATATATATATATATATATATATATATATATATATATATATATATCATTTATTGTTATTTTATATTATTTTTAAAATGTGTGTGACTGACTGGTATACCATCGCCAGAGCCAAAACCCCACAAGCTACAGACCTGAAATTTGGATAACAGTATGTATATGAGTCAATAAAGTGATTTTCTTTTAATGCATCCGGGCAATTAGAAATAATAATTTAAATCTTTAATCAATTAAAAAGGAAAGAAAAAATTCATCAATTGTCGACGCTGACACCTTAAAGAAGAATTTATTTTCATTGTTTTTATGTATATGGATATTCCTAAAAATAATTTGATTTTTTTATATACATTTGGATTTTATCTGTTGCAATTTTTTATTGATTATTTTAAATTTATTTTGTATTGTTACAATCAGTTTTCCCACTATGCTCGTAAATGGTCGGTCAGGGGACTCGTATGTTATCGCATTTGCCACGTGCCTTGTGCCGATCAAGTCAGTCAGTTACGAGAGCTATTCACTAGATCACATCACTAAATAGGATTTTATGATTACATAATTTGCCTGTGGTAGAACTAATTTTAGTTTGTACAGGAGACCATCGTGCCAAACTTTATCGAAAGCTTGTAAAACGTCCAAGAACGGTGCTATGCAATATTCCTTCTTTTCTAGTCCAACGCCAATGCGTTAAACTATGACATTGCACATTCTATGATATTGTTGTGTTGTAGAATGTGCTGGCCTAAACCCAAATTAGTGGTTAAGAATTAAATTATTTATTTCTAATAATGGTAAAAGACTATGGATGTAACCAGGTCTAATGATTTGTTTGTCTTTGGGATCATTTTTACAACAGAAAATTTCCATACTAAAGGAAAATAAGTAAGTCGAAGAATAAAGTTGTAGCTGGCTGCCAGAAAAATTATGCCTTTTCTAGGAAGAATTTGTACAATTTTAGGTGTAATACGATCATAACCATAACCAAGTGATTTTCTTCGCGGTAATTTTTATATACAAAATTAAACATCTAAAGGATTGATTTGTGGGGGTGGTAAAGATGGAGGAAGTGGCAAAATCAGAATTTGTTGGACGTCAGAGCAGTGCTTTAGGTTAAGTTGGTCGTCGTGTGGTTGAAATACGTCCACAATATGAGAAGCAAATAGGTCTGCTTTTTCTTTATCACTTCAGGCCCATGAGTTGTCAGATTTACGGAGGGCGTTTTTGTATTATGCTAATGCAGAATATTTCTAGTTTGTTGCCATAGAGCATTATTACTTGTCTGTAAGTTAGTCAGATGTGTGTTTTAAATGTCATTTTTATATTGCTGTACTCGTTTTCTTAAGCTATTAGACAATTGGTTTAGTAGTTGTTTGTTACTAGGACAGCGTGATCTTATCCATTGGTTTAGTGCACGTCGCTTTTCAATAACAAGGAACCTCATGTCGGGTGGTAAGACTGTTTAGGTCTGAATGTCTCATGACTCTGAGATGATTGACAAGCGGCTGTTTGAACGTCTCAACAGCGTTGTCCCTGTCATCTGCAGTTTTCAAGCTTGTATTAAGGTTAATTTTGAGTTTTATTATACGATGAAATTCACTAATCCTTATGGGTCCAGGAGTTAGTGTCGGTATATGATTTGTAGTGAGTAACTGCCTTGAGAGAGATAGACTAATTGTGGAATAGTCAGATGCAAGATCGTTATCAACAGAAATGTGATGATGTAGAGTGCTTAGATTAGAAGTGATAAAGAAGTCGAGTAGTTCTGGTTTTCGGTTTGTGTCTGTTGTCCAATAAGTCGGCTCAGATGGAAGAAGGCAGTCATAACGAAGGTCTAAACACGTTTAAAAAGATCATTTCCTCCAGAATTTTACGTCCTGATACCAAATCGGGGATGTTTGGCGTTGAAATCTAGCCCCCATAAAATTTGGGTCCTAAAGTGGAGAATATGTTGCAAAGCATCACCTGGGAAACTCGTTGCCTAGGGGGACAATATGCGCTAGCTATAGAAATGCTGCAGTGATTAATTTCAATTGAAATCGCTGTTAATTGAATTTCGGGTAAGGCTGTAATTTATAAAGGGTAGTGATAAAATGAACGTTTCACAATTACTGCAGAACCTCCACGGGCAGCACCGCTTGGATGGTTAGTTCGATATACGACATATCCCTGTAAGTAAAATTTTATATTGTAAAAATGGGTTTCGGTAAGTAGTGCTATGTCTATGTCATGTTCATGTAAGTATATGTCAAGTTCGTTTCTTCGATGTAGGGCTCCATTTGAATTCCAGAGATGGAGTTTTAGAGATTGGTTTGAAGTGGAATTACGGACTGGCATTAGGAAATGCATTTAGTTACAAGCGTGGTAAGTAATATGATTAGGGGGTTTATCATCGATTTAAAATCACTTAAGAATCAATTGAGGTATAATGAAATGTCTGGAGTACTAGATTTTTGATGAGGCATTGGGTATTTAGGAACTCCGTTTGAATATGGAGGGTAATGATATTGTGGATAATGTAGTATTAAAGGATGAGGTGTTATACACAGAACTTGAGGTGTTGTATCTTGATGAGTTCCATATTGAGGCGTTGTGTACTGAGGTGTTAGTAAATGTCTCCTGTGGTTGCTGTGGGATAATAGTTGTGTTAGTAAGTCGGTCACGGTCCGGTCTGGTGGCAGAGGGTCCGTTAAATCACGACGTGAAGTTACCATTCTTCGGAGGAGCTGTCTTCTTCTTTGAAGTTCGAGATGAACTGTCCATCCCCTTTAATTTGCTGGATGATCTTCGCCTCACGGCGCACAGGTACATGGCTTTTCACATGGTTTCTGGCATCTGTCACTAGGATGATGTTGGCTGGTGTCGGCAGAATTCTCTGGTTTGTCCGTATTCCTGGCACCTCATACATTGAACAATGTCTCTTATTTTATGAAGTTCCTCAATTTTAACTTTAGTGTAAGCTAAGTGGGTTATATTGAACACTTCAGCATTGTTTGGAGCTGGCTCAATATCCATTCAGAAGAGTGGGAGGGGTTCTTTCGACCTTGGGTGTATTACATCATTGATAAGGCGAACCGTGAATCCTTTTCTCTCAAGATCATATTTAATCATATCAATTGGTATGGAATATTGAGGATTTCTGATGACAAACTGGTAGGCATTTTATTCTTTAGGTTGAAATGTGGGAAACGAAATGTTTTTAGAGTCTAAATATTTTATGTAGGCCCTATATGCATCACTAGTTTTACTTTTTAATGTGGTCACTTCTTTATACGAATAACAATCACAATCAAAACACAAAATAAAGATTGCTAGTTATATTATTATAAGAAGTCGTAAGAAGGAGAATATTTGAAAAGTAAAATCTTCTTGAACTTAAATCTGAGTTGAGACGAATCCCTTAGCAGTAAATACTGAAAATTTTCAAGGTGAATATTGACAGGCATGTTTATTGCAGTAGGCTTATTTTTATGACCACTCAAGTCCGAACTGAGCCTCATCGGACATTCTAACGGAGCCTAATTTAGTCGCCCTTTGCTTTCTAGAAGACCGCTTTGAGGTCGGGCCTCTTTACAGGTAGATGGTGAACAATAAAACCCTATTGTTGTCCCAAAGTTTGTAGAAGTTGAGAAATTTATATACCTTGTGTGTCAGATAACTAAAAAAAAAATGATTAAAGGCAAGGTTAACAGCAGAAGATTCTTGATATTTTTCGATCCCTTCGTTACTTAGTTTGCACTTTTCTATGTAAAAATTTAAAAAAAGTTAAAAACGACTATCATTCTAATTTTGCTTTAAGATTTTGAAACGTGGAATTTGTTATTTAAGAAAGGAGAAAGTCTCTGGACGTTCGAAAAGAAATTATTTAGGAAAATATATAAAAGGATGAGTTCTCTGAAGGAAATACAAGGTAACGGAACTCGTAATATTGTATTGAAGTTATAGTGTTTACGAAGTTTAAGATGACCAACTGATTCCACATAGTGACTGATAGTAAAATTCGAGGGATAGACTTAGTTGTGGATAGGTCTCACCCTGGTGCTACACTTGATTTTGCGGTTAGTGAGGTTACCGATAAAGACACTAGCTTGTATCTGGTTCATTGTAATTTGTATTAAATTTATAAATTTATAAGGAATGGATAAACCGGAAATGGACCGTATGGGATCTAAGACCCTCCTATGGCTACACCTACATTGGATCCGATGTGATACGATGAGACGTCGCTAGCAAACCAAATGACTGAAATATATCGAGAGTTATAACATTTGGTTTGGTAGCGACGTCTCATCGTATCACACCGGATCCAATGTAGGTGTAGCCTAAGGCTCATCCAACCTCTATAAGGTGAGTATCCAAAATAAAGGAGGTTATCACTTGGTGGTTGAGCGTGAGACAAATCACCTCCCTGGACAACCATTGTCATTAGCCATTGTTAAGGCCCTTAACATTTTAAGAGTAGTTATTTTTAAGTTTTAGCACATTCATTTGTTTTATAATTTATAAATATTCACTTTACAATCGTTCGAGTAAATTTTTTTCTGTGGTGTATCTTTCTTATATGATTTATTGAAAGAAAAAAAAAATAACAATTTTATTTTATTTATAACCAAAGATAATTTGCTTATTAACTCATGCGAAATAGAATTGTATAGGGTATCAGTGAGTAAACAAGTGCTTTTTGTTTATTGTGGACGACCGAAGTACAGGCTGTAATCCAGCTTGTGCAGCCAGTTAAAGATAAGAGTAATTTGTCGAGTTTGATCGATGTACTCCTCTCACTATGACCTATCGATTATCGCCCACATCAATCCCAACGCACGCATTCGATATCGAATCAACCAGCCGGACCTCGTTGGATTCGCATTAAACCTGCTGGTCGTGAATATTGAATATTAATTTTTTTATTTTATTTTAAATTCGCTAATAAATATAATTAAAAAGTGTATCTTTAAAACAGATTTCGTATTTTTTTTATTTAATCAAAAATAAAAAGTCATTAAATACAACACATCATTAAAAATAATAAAAACTGTTTTAGCAGACTTGTAACTCTTCCCTTGCTTATTTACTTGTTAATTATTAGTCTTTTATCAATTAATAACATAGAGAAATATTTACACCTTAACTTTCTCTAATAAATATTGTAAAGAACTATTTATTTTTCAATAATTTAAATGTTTCATTTATTTTGTGTGTTATTGGTTTATTCTTAAACCATTTGTTTAAGTTGATTGTATTTGAATTAATTGTGATTTTGCTTTCAATAATTTCCTAAATTTTTTTCTCACATTTAACCTTTTCAGCTAGTGATTCCAATCAGCTAGAAATGGGGCAGGAGACTTGTAATTTTGTATTAAAAATTTCCGTTCTCCCCATCAGTCATACTAGATTAAACTTTATCTGAACTAACTAACTCAATTCATCCCGTTAATGTAAATATTAAGGAAAAGCGAGTGAGAAAAAAAAAAATTAAATGTGCCAAAAAATTCTTGACACGGTCCGGAGGGAGGTCAAGAAAATTCTCTTCGATTTTACTATATTAGAAAAATTTTCTTGACCTCACCCCGGACCATTTTCTTCTGCAAATATAAAAGGGCCAATTAATATTATTTAGCATTAAAGAAAAATATATAGATCGGTTGTGTGAGCGATCTAGATTGAGGGCGAAAAATGAGAGCGCATCAAAAATCAATGATATGGTTCTAGGGGCGTTCGAAGAACTCAAGATTCAGTAGTCGAAATTAACGAAGCCCTGCACTACTCCACAGAATTTTTGAATACTTTAAATCCATCTGGTCTCCCAGCACCTAAACTTTTGCGTAAAGCTGGGGAATCTGTAATGCTACTCCGAAATTTAAAACCTCCAAAATTGTGCACTGGAACTAATCTCCAAGTAAAACTTTAGCACAAAAATATAAAAGCTACTGTAATTACGGGATGTGGTCGAGGGGAAACTGTTATATATAAGTATATATAAGAGCTTGTCCTGGCTCTTCGCAGAGCGTAAACGGCATTAGGTACAGACCTGAACATTGTATACCTGAACAGTAGATACGTTTTATATGGCCAACGCGTACTGAAAAAGGATTTTTGAAAATTCATCCCCAAGGAGCGTGAAAATGTTGAAAAACGTTTTTGATAAAAATACGTAATTTTTAAAGCGAATGTAATGAATTTTTAAATTTAGCTTCTACATTTATTTATATTTTTATTTATTGATATTTACAACTGTATTACAATAATACATCAAGTAAATAGGCTACGTGGTACATAATGACATGAGTTTATGGCAAGTAGAGAAACTACCGACTGGTAGCACTCAAATCACTAGTTCAACTAAGAAGGTCACGTGGCCATCTTCTTTTCAGACGCCTCGGAGGATTATCGGGAATTGAAGAGGAAGCTAGGTTTGAAACTAGAGGGTTTGAGTGGGAATGAAGTTTGTTATAAAAGGATAGATACCAAGTTCGGGCAAAATCAGCAACAAATGGGACATTAAGGTCGTTATGGATGACTTTATTCTTAACAAAATAAGGAGCATTTTACGCAGGATTTTGGATTGTAGGGATTGAATACGAGAAGAATTCGAGGACTTAATGGAGCCCCAAAGATCTACTCCGTAAGTCCAAATAGGTCGTGTGATGGTCATGTAGCATTACATAGTTTCTTTTGTAGTTAATTGTGAGCTTAGAGCGTTTGTCTAGTAAGTATTGAAGTAGCCTGAAACGTCGAGCGGTTTCTTGTCTTTTCAGACTAGTGTGAGGATTCCAGGTTAATCGTTTGTCGAGATGCAACCCTAAGTATTGGATCTGTTCTACAGGCACCAGTGGGATATTATTAAAGGATACTGAAGGGCAGGAAGTCATTGGTTACGACGTAAGGTAAAAGTGATTTGATGCGATTTTTGAGAATTTATTTTAATTTTCCAATTTTGACACCATTCTTCAAGATGGTCAAAATGGAAACATTTTACAACATTCAACATCATCTAGAGTCAACTAGACAGCAATGAGTTTTCTATTGTATAGATAGGATCCGTTTGTTATGGCAGAAGCAGTTGGCAAACAATGCTAACCAATTAAAGCAAATAATTAATTGTTACTAATTTTCTTTCAATTCCCAACGATGTATTCAACTACGACACTTATATAAAACGCAAAATGAAATTAAGTCAGGATAATAATACGTTTATTGTAGGAATTTAACCTTACTCACCTGCCAATGTCTAGAAGGACTAGCTTCACATTTCATTGATTCAGAAAACAAACACTATTTTATGTAAAAGTTGTATTAATGTTTGATTACTGCAAATAGTTTGGTGGCAATCATTACAGCCGTTTTTGAATTTAAAAAAATTCCAATACAGGCAAGTGCACTTAAAAGAGCTATGAAAGAAAGAAAATATTGAGCATGTAATATTTTTTTTCTTTTTGAAGATAATCGATTAAAATAACTCCACGACTATCCCAATAACAGTCGCCATCACTTTCGCAGCCGAGAAAACAGTTTTTTTTTTTTTTAGATTCGGTTCCCCCTTTGCAGTCAACTATTTGGACTGTATTTTTGTTTCGGGCATATAATGGTGTATCTACAGTTATTAATCGACGCCCAATAATTAACATGCGCCAACAGAGCGTTGGAAATGTTCATTAGAACACATTTTTGGTCTAACGTGAGGAAACGCGGCTCCCAACGTGCGGATAGGTTTCTCATATCTAAATGTTGATTTAATATGTAACAAACACGTTCGTTTGACATGTTCATAACCACTCCTATCTCTCTCACTTTAATTAAGCGATCGTCTAGCACCATATGGCGAACTTTGGCGATGTTTTCGTCTGTAGTTGCAGTTTTTGGACGTACCATCCTCTCCCAAGCTCTTACGGCCACGTTTAAATTCAGCTGCCCAAAATTTGACTGTGGTAAATGATACATACACAGAATCCAACTCATCTTTCATTTGCGTAGGTGTATTACCTTTCAAAAACAATATTTAATGACGGCTGGATACTCGATTTTGCCCATTTTCACAAAAACACTCACATTATCGACTGTTTGACAAAAAGTACGCGTCCAAAATGACTGAAACTTTGGCGAGTAACTGTGAACAGATGAACAACGAAATTAACTTGCTTTTATTAACGAGTGCTGACTTCAGGTTGCGGTCGGAAACTTTCCAGCCACCCCTATAGATATATAAAATATATTAAAAAGTCCGAAGTGGAGAATAATGTGATCTTCGATTCCATATCTGCAAATATTGTATATATCTTTTAATACATTTTATGTAGTTTTAAATAATCCTTTGAATCTTTAATTTATGTTATCTTAGCAGTAACACATGCTTATAAAAAAAAACGGCAATCATGTGTATCAGTGTATTTGACTAATGGTAATAATAATTATAACCAAAACATATTAATGTATTTATTATAATTTTTAAATAAATATAAAGTAATGTAATAAGTGAGTGAGAGGTGTTAACAATTTATATCAAACAAAGTTTTCTTTAAAGGATATATATTTGAGATCAGACTTGCAATTTAATAATGTACAGTTATTGTTATACATTTCAGTCATAATACAGAGTGAAATATTTACATTCATAATTATTTACAAGATTAAAATCTGTTGGGGAAAGAAAAAAGTACAAATGTTCATTAATCCTCATATAAGCAGACCAATCAGATATTTTTGAATTATTTAGAGACTAATAATAACATATTCATTTTTTGTAATGAATAATATTCTTAATTATAAATAAGCTTTCATATTATTTGTTATGCCTAGTTACTATTTAATGCTATTCATTTAAAGTGAAATAATTTATAAATATATAACATATGCTTAATAATAACTAAACCTTTACAAGAAATTGCTATTATTCTTCGGTCTAGAGTACATATAAAGATATGCCTATAAGTCAACGGTCACGACAGAACTGGAGGAGATCCACTATTTTATTATGACCATTGGATTCGGCGTGGTCCATTGGCGTCGTTCCAAAGATGGTTGTTGGGTCGACATGGGAACCGGCTGCTAACAAAAGCAATGCCGCCTCATAGTCGCCTTCGTGAGCAGCCCAATGTAGTGGCCTGAGTCCGGTCCCTGTGTCCACATTGACGTCCGCTCCCCAGGTCAGCAGAAGTAGCATCATCTCCCTGTTCCCGTTACCTGCTGCCGCGTGGAGGGCCGTGAACTCGACGTCTCCTCTGGTATTAGGATCGATCCCCAAGTCTAGCAACGCCTCGACCATGTCTATTCGGCCTTCCCTCGCAGCGATCGGCAGGAGGTGACCTTGCTTCCTGGCCAGAGCGGAGTAGGCCTCCGGATGTCGAAGATACGCCTCCATTATTGCGGCAGATCTTCTCGGTTTGTGTTTCTTAAACATAATTCAAATCTTATAAATATTTGTAAAATAACAATCGATTTACAGCACGTATACGTATAATGGAAATAAATAAACATAAAATTGCCACATTGTGAAGAAATTAATTTAAAATTTGAAACTCCAATTTCGCTTCAGATAAAGTTCAATTTAATTTTTTTAATAGTGGTAACAATTTTAGTAGCTATAAAATAAAATAATACAATTGTTTTTATTTTAACAGGCAAAGTAAGTCACAATTTAACGTTAAATTGTACATAGATCAAAGTACTTTCCGATCTATAATTATCGCATAACATAAATATGCTCAATTGCTTAATATGAAAAATATTTTTAACAATTGTAATGTAATAACGTCCACGTATTCCCCTCCCCGAGACATTAAGAAATTTTTGTCCTATTAAATAGTTCACAACGTTCGGACTGCAGCATAGATAAAGTCAACTTTATAATATATATATATTATATGTTTAATAATAATGATTAAAAATATCATTAGTAAAAATGTGTGAAAATAAACTTTAAATATATTTAAGTATTTTTGAGTCTTCTGTAAAATATTAATATCTTGCAAGATATTAGTTCAACAAATTTTTAAAAAAATAACATTTATATGTTTAAAACTGTATGTTCTGTTATAATTTAAACATTCCTCATAAAAGTACCGTCTATTTAACTGTAATTAATAATATAATATTAATGAAAGAATTAGCTAAGGTTAGATAGTATCAGGTTAGTTTGATCAAATAGATTAAAATATATTATTTATGAAATAATTTGGTCAAAATGTTGATATCGATTACTTCCTCACAACTATAAATTAGTTTTTTTATATAAAAGCGAATTTTTTATATAAAAAAGAAACGTTAAAATACGAAAAGTTCATATTTTATCCATACAGCTCAACCTAAAAATAAAGGCAATTTATTTCCTTAAACTGTTGAATTATTTGTTATGCTACGATAATAGCAGTTATTATGTGATTTAAAATTTTTTTTATGAAGTAGAATGAAATATAATGTCTTACTCCACAATCATGTCTAAGTTATAATGACTTAATCGACTAAATAATAATTAGAGATTAAATTTAGATTGCAACAAAAAATAAAACAGGATAGAAAAATGAATTGCATTTGATTAGCTCTTCATTTGATAGATGAAAATAGTTTTTAATTTTTATACGAAATTAATATTTCTTTAAAAAACTATAAATTATTTAATAAAGTAATACATTATAAAATATTTACCCTCAATAGAAGTTTCTCACTTCTTTTGCTAAAAGAATATCCATATTTTAAATACGCCATATCCATGAATATACTCAGACGGTCCTAAAATATAAATAAAATTTACACAATGATGGCACCCTTGTCAACAAACAATCAAAAATTTGTAAATATTTAAAAAATAATGTGAATTAAATATTCTGTTTTAAAACTGTTTGTTGGATAGTAAGAGTGGATCTTATTAATAATATCAGTAATATAATATAAATACTTACCTTCCAATAAAGTTTCCGGAATCTTCTAGTATGTCTTATGTTGAAATCATACATATCCATCGCGATTCTTCCTGAAAATATAAGTAAGAATTGTTGTTGATTGGCACTTCTAACTAAAAAGCAATACAACTTTTGTAAGCAAGTTTATTTTTCTAGTTTTAATTAAATGAAATATACTGTTTTGCAATAATTAGCTTTTTATAACTATAATAATTAGTAGAGTTATTCTATAACAAACAAAACCATAACCATCCCATTTCCTATCTGTAAGCCGTTAACTATTCCGTCATCAGATGTATGTAAAAATAAAAACAATCAAACCATGAAAATAACTAACTATATTACATTATTATCGAAGTGAAAAGCAACTATAACTTCGAAAGCAAGGGCGTAATAACTCCGCCGTTGATCGCCCTACAACATGATCCTATCCTAATCGAAGTGAAAAGGGCACACTAACCTTAAATAAAACTCTGAAAGTGCACTGGAACAAGTTGTAAGTACCAACTGACTCGAAGGAGTTTGAGGGCCCATATAGTATAGGAAGTGGAGGGGGTTGATGACGTCAAAGGGCCAGAAAATAGAGGGGGAAATAATGGGAAGGGGAACAGTGATGGAGTTGGAAATGATAATAATTTCATGATCTCAATGAGAAAATACAGCCATTTATTAGTTATTAACACTAGAACTACGAAGATTTACCATATATCTATTTCTACAAACTAGTCAAAATGACCGGTTTCTTTTTTTAATTAAACAAAATAGTAGAACTTAAGAAATAAAATTATAAATTCATAAGATAATTTAATTTTAAAATATATTTCATTCAAATATTGTAATTACAAAACATAAAGAGTAGTATCAACATAGCATAAAGAGTAGTGCATGTTGCAACTTGCAACAATACACGGCAAGCAGGAATACAAAATTGAAATTTTATGTATTGCATTTACACAAATTTACGCATAATAAATTGAAAACGTATTTGATTAGCGTAGACTTTCTGGTGTTGGAATTTATGTTGGAATACACAACATGTATTCATGATATTTTCATGACCGGTTCGTATATCTAGGTATAACACATAGATATATCTGAAAATTAGAAGGGTAAGAATGAAATAATTTATAATATTATTGTTTACCCAAATTTAATAGAAATATTTTACCTTTATCTTAAAATATTAAATAAGACTTAAAGGGCAAATTTTATAACAAAATGATGCAACCGGTCATTTTGACCAGTTCGTAGTTCTAGTGTTAACAAGCCAAAAATATTAATTGGCTCAACTATAGGTTAGACAAACTAGAAGTATTGGAGAGAAGAATTCTGAGGAAAATATTAGGTTCTATTAGAAGTACAGAATCCTGGAAATTACAAAGCAATGATGATGTATATCAAAACATTGAAAAAATAGCAGAAACAATAAAGAAAAGAAGACTGGTGTTTTTTGGGAATTTATACAGAATGGGTGACAATAGGTTGTAAAAACAGATCAAGTATCTCTGGGAAAAGAAATTAACTACAATCTGGATGGACATTATTCATTTTAATGTATTTTATTCTAGAAAAGACTTTAAAATTAGTTTGTTCAATTAGTTCAGATTTTTCTTGAGCGAAGTTTTAAAAATTTGTTATCTTCGTGAAAAAATAGGAGGTGGATCAGAGCCAGTGAACCCTCGGTGTTCCTGGTTCCCGTCACGATTTACAATATAATATATTTGATTCAGACATCATCACTGACCAGTTAATAAATAACGCTTATTTAAAACTCGAATCGTAAAATTTTATTAAAAATCATACAAATTGTAAATATTATCTAAAATAATAACATTTTATAAATCGCTGGATATGTACAACCTTAATTTACAGATAAAGATTATTTATCTTAGTTATTTAAAAACAATAGCTGGACCATCTGAGTCTTCAAGTTCCAGCCTCTTCTTTTGCGCCGGCCGCTATCAGCAAGTTGACCGCTTCCTCGTGACCAGCCCGTGCCGCCAGCGTGATCGGGGTCTCTCCCATCGACCTCTTGGCTGACACGTCCGCGCCGTAACTCAGCAAGACCTTTAGGATGTCGCAGTGTCCTCGAGCTGCTGCTTCGTGTAAAGGAGTTGTGTCGCCGAATCCTCTGATATTCGGATCGGTTCCTCTCCCGATCAGGACTTCAACAACATCTGGATGATTTTCTTTGACTGCTGTGATTAGAAGAGGTTCTCGCGTTTCCTTTTGCAGAGTCAGAAGATGAGAGGTGTTTATACCTCGCAGATATCGTTCGAGGTTAAAAGAGATCCTTGGCTTCAATACCTAAAACATTTAAGAAAGGGCCTTAAAATCAAAGTCATATGAAATAATACATCATATGAACACTAAAATTAATATAATCAGAGAAGAACCGCTGAAACAGAAGTAATCCATAGCAAGATCGTAAAAAAATATATAATTACAAAAAATAATGAATAACTAATAATAATTCTGACATTAATATTACATCGTGGATCATACAGGAATAATTAAACAAATCATTACAAACCTTAGCTGTAGAATTCATTGTCTTATAATTTCTTCACTACTGACCTCCTGGCTTCAAGCAGAATGTAGAGGAATGTGTTACCGACTGCACTTAGGGGAGAGGCAAACTCTACCTGGATACATTTCTCCCACCACTTCCTGATGGTGAATAAGAGTGGGGGGGACCTTAGTATTTCTATTTATTTATTTTTTGGATGGTTACAACAATTTCTAGACCATAATAATCCTATGCATCAAAAATAACCACCGCATCTGATACTAACCAAATATTTGTTCTTACCCATAGTCGTTTCGAGCCCTATCTTTTTATAAGTAATCTTCAAAGATATTATGTTCATTAATCACATATTAAAGGACCTGACTAAGCTCACATGATGTTTAATACAGGAGGGAACGTGGCAGAATTCAGGACCAATTCGCCCCATTGTTCGCTCTTCTGTGTTCCCCAGACAGATATCTGACAGCTGTCATTCCTTTGGAATCGATATACCTTCGTTTATTTTGAAAGCATGGCATAGCCCACGTTTATATGATATAAATACGAGAATGAATAAAATAAATTACAAATACTCGGGATATACAGGTCAAAACTTGCTATAAAAGTAAACTTTGAAATAGTTGGGGGTGCAGTCAAAAATTACACAACAAATAAGTGGAAACCTATTATATTTTAGGTGTGCCGACGTTTGTATAT
This sequence comes from Troilus luridus, assembly GCA_964056705.1. Classification (NCBI taxonomy): domain Eukaryota; kingdom Metazoa; phylum Arthropoda; class Insecta; order Hemiptera; family Pentatomidae; genus Troilus; species Troilus luridus. The sequence goes on along the minus strand of OZ057413.1, from coordinate 76,763,409 downwards.
ATATATATATATCATTTATTGTTATTTTATATTATTTTTAAAATGTGTGTGCTTGTCCTGACTGGTATACCATCGCCAGAGCCAAAACCCCACAAGCTACAGACCTGAAATTTGGATAACAGTATGTATATGAGTCAATAAAATGATTTTCTTTTAATGCATCCGGGCAATTAGAAATAATAATTTAAATCTTTAATCAATTAAAAAGGAAAGAAAAAAGTCATCAATTGTCGACGCTGACACCTTAAAGAAGAATTTATTTTCATTGTTTTTATGTATATGGATATTCCTAAAAATAATTTGATTTTTTTATATACATTTGGATTTTATCTGTTGCAATTTTTTATTGATTATTTTAAATTTATTTTGTATTGTTACAATCAGTTTTCCCACTATGCTCGTAAATGGTCGGTCAGGGGACTCGTAAGTTATCGCATTTGCCACGTGCCTTGTGCCGATCAAGTCAGTCAGTTACGAGAGCTATTCACTAGATCACATCACTAAATAGGATTTTTATTTTCGGTGTAATACGATCATAACCAAGTGATTTTCTTCGCGGTAATTTTTTTATACAAAATTAAACATCTGAAGGATTGATTGGTGGGGGTGGTAAAGATGGAGGAAGTGGCAAAATCAGAATTTGTTGGACGTCAGAGCAGTGCTTTAGGTTAAGTTGGTCGTCGTGTGGTTGAAATACGTCCACAATATGAGAAGCAAATAGGTCTGCTTTTTCTTTATCACTTCTGGCCCACGAGTTGTCAGATTTACGGAGGACGTTTTTGTATTATGCTAATGCAGAATATTTCTAGTTTGTTGCCATAGAGCATTATTACTTGTCTGTAAGTTAGTCAGATGTGTGTTTTAAATGTCATTTTAAGCTATTAGAGAATTGGTTTAGTAGTTGTTTGTTACTAGGACAGCGTGATCTTATCCATTGGTTTAGTGCACGTCGCTTTTCAATAACAAGGAACCTTATGTCGGGTGGTAAGACTGTTTAGGTCTGAATGTCTCATGACTCTGAGATGATTGACAAGCGGCTGTTTGAACTGTATTTTAGCGTCTCAACAGCGTTGTCCCTGTCATCTGCAGTTTTCAAGCTTGTATTAAGGTTAATTTTGAGTTTTATTATACGATGAAATTCACTAATCCTTATGGGTCCAGGAGTTAGTGTCGGTATATGATTTGTAGTGAGTAACTGCCTTGAGAGAGATAGACTAATTGTGGAATAGTCAGATGCAAGATCGTTATCAACAGAAATGTGATGATGTAGAGTGCTTAGATTAGAAGTGATAAAGAAGTCGAGTAGTTCTGGTTTTCGGTTTGTGTCTGTTGTCCAATAAGTCGGCTCAGATGGAAGAAGACAGTCATAACGAAGGTCTAAACACGTTAAAAATGATCATTTCCTCCAGAATTTTACGTCCTGATACCAAATGGGGGATGTTTGGCGTTGAAATCTAGCCCCCATAAAATTTGGGTCCTAAAGTGGAGAATATGTTGCAAAGCATCACCTGGGAAACTCGTTGCCTAGGGGGACAATATGCGCTAGCTATAGAAATACTGCAGTGATTAATTTCAATTGAAATCGCTGTTAATTGAATTTCGGGTAAGGCTGTAATTTATAAAGGGTAGTGATAAAATGAACGTTTCACAATTACTGCAGAACCTCCACGGGCAGCACCGCTTGGATGGTTAGTTCGATATACGACATATCCCTGTAAGTAAAATTTTATGTTCTGGGAAAAATGGGTTTCGGTAAGTAGTGCTATGTCTATGTCATGTTCATGTAAGTATATGTCAAGTTCGTTTCTTCGATGTAGGGCTCCATTTGAATTCCAGAGATGGAGTTTTAGAGATTGGTTTGAAGTGGAATTACGGACTGGCATTAGGAATGCATTTAGTTACAAGCGTGGTAAGTAATATGATTAGGGGGTTTATCATCGATTTAAAATCACTTAAGAATCAATTGAGGTATAATGAAATGTCTGGAGTACTAGATTTTTGATGAGGCATTGGGCATTTAGGAACTCCGTTTGAATATGGAGGGTAATGATATTGTGGATAATGTAGTATTAAAGGATGAGGTGTTATACACAGAACTTGAGGTGTTGTAGCTTGATGAGTTCCATATTGAGGCGTTGTGTACTGAGGTGTTAGTAAATGTCTCCTGTGGTTGCTGTGGGATAATAGTTGTGTTAGTAAGTCGGTCACGGTCCGTCTCTGGTGGCAGGGGGTCCGTTAAATCACGACGTGAAGTTACCATTCTTCGGAGGAGCAGTCTTCTTCTTTGAAGTTCGAGATGAACTGTCCATCCCCTTTAATTTGCTGGATGATCTTCGCCGCACTGCGCACAGGTACATGGATGGCTTTTCACATGGTTTCTGGCATCTGTCACTAGGATGATGTTGGCTGGTGTCGGCAGAATTCTCTGGTTTGTCCGTATTCCTGGCACCTCATACATTGAACAATGTCTCTTATTTTATGAAGTTCCTCAATTTTAACTTTAGTGTAAGCTAAGTGGGTTATATTGAACACTTCAGCATTGTTTGGAGCTGGCTCAATATCCATTCAGAAGAGTGGGAGGGGTTCTTTCGACCTTGGGTGTATTACATCATTGATAAGGCGAACCGTGAATCCTTTTCTCTCAAGATCATATTTAATCATATCAATTGGTATGGAATATTGAGGATTTCTGATGATAAACTGGTAGGCATTTTATTCTTTAGGTTGAAATGTGCGAAACGAAATGTTTTTAGAGTCTAAATATTTTATGTAGGCTCTATATGCATCACTAGTTTTACTTTTTAATGTGATCACTTCTTTATACGAATAACAATCACAATCAAAACACAAAATAAAGATTGCTAGTTATATTATTATAAGAAGTCGTAAGAAGGAGAATATTTTAAAAGTAAAATCTTCTTGAACTTAAATCTGAGTTGGGATGAATCCCTTAGCAATAAATACTGAAAATTTTCAAGGTGAATATTGACAGGCATGTTTATTGCAGTAGGCTTATTTTTATGACCACTCAAGTCCGAACTGAGCCTCATCGGACATTCTAACGGAGCCTAATTTAGTCGCCCCTTGCTTTCTAGAAGTCCGCTTTGAGGTCGGGCCTCTTTACAGGTAGATGGTGAACAATAAAACCCTATTGTTGTCCCAAAGTTTGTAGAAGTTGAGAAATTTATATACCTTGTGTGTCAGATAACTAAAAAAAAATGATTAAAGGCAAGGTCAACAGCAGAAGATTCTTGATATTTTTCGATCCCTTCGTTACTTAGTTTGCACTTTTCTATGTAAAAATGTAAAAAAAGTTGAAAACGACTATCATTCTAATTTTGCTTTAAGATTTTGAAACGTGGAATTTGTTATTTAAGAAAGGAGAAAGTCTCTGGACGTTCGAAAAGAAATGATTTAGGAAAATATATAAAAGGATGAGTTCTCCGAAGGAAATACAAGGTAACGGAACTCGTAATGTTGTATTGAAGTTATAGTGTTTACGAAGTTTAAGATGACCAACTGATTCCACATAGTGGCTGATAGTAAAATTCGAGGGATAGACTTAGTTGTGAATAGGTCTCACCCCGGTGCTACACTTGATTTTGCGGTTAGTGAGGTTACCGATAAAGACACTAGCTTGTATCTGGTTCATTGTAATTTGTATTAAATTTATAAAGTTATAAGGAATGAATAAACCGGAAATGGATCGTATGGGATCTAAGACCCTCCTATGGCTCATCCAACCTCTATAAGGTGAGTATCCAAAATAAAGGAGGTTATCACTTGGTGGTTGAGCGTGAGACAAATCACCTCCCTGGACAACCATTGTCATTAGCCATTGTTAATGCCATTGTTGTAGTCTCTACAACATTTTAAGAGTAGTTATTTTTAAGTTTTAGCACATTCCTTTGTTTTATAATTTATAAAGATTCACATTACAATCGTTCGAGTATATTTTTTTCTGTGGTGTATCTTTCTTATATGATTTATTGAAAGAAAAAAAAAATAACAATTTTATTTTATTTATAACCAAAGATAATTTGCTTATTAACTCATGCGAAATAGAATTGTATAGGGTATCAGTGAGTAAACAAGTGCTTTTTGTTTATTGTGGACGACCGAAGTACAGGCTGTAATCCAGCTTGTGCAGCCAGTTAAAGATAAGAGTAATTTGTCGAGTTTGATCGATGTACTCCTCTCACTATCACCTATCGATTATCGCACACATCAATCCCAACGCACGCATTCGATATCGAATCAACCAGCCGGACCTCGTTGGATTCGCATTAAACCTGCTGGTCGTGAATATTGAACATTAACTTTTTTTTTTAATTTTAAATTCGCTAATAAATATAATTAAAAAGTGTATCTTTAAAACAGATTTCGTATTTTTTTTATTTAATCAAAAATAATAAGTCATTAAATACAACACATCATTAAAAATAATAAAAACTGTTTTAGCAGACTTGTAACTCTTCCCTTGCTTATTTACTTGTTAATTATTAGTCTTTTATCAATTAATAACATAGAGAAATATTTACACCTTAACTTTCTCTAATAAATATTGTAAAGAACTATTTATTTTTCAATAATTTAAATGTTTCATTTATTTTGTGTTTTATTGGTTTATTCTTAAACCATTTGTTTAAGTTGATTGTATTTGAATTAATTGTGATTTTGCTTTCAATAATTTCCTAAATGTTTTTCTCACATTTAACCTTTTCAGCTAGTGATTCCAATCAGCTAGAAATGGGGCAGGAGACTTGTAATTTTGCATTAAAAATTTCCGTTCTCCCCTTCAGTCATACTAGATTAAACTTTATCTGAACTAACTAACTTAATTCATCCCGTTAATGTAAATATTAAGGAAAAGCGAGTGAGAAAAAAAAAAATTAAATGTGCCAAAAAATTCTTGACACGGTCCGGGGGAGGTCAAGAAAATTCTCTTCGATTTTACTATATTAGAAAAATTTTCTTGACCTCACCCCGGACCATTCTCTTCTGCACATATAAAAGGGCCAATTAATATTATTTAGCATTAAAGAAAAATATATAGATCGGTTGTGTGAGCGATCTAGATTGAGGGCGAAAAATGAGAGCGCATCAAAAATCAATGATATGGTTCTAGGGGCGTTCGAAGAACTCAAGATTCAGTAGTCGAAATTAACGAAGCCCTGCACTACTCCACAGAATTTTTGAATACTTTAAATCCATCTGGTCTCCCAGCACCTAAACTTTTGCGTAAAGCTGGGGAATCTGTAATGCTACTCCGAAATTTAAAACCTCCAAAATTGTACACTGGAACTAATCTCCAAGTAAAACTTTAGCACAAAAATATAAAAGCTACTGTAATTACGGGATGTGGTCGAGGGGAAACTGTTATATATAAGTATATATAAGAGCTTGTCCTGGGTCTTCGCAGAGCGTAAACGGCATTAGGTACAGACCTGAACATTGTATACCTGAACAGTAGATACGTTTTATGTGGCCAACGCGTACTGAAAAAGGATTTTTGAAAATTCATCCCCAAGGAGCGTGAAAATGTTGAAAAACGTTTTTGATAAAAATACGTCATTTTTAAAGCGAATGTAATGAATTTTTAAATTTAGCTTCTACCTATTTTTATATTTTTATTTATTGATATTTACAACTGTATTACAATAATACATCAAGTAAATAGGCTACGTGATACATAATGACATGAGTTTATGGCAAGTAGAGAAACTACCGACTGGTAGCACTCAAATCACTAGTAAGCCACTAAGAAGGTCACGTGGCCATCTTCTTTTCAGACGCCTCGGAGGATTATCGGGAATTGAAGAGGAAGCTAGGTTTGAAACTAGAGGGTTTGAGTGGGAATGAAGTTTGTTATAAAAGGATAGATACCAGGTTCGGGCAAAATCAGCAACAAATGGGACATTAAGGTCGTTATGGATGACTTTATTCTTAACAAAATAAGGAGCATTTTACGCAGGATTTTGGATCGTACTTAGGGATTGAATACGAGAAGAATTCGATGACTTAATGGAGCCCCAAAGATCTACTCCGTAAGTCCAAATAGGTCGTGTGATGGTCATGTAGCATTACATAGTTTCTTTTGTAGTTAATTGTGAGCTTAGAGCGTTTGTCTAGTAAGTATTGAAGTAGCCTGAAACGTCGAGCGGTTTCTTGTCTTTTCAGTCTAGTGTGAGGATTCCAGGTTAATCGTTTGTCGAGGTGCAACCCTAAGTATTGGATCTGTTCTACAGGCACCAGTGGGATATTATTAAAGGATACTGAAGGGCAGGAAGTCATTGGTTACGACGTAAGGTAAAAGTGATTTGATGCGATTTTTGAGAATTTATTTTAATTTTCCAATTTTGACACCATTCTTCAAGATGGTCAAAATGGAAACATTTTACAACATTCAACATCATCTAGAGTCAACTAGACAGCAATGAGTTTTCTATTGTATAGATAGGATCCGTTTGTTATGGCAGAAGCAGTTGGCAAACAAAGCTAACCAATTAGCAAATAATTAATTGTTACTAATTTTCTTTCAATTCCCAACGATATATTCAACTACGACACTTATATAAAACGCAAGATGAAATTAAGTCAGGATAATAATACGTTTATTGTAGGAATTTAACCTTACTCACCTGCCAATGTCTAGAAGGACTAGCTTCACATTTCATTGATTCAGAAAACAAACACTATTTTATGTAAAAGTTGTATTAATGTTTTATTACTGCAAATAGTTTGGTGGCAATCATTACAGCCGCTTTTGAATTTAAAAAAATTCCAATACAGGCAAGTGCACTTAGAAGAGCTATGAAAGAAAGAAAATATTGAGCATGTAATATTTTTTTCCTTTTTGAAGATAATCGATTAAAATAACTCCACGACTATCCCAATAACAGTCGCCATCACTTTCGCAGCCGAGAAAACAGTTTTTGTTTTTTTTAGATTCGGTTCCCCCTTGGCAGTCAACTATTTGGACTGTATTTTTGTTTCGGGCATATAATGGTGTATCTACAGTTATTAATCGACGCCCAATAATTAACATGCGCCAACAGAGCGTTGGAAATGTTCATTAGAACACATTTTTGGTCTAACGTGAGGAAACGCGGCTCCCAACGTGCGGATAGGTTTCTCATATCTAAATGTTGATTTAATATGTAACAAACACGTTCGTTTGACATGTTCATAACCACTCCTATCTCTCTCACTTTAATTAAGCGATCGTCTAGCACCATATGGCGAACTTTGGCGATGTTTTCGTCTGTAGTTGCAGTTTTTGGACGTACCATCCTCTCCCAAGCTCTTACGGCCACGTTTAAATTCAGCTGCCCAAAATTTGACTGTGGTAAATGATACATACACAGAATCCAACTCATCTTTCATTTGCGTAGGTGTATTACCTTTCAAAAACAATATTTAATGACGGCTGGATACTCGATTTTGCCCATTTTCACAAAAACACTCACATTATCGACTGTTTGACAAAAAGTACGCGTCCAAAATGACTGAAACTTTGGTGAGTAACTGTGAACAGATGAACAACGAAATTAACTTGCTTTTATTAACGAGTGCTGACTTCAGGTTGCGGTCGGAAACTTTCCAGCCACCCGTATAGATATATAAAATATATTAAAAAGTCCGAAGTGGAGAATAATGTGATCTTCGATTCCATATCTGCAAATATTGTATATATCTTTTAATACATTTTATGTAGTTTTAAATAATCCTTTGAATCTTTAATTTATGTTATCTTAGCAGTAACACATGCTTATAAAAAAAAACGGCAATCATGTGTATCAGTGTATTTGACTAATGGTAATAATAATTATAACCAAAACATATTAATGTATTTATTATAATTTTTAAATAAATATAAAGTAATGTAATAAGTGAGTGAGAGGTGTTAACAATTTATATCAAACAAAGTTTTCTTTAAAGGATATATATTTGAGATCAGACTTGCAATTTAATAATGTACAGTTATTGTTATACATTTCAGTCATAATACAGAGTGAAATATTTACATTCATAATTATTTACAAGATTAAAATCTGTTGGGGAAAGAAAAAAGTACAAATGTTCATTAATCCTCATATAAGCAGACCAATCAGATATTTTTGAATTATTTAGAGACTAATAATAACATATTCATTTTTTGTAATGAATAATATTCTTAATTATAAATAAGCTTTCATATTATTTGTTATGCCTAGTTATTATTTAATGCTATTCATTTAAAGTGAAATAATTTATAAATATATAACATATGCTTAATAATAACTAAACCTTTACAAGAAATTGCTATTATTCTTCGGTCTAGAGTACATATAAAGATATGCCTATAAGTCAACGGTCACGACAGAACTGGAGGAGATCCACTATTTTATTATGACCATTGGATTCGGCGTGGTCCATTGGCGTCGTTCCAAAGATGGTTGTTGGGTCGACATGGGAACCGGCTGCTAACAAAAGCAATGCCGCCTCATAGTCGCCTTCGTGAGCAGCCCAATGTAGTGGCCTGAGTCCGGTCCATGTGTCCACATTGACGTCCGCTCCCCAGGTCAGCAGAAGTAGCATCATCTCCCTGTTCCCGTTACCTGCTGCTGCGTGGAGGGCCGTGAACTCGACGTCTCCTCTGGTATTAGGATCGATCCCCAAGTCTAGCAACGCCTCGACCATGTCTATTCGGCCTTCCCTCGCAGCGATCGGCAGGAGGTGACCTTGCTTCCTGGCCAGAGCGGAGTAGGCCTCCGGATGTCGAAGATACGCCTCCATTATTGCGGCAGATCTTCTCGGTTTGTGTTTCTTAAACATTATTCAAATCTTATAAATATTTGTAAAATAACAATCGATTTACAGCACATATACATATAATGGAAATAAATAAACATAAAATTGCCACATTGTGAAGAAATTAATTTAAAATTTGAAACTCCAATTTCGCTTCAGATAAAGTTCAATTTAATTTTTTTAATAGTGGTAACAATTTTAGTAGCTGTAAAATGAAATAATACAATTGTTTTTATTTTAACAGGCAAAGTAAGTCACAATTTAACGTTAAATTGTACATAGATCAAAGTACTTTCCGATCTATAATTATCGCATAACATAAATATGCTCAATTGCTTAATATGAAAAATATTTTTAACAATTGTAATGTAATAACGTCCACGTATTCCCCTCCCCGAGACATTAAGAAATTTTTGTCCTATTAAATAGTTCACAACGTTCGGACTGCAGCATAGATAAAGTCAACTTTATAATATATATATATTATATGTTTAATAATAATGATTAAAAATATCATTAGTAAAAATGTGTGAAAATAAACTTTAAATATATTTAAGTATTTTTGAGTCTTCTGTAAAATATTAATATCTTGCAAGATATTAGTTCAACAAATTTTTAAAAAAATAACATTTATATGTTTAAAACTGTATGTTCTGTTATAATTTAAACATTCCTCATAAAAGTACCGTCTAATTAACTGTAATTAATAATATAATATTAATGAAAGAATTAGCTAAGGTTAGATAGTATCAGGTTAGTTTGATCAAATAGATTAAAATATATTATTTATGAAATAGTTTGGTCAAAATGTTGATATCGATTACTTCCTCACAACTATAAATTAGTTTTTTTATATAAAAGCGAATTTTTTATATAAAAAAGAAACGTTAAAATACGAAAAGTTCATATTTTATCCATACAGCTCAACCTAAAAATAAAGGCAATTTATTTCCTTAAACTGTTGAATTATTTGTTATGCTACGATAATAGCAGTAATTATGTGATTTAAAATTTTTTTTATGAAGTAGAATGAAATATAATGTCTTACTCCACAATCATGTCTAAGTTATAATGACTTAATCGACTAAATAATAATTAGAGATTAAATTTAGATTGCAACAAAAAATAAAACAGGATAGAAAAATGAATTGCATTTGATTAGCTCTTCATTTGATAGATGAAAATAGTTTTTAATTTTTATACGAAATTAATATTTCTTTAAAAAACTATAAATTATTTAATAAAGTAATACATTATAAAATATTTACCCTCAATAGAAGTTTCTCACTTCTTTTGCTAAAAGAATATCCATATTTTAAATACGCCATATCCATGAATATACTCAGACGGTCCTAAAATATAAATAAAATTTACACAATGATGGCACCCTTGTCAACAAACAATCAAAAATTTGTAAATATTTAAAAAATAATGTGAATTAAATATTCTGTTTTAAAACTGTTTGTTGGATAGTAAGAGTGGACCTTATTAATAATATCAGTAATATAATATAAATACTTACCTTCCAATAAAGTTTCCGGAATCTTCTAGTATGTCTTATGTTGAAATCATACATATCCATCGCGATTCTTCCTGAAAATATAAGTAAGAATTGTTGTTGATTGGCACTTCTAACTAAAAAGCAATACAACTTTTGTAAGCAAGTTTATTTTTCTAGTTTTAATTAAATGAAATATACTGTTTTGCAATAATTAGCTTTTTATAACTATAATAATTAGTAGAGTTATTCTATAACAAACAAAACCATAACCATCCCATTTCCTATCTGTAAGCCGTTAACTATTCCGTCATCAGATGTATGTAAAAATAAAAACAATCAAACCATGAAAATAACTAACTATATTACATTATTATCGAAGTGAAAAGCAACTATAACTTCGAAAGCAAGGGCGTAATAACTCCGCCGTTGATCGCCCTACAACATGATCCTATCCTAATCGAAGTGAAAAGGGCACACTAACCTTAAATAAAACTCTGAAAGTGCACTGGAACAAGTTGTAAGTACCAACTGACTCGAAGGAGTTTGAGGGCCCATATAGTATAGGAAGTGGAGGGGGTTGATGACGTCAAAGGGCCAGAAAATAGAGGGGGAAATAATGGGAAGGGGAACAGTGATGGAGTTGGAAATGATAATAATTTCATGATCTCAATGAGAAAATACAGCCATTTATTAATTATTAACACTAGAACTACGAAGATTTACCATATATCTATTTCTACAAACTAGTCAAAATGACCGGTTTCTTTTTTTAATTAAACAAAATAGTAGAACTTAAGAAATAAAATTATAAATTCATAAGATAATTTAATTTTAAAATATATTTCATTCAAATATTGTAATTACAAAACATAAAGAGTAGTATCAACATAGCATAAAGAGTAGTGCATGTTGCAACTTGCAACAATACACGGCAAGCAGGAATACAAAATTGAAATTTTATGTATTGCATTTACACAAATTTACGCATAATAAATTGAAAACGTATTTGATTAGCGTAGACTTTCTGGTGTTGGAATTTATGTTGGAATACACAACATGTATTCATGATATTTTCATGACCGGTTCGTATATCTAGGTATAACACATAGATATATCTGAAAATTAGAAGGGTAAGAATGAAATAATTTATAATATTATTGTTTACCCAAATTTAATAGAAATATTTTACCTTTATCTTAAAATATTAAATAAGACTTAAAGGGCAAATTTTATAACAAAATGATGCAACCGGTCATTTTGACCAGTTCGTAGTTCTAGTGTTAACAAGCCAAAAATATTAATTGGCTCAACTATAGGTTAGACAAACTAGAAGTATTGGAGAGAAGAATTCTGAGGAAAATATTAGGTTCTATTAGAAGTACAGAATCCTGGAAATTACAAAGCAATGATGATGTATATCAAAACATTGAAAAAATAGCAGAAACAATAAAGAAAAGAAGACTGGTGTTTTTTGGGAATTTATACAGAATGGGTGACAATAGGTTGTAAAAACAGATCAAGTATCTCTGGGAAAAGAAATTAACTACAATCTGGATGGACATTATTCATTTTAATGTATTTTATTCTAGAAAAGACTTTAAAATTAGTTTGTTCAATTAGTTCAGATTTTTCTTGAGCGAAGTTTTAAAAATTTGTTATCTTCGTGAAAAAATAGGAGGTGGATCAGAGCCAGTGAACCCTCGGTGTTCCTGGTTCCCGTCACGATTCCTTTCGGTAGGTCAAGAATTGCTGCGGGTTGAGGCAATTGGTGATTTGTTGGCTGTGGTAGTTTTGCTGCGGGTTATGGGAGGCTCCGGCATTTTGTTGTTTTGTGTCACTGGCTTTTTTGAAACAGCCGATTAATTTTTTTATTTTTGTTGGGTAAGTTGACCGCTGAGCCAGGGGCAGACTTTCTCTGGCGTTTTGGTGTGTTCGTCTTTTTATTACGAGCCGGTGTCGCTAATTTCCGAAAATGGAGTTTCATCCCCCGACACTTCACTACTCGAGTTGTTCACTTGCATGTTGTAATTATAATAACTAGAATAATTAGAAGAAGATACTTGATCTAAAAATGTCACTAAAATAAAATAAATAAATTTATTGTATTTTATTTGTTATTAGTTATATTAACTTTTAAATCTTTTTATTTGAAAAGAAAAGATATGTCCAGGACCGGGACTCGAACCCGGGTCGTCCCAAGTCCCCGCGTTCATTCTTCCCTTCGTATGCATCGCAAGCTCCCGCCTGCGCGAACACGGGGACCTGGGATCAGTGAAAAGAAAGGATATGACCACGACCGGGAGGCGTGCTTGATTGGGCCAGGATAGCTCAAATGGTAGAGTTCCAGACTAGCGATCTGGACGAGCCGGGTTTGAGTCCCGGTCCTGGACATATCTTTTCTTTTCAAATAAAAATATTTAAAATAAATAAATTTAAAAAAAAGTTTCATAATAATAATAATAAATTATTACCATAAATTATAATAAATTATAATTTTTTTAAAATAATAATAATAAATTATTTAATAAAAAATAATGTTAAAAAAAAATTTCACGAATCTGGGATTCGATCGAGAGGCTGTTTGCTAAGCCTTGTCCTTCCTTTTGAGGAAGTAAATACTATAAGTCTCCTGGAAGTATTATTGGCCACGTTGCTACCTTCAGCAGCCGATCACCACTGTATAAACTGAATTTTACTGTATAATCAGCTCAATCACCTCACTGATTTATTGTCTTGGAATAGGTATAGTTTTTTCTGCTTGGTGATTAAATTTTAGGAATTAAAGTTATAAAGATGTTGCAGGCAAAGAGCGAAATTATGTGATAACATCAGATGCGGCCATGACCCTTGTTACAATAAAACCATTTGAAGTATAATTTACTAATCAAGATTTCGCAGTTTGATAATAAACTTTAAAGCCGTTTTTATTCTCTTTAATATAGGTAAGTCAACTTAAGAGATATAAAAAATCAAGAAGAGATTAGTGCATAAATTAAGTAGTATCGAATTATTTTTATTAATTTCTTAATCTCTTTAATAAGCTAATATTCACTATTTGTTTTATAACAAAAAAAGAAAAATAATAACGAAAATGCTAAAGTAAGAGAGGTCATTGGTTAGAGTTGTAAATTAACTCTCCAAATAGAGTATATGCATTTATGCCATAAAAAGCGCTGGGCCATGAAGGGTGTGATTTATTACGTTGGGGGTTTTAAACCTTGACTTCGTCTTGAGATTGGATTAGGGCAAATACCCTTTAGTACCAGGTAATAAAATGTATGGCAAATACCGTATGATAATAAAACTATTTACAGTAAAAATTATTTATCAAGATTTCGGAGTTTGATTTTAAATGTTAGTGCCGTTTTCATTTTCTTTAAATTACTAAACATAGGTAAGTCAACTTAAGAGAAATAAAAATTCAAGGCGAGATTAGTAAATAAATCCAGTAATATAGAAATTCCTAAAAAAAAATCTTTGAAAGCGCACCAATACCCATCAAAATTGTTGGAAGGATAAATTCGACGATCTTGAAAGAGCTAAACCATGGTTATGAAGCAATCTGTGACAAAATTCATTTCTCCAAGTGCTAGTAGACCTCACACCAGCAGTTTTTGTTTTATCAAACCTTGGTTCTTATCTGTATTTAAATAATAGGGCAATGGATTATTTTCAATAAAAAAATCGTAATAATTGGAAGTCAAGAAAAAAATATCCTTAGATAGCGAAAATTTATTTAAAATCGACCTTCGGGTTTAATAAACAAGATTTAAAAAATGGTAGTACTCTACAAAAGGTCTCCATTTGATAACCTCCAGTTCCGTGACGTCAATTTGACGTCACAGGGGGGGGGAGTGCCATAGGTGATAACCAGCGCTGTCTACATTTCCCTACCGGAACTTTCCCCCTCGCCGCACAGTGTTTGGATTAGTAAGAATTAGCTGCAGAAAATTATTTTCTGCATTTTTGCATTTCTTTCTACAAATTAAGTATTGTAATTATAAAAATAGTTTTTAATTAATTATCAAATAAATTTAGGAGAATAATTAGAAAATTAAAAAAAAATATATGTATACTTAAGACCATATATAATTATAAAACTGATAAAACTCCATATTTATTCTGGGACGTTTCTTTAGAATATTGTTACGGAACATAAAATTTAAACTTTAATGTCTTACAGTAGAATACAATTACAATTTAATTAGTACATGAAAATAAAAAAATAATGAATATAAATTAGGAGTTACCTCGTAATAACGAATTAAATGAAAGAAAAAATAGAATAAAAAAACATAACAATAATTATAAAGAAAGAAAACTATTAATATTTACACATATACAAATTTTATGGAAAACAAAACAACAACAAAATTATTTAAGAACGCAGAGAAACAAAAAACTATAATTATTTTAAAAATAAGTGTGTGTGTATATATATATATGTATTGTTACGGGCTACTGGGTGTAAAATGGGCTAAACTATTACTTAATTCAAGAATCTAATATTTATTAACAACTACTAAATGTTATCTAATTTCTAAGATAATAAGATATTGCTAATACTAAATAACTAAACTATTTATATATAAATTTGTACAAATACAATAATATTACACTATAGTTTACAATTACAAATTAACGTTTACAGTTCGCTAACTAAAGTCCACCGACCGTAAGACTCTCCAAATATGACAAACTGACCCACAGTTTATTACACTTATTACACGGCCACTAATTGTCACTGTTGCTCACTAAGCACTTATTAGAGACTGATACTAACTCACTGTGACTCACACGCACTATCACTAGTTAACGACTGCTTATTACTACTGGCTTATTACTGACTGCCTTATTACTGACCGGCTTATTACTGACTGGCTTATTACTGACTGGGCCCGCCCGAACAGCTGGCCTTTTTATATAGGCAAGGTAGGTCGGGGTGGGACAATTCTCGGAAGGTCGAGGACCACCTAGCCCGATCCAGAAGGCTCTACGCCATTCTATAATCCCTTCCGCTTCATCCCATTGTTTGCCTAATCCTCTCAGCCGGTCCTCCTTCCCGCTCTGACCGTAACACTGCCCCCTCCTTAAAAGTGCTCTGCCCCAGAGCATAGTCCGGAGAAACCGGGCGGTTATGAGCTTCCCTCCATGGAGACGCATTTCTTTTCCAGGGGTTGAACGTGCACACCAATATGGCGACTCCAGAGTTGGCGAATATCTGTTCAAGCATGTTCCTGACAACCTTCCACTCCAGGCCGTCATATCCACAGCCCAACTTAGGGATCGCGAGCTTGGTGACACGCAGTCTCAGAAGCTTACTCCGCAGGTCGTCGAGGCTTCGCCGCAGGGCGTCATATGTGGGCTTCTGATCAGTGGCACACTTGGTAACTAAGTAGAACAGGTGTCGTCCTTCGTGCGTATGGTGGAGTACTTTCCCGACGCTTGGTCCTTGGCGTTCCAGTTCCTTAGTTCCAGCACACTTTTTCCTGAAGACCGTTGCAATCCCTCGGGAAGTCCTCAGATCTTCGGCGACACATTGGACCAGAGAATAGTCCGCGGGTAACGAGAAGATATCTCTGTATACTGTCTGAGTTACTCCACGGGAACCTTGTACCCTAGGTTGTGCAACTGATACCTTACTGGTCTCCACGTTGTTGAGGTACCTGACTTGCTGGTCTTTTGTCGGGCCATGGTCTCCTTTGTATGGGGCCAGTCTATTAAAATGGACTACCCTGGGTTTTCCTTTTGGCTGCTTTCTGATCCTATAGATGACGTCGTTTATCCTATTGATGATCCCAAACGGGCCATCCCAGGAGTTCTGAAGTTTAGGTGAGTAGCCTCGCCTTCTTCGAGGATCATGTAGCCAGACCAAATCTCCAGGTTAGAATCCACCTTTCTCTGCCCTGATGTCGTAACTCTCCTTCATTCTGTCACTTGCTCCATGGATGTGTGCACGAACCTTCTCGTGGATGTTATCCATCCGCTTCAGTAGATTCGTAACGTACCCCTCTCCGGCAACTTCCTCATTGGGTTTGAACCCGAATTTCAGATCACAAGGCAAACGAAGTTCTCGTCCGAACACCACATTTGCGGGGGTCTGCCCCGTTGCTTCATGGACTGAACTGCGGTAGGATAACAGGAACAAGTAAAGATACTGGCCCCAGTCTCGCTGATGGTCGGAGACCACTTTAGACAAATATCGACCCATTGTCCTGTTCATGCGCTCCACCATGCCATCCGATTGAGGGTGAAGAGGCGTCGTCCTGGTCTTCCGTATCCCCAGTGCTTCGCACATTCCGGAGAAGACTGCAGACTCAAAGTTTCTTCCCTGGTCAGCGTGAAGTTCTATGGGTACTCCAAACCGGCTGACGAGCTGCTTCACAAGCACATCTGCAACGGTGACTGCCTCTTGATTCGGAAGGGCATAAGCTTCCACCCACTTAGAAAAATAGTCCATGGCCACGAGAATATATCGGTTACCTTCGTCCGTCACAGGGAAAGGGCCAGCGATGTCGATCGCTATCCTCTCGAACGGTGCTCCCACGTTGTACTTCTTCATAGGGGCCCTCTTTCTTCTTGCTGGTCCGTTAGAAGCCGCACAAGTCGCACAACGCCTGCACCAGTCCAACACATCGTCTTTAAGGTTTGCCCAGTAAAAGCGTTCACGAACTTTTTCCAATGTACGGTGAACTCCAAGATGGCCGCCAGTTACACCGTCATGTAGTTCCCTAAGCACTTCGGGCATTTTATTCCTTGGAACGATGAGCTGTAGCCTACGCTGATCTCCTTCCGCGTTCTTCCCGTTTCAGCAGCCCGTTGTCCCCTAAAATGGAGTTCCATTGGGCCCAGTACGTTTTTACATTTTTCGACATTGGATCAACATCCTGCCAAGTAGGTCTCCCTTGCCCCGATACTTTCCATTGTTTTATTTGCTTCAAGTCCGGGTCCTCGTCCTGTTCCTTTGACACCTCTGCGTCCTGCCAACTGTCGATAACAACCGTTGTCCTCAATACTGTTCCCTGCTTCTCTTCTTGTCGGGGACAATGCCTGCATTCTTCATCTTCACATGGTCTTCTTGACAGCGCATCTGCATTCCTGTGGCTCGTTCCAGAACGATGAGCAGATTCAAAGTCGTACTCTTGAAGGCGCTCGATCCACCTCGCCACTTGTCCTTCCGGTGACTTCAATCGCAGCAGCCAGATTAGAGCCGCGAGGTCCGTTCTCAGCAGGAACCTTCTTCCGTATAGATATTTATGTAAGTGCTCTATGGATTTTACCACTGCCAGAAGCTCTTTCCTTGTGACACAGTAGTTGCGTTCCGGAGCTGAGAGTGCTTTGCTGAAATATCCAATCACCCTTTCTTCTCCGTCTTGAAGCTGAGAGAGGACACTTCCAATGGTGATGTTGCTGGCATCTGTCCAATGGTGATGTTGCTGACATCTGTGCCAGATCAAGTATGAACTTGCTCTCGGGACGAATAGGAGCACTACTCAATTTTCTCTTCAGCTCCTCGAAGGATGCCTGGCACTCGTGATCCCAATGGAAAGTCCTTTTCTCCTCGGTTAGCCTGGTAAGAGGTTTTGCGATGTTAGCAAATCCTTTCACGTACCTCCGGTAATAGGTGCAGAGCCCGAGGAAACTTCTCACCTGGTGCTTATCTCGAGGTACTGGCCAGTAGGTGATCGCTGCTATTTTTTCTGGGTCAACAGCAACTCCATTGTCTGACACAATATGCCCCAGGTAGTTGACTTGCCTTCGGAAGAGATTACACTTCTTCGGGTTCAACTTTAGGTTCGCTGCACGCAGTCGTTCGAAGACCTTCTCCAGATTCTTCAGATGGTGAGCGAAGGACTTTCCCAGCACAATGATGTCATCTAGGTACACCAGGCATACCTCCCAAGAGAGACCTCTTAACACATTTTCTATCAGCCTCTCGAATGTGGCAGGAGCATTGCAAAGCCCGAACGGCATTACTGTAAACTGCCAGAGCCCAGTGCCAATTGAAAATGCCGTCTTCTCTTTATCTTCAGGTGCCAATCCAACCTGCCAATATCCACTGCGGAGATCCAAGGTAGAGAAGAGTTTACACCCCTCCAGGGTGTCCAGCGTATCGTCAATCCTGGAAAGCGGATAACTGTCCTTCTTGGTGACGTTGTTCAGAAGGCGGTAGTCCACGCAGAACCTCGTTGTGCCGTCTTTCTTCTTCACCAATACGACAGGAGACATCCAGGGGCTACCCGAAGGCTCAATGACACCGTCAGCCGCCATCTCCTTAATAATCTCCTCGGCGTCCTCCCGTTTGACTAACGGCAGCCTCCGCGGGACCTGTCGGATGGGCTTCGCATCCCCAGTGTCAATCCTGTGCTGGACGATACCCGTTCTACCCCGTGGTCCTGGGCCGATCTCGAAGACGTCATGCCATCGGGTTTTTCACCTCCTCGCTCTGTTCAGGCGAAAGGTCGCGATATGATTCGTCCACAAATTCTTTTAGTTCCTCTGGGAGCCCTCGAAGTTCGGTGGGATGACGTTGCAGCTGACGAACCACTGAGGTAGCGGTGGTACACTCCCCGACCGGTGTTCCTTTCTTCAGCGTTACCGGGAAGCAGTTCAGATTCATTAGCCGAATTGGAGTGGTGCGTCCTACCTTGATGAGAGACCTAGCAACCAGTACGCCGCGTCCGATCTCTTGTTCTTCGTGCCTTCCGGGTTCAACTAGTACACATTGACCCTCCGGTAGATGCCCTTCGACCGTCCCATGCGTCAGAATTTGGCTCCGTGCAGGTAAAGTGGTGTCTTCTAGTAAGAGCACTCGTGCGTAGAGATCCTTTCCCTGCCGAAGGATGACTTCTTCGTCTCCCATCGTCACCACACCTCTCGACATGTCCAGCTTGATCCCGTATGCCATCATGAAGTCCATGCCCAATATGACATCTTCATCGATCTCTGCCACGAGAGCGCGGTGCTTCAGATGTTGACCCCCGATGATGAAGGTGGCAACTGTCTCCCCGTAGACCTTGGCTGGCTGTCCCGTGGCAGTCCGTAATGCCCAAGTTGTTGGTAAGATCTTCTCAGCTGGAAGTGTCTTCGAGTTCAAGATTGTCATGGTTGCGCCGGTATCTATTAGCAGACTTCGCAGCTGTCCGTTCACCATCCCATCAACGTAAAACCTGTTCGTTCTGCTTCCTATTGACGGAACCCTGATGGTCTTCCTGGGGCCTTTGACAATACGGGTTGACAGTTGCCCCTTCCCATCAACCCTATTTAGTTTTCCTGTGGCTTTTCTTGCTTCTTCGATGGACACTTGCTTCTAGGGTGTCCAAGTTGGCCGCAGCTCCAACAGTGTATCTCCTTCTTACGGGTCCTGAGAGCCTCTAAAACTTTCGTCACTAGGTCCTCGACGCTGGGGACTACATTTGGCTCCGCTTCTGCTGCTCGTACTCGCGCTTGACCCCGTACAGACTGTCTAACAGCCTCGAACTCCATGGCCTGGGATAATGCGTCTCCCAAAGTTTTCGGCCGGGCGAGCTTCACTGCTTGTTGTGTCTCTGGGTCCCGAAGTCCATCGAGGAATTTGTCGACAGCCAAGCTTTCGTAGACATCGTCGGTGACCGATGGGTAGACGTTCCTCACCAGCCGGGCGATATCCGCTTCAAATTCCTGCAATGTCTCGTTGGTCTTCTGGACCCTGCTTCTCAGCTGTGAGCGATACAGCTGGTCCATGTGGCGGTGGCCGAAACGCATCTCCAGTCTTCTCATCAGCTCCCCGTAGTTGGACCGACATGGGCATCCCCTGTAGCACTCCCAAGGCGTCTCCACGCAAGGCCAGGCACAATGCTGAAGCTTGGGTCTCCTGCGACCACCTGTGAATCGAAGCCGCGGTCTCGAAGAGAGTCATGTAGTCTTCCCACGTCGTCTTCCCGTCGAATACTGGAATGGTATTGTGAGTTGGTGGCGCCACAGCATAGGCGGGTAGAATGCTATTACGATGGCTGCCCTCGGAGGAACGGTCGGTGTCGTTCGTCGGTGGGTTGCTCTTACGTCCCTCGAGAGCTTCCATTCTTATCCTAATTTCGTTCACTTTTTCTCCTACCCTAGATTCTATATCAGCTACTTTATTATTTACATCGGCTAACTTATTATCTACATTAGCTAACTTATTATCTACATTAGCTAGCTTATTATCTACATTTTCCATTAACTTAGTCTCTAATGTGCCTAACTTAGACTCTAATGTATCCATTAAATCATTTTTTACAGTACCTAGCTCATTTTTAACAGTGCTTAACTCATTACCTAGTTCATTTTTAACAGCTCCTAAATCATTCTGTAAATTACCTAGCTTATTTTCTACATTGCCTAGTTCATTTTTAACACTGCTTAATTCATTTTTAAAAGTTGAAGACAACTTGCTTAAATCAGTTTAAAACAGAACGTCATCTGGATTTTCCCCTAACTCTACAAACAATTGACGCAAGCGATGTTGCAGTAAACTCTTATTTCCGGAAGAATCCAGATCACGTTCTTTTAATTCCCGTTTTAAATCCGCAACTTTTAAATCCATCAATTTAAGACTTTGAGAAGCCATTCTTTATACAGTGGCCCAATAATTACAAAATGCAAGACAAAATAACAATTACACAAGATCCCACTTCTGACACCAATTTGTTACGGGCTACTGGGTGTAAAATGGACTAAACTATTACTTAATTCAAGAATCTAATATTTATTAACAAATTAAAAAGAATACAATGAGATTATTTAAAACAATTAAATTATTAAACTAATATCAATATTACAATAACAATATTCTACTAAATGTTATCTAATTTCTAAGATAATAGGATATTGCTAATACTAAATAACTAAACTATTTATATATAAATTTGTACAAATACAATAATATTACACTATAGTTTACAATTACAAATTAACACTTAAAGTTCGCTAACTAAAGTCCACCGACCGTAAGACTCTCCAAATATGGCAAAATGACCCACAGTTTATTACACGGCCACTAATTGTCACTGTTGCTCACTAAGCACTTATTACAGACTGATACTAACTCACTGTAACTCACACGCACTA
The DNA here is from genome assembly GCA_964056705.1 of Troilus luridus. Taxonomy (NCBI): domain Eukaryota; kingdom Metazoa; phylum Arthropoda; class Insecta; order Hemiptera; family Pentatomidae; genus Troilus; species Troilus luridus. The sequence continues at coordinate 76,742,027 of OZ057413.1, read as the reverse complement.
TCACTAGTTAACGACTGCTTATTACTACTGGCTCATTACTGACTGCCTTATTACTGACCGCCTTATTACTGACTGGCTTATTACTGACTGGGCCCGGCCGAACAGCTGGCCTTTTTATATAGGCAAGGTAGGTCGGGGTGGGACAATTCTCGGAAGGACGAAGACCACCTAGCCCGATCCAGAAGGCTCTACGCCATTCTATAATCCCTTCCGCTTAATCCCATTGTTTGCCTAATCCTCTCAGCCGGTCCTCCTTCCCGCTCTGACCGTAACAATATATATATATATATATATATATATATATATATATATATATATATATATATAATAGAATAGAATAGAAACATAATTTTATTCTGGGACCAGGCCCCTTTAGAATAACAGAGATGTACAATATTAAATAAATATATATCTGGCCAAAGGCCTACATCAAAGGAAAACAATAGTAACTAATATCCTGAAAGTAAATAACTTAACAGGTATCTTTTGGTAGAGAATCAGAAAATGTTATACAAAATAAAAATAAAAGAACAGACAAATTTACAATAAAAAGAAATAAGCTAATGGAAAAATAAGTGAATAAATATAGCATTTACAGTATTTACAGTAGTTCATCAATCGATCAATTTGAATATATCTAGAAATTATTTATTGATAATAAAGCATCTGATTGGGAATTTATAAGATGCAGGAAAGGTTTGTATTTAAATGAGGTTTAAGAAGACGCATGACGGATATCGAGAGGAAGAGAGTTCCAAAGAGAGATAGAACGGACTAGAAAGAAACGCTCAAAAGTTTTGGTTCTGTGGGAACGGACATAATGATCAGAAGGGCGAGATCTTGTGCCCTGGGATTGGATAGAGTGCATAGTCAAAGTGAGAAAAGATAAAAGAAGTTATGAGGAGCTTACGGATAGGTAGTGTTAGAAGATACCTGGAACGTTGAAATAACTTTAGAGAGCTTATTGCTCGGCGGGAAATTTGGGAAACGTGGGGTTTCCATGAGAGGGATTGGTCGAAAATGATCCCGAGGTTTTTAACAAAGGGACTGAAGGCAATAGGGTGATCATTTAAGGTTAATTGGGGAAGTGAGTTGATAGTTTTAAGAAGGGTGCTGGAACCAATTAGGATGGCCTGAGTTTTCGCGACGTTCAACGATAGTTTATTCATTTTTGCTCAGGCACTGATCCTATCTAGGCCTCCTTGAATTTTTTCGAATACAGCTATTATCTCAGATGGAGGAAAGGACATGGGATTGAACTATTCTTTCGAGGGGTTTGGAAAGGTTAGATAGTATAGAGATAAGCCTGAAATCATTTGAGTTTGAGGGATTGGGTGATTTGTTAATAGGATAAACTATTGCTTTTTTTCCAGGAAGAAGGGAAAACTGCATTTTGTAGGGAAAAATTGTAAATATAGAGAAGAGCAGGTAAAATTTCGGGGATGCATATTTTTAACAATTTGGCGGGAATGATGGCAGAACCGATTTAATTAGAGTGGGATTTCATTTGGAAGGAGATAAGGTCCAGTGGACGAAATGTCGGAGAAATAAAACTTGTTATTGTTAAATGATGGTGCTATTGAGAAAGTAGGAGAAATGTATCGTGAGTTAGTAGAGAAAGACAAAAAATGGGTGTTCAATTCATCTGGTGAAACCGTAAAGATTACAGGGGAAGGGTATTTATAAAGTGAGAGTTTCCGAAGGATTTGCCATTTGGATTTAGGATCAGGCGCGGAGGAAAGGACTTCATGAAAGTATTTGGATTTCGCCTTCCTTATTGTTGATTGCATTAAGTTGAGAAGAGTCCTAAACACTTGATAATCGTCGGTCCGTCTTGTCTGTCTATACCGTCTGCGAGCTGAGTCGCGCTTCCTCTGCAGTTCTTTTATGTTTTGACCCATCCAAGGAGCGGGTAATCGACGGAAGGTTGTAGTTTTGAGAGGAGGATGATTGTCCAGGATATTAATAAGATAGGAAGTTAGTGAGTCAACCATGGAATCAATAGTGGGACTGGAATAGATTTCGCTACAATTCGGGGATTCAAGGGATGGCAAGATGCTTTCGCGACTGATAGCATCTAGGTTGCGAAAGGTAAAGGTTTTAGATAGTTTGTTCGGAGTTCGGATATTATATGCAATTTGGATTAGGTCGTGATAGGAAAAAAACGGGACGGGCATTGAGAAGAGGAGAATAGTTTCTGAGGAGAATCGATGATATACAGATCTAACCATGTGCCTGAACAACGGGTATGAAGGGTAGGAGAAAATGGAACATTGGATAGATTTAGGGAGTGGAAGAGATTTTCCAGGTATAGGGTGTATAATTTGATTTAACAAGGAGATTGGTGTTGAAATCGCCAGAAATAATGATATGGTTGTAGATTCCCTAATTGTAAAGGATAGATTCAAGGGTAGAGTCAAAAGGCACTAAAGGAGGCCGGTATACAACTACGTACAGAAGCGGGTGTCCATTACAGGATATTTCGGTAAAAAGGAATTCAATATGAGGGACTTCTGATGGAAGAGAGTATTCAAGGATTCGTGCTTTTAGATTTGATGGACATTAAGACCAACCCCTTCGCCGGTCCGGTAAACGCGGTCATGGCGGAGAAGCATATAGTCAGGTAGGGTGATGGAGGAGGAAGGAATATGTGGTTTAAGCGAAGTTTAAGATACTGCAATAATATGGTAAAAGTTGTGGGTGAAATAATCTTGAAGTTCATCGAAATGGGCAGGTAAGGATTGGGAATTAACTTGACAAGAGATTAGACATATGGGATAGGTAATCGCGGAATTATCAGAATGAGAAGGGAAGATGCTGAAAGAAAAGAGTAGTTTAATGGACGAACTGATGTAAAAATTACAATAAGTCCAAGGTTAGCCGACTATCTTGTAAAATTTAAGGAATTAAAAGGAAAAATGTTAGCAGAAACTAAAAATAAATAAAATAAAATATTAGTAGATATTGACACAAAAAAAAGCAAATTTGTTACTGAGGACCATTGAAAGTTCCAACATGAAGCCAATGAACAGCGAACGGGTGCCGCAGGGTCAGCAGAACACATCAAAGTCGGATGGTTGGTCGATATAAATGACAGGATGGCCGTCATCCTTCCGGCACCGCACTCTGCCGCTGGCGAACTAGACGTACTTCAGCTTCCCTTCTGCTCTCTTCTGTCTGGCCAACCACTACAGACGTCTGTAGTTAGGAGTCATCTCTTCACCGAGGTATACCCTGTGGAAATCATTTTCCTGCCAGCCTTTGTCGCGGGTTTCAGAGTCCCGTTTTACTTTCCTTCTCTATATGAGGTCATCTCGTAACGACTGGCTGACAAATCTGGCTATAAGTGGAGGTGGTCGTGGGCCGTCTTTCCTCGGGCGGCGGTGCTCTACTAGGTCGAGGTCCTCTACACAGATCTTAACCCCAAGACTTGCCCCAACACTCACCAGTAGTGCAGCGGGGGTTTCGCCCGGTCTAACAGCAAGGCCCCTAATCCCCAAGGAACTGTGTAGTAGGCCTTGTTCTGCCTTATTAAGGCGGACCTCCAGATCATCCACTTTTGATTTGAGGGCTTTATTTTCAGAACTAAGTTCATGAATGAACTTGATCTGTCCTTCAAGGTGGCTCTCTATTTTGGAAGGCGAGTTCCCCGTATTTCTCCAGGGACGTTTTTAATGATGTGATCTCGATGTTCAGACCGACATACAGTTTATTGACCACCTCTAGTATATCAATCGAGGACGGTTCCGCTACTTTATTTTCTAGACTCCCAGCGGGGCTGGTTTTTCCCCCTTGGAGGGTCCTGGATTTTTTGATTGGGCGCAATTTTGGCAAACCCAAATTTTTTTTATTTTTCACAACTTCTTATTATTTCCAATTAATGTCACAACAACGGGCGTGATAAATCAGCGGCATTTTTCGCATGATAAATTATTTTTTTCTGCTTGAGTTATACTCGTATTACAGATTAAACAGAGGGCTATTGCGATTGTTTTATAATGACAATGAATAAAAAATAACTTACAGAGAACGGTGTGTGTTGCTTTTAGATGTTGGTAAGCTATAATCCTGGGCTTTGGGGATTAGTGAAGATTGTGGCTCACGTAAAACGCTGACTATTACTATTGTTTTAAAATTCACTGATGATCACTACTATTCACATTAAGTATACACCGGCAGGTAGAGTAGATCGATTTAATACACTGTGAAAGATAATGAAGAAATTTAAACTACAAACAAAAATGAGAATTGCACTACGAAAAAACAAATACAAAAACTGCAAGTGGGATTACGAGAGAACGATGTGAACAGCTCAGTGCCTCTGGCAAGACTGTATATATATATAAACTACTATATTATATATTATACTATATAGTTACAGGTGGCTCCCGAGTAAATGTGTAAACAATACTTAGAATCATAATCAATTACCCAGAATTGTTATGCACTATAAGATGCAGGTGGCTGCAGGTGGCCAGAAAAACAGTAAACAATTCTAGAGAAATAGCATCAGCATGGCTGATCCTATTTAACCGTCCCAGACCAAAGGGAGGGGCCTTTTCGTCCGTAGACATTTGAACAGTTAATATCGCTATTTAGTTGACATTTATTTACATGTATTCTATGTATCATTCATAATAAAGTTTTTAAAAAGTATTAGATACGTTCAGAACCTTTAACTGGCGCCCGAATATAGGGACTTGGGCAGATATCGAAGATATACACTAGTGACATTGCGGGAGCTTTGGGTCGAGAAGACGACACCAGAAGCAGCAAGACCACTACTCTCCGCCTAGAGGAAGAATCGCCACTGCGTGTACAGGTACAGCAAGCGTTCTCCACGGCTACAGAGGTATCACAGTTATCTGAATATTTTTAAATATTGTTACCTGAGTCACGAACAAATTGTTAAATTACGGATCTTCTAACTCAAAAAAACTTTACTTCACTGAAGATCACATAGATGCAGAATAAATTATACTAATATAATTAAATTTAAATTCATTTTATGACAAATTACTTTTATTTCAAATTTTAAATTTATTATTATTTCTATGTATACTTTATAATTTATTTTTTAGTTTATTTCATTTATATGCCAAATTTAAAAGAAAGATTAAACCAACTTAGACAAATTAACAATTCTACTCCACTTACAATTGAAAACTTAGACAATTTTTTATTAAACGAAACTATAATGACCAATATGGAAATTAAGGATCACGACTTCAAGTTAATACCGGAGTATGATGGTTACCCATTACTATTGGTTGATTTTATTCGAAATACAAACTTTATTTTTGACTTATATTGCAAAGATAACAATTCTCATTGCGACACAAATCACTCTAAATTAGTTCTAACTTTATTAACGAAATTAAAGGGCAAAGCAAAAATTGCCACATATGACAAAGAATTTAAAAGCGTAACGGACATTTTACAATTTTTAAAAAAGAAATATCAGGATACTAGAACTCGCGAACAATTAATAGCCGAAATTTTAAATACAAATTCATACGCGCATGAAAACCCACATGACTATTTAGACAGACTTAGTAAAAAACGTTGCGATTTATACGCTCGAGTCTATGCCGACCCTGAGATAGAAGACAAACTCGCTGAGATGGGTAGATACGACCGACAGATATCACATCACGCCGTACACAATTTAAATCCGCAACTAACCGATTTCTTTTATCACATTAAATTTGACACTTTAGAAGACATTGACGAGATTTTACGAAATTCCGCATCTCATATTGTCCATCGAATTTACGGACAACATAGGAAAGAAAAAAACGTAACATCGAATTCTAACTATAAGGGTAAACATTTTGATCCAAATTTCAAATTTAATAAAAACAATTCACAAAGACAGTATGAACCTAATCGTAACAACTATCATCAAAATCAACATTATTATAAACATGACAGATATAACCATCCAAATTATAATTATAATCAGCAAAATTATAATCGTCCTAGTAATCCAACTTATAATCAAAAACCCGTTTATAACCAACAATGGGACCCCCGAGACCAATATCGCTACTTTAACAAACCATCGTCGGCACAATATAAGCAAAAACAAATTGAACCGCCATTGGAAAAATTAGGAGAATCGCAAACTGTATCAATGCGAACAGTTTCTAATCGTGTTCATCTAGTTGACGAGGACAAAGACGCAATTATACAAAAACTTACTGACAAATTAAGTAACCTAGAAAACAAGTTCGATCATTTTTTAGGACTAGGCCAAGACTCCAACGACCCGCCGGATCGGATTTAAAAAACGCGATAATACAAAATAAAACGGACGAGGCCAAATCGATTATAGAATGTGAAATAAATCGCGAATCGGATAATATTGCCAAATCAATTATAGAATATAAATTAAATCCTGAAACGGATAAAAAGGAAAGAATAAACTTAACGCGAATAATAGATTATAAAAATAACAGAACTAATAAAATCGACGATAATAAAGAAATATTAGTTGATAATAATAAAATCGAAAATAATAAGGAAATAAAAGCAATAATATGTAATAATATAATCTACGAAAACAAGGAAACAAAAACTATGATAAATAGTAATTTAATTGATAATAATAAGGAAACAAAAAATATAAGAAGTAATGAAAATAAAGAAATAAATAATGTAGCAAGTAATGAAATTGTAATTGCCGAAGATAGTTTAAAAACCGACCAAAAAAATATTGAAACGATAAGTAATTCCCCAATACCCCTTGATAAAATGTCGACAAGACAGTTCTCGGGTAAGTCTGGGTATTATCAACAAAATATTAATGGGAACGTAAAATTAACTAAACCTATCTCGGAATCATTACAAACAAATTGTTACAAAAAATCACAAATATTAAAAGAGAATAATAAAATTAAAAACGCGGAAAAGACAAGTCAACGATGCACCAACTTGTCCGCTTGCTTTAAATCAAAACCATCGATTAGTTTACATTACATTATTAATAATAAAATGGAAAATTTATACCCCAATAATATAAAAATTCAAAAGGAAATAAATATGCAAAAATCAAAAATAAATAAATTAGATATAAGAAAAACTGCGAAATTACATCAGATTTTATTTAAAAGTCAGCCCACGGATGTGCGCAATTATCTTCGTGGGAAGGTTAAGAAAAGATTTTAAATTTAGAAAGGATTTATCGGATAATTATTATACGACACAAACGGCAGGAATCGGACTACAAATATTAATTACATTTAAAATAATTAAAATTAAGTTTCAATAAAAGTATTCATAACAATAATGATACTATAATCTCATTGAAAGATAAAGATAGAATACGAATAATAATTAAAAACAGAAATATAAAAATATATTATAAATAATAGAAAGAAGTACAGTTATATAAAACAATAAAATTAATAATAATTAGAACTTATAAATATAAAAATAGAATAACGTATTAATAGAAATAAGTATTATAAAATAATGATTTATAATAACCACAATAATAATAATAAACAAACGGACTTAGAAACCATTCATTCTCAATAATCAAGTAGGGAACAATTTGGAATCTGTGACCCTGACAAATGTATAAATGTTGAAAATCATCAAATAATTATTAAAAGAGGAAACAAAAACGAATTAAACTTTACAAAACTATTCGGAAATAAAAAGAGACATGAACTAATTTTTACGGAAAAAGATTTATAGTTACAGGTGGCTCCCGAGTAAATGTGTAAACAATACTTAGAATCATAATCAATTACCCAGAATTGTTATGCACTATAAGATGCAGGTGGCTGCAGGTGGCCAGAAAAACAGTAAACAATTCCAGAGAAATAGCATCAGCATGGCTGATCCTATTTAACCGTCCCAGACCAAAGGGAGGGGCCTTTTCGTCCGTAGACATTTGAACAGTTAATATCGCTATTTAGTTGACATTTATTTACATGTATTCTATGTATCATTCATAATAAAGTTTTTAAAAAGTATTAGATACGTTCAGAACCTTTAACTATATATTATAGTGACCTCTGTAATGTTTTCAAAATTAATTTTGGTGGAAAGAAACTCAAAGAGATAAAAGTTTCTTTCTTCCTTTGGTTGCAATTTTTATTTACAGAATAAACTATCTTTAAAAACTAGTTTAATAATAAGAGTTGATTTTATTTAAGTATTATGGAAATGGTCTGGGTGGAGGTCGGAAAATATTCTTTTTAACGTCGTTAGCTTCAAAAACTGGAAAATTGCGAGAACACGGGGATATATGATCGGCGAAGAGTATGGATTTGTCTGGCCGTGTTACGAGCCAGGTTAGCTCAGTTGGTTAGAGAGGGTTTTCGGTCCTCGGACCGGCCCTGAAGCTCGTATTCGACCCGTTGCTGGGGGAATTAGAACAGGGAGGGTTCCTTGCCACGGCCTACGTCGACGACCTGGCAGTCATCGTGGCGGAAAACAGCAGAGCCAGAGTGAAGACACAAGCGGAGAGGTGCGCCGGTCTCGTAGCGGAATGGTGCGTGGGGAAAAAGTTGAGTATGGCCGCAGCCAAGACCCAGGCGGCCATACTCCTGAGAGGCTCCACCGACAGGGCTCACCCTATCATACTAGATGTTCGGGGAGAAAGGGTGAGGCTGGGTGAGGAGGTCAGGTACCTGGGTGTGAAGTTCAGAAGGGACTTCGACGCCACCCCTCACCTGGTGTACCTGAAGGATAGGGTGACCCTGTCACTCAATGGCCTATCAAGAATAGGGGGTGCATTTTGGGGCCTCAGGTACCCGGCAACGATGACCATTTATAAAGGCGTGGTCCTGGGTATCCTGAGGTATGCATCCCCAATGTGGAGCCGAAACCTCACGCAGCTACAGAGGAGGAGATTGGCCACCATCCAGAGACTGGCTCTGCTGCGAGTCACGAAGGCGTACCGAACGGTGTCGCACGAGGCGGTGCAGGTGCTGGCGGGAGAGATGCCCCTGGACCTCGTCCTTAAGGAGGACGCGATGGTTTACGAGGTGAAGAGACAGGGGCTAGTGGCGCTCCCGGAGGGACGCCGAGAAAGGATCGGCGAGACCACCAACAGATGGAGGAGGATTGTTAGGGAGGACTCGATCGAGGGGTGGAACGGACGGTGGGTGGGAAGCACGAAAAGGCTCCACCTTGAGGAAGTTCTTCCCCACCGTCCAGTCGAGAATGACCGCGACATGGGTCCTCCCGGACTACTGGGTCTCGCAGATGTTGACAGGACATGGCGGGTTCCGGGGAAAGCTCAGCGAGCATAAGAGAGAAATCGACCCCCGGTGCCCTGCCTGTGGAGTCCCTGAGACAGCGGAGCACGTTATTGTTTCCTGCACCGCGATGGAAGGACACCGTGCCAGGTTGTCGTGGAAAACCGGGATTTTCGCCCTCGCCGAGGAGGACTTCCCCCGTTTGATGGAGGAAGGGAATTACCCCTTCTTCAAGGAGTTTGTCAACGGGTGGAAGGAAGTGGTCGGGCCTGCGCATTTCACCATTGGCAGGATCCGGCCCCTCGGCGAGCCACCAGATGAGGAGCCGCCAGATGAAGAGCTAGACGGGGAACCACCCCCGGAGGAGAGAGATGTAGCTGAGGACCGGACGGATGCGGACCAGGAGGGCTGGACGCCATCCGGACGGATGGAGACCGGCCAGGAGGTGTAAAGGTGCTGCCCCAACAGTAAGGTGCACATCCGTGCACCGGGCAGAATCACAGATGAAAAATTTTAATGGTACCATTTCATTTTTTTGGATACATTAAAATTTTTCATCTGTGGTTCTGCCCGGTGCACGGATGTGCACCTTACTGTTGGGGCAGCACCTTTACAAGGCCTCCTCCCTTGTAAAAGATCATCCACTTACTCGGGAAGTACCCCTGGTCCAGAAACTTATTAAGCATACCTAGCAGTTCATCCTGAATGAGGGGGGCGCTTTACCTCAGGATCGCGGCGTCTATCCCATTAAGTCCTGGGGCTCTGCCGATCCTCTGCTGATAAAATCGTCTCAGGATTCCTTCTTCTGGCGACGCACGCCGTTTCGGTATATACCTATACCTTGCTTTGGATTCCTGTCGGAGTGCAAGACTCCTTTCCTCTTCCCTGTACTCCTGGTACCGGCGCCTGGCCCGGTAATACACCCTCTTGAGGAGCGTCAGGGCAGGCGCCCACCATGGGACCGGACGCGTATACCGTACTAACCATCCAAGCGGTGCTGTCCGTGGACGTTCATTTTATCACTACCCTTTAAAAATCACAGCCTTACCCGAAATTCAATTAACAGCGATTTAAATTGAAATTAATCACTGCAGTATTTCTATAGCTAGCGCATATTGTCCCACTAGGCAACGAGTTTCCCAGGTGATGCTTAGCAACATATTCTTCACTTTAGGACCCACATTTTTATGCGGGAGAGATTTCAACGCCAAACATCTCCGATTTGGTATCAGGACGTAAAATTCTAGAAGAAATACTCATTTTAATACGTGTTTAGACCTTCGTTATGACTGCCTTCTTCCATCTGAGCCGACTTATTGGACAACAGACACAAACCGAAAACCAGCATCTGACTATTCCCCAATTGTTCTATCTCTCTCAAGACAGTTACTCACTACAAATCATATACCGACGCTAACTCCTGGACCCATAATGATTAGTGAATTGCATCGTATAATAGATGACAAAATTAACCTTAATACAAGCTTGAAAACTGCAGATGACATTGACAACGCTAAACTACTGTACAAATAGCCGCTTGTCTATCATCTCAGACGCATGAGACACTCAGACAAAAACAATACTTACCACCAGACATGCACTGAACCAATGGGAAAGATCTCGCTGTCCTAGTAACAAACAACTACTAAACCAATTGTCTAATAGCTTAAGAAAACGAGTACAGCAATATAAAAATTACATTTAAAACACACATCTGACTAACTTACAGACAAGTAATAATGCTCTATGGCAACAAACTAGAAATATTCTTCATTACCATAATACAAAGACCGCCCTCCGTAAATCTGACAACTCATCGGCCAGAAGTGATAAAGAAAGAACAGACCTATTTGCTTCTCATCTTACAGACGTATTTCAACCACACGACGACCTACTTGACCCACAGCACAGCTCTGACGTCCAACAAATTCTGACTTCGCCACTTCCTCTGTCTTTACCACCCCCACCAATCAATCCATCAGACGTTGAATTTTGTATACAAAAATTACCGCGCAGAAAATCACGGTGTATCGATTGGTTATAGGGAAGACTTCAGGGGACCACAAAGATGGGGGGTGCAGAGAAAAATGCAGATCCTGGGCTAGAACAACTCGAAGCAGAATGGAACTTGGAGGAGGTAAAAGAAGAAGAAAATACTTACCTAGGAGATAGGCAGGATTCCAAACCACCCATGAGGTTCTGCCTGTGGTTTCGTTACCCATTTTTTATAGTGGATGGTTCGCATCACTGAATCCAGTAGCAGGAATGGCTCCCTGCTAATGCAATCAGTTTAGCCCTATTAAACCACCTTATTAACTAAAGAATAAATTATATTTCAACTAATCAACTGAAAGTTTATAAAATAAGGCCTTCTGTAACCTCCCTTGTGTGTTTCGATGAAATAACCATTATTCGTATAAAAAAAACCATTAACCCTTATCCCAAATAATCAAGTGATTTCAATTCTATTTCTGTGAAGTTCGTTTTGTAGTTGGTACCCTTAGTACTGCGCTTGTGCTCAGTACTTTTACAATACTTTTCTTCACCTTAAAATTAATTAAATTAAAAGAATTACCTGAACATATGGTAGTTCCGCCATATCTCGAAATTCTTCTTTTCTTCTTTGTTCTCTATTCTTCTTGAATGTTATATCTAAAAATAAAAATATAAAATTAGTAAAAAATAAAAATAAGGAAGAAAATATTTGACTGCACCCCCAACTATTTTCTTCCTAACGTCTATCTTCCAGTCAACCATCCTCTCGCTTCTCTTAAAAATAAATATATTATTTCGTATGATTTCCTAGCAACTGTTGAATTGTTTTAATATTTTGTGATTGAGTTTTATCATGAAATATAAAATAGGTATATAAAAGTAATTAGTGTGGTTGCAATTGTATGAAAACTCAAATATACTTAAACATAATTTTCGAATTTGTTTTGTGAACAGATGCAGTTATAAAAAAAAAGTATGTATTTAAATTTAAGTATTTAATCTCTACTATAATGCAAATAATAGAAAAACTCTAGAATACTAATGCTAAGCGCAAAACTCAAAAACGGCTTTCGTGCAAAAAATAATTATTAATTGTAAATTTTGTAGAAATATGGTTTTGTATATTTGATTGAGTAAGATTGTGATAAAAAGTGAGGTTATTCGCTGGTTGCGGTAGTGTTAAGAGAATGTATTTGTTTCATGTTACTAAAACCCCAGTCATGTTTACGCCAACGGTACAGGTTAATTACAATTGTCCCAATGGAGTAAATACCTTCACATTGATTAGGCTAGTCATTCGTCTTAAAATGGACTGTGAGCGTGCTATCTGTATGTGAGCGTGTTTTATTCTTGTGCTATAAAGTTGTTGAAAAGAAATTTTTATTGCCAAACTGAGAGGCATTTATGTACATTTTTGATGTCTAGTAATAAACCATACACATTTTCTTGTTTTGTTTTTTTAATTACCTTTATTTCAATACCCCTTTTTCTCTGTTACTGATATTGTTTTTATATTTTTTCAAAGTTGAAACCCATTATTTAAACACCAATTTTTCATTTTATGTATATCCTTTGTTTTGAATAGGAATGAAATTAAAGAAAAAATATGTATTTAATTTTTTATATTGTAATTCTATCCGAGCGAATATGCCGGTTGTGAATTCAGTAATAAAACCTGATAAATTTATTTTGAGGTGAGTACTTGTAGATGATGAGACGATAATTCGATATGATGAGGAGTAGAAATAACTAAATGTCTCTTACCGGTAAGTCCAAGGTGAGGTGAAAATAAACAAACAGTTTTACTGGTGAGATTTGAGAAGATGAAAAAGGTGTAGAGATTGGCGACAAATCAAAGTGTTGAGTAGCAAGTAGAGTAACAACCTTCTCACACGACAAGCGTTTGTAGTATGTTCGTATGTGTTCGTCAACCGTTGGTATTTTTAAGTCAGTATGTAGAGTTTTGTTATTGATATACCAGGGTGCTTTTGTGACAAGTCTGAGTACTTTTGATTTGAAGATTTGTAGTCGTTTTCTGTGAGTCTGTTTAGCGATGCCATACATTTGTAATGCATATGTCCAAACTGGTTTTAGTAAGTAAGTGTACGTGTTTAATTTTTGTCTTGTTTCTAATTTGGAGTTTTTCCTGAATAGAGAATACATTAAGTTCAGTTTAAGATTCAGTGATTGGCGTTTTTCCTTGATATGAAGACCCCATGTCAATCTCCTATCGAATGTTAGTCCAAGGTATTGTACTTTATCTGTCTGCGGGATGGGTGAGTTGCAAAGGTAAATGGGAGGGCATGTTTCATGGCAAAGAGTAAAAGTGATGTGCTGTGACTTTTCGTGGTTCATTCTAATTTTCCATAGATGGCACCACTCATTCAACTTTTGTAAGTTATTGTTGTAAGTTTAGTGAGGCATGCGTCGCGCCTTGATGTTTGGTGATTATGGACAAATTGAATTGACTGAAGTTCAATTTGTAGTTACCAAAATGTACTCGTAATGAGTAAAGTTAGACTGGACCAAATCTACACTAAAGAAACTCGTACTGAGTGTTCACTGATTGAAGCCCAATGCAACAATGACTCTAAGCGTCTCGCCGCCGTTACCAAGACAACGGGGGTCGTGTTTTGTCGACATATGAATTAATGTGATGCTTCACATTATCTATAAAATATATATAATCTACTAACTTCTAATTACAAAAATAAAGCTTTATGTACATTTTCTCCAATATTTTCTGTCGTTCATTATAATCAAATCAATTACTAACTAAAGAATTAAATATGACAAAAGAAAAAAAGTAATGAAACTAATTAATTTAAATTTAATAATAACGATATATAGAGGGGGGAAAAAGGTAATGAAACTAGTTTAATGAGTGTTAACACTACTGGTTGCTGGGAACTAGTAGCTGGACGTAAGAGACCATTACCAATTGATCAGGACCTCACAAGGCAAAAACGTCTCGCACCCATTCAAATCCAAAATAGTTTTCAAGCGCTAACCTCGATATCTGAGGAGCAATCAGAAATTACAATTAGACCAAATATAAATCAAAAACCGCCTCCACTTTACATTAATGGTGTGGAAAATTATTCGGCACTTATTTCATTTCTCAAAGAAAAAGCCGGCCATCAAAATTTTACAATAAAATCCAAAATGAAAGGTGTGATTGTTTACACGGACACACCCGAAGCTTATAGAAAGCTAAATGCAAGCTTAAGAAAAGAAGGGGCGGACTTTCACACGTATCAGCTCCCACAGGACAAATGCCCAAGAATTGTGATAAAGAGCCTTCATCACACAACACCAATAGCTATAATTAAAGAGGAAATGAAAGAGAGAGGTTATGAAGCCACGAACATAACAAACGGAATTTCACGATTTAAGCAGCTTCTTCCAATGTTCTTCGTGAACATAACCAAAGAAACATTTAAAGAGGATATTTACAAAATAAATTCTATATATTATACGTAAGTGGTAATCGAAGAACCGCGGGGAAAAAAAGAGATCCCTCAATGTCTACGATGCCAACAATACGGTCACACTAAGAGTTACTGTAACCACCCACCAAGGTGTGTAAAGTGTGGCGGAAATCATGACAGCAGCTCTTGTTCAAAAACGAGAGAAACACCTGCTACCTGTGCCAATTGTGGCGGATTTACTCATTACGAGTACATTTTGGTAACTACAAATTGAACTTCAGTCAATGCAATTTGTCCATAACCCTGCCAATTACAAAGGTTGTCAAACGCTGAAGAACCTAAGGATTCAGCGTGGCTCGAGAAATAACTTCCAGCGCCCTACACCAGCTCAACCGATTCGATCACCACCGGATCTACATCAGTTTCCAACCCTCAAAAAACCTTCACAGCATCATCTTCCTGAACAACCAGAGAACCACGAGGAATCTCAGCAGATACCTAGAATGAAACCAGCACCACAACAATATCATGTTCCAGCAGGTATGATGAATGACAGTGGTCAGCCTGTACCCCCTTTAGATAATACCCCTCCTCAACTTTTTCAAATTAAAAATGGTCTTATAACCTTATCCACCCTCTTTTTATTCTCCTCCAACAGCTGACTCAAGTTACACAAACATGGAGCCACAGCCATGCCTAATTTTTCAACAGCTGGTTCCTTGTCAATTCTCCTATGGAACGCTAACGGACTGATGCAACACAAGACTGAACTTGACTTATATTTATATGAAAAAAGGACAGATATAGCACTTATCACTGAAACACATCTCACATCACGATCAAAAATCTACATTCCAGACTATACTATTTACAGGACTGACCGCCCAGACAAAATGGCACACGGTGGCACCGCCATTATCATAAAATCGACATTAAAACGTAGTCCCATTCACTTACCTATCACACCACATATACAGGCGACGGGCATAACATTAAATACAAAACCGAAAAACATCACATTCGCTGCCGTGTATTGCCCCCCTAGGTACAAGCTTACATACTCGATGTTTTCTGAGTTTTTTAAACGGTTATGTCGATGTTTTATCGCCAGAGGTGATTTCAACGCGAAACACCAATGCTGGGGATCAAGATTGTGCACCCCAAGAGGTCGGAACTTGTGGTATGCTCTTCATAAACTTTCATTAGACACATCAGCTCCAAATGCTCCTACACCCCCGGACTTACTGGACTTTTTTATTACAAAAGGATTAAGAACAGTACACAAAACTGTAAATACAAGCTCTGACTTTTGCTCTGATCATTCTCTAGTACAAATGATCCTGTGCGAAGAGCCCTCAGAGGCTCAAAAAAGACCTGCGCTTACAAAGGGAATAATCGATTGGGATCTATATAGAAGTTACCTTAACTCTGAACTCTCAATTCCTGGTTCAATAAAAAATGAGAAAGAACTAGAGGAGGCAGTTGAGAGGTTCACTAGAAGTATACAAGAAGCTGCGTGGTCAGCATCAAAACCCAGATGCAGAAAAACATACAACTTACCAAGCTACCCACAGTATATTAGAGATCTGATCAGAGCCAAGAGAAGAGCTCGTAAAATATGGCAAACCAACAGGCAACCTTCAGATAGACGGACATTTAACAAACTAAATAACGAACTGAAGCGTCAAATTAGCAAATTTAACATGTTCAACTACGAAAATTACATTAAATCCCTTTCGACGGACGATGGAAGTCTATGGAATCATACCAAACGACTCATAAAACACAGAGAGATGTCGGCACCTCTTAGAAAAGAAGACGGATCTTGGGCTGTGTCGGACGAGGAAAAATCTGAGCTTTTTGCCGACCATCTTTCTTCCGTATTTACACCTCATACTGATTTCGTAAACGCAGAACACAAATAACTGTAAATAACACACTTGACGTTCCAATACAACTAACATTACCATCGCCTTCATTCACTCCCACAAAAGTAGCAGAACTAATTAAACACTTACCAAAAAAGAGCCCCGGGCTATGACTTAATAAATGCTGAGGTGCTCCAACAAATGCCTAGGAAAGCTCTAGTGTTCCTAACGACAATCTACAACTTTATACTTAGAACTACGAAATTCCCTATACAATGGAAATATTCTATTGTTACGATGATAAAAAAACAAGATAGAGAAATTAGTAACCCATCCTCGTACAGACCTATAAGTTTACTCCCTATTTGTTCTAAAAGTTTTGAAAAATTACTTTATCCCCGATTATTAAAGCTACTGACTGACAAAAATATAATTCCTCACCATCAATTCGGTTTTCGAAAATCGCACTCGACAACTCAACAATTACACAGAGTAACTGACTACATATCGACAGCACTAGAGCAAAAGTTATATGCAACTGGAGTGTTTCTGGATGTCGCTCAAGCGTTCGACAAGGTCTGGCACAAGGGGCTTCTCTTTAAACTCAAGACTGTACTATCACATACTTATTATTTAATTCTTGCAGGCAGATTTTTCTCAGTCCGGCAGGGCTCTGAGTTATCTTCAATATGACCGATCTTAGCCGGTGTACCTCAGGGATCAATACTTGCACCGCTATTGTACGTAACATATACACATGATATTCCACAAAGTCCTGACATACTGATAGCAACCTACGCTGACGACACTGTCATAATCACTAAACATCAAGGCGCGACGCATGCCTCACTAAACTTACAAAAATAACTTACAAAAGTTGAATGAGTGGTGCCATCTATGGAAAATTAGACTGAACCACGAAAAGTCCAGCACATCACTTTTACTCTTTGCCGTGAAACATGCCCTCCCATTTACCTTTACAACTCACCCATCCCGCAGACAGATAAAGTACAATACCTTGGACTAACATTCGATAGGAGATTGACATAGGGTCCTCATATCAAGAAAAAACGCCAATCACTGAATCTTAAACTGAACTTAATGTATTCTCTATTCAGGAAACACTCCAAATTAGAAACAAGACAAAAATTAAACACGTACACTTACTTACTAAAACCAGTTTGGACATATGCATTACAAATGTATGGCATCGCTAAACAGACTCACAGAAAACGACTACAAATCTTCAAATCAAAAGTACTCAGACTTGTGACAAAAGCACCCTGGTATATCAATAACAAAACTCTACATACTGACTTAAAAATACCAACGGTTGACGAACACATACGAACATACTACAAACGCTTGTCGTGTGAGAAGGTTGTTACTCTACTTGCTACTCAACACTTTGATTTGTCGCCAATCTCTACACCTTCTTCATCTTCTCAAATCTCACCAGTAAAACTGTTTGTTTATTTTCACCTCACCTTGGACTTACCGGTAAGAGACATTTAGTTATTTCTACTCCTCATCATATCGAATTATCGTCTCATCATCTACAAGTACTCACCTCAAAATAAATTTATCAGGTTTTATTACTGAATTCACAACCGGCTATATATATATATTCGCTCGGATAGAATTACAATATAAAAAATTAAATACATATTTTTTCTTTAATTTCATTCCTATTCAAAACAAAGGATATACATAAAATGAAAAATTGGTGTTTAAATAATGGGTTTCAACTTTGAAAAAATATAAAAACAATATCAGTAACAGAGAAAAAGGGGTATTGAAATAAAGGTAATTAAAAAAACAAAACAAGAAAATGTGTATGGTTTATTACTAGACATCAAAAATGTACATAAATGCCTCTCAGTTTGGCAATAAAAATTTCTTTTCAACAACTTTATAGCACAAGAATAAAACACGCTCACATACAGATAGCACGCTCACAGTCCATTTTAAGACGAATGACTAGCCTAATCAATGTGAAGGTATTTACTCCATTGGGACAATTGTAATTAACCTGTACCGTTGGCGTAAACATGACTGGGGTTTTAGTAACATGAAACAAATACATTCTCTTAACACTACCGCAACCAGCGAATAACCTCACTTTTTATCACAATCTTACTCAATCAAATATACAAAACCATATTTCTACAAAATTTACAATTAATAATTTTTTTTTGCACGAAAGCCGTTTTTGAGTTTTGCGCTTAGCATTAGTATTCTAGAGTTTTTCTATTATTTGCATTATAGTAGAGATTAAATACTTAAATTTAAATACATACTTTTTTTTTATAACTGCATCTGTTCACAAAACAAATTCGAAAATTATGTTTAAGTATATTTGAGTTTTCATACAATTGCAACCACACTAATTACTTTTATATACCTATTTTATATTTCATGATAAAACTCAATCACAAAATATTAAAACAATTCAACAGTTGCTAGGAAATCATACGAAATAATATATTTATTTTTAAGAGAAGCGAGAGGATGGTTGACTGGAAGATAGACGTTAGGAAGAAAATAGTTGGGGGTGCAGTCAAATAAAAACATATTTAATTATGTGCCGACGTTTAGACCCACTTTGTGGGTCATCTTCAGGGCTAAGAAAGAAAGATGACTCACAAAGTGGGTCGAAACGTCGGCACATAATTAAATATGTTTTTATTTGACTGCACCCCCAAATATTTTCTTCCTTATTTTTATTTTTTACTAATTTTATATTTTTATTTTTAGATATAACATTCAAGAAGAATAGAGAACAAAGAAGAAAAGAACAAAGAAGAAAAGAAGAATTTCGAGATATGGCGGAACTACCATATGTTCAGGTAATTCTTTTAATTTTATTAATTTTAAGGTGAAGAAAAGTATTGTAAAAGTACTGAGCACAAGCGCAGTACTAAGGGTACCAACTACAAAACGAACTTCACAGAAATAGAATTGAAATCACTTGATTATTTGGGATAAGGGTTAATGGCTTTTTTTATTCGAATAATGGTTATTTCATCGAACCACACAAGGGAGGTTACAGAAGGCCTTATTTTATAAACTTTCAGTTGATTAGTTGAAATATAATTTATTCTTTAGTTAATAAGGTGGTTTAATAGGGCTAAACTGATTGCGTTAGCAGGGAGCCATTCCTGCTACTGGATTCAGTGATGCGAACCATCCACTATAAAAAATGGGTAACGAAACCACAGGCAGAACCTCATGGGTGGTTTGGAATCCTGCCTATATCCTAGGTAAGTATTTTCTTCTTCTTTTACCTCCTCCAAGTTCCATTCTGCTTCGAGTTGTTTTAGCCCAGGATCTGCATTTTTCTCTGCACCCCCCCTCTTTGTGGTCCCCTGAAGTCTTCCCTATAACCAATCGATACACCGTGATTTTCTGCGCGGTAATTTTTGTATACAAAATTCAACGTCTGAAGGATTGATTGGTGAGGGTGGTAAAGACAGAGGAAGTGGCGAAGTCAGAATTTGTTGGACATCAGAGCTGTGCTGTGGGTCAAGTAGGTCGTCGTGTGGTTGAAATACGTCTGTAAGATGAGAAGCAAATAGGTCTACTCTTTCTTTATCACTTCTGGCCGATGAGTTGTCAGATTTACGGAGGGCGGTCTTTGTATTATGGTAATGAAGATTGTTTCTAGTTTGTTGCCATAGATCATTATTACTTGTCTGTAAGTTAGTCAGATGTGTGTTTTAAATGTAATTTTTATATTGCTGTACTCGTTTTCTTAAGCTATTAGACAATTGGTTTAGTAGTTGTTTGTTCCTATTACAGCGAGATCTTTCCCATTGGTTCAGTGCGTGGTTGAGTAACATGAAACTAATACATTCTCTTAACACTACCGCAACCAGCGAATAACCTCACTTTTTATCACAATCTTACTCAATCAAATATACAAAACCATATTTCTACAAAATTTACAATTAATAATTTTTTTTTGCACGAAAGCCGTTTTTGAGTTTTGCTCTTAGCATTAGTATTCTAGAGTTTGTCTATTATTTGCATTATAGTAGAGATTAAATACTTAAATTTAAATACATACTTTTTTTTTATAACTGCATCTGTTCACAAAACTAATTCGAAAATTATGTTTAACTATATTTGAGTTTTCATACAATCGCAACCACACTAATTACTTTTATATACCTATTTTATATTTCATGATAAAACTCAATCACAAAATATTAAAACAATTCAACAGTTGCTAGGAAATCATACGAAATAATATATTTATTTTTAAGAGAAGCGAGAGGATGGTTGACTGGAAGATAGACGTTAGGAAGAAAATAGTTGGGGGTGCAGTCAAATAAAAACATATTTAATTATGTGCCGACGTTTCGACCCACCGGTTTAAGACCGGTTTGAACAGATTGATTATTTATTCTGTTACCGTGTATTACTTACATTGGGCTCATGCAGGTTCTATAAAGTGAGTACCCTCCCATGGAACTGGAAGAAAACTTAGTGGTTGAACGTGATCTCGGCCGAATCCGCGCTCTGCTCTTAAAAATGAAAGACCAGTATTTGAATATCAAAGTGTCACATATATGTTGGCTATGTCCCGCATTGTCTGAACTCGAGCCGATCATGTTTGTAAACATGCAGGCCTACCTATAATATTATCCGTATAAGGCATCGATTTGAGTAGTCTCACAGATCTTCCAATATAAGTTTCTTTGGTGAATGGTTTGTGGTTCCCACTGATTTACAGTATTCCACCTTTAATCGTTGTCCATACTTGAATGTATCATATAACATAGATAATAAAGAAGTAAGAAGGGTTGAGTGGGAATAAAGTTTGTCATGAAAGGATTGATTCGGGTTCAGGCTAAACCAACAACAAATGGAACATTAAGGTCATTATGGATGAATTTATTCGTAAGCATTGAGGATTTAACGAATGATTTTATATTATAAGGATTGGATATAAGAGGAATTTGATGGGTTAGTGGAGCCCAAAAGCTCTACTCCGTAATACCTACTAGATCTTAAAATAGTCGTATGTGTCTTTATTTAATTGGAAACTCAGAGCGAAAGTGTTGAAGCTGCCTGAAATGGCGAATGTTAAATACCTGTACCACTACATTCCATGAAGAGTCTTAGGCCCAATAAATGAGAGAGTTCTTGAACATATCAAGAAGAACGGTAGTGCAGGGAGGAGATTATTTCGAAACTACCCTCAAACGCGAGGTTTTTCTCCCAATTAAGTGGACCTACAGGGTCCATCCACTACTGTTAACAGATTAAATAATCTCTCTACTACTGCTGGATTGGAGCAAGGAACCTTCAGCAGCACAGCAATTCAGCGCTCCACACTGAGCAACCCCGCTCCTCTTTTTCCTTATAACTGATTATTTTCTGCATGACTATGAATATTCTTTATGTCTATTATTATATAACGCATCACAACATTGATGATTTTGTTTAATCTACAATTCAGGTTCTAGCAACAATTCTCGTACCTACATACACTATACCTTAGGTGGATCAAGATTTTTCAGATCAAGAGATCCTAGTAATTTTTAACCTATATGATGGTATTAAATCTACATCCCCGGTGAATAAGTGGTTAAGTCAGATTTTCTCTAAAATGATTTTTTTTGCGCTTAGAGAAGTGGTGTTAGGGCGCCGTAAGGGTAACAGGGATTGCACCCTTGTACAGCCTTCCCTATAGGAACTAATCTCTGATAGGCTGCTGCCTTAATCTGACTCAGATAATTTTTCTTTACAGAAAATTACCTACCAAGTTAAATCTTGAATTGTAAAATCAAATATATATATGGGCGTCAGATATAATACCAAATGCTAATTTTTTTGAAACTTTTATATTGAAGAAAAAAACAAACAAACAAGAAATACACAAAAAACAAAAAAGAAATACATCAAATGATTTACAAAAGGAAAATGAAAATACATTAAGATTTCGTTAAATAAAATAAACCATATGATACTTAAAAAAAAATGAATTTATACAATAATTAAATTTAATTGCGCAATTAAAAAATAAAATAAAAATGTCTATAATACCCTGGTCAGGCGGGTTTCTTGATAGAAGTGCTGGTCAGACGGGTTTCTTGATAGAAGTGCTGGTCAAGCGGGTTTCTCGATAGAAGTTCCCTCCTGGTTTAAACGCAATGAATACACTGGTAAACAGCTATATGATTGGTGTAAACTGCACCGCGCGGGTCGCTATGGAACAAAAGGTTGACTGCTGTAAGTTAGGTCCGTGAGGTACGCTAGACAAGACAACAATGACGACTGTTGTAGGGTAGGCCCACAAGGTGGCGCTAGCCGAGACAACAATGATGACTAGAGACTTTTTTTCTAATAAAAATAAAGAAAGTCTCACAGCTGTTTTCGATTAAATCACTCTTAATTCAAACAAATATTACGTTGAAGTATTTTTACAGATGATTTATTTTAATTGAAATTAAATTAATAAAAAAAATACAAAATAATTGAAACTAAACAAATTATCAAATTATGAACATGTTATTTTAAAACAACTGAGCGGCCTTAACACCGCCCACCAAATTTTAAGTATTAAAATTTCAGTCAGTTCAAACCTCTGAAGGAGGCATCAAGGGCGCTCAGTGAACAATTGGTCCACATATTTATTGCCCTGTTAGGGATTTTAACTTTATTATCCTAAGAACACTATCTTTATTGAGATAGGTGTCAACAGCGAGTTACTGGTGGAGTAATTTGAGATTCACTGACTAGTACTAATGTTTCTGCAATGAGTATCCAGTGCGGTCTTGTATGTGATGAACGAAATAGTTGAGATCCAAATTGTAAATAGCATATATGAAGAAGCCTACAAGCTTGGCTGTAAAACGAAATTTAGAATGTACGATAAATATTCAAGTGACTGTTCCGTCACCCGCCCACCCTTAGAACAGCAGGGGAATCCAAATACAGTACGATGGATGATAATTAGATGTTTAGTCTTGTAAGTGAAGAGACTGTTCTGAAAATGCCCGCCTACCCTCAGAACACCCAGGGAATCCAAAAGGGTTGCGACGGTTGATGACTGTTTCTTGGTGCCTTCTACGTTGATGATCGAAATGGTCCTTAGTTAATTGTATGCAGAAGTCTGTTGCCTTCAGAATGTTCTTTAAGCTCAGGATGTCCGTCATTCGTACATAATTCCTTTTGTACTGATACATAATTCTGAAGTACTGATCTGTTTTTAATTCTGAGTTGTTTATGATTATCAGAATATAGACGATTATTTTTTTTTTTGAATTTGTGAAAACGAAGAAATGTTTTTTAATAATTCTTCCACTAATGTTTTAGAGGGATAAGTAAGTAACAAAGGTGTGGACTCTGGTTTAATTTCAGTTACAATTTCAAAACTTGTTAGAGATGATTGAGTTCTTCTGAAGAACCTTGTCCTAGCCATGCCTGTCCGTGCCAATATAAACAGTAATGTTGAAGAGAAGTAGGACAAATTCTTCTTGACGCGATATCGGCGTATGTTATCCGCACTTAACTACAATCTGAGTATCAATAAAGTTTTTACAGGAGCAATAAGAGCCTTTGATGCTAACAGATAAGCATTAAATTCCCTTTCAATTGATTTTTATCGCAGGAAGATTGCTGCGGTATACCTGAGATCCGATATGTCTGCGAACCTCATAGTAAAAGGTTGATGAGTGTGAAATGGGATAATGCAACGAGAGCTATAAATCGTTTCTAAAGATTTGAGTTCAGTTATAAATCTTTCCCATAGTGTGTTTGTAAAAAAATCTTCACAGTAGTGGTCTTCAGTGCTGACTGGTATTGGAACCTCAGCCTCTTCTATTTTCCAACAATTTTCCATTAGTTGGTTTATCGTGGGTGTCACGGTTAGTAATGTACTAACTTGTTGCTGCTGTGATGGCACATCTACTTTTCCTGTAATAACCCATCCAAATACTGATTTTATCGCATTAGGATACCCTTTTTTTGTGACGACAGCATCCCCATTAAGAATTTCTCCAAACAAGTCTGCTCCCAGTAAAAAATCTACTCTGCCTGGGCTCCAAAATCCTGGATCTGCTAATTGATATTCTCTAAAGCAGTCAATTACACTGTGAGGTACTAGTGAATTAGGCATAAGTCCCGTTATTTCTTTCACCACCACTGCTTCTGTTTGGAATTGTGGGTGAAGATTGTTTTCAGGGGCTAATATGCATGAAACTTTAAATGTTCCATCTTCTATTGGAATATTACCAAAACCAATCAAAGCTTGAGAATTTCTTTTTTGTTGCAATGCCAATCTGTTTACGCAAGCTTCAGTGATAAACGAGCGTTGGGCTCCACTGTCTATAAGCAGACGGATGGTATGAAACTCTCCACAAAGATCTTTTATCTTACCTATGGCTGTTCCTAGTAGTACCAACGAGTCTCCATTCATAAGACTCGAAAGGACTGCAGTATGGGCAGGTTCTTGAATTGTCTGGACCAAAGTTTCCTTTAAAGGTGTATAATCTATAGGAGTGTCTTTTCCATTTGGGTTTGTCGCTGCATGGCGAGATCTTGGACTAGAAGTTACCTCCTTTTCTTGATTAAAATGAAGCAGAGTGTGATGATTAGTATGGCAGTATCTACACGTATATGTTGACCTACATGCCTTTATAGTATGATCGGAAGCTAAACAGTTAATACATAATTGGCGGGTTTTGACTTCTTTAAATCTTTGCTGTGGAGTCATACCTAAAAGTTTATTGCACTTGTAGATGCGATGTGAATTTTTACATAGTGAACATAAGTTTTTTACTTTTAAAGTAGTAGCTGTCATTATTACTTGTTTTGACGTTCTAGATCTTGCCGAACTAGGTGAATGAGATCTGGTCCCTATAGTTAAAGATTCGGATTGTACAATTGTGCACTGTTTGTGTATGAAATTTACGAATTCTGTAAAGACAAGTTCTTCTCCTCCTATCCCGGATTCAAATTTTTCTCTCGTTTTGGGATCCAATAAACTTAGAGCATAGGATGTGAGAATAAAGCCGGCTGGATCTTCAAGACCCAGATTTTTAAAAGCCAAGGAACTTTCCAATACAATGTTAGAAAAATGTTCTAGTGCTGAAAGTGAAATTTTAGATATCGGTTTGTAAGAAAAAATATTATTGAGATAATTAGCAGCCTGAACCCGTTTATTGTCATATTTCTTGCATAAAACTTGCCAGGCTTGTAGATATGATTCGGTTGTGATAGGTATTGCTGCCAATGACTGAAGAGCTATGCCTCTCAGCGAACCTTTTAAGTAATGAAATTTTTGAATTGTTGATAAGCATTTGTTTTCATGAATTAGTGATATAAAGGTGTCTCTAAAAGATACCCAATGGCATAAATCACCATTAAAGGTTGGTAGTGAAATTGGAGGTAATTTAAAAACCTCGTTATTCCTTGCCTCGGATATTGAATTATTGGTTGAAGCTGTGCTTGATCCTTCACCACAAAAATCTTCAAAAGCTTGTGCCTCATAAAATGCATCCCGTGTTCGTGATAAGAGGTCAACAATATGGTCCAATTCTTCTGTTTTCTCTAGCAGAGCAGCAGCGCGTTTCGCTTTTATAGCAGTAGAATGGAATAGGTTCCAATTCGAATGAATGTTGGAAAGCCTCGCTTTAAAAATTTTAATTTTGGTAGGATTTGACGCGAGTGATTCGCCTAAAGTTTTGGTTTCGATTATGTCTGACGATAAGTCTTCGATTAGAACGATTTGTTCTTCAAGAGCTTCTGTCTTGTTATCTACCTTCGGGGCCATGGTAATGGAAATTCTAAATAGGAATTTCAGAAAATTAAAGGCAAAAAGGTTATAAAGACTAATCTAAGGGAATATAAGTCCCATATGCCACAATTACAAAATAAATTGAATAAAAAATCGATAGCTGAACGCTGCAAGAAATTAAATTGTAAAACACATGATCATTTACAAAGTAAATTGAATCGATAGCTGAACGCTGCAAGAAATTAAATTGTAAAACACATGTTCATTTACCAAGTCGATTGAATCGATAGCTGAACGCTGCAAGAAATTAAATTGTAAAACACATGTTCATTTACAAAGTAAATTGAATCGATACCTGCTAAAATGGAATCGATAGCTTAACGCTGAAATAAACTAAATTGTAAAACACATGTTAATAAATTTGATAAATATAAAAAGAAAAAGTTCCAAAAAAAAAGCATCCGGCCTCCGGAGGACCAATAATGTTAGAGCGCCGTAAGAGTAACAGGGATTGCACCCTTGTACAGCCTTCCCTATAGGAAACTAATCTCTGATAGGCTGCTGCCTTAATCTGACTCAGATAAATTTTCTTTACAGAAAATTACCTACCAAGTTAAATCTTGAATTGTAAAATCAAATATATACATGGACGTCAGATATAATACCAAATGCTAGTTTTTTTGAAACTTTTATATTGAAGAAAAACAAAACAAAACAAACAAACAAGAAATACACAAAACAACAAAACAAGAAATACATCAAATGACTTACAAAAAAAAAAAGAAAATACATTAAGAATTTCGTTAAATAAAATAAACCATATGATACTTAAAAAAAATGAATTTATACAATAATTAAATTTAATTGCGCAATTAAAAAATAAAATAAAAATGTCTATAATACCCTGGTCAGGCGGGTTTCTTGATAGAAGTGCTGGTCAAGCGGGTTTCTCGATAGAAGTTCCCTCCTGGTTTAAACGCAATGAATACACTGGTAAACAGCTATATGATTGGTGTAAACTGCACCGCGCGGGTCGCTATGGAACAAAAGGTTGACTGCTGTAAGTTAGGTCCGTGAGGTACGCTAGACAAGACAACAATGACGACTGTTGTAGGGTAGGCCCACAAGGTGGCGCTAGCCGAGACAACAATGATGACTAGAGACTTTTTTCTAATCAACTCTTAAATTCAAACAAATATTACGTTGAAGTATTTTTACAGATGATTTATTTTAATTGAAATTAAATTAATAAAAAAATACAAAATAATTAAAACTAAACAAAATTATCAAATATGAACATGTTATTTTAAAACAACTGAGCGGCCTTAACAAGTGGAATCGTGTATTTTCTTAGTGAATAAGGGGCTAACTCAGGCATTGGTTAGAAAAGGAGTTATTGCTTATATTTCAACATCTTTTCAAGCCGAAAACTACAAGCGCGACACCATTCTGCTACTCTTAACTCGTTCTTACAGTGAACTATAACATCCTTGATGATTCTTACAGTTGTTAACTCATTCTGCACAATATTTGACTTAACCATTTATTCACCGGGGCTGTAGATATACATAATGATGATAAATACGATAGTCTGAGTCTTCATATTTGGTGGCTCTATTGAATTAAAAAAAATATTAAATGAGTTATTGTCGTATCTCCATCGATTATAAATTTAATAGATACGATTTTTCCGGGTATAAAAAATTGGTAGTACTTTTTGATGATTTTTATTTATAACACCGCTGGTTCATTGGGATTACTTAGCATTGAAAATAATTGAAGAGTTATACTTATGTCATAACAAACAACTAATGAAGGATCGTGAATTCTAAGCGAGACTAAGAGACTCTACTGTTTACATGACAACAGTTTTGAAGGAAAACGATTTTTTCTACATAACGCTCAATCGCCAGGTTCTATTCAGGAGGGTTCCAAGATCCCACAATCTAACCAAGATATTAAAAATATAATAATGGCATAGATGAAAGATTTAATCCTTATTGCCATGGTTACCAATGGGCAGGAAGCCAATGTTATCGTATCCGGAACAAGTTGTCGTGCCCTTCCATCTCCACTCTGTTTCTGTTATTAAATTTTGGAGAAGAAACTGGGCGTAGTGTTAAATAAAATGGGCGTTTATTTATTAGAAACGCTTCAAACCACACTGCAGGTCTTCTTCAAGGCTAACCAATCATAACAGTGTGCTGGTCATTAAATTTTGTTTAATTGGTTCAAAGCCTGGAATTCACAACAAGCAACACAGTTTTATCGAAAACTTCTTTTTGCTCTCATAGAAATTAAAACAATTGAATCATATGACTGCTGAGGAAAATGGTTCTCGAAATATTAAATTCATAAAGTTTGTAGAAATTATAATTTTTTTGAGATTATTAAACCATAAATTTATGTCATTTTGCCCTTATCTGGGCAGTTTTTTCGATTAAATAAAATATTCCTAATATTATTATTACGATCGAAATTACTTTTTTTTATCTCAAACATAATTTCAGTCTAAATTTGTTAGCTCTGTAGCTCTTTTGTTAACAGTTAACTCATTCTCTTAAGAATTACTATATAAAAAATTAAATACATATTTTTTCTTTAATTTCTTTCCTATTCAAAAGAAAGGATATACATAAAATAAAAAATTAGTGTTTAAATAATGGGTTTCAACATTGAATAAATATAAAACCAGTATCAGTAACAGCGAAAAGTACTGAGCACAAGCGCAGTACTAAGGGTACCAACTACAAAACGAACTTCACAGAAATAGAATTGAAATCACTTGATTATTTGGGATAAGGGTTAATGGTTTTTTTTATACGAATAATGGTTATTTCATCGAACCACACAAGGGAGGTTACAGAAGGCCTTATTTTATAAACTTTCAGTTGATTAGTTGAAATATAATTTATTCTTTAGTTAATAAGGTGGTTTAATAGGGCTAAACTGATTGCATTAGCAGGGAGCTATTCCTCAGCTACTGGATTCAGTGATGCGAACCATCCACTATAAAAAATGGGTAACGAAACCACAGGCAGAACCTCATGGGTGGTTTGGAATCCTGCCTATCTCCTAGGTAAGTATTTTCTTCTTCTTTTACCTCCTCCAAGTTCCATTCTGCTTCGAGTTGTTCTAACCTAGGATCTGCATTTTTCTCTGCAGTCATAACGAAGGTCTAAACACGTATTAAAATGAGTATTTCCTCTAGAATTTTACGCTCTGGGACCAAATCGGGGATGTTTGGCGTTGAAATCTCCCCCGTATAAAAATGTGGGTCCTAAAGTGAAGAATATGTTGCTAAGCATCACCTGGGAAACTCGTTGCCTAGTGGGACAATATGCACTAGCTATAGAAATACTGCAGTGATTAATTTCAATTTAAATCGCTGTTAATTGAATTTCGGGTAAGGCTGTGATTTTTAAAGGGTAGTGATAAAATGAACGTTTCACAATTACTGCAGAACCTCCACGGACAGCACCGCTTGGATGGTTAGTACGGTATATGGTACCCGGCAACTATGGCCATTTACAAAGGCGTGGTCTTGGGTATCCTGAGGAGCCGTAACCTCACGCAACCGCAGAAGAGGAGGCTGGCGTCCATCCAGAGACTGGGTCTGTTGAGAGTTTCTAAGGCCTATAGGACGGTGTCACACGAGGCGGTGCAGGTGCTGACCGGAGCGATGCCTCTGGACCTCATCCTCAGGGAGGACGCCCTGAAATATGAGGTGAAGAGGCAGGGGCTGGCGGCGCTCCCGGAGGGACTCCGAGAGAGGATCGGCGAGACCCCTAACAGATGGAAGAAGATATTGAGGGAGGACTCGATTGACGAGTGGAAACGGACGGTGGGTGGGAAGCCAGAAGGGCTCAACCTTGAGGAAGTTCTTCCCCACCGTCCGGTCGAGATTGGCGGCTACATGGGTGCTCCCGGACTACTGGGTCTCGCAGATCCTCACAGGACACGGCGGGTTCCGGGGTAAGCTCAGCGAGCATAGGAGAGAGATCGATCCCCGGTGCCCGGATTGTGGAGTCCCTGAGACTGCGGAGCACGTAGTGCTCTCCTGCACCGCGATGGAGGGACACCGTGCCAGGTTGTCGCGGAATACGGGTTTTTTCGCCCTCGCCGAGGATGACTTCTCCCGGTTGATGGAGAAGGAGAACTACCCCTTTTTCCGGGAGTTCATCTAAGGGTAGAAGGAAGTGGTCGGGCCTGCACACTTCACCATTAGCAGGGTCCGGCCCCTCGGTGAGCCACCAGACGAGGCCCCAGAAGAGGATCCAGCAGATGAGCCAGACGGGGAACCCCCCTCCCCCCTCCCGGAGGAGGGAGATGGAGTAGAGGACCGGACGGATGCGGCGGACCAGGAGGGCTGGACGGCATCCGGACGGATGGAGACTTAAGGTGCTGCCCCAACAGTAAGGTGCACATACGTGCACTGGGCAGCACCACAGAAAGTAAAAAAATTAATGTTCCCATAAATTAAATGGTAACCCCCCCGATGATGTAAATGTTTAAATAAATAAAGTTTAAATAAAAGAGTTATTTCTGGCAGTGGTGGGCGTGCGTAAACCCAGCGTATTAGCCCGCCACGGCCAAAACCCGTTTGCCAGATATGTCAGGTAGGGAGAAAAAAAAAAAAAAAAAAAAAAAGGTTAGTACGGTATACGCGTCCGGTCCCATGGTGGGCGCCTGCCCTGACGCTCCTCAAGAGGGAGTATTACTGGGCCAGGCGCCGGTACCAGGAGTACAGGGAAGAGGAAAGGAGACTTGCACTCCGACAGGAATCCAAAGCAAGGTATAGGTATATACCGAAACGGCGTGCGTCGCCAGAAGAAGGAATCCTGAGACGATTTTATCGTCAAGGAGTCTGAGAAGAATCCCTGGGGTATCCCGTACAGGGTGGCACTGGGAAAGGTGAAGCCGCTAACTATGATGGCGGCTATCAGAGTCGCCAGGCGACCACCCTGGAGGAGACTGCAATGATGTATATAGATTTTACATGATCCGTCCCAGGATAAGGAAGAAGACAGATTGGTGAGGCAGGGAGCAGGGAGTGTCCAATACATGAGAGGGAGTCCCAGAGGCTGGCACGAAGGACCCGCTATGACTGAGGAACTGCGGGTCCTCCAGTTAAACATGGGGAGGTAGTGCTTCGGCTTTCATTGAGGAAGGACCTATGATAGTCGAGCTCCTGAGGATTATCCCCTCCACGAATAGAGAAATCTGAAGTTGCCTTCCAACCGCCTCAGAGGTGAGTCCAGTTTTTCCCCCTGTCCGTGTTTAATCGCGACCTGGAGGTAAAGTGCTGTGCTGGTTGAATCCCGAGGGACACTAGTGCGAGTCGGGATTCCCAGGGAACTAGAGAGCTTACACAATTAATTTAATATTAATTGTGAAGCCCGGTGTATGTATGTGTGTATGTTTATATAGATAGTGCGGTTAATTAGGGATTAAGGTGAAAGTTTTTGCTTGCCCCCTAAATTATTTAGTGTGGGTAACCTAAATCCAAATTTGGTTAATAACCGATAGACCGGGAAAAAGTTTAAAAAAAAAACCCATAGATTTGCGTAATAAAGTACGCAAACAACGAAAAAAAATGGATCTCGATAGAGATAAGAAAGTGGGGAGAAAACCAATAGGTAATAAGGAAGAGGCCAAAAAAGTAATATTGGGACCTGAAAACCCCACAAAAGAAGAGGAAAAAAACAAAATGGCGGCCGAAAGCAAAGGAAGCCCAATGGACGTGCAAGAATCAAGACAGAGATCGACAGGCAAAGGGGAACCTAGCCGAATGATGAGGTCCGATCAGAGGGTCACTGGAGAGGCGGGCCCAAAAACGTTCATGGAGTTCACCAGCTGTAGTGACACGAACGATGGAAAGGAAGATGGGGCTCAAATCTTTAGCCCCAAATCCAAGAAAAAGAAGAGGCCGAGGGAGGCAACTCCCCCCCTCCTCCCATGCCAGGATAGCCCAGGGGAAAAGGCAAGAGAGGTCCAGGAAAGGATGAGGAACTACCTCGAAAGGGCCAAAAACTCCATTTCGAAGGAGAAACAAGAGTACATTAATGGTAGTGTTGCCGCATTGCGCGATATCATCCTCGGACTAAAGGCAGAAAGGAAAACAATTCCAACATTGGTGAAACATGTTGTAAGAGAGGTGTTGTGTATGGAGGAACTCCATGAGATGGTGGCTGAAAAGATAGCGAAAATAGTAGCCCCAAAAATAGGTTAGCGGACGGGCGCAGAAGCCAAGAAGGGAGGCCCCCAAGCAACCAGAACCAGGAACGTCAAGGACAGGCAGGATGTATGATGGAACGCCTCCGGCACCGATGCCACAAAGGGCAAGAGGTGCGGAGATGTGTAGAGGCACTAATATGGATACGAAGGATGAGACAGAGGTAGAATTTACTAAGGTAATGAGTATGAAGAACAGGAGGAAAGGGGGAAAGGGTAAGGAAGATGAGAATCCGAACCCTCTTCTGGATGTATGTATAAAGAAACCAAAGACGATGGCAGAGATTGTGAAGTCTCTGCCATCAAAACCAAGTAATGTGAAGGCACCGTTCTACATTACAATCGGAGCCGTGGGGAAATCATCAACGGAAGTTATAGAACAGCTCCCGTCACCGACGGAGCTGGGTATTGACGTCAAATTGATAAGAGCCACAAAGGCCGATGGAGTATTGGTCCGAGTGGAGGACAGGAGTGCCGGGGAGAAAATAGTTAACTGGCAGAAATTAAAAGAGAATGGCCTTGAGGCTAAGGCTGCCCGAAGAAGGTGGCCGAGGATGGAAGTTAGAGCAGTTCCAACTGCATGGAACGAATCGAAACTAAAAGAAATAATAAAAGAAAGGGTAAGAGCTAAAGGCATAGAGGTCGAAGATGAACAGCTGCGTATTTTATACGGGAGGAGAGATAGAGCAGTGTTTACCAAGACCTGGGTGGGTGATCGAGTTGGATCCCCAGATTAGCTACGCCCTGCACAGTGAGGAAGTGGTAGTCGGAGGATGGTGGACCCTCACCTCCCTGGACACCCTTGACGCCCCAATATGCCTGCAATGCCTAGGATACGGGCACTCAAGGGCAACATGTACAGTACAAGGAATCACATGCAGGTGGTGTGCGCAATTGGGGCATTTAGCCAAGGAATGCCCCAATAAGAAGGCAGGCGAAAGACCCACCTGCAGCAATTGCAGAAAGGAAAACTTAACAAATATAAGGCACAAGGCAGGTAGCCGGGAATGCCAAGTACATTGTACGGAGTCCCAACAATTAGCGAAAAGGACGGAATACTAAACACAGAGTGCCTAGTCAAAGGGACGAAGATATGAAAAAGGATAAGGTGCAGTTCTAAGGTGCACAACCGTGCACCGGACTGCACCATAGTTGCTGTTTAATAAAGTATTTTAAAATAAAATTGGTAAGAGTTACCTAGTGTGGTAAACCCCCACACAAGGTAAAAACCTGTATGCCATCTATGGCAGGTAAGGTAGAAAAAAAAAGAAAAAAAAAAAAGTTAAACATGGGGAGGCGACGCATGGTGGTAGAGGAGATGAGGGCCCTCTCCCACGGATACGATATTATGGCGGTCCAGGAGCCATGCTGCCGAAGAAATATGGTCACGAGCTTTGGTCTCACGTCGAGGGTGATAGCTCTGGGCAGTGCAGAGAGGAGGCCCAGGGCTGCTATAGTTATTACTAACCAGACCCTCGACGTGATGGAGCTGCAGCAGCACACCACTGCGGACATGGCCTCGTGCCTGATAAAGTGGAGAGGTATGACCTTCGCGTTAACATCGGCATACCTCTCCGACAGGACCAACATAGAGGAAGGTATTGGGGCCATGCAAGGAGTGGCTGCTGCACACAGGAATTTAATTATCTGCTCTGACACCAACGCCTGGAACACGGTATGGGGGTCCGCTAGATCAGATCGGCGATGTCTGGGTAAGAGGTAGCTACTACGAGATGGAAAGACGAAGAGAGAGAGGGTGCCCACAAGGGTCGGTCCTCGGGCAGGCCCTGTGGAAGCTCGTGTTTGATCAGTTGCTGGGTGAGCTAGAAGATAAAGGGTTCCTTGCCACGGCCTACGTCGACGACCTGGCAGTCCTAGTGACCGAGAAAAGCAGAGCCAGATTGAAGACTCAAGCGGAGAGATGCGCCAGACTCGTAGCGGAATGGTGCGTGAGGAGGAAGTTGACTATGGCCGCAGGCAAGACCCAGGCCATACTCCTAAGAGGCTCCACCGACAGGGCTCACCCTATCATACTGCAGATTCAGGGAGAGAGAGTTAGGCTGGGTGAGGAGGTGACATACCTCGGCGTGAGGTTCAGAAGGAACTTCGACGCCACCCCTCACCTAGCATACCTGAAAGATAGGGTGACCCTGTCACTTAACGGACTTGGAAGGGGGTGCTTTCTGGGGCCTCAGGTACCCGGCAACCATGACCATTTACAAAGGCGTGGTGTTGGGTATCCTGAGGTACGCATCCCCTGCATGGAGCCGTAACCTCACGCAACCGCATAAGAGGAGGCTGGCGACCATCCCGAGACTGGGTCTGTTGAGAGTTTCTAAGGCCTACAGGACGGTGTCGCACGAGGCGGTGCAGGTGCTGACCGGAGCTATGCCCCTGGACCTCGTCCTCAGGGAGGACGCCCTGAAATATGAGGTAAAGAGGCAGGGGCTTGCGGCGCTCCCGGAGGGACTCCGAGAGAGGATCGGCGAGACCCCTAACAGATGGAAGAGTATAGTGAGGGAGGACTCGATTGACGAGTGGAACAGACGGTGGGTGGGAAGCCAGAAAGGCTCGACCTTGAGGAAGTTCTTCCCCACCGTCCAGTCGAGATTGGCGGCGACGTGGGTCCTCCCGGACTACTGGGTCTCGCAGATCCTTACAGGACACGGCGGGTTCCGGAGAAAACTCAGTGAGCATAAGAGAGAAATCGACCCCCGGTGCCTTACCTGTGGAGTCCCTGAGACTGCGGAGCACGTAGTGCTCTCCTGCACCGCGATGGAAGGACACCGAGCCAGGTTGTCGAGAAAAACCGGGATCTTCGTCCTCGCCGAGGAGGACTTCCCCCGTTTGATGGAGGCTGACAAATATCCCTTCTTTAAGGACTTTGTCTACGGGTGGAAGGAAGTGGTCGGGCCTGCTCATTTCACGATTAGCAGGGTCCGGCCCCTCGGCGAGCCACCAGACGAGGTGCCACCAGACGAGGAGCCAGGCGGAGAACCACCCCCGGAGGAGAGGGATGGAGATGAGGACCGGACGGATGCGGCGGACCAGGAGGGCTGGACGGGATCCGGACGGATGGAGCCTTAAGGTGCTGCCCCAACAGTAAGGTGCACATCCGTGCACCGGGCAGCACCACAGGGGGGAAAAAAAAGAAAAGATTATTTATTGGCAGTGGCGGGCGTGCGTAAACCCAACGCATCAACCTGTCACTGCCGAGAACCCCCCAGCAATGGCAGGAAGGGGGCCCAAAAAAAAAATAAAAAAAAATGATCAGATCGGCGAGGAGAGAGCCTTGGCGGTAGTTTCGAAATAATCTCCTCCCTGCACAACCGTTCTTCTTGTTATGTTCAAGAACTCTCTCATTTATTGGGCCTAAGACTCTTCATGGAATGTAGTGGTACAGGTATTTAACATTCGCCATTTCAGGCAGCTTCACACTTTCGCTCTATGTTTCCAATTAAAACAAGACACACACGACTATTTTAAGACCTAGTTGGTATTACGGAGTAGAGCGTTTGGGCTCTTCCTCGTCTTCATGTTCCCTTAAATTACCATAGATGAGCTGGTAATCTTCCTTCAGGCATTCTTTTCAAATGCCCATACCATTTCAGGAGTTTTTCTCAATATTTTCCAGAATGGTTCTTTCATCCTCCATTTTTTCTCTGATTTTTCTCTGAAACTCCCATAACTGGTATCTAACTCCGGGCACTACAGATCAGTAGCTCCAAGCTGTATAAGCCTAGCAACCCATTTATCATCACTGTAAAATTTGATATATTTATTTTACTATTTTAGATCTATATGTAGACATGAATACCTTAGATCCCCGCAAAGGCTATTTTGTTCTTACCAAGTACCCCTACCACTTCTTCTTCCAGCCAAAACACTGACTGATTGATATTTCTGTTATAGCAGACTTAATGACTCTTAAATAGTCTTATAAAGGCTTGAAGTTTTCTTATAATGTGTATAATTAACTACTTATAAATAATGACTCGATTAAATATCTTGTCACTTAGAAGAATTTCGTTTAGTCCTGTCATCATTATATCTGACGAAATCATTTTATAGGCTTTCTAGTATTTTTTTTTAGTACTTAGAGTCTAAAAACTTTTTGTTTCACATATTTCAACCTAATGAAGAAAAAGCCTACCAGTCTGTAATCAGAAATCTTCATTATTTCACACCTCATGATATGATTTTATGATCTTGAGAGTAAAGGATTCACAGTTCGCCTTATTAATAATGTAATACACCCAAGGTCGAAAGAATCCCTCCCACTCTTCTTTGTGGATATTGAGCCAGCTCCAAACGATGCTGAAGTGTTCAATATTACCCACTTATATCTTACACTAAAGTTAAAATTGAAGAACCTCATAAAAGAAGGGACATTGTTCAATCTATGTGTGCGCTGTGCGGCGAAGATCATCCATCAAATTACAGAGGATGGACAGTTCATCTCGAACTTCAAAGAAGAAGACTGCACGTCCGAAGACAGGTAACTTCACATCGTGATTTAACGGATCCCCTGCCACCAGAGACGGACAGTGACCGACTTACTAAGCCAACTACGAAACCACAACCACAGGCCACATTTCCTAACACAATATTTGAGTACAAAACGCCTCAACACACAACATCTCAATATAGAACCCATCAAAATACAACACCTCAAGTTGGGAGTATAAAACCTCATCCTTCAATACCACATTACCCTCCACATTCAAACGAACTTCCTAAAACGCCTCAACATAAAACATCTCAAAACAGAACACCTCAGTACACAATGCCCCAATACACAACGTCTCAATATAGAACTCATCAAAATACAACACCTCAAGTTTTGAGTATAAAACCTCATCCTTCAATACCACATTACCCTCCACATTCAAACGAACTTCCTAAATTCCCAATTCCTCATCCACAATCTAGTACTCCAGACATCTCACCTCAATTCATTCTTAAATGATTTTTAATCGATGATAAATCCCCTTATCACATTACTTACTAGGCTTGTAACTAAATTCATTCCTAATGTTACAATACTAAGTAGTGTGATGTTTGAAAAAACAATACAAGATCAGTCTCAAGACAGTTGTCGGGTGAGAAGGTTGTTACTCTACTTGCTACTCAACACTTTGATTTGTCGCCAATCTCTACACCTTCTTCATCTTCTCAAATCTCACCAGTAAAACTGTTTGTTTATTTTCACCTCACCTTGGACTTACCGGTAAGAGACATTTAGTTATTTCTACTCCTCATCATATCGAATTATCGTCTCATCATCTTCAAGAACTCACCTCAAACTTTTCAAGAA
The DNA here is from genome assembly GCA_964056705.1 of Troilus luridus. Lineage (NCBI taxonomy): Eukaryota > Metazoa > Arthropoda > Insecta > Hemiptera > Pentatomidae > Troilus > Troilus luridus. The sequence continues at coordinate 76,704,219 of OZ057413.1, read as the reverse complement.
CTTAGTTATTTTTCTTTATTCACTGACTATCAATATTTTTTGTTTTAAAACCCATTCTTTTTTTATTAAATAAATTATTTCAAGTTTGTTTTTGTAAAACTAATTAATTGTAAGTGCTTCTTGCATTCTCTTTTTCATAATTTTTATTTACTTTTTAAATCACTTCTTTATTGTAATTCCTTAGGTTTATATGTGAACATTCATATTTTTGCAATTGTTCTCTCTTTTATTTTTACATTATATATCCATTATTTACTCATTTTGTATTTTCCTTCCTTTGTATTTAATTGATGAATTCTTTTATAGCCTTAATTTATATATTTGGGAAATAGATTTATCAGGTTTTTTCCTGAATTCACAACCGGCAAATTCGCTCGGATAGAAGGTTAGCAAATTATTATTAGGAGCCCCTTCTTCTAGGGGGGGGGTTCCATATAATTATTGGGGTACATTAAATTAAAATTTCTTTGGTGCTGCCCGATGCACGGATGTGTACCTTACTGTTGGGGCAGGACCTTCAAGCCTCCTGGCCGTTCTGCATCCGTCCGGATACCGTCCAGCCCTCCTGGTCCGCCGCATCCGTCTGGTCACCCGGCCAGTCCTCTCCTTTTCTCTCCTCCTGCGGTGGCTCCTCTTCTGGTGGATCGGCGAGGGGCCGGACCCTACTAATGGTGAAATGTGCAGGCTCGACCTCTTCCTTCCACCCGTAGATGAACTCCCTGAAAAAGGGATAGTTCTCCTATTCCATCAACCGGGGAAAGTCTTGCTCGGTTAGGGCGAAGATCCCGGTTTTACTAGACAACCTGGCACGGTGTCCTTCCATCGCGGTGCACGCGAGCACATCGTGCGCCGCCGTCTCAGGGACCCCACAAGCGGGACACCATGGGTCGACTTCTCTCCTATGCTCACTGAGCTTTCCACGGAACCCGCCGTGTCCTTTAAGGATCTGCGAGACCCATTAGTCTGGGAGGACTTATGTCGCAGAAAGTCTCGACTGGACAGTGGGGAGAACTTCCTCAAGGTGGAGCCCTTCTGGCCTCCCTAACAATCTTCTTCCATCTGTTGGGGGTCTCGCCGATCCACCGGGAGCGCCGCTAGCCCCTGCCTCTTCACCTCGTAAGTCATAACGTCCTCCTTAAGGACGAGGTCCAGGCGCATCGCTCCCGCCAGCACCTAAACCGCCTCGTGCGACACCGTTCGGTAACCCTTCGTGACTCGCATCAGATCCAATCTCTGGATGGTGGCCAATCTCCTCTTCTGTAGCTGCATGAGGTTTCGGCTGTTTCTGGTATGCTAGGTGAGGGCTGGCGTCGAAGCTTCTCCTGAATTTAACGCCCAGGTACGTCACCTCCTCACCCAGTCTCACCCTCTCTCCCTGGATATTCTGTACGATAGGGTGAGGCATGTTATTCCACGAGCCATGTCAGTGGAGCCTCTCAGGAGTATGGCCTGTGTCTTGGCTGCGACGATACTCACCTTTCTCCTCACGCACCATTCCGCTACGAGACTGGCGCACCTCTCCACTTGAGTCTTCACTCTGGCTATGCTGTTCTCGGCCACCAGGACTGCCAGTTCGTCGACGTAGGCCGTGGCAAGGAACACTTTATCTTCTAGCTCCCCCAGCAACTGGTCGAAAACAAGCATCCACAGGGCCGGACCTAGGACCGACCCTTGTGGGCAACCTCTCTCTATTCTTCTCTCCACCTCGTAGTAGCTACCCCTTACCCTGACGCTACTGTCACTGAGGTAGCTACTAACGAGGGATTACAGATTGCTGGGGATGTTGAACTCTTGCTACCGCTGTAGTACGAAAGGCCACCATACACTGTCGAAGGCGGAGGATATGTCGAACAGTACGAGCATGACGTACTTCTCCGCCCCACGTCCCTGCGTACTCTCAGCAGCGCATCTGTAGTTGCCTTGCCACGGGTCGAGCCGAACTGCCGTGGATGACTGGCTGCACTCAGGACCGGCCTTAGGCTGTTAACAATGAGGCTCTCCAGGACTTTACAGACGACTGGGAGGAGGCATATTGGCCTGTACGCCTTAGGCGTCTCCTTATCCTTGCCTCCTCCATTGTAGGAGATCCTCCACTTACTCGGGAAGTATCCCTGGTCCAGAAACTTATTGAGGATACCTAGCAGTTCATCCTGAATGAGGGGGGCGCTTTACCTCAGGATCGCGGCGTCTATCCCATCAAGTCCTGGGGCTCTGCCGATCCTCTGCTTGTCTACGGCAAGACGAAGGTCCCATAAATCCCATGGAGGGAAAAAATCGGTACCCGGAGGGCACACCGTGGTGCGTCTCACCAATCTGTCTTCTTCCTTATCCTGAGACGGATCATGTAAAATCTATATACATCATTGCAGTCTCCTCCAGGGTGGTTGCCTGGCCATCTCCAACTCTGATAGCCGCCATCATAGTTAGCGGCTTCACCTTTCCCAGTGCCACCCTGTACGGGATACCCCAGGGATTCTTCTCAGACTCCTTGACGATAAAATCGTCTCAGGATTCCTTCTTCTGGCGACGCACGCCGTTTCGGTATATACCTATACCTTGCTTTGGATTCCTGTCGGAGTGCAAGTCTCCTTTCCTCTTCCCTGTACTCCTGGCACCGGCGCCTGGCCCAGTAATACTCCCTCCTAAGGAGCGTCAGGGCACATTGCGCATATATTGCGCCTATTGTCCCACTAGGCAACGAGTTTCACAGGTGATGCTTAGCAACGTATTCTTCACTTTAGGACCCAAATTTTTATACGGGGGAGATTTCGACGCCAAACATCCCCGATTTGGTATAAGGACGTAAAATTCTAGAGGAAATACTCATTTTAATACGTGTTTAGACCTTCTTTATGACTGCCTTCTTCCATCTGAAGCCGACTTATTGGACAACAGACACAAACCGAAAACCAGAACTACTTGACTTCTTTATCACTTCTAATCTAAGCACTCTACATCATCACATTTCTGTTGATAACGATCTTGCATCTGACTATACCCCAATTGTTCTATCTCTCTCAAGACAGATACTCACTACAAATCATATACCGACGCTAACTCCTGGACCCATAATGATTAGTGAATTGCATCGTATAATAGATGACAAAATTAACCTTAATACAAGCTTGAAAACTGCAGATGACATTGACAACGCTAAAATACTGTACAAATAGCCGCTTGTCTATCATCTCAGACGCATGAGACACTCAGACAAAAACAATACTTACCACCCGACATGCACTGAACCAATGGGAAAGATCTCGCTGTCCTAGTAACAAACAACAACTAAACCAATTGTCTAATAGCTTAAGAAAACGAGTACAGCAATATAAAAATTACATTTAAAACACACATCTGACTAACTTACAGACAAGTAATAATGATCTATGGCAACAAACTAGAAACATTCTTCATTACCATAATACAAAGACCGCCCTCCGTAAATCTGACAACTCATCGGCCAGAAGTGATAAAGAAAGAGCAGACCTATTTGCTTCTCATCTTACAGACGTATTTCAACCACACGACGACCTACTTGACCCACAGCACAGCTCTGATGTCCAACAAATTCTGACTTCGCCACTTCCTCTGTCTTTACCACCCTCACCAATCAATCCTTTAGACGTTGAATTTTGTATACAAAAATTACCGCGCAGAAAATCACGGTGTATCGATTGGTTATAGGGAAGACTTCAGGGGACCACAAAGAGGGAGGGTGCAGAGAAAAATGCAGATCCTGGGCTAGAACAACTCGAAGCAGAATGGAACTTGGGGGAGGTAAAAGAAGAAGAAAATACTTACCTAGGAGATAGGCAGGATTCCAAACCACCCATGAGGTTCTGCCTGTGGTTTCGTTACCCATTTTTTATAGTGGATGGTTCGCATCACTGAATCCAGTAGCAGGAATGGCTCCCTGCAAACGCAATCAGTTTAGCCCTATTAAACCACCTTATTAACTAAAGAATAAATTATATTTCAACTAATCAACTGAAAGTTTATAAAATAAGGCCTTCTGTAACCTCCCTTGTGTCGTTCGATGAAATAACCATTATTCGAATAAAAATGCCATTAACCCTTATCCCAAATAATCAAGTGATTTCAATTCTATTTCTGTGAAGTTCGTTTTGTAGTTGGTACCCTTAGTACTGCGCTTGTGCTCAGTACTTTTACAATACTTTTCTTCACCTTAAAATTAATTAAATTAAAAGAATTACCTGAACATATGGTAGTTCCGCCATATCTCGAAATTCTTCTTTTCTTCTTTGTTCTTTTCTTCTTTGTTCTCTATTCTTCTTGAATGTCTAAAAATGGATATCTAAAAATAAAAATATAAAATTAGTAAAAAATAAAAATAAGGAAGAAAATATTTGGGGGTGCAGTCAAATAAAAACATATTTAATTATGTGCCGACGTTTCGACCCACTTTGTGGGTCTCCTTCAGGGCTAAGAAAGAAAAACAGACAAAATAACAGAACTATAAAAATAAAAGTCTGCAATGTATTTTTATAGTTCTGTTATTTTGTCTTTTTTTCTTTCTTAGCCCTGAAGATGACCCACAAAGTGGGTCGAAACGTCGGCACATAATTAAATATGTTTTTATTTGACTGCACCCCCAACTATTTTCTTCCTAACGTCTATCTTCCAGTCAACCATCCTCTCGCTTCTCTTAAAAATAAATATATTATTTCGTATGATTTCCTAGCAACTGTTGAATTGTTTTAATATTTTGTGATTGAGTTTTATCATGAAATATAAAATAGGTACATAAAAGTAATTAGTGTGGTTGCGATTGTATGAAAACTCAAATATACTTAAACATAATTTTCGAATTTGTTTTGTGAACAGATGCAGTTATAAAAAAAAAGTATGTATTTAAATTTAAGTATTTAATCTCTACTATAATGCAAATAATAGAAAAACTCTAGAATACTAATGCTAAGCGCAAAACTCAAAAACGGCTTTCGTGCAAAAAAAAATTATTAATTGTAAATTTTGTAGAAATATGGTTTTGTATATTTGATTGAGTAAGATTGTGATAAAAAGTGAGGTTATTCGCTGGTTGCGGTAGTGTTAAGAGAATGTATTTGTTTCATGGGGTTTACTCAAACCCCAGTCATGTTTACGCCAACGGTACAGGTTAATTACAATTGTCCCAATGGAGTAAATACCTTCACATTGATTAGGCTAGTCATTCGTCTTAAAATGGACTGTGAGCGTGCTATCTGTATGTGAGCGTGCTATCTGTATGTGAGCGTGTTATATTCTTGTGCTATAAAGTTGTTGAAAAGAAATTTTTATTGCCAAACTGAGAGGCATTTATGTACATTTTTGATGTCTACTAATAAACCGTACACATTTTCTTGTTTTGTTTTTTTAATTACCTTTATTTCAATACCCCTTTTTCTCTGTTACTGATATTGTTTTTATATTTTTTCAAAGTTGAAACCCATTATTTAAACACCAATTTTTCATTTTATGTATATCCTTTGTTTTGAATAGGAATGAAATTAAAGTAAAAATATGTATTTAATTTTTTATATTGTAATTCTATCCGAGCGAATATGCCGGTTGTGAATTCAGTAATAAAACCTGATAAATTTATTTTGAGGTGAGTACTTGTAGATGATGAGACGATAATTCGATATGATGAGGAGTAGAAATAACTAAATGTCTCTTACCGGTAAGTCCAAGGTGAGGTGAAAATAAACAAACAGTTTTACTGGTGAGATTTGAGAAGATGAAGAAGGTGTAGAGATTGGCGACAAACCAAAGTGTTGAGTAGCAAGTAGAGGAACAACCTTCTCACACGACAAGCGTTTGTAGTATGTTTGTATGTGTTCGTCAACCGTTGGTATTTTTAAGTCAGTATGTAGAGTTTTGTTATTGATATACCAGGGTGCTTTTGTCACAAGTCTGAGTACTTTTGATTTGAAGATTTGTAGTCGTTTTCTGTGAGTCTGTTTAGCGATGCCATACATTTGTAATGCATATGTCCAAACTGGTTTTAGTAAGTAAGTGTACGTGTTTAATTTTTGTCTTGTTTCTAATTTGGAGTGTTTCCTGAATAGAGAAGAATACATTAAGTTCAGTTTAAGATTCAGTGATTGGCGTTTTTTCTTGATATGAGGACCCTATGTCAATCTCCTATCGAATGTTAGTCCAAGGTATTGTACTTTATCTGTCTGCGGGATGGGTGAGTTGTAAAGGTAAATGGGAGGGCATGTTTCACGGCAAAGAGTAAAAGTGATGTGCTGTGACTTTTCGTGGTTCAGTCTAATTTTCCATAGATGGCACCACTCATTCAACTTTTGTAAGTTATTTTTGTAAGTTTAGTGAGGCATGCGTCGCGCCTTGATGTTTGGTGATTATGACAGTGTCGTCAGCGTAGGTTGCTATCAGTATGTCAGGACTTTGTGGAATATCATGTGTATATGTTACGTACAATAGCGGTGCAAGTATTGATCCCTGAGGTACACCGGCTAAGATCGGTCATATTGAAGATAACTCAGAGCCCTGCCGGACTGAGAAAAATCTGCCTGCAAGAATTAAATAATAAGTATGTGATAGTACAGTCTTGAGTTTAAAGAGAAGCCCCTTGTGCCAGACCTTGTCGAACGCTTGAGCGACATCCAGAAACACTCCAGTTGCATATAACTTTTGCTCTAGTGCTGTCGATATGTAGTCAGTTACTCTGTGTAATTGTTGAGTTGTCGAGTGCGATTTTCGAAAACCGAATTGATGGTGAGGAATTATATTTTTGTCAGTCAGTAGCTTTAATAATCGGGGATAAAGTAATTTTTCAAAAATTTTAGAACAAATAGGGAGCAAACTTATAGATCTGTACGAGGAACCGCTGACATGTACAAGGTGTTCTTCCGTCTTCTTTTCTAAGAGGTGCCGACATCTCTCGGTGTTTTATGAGTCGTTTGGTATGATTCCATAAACTTCCATCGTCCGTCGAAAGGGATTTAATGTAATTTTCGTAGTTGAACATGTTAAATTTGCTAATTTGGCGCTTCAGTTCGTTATTTAGTTGGTTAAATGTCCGTCTATCTGAAGGTTGCCTGTTGGTTTGCCATATTTTACGAGCTCTTCTCTTGGCTCTGATCAGATCTCTAATATACTGTGGGTAGCTTGGTAAGTTGTATGTTTTTCTGCATCTGGGCTTTGATGCTGACCACGCAGCTTCTTGTATACTTCTAGTGAACCTCTCAACTGCCTCCTCTAGTTCTTTCTCATTTTTTATTGAACCAGGGATTGAGAGTTCAGAGTTAAGGTAACTTCTATATAGATCCCAATCGATTATTCCCTGTGTAAGCGCAGGTCTTTTTTGAGCCTCTGAAGGCTCTTCGCACAGGATCATTTGTACTAGAGAATGATCAGAGCAAAAGTCAGAGCTCGTATTTACAGTTTTGTGTACTGTTCTTAATCCTTTTGTAATAAAAAAGTCCAGTAAGTCCGGGGGTGTAGGAGCATTTGGAGCTGATGTGTCTAATGAAAGTTTATGAAGAGCATACCACAAGTTCCGACCTCTTGGGGTGCACAATCTTGATCCCCAGCATTGGTGTTTCGCGTTGAAATCACCTCCTGCGATAAAATATCGACCTAACCGTTTAAAAAACTCAGAAAACATCGAGGATGTAAGCTTGTACCTAGGGGGGCAATACACAGCAGCGAATGTGATGTTTTTCGGTTTTGTATTTAATGTTATGCCCGTCGCCTGTATATGTGGTGTGATAGGTAAGTGAATGGGACTATGTTTTAATGTCGATTTTATGATAATGGCGGTGCCACCGTGTGCCATTTTGTCTGGGTGGTCAGTCCTGTTAATAGTATAGTCTGGAATGTAGATTTTTGATCGTGATGTGAGATGTGTTTCAGTGATAAGTGCTATATCTGTCCATTTTTCATGTAAATATAAGTCAAGTTCAGTCTTGTGTTGCATCAGTCCGTTAGCGTTCCATAGGAGAATTGACAAGGAACCAGCTGTTGAAAAATTAGGTATGGCTGTGGCTCCATGCTTGTGTAACTTGAGTCAGCTGTTGGATGAGAATAAAAAGAGGGTGGATAAGGTTATTAAGACCATAGATTCCTCGTTGTTTTCTGGTTGTTCAGGAAGATGATGCTGTGAAGGTTTTTTGAGGGTTGGAAACTGATGAAGATCCGGCGGTGATCGAATCGGTTGAGCTGGTGTAGGCCGCTGGAAGTTATTTCTCGAGACACGCTAAATCCTGAGGTTCTTCAGCGTTTGACAACCTTTGTAATTGGCAGGGTGTTGTCCGCCACAATTGGCACAGGTAGCAGGTGTTTCTCTCGTTTTTGAACAAGAGCTGCTGTCATGATTTCCGCCACACTTTACACACCTTGGTGGGTGGTTACAGTAACTCTTAGTGTGACCGTATTGTTGGCATCATAGACATTGAGGGATCTCTTTTTTTTCCCGCGGTTCTTCGATTACCACTTACGTATAATATAAAGAATTTATTTTGTAAATATCCTCTTTAAATGTTTCTTTGGTTATGTCCACGAAGAACATTGGAAGAAGCTGCTTAAATCGTGAAAATACGTTTGTTACGTTCGTGACTTCATAACCTCTCTCTTTCATTTCCTCTTTAATTATAGCTATTGGTGTTGTGTGATGAAGGCTCTTTATCAAAATTCTTGGGCATTTGTCCTGTGGGAGCTGATACGTGTGAAAGTCCGCCCCTTCTTTTCTTAAGCTTGCATTTAGCTTTCTATAAGCTTCGGGTGTGTCCGGGTAAACAATCACACCTTTCATTGTGGATTTTATTGTAAAATGTTGATGGCCGGCTTTTTCTTTGAGAAATGAAATAAGTGCCGAATAATTTTCCACACCATTAATGTAAAGTGGAGGCGGTTTTTGATTTATATTTGGTCTGATTGTAATTTCTGATTGCTCCTCAGATATCGAGGTTAGTGCTTGAAAACTATTTTGGATTTGAATCGGTGCGAGACGTTTTTGCCTTGTGAGGTCCTGATCAATTGTAATGGTCTCTTACGTCCAGCTACTAGTTCCCAGCAACCAGTATTGTTAACGCTCATTAAACTAGTTTCATTACCTTTTTCCCCCTCTATATATCATTATTATTAAATTTAAATTAATTGGTTTCATTACTTTTTTTCTTTTGTCATATTTAATTCTTTAGTTAGTAATTGATTTGATTATAATGAACGAGAGAAAATATTGGAGAAAATGTACATCAAGCTTTATTTTTGTAATTAGAAGTTAGTAGATTATATATATTTTATAGATAATGTGAAGCATCGCATTAATTCATGCGTCGACAAAACACGACCCCCGTTGTCTTGGTAACGGCGGCGAGACGCTTAGAGTCGTTGTATTGGGCTTCAATCAGTGAACACTCATTACGAGTTTCTTTAGTGTAGACTTGGTCCAGTTTAACTTTACTCATTACGAGTACATTTTGGTAACTACAAATTGGTAACTAAAACATCTTTCTACTCAGTGGGAGTATTGACGATCGCCGATCGTGTTGAGTACTTGACGTAACACTTCTCATAAGGTCTTTCTAATTAATAATTATAATAAAGGCCTTGGTGAAGAGAAGACGTCGGGAACATATTTTTTGCTGTCACTTATGGATATTTAAGTCTATTATTATTTTATTAAATTTAAATTAATAGTTAACAAAAGTTAATTAATTTCTTCTTTAAATTATAAATTTAAATTCTATTCAGTAAATATCAGGCCTGCGTAGTTATTGTTCATAATTAATAGTTTATTCCTTGTTATATACATTTCATTAACCATATTTTTTTTATTTTATCTATTACATGTAATTCTCTCGTTCATTAAATTTCATTTTTGTTCATTTCAATATTTCTCATTTTAATCCTCTTTTTTATCTAACAGCATATTAATCTTATTTTTTTTCTCATCCATAAATTCATTACCATCGTAGGTGCTCATAATAACCGGCATTTATTGACACGGGGTCGGAGATTTACACCTGTTGGCTTTATTTCCTTTATGGTGTCGCTCTCCCCAACATGTAGCATTACTATTAATACAATTAGTTGTATTTTCTGAGTCCATAGCACTTACCTCCTGGGAAGATGTAGACGACTCGCCCATGGTTGGCGGTAAAACCCGTACTTCTTACTTGAGTCGTAAAATCAGTCTCTACGATCAAATTAAAGCACTGTTTAAAAGAAAAAAAATTGGATTTTTAAACCTTAATTTAAGCTATTTGAACGAACTAAAAATAACCTGTATTCACTTTAACCTCCAATGTCAAAATTAAATTACTATCTGAATTCTTTTATTTTCCTTTTAGCTAATTTTACTATTGAATGAATTATATAAAACAAAAATTATATCTGGGTTTTAATGTAATAAAATATTCGTTTGGAAGAAGAAAAAAAAATTAAAATTAATTAAAAATAGCTATTGATGTGGTATTGAAGGATGAGGTGTTATACTCCCAACTTGAGGTGTTGTATTTTGATGAGTTCTATATTGAGATGTTGTGTGTTGAGGCGTTTTGTACTCAAATATCGTGTTAGGAAATGTGGCCTGTGGTTGTGGTTTAGTAGTTGGGTTAGTAAGCCGGTCACAGTCCGTCTCTGGTGGCAGGGGATCCGTTAAATCACGATGTGAAGTTACCTGTCTTCGGACGTGCAGACTTCTTCTTTGAAGTTCGAGATGAACTGTCCATCCTCTGTAATTTGATGGATGATCTTCGCCGCACAGCGCACACATAGATTGAACAATGTCCCTTCTTTTATGAGGTTCCTCAATTTTAACTTTTGTGTAAGCTAAGTGGGTTATATTGAACACTTCAGCATTGTTTGGAGCTGGCTCAATATTGTTACGGGCTACTGGGTGTAAAATGGACTAAACTATTACTTAATTCAATAATCTAATATTTATTAACAAATTAGAAAGAATACAATGCGATTATTTAAAACAGTTAAATTATTAAACTAACATCAATTTACAGTAACAATATTCTACTAAATGTTATCTAATTTCTAAGATAATATACAAATAATATAAGATATTGCTAATACTAAGTAACTAAACTATTTATATAAATTTGTACAAATACAATAATATTACACTATAGTTTACAATTACAAATTAACACTTACAGTTCGCTAACTAAAGTCCACCGACCGTAAGACTCTCCAAATATGGCAAACTGACCCACAGTTTATTACACTTATTACACGGCCACTAATTATCACTGTTGCTCACTAAGCACTTATTACAGACTGATACTAACTCACTGTAACTCACGCACTATCACTAGTTACCGACTGCTACTCACTGGCTTATTACTTCACTGCTTATTACTGACTCTTATTACTACTCGTCTTAATACTGACTCGTCTTAATACTACTGCCGGCCAGAACAGCTGTCCTTTTTATATAGGCAAGGCCGGTCGGTGTGGGGATTTCTCGGAAGAAGGCCGAGAACCGCCTAGACCGACCCACAAGGATCTACGCCATTCTATAATCCCTTCCGCTTAATCCCATTGTTTGTCTTATCCTCCCAGCCGGTCCGACTTCTTGCTCTGACCGTAACACTGCCCCCTCCTTAAAAGTGCTCTGCCCCAGAGCATAGTCCGGAGAAATCGGGCGGTTATGAGCTTCCCTCGATGGAGACGCATTTCCTTTCCAGGGGTTGAACGTGCACACCAATATGGCGACTCCAGAGTTGGCGAATGTCTGTTCAAGCATGTTCCTAACAACCTTCCACTCCAGGCCGTCATATCCACAGCCCAACTTAGGGATCGCGAGCTTGGTGACACGCAGTCTCAGAAGCTTACTCCGCAAGTCGTCGAGGCTTCGCCGCAGTGCGTCATATGTGGGCTTCTGATCAGTAGCACACTTGGTAACTAAGTAGAACAGGTGTCGTCCTTCGTGCGTATGGTGGAGTGTTTTCCCGACGCTTGGTCCTTGGCGTTCCAGTTCCTCAGTTCCAGCAAACTTCTTCCTGAAGACCGTTGCAATGCCTCGGGAAGTCCTCAGATCTTCGGCGACACAATGGGCCAGAGAATAGTCCGCGGGTAACGAGAAGATATCTCTGTATACTGTCTGAGTTATTCCACGGGAACCTTGTACCTTAGGTTGCGCAACTGATACCTTACTGGTCTCCACGTTGTTGAGATACCTGACTTGCTGGTCTTTTGTCGGGCCATGGTCTCCTTTGTATGGAGCCAGTCTATTAAAATGGACTACCCTGGGTTTTCCTTTTGGCTGCTTCCTGATCCTATAGATGACGTCGTTTATCCTATTGATGATCTCAAACGGGCCATCCCAGGCGTTATGAAGTTTAGGTGAGTAGCCTCGCCTTCTTCGAGGATCATGTAGCCAGACCAAATCTCCAGGTTGGAATCCACCTTTCTCTGCCCTGATGTCGTAACGCTCCTTCATTCTGTCACTGGCTCCCTGGATGTTTGCACGAACCTTCTCGTGGATATTATCCATCCGCTTCCGTAGATTCGTGACGTATTCCTCTCCGTTAACTTCCTCGCCTGGCTTGAACCCGAATTTCAGATCACAAGGCAAACGAAGTTCTCGGCCGAACACCACATTTGCGGGGGTCTGCCCCGTTGCTTCATGGACTGAACTCCGGTAGGCTAACAAGAACAAGTGAAGATACTGGTCCCAGTCTCGCTGATGGTCGGAAACCACTTTAGACAAATATCAACCCATTGTCCTGTTCATGCGCTCCACCATGCCATCCGATTGAGGGTGAAGAGGTGTCGTCCTGGTTTTCCGTATTCCCAGTGCTTCGTACATCCCGGAGAAGACTGCAGACTCAAAGTTTCTTCCCTGGTCAGCGTGAAGTTCCATGGGTACTCCAAACCGGCTGACGAGGTGCTTCACAAGTACGTCTGCAACCGTGACTGCCTCTTGATTCGGAAGGGCATACGCTTCCACCCACTTAGAAAAATAGTCCATGGCCACGAGAATATATCGGTTGCCTTCGTCCGTCACAGGGAAAGGGCCAGCGATGTCGATTGCTATCCTCTCGAACGGTGCTCCCACGTTGTACTTCTTCATAGGGGCCCTCTTTCTTCTTGTTGGCCCGTTAGAAGCCGCACAAGCCGCACAACGCCTGCACCAGTCCAACACATCGTCCTTAAGGTTTGCCCAGTAAAAGCGTTCACGAACTTTTTCCAATGTCCGGTGAACTCCAAGATGGCCGCCAGTTACACCGTCATGTAGTTCCCTAAGCACTTCGGGCACTTTATTCCTTGGAACGATGAGCTGTAGCCTACGCTGATCTCCTTCCGCGTTCTCCAATGCCCGTTTCAGCAGCCCGTTGTCCACTACAATGGAGTTCCATTGGGCCCAGTACGTTTTTACATTCTTCGACATTGGAGCCACATCCTGCCAGGTCGGTCTTCCTCGCCCCGATATTTTCCATTCCTTTATTTGTTTTAAGTCCGGGTCCTCGTCTTGCGCCTTTGACACCTCTGCGTCCTGCCAACTGTCGATAACAACCGTTGTCCTCAATACTGATGCCTGCTTTTCTTCTTGTCGGGAACAATGCCTGCATTCTTCATCTTCACATGGTCTTCTTGACAGCGCATCCGCATTCCTGTGGCTCGCTCCAGAACGATGAGCAGATTCAAAATCGTACTCTTGAAGGCGCTCGATCCACCTGGCCACTTGTCCCTCCGGTGACTTGAATCGCAGCAGCCACATTAGAGCCGCGTGGTCCGTTCTCAGCAGGAACCTTCTTCCGTATAGATATTTATGGAAGTGCTCTATGGATTTTACTACTGCCAGAAGCTCTTTCCTTGTGACACAGTAGTTGCGCTCCGGAGCTGAGAGTGCCTTGCTGAAATATCCAATCACCCTTTCTTCTCCGTCTTGGAGCTGAGAGAGGACACTTCCTATGGCGATGTTGCTGGCATCTGTGTCGAGTATGAACTTGCCCTCGGGACGTGGATAGCACAGAATAGGAGCACTACTCAATTTTCTCTTCAGCTCCTCGAAGGATGCCTGGCACTCGTGGTCCCAATGGAAAGTCCTTTTCTCCTCGGTAAGCCTGGTAAGAGGTTTTGCGATGTCAGCAAATCCTTTCACGTACCTCCGGTAATAGGTGCAGAGCCCGAGAAAACTTCTCACCTGGTGCTTATCTCGAGGTACTGGCCAGTCGGTGATCGCTGCTATCTTCTCTGGGTCAACAGCAACTCCGTTGTCTGACACAATATGCCCCAGGTAGTTGACTTGCCTTCGGAAGAGATTACACTTCTTCGGGTTCAACTTTAGGTTCGCTGCACGCAGTCGTTCGAAGACCTTCTCCAGATTCTTCAGATGGTGAGCGAAGGACTTTCCCAGCACAATGATGTCGTCTAGGTACACCAGGCATACTTCCCAAGAGAGACCTCTTAACACGTTTTCCATCAGCCTCTCGAATGTGGCAGGAGCATTGCAAAGCCCGAACGGCATTACTGTAAACTGCCAGAGCCCAGTGCCAATTGAAAACGCCGTCTTCTCTTTATCTTCAGGTGCCAATCCAACCTGCCAATATCCACTGCGGAGATCCAAGGTAGAGAAGAGTTTACACCCCTCCAGGGTGTCCAGCGTATCGTCAATCCTGGGAAGCGGATAACTGTCCTTCTTGGTGACGTTGTTTAGAAGACGGTAGTCTACGCAGAACCTTGTCGTTCCGTCTTTCTTCTTCACCAATACGACAGGAGACATCCAGGGGCTACTTGAAGGCTCAATGACACCATCAGCTGCCATCTCCTTAATAATCTCCTCGGCGTCCTCCCGTTTAGCTAACGGCAGCCTCCGCGGGACCTGTCGGATAGGCTTTGCATCCCCAGTGTTAATCCTGTGCTGGACGATATCCGTTCTACCCCGTGGTCCTGGGCCGATCTCGAAGACGTCATGCCATCGGGTAATCATGTTTTTTACCTCCTCGCTCTGTTCAGGTGAGAGGTCGCGACATGATTCATCCACAAATCCTTTTAGTTCCTCTGGGAGTCCTCGAAGCTCGGTGGGATGACGTTGCAGCTGACGAACCACTGAGGTAGCGGTGGTACACTCCCCGACCGGTGTTCCTTTCTTTAGCGTTACCGGGAAGCTGTTCAGGTTCATTAGCCGAATTGGAGTGGTAGGTCCGATCTTGATGAGAGCCCTAGCAACCAGTACGCCGCGCCCGATCTCTAGTTCTTCGTGCCTTCCGGGTTCAACTAGTACACATTGACCCGCGGGTAGATGGCCTTCGACCGTCCCATGCGTCACGATTTGGCTCCGTGCCGGTAAAGTGGTGTCTTCTGGTAGCAGCACTCGTGCGCAGAAGTCCTTTTCCTGCCGAAGTATGACTTCCTCGTCTCCCAGCGTCATCACACCTCTCGACATATCCAGCTTGATCCCGTATGCGATCATGAAGTCCATGCCCAATATAACATCTTCATCGATCTCTGCCACGAGAGCGCGGTGCTGCAGATGTTGATCCCCGATGTGGAAGGTGGCATCTGTCTCCCCGTAGACCTTGGCTGGCTGTCCCGTTGCAGTCCGTAATGCCCAAGTTGTTGGTAAGATCTTCTCAGCTGGAAGTGTCTTGGAGTTCAAGATTGTCATGCTCGCGCCGGTATCCACTAGAAGGCTTCGCAGCTGCCCGTTCACCATCCCATCAACGTAGAAGCTGTTTGTCCTGCTTCCTATTGACGCAACTCTGATGGCCTTCCTGGGGGCTTTGACGTTACGGGTTGGACACTTGCTTTTAGGGTGTCCAAGCTGGCCGCAGCCCCAACAGCGTATCTCCTTCTTATGGGTCCTGAGAGCATCCAACACTTTGGTCACTATGTCCTCGATGCTAGGGACCACATTAGGTTCCGCTTCTGCTGCTCGAATTCGCGCATGGCCCCGTACAGACTGTCTGACAGCTTCAAACTCCATGGCCTGAGATAATGCGTCTCCCAACGTTTTCGGCCGGGCGAGCTTCACCGCTTGTTGTGTCTCTGGGTCCCGAAGTCCATCCAGGAATTTGTCGACAGCCAAACTCTCGTAGACATAGTCAGTGACCGATGGGTAGGCGTTCCTCACCAGCCGGGCAATATCCGCTTCAAACTCCTGCAGCGTCTCGTCGTCCTTCTGGACCCTGTTTCTTAACTGTGAGCGATATAGCTGGTCCATGTGGCGGTGTCCGAAACGCATTTCCAGTCTTCTAATCAGTTTCCCGTAGTTGGACCGCTCCGACATGGGCATTCCCTGCAGCACTCTCAAAGCGTCTCCACGCAAGGCCAGGCACAACGCTGAAGCTTGGGTCTCCTGTGACCACCCGTGGATCGAAGCCGCTGTCTCGAAGAGAGTCATGTAGTCCTCCCACGGCGTCTTTCCGTCGAATACTGGAATGGTGTTGTGAGCTGGTGGCGTCCCATTATTGGCGGGCAGAATGGTTTTATGAAGACTGACTTCGGGGGAACGGTCGGTGTCGTTCATCGGTGGGTTGCTCATACGTCCCTCTAGAGCTTCTACTCTTTGCCTAAGTTTGCTTTCAACTGAATTCAATTTTTCTCCTAACCTAGATTCTACATCAGCTACTTTTATATTTACATCGGCTAACTTATTATCTACATTAGCTAACTTATTACCTACATTAGCTAGCTTATTATCTACATTTTCCATTAACTTAGTCTCTAATGTGCCTAACTTAGACTCTAATGTATCCATTAAATCATTTTTTACAGTACCTAGCTCATTTTTAACAGTTCCTAAATCATTCTGTAAATTACCTAGCTTATTTTCTACATTGCCTAGTTCATTTTTAACAGTACCTAATTCATTTTTAACAGTGCTTAACTCATTACCAAGCTTATTTTCTACATTGCCTAATTCATTTTTAAAAGTTGCTGACAACTTGCTTAAATCAGTTTCAAACAGAACGTCATCTGGATTTTCCCCTAACTCTACAAAAAATTGACGCAAGCGATGTTGCAGTACACTTTTATTTCCGGAAGAATCCAGATCACGTTCTTCTAATTCCCGTTTTAAATCCGCAACTTTTAAATCCATCAATTTAAGACTTTGAGAAGCCATTTTTCAAACAGTAGCCCAATTATTACAAAATGCAAGACAAAATAACAATTACACAAGATCCCACTTCTGACACCAATTTGTTACGGGCTACTGGGTGTAAAATGGACTAAACTATTACTTAATTCAATAATCTAATATTTATTAACAAATTAGAAAGAATACAATGCGATTATTTAAAACAGTTAAATTATTAAACTAACATCAATTTACAGTAACAATATTCTACTAAATGTTATCTAATTTCTAAGATAATATACAAATAATATAAGATATTGCTAATACTAAGTAACTAAACTATTTATATAAATTTGTACAAATACAATAATATTACACTATAGTTTACAATTACAAATTAACACTTACAGTTCGCTAACTAAAGTCCACCGACCGTAAGACTCTCCAAATATGGCAAACTGACCCACAGTTTATTACACTTATTACACGGCCACTAATTATCACTGTTGCTCACTAAGCACTTATTACAGACTGATACTAACTCACTGTAACTCACGCACTATCACTAGTTACCGACTGCTACTCACTGGCTTATTACTTCACTGCTTATTACTGACTCTTATTACTACTCGTCTTAATACTGACTCGTCTTAATACTACTGCCGGCCAGAACAGCTGTCCTTTTTATATAGGCAAGGCCGGTCGGGGTGGGGATTTCTCGGAAGAAGGCCGAGAACCGCCTAGACCGACCCACAAGGATCTACGCCATTCTATAATCCCTTCCGCTTAATCCCATTGTTTGTCTTATCCTCCCAGCCGGTCCGACTTCTTGCTCTGACCGTAACAATATCCATTCAGAAGAGTGGGAGGGGTCCTTTCGACCTTGGGTGTATTACATTATTGATAACGCGAATAGTGAATCCTTTTCTCTCAAGATCATAAAATCATATCATGAGGTATGATGACAGACTGGTAGGCCTTCCATCTCCACTCTGTTTCTGTATTAAATTTTGGAGAAGAAAATGGGCCAGGTGTTAAAAAATATAATTCCTAAAATAGTGATAAACTATTTATTAGAAACATCTTGAATATTAATTGACTTTATATTTGTATATATGAAGAGAAAAATGGTCCGGTTCGAAACATGTGACCTACATTACAAGCCCTAAAGAAGACCTCCAATGTAGGATGGAACGTTGGTTTTTATATAAATAAATTATCACTGTTTAATGTTTTTTCTGGCTTCCGCCCGGGCCATTTTCAACCCTTATTTATTAGAAACGTTTCAAACAACAATGCGGGTCTTCTTCAAGGCTAACCAATCATAACAGTCTGCTGGTCATTAAATTTTGTTTAATCGGTTCAAAGCCTGGAATTCTTTATCAACTTAAAAACTTATCGACTTTCTGCTGTTTCTCACCACTTCAAGCTCCTTTAAGTTCTTAGCCATGTAGTACTGCTTTTTTTACAAAGATGTGAATAAGAAATAGAAACAGTCATTTTACTAATGGTGAGATATGATGTGATTCCTCCACTTGCTTTAGGAGTTCCTTCTTCCACAACTTCCTTGAGATCTTTGTTCCCGATTGATGTTCGAGGTCATCCATGGAATAGATTACTAACAAAGAAAATTTTGAAAACCAAAAAGTGGTGTAAGAGGATATTTATTAATGAGTATCATTTACGTAGAGCAAAATTATAAACAACTTGTTACAGTTTTTATAATTAAATGATTTAAAAAATTACTGTGGCAGTGAATATCGTAATTGAAGTCCGATTTCATTGATTTTGATTTTATTATGGTTTTATTCTAGTTATATATTTTGAGTATAAGCATCATAAATACACTACATAAATTTTAAAAAAACATACACTTTGAATATATAGTATGACCAATATTCACAACAAGCAACACAGTTCTATCCAAAACTTCTTTTTGCTCTCATAGAAAATTTAAACAATTGAATCATATGACTGCTGAGGAAAATGGTTCACATTTATAATCTCGAAATATTAAATTCATAAAGTTTGTAGAAATTATACCTTTTTTGAGATTATTAAACCATAAATTTATGTCATTTTGCCCTTAACTGGGCAGTTTTTTTCGATTAAAAAAAATATTCCTAATATTATTATTACTATCGAAATTACTTCTTTTTATCTCAAACATAATTTTAGACTAAATTTGTTACCTTTGTAGCACTTTTGTAAACAGTTAACTCATTCTCTTAAGAATTACAATATAAAAAGTTAAATACATATTTTTTCTTTAATTTCATTCCTATTCAAAACAAAGGATATACATAAAATGAAAAATTGGTGTTTAAATAATGGGTTTCAACTTTGAAAAAATATAAAAACAATATCAGTAACAGAGAAAAAGGGGTATTGAAATAAAGGTAATTAAAAAAACAAAACAAGAAAATTTGTATGGTTTATTACTAGACATCAAAAATGTACATAAATGCCTCTCAGTTTGGCAATAAAAATTTCTTTTCAACAACTTTATGGCACAAGAATATAACACGCTCACATACAGATAGCACGCTCACAGTCCATTTTAAGACGAATGACTAGCCTAATCAATGTTAAGGTATTTACTCCATTGGGACAATTGTAATTAACCTGTACCGTTGGCGTAAACATGACTGGGGTTTGAGTAACATGAAACAAATACATTCTCTTAACACTACCGCAACCAGCGAATAACCTCACTTTTTATCACAATCTTACTCAATCAAATATACAAAACCATATTTCTACAAAATTTACAATTAATAATTTTTTTTTGCACGAAAGCCGTTTTTGAGTTTTGCGCTTAGCATTAGTATTCTAGAGTTTTTCTATTATTTGCATTATAGTAGAGATTAAATACTTAAATTTAAATACATACTTTTTTTTTATAACTGCATCTGTTCACAAAACTAATTCGAAAATTATGTTTAAGTATATTTGAGTTTTCATACAATCGCAACCACACTAATTACTTTTATATACCTATTTTATATTTCATGATAAAACTCAATCACAAAATATTAAAACAATTCAACAGTTGCTAGGAAATCATACGAAATAATATATTTATTTTTAAGAGAAGCGAGAGGATGGTTGACTGGAAGATAGACGTTAGGAAGAAAATAGTTGGGGGTGCATTCAAATAAAAACATATTTAATTATGTGCCGACGTTTCGACCCACTTTGTGGGTCATCTTCAGGGCTAAGAAAGAAAAACAGACAAAATAACAGAACTATAAAAATACATTGCAGACTTTTATTTTTATAGTTCTGTTATTTTGTCTGTTTTTCTTTCTTAGCCCTGAAGATGACCCACAAAGTGGGTCGAAACGTCGGCACATAATTAAATATGTTTTTATTTGACTGCACCCCCAAATATTTTCTTCCTTATTTTTAATTTTTACTAATTTTATATTTTTATTTTTAGATATCCATTTTTAGACATTCAAGAAGAATAGAGAACAAAGAAGAAAAGAACAAAGAAGAAAAGAAGAATTTCGAGATATGGCGGAACTACCATATGTTCAGGTAATTCTTTTAATTTAATTAATTTTAAGGTGAAGAAAAGTATTGTAAAAGTACTGAGCACAAGCGCAGTACTAAGGGTACCAACTACAAAACGAACTTCACAGAAATAGAATTGAAATCACTTGATTATTTGGGATAAGGGTTAATGGTTTTTTTTATACGAATAATGGTTATTTCATCGAACCACACAAGGGAGGTTACAGAAGGCCTTATTTTATAAACTTTCAGTTGATTAGTTGAAATATAATTTATTCTTTAGTTAATAAGGTGGTTTAATAGGGCTAAACTGATTGCATTAGCAGGGAGCTATTCCTCAGCTACTGGATTCAGTGATGCGAACCATCCACTATAAAAAATGGGTAACGAAACCACAGGCAGAACCTCATGGGTGGTTTGGAATCCTGCCTATCTCCTAGGTAAGTATTTTCTTCTTCTTTTACCTCCTCCAAGTTCCATTCTGCTTCGAGTTGTTCTAACCTAGGATCTGCATTTTTCTCTGCAGTCATAACGAAGGTCTAAACACGTATTAAAATGAGTATTTCCTCTAGAATTTTACGCTCTGGGACCAAATCGGGGATGTTTGGCGTTGAAATCTCCCCCGTATAAAAATGTGGGTCCTAAAGTGAAGAATATGTTGCTAAGCATCACCTGGGAAACTCGTTCCCTAGTGGGACAATATGCACTAGCTATAGAAATACTGCAGTGATTAATTTCAATTTAAATCGCTGTTAATTGAATTTCGGGTAAGGCTGTGATTTTTAAAGGGTAGTGATAAAATGAACGTTTCACAATTACTGCAGAACCTCCACGGACAGCACCGCTTGGATGGTTAGTACGGTATATGGTACCCGGCAACTATGGCCATTTACAAAGGCGTGGTCTTGGGTATCCTGAGGAGCCGTAACCTCACGCAACCGCAGAAGAGGAGGCTGGCGACCATCCAGAGACTGGGTCTGTTGAGAGTTTCTAAGGCCTATAGGACGGTGTCACACGAGGCGGTGCAGGTGCTGACCGGAGCGATGCCTCTGGACCTCATCCTCAGGGAGGACGCCCTGAAATATGAGGTGAAGAGGCAGGGGCTTTGCGGCGCTCCCGGAGGGACTCCGAGAGAGGATCGGCGAGACCCCTAACAGATGGAAGAAGATATTGAGGGAGGACTCGATTGACGAGTGGAAACGGACGGTGGGTGGGAAGCCAGAAGGGCTCAACCTTGAGGAAGTTCTTCCCCACCGTCCGGTCGAGATTGGCGGCTACATGGGTCCTCCCGGACTACTGGGTCTCGCAGATCCTCACAGGACACGGCGGGTTCCGGGGTAAGCTCAGCGAGCATAGGAGAGAGATCGATCCCCGGTGCCCGGATTGTGGAGTCCCTGAGACTGCGGAGCACGTAGTGCTCTCCTGCACCGCGATGCGTATTGTCGCGGAATACGGGTTTTTTCGCCCTCGCCGAGGATGACTTCCCCCGGTTGATAGAGAAGGAGAACTACCCCTTTTTCCGGGAGTTCATCTACGGGTGGAAGGAAGTGGTAGGGCCTGCACACTTCACCATTAGCAGGGTCCGGCCCCTCGGTGAGCCACCAGACGAGGCCCCAGAAGAGGATCCAGCAGATGAGCCAGACGGGGAACCCCCCTCCCCCCCTCCCGGAGGAGGGAGATGGAGTAGAGGACCGGACGGATGCGGCGGACCAGGAGGGCTGGACGGCATCCGGACGGATGGAGACTTAAGGTGCTGCCCCAACAGTAAGGTGCACATACGTGCACTGGGCAGCACCACAGAAAGTCAAAAAATTAATGTTCCCATAAATTAAATGGTAACCCCCCCGATGATGTAAATGTTTAAATAAATAATGTTTAAATAAAAGAGTTATTTCTGGCAGTGGTGGGCGTGCGTAAACCCAGCGTATTAGCCCGCCACGGCCAAAACCCGTTTGCCAGATATGTCAGGTAGGGAGAAAAAAAAAAAAAAAAAAAAAAAAGGTTAGTACGGTATACGCGTCCGGTCCCATGGTGGGCGCCTGCCCTGACGCTCCTCAAGAGGGAGTATTACTGGGCCAGGCGCCGGTACCAGGAGTACAGGGAAGAGGAAAGGAGACTTGCACTCCGACAGGAATCCAAAGCAAGGTATAGGTATATACCGAAACGGCGTGCGTCGCCAGAAGAAGGAATCCTGAGACGATTTTATCGTCAAGGAGTCTGAGAAGAATCCCTGGGGTATCCCGTACAGGGTGGCACTGGGAAAGGTGAAGCCGCTAACTATGATGGCGGCTATCAGAGTTGGAGATGGCCAGGCGACCACCCTGGAGGAGACTGCAATGATGTATATAGATTTTACATGATCCGTCCCAGGATAAGGAAGAAGACAGATTGGTGAGGCAGGGAGCAGGGAGTGTCCAATACATGAGAGGGAGTCCCAGAGGCTGGCACGAAGGACCCGCTATGACTGAGGAACTGCGGGTCCTCCAGTTAAACATGGGGAGGTAGTGCTTCGGCTTTCATTGAGGAAGGACCTATGATAGTCGAGCTCCTGAGGATTATCCCCTCCACGAATAGAGAAATCTGAAGTTGCCTTCCAACCGCCTCAGAGGTGAGTCCAGTTTTTCCCCCTGTCCGTGTTTAATCGCGACCTGGAGGTAAAGTGTTGTGCTGGTTGAATCCCGAGGGACACTAGTGCGAGTCGGGATTCCCAGGGAACTAGAGAGCTTACACAATTAATTTAATATTAATTGTGAAGCCCGGTGTATGTATGTGTGTATGTTTATATAGATAGTGCGGTTAATTAGGGATTAAGGTGAAAGTTTTTGCTTGCCCCCTAAATTATTTAGTGTGGGTAACCTAAATCCAAATTTGGTTAATAACCGATAGACCGGGAAAAAGTTTTTAAAAAAAACCCATAGATTTGCGTAATAAAGTACGCAAACAACGAAAAAAAATGGATCTCGATAGAGATAAGAAAGTGGGGAGAAAACCAATAGGTAATAAGGAAGAGGCCAAAAAAGTAATATTGGGACCTGAAAACCCCACAAAAGAAGAGGAAAAAAACAAAATGGCGGCCGAAAGCAAAGGAAGCCCAATGGACGTGCAAGAATCAAGACAGAGATCGACAGGCAAAGGGGAACCTAGCCGAATGATGAGGTCCGATCAGAGGGTCACTGGAGAGGCGGGCCCAAAAACGTTCATGGAGTTCACCAGCTGTAGTGACACGAACGATGGAAAGGAATCAGATGGGGCTCAAATCTTTAGCCCCAAATCCAAGAAAAAGAAGAGGCCGAGGGAGGCAACTCCCCCCCTCCTCCCATGCCAGGATAGCCCAGGGGAAAAGGCAAGAGAGGTCCAGGAAAGGATGAGGAACTACCTCGAAAGGGCTAAAAACTCCATTTCGAAGGAGAAACAAGAGTACATTAATGGTAGTGTTGCCGCATTGCGCGATATCATCCTCGGACTAAAGGCAGAAAGGAAAACAATTCCAACATTGGTGAAACATGTTGTAAGAGAGGTGTTGTGTATGGAGGAACTCCATGAGATGGTGGCTGAAAAGAAATAGTAGCCCCAAAAATAGGTTAGCGGACGGGCGCAGAAGCCAAGAAGGGAGGCCCCCAAGCAACCAGAACCAGGAACGTCAAGGACAGGCAGGATGTATGATGGAACGCCTCCGGCACCGATGCCACAAAGGGCAAGAGGTGCGGAGATGTGTAGAGGCACTAATATGGATACGAAGGATGAGACAGAGGTAGAATTTACTAAGGTAATGAGTATGAAGAACAGGAGGAAAGGGGGAAAGGGTAAGGAAGATGAGAATCCGAACCCTCTTCTGGATGTATGTATAAAGAAACCAAAGACGATGGCAGAGATAGTGAAGTCTCTGCCATCAAAACCAAGTAATGTGATTGCACCGTTCTACATTACAATCGGAGCCGTGGGGAAATCATCAATGGAAGTTATAGAACAGCTCCCGTCACCGACGGAGCTGGGTATTGACGTCAAATTGATAAGAGCCACAAAGGCCGATGGAGTATTGGTCCGAGTTGAGGACAGGAGTGCCGGGGAGAAAATAGTTAACTGGCAGAAATTAAAAGAGAATGGCCTTGAGGCTAAGGCTGCCCGAAGAAGGTGGCCGAGGATGGAAGTTAGAGGAGTTCCATCTGCATGGAACGAATCGAAACTAAAAGAAATAATAAAAGAAAGGGTAAGAGCTAAAGGCATAGAGGTCGAAGATGAACAGCTGCGTATTTTATACGGGAGGCAAGATAGAGCAGTGTTTACCAAGACCTGGGTGATCGAGTTGGATCCCCAGATTAGGTACGCCCTGCACAGTGAGGAAGTGGTAGTCGGAGGATGGTGGACCCTCACCTTCCTGGACTCCCTTGACGCCCCAATATGCCTGCAATGCCTAGGATATGGGCACTCAAGGGCAACATGTACAGTACAAGGAATCACATGCAGGTGGTGTGCGCCAAGGAATTTAGCCAAGGAATGCCCCAATAAGAAGGCCGGCGAAAGACCCACCTGCAGCAATTGCAGAAAGGAAAACTTAACAAATATAAGGCACAAGGCTGGTAGCCGGGAATGCCAAGTACATTGTACGGAGTCCCAACAATTAGCGAAAAGGACGGAATACTAAACACAGAGTGCCTAGTCAAAGGGACGAAGATATGAAAAAGGATAAGGTGCAGTTCTAAGGTGCACAACCGTGCACCGGACTGCACCATAGTTGCTGTTTAATAAAGTATTTTAAAATAAAATTGGTAAGAGTTACCTAGTGTGGTAAACCCCCACACAAGGTAAAAACCTGTATGCCATCTATGGCAGGTAAGGTAGAAAAAAAAGAAAAAAAAAAGTTAAACATGGGGAGGCGACGCATGGTGGTAGAGGAGATGAGGTCCCTCTCCCACCGATACGATATTATGGCGGTCCAGGAGCCATGCTGCCGAAGAAATATGGTCAAGAGCTTTGGTCTCACGTCGAGGGTGATAGCACTGGGCAGTGCAGAGAGGAGGCCCAGGGCTGCTATAGTTATTACTAACCAGACCCTCGACGTATGTAGAGGTATGACCTTCGCGTTAACATCGGCATACCTCTCCGACAGGACCAACATAGAGGAAGGTATTGGGGCCATGCAAGGAGTGGCTGCTGCACACAGGAATTTAATTGTAACGGGCTGAAGAAAAATTTTATTTAAATAAAATTTAGTTAATGTGCATTAATTGCAGATTTCAGTTCAATGCTATAAATGTTAGCGAATGTTATATTTAATTAGCCATTTCTTTTAATTAGAACACTTTGAATGAAAGTAATCTGTGTTACGAATTGTACTCTAATATTTGCGATCCAAAAGAAGTCTTTTTGATCTGTTGAAGTCAAGAGTTTATTATTAGTTTTACGTATTTTAGAGAATGATTAGCATTTAGTTGCTTCTTTTCATTAAGATGTTTTTGAAAGATTTTAGGTTTTAAGGATTTTAATATATATGTATATGTTATCCCATGCCAAATAAGATTTGATAATGTTATTTCTTCTTGTGACTAATAACATAATTTTTCTTTTTGTATATGGTTTTGGTTAAAGGCATTGTAGTTCCTTAACATTTAGTTCAGATATATTTTATTAAATATGAATTTTTATTAGAAGATTCTTGTCTGCTTGCGGACGCCAAGTCATCAGTCTGACACAGGTCTGACTCAGCATTTCCGCTCCCTTCGAGTCGATCTGAGGCAATATTTAAAAAGTTTAATTCAATTCGCGAGTGCTTGGGATAATTATGACCACCAGATGGCACCACCTCACTGATCCCCGGATAAGAATGTTGACGTTGCTCGGATAAGCCTTCAAATACCCAGCCGTTTTTCCTCTCGGGGAGAGTGGAGCAGTGAAGACGGGCTGAGATAGAGCCACTGCCCGGCGGGCAAGGTGGGTGTCTCCTGACTGGAGATGGGGCTGAAGACGACTGGAAGCCGTGGAAGATTCGGGTGTCCGGAACAGAAGAGAGGAAGGTAAGAGATTTCCTCGTTACGGTAATCGGACTAGGCTTGGGGTGAGGCCGGAAGGTGGTCAGTTGAAGATAGAGCCAGTTATATATTTTATTTTTCATTCGTCGCGTTTGGCCACAAGACAGATAGGAATCTTTTCTTTTCGCATTAGTGCACCCAGAATTATGTGTAGATAATTATCAAGTTATGTGGAAATTGTTAATTTTATTACTGATTATAAGGTAATGAGTATTGATGGGGAATGTTTAAGTTATAATTAGTATTAGTGCATATGTTTATTATTGTAGATGATGGAGAGGATTATTGTTGTAGACGAGGGATCGAGTTATGTGGAAATTGTTAATTTTATTACTGATTATAAGGTAATGAGCATTGATGGGGAATGTTTAAGTTATAATTAGTATTAGTGCATATGTTTATTATTGTAGATGATGGAGAGGATTATTGTTGTAGACGAGGGATCGAGTTATGTGGAAATTATTAATTTTATTACTGATTTTGAGGTAATGAGTATTGATGGGGAATGTTTAAGCTGTACGTAGTATTAGTGCATTTGGTTATTATTATTGATGAGGGATATGATTACTGTTATAGAGGATAGATCGAGTTTTGTTTGTAAATTATTATTTTGTTAGTGCTGTTATTGACGGTGCATCTTATGTTACATTAAAAGTTTTAGTTTTCCAGTTGACTGAGAATTTCTGTTTAAATTGTAATAATTATTTTATTAATCCCTTACTAATGAATGAATCTGTAATTGTTATTTTATTAATGCCTTATCAAGAATAGATAAATGTAATTTTTATTTCAATATAATGCCGCTTCATTTATGTTAGATAAATGTTTTGGGGTTTATTTCTTCACCCAGTTTCCCTTATGTGTCCTCGATTATATCCTGTCCTCTCCCAGCCCCTTTCAGGTGCCCCCGCGGGTAACATAATTATCTGCTCTGACACCAACGCCTGGAACACGGTATGGGGGTCCGCTAGATCAGATCGGCGATGTCAGGGTAAGAGGTAGCTACTACGAGGTGGAAAGACGAAGAGAGAGAGGGTGCCCACAAGGGTCGGTCCTCGGGCAGGCCCTGTGGAAGCTCGTGTTTGATCAGTTGCTGGGTGAGCTAGAAGACGAAGGGTTCCTTGCCACGGCCTACGTCGACGACCTGGCAGTCCTAGTGACCGAGAAAAGCAGAGCCAGATTGAAGACTCAAGCGGAGAGATGCGCCAGACTCGTAGCGGAATGGTGCGTGAGGCGGAAGTTGACTATGGCCGCAGGCAAGACCCAGGCCATACTCCTAAGAGGCTCCACCGACAGGGCTCACCCTATCATACTGCAGATTCAGGGAGAGAGAGTTAGGCTGGGTGAGGAGGTGACATACCTCGGCGTGAGGTTCAGAAGGAACTTCGACGCCACCCCTCACCTAGCATACCTGAAAGATAGGGTGACCCTGTCACTTAACGGACTTGGAAGAATAGGGGGTGCTTTCTGGGGCCTCAGGTACCCGGCAACCATGACCATTTACAAAGGCGTGGTGTTGGGTATCCTGAGGTACGCATCCCCTGCGTGGAGCCGTAACCTCACGCAACCGCATAAGAGGAGGCTGGCGACCATCCCGAGACTGGCTCTGCTGAGAGTTTCTAAGGCCTACAGGACGGTGTCGCACGAGGCGGTGCAGGTGCTGACCGGAGCTATGCCCCTGGACCTCGTCCTCAGGGAGGACGCCCTGAAATATGAGGTAAAGAGGCAGGGGCTTGCGGCGCTCCCGGAGGGACTCCGAGAGAGGATCGGCGAGACCCCTAACAGATGGAAGAGTATAGTGAGGGAGGACTCGATTGACGAGTGGAACAGACGGTGGGTGGGAAGCCAGAAAGGCTCGACCTTGAGGAAGTTCTTCCCCACCGTCCAGTCGAGATTGGCGGCGACGTGGGTCCTCCCGGACTACTGGGTCTCGCAGATCCTTACAGGACACGGCGGGTTCCGGGGAAAACTCAGTGAGCATAAGAGAGAAATCGACCCCCGGTGCCTTACCTGTGGAGTCCCTGAGACTGCGGAGCACGTAGTGCTCTCCTGCACCGCGATGGAAGGACACCGAGCCAGGTTGTCGAGAAAAACCGGGATCTTCGTCCTCGCCGAGGAGGACTTCCCCCGTTTGATGGAGGCTGACAAATATCCCTTCTTTAAGGACTTTGTCTACGGGTGGAAGGAAGTGGTCGGGCCTGCTCATTTCACGATTAGCAGGGTCCGGCCCCTCGGCGAGCCACCAGACGAGGTGCCACCAGACGAGGAGCCAGGCGGAGAACCACCCCCGGAGGAGAGGGATGGAGATGAGGACCGGACGGATGCGGCGGACCAGGAGGGCTGGACGGGATCCGGACGGATGGAGCCTTAAGGTGCTGCCCCAACAGTAAGGTGCACATCCGTGCACCGGGCAGCACCACAGGGAAAAAAAAAAGAAAAGATTATTTATTGGCAGTGGCGGGCGTGCGTAAACCCAACGCATCAACCCGTCACTGCCGAGAACCCCCCAGCAATGGCAGGAAGGGGGCCCAAAAAAAAAAAAAAAAAAAATGATCAGATCGGCGAGGAGAGAGCCTTGGCGGTAGTTTCGAAATAATCTCCTCCCTGCACAACCGTTCTTCTTGTTATGTTCAAGAACTCTCTCATTTATTGGGCCTAAGACTCTTCATGGAATGTAGTGGTACAGGTATTTAACATTCGCCATTTCAGGCAGCTTCACACTTTCGCTCTATGTTTCCAATTAAAACAAGACACACACGACTATTTTAAGACCTAGTTGGTATTACGGAGTAGAGCGTTTGGGCTCTTCCTCGTCTTCATGTTCCCTTAAATTACCATAGATGAGCTGGTAATCTTCCTTCAGGCATTCTTTTCAAATGCCCATACCATTTCAGGAGTTTTTCTCAATATTTTCCAGAATGGTTCTTTCATCCTCCATTTTTTCTCTGATTTTTCTCTGAAACTCCCATAACTGGTATCTAACTCCGGGCACTACAGATCAGTAGCTCCAAGCTGTATAAGCCTAGCAACCCATTTATCATCACTGTAAAATTTGATATATTTATTTTACTATTTTAGATCTATATGTAGACATGAATACCTTAGATCCCCGCAAAGGCTATTTTGTTCTTACCAAGTACCCCTACCACTTCTTCTTCCAGCCAAAACACTGACTGATTGATATTTCTGTTATAGCAGACTTAATGACTCTTAAATAGTCTTATAAAGGCTTGAAGTTTTCTTATAATGTGTATAATTAACTACTTATAAATAATGACTCGATTAAATATCTTGTCACTTAGAAGAATTTCGTTTAGTCCTATCATCATTATATCTGACGAAATCATTTTATAGGCTTTCTAGTATTTTTTTTTAGTACTTAGAGTCTAAAAACTTTTTGTTTCACATATTTCAACCTAATGAAGAAAAAGCCTACCAGTCTGTAATCAGAAATCTTCATTATTTCACACCTCATGATATGATTTTATGATCTTGAGAGTAAAGGATTCACAGTTCGCCTTATTAATAATGTAATACACCCAAGGTCGAAAGAACCCCTCCCACTCTTCTTTGTGGATATTGAGCCAGCTCCAAACGATGCTGAAGTGTTCAATATTACCCACTTATATCTTACACAAAAGTTAAAATTGAAGAACCTCATAAAAGAAGGGACATTGTTCAATCTATGTGTGCGCTGTGCGGCGAAGATCATCCATCAAATTACAGAGGATGGACAGTTCATCTCGAACTTCAAAGAAGAAGACTGCACGTCCGAAGACAGGTAACTTCACATCGTGATTTAACGGATCCCCTGCCACCAGAGACGGACAGTGACCGACTTACTAAGCCAACTACGAAACCACAACCACAGGCCACATTTCCTAACACAATATTTGAGTACAAAACGCCTCAACACACAACATCTCAATATAGAACCCATCAAAATACAACACCTCAAGTTGGGAGTATAAAACCTCATCCTTCAATACCACATTACCCTCCACATTCAAACGAACTTCCTAAATCGCCTCAACATAAAACATCTCAAAACAGAACACCTCAGTACACAATGCCCCAATACACAACGTCTCAATATAGAACTCATCAAAATACAACACCTCAAGTTTTGAGTATAAAACCTCATCCTTCAATACCACATTACCCTCCACATTCAAACGAACTTCCTAAATTCCCAATTCCTCATCCACAATCTAGTACTCCAGACATCTCACCTCAATTCATTCTTAAATGATTTTTAATCGATGATAAATCCCCTTATCACATTACTTACTAGGCTTGTAACTAAATTCATTCCTAATGTTACAATACTAAGTAGTGTGATGTTTGAAAAAACAATACAAGATCAGTCTCAAGACAGTTGTCCGGTGAGAAGGTTGTTACTCTACTTGCTACTCAACACTTTGATTTGTCGCCAATCTCTACACCTTCTTCATCTTCTCAAATCTCACCAGTAAAACTGTTTGTTTATTTTCACCTCACCTTGGACTTACCGGTAAGAGACATTTAGTTATTTCTACTCCTCATCATATCGAATTATCGTCTCATCATCTTCAAGAACTCACCTCAAACTTTTCAAGAACTTAGTTATTTTTCTTTATTCACTGACTATCAATATTTTTTGTTTTAAAACCCATTCTTTTTTTATTAAATAAATTATTTCAAGTTTGTTTTTGTAAAACTAATTAATTGTAAGTGCTTCTTGCATTCTCTTTTTCATAATTTTTATTTACTTTTTAAATCACTTCTTTATTGTAATTCCTTAGGTTTATATGTGAACATTCATATTTTTGCAATTGTTCTCTCTTTTATTTTTACATTATATATCCATTATTTACTCATTTTGTATTTTCCTTCCTTTGTATTCAATTGATGAATTCTTTTATAGCCTTAATTTATATATTTGGGAAATAGATTTATCAGGGTTTTTCCTGAATTCACAACCGGCAAATTCGCTCGGATAGAAGGTTAGCAAATTATTATTAGGAGCCCCTTCTTCTAGGGGGGGGGGGTTCCATATAATTATTGGGGTACATTAAATTAAAATTTCTTTGGTGCTGCCCGATGCACGGATGTGTACCTTACTGTTGGGGCAGGACCTTCAAGCCTCCTGGCCGTTCTGCATCCGTCCGGATACCGTCCAGCCCTCCTGGTCCGCCGCATCCGTCTGGTCACCCGGCCAGTCCTCTCCTTTTCTCTCCTCCTGCGGTGGCTCCTCTTCTGGTGGATCGGCGAGGGGCCGGACCCTACTAATGGTGAAATGTGCAGGCTCGACCTCTTCCTTCCACCCGTAGATGAACTCCCTGAAAAAGGGATAGTTCTCGTATTCCATCAACCGGGGAAAGTCTTGCTCGGTTAGGGCGAAGATCCCGGTTTTACTAGACAACCTGGCACGGTGTCCTTCCATCGCGGTGCACGCGAGCACATCGTGCGCCGCCGTCTCAGGGACCCCACAAGCGGGCACCATGGGTCGACTTCTCTCCTATGCTCACTGAGCTTTCCACGGAACCCGCCGTGTCCTTTAAGGATCTGCGAGACCCATTAGTCCGGGAGGACCTATGTCGCAGAAAGTCTCGACTGGACAGTGGGGAGAACTTCCTCAAGATGGAGCACTTCTGGCCTCCCTAACAATCTTCTTCCATCTGTTGGGGATCTCGCCGATCCACCGGGAGCGCCGCTAGCCCCTGCCTCTTCACCTCGTAAGTCATAACGTCCTCCTTAAGGACGAGGTCCAGGCGCATCGCTCCCGCCAGCACCTAAACCGCCTCGTGCGACACCGTTCGGTAACCCTTCGTGACTCGCATCAGATCCAATCTCTGGATGGTGGCCAATCTCCTCTTCTGTAGCTGCATGAGGTTTCGGCTGTTTCTGGTATGCTAGGTGAGGGCTGGCGTCGAAGCTTCTCCTGAATTTAACGCCCAGGTACGTCACCTCCTCACCCAGTCTCACCCTCTCTCCCTGGATATTCTGTACGATAGGGTGAGGCATGTTATTCCACGAGCCATGTCAGTGGAGCCTCTCAGGAGTATGGCCTGTGTCTTGGCTGCGACGATACTCACCTTTCTCCTCACGCACCATTCCGCTACGAGACTGGCGCACCTCTCCGCTTGAGTCTTCACTCTGGCTATGCTGTTCTCGGCCACCAGGATTGCCAGTTCGTCGACGTAGGCCGTGGCAAGGAACACTTTATCTTCTAGCTCCCCCAGCAACTGGTCGAAAACAAGCATCCACAGGGCCGGACCTAGGACCGACCCTTGTGGGCAACCTCTCTCTATTCTTCTCTCCACCTCGTAGTAGCTACCCCTTACCCTGACGCTCCTGTCACTGAGGTAGCTACTAACGAGGGATTACAGATTGCTGGGGATGTTGAACTCTTGCTACCGCTGTAGTACGAAAGGCCACCATACACTGTCGAAGGCGGAGGATATGTCGAACAGTACGAGCATGACGTACTTCTCCGCCCCACGTCCCTGCGTACTCTCAGCAGCGCATCTGTAGTTGCCTTGCCACGGGTCGAGCCGAACTGCCGTGGATGACTGGCTGCACTCAGGACCGGCCTTAGGCTGTTAACAATGAGGCTCTCCAGGACTTTACAGACGACTGGGAGGAGGCATATTGGCCTGTACGCCTTAGGCGTCTCCTTATCCTTGCCTCCTCCATTGTAGGAGATCCTCCACTTACTCGGGAAGTATCCCTGGTCCAGAAACTTATTGAGGATACCTAGCAGTCCATCCTGAATGAGGGGGGCGCTTTACCTCAGGATCGCGGCGTCTATCCCATCAAGTCCTGGGGCTCTGCCGATCCTCTGCTTGTCTACGGCAAGACGAAGGTCCCATAAATCCCATGGAGGGAAAAAATCGGTACCCGGAGGGCACACCGTGGTGCGTCTCACCAATCTGTCTTCTTCCTTATCCTGAGACGGATCATGTAAAATCTATATACATCATTGCAGTCTCCTCCAGGGTGGTTGCCTGGCCATCTCCAACTCTGATAGCCGCCATCATAGTTAGCGGCTTCACCTTTCCCAGTGCCACCCTGTACGGGATATGACGATAAAATCGTCTCAGGATTCCTTCTTCTGGCGACGCACGCCGTTTCGGTATATACCTATACCTTGCTTTGGATTCCTGTCGGAGTGCAAGTCTCCTTTCCTCTTCCCTGTACTCCTGGCACCGGCGCCTGGCCCAGTAATACTCCCTCCTAAGGAGCGTCAGGGCATATTGCGCATATATTGCGCATATTGTCCCACTAGGCAACGAGTTTCACAGGTGATGCTTAGCAACGTATTCTTCACTTTAGGACCTACATTTTTATACGGGGGAGATTTCGACGCCAAACATCCCCGATTTGGTATAAGGACGTAAAATTCTAGAGGAAATACTCATTTTAATACGTGTTTAGACCTTCTTTATGACTGCCTTCTTCCATCTGAAGCCGACTTATTGGACAACAGACACAAACCGAAAACCAGAACTACTTGACTTCTTTATCACTTCTAATCTAAGCACTCTACATCATCACATTTCTGTTGATAACGATCTTGCATCTGACTATACCCCAATTGTTCTATCTCTCTCAAGACAGATACTCACTACAAATCATATACCGACGCTAACTCCTGGACCCATAATGATTAGTGAATTGCATCGTATAATAGATGACAAAATTAACCTTAATACAAGCTTGAAAACTGCAGATGACATTGACAACGCTAAAATACTGTACAAATAGCCGCTTGTCTATCATCTCAGACGCATGAGACACTCAGACAAAAACAATACTTACCACCCGACATGCACTGAACCAATGGGAAAGATCTCGCTGTCCTAGTAACAAACAACTACTAAACCAATTGTCTAATAGCTTAAGAAAACGAGTACAGCAATATAAAAATTACATTTAAAACACACATCTGACTAACTTACAGACAAGTAATAATGATCTATGGCAACAAACTAGAAACATTCTTCATTACCATAATACAAAGACCGCCCTCCGTAAATCTGACAACTCATCGGCCAGAAGTGATAAAGAAAGAGCAGACCTATTTGCTTCTCATCTTACAGACGTATTTCAACCACACGACGACCTACTTGACCCACAGCACAGCTCTGATGTCTGAAAATCACGGTGTATCGATTGGTTATAGGGAAGACTTCAGGGGACCACAAAGAGGGGGGGTGCAGAGAAAAATGCAGATCCTGGGCTAGAACAACTCGAAGCAGAATGGAACTTGGAGGAGGTAAAAGAAGAGGAAAATACTTACCTAGGAGATAGGCAGGATTCCAAACCACCCATGAGGTTCTGCCTGTGGTTTCGTTACCCATTTTTTATAGTGGATGGTTCGCATCACTGAATCCAGTAGCAGGAATGGCTCCCTGCAAACGCAATCAGTTTAGCCCTATTAAACCACCTTATTAACTAAAGAATAAATTATATTTCAACTAATCAACTGAAAGTTTATAAAATAAGGCCTTCTGTAACCTCCCTTGTGTCGTTCGATGAAATAACCATTATTCGAATAAAAATGCCATTAACCCTTATCCCAAATAATCAAGTGATTTCAATTCTATTTCTGTGAAGTTCGTTTTGTAGTTGGTACCCTTAGTACTGCGCTTGTGCTCAGTACTTTTACAATACTTTTCTTCACCTTAAAATTAATTAAATTAAAAGAATTACCTGAACATATGGTAGTTCCGCCATATCTCGAAATTCTTCTTTTCTTCTTTGTTCTTTTCTTCTTTGTTCTCTATTCTTCTTGAATGTCTAAAAATGGATATCTAAAAATAAAAATATAAAATTAGTAAAAAATAAAAATAAGGAAGAAAATATTTGGGGGTGCAGTCAAATAAAAACATATTTAATTATGTGCCGACGTTTCGACCCACTTTGTGGGTCTCCTTCAGGGCTAAGAAAGAAAAACAGACAAAATAACAGAACTATAAAAATAAAAGTCTGCAATGTATTTTTATAGTTCTGTTATTTTGTCTTTTTTTCTTTCTTAGCCCTGAAGATGACCCACAAAGTGGGTCGAAACGTCGGCACATAATTAAATATGTTTTTATTTGACTGCACCCCCAACTATTTTCTTCCTAACGTCTATCTTCCAGTCAACCATCCTCTCGCTTCTCTTAAAAATAAATATATTATTTCGTATGATTTCCTAGCAACTGTTGAATTGTTTTAATATTTTGTGATTGAGTTTTATCATGAAATATAAAATAGGTACATAAAAGTAATTAGTGTGGTTGCGATTGTATGAAAACTCAAATATACTTAAACATAATTTTCGAATTTGTTTTGTGAACAGATGCAGTTATAAAAAAAAAGTATGTATTTAAATTTAAGTATTTAATCTCTACTATAATGCAAATAATAGAAAAACTCTAGAATACTAATGCTAAGCGCAAAACTCAAAAACGGCTTTCGTGCAAAAAAAAATTATTAATTGTAAATTTTGTAGAAATATGGTTTTGTATATTTGATTGAGTAAGATTGTGATAAAAAGTGAGGTTATTCGCTGGTTGCGGTAGTGTTAAGAGAATGTATTTGTTTCATGGGGTTTACTCAAACCCCAGTCATGTTTACGCCAACGGTACAGGTTAATTACAATTGTCCCAATGGAGTAAATACCTTCACATTGATTAGGCTAGTCATTCGTCTTAAAATGGACTGTGAGCGTGCTATCTGTATGTGAGCGTGCTATCTGTATGTGAGCGTGTTATATTCTTGTGCTATAAAGTTGTTGAAAAGAAATTTTTATTGCCAAACTGAGAGGCATTTATGTACATTTTTGATGTCTACTAATAAACCGTACACATTTTCTTGTTTTGTTTTTTTAATTACCTTTATTTCAATACCCCTTTTTCTCTGTTACTGATATTGTTTTTATATTTTTTCAAAGTTGAAACCCATTATTTAAACACCAATTTTTCATTTTATGTATATCCTTTGTTTTGAATAGGAATGAAATTAAAGTAAAAATATGTATTTAATTTTTTATATTGTAATTCTATCCGAGCGAATATGCCGGTTGTGAATTCAGTAATAAAACCTGATAAATTTATTTTGAGGTGAGTACTTGTAGATGATGAGACGATAATTCGATATGATGAGGAGTAGAAATAACTAAATGTCTCTTACCGGTAAGTCCAAGGTGAGGTGAAAATAAACAAACAGTTTTACTGGTGAGATTTGAGAAGATGAAGAAGGTGTAGAGATTGGCGACAAACCAAAGTGTTGAGTAGCAAGTAGAGGAACAACCTTCTCACACGACAAGCGTTTGTAGTATGTTTGTATGTGTTCGTCAACCGTTGGTATTTTTAAGTCAGTATGTAGAGTTTTGTTATTGATATACCAGGGTGCTTTTGTCACAAGTCTGAGTACTTTTGATTTGAAGATTTGTAGTCGTTTTCTGTGAGTCTGTTTAGCGATGCCATACATTTGTAATGCATATGTCCAAACTGGTTTTAGTAAGTAAGTGTACGTGTTTAATTTTTGTCTTGTTTCTAATTTGGAGTGTTTCCTGAATAGAGAAGAATACATTAAGTTCAGTTTAAGATTCAGTGATTGGCGTTTTTTCTTGATATGAGGACCCTATGTCAATCTCCTATCGAATGTTAGTCCAAGGTATTGTACTTTATCTGTCTGCGGGATGGGTGAGTTGTAAAGGTAAATGGGAGGGCATGTTTCACGGCAAAGAGTAAAAGTGATGTGCTGTGACTTTTCGTGGTTCAGTCTAATTTTCCATAGATGGCACCACTCATTCAACTTTTGTAAGTTATTTTTGTAAGTTTAGTGAGGCATGCGTCGCGCCTTGATGTTTGGTGATTATGACAGTGTCGTCAGCGTAGGTTGCTATCAGTATGTCAGGACTTTGTGGAATATCATGTGTATATGTTACGTACAATAGCGGTGCAAGTATTGATCCCTGAGGTACACCGGCTAAGATCGGTCATATTGAAGATAACTCAGAGCCCTGCCGGACTGAGAAAAATCTGCCTGCAAGAATTAAATAATAAGTATGTGATAGTACAGTCTTGAGTTTAAAGAGAAGCCCCTTGTGCCAGACCTTGTCGAACGCTTGAGCGACATCCAGAAACACTCCAGTTGCATATAACTTTTGCTCTAGTGCTGTCGATATGTAGTCAGTTACTCTGTGTAATTGTTGAGTTGTCGAGTGCGATTTTCGAAAACCGAATTGATGGTGAGGAATTATATTTTTGTCAGTCAGTAGCTTTAATAATCGGGGATAAAGTAATTTTTCAAAAATTTTAGAACAAATAGGGAGCAAACTTATAGATCTGTACGAGGAACCGCTGACATGTACAAGGTGTTCTTCCGTCTTCTTTTCTAAGAGGTGCCGACATCTCTCGGTGTTTTATGAGTCGTTTGGTATGATTCCATAAACTTCCATCGTCCGTCGAAAGGGATTTAATGTAATTTTCGTAGTTGAACATGTTAAATTTGCTAATTTGGCGCTTCAGTTCGTTATTTAGTTGGTTAAATGTCCGTCTATCTGAAGGTTGCCTGTTGGTTTGCCATATTTTACGAGCTCTTCTCTTGGCTCTGATCAGATCTCTAATATACTGTGGGTAGCTTGGTAAGTTGTATGTTTTTCTGCATCTGGGCTTTGATGCTGACCACGCAGCTTCTTGTATACTTCTAGTGAACCTCTCAACTGCCTCCTCTAGTTCTTTCTCATTTTTTATTGAACCAGGGATTGAGAGTTCAGAGTTAAGGTAACTTCTATATAGATCCCAATCGATTATTCCCTGTGTAAGCGCAGGTCTTTTTTGAGCCTCTGAAGGCTCTTCGCACAGGATCATTTGTACTAGAGAATGATCAGAGCAAAAGTCAGAGCTCGTATTTACAGTTTTGTGTACTGTTCTTAATCCTTTTGTAATAAAAAAGTCCAGTAAGTCCGGGGGTGTAGGAGCATTTGGAGCTGATGTGTCTAATGAAAGTTTATGAAGAGCATACCACAAGTTCCGACCTCTTGGGGTGCACAATCTTGATCCCCAGCATTGGTGTTTCGCGTTGAAATCACCTCCTGCGATAAAATATCGACCTAACCGTTTAAAAAACTCAGAAAACATCGAGGATGTAAGCTTGTACCTAGGGGGGCAATACACAGCAGCGAATGTGATGTTTTTCGGTTTTGTATTTAATGTTATGCCCGTCGCCTGTATATGTGGTGTGATAGGTAAGTGAATGGGACTATGTTTTAATGTCGATTTTATGATAATGGCGGTGCCACCGTGTGCCATTTTGTCTGGGTGGTCAGTCCTGTTAATAGTATAGTCTGGAATGTAGATTTTTGATCGTGATGTGAGATGTGTTTCAGTGATAAGTGCTATATCTGTCCATTTTTCATGTAAATATAAGTCAAGTTCAGTCTTGTGTTGCATCAGTCCGTTAGCGTTCCATAGGAGAATTGACAAGGAACCAGCTGTTGAAAAATTAGGTATGGCTGTGGCTCCATGCTTGTGTAACTTGAGTCAGCTGTTGGATGAGAATAAAAAGAGGGTGGATAAGGTTATTAAGACCATAGATTCCTCGTTGTTTTCTGGTTGTTCAGGAAGATGATGCTGTGAAGGTTTTTTGAGGGTTGGAAACTGATGAAGATCCGGCGGTGATCGAATCGGTTGAGCTGGTGTAGGCCGCTGGAAGTTATTTCTCGAGACACGCTAAATCCTGAGGTTCTTCAGCGTTTGACAACCTTTGTAATTGGCAGGGCGTTGTCCGCCACAATTGGCACAGGTAGCAGGTGTTTCTCTCGTTTTTGAACAAGAGCTGCTGTCATGATTTCCGCCACACTTTACACACCTTGGTGGGTGGTTACAGTAACTCTTAGTGTGACCGTATTGTTGGCATCATAGACATTGAGGGATCTCTTTTTTTTTCCCGCGGTTCTTCGATTACCACTTACGTATAATATATAGAATTTATTTTGTAAATATCCTCTTTAAATGTTTCTTTGGTTATGTCCACGAAGAACATTGGAAGAAGCTGCTTAAATCGTGAAATTACGTTTGTTACGTTCGTGACTTCATAACCTCTCTCTTTCATTTCCTCTTTAATTATAGCTATTGGTGTTGTGTGATGAAGGCTCTTTATCAAAATTCTTGGGCATTTGTCCTGTGGGAGCTGATACGTGTGAAAGTCCGCCCCTTCTTTTCTTAAGCTTGCATTTAGCTTTCTATAAGCTTCGGGTGTGTCCGGGTAAACAATCACACCTTTCATTGTGGATTTTATTGTAAAATGTTGATGGC
Source organism: Troilus luridus (assembly GCA_964056705.1). Taxonomy (NCBI): domain Eukaryota; kingdom Metazoa; phylum Arthropoda; class Insecta; order Hemiptera; family Pentatomidae; genus Troilus; species Troilus luridus. The sequence continues at coordinate 76,664,374 of OZ057413.1, read as the reverse complement.
CGGCTTTTTCTTTGAGAAATGAAATAAGTGCCGAATAATTTTCCACACCATTAATGTAAAGTGGAGGCGGTTTTTGATTTATATTTGGTCTAATTGTAATTTCTGATTGCTCCTCAGATATCGAGGTTAGTGCTTGAAAACTATTTTGGATTTGAATCGGTGCGAGACGTTTTTGCCTTGTGAGGTCCTGATCAATTGTAATGGTCTCTTACGTCCAGCTACTAGTTCCCAGCAACCAGTAGTGTTAACGCTCATTAAACTAGTTTCATTACCTTTTTCCCCCTCTATATATCATTATTATTAAATTTAAATTAATTGGTTTCATTACTTTTTTTCTTTTGTCATATTTAATTCTTTAGTTAGTAATTGATTTGATTATAATGAACGAGAGAAAATATTGGAGAAAATGTACATCAAGCTTTATTTTTGTAATTAGAAGTTAGTAGATTATATATATTTTATAGATAATGTGAAGCATCGCATTAATTCATGCGTCGACAAAACACGACCCCCGTTGTCTTGGTAACGGCGGCGAGACGCTTAGAGTCGTTGTATTGGGCTTCAATCAGTGAACACTCATTACGAGTTTCTTTAGTGTAGACTTGGTCCAGTTTAACTTTACTCATTACGAGTACATTTTGGTAACTACAAATTGGTAACTAAAACATCTTTCTACTCAGTGGGAGTATTGACGATCGCCGATCGTGTTGAGTACTTGACGTAACACTTCTCATAAGGTCTTTCTAATTAATAATTATAATAAAGGCCTTGGTGAAGAGAAGACGTCGGGAACATATTTTTTGCTGTCACTTATGGATATTTAAGTCTATTATTATTTTATTAAATTTAAATTAATAGTTAACAAAAGTTAATTAATTTCTTCTTTAAATTATAAATTTAAATTCTATTCAGTAAATATCAGGCCTGCGTAGTTATTGTTCATAATTAATAGTTTATTCCTTGTTATATACATTTCATTAACCATATTTTTTTTATTTTATCTATTACATGTAATTCTCTCGTTCATTAAATTTCATTTTTGTTCATTTCAATATTTCTCATTTTAATCCTCTTTTTTTTCTAACAGCATATTAATCTTATTTTTTTTCTCATCCATAAATTCATTACCATCGTAGGTGCTCATAATAACCGGCATTTATTGACACGGGGTCGGAGATTTACACCTGTTGGCTTTATTTCCTTTATGGTGTCGCTCTCCCCAACATGTAGCATTACTATTAATACAATTAGTTGTATTTTCTGAGTCCATAGCACTTACCTCCTGGGAAGATGTAGACGACTCGCCCATGGTTGGCGGTAAAACCCGTACTTCTTACTTGAGTCGTAAAATCAGTCTCTACGATCAAATTAAAGCACTGTTTAAAAGAAAAAAAATTGGATTTTTAAACCTTAATTTAAGCTATTTGAACGAACTAAAAATAACCTGTATTCACTTTAACCTCCAATGTCAAAATTAAATTACTATCTGAATTCTTTTATTTTCCTTTTAGCTAATTTTACTATTGAATGAATTATATAAAACAAAAATTATATCTGGGTTTTAATGTAATAAAATATTCGTTTGGAAGAAGAAAAAAAAATTAAAATTAATTAAAAATAGCTATTGATGTGGTATTGAAGGATGAGGTGTTATACTCCCAACTTGAGGTGTTGTATTTTGATGAGTTCTATATTGAGATGTTGTGTGTTGAGGCGTTTTGTACTCAAATATCGTGTTAGGAAATGTGGCCTGTGGTTGTGGTTTAGTAGTTGGGTTAGTAAGCCGGTCACAGTCCGTCTCTGGTGGCAGGGGATCCGTTAAATCACGATGTGAAGTTACCTGTCTTCGGACGTGCAGACTTCTTCTTTGAAGTTCGAGATGAACTGTCCATCCTCTGTAATTTGATGGATGATCTTCGCCGCACAGCGCACACATAGATTGAACAATGTCCCTTCTTTTATGAGGTTCCTCAATTTTAACTTTTGTGTAAGCTAAGTGGGTTATATTGAACACTTCAGCATTGTTTGGAGCTGGCTCAATATCCATTCAGAAGAGTGGGAGGGGTCCTTTCGACCTTGGGTGTATTACATTATTGATAACGCGAATAGTGAATCCTTTTCTCTCAAGATCATAAAATCATATCATGAGGTGTGATGACAGACTGGTAGGCCTTCCATCTCCACTCTGTTTCTGTATTAAATTTTGGAGAAGAAAATGGGCCAGGTGTTAAAAAATATAATTCCTAAAATAGTGATAAACTATTTATTAGAAACATCTTGAATATTAATTGACTTTATATTTGTATATATGAAGAGAAAAATGGTCCGGTTCGAAACATGTGACCTACATTACAAGCCCTAAAGAAGACCTCCAATGTAGGATGGAACGTTGGTTTTTATATAAATAAATTATCACTGTTTAATGTTTTTTCTGGCTTCCGCCCGGGCCATTTTCAACCCTTATTTATTAGAAACGTTTCAAACAACAATGCGGGTCTTCTTCAAGGCTAACCAATCATAACAGTCTGCTGGTCATTAAATTTTGTTTAATCGGTTCAAAGCCTGGAATTCTTTATCAACTTAAAAACTTATCGACTTTCTGCTGTTTCTCACCACTTCAAGCTCCTTTAAGTTCTTAGCCATGTAGTACTGCTTTTTTTACAAAGATGTGAATAAGAAATAGAAACAGTCATTTTACTAATGGTGAGATATGATGTGATTCCTCCACTTGCTTTAGGAGTTCCTTCTTCCACAACTTCCTTGAGATCTTTGTTCCCGATTGATGTTCGAGGTCATCCATGGAATAGATTACTAACAAAGAAAATTTTGAAAACCAAAAAGTGGTGTAAGAGGATATTTATTAATGAGTATCATTTACGTAGAGCAAAATTATAAACAACTTGTTACAGTTTTTATAATTAAATGATTAAAAAAATTACTGTGGCAGTGAATATCGTAATTGAAGTCCGATTTCATTGATTTTGATTTTATTATGGTTTTATTCTAGTTATATATTTTGAGTATAAGCATCATAAATACACTACATAAATTTTAAAAAAACATACACTTTGAATATATAGTATGACCAATATTCACAACAAGCAACACAGTTCTATCCAAAACTTCTTTTTGCTCTCATAGAAAATTTAAACAATTGAATCATATGACTGCTGAGGAAAATGGTTCACATTTATAATCTCGAAATATTAAATTCATAAAGTTTGTAGAAATTATACCTTTTTTGAGATTATTAAACCATAAATTTATGTCATTTTGCCCTTAACTGGGCAGTTTTTTTCGATTAAAAAAAATATTCCTAATATTATTATTACTATCGAAATTACTTCTTTTTATCTCAAACATAATTTTAGACTAAATTTGTTACCTCTGTAGCACTTTTGTAAACAGTTAACTCATTCTCTTAAGAATTACAATATAAAAAGTTAAATACATATTTTTTCTTTAATTTCATTCCTATTCAAAACAAAGGATATACATAAAATGAAAAATTGGTGTTTAAATAATGGGTTTCAACTTTGAAAAAATATAAAAACAATATCAGTAACAGAGAAAAAGGGGTATTGAAATAAAGGTAATTAAAAAAACAAAACAAGAAAATGTGTACGGTTTATTAGTAGACATCAAAAATGTACATAAATGCCTCTCAGTTTGGCAATAAAAATTTCTTTTCAACAACTTTATAGCACAAGAATATAACACGCTCACATACAGATAGCACGCTCACAGTCCATTTTAAGACGAATGACTAGCCTAATCAATGTGAAGGTATTTACTCCATTGGGACAATTGTAATTAACCTGTACCGTTGGCGTAAACATGACTGGGGTTTGAGTAAACCCCATGAAACAAATACATTCTCTTAACACTACCGCAACCAGCGAATAACCTAACTTTTTATCACAATCTTACTCAATCAAATATACAAAACCATATTTCTACAAAATTTACAATTAATAATTTTTTTTTGCACGAAAGCCGTTTTTGAGTTTTGCGCTTAGCATTAGTATTCTAGAGTTTTTCTATTATTTGCATTATAGTAGAGATTAAATACTTAAATTTAAATACATACTTTTTTTTTATAACTGCATCTGTTCACAAAACTAATTCGAAAATTATGTTTAAGTATATTTGAGTTTTCATACAATCGCAACCACACTAATTACTTTTATATACCTATTTTATATTTCATGATAAAACTCAATCACAAAATATTAAAACAATTCAACAGTTGCTAGGAAATCATACGAAATAATATATTTATTTTTAAGAGAAGCGAGAGGATGATTGACTGGAAGATAGACGTTAGGAAGAAAATAGTTGGGGGTGCATTCAAATAAAAACATATTTAATTATGTGCCGACGTTTCGACCCACTTTGTGGGTCATCTTCAGGGCTAAGAAAGAAAAACAGACAAAATAACAGAACTATAAAAATACATTGCAGACTTTTATTTTTATAGTTCTGTTATTTTGTCTGTTTTTCTTTCTTAGCCCTGAAGATGACCCACAAAGTGGGTCGAAACGTCGGCACATAATTAAATATGTTTTTATTTGACTGCACCCCCAAATATTTTCTTTCTTATTTTTATTTTTTACTAATTTTATATTTTTATTTTTAGATATCCATTTTTAGACATTCAAGAAGAATAGAGAACAAAGAAGAAAAGAACAAAGAAGAAAAGAAGAATTTCGAGATATGGCGGAACTACCATATGTTCAGGTAATTCTTTTAATTTAATTAATTTTAAGGTGAAGAAAAGTATTGTAAAAGTACTGAGCACAAGCGCAGTACTAAGGGTACCAACTACAAAACGAACTTCACAGAAATAGAATTGAAATCACTTGATTATTTGGGATAAGGGTTAATGGTTTTTTTTATACGAATAATGGTTATTTCATCGAACCACACAAGGGAGGTTACAGAAGGCCTTATTTTATAAACTTTCAGTTGATTAGTTGAAATATAATTTATTCTTTAGTTAATAAGGTGGTTTAATAGGGCTAAACTGATTGCATTAGCAGGGAGCTATTCCTCAGCTACTGGATTCAGTGATGCGAACCATCCACTATAAAAAATGGGTAACGAAACCACAGGCAGAACCTCATGGGTGGTTTGGAATCCTGCCTATCTCCTAGGTAAGTATTTTCTTCTTCTTTTACCTCCTCCAAGTTCCATTCTGCTTCGAGTTGTTCTAACCTAGGATCTGCATTTTTCTCTGCAGTCATAACGAAGGTCTAAACACGTATTAAAATGAGTATTTCCTCTAGAATTTTACGCTCTGGGACCAAATCGGGGATGTTTGGCGTTGAAATCTCCCCCGTATAAAAATGTGGGTCCTAAAGTGAAGAATATGTTGCTAAGCATCACCTGGGAAACTCGTTCCCTAGTGGGACAATATGCACTAGCTATAGAAATACTGCAGTGATTAATTTCAATTTAAATCGCTGTTAATTGAATTTCGGGTAAGGCTGTGATTTTTAAAGGGTAGTGATAAAATGAACGTTTCACAATTACTGCAGAACCTCCACGGACAGCACCGCTTGGATGGTTAGTACGGTATATGGTACCCGGCAACTATGGCCATTTACAAAGGCGTGGTCTTGGGTATCCTGAGGAGCCGTAACCTCACGCAACCGCAGAAGAGGAGGCTGGCGACCATCCAGAGACTGGGTCTGTTGAGAGTTTCTAAGGCCTATAGGACGGTGTCACACGAGGCGGTGCAGGTGCTGACCGGAGCGATGCCTCTGGACCTCATCCTCAGGGAGGACGCCCTGAAATATGAGGTGAAGAGGCAGGGGCTTTGCGGCGCTCCCGGAGGGACTCCGAGAGAGGATCGGCGAGACCCCTAACAGATGGAAGAAGATATTGAGGGAGGACTCGATTGACGAGTGGAAACGGACGGTGGGTGGGAAGCCAGAAGGGCTCAACCTTGAGGAAGTTCTTCCCCACCGTCCGGTCGAGATTGGCGGCTACATGGGTCCTCCCGGACTACTGGGTCTCGCAGATCCTCACAGGACACGGCGGGTTCCGGGGTAAGCTCAGCGAGCATAGGAGAGAGATCGATCCCCGGTGCCCGGATTGTGGAGTCCCTGAGACTGCGGAGCACGTAGTGCTCTCCTGCACCGCGATGGAGGGACACCGTGCCAGGTTGTCGCGGAATACGGGTTTTTTCGCCCTCGCCGAGGATGACTTCCCCCGGTTGATGGAGAAGGAGAACTACCCCTTTTTCCGGGAGTTCATCTACGGGTGGAAGGAAGTGGTCGGGCCTGCACACTTCACCATTAGCAGGGTCCGGCCCCTCGGTGAGCCACCAGACGAGGCCCCAGAAGAGGATCCAGCAGATGAGCCAGACGGGGAACCCCCCTCCCCCCCCTCCCGGAGGAGGGAGATGGAGTAGAGGACCGGACGGATGCGGCGGACCAGGAGGGCTGGACGGCATCCGGACGGATGGAGACTTAAGGTGCTGCCCCAACAGTAAGGTGCACATACGTGCACTGGGCAGCACCACAGAAAGTAAAAAAATTAATGTTCCCATAAATTAAATGGTAACCCCCCCGATGATGTAAATGTTTAAATAAATAAAGTTTAAATAAAAGAGTTATTTCTGGCAGTGGTGGGCGTGCGTAAACCCAGCGTATTAGCCCGCCACGGCCAAAACCCGTTTGCCAGATATGTCAGGTAGGGAGAAAAACAAAAAAAAAAAAAAAAAGGTTAGTACGGTATACGCGTCCGGTCCCATGGTGGGCGCCTGCCCTGACGCTCCTCAAGAGGGAGTATTACTGGGCCAGGCGCCGGTACCAGGAGTACAGGGAAGAGGAAAGGAGACTTGCACTCCGACAGGAATCCAAAGCAAGGTATAGGTATATACCGAAACGGCGTGCGTCGCCAGAAGAAGGAATCCTGAGACGATTTTATCGTCAAGGAGTCTGAGAAGAATCCCTGGGGTATCCCGTACAGGGTGGCACTGGGAAAGGTGAAGCCGCTAACTATGATGGCGGCTATCAGAGTTGGAGATGGCCAGGCGACCACCCTGGAGGAGACTGCAATGATGTATATAGATTTTACATGATCCGTCCCAGGATAAGGAAGAAGACAGATTGGTGAGGCAGGGAGCAGGGAGTGTCCAATACATGAGAGGGAGTCCCAGAGGCTGGCACGAAGGACCCGCTATGACTGAGGAACTGCGGGTCCTCCAGTTAAACATGGGGAGGTAGTGCTTCGGCTTTCATTGAGGAAGGACCTATGATAGTCGAGCTCCTGAGGATTATCCCCTCAACGAATAGAGAAATCTGAAGTTGCCTTCCAACCGCCTCAGAGGTGAGTCCAGTTTTTCCCCCTGTCCGTGTTTAATCGCGACCTGGAGGTAAAGTGTTGTGCTGGTTGAATCCCGAGGGACACTAGTGCGAGTCGGGATTCCCAGGGAACTAGAGAGCTTACACAATTAATTTAATATTAATTGTGAAGCCCGGTGTATGTATGTGTGTATGTTTATATAGATAGTGCGGTTAATTAGGGATTAAGGTGAAAGTTTTTGCTTGCCCCCTAAATTATTTAGTGTGGGTAACCTAAATCCAAATTTGGTTAATAACCGATAGACCGGGAAAAAGTTTTTAAAAAAAACCCATAGATTTGCGTAATAAAGTACGCAAACAACGAAAAAAAATGGATCTCGATAGAGATAAGAAAGTGGGGAGAAAACCAATAGGTAATAAGGAAGAGGCCAAAAAAGTAATATTGGGACCTGAAAACCCCACAAAAGAAGAGGAAAAAAACAAAATGGCGGCCGAAAGCAAAGGAAGCCCAATGGACGTGCAAGAATCAAGACAGAGATCGACAGGCAAAGGGGAACCTAGCCGAATGATGAGGTCCGATCAGAGGGTCACTGGAGAGGCGGGCCCAAAAACGTTCATGGAGTTCACCAGCTGTAGTGACACGAACGATGGAAAGGAATCAGATGGGGCTCAAATCTTTAGCCCCAAATCCAAGAAAAAGAAGAGGCCGAGGGAGGCAACTCCCCCCCCCCCCCTTCTCCCATGCCAGGATAGCCCAGGGGAAAAGGCAAGAGAGGTCCAGGAAAGGATGAGGAACTACCTCGAAAGGGCTAAAAACTCCATTTCGAAGGAGAAACAAGAGTACATTAATGGTAGTGTTGCCGCATTGCGCGATATCATCCTCGGACTAAAGGCAGAAAGGAAAACAATTCCAACATTGGTGAAACATGTTGTAAGAGAGGTGTTGTGTATGGAGGAACTCCATGAGATGGTGGCTGAAAAGATAGCGAAAATAGTAGCCCCAAAAATAGGTTAGCGGACGGGCGCAGAAGCCAAGAAGAGAGGCCCCCAAGCAACCAGAACCAGGAACGTCAAGGACAGGCAGGATGTATGATGGAACGCCTCCGGCACCGATGCCACAAAGGGCAAGAGGTGCGGAGATGTGTAGAGGCACTAATATGGATACGAAGGATGAGACAGAGGTAGAATTTACTAAGGTAATGAGTATGAAGAACAGGAGGAAAGGGGGAAAGGGTAAGGAAGATGAGAATCCGAACCCTCTTCTGGATGTATGTATAAAGAAACCAAAGACGATGGCAGAGATTGTGAAGTCTCTGCCATCAAAACCAAGTAATGTGAAGGCACCGTTCTACATTACAATCGGAGCCGTGGGGAAATCATCAATGGAAGTTATAGAACAGCTCCCGTCACCGACGGAGCTGGGTATTGACGTCAAATCGATAAGAGCCACAAAGGCCGATGGAGTATTGGTCCGAGTTGAGGACAGGAGTGCCGGGGAGAAAATAGTTAACTGGCAGAAATTAAAAGAGAATGGCCTTGAGGCTAAGGCTGCCCGAAGAAGGTGGCCGAGGATGGAAGTTAGAGGAGTTCCATCTGCATGGAACGAATCGAAACTAAAAGAAATAATAAAAGAAAGGGTAAGAGCTAAAGGCATAGAGGTCGAAGATGAACAGCTGCGTATTTTATACGGGAGGCAAGATAGAGCAGTGTTTACCAAGACCTGGGTGATCGAGTTGGATCCCCAGATTAGGTACGCCCTGCACAGTGAGGAAGTGGTAGTCGGAGGATGGTGGACCCTCACCTTCCTGGACTCCCTTGACGCCCCAATATGCCTGCAATGCCTAGGATATGGGCACTCAAGGGCAACATGTACAGTACAAGGAATCACATGCAGGTGGTGTGCGCCAAGGAATTTAGCCAAGGAATGCCCCAATAAGAAGGCAGGCGAAAGACCCACCTGCAGCAATTGCAGAAAGGAAAACTTAACAAATATAAGGCACAAGGCTGGTAGCCGGGAATGCCAAGTACATTGTACGGAGTCCCAACAATTAGCGAAAAGGACGGAATACTAAACACAGAGTGCCTAGTCAAAGGGACGAAGATATGAAAAAGGATAAGGTGCAGTTCTAAGGTGCACAACCGTGCACCGGACTGCACCATAGTTGCTGTTTAATAAAGTATTTTAAAATAAAATTGGTAAGAGTTACCTAGTGTGGTAAACCCCCACACAAGGTAAAAACCTGTATGCCATCTATGGCAGGTAAGGTAGAAAAAAAAGAAAAAAAAAAGTTAAACATGGGGAGGCGACGCATGGTGGTAGAGGAGATGAGGGCCCTCTCCCACCGATACGATATTATGGCGGTCCAGGAGCCATGCTGCCGAAGAAATATGGTCAAGAGCTTTGGTCTCACGTCGAGGGTGATAGCACTGGGCAGTGCAGAGAGGAGGCCCAGGGCTGCTATAGTTATTACTAACCAGACCCTCGACGTATGTAGAGGTATGACCTTCGCGTTAACATCGGCATACCTCTCCGACAGGACCAACATAGAGGAAGGTATTGGGGCCATGCAAGGAGTGGCTGCTGCACACAGGAATTTAATTATCTGCTCTGACACCAACGCCTGGAACACGGTATGGGGGTCCGCTAGATCAGATCGGCGATGTCAGGGTAAGAGGTAGCTACTACGAGGTGGAAAGACGAAGAGAGAGAGGGTGCCCACAAGGGTCGGTCCTCGGGCAGGCCCTGTGGAAGCTCGTGTTTGATCAGTTGCTGGGTGAGCTAGAAGACGAAGGGTTCCTTGCCACGGCCTACGTCGACGACCTGGCAGTCCTAGTGACCGAGAAAAGCAGAGCCAGATTGAAGACTCAAGCGGAGAGATGCGCCAGACTCGTAGCGGAATGGTGCGTGAGGCGGAAGTTGACTATGGCCGCAGGCAAGACCCAGGCCATACTCCTAAGAGGCTCCACCGACAGGGCTCACCCTATCATACTGCAGATTCAGGGAGATAGAGTTAGGCTGGGTGAGGAGGTGACATACCTCGGCGTGAGGTTCAGAAGGAACTTCGACGCCACCCCTCACCTAGCATACCTGAAAGATAGGGTGACCCTGTCACTTAACGGACTTGGAAGAATAGGGGGTGCTTTCTGGGGCCTCAGGTACCCGGCAACCATGACCATTTACAAAGGCGTGGTGTTGGGTATCCTGAGGTACGCATCCCCTGCGTGGAGCCGTAACCTCACGCAACCGCATAAGAGGAGGCTGGCGACCATCCCGAGACTGGCTCTGCTGAGAGTTTCTAAGGCCTACAGGACGGTGTCGCACGAGGCGGTGCAGGTGCTGACCGGAGCTATGCCCCTGGACCTCGTCCTCAGGGAGGACGCCCTGAAATATGAGGTAAAGAGGCAGGGGCTTGCGGCGCTCCCGGAGGGACTCCGAGAGAGGATCGGCGAGACCCCTAACAGATGGAAGAGTATAGTGAGGGAGGACTCGATTGACGAGTGGAACAGACGGTGGGTGGGAAGCCAGAAAGGCTCGACCTTGAGGAAGTTCTTCCCCACCGTCCAGTCGAGATTGGCGGCGACGTGGGTCCTCCCGGACTACTGGGTCTCGCAGATCCTTACAGGACACGGCGGGTTCCGGGGAAAACTCAGTGAGCATAAGAGAGAAATCGACCCCCGGTGCCTTACCTGTGGAGTCCCTGAGACTGCGGAGCACGTAGTGCTCTCCTGCACCGCGATGGAAGGACACCGAGCCAGGTTGTCGAGAAAAACCGGGATCTTCGTCCTCGCCGAGGAGGACTTCCCCCGTTTGATGGAGGCTGACAAATATCCCTTCTTTAAGGACTTTGTCTACGGGTGGAAGGAAGTGGTCGGGCCTGCTCATTTCACGATTAGCAGGGTCCGGCCCCTCGGCGAGCCACCAGACGAGGTGCCACCAGACGAGGAGCCAGGCGGAGAACCACCCCCGGAGGAGAGGGATGGAGATGAGGACCGGACGGATGCGGCGGACCAGGAGGGCTGGACGGGATCCGGACGGATGGAGCCTTAAGGTGCTGCCCCAACAGTAAGGTGCACATCCGTGCACCGGGCAGCACCACAGGGAAAAAAAAAAGAAAAGATTATTTATTGGCAGTGGCGGGCGTGCGTAAACCCAACGCATCAACCCGTCACTGCCGAGAACCCCCCAGCAATGGCAGGAAGGGGGCCCAAAAAAAAAAAAAAAAAAAATGATCAGATCGGCGAGGAGAGAGCCTTGGCGGTAGTTTCGAAATAATCTCCTCCCTGCACAACCGTTCTTCTTGTTATGTTCAAGAACTCTCTCATTTATTGGGCCTAAGACTCTTCATGGAATGTAGTGGTACAGGTATTTAACATTCGCCATTTCAGGCAGCTTCACACTTTCGCTCTATGTTTCCAATTAAAACAAGACACACACGACTATTTTAAGACCTAGTTGGTATTACGGAGTAGAGCGTTTGGGCTCTTCCTCGTCTTCATGTTCCCTTAAATTACCATAGATGAGCTGGTAATCTTCCTTCAGGCATTCTTTTCAAATGCCCATACCATTTCAGGAGTTTTTCTCAATATTTTCCAGAATGGTTCTTTCATCCTCCATTTTTTCTCTGATTTTTCTCTGAAACTCCCATAACTGGTATCTAACTCCGGGCACTACAGATCAGTAGCTCCAAGCTGTATAAGCCTAGCAACCCATTTATCATCACTGTAAAATTTGATATATTTATTTTACTATTTTAGATCTATATGTAGACATGAATACCTTAGATCCCCGCAAAGGCTATTTTGTTCTTACCAAGTACCCCTACCACTTCTTCTTCCAGCCAAAACACTGACTGATTGATATTTCTGTTATAGCAGACTTAATGACTCTTAAATAGTCTTATAAAGGCTTGAAGTTTTCTTATAATGTGTATAATTAACTACTTATAAATAATGACTCGATTAAATATCTTGTCACTTAGAAGAATTTCGTTTAGTCCTATCATCATTATATCTGACGAAATCATTTTATAGGCTTTCTAGTATTTTTTTTTAGTACTTAGAGTCTAAAAACTTTTTGTTTCACATATTTCAACCTAATGAAGAAAAAGCCTACCAGTCTGTAATCAGAAATCTTCATTATTTCACACCTCATGATATGATTTTATGATCTTGAGAGTAAAGGATTCACAGTTCGCCTTATTAATAATGTAATACACCCAAGGTCGAAAGAACCCCTCCCACTCTTCTTTGTGGATATTGAGCCAGCTCCAAACGATGCTGAAGTGTTCAATATTACCCACTTATATCTTACACAAAAGTTAAAATTGAAGAACCTCATAAAAGAAGGGACATTGTTCAATCTATGTGTGCGCTGTGCGGCGAAGATCATCCATCAAATTACAGAGGATGGACAGTTCATCTCGAACTTCAAAGAAGAAGACTGCACGTCCGAAGACAGGTAACTTCACATCGTGATTTAACGGATCCCCTGCCACCAGAGACGGACAGTGACCGACTTACTAAGCCAACTACGAAACCACAACCACAGGCCACATTTCCTAACACAATATTTGAGTACAAAACGCCTCAACACACAACATCTCAATATAGAACCCATCAAAATACAACACCTCAAGTTGGGAGTATAAAACCTCATCCTTCAATACCACATTACCCTCCACATTCAAACGAACTTCCTAAATCGCCTCAACATAAAACATCTCAAAACAGAACACCTCAGTACACAATGCCCCAATACACAACGTCTCAATATAGAACTCATCAAAATACAACACCTCAAGTTTTGAGTATAAAACCTCATCCTTCAATACCACATTACCCTCCACATTCAAACGAACTTCCTAAATTCCCAATTCCTCATCCACAATCTAGTACTCCAGACATCTCACCTCAATTCATTCTTAAATGATTTTTAATCGATGATAAATCCCCTTATCACATTACTTACTAGGCTTGTAACTAAATTCATTCCTAATGTTACAATACTAAGTAGTGTGATGTTTGAAAAAACAATACAAGATCAGTCTCAAGACAGTTGTCCGGTGAGAAGGTTGTTACTCTACTTGCTACTCAACACTTTGATTTGTCGCCAATCTCTACACCTTCTTCATCTTCTCAAATCTCACCAGTAAAACTGTTTGTTTATTTTCACCTCACCTTGGACTTACCGGTAAGAGACATTTAGTTATTTCTACTCCTCATCATATCGAATTATCGTCTCATCATCTTCAAGAACTCACCTCAAACTTTTCAAGAACTTAGTTATTTTTCTTTATTCACTGACTATCAATATTTTTTGTTTTAAAACCCATTCTTTTTTTATTAAATAAATTATTTCAAGTTTGTTTTTGTAAAACTAATTAATTGTAAGTGCTTCTTGCATTCTCTTTTTCATAATTTTTATTTACTTTTTAAATCACTTCTTTATTGTAATTCCTTAGGTTTATATGTGAACATTCATATTTTTGCAATTGTTCTCTCTTTTATTTTTACATTATATATCCATTATTTACTCATTTTGTGTTTTCCTTCCTTTGTATTTAATTGATGAATTCTTTTATAGCCTTAATTTATATATTTGGGAAATAGATTTATCAGGGTTTTTCCTGAATTCACAACCGGCAAATTCGCTCGGATAGAAGGTTAGCAAATTATTATTAGGAGCCCCTTCTTCTAGGGGGGGGGTTCCATATAATTATTGGGGTACATTAAATTAAAATTTCTTTGGTGCTGCCCGATGCACGGATGTGTACCTTACTGTTGGGGCAGGACCTTCAAGCCTCCTGGCCGTTCTGCATCCGTCCGGATACCGTCCAGCCCTCCTGGTCCGCCGCATCCGTCTGGTCACCCGGCCAGTCCTCTCCTTTTCTCTCCTCCTGCGGTGGCTCCTCTTCTGGTGGATCGGCGAGGGGCCGGACCCTACTAATGGTGAAATGTGCAGGCTCGACCTCTTCCTTCCACCCGTAGATGAACTCCCTGAAAAAGGGATAGTTCTCCTATTCCATCAACCGGGGAAAGTCTTGCTCGGTTAGGGCGAAGATCCCGGTTTTACTAGACAACCTGGCACGGTGTCCTTCCATCGCGGTGCACGCGAGCACATCGTGCGCCGCCGTCTCAGGGACCCCACAAGCGGGACACCATGGGTCGACTTCTCTCCTATGCTCACTGAGCTTTCCACGGAACCCGCCGTGTCCTTTAAGGATCTGCGAGACCCATTAGTCCGGGAGGACCTATGTCGCAGAAAGTCTCGACTGGACAGTGGGGAGAACTTCCTCAAGGTGGAGCCCTTCTGGCCTCCCTAACAATCTTCTTCCATCTGTTGGGGGTCTCGCCGATCCACCGGGAGCGCCGCTAGCCCCTGCCTCTTCACCTCGTAAGTCATAACGTCCTCCTTAAGGACGAGGTCCAGGCGCATCGCTCCCGCCAGCACCTAAACCGCCTCGTGCGACACCGTTCGGTAACCCTTCGTGACTCGCATCAGATCCAATCTCTGGATGGTGGCCAATCTCCTCTTCTGTAGCTGCATGAGGTTTCGGCTGTTTCTGGTATGCTAGGTGAGGGCTGGCGTCGAAGCTTCTCCTGAATTTAACGCCCAGGTACGTCACCTCCTCACCCAGTCTCACCCTCTCTCCCTGGATATTCTGTACGATAGGGTGAGGCATGTTATTCCACGAGCCATGTCAGTGGAGCCTCTCAGGAGTATGGCCTGTGTCTTGGCTGCGACGATACTCACCTTTCTCCTCACGCACCATTCCGCTACGAGACTGGCGCACCTCTCCGCTTGAGTCTTCACTCTGGCTATGCTGTTCTCGGCCACCAGGACTGCCAGTTCGTCGACGTAGGCCGTGGCAAGGAACACTTTATCTTCTAGCTCCCCCAGCAACTGGTCGAAAACAAGCATCCACAGGGCCGGACCTAGGACCGACCCTTGTGGGCAACCTCTCTCTATTCTTCTCTCCACCTCGTAGTAGCTACCCCTTACCCTGACGCTCCTGTCACTGAGGTAGCTACTAACGAGGGATTACAGATTGCTGGGGATGTTGAACTCTTGCTACCGCTGTAGTACGAAAGGCCACCATACACTGTCGAAGGCGGAGGATATGTCGAACAGTACGAGCATGACGTACTTCTCCGCCCCACGTCCCTGCGTACTCTCAGCAGCGCATCTGTAGTTGCCTTGCCACGGGTCGAGCCGAACTGCCGTGGATGACTGGCTGCACTCAGGACCGGCCTTAGGCTGTTAACAATGAGGCTCTCCAGGACTTTACAGACGACTGGGAGGAGGCATATTGGCCTGTACGCCTTAGGCGTCTCCTTATCCTTGCCTCCTCCATTGTAGGAGATCCTCCACTTACTCGGGAAGTATCCCTGGTCCAGAAACTTATTGAGGATACCTAGCAGTTCATCCTGAATGAGGGGGGCGCTTTACCTCAGGATCGCGGCGTCTATCCCATCAAGTCCTGGGGCTCTGCCGATCCTCTGCTTGTCTACGGCAAGACGAAGGTCCCATAAATCCCATGGAGGGAAAAAATCGGTACCCGGAGGGCACACCGTGGTGCGTCTCACCAATCTGTCTTCTTCCTTATCCTGAGACGGATCATGTAAAATCTATATACATCATTGCAGTCTCCTCCAGGGTGGTTGCCTGGCCATCTCCAACTCTGATAGCCGCCATCATAGTTAGCGGCTTCACCTTTCCCAGTGCCACCCTGTACGGGATACCCCAGGGATTCTTCTCAGACTCCTTGACGATAAAATCGTCTCAGGATTCCTTCTTCTGGCGACGCACGCCGTTTCGGTATATACCTATACCTTGCTTTGGATTCCTGTCGGAGTGCAAGTCTCCTTTCCTCTTCCCTGTACTCCTGGCACCGGCGCCTGGCCCAGTAATACTCCCTCCTAAGGAGCGTCAGGGCACATTGCGCATATATTGCGCCTATTGTCCCACTAGGCAACGAGTTTCACAGGTGATGCTTAGCAACGTATTCTTCACTTTAGGACCCAAATTTTTATACGGGGGAGATTTCGACGCCAAACATCCCCGATTTGGTATAAGGACGTAAAATTCTAGAGGAAATACTCATTTTAATACGTGTTTAGACCTTCTTTATGACTGCCTTCTTCCATCTGAAGCCGACTTATTGGACAACAGACACAAACCGAAAACCAGAACTACTTGACTTCTTTATCACTTCTAATCTAAGCACTCTACATCATCACATTTCTGTTGATAACGATCTTGCATCTGACTATACCCCAATTGTTCTATCTCTCTCAAGACAGATACTCACTACAAATCATATACCGACGCTAACTCCTGGACCCATAATGATTAGTGAATTGCATCGTATAATAGATGACAAAATTAACCTTAATACAAGCTTGAAAACTGCAGATGACATTGACAACGCTAAAATACTGTACAAATAGCTGCTTGTCTATCATCTCAGACGCATGAGACACTCAGACAAAAACAATACTTACCACCCGACATGCACTGAACCAATGGGAAAGATCTCGCTGTCCTAGTAACAAACAACTACTAAACCAATTGTCTAATAGCTTAAGAAAACGAGTACAGCAATATAAAAATTACATTTAAAACACACATCTGACTAACTTACAGACAAGTAATAATGATCTATGGCAACAAACTAGAAACATTCTTCATTACCATAATACAAAGACCGCCCTCCGTAAATCTGACAACTCATCGGCCAGAAGTGATAAAGAAAGAGCAGACCTATTTGCTTCTCATCTTACAGACGTATTTCAACCACACGACGACCTACTTGACCCACAGCACAGCTCTGATGTCCAACAAATTCTGACTTCGCCACTTCCTCTGTCTTTACCACCCTCACCAATCAATCCTTCAGACGTTGAATTTTGTATACAAAAATTACCGCGCAGAAAATCACGGTGTACCGATTGGTTATAGGGAAGACTTCAGGGGACCACAAAGAGGGGGGGTGCAGAGAAAAATGCAGATCCGGGGCTAGAACAACTCGAAGCAGAATGGAACTTGGAGGAGGTAAAAGAAGAAGAAAATACTTACCTAGGAGATAGGCAGGATTCCAAACCACCCATGAGGTTCTGCCTGTGGTTTCGTTACCCATTTTTTATAGTGGATGGTTCGCATCACTGAATCCAGTAGCAGGAATGGCTCCCTGCTAACGCAATCAGTTTAGCCCTATTAAACCACCTTATTAACTAAAGAATAAATTATATTTCAACTAATCAACTGAAAGTTTATAAAATAAGGCCTTCTGTAACCTCCCTTGTGTCGTTCGATGAAATAACCATTATTCGAATAAAAAAAGCCATTAACCCTTATCCCAAATAATCAAGTGATTTCAATTCTATTTCTGTGAAGTTCGTTTTGTAGTTGGTACCCTTAGTACTGCGCTTGTGCTCAGTACTTTTACAATACTTTTCTTCACCTTAAAATTAATTAAATTAAAAGAATTACCTGAACATATGGTAGTTCCGCCATATCTCGAAATTCTTCTTTTCTTCTTTGTTCTTTTCTTCTTTGTTCTCTATTCTTCTTGAATGTCTAAAAATGGATATCTAAAAATAAAAATATAAAATTAGTAAAAAATAAAAATAAGGAAGAAAATATTTGGGGGTGCAGTCAAATAAAAACATATTTAATTATGTGCCGACGTTTCGACCCACTTTGTGGGTCACCTTCAGGGCTAAGAAAGAAAAACAGACAAAATAACAGAACTATAAAAATAAAAGTCTGCAATGTATTTTTATAGTTCTGTTATTTTGTCTGTTTTTCTTTCTTAGCCCTGAAGATGACCCACAAAGTGGGTCGAAACGTCGGCACATAATTAAATATGTTTTTATTTGACTGCACCCCCAACTATTTTCTTCCTAACGTCTATCTTCCAGTCAACCATCCTCTCGCTTCTCTTAAAAATAAATATATTATTTCGTATGATTTCCTAGCAACTGTTGAATTGTTTTAATATTTTGTGATTGAGTTTTATCATGAAATATAAAATAGGTATATAAAAGTAATTAGTGTGGTTGCGATTGTATGAAAACTCAAATATACTTAAACATAATTTTCGAATTTGTTTTGTGAACAGATGCAGTTATAAAAAAAAAGTATGTATTTAAATTTAAGTATTTAATCTCTACTATAATGCAAATAATAGAAAAACTCTAGAATACTAATGCTAAGCGCAAAACTCAAAAACGGCTTTCGTGCAAAAAAAAATTATTAATTGTAAATTTTGTAGAAATATGGTTTTGTATATTTGATTGAGTAAGATTGTGATAAAAAGTGAGGTTATTCGCTGGTTGCGGTAGTGTTAAGAGAATGTATTTGTTTCATGGGGTTTACTCAAACCCCAGTCATGTTTACGCCAACGGTACAGGTTAATTACAATTGTCCCAATGGAGTAAATACCTTCACATTGATTAGGCTAGTCATTCGTCTTAAAATGGACTGTGAGCGTGCTATCTGTATGTGAGCGTGTTATATTCTTGTGCTATAAAGTTGTTGAAAAGAAATTTTTATTGCCAAACTGAGAGGCATTTATGTACATTTTTGATGTCTACTAATAAACCGTACACATTTTCTTGTTTTGTTTTTTTAATTACCTTTATTTCAATACCCCCTTTTCTCTGTTACTGATATTGTTTTTATATTTTTTCAAAGTTGAAACCCATTATTTAAACACCAATTTTTCATTTTATGTATATCCTTTGTTTTGAATAGGAATGAAATTAAAGTAAAAATATGTATTTAATTTTTTATATTGTAATTCTATCCGAGCGAATATGCCGGTTGTGAATTCAGTAATAAAACCTGATAAATTTATTTTGAGGTGAGTACTTGTAGATGATGAGACGATAATTCGATATGATGAGGAGTAGAAATAACTAAATGTCTCTTACCGGTAAGTCCAAGGTGAGGTGAAAATAAACAAACAGTTTTACTGGTGAGATTTGAGAAGATGAAGAAGGTGTAGAGATTGGCGACAAACCAAAGTGTTGAGTAGCAAGTAGAGGAACAACCTTCTCACACGACAAGCGTTTGTAGTATGTTTGTATGTGTTCGTCAACCGTTGGTATTTTTAAGTCAGTATGTAGAGTTTTGTTATTGATATACCAGGGTGCTTTTGTGACAAGTCTGAGTACTTTTGATTTGAAGATTTGTAGTCGTTTTCTGTGAGTCTGTTTAGCGATGCCATACATTTGTAATGCATATGTCCAAACTGGTTTTAGTAAGTAAGTGTACGTGTTTAATTTTTGTCTTGTTTCTAATTTGGAGTGTTTCCTGAATAGAGAATACATTAAGTTCAGTTTAAGATTCAGTGATTGGCGTTTTTTCTTGATATGAGGACCCTATGTCAATCTCCTATCGAATGTTAGTCCAAGGTATTGTACTTTATCTGTCTGCGGGATGGGTGAGTTGTAAAGGTAAATGGGAGGGCATGTTTCACGGCAAAGAGTAAAAGTGATGTGCTGTGACTTTTCGTGGTTCAGTCTAATTTTCCATAGATGGCACCACTCATTCAACTTTTGTAAGTTATTTTTGTAAGTTTAGTGAGGCATGCGTCGCGCCTTGATGTTTGGTGATTATGACAGTGTCGTCAGCGTAGGTTGCTATCAGTATGTCAGGACTTTGTGGAATATCATGTGTATATGTTACGTACAATAGCGGTGCAAATATTGATCCCTGAGGTACACCGGCTAAGATCGGTCATATTGAAGATAACTCAGAGCCCTGCCGGACTGAGAAAAATCTGCCTGCAAGAATTAAATAATAAGTATGTGATAGTACAGTCTTGAGTTTAAAGAGAAGCCCCTTGTGCCAGACCTTGTCGAACGCTTGAGCGACATCCAGAAACACTCCAGTTGCATATAACTTTTGCTCTAGTGCTGTCGATATGTAGTCAGTTACTCTGTGTAATTGTTGAGTTGTCGAGTGCGATTTTCGAAAACCGAATTGATGGTGAGGAATTATATTTTTGTCAGTCAGTAGCTTTAATAATCGGGGATAAAGTAATTTTTCAAAAATTTTAGAACAAATAGGGAGCAAACTTATAGATCTGTACGAGGAACCGCTGACATGTACAAGGTGTTCTTCCGTCTTCTTTTCTAAGAGGTGCCGACATCTCTCGGTGTTTTATGAGTCGTTTGGTATGATTCCATAAACTTCCATCGTCCGTCGAAAGGGATTTAATGTAATTTTCGTAGTTGAACATGTTAAATTTGCTAATTTGGCGCTTCAGTTCGTTATTTAGTTGGTTAAATGTCCGTCTATCTGAAGGTTGCCTGTTGGTTTGCCATATTTTACGAGCTCTTCTCTTGGCTCTGATCAGATCTCTAATATACTGTGGGTAGCTTGGTAAGTTGTATGTTTTTCTGCATCTGGGCTTTGATGCTGACCACGCAGCTTCTTGTATACTTCTAGTGAACCTCTCAACTGCCTCCTCTAGTTCTTTCTCATTTTTTATTGAAGCAGGGATTGAGAGTTCAGAGTTAAGGTAACTTCTATATAGATCCCAATCGATTATTCCCTGTGTAAGCGCAGGTCTTTTTTGAGCCTCTGAAGGCTCTTCGCACAGGATCATTTGTACTAGAGAATGATCAGAGCAAAAGTCAGAGCTCGTATTTACAGTTTTGTGTACTGTTCTTAATCCTTTTGTAATAAAAAAGTCCAGTAAGTCCGGGGGTGTAGGAGCATTTGGAGCTGATGTGTCTAATGAAAGTTTATGAAGAGCATACCACAAGTTCCGACCTCTTGGGGTGCACAATCTTGATCCCCAGCATTGGTGTTTCGCGTTGAAATCACCTCCTGCGATAAAATATCGACCTAACCGTTTAAAAAACTCAGAAAACATCGAGGATGTAAGCTTGTACCTAGGGGGGCAATACACAGCAGCGAATGTGATGTTTTTCGGTTTTGTATTTAATGTTATGCCCGTCGCCTGTATATGTGGTGTGATAGGTAAGTGAATGGGACTATGTTTTAATGTCGATTTTATGATAATGGCGGTGCCACCGTGTGCCATTTTGTCTGGGTGGTCAGTCCTGTTAATAGTATAGTCTGGAATGTAGATTTTTGATCGTGATGTGAGATGTGTTTCAGTGATAAGTGCTATATCTGTCCATTTTTCATGTAAATATAAGTCAAGTTCAGTCTTGTGTTGCATCAGTCCGTTAGCGTTCCATAGGAGAATTGACAAGGAACCAGCTGTTGAAAAATTAGGTATGGCTGTGGCTCCATGCTTGTGTAACTTGAGTCAGCTGTTGGATGAGAATAAAAAGAGGGTGGATAAGGTTATTAAGACCATAGATTCCTCGTTGTTTTCTGGTTGTTCAGGAAGATGATGCTGTGAAGGTTTTTTGAGGGTTGGAAACTGATGAAGATCCGGCGGTGATCGAATCGGTTGAGCTGGTGTAGGCCGCTGGAAGTTATTTCTCGAGACACGCTAAATCCTGAGGTTCTTCAGCGTTTGACAACCTTTGTAATTGGCAGGGCGTTGTCCGCCACAATTGGCACAGGTAGCAGGTGTTTCTCTCGTTTTTGAACAAGAGCTGCTGTCATGATTTCCGCCACACTTTACACACCTTGGTGGGTGGTTACAGTAACTCTTAGTGTGACCGTATTGTTGGCATCATAGACATTGAGGGATCTCTTTTTTTTTCCCGCGGTTCTTCGATTACCACTTACGTATAATATATAGAATTTATTTTGTAAATATCCTCTTTAAATGTTTCTTTGGTTATGTCCACGAAGAACATTGGAAGAAGCTGCTTAAATCGTGAAATTACGTTTGTTACGTTCGTGACTTCATAACCTCTCTCTTTCATTTCCTCTTTAATTATAGCTATTGGTGTTGTGTGATGAAGGCTCTTTATCAAAATTCTTGGGCATTTGTCCTGTGGGAGCTGATACGTGTGAAAGTCCGCCCCTTCTTTTCTTAAGCTTGCATTTAGCTTTCTATAAGCTTCGGGTGTGTCCGGGTAAACAATCACACCTTTCATTGTGGATTTTATTGTAAAATGTTGATGGCCGGCTTTTTCTTTGAGAAATGAAATAAGTGCCGAATAATTTTCCACACCATTAATGTAAAGTGGAGGCGGTTTTTGATTTATATTTGGTCTAATTGTAATTTCTGATTGCTCCTCAGATATCGAGGTTAGTGCTTGAAAACTATTTTGGATTTGAATCGGTGCGAGACGTTTTTGCCTTGTGAGGTCCTGATCAATTGTAATGGTCTCTTACGTCCAGCTACTAGTTCCCAGCAACCAGTATTGTTAACGCTCATTAAACTAGTTTCATTACCTTTTTCCCCCTCTATATATCATTATTATTAAATTTAAATTAATTGGTTTCATTACTTTTTTTCTTTTGTCATATTTAATTCTTTAGTTAGTAATTGATTTGATTATAATGAACGAGAGAAAATATTGGAGAAAATGTACATCAAGCTTTATTTTTGTAATTAGAAGTTAGTAGATTATATATATTTTATAGATAATGTGAAGCATCGCATTAATTCATGCGTCGACAAAACACGACCCCCGTTGTCTTGGTAACGGCGGCGAGACGCTTAGAGTCGTTGTATTGGGCTTCAATCAGTGAACACTCATTACGAGTTTCTTTAGTGTAGACTTGGTCCAGTTTAACTTTACTCATTACGAGTACATTTTGGTAACTACAAATTGGTAACTAAAACATCTTTCTACTCAGTGGGAGTATTGACGATCGCCGATCGTGTTGAGTACTTGACGTAACACTTCTCATAAGGTCTTTCTAATTAATAATTATAATAAAGGCCTTGGTGAAGAGAAGACGTCGGGAACATATTTTTTGCTGTCACTTATGGATATTTAAGTGTATTATTATTTTATTAAATTTAAATTAATAGTTAACAAAAGTTAATTAATTTCTTCTTTAAATTATAAATTTAAATTCTATTCAGTAAATATCAGGCCTGCGTAGTTATTGTTCATAATTAATAGTTTATTCCTTGTTATATACATTTCATTAACCATATTTTTTTTATTTTATCTATTACATGTAATTCTCTCGTTCATTAAATTTCATTTTTGTTCATTTCAATATTTCTCATTTTAATCCTCTTTTTTTTCTAACAGCATATTAATCTTATTTTTTTTCTCATCCATAAATTCATTACCATCGTAGGTGCTCATAATAACCGGCATTTATTGACACGGGGTCGGAGATTTACACCTGTTGGCTTTATTTCCTTTATGGTGTCGCTCTCCCCAACATGTAGCATTACTATTAATACAATTAGTTGTATTTTCTGAGTCCATAGCACTTACCTCCTGGGAAGATGTAGACGACTCGCCCATGGTTGGCGGTAAAACCCGTACTTCTTACTTGAGTCGTAAAATCAGTCTCTACGATCAAATTAAAGCACTGTTTAAAAGAAAAAAAATTGGATTTTTAAACCTTAATTTAAGCTATTTGAACGAACTAAAAATAACCTGTATTCACTTTAACCTCCAATGTCAAAATTAAATTACTATCTGAATTCTTTTATTTTCCTTTTAGCTAATTTTACTATTGAATGAATTATATAAAACAAAAATTATATCTGGGTTTTAATGTAATAAAATATTCGTTTGGAAGAAGAAAAAAAAATTAAAATTAATTAAAAATAGCTATTGATGTGGTATTGAAGGATGAGGTGTTATACTCCCAACTTGAGGTGTTGTATTTTGATGAGTTCTATATTGAGATGTTGTGTGTTGAGGCGTTTTGTACTCAAATATCGTGTTAGGAAATGTGGCCTGTGGTTGTGGTTTAGTAGTTGGGTTAGTAAGCCGGTCACAGTCCGTCTCTGGTGGCAGGGGATCCGTTAAATCACGATGTGAAGTTACCTGTCTTCGGACGTGCAGACTTCTTCTTTGAAGTTCGAGATGAACTGTCCATCCTCTGTAATTTGATGGATGATCTTCGCCGCACAGCGCACACATAGATTGAACAATGTCCCTTCTTTTATGAGGTTCCTCAATTTTAACTTTTGTGTAAGCTAAGTGGGTTATATTGAACACTTCAGCATTGTTTGGAGCTGGCTCAATATCCATTCAGAAGAGTGGGAGGGGTCCTTTCGACCTTGGGTGTATTACATTATTGATAACGCGAATAGTGAATCCTTTTCTCTCAAGATCATAAAATCATATCATGAGGTATGATGACAGACTGGTAGGCCTTCCATCTCCACTCTGTTTCTGTATTAAATTTTGGAGAAGAAAATGGGCCAGGTGTTAAAAAATATAATTCCTAAAATAGTGATAAACTATTTATTAGAAACATCTTGAATATTAATTGACTTTATATTTGTATATATGAAGAGAAAAATGGTCCGGTTCGAAACATGTGACCTACATTACAAGCCCTAAAGAAGACCTCCAATGTAGGATGGAACGTTGGTTTTTATATAAATAAATTATCACTGTTTAATGTTTTTTCTGGCTTCCGCCCGGGCCATTTTCAACCCTTATTTATTAGAAACGTTTCAAACAACAATGCGGGTCTTCTTCAAGGCTAACCAATCATAACAGTCTGCTGGTCATTAAATTTTGTTTAATCGGTTCAAAGCCTGGAATTCTTTATCAACTTAAAAACTTATCGACTTTCTGCTGTTTCTCACCACTTCAAGCTCCTTTAAGTTCTTAGCCATGTAGTACTGCTTTTTTTACAAAGATGTGAATAAGAAATAGAAACAGTCATTTTACTAATGGTGAGATATGATGTGATTCCTCCACTTGCTTTAGGAGTTCCTTCTTCCACAACTTCCTTGAGATCTTTGTTCCCGATTGATGTTCGAGGTCATCCATGGAATAGATTACTAACAAAGAAAATTTTGAAAACCAAAAAGTGGTGTAAGAGGATATTTATTAATGAGTATCATTTACGTAGAGAAAAATTATAAACAACTTGTTACAGTTTTTATAATTAAATGATTTAAAAAATTACTGTGGCAGTGAATATCGTAATTGAAGTCCGATTTCATTGATTTTGATTTTATTATGGTTTTATTCTAGTTATATATTTTGAGTATAAGCATCATAAATACACTACATAAATTTTTAAAAAACATACACTTTGAATATATAGTATGACCAATATTCACAACAAGCAACACAGTTCTATCCAAAACTTCTTTTTGCTCTCATAGAAAATTTAAACAATTGAATCATATGACTGCTGAGGAAAATGGTTCACATTTATAATCTCGAAATATTAAATTCATAAAGTTTGTAGAAATTATACCTTTTTTGAGATTATTAAACCATAAATTTATGTCATTTTGCCCTTAACTGGGCAGTTTTTTTCGATTAAAAAAAATATTCCTAATATTATTATTACTATCGAAATTACTTCTTTTTATCTCAAACATAATTTTAGACTAAATTTGTTACCTCTGTAGCACTTTTGTAAACAGTTAACTCATTCTCTTAAGAATTACAATATAAAAAGTTAAATACATATTTTTTCTTTAATTTCATTCCTATTCAAAACAAAGGATATACATAAAATGAAAAATTGGTGTTTAAATAATGGGTTTCAACTTTGAAAAAATATAAAAACAATATCAGTAACAGAGAAAAAGGGGTATTGAAATAAAGGTAATTAAAAAAACAAAACAAGAAAATTTGTATGGTTTATTAGTAGACATCAAAAATGTACATAAATGCCTCTCAGTTTGGCAATAAAAATTTCTTTTCAACAACTTTATGGCACAAGAATATAACACGCTCACATACAGATAGCACGCTCACAGTCCATTTTAAGACGAATGACTAGCCTAATCAATGTGAAGGTATTTACTCCATTGGGACAATTGTAATTAACCTGTACCGTTGGCGTAAACATGACTGGGGTTTGAGTAAACCCCATGAAACAAATACATTCTCTTAACACTACCGCAACCAGCGAATAACCTCACTTTTTATCACAATCTTACTCAATCAAATATACAAAACCATATTTCTACAAAATTTACAATTAATAATTTTTTTTTGCACGAAAGCCGTTTTTGAGTTTTGCGCTTAGCATTAGTATTCTAGAGTTTTTCTATTATTTGCATTATAGTAGAGATTAAATACTTAAATTTAAATACATACTTTTTTTTTATAACTGCATCTGTTCACAAAACTAATTCGAAAATTATGTTTAAGTATATTTGAGTTTTCATACAATCGCAACCACACTAATTACTTTTATATACCTATTTTATATTTCATGATAAAACTCAATCACAAAATATTAAAACAATTCAACAGTTGCTAGGAAATCATACGAAATAATATATTTATTTTTAAGAGAAGCGAGAGGATGGTTGACTGGAAGATAGACATTAGGAAGAAAATAGTTGGGGGTGCATTCAAATAAAAACATATTTAATTATGTGCCGACGTTTCGACCCACTTTGTGGGTCATCTTCAGGGCTAAGAAAGAAAAACAGACAAAATAACAGAACTATAAAAATACATTGCAGACTTTTATTTTTATAGTTCTGTTATTTTGTCTGTTTTTCTTTCTTAGCCCTGAAGATGACCCACAAAGTGGGTCGAAACGTCGGCACATAATTAAATATGTTTTTATTTGACTGCACCCCCAAATATTTTCTTCCTTATTTTTATTTTTTACTAATTTTATATTTTTATTTTTAGATATCCATTTTTAGACATTCAAGAAGAATAGAGAACAAAGAAGAAAAGAACAAAGAAGAAAAGAAGAATTTCGAGATATGGCGGAACTACCATATGTTCAGGTAATTCTTTTAATTTAATTAAATTTAAGGTGAAGAAAAGTATTGTAAAAGTACTGAGCACAAGCGCAGTACTAAGGGTACCAACTACAAAACGAACTTCACAGAAATAGAATTGAAATCACTTGATTATTTGGGATAAGGGTTAATGGTTTTTTTTATACGAATAATGGTTATTTCATCGAACCACACAAGGGAGGTTACAGAAGGCCTTATTTTATAAACTTTCAGTTGATTAGTTGAAATATAATTTATTCTTTAGTTAATAAGGTGGTTTAATAGGGCTAAACTGATTGCATTAGCAGGGAGCTATTCCTCAGCTACTGGATTCAGTGATGCGAACCATCCACTATAAAAAATGGGTAACGAAACCACAGGCAGAACCTCATGGGTGGTTTGGAATCCTGCCTATCTCCTAGGTAAGTATTTTCTTCTTCTTTTACCTCCTCCAAGTTCCATTCTGCTTCGAGTTGTTCTAACCTAGGATCTGCATTTTTCTCTGCAGTCATAACGAAGGTCTAAACACGTATTAAAATGAGTATTTCCTCTAGAATTTTACGCTCTGGGACCAAATCGGGGATGTTTGGCGTTGAAATCTCCCCCGTATAAAAATGTGGGTCCTAAAGTGAAGAATATGTTGCTAAGCATCACCTGGGAAACTCGTTCCCTAGTGGGACAATATGCACTAGCTATAGAAATACTGCAGTGATTAATTTCAATTTAAATCGCTGTTAATTGAATTTCGGGTAAGGCTGTGATTTTTAAAGGGTAGTGATAAAATGAACGTTTCACAATTACTGCAGAACCTCCACGGACAGCACCGCTTGGATGGAGAGTACGGTATATGGTACCCGGCAACTATGGCCATTTACAAAGGCGTGGTCTTGGGTATCCTGAGGAGCCGTAACCTCACGCAACCGCAGAAGAGGAGGCTGGCGACCATCCAGAGACTGGGTCTGTTGAGAGTTTCTAAGGCCTATAGGACGGTGTCACACGAGGCGGTGCAGGTGCTGACCGGAGCGATGCCTCTGGACCTCATCCTCAGGGAGGACGCCCTGAAATATGAGGTGAAGAGGCAGGGGCTTTGCGGCGCTCCCGGAGGGACTCCGAGAGAGGATCGGCGAGACCCCTAACAGATAGAAGAAGATATTGAGGGAGGACTCGATTGACGAGTGGAAACGGACGGTGGGTGGGAAGCCAGAAGGGCTCAACCTTGAGGAAGTTCTTCCCCACCGTCCGGTCGAGATTGGCGGCTACATGGGTCCTCCCGGACTACTGGGTCTCGCAGATCCTCACAGGACACGGCGGGTTCCGGGGTAAGCTCAGCGAGCATAGGAGAGAGATCGATCCCCGGTGCCCGGATTGTGGAGTCCCTGAGACTGCGGAGCACGTAGTGCTCTCCTGCACCGCGATGGAGGGACACCGTGCCAGGTTGTCGCGGAATACGGGTTTTTTCGCCCTCGCCGAGGATGACTTCCCCCGGTTGATGGAGAAGGAGAACTACCCCTTTTTCCGGGAGTTCATCTACGGGTGGAAGGAAGTGGTCGGGCCTGCACACTTCACCATTAGCAGGGTCCGGCCCCTCGGTGAGCCACCAGACGAGGCCCCAGAAGAGGATCCAGCAGATGAGCCAGACGGGGAACCCCCCTCCCCCCCTCCCGGAGGAGGGAGATGGAGTAGAGGACCGGACGGATGCGGCGGACCAGGAGGGCTGGACGGCATCCGGACGGATGGAGACTTAAGGTGCTGCCCCAACAGTAAGGTGCACATACGTGCACTGGGCAGCACCACAGAAAGTAAAAAAATTAATGTTCCCATAAATTAAATGGTAACCCCCCCGATGATGTAAATGTTTAAATAAATAAAGTTTAAATAAAAGAGTTATTTCTGGCAGTGGTGGGCGTGCGTAAACCCAGCGTATTAGCCCGCCACGGCCAAAACCCGTTTGCCAGATATGTCAGGTAGGGAGAAAAACAAAAAAAAAAAAAAAAGGTTAGTACGGTATACGCGTCCGGTCCCATGGTGGGCGCCTGCCCTGACGCTCCTCAAGAGGGAGTATTACTGGGCCAGGCGCCGGTACCAGGAGTACAGGGAAGAGGAAAGGAGACTTGCACTCCGACAGGAATCCAAAGCAAGGTATAGGTATATACCGAAACGGCGTGCGTCGCCAGAAGAAGGAATCCTGAGACGATTTTATCGTCAAGGAGTCTGAGAAGAATCCCTGGGGTATCCCGTACAGGGTGGCACTGGGAAAGGTGAAGCCGCTAACTATGATGGCGGCTATCAGAGTTGGAGATGGCCAGGCGACCACCCTGGAGGAGACTGCAATGATGTATATAGATTTTACATGATCCGTCCCAGGATAAGGAAGAAGACAGATTGGTGAGGCAGGGAGCAGGGAGTGTCCAATAAATGAGAGGGAGTCCCAGAGGCTGGCACGAAGGACCCGCTATGACTGAGGAACTGCGGGTCCTCCAGTTAAACATGGGGAGGTAGTGCTTCGGCTTTCATTGAGGAAGGACCTATGATAGTCGAGCTCCTGAGGATTATCCCCTCCACGAATAGAGAAATCTGAAGTTGCCTTCCAACCGCCTCAGAGGTGAGTCCAGTTTTTCCCCCTGTCCGTGTTTAATCGCGACCTGGAGGTAAAGTGTTGTGCTGGTTGAATCCCGAGGGACACTAGTGCGAGTCGGGATTCCCAGGGAACTAGAGAGCTTACACAATTAATTTAATATTAATTGTGAAGCCCGGTGTATGTATGTGTGTATGTTTATATAGATAGTGCGGTTAATTAGGGATTGAGGTGAAAGTTTTTGCTTGCCCCCTAAATTATTTAGTGTGGGTAACCTAAATCCAAATTTGGTTAATAACCGATAGACCGGGAAAAAGTTTTTAAAAAAAACCCATAGATTTGCGTAATAAAGTACGCAAACAACGAAAAAAATGGATCTCGATAGAGATAAGAAAGTGGGGAGAAAACCAATAGGTAATAAGGAAGAGGCCAAAAAAGTAATATTGGGACCTGAAAACCCCACAAAAGAAGAGGAAAAAAACAAAATGGCGGCCGAAAGCAAAGGAAGCCCAATGGACGTGCAAGAATCAAGACAGAGATCGACAGGCAAAGGGGAACCTAGCCGAATGATGAGGTCCGATCAGAGGGTCACTGGAGAGGCGGGCCCAAAAACGTTCATGGAGTTCACCAGCTGTAGTGACACGAACGATGGAAAGGAATCAGATGGGGCTCAAATCTTTAGCCCCAAATCCAAGAAAAAGAAGAGGCCGAGGGAGGCAACTCCCCCCCTCCTCCCATGCCAGGATAGCCCAGGGGAAAAGGCAAGAGAGGTCCAGGAAAGGATGAGGAACTACCTCGAAAGGGCTAAAAACTCCATTTCGAAGGAGAAACAAGAGTACATTAATGGTAGTGTTGCCGCATTGCGCGATATCATCCTCGGACTAAAGGCAGAAAGGAAAACAATTCCAACATTGGTGAAACATGTTGTAAGAGAGGTGTTGTGTATGGAGGAACTCCATGAGATGGTGGCTGAAAAGATAGCGAAAATAGTAGCCCCAAAAATAGGTTAGCGGACGGGCGCAGAAGCCAAGAAGGGAGGCCCCCAAGCAACCAGAACCAGGAACGTCAAGGACAGGCAGGATGTATGATGGAACGCCTCCGGCACCGATGCCACAAAGGGCAAGAGGTGCGGAGATGTGTAGAGGCACTAATATGGATACGAAGGATGAGACAGAGGTAGAATTTACTAAGGTAATGAGTATGAAGAACAGGAGGAAAGGGGGAAAGGGTAAGGAAGATGAGAATCCGAACCCTCTTCTGGATGTATGTATAAAGAAACCAAAGACGATGGCAGAGATTGTGAAGTCTCTGCCATCAAAACCAAGTAATGTGAAGGCACCGTTCTACATTACAATCGGAGCCGTGGGGAAATCATCAATGGAAGTTATAGAACAGCTCCCGTCACCGACGGAGCTGGGTATTGACGTCAAATCGATAAGAGCCACAAAGGCCGATGGAGTATTGGTCCGAGTTGAGGACAGGAGTGCCGGGGAGAAAATAGTTAACTGGCAGAAATTAAAAGAGAATGGCCTTGAGGCTAAGGCTGCCCGAAGAAGGTGGCCGAGGATGGAAGTTAGAGGAGTTCCATCTGCATGGAACGAATCGAAACTAAAAGAAATAATAAAAGAAAGGGTAAGAGCTAAAGGCATAGAGGTCGAAGATGAACAGCTGCGTATTTTATACGGGAGGCAAGATAGAGCAGTGTTTACCAAGACCTGGGTGATCGAGTTGGATCCCCAGATTAGGTACGCCCTGCACAGTGAGGAAGTAGTAGTCGGAGGATGGTGGACCCTCACCTTCCTGGACTCCCTTGACGCCCCAATATGCCTGCAATGCCTAGGATATGGGCACTCAAGGGCAACATGTACAGTACAAGGAATCACATGCAGGTGGTGTGCGCAATTGGGGCATTTAGCCAAGGAATGCCCCAATAAGAAGGCAGGCGAAAGACCCACCTGCAGCAATTGCAGAAAGGAAAACTTAACAAATATAAGGCACAAGGCTGGTAGCCGGGAATGCCAAGTACATTGTACGGAGTCCCAACAATTAGCGAAAAGGACGGAATACTAAACACAGAGTGCCTAGTCAAAGGGACGAAGATATGAAAAAGGATAAGGTGCAGTTCTAAGGTGCACAACCGTGCACCGGACTGCACCATAGTTGCTGTTTAATAAAGTATTTTAAAATAAAATTGGTAAGAGTTACCTAGTGTGGTAAACCCCCACACAAGGTAAAAACCTGTATGCCATCTATGGCAGGTAAGGTAGAAAAAAAAAAAAAAAAAGTTAAACATGGGGAGGCGACGCATGGTGGTAGAGGAGATGAGGGCCCTCTCCCACCGATACGATATTATGGCGGTCCAGGAGCCATGCTGCCGAAAAAATATGGTCAAGAGCTTTGGTCTCACGTCGAGGGTGATAGCACTGGGCAGTGCAGAGAGGAGGCCCAGGGCTGCTATAGTTATTACTAACCAGACCCTCGACGTATGTAGAGGTATGACCTTCGCGTTAACATCGGCATACCTCTCCGACAGGACCAACATAGAGGAAGGTATTGGGGCCATGCAAGGAGTGGCTGCTGCACACAGGAATTTAATTATCTGCTCTGACACCAACGCCTGGAACACGGTATGGGGGTCCGCTAGATCAGATCGGCGATGTCAGGGTAAGAGGTAGCTACTACGAGGTGGAAAGACGAAGAGAGAGAGGGTGCCCACAAGGGTCGGTCCTCGGGCAGGCCCTGTGGAAGCTCGTGTTTGATCAGTTGCTGGGTGAGCTAGAAGACGAAGGGTTCCTTGCCACGGATTACGTCGACGACCTGGCAGTCCTAGTGACCGAGAAAAGCAGAGCCAGATTGAAGACTCAAGCGGAGAGATGCGCCAGACTCGTAGCGGAATGGTGCGTGAGGCGGAAGTTGACTATGGCCGCAGGCAAGACCCAGGCCATACTCCTAAGAGGCTCCACCGACAGGGCTCACCCTATCATACTGCAGATTGAGGGAGAGAGAGTTAGGCTGGGTGAGGAGGTGACATACCTCGGCGTGAGGTTCAGAAGGAACTTCGACGCCACCCCTCACCTAGCATACCTGAAAGATAGGGTGACCCTGTCACTTAACGGACTTGGAAGAATAGGGGGTGCTTTCTGGGGCCTCAGGTACCCGGCAACCATGACCATTTACAAAGGCGTGGTGTTGGGTATCCTGAGGTACGCATCCCCTGCGTGGAGCCGTAACCTCACGCAACCGCATAAGAGGAGGCTGGCGACCATCCCGAGACTGGCTCTGCTGAGAGTTTCTAAGGCCTACAGGACGGTGTCGCACGAGGCGGTGCAGGTGCTGACCGGAGCTATGCCCCTGGACCTCGTCCTCAGGGAGGACGCCCTGAAATATGAGGTAAAGAGGCAGGGGCTTGCGGCGCTCCCGGAGGGACTCCGAGAGAGGATCGGCGAGACCCCTAACAGATGGAAGAGTATAGTGAGGGAGGACTCGATTGACGAGTGGAACAGACGGTGGGTGGGAAGCCAGAAAGGCTCGACCTTGAGGAAGTTCTTCCCCACCGTCCAGTCGAGATTGGCGGCGACGTGGGTCCTCCCGGACTACTGGGTCTCGCAGATCCTTACAGGACACGGCGGGTTCCGGGGAAAACTCAGTGAGCATAAGAGAGAAATCGACCCCCGGTGCCTTACCTGTGGAGTCCCTGAGACTGCGGAGCACGTAGTGCTCTCCTGCACCGCGATGGAAGGACACCGAGCCAGGTTGTCGAGAAAAACCGGGATCTTCTTCCTCGCCGAGGAGGACTTCCCCCGTTTGATGGAGGCTGACAAATATCCCTTCTTTAAGGACTTTGTCTACGGGTGGAAGGAAGTGGTCGGGCCTGCTCATTTCACGATTAGCAGGGTCCGGCCCCTCGGCGAGCCACCAGACGAGGTGCCACCAGACGAGGAGCCAGGCGGAGAACCACCCCCGGAGGAGAGGGATGGAGATGAGGACCGGACGGATGCGGCGGACCAGGAGGGCTGGACGGGATCCGGACGGATGGAGCCTTAAGGTGCTGCCCCAACAGTAAGGTGCACATCCGTGCACCGGGCAGCACCACAGGGAAAAAAAAAAGAAAAGATTATTTATTGGCAGTGGCGGGCGTGCGTAAACCCAACGCATCAACCCGTCACTGCCGAGAACCCCCCAGCAATGGCAGGAAGGGGGCCCAAAAAAAAAAAAAAAAAAATGATCAGATCGGCGAGGAGAGAGCCTTGGCGGTAGTTTCGAAATAATCTCCTCCCTGCACAACCGTTCTTCTTGTTATGTTCAAGAACTCTCTCATTTATTGGGCCTAAGACTCTTCATGGAATGTAGTGGTACAGGTATTTAACATTCGCCATTTCAGGCAGCTTCACACTTTCGCTCTATGTTTCCAATTAAAACAAGACACACACGACTATTTTAAGACCTAGTTGGTATTACGGAGTAGAGCGTTTGGGCT
This sequence comes from Troilus luridus, assembly GCA_964056705.1. Taxonomy (NCBI): domain Eukaryota; kingdom Metazoa; phylum Arthropoda; class Insecta; order Hemiptera; family Pentatomidae; genus Troilus; species Troilus luridus. Next base: position 76,630,210 of record OZ057413.1, on the reverse strand, counting down.
CTTCCTCGTCTTCATGTTCCCTTAAATTACCATAGATGAGCTGGTAATCTTCCTTCAGGCATTCTTTTCAAATGCCCATACCATTTCAGGAGTTTTTCTCAATATTTTCCAGAATGGTTCTTTCATCCTCCATTTTTTCTCTGATTTTTCTCTGAAACTCCCATAACTGGTATCTAACTCCGGGCACTACAGATCAGTAGCTCCAAGCTGTATAAGCCTAGCAACCCATTTATCATCACTGTAAAATTTGATATATTTATTTTACTATTTTAGATCTATATGTAGACATGAATACCTTAGATCCCCGCAAAGGCTATTTTGTTCTTACCAAGTACCCCTACCACTTCTTCTTCCAGCCAAAACACTGACTGATTGATATTTCTGTTATAGCAGACTTAATGACTCTTAAATAGTCTTATAAAGGCTTGAAGTTTTCTTATAATGTGTATAATTAACTACTTATAAATAATGACTCGATTAAATATCTTGTCACTTAGAAGAATTTCGTTTAGTCCTATCATCATTATATCTGACGAAATCATTTTATAGGCTTTCTAGTATTTTTTTTTTAGTACTTAGAGTCTAAAAACTTTTTGTTTCACATATTTCAACCTAATGAAGAAAAAGCCTACCAGTCTGTAATCAGAAATCTTCATTATTTCACACTTCATGATATGATTTTATGATCTTGAGAGTAAAGGATTCACAGTTCGCCTTATTAATAATGTAATACACCCAAGGTCGAAAGAACCCCTCCCACTCTTCTTTGTGGATATTGAGCCAGCTCCAAACGATGCTGAAGTGTTCAATATTACCCACTTATATCTTACACAAAAGTTAAAATTGAAGAACCTCATAAAAGAAGGGACATTGTTCAATCTATGTGTGCGCTGTGCGGCGAAGATCATCCATCAAATTACAGAGGATGGACAGTTCATCTCGCACTTCAAAGAAGAAGACTGCACGTCCGAAGACAGGTAACTTCACATCGTGATTTAACGGATCCCCTGCCACCAGAGACGGACAGTGACCGACTTACTAAGCCAACTACGAAACCACAACCACAGGCCACATTTCCTAACACAATATTTGAGTACAAAACGCCTCAACACACAACATCTCAATATAGAACCCATCAAAATACAACACCTCAAGTTGGGAGTATAAAACCTCATCCTTCAATACCACATTACCCTCCACATTCAAACGAACTTCCTAAATTCCCAATTCCTCATCCACAATCTAGTACTCCAGACATCTCACCTCAATTCATTCTTAAATGATTTTTAATCGATGATAAATCCCCTTATCACATTACTTACTAGGCTTGTAACTAAATTCATTCCTAATGTTACAATACTAAGTAGTGTGATGTTTGAAAAAACAATACAAGATCAGTCTCAAGACAGTTGTCCGGTGAGAAGGTTGTTACTCTACTTGCTACTCAACACTTTGATTTGTCGCCAATCTCTACACCTTCTTCATCTTCTCAAATCTCACCAGTAAAACTGTTTGTTTATTTTCACCTCACCTTGGACTTACCGGTAAGAGACATTTAGTTATTTCTACTCCTCATCATATCGAATTATCGTCTCATCATCTTCAAGAACTCACCTCAAACTTTTCAAGAACTTAGTTATTTTTCTTTATTCACTGACTATCAAAATTTTTTGTTTTAAAACCCATTCTTTTTTTATTAAAAAAATTATTTCAAGTTTGTTTTTGTAAAACTAATTAATTGTAAGTGCTTCTTGCATTCTCTTTTTCATAATTTTTATTTACTTTTTCAATCACTTCTTTATTGTAATTCCTTAGGTTTATATGTGAACATTCATATTTTTGCAATTGTTCTCTCTTTTATTTTTACATTATATATCCATTATTTACTCATTTTGTATTTTCCTTCCTTTGTATTTAATTGATGAATTCTTTTATAGCCTTAATTTATATATTTGGGAAATAGATTTATCAGGTTTTTTCCTGAATTCACAACCGGCAAATTCGCTCGGATAGAAGGTTAGCAAATTATTATTAGGAGCCCCTTCTTCTAGGGGGGGGGTTCCATATAATTATTGGGGTACATTAAATTAAAATTTCTTTGGTGCTGCCCGATGCACGGATGTGTACCTTACTGTTGGGGCAGGACCTTCAAGCCTCCTGGCCGTTCTGCATCCGTCCGGATACCGTCCAGCCCTCCTGGTCCGCCGCATTCGTCTGGTCACCCGGCCAGTCCTCTCCTTTTCTCTCCTCCTGCGGTGGCTCCTCTTCTGGTGGATCGGCGAGGGGCCGGACCCTACTAATGGTGAAATGTGCAGGCTCGACCTCTTCCTTCCACCCGTAGATGAACTCCCTGAAAAAGGGATAGTTCTCCTATTCCATCAACCGGGGAAAGTCTTGCTCGGTTAGGGCGAAGATCCCGGTTTTACTAGACAACCTGGCACGGTGTCCTTCCATCGCGGTGCACGCGAGCACATCATGCGCCGCCGTCTCAGGGACCCCACAAGCGGGACACCATGGGTCGACTTCTCTCCTATGCTCACTGAGCTTTCCACGGAACCCGCCGTGTCCTTTAAGGATCTGCGAGACCCATTAGTCCGGGAGGACCTATGTCGCAGAAAGTCTCGACTGGACAGTGGGGAGAACTTCCTCAAGGTGGAGCCCTTCTGGCCTCCCTAACAATCTTCTTCCATCTGTTGGGGGTCTCGCCGATCCACCGGGAGCGCCGCTAGCCCCTGCCTCTTCACCTCGTAAGTCATAACGTCCTCCTTAAGGACGAGGTCCAGGCGCATCGCTCCCGCCAGCACCTAAACCGCCTCGTGCGACACCGTTCGGTAACCCTTCGTGACTCGCATCAGATCCAATCTCTGGATGGTGGCCAATCTCCTCTTCTGTAGCTGCATGAGGTTTCGGCTGTTTCTGGTATGCTAGGTGAGGGCTGGCGTCGAAGCTTCTCCTGAATTTAACGCCCAGGTACGTCACCTCCTCACCCAGTCTCACCCTCTCTCCCTGGATATTCTGTACGATAGGGTGAGGCATGTTATTCCACGAGCCATGTCAGTGGAGCCTCTCAGGAGTATGGCCTGTGTCTTGGCTGCGACGATACTCACCTTTCTCCTCACGCACCATTCCGCTACGAGACTGGCGCACCTCTCCGCTTGAGTCTTCACTCTGGCTATGCTGTTCTCGGCCACCAGGACTGCCAGTTCGTCGACGTAGGCCGTGGCAAGGAACACTTTATCTTCTAGCTCCCCCAGCAACTGGTCGAAAACAAGCATCCACAGGGCCGGACCTAGGACCGACCCTTGTGGGCAACCTCTCTCTATTCTTCTCTCCACCTCGTAGTAGCTACCCCTTACCCTGACGCTCCTGTCACTGAGGTAGCTACTAACGAGGGATTACAGATTGCTGGGGATGTTGAACTCTTGCTACCGCTGTAGTACGAAAGGCCACCATACACTGTCGAAGGCGGAGGATATGTCGAACAGTACGAGCATGACGTACTTCTCCGCCCCACGTCCCTGCGTACTCTCAGCAGCGCATCTGTAGTTGCCTTGCCACGGGTCGAGCCGAACTGCCGTGGATGACTGGCTGCACTCAGGACCGGCCTTAGGCTGTTAACAATGAGGCTCTCCACGACTTTACAGACGACTGGGAGGAGGCATATTGGCCTGTACGCCTTAGGCGTCTCCTTATCCTTGCCTCCTCCATTGTAGGAGATCCTCCACTTACTCGGGAAGTATCCCTGGTCCAGAAACTTATTGAGGATACCTAGCAGTCCATCCTGAATGAGGGGGGCGCTTTACCTCAGGATCGCGGCGTCTATCCCATCAAGTCCTGGGGCTCTGCCGATCCTCTGCTTGTCTACGGCAAGACGAAGGTCCCATAGATCCCATGGAGGGAAAAAATCGGTACCCGGAGGGCACACCGTGGTGCGTCTCACCAATCTGTCTTCTTCCTTATCCTGAGACGGATCATGTAAAATCTATATACATCATTGCAGTCTCCTCCAGGGTGGTTGCCTGGCCATCTCCAACTCTGATAGCCGCCATCATAGTTAGCGGCTTCACCTTTCCCAGTGCCACCCTGTACGGGATACCCCAGGGATTCTTCTCAGACTCCTTGACGATAAAATCGTCTCAGGATTCCTTCTTCTGGCGACGCACGCCGTTTCGGTATATACCTATACCTTGCTTTGGATTCCTGTCGGAGTGCAAGTCTCCTTTCCTCTTCCCTGTACTCCTGGCACCGGCGCCTGGCCCAGTAATACTCCCTCCTAAGGAGCGTCAGGGCATATTGCGCATATATTGCGCATATTGTCCCACTAGGCAACGAGTTTCACAGGTGATGCTTAGCAACGTATTCTTCACTTTAGGACCCACATTTTTATACGGGGGAGATTTCGACGCCAAACATCCCCGATTTGGTATAAGGACGTAAAATTCTAGAGGAAATACTCATTTTAATACGTGTTTAGACCTTCTTTATGACTGCCTTCTTCCATCTGAAGCCGACTTATTGGACAACAGACACAAACCGAAAACCAGAACTACTTGACTTCTTTATCACTTCTAATCTAAGCACTCTACATCATCACATTTCTGTTGATAACGATCTTGCATCTGACTATACCCCAATTGTTCTATCTCTCTCAAGACAGATACTCACTACAAATCATATACCGACGCTAACTCCTGGACCCATAATGATTAGTGAATTGCATCGTATAATAGATGACAAAATTAACCTTAATACAAGCTTGAAAACTGCAGATGACATTGACAACGCTAAAATACTGTACAAATAGCCGCTTGTCTATCATCTCAGACGCATGAGACACTCAGACAAAAACAATACTTACCACCCGACATGCACTGAACCAATGGGAAAGATCTCGCTGTCCTAGTAACAAACAACTACTAAACCAATTGTCTAATAGCTTAAGAAAACGAGTACAGCAATATAAAAATTACATTTAAAACACACATCTGACTAACTTACAGACAAGTAATAATGATCTATGGCAACAAACTAGAAACATTCTTCATTACCATAATACAAAGACCGCCCTCCGTAAATCTGACAACTCATCGGCCAGAAGTGATAAAGAAAGAGCAGACCTATTTGCTTCTCATCTTACAGACGTATTTCAACCACACGACGACCTACTTAACCCACAGCACAGCTCTGATGTCCAACAAATTCTGACTTCGCCACTTCCTCTGTCTTTACCACCCTCACCAATCAATCCTTCAGACGTTGAATTTTGTATACAAAAATTACCGCGCAGAAAATCACGGTGTATCGATTGGTTATAGGGAAGACTTCAGGGGACCACAAAGAGGGGGGGTGCAGAGAAAAATGCAGATCCTGGGCTAGAACAACTCGAAGCAGAATGGAACTTGGAGGAGGTAAAAGAAGAAGAAAATACTTACCTAGGAGATAGGCAGGATTCCAAACCACCCATGAGGTTCTGCCTGTGGTTTCGTTACCCATTTTTTATAGTGGATGGTTCGCATCACTGAATCCAGTAGCAGGAATGGCTCCCTGCTAACGCAATCAGTTTAGCCCTATTAAACCACCTTATTAACTAAAGAATAAATTATATTTCAACTAATCAACTGAAAGTTTATAAAATAAGGCCTTCTGTAACCTCCCTTGTGTCGTTCGATGAAATAACCATTATTCGAATAAAAAAAGCCATTAACCCTTATCCCAAATAATCAAGTGATTTCAATTCTATTTCTGTGAAGTTCGTTTTGTAGTTGGTACCCTTAGTACTGCGCTTGTGCTCAGTACTTTTACAATACTTTTCTTCACCTTAAAATTAATTAAATTAAAAGAATTACCTGAACATATGGTAGTTCCGCCATATCTCGAAATTCTTCTTTTCTTCTTTGTTCTTTTCTTCTTTGTTCTCTATTCTTCTTGAATGTCTAAAAATGGATATCTAAAAATAAAAATATAAAATTAGTAAAAAATAAAAATAAGGAAGAAAATATTTGGGGGTGCAGTCAAATAAAAACATATTTAATTATGTGCCGACGTTTCGACCCACTTTGTGGGTCACCTTCAGGGCTAAGAAAGAAAAACAGACAAAATAACAGAACTATAAAAATAAAAGTCTGCAATGTATTTTTATAGTTCTGTTATTTTGTCTGTTTTTCTTTCTTAGCCCTGAAGATGACCCACAAAGTGGGTCGAAACGTCGGCACATAATTAAATATGTTTTTATTTGAATGCACCCCCAACTATTTTCTTCCTAACGTCTATCTTCCAGTCAACCATCCTCTCGCTTCTCTTAAAAATAAATATATTATTTCGTATGATTTCCTAGCAACTGTTGAATTGTTTTAATATTTTGTGATTGAGTTTTATCATGAAATATAAAATAGGTATATAAAAGTAATTAGTGTGGTTGCGATTGTATGAAAACTCAAATATACTTAAACATAATTTTCGAATTAGTTTTGTGAACAGATGCAGTTATAAAAAAAAAGTATGTATTTAAATTTAAGTATTTAATCTCTACTATAATGCAAATAATAGAAAAACTCTAGAATACTAATGCTAAGCGCAAAACTCAAAAACGGCTTTCGTGCAAAAAAAAATTATTAATTGTAAATTTTGTAGAAATATGGTTTTGTATATTTGATTGAGTAAGATTGTGATAAAAAGTGAGGTTATTCGCTGGTTGCGGTAGTGTTAAGAGAATGTATTTGTTTCATGGGGTTTACTCAAACCCCAGTCATGTTTACGCCAACGGTACAGGTTAATTACAATTGTCCCAATGGAGTAAATACCTTCACATTGATTAGGCTAGTCATTCGTCTTAAAATGGACTGTGAGCGTGCTATCTGTATGTGAGCGTGTTATATTCTTGTGCTATAAAGTTGTTGAAAAGAAATTTTTATTGCCAAACTGAGAGGCATTTATGTACATTTTTGATGTCTACTAATAAACCGTACACATTTTCTTGTTTTGTTTTTTTAATTACCTTTATTTCAATACCCCTTTTTCTCTGTTACTGATATTGTTTTTATATTTTTTCAAAGTTGAAACCCATTATTTAAACACCAATTTTTCATTTTATGTATATCCTTTGTTTTGAATAGGAATGAAATTAAAGAAAAAATATGTATTTAATTTTTTATATTGTAATTCTATCCGAGCGAATATGCCGGTTGTGAATTCAGTAATAAAACCTGATAAATTTATTTTGAGGTGAGTACTTGTAGATGATGAGACGATAATTCGATATGATGAGGAGTAGAAATAACTAAATGTCTCTTACCGGTAAGTCCAAGGTGAGGTGAAAATAAACAAACGGTTTTACTGGTGAGATTTGAGAAGATGAAGAATGTGTAGAGATTGGCGACAAATCAAAGTGTTGAGTAGCAAGTAGAGGAACAACCTTCTCACACGACAAGCGTTTGTAGTATGTTTGTATGTGTTCGTCAACCGTTGGTATTTTTAAGTCAGTATGTAGAGTTTTGTTATTGATATACCAGGGTGCTTTTGTGACAAGTCTGAGTACTTTTGATTTGAAGATTTGTAGTCGTTTTCTGTGAGTCTGTTTAGCGATGCCATACATTTGTAATGCATATGTCCAAACTGGTTTTAGTAAGTAAGTGTACGTGTTTAATTTTTGTCTTGTTTCTAATTTGGAGTGTTTCCTGAATAGAGAATACATTAAGTTCAGTTTAAGATTCAGTGATTGGCGTTTTTTCTTGATATGAGGACCCTATGTCAATCTCCTATCGAATGTTAGTCCAAAGTATTGTACTTTATCTGTCTGCGGGATGGGTGAGTTGTAAAGGTAAATGGGAGGGCATGTTTCACGGCAAAGAGAAAAAGTGATGTGCTGGACTTTTCGTGGTTCAGTCTAATTTTCCATAGATGGCACCACTCATTCAACTTTTGTAAGTTATTTTTGTAAGTTTAGTGAGGCATGCGTCGCGCCTTGATGTTTGGTGATTATGACAGTGTCGTCAGCGTAGGTTGCTATCAGTATGTCAGGACTTTGTGGAATATCATGTGTATATGTTACGTACAATAGCGGTGCAAGTATTGATCCCTGAGGTACACCGGCTAAGATCGGTCATATTGAAGATAACTCAGAGCCCTGCCGGACTGAGAAAAATCTGCCTGCAAGAATTAAATAATAAGTATGTGATAGTACAGTCTTGAGTTTAAAGAGAAGCCCCTTGTGCCAGACCTTGTCGAACGCTTGAGCGACATCCAGAAACACTCCAGTTGCATATAACTTTTGCTCTAGTGCTGTCGATATGTAGTCAGTTACTCTGTGTAATTGTTGAGTTGTCGAGTGCGATTTTCGAAAACCGAATTGATGGTGAGGAATTATATTTTTGTCAGTCAGTAGCTTTAATAATCGGGGATAAAGTAATTTTTCAAAAATTTTAGAACAAATAGGGAGCAAACTTATAGATCTGTACGAGGAACCGCTGACATGTACAAGGTGTTCTTCCGTCTTCTTTTCTAAGAGGTGCCGACATCTCTCGGTGTTTTATGAGTCGTTTGGTATGATTCCATAAACTTCCATCGTCCGTCGAAAGGGATTTAATGTAATTTTCGTAGTTGAACATGTTAAATTTGCTAATTTGGCGCTTCAGTTCGTTATTTAGTTGGTTAAATGTCCGTCTATCTGAAGGTTGCCTGTTGGTTTGCCATATTTTACGAGCTCTTCTCTTGGCTCTGATCAGATCTCTAATATACTGTGGGTAGCTTGGTAAGTTGTATGTTTTTCTGCATCTGGGCTTTGATGCTGACCACGCAGCTTCTTGTATACTTCTAGTGAACCTCTCAACTGCCTCCTCTAGTTCTTTCTCATTTTTTATTGAACCAGGGATTGAGAGTTCAGAGTTAAGGTAACTTCTATATAGATCCCAATCGATTATTCCCTGTGTAAGCGCAGGTCTTTTTTGAGCCTCTGAAGGCTCTTCGCACAGGATCATTTGTACTAGAGAATGATCAGAGCAAAAGTCAGAGCTCGTATTTACAGTTTTGTGTACTGTTCTTAATCCTTTTGTAATAAAAAAGTCCAGTAAGTCCGGGGGTGTAGGAGCATTTGGAGCTGATGTGTCTAATGAAAGTTTATGAAGAGCATACCACAAGTTCCGACCTCTTGGGGTGCACAATCTTGATCCCCAGCATTGGTGTTTCGCGTTGAAATCACCTCCTGCGATAAAATATCGACCTAACCGTTTAAAAAACTCAGAAAACATCGAGGATGTAAGCTTGTACCTAGGGGGGCAATACACAGCAGCGAATGTGATGTTTTTCGGTTTTGTATTTAATGTTATGCCCGTCGCCTGTATATGTGGTGTGATAGGTAAGTGAATGGGACTATGTTTTAATGTCGATTTTATGATAATGGCGGTGCCACCGTGTGCCATTTTGTCTGGGTGGTCAGTCCTGTTAATAGTATAGTCTGGAATGTAGATTTTTGATCGTGATGTGAGATGTGTTTCAGTGATAAGTGCTATATCTGTCCATTTTTCATGTAAATATAAGTCAAGTTCAGTCTTGTGTTGCATCAGTCCGTTAGCGTTCCATAGGAGAATTGACAAGGAACCAGCTGTTGAAAAATTAGGTATGGCTGTGGCTCCATGCTTGTGTAACTTGAGTCAGCTGTTGGATGAGAATAAAAAGAGGGTGGATAAGGTTATTAAGACCATAGATTCCTCGTTGTTTTCTGGTTGTTCAGGAAGATGATGCTGTGAAGGTTTTTTGAGGGTTGGAAACTGATGAAGATCCGGCGGTGATCGAATCGGTTGAGCTGGTGTAGGCCGCTGGAAGTTATTTCTCGAGACACGCTAAATCCTGAGGTTCTTCAGCGTTTGACAACCTTTGTAATTGGCAGGGCGTTGTCCGCCACAATTGGCACAGGTAGCAGGTGTTTCTCTCGTTTTTGAACAAGAGCTGCTGTCATGATTTCCGCCACACTTTACACACCTTGGTGGGTGGTTACAGTAACTCTTAGTGTGACCGTATTGTTGGCATCATAGACATTGAGGGATCTCTTTTTTTTTCCCGCGGTTCTTCGATTACCACTTACGTATAATATATAGAATTTATTTTGTAAATATCCTCTTTAAATGTTTCTTTGGTTATGTCCACGAAGAACATTGGAAGAAGCTGCTTAAATCGTGAAATTACGTTTGTTACGTTCGTGACTTCATAACCTCTCTCTTTCATTTCCTCTTTAATTATAGCTATTGGTGTTGTGTGATGAAGGCTCTTTATCAAAATTCTTGGGCATTTGTCCTGTGGGAGCTGATACGTGTGAAAGTCCGCCCCTTCTTTTCTTAAGCTTGCATTTAGCTTTCTATAAGCTTCGGGTGTGTCCGGGTAAACAATCACACCTTTCATTGTGGATTTTATTGTAAAATGTTGATGGCCGGCTTTTTCTTTGAGAAATGAAATAAGTTCCGAATAATTTTCCACACCATTAATGTAAAGTGGAGGCGGTTTTTGATTTATATTTGGTCTAATTGTAATTTCTGATTGCTCCTCAGATATCGAGGTTAGTGCTTGAAAACTATTTTGGATTTGAATCGGTGCGAGACGTTTTTGCCTTGTGAGGTCCTGATCAATTGTAATGGTCTCTTACGTCCAGCTACTAGTTCCCAGCAACCAGTATTGTTAACGCTCATTAAACTAGTTTCATTACCTTTTTCCCCCTCTATATATCATTATTATTAAATTTAAATTAATTGGTTTCATTACTTTTTTTCTTTTGTCATATTTAATTCTTTAGTTAGTAATTGATTTGATTATAATGAACGAGAGAAAATATTGGAGAAAATGTACATCAAGCTTTATTTTTGTAATTAGAAGTTAGTAGATTATATATATTTTATAGATAATGTGAAGCATCGCATTAATTCATGCGTCGACAAAACACGACCCCCGTTGTCTTGGTAACGGCGGCGAGACGCTTAGAGTCGTTGTATTGGGCTTCAATCAGTGAACACTCATTACGAGTTTCTTTAGTGTAGACTTGGTCCAGTTTAACTTTACTCATTACGAGTACATTTTGGTAACTACAAATTGGTAACTAAAACATCTTTCTACTCAGTGGGAGTATTGACGATCGCCGATCGTGTTGAGTACTTGACGTAACACTTCTCATAAGGTCTTTCTAATTAATAATTATAATAAAGGCCTTGGTGAAGAGAAGACGTCGGGAACATATTTTTTGCTGTCACTTATGGATATTTAAGTCTATTATTATTTTATTAAATTTAAATTAATAGTTAACAAAAGATAATTAATTTCTTCTTTAAATTATAAATTTAAATTCTATTCAGTAAATATCAGGCCTGCGTAGTTATTGTTCATAATTAATAGTTTATTCCTTGTTATATACATTTCATTAACCATATTTTTTTTATTTTATCTATTACATGTAATTCTCTCGTTCATTAAATTTCATTTTTGTTCATTTCAATATTTCTCATTTTAATCCTCTTTTTTTTCTAACAGCATATTAATCTTATTTTTTTTCTCATCCATAAATTCATTACCATCGTAGGTGCTCATAATAACCGGCATTTATTGACACGGGGTCGGAGATTTACACCTGTTGGCTTTATTTCCTTTATGGTGTCGCTCTCCCCAACATGTAGCATTACTATTAATACAATTAGTTGTATTTTCTGAGTCCATAGCACTTACCTCCTGGGAAGATGTAGACGACTCGCCCATGGTTGGCGGTAAAACCCGTACTTCTTACTTGAGTCGTAAAATCAGTCTCTACGATCAAATTAAAGCACTGTTTAAAAGAAAAAAAATTGGATTTTTAAACCTTAATTTAAGCTATTTGAACGAACTAAAAATAACCTGTATTCACTTTAACCTCCAATGTCAAAATTAAATTACTATCTGAATTCTTTTATTTTCCTTTTAGCTAATTTTACTATTGAATGAATTATATAAAACAAAAATTATATCTGGGTTTTAATGTAATAAAATATTCGTTTGGAAGAAGAAAAAAAAATTAAAATTAATTAAAAATAGCTATTGATGTGGTATTGAAGGATGAGGTGTTATACTCCCAACTTGAGGTGTTGTATTTTGATGAGTTCTATATTGAGATGTTGTGTGTTGAGGCGTTTTGTACTCAAATATCGTGTTAGGAAATGTGGCCTGTGGTTGTGGTTTAGTAGTTGGGTTAGTAAGCCGGTCACAGTCCGTCTCTGGTGGCAGGGGATCCGTTAAATCACGATGTGAAGTTACCTGTCTTCGGACGTGCAGTCTTCTTCTTTGAAGTTCGAGATGAACTGTCCATCCTCTGTAATTTGATGGATGATCTTCGCCGCACAGCGCACACATAGATTGAACAATGTCCCTTCTTTTATGAGGTTCCTCAATTTTAACTTTTGTGTAAGCTAAGTGGGTTATATTGAACACTTCAGCATTGTTTGGAGCTGGCTCAATATCCATTCAGAAGAGTGGGAGGGGTCCTTTCGACCTTGGGTGTATTACATTATTGATAACGCGAATAGTGAATCCTTTTCTCTCAAGATCATAAAATCATATCATGAGGTGTGATGACAGACTGGTAGGCCTTCCATCTCCACTCTGTTTCTGTATTAAATTTTGGAGAAGAAAATGGGCCAGGTGTTAAAAAATATAATTCCTAAAATAGTGATAAACTATTTATTAGAAACATCTTGAATATTAATTGACTTTATATTTGTATATATGAAGAGAAAAATGGTCCGGTTCGAAACATGTGACCTACATTACAAGCCCTAAAGAAGACCTCCAATGTAGGATGGAACGTTGGTTTTTATATAAATAAATTATCACTGTTTAATGTTTTTTCTGGCTTCCGCCCGGGCCATTTTCAACCCTTATTTATTAGAAACGTTTCAAACAACAACGCGGGTCTTCTTCAAGGCTAACCAATCATAACAGTCTGCTGGTCATTAAATTTTGTTTAATCGGTTCAAAGCCTGGAATTCTTTATCAACTTAAAAACTTATCGACTTTCTGCTGTTTCTCACCACTTCAAGCTCCTTTAAGTTCTTAGCCATGTAGTACTGCTTTTTTTACAAAGATGTGAATAAGAAATAGAAACAGTCATTTTACTAATGGTGAGATATGATGTGATTCCTCCACTTGCTTTAGGAGTTCCTTCTTCCACAACTTCCTTGAGATCTTTGTTCCCGATTGATGTTCGAGGTCATCCATGGAATAGATTACTAACAAAGAAAATTTTGAAAACCAAAAAGTGGTGTAAGAGGATATTTATTAATGAGTATCATTTACGTAGAGCAAAATTATAAACAACTTGTTACAGTTTTTATAATTAAATGATTAAAAAAATTACTGTGGCAGTGAATATCGTAATTGAAGTCCGATTTCATTGATTTTGATTTTATTATGGTTTTATTCTAGTTATATATTTTGAGTATAAGCATCATAAATACACTACATAAATTTTAAAAAAACATACACTTTGAATATATAGTATGACCAATATTCACAACAAGCAACACAGTTCTATCCAAAACTTCTTTTTGCTCTCATAGAAAATTTAAACAATTGAATCATATGACTGCTGAGGAAAATGGTTCACATTTATAATCTCGAAATATTAAATTCATAAAGTTTGTAGAAATTATACCTTTTTTGAGATTATTAAACCATAAATTTATGTCATTTTGCCCTTAACTGGGCAGTTTTTTTCGATTAAAAAAAATATTCCTAATATTATTATTACTATCGAAATTACTTCTTTTTATCTCAAACATAATTTTAGACTAAATTTGTTACCTCTGTAGCACTTTTGTAAACAGTTAACTCATTCTCTTAAGAATTACAATATAAAAAGTTAAATACATATTTTTTCTTTAATTTCATTCCTATTCAAAACAAAGGATATACATAAAATGAAAAATTGGTGTTTAAATAATGGGTTTCAACTTTGAAAAAATATAAAAACAATATCAGTAACAGAGAAAAAGGGGTATTGAAATAAAGGTAATTAAAAAAACAAAACAAGAAAATGTGTACGGTTTATTAGTAGACATCAAAAATGTACATAAATGCCTCTCAGTTTGGCAATAAAAATTTCTTTTCAACAACTTTATAGCACAAGAATATAACACGCTCACATACAGATAGCACGCTCACAGTCCATTTTAAGACGAATGACTAGCCTAATCAATGTTAAGGTATTTACTCCATTGGGACAATTGTAATTAACCTGTACCGTTGGCGTAAACATGACTGGGGTTTGAGTAACATGAAACAAATACATTCTCTTAACACTACCGCAACCAGCGAATAACCTCACTTTTTATCACAATCTTACTCAATCAAATATACAAAACCATATTTCTACAAAATTTACAATTAATAATTTTTTTTTGCACGAAAGCCGTTTTTGAGTTTTGCGCTTAGCATTAGTATTCTAGAGTTTTTCTATTATTTGCATTATAGTAGAGATTAAATACTTAAATTTAAATACATACTTTTTTTTTATAACTGCATCTGTTCACAAAACTAATTCGAAAATTATGTTTAAGTATATTTGAGTTTTCATACAATCGCAACCACACTAATTACTTTTATATACCTATTTTATATTTCATGATAAAACTCAATCACAAAATATTAAAACAATTCAACAGTTGCTAGGAAATCATACGAAATAATATATTTATTTTTAAGAGAAGCGAGAGGATGATTGACTGGAAGATAGACGTTAGGAAGAAAATAGTTGGGGGTGCATTCAAATAAAAACATATTTAATTATGTGCCGACGTTTCGACCCACTTTGTGGGTCATCTTCAGGGCTAAGAAAGAAAAACAGACAAAATAACAGAACTATAAAAATACATTGCAGACTTTTATTTTTATAGTTCTGTTATTTTGTCTGTTTTTCTTTCTTAGCCCTGAAGATGACCCACAAAGTGGGTCGAAACGTCGGCACATAATTAAATATGTTTTTATTTGACTGCACCCCCAAATATTTTCTTCCTTATTTTTATTTTTTACTAATTTTATATTTTTATTTTTAGATATCCATTTTTAGACATTCAAGAAGAATAGAGAACAAAGAAGAAAAGAACAAAGAAGAAAAGAAGAATTTCGAAATATGGCGGAACTACCATATGTTCAGGTAATTCTTTTAATTTAATTAATTTTAAGGTGAAGAAAAGTATTGTAAAAGTACTGAGCACAAGCGCAGTACTAAGGGTACCAACTACAAAACGAACTTCACAGAAATAGAATTGAAATCACTTGATTATTTGGGATAAGGGTTAATGGTTTTTTTTATACGAATAATGGTTATTTCATCGAACCACACAAGGGAGGTTACAGAAGGCCTTATTTTATAAACTTTCAGTTGATTAGTTGAAATATAATTTATTCTTTAGTTAATAAGGTGGTTTAATAGGGCTAAACTGATTGCATTAGCAGGGAGCTATTCCTCAGCTACTGGATTCAGTGATGCGAACCATCCACTATAAAAAATGGGTAACGAAACCACAGGCAGAACCTCATGGGTGGTTTGGAATCCTGCCTATCTCCTAGGTAAGTATTTTCTTCTTCTTTTACCTCCTCCAAGTTCCATTCTGCTTCGAGTTGTTCTAACCTAGGATCTGCATTTTTCTCTGCAGTCATAACGAAGGTCTAAACACGTATTAAAATGAGTATTTCCTCTAGAATTTTACGCTCTGGGATCAAATCGGGGATGTTTGGCGTTGAAATCTCCCCCGTATAAAAATGTGGGTCCTAAAGTGAAGAATATGTTGCTAAGCATCACCTTGGAAACTCGTTCCCTAGTGGGACAATATGCACTAGCTATAGAAATACTGCAGTGATTAATTTCAATTTAAATCGCTGTTAATTGAATTTCGGGTAAGGCTGTGATTTTTAAAGGGTAGTGATAAAATGAACGTTTCACAATTACTGCAGAACCTCCACGGACAGCACCGCTTGGATGGTTAGTACGGTATATGGTACCCGGCAACTATGGCCATTTACAAAGGCGTGGTCTTGGGTATCCTGAGGAGCCGTAACCTCACGCAACCGCAGAAGAGGAGGCTGGCGACCATCCAGAGACTGGGTCTGTTGAGAGTTTCTAAGGCCTATAGGACGGTGTCACACGAGGCGGTGCAGGTGCTGACCGGAGCGATGCCTCTGGACCTCATCCTCAGGGAGGACGCCCTGATATATGAGGTAAAGAGGCAGGGGCTTTGCGGCGCTCCCGGAGGGACTCCGAGAGAGGATCGGCGAGACCCCTAACAGATGGAAGAAGATATTGAGGGAGGACTCGATTGACGAGTGGAAACGGACGGTGGGTGGGAAGCCAGAAGGGCTCAACCTTGAGGAAGTTCTTCCCCACCGTCCGGTCGAGATTGGCGGCTACATGGGTCCTCCCGGACTACTGGGTCTCGCAGATCCTCACAGGACACGGCGGGTTCCGGGGTAAGCTCAGCGAGCATAGGAGAGAGATCGATCCCCGGTGCCCGGATTGTGGAGTCCCTGAGACTGCGGAGCACGTAGTGCTCTCCTGCACCGCGATGGAGGGACACCGTGCCAGGTTGTCGCGGAATACGGGTTTTTTCGCCCTCGCCGAGGATGACTTCCCCCGGTTGATGGAGAAGGAGAACTACCCCTTTTTCCGGGAGTTCATCTACGGGTGGAAGGAAGTGGTCGGGCCTGCACACTTCACCATTAGCAGGGTCCGGCCCCTCGGTGAGCCACCAGACGAGGCCCCAGAAGAGGATCCAGCAGATGAGCCAGACGGGGAACCCCCCTCCCCCCCTCCCGGAGGAGGGAGATGGAGTAGAGGACCGGACGGATGCGGCGGACCAGGAGGGCTGGACGGCATCCGGACGGATGGAGACTTAAGGTGCTGCCCCAACAGTAAGGTGCACATACGTGCACTGGGCAGCACCACAGAAAGTAAAAAAATTAATGTTCCCATAAATTAAATGGTAACCCCCCCGATGATGTAAATGTTTAAATAAATAAAGTTTAAATAAAAGAGTTATTTCTGGCAGTGGTGGGCGTGCGTAAACCCAGCGTATTAGCCCGCCACGGCCAAAACCCGTTTGCCAGATATGTCAGGTAGGGAGAAAAACAAAAAAAAAAAAAAAAGGTTAGTACGGTATACGCGTCCGGTCCCATGGTGGGCGCCTGCCCTGACGCTCCTCAAGAGGGAGTATTACTGGGCCAGGCGCCGGTACCAGGAGTACAGGGAAGAGGAAAGGAGACTTGCACTCCGACAGGAATCCAAAGCAAGGTATAGGTATATACCGAAACGGCGTGCGTCGCCAGAAGAAGGAATCCTGAGACGATTTTATCGTCAAGGAGTCTGAGAAGAATCCCTGGGGTATCCCGTAAAGGGTGGCACTGGGAAAGGTGAAGCCGCTAACTATGATGGCGGCTATCAGAGTTGGAGATGGCCAGGCGACCACCCTGGAGGAGACTGCAATGATGTATATAGATTTTACATGATCCGTCCCAGGATAAGGAAGAAGACAGATTGGTGAGGCAGGGAGCAGGGAGTGTCCAATACATGAGAGGGAGTCCCAGAGGCTGGCACGAAGGACCCGCTATGACTGAGGAACTGCGGGTCCTCCAGTTAAACATGGGGAGGTAGTGCTTCGGCTTTCATTGAGGAAGGACCTATGATAGTCGAGCTCCTGAGGATTATCCCCTCCACGAATAGAGAAATCTGAAGTTGCCTTCCAACCGCCTCAGAGGTGAGTCCAGTTTTTCCCCCTGTCCGTGTTTAATCGCGACCTGGAGGTAAAGTGTTGTGCTGGTTGAATCCCGAGGGACACTAGTGCGAGTCGGGATTCCCAGGGAACTAGAGAGCTTACACAATTAATTTAATATTAATTGTGAAGCCCGGTGTATGTATGTGTGTATGTTTATATAGATAGTGCGGTTAATTAGGGATTAAGGTGAAAGTTTTTGCTTGCCCCCTAAATTATTTAGTGTGGGTAACCTAAATCCAAATTTGGTTAATAACCGATAGACCGGGAAAAAGTTTAAAAAAAAAACCCATAGATTTGCGTAATAAAGTACGCAAACAGCGAAAAAAAATGGATCTCGATAGAGATAAGAAAGTGGGGAGAAAACCAATAGGTAATAAGGAAGAGGCCAAAAAAGTAATATTGGGACCTGAAAACCCCACAAAAGAAGAGGAAAAAAACAAAATGGCGGCCGAAAGCAAAGGAAGCCCAATGGACGTGCAAGAATCAAGACAGAGATCGACAGGCAAAGGGGAACCTAGCCGAATGATGAGGTCCGATCAGAGGGTCACTGGAGAGGCGGGCCCAAAAACGTTCATGGAGTTCACCAGCTGTAGTGACACGAACGATGGAAAGGAATCAGATGGGGCTCAAATCTTTAGCCCCAAATCCAAGAAAAAGAAGAGGCCGAGGGAGGCAACTCCCCCCCCCCTTCTCCCATGCCAGGATAGCCTAGGGGAAAAGGCAAGAGAGGTCCAGGAAAGGATGAGGAACTACCTCGAAAGGGCTAAAAACTCCATTTCGAAGGAGAAACAAGAGTACATTAATGGTAGTGTTGCCGCATTGCGCGATATCATCCTCGGACTAAAGGCAGAAAGGAAAACAATTCCAACATTGGTGAAACATGTTGTAAGAGAGGTGTTGTGTATGGAGGAACTCCATGAGATGGTGGCTGAAAAGATAGCGAAAATAGTAGCCCCAAAAATAGGTTAGCGGACGGGCGCAGAAGCCAAGAAGGGAGGCCCCCAAGCAACCAGAACCAGGAACGTCAAGGACAGGCAGGATGTATGATGGAACGCCTCCGGCACCGATGCCACAAAGGGCAAGAGGTGCGGAGATGTGTAGAGGCACTAATATGGATACGAAGGATGAGACAGAGGTAGAATTTACTAAGGTAATGAGTATGAAGAACAGGAGGAAAGGGGGAAAGGGTAAGGAAGATGAGAATCCGAACCCTCTTCTGGATGTATGTATAAAGAAACCAAAGACGATGGCAGAGATTGTGAAGTCTCTGCCATCAAAACCAAGTAATGTGAAGGCACCGTTCTACATTACAATCGGAGCCGTGGGGAAATCATCAATGGAAGTTATAGAACAGCTCCCGTCACCGACGGAGCTGGGTATTGACGTCAAATCGATAAGAGCCACAAAGGCCGATGGAGTATTGGTCCGAGTTGAGGACAGGAGTGCCGGGGAGAAAATAGTTAACTGGCAGAAATTAAAAGAGAATGGCCTTGAGGCTAAGGCTGCCCGAAGAAGGTGGCCGAGGATGGAAGTTAGAGGAGTTCCATCTGCATGGAACGAATCGAAACTAAAAGAAATAATAAAAGAAAGGGTAAGAGCTAAAGGCATAGAGGTCGAAGATGAACAGCTGCGTATTTTATACGGGAGGCAAGATAGAGCAGTGTTTACCAAGACCTGGGTGATCGAGTTGGATCCCCAGATTAGGTACGCCCTGCACAGTGAGGAAGTGGTAGTCGGAGGATGGTGGACCCTCACCTTCCTGGACTCCCTTGACGCCCCAATATGCCTGCAATGCCTAGGATATGGGCACTCAAGGGCAACATGTACAGTACAAGGAATCACATGCAGGTGGTGTGCGCAATTGGGGCATTTAGCCAAGGAATGCCCCAATAAGAAGGCAGGCGAAAGACCCACCTGCAGCAATTGCAGAAAGGAAAACTTAACAAATATAAGGCACAAGGCTGGTAGCCGGGAATGCCAAGTACATTGTACGGAGTCCCAACAATTAGCGAAAAGGACGGAATACTAAACACAGAGTGCCTAGTCAAAGGGACGAAGATATGAAAAAGGATAAGGTGCAGTTCTAAGGTGCACAACCGTGCACCGGACTGCACCATAGTTGCTGTTTAATAAAGTATTTTAAAATAAAATTGGTAAGAGTTACCTAGTGTGGTAAACCCCCACACAAGGTAAAAACCTGTATGCCATCTATGGCAGGTAAGGTAGAAAAAAAAAAAGAAAAAAAAGTTAAACATGGGGAGGCGACGCATGGTGGTAGAGGAGATGAGGGCCCTCTCCCACCGATACGATATTATGGCGGTCCAGGAGCCATGCTGCCGAAGAAATATGGTCAAGAGCTTTGGTCTCACGTCGAGGGTGATAGCACTGGGCAGTGCAGAGAGGAGGCCCAGGGCTGCTATAGTTATTACTAACCAGACCCTCGACGTATGTAGAGGTATGACCTTCGCGTTAACATCGGCATACCTCTCCGACAGGACCAACATAGAGGAAGGTATTGGGGCCATGCAAGGAGTGGCTGCTGCACACAGGAATTTAATTATCTGCTCTGACACCAACGCCTGGAACACGGTATGGGGGTCCGCTAGATCAGATCGGCGATGTCAGGGTAAGAGGTAGCTACTACGAGGTGGAAAGACGAAGAGAGAGAGGGTGCCCACAAGGGTCGGTCCTCGGGCAGGCCCTGTGGAAGCTCGTGTTTGATCAGTTGCTGGGTGAGCTAGAAGACGAAGGGTTCCTTGCCACGGCCTACGTCGACGACCTGGCAGTCCTAGTGACCGAGAAAAGCAGAGCCAGATTGAAGACTCAAGCGGAGAGATGCGCCAGACTCGTAGCGGAATGGTGCGTGAGGCGGAAGTTGACTATGGCCGCAGGCAAGACCCAGGCCATACTCCTAAGAGGCTCCACCGACAGGGCTCACCCTATCATACTGCAGATTCAGGGAGAGAGAGTTAGGCTGGGTGAGGAGGTGACATACCTCGGCGTGAGGTTCAGAAGGAACTTCGACGCCACCCCTCACCTAGCATACCTGAAAGATAGGGTGACCCTGTCACTTAACGGACTTGGAAGAATAGGGGGTGCTTTCTGGGGCCTCAGGTACCCGGCAACCATGACCATTTACAAAGGCGTGGTGTTGGGTATCCTGAGGTACGCATCCCCTGCGTGGAGCCGTAACCTCACGCAACCGCATAAGAGGAGGCTGGCGACCATCCCGAGACTGGCTCTGCTGAGAGTTTCTAAGGCCTACAGGACGGTGTCGCACGAGGCGGTGCAGGTGCTGACCGGAGCTATGCCCCTGGACCTCGTCCTCAGGGAGGACGCCCTGAAATATGAGGTAAAGAGGCAGGGGCTTGCGGCGCTCCCGGAGGGACTCCGAGAGAGGATCGGCGAGACCCCTAACAGATGGAAGAGTATAGTGAGGGAGGACTCGATTGACGAGTGGAACAGACGGTGGGTGGGAAGCCAGAAAGGCTCGACCTTGAGGAAGTTCTTCCCCACCGTCCAGTCGAGATTGGCGGCGACGTGGGTCCTCCCGGACTACTTGGTCTCGCAGATCCTTACAGGACACGGCGGGTTCCGGGGAAAACTCAGTGAGCATAAGAGAGAAATCGACCCCCGGTGCCTTACCTGTGGAGTCCCTGAGACTGCGGAGCACGTAGTGCTCTCCTGCACCGCGATGGAAGGACACCCAGCCAGGTTGTCGAGAAAAACCGGGATCTTCGTCCTCGCAGAGGAGGACTTCCCCCGTTTGATGGAGGCTGACAAATATCCCTTCTTTAAGGACTTTGTCTACGGGTGGAAGGAAGTGGTCGGGCCTGCTCATTTCACGATTAGCAGGGTCCGGCCCCTCGGCGAGCCACCAGACGAGGTGCCACCAGACGAGGAGCCAGGCGGAGAACCACCCCCGGAGGAGAGGGATGGAGATGAGGACCGGACGGATGCGGCGGACCAGGAGGGCTGGACGGGATCCGGACGGATGGAGCCTTAAGGTGCTGCCCCAACAGTAAGGTGCACATCCGTGCACCGGGCAGCACCACAGGGAAAAAAAAAAGAAAAGATTATTTATTGGCAGTGGCGGGCGTGCGTAAACCCAACGCATCAACCCGTCACTGCCGAGAACCCCCCAGCAATGGCAGGAAGGGGGCCCAAAAAAAAAAAAAAAAAAATGATCAGATCGGCGAGGAGAGAGCCTTGGCAGTAGTTTCGAAATAATCTCCTCCCTGCACAACCGTTCTTCTTGTTATGTTCAAGAACTCTCTCATTTATTGGGCCTAAGAATCTTCATGGAATGTAGTGGTACAGGTATTTAACATTCGCCATTTCAGGCAGCTTCACACTTTCGCTCTATGTTTCCAATTAAAACAAGACACACACGACTATTTTAAGACCTAGTTGGTATTACGGAATAGAGCGTTTGGGCTCTTCCTCGTCTTCATGTTCCCTTAAATTACCATAGATGAGCTGGTAATCTTCCTTCAGGCATTCTTTTCAAATGCCCATACCATTTCAGGAGTTTTTCTCAATATTTTCCAGAATGGTTCTTTCATCCTCCATTTTTTCTCTGATTTTTCTCTGAAACTCCCATAACTGGTATCTAACTCCGGGGACTACAGATCAGTAGCTCCAAGCTGTATAAGCCTAGCAACCCATTTATCATCACTGTAAAATTTGATATATTTATTTTACTATTTTAGATCTATATGTAGACATGAATACCTTAGATCCCCGCAAAGGCTATTTTGTTCTTACCAAGTACCCCTACCACTTCTTCTTCCAGCCAAAACACTGACTGATTGATATTTCTGTTATAGCAGACTTAATGACTCTTAAATAGTCTTATAAAGGCTTGAAGGTTTCTTATAATGTGTATAATTAACTACTTATAAATAATGACTCGATTAAATATCTTGTCACTTAGAAGAATTTCGTTTAGTCCTATCATCATTATATCTGACGAAATCATTTTATAGGCTTTCTAGTATTTTTTTTTAGTACTTAGAGTCTAAAAACTTTTTGTTTCACATATTTCAACCTAATGAAGAAAAAGCCTACCAGTCTGTAATCAGAAATCTTCATTATTTCACACTTCATGATATGATTTTATGATCTTGAGAGTAAAGGATTCACAGTTCGCCTTATTAATAATGTAATACACCCAAGGTCGAAAGAACCCCTCCCACTCTTCTTTGTGGATATTGAGCCAGCTCCAAACGATGCTGAAGTGTTCAATATTACCCACTTATATCTTACACAAAAGTTAAAATTGAAGAACCTCATAAAAGAAGGGACATTGTTCAATCTATGTGTGCGCTGTGCGGCGAAGATCATCCATCAAATTACAGAGGATGGACAGTTCATCTCGAACTTCAAAGAAGAAGACTGCACGTCCGAAGACAGGTAACTTCACATCGTGATTTAACGGATCCCCTGCCACCAGAGACGGACAGTGACCGACTTACTAAGCCAACTACGAAACCACAACCACAGGCCACATTTCCTAACACAATATTTGAGTACAAAACGCCTCAACACACAACATCTCAATATAGAACCCATCAAAATACAACACCTCAAGTAGGGAGTATAAAACCTCATCCTTCAATACTACATTACCCTCCACATTCAAACGAACTTCCTAAAACGCCTCAACATAAAACATCTCAAAACAGAACACCTCAGTACACAATGCCCCAATACACAACGTCTCAATATAGAACTCATCAAAATACAACACCTCAAGTTTTGAGTATAAAACCTCATCCTTCAATACCACATTACCCTCCACATTCAAACGAACTTCCTAAATTCCCAATTCCTCATCCACAATCTAGTACTCCAGACATCTCACCTCAATTCATTCTTAAATGATTTTTAATCGATGATAAATCCCCTTATCACATTACTTACTAGGCTTGTAACTAAATTCATTCCTAATGTTACAATACTAAGTAGTGTGATGTTTGAAAAAACAATACAAGATCAGTCTCAAGACAGTTGTCCGGTGAGAAGGTTGTTACTCTACTTGCTACTCAACACTTTGATTTGTCGCCAATCTCTACACCTTCTTCATCTTCTCAAATCTCACCAGTAAAACTGTTTGTTTATTTTCACCTCACCTTGGACTTACCGGTAAGAGACATTTAGTTATTTCTACTCCTCATCATATCGAATTATCGTCTCATCATCTTCAAGAACTCACCTCAAACTTTTCAAGAACTTAGTTATTTTTCTTTATTCACTGACTATCAATATTTTTTGTTTTAAAACCCATTCTTTTTTTATTAAATAAATTATTTCAAGTTTGTTTTTGTAAAACTAATTAATTGTAAGTGCTTCTTGCATTCTCTTTTTCATAATTTTTATTTACTTTTTAAATCACTTCTTTATTGTAATTCCTTAGGTTTATATGTGAACATTCATATTTTTGCAATTGTTCTCTCTTTTATTTTTACATTATATATCCATTATTTACTCATTTTGTATTTTCCTTCCTTTGTATTTAATTGATGAATTCTTTTATAGCCTTAATTTATATATTTGGGAAATAGATTTATCAGGTTTTTTCCTGAATTCACAACCGGCAAATTCGCTCGGATAGAAGGTTAGCAAATTATTATTAGGAGCCCCTTCTTCTAGGGGGGGGGGGTTCCATATAATTATTGGGGCACATTAAATTAAAATTTCTTTGGTGCTGCCCGATGCACGGATGTGTACCTTACTGTTGGGGCAGGACCTTCAAGCCTCCTGGCCGTTCTGCATCCGTCCGGATACCGTCCAGCCCTCCTGGTCCGCCGCATCCGTCTGGTCACCCGGCCAGTCCTCTCCTTTTCTCTCCTCCTGCGGTGGCTCCTCTTCTGGTGGATCGGCGAGGGGCCGGACCCTACTAATGGTGAAATGTGCAGGCTCGACCTCTTCCTTCCACCCGTAGATGAACTCCCTGAAAAAGGGATAGTTCTCCTATTCCATCAACCGGGGAAAGTCTTGCTCGGTTAGGGCGAAGATCCCGGTTTTACTAGACAACCTGGCACGGTGTCCTTCCATCGCGGTGCACGCGAGCACATCGTGCGCCGCCGTCTCAGGGACCCCACAAGCGGGACACCATGGGTCGATTTCTCTCCTATGCTCACTGAGCTTTCCACGGAACCCGCCGTGTCCTTTAAGGATCTGCGAGACCCATTAGTCCGGGAGGACCTATGTCGCAGAAAGTCTCGACTGGACAGTGGGGAGAACTTCCTCAAGGTGGAGCCCTTCTGGCCTCCCTAACAATCTTCTTCCATCTGTTGGGGGTCTCGCCGATCCACCGGGAGCGCCGCTAGCCCCTGCCTCTTCACCTCGTAAGTCATAACGTCCTCCTTAAGGACGAGGTCCAGGCGCATCGCTCCCGCCAGCACCTAAACCGCCTCGTGCGACACCGTTCGGTAACCCTTCGTGACTCGCATCAGATCCAATCTCTGGATGGTGGCCAATCTCCTCTTCTGTAGCTGCATGAGGTTTCGGCTGTTTCTGGTATGCTAGGTGAGGGCTGGCGTCGAAGCTTCTCCTGAATTTAACGCCCAGGTACGTCACCTCCTCACCCAGTCTCACCCTCTCTCCCTGGATATTCTGTACGATAGGGTGAGGCATGTTATTCCACGAGCCATGTCAGTGGAGCCTCTCAGGAGTATGGCCTGTGTCTTGGCTGCGACGATACTCACCTTTCTCCTCACGCACCATTCCGCTACGAGACTGGCGCACCTCTCCGCTTGAGTCTTCACTCTGGCTATGCTGTTCTCGGCCACCAGGACTGCCAGTTCGTCGACGTAGGCCGTGGCAAGGAACACTTTATCTTCTAGCTCCCCCAGCAACTGGTCGAAAACAAGCATAAACAGGGCCGGACCTAGGACCGACCCTTGTGGGCAACCTCTCTCTATTCTTCTCTCCACCTCGTAGTAGCTCACCCTGCGTACTCTCAGCAGCGCATCTGTAGTTGCCTTGCCACGGGTCGAGCCGAACTGCCGTGGATGACTGGCTGCACTCAGGACCGGCCTTAGGCTGTTAACAATGAGGCTCTCCAGGACTTTACAGACGACTGGGAGGAGGCATATTGGCCTGTACGCCTTAGGCGTCTCCTTATCCTTGCCTCCTCCATTGTAGGAGATCCTCCACTTACTCGGGAAGTATCCCTGGTCCAGAAACTTATTGAGGATACCTATCAGTTCATCCTGAATGAGGGGGGCGCGTTACCTCAGGATCGCGGCGTCTATCCCATCAAGTCCTGGGGCTCTGCCGATCCTCTGCTTGTCTACGGCAAGACGAAGGTCCCATAAATCCCATGGAGGGAAAAAATCGGTACCCGGAGGGCACACCGTGGTGCGTCTCACCAATCTGTCTTCTTCCTTATCCTGAGACGGATCATGTAAAATCTATATACATCATTGCAGTCTCCTCCAGGGTGGTTGCCTGGCCATCTCCAACTCTGATAGCCGCCATCATAGTTAGCGGCTTCACCTTTCCCAGTGCCACCCTGTACGGGATACCCCAGGGATTCTTCTCAGACTCCTTGACGATAAAATCGTCTCAGGATTCCTTCTTCTGGCGTCGCACGCCGTTTCGGTATATACCTATACCTTGCTTTGGATTCCTGTCGGAGTGCAAGTCTCCTTTCCTCTTCCCTGTACTCCTGGCACCGGCGCCTGGCCCAGTAATACTCCCTCCTAAGGAGCGTCAGGGCATATTGCGCATATATTGCGCATATTGTCCCACTAGGCAACGAGTTTCACAGGTGATGCTTAGCAACGTATTCTTCACTTTAGGACCCACATTTTTATACGGGGGAGATTTCGACGCCAAACATCCCCGATTTGGTATAAGGACGTAAAATTCTAGAGGAAATACTCATTTTAATACGTGTTTAGACCTTCTTTATGACTGCCTTCTTCCATCTGAAGCCGACTTATTGGACAACAGACACAAACCGAAAACCAGAACTACTTGACTTCTTTATCACTTCTAATCTAAGCACTCTACATCATCACATTTCTGTTGATAACGATCTTGCATCTGACTATACCCCAATTGTTCTATCTCTCTCAAGACAGATACTCACTACAAATCATATACCGACGCTAACTCCTGGACCCATAATGATTAGTGAATTGCATCGTATAATAGATGACAAAATTAACCTTAATACAAGCTTGAAAACTGCAGATGACATTGACAACGCTAAAATACTGTACAAATAGCCGCTTGTCTATCATCTCAGACGCATGAGACACTCAGACAAAAACAATACTTACCACCCGACATGCACTGAACCAATGGGAAAGATCTCGCTGTCCTAGTAACAAACAACTACTAAACCAATTGTCTAATAGCTTAAGAAAACGAGTACAGCAATATAAAAATTACATTTAAAACACACATCTGACTAACTTACAGACAAGTAATAATGATCTATGGCAACAAACTAGAAACATTCTTCATTACCATAATACAAAGACCGCCCTCCGTAAATCTGACAACTCATCGGCCAGAAGTGATAAAGAAAGAGCAGACCTATTTGCTTCTCATCTTACAGACGTATTTCAACCACACGACGACCTACTTGACCCACAGCACAGCTCTGATGTCCAACAAATTCTGACTTCGCCACTTCCTCTGTCTTTACCACCCTCACCAATCAATCCTTCAGACGTTGAATTTTGTATACAAAAATTACCGCGCAGAAAATCACGGTGTATCGATTGGTTATAGGGAAGACTTCAGGGGACCACAAAGAGGGGGGGTGCAGAGAAAAATGCAGATCCTGGGCTAGAACAACTCGAAGCAGAATGGAACTTGGAGGAGGTAAAAGAAGAAGAAAATACTTACCTAGGAGATAGGCAGGATTCCAAACCACCCATGAGGTTCTGCCCGTGGTTTCGTTACCCATTTTTTATAGTGGATGGTTCGCATCACTGAATCCAGTAGCAGGAATGGCTCCCTGCTAACGCAATCAGTTTAGCCCTATTAAACCACCTTATTAACTAAAGAATAAATTATATTTCAACTAATCAACTGAAAGTTTATAAAATAAGGCCTTCTGTAACCTCCCTTGTGTCGTTCGATGAAATAACCATTATTCGAATAAAAAAAGCCATTAACCCTTATCCCAAATAATCAAGTGATTTCAATTCTATTTCTGTGAAGTTCGTTTTGTAGTTGGTACCCTTAGTACTGCGCTTGTGCTCAGTACTTTTACAATACTTTTCTTCACCTTAAAATTAATTAAATTAAAAGAATTACCTGAACATATGGTAGTTCCGCCATATCTCGAAATTCTTCTTTTCTTCTTTGTTCTTTTCTTCTTTGTTCTCTATTCTTCTTGAATGTCTAAAAATGGATATCTAAAAATAAAAATATAAAATTAGTAAAAAATAAAAATAAGGAAGAAAATATTTGGGGGTGCAGTCAAATAAAAACATATTTAATTATGTGCCGACGTTTCGACCCACTTTGTGGGTCACCTTCAGGGCTAAGAAAGAAAAACAGACAAAATAACAGAACTATAAAAATAAAAGTCTGCAATGTATTTTTATAGTTCTGTTATTTTGTCTTTTTTTCTTTCTTAGCCCCGAAGATGACCCACAAAGTGGGTCGAAACGTCGGCACATAATTAAATATGTTTTTATTTGACTGCACCCCCAACTATTTTCTTCCAAACGTCTATCTTCCAGTCAACCATCCTCTCGCTTCTCTTAAAAATAAATATATTATTTCGTATGATTTCCTAGCAACTGTTGAATTGTTTTAATATTTTGTGATTGAGTTTTATCATGAAATATAAAATAGGTATATAAAAGTAATTAGTGTGGTTGCGATTGTATGAAAACTCAAATATACTTAAACATAATTATCGAATTAGTTTTGTGAACAGATGCAGTTATAAAAAAAAAGTATGTATTTAAATTTAAGTATTTAATCTCTACTATAATGCAAATAATAGAAAAACTCTAGAATACTAATGCTAAGCGCAAAACTCAAAAACGGCTTTCGTGCAAAAAAAAATTATTAATTGTAAATTTTGTAGAAATATGGTTTTGTATATTTGATTGAGTAAGATTGTGATAAAAAGTGAGGTTATTCGCTGGTTGCGGTAGTGTTAAGAGAATGTATTTGTTTCATGGGGTTTACTCAAACCCCAGTCATGTTTACGCCAACGGTACAGGTTAATTACAATTGTCCCAATGGAGTAAATACCTTCACATTGATTAGGCTAGTCATTCGTCTTAAAATGGACTGTGAGCGTGCTATCTGTATGTGAGCGTGTTATATTCTTGTGCTATAAAGTTGTTGAAAAGAAATTTTTATTGCCAAACTGAGAGGCATTTATGTACATTTTTGATGTCTACTAATAAACCGTACACATTTTCTTGTTTTGTTTTTTTAATTACCTTTATTTCAATACCCCTTTTTCTCTGTTACTGATATTGTTTTTATATTTTTTCAAAGTTGAAACCCATTATTTAAACACCAATTTTTCATTTTATGTATATCCTTTGTTTTGAATAGGAATGAAATTAAAGAAAAAATATGTATTTAATTTTTTATATTGTAATTCTATCCGAGCGAATATGCCGGTTGTGAATTCAGTAATAAAACCTGATAAATTTATTTTGAGGTGAGTACTTGTAGATGATGAGACGATAATTCGATATGATGAGGAGTAGAAATAACTAAATGTCTCTTACCGGTAAGTCCAAGGTGAGGTGAAAATAAACAAACGGTTTTACTGGTGAGATTTGAGAAGATGAAGAAGGTGTAGAGATTGGCGACAAATCAAAGTGTTGAGTAGCAAGTAGAGGAACAACCTTCTCACACGACAAGCGTTTGTAGTATGTTTGTATGTGTTCGTCAACCGTTGGTATTTTTAAGTCAGTATGTAGAGTTTTGTTATTGATATACCAGGGTGCTTTTGTGACAAGTCTGAGTACTTTTGATTTGAAGATTTGTAGTCGTTTTCTGTGAGTCTGTTTAGCGATGCCATACATTTGTAATGCATATGTCCAAACTGGTTTTAGTAAGTAAGTGTACGTGTTTAATTTTTGTCTTGTTTCTAATTTGGAGTGTTTCCTGAATAGAGAATACATTAAGTTCAGTTTAAGATTCAGTGATTGGCGTTTTTTCTTGATATGAGGACCCTATGTCAATCTCCTATCGAATGTTAGTCCAAGGTATTGTACTTTATCTGTCTGCGGGATGGGTGAGTTGTAAAGGTAAATGGGAGGGCATGTTTCACGGCAAAGAGTAAAAGTGATGTGCTGTGACTTTTCGTGGTTCAGTCTAATTTTCCATAGATGGCACCACTCATTCAACTTTTGTAAGTTATTTTTGTAAGTTTAGTGAGGCATGCGTCGCGCCTTGATGTTTGGTGATTATGACAGTGTCGTCAGCGTAGGTTGCTATCAGTATGTCAGGACTTTGTGGAATATCATGTGTATATGTTACGTACAATAGCGGTGCAAGTATTGATCCCTGAGGTACACCGGCTAAGATCGGTCATATTGAAGATAACTCAGAGCCCTGCCGGACTGAGAAAAATCTGCCTGCAAGAATTAAATAATAAGTATGTGATAGTACAGTCTTGAGTTTAAAGAGAAGCCCCTTGTGCCAGACCTTGTCGAACGCTTGAGCGACATCCAGAAACACTCCAGTTGCATATAACTTTTGCTCTAGTGCTGTCGATATGTAGTCAGTTACTCTGTGTAATTGTTGAGTTGTCGAGTGCGATTTTCGAAAACCGAATTGATGGTGAGGAATTATATTTTTGTCAGTCAGTAGCTTTAATAATCGGGGATAAAGTAATTTTTCAAAAATTTTAGAACAAATAGGGAGCAAACTTATAGATCTGTACGAGGAACCGCTGACATGTACAAGGTGTTCTTCCGTCTTCTTTTCTAAGAGGTGCCGACATCTCTCGGTGTTTTATGAGTCGTTTGGTATGATTCCATAAACTTCCATCGTCCGTCGAAAGGGATTTAATGTAATTTTCGTAGTTGAACATGTTAAATTTGCTAATTTGGCGCTTCAGTTCGTTATTTAGTTGGTTAAATGTCCGTCTATCTGAAGGTTGCCTGTTGGTTTGCCATATTTTACGAGCTCTTCTCTTGGCTCTGATCAGATCTCTAATATACTGTGGGTAGCTTGGTAAGTTGTATGTTTTTCTGCATCTGGGCTTTGATGCTGACCACGCAGCTTCTTGTATACTTCTAGTGAACCTCTCAACTGCCTCCTCTAGTTCTTTCTCATTTTTTATTGAACCAGGGATTGAGAGTTCAGAGTTAAGGTAACTTCTATATAGATCCCAATCGATTATTCCCTGTGTAAGCGCAGGTCTTTTTTGAGCCTCTGAAGGCTCTTCGCACAGGATCATTTGTACTAGAGAATGATCAGAGCAAAAGTCAGAGCTCGTATTTACAGTTTTGTGTACTGTTCTTAATCCTTTTGTAATAAAAAAGTCCAGTAAGTCCGGGGGTGTAGGAGCATTTGGAGCTGATGTGTCTAATGAAAGTTTATGAAGAGCATACCACAAGTTCCGACCTCTTGGGGTGCACAATCTTGATCCCCAGCATTGGTGTTTCGCGTTGAAATCACCTCCTGCGATAAAATATCGACCTAACCGTTTAAAAAACTCAGAAAACATCGAGGATGTAAGCTTGTACCTAGGGGGGCAATACACAGCAGCGAATGTGATGTTTTTCGGTTTTGTATTTAATGTTATGCCCGTCGCCTGTATATGTGGTGTGATAGGTAAGTGAATGGGACTATGTTTTAATGTCGATTTTATGATAATGGCGGTGCCACCGTGTGCCATTTTGTCTGGGTGGTCAGTCCTGTTAATAGTATAGTCTGGAATGTAGATTTTTGATCGTGATGTGAGATGTGTTTCAGTGATAAGTGCTATATCTGTCCATTTTTCATGTAAATATAAGTCAAGTTCAGTCTTGTGTTGCATCAGTCCGTTAGCGTTCCATAGGAGAATTGACAAGGAACCAGCTGTTGAAAAATTAGGTATGGCTGTGGCTCCATGCTTGTGTAACTTGAGTCAGCTGTTGGATGAGAATAAAAAGAGGGTGGATAAGGTTATTAAGACCATAGATTCCTCGTTGTTTTCTGGTTGTTCAGGAAGATGATGCTGTGAAGGTTTTTTGAGGGTTGGAAACTGATGAAGATCCGGCGGTGATCGAATCGGTTGAGCTGGTGTAGGCCGCTGGAAGTTATTTCTCGAGACACGCTAAATCCTGAGGTTCTTCAGCGTTTGACAACCTTTGTAATTGGCAGGGCGTTGTCCGCCACAATTGGCACAGGTAGCAGGTGTTTCTCTCGTTTTTGAACAAGAGCTGCTGTCATGATTTCCGCCACACTTTACACACCTTGGTGGGTGGTTACAGTAACTCTTAGTGTGACCGTATTGTTGGCATCATAGACATTGAGGGATCTCTTTTTTTTTCCCGCGGTTCTTCGATTACCACTTACGTATAATATATAGAATTTATTTTGTAAATATCCTCTTTAAATGTTTCTTTGGTTATGTCCACGAAGAACATTGGAAGAAGCTGCTTAAATCGTGAAATTACGTTTGTTACGTTCGTGACTTCATAACCTCTCTCTTTCATTTCCTCTTTAATTATAGCTATTGGTGTTGTGTGATGAAGGCTCTTTATCAAAATTCTTGGGCATTTGTCCTGTGGGAGCTGATACGTGTGAAAGTCCGCCCCTTCTTTTCTTAAGCTTGCATTTAGCTTTCTATAAGCTTCGGGTGTGTCCGGGTAAACAATCACACCTTTCATTGTGGATTTTATTGTAAAATGTTGATGGCCGGCTTTTTCTTTGAGAAATGAAATAAGTGCCGAATAATTTTCCACACCATTAATGTAAAGTGGAGGCGGTTTTTGATTTATATTTGGTCTAATTGTAATTTCTGATTGCTCCTCAGATATCGAGGTTAGTGCTTGAAAACTATTTTGGATTTGAATCGGTGCGAGACGTTTTTGCCTTGTGAGGTCCTGATCAATTGTAATGGTCTCTTACGTCCAGCTACTAGTTCCCAGCAACCAGTAGTGTTAACGCTCATTAAACTAGTTTCATTACCTTTTTCCCCCTCTATATATCATTATTATTAAATTTAAATTAATTGGTTTCATTACTTTTTTTCTTTTGTCATATTTAATTCTTTAGTTAGTAATTGATTTGATTATAATGAACGAGAGAAAATATTGGAGAAAATGTACATCAAGCTTTATTTTTGTAATTAGAAGTTAGTAGATTATATATATTTTATAGATAATGTGAAGCATCGCATTAATTCATGCGTCGACAAAACACGACCCCCGTTGTCTTGGTAACGGCGGCGAGACGCTTAGAGTCGTTGTATTGGGCTTCAATCAGTGAACACTCATTACGAGTTTCTTTAGTGTAGACTTGGTCCAGTTTAACTTTACTCATTACGAGTACATTTTGGTAACTACAAATTGGTAACTAAAACATCTTTCTACTCAGTGGGAGTATTGACGATCGCCGATCGTGTTGAGTACTTGACGTAACACTTCTCATAAGGTCTTTCTAATTAATAATTATAATAAAGGCCTTGGTGAAGAGAAGACGTCGGGAACATATTTTTTGCTGTCACTTATGGATATTTAAGTCTATTATTATTTTATTAAATTTAAATTAATAGTTAACAAAAGTTAATTAATTTCTTCTTTAAATTATAAATTTAAATTCTATTCAGTAAATATCAGGCCTGCGTAGTTATTGTTCATAATTAATAGTTTATTCCTTGTTATATACATTTCATTAACCATATTTTTTTTATTTTATCTATTACATGTAATTCTCTCGTTCATTAAATTTCATTTTTGTTCATTTCAATATTTCTCATTTTAATCCTCTTTTTTTTCTAACAGCATATTAATCTTATTTTTTTTCTCATCCATAAATTCATTACCATCGTAGGTGCTCATAATAACCGGCATTTATTGACACGGGGTCGGAGATTTACACCTGTTGGCTTTATTTCCTTTATGGTGTCGCTCTCCCCAACATGTAGCATTACTATTAATACAATTAGTTGTATTTTCTGAGTCCATAGCACTTACCTCCTGGGAAGATGTAGACGACTCGCCCATGGTTGGCGGTAAAACCCGTACTTCTTACTTGAGTCGTAAAATCAGTCTCTACGATCAAATTAAAGCACTGTTTAAAAGAAAAAAAATTGGATTTTTAAACCTTAATTTAAGCTATTTGAACGAACTAAAAATAACCTGTATTCACTTTAACCTCCAATGTCAAAATTAAATTACTATCTGAATTCTTTTATTTTCCTTTTAGCTAATTTTACTATTGAATGAATTATATAAAACAAAAATTATATCTGGGTTTTAATGTAATAAAATATTCGTTTGGAAGAAGAAAAAAAAATTAAAATTAATTAAAAATAGCTATTGATGTGGTATTGAAGGATGAGGTGTTATACTCCCAACTTGAGGTGTTGTATTTTGATGAGTTCTATATTGAGATGTTGTGTGTTGAGGCGTTTTGTACTCAAATATCGTGTTAGGAAATGTGGCCTGTGGTTGTGGTTTAGTAGTTGGGTTAGTAAGCCGGTCACAGTCCGTCTCTGGTGGCAGGGGATCCGTTAAATCACGATGTGAAGTTACCTGTCTTCGGACGTGCAGTCTTCTTCTTTGAAGTTCGAGATGAACTGTCCATCCTCTGTAATTTGATGGATGATCTTCGCCGCACAGCGCACACATAGATTGAACAATGTCCCTTCTTTTATGAGGTTCCTCAATTTTAACTTTTGTGTAAGCTAAGTGGGTTATATTGAACACTTCAGCATTGTTTGGAGCTGGCTCAATATCCATTCAGAAGAGTGGGAGGGGTCCTTTCGACCTTGGGTGTATTACATTATTGATAACGCGAATAGTGAATCCTTTTCTCTCAAGATCATAAAATCATATCATGAGGTGTGATGACAGACTGGTAGGCCTTCCATCTCCACTCTGTTTCTGTATTAAATTTTGGAGAAGAAAATGGGCCAGGTGTTAAAAAATATAATTCCTAAAATAGTGATAAACTATTTATTAGAAACATCTTGAATATTAATTGACTTTATATTTGTATATATGAAGAGAAAAATGGTCCGGTTCGAAACATGTGACCTACATTACAAGCCCTAAAGAAGACCTCCAATGTAGGATGGAACGTTGGTTTTTATATAAATAAATTATCACTGTTTAATGTTTTTTCTGGCTTCCGCCCGGGCCATTTTCAACCCTTATTTATTAGAAACGTTTCAAACAACAACGCGGGTCTTCTTCAAGGCTAACCAATCATAACAGTCTGCTGGTCATTAAATTTTGTTTAATCGGTTCAAAGCCTGGAATTCTTTATCAACTTAAAAACTTATCGACTTTCTGCTGTTTCTCACCACTTCAAGCTCCTTTAAGTTCTTAGCCATGTAGTACTGCTTTTTTTACAAAGATGTGAATAAGAAATAGAAACAGTCATTTTACTAATGGTGAGATATGATGTGATTCCTCCACTTGCTTTAGGAGTTCCTTCTTCCACAACTTCCTTGAGATCTTTGTTCCCGATTGATGTTCGAGGTCATCCATGGAATAGATTACTAACAAAGAAAATTTTGAAAACCAAAAAGTGGTGTAAGAAGATATTTATTAATGAGTATCATTTACGTAGAGCAAAATTATAAACAACTTGTTACAGTTTTTATAATTAAATGATTTAAAAAATTACTGTGGCAGTGAATATCGTAATTGAAGTCCGATTTCATTGATTTTGATTTTATTATGGTTTTATTCTAGTTATATATTTTGAGTATAAGCATCATAAATACACTACATAAATTTTAAAAAAACATACACTTTGAATATATAGTATGACCAATATTCACAACAAGCAACACAGTTCTATCCAAAACTTCTTTTTGCTCTCATAGAAAATTTAAACAATTGAATCATATGACTGCTGAGGAAAATGGTTCACATTTATAATCTCGAAATATTAAATTCATAAAGTTTGTAGAAATTATACCTTTTTTGAGATTATTAAACCATAAATTTATGTCATTTTGCCCTTAACTGGGCAGTTTTTTTCGATTAAAAAAAATATTCCTAATATTATTAT
The DNA here is from genome assembly GCA_964056705.1 of Troilus luridus. Taxonomy (NCBI): domain Eukaryota; kingdom Metazoa; phylum Arthropoda; class Insecta; order Hemiptera; family Pentatomidae; genus Troilus; species Troilus luridus. The sequence continues at coordinate 76,594,256 of OZ057413.1, read as the reverse complement.
TACTATCGAAATTACTTCTTTTTATCTCAAACATAATTTTAGACTAAATTTGTTACCTCTGTAGCACTTTTGTAAACAGTTAACTCATTCTCTTAAGAATTACAATATAAAAAGTTAAATACATATTTTTTCTTTAATTTCATTCCTATTCAAAACAAAGGATATACATAAAATGAAAAATTGGTGTTTAAATAATGGGTTTCAACTTTGAAAAAATATAAAAACAATATCAGTAACAGAGAAAAAGGGGTATTGAAATAAAGGTAATTAAAAAAACAAAACAAGAAAATGTGTACGGTTTATTAGTAGACATCAAAAATGTACATAAATGCCTCTCAGTTTGGCAATAAAAATTTCTTTTCAACAACTTTATAGCACAAGAATATAACACGCTCACATACAGATAGCACGCTCACAGTCCATTTTAAGACGAATGACTAGCCTAATCAATGTTAAGGTATTTACTCCATTGGGACAATTGTAATTAACCTGTACCGTTGGCGTAAACATGACTGGGGTTTGAGTAACATGAAACAAATACATTCTCTTAACACTACCGCAACCAGCGAATAACCTCACTTTTTATCACAATCTTACTCAATCAAATATACAAAACCATATTTCTACAAAATTTACAATTAATAATTTTTTTTTGCACGAAAGCCGTTTTTGAGTTTTGCGCTTAGCATTAGTATTCTAGAGTTTTTCTATTATTTGCATTATAGTAGAGATTAAATACTTAAATTTAAATACATACTTTTTTTTTATAACTGCATCTGTTCACAAAACTAATTCGAAAATTATGTTTAAGTATATTTGAGTTTTCATACAATCGCAACCACACTAATTACTTTTATATACCTATTTTATATTTCATGATAAAACTCAATCACAAAATATTAAAACAATTCAACAGTTGCTAGGAAATCATACGAAATAATATATTTATTTTTAAGAGAAGCGAGAGGATGATTGACTGGAAGATAGACGTTAGGAAGAAAATAGTTGGGGGTGCATTCAAATAAAAACATATTTAATTATGTGCCGACGTTTCGACCCACTTTGTGGGTCATCTTCAGGGCTAAGAAAGAAAAACAGACAAAATAACAGAACTATAAAAATACATTGCAGACTTTTATTTTTATAGTTCTGTTATTTTGTCTGTTTTTCTTTCTTAGCCCTGAAGATGACCCACAAAGTGGGTCGAAACGTCGGCACATAATTAAATATGTTTTTATTTGACTGCACCCCCAAATATTTTCTTCCTTATTTTTATTTTTTACTAATTTTATATTTTTATTTTTAGATATCCATTTTTAGACATTCAAGAAGAATAGAGAACAAAGAAGAAAAGAACAAAGAAGAAAAGAAGAATTTCGAGATATGGCGGAACTACCATATGTTCAGGTAATTCTTTTAATTTAATTAATTTTAAGGTGAAGAAAAGTATTGTAAAAGTACTGAGCACAAGCGCAGTACTAAGGGTACCAACTACAAAACGAACTTCACAGAAATAGAATTGAAATCACTTGATTATTTGGGATAAGGGTTAATGGTTTTTTTTATACGAATAATGGTTATTTCATCGAACCACACAAGGGAGGTTACAGAAGGCCTTATTTTATAAACTTTCAGTTGATTAGTTGAAATATAATTTATTCTTTAGTTAATAAGGTGGTTTAATAGGGCTAAACTGATTGCATTAGCAGGGAGCTATTCCTCAGCTACTGGATTCAGTGATGCGAACCATCCACTATAAAAAATGGGTAACGAAACCACAGGCAGAACCTCATGGGTGGTTTGGAATCCTGCCTATCTCCTAGGTAAGTATTTTCTTCTTCTTTTACCTCCTCCAAGTTCCATTCTGCTTCGAGTTGTTCTAACCTAGGATCTGCATTTTTCTCTGCAGTCATAACGAAGGTCTAAACACGTATTAAAATGAGTATTTCCTCTAGAATTTTACGCTCTGGGATCAAATCGGGGATGTTTGGCGTTGAAATCTCCCCCGTATAAAAATGTGGGTCCTAAAGTGAAGAATATGTTGCTAAGCATCACCTTGGAAACTCGTTCCCTAGTGGGACAATATGCACTAGCTATAGAAATACTGCAGTGATTAATTTCAATTTAAATCGCTGTTAATTGAATTTCGGGTAAGGCTGTGATTTTTAAAGGGTAGTGATAAAATGAACGTTTCACAATTACTGCAGAACCTCCACGGACAGCACCGCTTGGATGGTTAGTACGGTATATGGTACCCGGCAACTATGGCCATTTACAAAGGCGTGGTCTTGGGTATCCTGAGGAGCCGTAACCTCACGCAACCGCAGAAGAGGAGGCTGGCGACCATCCAGAGACTGGGTCTGTTGAGAGTTTCTAAGGCCTATAGGACGGTGTCACACGAGGCGGTGCAGGTGCTGACCGGAGCGATGCCTCTGGACCTCATCCTCAGGGAGGACGCCCTGAAATATGAGGTGAAGAGGCAGGGGCTTTGCGGCGCTCCCGGAGGGACTCCGAGAGAGGATCGGCGAGACCCCTAACAGATAGAAGAAGATATTGAGGGAGGACTCGATTGACGAGTGGAAACGGACGGTGGGTGGGAAGCCAGAAGGGCTCAACCTTGAGGAAGTTCTTCCCCACCGTCCGGTCGAGATTGGCGGCTACATGGGTCCTCCCGGACTACTGGGTCTCGCAGATCCTCACAGGACACGGCGGGTTCCGGGGTAAGCTCAGCGAGCATAGGAGAGAGATCGATCCCCGGTGCCCGGATTGTGGAGTCCCTGAGACTGCGGAGCACGTAGTGCTCTCCTGCACCGCGATGGAGGGACACCGTGCCAGGTTGTCGCGGAATACGGGTTTTTTCGCCCTCGCCGAGGATGACTTCCCCCGGTTGATGGAGAAGGAGAACTACCCCTTTTTCCGGGAGTTCATCTACGGGTGGAAGGAAGTGGTCGGGCCTGCACACTTCACCATTAGCAGGGTCCGGTCCCTCGGTGAGCCACCAGACGAGGCCCCAGAAGAGGATCCAGCAGATGAGCCAGACGGGGAACCCCCCTCCCCCCCTCCCGGAGGAGGGAGATGGAGTAGAGGACCGGACGGATGCGGCGGACCAGGAGGGCTGGACGGCATCCGGACGGATGGAGACTTAAGGTGCTGCCCCAACAGTAAGGTGCACATACGTGCACTGGGCAGCACCACAGAAAGTAAAAAAATTAATGTTCCCATAAATTAAATGGTAACCCCCCCGATGATGTAAATGTTTAAATAAATAAAGTTTAAATAAAAGAGTTATTTCTGGCAGTGGTGGGCGTGCGTAAACCCAGCGTATTAGCCCGCCACGGCCAAAACCCGTTTGCCAGATATGTCAGGTAGGGAGAAAAAAAAAAAAAAAAAAAAAAAAAAGGTTAGTACGGTATACGCGTCCGGTCCCATGGTGGGCGCCTGCCCTGACGCTCCTCAAGAGGGAGTATTACTGGGCCAGGCGCCGGTACCAGGAGTACAGGGAAGAGGAAAGGAGACTTGCACTCCGACAGGAATCCAAAGCAAGGTATAGGTATATACCGAAACGGCGTGCGTCGCCAGAAGAAGGAATCCTGAGACGATTTTATCGTCAAGGAGTCTGAGAAGAATCCCTGGGGTATCCCGTACAGGGTGGCACTGGGAAAGGTGAAGCCGCTAACTATGATGGCGGCTATCAGAGTTGGAGATGGCCAGGCGACCACCCTGGAGGAGACTGCAATGATGTATATAGATTTTACATGATCCGTCCCAGGATAAGGAAGAAGACAGATTGGTGAGGCAGGGAGCAGGGAGTGTCCAATACATGAGAGGGAGTCCCAGAGGCTGGCACGAAGGACCCGCTATGACTGAGGAACTGCGGGTCCTCCAGTTAAACATGGGGAGGTAGTGCTTCGGCTTTCATTGAGGAAGGACCTATGATAGTCGAGCTCCTGAGGATTATCCCCTCCACGAATAGAGAAATCTGAAGTTGCCTTCCAACCGCCTCAGAGGTGAGTCCAGTTTTTCCCCCTGTCCGTGTTTAATCGCGACCTGGAGGTAAAGTGTTGTGCTGGTTGAATCCCGAGGGACACTAGTGCGAGTCGGGATTCCCAGGGAACTAGAGAGCTTACACAATTAATTTAATATTAATTGTGAAGCCCGGTGTATGTATGTGTGTATGTTTATATAGATAGTGCGGTTAATTAGGGATTAAGGTGAAAGTTTTTGCTTGCCCCCTAAATTATTTAGTGTGGGTAACCTAAATCCAAATTTGGTTAATAACCGATAGACCGGGAAAAAGTTTAAAAAAAAAACCCATAGATTTGCGTAATAAAGTACGCAAACAACGAAAAAAAATGGATCTCGATAGAGATAAGAAAGTGGGGAGAAAACCAATAGGTAATAAGGAAGAGGCCAAAAAAGTAATATTGGGACCTGAAAACCCCACAAAAGAAGAGGAAAAAAACAAAATGGCGGCCGAAAGCAAAGGAAGCCCAATGGACGTGCAAGAATCAAGACAGAGATCGACAGGCAAAGGGGAACCTAGCCGAATGATGAGGTCCGATCAGAGGGTCACTGGAGAGGCGGGCCCAAAAACGTTCATGGAGTTCACCAGCTGTAGTGACACGAACGATGGAAAGGAATCAGATGGGGCTCAAATCTTTAGCCCCAAATCCAAGAAAAAGAAGAGGCCGAGGGAGGCAACTCCCCCCCTCCTCCCATGCCAGGATAGCCCAGGGGAAAAGGCAAGAGAGGTCCAGGAAAGGATGAGGAACTACCTCGAAAGGGCTAAAAACTCCATTTCGAAGGAGAAACAAGAGTACATTAATGGCAGTGTTGCCGCATTGCGCGATATCATCCTCGGACTAAAGGCAGAAAGGAAAACAATTCCAACATTGGTGAAACATGTTGTAAGAGAGGTGTTGTGTATGGAGGAACTCCATGAGATGGTGGCTGAAAAGATAGCGAAAATAGTAGCCCCAAAAATAGGTTAGCGGACGGGCGCAGAAGCCAAGAAGGGAGGCCCCCAAGCAACCAGAACCAGGAACGTCAAGGACAGGCAGGATGTATGATGGAACGCCTCCGGCACCGATGCCACAAAGGGCAAGAGGTGCGGAGATGTGTAGAGGCACTAATATGGATACGAAGGATGAGACAGAGGTAGAATTTACTAAGGTAATGAGTATGAAGAACAGGAGGAAAGGGGGAAAGGGTAAGGAAGATGAGAATCCGAACCCTCTTCTGGATGTATGTATAAAGAAACCAAAGACGATGGCAGAGATTGTGAAGTCTCTGCCATCAAAACCAAGTAATGTGAAGGCACCGTTCTACATTACAATCGGAGCCGTGGGGAAATCATCAATGGAAGTTATAGAACAGCTCCCGTCACCGACGGAGCTGGGTATTGACGTCAAATTGATAAGAGCCACAAAGGCCGATGGAGTATTGGTCCGAGTTGAGGACAGGAGTGCCGGGGAGAAAATAGTTAACTGGCAGAAATTAAAAGAGAATGGCCTTGAGGCTAAGGCTGCCCGAAGAAGGTGGCCGAGGATGGAAGTTAGAGGAGTTCCATCTGCATGGAACGAATCGAAACTAAAAGAAATAATAAAAGAAAGGGTAAGAGCTAAAGGCATAGAGGTCGAAGATGAACAGCTGCGTATTTTATACGGGAGGCAAGATAGAGCAGTGTTTACCAAGACCTGGGTGATCGAGTTGGATCCCCAGATTAGGTACGCCCTGCACAGTGAGGAAGTGGTAGTCGGAGGATGGTGGACCCTCACCTTCCTGGACTCCCTTGACGCCCCAATATGCCTGCAATGCCTAGGATATGGGCACTCAAGGGCAACATGTACAGTACAAGGAATCACATGCAGGTGGTGTGCGCAATTGGGGCATTTAGCCAAGGAATGCCCCAATAAGAAGGCAGGCGAAAGACCCACCTGCAGCAATTGCAGAAAGGAAAACTTAACAAATATAAGGCACAAGGCTGGTAGCCGGGAATGCCAAGTACATTGTACGGAGTCCCAACAATTAGCGAAAAGGACGGAATACTAAACACAGAGTGCCTAGTCAAAGGGACGAAGATATGAAAAAGGATAAGGTGCAGTTCTAAGGTGCACAACCGTGCACCGGACTGCACCATAGTTGCTGTTTAATAAAGTATTTTAAAATAAAATTGGTAAGAGTTACCTAGTGTGGTAAACCCCCACACAAGGTAAAAACCTGTATGCCATCTATGGCAGGTAAGGTAGAAAAAAAAAAAAAAAAAAAGTTAAACATGGGGAGGCGACGCATGGTGGTAGAGGAGATGAGGGCCCTCTCCCACCGATACGATATTATGGCGGTCCAGGAGCCATGCTGCCGAAGAAATATGGTCAAAAGCTTTGGTCTCACGTCGAGGGTGATAGCACTGGGCAGTGCAGAGAGGAGGCCCAGGGCTGCTATAGTTATTACTAACCAGACCCTCGACGTATGTAGAGGTATGACCTTCGCGTTAACATCGGCATACCTCTCCGACAGGACCAACATAGAGGAAGGTATTGGGGCCATGCAAGGAGTGGCTGCTGCACACAGGAATTTAATTATCTGCTCTGACACCAACGCCTGGAACACGGTATGGGGGTCCGCTAGATCAGATCGGCGATGTCAGGGTAAGAGGTAGCTACTACGAGGTGGAAAGACGAAGAGAGAGAGGGTGCCCACAAGGGTCGGTCCTCGGGCAGGCCCTGTGGAAGCTCGTGTTTGATCAGTTGCTGGGTGAGCTAGAAGACGAAGGGTTCCTTGCCACGGCCTACGTCGACGACCTGGCAGTCCTAGTGACCGACAAAAGCAGAGCCAGATTGAAGACTCAAGCGGAGAGATGCGCCAGACTCGTAGCGGAATGGTGCGTGAGGCGGAAGTTGACTATGGCCGCAGGCAAGACCCAGGCCATACTCCTAAGAGGCTCCACCGACAGGGCTCACCCTATCATACTGCAGATTCAGGGAGAGAGAGTTAGGCTGGGTGAGGAGGTGACATACCTCGGCGTGAGGTTCAGAAGGAACTTCGACGCCACCCCTCACCTAGCATACCTGAAAGATAGGGTGACCCTGTCACTTAACGGACTTGGAAGAATAGGGGGTGCTTTCTGGGGCCTCAGGTACCCGGCAACCATGACCATTTACAAAGGCGTGGTGTTGGGTATCCTGAGGTACGCATCCCCTGCGTGGAGCCGTAACCTCACGCAACCGCATAAGAGGAGGCTGGCGACCATCCCGAGACTGGCTCTGCTGAGAGTTTCTAAGGCCTACAGGACGGTGTCGCACGAGGCGGTGCAGGTGCTGACCGGAGCTATGCCCCTGGACCTCGTCCTCAGAGAGAAATCGACCCCCGGTGCCTTACCTGTGGAGTCCCTGAGACTGCGGAGCACGTAGTGCTCTCCTGCACCGCGATGGAAGGACACCGAGCCAGGTTGTCGAGAAAAACCGGGATCTTCGTCCTCGCCGAGGAGGACTTCCCCCGTTTGATGGAGGCTGACAAATATCCCTTCTTTAAGGACTTTGTCTACGGGTGGAAGGAAGTGGTCGGGCCTGCTCATTTCACGATTAGCAGGGTCCGGCCCCTCGGCGAGCCACCAGACGAGGTGCCACCAGACGAGGAGCCAGGCGGAGAACCACCCCCGGAGGAGAGGGATGGAGATGAGGACCGGACGGATGCGGCGGACCAGGAGGGCTGGACGGGATCCGGACGGATGGAGCCTTAAGGTGCTGCCCCAACAGTAAGGTGCACATCCGTGCACCGGGCAGCACCACAGGGAAAAAAAAAAGAAAAGATTATTTATTGGCAGTGGCGGGCGTGCGTAAACCCAACGCATCAACCCGTCACTGCCGAGAACCCCCCAGCAATGGCAGGAAGGGGGCCCAAAAAAAAAAAAAAAAAAAATGATCAGATCGGCGAGGAGAGAGCCTTGGCGGTAGTTTCGAAATAATCTCCTCCCTGCACAACCGTTCTTCTTGTTATGTTCAAGAACTCTCTCATTTATTGGGCCTAAGACTCTTCATGGAATGTAGTGGTACAGGTATTTAACATTCGCCATTTCAGGCAGCTTCACACTTTCGCTCTATGTTTCCAATTAAAACAAGACACACACGACTATTTTAAGACCTAGTTGGTATTACGGAGTAGAGCGTTTGGGCTCTTCCTCGTCTTCATGTTCCCTTAAATTACCATAGATGAGCTGGTAATCTTCCTTCAGGCATTCTTTTCAAATGCCCATACCATTTCAGGAGTTTTTCTCAATATTTTCCAGAATGGTTCTTTCATCCTCCATTTTTTCTCTGATTTTTCTCTGAAACTCCCATAACTGGTATCTAACTCCGGGCACTACAGATCAGTAGCTCCAAGCTGTATAAGCCTAGCAACCCATTTATCATCACTGTAAAATTTGATATATTTATTTTACTATTTTAGATCTATATGTAGACATGAATACCTTAGATCCCCGCAAAGGCTATTTTGTTCTTACCAAGTACCCCTACCACTTCTTCTTCCAGCCAAAACACTGACTGATTGATATTTCTGTTATAGCAGACTTAATGACTCTTAAATAGTCTTATAAAGGCTTGAAGTTTTCTTATAATGTGTATAATTAACTACTTATAAATAATGACTCGATTAAATATCTTGTCACTTAGAAGAATTTCGTTTAGTCCTATCATCATTATATCTGACGAAATCATTTTATAGGCTTTCTAGTATTTTTTTTTAGTACTTAGAGTCTAAAAACTTTTTGTTTCACATATTTCAACCTAATGAAGAAAAAGCCTACCAGTCTGTAATCAGAAATCTTCATTATTTCACACCTCATGATATGATTTTATGATCTTGAGAGTAAAGGATTCACAGTTCGCCTTATTAATAATGTAATACACCCAAGGTCGAAAGAACCCCTCCCACTCTTCTTTGTGGATATTGAGCCAGCTCCAAGCGATGCTGAAGTGTTCAATATTACCCACTTATATCTTACACAAAAGTTAAAATTGAAGAACCTCATAAAAGAAGGGACATTGTTCAATCTATGTGTGCGCTGTGCGGCGAAGATCATCCATCAAATTACAGAGGATGGACAGTTCATCTCGAACTTCAAAGAAGAAGACTGCACGTCCGAAGACAGGTAACTTCACATCGTGATTTAACGGATCCCCTGCCACCAGAGACGGACAGTGACCGACTTACTAAGCCAACTACGAAACCACAACCACAGGCCACATTTCCTAACACAATATTTGAGTACAAAACGCCTCAACACACAACATCTCAATATAGAACCCATCAAAATACAACACCTCAAGTTGGGAGTATAAAACCTCATCCTTCAATACCACATTACCCTCCACATTCAAACGAACTTCCTAAAACGCCTCAACATAAAACATCTCAAAACAGAACACCTCAGTACACAATGCCCCAATACACAACGTCTCAATATAGAACTCATCAAAATACAACACCTCAAGTTTTGAGTATAAAACCTCATCCTTCAATACCACATTACCCTCCACATTCAAACGAACTTCCTAAATTCCCAATTCCTCATCCACAATCTAGTACTCCAGACATCTCACCTCAATTCATTCTTAAATGATTTTTAATCGATGATAAATCCCCTTATCACATTACTTACTAGGCTTGTAACTAAATTCATTCCTAATGTTACAATACTAAGTAGTGTGATGTTTGAAAAAACAATACAAGATCAGTCTCAAGACAGTTGTCCGGTGAGAAGGTTGTTACTCTACTTGCTACTCAACACTTTGATTTGTCGCCAATCTCTACACCTTCTTCATCTTCTCAAATCTCACCAGTAAAACTGTTTGTTTATTTTCACCTCACCTTGGACTTACCGGTAAGAGACATTTAGTTATTTCTACTCCTCATCATATCGAATTATCGTCTCATCATCTTCAAGAACTCACCTCAAACTTTTCAAGAACTTAGTTATTTTTCTTTATTCACTGACTATCAATATTTTTTGTTTTAAAACCCATTCTTTTTTTATTAAATAAATTATTTCAAGTTTGTTTTTGTAAAACTAATTAATTGTAAGTGCTTCTTGCATTCTCTTTTTCATAATTTTTATTTACTTTTTAAATCACTTCTTTATTGTAATTCCTTAGGTTTATATGTGAACATTCATATTTTTGCAATTGTTCTCTCTTTTATTTTTACATTATATATCCATTATTTACTCATTTTGTATTTTCCTTCCTTTGTATTTAATTGATGAATTCTTTTATAGCCTTAATTTATATATTTGGGAAATAGATTTATCAGGTTTTTTCCTGAATTCACAACCGGCAAATTCGCTCGGATAGAAGGTTAGCAAATTATTATTAGGAGCCCCTTCTTCTAGGGGGGGGGGTTCCATATAATTATTGGGGTACATTAAATTAAAATTTCTTTGGTGCTGCCCGATGCACGGATGTGTACCTTACTGTTGGGGCAGGACCTTCAAGCCTCCTGGCCGTTCTGCATCCGTCCGGATACCGTCCAGCCCTCCTGGTCCGCCGCATCCGTCTGGTCACCCGGCCAGTCCTCTCCTTTTCTCTCCTCCTGCGGTGGCTCCTCTTCTGGTGGATCGGCGAGGGGCCGGACCCTACTAATGGTGAAATGTGCAGGCTCGACCTCTTCCTTCCACCCGTAGATGAACTCCCTGAAAAAGGGATAGTTCTCCTATTCCATCAACCGGGGAAAGTCTTGCTCGGTTAGGGCGAAGATCCCGGTTTTACTAGACAACCTGGCACGGTGTCCTTCCATCGCGGTGCACGCGAGCACATCGTGCGCCGCCGTCTCAGGGACCCCACAAGCGGGACACCATGGGTCGACTTCTCTCCTATGCTCACTGAGCTTTCCACGGAACCCGCCGTGTCCTTTAAGGATCTGCGAGACCCATTAGTCCGGGAGGACCTATGTCGCAGAAAGTCTCGACTGGACAGTGGGGAGAACTTCCTCAAGGTGGAGCCCTTCTGGCCTCCCTAACAATCTTCTTCCATCTGTTGGGGGTCTCGCCGATCCACCGGGAGCGCCGCTAGCCCCTGCCTCTTCACCTCGTAAGTCATAACGTCCTCCTTAAGGACGAGGTCCAGGCGCATCGCTCCCGCCAGCACCTAAACCGCCTCGTGCGACACCGTTCGGTAACCCTTCGTGACTCGCATCAGATCCAATCTCTGGATGGTGGCCAATCTCCTCTTCTGTAGCTGCATGAGGTTTCGGCTGTTTCTGGTATGCTAGGTGAGGGCTGGCGTCGAAGCTTCTCCTGAATTTAACGCCCAGGTACGTCACCTCCTCACCCAGTCTCACCCTCTCTCCCTGGATATTCTGTACGATAGGGTGAGGCATGTTATTCCACGAGCCATGTCAGTGGAGCCTCTCAGGAGTATGGCCTGTGTCTTGGCTGCGACGATACTCACCTTTCTCCTCACGCACCATTCCGCTACGAGACTGGCGCACCTCTCCGCTTGAGTCTTCACTCTGGCTATGCTGTTCTCGGCCACCAGGACTGCCAGTTCGTCGACGTAGGCCGTGGCAAGGAACACTTTATCTTCTAGCTCCCCCAGCAACTGGTCGAAAACAAGCATCCACAGGGCCGGACCTAGGACCGACCCTTGTGGGCAACCTCTCTCTATTCTTCTCTCCACCTCGTAGTAGCTACCCCTTACCCTGACGCTCCTGTCACTGAGGTAGCTACTAACGAGGGATTACAGATTGCTGGGGATGTTGAACTCTTGCTACCGCTGTAGTACGAAAGGCCACCATACACTGTCGAAGGCGGAGGATATGTCGAACAGTACGAGCATGACGTACTTCTCCGCCCCACGTCCCTGCGTACTCTCAGCAGCGCATCTGTAGTTGCCTTGCCACGGGTCGAGCCGAACTGCCGTGGATGACTGGCTGCACTCAGGACCGGCCTTAGGCTGTTAACAATGAGGCTCTCCAGGACTTTACAGACGACTGGGAGGAGGCATATTGGCCTGTACGCCTTAGGCGTCTCCTTATCCTTGCCTCCTCCATTGTAGGAGATCCTCCACTTACTCGGGAAGTATCCCTGGTCCAGAAACTTATTGAGGTTACCTAACAGTCCATCCTGAATGAGGGGGGCGCTTTACCTCAGGATCGCGGCGTCTATCCCATCAAGTCCTGGGGCTCTGCCGATCCTCTGCTTGTCTACGGCAAGACGAAGGTCCCATAAATCCCATGGAGGGAAAAAATCGGTACCCGGAGGGCACACCGTGGTGCGTCTCACCAATCTGTCTTCTTCCTTATCCTGAGACGGATCATGTAAAATCTATATACATCATTGCAGTCTCCTCCAGGGTGGTTGCCTGGCCATCTCCAACTCTGATAGCCGCCATCATAGTTAGCGGCTTCACCTTTCCCAGTGCCACCCTGTACGGGATACCCCAGGGATTCTTCTCAGACTCCTTGACGATAAAATCGTCTCAGGATTCCTTCTTCTGGTGACGCACGCCGTTTCGGTATATACCTATACCTTGCTTTGGATTCCTGTCGGAGTGCAAGTCTCCTTTCCTCTTCCCTGTACTCCTGGCACCGGCGCCTGGCCCAGTAATACTCCCTCCTAAGGAGCGTCAGGGCATATTGCGCATATATTGCGTATATTGTCCCACTAGGCAACGAGTTTCACAGGTGATACTTAGCAACGTATTCTTCACTTTAGGACCCACATTTTTATACGGGGGAGATTTCGACGCCAAACATCCCCGATTTGGTATAAGGACGTAAAATTCTAGAGGAAATACTCATTTTAATACGTGTTTAGACCATCTTTATGACTGCCTTCTTCCATCTGAAGCCGACTTATTGGACAACAGACACAAACCGAAAACCAGAACTACTTGACTTCTTTATCACTTCTAATCTAAGCACTCTACATCATCACATTTCTGTTGATAACGATCTTGCATCTGACTATACCCCAATTGTTCTATCTCTCTCAAGACAGATACTCACTACAAATCATATACCGACGCTAACTCCTGGACCCATAATGATTAGTGAATTGCATCGTATAATAGATGACAAAATTAACCTTAATACAAGCTTGAAAACTGCAGATGACATTGACAACGCTAAAATACTGTACAAATAGCCGCTTGTCTATCATCTCAGACGCATGAGACACTCAGACAAAAACAATACTTACCACCCGACATGCACTGAACCAATGGGAAAGATCTCGCTGTCCTAGTAACAAACAACTACTAAACCAATTGTCTAATAGCTTAAGAAAACGAGTACAGCAATATAAAAATTACATTTAAAACACACATCTGACTAACTTACAGACAAGTAATAATGATCTATGGCAACAAACTAGAAACATTCTTCATTACCATAATACAAAGACCGCCCTCCGTAAATCTGACAACTCATCGGCCAGAAGTGATAAAGAAAGAGCAGACCTATTTGCTTCTCATCTTACAGACGTATTTCAACCACACGACGACCTACTTGACCCACAGCACAGCTCTGATGTCCAACAAATTCTGACTTCGCCACTTCCTCTGTCTTTACCACCCTCACCAATCAATCCTTTAGACGTTGAATTTTGTATACAAAAATTACCGCGCAGAAAATCACGGTGTATCGATTGGTTATAGGGAAGACTTCAGGGGACCACAAAGAGGGAGGGTGCAGAGAAAAATGCAGATCCTGGGCTAGAACAACTCGAAGCAGAATGGAACTTGGAGGAGGTAAAAGAAGAAGAAAATACTTACCTAGGAGATAGGCAGGATTCCAAACCACCCATGAGGTTCTGCCTGTGGTTTCGTTACCCATTTTTTATAGTGGATGGTTCGCATCACTGAATCCAGTAGCAGGAATGGCTCCCTGCTAACGCAATCAGTTTAGCCCTATTAAACCACCTTATTAACTAAAGAATAAATTATATTTCAACTAATCAACTGAAAGTTTATAAAATAAGGCCTTCTGTAACCTCCCTTGTGTCGTTCGATGAAATAACCATTATTCGAATAAAAAAAGCCATTAACCCTTATCCCAAATAATCAAGTGATTTCAATTCTATTTCTGTGAAGTTCGTTTTGTAGTTGGTACCCTTAGTACTGCGCTTGTGCTCAGTACTTTTACAATACTTTTCTTCACCTTAAAATTAATTAAATTAAAAGAATTACCTGAACATATGGTAGTTCCGCCATATCTCGAAATTCTTCTTTTCTTCTTTGTTCTTTTCTTCTTTGTTCTCTATTCTTCTTGAATGTCTAAAAATGGATATCTAAAAATAAAAATATAAAATTAGTAAAAAATAAAAATAAGGAAGAAAATATTTGGGGGTGCAGTCAAATAAAAACATATTTAATTATGTGCCGACGTTTCGACCCACTTTGTGGGTCACCTTCAGGGCTAAGAAAGAAAAACAGACAAAATAACAGAACTATAAAAATAAAAGTCTGCAATGTATTTTTATAGTTCTGTTATTTTGTCTTTTTTTCTTTCTTAGCCCTGAAGATGACCCACAAAGTGGGTCGAAACGTCGGCACATAATTAAATATGTTTTTATTTGACTGCACCCCCAACTATTTTCTTCCTAACGTCTATCTTCCAGTCAACCATCCTCTCGCTTCTCTTAAAAATAAATATATTATTTCGTATGATTTCCTAGCAACTGTTGAATTGTTTTAATATTTTGTGATTGAGTTTTATCATGAAATATAAAATAGGTATATAAAAGTAATTAGTGTGGTTGCGATTGTATGAAAACTCAAATATACTTAAACATAATTTTCGAATTAGTTTTGTGAACAGATGCAGTTATAAAAAAAAAGTATGTATTTAAATTTAAGTATTTAATCTCTACTATAATGCAAATAATAGAAAAACTCTAGAATACTAATGCTAAGCGCAAAACTCAAAAACGGCTTTCGTGCAAAAAAAAATTATTAATTGTAAATTTTGTAGAAATATGGTTTTGTATATTTGATTGAGTAAGATTGTGATAAAAAGTGAGGTTATTCGCTGGTTGCGGTAGTGTTAAGAGAATGTATTTGTTTCATGGGGTTTACTCAAACCCCAGTCATGTTTACGCCAACGGTACAGGTTAATTACAATTGTCCCAATGGAGTAAATACCTTCACATTGATTAGGCTAGTCATTCGTCTTAAAATGGACTGTGAGCGTGCTATCTGTATGTGAGCGTGTTATATTCTTGTGCTATAAAGTTGTTGAAAAGAAATTTTTATTGCCAAACTGAGAGGCATTTATGTACATTTTTGATGTCTACTAATAAACCGTACACATTTTCTTGTTTTGTTTTTTTAATTACCTTTATTTCAATACCCCTTTTTCTCTGTTACTGATATTGTTTTTATATTTTTTCAAAGTTGAAACCCATTATTTAAACACCAATTTTTCATTTTATGTATATCCTTTGTTTTGAATAGGAATGAAATTAAAGAAAAAATATGTATTTAATTTTTTA
The DNA here is from genome assembly GCA_964056705.1 of Troilus luridus. Classification (NCBI taxonomy): domain Eukaryota; kingdom Metazoa; phylum Arthropoda; class Insecta; order Hemiptera; family Pentatomidae; genus Troilus; species Troilus luridus. The sequence goes on along the minus strand of OZ057413.1, from coordinate 76,578,769 downwards.
TATTGTAATTCTATCCGAGCGAATATGCCGGTTGTGAATTCAGTAATAAAACCTGATAAATTTATTTTGAGGTGAGTACTTGTAGATGATGAGACGATAATTCGATATGATGAGGAGTAGAAATAACTAAATGTCTCTTACCGGTAAGTCCAAGGTGAGGTGAAAATAAACAAACGGTTTTACTGGTGAGATTTGAGAAGATGAAGAAGGTGTAGAGATTGGCGACAAATCAAAGTGTTGAGTAGCAAGTAGAGGAACAACCTTCTCACACGACAAGCGTTTGTAGTATGTTTGTATGTGTTCGTCAACCGTTGGTATTTTTAAGTCAGTATGTAGAGTTTTGTTATTGATATACCAGGGTGCTTTTGTGACAAGTCTGAGTACTTTTGATTTGAAGATTTGTAGTCGTTTTCTGTGAGTCTGTTTAGCGATGCCATACATTTGTAATGCATATGTCCAAACTGGTTTTAGTAAGTAAGTGTACGTGTTTAATTTTTGTCTTGTTTCTAATTTGGAGTGTTTCCTGAATAGAGAATACATTAAGTTCAGTTTAAGATTCAGTGATTGGCGTTTTTTCTTGATATGAGGACCCTATGTCAATCTCCTATCGAATGTTAGTCCAAGGTATTGTACTTTATCTGTCTGCGGGATGGGTGAGTTGTAAAGGTAAATGGGAGGGCATGTTTCACGGCAAAGAGTAAAAGTGATGTGCTGTGACTTTTCGTGGTTCAGTCTAATTTTCCATAGATGGCACCACTCATTCAACTTTTGTAAGTTATTTTTGTAAGTTTAGTGAGGCATGCGTCGCGCCTTGATGTTTGGTGATTATGACAGTGTCGTCAGCGTAGGTTGCTATCAGTATGTCAGGACTTTGTGGAATATCATGTGTATATGTTACATACAATAGCGGTGCAAGTATTGATCCCTGAGGTACACCGGCTAAGATCGGTCATATTGAAGATAACTCAGAGCCCTGCCGGACTGAGAAAAATCTGCCTGCAAGAATTAAATAATAAGTATGTGATAGTACAGTCTTGAGTTTAAAGAGAAGCCCCTTGTGCCAGACCTTGTCGAACGCTTGAGCGACATCCAGAAACACTCCAGTTGCATATAACTTTTGCTCTAGTGCTGTCGATATGTAGTCAGTTACTCTGTGTAATTGTTGAGTTGTCGAGTGCGATTTTCGAAAACCGAATTGATGGTGAGGAATTATATTTTTGTCAGTCAGTAGCTTTAATAATCGGGGATAAAGTAATTTTTCAAAAATTTTAGAACAAATAGGGAGCAAACTTATAGATCTGTACGAGGAACCGCTGACATGTACAAGGTGTTCTTCCGTCTTCTTTTCTAAGAGGTGCCGACATCTCTCGGTGTTTTATGAGTCGTTTGGTATGATTCCATAAACTTCCATCGTCCGTCGAAAGGGATTTAATGTAATTTTCGTAGTTGAACATGTTAAATTTGCTAATTTGGCGCTTCAGTTCGTTATTTAGTTGGTTAAATGTCCGTCTATCTGAAGGTTGCCTGTTGGTTTGCCATATTTTACGAGCTCTTCTCTTGGCTCTGATCAGATCTCTAATATACTGTGGGTAGCTTGGTAAGTTGTATGTTTTTCTGCATCTGGGCTTTGATGCTGACCACGCAGCTTCTTGTATACTTCTAGTGAACCTCTCAACTGCCTCCTCTAGTTCTTTCTCATTTTTTATTGAACCAGGGATTGAGAGTTCAGAGTTAAGGTAACTTCTATATAGATCCCAATCGATTATTCCCTGTGTAAGCGCAGGTCTTTTTTGAGCCTCTGAAGGCTCTTCGCACAGGATCATTTGTACTAGAGAATGATCAGAGCAAAAGTCAGAGCTCGTATTTACAGTTTTGTGTACTGTTCTTAATCCTTTTGTAATAAAAAAGTCCAGTAAGTCCGGGGGTGTAGGAGCATTTGGAGCTGATGTGTCTAATGAAAGTTTATGAAGAGCATACCACAAGTTCCGACCTCTTGGGGTGCACAATCTTGATCCCCAGCATTGGTGTTTCGCGTTGAAATCACCTCCTGCGATAAAATATCGACCTAACCGTTTAAAAAACTCAGAAAACATCGAGGATGTAAGCTTGTACCTAGGGGGGCAATACACAGCAGCGAATGTGATGTTTTTCGGTTTTGTATTTAATGTTATGCCCGTCGCCTGTATATGTGGTGTGATAGGTAAGTGAATGGGACTATGTTTTAATGTCGATTTTATGATAATGGCGGTGCCACCGTGTGCCATTTTGTCTGGGTGGTCAGTCCTGTTAATAGTATAGTCTGGAATGTAGATTTTTGATCGTGATGTGAGATGTGTTTCAGTGATAAGTGCTATATCTGTCCATTTTTCATGTAAATATAAGTCAAGTTCAGTCTTGTGTTGCATCAGTCCGTTAGCGTTCCATAGGAGAATTGACAAGGAACCAGCTGTTGAAAAATTAGGTATGGCTGTGGCTCCATGCTTGTGTAACTTGAGTCAGCTGTTGGATGAGAATAAAAAGAGGGTGGATAAGGTTATTAAGACCATAGATTCCTCGTTGTTTTCTGGTTGTTCAGGAAGATGATGCTGTGAAGGTTTTTTGAGGGTTGGAAACTGATGAAGATCCGGCGGTGATCGAATCGGTTGAGCTGGTGTAGGCCGCTGGAAGTTATTTCTCGAGACACGCTAAATCCTAAGGTTCTTCAGCGTTTGACAACCTTTGTAATTGGCAGGGCGTTGTCCGCCACAATTGGCACAGGTAGCAGGTGTTTCTCTCGTTTTTGAACAAGAGCTGCTGTCATGATTTCCGCCACACTTTACACACCTTGGTGGGTGGTTACAGTAACTCTTAGTGTGACCGTATTGTTGGCATCATAGACATTGAGGGATCTCTTTTTTTTCCCCGCGGTTCTTCGATTACCACTTACGTATAATATATAGAATTTATTTTGTAAATATCCTCTTTAAATGTTTCTTTGGTTATGTCCACGAAGAACATTGGAAGAAGCTGCTTAAATCGTGAAATTACGTTTGTTACGTTCGTGACTTCATAACCTCTCTCTTTCATTTCCTCTTTAATTATAGCTATTGGTGTTGTGTGATGAAGGCTCTTTATCAAAATTCTTGGGCATTTGTCCTGTGGGAGCTGATACGTGTGAAAGTCCGCCCCTTCTTTTCTTAAGCTTGCATTTAGCTTTCTATAAGCTTCGGGTGTGTCCGGGTAAACAATCACACCTTTCATTGTGGATTTTATTGTAAAATGTTGATGGCCGGCTTTTTCTTTGAGAAATGAAATAAGTTCCGAATAATTTTCCACACCATTAATGTAAAGTGGAGGCGGTTTTTGATTTATATTTGGTCTAATTGTAATTTCTGATTGCTCCTCAGATATCGAGGTTAGTGCTTGAAAACTATTTTGGATTTGAATCGGTGCGAGACGTTTTTGCCTTGTGAGGTCCTGATCAATTGTAATGGTCTCTTACGTCCAGCTACTAGTTCCCAGCAACCAGTATTGTTAACGCTCATTAAACTAGTTTCATTACCTTTTTCCCCCTCTATATATCATTATTATTAAATTTAAATTAATTGGTTTCATTACTTTTTTTCTTTTGTCATATTTAATTCTTTAGTTAGTAATTGATTTGATTATAATGAACGAGAGAAAATATTGGAGAAAATGTACATCAAGCTTTATTTTTGTAATTAGAAGTTAGTAGATTATATATATTTTATAGATAATGTGAAGCATCGCATTAATTCATGCGTCGACAAAACACGACCCCCGTTGTCTTGGTAACGGCGGCGAGACGCTTAGAGTCGTTGTATTGGGCTTCAATCAGTGAACACTCATTACGAGTTTCTTTAGTGTAGACTTGGTCCAGTTTAACTTTACTCATTACGAGTACATTTTGGTAACTACAAATTGGTAACTAAAACATCTTTCTACTCAGTGGGAGTATTGACGATCGCCGATCGTGTTGAGTACTTGACGTAACACTTCTCATAAGGTCTTTCTAATTAATAATTATAATAAAGGCCTTGGTGAAGAGAAGACGTCGGGAACATATTTTTTGCTGTCACTTATGGATATTTAAGTCTATTATTATTTTATTAAATTTAAATTAATAGTTAACAAAAGTTAATTAATTTCTTCTTTAAATTATAAATTTAAATTCTATTCAGTAAATATCAGGCCTGCGTAGTTATTGTTCATAATTAATAGTTTATTCCTTGTTATATACATTTCATTAACCATATTTTTTTTATTTTATCTATTACATGTAATTCTCTCGTTCATTAAATTTCATTTTTGTTCATTTCAATATTTCTCATTTTAATCCTCTTTTTTTTCTAACAGCATATTAATCTTATTTTTTTTCTCATCCATAAATTCATTACCATCGTAGGTGCTCATAATAACCGGCATTTATTGACACGGGGTCGGAGATTTACACCTGTTGGCTTTATTTCCTTTATGGTGTCGCTCTCCCCAACATGTAGCATTACTATTAATACAATTAGTTGTATTTTCTGAGTCCATAGCACTTACCTCCTGGGAAGATGTAGACGACTCGCCCATGGTTGGCGGTAAAACCCGTACTTCTTACTTGAGTCGTAAAATCAGTCTCTACGATCAAATTAAAGCACTGTTTAAAAGAAAAAAAATTGGATTTTTAAACCTTAATTTAAGCTATTTGAACGAACTAAAAATAACCTGTATTCACTTTAACCTCCAATGTCAAAATTAAATTACTATCTGAATTCTTTTATTTTCCTTTTAGCTAATTTTACTATTGAATGAATTATATAAAACAAAAATTATATCTGGGTTTTAATGTAATAAAATATTCGTTTGGAAGAAGAAAAAAAAATTAAAATTAATTAAAAATAGCTATTGATGTGGTATTGAAGGATGAGGTGTTATACTCCCAACTTGAGGTGTTGTATTTTGATGAGTTCTATATTGAGATGTTGTGTGTTGAGGCGTTTTGTACTCAAATATCGTGTTAGGAAATGTGGCCTGTGGTTGTGGTTTAGTAGTTGGGTTAGTAAGCCGGTCACAGTCCGTCTCTGGTGGCAGGGGATCCGTTAAATCACGATGTGAAGTTACCTGTCTTCGGACGTGCAGTCTTCTTCTTTGAAGTTCGAGATGAACTGTCCATCCTCTGTAATTTGATGGATGATCTTCGCCGCACAGCGCACACATAGATTGAACAATGTCCCTTCTTTTATGAGGTTCCTCAATTTTAACTTTTGTGTAAGCTAAGTGGGTTATATTGAACACTTCAGCATTGTTTGGAGCTGGCTCAATATCCATTCAGAAGAGTGGGAGGGGTCCTTTCGACCTTGGGTGTATTACATTATTGATAACGCGAATAGTGAATCCTTTTCTCTCAAGATCATAAAATCATATCATGAGGTGTGATGACAGACTGGTAGGCCTTCCATCTCCACTCTGTTTCTGTATTAAATTTTGGAGAAGAAAATGGGCCAGGTGTTAAAAAATATAATTCCTAAAATAGTGATAAACTATTTATTAGAAACATCTTGAATATTAATTGACTTTATATTTGTATATATGAAGAGAAAAATGGTCCGGTTCGAAACATGTGACCTACATTACAAGCCCTAAAGAAGACCTCCAATGTAGGATGGAACGTTGGTTTTTATATAAATAAATTATCACTGTTTAATGTTTTTTCTGGCTTCCGCCCGGGCCATTTTCAACCCTTATTTATTAGAAACGTTTCAAACAACAACGCGGGTCTTCTTCAAGGCTAACCAATCATAACAGTCTGCTGGTCATTAAATTTTGTTTAATCGGTTCAAAGCCTGGAATTCTTTATCAACTTAAAAACTTATCGACTTTCTGCTGTTTCTCACCACTTCAAGCTCCTTTAAGTTTTTAGCCATGTAGTACTGCTTTTTTTACAAAGATGTGAATAAGAAATAGAAACAGTCATTTTACTAATGGTGAGATATGATGTGATTCCTCCACTTGCTTTAGGAGTTCCTTCTTCCACAACTTCCTTGAGATCTTTGTTCCCGATTGATGTTCGAGGTCATCCATGGAATAGATTACTAACAAAGAAAATTTTGAAAACCAAAAAGTGGTGTAAGAGGATATTTATTAATGAGTATCATTTACGTAGAGCAAAATTATAAACAACTTGTTACAGTTTTTATAATTAAATGATTTAAAAAATTACTGTGGCAGTGAATATCGTAATTGAAGTCCGATTTCATTGATTTTGATTTTATTATGGTTTTATTCTAGTTATATATTTTGAGTATAAGCATCATAAATACACTACATAAATTTTAAAAAAACATACACTTTGAATATATAGTATGACCAATATTCACAACAAGCAACACAGTTCTATCCAAAACTTCTTTTTGCTCTCATAGAAAATTTAAACAATTGAATCATATGACTGCTGAGGAAAATGGTTCACATTTATAATCTCGAAATATTAAATTCATAAAGTTTGTAGAAATTATACCTTTTTTGAGATTATTAAACCATAAATTTATGTCATTTTGCCCTTAACTGGGCAGTTTTTTTCGATTAAAAAAAATATTCCTAATATTATTATTACTATCGAAATTACTTCTTTTTATCTCAAACATAATTTTAGACTAAATTTGTTACCTCTGTAGCACTTTTGTAAACAGTTAACTCATTCTCTTAAGAATTACAATATAAAAAGTTAAATACATATTTTTTCTTTAATTTCATTCCTATTCAAAACAAAGGATATACATAAAATGAAAAATTGGTGTTTAAATAATGGGTTTCAACTTTGAAAAAATATAAAAACAATATCAGTAACAGAGAAAAAGGGGTATTGAAATAAAGGTAATTAAAAAAACAAAACAAGAAAATTTGTATGGTTTATTACTAGACATCAAAAATGTACATAAATGCCTCTCAGTTTGGCAATAAAAATTTCTTTTCAACAACTTTATGGCACAAGAATATAACACGCTCACATACAGATAGCACGCTCACAGTCCATTTTAAGACGAATGACTAGCCTAATCAATGTTAAGGTATTTACTCCATTGGGACAATTGTAATTAACCTGTACCGTTGGCGTAAACATGACTGGGGTTTGAGTAACATGAAACAAATACATTCTCTTAACACTACCGCAACCAGCGAATAACTTCACTTTTTATCACAATCTTACTCAATCAAATATACAAAACCATATTTCTACAAAATTTACAATTAATAATTTTTTTTTGCACGAAAGCCGTTTTTGAGTTTTGCGCTTAGCATTAGTATTCTAGAGTTTTTCTATTATTTGCATTATAGTAGAGATTAAATACTTAAATTTAAATACATACTTTTTTTTTATAACTGCATCTGTTCACAAAACTAATTCGAAAATTATGTTTAAGTATATTTGAGTTTTCATACAATCGCAACCACACTAATTACTTTTATATACCTATTTTATATTTCATGATAAAACTCAATCACAAAATATTAAAACAATTCAACAGTTGCTAGGAAATCATACGAAATAATATATTTATTTTTAAGAGAAGCGAGAGGATGGTTGACTGGAAGATAGACGTTAGGAAGAAAATAGTTGGGGGTGCATTCAAATAAAAACATATTTAATTATGTGCCGACGTTTCGACCCACTTTGTGGGTCATCTTCAGGGCTAAGAAAGAAAAACAGACAAAATAACAGAACTATAAAAATACATTGCAGACTTTTATTTTTATAGTTCTGTTATTTTGTCTGTTTTTCTTTCTTAGCCCTGAAGATGACCCACAAAGTGGGTCGAAACGTCGGCACATAATTAAATATGTTTTTATTTGACTGCACCCCCAAATATTTTCTTCCTTATTTTTATTTTTTACTAATTTTATATTTTTATTTTTAGATATCCATTTTTAGACATTCAAGAAGAATAGAGAACAAAGAAGAAAAGAACAAAGAAGAAAAGAAGAATTTCGAGATATGGCGGAACTACCATATGTTCAGGTAATTCTTTTAATTTAATTAATTTTAAGGTGAAGAAAAGTATTGTAAAAGTACTGAGCACAAGCGCAGTACTAAGGGTACCAACTACAAAACGAACTTCACAGAAATATAATTGAAATCACTTGATTATTTGGGATAAGGGTTAATGGTTTTTTTTATACGAATAATGGTTATTTCATCGAACCACACAAGGGAGGTTACAGAAGGCCTTATTTTATAAACTTTCAGTTGATTAGTTGAAATATAATTTATTCTTTAGTTAATAAGGTGGTTTAATAGGGCTAAACTGATTGCATTAGCAGGGAGCTATTCCTCAGCTACTGGATTCAGTGATGCGAACCATCCACTATAAAAAATGGGTAACGAAACCACAGGCAGAACCTCATGGGTGGTTTGGAATCCTGCCTATCTCCTAGGTAAGTATTTTCTTCTTCTTTTACCTCCTCCAAGTTCCATTCTGCTTCGAGTTGTTCTAACCTAGGATCTGCATTTTTCTCTGCAGTCATAACGAAGGTCTAAACACGTATTAAAATGAGTATTTCCTCTAGAATTTTACGCTCTGGGACCAAATCGGGGATGTTTGGCGTTGAAATCTCCCCCGTATAAAAATGTGGGTCCTAAAGTGAAGAATATGTTGCTAAGCATCACCTGGGAAACTCGTTCCCTAGTGGGGCAATATGCACTAGCTATAGAAATACTGCAGTGATTAATTTCAATTTAAATCGCTGTTAATTGAATTTCGGGTAAGGCTGTGATTTTTAAAGGGTAGTGATAAAATGAACGTTTCACAATTACTGCAGAACCTCCACGGACAGCACCGCTTGGATGGTTAGTACGGTATATGGTACCCGGCAACTATGGCCATTTACAAAGGCGTGGTCTTGGGTATCCTGAGGAGCCGTAACCTCACGCAACCGCAGAAGAGGAGGCTGGCGACCATCCAGAGACTGGGTCTGTTGAGAGTTTCTAAGGCCTATAGGACGGTGTCACACGAGGCGGTGCAGGTGCTGACCGGAGCGATGCCTCTGGACCTCATCCTCAGGGAGGACGCCCTGAAATATGAGGTAAAGAGGCAGGGGCTTTGCGGCGCTCCCGGAGGGACTCCGAGAGAGGATCGGCGAGACCCCTAACAGATGGAAGAAGATATTGAGGGAGGACTCGATTGACGAGTGGAAACGGACGGTGGGTGGGAAGCCAGAAGGGCTCAACCTTGAGGAAGTTCTTCCCCACCGTCCGGTCGAGATTGGCGGCTACATGGGTCCTCCCGGACTACTGGGTCTCGCAGATCCTCACAGGACACGGCGGGTTCCGGGGTAAGCTCAGCGAGCATAGGAGAGAGATCGATCCCCGGTGCCCGGATTGTGGAGTCCCTGAGACTGCGGAGCACGTAGTGCTCTCCTGCACCGCGATGGAAGGACACCGTGCCAGGTTGTCGCGGAATACGGGTTTTTTCGCCCTCGCCGAGGATGACTTCCCCCGGTTGATGGAGAAGGAGAACTACCCCTTTTTCCGGGAGTTCATCTACGGGTGGAAGGAAGTGGTCGGGCCTGCACACTTCACCATTAGCAGGGTCCGGTCCCTCGGTGAGCCACCAGACGAGGCCCCAGAAGAGGATCCAGCAGATGAGCCAGACGGGGAACCCCCCTCCCCCCCTCCCGTAGGAGGGAGATGGAGTAGAGGACCGGACGGATGCGGCGGACCAGGAGGGCTGGACGGCATCCGGACGGATGGAGACTTAAGGTGCTGCCCCAACAGTAAGGTGCACATACGTGCACTGGGCAGCACCACAGAAAGTAAAAAAATTAATGTTCCCATAAATTAAATGGTAACCCCCCCGATGATGTAAATGTTTAAATAAATAAAGTTTAAATAAAAGAGTTATTTCTGGCAGTGGTGGGCGTGCGTAAACCCAGCGTATTAGCCCGCCACGGCCAAAACCCGTTTGCCAGATATGTCAGGTAGGGAGAAAAACAAAAAAAAAAAAAAAAAAGGTTAGTACGGTATACGCGTCCGGTCCCATGGTGGGCGCCTGCCCTGACGCTCCTCAAGAGGGAGTATTACTGGGCCAGGCGCCGGTACCAGGAGTACAGGGAAGAGGAAAGGAGACTTGCACTCCGACAGGAATCCAAAGCAAGGTATAGGTATATACCGAAACGGCGTGCGTCGCCAGAAGAAGGAATCCTGAGACGATTTTATCGTCAAGGAGTCTGAGAAGAATCCCTGGGGTATCCCGTACAGGGTGGCACTGGGAAAGGTGAAGCCGCTAACTATGATGGCGGCTATCAGAGTTGGAGATGGCCAGGCGACCACCCTGGAGGAGACTGCAATGATGTATATAGATTTTACATGATCCGTCCCAGGATAAGGAAGAAGACAGATTGGTGAGGCAGGGAGCAGGGAGTGTCCAATACATGAGAGGGAGTCCCAGAGGCTGGCACGAAGGACCCGCTATGACTGAGGAACTGCGGGTCCTCCAGTTAAACATGGGGAGGTAGTGCTTCGGCTTTCATTGAGGAAGGACCTATGATAGTCGAGCTCCTGAGGATTATCCCCTCCACGAATAGAGAAATCTGAAGTTGCCTTCCAACCGCCTCAGAGGTGAGTCCAGTTTTTCCCCCTGTCCGTGTTTAATCGCGACCTGGAGGTAAAGTGTTGTGCTGGTTGAATCCCGAGGGACACTAGTGCGAGTCGGGATTCCCAGGGAACTAGAGAGCTTACACAATTAATTTAATATTAATTGTGAAGCCCGGTGTATGTATGTGTGTATGTTTATATAGATAGTGCGGTTAATTAGGGATTAAGGTGAAAGTTTTTGCTTGCCCCCTAAATTATTTAGTGTGGGTAACCTAAATCCAAATTTGGTTAATAACCGATAGACCGGGAAAAAGTTTAAAAAAAAAACCCATAGATTTGCGTAATAAAGTACGCAAACAACGAAAAAAAATGGATCTCGATAGAGATAAGAAAGTGGGGAGAAAACCAATAGGTAATAAGGAAGAGGCCAAAAAAGTAATATTGGGACCTGAAAACCCCACAAAAGAAGAGGAAAAAAACAAAATGGCGGCCGAAAGCAAAGGAAGCCCAATGGACGTGCAAGAATCAAGACAGAGATCGACAGGCAAAGGGGAACCTAGCCGAATGATGAGGTCCGATCAGAGGGTCACTGGAGAGGCGGGCCCAAAAACGTTCATGGAGTTCACCAGCTGTAGTGACACGAACGATGGAAAGGAATCAGATGGGGCTCAAATCTTTAGCCCCAAATCCAAGAAAAAGAAGAGGCCGAGGGAGGCAACTCCCCCCCTCCTCCCATGCCAGGATAGCCCAGGGGAAAAGGCAAGAGAGGTCCAGGAAAGGATGAGGAACTACCTCGAAAGGGCTAAAAACTCCATTTCGAAGGAGAAACAAGAGTACATTAATGGCAGTGTTGCCGCATTGCGCGATATCATCCTCGGACTAAAGGCAGAAAGGAAAACAATTCCAACATTGGTGAAACATGTTGTAAGAGAGGTGTTGTGTATGGAGGAACTCCATGAGATGGTGGCTGAAAAGATAGCGAAAATAGTAGCCCCAAAAATAGGTTAGCGGACGGGCGCAGAAGCCAAGAAGGGAGGCCCCCAAGCAACCAGAACCAGGAACGTCAAGGACAGGCAGGATGTATGATGGAACGCCTCCGGCACCGATGCCACAAAGGGCAAGAGGTGCGGAGATGTGTAGAGGCACTAATATGGATACGAAGGATGAGACAGAGGTAGAATTTACTAAGGTAATGAGTATGAAGAACAGGAGGAAAGGGGGAAAGGGTAAGGAAGATGAGAATCCGAACCCTCTTCTGGATGTATGTATAAAGAAACCAAAGACGATGGCAGAGATTGTGAAGTCTCTGCCATCAAAACCAAGTAATGTGAAGGCACCGTTCTACATTACAATCGGAGCCGTGGGGAAATCATCAATGGAAGTTATAGAACAGCTCCCGTCACCGACGGAGCTGGGTATTGACGTCAAATTGATAAGAGCCACAAAGGCCGATGGAGTATTGGTCCGAGTTGAGGACAGGAGTGCCGGGGAGAAAATAGTTAACTGGCAGAAATTAAAAGAGAATGGCCTTGAGGCTAAGGCTGCCCGAAGAAGGTGGCCGAGGATGGAAGTTAGAGGAGTTCCATCTGCATGGAACGAATCGAAACTAAAAGAAATAATAAAAGAAAGGGTAAGAGCTAAAGGCATAGAGGTCGAAGATGAACAGCTGCGTATTTTATACGGGAGGCAAGATAGAGCAGTGTTTACCAAGACCTGGGTGATCGAGTTGGATCCCCAGATTAGGTACGCCCTGCACAGTGAGGAAGTGGTAGTCGGAGGATGGTGGACCCTCACCTTCCTGGACTCCCTTGACGCCCCAATATGCCTGCAATGCCTAGGATATGGGCACTCAAGGGCAACATGTACAGTACAAGGAATCACATGCAGGTGGTGTGCGCAATTGGGGCATTTAGCCAAGGAATGCCCCAATAAGAAGGCAGGCGAAAGACCCACCTGCAGCAATTGCAGAAAGGAAAACTTAACAAATATAAGGCACAAGGCTGGTAGCCGGGAATGCCAAGTACATTGTACGGAGTCCCAACAATTAGCGAAAAGGACGGAATACTAAACACAGAGTGCCTAGTCAAAGGGACGAAGATATGAAAAAGGATAAGGTGCAGTTCTAAGGTGCACAACCGTGCACCGGACTGCACCATAGTTGCTGTTTAATAAAGTATTTTAAAATAAAATTGGTAAGAGTTACCTAGTGTGGTAAACCCCCACACAAGGTAAAAACCTGTATGCCATCTATGGCAGGTAAGGTAGAAAAAAAAAAAAAAAAAAAAGTTAAACATGGGGAGGCGACGCATGGTGGTAGAGGAGATGAGGGCCCTCTCCCACCGATACGATATTATGGCGGTCCAGGAGCCATGCTGCCGAAGAAATATGGTCAAGAGCTTTGGTCTCACGTCGAGGGTGATAGCACTGGGCAGTGCAGAGAGGATGCCCAGGGCTGCTATAGTTATTACTAACCAGACCCTCGACGTATGTAGAGGTATGACCTTCGCGTTAACATCGGCATACCTCTCCGACAGGACCAACATAGAGGAAGGTATTGGGGCCATGCAAGGAGTGGCTGCTGCACACAGGAATTTAATTATCTGCTCTGACACCAACGCCTGGAACACGGTATGGGGGTCCGCTAGATCAGATCGGCGATGTCAGGGTAAGAGGTAGCTACTACGAGGTGGAAAGACGAAGAGAGAGAGGGTGCCCACAAGGGTCGGTCCTCGGGCAGGCCCTGTGGAAGCTCGTGTTTGATCAGTTGCTGGGTGAGCTAGAAGACGAAGGGTTCCTTGCCACGGCCTACGTCGACGACCTGGCAGTCCTAGTGACCGAGAAAAGCAGAGCCAGATTGAAGACTCAAGCGGAGAGATGCGCCAGACTCGTAGCGGAATGGTGCGTGAGGCGGAAGTTGACTATGGCCGCAGGCAAGACCCAGGCCATACTCCTAAGAGGCTCCACCGACAGGGCTTACCCTATCATACTGCAGATTCAGGGAGAGAGAGTTAGGCTGGGTGAGGAGGTGACATACCTCGGCGTGAGGTTCAGAAGGAACTTCGACGCCACCCCTCACCTAGCATACCTGAAAGATAGGGTGACCCTGTCACTTAACGGATTTGGAAGAATAGGGGGTGCTTTCTGGGGCCTCAGGTACCCGGCAACCATGACCATTTACAAAGGCGTGGTGTTGGGTATCCTGAGGTACGCATCCCCTGCGTGGAGCCGTAACCTCACGCAACCGCATAAGAGGAGGCTGGCGACCATCCCGAGACTGGCTCTGCTGAGAGTTTCTAAGGCCTACAGGACGGTGTCGCACGAGGCGGTGCAGGTGCTGACCGGAGCTATGCCCCTGGACCTCGTCCTCAGGGAGGACGCCCTGAAATATGAGGTAAAGAGGCAGGGGCTTGCGGCGCTCCCGGAGGGACTCCGAGAGAGGATCGGCGAGACCCCTAACAGATGGAAGAGTATAGTGAGGGAGGACTCGATTGACGAGTGGAACAGACGGTGGGTGGGAAGCCAGAAAGGCTCGACCTTGAGGAAGTTCTTCCCCACCGTCCAGTCGAGATTGGCGGCGACGTGGGTCCTCCCGGACTACTGGGTCTCGCAGATCCTTACAGGACACGGCGGGTTCCGGGGAAAACTCAGTGAGCATAAGAGAGAAATCGACCCCCGGTGCCTTACCTGTGGAGTCCCTGAGACTGCGGAGCACGTAGTGCTCTCCTGCACCGCGATGGAAGGACACCGAGCCAGGTTGTCGAGAAAAACCGGGATCTTCGTCCTCGCCGAGGAGGACTTCCCCCGTTTGATGGAGGCTGACAAATATCCCTTCTTTAAGGACTTTGTCTACGGGTGGAAGGAAGTGGTCGGGCCTGCTCATTTCACGATTAGCAGGGTCCGGCCCCTCGGCGAGCCACCAGACGAGGTGCCACCAGACGAGGAGCCAGGCGGAGAACCACCCCCGGAGGAGAGGGATGGAGATGAGGACCGGACGGATGCGGCGGACCAGGAGGGCTGGACGGGATCCGGACGGATGGAGCCTTAAGGTGCTGCCCCAACAGTAAGGTGCACATCCGTGCACCGGGCAGCACCACAGGGAAAAAAAAAAGAAAAGATTATTTATTGGCAGTGGCGGGCGTGCGTAAACCCAACGCATCAACCCGTCACTGCCGCCCCCAGCAATGGCAGGAAGGGGGCCCAAAAAAAAAAAAAAAAAAAATGATCAGATCGGCGAGGAGAGAGCCTTGGCGGTAGTTTCGAAATAATCTCCTCCCTGCACAACCGTTCTTCTTGTTATGTTCAAGAACTCTCTCATTTATTGGGCCTAAGACTCTTCATGGAATGTAGTGGTACAGGTATTTAACATTCGCCATTTCAGGCAGCTTCACACTTTCGCTCTATGTTTCCAATTAAAACAAGACACACACGACTATTTTAAGACCTAGTTGGTATTACGGAGTAGAGCGTTTGGGCTCTTCCTCGTCTTCATGTTCCCTTAAATTACCATAGATGAGCTGGTAATCTTCCTTCAGGCATTCTTTTCAAATGCCCATACCATTTCAGGAGTTTTTCTCAATATTTTCCAGAATGGTTCTTTCATCCTCCATTTTTTCTCTGATTTTTCTCTGAAACTCCCATAACTGGTATCTAACTCCGGGGACTACAGATCAGTAGCTCCAAGCTGTATAAGCCTAGCAACCCATTTATCATCACTGTAAAATTTGATATATTTATTTTACTATTTTAGATCTATATGTAGACATGAATACCTTAGATCCCCGCAAAGGCTATTTTGTTCTTACCAAGTACCCCTACCACTTCTTCTTCCAGCCAAAACACTGACTGATTGATATTTCTGTTATAGCAGACTTAATGACTCTTAAATAGTCTTATAAAGGCTTGAAGTTTTCTTATAATGTGTATAATTAACTACTTATAAATAATGACTCGATTAAATATCTTGTCACTTAGAAGAATTTCGTTTAGTCCTATCATCATTATATCTGACGAAATCATTTTATAGGCTTTCTAGTATTTTTTTTTAGTACTTAGAGTCTAAAAACTTTTTGTTTCACATATTTCAACCTAATGAAGAAAAAGCCTACCAGTCTGTAATCAGAAATCTTCATTATTTCACACTTCATGATATGATTTTATGATCTTGAGAGTAAAGGATTCACAGTTCGCCTTATTAATAATGTAATACACCCAAGGTCGAAAGAACCCCTCCCACTCTTCTTTGTGGATATTGAGCCAGCTCCAAACGATGCTGAAGTGTTCAATATTACCCACTTATATCTTACACAAAAGTTAAAATTGAAGAACCTCATAAAAGAAGGGACATTGTTCAATCTATGTGTGCGCTGTGCGGCGAAGATCATCCATCAAATTACAGAGGATGGACAGTTCATCTCGAACTTCAAAGAAGAAGACTGCACGTCCGAAGACAGGTAACTTCACATCGTGATTTAACGGATCCCCTGCCACCAGAGACGGACAGTGACCGACTTACTAAGCCAACTACGAAACCACAACCACAGGCCACATTTCCTAACACAATATTTGAGTACAAAACGCCTCAACACACAACATCTCAATATAGAACCCATCAAAATACAACACCTCAAGTTGGGAGTATAAAACCTCATCCTTCAATACCACATTACCCTCCACATTCAAACGAACTTCCTAAAACGCCTCAACATAAAACATCTCAAAACAGAACACCTCAGTACACAATGCCCCAATACACAACGTCTCAATATAGAACTCATCAAAATACAACACCTCAAGTTTTGAGTATAAAACCTCATCCTTCAATACCACATTACCCTCCACATTCAAACGAACTTCCTAAATTCCCAATTCCTCATCCACAATCTAGTACTCCAGACATCTCACCTCAATTCATTCTTAAATGATTTTTAATCGATGATAAATCCCCTTATCACATTACTTACTAGGCTTGTAACTAAATTCATTCCTAATGTTACAATACTAAGTAGTGTGATGTTTGAAAAAACAATACAAGATCAGTCTCAAGACAGTTGTCCGGTGAGAAGGTTGTTACTCTACTTGCTACTCAACACTTTGATTTGTCGCCAATCTCTACACCTTCTTCATCTTCTCAAATCTCACCAGTAAAACTGTTTGTTTATTTTCACCTCACCTTGGACTTACCGGTAAGAGACATTTAGTTATTTCTACTCCTCATCATATCGAATTATCGTCTCATCATCTTCAAGAACTCACCTCAAACTTTTCAAGAACTTAGTTATTTTTATTTATTCACTGACTATCAATATTTTTTGTTTTAAAACCCATTCTTTTTTTATTAAATAAATTATTTCAAGTTTGTTTTTGTAAAACTAATTAATTGTAAGTGCTTCTTGCATTCTCTTTTTCATAATTTTTATTTACTTTTTAAATCACTTCTTTATTGTAATTCCTTAGGTTTATATGTGAACATTCATATTTTTGCAATTGTTCTCTCTTTTATTTTTACATTATATATCCATTATTTACTCATTTTGTATTTTCCTTCCTTTGTATTTAATTGATGAATTCTTTTATAGCCTTAATTTATATATTTGGGAAATAGATTTATCAGGTTTTTTCCTGAATTCACAACCGGCAAATTCGCTCGGATAGAAGGTTAGCAAATTATTATTAGGAGCCCCTTCTTCTAGGGGGGGGGTTCCATATAATTATTGGGGTACATTAAATTAAAATTTCTTTGGTGCTGCCCGATGCACGGATGTGTACCTTACTGTTGGGGCAGGACCTTCAAGCCTCCTGGCCGTTCTGCATCCGTCCGGATACCGTCCAGCCCTCCTGGTCCGCCGCATCCGTCTGGTCACCCGGCCAGTCCTCTCCTTTTCTCTCCTCCTGCGGTGGCTCCTCTTCTGGTGGATCGGCGAGGGGCCGGACCCTACTAATGGTGAAATGTGCAGGCTCGACCTCTTCCTTCCACCCGTAGATGAACTCCCTGAAAAAGGGATAGTTCTCCTATTCCACCAACCGGGGAAAGTCTTGCTCGGTTAGGGCGAAGATCCCGGTTTTATTAGACAACCTGGCACGGTGTCCTTCCATCGCGGTGCACGCGAGCACATCGTGCGCCGCCGTCTCAGGGACCCCACAAGCGGGACACCATGGGTCGACTTCTCTCCTATGCTCACTGAGCTTTCCACGGAACCCGCCGTGTCCTTTAAGGATCTGCGAGACCCATTAGTCCGGGAGGACCTATGTCGCAGAAAGTCTCGACTGGACAGTGGGGAGAACTTCCTCAAGGTGGAGCCCTTCTGGCCTCCCTAACAATCTTCTTCCATCTGTTGGGGGTCTCGCCGATCCACCGGGAGCGCCGCTAGCCCCTGCCTCTTCACCTCGTAAGTCATAACGTCCTCCTTAAGGACGAGGTCCAGGCGCATCGCTCCCGCCAGCACCTAAACCGCCTCGTGCGACACCGTTCGGTAACCCTTCGTGACTCGCATCAGATCCAATCTCTGGATGGTGGCCAATCTCCTCTTCTGTAGCTGCATGTGGTTTCGGCTGTTTCTGGTATGCTAGGTGAGGGCTGGCGTCGAAGCTTCTCCTGAATTTAAAGCCCAGGTACGTCACCTCCTCACCCAGTCTCACCCTCTCTCCCTGGATATTCTGTACGATAGGGTGAGGCATGTTATTCCACGAGCCATGTCAGTGGAGCCTCTCAGGAGTATGGCCTGTGTCTTGGCTGCGACGATACTCACCTTTCTCCTCACGCACCATTCCGCTACGAGACTGGCGCACCTCTCCGCTTGAGTCTTCACTCTGGCTATGCTGTTCTCGGCCACCAGGACTGCCAGTTCGTCGACGTAGGCCGTGGCAAGGAACACTTTATCTTCTAGCTCCCCCAGCAACTGGTCGAAAACAAGCATCCACAGGGCCGGACCTAGGACCGACCCTTGTGGGCAACCTCTCTCTATTCTTCTCTCCACCTCGTAGTAGCTACCCCTTACCCTGACGCTCCTGTCACTGAGGTAGCTACTAACGAGGGATTACAGATTGCTGGGGATGTTGAACTCTTGCTACCGCTGTAGTACGAAAGGCCACCATACACTGTCGAAGGCGGAGGATATGTCGAACAGTACGAGCATGACGTACTTCTCCGCCCCACGTCCCTGCGTACTCTCAGCAGCGCATCTGTAGTTGCCTTGCCACGGGTCGAGCCGAACTGCCGTGGATGACTGGCTGCACTCAGGACCGGCCTTAGGCTGTTAACAATGAGGCTCTCCAGGACTTTACAGACGACTGGGAGGAGGCATATTGGCCTGTACGCCTTAGGCGTCTCCTTATCCTTGCCTCCTCCATTGTAGGAGATCCTCCACTTACTCGGGAAGTATCCCTGGTCCAGAAACTTATTGAGGATACCTAGCAGTCCATCCTGAATGAGGGGGGCGCTTTACCTCAGGATCGCGGCGTCTATCCCATCAAGTCCTGGGGCTCTGCCGATCCTCTGCTTGTCTACGGCAAGACGAAGGTCCCATAAATCCCATGGAGGGAAAAAATCGGTACCCGGAGGGCACACCGTGGTGCGTCTCACCAATCTGTCTTCTTCCTTATCCTGAGACGGATCATGTAAAATCTATATACATCATTGCAGTCTCCTCCAGGGTGGTTGCCTGGCCATCTCCAACTCTGATAGCCGCCATCATAGTTAGCGGCTTCACCTTTCCCAGTGCCACCCTGTACGGGATACCCCAGGGATTCTTCTCAGACTCCTTGACGATAAAATCGTCTCAGGATTCCTTCTTCTGGTGACGCACGCCGTTTCGGTATATACCTATACCTTGCTTTGGATTCCTGTCGGAGTGCAAGTCTCCTTTCCTCTTCCCTGTACTCCTGGCACCGGCGCCTGGCCCAGTAATACTCCCTCCTAAGGAGCGTCAGGGCATATTGCGCATATATTGCGTATATTGTCCCACTAGGCAACGAGTTTCACAGGTGATGCTTAGCAACGTATTCTTCACTTTAGGACCCACATTTTTATACGGGGGAGATTTCGACGCCAAACATCCCCGATTTGGTATAAGGACGTAAAATTCTAGAGGAAATACTCATTTTAATACGTGTTTAGACCATCTTTATGACTGCCTTCTTCCATCTGAAGCCGACTTATTGGACAACAGACACAAACCGAAAACCAGAACTACTTGACTTCTTTATCACTTCTAATCTAAGCACTCTACATCATCACATTTCTGTTGATAACGATCTTGCATCTGACTATACCCCAATTGTTCTATCTCTCTCAAGACAGATACTCACTACAAATCATATACCGACGCTAACTCCTGGACCCATAATGATTAGTGAATTGCATCGTATAATAGATGACAAAATTAACCTTAATACAAGCTTGAAAACTGCAGATGACATTGACAACGCTAAAATACTGTACAAATAGCCGCTTGTCTATCATCTCAGACGCATGAGACACTCAGACAAAAACAATACTTACCACCCGACATGCACTGAACCAATGGGAAAGATCTCGCTGTCCTAGTAACAAACAACTACTAAACCAATTGTCTAATAGCTTAAGAAAACGAGTACAGCAATATAAAAATTACATTTAAAACACACATCTGACTAACTTACAGACAAGTAATAATGATCTATGGCAACAAACTAGAAACATTCTTCATTACCATAATACAAAGACCGCCCTCCGTAAATCTGACAACTCATCGGCCAGAAGTGATAAAGAAAGAGCAGACCTATTTGCTTCTCATCTTACAGACGTATTTCAACCACACGACGACCTACTTGACCCACAGCACAGCTCTGATGTCCAACAAATTCTGACTTCGCCACTTCCTCTGTCTTTACCACCCTCACCAATCAATCCTTTAGACGTTGAATTTTGTATACAAAAATTACCGCGCAGAAAATCACGGTGTATCGATTGGTTATAGGGAAGACTTCAGGGGACCACAAAGAGGGAGGGTGCAGAGAAAAATGCAGATCCTGGGCTAGAACAACTCGAAGCAGAATGGAACTTGGAGGAGGTAAAAGAAGAAGAAAATACTTACCTAGGAGATAGGCAGGATTCCAAACCACCCATGAGGTTCTGCCTTTGGTTTCGTTACCCATTTTTTATAGTGGATGGTTCGCATCACTGAATCCAGTAGCAGGAATGGCTCCCTGCTAACGCAATCAGTTTAGCCCTATTAAACCACCTTATTAACTAAAGAATAAATTATATTTCAACTAATCAACTGAAAGTTTATAAAATAAGGCCTTCTGTAACCTCCCTTGTGTCGTTCGATGAAATAACCATTATTCGAATAAAAAAAGCCATTAACCCTTATCCCAAATAATCAAGTGATTTCAATTCTATTTCTGTGAAGTTCGTTTTGTAGTTGGTACCCTTAGTACTGCGCTTGTGCTCAGTACTTTTACAATACTTTTCTTCACCTTAAAATTAATTAAATTAAAAGAATTACCTGAACATATGGTAGTTCCGCCATATCTCGAAATTCTTCTTTTCTTCTTTGTTCTTTTCTTCTTTGTTCTCTATTCTTCTTGAATGTCTAAAAATGGATATCTAAAAATAAAAATATAAAATTAGTAAAAAATAAAAATAAGGAAGAAAATATTTGGGGGTGCAGTCAAATAAAAACATATTTAATTATGTGCCGACGTTTCGACCCACTTTGTGGGTCACCTTCAGGGCTAAGAAAGAAAAACAGACAAAATAACAGAACTATAAAAATAAAAGTCTGCAATGTATTTTTATAGTTCTGTTATTTTGTCTTTTTTTCTTTCTTAGCCCTGAAGATGACCCACAAAGTGGGTCGAAACGTCGGCACATAATTAAATATGTTTTTATTTGACTGCACCCCCAACTATTTTCTTCCTAACGTCTATCTTCCAGTCAACCATCCTCTCGCTTCTCTTAAAAATAAATATATTATTTCGTATGATTTCCTAGCAACTGTTGAATTGTTTTAATATTTTGTGATTGAGTTTTATCATGAAATATAAAATAGGTATATAAAAGTAATTAGTGTGGTTGCGATTGTATGAAAACTCAAATATACTTAAACATAATTTTCGAATTAGTTTTGTGAACAGATGCAGTTATAAAAAAAAAGTATGTATTTAAATTTAAGTATTTAATCTCTACTATAATGCAAATAATAGAAAAACTCTAGAATACTAATGCTAAGCGCAAAACTCAAAAACGGCTTTCGTGCAAAAAAAAATTATTAATTGTAAATTTTGTAGAAATATGGTTTTGTATATTTGATTGAGTAAGATTGTGATAAAAAGTGAGGTTATTCGCTGGTTGCGGTAGTGTTAAGAGAATGTATTTGTTTCATGGGGTTTACTCAAACCCCAGTCATGTTTACGCCAACGGTACAGGTTAATTACAATTGTCCCAATGGAGTAAATACCTTCACATTGATTAGGCTAGTCATTCGTCTTAAAATGGACTGTGAGCGTGCTATCTGTATGTGAGCGTGTTATATTCTTGTGCTATAAAGTTGTTGAAAAGAAATTTTTATTGCCAAACTGAGAGGCATTTATGTACATTTTTGATGTCTACTAATAAACCGTACACATTTTCTTGTTTTGTTTTTTTAATTACCTTTATTTCAATACCCCTTTTTCTCTGTTACTGATATTGTTTTTATATTTTTTCAAAGTTGAAACCCATTATTTAAACACCAATTTTTCATTTTATGTATATCCTTTGTTTTGAATAGGAATGAAATTAAAGAAAAAATATGTATTTAATTTTTTATATTGTAATTCTATCCGAGCGAATATGCCGGTTGTGAATTCAGTAATAAAACCTGATAAATTTATTTTGAGGTGAGTACTTGTAGATGATGAGACGATAATTCGATATGATGAGGAGTAGAAATAACTAAATGTCTCTTACCGGTAAGTCCAAGGTGAGGTGAAAATAAACAAACGGTTTTACTGGTGAGATTTGAGAAGATGAAGAAGGTGTAGAGATTGGCGACAAATCAAAGTGTTGAGTAGCAAGTAGAGGAACAACCTTCTCACACGACAAGCGTTTGTAGTATGTTTGTATGTGTTCGTCAACCGTTGGTATTTTTAAGTCAGTATGTAGAGTTTTGTTATTGATATACCAGGGTGCTTTTGTGACAAGTCTGAGTACTTTTGATTTGAAGATTTGTAGTCGTTTTCTGTGAGTCTGTTTAGCGATGCCATACATTTGTAATGCATATGTCCAAACTGGTTTTAGTAAGTAAGTGTACGTGTTTAATTTTTGTCTTGTTTCTAATTTGGAGTGTTTCCTGAATAGAGAATACATTAAGTTCAGTTTAAGATTCAGTGATTGGCGTTTTTTCTTGATATGAGGACCCTATGTCAATCTCCTATCGAATGTTAGTCCAAGGTATTGTACTTTATCTGTCTGCGGGATGGGTGAGTTGTAAAGGTAAATGGGAGGGCATGTTTCACGGCAAAGAGTAAAAGTGATGTGCTGTGACTTTTCGTGGTTCAGTCTAATTTTCCATAGATGGCACCACTCATTCAACTTTTGTAAGTTATTTTTGTAAGTTTAGTGAGGCATGCGTCGCGCCTTGATGTTTGGTGATTATGACAGTGTCGTCAGCGTAGGTTGCTATCAGTATGTCAGGACTTTGTGGAATATCATGTGTATATGTTACGTACAATAGCGGTGCAAGTATTGATCCCTGAGGTACACCGGCTAAGATCGGTCATATTGAAGATAACTCAGAGCCCTGCCGGACTGAGAAAAATCTGCCTGCAAGAATTAAATAATAAGTATGTGATAGTACAGTCTTGAGTTTAAAGAGAAGCCCCTTGTGCCAGACCTTGTCGAACGCTTGAGCGACATCCAGAAACACTCCAGTTGCATATAACTTTTGCTCTAGTGCTGTCGATATGTAGTCAGTTACTCTGTGTAATTGTTGAGTTGTCGAGTGCGATTTTCGAAAACCGAATTGATGGTGAGGAATTATATTTTTGTCAGTCAGTAGCTTTAATAATCGGGGATAAAGTAATTTTTCAAAAATTTTAGAACAAATAGGGAGCAAACTTATAGATCTGTACGAGGAACCGCTGACATGTACAAGGTGTTCTTCCGTCTTCTTTTCTAAGAGGTGCCGACATCTCTCGGTGTTTTATGAGTCGTTTGGTATGATTCCATAAACTTCCATCGTCCGTCGAAAGGGATTTAATGTAATTTTCGTAGTTGAACATGTTAAATTTGCTAATTTGGCGCTTCAGTTCGTTATTTAGTTGGTTAAATGTCCGTCTATCTGAAGGTTGCCTGTTGGTTTGCCATATTTTACGAGCTCTTCTCTTGGCTCTGATCAGATCTCTAATATACTGTGGGTAGCTTGGTAAGTTGTATGTTTTTCTGCATCTGGGCTTTGATGCTGACCACGCAGCTTCTTGTATACTTCTAGTGAACCTCTCAACTGCCTCCTCTAGTTCTTTCTCATTTTTTATTGAACCAGGGATTGAGAGTTCAGAGTTAAGGTAACTTCTATATAGATCCCAATCGATTATTCCCTGTGTAAGCGCAGGTCTTTTTTGAGCCTCTGAAGGCTCTTCGCACAGGATCATTTGTACTAGAGAATGATCAGAGCAAAAGTCAGAGCTCGTATTTACAGTTTTGTGTACTGTTCTTAATCCTTTTGTAATAAAAAAGTCCAGTAAGTCCGGGGGTGTAGGAGCATTTGGAGCTGATGTGTCTAATGAAAGTTTATGAAGAGCATACCACAAGTTCCGACCTCTTGGGGTGCACAATCTTGATCCCCAGCATTGGTGTTTCGCGTTGAAATCACCTCCTGCGATAAAATATCGACCTAACCGTTTAAAAAACTCAGAAAACATCGAGGATGTAAGCTTGTACCTAGGGGGGCAATACACAGCAGCGAATGTGATGTTTTTCGGTTTTGTATTTAATGTTATGCCCGTCGCCTGTATATGTGGTGTGATAGGTAAGTGAATGGGACTATGTTTTAATGTCGATTTTATGATAATGGCGGTGCCACCGTGTGCCATTTTGTCTGGGTGGTCAGTCCTGTTAATAGTATAGTCTGGAATGTAGATTTTTGATCGTGATGTGAGATGTGTTTTTAGTGATAAGTGCTATATCTGTCCATTTTTCATGTAAATATAAGTCAAGTTCAGTCTTGTGTTGCATCAGTCCGTTAGCGTTCCATAGGAGAATTGACAAGGAACCAGCTGTTGAAAAATTAGGTATGGCTGTGGCTCCATGCTTGTGTAACTTGAGTCAGCTGTTGGATGAGAATAAAAAGAGGGTGGATAAGGTTATTAAGACCATAGATTCCTCGTTGTTTTCTGGTTGTTCAGGAAGATGATGCTGTGAAGGTTTTTTGAGGGTTGGAAACTGATGAAGATCCGGCGGTGATCGAATCGGTTGAGCTGGTGTAGGCCGCTGGAAGTTATTTCTCGAGACACGCTAAATCCTGAGGTTCTTCAGCGTTTGACAACCTTTGTAATTGGCAGGGCGTTGTCCGCCACAATTGGCACAGGTAGCAGGTGTTTCTCTCGTTTTTGAACAAGAGCTGCTGTCATGATTTCCGCCACACTTTACACACCTTGGTGGGTGGTTACAGTAACTCTTAGTGTGACCGTATTGTTGGCATCATAGACATTGAGGGATCTCTTTTTTTTTCCCGCGGTTCTTCGATTACCACTTACGTATAATATATAGAATTTATTTTGTAAATATCCTCTTTAAATGTTTCTTTGGTTATGTCCACGAAGAACATTGGAAGAAGCTGCTTAAATCGTGAAATTACGTTTGTTACGTTCGTGACTTCATAACCTCTCTCTTTCATTTCCTCTTTAATTATAGCTATTGGTGTTGTGTGATGAAGGCTCTTTATCAAAATTCTTGGGCATTTGTCCTGTGGGAGCTGATACGTGTGAAAGTCCGCCCCTTCTTTTCTTAAGCTTGCATTTAGCTTTCTATAAGCTTCGGGTGTGTCCGGGTAAACAATCACACCTTTCATTGTGGATTTTATTGTAAAATGTTGATGGCCGGCTTTTTCTTTGAGAAATGAAATAAGTGCCGAATAATTTTCCACACCATTAATGTAAAGTGGAGGCGGTTTTTGATTTATATTTGGTCTAATTGTAATTTCTGATTGCTCCTCAGATATCGAGGTTAGTGCTTGAAAACTATTTTGGATTTGAATCGGTGCGAGACGTTTTTGCCTTGTGAGGTCCTGATCAATTGTAATGGTCTCTTACGTCCAGCTACTAGTTCCCAGCAACCAGTAGTGTTAACGCTCATTAAACTAGTTTCATTACCTTTTTCCCCCTCTATATATCATTATTATTAAATTTAAATTAATTGGTTTCATTACTTTTTTTCTTTTGTCATATTTAATTCTTTAGTTAGTAATTGATTTGATTATAATGAACGAGAGAAAATATTGGAGAAAATGTACATCAAGCTTTATTTTTGTAATTAGAAGTTAGTAGATTATATATATTTTATAGATAATGTGAAGCATCGCATTAATTCATGCGTCGACAAAACACGACCCCCGTTGTCTTGGTAACGGCGGCGAGACGCTTAGAGTCGTTGTATTGGGCTTCAATCAGTGAACACTCATTACGAGTTTCTTTAGTGTAGACTTGGTCCAGTTTAACTTTACTCATTACGAGTACATTTTGGTAACTACAAATTGGTAACTAAAACATCTTTCTACTCAGTGGGAGTATTGACGATCGCCGATCGTGTTGAGTACTTGACGTAACACTTCTCATAAGGTCTTTCTAATTGATAATTATAATAAAGGCCATGGTGAAGAGAAGACGTCGGGAACATATTTTTTGCTGTCACTTATGGATATTTAAGTCTATTATTATTTTATTAAATTTAAATTAATAGTTAACAAAAGTTAATTAATTTCTTCTTTAAATTATAAATTTAAATTCTATTCAGTAAATATCAGGCCTGCGTAGTTATTGTTCATAATTAATAGTTTATTCCTTGTTATATACATTTCATTAACCATATTTTTTTTATTTTATCTATTACATGTAATTCTCTCGTTCATTAAATTTCATTTTTGTTCATTTCAATATTTCTCATTTTAATCCTCTTTTTTTTCTAACAGCATATTAATCTTATTTTTTTTCTCATCCATAAATTCATTACCATCGTAGGTGCTCATAATAACCGGCATTTATTGACACGGGGTCGGAGATTTACACCTGTTGGCTTTATTTCCTTTATGGTGTCGCTCTCCCCAACATGTAGCATTACTATTAATACAATTAGTTGTATTTTCTGAGTCCATAGCACTTACCTCCTGGGAAGATGTAGACGACTCGCCCATGGTTGGCGGTAAAACCCGTACTTCTTACTTGAGTCGTAAAATCAGTCTCTACGATCAAATTAAAGCACTGTTTAAAAGAAAAAAAATTGGATTTTTAAACCTTAATTTAAGTTATTTGAACGAACTAAAAATAACCTGTATTCACTTTAACCTCCAATGTCAAAATTAAATTACTATCTGAATTCTTTTATTTTCCTTTTAGCTAATTTTACTATTGAATGAATTATATAAAACAAAAATTATATCTGGGTTTTAATGTAATAAAATATTCGTTTGGAAGAAGAAAAAAAAATTAAAATTAATTAAAAATAGCTATTGATGTGGTATTGAAGGATGAGGTGTTATACTCCCAACTTGAGGTGTTGTATTTTGATGAGTTCTATATTGAGATGTTGTGTGTTGAGGCGTTTTGTACTCAAATATCGTGTTAGGAAATGTGGCCTGTGGTTGTGGTTTAGTAGTTGGGTTAGTAAGCCGGTCACAGTCCGTCTCTGGTGGCAGGGGATCCGTTAAATCACGATGTGAAGTTACCTGTCTTCGGACGTGCAGTCTTCTTCTTTGAAGTTCGAGATGAACTGTCCATCCTCTGTAATTTGATGGATGATCTTCGCCGCACAGCGCACACATAGATTGAACAATGTCCCTTCTTTTATGAGGTTCCTCAATTTTAACTTTTGTGTAAGCTAAGTGGGTTATATTGAACACTTCAGCATTGTTTGGAGCTGGCTCAATATCCATTCAGAAGAGTGGGAGGGGTCCTTTCGACCTTGGGTGTATTACATTATTGATAACGCGAATAGTGAATCCTTTTCTCTCAAGATCATAAAATCATATCATGAGGTGTGATGACAGACTGGTAGGCCTTCCATCTCCACTCTGTTTCTGTATTAAATTTTGGAGAAGAAAATGGGCCAGGTGTTAAAAAATATAATTCCTAAAATAGTGATAAACTATTTATTAGAAACATCTTGAATATTAATTGACTTTATATTTGTATATATGAAGAGAAAAATGGTCCGGTTCGAAACATGTGACCTACATTACAAGCCCTAAAGAAGACCTCCAATGTAGGATGGAACGTTGGTTTTTATATAAATAAATTATCACTGTTTAATGTTTTTTCTGGCTTCCGCCCGGGCCATTTTCAACCCTTATTTATTAGAAACGTTTCAAACAACAACGCGGGTCTTCTTCAAGGCTAACCAATCATAACAGTCTGCTGGCCATTAAATTTTGTTTAATCGGTTCAAAGCCTGGAATTCTTTATCAACTTAAAAACTTATCGACTTTCTGCTGTTTCTCACCACTTCAAGCTCCTTTAAGTTCTTAGCCATGTAGTACTGCTTTTTTTACAAAGATGTGAATAAGAAATAGAAACAGTCATTTTACTAATGGTGAGATATGATGTGATTCCTCCACTTGCTTTAGGAGTTCCTTCTTCCACAACTTCCTTGAGATCTTTGTTCCCGATTGATGTTCGAGGTCATCCATGGAATAGATTACTAACAAAGAAAATTTTGAAAACCAAAAAGTGGTGTAAGAGGATATTTATTAATGAGTATCATTTACGTAGAGCAAAATTATAAACAACTTGTTACAGTTTTTATAATTAAATGATTTAAAAAATTACTGTGGCAGTGAATATCGTAATTGAAGTCCGATTTCATTGATTTTGATTTTATTATGGTTTTATTCTAGTTATATATTTTGAGTATAAGCATCATAAATACACTACATAAATTTTAAAAAAACATACACTTTGAATATATAGTATGACCAATATTCACAACAAGCAACACAGTTCTATCCAAAACTTATTTTTGCTCTCATAGAAAATTTAAACAATTGAATCATATGACTGCTGAGGAAAATGGTTCACATTTATAATCTCGAAATATTAAATTCATAAAGTTTGTAGAAATTATACCTTTTTTGAGATTATTAAACCATAAATTTATGTCATTTTGCCCTTAACTGGGCAGTTTTTTTCGATTAAAAAAAATATTCCTAATATTATTATTACTATCGAAATTACTTCTTTTTATCTCAAACATAATTTTAGACTAAATTTGTTACCTCTGTAGCACTTTTGTAAACAGTTAACTCATTCTCTTAAGAATTACAATATAAAAAGTTAAATACATATTTTTTCTTTAATTTCATTCCTATTCAAAACAAAGGATATACATAAAATGAAAAATTGGTGTTTAAATAATGGGTTTCAACTTTGAAAAAATATAAAAACAATATCAGTAACAGAGAAAAAGGGGTATTGAAATAAAGGTAATTAAAAAAACAAAACAAGAAAATTTGTATGGTTTATTACTAGACATCAAAAATGTACATAAATGCCTCTCAGTTTGGCAATAAAAATTTCTTTTCAACAACTTTATGGCACAAGAATATAACACGCTCACATACAGATAGCACGCTCACAGTCCATTTTAAGACGAATGACTAGCCTAATCAATGTTAAGGTATTTACTCCATTGGGACAATTGTAATTAACCTGTACCGTTGGCGTAAACATGACTGGGGTTTGAGTAACATGAAACAAATACATTCTCTTAACACTACCGCAACCAGCGAATAACCTCACTTTTTATCACAATCTTACTCAATCAAATATACAAAACCATATTTCTACAAAATTTACAATTAATAATTTTTTTTTGCACGAAAGCCGTTTTTGAGTTTTGCGCTTAGCATTAGTATTCTAGAGTTTTTCTATTATTTGCATTATAGTAGAGATTAAATACTTAAATTTAAATACATACTTTTTTTTTATAACTGCATCTGTTCACAAAACTAATTCGAAAATTATGTTTAAGTATATTTGAGTTTTCATACAATCGCAACCACACTAATTACTTTTATATACCTATTTTATATTTCATGATAAAACTCAATCACAAAATATTAAAACAATTCAACAGTTGCTAGGAAATCATACGAAATAATATATTTATTTTTAAGAGAAGCGAGAGGATGGTTGACTGGAAGATAGACGTTAGGAAGAAAATAGTTGGGGGTGCAGTCAAATAAAAACATATTTAATTATGTGCCGACGTTTCGACCCACTTTGTGGGTCATCTTCAGGGCTAAGAAAGAAAAACAGACAAAATAACAGAACTATAAAAATACATTGCAGACTTTTATTTTTATAGTTCTGTTATTTTGTCTGTTTTTCTTTCTTAGCCCTGAAGATGACCCACAAAGTGGGTCGAAACGTCGGCACATAATTAAATATGTTTTTATTTGACTGCACCCCCAAATATTTTCTTCCTTATTTTTATTTTTTACTAATTTTATATTTTTATTTTTAGATATCCATTTTTAGACATTCAAGAAGAATAGAGAACAAAGAAGAAAAGAACAAAGAAGAAAAGAAGAATTTCGAGATATGGCGGAACTACCATATGTTCAGGTAATTCTATTAATTTAATTAATTTTAAGGTGAAGAAAAGTATTGTAAAAGTACTGAGCACAAGCGCAGTACTAAGGGTACCAACTACAAAACGAACTTCACAGAAATAGAATTGAAATCACTTGATTATTTGGGATAAGGGTTAATGGTTTTTTTTATACGAATAATGGTTATTTCATCGAACCACACAAGGGAGGTTACAGAAGGCCTTATTTTATAAACTTTCAGTTGATTAGTTGAAATATAATTTATTCTTTAGTTAATAAGGTGGTTTAATAGGGCTAAACTGATTGCATTAGCAGGGAGCTATTCCTCAGCTACTGGATTCAGTGATGCGAACCATCCACTATAAAAAATGGGTAACGAAACCACAGGCAGAACCTCATGGGTGGTTTGGAATCCTGCCTATCTCCTAGGTAAGTATTTTCTTCTTCTTTTACCTCCTCCAAGTTCCATTCTGCTTCGAGTTGTTCTAACCTAGGATCTGCATTTTTCTCTGCAGTCATAACGAAGGTCTAAACACGTATTAAAATGAGTATTTCCTCTAGAATTTTACGCTCTGGGACCAAATCGGGGATGTTTGGCGTTGAAATCTCCCCCGTATAAAAATGTGGGTCCTAAAGTGAAGAATATGTTGCTAAGCATCACCTGGGAAACTCGTTCCCTAGTGGGACAATATGCACTAGCTATAGAAATACTGCAGTGATTAATTTCAATTTAAATCGCTGTTAATTGAATTTCGGGTAAGGCTGTGATTTTTAAAGGGTAGTGATAAAATGAACGTTTCACAATTACTGCAGAACCTCCACGGACAGCACCGCTTGGATGGTTAGTACGGTATATGGTACCCGGCAACTATGGCCATTTACAAAGGCGTGGTCTTGGGTATCCTGAGGAGCCGTAACCTCACGCAACCGCTGAAGAGGAGGCTGGCGACCATCCAGAGACTGGGTCTGTTGAGAGTTTCTAAGGCCTATAGGACGGTGTCACACGAGGCGGTGCAGGTGCTGACCGGAGCGATGCCTCTGGACCTCATCCTCAGGGAGGACGCCCTGAAATATGAGGTGAAGAGGCAGGGGCTTTGCGGCGCTCCCGGAGGGACTCCGAGAGAGGATCGGCGAGACCCCTAACAGATGGAAGAAGATATTGAGGGAGGACTCGATTGACGAGTGGAAACGGACGGTGGGTGGGAAGCCAGAAGGGCTCAACCTTGAGGAAGTTCTTCCCCACCGTCCGGTCGAGATTGGCGGCTACATGGGTCCTCCCGGACTACTGGGTCTCGCAGATCCTCACAGGACACGGCGGGTTCCGGGGTAAGCTCAGCGAGCATAGGAGAGAGATCGATCCCCGGTGCCCGGATTGTGGAGTCCCTGAGACTGCGGAGCACGTAGTGCTCTCCTGCACCGCGATGGAGGGACACCGTGCCAGGTTGTCGCGGAATACGGGTTTTTTCGCCCTCGCCGAGGATGACTTCCCCCGGTTGATGGAGAAGGAGAACTACCCCTTTTTCCGGGAGTTCATCTACGGGTGGAAGGAAGTGGTCGGGCCTGCACACTTCACCATTAGCAGGGTCCGGCCCCTCGGTGAGCCACCAGACGAGGCCCCAGAAGAGGATCCAGCAGATGAGCCAGACGGGGAACCCCCCTCCCCCCCTCCCGGAGGAGGGAGATGGAGTAGAGGACCGGACGGATGCGGCGGACCAGGAGGGCTGGACGGGATCCGGACGGATGGAGCCTTAAGGTGCTGCCCCAACAGTAAGGTGCACATCCGTGCACCGGGCAGCACCACAGGGAAAAAAAAAAGAAAAGATTATTTATTGGCAGTGGCGGGCGTGCGTAAACCCAACGCATCAACCCGTCACTGCCGAGAACCCCCCAGCAATGGCAGGAAGGGGGCCCAAAAAAAAAAAAAAAAAATGATCAGATCGGCGAGGAGAGAGCCTTGGCGGTAGTTTCGAAATAATCTCCTCCCTGCACAACCGTTCTTCTTGTTATGTTCAAGAACTCTCTCATTTATTGGGCCTAAGACTCTTCATGGAATGTAGTGGTACAGGTATTTAACATTCGCCATTTCAGGCAGCTTCACACTTTCGCTCTATGTTTCCAATTAAAACAAGACACACACGACTATTTTAAGACCTAGTTGGTATTACGGAGTAGAGCGTTTGGGCTCTTCCTCGTCTTCATGTTCCCTTAAATTACCATAGATGAGCTGGTAATCTTCCTTCAGGCATTCTTTTCAAATGCCCATACCATTTCAGGAGTTTTTCTCAATATTTTCCAGAATGGTTCTTTCATCCTCCATTTTTTCTCTGATTTTTCTCTGAAACTCCCATAACTGGTATCTAACTCCGGGCACTACAGATCAGTAGCTCCAAGCTGTATAAGCCTAGCAACCCATTTATCATCACTGTAAAATTTGATATATTTATTTTACTATTTTAGATCTATATGTAGACATGAATACCTTAGATCCCCGCAAAGGCTATTTTGTTCTTACCAAGTACCCCTACCACTTCTTCTTCCAGCCAAAACACTGACTGATTGATATTTCTGTTATAGCAGACTTAATGACTCTTAAATAGTCTTATAAAGGCTTGAAGTTTTCTTATAATGTGTATAATTAACTACTTATAAATAATGACTCGATTAAATATCTTGTCACTTAGAAGAATTTCGTTTAGTCCTATCATCATTATATCTGACGAAATCATTTTATAGGCTTTCTAGTATTTTTTTTTAGTACTTAGAGTCTAAAAACTTTTTGTTTCACATATTTCAACCTAATGAAGAAAAAGCCTACCAGTCTGTAATCAGAAATCTTCATTATTTCACACCTCATGATATGATTTTATGATCTTGAGAGTAAAGGATTCACAGTTCGCCTTATTAATAATGTAATACACCCAAGGTCGAAAGAACCCCTCCCACTCTTCTTTGTGGATATTGAGCCAGCTCCAAACGATGCTGAAGTGTTCAATATTACCCACTTATATCTTACACAAAAGTTAAAATTGAAGAACCTCATAAAAGAAGGGACATTGTTCAATCTATGTGTGCGCTGTGCGGCGAAGATCATCCATCAAATTACAGAGGATGGACAGTTCATCTCGAACTTCAAAGAAGAAGACTGCACGTCCGAAGACAGGTAACTTCACATCGTGATTTAACGGATCCCCTGCCACCAGAGACGGACAGTGACCGACTTACTAAGCCAACTACGAAACCACAACCACAGGCCACATTTCCTAACACAATATTTGAGTACAAAACGCCTCAACACACAACATCTCAATATAGAACCCATCAAAATACAACACCTCAAGTTGGGAGTATAAAACCTCATCCTTCAATACCACATTACCCTCCACATTCAAACGAACTTCCTAAAACGCCTCAACATAAAACATCTCAAAACAGAACACCTCAGTACACAATGCCCCAATACACAACGTCTCAATATAGAACTCATCAAAATACAACACCTCAAGTTTTGAGTATAAAACCTCATCCTTCAATACCACATTACCCTCCACATTCAAACGAACTTCCTAAATTCCCAATTCCTCATCCACAATCTAGTACTCCAGACATCTCACCTCAATTCATTCTTAAATGATTTTTAATCGATGATAAATCCCCTTATCACATTACTTACTAGGCTTGTAACTAAATTCATTCCTAATGTTACAATACTAAGTAGTGTGATGTTTGAAAAAACAATACAAGATCAGTCTCAAGACAGTTGTCCGGTGAGAAGGTTGTTACTCTACTTGCTACTCAACACTTTGATTTGTCGCCAATCTCTACACCTTCTTCATCTTCTCAAATCTCACCAGTAAAACTGTTTGTTTATTTTCACCTCACCTTGGACTTACCGGTAAGAGACATTTAGTTATTTCTACTCCTCATCATATCGAATTATCGTCTCATCATCTTCAAGAACTCACCTCAAACTTTTCAAGAACTTAGTTATTTTTATTTATTCACTGACTATCAATATTTTTTGTTTTAAAACCCATTCTTTTTTTATTAAATAAATTATTTCAAGTTTGTTTTTGTAAAACTAATTAATTGTAAGTGCTTCTTGCATTCTCTTTTTCATAATTTTTATTTACTTTTTAAATCACTTCTTTATTGTAATTCCTTAGGTTTATATGTGAACATTCATATTTTTGCAATTGTTCTCTCTTTTATTTTTACATTATATATCCATTATTTACTCATTTTGTATTTTCCTTCCTTTGTATTTAATTGATGAATTCTTTTATAGCCTTAATTTATATATTTGGGAAATAGATTTATCAGGTTTTTTCCTGAATTCACAACCGGCAAATTCGCTCGGATAGAAGGTTAGCAAATTATTATTAGGAGCCCCTTCTTCTAGGGGGGGGGTTCCATATAATTATTGGGGTACATTAAATTAAAATTTCTTTGGTGCTGCCCGATGCACGGATGTGTACCTTACTGTTGGGGCAGGACCTTCAAGCCTCCTGGCCGTTCTGCATCCGTCCGGATACCGTCCAGCCCTCCTGGTCCGCCGCATCCGTCTGGTCACCCGGCCAGTCCTCTCCTTTTCTCTCCTCCTGCGGTGGCTCCTCTTCTGGTGGATCGGCGAGGGGCCGGACCCTACTAATGGTGAAATGTGCAGGCTCGACCTCTTCCTTCCACCCGTAGATGAACTCCCTGAAAAAGGGATAGTTCTCCTATTCCATCAACCGGGGAAAGTCTTGCTCGGTTAGGGCGAAGATCCCGGTTTTACTAGACAACCTGGCACGGTGTCCTTCCATCGCGGTGCACGCGAGCACATCGTGCGCCGCCGTCTCAGGAACCCCACAAGCGGGACACCATGGGTCGACTTCTCTCCTATGCTCACTGAGCTTTCCACGGAACCCGCCGTGTCCTTTAAGGATCTGCGAGACCCATTAGTCCGGGAGGACCTATGTCGCAGAAAGTCTCGACTGGACAGTGGGGAGAACTTCCTCAAGGTGGAGCCCTTCTGGCCTCCCTAACAATCTTCTTCCATCTGTTGGGGGTCTCGCCGATCCACCGGGAGCGCCGCTAGCCCCTGCCTCTTCACCTCGTAAGTCATAACGTCCTCCTTAAGGACGAGGTCCAGGCGCATCGCTCCCACCAGCACCTAAACCGCCTCGTGCGACACCGTTCGGTAACCCTTCGTGACTCGCATCAGATCCAATCTCTGGATGGTGGCCAATCTCCTCTTCTGTAGCTGCATGAGGTTTCGGCTGTTTCTGGTATGCTAGGTGAGGGCTGGCGTCGAAGCTTCTCCTGAATTTAACGCCCAGGTACGTCACCTCCTCACCCAGTCTCACCCTCTCTCCCTGGATATTCTGTACGATAGGGTGAGGCATGTTATTCCACGAGCCATGTCAGTGGAGCCTCTCAGGAGTATGGCCTGTGTCTTGGCTGCGACGATACTCACCTTTCTCCTCACGCACCATTCCGCTACGAGACTGGCGCACCTCTCCGCTTGAGTCTTCACTCTGGCTATGCTGTTCTCGGCCACCAGGACTGCCAGTTCGTCGACGTAGGCCGTGGCAAGGAACACTTTATCTTCTAGCTCCCCCAGCAACTGGTCGAAAACAAGCATCCACAGGGCCGGACCTAGGACCGACCCTTGTGGGCAACCTCTCTCTATTCTTCTCTCCACCTCGTAGTAGCTACCCCTTACCCTGACGCTCCTGTCACTGAGGTAGCTACTAACGAGGGATTACAGATTGCTGGGGATGTTGAACTCTTGCTACCGCTGTAGTACGAAAGGCCACCATACACTGTCGAAGGCGGAGGATATGTCGAACAGTACGAGCATGACGTACTTCTCCGCCCCACGTCCCTGCGTACTCTCAGCAGCGCATCTGTAGTTGCCTTGCCACGGGTCGAGCCGAACTGCCGTGGATGACTGGCTGCACTCAGGACCGGCCTTAGGCTGTTAACAATGAGGCTCTCCAGGACTTTACAGACGACTGGGAGGAGGCATATTGGCCTGTACGCCTTAGGCGTCTCCTTATCCTTGCCTCCTCCATTGTAGGAGATCCTCCACTTACTCGGGAAGTATCCCTGGTCCAGAAACTTATTGAGGATACCTAGCAGTCCATCCTGAATGAGGGGGGCGCTTTACCTCAGGATCGCGGCGTCTATCCCATCAAGTCCTGGGGCTCTGCCGATCCTCTGCTTGTCTACGGCAAGACGAAGGTCCCATAAATCCCATGGAGGGAAAAAATCGGTACCCGAAGGGCACACCGTGGTGCGTCTCACCAATCTGTCTTCTTCCTTATCCTGAGACGGATCATGTAAAATCTATATACATCATTGCAGTCTCCTCCAGGGTGGTTGCCTGGCCATCTCCAACTCTGATAGCCGCCATCATAGTTAGCGGCTTCACCTTTCCCAGTGCCACCCTGTACGGGATACCCCAGGGATTCTTCTCAGACTCCTTGACGATAAAATCGTCTCAGGATTCCTTCTTCTGGTGACGCACGCCGTTTCGGTATATACCTATACCTTGCTTTGGATTCCTGTCGGAGTGCAAGTCTCCTTTCCTCTTCCCTGTACTCCTGGCACCGGCGCCTGGCCCAGTAATACTCCCTCCTAAGGAGCGTCAGGGCATATTGCGCATATATTGCGCATATTGTCCCACTAGGCAACGAGTTTCACAGGTGATGCTTAGCAACGTATTCTTCACTTTAGGACCCACATTTTTATACGGGGGAGATTTCGACGCCAAACATCCCCGATTTGGTATAAGGACGTAAAATTCTAGAGGAAATACTCATTTTAATACGTGTTTAGACCTTCTTTATGACTGCCTTCTTCCATCTGAAGCCGACTTATTGGACAACAGACACAAACCGAAAACCAGAACTACTTGACTTCTTTATCACTTCTAATCTAAGCACTCTACATCATCACATTTCTGTTGATAACGATCTTGCATCTGACTATACCCCAATTGTTCTATCTCTCTCAAGACAGATACTCACTACAAATCATATACCGACGCTAACTCCTGGACCCATAATGATTAGTGAATTGCATCGTATAATAGATGACAAAATTAACCTTAATACAAGCTTGAAAACTGCAGATGACATTGACAACGCTAAAATACTGTACAAATAGCCGCTTGTCTATCATCTCAGACGCATGAGACACTCAGACAAAAACAATACTTACCACCCGACATGCACTGAACCAATGGGAAAGATCTCGCTGTCCTAGTAACAAACAACTACTAAACCAATTGTCTAATAGCTTAAGAAAACGAGTACAGCAATATAAAAATTACATTTAAAACACACATCTGACTAACTTACAGACAAGTAATAATGATCTATGGCAACAAACTAGAAACATTCTTCATTACCATAATACAAAGACCGCCCTCCGTAAATCTGACAACTCATCGGCCAGAAGTGATAAAGAAAGAGCAGACCTATTTGCTTCTCATCTTACAGACGTATTTCAACCACACGACGACCTACTTGACCCACAGCACAGCTCTGATGTCCAACAAATTCTGACTTCGCCACTTCCTCTGTCTTTACCACCCTCACCAATCAATCCTTCAGACGTTGAATTTTGTATACAAAAATTACCGCGCAGAAAATCACGGTGTATCGATTGGTTATAGGGAAGACTTCAGGGGACCACAAAGAGGGGGGGTGCAGAGAAAAATGCAGATCCTGGGCTAGAACAACTCGAAGCAGAATGGAACTTGGAGGAGGTAAAAGAAGAAGAAAATACTTACCTAGGAGATAGGCAGGATTCCAAACCACCCATGAGGTTCTGCCTGTGGTTTCGTTACCCATTTTTTATAGTGGATGGTTCGCATCACTGAATCCAGTAGCAGGAATGGCTCCCTGCTAACGCAATCAGTTTAGCCCTATTAAACCACCTTATTAACTAAAGAATAAATTATATTTCAACTAATCAACTGAAAGTTTATAAAATAAGGCCTTCTGTAACCTCCCTTGTGTCGTTCGATGAAATAACCATTATTCGAATAAAAAAAGCCATTAACCCTTATCCCAAATAATCAATTGATTTCAATTCTATTTCTGTGAAGTTCGTTTTGTAGTTGGTACCCTTAGTACTGCGCTTGTGCTCAGTACTTTTACAATACTTTTCTTCACCTTAAAATTAATTAAATTAAAAGAATTACCTGAACATATGGTAGTTCCGCCATATCTCGAAATTCTTCTTTTCTTCTTTGTTCTTTTCTTCTTTGTTCTCTATTCTTCTTGAATGTCTAAAAATGGATATCTAAAAATAAAAATATAAAATTAGTAAAAAATAAAAATAAGGAAGAAAATATTTGGGGGTGCAGTCAAATAAAAACATATTTAATTATGTGCCGACGTTTCGACCCACTTTGTGGGTCACCTTCAGGGCTAAGAAAGAAAAACAGACAAAATAACAGAACTATAAAAATAAAAGTCTGCAATGTATTTTTATAGTTCTGTTATTTTGTCTTTTTTTCTTTCTTAGCCCTGAAGATGACCCACAAAGTGGGTCGAAACGTCGGCACATAATTAAATATGTTTTTATTTGACTGCACCCCCAACTATTTTCTTCCTAACGTCTATCTTCCAGTCAACCATCCTCTCGCTTCTCTTAAAAATAAATATATTATTTCGTATGATTTCCTAGCAACTGTTGAATTGTTTTAATATTTTGTGATTGAGTTTTATCATGAAATATAAAATAGGTATATAAAAGTAATTAGTGTGGTTGCGATTGTATGAAAACTCAAATATACTTAAACATAATTTTCGAATTAGTTTTGTGAACAGATGCAGTTATTAAAAAAAAGTATGTATTTAAATTTAAGTATTTAATCTCTACTATAATGCAAATAATAGAAAAACTCTAGAATACTAATGCTAAGCGCAAAACTCAAAAACGGCTTTCGTGCAAAAAAAAATTATTAATTGTAAATTTTGTAGAAATATGGCTTTGTATATTTGATTGAGTAAGATTGTGATAAAAAGTGAGGTTATTCGCTGGTTGCGGTAGTGTTAAGAGAATGTATTTGTTTCATGGGGTTTACTCAAACCCCAGTCATGTTTACGCCAACGGTACAGGTTAATTACAATTGTCCCAATGGAGTAAATACCTTCACATTGATTAGGCTAGTCATTCGTCTTAAAATGGACTGTGAGCGTGCTATCTGTATGTGAGCGTGCTATCTGTATGTGAGCGTGTTATATTCTTGTGCTATAAAGTGTTGAAAAGAAATTTTTATTGCCAAACTGATAGGCATTTATGTACATTTTTGATGTCTACTAATAAACCGTACACATTTTCTTGTTTTGTTTTTTTAATTACCTTTATTTCAATACCCCTTTTTCTCTGTTACTGATATTGTTTTTATATTTTTTCAAAGTTGAAACCCATTATTTAAACACCAATTTTTCATTTTATGTATATCCTTTGTTTTGAATAGGAATGAAATTAAAGAAAAAATATGTATTTAATTTTTTATATTGTAATTCTATCCGAGCGAATATGCCGGTTGTGAATTCAGTAATAAAACCTGATAAATTTATTTTGAGGTGAGTACTTGTAGATGATGAGACGATAATTCGATATGATGAGGAGTAGAAATAACTAAATGTCTCTTACCGGTAAGTCCAAGGTGAGGTGAAAATAAACAAACAGTTTTACTGGTGAGATTTGAGAAGATGAAGAAGGTGTAGAGATTGGCGACAAATCAAAGTGTTGAGTAGCAAGTAGAGGAACAACCTTCTCACACGACAAGCGTTTGTAGTATGTTTGTATGTGTTCGTCAACCGTTGGTATTTTTAAGTCAGTATGTAGAGTTTTGTTATTGATATACCAGGGCGCTTTTGTGACAAGTCTGAGTACTTTTGATTTGAAGATTTGTAGTCGTTTTCTGTGAGTCTGTTTAGCGATGCCATACATTTGTAATGCATATGTCCAAACTGGTTTTAGTAAGTAAGTGTACGTGTTTAATTTTTGTCTTGTTTCTAATTTGGAGTGTTTCCTGAATAGAGAATACATTAAGTTCAGTTTAAGATTCAGTGATTGGCGTTTTTTCTTGATATGAGGACCCTATGTCAATCTCCTATCGAATGTTAGTCCAAGGTATTGTACTTTATCTGTCTGCGGGATGGGTGAGTTGTAAAGGTAAATGGGAGGGCATGTTTCACGGCAAAGAGTAAAAGTGATGTGCTGTGACTTTTCGTGGTTCAGTCTAATTTTCCATAGATGACACCACTCATTCAACTTTTGTAAGTTATTTTTGTAAGTTTAGTGAGGCATGCGTCGCGCCTTGATGTTTGGTGATTATGACAGTGTCGTCAGCGTAGGTTGCTATCAGTATGTCAGGACTTTGTGGAATATCATGTGTATATGTTACGTACAATAGCGGTGCAAGTATTGATCCCTGAGGTACACCGGCTAAGATCGGTCATATTGAAGATAACTCAGAGCCCTGCCGGACTGAGAAAAATCTGCCTGCAAGAATTAAATAATAAGTATGTGATAGTACAGTCTTGAGTTTAAAGAGAAGCCCCTTGTGCCAGACCTTGTCGAACGCTTGAGCGACATCCAGAAACACTCCAGTTGCATATAACTTTTGCTCTAGTGCTGTCGATATGTAGTCAGTTACTCTGTGTAATTGTTGAGTTGTCGAGTGCGATTTTCGAAAACCGAATTGATGGTGAGGAATTATATTTTTGTCAGTCAGTAGCTTTAATAATCGGGGATAAAGTAATTTTTCAAAAATTTTAGAACAAATAGGGAGCAAACTTATAGATCTGTACGAGGAACCGCTGACATGTACAAGGTGTTCCGTCTTCTTTTCTAAGAGGTGCCGACATCTCTCGGTGTTTTATGAGTCGTTTGGTATGATTCCATAAACTTCCATCGTCCGTCGAAAGGGATTTAATGTAATTTTCGTAGTTGAACATGTTAAATTTGCTAATTTGGCGCTTCAGTTCGTTATTTAGTTGGTTAAATGTCCGTCTATCTGAAGGTTGCCTGTTGGTTTGCCATATTTTACGAGCTCTTCTCTTGGCTCTGATCAGATCTCTAATATACTGTGGGTAGCTTGGTAAGTTGTATGTTTTTCTGCATCTGGGCTTTGATGCTGACCACGCAGCTTCTTGTATACTTCTAGTGAACCTCTCAACTGCCTCCTCTAGTTCTTTCTCATTTTTTATTGAACCAGGGATTGAGAGTTCAGAGTTAAGGTAACTTCTATATAGATCCCAATCGATTATTCCCTGTGTAAGCGCAGGTCTTTTTTGAGCCTCTGAAGGCTCTTCGCACAGGATCATTTGTACTAGAGAATGATCAGAGCAAAAGTCAGAGCTCGTATTTACAGTTTTGTGTACTGTTCTTAATCCTTTTGTAATAAAAAAGTCCAGTAAGTCCGGGGGTGTAGGAGCATTTGGAGCTGATGTGTCTAATGAAAGTTTATGAAGAGCATACCACAAGTTCCGACCTCTTGGGGTGCACAATCTTGATCCCCAGCATTGGTGTTTCGCGTTGAAATCACCTCCTGCGATAAAATATCGACCTAACCGTTTAAAAAACTCAGAAAACATCGAGGATGTAAGCTTGTACCTAGGGGGGCAATACACAGCAGCGAATGTGATGTTTTTCGGTTTTGTATTTAATGTTATGCCCGTCGCCTGTATATGTGGTGTGATAGGTAAGTGAATGGGACTATGTTTTAATGTCGATTTTATGATAATGGCGGTGCCACCGTGTGCCATTTTGTCTGGGTGGTCAGTCCTGTTAATAGTATAGTCTGGAATGTAGATTTTTGATCGTGATGTGAGATGTGTTTCAGTGATAAGTGCTATATCTGTCCATTTTTCATGTAAATATAAGTCAAGTTCAGTCTTGTGTTGCATCAGTCCGTTAGCGTTCCATAGGAGAATTGACAAGGAACCAGCTGTTGAAAAATTAGGTATGGCTGTGGCTCCATGCTTGTGTAACTTGAGTCAGCTGTTGGATGAGAATAAAAAGAGGGTGGATAAGGTTATTAAGACCATAGATTCCTCGTTGTTTTCTGGTTGTTCAGGAAGATGATGCTGTGAAGGTTTTTTGAGGGTTGGAAACTGATGAAGATCCGGCGGTGATCGAATCGGTTGAGCTGGTGTAGGCCGCTGGAAGTTATTTCTCGAGACACGCTAAATCCTGAGGTTCTTCAGCGTTTGACAACCTTTGTAATTGGCAGGGCGTTGTCCGCCACAATTGGCACAGGTAGCAGGTGTTTCTCTCGTTTTTGAACAAGAGCTGCTGTCATGATTTCCGCCACACTTTACACACCTTGGTGGGTGGTTACAGTA
Organism: Troilus luridus; assembly: GCA_964056705.1. Lineage (NCBI taxonomy): Eukaryota > Metazoa > Arthropoda > Insecta > Hemiptera > Pentatomidae > Troilus > Troilus luridus. Next base: position 76,536,053 of record OZ057413.1, on the reverse strand, counting down.
ACTCTTAGTGTGACCGTATTGTTGGCATCATAGACATTGAGGGATCTCTTTTTTTTTCCCGCGGTTCTTCGATTACCACTTACGTATAATATATAGAATTTATTTTGTAAATATCCTCTTTAAATGTTTCTTTGGTTATGTCCACGAAGAACATTGGAAGAAGCTGCTTAAATCGTGAAATTACGTTTGTTACGTTCGTGACTTCATAACCTCTCTCTTTCATTTCCTCTTTAATTATAGCTATTGGTGTTGTGTGATGAAGGCTCTTTATCAAAATTCTTGGGCATTTGTCCTGTGGGAGCTGATACGTGTGAAAGTCCGCCCCTTCTTTTCTTAAGCTTGCATTTAGCTTTCTATAAGCTTCGGGTGTGTCCGGGTAAACAATCACACCTTTCATTGTGGATTTTATTGTAAAATGTTGATGGCCGGCTTTTTCTTTGAGAAATGAAATAAGTGCCGAATAATTTTCCACACCATTAATGTAAAGTGGAGGCGGTTTTTGATTTATATTTGGTCTAATTGTAATTTCTGATTGCTCCTCAGATATCGAGGTTAGTGCTTGAAAACTATTTTGGATTTGAATCGGTGCGAGACGTTTTTGCCTTGTGAGGTCCTGATCAATTGTAATGGTCTCTTACGTCCAGCTACTAGTTCCCAGCAACCAGTATTGTTAACGCTCATTAAACTAGTTTCATTACCTTTTTCCCCCTCTATATATCATTATTATTAAATTTAAATTAATTGGTTTCATTACTTTTTTTCTTTTGTCATATTTAATTCTTTAGTTAGTAATTGATTTGATTATAATGAACGAGAGAAAATATTGGAGAAAATGTACATCAAGCTTTATTTTTGTAATTAGAAGTTAGTAGATTATATATATTTTATAGATAATGTGAAGCATCGCATTAATTCATGCGTCGACAAAACACGACCCCCGTTGTCTTGGTAACGGCGGCGAGACGCTTAGAGTCGTTGTATTGGGCTTCAATCAGTGAACACTCATTACGAGTTTCTTTAGTGTAGACTTGGTCCAGTTTAACTTTACTCATTACGAGTACATTTTGGTAACTACAAATTGGTAACTAAAACATCTTTCTACTCAGTGGGAGTATTGACGATCGCCGATCGTGTTGAGTACTCGACGTAACACTTCTCATAAGGTCTTTCTAATTAATAATTATAATAAAGGCCTTGGTGAAGAGAAGACGTCGGGGACATATTTTTTGCTGTCACTTATGGATATTTAAGTCTATTATTATTTTATTAAATTTAAATTAATAGTTAACAAAAGTTAGTTAATTTCTTCTTTAAATTATAAATATCAGGCCTGCGTAGTTATTGTTCATAATTAATAGTTTATTCCTTGTTATATACATTTCATTAACCATATTTTTTTTATTTTATCTATTACATGTAATTCTCTCGTTCATTAAATTTCATTTTTGTTCATTTCAATATTTCTCATTTTAATCCTCTTTTTTTTCTAACAGCATATTAATCTTATTTTTTTTCTCATCCATAAATTCATTACCATCGTAGGTGCTCATAATAACCGGCATTTATTGACACGGGGTCGGAGATTTACACCTGTTGGCTTTATTTCCTTTATGGTGTCGCTCTCCCCAACATGTAGCATTACTATTAATACAATTAGTTGTATTTTCTGAGTCCATAGCACTTACCTCCTGGGAAGATGTTGACGACTCGCCCATGGTTGGCGGTAAAACCCGTACTTCTTACTTGAGTCGTAAAATCAGTCTCTACGATCAAATTAAAGCACTGTTTAAAAGAAAAAAAATTGGATTTTTAAACCTTAATTTAAGCTATTTGAACGAACTAAAAATAACCTGTATTCACTTTAACCTCCAATGTCAAAATTAAATTACTATCTGAATTCTTTTATTTTCCTTTTAGCTAATTTTACTATTGAATGAATTATATAAAACAAAAATTATATCTGGGTTTTAATGTAATAAAATATTCGTTTGGAAGAAGAAAAAAAAATTAAAATTAATTAAAAATAGCTATTGATGTGGTATTGAAGGATGAGGTGTTATACTCCCAACTTGAGGTGTTGTATTTTGATGAGTTCTATATTGAGATGTTGTGTGTTGAGGCGTTTTGTACTCAAATATCGTGTTAGGAAATGTGGCCTGTGGTTGTGGTTTAGTAGTTGGGTTAGTAAGCCGGTCACAGTCCGTCTCTGGTGGCAGGGGATCCGTTAAATCACGATGTGAAGTTACCTGTCTTCGGACGTGCAGTCTTCTTCTTTGAAGTTCGAGATGAACTGTCCATCCTCTGTAATTTGATGGATGATCTTCGCCGCACAGCGCACACATAGATTGAACAATGTCCCTTCTTTTATGAGGTTCCTCAATTTTAACTTTTGTGTAAGCTAAGTGGGTTATATTGAACACTTCAGCATTGTTTGGAGCTGGCTCAATATCCATTCAGAAGAGTGGGAGGGGTTCTTTCGACCTTGGGTGTATTACATTATTGATAACGCAATAGTGAATCCTTTTCTCTCAAGATCATAAAATCATATCATGAGGTGTGATGACAGACTGGTAGGCCTTCCATCTCCACTCTGTTTCTGTATTAAATTTTGGAGAAGAAAATGGGCCAGGTGTTAAAAAATATAATTCCTAAAATAGTGATAAACTATTTATTAGAAACATCTTGAATATTAATTGACTTTATATTTGTATATATGAAGAGAAAAATGGTCCGGTTCGAAACATGTGACCTACATTACAAGCCCTAAAGAAGACCTCCAATGTAGGATGGAACGTTGGTTTTTATATAAATAAATTATCACTGTTTAATGTTTTTTCTGGCTTCCGCCCGGGCCATTTTCAAACCTTATTTATTAGAAACGTTTCAAACAACAATGCGGGTCTTCTTCAAGGCTAACCAATCATAACAGTCTGCTGGTCATTAAATTTTGTTTAATCGGTTCAAAGCCTGGAATTCTTTATCAACTTAAAAACTTATCGACTTTCTGCTGTTTCTCACCACTTCAAGCTCCTTTAAGTTCTTAGCCATGTAGTACTGCTTTTTTTACAAAGATGTGAATAAGAAATAGAAACAGTCATTTTACTAATGGTGAGATATGATGTGATTCCTCCACTTGCTTTAGGAGTTCCTTCTTCCACAACTTCCTTGAGATCTTTGTTCCCGATTGATGTTCGAGGTCATCCATGGAATAGATTACTAACAAAGAAAATTTTGAAAACCAAAAAGTGGTGTAAGAGGATATTTATTAATGAGTATCATTTACGTAGAGCAAAATTATAAACAACTTGTTACAGTTTTTATAATTAAATGATTTAAAAAATTACTGTGGCAGTGAATATCGTAATTGAAGTCCGATTTCATTGATTTTGATTTTATTATGGTTTTATTCTAGTTATATATTTTGAGTATAAGCATCATAAATACACTACATAAATTTTAAAAAAACATACACTTTGAATATATAGTATGACCAATATTCACAACAAGCAACACAGTTCTATCCAAAACTTCTTTTTGCTCTCATAGAAAATTTAAACAATTGAATCATATGACTGCTGAGGAAAATGGTTCACATTTATAATCTCGAAATATTAAATTCATAAAGTTTGTAGAAATTATACCTTTTTTGAGATTATTAAACCATAAATTTATGTCATTTTGCCCTTAACTGGGCAGTTTTTTTCGATTAAAAAAAATATTCCTAATATTATTATTACTATCGAAATTACTTCTTTTTATCTCAAACATAATTTTAGACTAAATTTGTTACCTCTGTAGCACTTTTGTAAACAGTTAACTCATTCTCTTAAGAATTACAATATAAAAAGTTAAATACATATTTTTTCTTTAATTTCATTCCTATTCAAAACAAAGGATATACATAAAATGAAAAATTGGTGTTTAAATAATGGGTTTCAACTTTGAAAAAATATAAAAACAATATCAGTAACAGAGAAAAAGGGGTATTGAAATAAAGGTAATTAAAAAAACAAAACAAGAAAATTTGTATGGTTTATTACTAGACATCAAAAATGTACATAAATGCCTCTCAGTTTGGCAATAAAAATTTCTTTTCAACAACTTTATGGCACAAGAATATAACACGCTCACATACAGATAGCACGCTCACAGTCCATTTTAAGACGAATGACTAGCCTAATCAATGTTAAGGTATTTACTCCATTGGGACAATTGTAATTAACCTGTACCGTTGGCGTAAACATGACTGGGGTTTGAGTAACATGAAACAAATACATTCTCTTAACACTACCGCAACCAGCGAATAACCTCACTTTTTATCACAATCTTACTCAATCAAATATACAAAACCATATTTCTACAAAATTTACAATTAATAATTTTTTTTTGCACGAAAGCCGTTTTTGAGTTTTGCGCTTAGCATTAGTATTCTAGAGTTTTTCTATTATTTGCATTATAGTAGAGATTAAATACTTAAATTTAAATACATACTTTTTTTTTATAACTGCATCTGTTCACAAAACTAATTCGAAAATTATGTTTAAGTATATTTGAGTTTTCATACAATCGCAACCACACTAATTACTTTTATATACCTATTTTATATTTCATGATAAAACTCAATCACAAAATATTAAAACAATTCAACAGTTGCTAGGAAATCATACGAAATAATATATTTATTTTTAAGAGAAGCGAGAGGATGGTTGACTGGAAGATAGACGTTAGGAAGAAAATAGTTGGGGGTGCATTCAAATAAAAACATATTTAATTATGTGCCGACGTTTCGACCCACTTTGTGGGTCATCTTCAGGGCTAAGAAAGAAAAACAGACAAAATAACAGAACTATAAAAATACATTGCAGACTTTTATTTTTATAGTTCTGTTATTTTGTCTGTTTTTCTTTCTTAGCCCTGAAGGTGACCCACAAAGTGGGTCGAAACGTCGGCACATAATTAAATATGTTTTTATTTGACTGCACCCCCAAATATTTTCTTCCTTATTTTTATTTTTTACTAATTTTATATTTTTATTTTTAGATATCCATTTTTAGACATTCAAGAAGAATAGAGAACAAAGAAGAAAAGAACAAAGAAGAAAAGAAGAATTTCGAGATATGGCGGAACTACCATATGTTCAGGTAATTCTTTTAATTTAATTAATTTTAAGGTGAAGAAAAGTATTGTAAAAGTACTGAGCACAAGCGCAGTACTAAGGGTACCAACTACAAAACGAACTTCACAGAAATAGAATTGAAATCACTTGATTATTTGGGATAAGGGTTAATGGCTTTTTTTATACGAATAATGGTTATTTCATCGAACCACACAAGGGAGGTTACAGAAGGCCTTATTTTATAAACTTTCAGTTGATTAGTTGAAATATAATTTATTCTTTAGTTAATAAGGTGGTTTAATAGGGCTAAACTGATTGCATTAGCAGGGAGCTATTCCTCAGCTACTGGATTCAGTGATGCGAACCATCCACTATAAAAAATGGGTAACGAAACCACAGGCAGAACCTCATGGGTGGTTTGGAATCCTGCCTATCTCCTAGGTAAGTATTTTCTTCTTCTTTTACCTCCTCCAAGTTCCATTCTGCTTCGAGTTGTTCTAACCTAGGATCTGCATTTTTCTCTGCAGTCATAACGAAGGTCTAAACACGTATTAAAATGAGTATTTCCTCTAGAATTTTACGCTCTGGGATCAAATCGGGGATGTTTGGCGTTGAAATCTCCCCCGTATAAAAATGTGGGTCCTAAAGTGAAGAATATGTTGCTAAGCATCACCTTGGAAACTCGTTCCCTAGTGGGACAATATGCACTAGCTATAGAAATACTGCAGTGATTAATTTCAATTTAAATCGCTGTTAATTGAATTTCGGGTAAGGCTGTGATTTTTAAAGGGTAGTGATAAAATGAACGTTTCACAATTACTGCAGAACCTCCACGGACAGCACCGCTTGGATGGTTAGTACGGTATATGGTACCCGGCAACTATGGCCATTTACAAAGGCGTGGTCTTGGGTATCCTGAGGAGCCGTAACCTCACGTAACCGCAGAAGAGGAGGCTGGCGACCATCCAGAGACTGGGTCTGTTGAGAGTTTCTAAGGCCTATAGGACGGTGTCACACGAGGCGGTGCAGGTGCTGACCGGAGCGATGCCTCTGGACCTCATCCTCAGGGAGGACGCCCTGAAATATGAGGTAAAGAGGCAGGGGCTTTGCGGCGCTCCCGGAGGGACTCCGAGAGAGGATCGGCGAGACCCCTAACAGATGGAAGAAGATATTGAGGGAGGACTCGATTGACGAGTGGAAACGGACGGTGGGTGGGAAGCCAGAAGGGCTCAACCTTGAGGAAGTTCTTCCCCACCGTCCGGTCGAGATTGGCGGCTACATGGGTCCTCCCGGACTACTGGGTCTCGCAGATCCTCACAGGACACGGCGGGTTCCGGGGTAAGCTCAGCGAGCATAGGAGAGAGATCGATCCCCGGTGCCCGGATTGTGGAGTCCCTGAGACTGCGGAGCACGTAGTGCTCTCCTGCACCGCGATGGAGGGACACCGTGCCAGGTTGTCGCGGAATACGGGTTTTTTCGCCCTCGCCGAGGATGACTTCCCCCGGTTGATGGAGAAGGAGAACTACCCCTTTTTCCGGGAGTTCATCTACGGGTGGAAGGAAGTGGTCGGGCCTGCACACTTCACCATTAGCAGGGTCCGGCCCCTCGGTGAGCCACCAGACGAGGCCCCAGAAGAGGATCCAGCAGATGAGCCAGACGGGGAACCCCCCTCCCCCCCTCCCGGAGGAGGGAGATGGAGTAGAGGACCGGACGGATGCGGCGGACCAGGAGGGCTGGACGGCATCCGGACGGATGGAGACTTAAGGTGCTGCCCCAACAGTAAGGTGCACATACGTGCACTGGGCAGCACCACAGAAAGTAAAAAAATTAATGTTCCCATAAATTAAATGGTAACCCCCCCGATGATGTAAATGTTTAAATAAATAAAGTTTAAATAAAAGAGTTATTTCTGGCAGTGGTGGGCGTGCGTAAACCCAGCGTATTAGCCCGCCACGGCCAAAACCCGTTTGCCAGATATGTCAGGTAGGGAGAAAAACAAAAAAAAAAAAAAAAAGGTTAGTACGGTATACGCGTCCGGTCCCATGGTGGGCGCCTGCCCTGACGCTCCTCAAGAGGGAGTATTACTGGGCCAGGCGCAGGTACCAGGAGTACAGGGAAGAGGAAAGGAGACTTGCACTCCGACAGGAATCCAAAGCAAGGTATAGGTATATACCGAAACGGCGTGCGTCGCCAGAAGAAGGAATCCTGAGACGATTTTATCGTCAAGGAGTCTGAGAAGAATCCCTGGGGTATCCCGTACAGGGTGGCACTGGGAAAGGTGAAGCCGCTAACTATGATGGCGGCTATCAGAGTTGGAGATGGCCAGGCGACCACCCTGGAGGAGACTGCAATGATGTATATAGATTTTACATGATCCGTCCCAGGATAAGGAAGAAGACAGATTGGTGAGGCAGGGAGCAGGGAGTGTCCAATACATGAGAGGGAGTCCCAGAGGCTGGCACGAAGGACCCGCTATGACTGAGGAACTGCGGGTCCTCCAGTTAAACATGGGGAGGTAGTGCTTCGGCTTTCATTGAGGAAGGACCTATGATAGTCGAGCTCCTGAGGATTATCCCCTCCACGAATAGAGAAATCTGAAGTTGCCTTCCAACCGCCTCAGAGGTGAGTCCAGTTTTTCCCCCTGTCCGTGTTTAATCGCGACCTGGAGGTAAAGTGTTGTGCTGGTTGAATCCCGAGGGACACTAGTGCGAGTCGGGATTCCCAGGGAACTAGAGAGCTTACACAATTAATTTAATATTAATTGTGAAGCCCGGTGTATGTATGTGTGTATGTTTATATAGATAGTGCGGTTAATTAGGGATTAAGGTGAAAGTTTTTGCTTGCCCCCTAAATTATTTAGTGTGGGTAACCTAAATCCAAATTTGGTTAATAACCGATAGACCGGGAAAAAGTTTAAAAAAAAAACCCATAGATTTGCGTAATAAAGTACGCAAACAACGAAAAAAAATGGATCTCGATAGAGATAAGAAAGTGGGGAGAAAACCAATAGGTAATAAGGAAGAGGCCAAAAAAGTAATATTGGGACCTGAAAACCCCACAAAAGAAGAGGAAAAAAACAAAATGGCGGCCGAAAGCAAAGGAAGCCCAATGGACGTGCAAGAATCAAGACAGAGATCGACAGGCAAAGGGGAACCTAGCCGAATGATGAGGTCCGATCAGAGGGTCACTGGAGAGGCGGGCCCAAAAACGTTCATGGAGTTCACCAGCTGTAGTGACACGAACGATGGAAAGGAATCAGATGGGGCTCAAATCTTTAGCCCCAAATCCAAGAAAAAGAAGAGGCCGAGGGAGGCAACTCCCCCCCTCCTCCCATGCCAGGATAGCCATGGGGAAAAGGCAAGAGAGGTCCAGGAAAGGATGAGGAACTACCTCGAAAGGGCTAAAAACTCCATTTCGAAGGAACACAGCAAGCAACACAGTTCTATCCAAAACTTCTTTTTGCTCTCATAGAAAATTTAAACAATTGAATCATATGACTGCTGAGGAAAATGGTTCACGTTAATAATCTCGAAATATTAAATTCATAAAGTTTGTAGAAATTATACCTTTTTTGAGATTATTAAATCATAAATTTATGTCATTTTGCCCTTAACTGGGCAGTTTTTTTCGATTAAAAAAAATATTCCTAATATTATTATTACTATGGAAATTACTTCTTTTTATCTCAAACATAATTTTAGACTAAATTTGTCACCTCTGTAGCACTTTTGTAAACAGTTAACTCATTCTCTTAAGAATTACAATATAAAAAGTTAAATACATATTTTTTCTTTAATTTCATTCCTATTCAAAACAAAGGATATACATAAAATGAAAAATTGGTGTTTAAATAATGGGTTTCAACTTTGAAAAAATATAAAAACTATATCAGTAACAGAGAAAAAGGGGTATTGAAATAAACGTAATTAAAAAAAACAAAACAAGAAAATTTGTATGGTTTATTACTCAAAGTAATAACCCATACAAATTCGACATCAAAAATGTACATAAATGCCTCTCAGTTTGGCAATAAAAATTTCTTTTCAACAACTTTATAGCACAAGAATATAACACGCTCACATACAGATAGCACGCTCACAGTCCATTTTAAGACGAATGACTAGCCTAATCAATGTTAAGGTATTTACTCCATTGGGACAATTGTAATTAACCTGTACCGTTGGCGTAAACATGACTGGGGTTTGAGTAACATGAAACAAATACATTCTCTTAACACTACCGCAACCAGAGAAAAACCTCACTTTTTATCACAATCTTACTCAATCAAATATACAAAACCATATTTCTACAAAATTTACAATTAATAATTTTTTTTTGCACGAAAGCCGTTTTTGAATTTTGCGCTTAGCATTAGTATTCTAGAGTTTTTCTATTATTTGCATTATAGTAGAGATTAAATACTTAAATTTAAATACATACTTTTTTTTTATAACTGCATCTGTTCACAAAACAAATTCGAAAATTATGTTTAAGTATATTTGAGTTTTCATACAATCGCAACCACACTAATTACTTTTATATACCTATTTTATATTTCATGATAAAACTCAATCACAAAATATTAAAACAATTCAACAGTTGCTAGGAAATCATACGAAATAATATATTTATTTTTAAGAGAAGCGAGAGGATGGTTGACTGGAAGATAGACGTTAGGAAGAAAATAGTTGGGGGTGCAGTCAAATAAAAACACTAAATAAGTGGTTACTTATTTAATTATGTGCCGACGTTTCGACCTACTTTGTGGGTCACCTTCAGGGCTAAGAAAGAAAAACAGAAAAAATAAAAGAACTATAAAAATACAAGTCTGCAATGTATTTTTATAGTTCTTTTATTTTGTCTGTTTTTCTTTCTTAGCCCTGAAGATGACCCACAAAGTGGGTCGAAACGTCGGCACATAATTAAATAAGTAACCACTTATTTAGTGTTTTTATTTGACTACACCCCCAACTATTTTCTTCCTTATTTTTATTTTTATCTAATTTTATATATTTTTTTTAGATATAACATTCAAGAAGAATAGAGAAGAAAGAACAAAAGAACAAAGAAGAAAAGAACAAAGAAGAAAAGAAGAATTTCGAGATATGGCGGAACTACCATATGTTCAGGTAATTCTTTTAATTTAATTAATTTTAAGGTGAAGAAAAGTATTGTAAAAGTACTGAGCACAAACGCAGTACTAAGGGTACCAACTACAAAACGAACTTCACAGAAATAGAATTGAAATCACTTGATTATTTGGGATAAGAGTTAATGGCTTTATTTATACGAATAATGGTTATTTCATCGAACCACACAAGGGAGGTTACAAAAGGCCTTATTTTATAAACTTCCAGTTGATTAGTTGAAATATAATTTATTCTTTAGTTAATAAGGTGGTTTAATAGGGCTAAACTGATTGCATTAGCAGGGAGCCATTCCTGCTACTGGATTCAGTGATGCGAACCATCCACTATAAATAATGGGTAACGAAACCACAGGCAGAACCTCATGGGTGGTTTGGAATCCTGCCTATCTCCTAGGTAAGTATTTTCTTCTTCTTTTACCTCCTTCAAGTTCCATTCTGCTTCGAGTTGTTCTAACCCAGGATCTGCATTTTTCTCTGCACCCCCCCATCTTTGTGGTCCCCTGAAGTCTTCCCTATAACCAATCGATACACCGTGATTTTCTGCGCGGTAATTTTTGTATACAAAATTCAACGTCTGAAGGATTGATTGGTGGGGGTGGTAAAGACAGAGGAAGTGGCGAAGTCAGAATTTGTTGGACGTCAGAACTGTGCTGTGGGTCAAGTAGGTCGTCGTGTGGTTGAAATACGTCTGTAAGATGAGAGGCAAATAGGTCTGCCCTTTCTTTATCACTTCTGGCCGATGAGTTGTCAGATTTACGGAGGGCGGTCTTTGTATTATGGTAATGGAGAATATTTCTAGTTTGTTGCCATAGAGCATTATTACTTGTCTGTAAGTTAGTCAGATGTGTGTTTTAAATGTAATTTTTATATTGCTGTACTCGTTTTCTTAAGCTATTAGACAATTGGTTTAGTAGTTGTTTGTTAGTAGGACAGCGAGATCTTTCCCATTGGTTCAGTGCATGTCGCTATTCAATAACAAGGGACCTTATGTCGGGTGGTAAGTATTGTTTATGTCTGAGTGTCTCATGCCTGTGAGATGATTGACAAGCGGCTATTTGTACAGTAGTTTAGCGTTGTCAATGTCATCTGCAGTTTTCAAGCTTGTATTAAGGTTAATTTTGTCATCTATGATACGATGCAATTCACTAATCATTATGGGTCCAGGAGTTAGCGTCGGTATATGATTTGTAGTGAGTAACTGTCTTGAGAGTGATATAACAATTGGAGAATGGTCAGATGCAAGATCGTTATCAACAGAAAAGTTATGATGTAGAGTGCTTAGATTAGAAGTGATAAAGAAGTCAAGTAGTTCTGGTTTTTGCTTTGTGTCTGTTGTCCAATAAGGTTGCCTGTTATTGAGTTCTATAGAGGGTGGAGGTGTTTAGTGGACACAGGGAGTTCTTGTACATTAGTGGGTAAGGACAAGTTAAAGATATTGTTTAATGGTAAGATCGTCAGAGCCCCAGGACTTGATGGGATAGACGCCATGATCCTGAGGGAAAGCGCCCCCTCATTTAGGATGAACTGCTAGGTATCCTCAATGAGTGTCTGGACCAGGGGTACTTCCCGAAAAAGTGGAGGATCGTGGATTTGAGACTCTTCTACAAGGGTGGAGGCAAGGATAAGGAGACGCCTCAGGCATACAGGTCAATATGCCTCCTCCCGGTCGTCAGTAAATTCCTGGAGAGCCTCATCGTTAACAGCCTAAGGCCAGTCCTCAATGCAGCCAGTCATCCACGGCAGTTCGGGTCGACCCGTGGCAACAGATGCGCTGCTGAGAGTGTGCAGGGACGTGGAAGAGAGGGCGGAGAAGTACGTCTTGCTCGTACTGTTCGACATATCCTCCGCCTTCGACAGCGTATGGTGGCCCTGCGTACTACAGTGGTTGCAAGAGTTCAACACCCCCAGCAATCTGTACTCCCTCGTAAGTAGCTACCTCAGTGACAGGAGCGTCAGGGTAAGGGGTAGCTACTACGAGGTCGAGAGAAGAATAGAGAAAGGTTGCCCACAAGGGTCGGTCAATCCTTGTTTTCGACCAGATGCTGGGGGAGCTAGAAGATGGAGGGTTCGTTGCCTAGGCCTACGTTGACGACCTGGCAATCCTAGTCCTCCGATAACAGCCGAGCCAGAGTGAAGACTCAAGCGGAGAGGTGCGCCAGTCTCGTAGCGGAACGGTGCGTGAGGAGAAAGGTGAGTATGGCCTCAGCTAAGACCCAGGCTCCTGAGAGGCTCTACCGACAGGGCTCACCCTATCATACTGGATATCCAGGGAGAGAGGGTGAGACTGGGTGACGTACCTGGGCTTTAAGTTCAGAAGAAGCTTCGACGACACCCCTCACCTAGCATACCTGAAAGATAGGGTGACGCTGTCATTTAATGGACTAGGAAGAATAGGGGGTGCATTTTGGGGCCTCAGGTACCCAGCAACTATGACCATTTACAAAGGCGTGGTCTTGGGTATCCTGAGGTATGCATCCTCTGCGTGGAGCCGTAACCTCACGCAGCAGCAGAAGAGGAGGCTGGCGACCATCCAGAGACTGGCTATGCTAAGAGTCTCTATGGCCTATAGGACGATTGTTACCACCCCAACAGATGGAGGATTCCATTGACGGGTGGAACGGACGGTGGGTGGGAAGCCAGAAGGACTCCACCGTGAGGAAGTTCTTCCCCACCGTCCAGTCGAGACTTTCTGCGACATGGGTCCTCCCGGACTACTGGGTCTCGCAGATCATTACAGGACACGGCGGGTTCCCGTCGACCCTCGGTGTCCCGCTTGTGGGGTCCCTGAGACGGCGGAGCACCACGTGCTCGCCTGCACCGCGATGGAAGGACACCGTGCCAGTTTGAATAGGAAAACCGGGATCTTCGCCCTCGCCGACGATGACTTCCCCCGGTTGATGGAAAAGGAGAACTATCCATTTTTCAGGGAGTTCATCTACGGATGGAAGGATGATGTCGGGCCAGCACATTTCACCATTAGTAGGGTCCGGCCCCTCGGCGAGCCACCAGAAGAGGAGCCACCACAGGAGTAGAGAGAAGGAGAGGACTGGCCGGATGACCGGACGGATGCGGCGGACCAGGAGGGTTGGACGGGATCCGGACGGATGCAGACCGGCCAGGAGGCGATAAGGTGCTGCCCCAACAGTAAGGTGCACATCCGTGCACCGGGCAGCACCACAGAAATTTTAATTTATTGTACCGTAATAATTATAAGGAAACACCCCCTAGAAGATGTAATTTTTACAAGCGTGGTAAGTAATGTGATGAGGGGATTTACATTACAAGAATGATTTAAAATCATTTAAGAATGAATTGAGGTGAGATGTCAGTTGGCCTCTGACTTTCATAGAGTGCTGTGGTACTGTGTTGAATAGTGAAACAATTAGTATATTTCTTTTGAATTTTTTTTGTATTTATATTATTTTGTTTTTATTAATTAACATTGTTAATTAATGAAAACGGGGAATGTAGTTAACTTGCCAGGTGCATCTAACCCACACCAACTCACTTCTGCTACTGAAGAATTTTTAAATGAAGAAAATATAAATTCAAAGAAGCGAAATTACGAGGGTTTACCACTAAACCAATCACCAATTAAAAAGATGGGTTGATTCCACCAGGAAATTGCTCCGATTTCGGTGAGTAACAGATTTCAAATACTAACTGAGACTGAACTTTCATCTAATAATCCGGTTGCTTCAGACCAGACTTCCTTCTAACAAAGAAAAAATTACTACTGATAATTCTTCAAAAATTCCCCCAATTTTTCTCGACAAAGCTAATAATTATTAACTCCTATTGAATGATTTAAAAGGATTATGTTTAGGACCATTTAATCAATAACAGATATTGGTAGCATTTTTTTCTTCTTATTAGGATTAAATAGGACTTTATAGATCCAAATATTTAGGGTTATTAAAAATATATTTTGCTTTCAAATTAAGCAACAATAATTTCCATCATTTGCTATATTAATATCACGATTTGAAAAAAATTAACTAATACACACACTGGTGTGCGGCTCAGGATATACAGTTCCAGCAATACTGAACGGTAGTGGGGGTCCGTAACAGGCACCAACGTAACAAGTATTTTTCAAGTGAAGTTGAAAATACATTTTTCTATATTTAAGAAACGATTCTTCTTATATTCTTCTTCTGGGTTGGACCGTGTCATGTCGGTGCTATTAACCAAGCTTTCGCTCATCGTGTTGTGAACTTCTTCAGGGCTAATTACTTATATAATAATAATAATAATAACGGACCACACTGTGCATCATAATAGGCCAGATATCCTCCTTATAAAGTCGAGTGAGAGGAAAGCAAGTATAATTGATATTGCGATCCCTAACGACAATAATGTGAACTCAACTATTGGAGAGAAACATCGGAAGTATCAGGAACTTGCGGCTGAGCTAAAAGAGCTATACGATATGGAAAGGGTGGTGGTAACACCTATTGTAATCTCCACGTTCCTAAATCCACGGTGGAGGGTATTGAGAAGCTGGGAATTCCGGTCGAGGTTTTAAAGGAGGCTCAACAGGCAGTTCTCCTAGACACAGCCATGATCGTTAGAAAATTTCTGAATATTTAGAGATGGAAAATATAAAAACCAAAAATAATAACTGCAGATGGTTGGACTTGTCCCCCATCTCTGTTTTGAACCCGCAAATGCGAGAAGAAAATATAGACCATAATAATAATAATTGTGGGGTCCCTGAGACGGCGGAGCACGTCGTGCTCGCCTGCACCGCGATGGAAGGACACCGTGCCAGGTTGTCTAGGAAAACCGAGATCTTCGCCCTCGCCGACGATGACTTCCCCCGGTTGATGGAAAAGGAGAACTATCCCTTTTTCAGGGAGTTAATCTACGGATGGAAGGAAGAGGTCGAGCCTGCACATTTCACCATTAGTAGGGTCCGGCCCCACGCCGAGCCACCAGAAGAGGAGCCACCGCAGGAGGAGAGAGAAGGAGAGGACTGGCCGGATGACCAGACGGATGCGGCGGACCAGGAGGGCTGGACGGTATCCGGACGGATGCAGACCGGCCAGGAGGCCTGAAGGTCCTGCCCCAACAGTAAGGTACATATCCGTGCATCGGGCCTGCACATTTCACCATTAGTAGGGTCCGGCCCCTCGGCGAGCCACCAGAAGAGGAGCCACCGCAGGAGCCATCCATATTACTACCACTTTCACTATAAAACAATGATCACTACAAACTACAAAAACAAAACAAAACTTTTTCCTTTTTATAGACTCTTCACAATTCTAGACCAACAGTCTCTGTCCCTGGCCACTTTCATCCAGTTAGTTCCCACTCTTCGGGTAATTTCATCCCTCCACCTCATATACTGGCTTCCCTGCTTCTCGTTTGGCCGATCGGAGTCCACTCGGTGCTGATTTTCGGCCATATCTCGTCCTTGACTCTGGCTAGATATATCATTCAGATCATTGACCATTTTGAGCAAGTCAGTTTTGCAAGGAGCTATTAAACATATGTCGTCTGCAAATCTTAAATTGTTCAAGCACCTGCCATTCATTTGAATGCCTCTTCCTACCCATTCGAATTCCTTAAAGAGTTTATTATTGAGGCAATTGAAGAGAATCGGTGATAGGGGACATCCTTGTTTCACTCCTTTTTTAATGTTGTACTTTTTTCAATCTATATCAAAAGCTACAAAAGCCTTCCCTTTTCTGTATATTTCTTTAATTATTTCTATATATTGAATATCTATTATTGCTTCTGCTAAAGCTTCCCATATATACTGCTGATTGATAGAGTCAAATGCTTTCATGAAATCGATAAAGTAAATATGCAGCGGTATGTTGTATTCAGTGGATTTTTCAATAATTTGATTGATGCATTGTAGGTTGTCTATTGTACTGAATAATGGGCGGAAACCGGCTTGCTCTATGTCATGATATTCATAGATCTTATTAATGATCCTATTTTTTATGATGCTACAAAATATTTTATATGTGGTTTGGGTCAGTGAGATAGGTTGGTAGTTTTCTATTAATGCCTCATATCCAGTTACATCTTTTCAAATTACGTTATTATAGTTGTTTTGTTATTTTTTTCTTTCATTAGCTGTTTGTTGTTTTGTTTTTCATAAAGTGTGTATTGTTACGGGCGCCCAGTTTTTAATAACACATTTTGATTCATATCATATCATATATTCATATTTGATATTTTTTTATTTCAATTATTTTGTATTTTATATTAGTTTAATTTCAATTAAAATAAATTATCTGTAAAAATACTTCAATATAATATTTTACATTTGGATATAAGAGTGAATTAATAAAAAACTGCTGTGGAACTTGGAAGAAACCCGCCTGAAGAGTGACTGTATGCATTTAAATTATCTTTAATACCACCTTTATTTTATTTGATTTAATGGTCTTGTGGTTCTGTAAATTAGTATTCAACTATATAAAGATTCTGTAACATCTATATGCAACATTTAAAGAATTAATATACATGTCCTTTACTGTAAATAATTCCTGGATGTTAAGATAATAAAATAGTTTAATGCATAATTATTTTCATATTAAAATTACATAGATATATAATTTTGCATAGCTATAATTTTTTTTTTATTGTGTTGCTGGCAAAGTAAGGACCGCACATATATCATTTCTAGGTTCCTTTCCTTTCAGCCCATATCTTTTCTTCCTCTGCTCCTACCATCTATGGTGGTTTACAGATATGGTTGATGACAGAATATTTTTACAAAGATAAAAATACTTTTTTGGATAATATGAGAGGTCAACTCAAATTCTACGAGGTCAGAAAAATAAAATAGTAAAATAAAAGCTGAGTTTGATGGTGAAATCTGGATACCTTCAAAATATAAAATTAAAATCTTATGTTATATATGCTTAATTACTTTATATAAACTTGTTTACTATATTTTACATAAACATTTATATAAAGTAAATGGGCAAAAATATAGTGGATGATCAATAAAAAAAATTTTTTTTTAAACCAGCCCCATTTATTCTGGCAATGTCTTTCTAAAAATCATATAAATTACAACACCTCATAAGAAATCAACGGGTAGTGCATATAAAATAAAAATATATATGTATATTATATACAATATAGTAACTACAATAGAATTTCTAAAGCAACATTTTAGTAAAACTCATTTCTTAAAAAAAAAAAAAGTAATAATAAAAATAATCATAACACAACAGTTGGCATGAAGCCATAATATTTTCACTAAGTACGATACAATAATAAATATCGAATATCTTAAAGCCTTTTCCTCTTATTTAAAAACTAAATAAAACAAGGATAATATAAATAATTACAACAAAAGAAACATAATGTGTTCTCAGATATATATTTTCCTTATTAGGCCTGCCCTGGTAAACCAACATTTAAAAGAATTTTGTGCTTATTATTTAATGCCAAGTGTATCACACCAAACTATTGCACTTGTTTGATTGTGTTGCTAGCGTGTGTATTGTTGCAATGTGACAAGTGAGAAGCTGTTTCAAATAATTAAAAACTATCTGCATTTACTGCTATTGTTGCAGGTCATACAATTCTTTTAAACAATTTTCCATCTCATCAGTAACCAACCATTGGAAACAAACAATTTAACTAATATGAATAATGGCACATTAAGGTTAATGGCTACTGAGAGATACCGATGGTAAAGACAATGTCTATGACTAGCCATTTTCTATTAAAATAATTTCAACACAGACCTCCTGAGGAAATAAATTGTTATGATTATTAAAATAAAACTTATATTTGAAGTGACTAAAATCCAAACTAATGATATTTAAAACTAGAGATAGTTTTAAATTGAAAATATTTTGATAAAATCAAAAATATTTAAGTTTCCATTAAAACGATTGGGTCCCCTTATACTGCTTGAATATTGACAAATAAAAAACTTGTGAAAATAAGTTTAAATGCATTAATTATTCAAAACCCAAATAACTTCTATCTTTGAAAAACTAAATCTTTCAAATTAATAACAATAATTGCTACATGATTCAGATCGATTTTTAAGTTATTTATCTGGTAGTATATATTCTGTTTTTTATTGTGTAGTTAAAAATCGTCTTGTTTTAAGATTTTCAACTATTCCAAAAAACCTAAATAAGTGAAAAGGACTAGTCTTAGGAACATTTTATGAGAAATATACATCCTTTCCAACACTGGAAAAAATCAACATGACAGTAAAGTACAGTACAGTAAATGCAGTAATTTTTACCCAACTGTGAGACAAAACAACACAAATAAATATCAAAATTAAAATATACATTCTTTAAATTAAAAATTAAATGATTTTGAATGGAACTACAGACGAACAAGAAATAAAACAATAAATATAATTATAAAACATAAAAATGAAATTAAAACTATTTTCCATAAAAAGATATGATTACAGATAGTATCCCTAGAACTACAGTATACAATCAGGCTCGCCAACTGTTGAGCCAGAAGGCAGTGGAATCTCTAGTACTAGACTGCACTTTTCTAAACATAATGCTAGTACGTCAGTTAAAGGCATTCTGCTTTATAAAGCGACAAACTTCGAGCATCATATAGAATAGTACAAGAAAATAATTTGTGCTTTCAAAGCAAAGTATAGACATACTATCTAATTTGTACGCTCGTTCAATTTAACCCACTCCTAGTACAGTCAAAATAGGTCTTTTTTTTTCTTTTTTATTTTTTTTTATTTTAATTCACATGCTACACTTTACTTAAAAACCTAGTACAAAATTTTATTTTAAATTAACAATAAATAAACTTATAAAATTAGTACTGAAAAATTGTAAAAAACGTGATTATCAAGAGTGCTCTCAATCTGCAATTTGATTATTTATTTATTTATTAATATCTTACGTATCCTAATATGGAATCACAACCCTTATCAGTTACATTAAAGATTAGTAGTAAATAGTAAACAAAGAGTATTACATTCATATTCTTCAGTTTCATAATATTTCAAGGAAAATATCAAGTGGAATGTAATGATGAAGAAGAAGATAAAGAATAACAACAGCAAATAAAGAAGAAAATTGAAATGCACATCAATAATAAGAAAATTACACACTCATGTAAAAAGTTGAACACTGTTAAGTTTATAGACATGAGTTACTGTCTGGAGATCAATTTATTTTAAAAGTTAATATTTTCAATAAAGTATATATAAATAATTTTAAAAACTGTTTCCAAATGACTTTAAAAAATTTAGGAGTGACATCGATTGAAAACTTGTGAAGAATAGAACACTTATTTAAAAAGAGAATATTTGATTGGACGCCTCAGAGCGATATAGACTAACAATAAATCACACCTATAAGTCTTTAGTATATTATTAAAGAGTATTATCAAAGAGGTTTTGATTGTATAACTCTTTTGTGTCTTATTGCATGGGTTTCGTGCAGTTTGGCACATATAACAATACAAAAGAATAATTTATAAAAGAGTGGAACATTTGAAAGCAGTAGACTGGGATAGTCCACATTAACTAACTGTGAAAAATATCACAGTGATTGTGCACCCCGTCATTACGGGTGACAACACCTTTGTGTTTTATTACAGAACATATCATACAGTAGGGGAAGCAAACGACACCATACATCAACAAGTGATATCCTTAAACACTCTTAAATACAGAAACATAAAAAGTAAATATAGAATTTTGTACCTAAGATATATCACTAATGATTTTCCCAGCCTTTGGGAAAAATGAAAATTAGCTAATATAAGTACCTTTTATTTTAAGTACTTGATAAAGCCATCACACTATGATTGTACACGAATTCACACTATGTGTCAATAAGGAATGCTTTCATGCCTTTACAGCATATTATCACAATAAACACTCATAAAGATATAAATGTATACATATCTACATTAAATATGTAGATATATACAAATTAATAGATAGATAGGAAGTTTTAGTGGAGCACCGTTCAGTCAAGAGAGGAGGAGGAAAGTTAGGGATAAAAAAGATTCCCAG
This sequence comes from Troilus luridus, assembly GCA_964056705.1. NCBI lineage: Eukaryota > Metazoa > Arthropoda > Insecta > Hemiptera > Pentatomidae > Troilus > Troilus luridus. The sequence goes on along the minus strand of OZ057413.1, from coordinate 76,515,791 downwards.
ACAATTTGAAATTGATTCTAACACAACAATCACAACTAAATATAACTTAAAAAAGATTAAATAACAATATTTAAATTAATAATTCAAGATATAAAGCCTGGATCACAACCTGTTTGTGAGCATCAAATGCGGAACAGCTAGGAATGCAAAAGACCTATTGTGTATAACAAAAAGGAACAATATGCGGATTGCTATCTCAGCATATGTAGTACTTGATATATATTTTAAAAAAACAAATTTATTTATGGAATACATACTGGCAATCAATTGTAATTATATTTTAGCTGTTTAACAAAGTTAAAATGATATACAAAAAGTACATTCTTTCAAAGGGAATTCGTTAATGATATGTTAACAAAGTTTAACAGTCCTAGCTATTACAGATAAAAATAACAAAACCAAAAAATATACTTTCCCATTCAGGGCTCCACGGGCAAAGGTATTCTGAACACATTGTGTGATAAATTCACAATTTACATATATATATTTTTTTGTTTTTTTTATATTATTGAGATTTTTTTAAATAAGGATATTTCTTTTCTTGCTTTCTTTATTTATTTTTTTGTTAGATATGGATGGGTTGGTCAATTGCCTTAAAAAGAGCCCTTAGTTATTTAGTTTTAAAGTCATACATTTTTCTTTTACTTAATAGAATTAAATTAAAATATAATATTTCATACAATATATAACTTATATAATATTTATAATATAAATATGTAACAACAACAAAATAATAACATTTTTGTTCCTAGTTTGCATTTAAAATACAATAGTATTTACAAAATACTCTTTGAGGAAGTCAAAGGGTACAATTAAATTTGTTTGCTTTGCAAATAACTAAATGTTTTTTGTTACTGGTAGATAATAATGATATGTATCTAGAGAAAACCAAAGAGGCGCCTCGAGTTTGGCTCCCCCGTTGAGCAAGAAGAGTGAAGGATAGGAGAAACACTGACTTTAGCTAGAACTCCAGCATTCAGTCCTGAAAATATTTCCAACGTCATTTAATTAACATCACAAGTTATATATATATATCTGTACCTCGGAGGGAAACAACACTATGTCCATTTTCATAACTTTACAGGAGAGGAGTTTTAAACTTTTTTTCAACAAAAAGTGTTATTGGCACAGCTATTTATTGAGATGTTGAAAAAAATGGACATAGTGTTGTATCCCTCCGAGGTACAGATATATATATATATATATATATATATATATATATATATATATATATATATATAATTTTTTTAAATTAGGAATTATTCTAATATCAGATAGATTCAGCCTGCAATTTGTTAAGAAAAATATATAGGAAAAACAAGAAAAAATAGTAATAATCATGAAATCATTTGAAATACCAAATGTGGCATCAGTAAGTTATTGTGTTACAGCTGTACACTATTATATGCTACACTCCTCAGAAATAAAATTCACCCTTATCACTCACTATATTTGAAAAACACATAAAGCAGAAAATGATTTTATTCTTGTTCTAAAAATATCCTATCTTACAGAATAACCAATCTGATTCTTATAATTCTCTTTGTTCAACGAATAATTATCATTGGGCATTTTTAAGTCCAATAATATTTGATAAAATTATAACAAGAAGCAAGTATTGAAGGAGAAAAGAAGCCGGAATGAAGCAAGAATCAAGGCTACATGAGCCTTTTAGATGTTTACATGAACTCACCAAAAAAAAGTTTTGAATTATACTAACTAGTTTTTTAAATATTTAAATATAGACGTAATTCAAAATCTCTACAACAGGTTTCTCAATATCTCTACTTTATTTGGTATGGGTCCAAGTAACCCTTTGGAATCAAAATAAGCCCAAACTACAGCATATTAAATTATTCATCATAAACATACATTCATTGTAGATCTTCTTCACATTTTGGTATGTCGAAGATCTCAGCAAAGAGTGGCGGTAGCCGAAGCTTGTCCCAGTTTAGCCTAAACCAATCCAGCATAAGGGCATGTTTTGCACCCAACACCCGAAGTTCAGGCAACTTCGCCAACACACTCCCAGTTTCCAGTCCGCTACGGCTGGTCTAAAAAAACAAAATTTCCGTTCCTATATTAAATGTTGTAGATAGTAATTTAGTAAATTTATTGTACATTATCAGATTGTGGAATAAGCTAACATTTATATGTTATAGAATAACATTAAAATGTAATGTAAGACCAAATATGCCTACAAACCAAAATGCATGATTATGAAAAGGCAAGGCAAACAATAATGGCAGTAATTATACTATTTTCAGTAATTTGATTTATACCATTAATCATAGTATTTCATTTAATTAGACAAAATATCATGAGTGGAGAGTCATTCATGGAATGATATTATTTGTCAAAATTAAATTTACTGTAACGTTTCTTTTTACTTAGGATGTATTTATATATCTATTATTTATTCTTTAATTCCTCCAACCATAGTCTAAATATAAATCCCATATAAGCCTAACAAGATAGAAGAGGAGGCTTATACATCCCATGAGCCTTCAGTAGCTCTTGTAAAAAAAAAAAATATTTCACTGAAATCAGTTATTCCTTTCAAAAATTAAAATCTGTGATACCACTTTTTACAAAAAATTGAGAGTAGCAAAATGGCTCAGGTAAAGATACTTTATTGCTTTGTATGATACAGCTCGAGAACCTGTTCAGTTACAGTCATTTTTTTTTACAAATATTCATAGATTTATTTTTGTTTTTAAAGAAAAAATGCTATTATTGAAACATGACCCAACAATCCCTGTTCATAGTTACTGAAATTGATAATTCACGAGGCTTTTTATTTTATGGAAAAATATTTCTGGCTTGTAGTGGTTATAACAAATATTTTGAAAAAAATAGTAACAAGTTACAGTATTTCAAAATACTTTAAATTTTTTACCACAATGGGAGCATTCAGTCTCTTTGGATAATTTTCATCTAGCTTACTTCTTTAGTCCTATAATATCAAGCCAAACCAATAGACTCAAAAGGAGATCAACCAGAAACTTATTGTGACGGAATTATAATTGAGGTTCCAATATAGAGACTTGAACCGTGCCCACAGTTCTTTCAAACAAAGCTCATTTTTTTAATAATTTTACATTTATTCCAGAAATATGGTAAATTTTTCATTTTTATTTATTCCCCATTTTTTATTAGTTTAGTTTATTTCATAGATAGTATAAATTATGTAAATTTCATACTTTCTATAAAGTCAAAATATTTTTTTTTTAACTTTGAAATTTCAACTTCAACAATCGTAAAAGCACTTAATGAATACTGATAATGTCCTATAATGCAATTTTCTATAAAATCTATTGAATGTATACAGTAATTATTTTCATGTACCTTGAAGTTAAAACTTGGTTATACCTGTAGCTTAAGTGCTTCAATGAGTTTGTCTCGATGGCGTTCAATGGCTTTTACATCACTGATGCCAGGACGATCACTTGATAGCAAGACAAGGGCACTGAAAAGCCCAAGTTCGGTGTCACCAAGCAACAGAGAGTTGAAGGAACTTGTAAAGTGAAACAGAGAAGTGACAAAGTCTGCCTACAAAATTCCATCATTAACATTAAAATTTACTAGAAAAAAAAAATATATTAATACTATATAGAATATATTATCATCTATATTTGTGCACTTAGGATTAGAGTAGGAAAGATTCATTCTAGAAGAATGATAATAAACAAACTAGACAGCATTGTGTCATAAAAATAGTATCAACCACTGACCAGACATTGAATATGTTAAAATATAGGAATCATAAATTTACTTCCTCTTATTTCATCCCTCCCTCCTGTTCCCATAAAAAACAAACAAATGTGTTAAGCTGTACCACTACAACCCATGAAGGGTATTGGGTTCAGTAGATGGTAGAGACTGTACCATTTCTTGGACAACAGTTGTGCAGGAAGGTGATTGCCTAGATCATGCTCGACCACCAGATTTTCCTACTTTATTGGGTACTCACTTAATAGTGGCTGGATGAGCCCCAGGAGGGTCCTAGATCCCATAGGATCCATCTCTGGCCGCTAAGAGATTAAAAAAAATTCTGCCACCTAGAGTGATCTGAACCCAGGACATTCAGTATACCAACTCAAACAAACACATTTAAAATTCAATGTTGTCTTCAGTGGTTCCAGAATTAAATTATTAAAATAAAAAAGTGCAATAATTATTATTTACATCATAAATTAGCTCCATTTGCTGCCTTGTGATAAATGTCCCATCAGCGAAGGTGAAGGTAGAATCGGTGCTGAGTCGGGAAACATGAGACAGCCAAAGCTCAAAAAATCCAATCTTGATTAAGATCAATTGATCATCTTGTCCCAGTTCACAGAAACCTTTAAGCAGATAAAAAATATTACATATATACAATTTCATTACTTTTCTTATCTGAAATTCAAATTATTTTGTTAAGACAGATATAATTATTAAATATTTCAATAAGGAAACAGTAAATGAACATCATTAATGGTGCTAAATTTTTGGTCCAGTTTTGGTGTATGGAGAGTGGAGGCGCCGGCCCAACAACGAACTGAGACTACTTTATAAGGAGCTGGATGTGGTACAGTTTATAAAGTTAGCAACACTGAGTTGGGCCGGACATGTGATTAGGATGGGGCAGGATGAAATCCCAGCCAAAGTTCTCAGGGAGCGAATGTATGGTGTGAGAAAAGCAGGCCGACCACGACTTCTGTGGGAGGACTGCGTAGCTTCGGATGCCCGGACCATATTGAATATCCGCAATTGGAGGGTAGCAGCACTGGATAGAGAAAACTGGCGGTCGATGGTGGAGCAGGCCAAGACTCGAATACAAGGGTCGTAGAGCCAAATAATATAATGGTTCTAAATAACCACAGGCACTTCCCTCTTTATAGAAATTTTATAGGTGCGTAGTAAGGTCCATAAGTTTCCGGCCTGTCCTGCTTCCCCTCCTTCAAACATGGCAGGGCCTGCAGGCCTATGCAAGTCCATGCCTGCTCAGTCCATACCCATCGCCCACACTTCCTCAGTCCTGTCAGTCAGTGTCCAGCTCGTATTCTACAGTGAAAGAATGGGCAAAATTATTCAAGTTTAAGGGAGAGAACGTTCCCGGTCGCCCATTGGAATCTGTCACTTCTGAAGCAATCCAACTTGAAAACCAAGGAAATAGCACCGAGGTTGGGGCTTTCAAAAACAAGTGTTTTGAGGATGATCACAGAACATTTGCATATCAACAAGGTTAGTGCAAGATGGGTTCCAAAAATTCTTTTCCATTTCCAAGGCCGCTGTGAAGGACTGTGGATTCCAAAAAATCTCTCATCCACCCTACAGCCCAGACTTGGCCCCTAGCGACTTTAACACCGACGAAGAGCTCCAAGCAGCAGTGGAAGAACATTTTTATAACAAAGAAGAAAATTATTTTTTTCATGGTATACAGATGTTCCCAAAGCGTTGTATTAAGTGTGTTGAACTTAGAGGAGAATATATTGATAAACAGTAAAACCAGTTTTTTTCTTTCACCTTACCTTCTATCCCAGGCCAGAGACTTTTGGACCTTACTACGTATTTATTCAAATTAAATGTTCAAAAATTCAAATTGAAAAAAAATCTCTGTTTATCTACAGATATACTTAATTTCTTTTAATATAGGTTACGTATTGAAATAGTTTACTGATTACTTTTAAATTATGGTAAGTGATGTAATTCCATAAAATTATGATCAAAGAAGTAAATATATCTATATGTAAATGTTTCATTCTGAGAGGAATTCAGCTCCTCAAACATTTTTAAGACTCCTAATTCAGGATTAGGTAATTGCAACAAGGTCTTACTGGCAGTATGCCTTAAAGCAACAGAACGTAACAGACATGTGTAGTTTCTATGCCAGCACTTATGAGTAAATTCAGGGCAGAAACGAGCAAAGTATGATAACATCGCTAATGCTATCACTAAGCGGAAAAAATATTGAATCATTGAACATTTGATTGTGAATACAGTCCTAAGAACCTTATATCAAAACACTTCATAATCCACTCCAGACCTAACATTGTGTTCTTGTTAATTGATGAAGATATAGATGAAGCAAAGATAATAGATATTGCTATGTCGAGAAGTAGAAACAATAATTTAGTAAGTGTAGCGAAAATTCAGCAATGTCTGGCTCTAAGATCTTAGTTAAAAGATCTGTACAGACTGGGTAGAGAACTTCTGATGGCTTTTATGATCTATAGTAACAGTCAAACCCCAGCCTCAATTGTGAAACCCACTGAATGGATGGGCCTTTTGACAATGACTACAACTGATGCCTAGAAAGTTGTGTTGTTGAAAATTGCAAGAATTGTAAATAGCTCTGTAAATATTAACATTCTCACCAAAAATTGTTTGTGTTTATTGTTTCCTTTTACAGGCAAAGCTCATACTGTTATTTTGAAAGTTGTTATAATAAAATCTACAATTAGGATTCTAATATTTATATTGGTGTACCTGGCACCCTCTTCGCGAACTCGACAACCCTCTGGACGCTGGGTGTCACATGGGATGCAAACTGCTGCCAGAGCCATATCCTCTGCGACTCGAGATTTTCAACAGTAGAGGATGCCACTTCGGGGCCATTGCTCGATGGGGATGGCTGAAAAATTAAGGTTATTCATTAGACATTTATTATAAAAAGAAAAAAAACACATAAATTTATGTCAATATATCTTTAATAACTTGCATTAAAATAAAATGAAGGTCATTCTTTTGCAGTGTCAAAGTACAAACAAAACTAGTGAAAAATAAAAAATAATGTGTAAAAAATACTCCTAAGTTTCACTAAATAATATATTTTATAAAATATTTTTTTAATTTAATTCAATGATATTTACAACTATAATGGTATTATATCAAGTAAATGTGCAAAATGTAGAATATGACATGAAAACACTTGTGGAGAAACTACCCATCGGTAGCACTCCAATAAAGTTCTATAGTAGATGATCTTGAGGCCATCTTCTTTTGTATAAAATATAAAATATATTTATGTAAAGAAAAAAAAAAAGTTGGTAAGAGAACAGTATTTCAATGGAATGGAATAAGTGAGTATATATATAATTAAATAATCAAATTAAATATTAAGTCATTAAATAAAAAAAGCAAACTAGACCCTGAGAATTATTAATACTCCTAAACCAGTTAGTCCAGGATCCATGGTCAATTTTTGGACTTGATTAGTATCAAGCTGAATCTTCGTGAATAGCTTCGTTTCGATGAGACACCCAAAAATTTCCTGTACGAAAATTCTCAATTGTGGTAGCTAAAAGAGGTAGCAAGGATAAAATTGGTCGATTTGATGATTCTCAAAAATTTATTACTAACTAGGTTTTTTTTTTGTTAAATCTCGAGATAATTAACTAAATTATTTGAAAAAATAATTGTCCTACACAATGTATGGTTTGATCAAAGAATCCCTTCCTTCCAATAAGTAACTATAATGAAGTAAAAAAAGAAGAAGTAAAAAAAAATCAGCTGGTTAGTAATCATTTTTGATGACCTCGTTATCGATAGATATTGGAAGGAGGGGACTCTTTGATCAAACCATGCATTTTGTAGGACAAATAATTTAGATAATTATCTTGATTTAACAAAAAAAAACCCAGTTAGTAATAAATTTTTGAGAATCATCAAATCGACATATTTTATCCTTGCTACCTCTTTTAGCTACCACAATTGAGAATTTTTGCACAGGAAATTGTTGGGCGTTTAATCGAAACAAAGCTATTCATGAAGATTCAGCTTGATACTAATCAAGTGCAAAAATGGACCATGGATCTTGGACTAAGTCTGATACTTCCACATAAACATAAGCTATCTTTCTTTTGACTCTTTTCCATTTCCATTTTTCCCAATAAAACCTAAAATTTCCCTAAAAGAAAGACATTTACATGTTACATAATTTACATACTTTATATTTCATAGTTAGTTGATCTACTGATCCATCACCATCCAAAACAGAAATTACATATTTTAGTCAATTATTTTTGGCTGGGAGGTGATCTTACTTTATTATTTTTATACATAGTTATATATTTTCATTACTTACAGGTGATTGGATGGGTTTGCGGACTATGGACCTGGTTGCCTCCTCGGTGTAATCACAGTTGGAGACATGGGCTTGGGCCACGGATAAGATGAGCTCGTAGGCCGGGCAGCTTTCGGGATCTGGTGGTGTGGCAGAGGAGTCGCTGGTAGAAACCCTCTCCTCCCCGCTACGCTCCCTCGACCTTTTCGGAACCCTTCCGTAACGTACAGCTGCTCAACAGATTACATTATACACATATGGATTCCATACATTCTACGTTATTATTTGTCAATATTTTTATCATTATTGTAATAAAATATAAGATAAAAGCCTTCATGTTAAAATACTGTATTCATGAAGCGGTTGAAGAATAAATATGTTTTCAAATAGTGTGGACAGGATTATAGTAAATGCAAAACAGCTTATTCAAAAATGTAATTTGTTAAACTTTACATGATATACAAAAGCCTAGATAAGCCAAGGATTTTATTTTAGTCGGTGTCGATACAAAAACTGTTGAATTAGTTTCACATTAGCAGAAGATTGAAAGATTGAAAAAAAGTTAGATCTCCAAATAGAAACAAAATGTATGCCCAGAAGGAAAAACAATGAGAGACATAGATAGCTTTTTAGAACAAAACTTATTCCCCAATCCTTGTAATTAATTGCTCATACAAATTAATCAAGATGTTCAATTATAAAAAGATATACCAAAAATATCTATCATAATCTCATTAAATTTCAACAGGTTTAGATTAAATTAACCATAAGATCGTTCTTTCCCAATCTCTTATTCTGCTACTATTCACTATCTTTTTAATAACATTCACCATTCACATTACTGCTTCAATGCTGATGACTACTAAATTAAGTAATTTTTCCATTCTATTGAAGTGTTTTAGGGGCAATCAAAAAGTTACAAGACTTGAAGATGATTAAATCATTGTGGTTAAAAATTAATTGAGACTTAAAGTTGAAAAAAATTGAGGCCATTCGCGTCTTATCCAAATAATACCTTTATCCCTTGCTTAACCTCAATTAAAACCTTGATATCACATTCGATCAGGAATCCTCCTGGAATAACCATACTTCCCAGATCTTATAAACACTCTAGTCCTCAGTCTACTTATTTTTCCTTTCCCTCACTTGACTATTGTATTGTTACTAGGTATGAGGAGGGTTTTCTACTTAGAAAGGTATGAGATTGAAGAGACTCATGAACTTAATTTTATTTTATAAGAAGTGGCTCCTTTCTACCAACAGGTTGCAATATCTTTCTTTGATTCCTAAGAATTAAAACCCTTCTAAAATCATGAACTCCTTGCAGTACCTCCTTCATTTAATCCTTAAACACAATACCTTATCCCAGTGATATTCATATTTCGTTCCATAAAACTAATTTTCTTGGCTGTCACTGTATTGATCAGGATAGATATACTAACTGTGTAGCCGATCCAATATTAATAATAGCAGTGCCAGGCTGATCAGTTAAATAAATATCTTACAATTGTTTGATTATTTGCATCGAAAACACTAATAATTTAGAAATTAGTTATTATTTGGTAACCATTTTCTTGGCTGTCACTGTATTGATCAGGATAGATATACTAACTGTGTAGCCGATCCAATATTAATAATAGCAGTGCCAGGCTGATTAGTTAAATAAATATCTTACAATTGTTTGATTATTTGCATCGAAAACACTAATAATTTAGAAATTAGTTATTATTTGGTAACCATTTTCTCAACAATTACATTTATTTAGTGGTGGCGGTTAACTAATATTTTAATCATGAAAAATAAATTGTCATTGGATATAGAAAACTATTCAGTTTAATGCCTGATTTTTGAATGACAATTCATATTTTCTTTACTAGTTTAATTTTGATCCTTAGAACCAGACTAAAGGATGCCTGCTAGGTAAAGTTCTTTAAAAAAGTTCAGTTTTGGCAGTTGAGTGTGATCTCAATCCAAATATCTACCATATACACAGAGAATACAGAATAGGTTTCTACAACACCTTCCATAAGTTGTAGTGGTACAGGTCACAACTACTAATGGATTGTATGCAGAATTTATAAAAAGCTTTAAGAGGATTAATCATGCACAGGAGTTCAGAAAAAAAAAATAAAGAATTGAAATACAAGAGTACTGCAACAAATCTTTGAATAAAAGCTGTCAGTAATAAATCCCTATGTTACTTGATTATTTTCACATTCTTACATTACTAAATTAAGGTTCTTAGTTGATTATATGATATTTTAGTGGATTTTATGAATCTAATGGAGGGCATTTCCTAATCATTTTATTGTATTTTAAATTGCATTAAGAATCTTTAATTATCACTTAATAAAAACTAAAACTAGTGACATAATTCATCTTCCCATAGCATAGTTTTATTCTTACAATCAGGAAATAGTTATATTTGATAAGTTCCATCTTAACACTAGAACTACAAAACAGTCAAAATGACTGGTTGCATCATTTATTTATAACATTTCCTTTTTAAGTCTTATTTAATATTTTTATTAAATTTGTGTTTACAATTATATTATAAATTATTTCGTCCTTATGCTTCTAATTTTCAGAGATATCTATTTGTTATACCTAAATATACGAACCGGTCATTTTGACCGGTCATGAAAATATCATGAATACATGTTGTGTATTCCCAGAATTTTTATACATATATAATTCCCGGAATTTGAAAATTCTAGATTTTCAATTTATTATGCGTAAAGGTGTGTATATGTAATAAACAAAATTTCAATTTAGTATTCTTGTTTGCCATGTATAGTTGCAAGCTGCAACAAGCACTACTCTTTATGCTATGTTGATACTTCTCTTTATGTTATCTAATTATAATATTTGAATGAAATATATTTTATTTTACTTAAAATTAATTTATCTTATGAATTTATAGTTTTATTTCTTGAATTCTACTATTTGGTTTAATCAAACAAACAAACCGGTCATTTTGGCCGGTTGGTAGAAATAGGTATATGGTAAATCTTCGTAGTTCTAGTGTTAATAACTCATTTCTTGATATATAAACTGTTAAAAAATAAAGAGTTTTGTTCAACGATAGTACTACATGTAACGAGCATACTCACAGTCTCGAGACATGCCGACTGCTAGGCATTTCTTGAACCTGCAATACTGGCACCTATTCCTATTTAGCCGGATTACTAGGCACTTTCCGTCCCTCAGACACCTGTACTCGATCTGCTTCTGGATACTTCGCCTGAAAAAACCCTGCAACAGAAACAGAAAGTCAAAGACTGGCCAGAATAACAATTTAAGTCATTTGAAGTTGAGTAAAAATAAATAAAACAGCAATATTTTTCCAAGATAACTTTTTAATCATAAGGAAATTTATCACATGTTTACAGAATAAAAAGGTATAATCATTGAAGTGTTATTGTGATCAAAGCTTAGTTAGCATATTTACTTTGTTTCAAGGTTGACGTGTTAAATGTTTTGCATTTGTCTGGTCTTATTAGACTCATTTTACAAATTCTTCAAGAATTTTTATAAATTGCTTCATAATAAATTAAGTAAATCATTATTTCAAAAAATTACTTTTTAAAACATATATATTGATCATTATTGGCCTATTTAAAATTTACTTTTTACTTTAAATTATGAAAACATACAAACAATTATTAAAAAATGATGGGTTAGAAACTACTGACAATTTTTAAAGGGGTGTAAAGGCCAACCAAATTCTCTAGAAAAATCTGGTTATTGTCCAAAGATAAATTTATAATTGTTATATGTAAGTTTAGAAACTTCTTCCGAAAGGCAATCACTTTTAACTACTTATACCTAAAGCCATTTCCAATAATTTCAAAAATTCATTCAAAAAATTCATTTAGGGAAGAATAACCTAAACAAAATAGTATGTGTACAATCATAAAAATGTTAGGAAAAAAATAAAAAAGATTCTAGCTAAAATAATAATAAGCATAACAAAAGAAAGATAATAAATTTCTATGAAACTTCATCATATTTTAAGATTAATTGAAGCATAAAAAACCTTTGTTGGAGTTTGATCAAACAAACCTACAACTAGGAGCATTCACTAAAAACTACCAAGAAAAAATTTATCAGAATTTGTATAAGATCTAGCATAGTATTAGATTCTAATACCATATTAGAATTATGGTAATAGGACTTGCCCTGATAAGACATCAATAGTGCAGAGATTTGTAAATAGAGTCATTCCTTAACATATTATGTTATATAATTATTAAAATAAACAAAGTCAAATTAATTGTTGGAAAGGCAATGCGCATTTTAATAGCAATACATTTTTTTTTAATATTTAACAAAAATTTCTACAATTTATTAGGAATATTTATGGGTAGCAGTACAAAATATGCATCTTGAGGAGGATGAAGGACTTTAAATAGTCGATGGCAATATTATAGGAATCTTGAGAACAATATATAGAGATGTAATATATTCTCTAATTTTGTAAGTTTAAAAAAAAAATTAATTTATTCATTGGAATTTACAGCTGAATTACATCAATACAACAAGTAAATGACAGAGATGATACTTAGTGGTATGGATATAGACAAGTAGAGATTTGTTAAAATTTTTTTTTTTTTTTTTTTTTTTATTTAATTCAATGATATTTACAACTATAATACATTATTATATCAAGTAAATGTGCAAAAAAATGTAGCATATGACATGAAAACACTTGTGGAGAAACTACCCATCGATAGCACTCCAATAAAGTTCTATAGTAGATGATCTCGAGGCCATCTTCTTTTCAGACGCCTCGGAGGGTTATCAGGAATAGTATGGGAAGCAAGCTGAGAGACTAGCGGATTCAAGTGCGTATGGAGCTTGTTATGGAAGGATAGGTATCTAGTTTGGGCCAAATCAGTAACATATGGGATATTAAGATCATGATGGATGAGTTTGTTTGTGACATAATAAGGAGCATTGAGGATTTTACGAAGGATTTTGGATTGCAAGGATTGGATACGAGATGAATTGGATGGTTTAGTAGAGCCCCAAAGCTCAACTCCGTATGCCCAAATAGGTCTGATGACTGTCATGTAAATAAGTCTTTTGTAATTAATTGGTAGCTTAGAGCGTTTGTCCAGTAAGTGTTGAAGTAGGCGAAAACGTCGAGCAGTTTCTTGTCTTTTCAGTCTTGTATGAGGATTCCAAGTGAGACGTTTATCCAGATGGAGTCCTAGGTAACGTATCTGTTCGACAGGGTTCAGTGGTACATTATTAAACGATACAGTAGGACAGGAATTCGTAGGTTTACGACGAAGGGTGAAGGTAATTTGATGGGATTTGTTAGGATTTATTTTAATCCTCCAATTTTGACACCATTCTTGTAGGTGTGAGATATGGGATTGAAGAGATTGGGATGCAACAAATGGATCCTTATTAACTGATAACACACATGTGTCATCAGCGTAAGTAGTGAGGACAGTTTGTTAAAATTAAAATGAAAAGAAAGAAGAATGCCCGATGCAAATGATTTTAAATTGGGGTAAATTAAATTTGAGGGTTTCTTCAGTGTTAGTTTTCAGTGATACCTTAAATGTAGCCTGATTATTGGTGGGAAGATTTTAAAAATTTTGGTTTATTTTAAACATGCAAAACTGCCACTGACCAGGAATAAGATCTTGTAGTCTTTGTGAGAATTATGAATCAGTTTTTATAAAACACAACTGTAATGAACAATGGTTTTTATTTAACTATTTAAAAAAAGATTATCTCTTCTGATAAACTTACTTAATTATTACAATTGCCCAAAATACAAAGGAATCCTGCCTGAAAATTTTTATAAGTAAAGATAGATACACACGTTTAAATACAAAAATTTCAAATGTATTTTCTTAAACTGTTAAATTAATTTTCTCTCTCCCCCCCCCTCGATCTCTCTCTCTCCGTATTTGTTTTAATTCATATATATATATATATATATATATATATATATATATATATATATATATATATATGGATTAAAACAAAAGAACAATTTAAAAATACATAAACTTCTTTTCGCAATGTTAAAACAAGAATCAGCCATTTCTCCCATATATGAATATATATCATATTGATCTAATGCCAAACATCTTGACTCTAAAGTTATTTATTTTTCGATATTAACCTTTTGACGATTTTACTGTTCAAATCTAGATTGAAATAATTTTTTTAAAAACTTTATTTTGAATTTATTTATTGAATCATTTAATCACCAATGATGAGCCATTTTAATCTTATTAAAACATTTCTGAGCCAATCAGAAATAAATATATATGCTAACAATCAGATTTTATTTTCTAGCAAAATAACAAGCTCAGATAACCAAGTAAATTGAGAGGATACTCCACAACATCGGCGGAAACCTAGTGGCTAAATGTCGCACACTGACAGAAGACCCTGACTATACATCATATTTACTGACAGCTACAGGAATGTTCACTCCACCATAATCGCAACAACGTCGAAACATCGATCAATCGAACTTCGATCTGTCTTGTGGGGTCATTGTAACTCTGTGTATCTAAATGGTCCTGCGATTGATACAGGCAGCATTGGCGTTATGGGTATCAAGATACATATACATATACATAGGGCGAAAAGCATAGTCAAACTTTTGAACAATATGACATTCAAAAGGTTAACATAGAAAATTCGATAATTTAAGAGTCAAGATGTTTGATCAACTGTGGGACAAATGACTAGTTTTTGTTAAAACATCGCAAAAAGAAATATATATATTTTTACAAGCTTTTCCCTGAGATTATCACATAAATTATTCTGATAACTTTTATTTCTGTTTGAAAGAAAAATATGCCGCATAGAAAAAAAAACAAGTGACTTATATGATAATGATATATATGTGATTTATTGTTTTGCATTATACATAAAATGACGTCAGAGTCCTTTACGTGATCCTCCTGAGTCTATTCACAATAAATAAATTATGGATATAATATTTTTTCAGGCAAAAACTGATAAATAAAAGGAATAAATATATGATACTCACGAAAGCAGAACAAGCACTGGACCTATTTAACAGTCAGTATTAACTATTTCATCCTTACTATTTACGTCATAACTTTTTAAATTTCTTTCAAGGTTGATCAAAGAATACATCCTATTAATTATAATTCAAATAATGTTTTTGACGAAATTGCATTTTTTTTTTCTCTTAGATTTATACAGCAAACATTTCTTTTTTGTGAAAAACATTTAAGCATTATCGTCAAACATTAAGGTGCCTGTGCTACTTTATTATAATAATTTTGCTTATAATAAACTTAATACTATATTATATTCCATCTGTTTTAATTATTTTTTTTTTTTAATTTCTAATTGCGGTACCGTATTTAAAAAAATCCGAAGCAGTATTTGTTTTTTTCTGTAGTATTGCCTTTTAACGACTTACTACCTTTTCCATGTCAAAGCCTCAATTACTAATCAAAAATCTTCGACAAAGTCCGTGATCATCTAATGATCCGCAACAAGTTGGTTATGAAAACATATAAACAATGTCACAACAGCACCCAATTGATATTGGACTAACAGCTTCTATAAATCAGATTTTATTGGAATTGTAAACCAATAGTTCATTTTATGATAAATGAAATCTGCAGCCTTAGTGAATAAGCGGTTAGGTTGAATTTTATTCACATCGAGTCAATTGAACTAGGGGAATCCTGCCATTTTCTTATATTATAGCTTGAAATAGAGTTATAATGTAACAATAACTCTATTTCAGAAATATTCCTAACCTAGGCATTTATGCTCTACAATATTGGCGCGATTCCACTTCCTTAAGTGCAAGAAACTCATTTTAGACAAAATTCAACTAAATCAAAATTCAACTATATCATTTTTTTAGCCGGGCTGCAGAAATGTTAGTAACTTTCTTAAGAAAAGAGAAAACAGAAAAGAACTTCCTTGTGAATTTTCTATTACAATATAATTATAATAATTTAACTAATTAATTATTAGCATACACTATAATATGAACCTATATTATGAATTACCTTGCATCCCTCGCAGGAAGTGACTCCGTAGTGGTAACCGGAAGCTTTGTCGCCACAAACTTTGCATGGAACGAAAGACTTGGTTGGGGTAGTACTATTTGAATCAGCGGCTGCGAACTGCTGATCTGTAAACATATAGTAAATGTATTATTATATATATAGTTATTTACTATATCATACATAAATAAATTAATTAAAAGACCAAGCGATGCCGATACCACCTATCTTTGCTTACAAACTATTTGAAATAAAAAAGGACTGTAGATACTTTGAACATTATATTAAATTGATAACAATTTCAACACCTGAACACAAACATGAAGCAAAGGTTATAAGTATCTAAAGCAAGTCTAACAATAGCTGGAATCTGCTGGCCAGGGGTGGTTGCTTTCGATACATCCAGTGTTGACTGTATATTTTAGGAATATGACAATCTCCCCTCCTAATAAGAAATCACTCACGAGACACCCGGTATAGTACCGGATCCCCATAACGTTCAGTAGCTCTATGAGTGCGGACAGGGCGAGAGTAATGTTATAATGGAGATGGACTTGTTTGAGCTGGAGATTGAGCACTAGTCTAAGCTTGAGGAACTTGAGGTACACTATAGAGTTGTGGTGGTGTTGGAGCAAATGTCTCTGTCTTATTTTGAACTAATGAAGAACGAAGTTGATTGATATTTCGTTTGATAATTCTTTCAGAATCAAGTTTCACAAGATAATGGCGTGTTCCGTGATTCTTGAGAATTTCACCAAGGAAAATATCTGCAATGAAGAGAGATTTCTCACATGTACATGTAACATTGAACTCACAGTCGATAATGGCACGTTGTAGAGATGTAGCTTACTGTGGAATATTTGCATTATCTTGTTGATAAATGTTAAGAAAATAGTGTTGTGATACTACCGTGATCTTTTTTGGTAGCAACATTTGTTTGAGAGCAGAGACCAAATCGGTGTATGGCAGTGTATGGCAGAACCAATATATGGGCACTGGATTTGTGCTTTTTTCTCAGTCATAACATTTTTCAGAGAGCAATAGTTTTGAAATCTCTCCAAATGGTTTGTAAATTTTTCTCTCTCTACATCAAAACATTCAAAAGGGTTAAGACTAGAACTATGGGTACTTTCCTGTGTAGATTGCTGGATAGATGAAATCACATTTGACATAGTGGCATTGAAGTTCTTCAGAAATTCCTTGAATTGAGTTGAATCCATCTTTTATCGTATTTATAGGATTTGAATGAAATTATGACAACAAAAATTTTACTTTTTTACCTCGTCACCAACTATTATGAAATAAAAAAGCACTATAGATACTTTGAACATTATATAAAATTGGCTAGCTTTTCCCCAAAGCCCACGGCTTTCCTCGCATGGAATTTGGTCTGCCACATAAAGTTTCGTGACAGATCATTTTAAATAAATAATTCAATTTTTTTTTAACTGTAAGTTACTCGTACATCCGAAATTTCAGATGTCTAACTTCAAAATTGACGGATTCCATACAATCTTTGAAACCCTATTATATTAAGGGGGAAAACCTTGGGGGTGAAATTGTCCAAATTCCTATGTCTATGTATTTCCCCAAGCTTGCGATTATCCATATTAAATTTCATCACAGACGGATCAGCACATAGGGCATACCGAAACGGAGTGCGTCACCGGAAAAAGGAATCCTGGGACGAGTTTATCGTCAAGGAGACTGAGAAGAATCCCTGGGGTATCCCGTACAGGGTGGCACTGGGCAAGGTGAAGCCGCTAACATTAATGGCGGCTCTCAGAGTGGGAGATGCCCAGGCAATCACCCTGGAGGAGACGGTGAGTATGTATGTAGACTATACATACCCCAGGGATGATCCGTCCCAGGATACAGAAGAAGAAAGGATGGTGAGACGCACCACGGTGTGCCCTCACGGTACGGAGTTTTTCCCCCCATGGGATATATGGGACCTTCGCCTCGCCGTGGAAAGGCAGAGCCCCAGGATTTGATGAGATTGACGCCGCGATCCTGAGGAAAAGCGCCCCCCTCATTGAGGATGACCTCCTGGGAATCTTCAATAAGAGTTTGGACCAGGGGTGGTTACCGAGTAGGTGGAGGATCGCGGACCTGAGACTGCTCTACAAGGGAGGAGGTAAGGATAAAGAGGATCCCAAGGCATATAGACCAGTATGCCTCCTCCCGGTCCTCAGCAAGGTCCTGGAGAGCTTGATCGTCAATAGCCTGAAGCCGGTCCTCATCGAAGCAAGCCATCCACGGCAATTCGGCTCGACCCGTGGCAAGGGAACAACAGATGCGCTGCTGAGGGTGCGCAGGGACGTGGAGGGTAAGGCGGAGAAGTATGTTATGCTTATACTGTTTGACATATCCTCCGCCTTCGACAGTGTATGGTGGCCCTGTGTACTCCAGCGGCTGCAGGAGTTCAACACCCCCAGTAACTTGTACTCCCTCATAAGTAGCTACCTCAGTGAAAGGAGCGTTAGGATTAGAGGTAGCTACTACGAGGTCGAGAGAAGGATCGAGAGAGGATGCCCGCAGGGGTCGGTCCTGGGACCGGCCCTGTGGAAGCTCGTTTTTGACCCGTTGCTGGGGGAATTAGAACAGGAAGGGTTCCTTGCCACGGCCTACGTCGACGACCTGGCGGTCATCGTGGCGGAAAACAGCAGAGTCAGATTGAAGACACAAGCGGAGAGGTGCGCCGGTCTCGTAGCGGAATGGTGCGTGGGGAAAAAGCTGAGTATGGCCGCAGCCAAGACCCAGGCCATACTAATCAGAGACTCCACAGACAGGGCTCACCCTGTCATACTAAATATCCAGGGAGAAAGGGTGAGGCTGGGTGAGGAGGTCAAGTACCTGGGCGTGAAGTTCAGGAGAGGCTTCGACGCCACCCCTCACCTAGCATACCTGAAAGATACGGTGACCCTGTCACTCAATGGCCTTTCAAGAATAGGGGGTGCCTTTGGGGCCTCAGGTACCCAGCAACGATGACCATTTATAAAGGCGTGGTCCTGGGTATCCTGAGGTATGCATCCCCAATGTGAAGCCGAAACCTCACGCAGCTACAGAGGAGGAGATTGGCCACCATCCAGAGACTGGCTCTGCTCCGAGTCATGAAGGCATACCGGACGGTGTTGCACGAGGCGGTGCAGGTTCTGGCGGGAGCGGTGCCCCTGGACCTCGTCCTTAAGGAGGACGCCATGATTTACGAGGTGAAGACGCAGGGGGTAGCGGCCCTCCCGGAGGGACTCCGAGAAAGGATCGGCGAGACCCCCAACAGATGGAGGAGGATTGTTAGGGAGGACTCGATCGAGGAGTGGAACGGACGGTGGGTGGGAAGCCAGAAGGGCTCCACCTTGAGGAAGTTCTTCCCCACCGTCTAGTCGAGAATGACTGCGACATGGGTCCTCCCGGACTACTGGGTCTCGCAGATGCTGACAGGACATGGCGGGTTCCGGGGAAAGCTCAGCGAGCATAAGAGAGAAATCTACCCTCGGTGCCCTGCCTGTGGAGTCGATGGAAGGACACCGTGCCAGGTTGAAGGAGGAAGGGAATTACCTCTTCTTCAAGGATTTTGTCTACGGGTGGAAGGAAGTGGTCGGGCCTGCGCATTTCACCATTAGTAGGATCCGGCCCCTCGGCGAGCCACCAGACGAGGTGCCAGCGCAGGAGGAGATAGAAGGAGACCGGACGGATGACCGGACGGATGCGGCGGACCAGGAGGGCTGTACGGCATCCGGACGGATGGAGACCGCCCAGGAGGCGTAAAGGTGCTGCCCCAACAGTAAGGTGCACATCCGTGCACCGGGCAGCACCACAGATTAAAAAATTTATTATAATGTACCCTAAAAAATAAATGGTACCCCCCATTATTTAGTGTATAATTTTTGAAATAAAGATAAAAATAAAAAAAAAGTTGATTTATTCGCAGTGACGAGTGTGCGTAAACCCAACGCATCAACCCTGACTGCTCACTGCCGAGAACCCCGTATGCCAGCAATGGTAGGAAGGGGGCAAAAAAAAAAAAAAAAAAAATAGACGGATCAGCACAGCCGTGAAACATTCATTGACACTGATAAACAAACGGGACGGACAGAAGTTTACTGTTGTTCGTGACAGTAAAGAATTAGTTGTTTTTTTTAATTCCTAAAAAAGGATTAGTATGTAATTTTATCGAATTGATTGATAAGGATTACTTAATTAACGGTTTCACTTGTCGTACGGCAGCAGCGAGAAGTGAATTTTTTTTTTCTCTTAGCTTTTATTAATTTTTGGCTATAACATATTAATATGATACATGGCATCTCTTGTACCGCACCAAGTGCATTTTAAGAGAGGATTGTGCATTCAATTATCTTGAGATTAATTAAATGGTAGGAGTGGGGGGGGGTCTAGTGATGGGGCTCACAAGTTCTTTCTGATTGAAGTTTGTTAGTAGTTTACTCAGTCCATAATGAGTGTCTGTAAATGTGCTTGCCAGCGCTGAGGTAGATCTGTCGGTGTAAGTGTGTTCGTGCAGTGGTGAAGGCTATCAAAGAATTTGATATGCCTCCGTTTGATCAAGTCCGTTACCGTCGGGAGTCCGAGGGTCTCGTGTATTTTGTCTGATTTCGTCCATTGTTGAGAGGTGTGCCTTACTATGCGCCTCAGTATACGGTTTTGGAATTGTTGGAGCCTTTTTGAAGTTGTTGGTGAAATGTTATTCAACATAGACACCCCATAAAGGAGTGCTGGTCTAATAAATCCCTTATAGATCATTACTTTGAGGCGGTGTGATAAGTTCGGTGAGGTTAAAAGGTGATTAAGCCTGTGAGAAGTGAACTTTTTTTTTTTTTTTTTTCTTGTCCCCTTTGGGTTGAAGGTTTCTAAGTAGAATTGAAGATAGGATGGAGAGGTATCTCTTGTACTGTACCATGTACATTTTCAGAGGAGGATGAGAAGGTGGAAGGTTCTAATTTATTTATATTTATTAGCTTTAGATTTTTCCGGTGATGAGGCTCACCGTGCCCTTTTCCTTTTATTTGTTTATTTTATTAATTTCTTAGTTCAGGCTTAGACTTTGTACGTGATCTTGCCACGTTTGTTGCCGTCCTGGGGTGAGTACCTGAAAAAGAGGGTTAGTACAGTATTTCAGGCTGTCAACAAATTTAATGTGTCTACGTTTAATGAATTCTGTAACTGTCGTGTGAATTCTGTATGTGGAGTGTAGTGTGTAGGAGGTCCGTTTTTGTTTTGTTTAACGTTGAGTATCTGACTATGCGTTGCAGTACGCCATTCTGAAACTGTTGGAGCTTTTTCGCTGTTGCCGGGGTGATGTTACCTAATATTGGTGCTTCGTAAAGGTGCACCGGTCTTAGGATGCTCTTGTAGATGGTCAACTTGAGGCGGAGGGATAAGTTAGGAGATGTAAGCAGGTGGTTAAGTCTGTAAGACTTGGTCCTAACCGACCTGAGTTTCTTCCTGCAGCGGTAGGCTAGTTTAAGGTGCCGGTCAAGGGTGACACCTAAGTACACAATGCTGCTCGCTGGTCTGTTTTCGCGTCCCGGTACCCTACAGACCTTTTTAGGATTCACTGTGATGTTGAGTCCTTCTAGCTTCTGTGTGATGCTCGCACAGACCTCCTCCGCCTGCCGTAGAGCTCTCTCTGCGCTGATCAAGGTGCTGTAGATCGCTATGTCGTCGGCATAGGCTGCTACAGTAGCTTTTTTGTAGTTGGTTCCTACAGTTTCAGCTGTGTATATTGAGAAAAGTACTGGAGATAGCACAGACCCCTGAGGTACTCCGCAGGTGAATGCGAATGATGAGAAGTGAAATTTTTTTTTTTTTTTTTTTTTTTTCTTAGCCCCTTTGGGTTTGAAGATTTCTATGTAGAATTGAAGATATGACGGAGAGGTATCTCTTGTACTGTACACGATGTACATTTTAAGAGGAGGATGAGAAGGTGGCAGGTTCTAATTTATTCATTTCTATTTTTAACTTTAGATTTTTCCGGTGATGGGGCTCACCGTGTCCTTTTCCTTTTGTTTGTTGATTTTATTAATTTCTCAGTTCAGGCTGAGACTTTGTACGTGATCTTGCCACGTTTTTGGCCGTCCTGCTGGGGTGAGTGTCCGAAAAAGAGGGTTAGTACAGTATTTCAGGCTGTCGAAAAATTTAATGTGTCTACGTTTAATGAAGTCTGCAACTGTCGGTATGTCGAGAGTAGTGTGTAGAAGGTCCGTTTTTGTTTTGTTTAATGTTGTGTGTCTCACTATGCGTTGCAGTACGCCATTCTGAAACTGTTGGAGCTTTTTTGCTGTTGCCGGCGTGATGTTACCTAATAGTGGTGCTCCGTAAAGGAGTGCCGGTCTTAGGATGCTCTTGTAGATGGTCAACTTGAGGCGGAGGGATAAGTTAGGAGATGTAAGCAGGTGGTTAAGTCTGTAAGACTTGGTCCTAACCGATAGAAGTGAACTATGTTACTTGATTTGTTTTTTTCAGCGAAAATATATAGATTTTGCGAGTAAGAAACACGCGAGCAAGAATACAAACTATAGCCCCTTTTTTCACCCCCTTAGGGATAGAATTTCGGAAAATCCTTTCTTAGCGGATGCCTAAGTCATTCAAAGAACACACCCTCCATGTTTCAGGTCTCTACGATCACCGGTTTAGGCTCTACGTTGATACCTTAGGCTACACCTACATTGGATCCGATTTGGTGTGACGTGATTCTATCACATACGATGTTGGGGAGTATACATTATACATATTTTACTATGCATTATAGTAAAATATAAATGTATTAAAAATAATTAATAAATAATCTTAATTTTATAAATTTAAAGAACCAAATGTTATAACTCTCGATATATTTCAGTCATTTGGTTTGCTAGCGACGTCTCATCGTATCACACCGGATCCAATGTAGGTGTAGCCTAAGTCAGTCATTCAGGACAAAGCATTTTATATGTATAGATAACAATTACAACATGTGAACACAAACATGAAGCAAAGGTTATAAGTATCTAAAGCAAGTCTAACAATAGCTGGAATCTTCTGGTCAGGGGTGGTTGCAATGGATACATCCAGTATTGACTGTATATTTTAGGAATATGACACAAACCTCTGCCCAAGGACCACTACCCAAACCCAAATCCTTTAGATCATTCTTAACGCAATCTTCCTACCTACGTCTCGGTCTATACCTCAGACGTTTACCAGTCGGTACTGAATTCTTAATATACATACTTGTTTTAAATTGTAATATAAATTAAATTAACAATCTTATTAAATCAAGATTAGGAAGAACTATATATGTGTAGCCAGTCAATTCATACATACATTAAAACCATTCAAACGTTGAAAATTAAAACCATTACGGCTAGCAAACCTTCACACGTTAAAAATTTTCTTAAATAACAAAAAAATTAAATAAGGAAAAACAGGAACTTTTAATACCAATCAGTGTTTATGAATTCTTGCTCTTTATCAACGTATTTTAAAGTCAAACAATTTTCATCATTCTAGACCAAAATCCTTAATTGAAGGGAAAAAAAAGGCATTCAATTTTATATATATTCACACATTTTTCAGCTAAAGTGGTAACATTGTTGTCTTTTTATTTATGTTTTTACTGCGTTTATCACTTAAATAGATTAACTCATTTATGGTCGTTCACTATTAAACAGTTATTTTTTTCTATTTTAAACGTTCAATAGAAAAAATTTCAAATGCTTTTAGAAAAGTTAGGAAATGCTTAAAATTTTAAATGGGTTTAAAGGAATATATTATAAATACGTTTTTAATAAGTAAATTAATAGATTTCTTTTTCTTTTTTTTTGAAAAAAAATGCTTTTATTTTAGTTATTAGCTTGTATATTTTAAACATTTTCCCAAATGTTGTACTTTTATTAGTTGATGGGTTGGTAATACTAATTAACAGTTTTTAGACCTTTAAGTAATTCATTTTTTTTTTCAATTCTATTAACATTATTTCTCTCCATCCTCAATTGACCATTTTCTTTCATTCGTTCAAACACTTGTCTTTCACCAATAGTGTGGCATTCATTATATTTTGTAATAAAATCATATTTCTAGTAATTTTACATTTTTTTATATTATTATTTTTAATTATACTAATGCCATGATAATCATTATATTTTATAACTAAATCGTCCTCTAGTAATTTTACTACATTTTATTATCTCCATTAACTACATTGTATTATCTTCTAGATTTCTTTCTATTTTTATTATTCATCATCAGTTATCTTATAATTTATCTTTTACTCTTTGCATTTCTTTTCTTTTCCATCATTTCTGTTGATATTATCAGGTAAATCTTCTTTGGTACTGCAATGTTCATATAATCTTCTCTATTTTCTTTCATTCTCAGCCTGAAGATGGTCTAAAAATTAGTTTGAAACGTAGAGAGAAATAAAATAAGTCTAACTTATTTCATGTAATTTTTTTTACTACACCCACTGACCTTTTTACACTCTTTCATAAATATTTATATTATTTTATATATAAATATTATATTAGGACATTGATATAATCAAAGTATAGCAAAACTCTATAAATCCATTACTTGAGTTTATCAATGTCCTGTTTTTATTGAAAATATCCTTTGTGTAAGTTATGTTTAATTATGAATTGATTAATGGGCATGAGTGAATATAAAGTGATGTGAAGAGAAAATATAAGTGCCATTATAAATATTAAATAGCTGACTTGATATGGAGTTTAAGGGAAAATAAATTAAAAAACGTTGCCAGGTTCTCTAGGAGGAATTTTATTCCTTATCTCCATGACTAAAAGGACCAAGGCTTAGGACCTGAAAAGGAACAAACATTTTCTTATCGGTGCATGCGACTATCCCACTCTTCCCACCCGTTCTTTTTTTTGTTTTTGTAACAATTTATTAAAGTTTATTTGAAAAATTGAATGAAAGAACTATACCATTGGCTCAGATAGTGTAAACTCTGATAATGGATTTGCATCGCTGCTTTTCGCAGACAATTTAGTAATTGGGGGAGAATGCTGTAGCTGGCATAATTTAATGATAATTCGGAGTTTGTTTGAGCTCGCTAGTGTCTGCGTCAGCTGGCTTCATAGATTTCTCTCTACTCAACCGTTTCTTAGCAATAAATGTTGAGGTTACTTAGTGATAGGGCAATTTCAACATTCATAAATTCTTAACACTAGAACTACGAAGATTTACCATATAGCTATTTCTACCAACTGGTCAAAATGACCGGTTTGTTTGTTTAATTAAACAAAATAGTAGAATTCAAGAAATACAACTATAAATTCATAAGATAATTTAACAAGAATAGTAAATTGAAATTTTGTATATTACATATACACACCTTTATGGATAATAAATTGAAAATTTAGAATTTCCAAATTCCGGGAATTATATATGTATAAAAATTGTGGGAATACACATGTATTCATGATATTTTCATGACCGTTCAAAATGACCGTTTCGTATATTTAAATATAACACATAGATATCACTGAAAATAGAAGCATAAGGACGAAATAATTTATAATATTATTGTATACACAAATTTAATAATAATATTAAATAAGACTTAAACAGGAAATGTTATAAATAAATGATGCAACCGGTCATTTTGACTATTTCGTAGTTCTAGTGTTAAGATAGAACTTATCAAGTATAACTATTTCATGATTGTAAGAATAAAAATATGCTAGCGATATCGAATCACAGAAAAAATATACAGATATATAATTTAAGTCATGGGAAGATGAAAGTGTTATGTCACTAATTTTAGTTTTTATGAAGTGATAATTAAAGCTTCTTGATGTAATTTTTTAAAAGAAATAAAATGATTAAAAAATGCCCTCCATTAGGTTCATTAAATCCACTAAAATATCATATAATCAACTAAGAACCTTAATTTAGTAATGTAAGAATGTGAAAATAATCAAGTAACATAGTCATTTATTAGTTAAAGCTTTTCTCATGACATTGTTCATTATTTTATTTTTTCGTCCACGTTCAAACCCTAAGGAACAGTTGGGAGTGATTAAATTAATTCTGATATTTAAAATTGGGGAGGGAAGGCACCAGCAAAGCAATGTCGAGACCAAAACAGTAACTAATATCTTCCCTTTTTAGCCACTCCTTTAACCCCTTTCTCTTTGATTTCTTCAAGGTAACGCAGAACCTCAAGTTTTTGGGTTCTAAATTCTAAAAATCACCTTCCCATGGCATACGCTGGTCCTGAATTAAATAATACGGTCGTAAGTGAACCACCTTGTTTTTATGAGAAGCGAGGGATCGTTGACTGGATGATGTAAGGAAGAAAATAGTTGGGGGTGCAGTCAATTAAAACACTAAATAAGTGGATACTTATTTTAATTAAGTGCCGACGTTTCGACCCACTTTGTGGGTCATCTTCAGGGCTATAGGAGCTCGCAGTAGCACGAGGGGACGCGGTCTGAACTGAAAATGGTTTTTCAGTTCAGACCGCGTCCCCTCGTGCTACTGTGAGCTCCTATAGCCCTGAAGATGACCCACAAAGTGGGTCGAAACGTCGGCACTTAATTAAAATAAGTATCCACTTATTTAGTGTTTTAATTGACTGCACCCCCAACTATTTTCTTCCTCACCTTGTTTTTAGCCAGAGCGAAGCTCGAACTTTTTCGAAAAGTAGTTCGATTAGAATAATGTTAAAACATTATTGAATGTTTCATCATGTTTCCATTCTATTAGATTAACTACTTACTTCAGTACTCCTTATTTAATTCCTCCACTTCGACATAGTCAGAAATTAAATAAAGTCTTTTATAAAATTTCAGGAGGAACGAGATTCTATTATAGCCATAACGTTTAGAACTCGACTCCTGTTTTTGGATAGGAATAAGCATATATGATTTCCACTCTTCGAGATTTTCTAAATTTTTCCTGATATTTTTAACCTAGAGATAAATCTTATAAACTTCTGGTTTCCTCCATATCCTATTATTAGGTCTATAAAAATGTTGATTCCCGCTGTTTCATATGAATTCTATTTCCCCAATGGCTGTTTCAACTTCCTACTTACTCGGTCTTTCTAAAAACGGTTCCGCACTCTTATTTTCTGAAGGAGTGCTTTGAATTATTACTTACAGTATTAAAAATACTGCCACAAATGTTTTGAAATAAAAGAAGATCTATTTTTTACCACTGTACTCACCTCTAAACTATAATCATTATAGAAACAAGGATTGTTCTTTTAACTCTCACATATCCCAAAAATATAAGTTGTCGAACTCATTTATATACTTCCGGATCTAAATATTCTTTTATCATTTACTTGAGTCCCATAACGAATTTGTTTCTAATTAAAGGGTAATTCAATTTATCTACATCAAAATATTCAGAAACATTACTCTTTTCTGTTCTCTTTTCGTCAAAGTTTCATACTTCATGATTCATAATCTGATCTCCATTCCGTCTAATTATTTTAATAAATAACTTTGTGCAAACATTTTTTACTGATCGTCAGACAATATACTTGGCTCTACATTTTTATGTATTATCGAAGTGATCCATAATAAGTTCCCAATTCATTCTCACTTCTCATTAAATTCGCATTAATTTCTATCACCACTGTCTTCGGTATGAGAATATATATTTGTAAAACGGTATTTTGGGCTAAGATTCATCAAATATGACCACCAATACCCTATCACTAAAATACTTAATATCCCTCAATGCGGGTTAAGTTTCTATTCCAAAGAAGAAAGCCTGTAACTAACCAATAATTATCATCCATCCATACCAAATAGTTTACCTCTTTTCCGTTTACAAAACCTCTCTTGTTGATGCATCGCTATGTCTATCCATAACATCGTTCGTTATTTGTTTTAAAAGTTGCAGTAATCTACACCTGAATTTTTATTTTTCCGTTAGTTCCATAAATTAGGGATGTAGTTAAATAATACGGAGATGAATTTTCTATCCTGAAGAGACAAACGGGTAAATATCTAGCCATCAGACAAAGAACGGTTTACCTAATACATCCTCTCCACTAAATGTGGTTCTTTTTGGATTGCAAAATATGCGTGTAGAGCGTGGAAACCTAAGTCTCATCCTGCTACAAACGTAGGAGTCGTTTTCATTGTCGGTCTTTATTGGAGATGGTCGGTTTTCCAAGAGACGTTAAAGGCATTTTAAAATGTTAACGATCATTCATTTGAATTAATGTTTACCACTACAACCCGTGAAGGGTCTGGGGCTCAGTACGTGACCGAAACTGCCACGGTTGTGCGGGGAGGTGATTTGTAAACTAAACCGCCTGATTTCCTCCCTTATTTTGGGTACCTAATTTATAGAGGATGGGTGAGTGCTTGGAGGGTCCTAGATCTCATAGAATCCATCTACGGTCGCTATAACAGATTAAATGAAAGTCTGTCAAAGTAAGTCAAATTCTGTGCGAGCGGAATTTGAGCCCTGGACCTTCCATACAGAAACTGAGCGCTATACCACTGAGCAACTTAGGTTATTAGATATAAAACAATTAATCATGCCATACATTTCTTTTTTTATATATTATTATTCTAATTGCTTGGTGTAACACCTAACAGCCAGAGTGAAGATAGAGTGATCGACATTATTGATACTATTGCAATGGTGCACTTAGAAACTGAATGCATAATTAATGGAGCTCTCTTCTCCATTTGTGGCTGATAATGGAATTAGCAATTATGACAGGACACAGTTTTACCATCTCTCCCCATAATCCGTTTACTTTATTATATGTTGTCACCGGTAATAAATTATTCAGATATATGTGATGGCGTATTAAATAAATCCATAAATGCATTTCTGGTTAAAAATATAACAAAGCATAGTCAATATTACGAAATATTACTAAATTTCAGTCAAAAATAGACACATCAGTTCAGAGCATCCTATAAAACACTTAAATAAGAATTTTCTAGGAAAAAATTATTGCAAATTTAAATTTAGAAACACTTGCTAGACAAACACTCTAAGATTGCAATTAATTACAAAAGACTCATATACATGACTAATATAAGACTTATTTCCATAAGTTGGGCTCCATTAAGCAACCGAATTCCTATCCTTTCCAATCTTTCCAATCCAAAATCCTTCGTAAAACCCTCAATGCTCCGTAGTTTGTTACGAATAGAAGCATCCATAATGACCTCAATGTCCCGTTTATTGCTGATTTAGCCCGAATCCGATACCAATACTTTCATGACAAGCTTTATTTCCACTCAAAGCCACTAGTTTCAAACCTAGCAATTTCTGAAAATCCTCCGAGCCGTCTGAAAAGAAGATGGCCTCGTCTAAGTTCAATTTATTATTTGAGTATTACCACTGGGTAGTTTCTCTACTTGCCTCATTCATTCATGTCATTGTGTATCTTTCATTCTTTCCTATTTTGATACAGTTGTAAATTTCAATAAATAAACTTTAAAAAAGAAATTTAAATCTCAAACGAATATTTTATTATATCTGGTTATAATTTGTATTCTAAAGAAATAAATTAAACCAAAGATAAAAATGTTTGAAGATTATTCTTCTGTTTTAATACCATTTTGTCTTACTCATGAATGGATTAGAGATCAGAAATTCAGTTTTATATTTAATTTGATTTTAGATGAAATTTTGAACCTATACACGATATATACAACTGACATCCCAAATCATCCAAGCACTTTCCTCACTAAGTACGCTGATGACACATGTGTATTATCAGTTAATAAGGATCCATTTGTTCCATCCCAATCTCTTCAATCCCATATCTCAAACCTTCAAGAGTGGTGTCAATTAAAATAAATCCTAACAAATCCCATCAAATTACCTTCACCCTTCGCCGTAAACTTACGAATTCCTCCCCTACTGTGTCCTTTAATAATATTCCACTGAACCCTGTCGAACAGATACGTTGCCATGGACAAACGTCTCTCTTGGAATCTTCAAACAAGACTGAAAAGACAAGAAACTGCTCGATGTTTTTGCTTACTTCAACATTTACTAGACAAACGCTCTAAGCTCCCAATTAATTACAAAAGACTCATTTATACGACAGTTATCAGACCTATTTGGACATACGGAGTTGAGCTTTGGGGGTCTACTAAACCATCCAATTCATCTCGTATCCAATCCTTGCAATCCAAAATCCATCGTAAAATCCTCAATGCTACTTATTATGTCAGAAACAAACTCATCCATCATGATCTTAATATCTTTATATGATTTGGCCCAAACTAGATACCTATCCTTCCATGACAAGCTCCATACACACTTGAATCCGCTAGTCTCTCAACTTGTTTCCCATACTATTCCTGATAACCATCCGAGGTGTCTGAAAAGAAGATGCCCTCAAGACCTTCTACTATAGAACTTTATTGGAGTGCTACCGATGGTTAGTTTCTCCAAAAGTGTTTTTTTTTTCATGTCATATTGTTCATATTACCAGATTTACTTGTTATAATATTATTATAGTTGTAAATATCAATAAATTAAATTTTTTTAAAAATATGAAATTTTGAGTATAAACCCTTATAAAATGATATATTAGATAATAAAAAAATCTCCAGCCAAATCAAAACCATAAATTTCTATTTTTTTAATTTTGTAAAGATTCAGACTATGTGACTCTCAGTATGAATCTGTCAATACAACGTATTGTAATATTATATAAATACAATTTTCACATTTTGTAGATGTAAGAATTTAATTATTGTAAATATATTTAGCTGCTTTATGAGATATTTCTTTCTTGTTAGGCATTTTAATTATTAAAAATGAATTTAGTGGTTAGTTTCCGATCCAGTGCTTCACAAAACCATCTAATGACTAAGTTAAACATTCAATGAAAAGTAAACATAAAAGCTTATTGTATTAGCAATGTGGACTAAGAACAGAAAAACTGCCCCCGTTACTAAATATCTATTTGGTGGCGATTCCGGTCGACTTGGGAGTTGTAAATATCCCCCCCCCCAGATTAGTGTCAGTGCTACCGGGCCCAACAAGAACCTATTGCGTTTCCCCTCAACAAAATTGTAACGAGTTTCTTATTTTTTTTTTGTCGCTAATTTCGTCCGTCATGTTTCTCTACCTATCGGTGAGCTCACTCTACAGTCAGATCTATGCTTATCAGTGATGGAAGCATATCAGTGGTTTATATGGCCAAGTAATTCCCAAATGTTACCTTGTCTTCTCATTGCGACTCAGCGTTGGCGTTATGGTTGTGTAGTTGGTGTTACCATTTTATGTGATGATTATGTTACGAACTTTATTATGAATACAAACTAATTTTTTGAACTTTTTTATTTAATCAATTTGGACCTTGGACTGAAAATCCCACAAAATGACTGAACTTCAGCGCAAGAGCACAATAAAAAATAAAAATTGAATTCTAAATTATATACAATATAATAATTATAATGAAATGTATATATTCACAATTAATGAATAGCTTTTGTTAGCTAGGCTTTTCAATATTATACGCTAAAATATGTTCTTCAAATGTTCAATTGACATTGAAAAACTGTTTGTTATAACAAAGGGACTACAATTATATAGTCAGAAAAAGAATATTAATTATTCCATCCAAGCTGTTTGAATATCATAATCAAGAAATCGTATGGTTACAAGCGAAATATACTGTCAAAAACATGATTTTGGGAAAAACGCTTAGTGTGAGTTGTTTCTACCGATAAAACCGAAAAATGTCATGTCTTAACTTATTTTAATTGTTTCCAATATATTTGTTTCCTCACAGATTTCCTGCAATCAAACTGCTATAAAATCCCTGGATGACCTTTCCTCCGATCACAGTCCAGTTCTGCTTCAAGTGCATTCGATTCCCATTCCTAAGCCCTCTCTTCCCCGACTGATTACAGGACGTGTAGACTGGGATAAATTCCGATCAAATCTAGAAAATAATTTAGACCTCAAAATTCCGCTTAAAACAAAAGGAGACATTAATTCTGCAATAGACAAACTAACAGAAGCAATACAAGTCAATATAAAATATAACACTTTTCCAAGTAAAAATCATTATCAACAGAATAACTGGCCACTTCATATTCGCGAGTTATTAAAAGAAAAACGACGGGCAAGAGCAAAGTGGCACCGCACGAGATATCCATCGGACAAGAGTCATTATACCAAACTGACCAACAAATTAAAATCAGAGATCAGAACATTCAAAATTCAAAATTTGTATTACCGTACAGAAAATCTCAGTACTACTGACAAATCCTTATGGAATACCACTAGAAAATTCCTAAACTATAAAAAATTCAACCATCCACTTTTAACCGAATCCCAAACCTGGTCAAGATCTGATGAAGAAAAATCACAAATTTTCGGCCAGCACCTATTCAAAACATTTAACCCTCATCCAGATATCCTTAATCAAACCCACTCTGAATGCATTGGAGCAGAATTAAGTATTCCTCTTCAGTTGTCCCCTCCTCCTAAAGCATTCCATCCTTCCGAAATATCAAACATTATTCATAGATTA
Organism: Troilus luridus; assembly: GCA_964056705.1. Taxonomy (NCBI): domain Eukaryota; kingdom Metazoa; phylum Arthropoda; class Insecta; order Hemiptera; family Pentatomidae; genus Troilus; species Troilus luridus. The sequence goes on along the minus strand of OZ057413.1, from coordinate 76,483,210 downwards.
CCCGCCAACAAAGCCCCTGGACACGACCTAATCACATCCCAGATTCTAAAACGCCTTCCTCGGAAAGCAATCCTACTCCTTACATATATATACAATGCCGTACTCCGCACCACATATTTTCCTGATTCCTGGAAATTATCCATAATTAAGATGATTCCAAAACCTAAAAAACCACCAGAACTCCCATCCTCTTATCGTCCTATATCTCTCTTGCCCATAATGGGGAAAATACTTGAAAAACTCATTCTGAAACGTCTTCATCCTATCATAGAATCCAATCAAATAATCCCAGATCACCAATTTGGTTTCCGAACATCACACTCCACCATCCAGCAATGCCATCGTGTGGTGGACGTTGTCTCATCTGCATTAGAGCGCGGAATGTACTGCACGGGAGCTTTTCTCGATGTAGAGCAGGCTTTTGATCGAGTCTGGCATCCAGGACTGCTGTACAAACTCCGTAAATTCTTACCTTCAACTTACTTCCTTATTATCAGTTCCTACCTCAGTAATAGAACCTTTAAAGTAAACCATAATTGTTCCTACTCTTCCCTCTTCACCCAGTCTGCCGGTGTTCCTCAAGGTAGTATCCTGGGGCCCATCCTATACACGATATATACAGCTGACATCCCAACCCATCCAAGCACTGTCCTCACTACTTACGCTGATGACACATGTGTGTTATCAGTTAATAAGGATCCATTTGTTGCATCCCAATCTCTTCAATTCCATATCTCACACATACAAGAATGGTGTCAAAATTGGAGGATTAAAATAAATCCTAACAAATCCCATCAAATTACCTTCACCCTTCGTCGTAAACCTACGAATTCCTGTCCTACTGTATCGTTTAATAATACACCACTGAACCCTGTCAACAGATACGTTACCTAGGACTCCATCTGGATAAACGTCTCACTTGGAATCCTCATACAAGACTGAAAAGACAAGAAACTGCTCGACGTTTTCGCCTACTTCAACACTTACTGGACAAACGCTCTAAGCTACCAATTAATTACAAAAGACTTATTTACATGACAGTCATCAGACCTATTTGGGCATACGGAGTTGAGCTTTGGGGCTCTACTAAACCATCCAATTCATCTCGTATCCAATCCTTGCAATCCAAAATCCTTCGTAAAATCCTCAATGCTCCTTATTATGTCACAAACAAACTCATCCATCATGATCTTAGTACCCCATATGTTACTGATTTGGCCCAAACTAGATACCTATCCTTCCATAACAAGCTCCATTCGCACTTGAATCCGCTAGTCTCTCAGCTTGCTTCCCATACTATTCCTGATAACCCTCCGAGGCGTCTGAAAAGAAGATGGCCTCGAGATCATCTACTATAGAACTTTATTGGAGTGCTATCGATGGGTAGTTTCTCCACAAGTGTTTTCATGTCATATTATACATTTTTGCACATTTACTTGATATAATACCATTATAGTTGTAAATATCATTGAATTAAATAAAAAAAAAATAAAAAAAATTGTTTCCATTTTTCGTAATCACAGCAAGTTTTCTAGCCTTTTCATCAGCTTTTTCTCAAAATCAGGTTTTTGGCTTAGTGTATTTCACTTGTAACCGCAAGAAATATAAAGTAAAATAGTAAAGAGTCTCTATATTTTGATTAATTAATATCTCGGTAGTTAGATATCAAATTGTATAAGTCAGTGATTCCGCATATTTCTATTTATTCATAAACTCAAAAAAAAACAGAATAAAAGGAGAATATTAAAAACTATTAGATTAAACGATTCAATAAACAGGAGAGATGGATGGCGAGAAAAAGTTTTTTATGTATCTTTTCCTCAGTGAGAGACAAACGCAAACTATTGGTTCCGTTTCATTTCTCATCCGCATATATATTAAGCACTTTTTCATTTTCAAATAATGAACTTTTTGATGATGTTTAAAAAGTAGAAAGTTAAACTTAAACCAATTTCGTAAATGAAATAAAAAATACTTTAAATAATGATACTAATTTTTATCATTAATTGTTTTATCATAATATTCGCCATCATAATGATCTCACAGATAAAGTGCATTATGATTTTATTGTATTCATAATAATTGTATAAATAGAACATTTAATTACAATTAAATCAGGAGGTAGTGGATATGTCCACTATTATATTTTATATGACTATTAATGAAGAAAATTTGACTATGAAAAAAAATTCTAAGGAACTATTCCAGATATGGAAATATGGAGAGGGGCCCAATATGGAGTCCTAGTCTTAGACATGGTATCTAAGAAAAATCTCAATGCCGTTAATGTATTGTACTTGTGATAAAACATTGATCACATTTCACTTGAATGTGAATCCCTGCCTTCTTGAAATTGTAGGATTCAAAACAGTCACTAACTGAACTCGAGGAGGTTATCCAGACAGAAGGGTGTCTTCCAAAAGATCAAAATGGGCCATTGTGAGTTAAGGTTTAATATCCCCTAATGCAATAATAATCACAAAAACAGTTTTTTTACAACGCAATGTAACAATAATTTGTTTTACTACGTGTTGAGACACTGCTTATCGGATATTGATTTGTTACGCCTTATTCTAGCTTTGAACATTATTAGCGAGTTTCAGAAAATTCACGATAGAGTATAAGTAAGCATTTGATGGATACTGAAGGATTGTGGCAAACAGGTAACTACAAACGGAACTTCACGTTTTACTTTTTTATTACAAATAATATATATCACACTTCAACAACTATTTATTTATTTTTTTAATTAATTTATAAAATTCCTGTATAAAATACCATATATTCTATTAATTTAGTACAGCTCATAGATTTTACCAGGAGAGCTTAAATCTTGAACGTCTCCTAGAAGTATAAATGGTATACCATTTCTCCGAAAGTACTTATTATGATCTAATAAGATGAACCGTTACGATGAACTTTATATACGATGAATCGTTTCCTCTCGAATTATTTTTATTCAATGTTCAGAGGTACGATTACTAAGAAAATCTTTCAGTTTCAAATCGTACAATGTCTTTTCACACAAAAAATCTACGCATATTCTATCTTTCATTTCTCATAATTTTATCTTTGTTCTCTATCCCCTTACTTCCTACGAATTATTTTATAATAGAAGGGTTGCTGGAACTGTAAGAAGATTAATTTTGTAACCATGTTATTAATTTTTCATATTTTTACGGTAAAATTTCACTCTTTCTTTCATTCTCTTGTTTCCTCTAACTTACCAAGTTGTGTGAGGTTACATCTTCGATCTCCTTCAATTCGTTTCCACTTTCTACAATATGAAAAAAGAAGGAAGACAATTTGTCTCGATCATTTTGCTTCTTGACACAAAGACAAAATTTCGCTTCTACGAATACAGGCCATAAGTTGATCGTAAAATTACAATATCTTAAAATAGATATATGGAACTGTAAATTTTCTTTCCAGCAGATTAAGCGATGGAACGTCAAATTTAATATTAGCAGATTTTTAACATAGAATTATTAATGGAATATATAATGAGTTGTTGTTACTAACGCGATACCTAATGTATTGTGAGACAGTATAAAATATCAACGTAATGGAGTTTCATGTAATCGGTCACTAAAAAACATTGTAAACGTTAATTTACTGAATTTAAATTAGACAAATGTGCTAATTATAATGAAATTAAATATATATATATATATATATATATATATATATATATATATATATATATATATATATATATATATATATATATATATATAATTGGTTTCAAGAATGCTAATCATTACATAAACCGTCATAGACCTAACCTTAGATGGGGTGATAGTTTTGAAGGAAATCTAAAAAATTTTGTGGACAGAAGTTTTTAAACACCAATTTTTTGTCGGCAACAAGCCTTCGGATTCGCTAATCATTTTATTATTATTACATTAATTACATTAGTTTCTAATCGAAATTAATAATCACAAATATTAACATTCGGGAGTTTAAGGTACTCATAAGTCAAGGTTAAAATATAACAACCCAGCGCCGTTGAACATTACAATGTTCTAGCTGAACGACAGCAACGTCGTGCTGGTCTGCGGCATCGGAGTCATGCAGGCGTTGGCATTCGTCTTAAACAGGTATACAAGTGGATCTTCACTCAAAAGTGAAGATTAACTTTTTAAAAAATTCTTTTATTATTTACTAAGAGTTTGTTGTGTAATAAGTATTCAAAGTCTAATATTGTTCACTCCTTCATGAACATCCAGATTAAAACCATACCATAAATTCAGATTATTTTGGTAAGTTTTTTGTTCATATGACCTTCACTGAATAAGTTTTATGGGGTCCTCAACATAACTTATTGTAGGAAATGTAATGTTTTCGTTTAAGGTTTGGGACAATGTCACTGGATCAGTAGGATCTTAAGAATCATAGTCAGTGTTTTTTTTGTAGCCTTCTTAATGAATGACGTAATGTTGTGACTTTGTAAAGTTGGCCTACCTGCCATAAAATAGGCCCAGTTTCCCGTCAATAATAAGACTAAAAGAAAATATATTGGTCTTTTCTTATTTATTTTTTTAGCTAGCTAGCTTATACAAATTACATGGTAAAGTTAAAAAAAAGATCACGTTTCTTTTAATAAACATTGTTGAGTACGATAAAAAAATAGTAAGTTAGTAAGCTTTGATAAGTTTGCAAGGCGGGATAATCCGATTACGTAGAAAGTCGAGGCATAACTTCGCTAAGTAATACGTGCCTCGATTCTAGTACTCTCGTAATTCAAAGTCTTACAATAACATTTAAATTTATTTCAGAATCCTTGCTTATTTTTATAAATGCACAATATACTATAACTAATAATGTATATTCAAATTGTTATGTACATATATTTTTTAGTTAAATATCAAATTCTTTCAGATTTAATATTTATTACTCACACAATGAGATTAATCATTTAAAATTTTAATAAAGTACTTTGGAGGGAGAAATTTTAAAAGTATACTTATAAGCTCTTCAGACTATTTCTATGTAAGCCATAAATAAATAAGCTCATATAGAAGAATATTTGTCATCATGAACATTATAAGTTAACCAACCATTGTTCCAACCGTATATATGTTTAAATCACCCGAACTCCAATTTTTTATATAATCCTGTATTAATTAATTGTATTGTATATTTTTCTCCCTTTCTCGAAACGGCTTTCTTCTTCAGTTTAATATAACTCCAAAGTATTTACCACAGACTTTTATAGATTTGTTTTTGTTTTTTTTAAGAACTCATTTTTTTTTTAAATTCAATACCATCTTGTTTTTTTTTCTTGATTTAAAATCAAAGAGTGGGGAGAATCACTGTTTTTAAGTTCATTTTCATTGAGTCTCCTGTAACGAACTAATAACTCTTGGTTGTTACTGAAGTTTTTCTCTGGATAAAATGCAAGTTATGTTATTCCAAATGGAAATATGGGGAGTGGTTGTTGGGGGTAGAGGGTTTTACAGAAATTAGAGAGAAAGTTAAATAAATCTAAAACTTCGAAAAGGTTGATATGTTTGTCATTTTAAAATTAAGGGAGTACCATTCCACATTTTACAAATTATATGCATTCTTCATCAGTCGAACTCAATTTTTTACGCCCTGTCTTTATTATTCTACCTTATATTTAAAGTAAAATATTTCACGATGATCACTAAAACCATTTTATTAATTGAGAGAAATTTTGAATTGGATATTATCATTATTTCATTATCAACAGTGGAATGTTTCGGGTTTGGAAAAAAAATAATTCTGGGAATAAGAATTCTGGAGTTTTCGTTACTATCCATCCCGCTTACAACTTTCAAATACAATTTTAATTACTTTAATAAATTCTTAAGCTCACCCTTCTCTTAAAATATATCGAGTATCCTACCAGAGATTCTCTCATTCCTTTATATAACAATAATAATAATTTCAAAAATAAATAAAATATTATTTATATATATATATATATATATATATATATATATATATATAAATATATATATATTTATATATATTTATATTAAATTAAATATATCCCAAAAACCCGAATCGGTATCGGAGACTGTTATCGATACACGAACGACGACTAGAGTAGCTGTGAGCCGGCACGTGGGAGGTCGGTGACCTTACCCTCGGCACTGTAAACAGTAGCTCTCTCCTTCAGTATCTTTGTCTCGTCGTGTTTGTGTATCTGTGCGACGGTATCTTGTCGGGGCTTCTGTGTGTCTGGGCGGGGTTTACTGAGGACAAAGAGATTCGCACAATCAGGCAAGAATCAAGTCTCATATTTGTATATTTAGGATCAAGGGTTTGCTTGTTCATAAACAGCTTGGGATACGAACGAGGAAATGTAGTGTAAATATGTTTAGATATTAATCAGTTAGGTATGACAGAAATGTACAGTAGAAATGTCTGTCGCATGGATGAGGATCACAACCTACACGGCTAATGGAAGCCCGCTTCGAATGTACATAGAATAAAAACATTCTGAGAAAATAAGAGAAACAAGAAAAACCGGGAAGAATGCCTCTGTTCGATTGAGGAAAATGGTATCAAGAAAATAATTAAAAATTTTATTAGAAAAAAATTGCTGTCACGGACTTCCGGAGGAAAGAAATGTGTAATGTACTTATTTAAGTTAACAACTTCCACTTCGTTATTTTCTATGATTTTCTTAAAGGTATAATTTATAATATTTTTATAATATTTATTCATTAGTGATTATTACCTTTGTAAAGTAATTAAATTTTATTGTAAATTATTAATTAAAAGCTACATAGTATACAATTATATGTGCCTAAAAATAAACAGGTCGAAATTAATTTTAGAAAAGAAGGAAAAATAATATTACTTTATCAATGAAAGTAACCTGTACCACTACAAGCGATAATGAGTCATGCATTTATTTTGGTTCAGTAAATGTTAGAGACTGGACTGCTTCTAAGAAAATGGTTGTTTAGGGAGTTTTTTAGACCGCCAGGTCTTCCCTCATTAGAGAGTATTCAATTTATAGTGACAGAATGAGCCTCAGAAGGGTCGAATACTACTGTTAACAGTTTAAATTATTTATTCGTCACTGCCTGGTTCGAAGTCGGGATCTGCAGTACAGCAACCCAACGTTCTACCGCAGAGCTACCCCCCCCCCCTCCCAAATCTTTGATTAAGATCGGTAGAAATATAGACGGTATAATACTGCTAATTCTTTTTGTAGAATTAGTAATTCAAATCTTATTAAGAAACGCTACCTAGCAGCACCTAACTGAAGGCTAAAAGAATCCGAAAAGTTCAACATCATGAAAAACTGAAATCTGCTTTGAAACGTTAATAAAACTTACAAAAGACCTGATCATGATGGTCGTGACAATCAATTCGAAGCCTTTGCATTACGATGTTAGAGACAACAGAGAAAAAAAACGAAGCAACGTCTTCAAAATTCGAAAAAGGAAAACAACATAATATAAAAAAATACTTTAGGTTTAGATATTTTGGGAACAAGCGCTTATATATGAATGTTGAGATATAACTTATAACCGAAATGGTAGAACGGAATGGTTATTTTCGATTAAAAAAATAATACAAGAGATCACAAAAGTGAGAACTCCTTCTTCTTGTATGACTCTACAGCCCATCAATGAGCCTTGGCCTCCTCAATATGTTTCCGCCAGTTCTCCCTGAAAGGTGACATCACTAATCTGAATAGTCAGAAAAACGGAATTCATATTAACCAGAAATTTAAAGGGACCTGAATTTTTAATTGAAAATCGATCTTGATTAAGCTTGATATACCTGAAGCCTTAAAAACATCGGAATCGATCAATTTTCGTTAAAAAATCATATTAGTAATTCTCAAGTGAGCATACTCTCGGGAAAGCTTTACCGTTCTGACAGTCGAGTTTCCATTCCCTTCTCTACATCCTGGGGCTGCCTGAATGACACCTCGACGGCTCTACCTGACTAATTAGTGAGATGTTCCATGATGACGGTGAATTAGTAAACAGCCGTCCATAAAACTGTAAATGTAATTGGATAAGAAGTAAATAATGGATGAGGGCTGACATTGAAGCTCTGTAAAATATTCAGGGCTAACCTGCAACTGGATCATCTCGCGATAATTATTTATACGATCCAGGCTCTGGAGCGACAGTTTTTGCCTGACTCATTAGCACTGACTGGGTTCCCAAATGGGCTTTGCACTTAATCTTCACTCCGGGCTAATAAATATGGCAGATCGGTGGTACGCTATTGGGTAACTTCTTGCCTAAAATATGAAGCTGTACTTTTGTTCGAAAGTTTTATTTTATAAATAAAAACATTGTATCCGATAAAATATTCTGTGAACAGTACAGGCTAACAATAAATATCGCTCTGTCAAAGGAATAAAGTCATAACTCAAAAAAACTAATTTTTCAATAGAGTTATTTTAATGTCCCACGTCATGTCAAAATTAAACCAGATAAATTAAAACAATAATAATTTGGGGTTCGGTAAAGCCAAAGTATGGTATTGAAATTATTTTATTTAACATTATAAAAATTTCTAATAGCTTGAATTTTAACTTACTTCATTATTCTCATAAAGTTGACAATACTCAAAATATGACTTATTTAAAAAAGAAAAAAAAAAGGTCATCTTATCATATCTTGGAATTGGAATATCAGATGTGTCAGTCATGAATTGAAAAGCTCCGATACAATTGCTACTGAAGACTCAACTCAAAAATGCCAATTTTAGGTAATGTCTTTGTTTCTATGAAGGAGCGATGTGTACTTGGTCTAAGAAAAGGATGCTTCGTTGTGAAAACAAGTTATCGAGAAAACAGATGTTAAAGGTAAAAAAACCGTTACTAAAATAAAAGGTTTATAATATGTTTTTATAATATAAAAATATGACAACGAAGGGACATACAAAAATGATATAGTTATGTTTTTCTAGTATATACAAATTTTTTTTTTATCTTTAAAATCAGTTTTTTTGTATTTGAAGTCTGCTTTCTCTAGATTTTCAGTCATTTTTCCATAAATTATGCCTTTCTGATTTTCATCACATGAAAGATCGTCTTATACTCTATCAGAATTGACAAAAAAGGAATACAATTTTCTTCATAGACCAGATCACAGATAGATCCAATACAGTATGTACCCAGAAAGTTCTGAGAATGGGTTCTGTATAATACGTATACATTTATTAGAAATAGGCGCGCACATAAACTGAAAATGTTTAATGATTTTCTTAACCATTTCCGCAATTTCCTAGTTTTGAGGGGTGTCATTTTATTTGCGGATCTTCAGTGCTCATGCGTATATGTCATTATTGTGGAAGCAAAAAAACCTTTACTTTGTTTTTTATAAATTTATAGGTACTTTATATCTGTAGGACGCAATGGTAAAGTTAAATGCTAAAAAAAAAATCAGATATTTACTAACACATTTAACAAATCTACCCCGATATTCTATTATTTTATATTTTAAATCAGTTTTATAGCTACGTAAAGATGAACATTCAATACTGTTATTGCCTAAACAAGTATGCTCAAGTATCTGACGAGAGATACAGAATAACATAATGTATGAGAACCCTAAAAATAATGTTTTAATATTTCTACCAACAACGACGTTTGATTGCCTATGATTTTTTTATTATTTCAGTTTCAAAAGAATTCATTAAAATACAGATTTTAAAATTAACAAAAAAGAAATGTATCTCGTAGAAATTCAGCATAATATATTATAAGTTTTTATATTTTATTAGAGGTAATAACGATTTATAGTTGTCATTAGTATGATTTTAAAACCAAGATATAATGTAAACATTAAATCATTAAAAAGTATGTATAACTAAATAATATACATGAAAACTAAATACTTGATTAGACCACTTGACTCAGAAGTATACAAAAAACATTCTTCGGATCTGTTCATAACAAGAAATAAAATAAGAGATAATAACAAATACATTATTTTTTTACATTAATACCGGTATAAAAAAAAACAAACAGAAAGTAGTAAACAGGGCTCGGATTCATATGTGTTTACATATTTTTAGATAAGTTAGATATCATAACGAATAACTGTTTAAAATACGTTTTAAGGTATTCTGATTTATCAAAGCTCATTTTTACTTCACCTATAGTTACATATTTCACTACGAACACAAATTTTACATTTTTTCTTACATATACCGCAACAATCACGAATTTGTTGAGTAAATAAAGTTCCAAGACGCACAGAGTGACAACTAAGAAAGTCGTGGTTTCCTATTATTCGACGTCGCGACGTGTTACCAACTGTCGACCCCTCAAAACAGAACGACCTGATTTACTTGGAATCAAAGTAGAATAGGTACCCACAATAAAACGATCTGAATTGTTGACTTGACGAATATCTCAGAATCCCTCACTCCTCCTTTCAAATTTTCAAGGAGCTTGGTTAGAGGCAGCCGAATATTACTGCACCAACTTCGAAAAAAATTAAAGACGTTCTGTACAAACTAGATTCGGACTTGTTTCCAGCAATAGAAAAAGTTAAATTCTTTATGGAGAAACCAGCTTGAAAAACAAATTTCCTTGCATAGCCTCAAATGCGTGTTTTTTTAATTCCCTTGATAACTAAGCTCGAAACCCAAAGCATGCCTCTATCCAAGAGCGTCTCTACTGTTGAAAACGGTATACAGAAGCTAGAAGTTGCATCTAGGAGAAGTTGGGACCACAATGAAGAAGAAATTGCAAGACGTCCTGAGAAAAACCCAGGGCGGAAAGAAATGATGCTCGTGGCGAAAATCCACAGGGGACTGGATGTACCAAATCATGAGGAAGAATTTTCGCCATCACATACAGCGAGCTTCCGTTGACTTCAGTGGATGTAGCGCGATCCTTCAGTCGTTACAAAGCGATTTTAAAATCCCAACGGCGGTATTTTTTATTTGAAGAGTTAAAAATGTACGTTGTTTCCAACAATTTCAAACAACAAATTTTTTTTTCACAAAAATTCCATTTTTAATAAATATGCATACTTCTAAAAAAATTTAAACAATAAATAATTTTTCCCTATTTTGATTTTACATATTCTTCCCTTTTACTTACATATTATTAAAAAAATAACCACTTATATATGAACATATTTCACAATTTTTATTACATATAATTCCGGGCCCTAGTAATAAATAATTAAGGATCCACCATGAAAAATGAAACGGCTTAACAATTAGGGTCCCCATATGGTCTTCTCAATAGCTCGGAATGTTTTCAACAAAAGATGAAAGGCGAACTATAAAAAATTAATTTTACTTGATTAAAAATTATATGCTAATTAAAATGAAATATAAGCCCAAGAACATATTTCCATTAACTAATGAATTCAGTTACTCCTTGAAAATCAACCTATCAACCGGATATAGCCAACAGACTCCTTTCATTTCTATCCTCTGCAACAGCTCAGTGAAACGGAACTTTCACCATCAGAGATACATCTTTCCGTTTTTAGTTACCTCAAGCAAAATTGGTCTTTAGGAAATTTTTTAATAGTTCTGCACAACTTTATTCGTTGAAATGTTATAAAATATATAATCGAAAAGATTCCGGACTGACAGTAGGATTTTTGATTCTCTAATTCCTAACCCATTAGAAAATCCTAATAAATGAATACTATGTATAGTAATGGATGTTCAGCAAGCCTTGACAGACAGTCACAAAATTGTGACATTGAGAGTATGGCTACCTTAGACAGCATCTAAACATTTACAACTTACTAACAATAATTAATTTTGATTAAAAAAAAAATACTTATACCACTACAACTTATGAACTGTCTAGGGCTCAATTCATGGTTGAAACGGTACTGTTTATAGGATAACGGTTGTGCAGGGAGTTGATTTGTCCGAGATCAAACTTAACCGCCAGGTTATTCCCCAATTAAGAAAAATCCACTTTATTGAGGCCTGGTCAGGCCCAGACGAGTAACTCAGCGCTCTGCACAGTGAGTTATAAAATAATTTAACCAGTTCAACAGCTTTGATAAAGATCATAAGATTTTAATGGTACATCATGAGCTTTGAATCAGGTTTTGAATTTTCTTTTTCCGTGATATGTAAACAAAGTGAGTTTTTTTTAGTTTTGATTTTTGGTACGTTTTTATTCATTGATCACTCAGAAACCGAAATCTTTCATTTTTTTTTTCTAACTGTAAATCGTGTTGTATATAAACTAAAATTGCTCGCATTGACGAGGAAATGGTTGACCGTATATTTTTTGAGCGGTGTGTTGGAATGGTCGGATGGGTGCGGTCAGTGAATTTTGAACAAATAAATAAAACATATTAAAATTAATAAATAAGTTTTATATTGTCATACCATGCGATTTGAATGAAGACAACATTTATTTTTTTTCACTCTCGTTTTCATCTTGTTGCGGTAAACCGTGGTTGATTGCCTACAGGAAAAAAAAAACACCCCTTTCAGTTCGCGATTCTTTGTTACCTACACTAAGGAAATACTTACATAAAAGGAACTCTATAAATGAGTATTAATACAGAAAAAATATTTTTTTTAATAAATACGTAATATTTCCCATTTAATTATTTTTCCAAGATCCTTTTTCGGTTCCTATTTTAGTAGTACGATTCAGGCTGTTCTTTACCCGAACTACATTTAAAAAAACAGTTATAAGTAAAAAGTTATAAATAAAAATGTCTGAGCTATTACTATCATCTATGAAGCACTGATACTACAAGTTCGTATATACGCCGACATAAAAATATGTTATCTAACCAGAACTCAGTAAATAAACTCTTTTTACTCCTTATTGGTGGACGAGACAACAATACTTAAGTAAAGCCCGATTCAATTTAATTTTCAATTGGAACACAGAAAGGAGAAACAGAGAAGTAAGAACATGGAAAAGGTAGATAGAAGGAGTTAAAGAAAAGATGTTCGCTCAAAGGTCTGAGAGAGGAAGATATTGTTACGGTCAGAGCGGAAAGCAGGACCGGCTTCTGATCTGCCTAGAGCGGATTAGGCAAACAATGGGATTAAGCGGAAGGGATTATAGAATGGCGTAGAACCTTCTAGATCGGTCTAGGTGGCCCTCGTCCGTGTTCCGAGTAATGCCCCACCACGACCTACCTTGCCGATATAAAAAGGACAGCGTTTTCGGCCGCAGTAGTAGTAATAAGACGAGTCTGTAATAAGCCAGTGAGTAGCAGTCGTTAACTAGTGGCAGTGTATGTGAGTTAGTTAGTATTAGTATCAGTCTGTAATAAGTGCTTAGTGAGCAACAGTGACAATTAGCGACCGTGTAATAAGTGTAATAAACTGTGTGGCAGTTTGTCATATTTGAAGAGTCTTACGGTCGGTGGACTTTAGTTAGCGAACTGTAAGTGTTAATTTGTAATTGTAAACTATAGTGTAATATTATTGTATTAGTACAAATTTATATAAATAGTTTAGTTACTTAGTATAAACAATATCTTGTATTATTTGTATATTATTTTAGAAATTAGATAACATTTAGTGGAATATTATTATTGTAAATTGATATTAGTTTAATAATTTAACTGTTTTAAATAATCTCATTGTATTCTTTCTAATTTGTTAATAAATATTAGATTCTTGAATTAAGTAATAGTTTAGTCCATTTTACACCCAGTAGCCCGTAACAAATTGGTGTCAGAAGTGGGATATTTTGTGTAATTGTTATTATTTTGTAATTATTGGGCTACTGTATGAAAAATGGCTTCTCAGAGTCTTAAATTAATGGATTTAAAAGTTGCGGATTTAAAACGGGAATTAGAAGAACGTGATCTGGATTCTTCCGGAAATAAAAGTGTACTGCAACATCGCTTGCGTCAATTTTTTGTAGAGTTAGGGGAAAATCCAGATGACGTTCTGTTTGAAACTGATTTGAGCAAGTTGTCTGCAACTTTTAAAAATGAATTAGGCAATGTAGAAAATAAGCTAGGTAATGAATTAAGCAGTGTTAAAAATGAATTAGGCAATGTAGAAAATAAGCTAGGTAATGAATTAAGCAGTGTTAAAAATGAGTTAGGCAATGTAGAAAATAAGCTAGGTAAGGAATTAGGCAATGTTAAAAATGAGCTAGGTACTGTAAAAAATGATTTAATGGATACATTAGAGTCTAAGTTAGGCACATTAGAGACTAAGTTAATGGAAAATGTAGATAATAAGCTAGCTAATGTAGATAATAAGTTAGCTAATGTAGATAATAAGTTAGCCGATGTAAATAATAAAGTAGCTGATATAGAATCTAGGCTAGGAGAAAAAGTGAACGAAATTAGGCTAAGAATGGAAGCTCTCGAGGGACGTAAGAGCAACCCACCGACGAACGATACCGACCATTCCTCCGAGGGCAGCCATCGTGACACCATTCTGCCTGCCTATGCTGGGGCGCCACCAACTCACAATACCATTCCAGTATTCGACGGAAAGACGCCGTGGGAGGACTACATGACTCTCTTCGAGACAGCTGCTTCGATCCACGGGTGGTCACAGGAGACCCAAGCTTCAGCATTGTGCCTGGCCTTGCGTGGAGACGCCTTGAGAGTGCTGCAGGGGATGCCCATGTCGGAGCGGTCCAACTACGGGAAGGTGATTAGAAGACTGGAAATGCGTTTCGGACACCGCCACATGGACCAGTTATATCGCTCACAGTTAAGAAACAGGGTCCAGAAGGACAACGAGACCCTGCAGGAATTTGAAGCGGATATTGCCCGGCTGGTGAGGAACGCCTACCCATCGGTCACTGACTATGTCTACGAGAGTTTGGCTGTCGACAAATTCCTGGATGGACTTCGGGACCCAGAGACACAACAAGCGGTGAAGCTCGCCCGGCCGAAAACGTTGGGAGACGCATTATCTCAGGCCATGGAGTTTGAAGCTGTTAGACAGTCTGTACGGGGCCATGCGCGAGTTCGAGCAGCAGAAGTGGAGCCTAATGTGGTCCCTAGCATCGAAGACATTGTGACGAAAGTGTTGGATGCTCTCAGGACCCATAAGAAGGAGATACGCTGTTGGGGCTGCGGCCAGCTTGGGCATCCTAGAAGCAAGTGTCCAACCCGTAACGTCAAAGCCCCCAGGAAAGCCATCAGAGTTGCGTCGATAGGAAGCAGAACGAACAGCTTCTACGTTGATGGGATGGTGAACGGGCAGCTGCGAAGTCTTCTAGTGGATACCGGCGCGAGCATGACGATCTTGAACTCGAAGACACTCCCAGCTGAGAAGATCATGCCGACCACCTGGGCATTACGGACTGCAACGGGACAGCCAGCCAAGGTCTACGGGGAGACAGATGCCACCTTCATCATCGGGGGTCAACATCTGAAGCACCGCGCTCTCGTGGCAGAGATCGATGAAGATGTCATATTAGGCATGGACTTCATGATGGCATACGGGGTCAAGCTGGACATGTCGAGAGGTGTGCTGACGATGGGAGACGAAGAAGTCATCCTTCGGCAGGGAAAGGATCTCTACGCACGAGTGCTCTTACTAGAAGACACCACTTTACCTGCACAGAGCCAAATCGTAACACATGGGACGGTCGAAGGACATCTACCGGAGGGTCAATGTGTACTAGTTGAACCCGGAAGGCACGAAGAACAAGAGATCGGACGCGGCGTACTGGTTGCTAGGTCTCTCATCAAGGCCGGACGGACGACTCCAATCCGGCTAATGAACCTGAACAGCTTCCCGGTAACGCTGAAGAAAGGAACACCGGTCGGGGAGTGTACAACCGCTACCTCAGTGGTTCGTCAGCTGCAACGTCGTCCCACCGAGCTCCGAGGACTGCCAGAAGAACTAAAAGGATTTGTTAACGAGTCATGCCGCGACCTTTCACCTGAACAGAGCGAGGAAGTGAAGAACATGATTATCCGATGGCATGACGTCTTCGAGATCGGACCAGGACCACGGGGCAGAACGGATATCGTCCAGCACAGGATTGACACCGGGGATGCGAAGCCCATCCGACAGGTCCCGCGGAGGCTGCCGTTAGCCAAACGGGAGGACGCCGAGAAGATCATAAAGGAGATGGCGGCTGATGGTGTCATTGAGCCTTCGAGTAGCCCCTGGATGTCTCCTGTCGTATTGGTGAAGAAGAAAGACGGAACGACAAGGTTCTGCGTAGACTACCGTCTTCTAAACAACGTCACCAAGAAGGACAGTTATCCGCTTCCCAGGATTGACGATACGCTGGACACCCTGGAGGGGTGTAAACTCTTCTCTACCTTGGATCTCCGCAGTGGATATTGGCAGGTTGGATTGGCACTTGAAGATAAAGAGAAAACGGCGTTTTCAATTGGCACTGGGCTCTGGCAGTTTACAGTAATGCCGTTCGGGCTTTGCAATGCTCCTGCCACATTCGAGAGGCTGATGGAAAATGTGTTAAGAGGTCTCTCTTGGGAGGTATGCCTGGTGTACCTAGATGACATCATTGTGCTGGGAAAGTCCTTCGATCACCATCTGAAGAACCTGGAGAAGGTCTTCGAACGACTGCGTGCAGCGAACCTTAAGTTGAACCCGAAGAAGTGTAATCTCTTCCGAAGGCAAGTCAACTACCTGGGGCATATTGTGTCAGACAACGGAGTTGCTGTTGACCCAGAGAAGATAGCAGCGATCACCAACTGGCCAGTACCTCGAGATAAGCACCAGGTGAGAAGTTTTCTCGGGCTCTGCACCTATTACCGGAGGTACGTGAAAGGATTTGCTAACATCGCAAAACCTCTTACTAGGCTTACCGAGGAGAAAAAGACTTTCCATTGGGATCACGAGTGTCAGGCATCCTTTGAGGAGCTGAAGAGAAAATTGAGTAGTGCTCCTATTCTAAGCTATCCACGTCCCGAGGGCAAGTTCATACTCGACACAGATGCCAGCAACATCGCCATTGGAAGTGTCCTATCTCAGCTCCAAGACGGAGAAGAAAGGGTGATTGGATATTTCAGCAAGGCACTCTCAGCTCCGGAGCGCAACTACTGTGTCACAAGGAAAGAGCTTCTGGCAGTAGTAAAATCCATAGAGCACTTCCATAAATATCTATACGGAAGAAGGTTCCTGCTGAGAACGGACCACGCGGCTCTAATGTGGCTGCTGCGATTCAAGTCACCGGAGGGACAAGTGGCGAGGTGGATCGAGCGCCTTCAAGAGTACGATTTTGAATCTGCTCATCGTTCTGGAACGAGCCACAGGAATGCGGATGCGCTGTCAAGAAGACCATGTGAAGATGAAGAATGCAGGCATTGTTCCCGACAAGAAGAGAAGCAGGCAACAGTATTGAGGACAACGGTTGTTATCGACAGTTGGCAGGACGCAGAGGTGTCAAAGGCGCAAGACGAGGACCCGGACTTGAAACAAATAAAGGAATGGAAGATATCGGGGCGAGGAAGACCGACCTGGCAGGATGTGGCTCCAATGTCGAAGAATGTAAAAACTTACTGGGCCCAATGGAACTCCATTGTAGTGGACAACGGGTTGCTGAAACGGGCATTGGAGAACGCGGAAGGAGATCAGCGTAGGCTACAGCTCATCGTTCCAAGGAATAAAGTGCCCGAAGTGCTTAGGGAACTACATGACGGTGTAACTGGCGGCCATCTTGGAGTTCACCGGACATTGGAAAAAGTTCGTGAACGCTTTTACTGGGCAAACCTTAAGGACGATGTGTTGGACTGGTGCAGGCGTTGTGCGACTTGTGCGGCTTCTAACGGACCAACAAGAAGAAAGAGGGCCCCTATGAAGAAGTACAACGTGGGAGCACCGTTCGAGAGGATAGCGATCGACATCGCTGGCCCTTTCCCTGTGACGGACGAAGGTAACCGATATATTCTCGTGGCCATGGACTATTTTTCTAAGTGGGTGGAAGCGTATGCCCTTCCGAATCAAGAGGCAGTCACGGTTGTAGACGTACTTGTGAAGCAGCTCGTCAGCCGGTTTGGAGTACCCATGGAACTTCACGCTGACCAGGGAAGAAACTTTGAGTCTGCAGTCTTCTCCGGGATGTGCGAAGCACTGGGAATACGGAAAACCAGGACGACACCTCTTCACCCTCAATCGGATGGCATGGTGGAGCGCATGAACAGGACAATGGGTCGATATTTGTCTAAAGTGGTCTCCGAGCATCAGCGAGACTGGGACCAGTATCTTCACTTGTTCTTGTTAGCCTACCGGAGTTCAGTCCATGAAGCAACGGGGCAGACCCCCGCAAATGTGGTCTTCGGCCGAGAACTTCGTTTGCCTTGTGATCTGAAATTCGGGTTCAAGCCAGACGAGGAAGTTAACGGAGAGGAATACGTCACGAATCTACGGAAGCGGATGGATAATATCCACGAAAAGGTTCGTGCAAACATCCAGGGAGCCAGTGACAGAATGAAGGAGCGTTACGACATCAGGGCAGAGAAAGGTGGATTCCAACCTGGAGATTTGGTCTGGCTACATGATCCTCGAAGAAGGCGAGGCTACTCACCTAAACTCCAGAACTCCTGGGATGGCCCGTTTGAGATCATCAATAGGATAAACGACGTCATCTATAGGATCAGAAAGCAGCCAAAAGGAAAACCCAGGGTAGTCCATTTTAATAGACTGGCCCCATACAAAGGAGACCATGGCCCGACAAAAGACCAGCAAGTCAGGTACCTCAACAACGTGGAGGCCAGTAAGGTATCAGTTGCACAACCTAAGGTACAAGGTTCCCGTGGAGTAACTCAGGCAGTATACAGAGATATCTTCTCGTTACCCGCGGACTATTCTCTGGCCCATTGTGTAGCCGAAGATCTGAGGACTTCCCGAGGGATTGCAACCGTCTTCAGGAAGAAGTTTGCTGGAACTGAGGAACTGGAACGCCAAGGACCACGCGTCGGGAAAGCACTCCACCATACGCACGAAGGACGACACCTGTTCTACTTAGTTACCAAGTGTGCTACTGATCAGAAGCCCACATATGACGCACTGCGGCGAAGCCTCGACGACCTGCGGAGTAAGCTTCTGAGACTGCGTGTCACCAAGCTCGCGATCCCTAAGTTGGGCTGTGGATATGACGGCCTGGAGTGGAAGGTTGTCAGGAACATGCTTGAACAGATATTCGCCAACTCTGGAGTCGCCATATTGGTGTGCACGTTCAACCCCTGGAAAGGAAATGCGTCTCCATCGAGGGAAGCTCATGACCGCCCGATTTCTCCGGACTATGCTCTGGGGCAGAGCACTTTTAAGGAGGGGGCAGTGTTACGGTCAGAGCGGAAAGCAGGACCGGCTTCTGATCTGCCTAGAGCGGATTAGGCAAACAATGGGATTAAGCGGAAGGGATTATAGAATGGCGTAGAACCTTCTAGATCGGTCTAGGTGGCCCTCGTCCGTGTTCCGAGTAATGCCCCACCACGACCTACCTTGCCGATATAAAAAGGACAGCGTTTTCGGCCGCAGTAGTAGTAATAAGACGAGTCTGTAATAAGCCAGTGAGTAGCAGTCGTTAACTAGTGGCAGTGTATGTGAGTTAGTTAGTATTAGTATCAGTCTGTAATAAGTGCTTAGTGAGCAACAGTGACAATTAGCGACCGTGTAATAAGTGTAATAAACTGTGTGGCAGTTTGTCATATTTGAAGAGTCTTACGGTCGGTGGACTTTAGTTAGCGAACTGTAAGTGTTAATTTGTAATTGTAAACTATAGTGTAATATTATTGTATTAGTACAAATTTATATAAATAGTTTAGTTACTTAGTATAAACAATATCTTGTATTATTTGTATATTATTTTAGAAATTAGATAACATTTAGTGGAATATTATTATTGTAAATTGATATTAGTTTAATAATTTAACTGTTTTAAATAATCTCATTGTATTCTTTCTAATTTGTTAATAAATATTAGATTCTTGAATTAAGTAATAGTTTAGTCCATTTTACACCCAGTAGCCCGTAACAATATATACGATAAAAGAAAATGGAAAAAGGAAATAAAATAAATTTTTTATTGTTTAGGATGCATGGTTGAAGGAAACCTCAATGTTAGGAAACCTTAAAATCCTTTTAAAAAATGATTTTAAATGAATTATAAATTAAACATAAAAGATTAATTATTTTTTTATTGAACAACAATCAAATATGAAATATATGATAGTTGTTTAAGAATAATCAAACGCTCCATAATGATGTTTTATTTGAAAATTGAACATTTTTAAAGTAACTCCTGATTCTTTACGAAGAAATTAGTTCTTATAGCTTAACAAGTATGATGAAAATGAAATAGGGTTTTATAACTCACTATTACTACTGTGTATATTCTCTACATGGCTTTATCCATTCCATTATCTATCATTCACATATTTACTTGTTATATTGTTATAATCCAGTTGTAAATTTCAATAAATAAATTTTATAAAAATCACATAGATGACAACCAAGACAGCCCAAGAAAAAAAAAATTATCTGAGGATCCTGATTCCTATTATGAATCAATATAAATAAGAAACATCTATTTGAGTTTCACACAAATTTGTGTCCCGCATTATAGATTTTATTATAAATTGCAGAAATTTAATGCATCTGAGTTAACGAGGAATATAGAAGTGCTCACTTAGTTTTATCGTATATATATATTCATAATTAATCATTAAAAACGTTAAATAAGTATGTAGATGATGATGATGATAGAAGAAGATAAAAGATGACGGAAGAACTTAATACAAAATGGGAGAAGTGAGGGATAGAGATCGTTGAACCTGAGAGAGAACCGTTAGAGCAAAAACTCGCCCCACCACCGGCTCAATATGCACCCGCCTGCACTTCCTACCTGCATACCTCTTTTCTCCTTCTCTTCTTGTATCACCTCCTTCTCTTCCTACTCCTTCTGTTCGGGAGGAACTCTTGGTTGGGGCGATGGACCACTTGTTGAACGGATCTATAATGAAGAATGCATCTCTCTTCAAAGTAAGACTGCATATATAAAGCATAGGCTCCAGATTCGTCAATGTCTGCCTTTTCTTTGTCATTTGTTTTTACTAGAAAAATAACTATTTAATCCGAAAATTGTAAACATGCAACATTGAACATAAAGTGTACTATCTTAGGAAAAACATTCTGCCTAATCCCACTGTAGAAATAGTTGTTTATTTATTTAACGCCACATTAAGCTACTCTAGCTAATCGGACGATTCTACAACGGGAGTCCTAAATTTTGCCTATTCAGGTATAATGAGGAAAGGGATCTTTAACTAAGATCTGACACTGCACAGGTTTGGGACCACTGTTTTATGTCCCTTCCGAAGAATGGATTTAGCAAGGATTTTTTACTCACTTTATATATTCTTTCAGTAATACTAAGACATCTGCCGAGCTGTTAATCAGCGACTTATGGGCATCAAATGTTTTATGCTAACCATTACGCCACAGATGACCCGATAAAAATAGTACGAGTAGAAATTATTATTATTGAAACTATTTATTAATATCAATTATGTTCTTAAATATATATCCTCTTATTAACAATTAGGTTATACAACCACTTTTATTTACCTTTGCCTTTATTGTTAGTTCATCGTCTGGACCAACTTTTTTGACTCTGCCTCTCTTTCAGAGCATGAATATTAACTTTTCTTGTTCATCCATTCATTTTTGAAACCTCAGTTAATGAAAGTGATAATTGATAGCTTAAATTATGTATTTTTTTATATCGTTCTTTTATACAGCATTGTCAAGAGAAACCTTACAAAAAGGTAAATTCTCCTAGATCATCTCTGAGTAATGAACTACCAATCAGCGAATAGTAAAATAAAATTGCTCCAGGAGAATTGATTGTTTGCAGTGGGAAAAGTCTTAATAAATGAATTATTCATTATTAAATTATATTAAAAAGTGAAGTGCTGAAATAATCATGCCGAAATAGCAGAAACAAATAAATTGAAATTGAAAGGGTAAGTGAAAAATTGGTAAAACAAATTTTGTTTGATAAATTGATCTATTACCATAACTCACTTTGAATGCAACTGAATGTTGATGTTTCGAATAGAGATTATCAATTTTCTTCCGATACTTTTCTAGTGCAACTAATATTCTTTATGCTAATTACTCGATTTCTTAGATTAGAGAAAACAAATTATCTCATGTGATTACGAGCTAAAAAATTCATCTGGAATTGTAGTTGTTATTTGAGATTAAGAGAAACAAACTGTTATTATGTGTTATAATTGCACTCATAACTAGAGAATTGAAATTATTTTATATTATAGTTTATACTATATTGTATTAAATATTTATGTTTTATTTATTCATCATTTTATATAATAATTATTTTATTTTATAATTAACTGATATTATTCATTTTATAAAAAAAAAAGAAGGTTTGTAGAGAAAAATATAAAATATGTCACATTATCTGATCATATCTAAGTAAAAATATGTTGAAATAAATGGATTATCTAGATATTTTAAATAAATGCTGTGGTACTGTTTCTATGTTGTTCTAACTACTGTTTCTAATATAAATATTTATTATTTATATTAAACAAATAATGCAACAATCAACAAAATTAAAATTTTCTTCAACAAATGAAGTTATAATTAATATTAAAGCACTTATCGATTTATTCCTCCCATCGATACATGTTACCTTAAGGAGAAACCGATAACTTGTCTTCCCATTCACGTTTCGGCCACCAGTTCAAAGTCGTCGGCTCAGCTTTGAAATTCAAAGAATCCCTTAAATTCATTCATCAATTTTATTACCTCGTTTTAATTCAATTGGATGCAAATAAAGCGGTTTTATTTAAAGGAAGCCCCAGTTCGGAGGTTTTAACTCTTTTCGGAAGGAATATATATAAGAAATTAGCCTAATTTAAAATACACTAAACTCTAAATAAATTTAGATAGTGTTTGTGTGAACCTTTTTTTTAAAATAAAGTTGTTTTTTTGGACTGGAAATGGTCAAACAGCATTATTGCTTTACCGATATAGAAGAGATCGATGACTGCAATCAAATAGTAGTTTCTGCTGACTAATCATTCTTAGAAATTTTCTCTTTCTACATAAGCAAGCGAAATTTCTTTCTTTCACTTTCTCTTATAAAACGAGAAGAAACAGACACTTAGGTGACTAATCGAGGTATCAAATGAAAAGTTGTATTAAAAATTGAAAAGCATCAGTTAGTAATAGGAATTCCATCAGAGTCGGAATAGAAAGTAAAAAAATATACACGAATCATACCTCGCATACAGAACGAGAAACTCTTAAATGCTTTATCTATTATAATAGTTGATGTACGGATCTCTCTTATAATATACGAAGCCGGAGAGATAGAGAGTGTTAGAGAGAGCAGACAACTGGCCTAAGGATGGATAAATGAGTAGGATATAAATAGTGCCATAAAACAGTTTTAAATACCAGACCTGGCATGTGACCAAAGCAATGGAAGGATATTAACTAGACGATAAAAAAGGAACATCAAATAATCATTAATCATGTAATATTTATAGGTAAGAAGGGTGCTCCGGAAGTGTTCACTTATACTGAAGCAGAATAAATAGAGAGTTCTGTATAAAAAAAAATACAAATAAAAGGAGAATGCTCTACGAGATACCGGACGGCAAACGAAGCAGAGGGAATACTCGGATCAGATGGCTGGATGATGTGGAGGACTTGAAGCTGCTGGGTGCATAAGAATGGAAAATAGCGCAGGATCGTGGAGATATGTTGGCTGTGATGGAGGAGACCCTGGTTCATGTAGGTCCGTAGAGCCAGAATAGTAATAATAAAGAATACCTAAATTGAAAGTTTTCTCGACAAAAGAATATGAACGGAAAAAATACCTAATCAGAATAATAAACGTTGGATAGGAATAATCTAATAGAAAGAAATAGTCCAGATTAGGGTAATTCAATTCTATGGTATTGGAGAGAAGGGACTAGACTAAGTTCGTGTTATGTGCCAGTACAAATAAACTCTTCAGGAATTGAGTCTAATTCTTTTAATTGAAAATCAATGGCTTAGTGGACAGGTTTCCATTTTTTTTTCCGAAACAGAAATTCGAAAGTATTGTGAAGAAAATTCGGTCCGAAACTTGATGAGACTACTGGAGAATTTCCCAGAGGTTCCGCATAGCGGAATTTCAGAGCGTGGACCCGTTTAATATAATTGCAGTGTTAGCGACACGAAGATCAAGATTGTAAAGTCCCTGGAGTTAGTAACTTCATAAACGTTGTGCCGATTGGTAAACGCATCTGGGGTAGACCGAGGCGTATATGGGGGTATTGCGCTAAGGTTTCTGGGCAGAGTTTAGTGATGCCGGCTACTTTTTTAGAAAATTAAAGTAGAAAATTACTTTGTAGTTTTGCAGTTATTCTGCTACATTTGTGTTTTCTCGTACTAAACTGATATTAACAACTAATTCATACCTTAAATGAATTGTTTTTTCAGCTGTTCTTTTTTTTTGCCAATTTTTAAATTTTTTTAGGAATATAAAACCAACTAAACTAACGATTAAATATAAAAGTTTTAGTTTTAGTATTCTTAAATATTTCTTAAATAAAATGCGTGTTAAAAACCAAAAAGGTGAGATGTGGCTTAGAAAGTAAAAACAAAATAGAAAGATTCACCTATTAATTATTAATAGGAAAAAAACTTATCAAAGTAAAAATGTTTGGAAAAAGACTGGGACAGATGATAAAAGAACAAACGGTGACATATTTAAAAAAATAGCTTTACGTATCTAGCATATCAACATTATTATTATTATTATCAACATGGTAATCAACATTATTATTTTTTCTCGTAAAACAATCTCTGAAAAACTAAACAGAATACAAAAAGAAAAACTAATCGGTAAGGAGTTCTTCACTCTGTTTGATACTAGAAATAAAATTATAAAACGAGATCCGGTAAAGAACTGTGCTGAAAAGATTTTACAACCCCGGGAATAAAGGACACCATGTCTACAATACAGGTAATATTTTAGTTGAATTTTCTTGAATAAATACTATGATAAATATTCCTAATTTATTATCATGTATGTCACTAAAAATGTGAACAATTATCTTTAGGTTGTTTCTATAAGTAACGAAGAAACAAATATTAATAGTTAAATATTTTGGAACATTGCCTCTTCTGAATAAATATAAAATGTGACATCGTGTCCTGCTCCTTCGTGGTACACAGAAATGTCAGAAAATCTTTCTGTTAACAGCTGTTTATTGTATTTTTTTTATAAACAATAATGGAACACATTTTAATACAGCTTTTTGTTGTAAAAGTTTTAACGTTATTTCTAATTATTGACCCCAGGAGTAAATAAAAAAGATAAATTTTCTGGAACAAGAATTATTATTAGCCAATTACTGTTTCTTTGTTGGTTAATTCCAAGAGCGAAATGTGTATAACTGTAGTAATATAACATTAGAAAAAGTAACAATTGAAGCATTTAGTTCCATTTTCAAAAATTTGCCAGTACTGATCAAAAAAAGATTCAGTTTTAAAACATAATCAATTTAAAATTTTAAAAAAATATTTTTTGTTACTTAACTAACAATTCACTTCAAATAATAATTACTGACAATAATTTATGATTTTCTCTTTTTTCCAAATCTCATTTAATATAAAAAAATATGTTGGATACATCTTGATCAGGGAATATCGATAAGTTTATGATTGATATAACATAAATAAATAAAATAGACATTTTTAAAAACAAATCACTTTAATCATATAATATATAATAATACATATGATTAAACAATATATATACCTACATAGCTTTGATTTTTCATACATCAAACATTTTGATTTACCCAACCACTTCTGATAGGAAATGGAATCTTATGGTATTGATTTTTGAAGGATCTAGACGGTCTTGAAAGAAACACCTTGTTAATCATTTCTGGCATTATGAACTATATAAATATGAAAAATAAAATAAAAAAACTATTTTTGGAAAATGGTACCTGATTTTGAAAGCAATTCGAACTTTCTGCTGTTATGTACGGAAATTCTTGATTCAAAAAAAGACAGTTGAACTGGAAAAGTCACCAAACCGTTTCCGACGAACGCATCGATATAAAAACATTTCATAATCCCGTGAAACACAATTTGACAAAGCAATATATTTTGATTTATTGTAAATAAGCCGTAATGGATGTGAATAAAGCAGATAGTGATAGCGCTTCGGAAGACACTCCAGAACACGACAACTAGCGTGCGGGGAAGAGCCACCTGCTCGCTCAGATAGGACACCTTCCTCTATCGTTAAGCGTGCCACTAAGCCAACAATATTTATTACTTAATTACTTAATAACACTATTAATAATAGCCACGGCTTGACCAATTTAGTAAAATCAGTATAATTAAATATTTAGGTAGGTAGTAGTCGGGAATCGTCCATTATTCTATACGTAACGCCTTCTTCTTGAGCTTGCAGTTGAAGACCTATGTGCATTTAAAAGTAGAGAAAGCTTTTTGTATCTGAGCATATAAACATATAGAAAGTAAATATGTATTTGTTTGTGTAGAGACGGCAAACGTCTACTACACCAAGTTTTAATATTCACAAAAATGCTAATACATTACGAGCTTAAGACGAATAGGATTATAAAAAAAATCTCCGAAATTGATATATATTTTATTATTCAATTAATAGTCCTCCGTATAACAAATTAGACATCTGTTCATTTAATTGTATAATACACCCCGGTAGTTCAGATTGTATTATTATTTTTTTAATTAAAGTGTAAGAACGGAAAAACAAATTTTATCGCATAATTACACTTATTACCAGTATTATAAATTTACACCGTATTCATATAAAAAATGGAAATAAAATATTACATGGTCACTAAAAACTTTTCATCTAACAGAGGGATAGTTTTAGTTATTATTTTTTTATTCGGTTGAAACATATTAAGAATGATTTTGATATTACAATATGTTTATATAAGAAACTATATTTATTAAATATATTTATATTGATTGATTACATCTTTGACAAACGCGTAAAATAATCTAATTTCAACCTTTTTTTATTAACACGCAGAATTCTCATTAAAAACTAAAATTTAAAATGAGATGGTAGAGAGAAGAGGTACAGCATTTCTCTTAAATAACCACTTAAAGGAAAATAATTATTTTTTATTTGTAAATGAGTCGGAAAGCTAAATGAACATAATAGGAGAAAATGACAAACTTGGTATTCATCACCTTTTTTATTTTCCTCCAAGATTTATTTACAATATATACAAATTACAAATATAATAAATAGATGTAATGCTGGTATATAAACTAAAAGCCTTTTATTACCTTTCGGTATATTAAGGCATAATATTAGGCTAAGTCCGCCCGGGCGGTTTATACTCAAACCGGCACATGGCCGCTGACTTTATACAATTCAAAACAGGGAGGGACCGCTTACGGGATTAGGAAAGGAAGTGAAGAAGAAGGGTTAAGATAAAGGAAGAAGAGAAAAATGAAGAGAAGGGGGGAAATGAAAGGAAGAAAGGATAAGGGCAAGGGAGTCCCCACCCCATCCCTAGATCAACGAGAGCACACCGACAAAGGGGACACTGCCCTGCCATCTCCCAGGTCTGGGAGGTGGTTTTATGTCCCTAAAAAGGGGGTTCGCACAAGCCTTCAGTATATCAAAAAAATCTATGTGCCTCCGACCTATGTACTCGGGCACCGAGGAGAGCCGAAGTTCCTCCCAGATGTGTTACGTGGGCTCTCGAGCAATGTGCCTCGAACAATCGTCTAAGGATGGAGTTCTGGTACGCTGCAGGCGCATCAGGGTTGTTTTGTAGAGGTCTCTCAAAACCGGAGCACCATAGAGCATTGTAGGTCTTTTTATGGACTTGCAGTCAATCGCAGTGAGAGCCGCGGGTTGTTTTGTAGAGGTCTCTCAAAACCGGAGCACCATAGAGCATTGTAGGTCTTATTATGGACTTGCAGTCAATCGCAGTGACAGCCGCGGCGACACCGGCAGGTACTAGAGCCTATGGGGCCAACTTCAGCCTCTCCTGGACGTGCCTCGAAAAGGTGAGATGCCTATCAAAAGTAACGCCAAGGTTGAGTATTGAAGTAGATAAACTTCATTCATCAACGGAGGGTTTAAAGTTTTATATTTGTTTTAATTTGGGGGAGGGGATTTAAGTTTTACTTATTTCTGATTCGCATTTCTTAATATTTTATCTTCGTTTAAATCGAAATGTTCACAATCAGATAAAAAAACCGTACCAGTACAACGCATGAATGTTTTTTGGTTCAGTATATCGTAGAAACTGTACCGGTAATGCAGGGAGGTGATTTGTCTCAGGTCACGCTCAACCACCAGTGTTTCCCCTGGTGCAAGGTACCCACATTATAGAAGCTGAATGAGCCCTTGGAGACTCTGTAGATCCTACAGGGGCTATTGATGGCTGTTAATGCATTCAATAATTTAACTGCTACAACAGTTATGGAATCTGGAATCTTCGGCATAATAACTCTATACACAGAGTTACCCCGATCCCTACGAATGAATAACTAAAAAAATGTACCAGAATTCGAAATTTAATATTGTTCGACATTTATTGCACTTAGTTTCCAACTGAAAAAGCAAATAGTTTTTTTTTATAACGAAATTAATAATATTCACGTTATTTCGTTTATCTGGATTCAAAAGAAGAAGTAGTCGAGAAGGTCATGAAAATCCACTTTTGTTCAGTTTAGTTACACATAAAAATACGCCATACCTTTTACTTAAAATTTACAGCCTCGATCATGACCTGTATAATGCAAACCATAGAAGACGCAGCGAAGCGATGGAGTTCCTAGGTCAATGCTGCCTTACCTGAAAGTTGAATGTCAATAGACCTAACCTCGATTCATATAATGAGAGTGAACTGCATCTCTATGTATTCAGTCCTTATTCAAATCTCGACTTACTTTTTTTTCCTACTCAGTTGTTTATCGACTATTATTTCAGTTTATCTTTGACAGAATACAACTAGAGAATAAACCATCGTGTGGAATGTAAATTAACACACGGGATATTATTATTATTTAAATATTTAATAATTGGATTATATGAGTAAACAGAGAGGGAAATGGATGGAAAATTATGCTAACGAGTATGACAATCGGCTAATATACATAATTAACTACATGAGGACCAATGACCTAAAAAACTTATGAACTTGCGACCCCAGCTATTTTCATCCCTTCAGGGCACGCTTTGAATTTACACTCATTTTAATGGGATTCGATCGCAACTGGAGTTAGCGATTTGGTAGCGGTGACATTCCCAGTTATTCTGAAAATTGAATTATTTTATAAAAGAGGAGATACATATTTATTATTTATAGCTTTTAAAGAACACCGCAATATTTCTTTGTGAATTGTGTAATATTTATTTATTTTCCTATATCTAAAACTCCACTTGGCAATACGTTTAAAAAAAAAAACATAAACCACTACAGATATGAAGGATTTTACATTCAGCACATGGTTGATGCTTTACTTTTCAAGGACAACGGTTGTGCAGGGAGGTGATTTGTCTGAGATCACACTCAAGCGTCATGTTTTTACCCCAATTAATAGTACTTCATTAATCCTGGATGAGCTGTTAGGAGTGTCTGGGGATCATATAGGGTTAATCCGAGGTTTTCAACAGATTAAATAGTTAATCGGCCATATTTGATTGATACCCGGGACCATCAACCGAGCAACTCAGCATTCTACACATTGACAATCCGCTCCCTATACATTTTTTGACTCGACTTGAAATTCATTGAAAAGTAAAAACACCAATAATAAAATAATCATTATATGTATGTGGTGGGTAATTTTTTTTTAATTAAAAAAAAACAAACTAAATCATATAAAATTACAACCAGATCATATTATTGCCAGTTGAGATGTTTCTATGTACCTCAATATCCCACTAAAATTGGCATAAAAGCTATTGAATGAAAATTGGGAGGAAATAGAACCTTATACTGATATAAAAAGAAAAACTATATATTTTTAGAGGGGATCAAACTTTGTAACGAAAACGGATTCTTTACCTTTCAAAACCAGTTCTTTAAACAAACTACAGGTAGACTCTCCGTTAATTTATTTGAAATACTATAGTATTTCATATACACCCCTTGAAATACTATACTATTTATCACTGTCATCATATTATGAGAGATGGCCTGTCTACAAAAATTGAACAACCCCCCTATTTTTATCGTAAAATATATAAATGACCTTTGAGTTATTACAAATAAAAATATTTTAGAAAAATTTAGCAAAGTCCTTAATGAACAAAACAAAAATATAAATTTCACACAAGTATTAGAAAAAGATTATTCATTAAATTTCTTAGATATTACTAGCATCAGAAACCCTAATAATAATAATACCCTCAAAACAAAATGGTTCAAAAAATACATCACCTCAAAGAGATTACTTAATTATAACTCTAATCACCCATTGCATCAAATTAAAAATATTGCTCAAAATTTAATTGGGAGTTCTATTAAAGTAACAGACGTAGAATATTTAAAAGAAACGAAAAATAAAATTTTCAAGATCCTTCTGAGCAATGGTTTTCCGATCAAACTTATAAATAACTTATGGTATAAACAAAACAATTTAATAAAGAATAAAAAAGAAAATAACTTAACAATAAATATAAAGATTATCTTAAGTACTAAGGAATCTATAAATAATTCAAAAATACTTAACCATAATAAAAAAAACGTTAACAACTAAACCTTCTCAGTCTAAAATTACAATTTTTTTTCTAAAAGAAGCTAATAGTATAGATCCGCAAATTAACAACAGCATAATTCACAAGTTCACAGAATCACCAAATATAGAATCAAAACATAATAAAATAACATATAAAAGTGTAACCTATATTAAAGACCTATCTGAAAAAATTGGACCATCTTTTAAAAATTATGACATCCCTGATATAAAATTGGCACACAAAACTAGAAACCCAATTAAAAATATAACAAATAATCAAAAAGAGAAGATACCCTTCTAGACAAGAAAAATGTAATATACAACCTCGGATGTAATGACTGTAACAAACATTACATCGGACATACCAGCACAGATTTGAAAAACAGAATTTGCCACCATAAAAATAATTTAAATCCCAAATCTAAAACAAACACTGCTTTGTCAACACACTGTAAAAATGAACTACATACTTTCGAATTTAACAAACCAAAAATCTTACATAAAGAAAGTAACACAATAAAAAGAAAATTCCTAGAAGCACTGCATATAAATGATGAAATAAATAATGTAGTGAATGATAGAAAAGAGAAGGTGAAATAAGTAAGCTACATTATTCTATTATGTTAAAATTGAAAAAACAATAACACATAAGATTCAGCTTTGTAAAAAAAACTGGTAGAGTAATGTAACCTGACCCTATAACCTACAAATAGTTTTTCTAATATCTTAATTTTTCCAAATAATTCTTTTTACAAAAGATCATATTTTGATTAAATCGATTAAATAAAAAATTAAAAAATTTATTCTTTGTGTTGTTTTTAAAATATTTTGAAATATTTTAATACATAAAGAATTATAAATACAGTAAAATAAATAGTTCATAATTACATACAACTAATCTAGTACTTCAAAGATCAAATTTTATATCAGTTTAATATTAATAATTTGACCATGGAGAATAGATAATCCCCAAGAAAATATGTAAAAAAAAATTAGAAATAAATACGCATTTGTGAGGTAAGTATAGATAATTTTTCTAGTTATTGGGACAATTTTATTGAGATTATGTATTTTTTCTTATTATAATTGTTATTATTTTGCAGATTTTTAGACTTATAACTTTTTTAAAGTTATGTATAATTGTATAGATGCAGAAAACTTATTTTAAAGATTGATAATGACATATAGTTGTAGAAACGTTTTAAGGAATTATATAAATTAAGAAGTTAAGAATGGTTTTTCCCAATACATTAAAATCCAAAGTGGTGGATAATTTAAAATTGTCTAGCATCAAAAAAACAACTAAAATAATTTTTCTTCTCTAATCCAGAGATTAATTTTTTTTATTATTGTCTAATTTAATTTTTAAAATCTTTTTGATTCTCGCCATTTCATAAGTTCCCTTTTTCTAAACTACGAAACCATTTCAAACCTCACATAGTGTTTTAAAGGGTTTCTTTCCTCTTCCACTTAGTGTTCCGAAACAATCCCTAACATTCCCAACTGACCTGTTTCCTCACCTATCCCAAAAACAGTACTATTTTTTACCTTCCATGGCATTTTTTGAATTTAATAGATTAATGATAATCCTGTTTCTATTTATCATTTCCTGTGCCTCCTATTTGCTCACAAACTTCCAAACTTTCCATCCTACTGTAATGCTTGAGTTAATTGAAAAGTTGGAAGAGGGCCTGGATGGTATTAAATATTGGATAATGAAAAAATACTTAAGGATTATCGTTCCTTACTATTTTTTACTTTACCACTTTTTCACTCGACTGTTAAAAAATCTTTGGAGTCACATTCGATGTTCGTCTGTCCTGAAGTAAACAAATTTCGCATATCGGAAGAAAATTCATTGCTGTGATAGATACATACATCCGTGACTTCATTCCTCAAAATATTCGGCAGCCACAAGTAGTAATACCGCATAACTAAAAAATGGTTAACCGCAGAAAGCTGGAATGACGTAGTTCTGGCGGATGGAATCTAAGAGTCTAGTTGAGCACTTCCATTTTGCCTTCACTATTTTATCACCGGTATTAATGTACATGAAAGTTTAGTAATTTACATGAAGGTCTCGATAGATTTTTATTAAAAATTAACAATTTTCAGACAAATAAATTATACTTTATATTTAACAGTTTCAGTACATGATAGAGATTGTACTGTTTCTTGGACAATGGTTGTGCAGGGAAGAGATTTCCCTTCACACTACCGCCAGATTCCCCTCTCTATTTTTGGTATCCACTTTATGGGTGGGCGAATCCTAGGAGGATCCTAGATCCCATAGGATCCATCTCTGGTTGCTATCAGATTATATAAAAGACTTCCAGTGAGCGTGATTTGAACCCTGGACCTTTGGCATGGCAACTCAGCACTCTACCACTGAGCCACTCCGCTTCCTATAGTAGTTTTAAACCGAAAGTAATCCTTTACTTCAAACTCAAATCTGTCTTCTATCGTCCATCTAATAGTAAAAGATAATTTAGACAGAATATAGATAAATCAATGGAGGTACAGGAATCGTGATGAAAATAAGTCAACGAGGTGTTTACTTCGTTGTACACCCAAGAGGGTATTGAGTTCATGATTGAGTTCATATTTTTTTAGTTATCATTGCTTATTAAAAAAAAAATCTCTGGTCCACTACGATCAATGATGTCTATGCATAAGCACTTGCTAAATACTATTGTTCTTAAGCTAATTGTTGTATAGGGAGGTGATTAGGCCAAGATTACGTTCAAACCGATATTTACCGATTTATGAAGACGGTATAAGCCCTGGTTCGTCGGATACCAGTTTGTCCATGGCTGGAAAACAGAGTTGCGCCCTTACACTTGCGCCCTTTCTCGTTTGTAATTATTATATTTTAAATATATTTGTCAGTATTCTGTTTATTATAATTTATACTTATAAAATAATTATTTACCATATTCGAAATTCTTATTATTAATCGGTTACAATCGGTAAATTATCTTACTAATCTCCAATCAACTATCTATACTTCAAACGATGCATTTTGAAAAAAATGCATATTCTAAGATGAAAAATGGCAAAGCTTCCGTTTTTTATATTATTACATTAAGATAAAATTATACTTTAACAGTGTATAAAAACCACAGAAAATTAATCGATTAAACAGAATTAATTAAATTAAATAAACAGACCCTATTTAATACAGATACTTAATTTTAACTACTACAGGATTAATTATTTATAATTAGAAGAGGCTTGGACTTCATTATAAATAAATAATGAATGGATCATTCATAATAATGCGTCATTCAAATAACGCATGCTCATTATTAAAATGACGCAGTTCCTTTTCTTCCTGCACAAATGTTCCAGGATTAGCAAAATATAATGTGTATCAACCGTAGAGATGGATAATGTTTTGGCAATTCTATATTTATAATTAATGAAATGTTCATCATTAATTACTGTTTTGGTTGAACTATTTCCTTAATTGATTTTGCAGTACACAATGGAATGTCAAATACAGAAATATTTAAAAAAAATTTGCGATTTTAACATCCAACGGAATATATTTGAATTGAATTATATAGATTAAGCCATATTCAACCTTTCTGATATTCTCAAATTCAACCATATTCAGTAAATAAAAAATAAAAAAAAAAAAGGGTAGCACAATAACTGATGAAGAATCTTGAATCAAGCATGTGGTTTGGGACTGCACTGTTTCTTGGATATCGGTTGTGTAAGAAGGCGATTTCATTCGACTGCCAGGTTTTCCCCCTTATTTTTGGTGCCCGCTTTATAGAGGCTGGGTGAGCCCCAGGAGGGTCCTAGATAACCCTTAATTGCAGGGTACCATCAGTATCTGTTAACAGATTAAATAATTTTTTTGCCACAGCTGGATTTTAGCCGAGAACATTCAGCAGAAAGAGCTACCTCGATCACTGATGATGCTTTGTTTTGCCTTTGAAATTTCTGAGATCTCGGTCAACAGACAGGTATTCAAGCAATTAATACAGATGTGAACTAGGATAAATCAGCTTCCTGTACAAACGTTGTCCAAAAAGCAGTACATTCTCTACCATGTACTGAACCCCAGACCATTTAAGGGTTGTAATGGTACTGTAGGCTGTTAAAACTTTAGGATACTTACTTTATAGAAGCTTGGTAAGCCCCAGGAGGACTTTTAGACCCCAAAAGAAACATCCATGGCTGTTAACAGATCAAATAATTTATCTGCCACAGCTGGATTTTAATCCGGCACCTTAGTCTCGGCAATCAGAGCAGTATCACTGAACGTTAATACTGAGCGTAATTTTTAGCAGCAGATTTATTGGAGATATTATTAAAAATATCATAGCCACAGTGTGGGACACACAACAGATAAAAACAGATCTGATATGATATGATATGATCGGAGCGTAATATACCTACTTATACATAAGCTTCAACATAACTACAATTTTACACCGGAACTTTGAAAATTTGGCTAAAACAACGTAAGGAATTATATAAATTGTGGCAAATATATAATGATAGATAATTCATAATGGAGAAGGGACGGGATTACACAAGGCAACTTTCGCTCTATGCCTTTCACCCCAGTCTCCCTCGTGCATAACCGGACCCAGCTTCCTGCACCGTGCGCTGGTCAGTGCGATCGCATCGTGGATCAGGGGCCTTCGGGGGCGTCGGAAGCGTGGACCAAAGTGTCCTTAATGCTTCCTAAAAAGGAGGGAAATCCAATATATTGCTGAACAGAACTCTTATAAAAAAATTCGACTTCGATCAAGAATATCCTTCCAACTTTCATGATCAATGGCGTCGTAGATATAAGGACTGGAAGTGAAAGGGATAAAATTATACTTTGGTGTTGTAGGTACATGCAAAAAAATCTCACTTGCAGGTCATTCTAATCTTTCAGTCGAAATACTTTCGTTTACTATTCATTGTCCATTTTATAAAACTAGCAGATCATTCTACCAAGAACTGGACATACCATTCGAGTCTGACATTTGAACTGAATTCTGCGTTTTCTTATTGCATTTGTAATTTTGTATAAGTGCGTGTAGTTTATCAGATTATGGTGCCATCTTTATAAACAATGGTCTCTTATTTTTTAATCAGTCCCAAGATATTTCTCAATCTTTTTTATCAATTTATCTTCCTCTCCGTTATTTCTAGATAATGAACCATCATGTTCTTATTCTGGATCAAACATTCTGCCGCATGCAATGCCTCTGGGAAGATTAATGGTATAAAAATACATTTATTATTCTAATTTTGAGCTTTTAGAGTTATAAATGGAACTTGATTATTTTGAATGATAATATATTTGTTTACATTCTGATTGGCTGACATTACTCTTCAACATTGATTCTGCTGTTCCTTAGCAATTCATTCAAATGGTGAGGTATATAGCATCTAACGTAACAGAGTTGGAACCGTATTGACCTCAAAATAATGATCATCTGAGGTCCTTAGATGTTTAGTGGTCCATTTTAAATCAAATTTTATACATAGTGAATATTGATAATAAACGACTCGTAAATTGAACAATAAATCAGACTAAACGATCGATACATAATGTGTAATTTAAATATAATTATATCTCACTTAGAGAATTACGTACTCTATATTTATATATATATATTACATAACATTGAGAAAGCGTTGAGAGCGGGCGAGGAAGTAATTGAGAACATGAATAATTGCTTTCCATTTTCGGAATTCGCTCTCGCTGCTTTTAGATGGTCTTTAACACTAACCTCATAGATCCTCCTGCTTTCTAAATTCTTTACAGAGCCTTCATGATCAGAAGACTTTTTTTAAATATCCATTGCTATGTGAACATAATTTCTTTCAAATACCTTCAAAGAATTAATCAGAGCGGATTGACAAAAACTGTATTCGCGTATCTCAAAAAGATAAAAACAACCAACACGTGGAAGAGCTGGAGGTCTCTCCGGTATTGAAGGACGTTCTTCACTTAAGAAAGAACTTCAGAATGCTCCTGGTTTTTAGGAATGACCTTACAGAAAAACGGGGAACAATTTGGACGCAGGAGAGAAAGCAAAAACAAGAGGAAAGAATGAAAGGAATATGAAAGAAAATAAAAGTAGAAACAGACGTAGGATCACTCATTCGGCCGGTGTTCCTCACAAAATGAGATCCTACGATAAAAGTCAAGGTAGTAAATTTAATTAGCTTTAATTTAAGCATAGACCGAGGCCTGTAGGTGTAATAGATTCTGAGTTGCGCCCCTTTGAAAATTGTTCATTTTTTCCAAATAGTCCAAATATAGGCCAGCTGCAAGGTGTTTAAGGGTCGCAAAAATTGAAGAGAGCTGCATTTTTGATATGTTGTAAGGGCATATCTGAGTAGTGTAAATCCATGTTTGTTACCGAAAAAACGGTTATTTCAGTATTTGGCCTGTATCTACTAATCGGTGCGTTTTAGATTAAATTGACTAAAATTTGAACCCAACCGCAGCTCTGTGGGTCCAATAGAATCTGAGTTACGTTTCTGCTTAAATTGAAGCTAATTAAATTTAGTACCTTGACTTTTATCGTAGTACCACTCCTTCGGCCGGTGTTCCTCACGAAAGTCGGCCAAAAGTTAAAATTTGGACTTTTTGGAAAAAAATGGTTCCTTTGGCTGAGGAAAGAAATAGAGAGGAGGAAGAAAGAAATAGTGGCTCAATGGTAAAAAAAAATATATAAAATTAATTACTTGGATCTTTAAATGTATTTATGTATTAATGTCTGAACTGTTATTACCGATTCCAGGTCCCTATAATTACATTCTTCTTAATCAATACTAGCCGTCCTTCATCAATATAGATACTTTTTTCGAAAAAAAAAGATATGAATAAATGTCATCCATCCTACGACTGAGGATTCTATGCGGCGGATCGGACACAGGAAGTCCACTCCTATCCACGGCTACCCGGCCCACGCAGGGACATATCTTTCTCCCAGTGCGTTACCCTTTCACTCATTAATCTGTAAGGACCTCTTCGGTCACGATCCATGTGAGATATCCTCGAATGTTAAACAAATAGACTTTCCCCGACTGGGAGATCTGCTAGTCGATAGAGCATTAGCTATGCCGGCGATTCCAGAAACGTGAACTCAGCTGTTTAGCAACCCCACGATTCGGCCCACCCTCGCACTGCAACTCTCCTTATGCAACTAATTATCTCTTTGTTTTCTCTTGAATGTCTCCTACGAAAGTTTACCTCGTCCCTCAATGGTATGAGGTTCTCTTCCGGACGACCAGAAATTTATCAGGGTAGAGAATCAATGATAAAAAAAACCTCTACCACTACAATCCATGAAGGGTCTGGTGTTCAGTACATGGAAGTGACTGTATTATTTCCTAGAAGGGAGATTTTTTGTACTTAATCACGCTCAACTGTCAGATTTTCCCGCTTTTTATGGATACTAACTTTATAGAAACTGGGTGAGCCCAAGGAGGTCCATACATACTACCTCCTGGGCAGTTAACAGATTAAATAAAATCTATCATAATCAGAATTGAACCCGGGACCTTCGGCTCTGCAACTCAGTGCTCTACCAACGAGCGGCTCCGCTCCCCAGAGAATCAATCAAACTAAAAAAATAATACATCTAGATATTACAAGGAGTATGTTTGTATTAGGTCAGTGTATAGGAATATTGCCCAGCCAAAAATTCAATAAACTAATACTATATCTCAACATCAGATTTACGGAAATTTAAAAAAAAAATCATAAAACGCTACATTTTAATTTTTCAATACCTGGAATAGATTAGTAGGAAATAAGTTAGTTTACAGTATAACCAAAAATTCTTCTTTTTGTTATCAATATAAAGTTGTGATGAAATAAATTAAATTGTTGAGCGCCAGACATTTCAGCCTTATTGCTTACTGAATCTTTCATTTTTTTATACAAGACGATTAAAATATTACGTAAACAATAAACTCCCTGTGAGACAGCTAAAGCATTAAAAAACGACATATTATGAAAAAATCAGGTTAATGGAAAAAGGTAAAAGACACTATAGATTTTTTTTCTGATTTTTATGCTGCATTAGGTATAGACTATATTTACAAAAACAAATAGAATATAATTGAAATGAAAAGTAGCATTATTCTGGGACTAAGTCCTTTTAGAATAACAAACGTGAACAATAATAGAAACATAATATATATATGTATATATCTGGCCAGAAGGCCTGGATACAAATCATAAAGCGTATAAAAAATGACAGAAAGCAGTAAAATAAAAAATATTCATATAAACAAATAATAATAACAAATAAAAAACACAAATCGTTACAAGATATTAAGCAATTAAAAGAATAGGTAAATCAATAACAACTATTGACTGCATGAGCTAGCAATTAATACTTTCTTCACTTGATGTACATTTTCTTAAAACAAAATTAAAACACCGAAATAACACAATAAATTATTCAATTTATATACACCTAATATACACAAAAATTGTATGTATGGAAGAAACAAAATAAAAGGAAATGAAGATAACCATAAACTATTTACAAACAAAATGAAAAATTTGTATAAACTATATACACACCAAAGGATAAAAGAAAAAAAATACTTATCGTTAATATTTATACTAAAGCAATTAATTTTCATGCAGAAAAAGTGTAGCAAAAGTAAGATAATTAGATAGAAAGACGCCTGTTTAGACGGCGAGTGTCATGCTAAGAATGAAGTTATTCATAGGTTTTCCAGATTTTCATCTGTTTGCTTAGCCACAGTGATGCCACCTTGGTTACAACTAGTATACGGAGAAGATTCATAACAAACAGAGAAAGACTCTTAATGTACCAACTGTTTATTAATTATTAAAACGGACTGTACCAATAAATACCGAATTATAATTTGATCCTATAAGTGTGGAACTGGTATATCCTTAAGTAGAGTTAGTTTGCCTAATCACTTACCCAGGGAATATTTATGGTTGTGGGAATCTGTATTATTTTTTCTTCTCAAATCAATTTGAGAGTATTTTCGAAGAAAATCGGTATTGAAAAAATATTAAAAACCTAACTAATAACTACAGTTTTTCGCACATTCACAATATCAAGGACTTCTGTATATTGATGTCATGAAATATCGCCAATTTTATTCAACTCATAGGGGTGACAAAAATGGATATAATGTTTATATGAAATATAATAAATAATTAAAAATATTTATATTCTATATGGCTTATGGGAAATTGTGGGGCGATATTGAGTAGAAGAGGTCCATCACTGAACGAAAGGTGGTGATGATTCAATCAACTAATTAGGGAAGTTCCACTATCGTTATCCCTTCTATCAGCAACTCCTGCTAATCAATGTTACTTAATTAATTAATACTCAATATAAAAATAACCGCAGGATACTAATTATTACATTTAGTAATATTATTAATGTTTTACTTTAGCTTTATTTAATTTTCCTCTAAAAATAAATGTATATTTTTAAATTAGTAACGTGCGGGTAGTTGCTTCTTTTTATTTATCCGTCGTAAATAGCATTTTAATTTCAAAGACTGAATAAACGGAAATACCGAAATATATTTCAATCGTTACTAAGGGGCTATAAGATGCATTTTTATGTAAACGATTAAGGGCGGATTAATTTCAGAGAAAAGTTTTGTTTATTTATAACATCATTATGAAATCGAAAAAAAAAAACCTGTACGAATCTACGAATAATTTTGTATTCCTCCAGATAACAACTTGTTGTAAATATGTCACTACAAAAACATTCTTAATGTATCAGATTAACATAATCAATTTAGTAGAAGTGCTTATCATTTTTCTTATAACTATTACAGGTTTTTGAGATATTCATTAATATTTTTAAGGTAAAATTATGGTAAATACTTAGGGTCTGGTAGAATGGACCGGATATCCTAAGAAGGCAAGACATGTATTTATTTATTCAGTCTGGAGAGAGCTTTATTATGATTCCTCATTTAAAAATAGAACTTTTCGGGAGAATTAAATCAAATTACGGGTGCTTAGTTCGGGCGC
The DNA here is from genome assembly GCA_964056705.1 of Troilus luridus. NCBI lineage: Eukaryota > Metazoa > Arthropoda > Insecta > Hemiptera > Pentatomidae > Troilus > Troilus luridus. Next base: position 76,442,532 of record OZ057413.1, on the reverse strand, counting down.
CATTTTCTATTCTGACCGAACCGAGCTGCCAGACTGACAGGTTTTCGCTTAGCAACCTAAACACTGTCAATTTAGTCATTTTTAAATTTAGATAGTTCCGAATAAATTGACATTAGATGATAAGAAAATTTTTATTAAAAGATAGACTTGTTATAGTGACTGAAAAATGTTTTTCAAAAGCAATATTGCTCAATATTTTCGGTATATAAAGCCCAATACAATCTAAAACATTTTAGGCTTAATCAAAATGGTTTAACTTGGAAATGCGTCAACAATGTCGAAATAATAATGACACGTGTTCTTCTTTGCTTTCTTCTTATCCCATTCCTAGCGACGAGGAGATTTTTATATGTATTTTATGATCATGATACCTACTTCTCGATGACCTATTACAGTATTGCAGATCTGGTAATAAATTTTATTGACTTAGAAATTTCGTGATATATCTCTTGGTCAATCTTATCAGAAGAAAATGATTAGGACCCTAAGTAGGTAAACTCCAGCGCAACTTCTAATACATTACCAATTGCAGATAAAATGAAGGTCATTATAATGACACAAGATTATTAAACTGTCATTTGTAGTCTTTGGTTTCCTAGCTGGACATTCATACAACTATTGTTCAAATGTATAGCTTGAGACTAATTAACTTTGGGGGTCACCAAAAATGGCAATTAAATTACCTTATGACGTAAACATTGAAAACTAAAACCAAATTTCTTCGACTTATGTCCTAGTTCATATAAAAAGTTAAGATGGTTTAGGCCGAAGGTGCAGAGGAGCCGGTTGGGTGAGCGCGGAGCCGGACGAGGGACGATGCACCGTCCGCCCGACTGATCAAAGAACATCCTTCGGGCCCCGAACTGGCAGGCCTCCCCACACAGCCCCCCCCCCCCTCCGCCACTACGCATCATGTTTGATGTCCCATCTAGGTCAGTGTGCCTCAATAAATACGTCTCCTGAAGAAAAGAAACAAAGAAGTAAGGCACGATAAATATGATGGTCAAGGATTATACCGTGGATATCACTAATACGGGGAGCGGGGTAAATCTGGGTGTAGAGTACTCAGTATTTAATTGTTTAACAGACATGGATGGACCCTGTGCGACCTGCAGACCTGAGGGTTACCCAGTCTCTATAAAAAAAGTATGAGTACCGACAGTAAAATTTCAAAGATAATATTTATACTTTAGTGGAAAGTTGACTGGATACTTCTAAGAGTGTTGTGAAACGGTCAGGGGGTGCGTCAATGATTAAAAACAATGGGAATGATTTATTTTATTCCGCCTCAAGATTTAGGCCGTCTTCAGGAGAGTGAGGTGAAGTCAGTTGGAGTTTGGCTCTTCACTTCACTGCCCTGAAGTTGGCCCAAAGCTTGGGCCGAAACACAGGCACAGTAAAACAAGTCATTGTTTTTTTGTATAATCTTTGACTGCACTCCCAGTGGTGTGAAATCAATTCTTAATATTATAAACATTAACCGTTAATTTTTTTTAAATAAATATTTAGTACACATTTATCTTCCTCCCTATCCTTATTTAAACCCTTGCTTTTCTACCATCTCATCACTTCCCAAACAGATGCTCTACAATCAGGTTTAGTTATTTGCCTATATTATAGGCAAATCAATTAGGATTATAATTAAATTATGCGTTTAATGTTTAGCATTTTTTCTTGTCACTTATTTATTTTATGTTTTTATTTATTCCCTTTAGTTGCTTAATATTTTGTCACGAAATGTACCTTAATTTACTTTTTTGGCCCTTTTGTAAATCCCTTATGATTTTTATTATGCAGCATTCTGCCCATGCATTATGGGTATCATGCCTATTTATCTGTTGTAATAATGGGACTTAATTCCAAGAATTCTTTACTACTCTGTACTGCTGTCACAATTATTTGGGTTTGTTACATTATGTATTCTTCTCAGGTACTGTGTACCTGTACAATGTACTTCAAAGGGTGTTTTAGCTCAATGAATAATTATTTGTTCTTGCCCGTTTCTTACGATTCGTTAACTCTTAGGCATGTGAGTGGCGTATCTTCTCCCGTGATGTGGTTCTAACGAACAACGTGAGATATTTAGATTAAGATAAAAGCTACGCTTCTCCTCTAGCCCGTACCCAATCTGGATAAAAACCCTTCAGATTGGTTCCTCAATGTGAAAATATTTCTTAAATGCAAATTACTGAAAGAACAGTTCTCAAAATACTATTTTTTTTTTTACTGGTATTATTATTTTGTGTTATAACCACCAGGTATTAAAGGAAATTTCAAAACTTCAGATATGAGATTCCATTGGAAAATAGATGGGCGAACAAGATGAGACCGAATTTGCAACTCAATCATTAGATCAAGTCTCTGGTACGGTCTCAACAGAGGGAAACCTCACACTGCATGAGCGCTAGAGCAGATGGACTATGATGATGATGACGATAAATTTATGTTAAAGTTCATAAACTGACTTAATAAATAATAGCAATACCGATGTATTATATTCCCATCTCCCATAATGTTTTAAACGTAAAAATTATGTTTACTTTTATTTTGAATTATTAATCATTCGAATTGATTAATCAAATCAAACTAAATTTTTTATGTTTTCCAATCAGAAAACAATTGTAAAACGTGCTACATATATAAAACTATATCATCACTACAGCCCATTATGGATTATAAGTTCAGAACGTTGTTGAGACAGTGAACTTTCTAAAACTTGAAGACTGAAGTTTCTAGGTTGCCTGGTACGGCAATTATCCGAGATCACGGCCAACTACCAGAAACAGGAGGGGGGGAGTTTTTTGTACCCACTTCATAGAGGCTGGGTGAGCCCCAGGAGGGTCCTAGCTCCCCTTAGAATCTATTTCCGGTTGGTAACAGATTAAATAAAAGTCTGCCAGGAGCGTGATGTGATCCCCTGGATTTTCGGCACGGCAACTCAGCGCTCTACCACCGGCCAGTCTTGCACATGCGCATACTAAGCCACCAAGTCGCATCATTGTAAAATCTATATATCCACCTGGTATTTGGCCTACCACGTGGTTTCTTGCCAATTATGGAGGATGCTTTCTGATTGAGCGATTCAAGATTCATTCCACGCCCAACTTGCTAGACTTCTTACCATGAGATATTGACTGACCGGTTTCTGTGAACTATTCATGATTGGTACTTCTCCTTGAATTTAGAGTCATCATGATCAGGACTTTCATTTCGAATCTCTCAATTAGTAGCTTGGTCTTGGATCTGTCTATCAACACTGGTGATTTCGGTATTATAGGCTTTTCATTTTAGATTTATTAAGATTTTTCTTATTTGAGTCTCTTAGAGGAAAGGTTAATCAATACATTAAACAACTAAATTACATTTATGTCTTAAAGGTAGTGTTGATTTATGATTAACTCTTTTTCCTTAATCTTTTTTTCACCTTAAATACTTTTTTAGATTTTATTAGCTCATTGTTTTACCATTTTTTTTAATACTACAGTTTATCAAATAAATTTTCTATAGAGCTTAAATAATGAGGACTATTAGATCTAAAATCATTATCAATATCATTTTTTTTTAATACGATCGGGCAATTATGGACTACGTCCGTTACAATTCTTCTTTTCCTTTCTTCCATCCTCTCCCCGTGCATTTGTTTGTGTGCAAACTGTACCCGTGAATATCATATTTGGGATTCTGCTTGGGTTCAATCTTTGTAGGTTCCACAGAAAAAAGACTGCATTTTCTCATCACATCTGTAATTTTCTCTACGTGATTACAGTGTTCCAGGTAGTGGAATCATTTCTTCTTTGGAAAAATCCAACATTGAAAAAAACTTGAAAATGGGTGACAGTGTTGCCAGTGTACAACAAGCAAGGTAAAAAATCTGAAATAAATAACACCTTACAGATCTAGATCTTTTGTTTTGTTTTTATTCATCTTCCAAAGCTACTAACGTGGCCCTCTTCTTTCACCATACGTTTGCTGGCTTTGTTTTTGCCTCATCTTCTACATTACTACCACTTCCATATCAAGTCGGTTTTGTTTGTTCTCATCTAGTGTCTAATCTTCATTCTCGGTTCTTCCTTCCTCTACCTTTCTCTGTGGATTCTATTCTTCTATCTTCTCCCTTCTACTTCCAGAAACAAGAGCGTGAATCTAAACTCTTCAAAACTACTCCTGGCTTCCATATTGGGTCATTTATCCCACTTCTGACACCGTTTTATTTTGCTCAGGAACGTATGCTCAAATATTTTACTATTTTTAAATCAACAAGGCAAATTACAATGTTAACTTTGATTCATAATTGAAACAAAACATGATTTTAGAAAATACCAACACTGAAAAAACCTGCAGGTGGGTGGCAGTGTGGCCTCTGTACAACAGTTTTGTTATTTTTCTTCCCGCCCCTTATCAAAACATATTCTTTACATAGACATGATAGAATAAAAAATCGGGAGAGACAAGAGGAAGATGCCAGAGCGAAAGGAGTAATTACTAAGACTAGAACCGGCAACGCTGCTATTCTAGCCGAGACCGGTTCTCCACGGTCCGTCTGTATGTCTGCGCTCGCTTTATAGTTCCTAGCTCTGCCTAGCAGCTGCTCTAACATTTCTAAATAGCTAATATTTGTCTCTAGCTAGGTTTTCCAGCTTAGGAAAAGCAAGTTAAGGGACATTTTTTCGTTTCTATAACATGATTTGGAGCCGATATCCAAAAAATCGGGATTCATCAAGCCTTCATAACAGCAATACCTTTATGAATACCTGGATGAATCTCGAGCCTATTATGTTTAATAACATATATTGGTTATCATAATACGGGCACAATAGAATGATTTAAATAATGTTCATAGGAGTTACCTCACATATCGCTCCTTCAAAATAATAACGATATAACTCAGAATTCGGCACTTTTGAGTTAACCATTCAGTAGCAATTTAATTGGTTGAAGCTTTTCAATCCAGGATCAACTTTTTGATATTTCATTTCCAATTTTTTTCGTTTTTTTATTAAAATCATATTTTCGTTGCGACATGTTTAAACTTTAAGTTTTATGAGAATAATGAGTTAAAATAAAAAAAGTTTCAAGCTTTTAAAATTGTCTAATGGTTAATAAAAGAATTTCAAACCATCATAAATGAAAATAAATCTACGAATTTGATCCTCATTTTGTCCGATAACGACAGGTTTTTGATTTTTACACTTATTTCTATTCATATAAATAAGGTCGAAGTTAATAAGTACCTTTTATCGTTTAATAATTACGATTACAAAACAACCGGCAAAATAAAATTAACAACTGAGAGGAACAAAAACCAATCTTGAGGTAACTGTAAATCATTTCTACATACGGTCTTGTATAAGGTCCAAGCAGTTTCTCATTACCTGAAAAAAAAGAAAAAAAGATGTTATAAAATAATTCCTCCACTACAAAGTAATACAACAATTATTAATGCTAGTAATAAATCATTTATTAATTTAATCTATTCAGTGAACAGGGGTTCTAACAGTATCATTACGATACTGGAATGACATGATGTTCATGTCGAAAGCAACAAAAGTGTTTAGTAAACAAGGACAATTACAACAGAAGCTAGAAATGTAATTCGAATCGTAAAACCTGTTAGCATTTGTCAGATAGTTTAATGAGCCATAATTTATGATAATATAAGATGATTATGAATGTAGTAAATTGAATCGCTTATACCAAAGGTTTTTTTTTATCCAAGACTCTTTTAGCATGAAGGTATTAAATTGTTAGATAAGTCACTAGTGAAGCTTTTAGGTAGAAAGTATTATAGAATATGTCATAATTATTTGAGACTTTTAAAAGAACTAAACGTTCTCTAATTAATGGAGATGTAATAGTTTATAGGGAAATATATATTTTTGCTTTTTATAATATAGATTAATACATTACAATATTCACAATAAAATATTTTATTATTTACGAAGTGGATAATTTTGCTGCTGAGGCACTTTGCTGCTATTCATTTTGTTCGAGACTAGCTCTGACAGATAAAATTTCTTCTGTTATTAACCGAGGGTCCACACTCAGAGGATCAGATAACCCTCCTGCAGTTCTCGCAGCCTCTACAATGTGAGTATACTTCAATTTCTACTAAATATAGTCCTGATTAAGTGCTGAGCCCAAGACTCTTAATGTGTTGTTAATGTAGAATAATACTATAGAAGGGATACACGACATACGAGGTCCAGATGTGTTCCCCCTGTGACTGCTTCCAGATGCACATTGTGTGCGCCGTTGGACACAAAGCCGGACATGCAGTCGCATAATGCAACTGTATAAACCCCAAAGAACTCCTGCTGAAAGAAGTACACGAGAAAAGTTGTTACTGGTTGAATACCAGTGCAATACTGAATAAAAATATACAGACATCCACATTAAAGGAGTTAGCTCACTTTGACTCCGTTCACAACACTGCTTTAGGTAAGGTTACACATCCTATTCCGAATCAGGTTTCATAGTGGATTAAAAGTGAATACGAAAGAGGTATGTCATGTAGATAATCGATTAACGCTGGAAATGTAATTCAATGATATATTTAATTCTTCTCGCATAATTTGTCATCAATAATTGAATTTTTTAGGAATAGAAGTATAATTTAAAATTGATGAGTGAAACAATCTAATACCATAACTAAAAACATTTCAAAATGAAGAAACTTGTGGAATAGTGCTTATCACCTACTATGCCCAAAAGATCGCGGGTTCTGAGCCCTGCTGGTCGCCTTAAGATTTTTTAAAGAGAGTAAAAAAAGTCGTATTTGTGCCGTCCTTCAGAGTGGGCATAAAATATCGTTCCCGAATTTTTACGGTCTAAGATACTCAATCCCTAAAGATCTATTTTCTAATTACACTTGGATAGGAAATATTGATGACTCCCACTGTAGAATCGTCCGATCAACGATTGCAGCATAAAGTGGCGTTAAACCCAAGAAAAAAGAAACGTAAGCATTTCCTTTAATGATTTCTTACACCATCTTAGTGGATTATATGAGCTAGCTAATTATTATATGGTAAAGCTAATAGATTATATAATCTAGTTCATATCATAATATAAGTATGTATATCTATGTTATATCGTTCTACTTTTTTTCGTTCTTTCAAGTCAGTATACTATGTGTTAACTGGCACAAGAATACGAACGGCATTATAACTGAAAGTCACTTTGTATATCTATATTACATCGTTCCATTTCACAATATATTTAATTATTTCTTACAAGTCTACTATTTGTTAATTTTACGACACATTACCACAACTGAGAACACATACCATGTGAGTACTCTGATTTGAGTCTGCAATTTTTTTTTTTGATTTTGCTTCTGGTTGACGTAATTTTATTTTTGACATACTATGGACGAATAAAGATTAGAAAGCATACTTCCTCCCCTAATTCCGTAATATGAAGACAGATGAAATATTTTATATGTTTAAAAGTTTTTGGAATGATGAATGGATGTTTAACGCAATTATTAAAATCAGTCATAGCAACAGACTCACTATCAGTGATAATTGGTTTAGAACAACAAAAACAGTTTTACGGAAAATTCAAAGCATGAATATGACCTTCAAATAAAATGAGAAAATCGTTACACTAACGAACCGATGCAGGGGCTATGGCAGCAGTAAAAAGCGGTAACGTTTCCTTCTTAGTGTCCATATTTCTGTCGGAATAGTTAGAAGAGATATCCGAAAATTTGGGACAATGAATGGGAGAGACTTTTCCAAAATCCTTCAAATAAATGATAAAAACACTGCGGGATCCCTACAAACGGCCGACGTAAGAGGAACGCTGTATAATAAGCATGGTAAGTAAAGGCTAAGCTATCTAGTTAAAAGTCACCGAGTAAATTCAAAAAAATTAAGAAGAGCAACTGTATCTAATGGCCTCAGTAGTCGAAGAGACTCAAACCAAATAAAATAAAAAATATATTCTATATTCTTAACTCGACAAATATACGCCAATTATTCCGTAGTGGAGAAGGGAACTGCCTAACAGTTAGAGAACTGGTTGGTATACTCGTTATTACAGTGAGCTCATAAGAAGGGACAGAAGACATAAGAACCACCCGGGGGCCGGAGCGAATGCAACGGCTGGGTAAGGAAGCTGCACCCGAGAGCGTGGGAAGTGCACTTTCACCAGGACAACTAACTGCCTGCACTCCGCCCGCTATTAGGAGGAGAAACCTATCGATTTCTCTACTCCTGCATCTCCTTATCTTTTATTGGTCCTTAGATTAGGTTGGGGGGTTATAGCGCAAAAGGACCCCATCAATGTGGCCCGGTCATATAATCGTCTTTAGTGCACGTTTTATGGACCATTTAATTAGTGTTAAATGGGCGTGCACATTTTTTAGTTTTTTGTAATCTGCTTATTTCCAAATAACTATTAGTTTTCAAATCTTTTAACCCTATGATGGATGATGTTAAATCTATGATGGATAATAATAATAAATGATTTCCCACATTTAAAACAAATTTCTTTGAATAATATCTACAAATCTTATTTAAAAAGTCCTCCGCCTCGTCTGTCTGTCTGTTCGCGATAAACTCAAAAACTACAGCACGGATTTTCATGCGGTTTTCGAGGACAGACTGAGCGATTCATGAGGAAGATTTAGGTATATAATTTATCAAGGTTTTGTGCAAATTACTTGGAACATAATGATAACGGTTAGAATTGATGGAAAAGTCAAGCCGTCTCTGAGCTTTCATCGAAGACGCTGGATAATCCCTTTGAGAAATAACAAAACAATGCATTGTGGAATATTCCTCTTTATAGATTTACAAAAAAGGCTAAGATAGAATATCTCTATCTTTTAAGAGATTTTACCATAAGTAAAATGCGGTAATTGGAAAGCTATTTAGACGGATACAGTATTAATCCTCATTAACTTAAATACTTTAGTTACCTTAAGAATTGTTTGCACATTATTTTAATATTTTACACCATATAATTTAAATGAATATCTTAGGACTTATCACAAAAAATTAATGCGCGTGAAAATAAATTGTATATGAAGAAATATTTTAGTTTGTTTTTATATTTATAATATCCACATAATAAAATACATTAAAATGTATTTGCATGTAATTTAGAGATTATAGTACATTACAATCTAATCCACATATTCGAGGCATATAACATATCCGATCCTATGACAGGCAAAGCATGTAGACATAATATAACTCTACTACCCTGCGAAGTCGGGGCGGGTCGCTGGTACACAGTAATATAGATGTACAATACAGTGCTGGAAAGCGAAATCAATGGAAATAAAGAGTGAGGGAAGCATTTAAGTGAAGAAATAGTTATTTATTTGACAAGTGAGGAAAGTGCCACTTTAATACACCCGATGTAATTTTACCACACGAGCCGAAGGCGAGTGTGTTAACTAAACGAGGGCGATATAAGCACTTTTCTCACGTGTTAAATATTGCATTTTTCCTGCAACCATTTAAAAATTAAGAAATTAAAGGTGAAACTTTAGATTTGTTAAAACTAGACTAGCGCTGGGTAATGCTAATGCTTGATCTCCAAATTTTTGATGTGTGAAGGGTTCTAATACATGTAAGGTTTGTAATCACTTTAAAATAAATAAAATCTATCTTGAATTAAATATAAAATAGTTCTATAATTGTTTATTTTAAGATTTTAGTAATATAAAATGAATAATTTTAGGAATATAATACCGCCACTTAACATTTAAGATAACATTTAAAAGAGTGCTGATTGTCAAATTCGGTCTAGATGGCTGTTACTTTTCTTCACTAGTGAGGGAAAGTCGTTTTCCCTCACTAGTGGGGGAAAGTGGGACTTTCCACACCAGTTTTAGTTGAGTAATGGATACCATTACTCAATGGTTGCAGGAAAACGCATTTATTTAAGCGATAATTGTAGTTATTAATCTCTAAAACATAAATATATATACACACTGATATCTACTTTTCTTGACAGTTATAAAATATTTTTCATTTTCAGTTCTTCAGATTCAATGGTATACTCGTTGAACTAACTGTTGGCGTATTCTCGAGACTATATTGTCCTCATAATCATGCCCCAACAGTGAAAATATATGTATGAACGCCGTACAAGTGACAATTTTATATTTATACTAGTATGAGATTCAATATAATTCAGTAAAAGCTTGTTTGTTCACTGTTAGGGCATGATTATGAGAACAATGCAGTATTGAATCTAAGCACAAAAACCCAAAAAGATACTTTAACGACTACACGACTAAATTTCAAGAACTGAGAGTAATATATTTTTATATAATAATTTGTAAGACATATATATATATACTTATATATATATACTTAGAGAGAGAGAGAGAGAGAGAGAGAGAGAGAGAGAGAGAGAGAGAGAGAGAGAGAGAGAGAGAGAGAGAGAGAGAGAGAAACGCCCATATTAAAATGATCATTGCAATTGATAGTAAATTAACTGGTAATGTCAACTTTTTTATTTAATGAAAAAAAATTCCTTGGAAGCTAAAAAGGAATCATTAAAAAAAAACCGTTCAACGTGAAAACTAAATCCTGTGCGTACAATTCTCTGCACCATTTTTGATAATTTTCATAAAGTTAAAACCTGTAAAAATGATTAGATGAACATGTGGAGATGACAATATGGGAAAATATTGAGCGAAGATGGGGTGGGACCGAGAAATGAGGTTAGTAGAACAGAAAATCAATGAACGGATAACTAAATAATAAATGGAAGAAATACGGTAACATTTCTATCTCTAGTATTGCACGAGTATAGCATAGGGTAAATAAAAAATTAAAGCAATAAGATCTAATACTTCAAACATATTAAACATCGATTTTTAAAGTTGATGTTGACAACACATCACTTCCGTGTAAACCAAAAAATTAAAAACTCCTATACAGCATCAAGTATTTTTAATTATTTAGCTTGTCGATATTTTTTGTAAATACAAAATACATAAAAAATAATATTAATATTTACTAATACTAAAAATAACTAATAAAACTCGCTTCAAGAATGGTGAAAATTGATGTATTCATGGAAACCTGAAAATCTGAAATTTAAAAACAATACGTTCTTTATCTCGAAAGTAAAATAAAAACAGTTACAGTTACAGAGCACTATGGGAGCGTTATGCAGTATTTTGTTACTGAGAGGCTGAACGTTCCGAGTTCAAATCCGGCTGTGGTAGATATATTATTTAATCTGTCAACAGCCGAAAATGGGAATCTGCCTGTGGAATCTGCAGACCCTCCTGGAGCTTACCCAGCTTGCATAAAGTGGGTATCCTGAATTGGGGAAAAACGGTTGTACCGAACCCTTATGGTTTTTTTTTGTTGTATCATTGTTTTCATAGATCTATATTATCATTTTTTATATTCATAGATCATTATCATTATCATTTTTCATACCTCTATATTACCGGTGGGTGTTCAACGCAGTTTTTAAGCTTCAAGTAAATATCATTTCCGTTTATATTTTATTTACATTACATTAAACCATTATATTTTTTAAAATTAATAAACCACGTTGTATAAAACACTAATAAGTATAAGTTTATACCATTTAAGATAGTAGTTTGTAATTGTAAAGGGGCTTGTCGCAGAATAAATAAAGACTTCATCATTATTCAAGTAGCACGATCACGAAGTGACCAATGAGTGAAGTGCACTATTACATGTTATACCAGCTCCAAATAAGAAATATCGATTTTATACGGCTAACTGATGTTGTGGCAACTGTAGGAAGCACATCTAGGCGTCACTTCGAGACTACTAAAATGAATTCAGTAATGGTTAAAAAGGAATCAGTGATGGTTAAAATGAATTACATCCTTTGAAATAATGCGATTACAATACTTCCTTCACGCGTAAAAGGAAATAATTAAGAATAATGACAACAATGATCGGCACAGCCTAAATGATTATACAGCATGTGAGAACTTTAGGGAAAGATCTTTTCCTTGTTGCTGTCAATATAAAGTTTAACATCAGCTGTTGATATCTTCTTTTTATTTTTAAGTCCTACTATTTATTTTTTATTTTTTTAAATGGTTTTAAATAATTAATTTATCCCTTCATTGTATGTTATTATTATGAGGGATTCAACAGGAACAAAAAAGTAAGTTTTAAACTTATTTCCTTTACAACTTATCGAAGTCTCTTTAGATGTCTATCTTTTACTTGCCTCTACTTTTTTTTTTTTTTCGATTTATTTACTGCCTTTTAAAGAAATCGATTTAATCTTAAAGAACTGTACAAAATACGTTGATACATTTTTGTAGAGCAGAGATGGTATATAATTTAATATTAGTAACTATTTTAATTACTTTCCGAAAATAAATTAAAAAAAAAAGTTTTCAAGTAAAAAGATATCTCAGCTATATTTATTTCCACGGGTGCGTGTCTTTGAAATAATCAACCGAAACATTTTCCTAATTACTGTAGTACATTTGAAACCATCGATTTTTGTTTAAGTAAACAGATTTTTCCAGGGAAACTGTTTCACATGAACAGTTTGCAGACACTAAACACTTTTCAATTTCAGTGATTCCAACTTTTTAGGACTGTATCCTTCCACACTAATTTCCCCACACAGAAAACCTGCTACACGAAGCATAGTCTTTGTCATGAGAAAGTGTAATAATAATTATCAACGATATGGTAAGCCAATTTTTTTAATTTTATGAATAGAACAATTTTTGTGGACTTTAATTAAATCCTGTTTTAAATTAATTTAAACATATAAAACTAAAGATCATTAAATTAAGAAAGACTAATCCAATATTGTTGATACAATTCGTTTTGGAGAATATAATGCACATCAAATATTTTACTCATTTTCTCCGCTTCTCGACTGTACCGATTTTCTCCGCAAGTCTCGACTTGCGATCGATACTTAGTTTATTTTTCATGACCAATAATCATTATGGCCGTTAGCTATGAAGTAATTTGATTATAATGATTTCGAATATGGGACTAGAATATAAAAATATGGTATTTGATCATGAGAATTACTTAATAACTTTAGTAATTATTAAATACTTAATTACTAAATTGGAACGGAGTGACTCAGTAGTAGAGTGGCCGTACCGCAGGTCCTGGGCTCAAATCCCGCTTGCTGGTAAATTTTTATTTAATGTGTTAGCGGCTGGAGATAGACTCTAGGATCCTCCGGGGTCTCACCCAACCTCTATAAAGTGGGTACACAAAGTAAGAGAAAAAATCTGACGGTTGAGCGTGGTCTAGGACAAATCACCTCCCTGCATAACCGTTGTCCGTGAAACAGTACAGTCTCTACCATGTACTGAATAGCAAACCCTTCGTGGGTTATAGTGTTACATCTTTTTTTTGTTATTTAATTACTGTACAAAAAAAGTGTTCTACCGTTTACTGTACACACTATCCGAAATACCATCTTGGGACATCGATTTGGAGAATAAACCTGATTGTTGAATTTAGATGCGGACCGTAGAATATTCCTGAGTAACCATCCGTCTTTTATTCCTTATCCAACCCTCAGCCGAAGGCCCTTGGAATTGGAGTAGTAAAGGTTCATTTCATATATATTTCTTAAAGAAAACTATTTTGTATAAAATCATAAAAAATTTAGAATATTCGAAATTATGAATAAAATTAGAAATGAATTTTGCATTTTCAATATTAAACTTGTAATGGTTAAACATGAATTATCGATTGCAGCTTGGAAACATCACTACACAATCCGAAGCAGAGGGAATCCGCCTGCGATTAGTTGCCATGAATATTTCGAACCCGGAGCGGAAACGTCAGGAAGGCATCAATAACTCTCCATTTGATAGAGCCCTGTGTTCAGTTCAGTTCAGTTAGCCAGTTCAATCACAGTGCAATACTGAGCTGGTCGTCATTTAGCAATCTGCCAATGAAAGGATATGTTTCGTTTCACGAAAATAAAGTGTTAAGTCCAGATGATGAAGTAACCTTATAATATTATTAGTTTTAATCATAAACAATAAAATAAATATTTGTAAAAGAGAGAACATTTTCTTATTTCTATTTTCTTATTTATTTTTCACATTTTTGGAAACGATATAATTTAAAAGTTTATTTTCATATTTGTTTAGAATCATTTATTTTAGTGGGCAATAGGAAATAGTTGTTTGTTTATTAATAAGTTTAAAAACACACATTATAAAAATTTATTTATTTAATTTTAATTTGCACCTGGGCAATTGCGCATTCAGCAAAGTTGATCCAACTTTTATTCTCTTAGCTTTTCTACTGGAACATCAAGTTTTGGAATGGAAATGTCAATAGCTGAGTAGGTTTCCTGGCCATTGTCTTTTAATCTGTTCCTATCAAGTCCAAGTAACAGGGAGTAGGAAAGCGGAAGAACGAGTGGATTCGGGTGATTTTGTGTCGATGAGTGGAATGTTATGTGATTTTGATTTTATAGTGGGAATGTTCATGCCGTTGTGCATGGTGTGATTAGAAATATACCATGGTGCATTAACAATTTTTCTGAGAATATTGGACTGTGCTATTTGTATATTGTGTATGTGGACTTGTTTTGCTGATCCCCAAAGTTCTGCTCCATATGTCCAAATAGGTTTTAGTACACTGTTATAGATAAGTCGTTTGTTTCGTAAGTCAAGTGAAGATCTGTAGTCCAGAAGACGTGATAGTTGTTTGTAGCGTCTTGTCAGTTCTTGTCTTTTTAATTTTGTACGTACGCTCCATGTAAGTCTTTTGTCCAAGTATAGTCCGAGATAACGTACATAGTTTTTGGATGGTACTTCGTCGTTGTCAATTTTGACTCCTGGACACGAAGCTTTACGTAGAAAGAAGCTTACATGGATCGATTTTGAAGCGTTTATTCTGATTTGCCAGTTATTGACGTAAGTCAACTAGATCCCATTATACCCTAAGACATAATAATACCCTGTATAGAAACCTGTAATGTTATTCTAAAGGGGCTTGTCCCAGAATAAATAAAGAATTTATTATTATTATTATATTAACATGTTTAATCCGAGTTCTATTCCTCTCCACAACATAAGCAACCGACTTCATAAATCTTGGCATATTACAATGCATACTTACATGGAATATGTTATGTTGTAGATATGTATCCGTTATGAAGACAGTTATGCAACCCTGAGCCCGACAAGAAACATGATTGTGTAAGGCAGTCTAAGGGAGATTGCATTGTGTAAGGCTAGTTATCTTTAATGCTCAAATAGACTTCCTCATTTATATTGGATTTAATATCTGTTCTTAGCTCCTTCCGACCTTTTAAGTGGCCCTATCTCGTCGGAGAAAGCAGCGATTGTCTTTTCCAAATTAATACCGTTTAATGCGAACACAATTCTGAAAATGGTCGGTTCAAAAGAGAAAGCTGTTCGTTTTAATAGGAATATAACTATTAACCTAAAAGGAATACCAAGTAATGGATATTTTATTGACAGTGTTATCGAATATAATTTCCATGAATTCTGGCTTTGCACTTAAATTATTTCTAAAATGTTGGGTTAACGTCCATTCGTAGGCAATTATTTTTCTTCATTAACAACAAAACGACCTCCGTTTCTTAAGAAACTATCTCTAAGGATTATGTCAGTAAACTTGAATTATCATACATGGTATTCTGTGTTGACTTCTAGGCTAAGCACCATTACTCTAATGATGAGACCTTTTAATCCGTATTTTCGCTTATTTTTCAATGTTTATTTAAGTAAATTTTTTTCGGATACCTTGTGTAATTGTAAAAACAATGCCATCCATTTTTTTAATAATTATTTTCGTATTCAGGTGATGTCAAATTGGTGAAGAACTAATTTCGATGTATACCTCCGTGATATCTATCTCGTTGAGAAAGATTTTAAAATTATTCAAAAAACTAATTAAACGTACAACTTACTAAATTTTTATAATTTAATTTATTGTGATTATTTAAATATAATTATTTTGAAGAGAAAAGATTTGTCCTGGTCGGGATTCGAATCCGGGTCCTCTGCATCTCTAGCACGGTACTCTACCAACTGGCTCGTAACCAGGCTTAAATATTTTATGGTATTTTTATATAATATTTGATGGTTTAATATTTTTGTTTTCTCTTCAAAATAAAAATATTTAAATAATCACAGTAAAAAACAAACAAAATTATAAATTTAAAATTGACGTTCGTCAACCAGATCCCAATTAAAGTAATGTTCAATGAACATTCTTCCCCATACGTACATCGCAAAAATTGCGAGTGCTGGGGGTGTGGGATCGGTGAACAGAATGGATTTGTCTGGCCTGGTTACGAGCCCTGGTAGGGTACCGAGCTACAGATGCGGAGACCCCGGGTTCGAATCCTTGCCAGGACATATCTTTTCTCTTCAAAATATAATTAATTAAAACTAATTAAAAATCGGTTAAAAATCTAATTAAGATAAAGAAAATTGCAGACAAGTTTTTGTTTTCTAATCGCAAACCCAAGTATCGATTGGCAATTGAAAATGTCCTTTTTAACTCAAAATACATGATGTTAGGATTCAACAAAGTAAATCCATTTGCGGTAGCAAAACTGAATTAAACGCTCAGAGATATTTGTCGGATACAAGCGAATAATCCAACGAAGTTCAGCAATATAAAATATAAACGAGGAAATGGCTTGTTCGGAAAACATGTTTATATTGACAATATACGTAGAAGGAAAGCATAGCCTTCATTTACAGAGATATTTACTTTACTTCACTTCTGTTTAAACGACAAAAATATGAGAATTAAAAATGTTATATCATGTTCAATATTTTTTTACAATTATCTATATCATTTATTAACTAATAATTTTAATCCAGTTGATTTTTAATACTTTTCGATGTTTTCGAGAAAATATTAATAAATTAGTTGATGTTCATATTCTTAAATATTTCATTCATCTTTTTCTTTAATAATCGTCTAATACTAGATGTTATAGCTTATTTGCATAAGTTGTATTTTTAATCTATTAATAAATACTACGCTTTAAGGTAGTCTATCTATTCTTACATGATTCAAGAAAAACAATGTAAAACAATTTTTAATGATTGCTTATAAAGTGTCTGATTTTTTTAACAACAATCTTCAAGCCTGTTAGTTTTAAAGTATGATACTATTTTAATCTTTAGCAAATATCTTAATTGTTTAAAAAAAATAATGATATTTGTATATACTTCTGATAAAACCAAGAAATCGCTAAATAAAATAAACAGTATTAAATGAAAGCCCCTAACGCTTGTACTGCCCATTATAGGGTTAACTTTTCTTTTTCTTTTTTTTTTTGGAAGGGGATTTTCGAAGCCTTCACCGATCTGAATATGGGATCAGTAGTTTATGACTATGTATGTATTGTATTAATTACTATGGGTATTGCTTTTTTATTAATATATAGATAGATATTTAATCTGATAAGTAATTAATGATAATTTAAATATAGCTAATTAATATGAGCTTGATACATTAGAATAAAACGACTTTAGTTTTGTACATCTGATTCTTAATTTTTCTTAATGTGCGTTATGTGTCTTTTGAAGTATAGGTTTTTTAAAACAAGTTTGCAATCTATAGATATTCAAAGGCAATCATCTAAACTGGAAAAGAATGAATACCACTAATTATGTTGTATTTACTTTGCCTAGCGTTCTAATATTATTTTTATTATAAAAAGCATTAATATTTATTAGAAATAATACTACATTAAATATTATAAAGTCTAAAAATGTGTATAATATTATATTTCTATAATATAAATGCAAGGTAAAGTATATACTTCAAAATTAGCAATAGCCCTGTTTATTTTTTCGCAGTTTATATTAGATTTGAAACTCATTTTTATGTGGTACATTATATTAATAATAATAGTAAGCCTTAGGGAGCCCAAAAGCTTCATGCAACTAACATATAATCTCAGCTTACAAGCTTCCGTTCACGGAATAATACCCAAATCCAAATCTATTTCATCAGATCACTCTCAACGTGATCCTCCCACCTACGCCTCAGTCTACCCCTCAGACGTTTACCTGTCGGCACAGCGGTTATTAACTTTTTAGAAATTCGTTCGTCACTTAATCCAACAACATTACAAGGCCACCTTAATCTTCGAGAATCTATTACTTCAATAATAATCGGGGGTATGCGTTGTTGCTGATTTCGCGTTGGTTTTATATTATATTACATGCACGCTTGTATTGAGAGCGATCAACCAGTTTTACTTGGAGTTTCATAATGAAATAGTGCAACGATATTTGTTTTTGTTTTAGGTTTTGAGCCAATGTTCCAAATTAGTATTTACTGCATTCTATATTTACTTAACATTTAACACGTTGACTTTCAACTAATAGATTAATAGAGAATAGATTGCGTTATTTTCTAGCACGCCAACTACGAGTTATCTCTTTCTGTGTTTACTTGCCATTTTTTGTGCTGCTACAATTAAACTCGATGCACTTGAATTGGAGTTTTTAATAGTATAATGTGATTAAATCAAATTGCCATTTTAGGCCAGATTTCTGAAAATTGGCGTGGCAGCCAACGTGTTAATTCGGCACTAATCTATCCGAATCGTTTATTATACTGAATTTTCCTTATAAGGTTATAGTAATCTTGAATTTGACAGTTGAGTAACATTTATTTTTGTTACCGATGAGTGTTTTTTTAGTCATTCAGAAACTGATGGTATAAAAGAAATAAAAGTGGACCCATTTACTGTTGGTTTTATTTGCTGTTTGTCGATGCAATACTGTTTTGTTCCTTTAATAAATAATAAATAAAAGAACTAAGATTTTTCTTCATTTTGGGTATGCTAATTCTTTCGCACGGTTTATTAATTTTTGGCCTTGTTTATTTGGTATCGTTTGGGAGAATGTATAATGAATATATCTTCTTGAATGAATTGAGTTTTTCCCTCTATTAGATTTCAAATTCCGCATTACTCCAAACGAAGAGAATGTAAAACGAGGACATTTTATTATCACAACTGCATTAATGCCCTACATGTTTTAGGGCTTGAAATATCTAAACACCCAACCACACGTGTCCTATAGATTTCTATGAAGGGTTTATAAAAGCCACAAATCTTTAAATTAGTTCCTTAAGGTATTATAAGGGATCAAAGATGATTCACCGTTAAGGCAGACTTGATATTGACTTATATTAACAACAAAAAACAGCCGTACCACTACAATCCATGAAAGTTGTTTCGTTCAGTACATTATAGAGAATGTACAGCTTCTAGACCGACGGTTGAACAGGGAGGTGATTAGTCCTAAATCCCACTCAACCGCCAGTTTTTTTCTTCTCTTCATCTTTTATTTTTTTAATGCTCAATAGAGCTGAATTAACCACAGGAAGCTCTGCAGGTCCCACTGGGTTCATCCACGCTTTTTTTTTAATCAAGGTGATTAATCTCAATAAAGTCAATATTCAATATTTGTCGGGCACTTAAGTGTATAATTTGTCCCTTATATTCCTTTTTCTATTACAGTCATTACTGATCCATCGTTTGGAGTCATTGCTTCGTTATATCCATAACCTCTCCTATATGATTTAATAATTCTATTTTTCACCTAATTAATTTTCAATTAACGATACATATATATACTTTTTGAAAGGAGCGTTAATTTATTGGCACATTCCATACATAAGTATACTATGTATCTATATATATATATATATATATATATATATATATATATATATATATATATATATATATATATATATATATATATATAATGAAGATAAAATATATCGTAAACATTTTTTTTATGTGTTTTACTTTTTATGATAATACAAGTTATTATAATAAAGTTATAATTGTAGAACACTAAAAATCATACCAACCAGAGAATGTTTTCTAAATATTTATGAAGCGTGTGTAGGAGAGCCTTTAAATTAAGCCTTAAAATATTAGTAGGAGCATAGGAGATTGACCATTAACTCCTAGTATGAATTAATATTAATTAAAAAAAAATGAGTTGGTTTCATTACATTGTAGAAACTGTACGGTATCTTGTCAAGTAGTGTTTCTTGGACAACTGCTGTACAGGGAGGTGCTTTGTCCGAAATCACACAGATATGCCAGATTTTCCCCAAATTTAGGGGTAATTAGGGTAGTGGCTGGGATAACCCCAAGGAGGGTCTTTCAGTCCAACGGGGTCCATCCGTGACTGTTAGCAGATTAAACAATTTATTTGCCACAGCCAGATTTGAACCCGGAACCTTCAGCAAAGCAACTCAGTGCTCCAATTTCCACTCGCCATCTTCGAGCCATCATAGCCTGGGTTTACCTTCTGCCGGTACCTCCACTATCTTCTTTGGTAGCCTTTCCTGATCCATTCAATGCACATGATCCAACTATCTCATTATCCCTTTTTTAATATATGATAATATATATGGGGATCTTACACAGGTCCCTAAGTTCTTTTTATGTATTTATTTACGCTATATATAATATTTCTTTATTCTATTAAATCATTGAATAAATATTAGCCAAAAAATATCCGTTTCCTTCAGACATTGATAAATTCAGGAGCCCAATCAGGGAAATGCTCCATATAATCTCCTCCGGTAAAATGATGATGCCCGAATTGGATCTAGATGTATGGGCATATACATGACAGTGCCGAGGAGAACCAACATGGCGGACTGACAAGGCTGGATTGAGCCAGCTAGCGAAAGCTTTTTAAAATATGAAAAATTCATGTATTTTCGGAAGCTCGGCTGTCGCTCGTGACGTACGCTAATGCATCGCGCGACATGACGTAGCCAACCTCCTGGTTCTGCGCCCTCCCGGGGCTCGTCTCACTGACGCTGCGTCAGTTATCCTGGTCATTATCTCGCCCTTATCTCAGCTAAAATGTTTCCCAAATTAGAGGGATCTCATAAATTTATGGATATGGAAGAACCCATATAGTCATGGATATCATTTCAGTTCTAAAAATATTTTACCAACATGGTAATATATATTTATAAGACGGTAGACAGACATCTCTCGCTTTCAGGAGGCAACTACACGATATGAAGTATGATAGCAATCCATGCTTCATTATTCAGTAAATTTCTAGTATAATCACACTAGTTAAATTGATAAGTGACTAGGCCTACAAAAATTGTTACCTGAGGGAGGTGAAGAGAAGAGTGAAAATAAAATCCAATCCATAAATTACAGGCTTTAGATTGACAACACTTAAAATTTTCTTGTCGTTTATTTGACAACGCTAATTTTCTATAATTTATATAAAATGAAATTTATTAATATTTAAAGCAATAATTGCCTGAAAATATTTTTTTTTTTTGCGTAGCGTAATAATAAGAAATTCGAAATAAGTAATATCGATCGTTGTTTTAAATCTCCCACAAAATTAGTTCCAGGCTTTACATTGACGACACTTAAGATTTTCTCAATGTTTATTTTACAATGTTTATGTAGTGGTGATGGTTGTTAAACTGTTTCCACAAAATTCAAACAGCAAACTATAATTAAAATAAATTTCATCATCATTTAATAAATAATATAATTAATTACATTCACATAATATTTCTATTTAACGGTAATACTTGCCAGAAAACGTTCTAGCATGTACTACTACGAGCAAGAGGTTTATCGGAGGGAGATTATTGGCGGCAAAATATATTGGGTCTGGGTTATAAAAGCCCAAAATAAAAAAAATAAAAATTCCCACGGTCAATATTTTTAATCCATTCATCACGTATTTATTCTGGTTTCGACCGTGTCGTCTACTTCTTTGACGATGTTTCACTGGACATACTGCAAGCTTTTTCAGGGCATAATCTGATAATCTGCGTCTCAGATTAAGCATTGAGGAAGCTTGCAGTATGGCCAGCAAAACGTCAGCAAAGAATTTGACGACACGGTCGAAACCAGAAGAAATATGTGATGAATGGATTAATTCTATAACTGTTTTTCCAATACTAACAAGAATATACAGTGTAAAACAAGTGGGTCTCCAGCCAGTTGTATAGAGAGACGATTTGGAACAGAACAATCTCAAACGCTTGGTTTGTTTTCCTCAATTAAAGGTTTATAGAGCTTTGTGGAGGGTCTGCAGATTCCACAGGGTCGATCGCTTAATATAGTAAATAATGTGTCTGCCACAGCCAGATTTGAACCAGGAAAATTCAACTCAGCTCTCTACACACTCAAATATCTCGATAAATCGATGAAATTTCTTTTAGAAACATTATATTATTCTCCAAGACAAGTATTATGGAATATCTACACTGTTATGTGTGATAATTCATTTGGAATGGTGTATGGAGAACATGTTGAACCCAGCGAAGCCACAAATAAACTTGTCAATCTATATGCAAACTATCCGAGGACTGGGCCGCGAGCGAGGCAATGTTTTCTTTAATTATGCCTTCAGTAATAGGCTCCATCAGATCAAAGGCTCCTATCTTCGTCTCCTTCAATTCAAGCAACGCCAGTTAGCATTGTTGTCTTAAAATGTGTTTTTTTCATTTATAATTTTATATCATTATAGTCATCAATATAGACTTAAAATTAAAGTCTATACTGTTGAAATTTCAATTAAAAAAATTCATAGGGGGTCGGGAATCTTAGTCAGTAGAGTGTTGAGTTACTGACCCAAAGGTCCCCTTTTAGAGATTGATTTATTGAACCGTGAATGGATTCTGTAACATCTGAAAACTCTATAATGCCTATAGGCATAGCCTCTATAATCCGGATACCCTTATTTTGGGGGGAAAAACTTGGCGATTGAGTATCAACCAACCACCTTGCTTAATCGTTGACTTTGAAACAGTAAAGCCCCTATCATTTACAGTAACCAATACTTTATTTTTCGATTATATTATTTATGGTACTATTTATAATTATTTTTTACCTGATGCTATTAGAAGACGGATTTAATATTTACAATATCGATCTGATCCTATTTAATGTAGGTAATTTGAGATTTTGAGAGATAGGGATAGTAGTAGTACGATATATATATATATATATATATATATATATATATATATACACAACTCAGGAATTGGGGGAGCTCAATGGTAGAGCACTGAATTGAATGCCGAAATTCCAGGGTTCAAATCCAGCTGTGGCAGATAATTTATTTTATCCGTTTACTGCCGAGGATGGAGCTTGTGGAATCTGGAAACCCTCTTACTGTTCATCCAGCGTCTATAAAGTGCGTACCCTTAACAGAGGGAAACCCTATTAAATCACCTCACTGCAAAACCGTTTTTCTACAAACAGTAAAGTCTCTACCATGTACTGAGACCCTTCCTGGGTTGTCGTGGTTTATATATATATTTATAAATATGAACAAAGAATGCTTTCACCACTTAGAGTAATGATAACGATTTTCCTGATGATAAAATTGTTTAATATCACAATTAACTGTTATATATTTGCAAGAGAATGGTTTAGTGACAATTGGGATATGTAAATTTAAATTTAAATCGCTTAAAAGCAATAAATTATTCCAGTTGCCATTGTACAATTTACATAGAAATTACCATAAAAGCGAGAACATAACATTTATGCTGCATTAAACAAATAAAGCTTTTAATGGAAGAGTACTGTACAACACAATCAAAACTGTCAATTACAACTCCTTATACCATGTTGCCAATAACAATGGTTCGAATAAACGGTTAAATGTCTATTAACGAAAGGTAAAAGTTCGAAATCGTTCATGTACTCCATCTATTGATCGGTTTTCCGTAAATTCCTCGAATAAATTAGATTTGGCTTCGCTTTCCTAACTATTTATCTCTTCATGACTATCTTGGAGGAGATCACATGGTCTATATAATATTTTTATTTTTATTTTAGGTGGAAAAAATTGTACGCTGAAGTTCATACTAATTTTGTGTTGCTAGTGTACTGTAATATTGTTTGCTTGTGCTTTATTAAAACAACGTGAACATTTATAATATGAAAACTTTACATTAAATGGACTACATAATGGAAATAGCTATTGCTGTACAAATCAGTATTTCGGATTGTATATTAATATACCAATCATATGGAAAAGGCATTATTAAACTTTCGTTTTCGATGTAAATCCTAATGCTTTTAGTTATTTAGTCTTTATGGGTTTTTTCTATAACTACGTTAAAGTTTAAGATGCGATTATTATAATCGCACAACATCACCATAAGATACAAACCAAATCCTTTGGCCTCGAATGTTGTAATTATTTTACAACGTTCATCATGTGTTCCTCCACTACACCCTCCGTACGACAAGAA
This sequence comes from Troilus luridus, assembly GCA_964056705.1. Taxonomy (NCBI): domain Eukaryota; kingdom Metazoa; phylum Arthropoda; class Insecta; order Hemiptera; family Pentatomidae; genus Troilus; species Troilus luridus. Next base: position 76,418,281 of record OZ057413.1, on the reverse strand, counting down.
GCTGTCCCCTGAGGAACTCCAGAGAGGGCTTGGCTCAAGGGTTCAATAACTCCAACCGGTTCTCCGGTCGCCGAACTCTTTGGTTCCTCGCACCCGGAACTCGTCCATCCTCTTCTAGCCTTCCCAGACTTCGGTTTGGTCATAGGACGGCTTCCAGTTCTTGGTACCCTGTCTCTTGGAAACTAGAGAGAAAAAACTGGAGAAAAATGTGATGTATGCCGTCAAGCAGTGATAGCTGTTACTTTTCCAAGTCCAGTTTTGGATTCCGAGTATCAATCAATTCGATTCGCTGTTTAGAATCAAATACAGCTCCTCCCCAATTAAAATTACTTCGACCAAAAAAGAATAAGTACATACAGTAATGCATTAATTAGTATTAAAAACGCATGTAGCAGCTGCACTATAATGATATGATACGACTATAAATTGAAAGTTGTAACAGAATCTGCAATTTCTACCAGATTTTCTTTTCTCTCCAACCACCAGGGTTTTTTCCTTTAAGATTTGTTTTTAATGACAATAAGATATTATTTTTATTAACCCTTCTGTGTATTTTTAAATTTATAACCATGCTCTTTCTTTAATATATGGTTGAGGATGAATTTCGAGTAATGTTTGAAAACTCTCTCATAACTAAACATTCGGCTGATCACAACAATATTTTTAATTTTAATATTTTTAAGTTCTAAACTGATACTTTTATAACAGAAAGAGCATTTAATAAAAGTTTATAAAGGTTGAGGATGAATTTCGAGTAATGTTTGAAAACTTTCTCATAACTAAACATTCGGCTGATCACAACAATATTTTTAATTTTAATATTTTTAAGTTCTAAACTAATACTTTTATAACAGAAAGAGCATTTAATAAAAGCGATGGTTACCTATACCGATTCATCTGTAGTTGCCAAAAGAATCTTTGGTTCTGTACATTGTAGAGACTGTCCTGGTTCTAGGAAAATGGTTGTGCAGTGAGGTGATTTGTCCGAAATTCAGCCATGGACATTCAGCATAGCAACTCTATACACAGAGCTACCTCGATAACTGATGATGCTTGGTTATTTTATTAAAACGTCGACTCCTTGTTGATATTTGTTTATGAAATACATCTATATTTGTAAAGAATATAAAAAATGAGTTTGATGTCTGGACTAAAGGATACTTTCAGTACAATGGAATTATATCATTGATAGATTAATATTGATTAATATATCATCATTCGTGGGACTTAATATTATTCCGTCTGTGGCTGATATATCTTTCTCAAAACTTTTATTTAACTCTTTGGACAACGAGGGTATTTCATTTAAGCATTCGGTGGTTATAATCAACAAATCCAAACATTAAATCTACTATCGTCTCTGAATCCCTGACAGTTTCTTGCGTCTTTTCTTTTTTGCCTACTATAAATAAGGTTGCGTGGTATATTGGGAATTTCCCGATCTACTTTAAATTCAAATTTAAATTAATGAGATATTACTTTTAATCCCTTTCTTTGACTCATTTTCGAATTTTTTACTTACCTGTATCCCTAAATTCTTTCTTCAAGGGTCCTCATTTCAAAATTAATATCTGATATTTTATTAAACTACTTTAACAACTAGATCTTCTTCCTCTTATTTCTTTCCTTCACACGCTGGTTCTGGTGTCGATTATTCTCTACCCAGCCCATCCACTTTTCCCGATCTTTGCTTAACAGTTCCATTTGGTTTAAGGATTTTCCTCTTCTACTTCCTTTTCTCTGTACGAACTCCTCATATGAAACTCTAGGACACCTTCTCGATCTCATCCCACTGGGTCGACCTTCTAGTTGCTTTATAGGGTCAAAATCCTCGTTCATACTTCAAACATGCACGATCCACTTGAGTAGTCTGTTCTCCGAAGAGTTCAGGTACTTCCAATTGATCTCAAGTACAACTAGATAAACGGTTCTTATTGTGACCCACGGATAAATTTAATCTTACATCTTCTAACTTTTTACTATTATTAGAATGACTCATAGAATTAAAATTCTGACTTGTAAAGCCTTTTGACATTTGTTTTACTGAATTATTTAATAACATTAAAACACAACTAAACACCGATTAGTACAAATTCAAATAGAATAGGGCTTTCGTAAAAAATTGTCAGCGAACTACATTTGTATTTTATAAATAATGGCCATTTAAGTAATATTTAATAGTTATTGGCATTTTATACTTCAAGTTATAGCTTCTGATGGCATATGAACGATATCTACCAACTTTAAGACGTACTTCAGCAGAGAAGAGAGGTACCATCAAGTACCTGACACTAGGCTCGACAGAGGAGAAGTGGTTCCCATGGAGCACCGCACGTGAGCCGAACGCCAAAGAGCCTAGAGGAATGCTGGCAGTGGGCGGACTAGTGTATTGTTCCTCCAGCTCTCTGCCTAGTTCTTCGGCTAGAGGTCTCTTCATCAGGTCATCCGAAATTAAACAACAGCCGGAGTCAGTAATAGCATATCACGTCTAAACTTACTCAAATCCATAGTTAAATCCGAAAATAAAACTATAATTAATATTAAACTAACAATGATACTCTCTTTACTTTATTAACTAATATAGAGATGCTATCTAAAAACCCTCTTTATATAGATGGCCCTCTCCGACTGAGGTAAGGAAAAAGCTTTATATGAGCTTGGAAGACCTAAGGAGGAAATCCTCGTTTTAACCCCTCACCTAAGGGATGAACGACGGATAAGGATAATAGTATACCCTCAACTTTGATCCGAAAAGTAGATGGAACATGGGAAGACAATGTGAATCCCGATTTGATTCCCGATTTCCCGAACAATATGGGTTTTGAATGAGTGCACAACATTCTTTCTAAATATTATACACTAAGACAAGGATTGGCAAACTACGAACGAGTGACCCACGTCAGTTGCGAAAATAAAATATATAAAAATAAATTATAAAATATTTGTATTCAACAATTTTTTGTTATTCGATTCTACAAGTTTCGACAAAGATCCCGGTCCAGCCAGCCTCCTTCTCCAAGGTCCTACGCTGCCATGTTCTCCTCCACATCCTGCAACGATCTTTTTTGGGTCGTCCTCTTTTTCTCCTTTTCTTAGGGCTATAGTCGGAGATTGTTTTTGACCACCGTTCTTCTTCCATTCTTTAAATGAAATTTTAATCTTCTTGTTGCTATTGTGTAGAGGATTGTTGTTTCCTGTTCTATCAGTTTAAAAAACATAGAAGCTTAAATAGAAGAAAACGTTTATAACTTTTTAAAAAATGTACCACTACAACCCATAAAGGGTCTCGGATTCATTCCATAGTAGATAATGCGCTGCTTCTAAGACAACGGTTTTGCAGGATGGTGATTTGTCTAGACCACGCTCAACCGCCAGATTCCCCCCCCCCCTTATTATGGGTGCCCTCTTTATAGAGAATGGATGAGCCACAAGAGGGGCCTAGATCCCTTATGATCCATCTTCGAGTGCTAAGAGATTAAATAAAAGTTTTGCCAGCAGCAGGATTTGAACCCAGGGCATTCGGCTCTACCACTGTGCCGAGCCACTCCGCTCCTTCGTTTATAAAATTAAGTTCATTTGATTATGTCTGTAATTATTTCCTTAATTAAATATTTCTTATTATTCACTAAATGAATGTGTAATAAGATATTAATAAGACCCAAGCCTCTCTTTAAAATATATTACATTATAGATTACATATATTGTATATATTAACAAATAGAAAGATATCTGTGGTTTCAGCATATTGGTTCACTATATTTCTATATAATAGAATTGAAAAGAAATAAGTTTGCTTACTTACACAAAAAATATTTTAACAGCTGAATTGAGGAAAAACAGAATGGAGATTATATATTTTTTGAAAAAAAATAATAATTAAGGAGTATTTTTGTATTGCAATAAAAATCATAAAAAATAACTTCAACAGAAACTGGAGTATTTTAGAAGATCTCAATAGATTTTTCATTCAATTAAAGATTAAAAAATAAAATTGTCTTGCTTTAAGTTGGACCTACCTATTCTATTATATGAATGTAATGTAAATGTAAATTTTCATTTTATTCCGAATCTGTATTTTTCACAACACCCAAATGAGGCATACATGATCTCTCCAAAGATTAAAGCCACAGTTTTTTTTTATAATTCATTTATTGAAAATTATAGCTGTATTATTTTATAATAATAGAACAAGTAAATAGAATGAAGGATGTGTAATAGCATAGAGGCAAGCTGAAGAAACTACCCTCAGGTAGCTCTCATATAACAATTCAACGTAAACGATCACGTGGCCATCTTCTTTTCAGTCCCTCTGCGTATAATCGGGAATCGAAGAGGAAGGTTTGAAAATAGTTGGTTTGAGCGGGATTAAAGTTTTTCATTAAAGGATTGATATCGGGGTCGGGCCAAATGAGCAACAAATGGGACATTAAGTTCATTTTGGATGTATTTCTTCATAACGAGTAAAGAGCATCAAGTTTTTTACGAATTTTGGATTGTAAGGATTGGATACGCGAGTAATTTGATGGATCCCTGGAGCACTAAAGCACCACTCCGTAAGTTATTATAGACAATCCTACAATTTAAAATTAAGAAAAACTCTTCCTAAAATTGAACTGAAAAATGAAGGATTTTATTTATCTGTAAATGAGTGGCTCGCTCTCTCCCCCCCCCCCCGAGAGTAGAGTAGGATGTAGTCTCCTATAATTGTTTCTCCATTCCCTCGCTTCTTGGTTTCAGTGATTCCAAGTATGTCAATTTTTGCTTTTTCCATCTCAGATATCAACTCATGTTCTTTACCACTCAGTCCTCTGACATTCCACGTTCCCAATCTGATATACCGTTTTCCTCGCCAGGTCCTATTCCATAAAATCTGTCCGGTGCTTCTCATTTTTTTTTTTCTTTTTTTGTTATTCAGTGTATGGGGTATCGGCCCAAACACCTAAGTCTGGTATGGGGGGCTGCCCCTTAAAGGGTGTACAGACACACCGAAAAATGAGTCATAAGAGTTAAGGACAAGCCCATCGAACAGGTGAGAACCTTTAAATATCTGGGAGCACACCTTGATGAGAATGGAGTCATGGACAATGAAATCCGGGGGAGGGTCAACTCAGCTGGTAAATTGTTCCATGCACTAAATAAAAGGTTCCTCAATAAAAGAGAAGTATCCAAGGACACAAAGTTGAGGGTATATAAATCTACTTTTCTCTCCATATTAACATACTCCTCGGAATCTTGGGCGTTGACCACCAAATATAAAAGTAGGATCGAGGCTTCAGAAATGAGATTCCTAAGGAAGATAGAGGGAAAAACAAGACGAGACCGAAATCGCAACTCGATCATTAGATCAAGCCTCGGAGTGGACACTGCGGAAAAAGTCATTGAAGAAAACAGTCTAAGATGGTTTGGACATGTTTTAAGAATGGAAAATAACAGGCTGGCCAAGATGACATACGAGGCTAAGGTTGAAGGAAGAAGGTCCAGAGGAAGACCCCGACGTACCTGGGAAGATGGTATTAAGGAAAGCTTCGCAAAGAGAAGTCTGGAATGGAATAGAAGGAGAGAAATGGTAGAAGATCGTACGGTGTGGTCCGGGCTATACAGAAAGAAACCTCATACTGCAGAGCGGTAGAGAGGAACGACTATGATGATGATGATGATGATGATGATGATGTAAATGAGTGAAAAAGAATATAAAATAATGAACGGATTCCTATTGTTAGCATAGAAGAAAAATATTTAAATTATGGCCTAAGATAAATATAGTATATATAATACATACGAAACCAAAACACCGTTTGCTGAGTTCCTAGAACCCTATTATGGTCGCTTTGAAACATAGCATTGAGCTCAAAAGTAGATTCCACATTTGATATAATATAATTCTAATCCCGCCTTTGATACAACCTATGGAAATCCTCCCGGGGGGCGGCTCCGGACCAATGGATGTCTAGCCTTTCTATTGCCCCTTTCAACATAACGTCGAATGGAACTGTGCAGATTTCAATTTAATGGCTACCTCTTGACATTTAACAAATGTATTTAGCAATAAACCGATAATAAAAAAAATAACCGACCAACTAAATATTTTCCATTATCTCAATCGACTTCTATTACTGACCCATCCTTAAAAAAATAATTTCATTTTCATTAAACAATCCATTTTTATAGTTCTAGGAGACTAGCTGTAATTAAATTTTAAGCCTTCAATTATAACTTTCAAATATTTTGAAGCTTAATATAGTTTTCACACCACGGGTTGTAAGTGTACATTGTTCAACTCTCTTTTACCTTCATTATAAATTTTCATTTTTTATTAGCAGTTTTTTTTCATTAGCCCCATTTAAAAAATATTAAAAAATGTAAAAATGTAAAAAAAAAACTTTACCACTACAACCCATGGACTGTCTTGGATTTAGTACGTGACGGAAACTATCAAGAGATATCCACTTTATAGAGGCTGGGTGGGACCCAGGAGAGTCCTACATCCCATAGGATCCATTTCCGGCGGTTAAAAGATGAAATGAGTCTGCCAGTAAGTGGGATTTGAACCCTGGATCTTCGGCATGGCAACTCAGCGCTCTATCACTGAGCCACTCTGCTCCCTATCGTAAAATTGCTGGATTATTTTTTAAATAAATAAAAATTTAAATTAACAAGAATAATTAAAACCTAATAGGAAAATTAAAGGACACATTGCTTATATGTTACATTGTTTATATTTGTCACTTATTATATAATTTAAAATCTTTTGAGGTAACATAATTAAAATATCCAGGTTTTTTATTTTGATCATTTACAAAAAAAAATGTTTGTTTACGAAATTTGGTGAAAACTTACCTTTTTATATCCCAAACATACTGTATTTTTTTTAATTTAAAATATTTATTTTTTCACCTTAATATCGAAAAAGCACCCTAATTTTTAATCGAAAATTCTCACGTCATAATATCTGTTTTTTTAAAAAAGTCAGTAGACTTTTTTTTCGTTAAAATCTCTACTTTCTGATGGTGTAAAAAAAAAAAAATATATATATACATTACTATGGAAAATGTTCTCAGAAAATGCGAAGAAACGAAAAAACCTCGAATCCGAAATGTTTTTTTAATCATTATGTACAATTTTGAGCTATTTATTTAAAATTAATTTCATCTGAATCATTAACTTCCTCTTCCACATTAGAGCATTTTTCAGAACCATGACAATATGAGCATAAATTAGTGCATTTTAAACTAATAATTAAGCTGCAGCAAATAGTTTTGAGCAATATTTCCGGAATTAATTCCTTTTTTATAAATTTGGGCGCAATGCCACGTTGATGTTGCTTCCAGCCCCAATCTGTTGCTGTCAGTTCGTTACCCAGCCAAATTTGAAGCTGATAATATGGCCTGTAACAATGTTCTGCTGCACCTTCTGTGGGTGGGAGATTTGCCAATATGAAAGATGATTTCCTTTTCCAATGGACTTCATCCTACTATTATTTGTTTTCACTTTTTACCATTTTTAAAGGCTTCTGCACTGGTCTACATGAGCAAAATTATTAAAAAAATAAAAAAATAAAACAAAAAGGTTAAAATTAATACTCTTGTTTCAAATAAATAAATTTAAAAACACATAATGTTATTATTTTTTTAATAAGGCCTACTATACTCTTATCAAACTATAAAATGTTAAATTTCGATAATTTCATTCCTCAATAAAATATATGCATTTAATTATTAATTATTTTAATTAATTAATTTAATTACTTGAGGATCAAACATAGATTGAGACCAAGTTGGAAAAAATATCAGTTGATAAATGTAAACATTCAATGTGCGTTTATTTTTTACACTTTGGATTTGGTATATGTTCTAGTAGTATTTTTTAATAGACAAATTAATAATAATATTTTATACAGTTTAAAAAAAAAAATACCCTGTACTAATACAACTTATTAAGTAAGGGTATTGGTTTAAGTACCTACATTCTAGAGACTGTACTGTTGTAGGAGGACGGTGGTGATGTGAGATGATTTGTCTCAGATGACGTACAACCGCCCGATTTTTCTCCAATTGAGGATACGCACTTTATAGAGGATGGTAGAGCCCCAAGAGGGTCGTAGATCCCACATGGTCCAACCTTGGCTCTTAATTAAATGATCAATCATCCATAGCATGGTTAGGACCCGGAATCTTCAGCTTAGCAACTCAGCGCTCCCACATTGAGCCTCTCCGCTCCCAATCCATCCATTCAAAATCCTAAAGGGAATTATTATTATCATATATATTAAATTTATAATATAATTATAATTATTAAAGTTTAGAGAAATCCATGAACTGACAACATTGTTTAAACGGATTAGATGTAAATAAATTATTTGTTTCAGTATCATAGATGATGATGATGATGATTAAGATGGACTTCACTCAATAACAAACAAATTCTAAAAAGTTAAATAGTTTGTGTTAATGGGAGGATTGCGTTAAGAGTGATCTGACGGATTTGTGTTTGGGCAGTATTCCGTGGACAGAACTTTGTAAGAAGAGATTGGTGGTACCGGCACCTTCGGCTTCATAATAGCATATTATAATTATCATTGATGATTTTATGCTTATTATAGAATGTTACAGAGAGGTCAGATTATGTTACGTTTTCCACGTCATATCGGAAGGAACGTAGCAAAAGGAGTGGGCAGAGAATGGAGTGGGGAGGGAGGAGGGAGAAAGTGGGAGAGAGTGAGGAGCGAGGAGAGAGAGGCCGTCGACCTGGGAAGTGAGAGTAAGGGTTCAAGGGCACGTCTCGCTGGTCTCATGGCTCGGATAGCTCATCACGCTCTTATCTTTAACATGTATTTATTTATCTATCAAACCTATCAGATACATATGATAGTGCTGAATATATACTAAATCGTGTCTCATTTACCTTCGGATCAGATTTTAAATTTAGAAGAGTAACATTATTCTGGACTCTTTAGAATAAGAAACATGGACAGAAAAAGAAACGTGATATATCTGGCCAGAAGGCTACATAATACAGATCATAAGATGCTTAGATGTGACAAAAAAGTAATAAATACATAACGAATCATTGCATAACGAATCAAGTACGAATCATTGCATAACGAATCAAGTACGAATCATTGCAAGATATTAACCAATTAAGGACAATAAATAAATTGATAACAACAGTTAAATGCATGAGCTAACATGCAATGATTTCTTTACATAATGCATATAGCTATATTAGCTTCAGTGCCCAAGCAATTATCTCAAGGAATAGTCAGATCCTTTGATCTGATTAATATTTAAGTAATAAAATACGGTGCCAACCTGAGATCGTAATACTTAATATCTAGTACTTCTATATCATTAATGAATAAGAAACATATATCCCTTTTCTCTAAAGGTTGACGTGGTTGACTCACCAGGAGTTGGTTATTAAATAAAAATCCTGTTTCATTTTATATAGTCATAGTTACTTGTTAAATTAAAAGGGGATCCTTTAGATAGATGTTACAAGATGTCAACATGTTGAGTTTCCCGCTTCTTGCCTACATCTGCCGCTCTGTCACTTAAGAGTAAAGGTACCTACCCTAACTTGTTACTAGAATTTTTTATTGGGTCGTTTCTTACGAAATGTCTGTTTTCAAAGGAAAGGTTATTTAGTAAGCATCAAAATATTTACCGTCATTCTATATATCTAAATTCAACAAGTTTTTCTTGTCATATACCTACAGTAAAATGTGGATGTGATTGTTTAACCTCTGGATAGAAAGGAGAAATGAATTATTCCTACCATTGACGACAACATAGAAACCCATGATCGCTCCATATAAGTACTTGTGCTTCAACCACATTTGCATAGTTAGTGTACTACAATATTTTCTGGCTGTGCTTTGTTGAAACACGACTAAGCATTCATAATATAAGAGCTTTAAAGAAAATGGACAAAATAATGAAAATAGCTAATGGTGTTCAAATTAGTATTTCGGAATATATTATTACAATAAATCAAGTGTGTATCTGATTAAAACTAGTGGTTCTTACATAAATAATGTAATTTCAGAGTGATTTGTTTTTGTCTTTTTTCAGATGATTGTTTGAGCTCATTTAAATGGACGCTAGGGTACTTTCCGATATTTTCGGATATAATATATTATGGATTAAATTCAAAGCTCAATGAATGCGCCTTCCCCCGATACACTATCATACAATATCTAGTCGGCTTACATATATATATATATATATGTAAGTCGATAGATCTTATCCCCACGCGAGTTGTAGAGCCATCTATGTATGTAATATCGCTCCTTCAAAAGAACGACATAACTCAAAATTTGGAATTTTTTATTCAAGCCTTCAGTCGCAATTGTATCGGTTGAAGGTTTTTAATTCAGGAATAACGTATTTGATATTCAATTTTTCACACAGCTCACAGCTTGAACTGGAAGCTTTATGGGAATAATGACATAAATTAAAATTAAAAAGTTTCTAAAAAAGCTTTTATAAAGTTTCTAATGATAAATAAAAGAATTTGAATACCATCATTAAAAAAGAAACACTTCGCTTTGCCAATACCCAATTCATCTGGTTTAATTATTACAAGATATGGAGCTTTCAAATACCTCTATTGAAAATTTTTTTGAGTTATGTTCAACAATTTCTTAAACCAATGGCCAATGGTCCGTTCGTTACAAAACACCAGAACGCGGTGGTAATGTTTCTTGCAGCTTCGGCTGTCAAGTGCCCAAGCCTAAGTTCATAAAACACGAAAATCGCGTTTTTCCATGGTCATATTAGATGGCATACTAAACAATGTCCGTCCAATTATTTAGTAAAGGTACTAAATATTATTAAAAAAGAGAGGATTAAAACCAGCACATTACAATCTGTAAACATAAACATTATAAACAACAGAATTCGACTAATACCGTTTTGAATTTTCAAGGCAATAAAAACGGACATTACAAATGTAACGACCCAGCATTTGTATGAATAGTCGTTCGAAATATTTTAATTGTTCTTTAAATTAATTGCCTCTTAATTAAGTTAATTGGGCAATTGTTTAGGGTTTTAATTTAATTGTTTAATGATTTAGGGCTTGGGAGCAAACACAGCTGAACATCGAACTCGTTCACCGACTTTACAATCCAATTTGGACTTTCGAAATAATCTCGCTTCAATTATTTCATTTATTATTATGCAATCAAGTTATGTAGCCTACGTAATTCTGAATTATTTCTTGTTCCAAAAAATTAAAAAGATTTTATTTTCGAAAATCTTTCGATTTTTTTCTTCAACCTAAAAAGCGATTCCATCATACCTAATGAAAGAAAAAGGTATAGACCTAGTCATAGATAGGTATATAGAGACGGATCTGATACTCAGAACGTCCTGAACTGTGCAAATGGATCGTGGCTGCACAAAACCTCGACGAATGGCGGAAGTTGTTACCAGAGATCTGGAACGGAAATGTGTTGTAGCGCCAAGATGGACAGATATTTATAAAAGAAAATTTTGTCTAATTTACGATAGCAAAATTATCTCGATTAGTTTAGTCTTAAAAACTTCCTACAGAAAAAACACAACAAAAAACAGATGGGTTACATTAAAAACAGATCAAAAGATTTAAATGTCATATTTTCTGTGTGTATTTGAATTATTTTTGTCTATCTGAAATGTACTGTTAATCTTAAGGTCTTCTATCACGACTTTCAGTATACGGATATTGACGCAATGCAATAAAAAAACAATATGAATTGGTTAATCGGAAGAGATCTATACTTTTACAAAATCACAGACTATATGTTCACGACAGTGAAGAAAAGATCTTGTTTACGAAATCCTGCAACACCCACCTTATTCGCCAGACTTATCTTCAACAGATTTCCATCTGTTGAGAAATTAGTCCAACATCCTTAAGAGTAAAATTTTTGAAAATTATTCCTGAAGTCAATAATCTCATACTTTCCTTCGTCACTAAACCCTGATTTGTTTCCAGTTCTGAGATTGAAAATTTGATATCACGCTGGAAAAATATATAGAAAATGAGTGCAATCTATGATCAAACCTAATCCATAAATAGTTTACTATCCTTATTCAAAGGTTTATGTAAGAAACATTACATCGACTTAACCACTTATATGCTGGAGCCGTAGATATCATCGTATCATCAATATATTCTACAATGGCATATTAACAAAATAATAACTTATTTAATTTATTTAAAAAACTATATCTGGAGCTTCAGTGAATAAGTGGTCAAGTCGAATTTTGTCCAAAATAAGTTTCTTGTATTCAGGGAAACGGAATCGTGTCATACTTGTGCATAAGTGACCAAGTCAGAGATTGTCTTGAAATAGAGTTACTGCTTTTACTACTCGTCAAACTCCATTTTAAACCAAAAACAATGAGAATGGCGTAATTCCGCTTGCCTCAATACAATCGATTCTCTCTGGATAAATTCGACTTAACCACTTATTTACCGGAGCCGTAGATATGTTATAATTATTCAGTACTTTATCAATTAGATACCTGATAAATAATAGGTTATTGATTAAATATTTTTATCATATTTTATAAACCACACCGATTTCATAAGCTTAAATTTAATTATAAACAGATAGAGTTGAATATATGACCCAGCTTGAATCTACTAATTAAATTTTTAAAACATCATTAAACTAATATCCATTATTTTAAAAATAATTGAAGGTATCTACTTAATAATCGTTGAATATTGAATATCTACACCTTGTATCAATTAACTCATAAATACAGACTAACCCAGAGATTATTAAATTTTATTATGAATGGAAAATTCCATTCTGAAAAAATCTGTTAAACAACAACCCATGATGTGCCTCGGTTTCAGTATAGGGTAGAGAGTGTATCAATTGTAGAACTTTAATTGTGCAAGGAAGCGATTCGACCAAGATCACGCTCAATCGCCTGGTTTTTATAGAAGCGGAATTGGATTCCGCAACCTTCAGCATTGCACCTCAGCAAGCTACACACTTATAATATACCATGAAAACCCTTGAACTATGAAACCCTTCGCCGACTTACTACAAAGATATTTCCACGAAGATGAAGGTTCCGGTGGCATCTCTATGTTAATTTCCGATTCTAAATCCCATCTATAGAAGAGCTATTTCAGTTACAGGCACCTCAAATTAAAAGGTATTTACCACTTTACTTTTTATAATATTATTAATATTTTCTATTTTATGTGTATTCTTAGTCCCAATATATTTATTTTTTTTAATTAAAATTATTGCGTCTCTTCCGGAGGTTGTCGCTTCGAGTTGAGTTACAAGTATTAACTGTTTCATTTTTAATATTTTCCAAAAATACAATTTATCGTAACCTTTAATATGGAAAAGATAATGTAATTATGGGTAATGAGTACATGTCTGTAATCATTTCATCAATAAATAAAAGTTTTGACTGACATTCCGAAGTATAGATGATATACATGTTAGAGAAGAAAATAGTTGACTGGAAGTTCTAATGAAGGGTGGAATTAGGTGGGGTGTGCGGTCATAATTAACACCAAGTAAGTGAAACTTATTTTTTATTAATGCCGACGTTTCGACCTATGTTGTAGGTCATCTTTAGGACAAATGGAAGGAGAGGCGGCTATGTGAACCGTATAACTATCACTAGTGTATATATATATATATATATATATATATATATATATATATATATATGTATGTATGTATATATAAATTAGTTCTTAACACTTATATAGTTAGTAAGTATTAGTTAATAGTAAACTAATTATGTTAGTTTAATAATGTAATTCTATAATCGAAATAACAATCGATCTATTCCTTGCCTAGGCACCATTCGGTTAGGAAAAAAATAAGCAGAATAACCTTTGGTACTATTTCAGGCAATGAAATTCATTCGTAGCCAAAAACCTAACAAAAATTTCTGATTATCCCCACAAAGGTCTGTTTTTTCTGGATTTTTTTTTTTTTTTTGGCAGAAACCCAGATGTGGAAGGAAGGCTGGACAAGGTGAAACTGTTGACATCAGAGGATTACTGCAGTAAAGACAAGGGGGTAAGTAACGAGTCTGTCCGCTGCAGCATCAGCGAAACATCACTGAAGTAAAACGCGAGTCAGCTAGTTTAGTTACTACGATAAAAGCAGTTATAGTTCAAAGCTGCCGTAAAAAAAACAAGACCATTAGAAATATAAATCAGATGTCATTGTTTAAGAACGTACCTTGTACTTCAGTAATACACAATAAAGTGCATATATTTTTATACAGTCGTGGTATTTGTTTGTTACTTGTGATGATTGGCATTCACCTTCTTTTAAGAGAATTTCTCTTATCCGATTTTTTCTAACCACGAATAATAATCTGCCTAAATTAGTTCGGATAACCAACGCTCTGCTGTAATTGCCATCTTTCATCGATCTATTGATAGATTTAGGAGATCAGTTCGTTCATTAATAATAATCAATATTATCATTAACTGTATTTTGTGTATAATTCAACTCCTGTACTATAATAATTTAAGACACGAAGGAATCAACGCGCATCTTGTATATTTAACAAAATATAGGCACTCTGCAACGTACTATAAAAAATGGAAGTCGATTTTAAGAACTTTAAGCAGAATTTTTTTACTTAAGATTTTTTTAAACTTTAATTTCTTAACGTTTTACACCTTTTTTTTTAGTACGTCACAGAGTGCGTTTTTAAATAGTTTTTTTTTTATTAACAAGATCATTTCCAGTCTTAAAGACGTCCTATATATCATAAAATTAAAAAAAAAAGATGTATGCATCCGTTAGTCGACGTCTGCTAGTTCAAGGCCAGACCATTTTGCTACATTACTATTAGGCCATTTAGGAACGAATTAAATATACATATATATATATATATATATATATATATATATATATATATATATATATATTTGTTAATTCAATGAGGGATGGATACTGATCGCATCTCAACAATTTAAAAAAATATTAAATTTTAATAAAAAATCTTGTGACAGCACATAAAGTATTCTTATGATCATAAAAAGCCAGATATTTGTTTAATATTCGTATCGTCGTATAATATTTTGTTTTATTGTATTATAGTTCTTCAAATTTTTTTTAAATATTTTTTCTGTGATAAAGATCTAACAATTGGGCAATCTCAACAAGTCTAGTAATTCCGAATGGATTTTTGACATCTCCTTTATTTTAAGTTAAGCCAGACAGCGTGGACCGATAAGAAGTTTTCTAATTAAGATACTAAACTCTCGGGAAGTGATCCTTAATTCCTTCGTCTCAAGTTAGTTGTTGCCGTTTCCTCTCGCAATGGTTTATTACCAAGGCGGTTTTTGGAATTTCGTTTGATACGTCACCGATAGGACAACTAAACATATTCAATATTTCAAGTTAGTACGAATAAAAATACCACTGAAGCACATCAATTAGTAATATGATTTTATAATGGGTTATATTTATTTCACTTATATAAATAACTGAAAGTTCAGCTTCATAAATTAAACAAAAATTGAAGCTTTGTTTTACTTGTTTGGAATAGCCCATTTTCTGTTTATTTCTTAAATTTTTCTCATTGGTCTTAATGTCTTATATTAAAATATATACTTTTATAAAATCATGAATAGTTTTCCAATATTAAAAATTGTTCAATTCCCTTTCTTTTTTCTTTTTCGACAAAAGAAAGAAATTTTTTACAGACGTAATTAGAAAGATATTTCGGCGCTTTAAACTACAATCTAGTGGCTCAAAAAGCAATCCTGAATCAAATAATATCAAAACATTTTATATTTTAAAAGTAATAAATACGATTAGTAGAAAAAAATTTACACACTATTTCTATGCTTCCATTACAAACATTAGCTACAGATAAGTAGCAATTCACTGAGCGAAGCAAAAAATCATAAATTTTAAATGCTTATCAGAATTGCACCTGTTAGATTATAAACTGAAAAAAAATCCATATCTATATGTGTATGTAAATCTATCTATTATATTATTTTAATTAATATTTCAGATTTTTTTTTTAAATATACTGGACAAACGTTATTACAGTAATAAATGTATTGATGTGTTTGATGAACAAACACATCAATATTCGATTAATAACAGTTTATATATAATATATAGTTTATATATACAATAGAATATACAGTTTATAAATATAAATATATATATATTTTTTATAACTTATGCATTGATGATTTTAATTATATAAATAATATTATAAAACCTTCTTGCTATGCTTAAAATACTAATTTTGTTTCATTTTTATATTTGTTAAATTTTTTTTTATTATATAATTTATTATTACAAATTTAATTTTAATTTTATTGTCACACGTAAATTATCAATTTAGTCAAACTGTAAATTTTTAATTTATTATATTGTTAACTTGTACTAAAATGTATTCTGTAATTATAATACTAAAAAAAAAAAACCTATACCACTACAACCCGTGAACGGGTCTGGGGTTCAGTACATGGTAGAGACTATACTGTTTCATGGACAACGGTTCTGCAAGGAGGTGGACTTGTCCTAGGTCACGCTCAACCGCATATTATATAATACTAAACTGATCTGTAATTATTAAAATCACACGTAATATGCTTATTTAAGCATGGAGCATGTCATAATATTAATAAACGGTCCCTCCATGGGGTTACCATGGGGGAAAAAGAGAAAAAAAAATACGTGTATATGATGAGGAAAGATTTTATTCTTACATCAGAACTGAAAAAAAAAATTTAAATGTATATCTGTCATAAAAACAGACGATTGAAAGAACACGTGTAATCTTTTATTGTTAAACTGTTTTGAATTATGACAGTGATTGTCATTAACAACAATTAAATGATAAGATAAGAAACAATGAAGAATATTCAGTGAATTAAGTGAGGAAATAAGACAGTTGATCATTGATAGGAAAAGAATGTATTAGGTTGTTACGTAGCCTTGACAGTGCTCTTGGTATCAACCTGCGTGTGTCCCTGGGTTACTGACCCCCATTCGCCTTCTCCACACGCTCTGATTAAATCGTCGTTTTATTAACTAATATATTTGATATAATTTATTTATAATAATACGACAAGTAAATAGAATGAATGGTACGTAACCGCATGAGATAAAGTACATAAACTACGCACAGGTAGTACTCGAACAACAAATTCAACTCGGTCACGACGCCATCTTCTTTTCAGAACCTTCGGACGATAATCGGTAATTGAAGAGTAAGCAAGGTTCGAAACTAGTGGGTTCGAGTGGGGATAAAGGTTGTTGATATCGGGTAATGAGACCAAATCAGCAGCAAACAAGTCATTAAGTATTACTTTATTAGTAACAAAGTAAAGATTATTGAAAATTTGACGAATGTTTTGGATTGGATACGAAAAGAATTCGATGGCTTAGTGGAACCCTAAAGTTCTACACGGTAGGTCCAAATAGGTCTTATAATACGAGGAATATGATAACCGTATATATGATGTTTTTGTAATTAATTGAGAGCTTAGAGCATCTGCCTAGTAAGTTTTGAAACATTCCGAAACGGCGGAAAGGAGTTTTTGGTCCTTTCAGTCAAGGAATAAAAAAAATTAAACTATTGGAATTTTTTTTTCTAATGATGCAAAGTAAAAAAACTAACGAAAAATAAAAATAAAAAATCTAATATTTTTAAATTGCATTTACTTCCAACAAAAGTACACGTAATTTCCATTAAATTATTTAACATTAGAAATTACTATTTGAATTTATAGATCACCATCAATTTATTTTTGTTGGTATAATAAAAAATATTTCTCAATATTTTTTTCAGAAAGCATAAGCCTATATTGGTGGTATATTATCGATAAATATTATTGATCTTGTTTCATGAAATTAATTTTCACTATTTGAAAATATTTCTTCTCTTTTTTGGAAGGCGGTGTTTTGTATACGATTTGAAGGTTAAAGCTTAAAGCTTTACAGCACTGAGTTTAAGCACCCATGCCTAGGCAAACATTAAATGCAACCGTCAGGTTCCAAAATATGGATGGTACCGATATATGGATACGGAGCGCTTGCTCTGGCCCGTCGAATTTAATGGGAATCGAATTTCCAGCAAAATCTGATATTTAGTAAAAGATTTTAAGGAAAATATTGTTAAACATAAAATGAGATGAAATAAAAATAAAATTTCAATAAAAATGTTATGAAATAATGATATTTATTTCGAAATATATCAACTAAAAATTGATTTAAAAAAATGTTAACTTTTATTGTAAGAGAGGGGTGAATTAATAGGCGGCAAATTTAAGCTTGTACGCGAAAATAAAATTCGTTCCATTTGACTATATGAAGTAAATATAAATTCCTGATATATTAATTGCATAATGAATAGTTAGTAAAAATTAATATCATCTAAACAGGTGAAAGACTAGTGTCCGCTTGACGAAATGAAAACTCTTAGAAAGCTTAATTATCTACAATTTTTTGTTAATTGTTTACATTTTTAAATATTTTATGTTGAAGAGAAAAGATTTGGCCCTAGCCGGGCTCTTTCCGTTTGAGCTACCAGGGGTCGCCTCTCAGTCAGGACAAATCCGCTCTCTGTACCGATCCCATATCCTCGTGTTCTCGCAATTTTGCTATGTAAACACGAGGAAGAACGTTTTTTTAATTTTTAATTTTTTGTTAATTGTTTCAATGGTAATAGTGGCGCTCAAATGGTAAGAGCGCTGCCATGGAGAGGCGGACGACTCGGGTTCGAATCCCGGCCAGGGCCAAATCAAAATAAAAAATCTTTTCTCTTCAAAATAAAAATATTTAACAAAAAAAATTAACAAAAAATTATAAATAATATAATAACGTAAGTCAGCAAGATCCTAATTAAAGTAATGTTCAATGAACGTTCTTCCTCGTGTATACACCGCAAAATTGCGAGAACACGAGGATATGGAATCGGTAAAGAGAACGGAATTGTCCTGACTGAGAGGTGACCTCTGGTAGCTCAAATGGTAAGAGCGCTGCCGGGTTCGAATCCCGGCCAGGGCCAAATCTTTTCTCTTCAAAATAAAAATACTTAATTATTTACGTTTATTCAAAAAGTATTAACTGTCAATAAATCAGAGAAAGTTCAATAGTGCGAGCAATTAATTATTCCTATATTTGTAATATTGTACCGGACGCACTGCTGAAATAAAACGTTTTAAAAATGATATAATATCATATAAATATTTTCCAATATAAATATTAAATACTTTATTTAATTAATTATCATTTATTTATATATTATTATTTATATTTATTTATATATTATTTATTTATTAATTATGGAATATTTTCAAATAAAAATTAAAAAATTCAATAACTAATAAAATAAAATAAATTATAATGATTTCTTGTTGAGATTGTGTTTTTGCGATTCAAAGAATTCGTTCCTGAAAAACAATTTTTTTGTATAAGATCCGAGAGAAGCTTATATACAAAACCAGATTCGATCGACTCACTTACTCTGGTTACCAACATAATAGGCAAACCATGTGCTAACTGGTTCCGCTTTTATATACTTCAACATGACTGACAAAAAATTAAACGAAGAGAATTTAATCATTATTTGCGAAAGCTTTTAAATGTTTTCAGGAGTACTCTGGACTGTATCTAGGGTCCTGGATTTAAATCTAGGGGTGGCAGGTAAATTATTTAATCCGTTAATAGCGACAGATGGACCCACAGGCATGCACGAGTATCTTGGGCTCGCCCAGCCCCTATAATTGGGTAATAAACCGTCAGGTTGAGCGCGATCTTGAACACATCAACACCCTGCACAAGGGTAGTCCTGGAAACAGTATAGTCTCTCCCTGAATGAAATAATAAATCCCAGTTTCGTATGTATATTTTACAACACTATGCGCTTATTTATTTCAGCATTTTGTGTAATCTAAATAAAGGGAAATAAAATATATACGATAGTTATTACTAAACTTTCAAAAATCTGAAAAGAAGGGGTAGGTTTGTTATTTTAATTTAAACAGTATATACCTAGAACATTCATTGAAAAATTAGATTTTATTTATCTATCGTCTGGTATATTTTTAGTATATTCTGGTATGCCGAAAGGGGAACTACACGCGATACGCACATTTTCATATCTTTTATTTCATAAATAATATGAAATATTAAATACATTTTATATTTACTATGCAACACTTTGCCCTTATTAATTTCAGAAATATGTGTAATGTAAAAAAAAAAAAAAAACCTGTACCACTACAACCCATGAAGGATCTGGGGATCAGTACATGGTAGAGACTGTACTATTTCATGGACAACGGTTCTGCAAGGAGGTGAGTTGTCCTAGGACACGCTCAACCGCCAGATTTTTCCCCTTTATTAGGTACCCTATTTTTGTAATATTTTATAGAGGCTGAGTGGTGGGCCTCAGGAGGGTCCTAGATCCTATATGATCGATTTCCCGCTGCAAACAGACTATATAAAAGTCATGGCCTGCAGCGGGATTTGAACCAGGACTTCCGGCATGGCAACTCAGTGCTCTACAACTCCGCTCCCCATTAATGTAGTTAAAGGAAAAAAAACAAATAGGATAATCACTAATCGTCCAAAAATATGGAAAAGAGTTATAGTTTTGTATTATTAATTTAAACAATGTAGACCAAGAACCAAAAAATAGGTAGAAATAGAATTTTTTACAATATTTTTTGTATTTATTTTTTCTGGTATATCGTCTTGTATATTTTCTGTTATAATCTGGTATGGCAAAGGGGATTCTACTCGATCTACTTACACCTCGCGCCATATCAGTTTTACGTGTTCCTCTGTAAACTCCGTCGCCATGAACTCGTGGGCGTATAGACTGCTGGAAAAAAAAGATGTAGAAGTGAAAGGAGACATGAAGAGGGTGTTGACTCCGGATGAGTGATTGCCGAAAATCCGAGCCACTGAATAAAAGATCGCCGAATACATAGGACTCATCGTCGCCTCTTCTGACGTCTCCTGATGGCGGACCATTCAGCAATACTTATCGTAAGGTCACTGTCAAGGGAGGCAACTTGCAAAGTTTATACAAAATGAGGATTTAGAGAGGAGGTACTTAGCTAACAAAATAGATGTTGAAAAATATTTTAGCATTATAAAGACAATCTAACTTTACTTAGTAACTGCAGCTAGTCTTTCCACAACTTATAACAAGTTCACAACTTACATAACGAGAAAAGGAAAGGATTAGAAAGTTTAGAAAAGTGGGAAGAAACATCCCCGGTCCCAACATAAATTTCATCCGTGCAATGCGCATACATTGTGCACATAGTCCTTTTCAGGGCTAATATACCATTCATATATTCTTCTGAGTTTACCTTAATTTAATACTGACAATTATTCCTATGTTTGGTATCAAATCATCACAAACTAATGGCTATAAGCATTATTAGAAAACAAACTCTATACCGACAGGCCATAGAATAACTGAACGAACACCAATGCATTAATCTGATGTACGTTGGAACATCCAACAAAGTATTTCTTTTTTTTTTGAGAAAAAAACGATAGAGCGCTGAGTTGCTGCACCACAGGGCCCGGGTTCAAATCCAGTTGAGGCAAATGAAATATTTTCTCTGTTAACAGCCACTGATGTACAGTAAGGGATCTGGAGTCCCACCAAGCCTCTAAAAAGTAGGTATGCTCACTTGGGGGAAAAGGCCTGGTGTGGCAGTTCAGCGTGACCTCTGACAATCCACAACCGTTGTCCTTGAAACAGTAAATACTCTACAATGTACTAAGCTCAAGCCTCTTCTTAGGTTATAGTGATGCAGGTTTCGTTTTTTTAAATCCTATTCTACGAGAAGATTTTGAAAATAAATAATCAACGAAATTTATCCTGTGTTGTTTTAAACATTTATGGTAACGTAGTGTTATAATTTTATTTCTGAGGATGAATCATTAAACATTAATTGGAGGCAAAGAGTATGCCACCATTTCTTAACATATACTACTTAAAGTGCAAAGTATCATTGAAGGAACAATCTCATTAATTATAGAATAACTTTTACAAACTGAAAAATGGATATCAGGAGCCATATGGGCATACTTACTAAATATCGTACATTATTGAAATCATTTTTGGGGAGCGGAGCGGTAGATCGCTGAGTTGCCATACCGAAGGTCCTGGGTTCAAATCCCGCTCACTGACTTTTATTTAACTGTTAGAGGCCGGGGATGAATCCTATGGCATTTATGACCCTCCTGGGGCTCAACCAGCCTCTATAAAGTGGGAACCAAAAATAAAAGAGAAAATCTGGAGCTGGAGCGTGATCTTGGTCAAATCAACTCCCTGCATAACCGTTGTCCAAGAAACAGTACAGTCTCTACCATGCATTGGACCCCAGACCCTTCACAGGTTGCAGAGCTACAGATTTTAACTTTTAATGAAATTCTGTTAATTAATGGCATCAATTATTTTTCAATATTCAATAAAAAAAAATGTATTAAATAACATAAAACGCGTGTATATCACACACGATTTAATCATAAATCGATAGAAGAATACTACTCCGGTGTAGACACGTACCGGATCAATGCATTACCCATTGATGTATCTATCAATCATTTATCGAACCTGGATTTGCCATGACCTCTCGGATACATGGCGCGGGACATGAGTTGGATGGACTTGTACCACTAATGTGTAGACATGTAGCTGTGACGGACAGATGCACTCTATTCTATTAATGCTAATTCCAGTAATGCATGTCGTTTTCCTCTCCTTGCTGTATATAGATAATGTCTTTACACAATCCTAACGTATACAATAATTAAGTCTATGTACCATATGCATGCATGGATGACCAAGGCGATTCTAAAGGATGTTTTTTTTTCTCATTTTTTTTAAAATCAAAGTTGTATGCAGCAAGCAGGTTGAATGAGATATATCGAAATCGTTTCCAGAATCGATATTCTGTTCTGATACATCGCTAGCATATAATACATTTAAATGATTTCAAACCATACAATACACCCAAACTCTCAATAAACCCCTTGTTATTAAAAAAGTATTCTGGTAAAATGTGTTATTAAAAAAGTACTCTGGTAAAATGTGTTATTTAATTCACTCCGCTGCATTTAATGATTTTGCTTGTATATAATTGAATTGAAGAAAACTTTAAACATTATAATCATCTCGAATAGATAAAAATATTAAATTCACCTTACAATAATTAGAAAAAAAAGATATGAAAGAGTGTGTATTTTCGAGAATATAAATAATTTAGAAATAATAATTGTATTAATTAAAATGGAAGCGAGGGTAGCTCAGTCTGTAAAAAGCTGAGTTACTGTGCTAAAGGTCTTGGGTTAAAATCCGGCTGTAGGAGATTGCTTAACAGCCAGGATGATCCGTGGGATGTACAGACCCTCCTCGGGTTCATTCAGCCTCTATAAAAGGTACCTTGATTGGGGAAAAAGCATTGTGGTTGAGCGTGATATCGGACAAATCACCTCATTACACAATACAGTACAGTCATCTCTATCTTAGACTTGAACCCATGACTCCTCATCGGTCGTTGAGGTACCTTTTTTTTTGTTAGCCTAGCAAATCAAATACTTCTGACATCTTGCATTAAAATAAAAAAATTTTCACATATGAAATCAATATCATAGTTTCTCAAACAGACTTTATGTATTTACTATTATTGCTTATCTATGATATAATAATATTAATTTTTACGATTTACACTCGGATGAACATTCCCTGTTGAACTAGCTAACACGAAGAATAATTCCATAGCTATCAATTCAATCAGTTTTGCCGTATAATATCTAATATGGATCATACTTTGAAACCATAAACCATACCAATATCGCTATTATTTAATTTGGTATAGTGAAAGCTGAACGAATTGAGTAAAGATTTTATTGATTTGAGTCCACTTCAGAGCAAGAAAGACATTTACTATTTTATTGAAGGCATTCATAAGTTTTCTCTGAATCCCAGCGCGCCTCATAAATAAGAATCAATATTAAGTAATGTCATAAATATATACATAAAATAATGTTCTACTTATACTACAGCATTCCGTCAATTTGGTTATGTAGTTAACATAAAACCGGGAAAGTGCAATAGACAGTGAAAATATTCAGGATCTTAAATGAGCTTTCTCTGAAAAAAGCGTTTGTTCATGGCGGCATCTCCAGGTTAATGGTTTAGAGAGTGAGTGCGAAGAATGGTTACTTGGGTGAAATGTTGAGCAAAAATGACTGGCGCTTCTTTTTTAGAAACTTTTAGAGAGATTCACATTTCTTAATTCCGTTGTAGATGTGGCGGTTGTGGTCTCGCTCGATTTTCATATTAGTCAAAATAAAAATATATATAACCCAAGACTTTTGTAAGAAAATTTTACTTTACAATGCCCATCTCGGAACTTAATGACTATAATAGTGCCAATTATAGAAACATAATGTTACACGAAACAACATATGTGTGTGTGGAACTATAGGATGTTCGAAAAACGAAATTAAAACTAGTCCATTGAAGGAATTAAATTAATTACTATAAAATCAATAAAAATGATACATTAAATCCAATACCATAAGTATTATTAAGACTTCAAATTAAATCAACAATAATGAGTAAAACTCAAAAAGACATACCCAAAATTCCAAAAAGAAAAACCTTAAGTCTCTAAAATAATGGAAAAACTCTAACATTTTTAAACAAACAAACATCTTATAAAACTAATAAAACCCTTAATTTATAAAAAAAAAAACCCTTTCCAAATGTTTTTATGTTGTTAAGACTTCAAATTAAATCAACAATAATGAGCAAAACTCAAAAAGACATACCCAAAATTCCAAAAAGAAAAACCTTAAGTCTCTAAAATAATGGAAAAAACTAACCAGTCGACATTTTGCTAATTTAGGCATCATCAGGATACACACAAAAAGAAAAATCACATTAAAGAAGACAATATGCAGCACACCTCACATCAGTAGATGAGTTGGTCGTGGAACGTCTGGGAGCAAGTCTATTTGATGAGTTTTTTTTTTTCTGTTGACGTGAGATGTGCTTCACTTAGTCTCCTTCGATGTGATTTTTCTTCTGTCCTGATGATGCCTGGGATTGCTTAAATGTTGAGTGGTTAGTTTTTTCCAGTAATTCAGAGACTTAAAGCTTTGTTTTGGGGGATTTTTCCAATTACACCCTAATCTTCCAATTAAAATTAAGAACGGTCAACCGGTCGTCATAAACAATTAGAAAATATACTAGAAAAATGTTAATAATATAACTTACGAACACCAAGCAGATTCATGCTCCTTATTACCTGAAACAGATAAACACGAGATTTGTTAGATAAGTTCATAAAAAATTAAGAAAGAATTAAAAAGTAAATTTAGAAGACTAAAAAAGGGGGCTGTGCAATATCAGGGCCAATTCTTCTTTTATAATGTTACCCAACATCCTTTATGGGATATGTTGTAAAAAATCCATCCATTTATATTGTAAAAAATATAAAAAGTAATAGAACTAACGACTATTATTATAATGGTTTGGTCAGTTTTGTTTCAGCAGAATATTTCATTAACCTAGGTACTTTCATTCAGTTGTAAGGAAATTAATATTCTCACATTCATTAAAATTAAAGCAATGAATAACAATAAATATGCAAGTTTTTGTTTTTCGAAAAGTATGCTAATTTATTCCAAATCATTTCATTACAATTAATAATTCTAAAAAAATATCCTATACAGTATTTATTTTAATTTTTTTTCAGATTAATTCTTGAAAACGAAATATTATTTTACATTTTCTCACACCCAGATTTGCATGAATAAGTTTCAGCGTTTAAAATCTAAACAATATATATACACGAATAATCTCATTATTGAAGTGGTTTTATCCTCGTTGTTCCTGCTAACAATAGCGCTAGTCTGTGGCCATTCTTGTAGATCTTCAGAAGAAAAGGTTTCAGACAATGAAGCCAAGCTCTGGAAACTTGCAACAGCTGAGACTCGTTCTTCTGGAACAGTAGCACATAGCCAAAAGGACCAATCCTATCCCACAACAAACGAAATCAGTTCACCAAAACCTTTTCGGGGATAAACAAAAACGATTCCAGTAAATCACAATATTATTTGGAACATTTCTTTCCAGTTAAACCCATATAAAGAAAATGAGAGAGACAGCATAGATAAAATAGATCTAAGAAAAGAATAAAAAACTTTTATATGCCTATAATGATCATTTAAATTACCATTATTAAAAAAGATATGTCATAAGAGCGTGGAGACGAGATCAAGTGTATAGACAGAACCCAGCAGTAACTCCTCGACCTTGGGCTACCTATTGCAAGAATAATTCCCGCGAATCTGATTTGTGATGGTCACGTAAGCCTGTCTGCGGATTCTCGTCAGAAACTGAGGATGGCGTACTTATGTACCTGCTTGGGCCGACAATATGGGTTTGAAACAATTGTTTTTTTTGGTAAAAGGTGTAGGTGAGAGGATTGAAGACAAAAATAGGCCCCTTCTTTGGGAAGTCTGATGGGACTCGCGGACGATAGACGTGGGGTCTGTCACTGTAGGTTAAGAGAAATGTGGAAGTGACAGAGAAAAATACTTAGAAAGGACATGTGTTAGGCTTCCTGCATCTTTTTTTTTTTTAAATACTTTATTGAATTATTACAATCTGCCACTTCTGGGCAATAAGTAATAGTGCTAAGTATACAATCATTCCATAAAAACAAAACAAAAATAACATAAAAATAAAATAAATAAATATAATAAAAATATATACATGCGGTATAAAAAAACAAAATAAATGCGAAAATATAATAAAATAAAGTCTTTTTTTTTTTTTTTAAATTTATTTATTGATATTTACAACTGTATAATAAAAATACATCTAGTAAATGTGCTAAGCGATACATAATGACATGTGAAAATGACAAGTAGAGAAACTACCCACTGGCAGTACTCAAATCATAAGTTCAACTAAGAAGTCACGGGGCCATCTTCTTTTCAGACGCCTCGGAGGATTATCGGGAATTGAAGAGGAAGCTAGGTTTAAAACCAGAGGGTTTGAGTGGAAATGAAGTTTGTTATGAAAGGATAGATAGCGGGTTCGGGCCAAATCAGCAACAAATGGGACATTAAGGTCGTTATGGATGATTTTATTCTTAACAAAATAAGGAGCATTAAGGATTTTACGAAGGATTTTGGATTGTAGGGATTGGATACGAGAGGAATTCGATGGCTTAGTGGAGCCCCAAAGCTCTACTCCGTAGGTCCAAATAGGTCGTATGATGGTCATGTAGATGAGTCTTTTGTAATAAATTGGGAGCTTAGAGCGTTTGTCTAGTAAGTGTTGAAGTAGCCTGAAACGTCGAGCGGTTTCTTGTCTTTTCAGTCTCGTATGAGGATTCCAGGTTAATCGTTTGTCAAGATGCAACCCTAAGTATCGGATCTGTTCTACAGGCACCAGTGGGATATTATTAAAGGATACTGAAGGGCAGGAAGTCATTGGTTTACGACGTAAGGTAAAAGTGATTTGATGCGATTTTTGAGAGTTTATTTTAATTCTCCAGTTTTGACACCATTCTTCAATCAGTGATATGGGATTGGAGGCTTTGGGATGCAATAATTGGATTGTTGTTGACAGATAATACACATGTATCATCAGCATACGTGGTAAGGATAGTATTAGGATGAGTTGGGATGTCAGCTGTATAAACTGTATAAAGGATTGGGCCAAGGATACTACCTTGAGGACCACCAGCAGATTTGGAAAATAGGGATGAATAGACATTATTATGATTAACTTGGAAAGTTCTGTTTGTGAGATAGGATTGAAGGATGAGAAAGTAGGTAGGCGGTAGGAATCGACGGAGTTTGTAGAGCAATCCCGGATGCCAGACTCGGTCAAATGCCTGTTCCACATCAAGAAAGACGCCCAAACAATATGATCCACGTTCTAATGCAGAGGAGACTACATCCACCACACGATGACATTGCTGAATAGTGGAGTGGGATGCTCGGAATCCAAACTGGTGATCTGGTATTATGTGATTTGCATCAAGGATGGGGTACAATCGTTTGAGGATGAGTTTTTCTAGGATTTTACCCATGCAAGGTAGAAGAGAGATAGGACGGTAAGAGGAAGGGTATTCTGGTTTTTTTTTAGGTTTGGGTATCATTTTTACAATGGATAATTTCCAGAGGTCAGGAAAATATGTGGAGCGGAGTACAGCATTATATATATAGGTAAGGTATAGAATGGCTTTTCTAGGAAGATGTTTTAAGATATGAATTGTGATGAGGTCGTGCCCAGGAGCTTTGCGGGAAGGTAATCTGTGAATAATGTTGGATATTTCTGTAGGATGGAATGCTTTGGGTGGAAGGGACATTTGGAGGGGAACATCTATCGCTGATTTTATATATTCCATATGAGTTGGGTTAATGATTTCAGGCTGTGGATGAAAGATTGTGGAAAGGTATTGACCAAATAACTGTGATTTTTCTCCGTCAGATCTTGTCCAGTTATTTGATTCAGTAAGTAGTGGATGATTAAATTCTTTAAACTTTAGGAGTTTTTTGGTGGTCATCCACAATGTTTTGTCAGTGGTTGTGAGATTTTCAGTCCAGGTTATTAAATTTTGAATTTTGAACTTCTTGATTTCTGCTTTTAATTTGTTAGTTAATTTTGTGTAGGTAGTTTTATCTGCTGGATATCGAGTTCTATGCCACTTCGATCTTGCTCTGCGTTTTTCTCTTAATAAGATACGAATATGCTGTGGCAAATCAGTATGTTGATAGCTATTAATTGTGTGATTTGAGATGTTATCATGTAAACTGCTTCTGATTGATGTTGTAAGTTTTTCTATGGCTGTATCAATGTCTTCTTTTGTCTTTAGTGAAATTTTTAAGTCCAGTTTGTCCTCCAAGTCATAACAAAAATCGTCCCAGTTGACACGTCCTGTAATCAATGTGGGAGGGGAAGGCTTGGGAGCGAAACTAGAGTGCAAGAAAAGGAGGACTGGACTATGATGAGATGAAAGGTCGTTCAAGGATTCAATATTGGCTTGAAATAAAGTCTTAAAATAAAATAACTGCTTACATTCATACCATTTACAATTTGCCTGGGGTCCCCGAACTGAGCTTCTTCCCCGGGAATGAGGGCAAATCAGGAGTCCGGGAGGCCCCTGCCCCCTTTCCCAGCCACGTCACTGGCATTAAACGCCAATGGAAGCTGGTAAGGGCGCATGACTTCACACACACAGGTCGTGAGTGGAAAATCTGGCCAGTGCCACTACTCCAAATAACATTATTAGAACAGGTCTCGGGCCATCTCTAGCATCTAGATAGAAAACGCAACTCTAGAATGACGATACCCGTAATTGGTTACTAGTATGAAACCAGTTAATGTAAATCCATTATTTTTCTCAGAAGGTTACGCTGATGATCATTATATTAATTGGAAGCCAATTTCCGGAAACCATTTCTGAATTTTCAAGCAAGATAGAAGCTTATTCTGAGGGAAAGTAAGTTTAATGGCCTTTTAATCACCCCCCAGAAGAACAATCACTATACACGAGTGTCATATAATAACGAATACAAGGGATGTAGGAATCAGACAGCCATGTTTCTATGGGATTCAGGAGAGCATCTGTAGTGAAATAAAATATTTAGGGATTATTCTAGATAGCACATAAAACATTACGATAGTTCTTTATGCATTATGGTGCTGTTGTATTATATTTAATTCAGATGCTTATGTGCCTTATGACAATAGTTTATGAAGTATTAATTCAAAATTCATTTTACATAGAGCAGAAATGCAAGCCTAATATTCGGTATCCCGTAATAAAAAAAATAACATGGGAGCAACAATCTGCTCATAAAACTATGGAGCTGTAGATTAGAGACAATATTAATACTAAGCAACCATTATTATTAAGAACCTGTTATGCCGTAAATAATATTTCTTCTGAGCAATGGTCACAAAAAGGTCTCCTATTGTTATTTTTCAAATATCTATTGCGTCAGCTACACCAGTTTTATTTTGGGACTCGAAGTAAATTCATGGGAAAGTACTTAGTATTGCTTCACCATTGTACTTCTAAAGACCACCCGAAATATTAGACTACGATGGCCAACTAGGACTCTCTTAAGGTCACACTTATTATCAACGTGCATTATATGTTGATGTTACCCTCTAAAAAGAATGATATTAACCTTAATCATATGAAACAGATTTTTTTTCTAAATAATTTCAGAAAAATAATGTGTCGACTGATTTGATGTCCCTATCCAGGGCATGGAAAAAAAAAATTGGAAACGAAAATGACATTCTTCAGGACTATGAAGCCGTATTCTCTCATCCACTGGGCCATGTTATTATACCAAGTCGTAGTCTTGTAGGGTCCGAGGAGCAATAGGATTCAGATGGCATGACTCTCTGGGGAAGTGAGACCCGTTGGGCAACACCTACATATATTTTGACAATGGAAAATCAGATCGCTCAAGAAACATTATTACGTATGATAACAAAAGATAATAAAAATATTGTTTTTACTCGAATTGTAAATAATTTTAGTCCATACGTCAACTATTGCAATACAGGAGGAGACTTCAAAAAAAAAAGTTAACACATCAATGGCAATATTCCATCATGAGTAAACCTCGGAAAGTAGCTAGAATAATTTAACGATTCCAGTTGACAACACAACTGTATGTCTGATTAGAAACATCAACAATAAAATAGTCATAAGACGGCCCTCCGATGAATATTATAAATCAGCATAGAATGTGAATAAGAAATACGGACTAAATTATGCAGTAGGATAGCTCTAATTGTGCCTTGTTGAATAACAGATGAAATTAATTATTCACTATGTAGTCGAGGTAGCAGTAGTTCTCATCTCTGATCCCTTCTAAGGCCGCAGACATGTTCAATCTTTCTTACATCACTTTGTATTTAATTTAAATTTTTATGTCTTGAAACGACTTAGATCCAAAAAAAAATTAGGTTGTAATTATTTTTTATTTTATTGATCGGACCACACACCAACCTCTCCTCAAAACTTTATTGCAGTAATAGAAAATAATAGAAAAATATTTTATTCTGGGATCAGGTCCCTAAAGAATAAGAAATATGTAAAACAATAATAGGATATAAATCTGGCAAAGAGGCTAAATAATAAAGATCATATAATTTTACATTAGTATTTATAATTAATATAAACCAAAAAGTATGTTCCTGCCATAAAAAAACCCTTAAAATACCAAGAATTAAGCAAAAAAAAAGGAACGCAAATAAAATAAAAATAATAAAGTTATAAGTGAAGAAACTTAAAAGTCCCTAATTAAGTCATTAGTTACTTCTGATGGATATGAGGCTAATAGTTATGAAGTGGGAGTGAGGTACATTTTGTGATGGAGCGGGCTTTTTATATGAGATATTAAATTGTATCACTTAATTTTTTTATTTACAAAGAAAAAATATTATGATTTTTTGTTACTAAGTCTGATATATTACGAGTAAAATATCATTGCGTAAAAGTCCGTATGTTGGAAGCGAGAAAATTGACAACACTTCGTTAGTGCCCGAAAAACCCCGTAGATTTGTCAGAAGATAAATTTAAATACTGAATCCTCCACAACCTATGAAGGGCTTAGGCTCAATACGTGGTAGAGACTGTATTGTTTTTAGGTACTTGGGGTTTAAGTTTTTACCCCAAATAAGGATACCCACTTATAGAGGCTAGTTGAGTCCCATAAGATTTGAAGATCCTCTAGTTAACAGATTAAATAATTTATCTGCCACAGTAGGATTTCAACCTGGAACCACACAACAACTTTCCACTGAATCTCCTCGCTCCCAATTAATTTAATATTTACAAAAAAAATAAAACGGAATAAAAGACTATACGAGACTGTAAAATGTCAGAAGAAATGTGTACGTTGGAAGGAAACAATGCATATAATAATAATAATAATATTTTTTAGACAATGTAACATATTATATCGTTAATGATATAGTTAGGGGAAATTTTTTAAAAAAATCTGTTCTCCCACGAAGAGGAGGGAGAAAGGATTTGGTGTTAATTGAGTTGGTCTCCAGTGTTGTAATTAAATATTTCCACAAAGGAGACCACTGACCATCTATTTTGCTTTCATTAAAGAGAATCGCATGGTGCGTTAATTACGAGTGGCTCCTATGAATGCTTGGAAATGTAACGATAATTAGTAGTATAATGGCTTGATGATGAATGAACCAATATACATCAAGATGGCTCAATACAAGAGTCCTATGTACAATATTCAAATCAAACGGGGTGTCCTTTTGAGTGAAATTTTTTTACAAACACGTAGAGAACTTGTTGGGTTACTGGAGGTGTAACCCAGTGGATTACTGGGGTATAACTAAATAATTAACTAGTATAAAGGACAGTTATTATTGATCTATTTATTTTCCTAAGTTTTCTACCCGTTCATCGAAAAACATGATACTCGGGTAATATTACTTCATGGATTTTAACCCGGACATTTGCAGCGCTGCGAAATTTACACTGAATAATAATACATCAAGTAAATAGAATGAAAAATATATAATGACATGAGATAGGAGGAAGTAGAGAAACTATAACACTGGTATACTCCCGCGCCCCCCCCCTCCCCCGCCGTCCATCTTGAGAGGTATTTTCTTTTCTTTTCTTCACTTATTTACCCATCCCCCCTCCCTCTTGTCTCCATATTATTTTATTTCCCTCATACCCATAAACATGATACAAACATATAACAACCATTATTAATGCAATATTCCATCCATATAATTTCTGTAAGGAGTTTATTTATTTCTCGACTTTATTCATCAAATCAACGTCATCAATTTGGCATTATTCTGTCTTCACCTTAACTTACTATTTTTTTTAATTTATGTTTTCACTTTACAACATTATTATTTTCCCTTTATATTTATCTTCTCCTTCTTCTTGCATGGCTCTACACTCCATCAATGAGCCTTGGCCTTCTCGATACATTTCCGCCAATTTACATTTGTACTGTTGTCTTAGGCTACACCTACATTGGATCCGGTGCGATACGATGAGACGTCGCTAGCAAACCAAATGACTGAAATATATCGAGAGTTATAACATTTGGTTCTTTAAATTTATAAAATTAAGATTATTTATTAATTATTTTTAATACATTTATATTTTACTATAATGTATAGTATAATATGTATAATGTATACACCCCAGCATCGTATGTGATAGAATCACGTCGCACCGAATCGGATCCAATGTAGGTGTAGCCTAATACAGTCCATCAATTGTAACTTACTGATCGCCCTTTTTATACCATATTGCATGTCATTTCTCGTGATCGACAATGTCATCCGTTCTTATTATGCATTATTATAAATACATTATGTACTACAACTGTCCTTTATAATATTTCATTAACAATTTGTATGCATTATCGTCCCCATTATCAGTTAAATGTATTTTTCCATCTCTTAGGTTTATTGTTACATTAATTTTCATGTCCACCAACGCGTATGTGTATTTTGCAATTCCTATTAGATTTACCTGTATTACTTTCCTTATTTTTATTACCTTATTTTTACAGATTTATTTATTTTCATTTTTATTACCGCATACCTCAATTTTAATTACTTGATTTATTACTTACTGTATTGTTTATAATTTTCTTATTTTCCTTGTCACTTTGTTATTAATACTCTGCATTGGTTATCCTTGCTCTGTATATTTATAAAAGGTCCGACCCCCCCCCCCTACCTTGATACTTATGTATTTGAATTTTTAATATTTAGCATTATAATTTTAATTTTTATCTTTATTACCTTAGTCTGTAATTGTTAATACCTTATCTTTTATTACTTGGTATAACTTATTTTATTCTTTATTATTTTGTACAACCACACGTCACTTTATTATTAATAATTTTGATGCTTATACATTATAAATTTTAATATTTACCATAATTCAGTAATTTTTATCATTTAGTTATTTTTATTTGTTTGTATTTTACTAATTTAGCCCTTAAGAAGACCTGCAAAGTGGGTCGAAACGATGGCTCTTGAATAAACATTTTTCCCTACTTTTGAGAAATTTATTGACCTCAATCCAGACCATTTTCTCAATAAGGTCAACTATTATCATTCAACATCCCACTAGTAGTGTTCGAATAATAAATTCAACTTAAAAATTCACGATACCATCGCCTTGTTTCGTACCTCGGAGAATCATCAGGAATTGAAGAGATCGGCAGGTTTGAAACTAGTCGGTTTGAGTGGAAATATAAGTTCGTCATAAAAGGACCGATATCGGGCTCGGGCCAAATCAGCAACGAATGGGCATAAGGTCATTGTGAATGACTTTATTATGACGTAACGAAGTAAGGAGCATTGAGGATTTCACGGAGGATTTTGTATTGTAAGCATTGAATAGGAGAGGGATTCGATAGCTTAGTGGAGCCCCAAGCTCCACTCCGTAATGTGAGGTGTTTAAACAATTTAATCTAGTAATTTTTTGATATTACAGAGGTGACATAGTAGAAGTTAATTAAGTTGATACTAGAGAACTTTGGTTTCGGATTCCAAAATATTGATTATAAATTTATCGCGCAACTTCTCACGAAAATTTATGGAAAGAAATAGAGAATGAATATTATTCAACAGTTCTCCCATTTACGTTCGTCTTTAACTCTCATATCGCTCCTTCAAAAGAACAATATCATAACTCAAAAAAAGATGTTTCAATAGAGAGAGATATTTGAAAGTTTCGTGTGAGATTCAAAAAAATAGAAATTTAGATATTGGTAAAGCGATGCACTGCTATTGTAACGATGATATTAAAATTCTTTCATTAACCATTAGGAAAATTGTATAAGCTTGAAACTTTTTTGTTTTTAACTTATTTCACTATATCCATAAAACTTCAAAATTAAACGTGATACAACTCAAAATATAACTTTATAAAAAAATTTGTTGTCAATTGAATATCAGAAATGTCGTTCCTTAATTAGAAAGCTTCAACCAACACAATTGCTACTAAAGGCTTACCTCAAAAATGCCAATTTTTGAATTATGTCGTAGTTTTTTTGAAGGGGCTATATTTTTACCAGTCGGCTCAACACATATTTAGGGATTTGATCATTTACAAGCCCAAAAAATATAGAGTATCTCAATTATAAGGAAACGGCGCATGCTCCGGAATCACACATTGTATTTCCTCTTTTATTGTGCCGTGGAATTTTCGGTCCTGTGGAATATTCAACATTTTAGTTACATTTTAATTTTAATGTAATATTTTAATTACGAAGGTCTTTAGGTATTGGGCCTCCTTTTAAGCTAGAGAACGGGATATACAAAAATAAATACCAATGTAAAGTGAACTAAGATAATCTGAAACCTTCAGCCCTTAAAACCTAATCTGAAGGAATGGTTCGAAAATGTTTTATTTGTTGCCATGGGACAACATCGACCAATTCACTGTTCAATTTAAGTCGATTCATGATTGGAAGGCAAACTCCCCAATCAAAACAGTCGTCATTACCGATCGACCAACCAGTTCAGCTCGAAACTGCGCTTCCTACACTTGACTGGCTCCAACTTAAAATATTGAACCTATTCAGTATCATGATGTTTTGAATTAATCAATTAATATTTGTTAATAATTTTATAATGACGTAGAGATTAGACGTAGAGAAGAATAACGTAAGGTTCGACAACCCGAGAACTACGATACAAGTCCTTACGTTGGGGTCATTTCCGGCTACCGTGAGATCTCAGTTCATTTCAAAGGGTTCACTACACTCACGTGTTGAGGCTATTAATAACACGTATACCAGTCTGCGTCTAATTGAAATAATTTTACATCAATTTACAATCAATTTTTTTTTTCACCGAGTTCTAGTGATAATTGATATCATAAATGGTTATTAATGATTTAAATTTTGGATTAAGCGGATCTTTTTTTTTCTTGCTAATAATTCTATTACTATAACAAATCTTAATAGCTTTATGTTTTGACTAATGTATCGTGTAATAATACCTTTTTATTTTTTACTTTTTGTTTTGCATTCATACCATTGCATTTAGATAACACCAATGAAAATCTGAAAACAATACTCTGCAATATGTAATAATTTATTTCACGATGTTTCGATCACTAATTGAAATATACTAATCCCATCTACGAGCAAAAGAGGCACTGGCCTGATAAGCTATCAGTGTTTTTTTACTCTTCCTATTCAATAATATCACTGATTACATAATCAATATTTTTTTTTAGGACTCACATATTTAATAAGGCCAAAATAAACACCTCTTATCACCGCGCTATTATCTCCAGGACACTGACGGAATCGGGATGGGCTCAATGAAAAGGATGCCCATTAGAGCTTTATTGTACGAGGATGATAGCTGTATTTAATACTGTTTTAGTACTTGTTAACTGTGTTTTAGTACTTGTTGTTTAGTAGTTGATAACTGTTTTATCGTAATATAATGCTAACACCATAAATTCTATTGATACATTATATATATATATATATATATATATATATATATATATATATATATATATATATATACACAATTACATACAACAAATAAATCTTAATTGTAATAATAATTACATACAACGATGAATTAGAAGGCGATTAGAATATATTAATATCTTGATCATGGCTACTTCAGTAATGTACCGTAACTTCTCTGTCAAAAAATATGCATAAGATACATAGGGACCAGTAAAAATCATGTAGAGATGAAATAAATAAAATATGATGCACGAAAAGAATCCGTGAACAAATAATCATCATAGTATGAATAGTCAACACTCATCAGTAATCGTCTATTAAAATTTCTTGAACGAAAATGTTTTTATTGAGGGTGTTTATAAAAAGAAGAAAAAAGAAAAAGAAATGTAAAACAAAATCGTTAACAGTTAACAGAAAAAAAGAAAGGTTTTTCGATAGTTTTTTTTTTCCATTGTAACATTTAACTTACGAAATATTTATCGTATTCTCGTTTTTTTTAAAATTAAATGAAATTAAGTTAAATTAATCATCCATAACGACCTTAATGTCCCATTTGTTGCTGATTTGGCCCGAACCCGGTATCTTTCCTTTCATAACAAACTTCATTCCCACTCAAACCCTCTAGTTTCAAACCTAGCTTCCTCTTCGATTCCCGATAATCCCCCGAGGCGTCTGAAAAGAAGATGGCCACGTGACCTTCTTAGTTGAACTAGTGATTTGAGTACTACCAGTGGGTAGTTTCTCAACTTGCCATTACTCATGTCATTTTGTATCACATAGCCTATTTACTGGATGTATTTTTTTTTATTATACAGTTGTAAATATCAATAAATTAAATTAAAAAAAAAAAAGTTAAATTAAATTAAACGACTATTTACTATGATTAGTATTCTATTCTATTAAAATGTTTGTTTGCGCTAAAAGGCGTAAAACCCATAAGTTATCAACGCCTATTATTATTGCTTAAGTAATAATACGATTATAACAATACTACATTTATTATACTATATCATTGTAATATAGTATTATAATAATTAAATATATTATATATTATATAATTTAAATATTTTACTTATTACTTTATTAAAAATAAATATACTATACTTTATTAAAACGATTTAGCTTTCTACTGAAGGCAAGATATATATTTATATAACAAGGTTCAGTTTATGAAATATACAATAAATGAAAATTATCGGATTTATTTTTATTGTCTGTAGATAAAAAGAAAAAGAACTTAATTCTAGGACTAATTTTATTTTAAGAGCCATTTAAATTCACATTTAAAGTGGAACACATGATACCGCCATGAGGTACCGAAGAATGCAGTTTATGACCCGCTTCAATCTATCTAGTTTTGAGATACCTGAATAGAGGAAGACCCTGAAACCTTCGAGTTGGTATAACTCCTTCAAAACCTGTGGAGATTTCATTATGCGGTAAATAAGGTTACTAGTTTATTCTTTTAACGTAACTTTATGCTGCTATGAATAATTGGATGATGCTACAGTGGGAGTCATAAATTTTTCCTAACCTGGTATACTTAGGATAGGTGTCTTACTTGACATCATACAGGCTCTCGGCACCCATTTTACGTCCCTTCCGAAGGAGATCATAATAATTCTTAGGCCACATGCTGGGCTACCATTCCTTGATCTTGGGCGTAGTAGGTTGTTATGCTAACCACTAGGCTACTTTTGATCCAATAAGGTAGATACAGGCATAAAAATTGTTATAATAAATTTTGGAGGAAAAGTGGGTGGATTGTTGTACGATGTTTTTATGCAAAACTAGGAGAGATGATTATAAAAACATCTTTTCAGAAGTGGGGCTAACTTAGAACACCCAAAAAATAAATAAATAAAATATGCCACAGGAAATATTTAAATTGAGCAAATTTATATTGGACAGCATGGACATCTAAGAAGTTTCACATCAGATTGACTTATTGGCGTTGTGACTAGGTAGTATATAGTGTCTTAAATTTATTGGCATTATTTTATGCAATCGTTTGTCTGTAAAAAAAATAATAACTTCTATTCTGTTAGCATTTCTTAGGGATTTTTAAATTCTGTACAAGGGACTTTACATGAAAAAGGCCTCCTACCTTCTCATTTTGAAACAAAAATAAACCTTAAACTGACTGAAACGTTCGCTAAATAAATAGTGCCCTGAAACCCGATGTAATATTCAGGGGGAGTTAAAAGCAGGCAAAAGAAGTTATATTTTAGAGTAAAAGCTGTTTAGGCAAACCAAACTCAATTTTCCAGGCTTTCTTCTCAGATTGATGTTAATGTTCATATCAAAGTTATAAGTTCTAAATTATTCTAATACCATCAGGAAAATTTTTAATGGTCTAGGATTGATGAGAGGCATTCGGTAATAATTATTTTTATTATTAGTTTGGTCTGTGAGAAATGTAGGATTTTAGCTGACTAAATGAAACGGATTTTTTTTTTTTAAGTTGTTTACGCACTTAGGTTTTTTGTTGTCCTGTGACCAGGTTTATTGGATTTAGGTCCAAGGTTCAAATAAAGAAAAAAAAAGTCCAAACATACTCCGTTGTATTACTTCATTAACATAACCTAGCATAGCGCCATAACAGAGCTTAACATAGAAAAGCATAACACCAATGCTGAGCAGCAAAGGCGAAAATATTAATATAATTTAAATAGTACCTAGATCTAGGACAAATAGAAAATAACGATAGTTCACCAGAAAATAAGAAAATTAATTAGAGGTGGCGAGCTTCTACATCTTGGTCTACCCGCCATGTAGCAGCAACGGACGAACGAGATAAGTGATAAAAAAGAAAGTTGTCACAATCCTTTTCTGAAATAGATGAATATTTGTTCAGTCAGTCAATTTCAATCCATTTGACAAACATTCTATAAAATCTTGACAGCTTTCTCTTCATTGTTTTTTCTTCAATAATATTTAAAGGCATATAAATCTCCTTGGAGCTTCTAAGACTAAATTACAGGTCATGTGTGTAAGGTTTTTCCTAAGGCTTTTCATTTAAAATCGAAATTCTTTACTAGAAAAATAATGCAAACATTCAGAGCCATGCGAGGCTTCAAAATTCAGAGCTTAAATGTCTGCCATTTAAGAAAAGTATTATTTTTTTTTTTTATTCAGATTTTGAAAATAGTTTCTTCCATTTATTTTAAAATATTGTTTTGATTCATTATCTATTTCATTTTGGGTATAACTTCTCCTAAGTATTTTAAATTTATTTTCTCTTTGTTGTGTTGTTTCACTGGAATTTACATTTTATTTTAAATATTTTTTAATCCAAGAAAATAATTCATTCTAACATAAAATTTAAAAAAAAATTGTTCCTCTGCTTAAAGAATACTAGCCATATTCAGGTGCTTAGAGTTTTGAAATATGAAAATTAAAGCGTTTGCTGTCAAAATCAGGTATTTCCATGGTACATTTTTTGAAAAATTGGTTTATAAGTGCTTAATGCCAGAAATGATGTACTAGATGTTTTTGTATCAATACCGTCTAGATCCTTCAAAAATCAATACTAAAAGATTCTATTTCCTATCAAAAGTGGTTAAATGAAAATTTTTAAAAAGAAAATTTTTCAATTTCATAAAAGAGAAGATAATGAAAAAGAGAAGATCAATAATTATTGTTTGAAGTACATTGTTAGCAAAATAACGAAAAAAAATAAAACAAATTACTAAATTGGTTAATTTTTAAAATTAAATATTTTTTTATCAGTACTGACAAATTTCCGAAAATGGATGTAACCGGTTTTGAAACCAAACGCCTCAGTTAATAACATTGGTTTTATGTAAACAAATTAATGATTAAATCAATTTCTGTAATATACATTTATCTGAAATGATGATTTTTATTTTTATTTGACAGCACAAATAACTGTAGTGAACTCAACAAAACAAAAATATACACTTAATGGAAATAATAATAAAAAATAAAGCAGAAATAAACAAAAGACATATTTGTTTGGTTGCAACTGATGTGAAAAGTCTCAACGATCCGCACGCACTTAGGTGGTACGACTTCGGGGGTTTGTTCGCCTCAAGAGTTTCAACTCACGTAGTATAGCACATACACTGAGGTTTTCCTCTTGGGGCGGACAATACAGGTAAACCTTTACTGTACACCTCTACGTGCTTAACATAACATTTATTTTAACTAAACACATTCCCGATTAATTATATTATATTATGCTTAACGACATAGATATTAGCCTACCTCTCGCAGATGTTATTCGACAATAGTGCCATAAAACGGTAATTATTAATCTGATAATCGTAGTGGTCCGATGCCCTCGACCTCTTTTTATATGAGTGGAGCGCCGTCGCCCGGGGCGGCGGGGACCATCTCCTGGTGGGCCCTGCTGCCCTGGGGTGCGTCCGGCTGGTCCTCCCCTGCAGGACCGGCTGGTGCCCGAGGGGAACTCGGATGGCCTCCACTCATTGGGGACCAGAGGACGGCTTTGTCCACTCAAAAAATCAAAACTATTATCAGCATAAATACAATAATATATTTGTTGCATATATATATATATATATATATATATATATATATATATATATATATATATATATATATTTTGTGAAGGTTACCTCGGATCGAGATTAACTTAAACCAAAAATTACTTTTAGAGTTCCTTACATTTACTTCTTTCTTATATATCTGCTTGGGAGCGCAGTGTTATATTCCCATACCGTGTTCTGAGTTCCCGGATTCAAATCCGGGTGTGGCAGATTTTAATTTAATTTTTTAACAGCTGAGACCTATAGGATCTGATACCCTCCTAGGGCTCACCCAGCTTCTATAACCAGTGTATAGTACGCAAAATAAGGTGGGATCTGGCTGTTGAGCGCGATCTAAGACAAATCACCTCCGTGCACATCCTTTTTCTTTAAAAAAGTACTGATTTCGCACTGAGTACCTAGATCCTTTATAGGTTGTTCGATTTCCAGAATTCGAATCGTCACTAAAAGTACGATTAGGCAACTGATTGAGGTGTAAATAACTATTATCTACCCAGTAGTATGGCCACTGAAAAAGAACCGTACGACAGAAAGGGGGAAAAGAGGGCTACCCAAGAAGAGATGGTCGCAGGATATGGAGGAGAGCATGGCAGCGAAGGAACATAGAGGAGGAAGACCGGAAACAAAAAACAACTATAACTTGACAAAACCATGTTTGCTGAATGTGATTTGGGCAGC
This sequence comes from Troilus luridus, assembly GCA_964056705.1. NCBI lineage: Eukaryota > Metazoa > Arthropoda > Insecta > Hemiptera > Pentatomidae > Troilus > Troilus luridus. The sequence goes on along the minus strand of OZ057413.1, from coordinate 76,376,521 downwards.
ACAATGGCAAATGACGTTATACTCAAAGCTATAATAAAACAGGGAGACAACTGTTCACGTGTAAAGAAAACCGACATTTCGCTTGCCTCAATCTAATAAAAGGTCTGAAGGTCACTTGCGTTTGAAAAAATTATTTATTGGTTAGTTAAAGATATAAAAAATGACACATCTATGATCATAAACAATTATTACGCAATTATAAAATGAATTGATTGAGTCCAGTATATAAGTAAAATCATATAAAAAAAAATGAATATAGTATTTTTTGAAAGTGTACATCAAAAAAAAATATCGGTGACATTAGGTTCGATAAAGCCTTCATTTATTCATTTATTATTTGGTTTTGTGGCCATGTTTACACCTAATAGAACAGAAATCACGAGTATTTACCAACTTTGGTACAACAAATTAAAAAGTAAGATTTTTAAATATTTTTTTAAGAGAAAAGATTTGTCCTGGCCGGGATTCAACCCCGGGTCGTTCACATCTCTAGTGCAGTGCTCTAATCACTGCACTAGAGATGCAGACGGCCCGGGTTCGAATCCCGGCCAGGACAAATCATTTCTCTTAAAAATAAAAATATTTAAAAATAATCACCATCAAAAGAACAATAAATAATAAATTATAAAAACTAAGATATTTGATTCTCCTTTCTTAGGACCATGTTAAAAATAAAATTAACACGAATAATTAAATTATTAAAAATTACTTAATTACTAACCAATCTTTTCTCAGACCCTATGTGTTTTTTTTTCAAGAAAACAGAGATTAATAAAATAATAAAATAAAAATTACCGGTAAATTTGGTAAACTATGAAGATATTTGGATACCCAAGAACTTTCTTAGCCCCTCTTAAAATGAAAAGCTATATCGGTATCGGTTCCGCAGGATGTCGCTTCGAGTTGAGTCACAATAACCTTTAACGGTTTATTCGTTTCATTTTTAGTATTTTCCAAACATATAAGACATTGTGAGCTTTATCATGGAACAGAGACTGTAATTATGGGTAATGAGTAGTTTTAGATAATCATTTCGATAAATAAAAGTTTCAACTAACATTTCGTAACAAGTATTTATGTTTGTTGAATACACATTTCCTATAATTACATTCCCTTTCCCAGACTAATTACATGCTCATGATAACTTGTATTTTTGAAAATGTTTAAATGGAAACTTGTGATTCAGTTCGAAGGGGCAACCTGTTGAATATTACCGTTAAATACTTCCATCATTCACCATTAATAATTCCTTTATTTAAACATTATTTGAAGTAATATTTTCCTTTAGCACAAAACCCCAGTGTTGTCATCTGGCCCAGATTTAGAAGGATTTTTTAAGATAAATCTAGAGCTTCAACATAAATCTTTTCCACCTGAGTCCTATGATCATCTCAGAGATTTATAAATATTTAAGCGTATAAAGAAATCTAAACATAATAAAACTTTTTAAATAAGCTTAATTTTAGAAGTAGAGGCACCTCACAGTCTACGGAAAGACGGGAGAGGAAGGCCAGAGTGATGCTCACAGACTAGACTCTAAATATAGGTTCGGCTATTGGCAATCGTTCAACACGACAGAAATCAATGAAATACTTCATCGATCATGATTGAGTGTGGAGGGTGCAGAGGCCAAAGGCGAAATTTCACGTTTTTTCTCCTTAATTTTGTGTGTATGTTAATTATTTTTTCAACAACAGCTCAGGAAAAAAGTACCACACCAAGCGTATATAGTATGGTTTTAAATCAATAATTCTGAACTTCCTTGTGTTTATAGATTAAACAGAGGTTATAGAAAAAAATACTAGCATTCAACTACTCAGAATAAAACTATGCCATAATTACAAGTAGTTTACCATTCTATTCATGTTATCTTCACATATAAAATTCTTCTGTGTCCAACTGGGTTCGAGAATGCTTTAGATTCACAATTTGAACCGATAAGTAATGTTTTTTAAACAAAATTACCCTCTTCCTAAACGTTTGTATAGGACAGCGTCTGTAGGGAACGCTATTTCTTTATTTTTTCTATCTTGAACTAAAACAGTTTTATTTGAAAAGAAAAGCTATGTCCAGGACCGGGGCTCGAACCCGGGTCTTCCAGATCACTAGTCTGGGACTACTACTAGTGATCTGGAAGACCCGGGTTCGAGTCCCGGTCCTGGAAATATCTTTTCTTTTCAAGTGAAAATATTTAAAAATTAGTAACAGCTAAAATAAAATAAATTATAAAACAGTTTTATTTTGAAGAGAAAAAAATTGTCCTGGCCGGGATTAGAACCCGGAGCATCTTTAGTGCGGTAGTCTATCAACTAAGCTACCAGGGCTCTTAACCAGGCCAGACAAATCCTTTCACTTCGCCGATTCCACATCCCCAGCACTCGCAATTTTTGCGATGTACATATGGGGAAGAATGTTCATTGAACATTACTTTAATTGGGATCTGGTTGACTTACATCAATTTTATATTTATATTTTTTTTTTGTTGTGTTCATTTAAATATTTTGAAGGGAAACTCCTGGCCAGGACAAATCTTTAGGATTTTTTAAAAGGAGTAAAAAATCCTTGTTTATGACATCCTTCGGAGGGGACGTTAAATGGAGATCCCGAGCCTGTGCGGTGTCTGGTACTCCTTAAAGATCCCAAATATTACTTCCCATGCATAACATATACATAAATAAATCAATTAATAATATACATAAATAAGTTAAATTTAGGGCTCCCACTGCAGCATCGTCCAATTAGCCATTGCTGTTTAAAGTGACGTTAAATGAATGAACAAACAACGTGCATACACTTGAAACAGACCTATTGTTTATTATAACTTCAACAGGCTACCAAAGAGGAAGTGAATAAACGCGAATAAAAGCCTCACCTGAGGTGATGGAGGCAACCGGTTCAGCCTCTCCGGCTAATTATATTCGATGTATCGAAGCATTAATCATCGAATCGATAGCCGCCCTTTCCAAGCCCCAAGCAATCGAGAGGGAGGAATCCGCTGGTCCCTTTGATTGGAAAGCAATGTTGAGTGAAATTCAAACAAGTTCTAGGGACCGCTTCCGGGCTCGCTTTCTATTGTAGGTTTAGCCTAAGGCATCATTTAGTTCGGATCATTGACTCCTCGCGAGACCGCACGATCCGGCCAAAGTAGCTTTTTACTCGGTTATTCCAACGAACCCGCAACTTATAATACAAGAGTGTACTTCAACAGACTATCATCAATATTTACTGATTAACGTAGGGAAAATAAGATGAGAAATGCTATAAATTAGAGTTAATTAAATTAGGATAAATAGAAAAAATATTATAAAAAGAGTAAGCTTACCCTTCGGTGTAATATTCCTAACTTCGATATAATATACTCGCAGGTTGGTGAAAAAGCAATTTCGTTTTTATTTAAAGTTTTTTTAAGCAAAAGTTAATAACTATGAAGCTCACCGAACTCGAAAACTCGATGACGATACCACTAATATCTGCATCCAAGCTGCCCACGGACCACTACCCAAACCCAAATCCACCAAATCACTCTTAATGCAATCATCCCACCTATGCCTCGGTCTATCCCTCATCCCTCAGACACTTCCCAGTCGGCACAGCGCTTATTAACATCTTAGGTATTAGGTATTAGGTATTCTAACTTCCATAGTTGGAATTAGTTGCATGGGCATCATGCAAAGTATGTTTGAGATATCATAATCACCATCTTAATCAACATTTTATGTAAGTTTTCTGTTGAAATTTAGTTTGAGTTAAAAGTTGAGTGGAACTAGTTCGCGAACTGAGCAAAACGTTTTAAAAAATGTTGGAAACTCGTAGAAGATTACGATTATTGTACAAGACCGCCAAGGGCCGTCATCAGCTGGGAAAACTAATGTGCTTTATTCTTTAGATAGTAATAATTTGAAATGAAATTTACTATTTTTTTAATAACAATGGTGTACTGTATGTATATATTGCTGCATATATGTGTGTATGAACATATTGTCGTGTAATATTAATATCCTTGTAACGAAGTTTTTAGAGAAAAAGAGCAGGAGAAGAGTTGGTCCTAGTTGCGAAGGTGAAAGCTGAAATAATGGACCATTCTTCCGGAACACTTTCTGAGTTTATTGGACAGCGGGTACTATTGCGACGAAAGTCACACTACGACCTAGAAGGCACAAACTTCCAAATCCATTAAGACTTTTTGGATAGTCGTCGCTTTAAACGCCTTAATTATTAATAAATGATGATTGTTCCCATTTAATAAGTTAACATATTAGATTCTTCGGTAACAACGAAGAAAAAGCTGATACGGAACTTCAAATTATTAGTAATAACAAGATTTAGCGAATCCCAGGGCTCGATGCCGATACCACCAATCTATGTTTAATAGCCTCCGTCCATGGACTACTTCCCAAATCTAAATCCGCCTGATCACTCTTAACGCAATCTTCCCACCTACGCCTCATTCTACCCCTAAGACGCTTCCCAGTCGGCATAGATCTTATTAACAGAAATTTGTTCGTTACTAAGCCCAGGCACTTTACATGCCAATCTTAATCTTCATGAGGCTTCCATTCGAATAATATTAACCGGGTGCAAGCTTCACAATTCCGTGTCGTGTAATATACTCACAGTATACAGTGGTCTCATCCTTTTTGGGGCGAATATTCTACGCAACAGCTTTTGGAATACATTAGACCTTGTTCATCCTTTAGAGTTAGCGGTCAAGTGTAAATTTTAGATTTCGGGACAACAGACGTGGGCTTAGTAATGTCGAGACTGAATAACAAGCAATTCCTGTCTTCAATTGCGCCTTTATTTCCTCTTAAATTTCGTTTTTTCTAGTTACCATAGACCCTAAGTACTTAAACTTCTCCACATGTTCGAACTTATCCCCTCCTACAACAATGCAACCATAATGTCTCCCTTTTCTACTACTAATCACATACATAGTCTTATCCGAATTTACTTCCAGCCCTATTTCCTTACCCACATTCTTGGACGTTTCTGTATTTAGCTTTATTGTTTCCGCGTCTTCACCCAGCAGCACCAAATCCACCCAAGCACGGGTTTTCGGTGTGTATCACCTTTTTAATAACTTAAATTTAATAAGTGTTAAATTGAATAGTACAGCTGAAAGCGAATCACCTTGTTTTAAACCTGAGCGAATCTCGAACTTCTCCGAATAGTTATTACTCAAATCATTAAGTCATCAAAATTAAGACAGACTTCAATCACAACTCTACAAATGATCGAATCCAATTCTTAACCCTACCTATCTCAAACTAAACAAAAGGGGAAAACAAAAATCTTGTTATGCGAGTGTGTACCTGTTATTCATTGATAGTGATTTGTTTTTATTTTAAATCTACTAGCTATAATTTATGTTGGAAGTTATAATACAAAATGTTGTAAATATTAGAGAGATGAGCTGTGCCCAAACACGGGAGCTAGAGGCAGTGGAGGGGAAGGTCGTTGCCCGCTCCGAGGCTTAGCTTCGTATCCTCGGCCACGTTCTCTTCTATAACAGGCGGATCTTCTCTTCAGCATGGGATGCTTCACGACAAAACACCTTAGGGGATATCCACTGGCTATAAATCTGCCATGCCTATGTTTACAGGACGTGGCTACTGTGTCATCTAAGAATAACATTAAACGTTAAAGAACAAACTACTAAAAATAGCAAAAGATTAAAATGACACACCACAAACACGGGAGTATTTACATTACTCCCTCTGATTTTAAAATGCACAAAGGAAGCACTAAAATCAGTTCCGCGGGTTGTCGCCTTATACTTATGCCAGTTTTAGGGGTATTTTGTTATCGAATTACGATAAAAATATGGAGCTGATGGATTTAGAATCGCTTAAGATAGACATTTGAAAATAAGAAAATGTAAGGCACAGGTCTCGAGGAAATAGGAGTTCCCTGACCCTCTGAAACCAATTGAAGAATTTCAGGTTAAATTTCTAATTTAACAAAAACCCAACCTCTGTTTTTTGGCATTGATCATTATTTTGTCTAACAAGAACTGCTATTTGACCAAAAACTTGTGCTAATTCGACTTATATGTTTTGAAAACATTCCTGCCTTATATTTTCTTATTAATTAATCCGATATAAGTGTTTTTATATGATTATTTTTGAGTTTTAATTGATTATTATAACTGTTATAACTCAACTCGAAGCTACAACCTGCGGAACAGATACCCAAATTACAACCAATGAAGTCGTAGTAGAACAAGTGTAGTAAATCATACTGAATAATGTTTAATGACAACTCAAAAATAATCATATAAAATACAGGTAAAGAAATGAAATGATATATTACCTTTTAATTGAAAGCCATTGACATGGGATTAATTAATGAGAAAATATAATTTAGGAATGATCACAGAATTAGCACATGTTTTTGGTAAAATAGCAGTATTGCAGTAATTAGACAAAATAATGATCACTGTCATAAAACAGGGAAGTGGACTGGTTAGAGCTTCTCTAAGAGCATAACAGATACCAGAAATAGAATCCATAAGTTAACCCAACGCATTTAAGTTAAACTATATCTATGCAACAAGGCCTACTTGAAGCATTGCGTTGTTACACAGAAATACAAAGCATCACTATACCGCAAATACCCGCATTGCCCTACAGACACTGGTAGCATATAAAATAAACTAAATGTTTAACTTATAATTTGAGCGAAATGTCATTCAATTTCATCAAGTAACAAACTTAAATATAAATGAAAAATGTTTATAAGTTTTTGACTTTCACACAATTTGGCCATAAAATGGAAAATGCATCTGGCACGATAACCAATTATATGTGGTTCATTTGTTACCTTAACCAGCAAGGAACCAAAACGACAATAAGTTTTATAAACCGCGATAAAGTTTACTTAAATTGGTTTTATGTTATCACAGTTTTTTTTTTCATTTCCCCCAATTTTATTTACGATATAACTTATGTATAGTTCTTAAATGAAAATGATTACTTTATTATAGGGCATGGTTTCGGCCTAATGTGTAGTCCATCAAGGAAGTAAAACAACATAACAACCATTAAAACCTTAAAATTTAATACTGTAAAACATTATAATGCGTAAGTAAAAATAGTTGTGTAAATGTGTGTAGCAAACCGACTTCTTCTCAAACTAAATCACCAACCAAAATTGAAATGTTTGTGTCATCGACTTGGTGAAGCTAATATGGTTTGAACGATTAAGTTATGTTGACAACGAAATGGACGAAATTTCTTTATTTTAACAACTTATATAGGCTATTAATCCAATGTCTAGGGTCGTATGTTATGTAGACTGAAATGTTAAACGTAATGAACAACTAAAATGATAAACGTACCTACAATTAATGCCAAATGAATTTTTCGAATGGGACTCTTGATTCATAAAATATACACGTTACCGAGTACAAGGTTTCAGCTTTAAATAATATTTTAAATATACGAGTATATACATATAGATAGACGGAATGAAGATAAAGTTGTGGATACGGTCCGTTTTAATGGTTCCTATATCGTAAAGCCTTAATATAAAATCTATAAATGGATACATCTATTTTAAAATTTCGACACATTGATCTTAAAATTTTAAATATCAAGAAGAGAAAAAAAAAAGATTATATATAAATGTTCCTACAATTTACCGAAAAGGTGGTTTACAATAAATCGACGTATGGACCTATACAGCGATCTGAGTATGTATAAACACAACTATAATTTTGTGAAATATTGATTAAAAAACTTAATTATTAATATTTAAACAATCGGTAAGAAAATATCTAATAACTAGTAAATTAAAAATTAACTTAATAATGACAGGAACTAATTGAAATGCAATTACAATTACAACATAATATATTTAATTTTTTAATTATTGTTTTGATTATGATGAAATTATCTAATTAAGGAACCAATTATTTTAATTCATCAATAATCGCAAAATAATGTATAGTTCATAATTAACATTCCATGTAATTTTTCTTTATTTATACGATTTATATTTACATTTTATTCCAAACACTAAGTGTATGTAAACGGATGTAATAAAAAAAATGGTTAATTTACTTCCAATATTGTATCATAAAAAAAATAATTATTTAAACGGCATTGTTGCCAAGCCGCCTGTAAAATATTATCTGATCTGAGAGAAAGGTTATTAAACTACGAAAATTACACGACGATAAAAATTCAGGGTATTTAATGATCTACCAACAACGTTACGACCGAGGTCGTAGAGATTTGTACATTTTATATTTTATTTTGCAGCCATATAAGTTTTAATGTATAAAAATAACATTCATAACATATAAATTATTAAGTATCTCTGATTGCTTAACACACAAATGCAACTATTACTCTGCAGCACTACCTCAATAATTTTTTTTATGTAACCATTTATTTTTAAATACCGTGACTGGGAAATTCTCTTTATTAACCGAAATTTAATCTGATATTGAAACACTGAATTCATATCCTCAATTCAAATAGAATTTTAAATAGTTATAATTAAGTCTCGTCAATAATATCAGAAAATATTTATTATATTGGTTTATAGCTAAACGCAATTATATTTGTCAATCTTAAAAAAAAAAAATTGATGGAGATGAGATCCGAATTAACGGCTCAGAAGATCCCGTGTTCGAATCCGCCTGTGACAGATTTAAGAAACGAAGGAAAAATATCCGTTTTGTAAATGCAGATTTATAAATAAATCAATATATATGGTTAATTAAATAAAATCACCGATTTGAAATTCATTAGTAATTTTATTCGTAAAGATAAAGAAAGAAAATGATCAGGGATTATATGGGAGCGGGATAGATCAATGTGTAGAGCGTAGAATGGCTTTTTGTAGGTCCAGGATTCTAATTCGGTTGAGGAAAATATATTATTTAATGAGCTGACTGCGGGAGGACCCTGTGGGGCCTGCAGGCCAGGCCATCCTGGGGCTCATCAACCCTCTATAAACTGGGAACCTTAATTGGGGAGAAAACCTGGCGTGTGAACTCGAACAAATTACCTCCCTGGACAATCGTTAGAAACATAACAGTCTCTAGGATGTACTGAGCTAACCCGTCATGGATTGTAGTGGAAGAGGTTTTACGATTAAAATTTTCCTGAAATATTAATAATTTAATTAATTTGTAGCAAAAATGAACCATTGGCCTTCCTTGTATAGCTGTACTCGTTATATATGCAAAACGTTCTGCTGAAAAATACGTTAACTTTTCTGAAATTTAAAACAATCATTAGTGATAGGGAAATGAGGAGAATAAATTCAATGGAAAATGTTATTATCCTCTAATCATCAAATTTCAAACGGAACTCGAAATGAAAACTCATGGGTTTTGCTATTTATTGAAAATGAAAGGGAAAAAAATCATTTGATACTCAACAATTCAATATAATGTAAGAGAAACATTATATTTCAGTTTTTCTGAGAAACTAATATATAAAACACAAATGATGAGCCTAAAATGATATTTATTGAATATGATTCGCCTTTATTTTTCACCTTCGCGTAAAATTGACTAATTAAAAGTATATAATGTAACGATGAATAATGCAACTTCATTTTAATTGAATATATTACATATTCGATATAAAATTATTATAAAATTTTTAATTCAATTATTATTAAATAAAAATTCAATATTATCTTGAGCCTAATCAATATAAGAGTTCATAAATACACAAATACAATCGTATATGCGCGTATATCTTATCCTAAATATAATATTAAGCTTTATTAAACGAAAATACTTAACTAAAAGCAGCTTCGTTTCCTCAAGCTGCTCATCGGAGCGCTAAATCTGTTTAAGCTTAGCCAGGCCGAAGTGTTTCCGTTTAAATCTTCACAGGATTAAGTTCTAGTACCGAAATAGATAATATTATCTCAGCATGTGTAATTGGAAACCGTTTATTATATTATTAATAATATTATCTCCTTCAAAAAACGAAAATGTATACACCTCATCGTGAAAAGTTACGTATTAAAATAAATCAGAATATTATTTTGTTATGGATTATTATAAATCATAATAATACATCGATGAATAATATTTAAATTAGAAACTTTCTCTAAAGTGCATTGCTTTATGCTAAAATAAGAACTGAGCTTAGTTCACTCTCACATCTGCCAGGAAACGATTCATATCATCAGGTAGTACGAGAGTTAGAAAAAAACTATACATTTTGTAACATAATTAATTCATATTCAAAGTGTTTGCAGAACCAATTTATTAAATCGATATAAAATAATGTATGAAATACATAGACAAATATACATAGCACATAGAAATCCAGTAGGTACATAAACTTATAAAACCTCATCCTTCACAAATATGTAAATTTTAAAAAACAATCCTTATAGAAAATATTTTTTATGTGATACATTATAATTCGAACCTTTTTTATTATTTTTTTAATACTTAAAACCTTAATTTAAGATAAGAAGTAATTAATTTTTTTTTAATAATCAAAAATTCATATAAATAGACATGGAGGAGCTGAAGATTACTGAAGCAGATATTACAGAAGGATCATCTCTGTAGGCAAAATTGTACAATTCAATGGTTTTCGGGAAGCACCTAAAAAGAAGACAGGGGCGTATAAACAAGAGATAGGAAGGAAAAACAGCACAAGAATGAAGTAACTGGGAGCTGAGAAAACTGGAAAGAACTAGAGTCGGAGAAACGTAGTCCATTGTGGCTGATTCGGAAAAAAAAATCATGATCAGTACAAAGCTCTCTTCAAATACTCATTATATCAAATTAATTTTTTTATCTACTAAAAAATATTTATTTATTTAAATATTCTTGTTAAGAATTTTTTAATGATATACAGAACTTTAAACAGATCCTTATATATAAAGCATTTATTTGAAGAATGTGCAAAGATTTTGCGAAAAGGACAAATCAGGTGACCTCACCAAAAAGTAGCTTTATTGATTTAAAAATCGTAGCACAGATCTTTAATCGAGCATGGTAATCTGAAAACGGTTGTTAAAAATCTTGATAACTTATCTTGTTAGTTATTTATAATAAATAATCTTTATTCAATCCAACAAACGGTTTTCAATTATTTATCTCGTAACAATTCAGCTACAAATATACACAAAATAAGGTAATCTTGTGTAAACTTAAATGAGTAACAATAGTCAGTATTTACTACTTTAGTATTTTTTTTACAGGGTTACCAAACACCATACGTTTTGTTAAAAAAGGTTCTTGGACGCGTTAAGCGGGGAATAGAAGACGACGAGTAAAAAGGGAAAACATTACTGTATTTCAATATATATTTTTATATTTATTTAAGGACTAATACATGAAACCGGCAAATTGCTTACAGTAAATTCCAGTAACGGTATTTTACTTCCCCGGACTTGGTAGTTAATACTCATCAGGAGATTAGACTTACGTTTTGAGTTGTCCAGAGGAAGTGCATTAGAGGTTATTAAACTCTGATGCAATAAGGATAATATAGTATTAGTGTTATAAGTAGTAGGGTATTATATAAACATAATATTTATTTATCTAAAAAGAAATATAAATAACATCCATTTAAATGTGGAATATAATGGTGAAGTCGGGTTTTATCCAGGGATAGTTGACTATATTGAGGGAAGGAGAATCCTGTTATTCTCGTAGTTTTGGGTTTCAAATGGAGTTATAATACAAGCAATAACTCCTTTTCAAGCTAATGCCTGACTTAGCCTCTTATTTACTAGGAAAATAACATGAATCTTCATGTTGATGAGTACAAGAAACTCAATTTGGGGAAAGTTCTACAGAAGCAGAAAACTACAAGAAAGGCACGATGATACCATATAAATGCATAAAATATCTGCAAACACACCGGAAAATAACTTGTTAAGTCGGATTTTGTGGAGAGAGAATTAAATATATTGAGGGAAGTGGAATCGTGTCATTCTCGTAGTTTTTCTATAAGAAAGAAACGTCTTGTAGTTTTCTGCTTGAAATGGAGTTGTAATATAAGCACTAACTCCTTTTAAAGCCAAAGAACTAGTGAGCTCCATCACTAGTGTCGTACTCCTATCATTCATGATAAATCCAGCCGACCCCCATCCTCCTTCCTCTCTTAAAATGCACCTGGTACAGAAAAAAATATTCCGTCAATCCTATTTGTTCAGATGAATATCTATTTCTAATAAATACATAAGTTAAGATGTTCGAAACTAGACCCGCAGGCACAAGACCACGAGGAAAGAGGTAAAACTCTGGAGCAGATGATGCTGTTGGCACAGGACCGACAGGACTGTCACGGTTGGATAGAGGCTCCTCCACACTGAAAGGTACACGGATAAAAGGAATGAAGAAGATAAATAAATAAGCCATGGGGTAAGGAAAAAAAATTCAAGCCAATGCTTGACTTAGTTTCTTATTAACTACGAAAATAACATGATTCCTCTTCCATGAAGTTTCTTCCAGTACAAGAAACTCATTTTGGAGAAAATTCTACTTATCCACTCATTCATCGGGGCTAAGGATATATAATTTTATGATATATTTTATGAAAAATATTTTATGATCCTTATGATACATATAAATATTTTGCCAAGGCACATCCTTACCTTGCTTACTCCTTTGGGGACTGAGACAGACGGTGGGAGGACTGCCCTGACTCTCGACGGAGGAGGGCCCGCCCTCGGGCTCGGTGAAGAAGAGGCCGAATTCGGAACCGAAGACGGGAGATCCGCCCCGCTGGCCCCGCTCCTCGAACAGCTCCATCCTGCATGGCGGCCCGCAAGCGACTGTCCTCCCACTCCCGCTGCTCCCCCCTCCCCAACACCTCCTCTCTCGCTAACCACCGCGCTTACTCTTATGGTCATCCCCTAATGGCGAATTTTCTTAATGCCGGCTTTATAAATTTGGAATGGAAAGGAAATATCGTCATATGAATTACCTGTCAACAGATTAAAACAAAATTGTACAGGTAAAAGTATCACAATTTGTTACATTTATGTACAACTGGTTTGTACGGTCCATCTTTAATATCACGGTCACATTAAATATAAAAAATGGCGGTAATTATTCCGCAGGTTGAGTCATAACAAGTTTTGACTATTCATTCGTTCCCTTTTTAATGTTTTCCAAAAATACAATTTTTTTTGTATTTTTCAAAAACAAAACTATATCATCGTAACTTCTAAATGTTCATTTCTCATAAATCATTTCTCTAAAAATAATTCAGGCATTGCCTTGAAAAAGAGTTATAGCTTATATTACAACTCTATTTCAACCCACAACTACGATAATGACACGATTCTACCTCCCTTAATACAGCCAACTATCCCTGGACAATATTCAACTTAACCACTTTTCCGGGGCTGCAGATATTTTATACATTTATTTGGTTTCGCAGATTTTGAGTTTTAAATTTTCATTCATTTCTCTTTTAATATTTTTCCTAAAATACATGTTATTATGAGCTTTAGTATGGGACAGAGAAGTGAATACTGAACTGCTCTCTAAGATTTGTCCTTGGTACTCAGAGGCGATCCTGCGTGTCACATCATTCACAACAATCTTGTTTTGTGTTTCTGGACTGAGTGAATCAAATTCGCTGATTTAAGGAGCTTTAGCAAGGATGGAAATCAGGCTAGTCGTTATAAAAATCGGGCAATTATAAAAATCAGTTTTAAAAAATTTGTGGAGTTGTATTTTCCGATAGTGTATACGAATATCGCGTTTATTCAAATTAAGGAGGCGTATGGTATAAGGCGAATGGTATAAGGGCACAACTCTCTCGAATCAGACTGACGCTTTCGACTACTTCAAAGTAATAACCTTACTCTCTCTGTCTTTAGTCGCGAAATGTAGTATGGTCTTCCAGACTAGACTCAAATATGACTGGAGTTTAACCTAAATGAGAATAAGGAAGACACCGCCCTATTGGAAGATTATAATTCTACAGCCCTGGTGAATAAGTGGTTAAGTCGGATTTTGTCCCAAGAGAGTGAACTGCTTTCAGATATCCGAAAAATCGCATCATTCTCGTAGTTTTTGGCTTGAAATGGAGTTCTAATATAAACAATAAATCCTTTTCAAGCTAATCTTACTTAGTCCCTTATTCACTACGAAAATAACTCGATTCCGATTACTTAAGTACCAGAAACTCATTTTGGAGAAAATTAGACTTAACCATTTATTCACCGGGGCTGTAGAACTAATGGCTATCATCCAGCATTATAAATTATTTAATTTTTTAAAAGCTATATTCAAACCGTAAGGGATCTTCAGAACCACCTGGCGCTCAACCAGCCTCTATAAAGTGGATACCTTCAATCAAATGGTATACCTGGCGATTGAGTATTATGTTGAGAAACAGAATAATCTTAACAACCTACTGACTCTAACCCTTTCATGGTTGTGGTATTTTTTTTTTCTAAATAAAGATAATCGGAATGTATTCATGTTAAGGCAAACAAGAAGAGAAGTAATCAATATATCATCCAAACATCCAAAGGCTTTAATAATGTGAACGAATAAACGAAAATAATTCTGAAGCCCTGATCTATCCTTTGTGCTAGAATGATATTCATTGAAACATTATTGCTTCTCGTACAAATTGATTGTGAAACAGCATATTGGAAAAGTCAATAAATGGAATGAAATAAGGAAAGAAACCAAGTGCCAATCAAAAAAGCATGTAGAGATGAAACGGACATTTTATTTGACACACATATACAATTACACTAATTGTAATACAACTAGGGAATTTCAATCTAAATTTGAAAAAGCTTTTGTAATTAACGGTGCAAACAAAAAATTGGTTCATACACGAAGTGACATAGTCTAGATTGGAGTTTACATATATTCTTCTAATGTATATGCACAACTAAATGAGTGTAATATAACGTCATTCAAAGTACACAAAATTTTAATTCATGGTGGTGTAGTAATGGAAAATTTGGAAAAATGGAAAACCTAAGAGTTTTTTAGGCTATAATATCATCATTAAAAAAAATATTAACTGGGATAATGATCATAAAATATTTTAAATATCCAAGCTGAACAGATCTAAATCCACATAATATCAGTATTACATACATACATGATACATTACTTTCTAAATCATTAATACCTAAATTCATTTCATTCACTGTTATATGTTTTTTTAGTTTTTTCAAGAATTTTTTTTCACAACTGTCATTGCTTTATACTGGAGGGATTATTCATTTATATAATGAATAAATAAAATAAATCTAAATTATATTCTTATAAATGTTTGTAAATCTATACAGTCAGCTAATTTCATTAGTAGCAGATCTTGCTAGGTAAAGATGAGAAGTACGTGAACGAACTAGTTCATTGAACTAGATCCGGAAAATGAACTATAAAGAGCGCTCTCTTGTGTTTTGGTGAACTATAGTTCTTTTTAGTCACAAATCTGTAAAAATTTGTAAGATTTGTGACTTATAACTTTTTAAGTTATATATGATTGTTAATTGATGCAGAAGAATTTTTTTAGAAAGATTGGAAATGACATAAATTTGTCGAAACGTCTAATAATATTAATAAATTAAGAATATAGACAGACTGGATAATGGGTTTCCCCATTTTTTATGAAAATTGAATATTTATATTCCAGTATTTTACATGTGTTTTTTTTTTATTTCAATCTTAATTAACATTACTTATTGAGTACTATTGCCAACTGTAAATTTTAAAAAATCCCACTAAAATAAAGCATCAAAAATAATTTTGATCATAATTTATATATAGATTGAACGAAATGCTTTCATTTAAAATGATATTTGCCTAATTAATAATTGATGAACTAAATACAAGACTTTAAGTTGGAGAGAAAAGGCAGTGAGGAATAAAAAACAGGCCTTGTAATGTAAAGAAGAACCAGTTCTTTACATTACTAAGTTATATGTATATATTTACTATGTTAACCAGTTCTTTACATTACTAAGTTATATGTATATATTTACTATGTTAACCAGTTAAATTAGAATTTCCTTTTTCTCGATGTATGGAAAGATCTTCTTCTTCTTCGTATTCTACTCTTATACCATGATCAGTGTTGAGGATCCCGTTCGTAAAGACTAATCCAAGTATCTCGACCCAGGACCAGCTGACTCCGCCTTCTCAAGACTATGCCTCTTCTCTCGAAACACATCTGGACTTCTCCTTCTCATGTTTTTCTGGGGTTTCCTCTTTTACTTCTTCCTTCTACTCTCGCTTCGTTGACAACTCTGGCTATCCTTTCATCTTGCATTCATTTCACATGGACAAACCGGCGTAACCTGTTTTCCTCTATCATATCTTCAGCAGGTTTTTATCACCATGTTGATCCTAACTATGGTGTTCCTGATCCAGTTCCTCCCTTTTTTTCCTTCTGTTTCTCCCTCGGGAATGGAAAGATACATCAGAAAATAGTATAGGATAATTATAATGGAATTTTTTGTATTTACATAACTGTCCAATAAAGTAACCGTTTCTTTCTCCTGGCTGTTAAAAACTACAAATTATTAGAGTGTGAATTCGGAAGTATTACATAATAGTATAGCCTCTAGCAGGAGCATGTAGCTGTTTATAAAACATAATTATTAAAATAATGATGAAAGGTTATAATTCCCAATACTGTTAAAATAAAAATTTAAAAAGTTAATGGGGGCTTGCAAGAGTTTCGATCGAGATACAAAGTGAAAATTTTGGATTCAGATCTCCTGTCTTTAATAATTATACCCTCTCATATATGAAAAACTCCTGGGCCTCTTACTTTCTGAATCATACCACCTCTGATAAGCAAAGCTATTTCCAGATAACAATTACAAGGATTTTGTGAATAGTTCTAGGAAGTTGATATAAAGACATAATGCTTATCCTAAACCAGACTGATGCTACGATATCGATAAATGACCTTAATAAACAAAGCTTTCGAATAAAGAAGCTAGGTAAACAAATTCTCAACGAATGAGCTTTCAATTGTTTTTATTAATTTAAATTAATGTAATAGAGAATTTTCCCAAATGAAGGAAACCTTTTACTTTCAGGAATTTTTCGAAAAATCATAAAATAACAAAAACTAGCCACATCAATATTCAGTAGATTAAGAACATTTGAATCTTTAAAATAAACAACTACACCGCAATACTTATGATTCACATTCATCAAAAGGACGATAACAGCATGTTAATCTGCGGGGGAAGTCATGATCCTTCGTAAACATGTTAAAATAAATTGTTTTTTTGTTTATTTATTTATTGATATTTACAACTGTATTACAATAATACATCAAGTAAATAGGTTAAGCGATACATAGTGACATGTGAAAATGACAAGTAGAGGTAGTACTCAAATCCCAAGTTCAACTAAGAAGGTCACGGGGCCATCTTCTTTTCAGACGCCTCGGAGGATTATCGGGAATTAAAGAGGAAGCTAGATTTAAAACTAGAGGGTTTGAGTGGAAATGAAGTTTGTTATGAAAGGATAGATAGCGGGTTCGGGCCAAATCAGCAACAAATGGGACATTAAGGTCATTATGGATGACTTTATTCTTAACAAAATAAGGAGCATTGAGGATTTTACGAAGGATTTTGGATTGTAGGGATTGGATACGAGAGGAATTCGACGGCTTAGTGGAGCCCCAAAGCTCTAGTCCGTAAGTCCAAATAGGTCGTATGATGGTCATGTAGATGAGTCTTTTGTAATTAATTGGGAGCTTAGAGCGTTTGTCTAGTAAGTGTTGAAGTAGCCTGAAACGTCGAGCAGTTTCTTGTCTTTTCAGTCTCGTATGAGGATTCTAGGTTAATCGTTTGTCAAGATACAACCCTAAGGATCTGTTCTACAGGCATAAGTGGGATATTATTAAAGGATACTGAAGGGCAGCAAGTCATTGGTTTATGACGTAAGGTAAAAGTGATTTGATGCGATTTTTGAGAATTTATTTTAATTCTCCAGTTTTGACACCAATCTTCACGATCAGATGATCATGATCTACCTTGAGGAAAATGAATTGAAATTTAATACTTGATATACGAATGGTTTGGGAAAAGTCCTAAAATTCTATTCCTCTGAATGTTTCAGAAAACATAATTGCATTATTAGGGAGAGGTAAGTTGATGTGTAGTCTTCATCATCATCATTCGTGGCGCTACAACTCCTGTAGAGTCAAGGCCTCCTGGGTAGTACCAGAGATAAATGATTTATGGTTGAGCGGAAAATAGTTGACTGGATAATTCTAATGAATTGAATTGGTCAGGAGGTGCAGTCAGAGATAACACAAAATAAGTGAATTTTTTTTTTTAATGATTTATAAATGATGAATAATTTGTTCTGTTAACAGCTGGAGATTGGACCTGTGGAATCTACAGAACCATCTGGAACTCACTCAGCCTCTATTACAAAATTATAAAATTACATTTGTAGGGGGGAGGGGAATTGTTGGTTGAGCGTGACCTCGGGCAAATCACCTTCGTGCATAAACGTCATCTTATAAAACACCGTTTCTACCGTGTACTGAATCCAAGACCCTTCAGTGGTTCCAGTGCTAAAGATTTTTTT
This sequence comes from Troilus luridus, assembly GCA_964056705.1. Taxonomy (NCBI): domain Eukaryota; kingdom Metazoa; phylum Arthropoda; class Insecta; order Hemiptera; family Pentatomidae; genus Troilus; species Troilus luridus. The sequence continues at coordinate 76,357,986 of OZ057413.1, read as the reverse complement.
TTAATTCATAGCATTCATCTCTTTTTGAATATTTAATACTATTTTACTTAATATATTTATTTATTTTTTGTAATTCCATAATTAAACGCTCTTTTTTTAAAACTAGGCATTTAGAATTTCTCTTAACGTTTTCTCCTGAACAGAACACAGTAGTCGATTCATCCTTTTAAGCTACAATGTTGTGGCCAATACACAAAATCGAAAAAAAGAAAAATTATCCTATATATTTTCGTTAAGTTTTTTAATTATTTATTCCTTAGTTTTTTTCGTTATCCAAGTTTATTGACTTGCACATCACCAATCTACAAAACAGCGAATAAAAAATTAAGTATGTAAAAGCCCGGTTTGCCATTATTTCAGATATATATATATATATATATATATATATATATATATATATATATATATATATATATATATATATATATATATTTCATTGACCATTCAAGAGTGGCAAGAACACTATTTGAACACTCAAATAATCAAAAGTTTTGAAATTCTACACAAGTACTGATAAATTATTGATATAAACACTGCACCTGATTAGCTTCGATATAATAAGATATATAAAAATTATTTTAATTAAATGAATCCTAGAATGATCCATTCTATAGCTAATTTCATTCGCCACTGAGATTTACACCCTCTGTGAGTTTCTACCCACTGTACACTGCCATGAAAGTTGCCGATAATTAATTCAGTTATGCAACGACACGCGGACTCTTCCTATCTCGATATTGAGGTAAATATCGATAGCTACGCGGGATGCAGAATATCGATATCAGGCTAGATAATCGAGCGGGCTTTCACTTGGCGCTCTCCTCTCCCACGCGTAAGCTCTCATTAGCCAAATTACCGGTTCCTTGTAGCCCCTGTCTTCGTTTCGCGCACTCAATTACTATCTGGATCTGTTCTAATTTGGTTGATAGTAATTTTTATTTGATTTATCTAATTACCTAATACATTTAATATGGAATCAAAAGTTATATAGTGTTGTATCATAAAATAATTACTGAATGTAAAACAAGATTAAATGTTAATAATTCCAGATCATAAACTCGAAATGCTACTGGAAATTTTAAACCCTATAAGATTTTATTGAATCGGCCAGCAGCCGGGGATGGATCCTATGGGATCTAGGACCCAGCCTGTATAAAATGGGTTCCCAAAATAAGGGTGAACAATTTGGCGGTTGAGCGTTATTTAGGACATATCACCGCCCTGCACAACCGTTGTCCAAGAAACACTGCAGTCTTTATCATGTACTGAACCCCAGACCCTTCACGGGTTGTAGTGGTACTGGTAATAATAATAAGATTTTAAACCCCCACTACATGGAGAGAGGGGTGAGGAAAAGATTTAAAAACCATTTACTGTTTAACAAGTTAGAAGGCCTAAATTGATTTTTACTGTATATCAAATGTTAAGATGAGTATATCGATCTACAATCATCTATCTAAGTTTCTGGTTTGGTTTACACAATACCGGAAGTATTGTATGGTTTATTTTCAGTTTGAACAGATACAACCATTTTGATTACCTTTGAGTCCTTTTTGGCCATTTTTTGTCTATACTGTAATAAGTATGGAGCGATTTAAAAGTATGTAAATAATTTTAAATGTAGGTTTTCATAATTTTAATTTGTCTTAGGACTAATTTTTGAGTCACTAATTGATAGGTCAATAGGTGAACAAGGCAGCCATGTGCTTTTTCAGGTTAAACACAAATCCCAAGAGTATGGGAATTCAAGAAGGTGGAAAAACTGGCAAGAAAGGAGAGTTCAGATGTATTTTAGTATTTTAATTTATGTCATAATGAGGTAAGAGGGCGGAATTTTATTTAATTTGAATAGCCCGAGGATTTAGGAAGGTAGGAAGGGTGCTGAGTGTTGATGGTTGACATACGGATGATCTAAGGAAATAACCAATAGGTATTGAAGGGAATAAATACTACCTTTAATATGCCACACGGTTGGGGAACTTGAAACCGCCTTCAGATACCGAGGATTAATCTTAGGGGAAAAAAGTCTGTACCACTTCAATCCATTACGGGTCTTACCCTAGGCGTACACCAAAACCGATTTTGTCGGACTATGTCGGACAGAATTACTCGGACGAGTAACTCGGGCGTGCATGCGCTCACACTCTTGCCGGCTTTGTACGTTGCCGGTCTGCAGTAGCTGATTGTGCACAATTATCATCGGTTTACAGTACTTTCAGAGTGAAGACGCCTTTTTAAAATGGATGAATTCTAAGAAATGTATCTTTTATAAAATTCGTACCCATTTCTTTCGTCGACGTAGTCGTCGGCGTGTGTGGGTTAATGCAATATTAAAGTACAGAAAACAACTAGGTGAATACCACCACCTTTTTGGAGAATTAAAATCACAACCAATCAAGTTCTTTGAATATTTTAGAATGTGGTTTAGCACATTTCGATATATTTTAAACACAGTCGGACCACTGATAACAAAGCAGAATAAAAACTATAGGGAATGTATATCACCGACGGAAAGACTCGGGCAAGAAATCCCAACAAGTTCGGACTCGTCGGTTGGTCGGTTCTGGACGGGCGTCATCGGACGATGACGGTTATAGTGGTGTAAGCACTCCCTTTCTATTACATATTAAAATCGTTTGATTTGATCTGCCAAGATCGGCCGATAACGCCCGAGTAATCATCGCCCGATAACGGTTTAGGTGTACCCGTGCCTTTAAGGTCAGAGCATGGTACGAACTAAAACTGTTTCTTAGCCAACAGAGATTCAGGTAGGTTATTTATCCAAGAACAGCCAGATTTTTCCCAAATGAAGGATATCCTCATTACGACGATGATCTCCCAGAGGGTTTGCAGACTTCATAGGGTCCACATATCGTCAATACAAATGCTAAGTATCGAAAGTGGAAAGTTCTTTAGGATTGATAATTAATATAAAATTCATAGAGTCATCTATTGGGATCAAAAACAATTTATAATGGCATAAATATTATTCGTCTGATATACGCACTGATTTTTATTGAACCTTGAAACTGTTTTTTTCTTTACTCTCTTAAAAAGTGATGTTATTCACTTTCAATACTTAGTATTTGTATTGACGACATGGCTATTAAAAAATTAAATAATTTATTTATCGTAGCCAGATTCAATATTCTCCACAGTTACTCAGCACTCTGCCCGCTGAGCTACCATAATCCCTATGTTGGTATTAAGTGCTTAAAATATAAGAAAGAAAATGGTACGGTGACTAGTCCAGTGTCAGACCTCGCCGATCATACTAGCCCTGAAGAAGACCTGCAATGTTGGTCTAAACGTTGGCTTACCAATAAAAAGCTCTCCCTATACAAGAGAATTTTCTTGACCTCCACTCGGACCATATTCTTCCTCATATATACAACGTCAACTAGTATTATTCAATATGTTTAAAATATATATTCATTGATATCATAATTTTTCAACATGAAAATATAGTATATGAAAATAAGGATCAGTACGTTAATATCTTTTTCTAGAATTTTTAACAAAACCAAAAAAAGGGAGAACAGATATTATGTAACTTATGGTAATTTAAAAAAAAATACTCAAGGCAATTAGCTTTTACTTATTTAGTAGTAAAGATTATAAAGACTATAAAGAGAAAAAATTATAAGAGGACATAAATACACGCATACATAATCCTTCCTTTAAGAAACAAAACAAAAAATCAAACACAAGCTGAAGAGTCCTAGAGATTTCTTTGATGGATGAGGAAGAAGTGTCTCGTTAATGCGGACTGAATAGAATTCGTGTCGCATTCCCAGCTTCTTTGCCAAGGATTCAACGCTGTATGACTTATTTAAAATTTACATTTTGTCAATTCAAACATGTACATATTTACCTATTTAAAATATATACCAGTTGGTTTAGGTACACTAAATAACTTTGGCTTAACGCTCAGAGGTAGTACGCTGTTGTGCAGAAGGTCCCCGGTTCAAATCTTGCTATGGCAGATTTTATTTAATCTGTTAACAGCCGGGAATGGATACTTTAGTACCTGTGAGGGTGAGGATCCGGCGGTTGAGCATGATCTAGGACAAATCCCCTACCTGCTCAACAGTTGTCAAAGAAAGAGTGCAGTCTCTACCACATACCGAACCAAACACCCTATTATTGTAGTGATACAGATAATATCAAATAAAAATAGGCCTTTTTTTGTTTCGGTCACTCATTAATGATACATTCTTACAATGTTTTGAACGTAAAAGATTTCTATATCATTTATTTTTTTTAATTCTTCTCACTATATGAACCATAATTTTATATTGAAAAGTGCCTAAATTTGATATAGGTATGAGCGCCAAATTGTTCATACCTGAAAGCACAGGTTTATTTCATCTTATTTTTCCACCAAAATACTTAGTGGTTCTAAATGCCAAGTGTAACAAATAGTACATGGATACAGGACACAGTAGGGTGAACGGTTTACCTCAATACAAATTATATCTAATTTTACACTTAAATATTTAGAAGAAGCTAATTTAATAAAATAAACCCTCCTTATTTCCTACAATCCTACCCCCTTACAGAGCTAGAATCCCCCCACTTCATTCAAAACATAAAAGACGCAGGTTGTGAAGATGATTGTGACCAGGATGAAAAGATATGTAGCTTCGGTACTCATCAGGCATTCATCAATTCAGGAAGAACAGCCCACGGACTTGCTAAAGAGTGTGTGACCTCTCAGATCCTGTTTCAATATCTAGCCATTGCAGAACCTCTACACTCCTGTCTCTTTCGTGTTCCAAGAAAGGTTCCTATACGTAATGGGAATGTGGAAATTATTTAATTTAGGAAATGGAATTTCTCGGATCAGACTTCTGAGTATGATGAGTATGAGTATGAAGCAAAATAGGTTCAGTGCTTCCGACTTTCCACATTTCAGCAATCACCTAGTCTTGAACAATATTTACTGGATAAATGGTAATGTTATAGAGATATTTTGATCGAGTGGTGTGAAGGTAAGCACTTCGTCATCAACAAAATTTAGTATGACTATGAGATTGATAGCTGAATGTAAGAAGTTATTTCATTAACAGAATAAGAAGATAATAGATATTTGTATATATATATAGTCTCTACTTATCTTGGCTGTTATGGAAATATTATGTTATTTCAACTTCTCAAGGCGACCTTTCGAGACTAGGTTAGTCTCGTATTCATGCCCTAACAGTGAAAAAATGAGATTTAGTAAAAACATTAAATAGCACACTAAAATAAATATAAAATGACACGTGTAAGTTGTAATAGATAGGGTGTACTTACAAGTTCCAAAGAATTGATTAATTAATCTTCAATCAGTTACATCGCAATATATCATAGAATGTTTATATTGCAATAGCTACGATCAACGAATAAGTAATCTATTTTTAGGAACAGCAGTTTTATTTAATTGTTGAATCATATTAGACTATTTATTATTATATCTCCAATAATTAATTAAATTAGCATAACACGAGCTTAGACCTTGAACATCCGATTTTTTTGTTTACAACGCGATTTTTATACTTATCAATAGTTATCATTTCTTTTATATTCCGTTTGAAGCTATCAACACAAATATAGTTGTGATTCAATAATAAAAAACCCCAATAAACCAGATCAAACAGTGCTCACTACATATTTTAGAAATACTCAACATACATTTAAATTTGATGAAGCTTAGGTGATACACCAAGAGAAAACTAGCTTCAAACGGAATATAAAAGAAATAACTATAGAGAAATATAAAAATCGCGCTGTAAACAAAAAATCGGATGTTCAAGGTCTAAGCTCGTGTTATGCTAATTTAATTAATTCTTGGAGATATAATAATAAATAGTCTAATATGATTCAACAATTAAATAAAACTGCTGTTCCTAAAAATATATTACTTATTCATTGATCATAGCTAATCCAATATAAACATTCTATGATATATTGCGAAGTAACTGATTGATGATAACTTAATCAATTCTTTGGACCTTATAAGTACACCCTATCTATTACAACTTACACGTGTCATTTTATATTTATTTTAGTTGTTTTACTAAAAGCTCATTTTTTCACTTTCAGGCCATGAATATTCCCTATTCTAGTCTCGAAACATCGCCTAAAGAAGTTGAAATAACTGACTGAAACTCAAGAACCAAAACATAATATTTCCATAACAGTCAAGATAAGTAGAAACCAATAAATATATATTCAGAACCAATATTCAATCCTTACAATCCAAAATCATTCGTAAAATCCTTAATGTTCCTTATTTTGTTACGAACAAAGTAATCCACAATGACCTTGATGTCCCATTTGTTGCTGATCTGGCCCGAATCCGATATCAATCTTCATTCCCGAACGCAGTAGTTTCAAACCTAGCAACCTCTTCAATTCTTGATAACCCTCTCGAGGCGTCTGTAAAGAAGATGGCCTCGTGATTTACTAAGTTGAACTTGTTGTTTGAGTACTGCCACTGGGTAGTTTCTCTACTTGTCATTTCATGTGATTGTATACATTCATTCTATTTACTGGATGCATTAATATAATACAGTTGTAAATTACATTGAATCAATTATTTTTAAAAAAATATTTAAAAACAATGAAGAGATGCTATATAGAGATAAAGTAGATAAAATATTTAAAAACAATAATAGAGATGCTATATATATATTGTACTTATATTATTTAAAAGCTAAGAAGAGAACTTAGGCATTCAGAAACTAGCGGGAAAAAGGAAAAAAAAACACGCTATGGCTAGCGTGGTGGTAATATCAATTAAAATAATTAAAATATCAACCAATGGACTGCAACCAAAACCACAGTGGAGGCTACTGACAGTCTGAAACTATCCCTTCATGTCTTAACTGAGCCTCAATAAGCAGTTCTCTTCGAACCAGCAAGAATATTGAGAAAATTTCTAAATGTTGGAAGATACAACTGCAAGTGGTTGGTCTCCCACATCAGGTTTGAGTCCAAAAATGCATGGGAAAATGGCCAATAATAATAATAATTTTGCTATTATACAATAGCGCTTTGATTTTTAGGCCTGATACGTTTTATTTACTTCATATTTATGTGAAGCGCAGATCTATAGAGACTTAGGTAGGTAATTTAGGTTTAAAAGTTCTACGTTTTTATATTCTGTCTTGATAAAAACTAATATAACAGTTTCAGTAAATGGTTGAGGGTGTTTTTTTTATTTCTTGATGTGTTAGTCCCTTCCATTTTTCTGTCAAATGTTAGGATGGTGTATCAAATTTTGTCTATATGTTAAATTATTAAATTGTGGAAGTAGCATTAACGGATTTGTTTTTTCGAATGTAAAGGTTAAAAAACGACCGTCTCAACAGTGATGAGAATTCTTAAGAGCATATAAACAAACATATCACGGATGTAGCATCAGTAGAAACATAATCTACATAACAGCTACATACAGGTTGCTTACGATGTATGGAGTCAGGAAAGCAGATAATAGCAAGCACGCCCTCAGCCATGGCTGAGTAGTTTACTCAACCGGAGTGAATTCACCCCTCCCCATTACCCCAGGGATTACAGTACCATGTACCTGGGGACAGTTTTTGTTATTTCCCATAGTGTGTATTCCAAACCGAGGTATTGATTACACGTCGGCGATCGTCAACGGAGCAGCTTTAGTCGAGAGTCAATTTAAAAAAACCTTTGGTACTATCAAAAAAATAAATTCCTACCCGCTAAGAGGGATAATTCCCCATTAAACCGTTTATCCTGTATAAATCAGCCGATAACTTGTATAAACATAGAATATTTATTATTTTTTATGCGTATGAATGTCAAATATTTAAATATGAGCGTTTCTGTTTGGATTTAAATATTATTTGTTATAGTTTAAGTCTGTGTATAAAGCCATAGTAATTGATTAAAGCGGAATATGAAATGCATATATTAGATATATGAAATAAACATATAGTTGTAAATATGTAAGTGTTAATTTGTTACATCTTATACAAGAAAGAAAAATATTATATAAGATTTAAAACACATTTCTGAATACAATAGTCGTAAAAATAAAAATAAAATTAATTAAGATCGAAAAGCTAAAGATTTTAGAAAACCGCATACCATGGCACAGTTTTATGTTACTTATACTTTAAAAACTATGTCTAAAAAGAATAAAATATTTTCAAAAGGTTCGTTTGAAAAATGTGCTAGTTTAAACTATTACATCATTAAAGAGCTTCTTTCCGAGAGGAGTGCTCGTCGTCCATGTCTCTGCTCCATATAGCAATATGTTTTCAATTATGGATTTATATATGTTTTTAAATTCATTCTGTCTGACCGAAAAGCAATTTTTTGCTAATGGTTTTGTTTTTCATGAATGAAATGTTTTGCATGTCAGTATCGTTTTCTAACACGAAATATAATACAATAAGTTTCAGAATGTGTTTTCTTTGAATAAAATAACTGAGCTCCTGTGAATTTTTTTTTCATTGCTTAATCGCCAACAAAATTGTTATTTGTCGACAGACATAACCCTTGACTGCTCTTAATAGTACAGTATGATCATTTTGAACACCTACGAATCGTAGACGAAGCGTAGCCTCAACAATACCAACGGATTTTTCCTGCATTGGGGAAAGTTTGTTCATGGCTGGGTCATTACAGGAGGAGAGATAAGTGCACTTACTCCCAGCCATTTTAGCAGTAGCCCCATTCACCTGAGCATCTATTCAAGACAGTAATTTCAGGAGCACCTTCTACTGTTACCCCAACATGGATATGGACCATGCCCGGATTTTATTCACATCAAAAGAACACAAATGCTGTACATAGCATACGAGTTGCTCATAATTTTCTGAACAAATATTTAAGAGCATGTACAGCTACTTTATTAACTTTCCCAAATAACATGGCTTAAAAAAAAGTAATAAATATATATTTATTTGTTTGCATTTGTATTAAATCTGCAACCCCAGTTTTTTTTTGTTTGTTTTTTTATTATTTATTTATTCATATTTACAACTATATTACAGTAATATAACAAGTAAATTGGCTGAGTGATACATAATGACATGATATAATGACAAGTAGAGAAACTACCCACTGGTAGTACTCAAATCGCATGTTCAACTAAGAAGGTCACGTGGCCATCTTCTTCTCAGACGCCTCGGAGGATAATTTTTTCTTAATTGAATTCCTTGTGCTTAGGATAGCTTAATCGTGAAAATGAGGGGGGCAGTCCTCCCACCGTCTGTCTCCGTCCTCAGAGGAGTAAGCAAGGCAAGGATGTGGCAGGAAATATAAATGTATCATCAAAATCGCACTTTTGAATTGCAAAATCTTACTTATCTACAGCCCTAGTGAATGAGTGGCCAAGTCGAATTCTCTCCAAAATGAGTCCCTTGACTTTTTTTCTCATCCTCCATAATTATTTACATAATTTACAATGTATAGGAACTAATGCTAATACAATACTTGAATACTAGAACCTTCCTTTACAATTAGGTAAAATTTTTGTACGTAGGGATACCGAATCGTATTATTTTCCCTAGTAAATGAGGAGTCAAGTCCGGCATTGCTTACATTACAAGTTCATGTTCACGTCAAAAACTCCGGGAATGAGACAAATCCGCTTCCCTCAATACAGTTAGCTCTCTCTGGACAAAATTCGACTTAACCACTTATAATCCGAGGCTGCAGAAATAGTCTCAGTTATTTAGATAGTTTGCATTGCTGTCTCTATGTGTTATAATAACATTATTAGAGGGAACCTTTTCTACAATAGTTTTATATAATAGTAAAAAATAGCAATAGATTCCGCAATAATTTTGCAGTTAAAAAATAACCTTTTTCTTTCAGAGATTCGTTTCTAATAAGGTATGTGAGTAACACTTCTTTATATAATTATATATTAAGCATACGTGAGTAATTTATTTACTATAACCATAATTTATCAAAGCTAGTTACTCAATATGATCATTAGGTATCTTTTTTTGATCAAGCACTGTTAGTTTTAAATTCTCCAAGAGTACATCCTTCCCTAATCCGCATCATTTTTCGTTGACACGACGTTACATTTACGTATTTTGCAAAGCTGTTCTAAGCTGAACCAATTCTTGATCTCATGAAAATAAATATTCATTAACATATTTCATTTAGATAACAAAAACATGGAATTCCACTCTGAGATCGCCACAACCGAGATACAGTACACTCACTAGTATTATAGCAATTCACAGTTATGATAATATATAATACGCAATCAAAAATAGTATTCGCTTTCTTTTCCAAAGTTATAAGTGTTGGATATATTTTTTTTATGAGACATTATTTAATCTTTCAAGACTAATAATGCTTATGTGTATGATTTAACATATCTCTACTTGCCAAATCCCATTTTGGCTACATGTGACAAGACCTTTAGGAGATAGTTCAGCACCCTAGATCATTATTCTTGCCTAAAACTTTTCTTTTCCTTCAAATTATCTTTTGACAGGTAAAGTACAGGGAATGTTTCAATATATTTCTTTTAAAAAAATATATAGAAGCGCCTATAGCATCCACATACGAACCCCACAAGGGATGCCAAACTAGCAATTTGTATAGCATACTGTCCTCAGCTGAACCAATTCTCGATCTCAGGATTGACTATAGGTCCCTTTTTCATCCAAACGTATAAGGGTTAATTGTCAGGGAATAGTTTAATAAATAGGTATATTTTAAAAATAGGTTACATATTACTAATTACTTTAATTAATATTTCATGATATACTGATCATAAATATATATTTGCTTAAACAAATGCATTTTTTGGTATATTTGGATAGCAATAAAAGAACCTCAGGAGATGTCTCTGCATCCTGGATCTTCACCCTTAGATAAATCGTCGTTTTCCCTTTGCAGGAAAGCACCTGTGAAGCCCGTTTCACTCTATTTGTTTCATCACACTTTTCATATTTTAATATTTTCCATAACATAACATAAAATTACCAACAGCATCCACATATAACATTCCTTTCAGGCCTAAAAACAAATAACTAACAATCATTTTTTTAAATTGAAGATTGAATTGAATCCCCACAAGGGGTGCCAAATGCTGTTCTAAACTAAACCAATTCTTGATTCTTGATCTTAGGAAAAATTATAATCTGCTAATATAATTAATTTTCAAAATATGGGGTGAGATATCATCATTCTTGGATAAAATGTCCTTCTTTTGTAGTCCCTTTGAACCCCGATAAAGTTGAGCTCATCCTGTTATAAGGTATTTCAATATTTTTCATGATATGATATAAACTTTTCTACAGCTTTCAAATATAGCAGAGAGAGAGAAATTAAATTAACACAATGGAAAGTTTGGTGTCAATTAACTTATATAGTTGACCCAGCACGAGCGATGTTGAAACTTCAAAGTTTGGAATTTTGCTAGTTTGCATCAGAGTTGGGCAAAATGTAATTGAATTTAGAAAATTTCAATTAAAGTAACAGCTAAGTAATTGCTATTACTATTATAAAGAATAATTGGTAATCAATATACATCAATAACTTTTCCAATCTTAGCATGTATAGATGAAATTACTGGAATTATAAGACGCAATTTGGTGTTTATAATTATAAATTGCAATGTTCATTGGAGGAATTTCAATCACATATCTAATTATCATTCTAGCTTGGAAGTGTTAAAACAAGTACAGTATTCGTGAAAGGTTTCCTTTTGACCATCCCCGAATCCATTTTTATCAGTTTTGAAGTAACATAAATAAGTAAGTTGCCTCGTTTCTATCTTCAAGTCAAGAAAAACCGTAGTTTAAGCTGATAGACATCATTATTGCACCATCAACATCCTGATTGTTGAAGAACAACACCAATTTCTTGACGATTACATTCATTAATGGAACTACTGAAGTCCCTGAGAGAGTTCAATCACTTCCACCTTCCTCTTGCAGGTTGTTGATTGATGGGATCTCTCGACCCGACCAATTCTTTGTAGAACCCGTTGAGTGCATTGTATCTTAAAATAGTTTCCAGTATTTTATTATAAATCAAATCCAAAAAGAATGTAGAGTATTTTTCAATATCAGTAAACCCAATTTTTATTGTATTTGTGCACTTATTTCATCCTTTGTTGATGGTAGGATATACATATAAAAATCGTTAGTAGATGTAATAGTTAACTAAGAATAACGATATACGATAGGTAAATTTGTAGAATATAATTTGTTAATTGATGCTAATTTTACTGTTTATTTTCCATGTGTTTTTAATAATTGGAAAGTAAAATATGTAGTAATAGTCTGGGAACCTTTTTTTATAATGGCGTATAAACTTCCTGCTTCTTTTAAGCCCAACATGGCCGGGTTATTCCTACAGGTTAACAACCTATTCTAACCGAAGTGACATGGTTCAAAATAAATTCTATTGGCCCGCCTCGTAAATTAATTTTAATCTGCCCCTGTCGAACATCGTTACTAAAGACTTACAGCTCGGATGCCTTAATGTACCATTCACTTAAATCTTTGACAAACATTGAAGACATTTATTCACATAAGCCATAAATACACTATAAATCAAACTTGAATCATAAATTAAATTGTATTTTATTTAAATCGTTTAGTTTTATCTCTCCTTCTCTTCTACTGTAACCCTGGCCAATTAGGTGCAGAATTGCTTGTTTAAATTTTAATGCCCTTGGAAGCAACAAGTGGCTACAAGCGACCTTCGACTTAATATTACTGGCAAACTGTAAAGCACAAGAGAATTATTAAAAAATAAATCGATATTCGATTTATCTACCTATATCGATTATAGATACCATCTAAATAGCACTGGTGGCCAAAACCAAATCAGATCTCTTACAAGAGAGTCGTCGCAGTGTTTCCTGTCAGTGCTGCCATCTATCGAAACAGCTCGATGACAGTTTCTGTCACATAATCAGGCACCATTTGCAGTCAACATGCCTATGAGATTTCCACGGATATGGCAAATATCGTTGAGCGTTTACTGGATTCATATTAACGATAATTAGGCATTAACCGGAATATTCGTAGACAAATGTTTATACGAGCTCTTAAACTTTTATTCGAGAGTCAATAATTGGAAAAATAGAATCCTGTTCACTGCATTATTTAAGTTTATTTAAGTGTACATGATAATGAATATATATAATAATAATGGTACGACTTAAGAGGACGTCTGCAGATAAAATATTACTTCACTTAAAAAAAATATACAGGATTTTTTAAAGGGACTAAAAAAGTCCCTCTCGGGTTATGCCTTTCCTTGGATAGTGCGTAAATTGGTGGTCCAGAACCAGTGTATCTGGTATTCGTTAAAGATACCTGGATAGGCAAAATTTAGGATACCCTCTGTAGTGCTTGCCGTTCATTTAAAGTGGCAAGAAGTTTTAAATTAAACAAACAACATATTTAAACGTAACGCCTACAGAGCTCAATAATATAAGATTATCTGTATTTTTAATGATTATGTGGGAAAAAAATAAATTGTTTTTTGTATGTGAAGCCGCAACTCAGACCAAAACTATTAGGGAACTAAATCATGATCTGTCGTTTCAATATACAGAATCCTATTTTAGAAGAATATGAAAGAGCCCTAAAATAATTACTGAAAAAATCCTCCAAAAAAGCCTACATTATCAGAAAAAAATACCTTATTTCTTATCAGCTCAGATGAAATACCTTATCAGGACAGAAAGAGAATAATTAGAATAGTTAAGTAGGACAAGAAAAAGCTAGTGTCACACCACCATGCAATTAACATGAAGTATCTTCAGAAATATAATAGGACGACAACTAGGAAAGATACAATAAAAGCTGTTCATAGTAAAAAAGATTATCCCATCTTTTTATTGGATTATATTTACCTAACAAAAAAGTGCACAACTATAAAAACTTAGTATCTTGGAACAAAATAGCTTTCATGAAATAATTCATAGACCGTCATAAGATTTAATAAAGATTGTCAACGATGATTACACTTAAGGCTACACCTACATTGGATCTGATTCGATGCGACGTGATTCTATCACATACGATGCTGGGGTGTATACATTATACATATTTTACTATACATTATAGTAAAATATTTTTTTTTTTTAATTATTTTATTGAATTGTACAACTGTAATATATACATCTAGTACAAATGCTGTCATAGTAAAATATAAATGTATTAAAAATAATTAATAAATAATCTTAATTTTATAAATTTAAAGAACCAAATGTTATAACTCTCGATATATTTCAGTCATCTGGTTTGCTAGCGACGTCTCACCGTATCACACCGGATCCAATGTAGGTGTAGCCTAAGGGTGAAAGGCTAAAAGATGTGTTTAATATAGAAGTATCGATGAGAAAATCTAATTGGTGCGCGTTTATAAGAAACTAGGGAATGGCTGAAAGCGCTATAAGCAACAATCCAATGAATTTTTATTTTTATTTTCTTCTCAAGCTCACAACTCCACCATGGAATTGGCCCTCCATTAACTAAGGTTCATTACAACTGACTTCTATTGCTCTTCACATGATCTCGTATGGAAATGCAATTTTCCCTTATGCTCATCGTAAAGAAGAAATTCAAATGCAGATATCACAGTTTGAATCCTCCTTCAGAACTTAAATCTTCTTTAGAGTAACGGAAAAGGAACTGGAGTTATGTTATAATCTAAAATAATAAATACCTAAAAGTCAAGAATGTGGTTTTTTACTACAATAAATTATTTTTTTATGTTGAAAGATATTTGAGTTATTTGTAAAATTACAATATTAGCTACATTCTCAATATTGTTTTGTTATTACTTATTGTCTCCTTTTTTAATTTATACAGGTTCCGGTACATTTCAATCAGTATTCATTTTTTCCATCTATTTGTAAAAAAAAAACCGGACACAAATATATATAAAAGCTTGACATAAATAAAGGGATTAACAGAAACAAGAACACCAATTTTTAGAAATTATGATATAACCGAGATCAATTTTGCCTATAAACCCATAAACCCTATTATTAATATCATAAATACTCAAAAAGACAAAATACTACTACCGGAAAACACCAATGTAGCTTACAGCCTAAATTGCGATAATTGTAATAAACACTATATCGGACATACAAGTACACATCTTGAAAATAGATTCTACTACCATAGGTAAAATGCATACTACCGTAGATGAGGTAAAATAGATGTTTTGTTACACCCCAGAGAAAACTTCTATATGTATTAATTTCCACAAAATTTACCAATTTTAACATTTCTTCATTCAATTCAAAAACAAAAATAAATATTAGTATAAATGAACATTTAAAAAAAGTCCCACTTTAATTAATTTCATCGAAATTGTCATTTACGCTCTATAAAAATTACATTTCTTCCCCAAGTATAAGCTACTCATTTTGGAGAAAATTCTACTGAAGTTGTAGATATATAATATAGGAACGATGATGATATTATTGGAAACCTACACATTTCATAAAAACTGTTATCTAATATAAACAATAATAACGTGTACTTTCCAAAAGGTGATGATGAGTGAAGAAGGAAAATGAAGAATTAAATACTTTTTAAGTTTTGTAATTTTTAAGCCTATGTTATTTAATGGAAATTAAAGGTTTTTATGGAAATGAAGTGAAGTTTTTACGGAAACTAAATTCAAAACATATAAATATAAAAAGTTCATTTCAAGTAAGTACGTAAGTGAAGGATGAAATGTTAGAATATTGAAATTTATTCAATAATATAATACGGTTACAAATATGCATATCCATAATACAATACAAATATATACAAAATATTATACATCCATCTTTTACCCTCGGGTATGTTAAGGTATCTCCACTATATTATTTTACAGTTACAGTTATATTTATATTTTATATTTATTTTAAATTATATTTTTCAAGAATAAAATACAAATGAAATATTATTATTTTAATGATGTTTTATAAACTGTTTTACTAATTTCTACTTCTAACAAATCTACTGTTGTCATCACTACAACGTCGCCTATACACCAAACCCCATCACTTCCTAAACCCCTCCAGATAGACTGACCCCGGCGACCTCTAGAACGACACCACTGCTTTCACCCCGCAGAGGATAACCGATTGCCCAGCTCTCTCCGTAATAAAATAGAAACTTAACTGGAAAGGCCTGGCAAAGTCAGGATTAGCATAGTCAGCTGGGGCCGGGACTGTCGTGAGGAGGGTACGTTCACCTCCATCGTGACTCCTTCGTGACTCCATACCAGGCACAAATCTTCATCGGGCACCTCATTCAATGTCTTCTCCTCAGGAGGGCGGCTGTCCCTCAGTGTTAACTAGTCTTCGTAGAACAGACCGTTAGTCCTCGATATCAATGGTACCACACCGGAGGATCAAAAAGCGTCGATGTAAGCTTGCATAGTCACAGTCCGAAGAAAAGTAAAAATAATTTACAGATCCAACGCTGGTTATTAACCATTCAATAAATAAAATGAAGTCATGAAAAATTTAACATGACAAAGGTTTTAATAAAATAAATGAGAAGAATGATTAATACCCTTTATTACTAAAGTCCCTTCTGTTTATCTTCGTCATCCAGACTCCACCAACATTATTAACATTGAGAAGCCTATGGAAATATTAATGGTGTATTCAACCCATTGGAGACCGTTTACATTAATAATAAAGAGGTATTATCACTCATTCTTAACGGAGGTGAAGTCATATCATGTTTTTTGTGGCGGTGTCCAATCAATTTTGACTGCGAATCCATATGGGAGTGATTTTCAAGTGTTTTATCAAATCGGGTCTCGAATGGGTTAAATACATCATAAATATATCCATAGGCTTCTCAATGTTAATAATGTCGGTGGAGTCTGGATGATTAAGATAAACAGAAGAGACATTAGAAATAAAGGGCATTTATCATTCTTCTTTCTTAGCCCTGAAGATGGCCTACACTGTAGGCCGAAACGTACGCACTATTAAAAAATAAGTCAACTTTATTTTTGTGTCATTATTGACAGCACCTGACCAATTCTAGACTTCACTTCTTTAAAACATATATGTTCTTTTTTTAAAAAAATGATAAAAACATGTCAAGTTAAACGAAATATATTTCTGGTATTGGTTTTCGTTCTAATAAAAAATTTGTACAGATCTTTAAAATGTTCTGCATCAAATATTTAAATTAAATTGTTCTTTAAATAGATACATGAATAGAATCTATTGCGTAGTGTTTATTGTGAATTTATGAGCACCAAAGCTCTATATTAAATATTCTCCGGTACTTCAATACAAGTTTACTAGTTTATTATTCTCCAACTAAGAAAAAAGATTGTTTTAATAACTCATTAACCGTTCATCTACAAATTAGAATAAAGATGCTACAATATCACATCTACTGCCTAAGAATAACAAGTAGAAACAGCACCATAAACAGTCGTATTTGTGTTGCCTATCAAAATAGACTGATATGTTCTAGTGGATTTCATCGTAATCCCGTCGATAGATTCCGCCCTTCCATATTTTCTTACCCTAGCTTATCAATCAGTATAAATACCTTAGGTTATCTTTCTAGGGTTAAAAAAGGACAAATCGCCTCAATGTACAACTGTTGTCCTAGTCCTAGAAGCAGGACAGGATAATTGAGAATCAATATTTTTTGAATAATATTAGTTGACGTATGGGTGGACCTGATTGGATAGTAGAGCGCCAAGTTGCCGTGCCGATGGTCCTTGGCTCAAATCCCAAAGCTTGGCAGTATTCTATTTAATCCGTTTGTAACTAAAGATGGATCCTATATCTAGAACCCTCCTGGGGCTCATCCACCTTTTATGCGTACCCAAAATAGGGGAGGGAGGAAAAATCACCTCCCTGCACAACCGTTGTCCTGGAAACAATATTCTTTACCATGGACTGAATACAAGTTAGACCCTTAATGGGTTGTAGTGGTACAGGGTTTTTTTTCATAAGAAAAATTATAGCATTTATCTTTTAATATACCCAGACAAATGTTATCTAATATATGCAACCCACTTCTTTAAACTTTATTTTCTATCCAGTTAAATTTATATTCCAACTTATTCTAAGGGATAAAGTTGAATTGTAGAGCACTAAAGATGAAGAATAGGATCATAAGAGAAAGGAGGTCAAAGTGAACAGTCTGTGAAGTTGCTAGGAATGGTGGAGTAGTAAATCAGATTGTCCTTGGAGGATGACACAAAATCTATACCCCTCGGATCAGGATAAGAGCGGGACCATTAGCGGTTCGGGTGTCAGGTGTGCTCTGCAATGGGGAAATATCCTCCGGGATTTCCCCGTCTTTACCCAAAATACCCTCATTAGAACATTGTATTGTTTACGATATTCCTTAGTGTTTCTACATTACACCTAAAACATAATATTGAACAATATAGAACTGATCCTTACCGATTTTATAACAAAGATTAAAAAAATAATAATATACGATAAGTGAGTAGATATTAGTAAAAAATAATAGCTAATAATATACGATGAGGGATCATATAAATATTATAAACCTACGGAACTTTTCCATTCAGTAGTATGCTTTAGCTTTAAAAAAAAAAGTTGTTTCGTCGTCTTCCAAAATTTTAAACCCGATTGCTCGATGCTGATACTTCCAATCTCTGCTTACAAACTTCCGTCACCGGACCAAAAGCCAAACTTAAACCTGCCATACTACTTTTAACGCTGTAATCCCACTTACTCTTCGGTCTACACCTAAAACGTTTTCAAGTCGGTACTACTAGGAAACGCCATAGGGGTAGACCGAGGCGAGGGTTGGGACTGCTTGGGGGGATTAGTGGCGCAAGTTGAACTATATAGAGATTTGACTACGATTGACTGTGGAACACTTTTTTCCCTTAATTTCTTGAGGATTATTTCCTTGTAAACTATGACTCGCTCAGTTAGGTTCAGCCCGATTATAATATTTGAAAAAGGAAAAATAATTTAGGAGAACAAACTATAAAAAATTGGAGAACCAGAGCACTGTGCAGAGGAAAGTGTCATAAAAATGTCGAGGAAGCCATGGGCCACCCCGGGATGTAGTGATAGTTTTAGAGTAAATAAAAAAATATGTAAAGTTGGTGACTATTATTATTCACATAATGCCGAAAATCAACATGTTATAACTAATCCAGTACATCTATTGTACTTTATTTTTTTTTTCCATTTGCCTTTATTTTTGTCTCCTCCGAGCAATCAACGCGTAAGACTCTTATTCATTGATTATTGATAGACATATTTATAGCATAATAAGCAAAGGAAAGGTTTTAAATGACATGATCAATCAAGAAGAGGTAAACCACAGCTTGACTAATTGTTAGGCCCATGACTTCTTCAACTGTCCATCCCAACTCCGGAGGAAGCTCTTCAATTATGGATGGTAGAACAGTGGCCTAGGTCTGGCCTAATCCGACACCGGCGGCCTTACAAGGGTTGCCACTCAACCGCCTAGTTCTGCGCCAAACTTAACCGCGCTTCTCGGTATAGGAGTTTCCCGTCGTGGTAATTTGTGGTGTCGAAAACAGGCCAGGTTTGGATTATATATTGAAATCATTCCTAGCAGTTTGAATAACCCTATATTTCTGATTTTAAAAAAGGCTGCGGCTTGAGGTAAATGACTTTTACATTATTTATAATTTGACGGAACGGATGAAAGTAAGTTACTGGTCCGACAATCTATTTAAGACACAAGTATGATTGTGAAATCCGGTAGGACTAACTGAATCCATTTCGTGTAAAATTTTGAATAAAGAAAACAATTTCTCACTTGTTTTGATGATTCACCAAGAATTCCGAAACGGTGTATTTTAACATAAGTGTTATCGTAAACTAAATCAATTATGCATCTAATCAGCCACCAAACACAATAATTTATCATATAGCAGTACACGGAATAATAAATGGTCGTATGAGGCGTTAAATCCAAATTTCGAAAATTCATTTTTTCAGTTTTCGCTACTAGTCAAGGAACTCAAGGTTCAGAACCGGGCTAAAACCATGGGAAAGAAGACTATGTCATGTCTAAAAAAAATTTCGCTTAACTAAACCTGTGGAAAATTTCTATTTTCGAGTTACCCAAATTCGATACTGAACCCCTCATATATATAACCAAGGATCAAAAGTATAGTTTTGAAAAAGTAGGGATAGTTGGTTGTGTATGAGCTTGGAAATTAATAATTTAATATATAAAATCGTAAAATAGGAGCTGTAGAATATTTTCTGTTTCTGAAAACTACGAGAAACTCTGAAAACATAAATTTTGAAAACTCGTATACCTTTCAAAAATAGCAATCTCTCGATTTCGGTAATACAGCAAACACGCGAATTGCCAAAATATAGATAGACAGATGGGTCATTCCATGAAAATAGGGTGATTTGTGAACTTTTTTTGTCTGTATAATAATTAAATCCCAAACAGATCTTCATGTGGTGTATACGGTAGATAATTAAATAAGTATACCGTATTTAAAAGGGCCTACTTGATCACTACTTAATTACTTGATCTAGTAATTTACGAGAAATTCAGGATTTTAAAAATTTAGGCAGCTAGGGACTGACGAGTATGCCTAGGGACTGATTGAGAACTCTTTCTTTTTTAAAATACTTCAGTCTATCTTTCTCCTTGTGTTGAGCTAGTAAAACCGGATCACTTTTAATCTTCAGTAATTGAGCCTTTGCAGCAATAGACTTTGTTGAGGCTATTTCTTCCTTCGACAATTTTTGTCATTTCTTAGGCGGCGGCATATCTAAAAAAAATAATTGATTTAACACGTGACGTAACAAACAAAATATATAGTTCGACTTTTAACGCACGCTCAATGTTCTAGTTTATCATTCCCTGGCCTCTCCGTTAGTCCCTAGTCACAATCATAGCAAGGGACTGACGTACTAGGGACTGACGATTTCGACTAAAAATTAAGAATACACTTGTTTAAAACTAAATAATTCTATATCTATTGTCATCTATCGAAAAGAACAAACAAATTAATTGTAATGATTAAAGAATCAACGAATATTGTTTTTAACAAAATTACTTACCTAGGGGCTGACACAGAGGCTGGAAAAACACGTTCACGTCCAAAACTCGACGCGTAAACAATGTGAAACAAAATGTCTGACATCCGTATTTTCTTTCTGTTGCCAACTTCATTGAACAAATATTTATCCCAACCTGTCATTCGGTTAATGGCTCGCTCATTTTCAAATTTCGTTACCAGCTAGGGCCTGATGCTCAAAGTTGTGGACAACATATTGACTTAAGATTTATATATTAATTTCATAAACTTTTATAAACTTTTTATAAATTTATGCATATCTATAGAAAGAAATACACTTAACTGAATTAGCATTATTTTTTATAAGTTTTATTTAACTAAATAAGTGAAAGGGTCCGAAGACATAGAGCTGCCCAATATTCATGGAATGACCCATATAGATAAATTATTTTATCATAAAATAATGGAATATAGTTCATTTTAAGGTAACTGGTATGCATCGCCCTTTTTGTAAAAAAAAAAAATATACGTTTTCAAACACTTCCTAGCGAGTTTTTCATCACTAATCTTTTCTTCACTGTATACATCACATAAGTCACTAGGGGACTATTTCCTATTTATTAATACATAACTATAAGCATAAAAAATCTGTTAACAGTCATGGTTGAATCCTAAGGAATCTGCAGAACTTACTGAGACACATCCAGACCCAATAATGTGGGGTTACTTAATTGGGGAAAAACCAAGCGCCTGAGTGTGATATCGGTCTAATCACCTCTCTGCAACATTCTTAGTAACAGTACAATCTCTACTATTTGCTGAACCCAAGTCCCTTCATAGGTTGTAATGTTTTTTTATGTATATACAAAGGCTCTAAAATAAATATATATATATATATATATATTTATTAATTGTTATAATTTTTAAATATTTTTATTTTGAAGAGGAAAGATATGTCTAGGGCCGGGATTCGAATCCATTCTCTTCACTAATCCCATATCCCCGTGTTCTCGCAATTTGCGAAGTATACAAGGGGAAGAATGTTCATTGAACATTACTTTAATTAGGATCTTGTTGACTTACGTCATTATATATTATTATAATTTATTTTATTTTATTTTTTTATATATTGTTATAATTTTTAAATATTTTTATTTTGAAGAGAAAAGATATGTCCAGGGCCGGGATTCGAACCCGGGTCTTCCACGTTTCCGTCGTGGTGCTCTACCACCTGAGCTTTCCTGGTTCGTACCTCGGTTAGACAAATCCATTCCAGTGGGAGACCCGGGTTCGAATCCCGACCCTGGACATATCTTTTCTCTTCAAAATAAAAATGTTTAAAACAAATATAGGTTATAACTGGTTGATTTTAATCAACAAATTTATTAAACTATTCGAACTGTATTATAATCCTCCATATAAACTAATTTTAATTACCCTTTTCTTTCATACAGTACTGTCTTATATTGTTATTCTTGTTCCTGATGATCCAAAGCCTAAATGTGGGTAGCAGAAAAATATATAAACAAATTATTATTTCAGGCGGCACTCACATTCATGGCATTGGGTCTTTTGTTAATTTATTGTTTCTTTTGTCATTTTTCTGGATTACAATAAAAGGGTACGGTAGCGTTATTTTTTCAATTGAACAGTTTTTATTCGATCCATCCTAAAGTCAATTAGAGAAGGGGGAATTGTTATGTGTTGCTAACAAATGGTGTAAGAGGGCTAAAACAGATTCAGTTTCATTGGTCCAAATGGAAAGGGTTGGGAGACCGCAATTATGGTAGGGGTTAGGGGATGGGGGGAGTTTTCGCTCACGTGTTCATGGGATTTGGTTCTCTGTCCTCCGGGCATATATATCTGTATAATATACATATAGATATTATCTATCTACAATATATTAATTAAAGCAATATATCATTGCGAAAATATATGTATATTTAAGAGTAATAAATACTCTGGATTGAGGATCGTTCGGCTGTTTCACTACAGAGCTATTTCGTACTAATTTAATGATTTTACAGTAGTTATTGACTCGTCGATTCATGCTGTTATACTCTGCTATTCCGTAGTAAGATAAACAAGCTTTAAGATTTAAGTTAAATAAATTATTAATCAATCAAAATAAAAAAATAATAATTATAATTAAGTTTAGATTAAAGTGTGATCTAGGACAAATCACCTCCCTGCACAACCGTTGTCCATGAAACAGTACAGTCTCTACCTTGTACTGAAGCTCAGACCGGTTCATGGGTTGTAGTGGTACAGATTTGTTTTTTTAGAGTACAAAATCGACTTTATAATTGCAGTCTATTATCATATATATATATACTATAAAGCTTTAGAGATTAATTGATAGAAGGCTGAAATTGTCATAAATAAATTTAAAATACATCAACTAATTCTTCTGTTCCTCTTTTCTTAAATTGGAATAAATGATTATATTCAACTGATCACAAAGAGTTTGGATTTTTATATTTCCTTTTTGGTATAAGAGCAGGAATATTATGATCTGCTATATGATTACTTATTTGAATTTAACTTGGTCAACCTGGGTGTTTTATTGGAGATGATAAATAATATTGAATGAAAGACAAGGATAATTACTGTAAGATTATAGGGAGGAATATAAATAAAAAATCGAGTAGTATTCATAACTTATTTTATTATATTAGTTATTGATTTTATTAATTTTTAAATATTTTTATTTGAAAAGAAATGATATGGCCAGGACCGGGACTCGAACCCGGGTCGTCCAGATCGCTAGTCTGGAACTCAACCAATTGAGCTATCCTGGTATAGATGTAGCTATCCTTCTATAGATGTAGCTAGGATAGCTCAATTGGTTGAGTTCCAGACTAGCGATCTGAGCAACCCGGGTTCGAGTCCCAGTCCTAGGCATATCTTTTCTTTTCAAATAAAAATATTTAAGTATTCATAACGTTTTCCTCCAATTTAGGTAACCCACTTTCTTGAGGATTTGTGAGCCCCAGGAGGGTCTACTGATGATGATCTGTCTTAGATATACCTAACAAAATGTTATAAATTCGACTTTGTTTTCCTCCACTTCTCAATTTCCAAATAATTAAAATCTTATCAAATATATTTTTCTGTCCTTATCATCTGCCTTGATCACTGTCCTGTAATGTAATAAATGTGGTATGCAGTTCTAACTCTACTCAACAACTGAGATAATACAGATAATTATTTTATACGCTAATAAATGAATTGTAAATAAAAATAATCCGTCCTCATTATTAGACCTTTTGTCTGCAGCTAATAGAGCTAAAGATTCATCAAAGAATCATTTTTTTTTTACCCTCCTTCCTTTATATAATGTTTCTAGAAAAAAAAAAACCGTAGTGTGATCTCTTATTGGCTGTTCGCAAATTAATGAAATGGCAGTTTACTACCTAATAAATGATTATTGTCAGAAGTTGTACGTTAAACCATTAAATTCTGCTCAAGTCCTTTACCAATCAAACTATCGATCTAGCAATCAAATGTTCTTTTCTTATATCATAATAACATTTTCAATACATATCATAGCTAATCTCATTGTGTAGATTGTTCTGGCTCTGGCAGGAATTGATAAGTCATTTGAAACAAATAAAACATAATATACAACATCGCTGGTTAGCTTGGGAGGCCCAAGCTGCATATAAATTAACACTCCATCTTAATAGCCCTTCACAACCTTTCCCTTACAACGATCGGTGTCCACCCACGCGATGGGTTCTCTCCTGGATTCCTCTTAGCCGTCAAGTAATCGCAGACGATCCTTCTTCACCCTCGGGCGGTGCAGCAAGGCGGCCGCAGAGATGACAGGACTCAGGATGCCTGACGCCTCATGCATATTCACTTGCTGCGCAGTATATGTCTCTTATACATGTCATAGTTAACATATCCCATTTCGTATTATGGCAGCTTTCATATTAAAACAAAGTGGAAGAGCCAGAAGTTGGTTTGCAGCCGTTTTCAAAATATTCTTAACTTTATACATATATTATTAAATAACATACCACGAAAGAATCCAAGATTCCTCAGTTATACATAGTGTAACTAATTAACATAATGACGAGGCCAGGCATCAAAGGCAAGAATTATTCCTAAACTAAATGAAGAGGAAATAGCAAATGGATCGTTATACGTATGTTTTATCGCAGTTCCTATACCACTATAACCCATGAAGGATCTTAGATATAGTAATTGGTAGATACTGTACTTTTTACTGGTTGTACAGAAAGGTGATTGGCAGAGATAATATTAAGCATCAGGGTTTTGTCTGAGATCAGTGACACTTTAAGTAGACTGAAGAAGCCCCTGGAGGTTCATCTGATCTTAAAGTCTATCCATGACTGATTACAGAATATATATTCAACTTATAAGGAGAGCTAAGAGCAAGGCCCATTTGTCAATAAGGTCCATAAAGAATAACTGGATTGTTGCAAAACACTAGAGGAGATTTTGGGCGGTTATCGTCAATCCATGGCATACTAATCCTCTATACGTATGGAGGATAAGTTCCAGCCAATACGTAATCGTAGTGTATAAAAAGTCGGAACAAGTAGCCAAGGTGGACAAAAAAAGTGGGAAGCGACAGTAAAGAAAGGGTATTACAATAAATACAAGAATGGATTCATAACTCAAAGATATTTGTTTAAAGGATTGGGAAATAGTAAGGAAGAAAAAACAATCACAACTATCGAAAGAAACAAAAGAGACGATATTATTTATTGTGCAACCATCAAGATTACGAAGCTCCCACATCTTTAAAGTGGGACAATACTACTGTTAAAACCATAGTACAGAGCGTTTTAAACGTTAAGCCTTTTTGTTGAAATCCGACAATAGGTATATTTGAATGCAATGTACTAAATGAAAATTAGAATGACACCAGTACTATGTTCAAATAATTAATGTAGACAAACCGTTAGAGCAAAATATAAAAAATAATTTTAGACGCCAATGGTCCTCAATGGTGGAGGCAAAAACAAAGTAAATTAATAAAAACACATGGTATCGACAGCAAAATTTAACACAACGGTTAAAATTAAGGGCGCTTCCGTTACGAGGAAGAAAAGGGAGAGTTATGTTTTAACTAAAAATACACAACATTTTGCGGAGAGATGAAAGGCAGCAGCTGAAATTCGAGGGGTGGGCGGGTGTAAAAAATTCAAGAGAAGAAGAGCCGGTGAAGAAATCAATATTTCCTCTCCAGGTCGCCCGCTGAAGACAAAGCCGCCATTCGTCTTTCGTCGCTTTGTCTTTCCCATCTTCATCATCCTTCTTGAAGGCTTTGTGTACAGAAGAAGGCTTCCTCAAGATCGTTCGTTAGTTCCGAATCAGTGTCTTTTTCTCTTTCTAGTTAAAAATTCTCTTCCTATTACTTAACACCTTTTGGAATTGTCGGAATGTATATTTATTTATAAATATTTTTAATTGAAAAGAAAAGACTTGTCCAGCACCAAGAATCGGACCCGGGTCGCTCACGTCACTAGCGTGGTGCTCTATATACGTAATCGTACTGTATAAAAAGTCGGAGCAAGTAGCCAAGGTGGACAAAATGTGGAAAGCGACAGTAACGGTATTACAGTAGAAGACTGGTATCACAACTCAAAGACATTTTTTTTAAAGGATTGGGAAATAGTATGGAAGTAAAACAATCAAGGGAATGGGATCGAGGACCCTCCTGGGGCTCCACCCACCCTCTATACTATGTGTACCTAAAATAGGAGGGGGGGATAATCTGGCGGTTGAGCGATATCTAGGACAAATCACCTCCCTGCACAACAGTTGTCCATGTAACCATACAGTCTCTACCACGTACTGAACCCCAGACTCTTAGGGTTGTAGAGGTACAGGTTATTTTTTTTTAATTGATATATATTCTGGTTCGCGAACCTGTAATGCTAATAATTTTTTTTTATAATATAAGTATATATTCAAAAGAAAATGGCCAGTGTAAGAATTTCTTAAATAATTAAGAATTTCTCACTAGCATTATTTCTATATTTTATTTATCATTGTTTATACTTTAATTGTTTTATATATCATTTAAATTTGTTCGTATTTTGTTTATCCAGACCTGAAGAAGACCTGCAATGTGGGTCGAAACGTTGGTTTAAAATTAAAATAAATATTTAAAGCCTATTTATTTATAAGATATCCTTTCAATGACCTCTACCCGTACCATTTTCTTCCCCTAATATAATTTCAACTTGATAAATGAAACGTTGATTTTAAAAGAGAGACAACTCCATTTTATGATATTACTAGATAATGACTTTCAGAATCAACACAGTTGAAATATTTTTTACCAAATAAATTTCCAATAACAAATTTATACTTATATTGAAATAATATTGATTAAAAATACAAAATTGTGTTAATTTGTAAATAACATTCAGCTTTGATCAATTTTTTTTACGAAATGGAGTTGTCTCACTTTCATAATCAACGACTCAAATATAAAAGTTTTCCATACGGTAGGTAAATCGCAATAATAAAATATCTCCCAATTAAGGATGAAATTAATTCAGAGCCTTTTATTTTTCTAATCAGATTCATGCAAATATTGTAACTTGACATCGACATTAATTGCGCTTGAGTTTCGATTGTTTACTACTCCATGATGACAAAATAAATAAATCTAAGGTAATTTATTCCGCAAGTTGTCGCTTCGAGTTGTGTCACAATAAGTTTCAAGTTTTCATTCATTTCCCTTTTAATATTTTCCAAATTAAATATGTATACTTTGGTAATCATTCCATCTAAAAATGAACGCTTAACAAAAATACTTTGAAACTTTTATTTCTTGATGAAATAATTACTGAAATGTACTCCTTACCCATAATTACATCCTCTTTTCGAAACTAAAGCTCATTATAACTTGTACTTTTTGAAAAATGTTTAAAATGAAGCAAATATACTTGTAACTCAACTCAAAGCGGCAACCTGAGGAACAAAAACCAAATCTAACATGTAAGAGCTTTTAAAGGACACGAGTATCGACATTTTTCGTTGCCACTTAACAGCAAAGATTATTTATGTAGTGGATTGTTTGCTGTTTGATGAACGGTCATTAATTATTCAAGAAAAAATACTAGTGCCTTAGATGGAGAAATTTTAACTAGAAATGGGTTAAGCGGCACGAACCTGCGTCAATAATCTCGTTGACATAATTGACAGGCACGACGTCGCTGATAACTTTATAAATCTCTAGACTAAGTGGAAGCGAACCAATGAGGAGGTAGCTATGGCGTCAACCAATCACCGATCGACCATAAACCAATCACTTGCTGCTAATCCCCGCCCCCTGTCTTCGGTAATTGTCATCCCCCGAGCCTTGTGATTTTTTAACCAATTAAATCGTTCCATTCCCTTCTAGCTCTTAATTCTAGCCCTTAATTATTTTGCATTTCATTTATTATTTTTAATAATGGACCCTTCAAATTGATAAGAAAAAAATAATCCTAATTCCCCTAATTTTCACAGGTCTACATTATGACCGATCTATATAGAATTCTATTTTCTTCCAGTGTCTTATCCATTGGCTAAAATTATACATCCAGGAGTGCCTCCTCCTTCCAGGTCTCCTCCTACTATCAACCTTTCCCTGCATCATCAGTTGCAGACCATATTTGTCATTTTGCGCTTTTTTGTAGTGCCTGCTATTCTTTGATATTTTTCAACCCTCAACGCTTCTCTAATAGTTAAGTAGTCCATAAAATTTGGAACGTAGGACGGAACACCAACATCTCAACTGATAAAATTCTATGATGATATTAATAAAGTTTAGCGACCCCAAAGGGTCCATGCCGATACCACCAATCTTTCCTTACAAACTTCTGTCCACGGACCACTACCCAAACGCCAGATCACTCTTAACGCAACCTTCCCACCTAAGCCTCGATCTACCCCTCAGACGCTTCCCAGTAGCCACTAAGCCTAATTACTAAGCTCATCCAATTTGCAAGTCCATCTTAATATTCTTAACGCTACTTTAATAATATTAACCGGGTGCATGCTTCGCAATTCCGCGTTGTGTAATCTCTTAAATTACCACTGGAGGTCCCATAGTTGTCCTTTTTCGGACAGAATATTCTAACCGACACATCGAATACCTTAAGAGGTTGTTCATACTTCAGCATCAATGGCCTAGTAAAGAGTTGGAATGATGATGATAATAATTTTTTTTAATTTTTAAGGTTTCTTCTTAAAAAAATTCAATATCGAAGAGTAAGTTTCAAATATTGTATGAGGTAATATTAATTATATATATATTTGAAGCCAAGTTTGCTTTGCGTGATCCCATAGGGTCCAAACGCTAATAATAATAATAATTATATATATATATATATATATATATATATATTATTGTACTTTCATGTTGTTTTTTCTATTGTTTACATTTTTTTTATTTATAAATAAAACTTAACGCTAAATTGAAAATACAATATTAAAACAAAACTTAAACTTTAAATATTAAACACAGTAAACATAAAACCAGTTGGAAAAAAAAAAACACATAAGAAATAAGAAAAATAAATAAATTCATGAATAGAAAAAAATTATATAACAATGAAATGTAATGGAAATTCTTGGAAAGAAGAAGTAAAAGAGGGTTTTTTACGAAGGAAGGGATAGTAAAATTCTGATAATCCATTTACTCAATGTCTATATTGACTAGCCAATAAGGATATCATATAGCTAGGTTACCATACATACCATTCCATACATTACATCCAGGAATGAAGGGAAGCCATAAATCATGTTATTTTACTTTTAGCCAACAGTGAATGAGAAAAAGAGCTCTTTGCGTTGGATGAGCCATCAATTGATCAAGTAATTGATTAGTTTCCAATCCCTCACCGGAAACGTTTACGTTACCCATCTCTACTCATCACAGAATAATCTGATAGATACATTCATAGCCTTTAAATGGATTGAGTTTAATTTATTTAATAAGTAATATATTAATTAGAATGCTCACTAAAATGCTGGGGAAAAACCGACTAATCAAAGTTTCACCAATCTGTGAATTATCAGGACATACACCATATTTGGGCACCACACAATAAAAATGCGTATCAAATTCATATCTCAGACCAACAGTCTAAACAGACTCATTAACCAGACGCTGCAACTACAAACAAAGACGCTCAGCAAAAAACTAGAACCGATGTTGAGTGGTTAGGAATTTTCCCAGTATTTAAGACTCAAGGCTTTGTTTTTTGGATTTTTCTAATTGCATTCTAATAATTATGCTGTGTCTCTACTTGAGTTTTTATTAATGTTTTTCGTATTGATTTACTTAGCACCAGGTCATTTCCACCGTCCTCTGTTAGCGTTGATTAGTCCATTGCTCCTTCATACGTTGCCGTTGTTTCTCCTTCTTTCCTCTACATTTCTTTCCCGTTGCCAGCTTTGATTTTCCTGAAAACCCTAATTTTATTTATTTATTCAAGAATTTAATATCTTTATTTTTGATTATCTATACTACTTATTAAGAAATACTTTATTTATTAAGCTGAGTAACCGGTGAAGCAATAGGGATAGCAGTACTGGTTAAGGTAAGGCTTGAGCAAACATATTTTTTAGCTAACTATACAGCAGTTGTATAGATGGCAATTGAGATGTATTTTAGTCATGGTAAATAAATCGTAAATGACTATTTAAAACAAACCTGTTTCCCTCCCCAATAGTCAAATAACAATTAATATTAAATTTTTTTACTATCATTTTTTGGTAAATCTTTGATATTTTGAAACTAACTGTCACTCATACCAGGCCGCGAAATATGCCTTTGAAATAATAATCTGAAAATAAATTTGTTGTTGTTTGTTTGTTCATTTAACGTCACTTTATGCTGCTATGGCTAATCGGACGATGCTACAGTGGGAGCTCTAAATTTTGCCTATCCAGGTTTTATTAGAATAAAATAAATAAAGAATAAATAAAGAATAAAATAAATTTGTTATTAGTACAAAAATTCGTATCTATAGCATAACATTCCATGGAGAGCCTTTATTTTAAATATCAGCAAAGCCTTCAAATAATAACAATAGTCGAGTTACTTCTTGCTGAAACCGGGTTAAACTAAATGAGGTGTTCGGACAAAAGCAGGTCATCTGAAATTTCAAAAATTGAATTTTTTCACATTTTTAATTAATCAATTTTGTCTAATACGAGCGTTGTTTCCGCCTTATTCATCATGGTTTTAGCCCGGCTCTGAACATGAAGTTGCAGAAGTAAAAATGATCGCATGACGATAATAGCGAAAAATGAGAAACTGCCAATTTTTATAGTTGAATCGCTTTTGATTCTGAACTCCTCTTATATCCATGTATCGACGAACTTTTTAGACAAACATGGCGTTCAATCCTAAAATATTACCAACTTTCCTGATCAGAATAGGAAAGTCGAGATTCAGTGGTTAGTTAACTGTAGTTAGTACTATCGGGGCAGATATAGATTTCTAAGATTTCTCGGTCGTATATGTGCATTTTATATATACATTTATTTATATATAACATATATAATCGTTGAATAGGACGCAGCTTCCCAACTCTCCCGAACATCTTACAAGGAAGAGCTAAGAAATGGCTTATTGTTCGCAAGGGAACGTACCATTTGTCAAGAGTAGAGCACTCAGTCTCTTTCATACAGCACACCCACATCAGAGATAGCATCTCTTCCCCGCTGTTGAGACCTTACAGATGCAAGCACACATCATTGGATCTAAGGAAACCTTTTCGCCTTACAGTTCTTTTGTTTGTAATTTTGGTATGATATCATTGTTCAACTCTTCTTTGGTCATAAAATACATATATAATATAAATAAATATAATAATTCAATACATAATATGCTAAGATAATAAGCTGACCTGTATGCTTGAGATCGTCGCTATCCGGGCTGAGAGCCTCCACCGTACTCCCTGGTTCTTCCTTCTTCACGCTGGAACAGTGTGGTAAATATTATACATCATACTTCGTCATTCGATTTTTTATGAAAGGAAAAAAAATAAAGTAAAAATAATTATATTGTTCTTTTAAACGTATTATTACCAAACCAAACATCAAATTATTACTAAATACATCACAAATTTATTTTTTCTTCTTTCTTGGCTCTGCAGCCCATCAATGAGCCTGCCCTCCTCGATACGCTCCCGCCAGTCCTCTCTGTCCTGTGCAGCGGCCTTCCAGTTCCAAACATTTAGCAGGCTCCTGGAGTCCTCACTGACCCCATCTAGCCATCGCAACTCTTCTTGTGACCTGTACCTCATCTTCAATTATTCTTTTGCCCCCTTGGACACTATTCATTTAGGCCACGTGGCCAGCCCAGCGCAACCAACCAACCTTTATTACTTTGACCACGTCTGGGGCCTGGAATACACTTGTCAGCCCCGCCATAGTACGTCTCCTTGGCGAATTTACGGAAGCATGTCCTATCTAATAGGTCCGTGAATTCGCCGTAAAATTTTCCTTTCAAAAGTTTGAATTAATTTTTCATCGGCTTTCTTTATGACTCAAACTTCTGAACCATATAACAGGACATGCCTATGACAGTTTTGTAGTTAATCG
Organism: Troilus luridus; assembly: GCA_964056705.1. Classification (NCBI taxonomy): domain Eukaryota; kingdom Metazoa; phylum Arthropoda; class Insecta; order Hemiptera; family Pentatomidae; genus Troilus; species Troilus luridus. Next base: position 76,325,394 of record OZ057413.1, on the reverse strand, counting down.
TTTTCGTATTGCATGACAAAAATTTGCTTTTCATATGTCAGTTTATCCAGAAGAAACATTTATTTGCCTGAGCCACTCTCTTCTTGGCCTTTATCTAAACGATATTGTCCCTCGTGACGGTGGTGCCCAAGTAGGTAATGGAGTTTACTCTTTTAATATCAAGGCCTCCTATTTTAATAAAACTAATTAGCTCCACCGGTCCTCCCGCTTGCATGTATATTTAGTTTTGGCTTGATTAATTACTAATCCCAAGCCATCACTAGGTCTGACCAGATTAAGGAATGGATTTTCCATTTTTTAATGGACCTTCCTCAAATGTCGACATCATCAATGCCAAAGTTTGTGTCGACTTGTGGACCACATCAGAAATTTATTTAACTAATTATTATTTGTTCTAGAAGCAGCAGCCGAACGACAGGGTAAATGTAAGTGCAACGAAAACCAAGTACCACCAAGTATGACCGAGGCTGGCACACTGCAAGATATTGTGCAGTTCGACTTATGTTAGTATGACCAGGTGGAAGAATCCATCCAACTGGGGCCCCCGAAAACTGCGGAAGAAAACATTGACCCCTCAAAGGAAATTCAGAGTAGAAAAGTTACTGTTAGACGATGTTACTTTGTGGTTGGGTTAGCAATAACTTAGATCTGTCAAAGCCAACAGAATTAGGGCTGTATAAGGCATTGGATCATACCAGCTCCGACCTACACCTCGAATCATGGGCAATATCACAGTTGGACGAACGAAGTTTACAGACTTCTGAGAGAAGAATTCTTCGACGCATTTATGGACTCAGGAGATGCGGTCATACCTTAGAGGTAATCAAGGTATACAATATAAATCTGGGAAGATTGAGGTGGGCTGGCCATCTGGCTCGAAAATCGGAAGATGAGATCCTCTAAAAGATAGTAAGTGAAGTCATTCAAAGTGCACAGAATAGAGGAACACCGCGTCTTAGGTGGTTGAATTAGGTTGTCTTAGATGGAGGCATATGGGGGAGGGGGTGCCCGGAAGATTCTGGGAGTTAGGGACTGGAGATCTGCCAATAGCGTGCGGACTGGCGGATATTAATTTAGGTGGAACCAGTAATGGCATGTCGAGCCATTGGAAGAAGAAGAAGAATTTAACTGAATCATATAAGTATGAGTATTTTATATTTCCATTAAGAATCTTCGCGCTTACATAAAATCATACGTCTTGTAACCCTTTTATCAATACCCAAATGATAAAATCAACTAAAATAAAATCCCAGATATTATTACAATAGATTAATTATAATACTAAAATATTGTACTAATAATAATAATATAATAATGAAAAACTTTATTATAAAATACATTATCCCTTAACTGACAAATTCATTAGTTTATAAAACCAACAACAATTGACACAATGAGAATATAAATATTTTAGTTGATGGGAAAATAGATGTTGAATACCAAAACGAGGTAGAATAAAAAATCAAGGATTTTTTTAAAGAGGCAATTTTACGCATGGTAATATTCATGTTCGTCCCTTTAGATTCTAGAGAATTGAGGTAAGCAAATCCATGTGATCAAGAATACTAGTACTTCTTTTGTTCTTGATGGATTCAATAAAAACTTTGCATGGAGATATTTCCATCAACGATTCAGAGATGCATCAAATATATTATATCATAATACCATATTAAGAAAATACCAACAAGAGAGCTTCTGGGAAATTGAATCTAACGAAGCTGTCCGTTATGTTCTTCAGGCTCATATACTGCTCGTCAGTTAGTATTCCAAATTCCAAGCACTCAAGGATGAAGAGGATACTAGCAAATGTCAGATTCTTCATGGAAATGATTTGCGGGATCTTAACAGATGTTATGGGATCAAAACCGATTTGAAGAGTACAATAATTTTAAGGTAAGTATTAGGCCACAGCATACTCCGAGATTTTTAGCAAAGCATTTTCTGTCTAAGTATACAAGGGTGAGTTTGGGCCCCTTGAAAATGCTTCAACATGTTCACGAGCTCTCAACTAAAAATAAAACTTCCCAGAAGTGAAATAACAAATATACCTTCTTCGTTCTGGGAAATTGAGGCCCCTGAATGGTAGAAAACGTTTTCTGAGGGGAATAAAATATTAAAGGACTACGAAGGATTATGAGGATTAGTTAGTAAATGATGACTTCATTATAACAAAAATATCACATGTTACGAATTCCGCCCCCGTCGTGTTATTTATTTATTTGTCAATAAAATGGCAAATCAATCACAGCATAATTCGGTATTTATTTCATTGGTTGTATTGTATGTATAAATAATTGCATTAAACAATAATGTGTTTATTTTATTTATTTACAGGGTTAATGTATGTTAACCAGTTTAAAAAAAAAAGTCATTTCTGATATATATAAATGTATATTGCATCTTCCGAGAGTTCAGGTTATGTCCCTTTAGTGGAAAAAAACTAATACAAATAATGGTCATCATAAGCTCTCAATAATTACCGATATCAGTAATTTATAATTATGGACAACGTTTTTTCATTGACAAATAATCAATATTCGACGTGTATTTATAATTCTCATAATTGAACACCGTCATCTTATAAATTGTTAAGTTAAGTTTTAATATAAAAGAGCAAAATCTCAAAAGTGACATAAAATAGTTGTTAAGACAGTAGTGGAAAAATTGTAACCAAAAAGCCTTAAACAGGAAACAAAAGCTGTCAACATTTCGCCAATTCGACCATGTTCAGGGCAGAAAGAGTATAATAGCAAAAGAGAAAAGAGGAAGAAATTAATAAAGGACATCCTTACTTCAAAATTAAGTAAGACACCAACCAGAGAAAACACCTCAAGACCACCTCCAAGACCTAAGTTCAACTGCTGACTCATATGGAAGTTATTACAGTGTTTTGTTATTGTATTACAGTATTTTAGTATATTATAGTACTTTTGTAGAAAAATTCTAACCAAAAAGCCTTTAGCCTCTAAACTAAAAACTGGACACAACAATACCTGTCAATATTTTGTATATTCAGAAAGAAAATAATATCAAAGGAAAAAAAATAATAATTATTAGTTAATTATTAACAATTATGATTAGGCCTTGGAGCTGGTGGAATGTTTCCTCTGGTTAGAGTCTGCAGCATTTTGAGGTGAGGATGTGCTAAATCGGTTTTTTTTTCTTTGCTATTATTCTCTTTCTCTTCTGATGATGCCCGAATTAGCGAAACATTGACAGGTATTTTTGTTCCCCTTATTTAGATTAGAATTTGTCCACAATGTTTTAACCAGTAATTTTAGTTTGTTTTTCTTTATTGCTTTATACTTTACATTGTTTCATGTACAATTTCAATCCCATGAAGGGTCTTCGTTTTAGTACGTAGTAGAGACTGTTTCTGTTTTTAAGACAACGGTTGTTTAGAGAGATGATTTTTCTCTAATTTTTTTAGAGAGACTTCGACTAATATATGTTTAGTTTAGATGATTTGGCAGTTTTTAATTTAGAGACTTAAGGCTTTTTGGTAAGAATTTTTCCAGTAATATTTTAACTAATTTTTTTTTTTTTTTAACTTTGTAATAACCTGTATTACTACAACCCATGAAGGATCTTCGGGGTCTAGTTCGTGATAGTGTATGTACTGTTTCCAGGATAACGACTGTGCAGGGAGATGATTTGTTCTGGATTTGGATTTGGACCAGAATCCTCATAGTAGACTGTCGTTTCAGTCTACTTCAACATTTACTAGAGAAACGCTTTAAGCTCCCAATTACAAAAGACATATATATGACAATCATTAGACCCATCTGGACTTATGGAGTAGAGCTTTGGGGCTCAACTAAGACATCGAATCCCTCTCATATTCAATCCTTACAATCCAAAATCCTCAATGCTCCATACTTTGTTACGAACAAAGTAATCTTTAATGTCCCATTTGTTGCAGCCGAGTCCAATATCAATCTTTTCATGACAAACTTAATTTCAACTCAAACGCTCTAGTTTCAAACCTCCCAACCTCTTCAATTTCTAATAATCCTCCGAGTCGTCTTAAAAGAAGATGGACTCGTGACCTTTTAAGTTGGACATTTTATTTGAGTACTACCGCTGGGTAGTTTCTCTACTTCCCTTTTTCTCGGGACATGATTTATCTTTTATTATATTTACTTTATATATTCAGTATACATTTGTAAATTTCAATAAATACATTTTTTTAAAAAGGATGCTGGACTGCCAGGTTTTACCTTTCTTTTTTTACCTTTTAAAGGTAATAAATAAAGGTTTTACCTTTTACCAGGTTTTGCCACGATTCAGGATACCCGCTTTATAGAAGCTGGGTATGTCCCAGGAGAATCTATTGGTCCAGGAGGATCCATCCCTGACTGTTAAGTAAATAATCTGCCAGGGTCGGTTTTGAACCTGGGAACTTCGGCACGGCAACTCAGCGCTCTAGTACTGAGTACTTTCATTCCTCTATTTGGTTTGTTTAAGGGGAATAAATATTTAGGTCCCTTTGAAGGAAAATTCTTTTTTACAGGTAAATAAACACCTGTTAAGCTCCACTGCTACCTGCCCAAGTGAACCGGGTTTAACAATCGTCAGTTCCGACAATTCAAATTCCAACTCACATTCAAAATTATCGTCTAAATACTTATTAAAGACTTTTAAAATGAGTTTTCGAATTTATCGAATAATTTATTATTTAATTATTTATTTTTTATTTTTTAATAAATTCTCATTACTGCTAAATCAACAACCAGGCTTACTTAAACATCGCCGCATTAAGTTGCCCATTTCGCCGTGTAGCATAAATGAAATTCAAATTCCATTAGCGTATTAAAATTTCATATTTTTAAAGCTTTCCAAATAATATTCAAGCCAAGTTATGAATTATAAATCGTTTTTATACGATTAGGCATTATATGATCTGGGAGCCTAAAGGGTTTATTGTGTTTAGGTATAAATAACTGGCGGGAGAGAGTGACAGAGCCAACTGGTGAATATTTAAAGGGTTAGCGGAGATATAGGCACTGACAGGCGGGACAGGACAAACCACTTTAGCGTCCGCCTCGGACTATCGATACTGTCCTCTAGGTCCTCATGGTCAGTCCCGTTTCTGCATGTTCGGATTTCGGGATGGGCTACCAGTTTGTGGGGGTCGGACTAAACCCAGGCCCCTTTTAGGTATTTAAATTAAAATGTCCTCAGGACAATCCGAACTTGGGCTTGTAGAACAGGTGATCTCTTGAGGCTGTTGAATGCAAGTTAGTCCTAACAAGTCACAATCAAAGTGATATTAGATCTAGACCGCCCGGGTCCTGTACAAGCCAAGAAGGTTTTCATTGTAAAATAATAGTCGAATTATTTTGTTCTTTATCAGATTAATTGCTATATTTTCATCAGGGTAGCTCAGCATAAGGTTGATGGATTGTGGCTTTCCATGTCTTGAGACCGTCTGCAGCTGATAAATTATTTAGTCTATTAACTGAATAGAATCGAATCTTTGGATTTAGAGATCCTCCTTCGGTCCATTCAACCAGCGTGATCTAAGCCAAATTCCCTCCATACACAAACCTAAGCTCGGGAATAGAACGGCCACTACCATGAAAAGAGCCCAATAACCCGTCCAGGGGTTGTTGTGGCACAGCATAAAATCTTCATAAGTGAACATAACTAAATAGGATAATAATGACAATCGTGTCTTTCAGGTACGATTCAGAGGTTTTCCAGGAATTGCTGGTGATGAAAAGGGATTGGAAATTTTATGGCACAAACTTTGAAGGATTCTGGATTCGGTATATCCAAATATGCTGTATAACGGAAATGTATATCAGTTATTTTATATTGAGTTGTAATTTTAGAGTTCTAGTCAAAAAACAGTTAAAATAAGCGTTACCTTTGAGCTTTTTCTTGCCGTTTCAATCTTGGCGTGAGGATTCTATTCAAGACGTGATTAAGAGGCAGACCTAAGGTATCTTTTAATAATGTTCCATTTATCCCTGATCTGCTCTACAGGGATTAGTCAAACATTATTAAGAAAATTGAAGAGCATGTATTAGTAAGTATGGAATGACGGGCAAAAGTAATCTGATTTATTTCAACACTCCTATCTTGAAACCATTCTTCAATGGTGCTGGATTTAGGATTTAACAGTTTTATTCTTCTTCTTGGATAAAACATATTTTTCATCCGCTTGAGTAATTAGGAAAGTGCTACCATTAGTATAACTATCAGCTGCATAAACTGTATAGAGGATGGGACCAGGAATACAACCTTCAGGGACATCAGCAAATTGAATGAAGAAGGTCGAGTAAGCAGAGTTAACGTTTACTTTGGATGTTCCATTATTATTATCTAGAAACAAACTAATAGGAATATGTAGAGGAATCGATGGAAATCAGTAAGGCAATGCCGGTGATATATTCGGTCAAATGACTGTTCTAGGTTGAGACAGACACCCGTTAGGTACATTTTCAGAGGACACTGCATCCCTCAAACGATTGATTTGCTGGACCGTAGAATCGGCAGTACGAAATCCAACTGGTGGTCAGGAATCATGCTATATGAATCTACGCTTAGTAAACGCGATTTGGCATGAGTTTTTCTAAGACTTTTCCTATGATGGAGAGCAGATATATAGGACAGTAGGCAATTTCCCATAATCAGAAACTAGGTAATAAGGATATGCACTATACAACATAAATAATCTTTCTTTTTTATTTGTAAATGGTGACAATGATGGCTACATATCCATTCTTCTAGTGTATTTTATTCCTTTCTTCCTTCCATATTAGGTTTATTACATAGGTAAAACATTTCCTTCCATATCTTCCTGTTTCTCCCAATTAAAGGTGTGATACCATCGCTGCTGCTTTTCCCAGTTCCATAATTTGAAGGGCTTTGGATTAAACTCTTTTTATCTTAAAATTATCTTTCTCCCAGGTTCTCTGATGCTTGTTTTGGTACTCTTCCGCCTCTGGTTGTCTGATGGTATCCAATTTCATTGAGTTTGGGCATGTTTCTTTAATTTTTCAACAAAAAAAAAAAAATATATATACACTTATCCCGACAAAATTACAACATTAACTTCTAAACCAACTACTGCATATTGTTAATGAAAAGTATTCAAATTAGCTAGCATCTGTTAAGGGAGAGAGGTGTTGGACAATAGTAGAATTTATTAAAGCGAGCGCTCTAATGTATTAATTTTATTTAATGCGATATTGTAATATATAATTATACATGAATAAGAGTAACCACCAATGAAGCAATAAACGGTTCCTAAGAGCATGAGAAAATTTAAAAAAATAATGAACCTTCCTTTTTTCTTTCAGACTATATAAAGATCGTTCTTCCATTTTTTGGAAAGCTATTTTATTAAGTGAAATTCAATTTAGATTTATAATAACCTATTAATAATCCAAAAATCGTTCCAAAATGCAGATATTTCTTTATCACAAAGGTTTATTCATTTTACTATTTATTTATTTAATTTCATTTGATTACTATTATTTACTATTTCTTCAGTTATTAAGTATTTCTACTTACAGCACAGGTTGTGATATATACGTGATAAAGTAATACTGGATGAAGAAGCTTAAAAACTACATGAAAAAGAAGTATAAAAATAAAAAAACTAGGTATCTTTGAATAAAAATGTATTGATGGATTTTTGAAATAGAAATAATCAGGGCCTATATAGCATGAACGGTAGGAGCAACCAGTTTAAACACCTTAATTACCGGTGAATACACGCACAATAGTCCTGTATTGCGGGTTAGCATCATAGCACGGAAGGGGATTATATTTTCGTCTCAAAAAAAGTTTTCAGATCAGTATACTACGGAGTTTCAGTATTCTGTTTGTTTATTTTAATATTGTTAGGTTTGGGTAAATTTATTTAGTAATCCTATAAAATTAAAATATGTATTTTTCAATATTAGTCCAGTAAATAGGTGAAAGAAAAGGGGTTCATGTTGCAAAAAGATGATGATCTTTATTGCTTAAAGATCGTTGATTATTGGGATGGTATAGTGTGTCTTTTCCTTTATTTTTGCTATTATCTCAAACATATACATTTAAGTAACCTATTTAAGAATCTTCTACAGTTCAAAATTTAATAACTAAAATAACATACATATTTTTATTCCATGACCATCAGCTATATCCATATAAATGTATAGAGCTCCAATATCCACTAAATGTGCAAATTTGCAACTTCATGAAAAATAGAAAAAACAAAAACAAATCAATTTCGCATATCGTTAATTTCTCAGGATGAAGATAAAAGAGATACTTGGAAACATACGTAATCATATAAAAATAATATATATAAATAATAGCTTCTATATCAAAAAGTAAAAAAAATAATTCATCATTATTCGAGATATAATATAGTGTGGCAGAGAACGAGATAATATAGATAAATAATTGAATGATGTGGTAGTTGACATTTCGTCTTTGAATTGGCATGAGTACAATATTGTCTCGAAAATGGCTAAAAGTTAGTTTAACGAGTATACGACTGTATCTCAAGAAATCAAAGTAAAACTTATAGATATATAAAATTATTTATAGTGGCGTATAGGGGATCAGGACACACTTGTACTTGACCACCTCTCCAATAAAAAAAAAGTTTTTGTTACTCCTGTACAAGAATTTTAAGCGATATCTATATAATAACATTATATGTTACGAATAATCAAATCAATAGAATCGAAACAACAAAGAATTAAACCATATTTGGCAACTTAGAGAACTTATTCACAAATTTTAACGTGACTTCTTCTTATCGAATCCTTCCCCGAAACCTGCGTACGCTACTGAACTCCAGGACCCTCAAAATATCAACGAGTCCTTGAAAAATGTCCAGTACGCCAAGATAGATGAATATTCATTAATTACTCCTCAATAGGACTTGAACGAGAATAAAGAGTTGGAACTAGCGGAGAAGTGCACGAGATGGAACTAGTGGGCTAAAGAGCCTCAGTAAATACTTAATGATATTGACTGACTGGTCGAGGAGTGGTTATAACTAATTTATGGTCCAAAGTGGGGTCTCTACTAAGCATTAAACTGTAAGCCGGCTCTGCGTTTCCACTTCTGTTCTCGATTAGGATCATCCTATCCAGCCTATGTTCTTCTCTTGCCCTTGAAGCCTCGACCTTTTCGATATATCCCATAATGGGATCGTTCTTTGGTATAGAAAAAAAAAACTATTCCTTTTCTTTTTTTAAAACATATCCAATTGATCTAGAGAACATGTTCTATACTAAACTCGATGTGCATAAATCTATGTGCAGTCCCGGTGAATACGTAATCAAGTGAATTTTGTTCAAAGAGAGTTACCAGTATTGAGGGAAGCGGAATTGTGTCGTTATCGTACTTTTGGGATTTCGATGCAGTTAAAGAAGATGGCCTCGTGATCTACTAAGTTGAACTTGCTAATTGGGTAGTTTCTCTACTTGCCATTACCTCGTATCATTATTCATCTTTCATTACATTTATGGGATGTATTCTATTATACAGTTGTAAATTTCAATAAATAACTTTTAAAAAAAAAGATGCAGTTATAACATAAGAAACAACTCCATAGTTCTATCCTAAGAGATATGCAGACCCATCTGGAGCTCAACAAGACTCAACTGGAGCGGACCCCATAACTAAGGGGAAACCAGGCGGTTGAGCGTGATTATGGAGTTGTAATATAAACAAATCTCCTTCTTGCACAACCGTAAGCTTAAAAACAGTACAACCTTAACCATGTACTAAGTACAAAACTTTCCATGGGTTGCAGTGGAATTGGTTTTTGTTTTAACATAAATATAATTGGAAAGTTTTTTATTTATTAACGCTTTCAGCATTTAGTATACCATCTATATGATATATTGGCGTATATACTTTATATATTGGGGTGACCTGTGGTCTAGGGGTTAGCATAACAACCTACCCGGCCAGCAGGTGGCCCTAGGATTTTTTAAAGGGAGTAACAAGGAGGACGTTAAATTTGGGTCCCGAACCTATACGATGTCAGGTACTCGTTAAAAATACCTATCCTAATTAAACCTGAACAGGCAAAATTTAGAGTTCCCATTGTAGCATCGTCCGATTAGCCATAGCAGCATAAAAGTGACGTTAAAATAAACAAACAATACTTTATATAGAGTCTAACATACAAAGGCTATTATAATTAAAGCAAGGATAATTTAACTGATTCTGAAACGCTGAAATTTGCCTAATCAATCCTTTGTGCTAAAACTATTTTACAGTTATTCGTGCTGAGTGTAGCAGAATCATGTTATTTTTTACTTGAAATGGAGTTGTAATATAACCAATAACTCCTTCTCAAATCAATGCCTGACAAAGCCTTGATTCACTATGAAAACAAACTATTCAGACTATCAAAGGACACACTGAATACAAGAAGCTGTCTCTAGAGAAATTTCCACATAAATACTTATTTACCCTGGCTGTAGATATGTATGCAGATTCTTTAAAATTACACTGACTACTTAGCAATGCTTCTCTTACTAACATGTTCATACCTAAAAGCCAAGATTTGATTAGGTCTATCTAGTCTCCGTGTTTCTTTCACATTCTTTAATGAGGGGCCAAAGTTTATGAAGAACTGTGCTAAAATTTACCTTTTATAATTTGGCTAAGAGTACCTCTTTATATTTATATTTTACTTGAGGGTAATATTTTTTTAAATAGTTAACTATTATAAAACTAGTTAAATAATGATAAATAATAAATAGTGAATAAATAAATACCATTTAAGGATCGGTTTAATATTCTACCACATATAAATCATTTATCATTTAAACTAATTAAAGTTCTTGGGTCCAGTGTTAGAATAGGAGCATAATATTTCTTGGCCAATAGATTTAGACCACACTCAGCCTGAGTGTCTGTCAGCCTGAGAGGGTCTATTATTTTTTTTATGTTTGTATTTAAATGATATGGACTCAGACGAAGTATTTCCAAAATTATTAGAAAAATATATAGATTAAAGCGGTTGAGTATCAAACCTTAGGTAAAAGCTTTGGAACTCTATAAAGGAGAACAGATGACACCCAATCTCATCATTGTGATTTAACCGTACCAACACACCGGGAAATTATTTATGAAGCACAGCGTATGGAATCAGTGCCATAATTGTTTTACAAAAGCCTGAAGAATTAAGGTATTCAAAAAAACCTAGCGCTTTGCGTAATGCGATATATACAGAACGTTTGTTAGTGAAAGACATAACGCTTGTTGGACATGAACGCATTTCCTTGAAAGAACGAGCTTATATATGAGCCTCCTGGGTATCATCCAGCCTCTACAAAGTGGGTACCAACTATTTGGGGGAAAAAGCTTGACGGTTGAGCGTGATCTCGGAGAAATCACATCCAACACGACTGTTGTCGTAGAAACATTAAAGACTCTCCCATGTAGATAATATAACTGAGTTGACGTACTTATTAAATTATTAGAACCACAAATAAAAAAATAAATTAAACGTAAACTATAACAAACAGTTAAACCAATTGATAAATAAAATAATATATAAATTACTATAATTATAACTTGACTGTTCCAAAACTAAATCTTGGCTATAAAACCCTGATAAAAAAGGAAAACCACATAAAGATAAATTAGAAATACAAAAACATGAACAAGTAACTGGAAGGTATCTAATTTAATAACCTATATGACGAATATCTTGAGAATCATTTATACCGTGAATAATTAAACCAGCACTTAAAAATATTAAAGTCTTAAAAAATATATATGAAAATGTGAACAAACATGATATCCTATAAATAAAATACTTAGTATCAAACCTAATTGACTCAGAGTAGAAAGAGCAATAATTTTCTTTAAATCATATTCAAAATTAGCTGGTAACCAGATAGAAATATAGTTAAACAAGAAATTAAAAGAAAAAAACATCAAAATTAAATAAGTATAAGATTTCACTAAAATGAATTAATAAATAAACCCTGCAGTAACTCATTAGTAAAAGTAGAAGAATGAACCAAGGCCGAGACAGGAGTAGGAACTGCCATAGCAGCAGGTAATCATGAAGAAAAAGGAATTTGAGTTCACTTAGTCTCTTACAAATCTAAACTTGTATTGAACCCCATCATGGTTGTAGTGGTAGAGATTTTTTTATGTATATTTTATTTTTAAAAGTAAATCACAGTATTGAATTATTATCGTTATAGATGTGATAGAGGCGCTGATTGAGGCGTCGACAACGAAATCGTGAACAACATGGAGCCCTCACAGGTTAGATACTGAATCCTTCATGAAGACAAGCCGTGCCTGTATTCGAGTGCTCTGCTATAACCGGCCTATTATTTACAGCAAGTGGGGAAGGGAAGGTAATTTCAGCGCTATACTGTTGTCATAAATATACATCACTAGAGGAACTAGTGGCCTACACCATTTAGAGTCAATTACACACGAAATCCACTGAATCATTGTCTTTCGTAAATATTTCATAGTAAAAGCAGAATATCCCAATGTTACTTAGTGTTTAACATAATTTGAGCCGAGCAAATTAAGAATTTAAATACGTTTTGGCTGCACATGCCTATTTATATGTAAATATCTAATATATAAAATTGTAGTGTCACAGTGTTTGTAACAAAACTCCCCCGAAACGACTTGACCGATTCTTATGAAATTCTGTGTGATATTCAGTTGGTCCGAGAATAGGACGTAAACTATTCTTCGTACCCCTAAGTGATATGTGTCGGCCATTACTATTGATTATGCGTCGATCGTAGCAGTGACGCTTGATGAAGCTGCATTTTTGATATGTTGTAAGCGCATGTCTGAGTAGTGTAAATTCAAGTTTGCAACCGAAAAAACGGATGGGAAAACTTTTGGCGGCCGAAAAACCTCAACATTTTCTGAGTTATTTCAGTTTTTGGCATGTATCTAGTAATCAGTGCGTTTTTAGGAAAAACAAAAACAATCATTTTTAAAGTAGATTAAATTTGCTACAATTTGAGCCCAAATGCAACTCTGCGGGTCTAATAGATCCTGAGTTAAGTTCCAATCATATAATAAATAAATGGAATCTTATCTCTATCTATCTAATGTATAAAATTATCGTGTCACAGTGTTTGTAACAAAACTTCTCCGAAACGACGTGGTCCGAGAATAGGACAAACTATTTTTCATACCCCTAAGTGATATGTATCGGCCACTATTATTGATTATACGTCGATCGTAGCAGTGACGCTTGATGGTGCTAACTAATTAATAATTATTAATTAATTAATTAAAATAGAACTATGATATATTTGAACAACAACGTTAAGCTATTCGCTGGTGCTGTTCTATTACTATCTGGTGATTTCCGACAGACATAGCCAGTCATTCCTTTTCATTTTGCCGATGAGATTAATGCATGTTTAAATCAATCGTTTTTATGGCGGAATGTCGAAACACATAGATTGAACATAAACATACGAGTACAATTACAAAATGATCCATCAGCACAAATATTTTCAATACTACTACTGGATATTGGAATCGCTGAAATTAGGATTGTCTTCCCGGATGTACAAAATAATTACATTGACCATAATTGGCTCTGTAATCGTTTTATTAGAAGAGGACCACTGCTCACTAATTCTCAATTTCAATTTTAGTTTTTCTTATAATTATTTTTTATGAGCTATTACTTTTTTGTGAATTATTACATTATATGAACTGTAACTGAGGATCTTTTTAGGCTGGAAGTAAAACATAATTTTTTTTTTGGGGGGGGGGGATAATAACACGTGAATCGAAAGAGTTTAAGACTCGATTGAAGGTTTCTCTTATCTAATATTTCTTACTTAATGAGACTGTTAAAAAAATGTATATTCCAAACATTACTCATAACCATAATCAGACTCCGTATCTAATATGAAAAGCGAGAAAGGAATAAGAAAAAAACCCGTACGCGAGTTCGAAACGTCAGGAGAAATAAATTGAGCTAAACCTGAACTACGTGGTAGCGATCAGATAAGGAATGAATAATTGAGGCATTTGTCTGCATTATCAGCTATCAACCAATGGAATGAAAAGCTCTCTCTCTTCCAATGATACAATTGCCTTTCAGGAGAACTGAATACTGAATCGTGTGTTACTGCCATAGAAATCTTTGCTGTAAGATTTTTACATCAACGATGAATAATAAATTTTAATTTACGAGAAAATTGCAAACTTGTATTATTAATTTAAACGTTCTTGATGTAGTTAATTTTAATTTGGAAATTATAAATAATAGACCATAATATACCGAAAAATAATAATGTTTAACCATAATAAAACTAACTGAAAAAGTGAATAAATTAATAAAAATTTATTTATTTATTCCTTTATTTAATATACGAGTATATCCTATTCCAATTGGAATAGGATTTCAAATACATCCAACTTCCATAATTTTATCCTATATCCTATAATTTTATTTTATTTTGTGACAGCTCCTTTTAGTACTTATTTATTTTATTTTTTTATATATTTTAAAATTTTATTTGTTTAATTTTTATTGCTTCCATATATCCTATCCTTAACCCATAATTTTATCCTATATCTTATAATTTTACAGTTTCTTTTTGAATATTTTTTTTCTACTTTTCCTTGGTACAAGTTTCCATCTTTATCATTGTAACTTCAGAACATTAAGAAGTATTCATGTAAGAAAGAAATTAGTTGACTGTAGGTACTATAATAGGATGTAATTAGTTGGGGGTGCAGTCAAGAAATTATACTATTTTTCTTGACTGCCCCCCCAACTAATTACATCCTATTAAGTATTCATCTTTTAACTACATACAATAGGTAGATACATATTTTTTCTTTTTATATATTTTTATTGAAATAAATGTTTTATTCTCTATTTTACATAATGGATATAGATGTCCCATTGATATTTATTTTTAATTTTATTTTAGCACTAATTATTTATTCATTTCTTATTGCATTTATTTATTTTGTTGACATCCCCTTACAATATTTAATAATATATCTGGCTTGACAAAATTCTCATGTTTTTTAAATATCATTGTGCAATTTTATTAGTTGGTGGGTTGCCAACACTAATTAACGGTTTTCTAGACTTTTAAATAGTTCAGTTTATTGTTGTGCAGTTTATTCTATTACACTGTTCTACACCAAAATCTGCCCTGGAAAAATAATGGTGTTTCCTTATGTTTTTTTGGTGTGCTGAACACGAATATGATGTCTAAAATTCTTTAACACGTACAGTTTTTTGTAAACATCACGATTTATTCAGGAAAATGAGAATTTTGGATATTTTTAGCCTATGCATTATGACGGTTTTTATTTTTTAATAGAAACCCATGTATTAAGTTAGGTAGAGCATGTAGTTGATGGTATGAAAGTCGACATATTTTATTTTGCTCATATAGGAATCTAATCCCATTTAAATGTAACCTTCTACTTCTCTGACCAGGAAGACTTGACAAAACTACCTGCTGGACCCCTCATGACTTCCCTTTTAGAGGTAGAGGGACACAATTAGCAGGGAGGGGACCCAGATACCTGAGAGGGGACCCTTGACTGGTTAGTTGATCCGTAGCACCAGAGAGAGAAGACCTATATTCTGAATATGCCTCGCGAGTGAAAAGTTTATTCCAGTGAACAGTTTCTGTTATATCTGTGGTGAGGTGATATTGAAAAATCAAAGCAAGCCATTGCCTCCTCTAGTGAAGAAAGCCTACCATCTTTATTTTGGATGTAAAGTGGGAGATCAGGGTAAGGATTGGGCTCCTAAAGTTTGCTGCAGTAGATGTATGAGGTACCTTACAGGTTGGCTTCATGGAACACAAAATGCAATGCACTTAGCAGTTCCAATGGTATGGCGGGAACCACAAAACCATGTAAGTGACTGTTATTCTTGCATGACAAATGAAAAGGTTTCTCAAAGCGAACAAAATCCAGGATGGTATAACCTAATTGTCCATCTACAATCCGACCAGTCCCCCATAATATACGTCTCAAAGCCACCTGGAACAGTTTCTATACCTCCAGAAGAAGAAACTATCCCAGAGGATGTATCACCCGAGCCTGGGTGCAGTGGAGAATCCTCCAGTTGTACTCCATCTGAAGAACCTATACTACTAAGTCAAGGTAAATTAAATGACGTTGTACGTGATTTAAATCTGTCTAAATCAAAGGCTCAATTGCTCGGATCGCGGCTACAGCAGTGGAATCTTCTTGAAAAAAATGTTAAAATATCGTATTTTAGGAGTCGTGAGTCAGAAGTTGTTCATTTCTTTTCAATTGATGGGAATCTTATTTACAGTAATGATATACTTGGTTTGTTAGACAAACTTCGGTTACCACAAGATAGTTCGGAATGGAGGTTGTTCTTCGACAACTCTAAATTCAGCTTAAAAGGTGTTCTCCTTCATATTGGAAACAAGTACCCCTCAATCCCAGTTCCTTATGCAGTAGAAATGAAAGAAACTTATGAGAACATTAAAATACTAATGGAAAATATAAAATATAGTGAATTTAAGAGGAACGTATGAGCTGTTCTGAAGGTAGTAGCCATGCTTACAGGTCTTCAAGCAGGTTACACAAAGTACTGTTGTTTTCTTTGTGAATGGGACAGCAGAGCAAGACAAAGTCATTACACAGTGGCCTTCTCGACAAACGAATGTGCCCGGTCAGAAAAACATTACTTATCTTGCTTTGATTGACAAATCAAACATTTTTCTACACCGCTTCATATTAAACTGGGCCTAATGAAAAATTTTGTTAATGAAATCTACAAAGACCGGAAAGGATTCGCTCACCTTAAAATTAAGTTTCCTAAACTTAGTGATGCAAAAATTAAAGAGGGAATTTTGGTTGGTCCACAAATACGATCACTAGTAAAAGACCAGGAGTTCTTAGAAAAATTGGCCACTCCAGAAAGAAGAGCATGGGTTCCATTTAAAGAAGTATGCAGCAACATTTTGGGAAATGGGAGGTCGGATGACTATGAACAAATTGTGACTGAACTGTTACAAGCCTACCAAGTACTTGGTTGTGACATGTCCTTAAAAATCCATTTTCTCCATTCCCGCTTCAACTATTCCGACCACAATTTCGGAGTTGTATCTGATGAACACGAGGAACGGTTCCATCAGGGTATCGCCGAAATGGAAAGGAGGTAGAGTGGAAAATGGAATGAAAAAATGCTCGCGGACTACTGCTGGAATCTACAGCGAGAAACACTTCAAGAGGACTACAAAAGGAAGACAATTACACATTAGGTTCTGTTGAAAGTTTTTTTGTATAATTTCTTTTCTTTCATTGTATATGTGATTCTTTATTGATACATTTAAGTTTGTCTAAGTTTTTGAAGTTAGAGACTGGTCTGTTTGGTACAGCATATTACTTTTGTGAATTGTAGCAAATTATAGTAGAAATAAATAAATTTAAAAAAAAAAACGCATTAGGTAAAAATTCTAATTTTACAGTTTATGTATTAAGCATATTGTATAATCAGAACGCCTTATTTTGTATTTTATACTTTATATACATAAGTGAATAAATCATGTTAGTAAGTTAAGGGGCTTCTTTTTATGAAAGCCTTATTTTTTTGTGAATACATTGGTTTCTCAGAAAAACTGTACGTGTTAGAATGTTTCTGATGGTAGATTTGGATTCAGCCTCATTGAAAACATAGAATACAGTGATAATTTTTCGAGGGCAAACAATTTTTTTTTGCAGAACAGTGTTATCATTATTTTCCTCCTTCCACCATCCTTCATTTTCTTTCATCCCTTCAACTACTTTTTGTCTTTCACCAATAACATGGCATTCATTATATTTTTTAATAAAATCTTTCTCTCTATTTCTTATTATTTTACGATTTTTTAAATATTTTTATTTATAATTTTACTATTAACATGGTAATCATTATATTTTAACACTAAATCATCCTCTTGTAATTTTACTATGTTTTATTATCTTCTAGATTTCTTTCTAATATTATTATTTCTCATCAGTTCTTTCATTATTTATCTTTGTATTTTATATTATTATATTCATTGTTGTATTTCTTTTCATTTCTATCATGTCTGTTTATATAAACTGTTATACCATATTTGGTTCTGCAATGTTTATATAGTTTTTTCTGGGGTTTTTTATTCTAAGCCCTGAATATAATACGAAAAGTATACACAAATAAAATTAGTCTAACTTATTTTGTGTAATTTTTTACCGCACCACCAGAGCATTTTACACTCTTCTAAAATCTATTCAATCTACCATTTCTACATCAACAATAAAAATTAAGTTCAGTAAAATAAAATATTTCTTATTTAAACTTAAACGTTTTGAGCCCAACGCTGAGTTAGGAGCATATTTTTAAGGCCAATGGTATCCCCGAAGATGTATGGTTAAGACTATACTCGGCCTGAGTTAGTGGGTATCCACCTTATAAAGACTAGGTGAGCCTCAGGCGGGTCTTCCGAGTATATGATGGGTTATATAATATTGTATGAAAGGCTATTAATTTGATTTAATAGGATAGCCGCTTCCAAAAGTCTTTGACTAGAAATGTTGAGTTGCGTCTCTACAATTATGTCGGAGTAGAGTAAAGTAGAGAGGGAGCTAAAGAGTATAATTTCGGCTATGATTAATTTCGGTATTGAACAACATTTAAAGTTTTGTGTACTTTGCCAAAAAATTGCGAGGGTACATACCAGGAACCTACTATTAAGTAATTCCACGCCACAGAGACCCTGGCATTGGCTTTTGGTTGATATAATGGCATACTAAAATTATAAAAATTATGATAAACGTTGACCCATTTTCTAATTGGGTTGAAGTAATAGAACTGAAAAATAAATCATCAGGAGAAATAGTGCAAAATGTAAGACATATATTCCAAAGTCGGCACTCCGGAAGTTGTGGTATCATCGGGAGACTATTACTTTGAGATTGCTACTAAGAGTCTTAATTATGTTCAATCAATTTTTTTTTCAGAACGAGAAGGTGGAATTATAAAGGACATGTTTAGAAAAGTGGAGGAAGAGAACGGAGACATATTGTTGGTCTTTTTGGAATACAGAAACACTTTTTTAAAACACATAATGTTATACCTATCCCAGCTCCTGAAAATGATCCATTACGAGTGATGGCCTGTACCTAAAAGAAAATGTAAATGTTCGTGATAAGTTGGAGAACAAGCAGAAACTCACAACGCAGAACTTGGACAGAGAAGAACGCTATTGGAGAAATTACGTCTGAATTATAAAATGTGGATACAATATCCTGAAAAACATAAATGACACGCTGGAGTCCTACGCAACACACATGATGGTATACGAAGATCTTATATAGCACTAGATGAAGATAAAGGGCACATAATTCGGAGAAATAGAAAACACCTTCGAGAGAGATTTGGACGTGATCTGGAGAGTAAAGAGGAGCAAAAAGAAGAAAAAGAGGCACCGAGAGACCGAGTCTGTGGCCTTGTAGATATCGATACTATCGAATAAAATGATAAAAGAAGACTGTAATATTTAAAAAATTATAACATACGTTGTGGTAGGCAGTGGTTATCATATCATTGTATGTATATAATGGAAAGTTGCAAGGGGTTATTACAAAAACTGAGTTAAAAAATGAATTTTTCCTGCAACCATTGAGTAATGCTATCCATTACTCAACTAGAACTGGTGGAATTCTATCCACTAGAGAGGGAAAACAACTTTGCCTCACTAGTGAGGGAAAGTGACAGCCACCAAGATCGAATTTGACAATCAGCACTGTGGCTTTCTAAGGCAGATAAATCATAACCTGTTAACAGGCAGACCCTGTAGAACCTGTTGATGCTCTTAAGGCTCACCCAGCTTTTATAAAGTGGGTGCCCTCAATTGGGGGGAAACCCGGTGGTTGGGTGTGATGTTGGACGAAAGATCTTCCTGCACAACAGTTGTCTTAGAAATAGTACAGAATCTACCATTTACTGATTCTGAGATCATCCATAGATTGTGGCAGTGTAGGTTTTTTTTTTTTTTTTATCAAAAACAACATTGGTTAATTGTTGCAAACGTTTTAAAAGAATAAATAAATGATTTAAAACTATACTGTTTTAGTTCAGACTTAGTAATCGTTATTAAATAGTGCATATAGTTCAATCGTAAGAGTACTTCATTTAATTCTATAAATTATTCAGGACGTTGCTGTTTAGAGAGCATTATTTTCACTTCATGGAACCAGCATGTGCAGCAAAGTGGTGTTAATCTTAAAATCACTTCAATGGTCATGACTATTTAAATAAACATTGTGCTTTTCAATTGATGGAATTACTAAATCGTTTTGGGCTTTAAACTTGCTCCACATAGCTAGAGCTTTGGCCACCCTAAGCTTAGTGCAAATCAGCTCATAATATCAGAATGTATTGACAGAATAAATAAATATTTACAGAAAGAATAAATCCTGCCAAGTAGTTTGTCAAAAGGCTAATAATTGAAAGATTGTTTGAACCGGCAGAAAATTATTTATCGCAGAGGCAATTATTTTAAACGTTCTATATACCGCTTGGGCTGTAATGTATGAATAAAAAAGTTAAGCTATTTGAGGAACGATACCATACCTAATATAAATCAGATTAGAATTTTTTTTAGTTCCAATAAACAGTTAGTGAAATATATGGGTTTATCATAAAAACCTTAAAAATAGAAAAAAGTCGTTGAGTAAATGTATTGAATGCATGAAATGGAACCGATTAGAACTGACCTAGCAAGAATGATAGAAGTAAGCTGAATGAACGCCTTAAATACTGATGAATACACGCAGAACAGGCATGTACTGCGGGTTAGCATCACAGCACATAAGGAAATTATATAGCCATCTAAAGCTTTATTAAATAAATGTTATGTATTGACTAGAAAACAAAGCTATATAAAGACGAGTCGTAAGTAATTTTTTTATTATTTATAAATAGTAGGTTTTATACATAGATATGGTTCGTTCAATTCTTGGAAGATGCCCCCATGGTTATCTTCGTCAACGATTTTACTGAAGTCTTTTTTATCATTTTATAAATTCCTTAGTTTAAATACAAAATGAAATAATTATTTTTGCAACCTTAACTGACTATTTTAATGTTTTTTTCTGAAAATTGTCGATAAAAACAAACTCTATGATTACTAACAACAATACCACTTCTGGGTCTATAATTAGTTCCTTAATTTAGGAAAGGAGGTCAACCATCCAGTTTCTTTTCACTTATATTCAAACGGGTAAGTCAGCACTAGCCATGTCATTGAAAATTAATGATGAAAACAGCAATTAAGTGAATACACACCTAACAATTTACTCCCACGCGTTACGAACCATTCGGTTCAACCCTGATTACCTTTTCAGCAAACCTTTGCGCACTGTTAAGTTCTGCAATATTAAATGCTTTATTTGTATACCGCCATTAAATTCTATAAGGTATTAGCCTTTCCGATTTTCTAATAGATTTTTCTTTCTTCCAGCTTCCATAAAACAACGTATGAGTTCTTTTTTTACCAAATATTTCCAACCCCTAAAACAGATGAATAATATCCTATTGAATTTCGATTCCTTTTTAGAAACAGAACTTTGGAGTTTCGCACAGTTATGTAACATTGTTCGACTTAAAATACTGGCTATGATTTATTTCGATTGATGATCCTGATATTCTTTTGCAAAATTATTTTTTGTTTACCCTGCTCCAATTTTGAAATGTTGTAAGGGCATGTCTTAGCAGTATAAATCCAAATCTTCATCCGATAAAACGGATGGTGAAAATTTTGGTGGCCGAAAACCCGCGAAATTTTCGGAGTTATTTAAGTTTTTGGCCTGTATCTCCTAATCGGATTTTGGAAAAAAATTGAAATAACCATTTTTAAAGTAGATTAAATTTTCTACAATTTGAGTCCTACTGCAGCTCTATACGTCTAATAGATTCTGAGTTCAGTCCCTATCATATAACATATAACCGGAATCTTATCTATCTATATATATAAAAATCTCCTGTCACGATGTTTGTCCGGGCTAATCTCCAAAACTTCTGGACCGATTTTAGTGATATTATTATAATTTAAAATAATATAACTATCCTCAATTAAAAATAAACCATTGTATACCTCATTTATTAAACTAATGTTTATATTTTATCAGTTAAGAATTTGTATATTTTTTATTTATCATATACTATACTTAGATATAAAATGAATAAAATGGAAAATCCAAAATCTATTTAGTTAATTTTTTTCATTGATTCATTTTTTCATTTACATTCAAATTTTAACGTAATATTTTTTTAAACTATTATAACAGCCACACCAACCCTTGGCCGGGTCAGCTAGTACATAATATATACAACACAATCCTAAATTCTAATAACCATTGTAAACGCTTCTTTGTTGATTTCTGACCATACTGAAATATATAAAAATATTCCAACACTAAATCAAAAGAATCCTCTAGTTCTTTACCTTTCCCTTCCTCCGTTACCCGGTCTACCTAAAAGGGCATTTAAAATACGATGTACACCTGTTCGTTGGCCAGTAATTTTAATTCTAAAGTTTTCTACTGATTATTCATACCTCTCGAGTACCAAACTAAATCGCCTGTGACTAATCACCATAGACAAGAATTTATCTGATCTTCCTTTCACCTAAGCTTTGGTTTACGCCACGGAAATTTCTAGTTAACTCAAAGCTCATAAAAAATTTATGAAATCGTTTGTTTCTAAGCCCAACAACATAACAAGCCCGCCTCAATCTTCGCGATACTATCAATACAAATTGCAACCGGATGCATGCTCTCCAATTCCAATTTGTACTTTCCTCCAATACTTCCTTTATTCTCCAATGTCAGGAGCAAAAATGTATTTTTTTACTTTATTATTAGAAATAGATGTCCTAGGCTATCACAACCAGATAGCACTGTATTTTTTACTACTTTACGCGCCTGAAACTTCAGATTCAGAACCGGAATAAAACCATGAGATTTGAGGTGGCAATGTGTTATGTAAGACAAAATTGCTTGACCAAGCTAGCGAAAAATATGAAAAGCCAAATTTTTAAATTTTGTAGCTATACCCTTTTGATTTTGAACGCCTTGTATAATATATGAATATATTCTATTCTGAAGTCTTTTTAATAAGAAGTAAAACAAATAAATTAGTAGTAAATTATTATTTATAATAATTTGTGTCATGCGTATGAAAGGAGATTTTTGTCTCTGGCTCTGGGCATTCGCCCATCAAAACTTTACTAAATTTAATTTTTTTAAACTTCGCGTTTTTATAGTCTCATCCTTGACTCTCTCCCCCTGTTTGATAGTGGAAATTACAAAATATAGGCAACATAACTTATTCTACCTTGAAAACGGATAACCAATGTACTATTTCAGCGGTCAAATATTCAACATATGTTGCATATTTCGAATGTCATGTAATGTGTATTAATTTGGTAATCCCTATTAGAAATTTCCCTAATTTAATTTAAAAAACAAAAAACTACATTTCCTTCAACAGTTCGTATTTATTACTAGTTTGTATTTTTAAGTGCTTGTTAGAGAGAATTGGTTTCCTCTTCTTTTCCTTAATTCGATTCTTTATCCTTATATTTCCGTTGAATGTTATGTTTGTTCAGATTGGTATAAACAAGATTTTATTTGAAGAAGATTTAATAAATTTTAATAAATAATAATAAATATTTTGTCTACAAAAGAAAAACAAAATCAGTTAAGTCGTGCCTGATGGTGACATTTATTGCTCTTCTATCAACTATAACATCAATTTCCAACTAAAGTACTTTAACTCTTGTAGAAAACGCGCCCAAGAAATTAAATTTTTAATCTGTTTACGCAAATACAAGATTCCTTAGAGCAATAATTCACACGAATTCAAGCAGGTTACATTCATATGGGTTATTGTTATTTCAATATTAAAATATGATACAACATTATGATAAAATATTTATGATTTAATAAAGCTTAAGGGGGTGAATGTGAGTGTGGGACGAATGCATTGCTTGGTCTCACAACTGTCCAATTATTTAGAAAAAAAGAAAATTAAGATCGCCATATGAAATGTTCGAAATATATACGAATATATAAATATGTATCGAATACATGTATTCTCTTAAGGCATAGGAAGAAGGATAAGGAGCAAATGTTGTTTTATGTTCTATAAAGCATTCAAACTTAAGCTTATTAATTAAATTGTGTTTTATTGTTCCTTGCTAGTTCGTATATTCGTTTATATTTTTTCTCTGTTATTTTCAAAAGCGATAATTCATATTTAAATCTCTGTGCCTTTATACCATGATTTTTTTTTTTTGTACTTAAGATTTCCTTAATCTAAAATTGTTATTAAAAATAAATAGAGTGTATAATTAGTCTTATTATTATTTCTAAAATTAATTCTATTAATTTTAATGATTGTACAAGTAACGCCATTCATACTCTATCGCATACAAGTCACGCAACTTCATCGGCACGCACTAAAAAGAATTTAACAAACGTAAACAATACTGGATTCTAAACAAAATGAAGTTAATTCTTGAGAAAGATTCGCGTTAAAACTGTACTATTCACTATATGGGACACTGATCTAAATAAGACGGTAGACATTATGGCTGCCACCCCCTGCAGTTGGCCAGCCTCCCCCATTGACCACCAATGACTAGGTTGGCCACCCTGGGCACTTGGTCTAGGTCAGGGATATCTGTCGAGGACCTCTGGTCTGTCCCCGATGTAACACGTGTTTCTTCCACTGTCCGCTCCACGTCGAGCAACAGTCTGGCTAATTGTTAATTTTGATTTTCCTCTATAAGTAGAGGTAAATCTTGAACCATATATGTATGATAAGAAAATAGGTAACAAATATTTAAAAATCTCATCATTTAAAGGGATATTTAAATATATTGAAACAAATTTAAACAATGATAATTATATCAAAATAACAATATTAAAGGGCAGTTCTTGTTGCTTTTTTAAAACCATTTTTTCCCCTCTGTTTTGGACATCAAAACTTTTCTCCTTTTTATTTTCTCTTCTTTGACACTCTTCCCTGGTTAATAGTGGTAATTATAAAATACTGGCTACATAACTTATTCTACCATTTCTTTAAACGGAAAAGCCTTTTACTTAGAAAAGGCTCAATTATTACCTAACTCGTGATAAAAATGAACTTCATATTTCTGATAACTAAACAATAAAGTATAAGTAGAACAATTTTTTTTTTGTTGTTCTTAATTAATTAATATTAACTTTATTAGCGGCTGCTGAGTCCAAGTTAATTTCTATAGCTGCTGACCGTGATTTCGCTTGCAAAGTCTTCGAATGAATACGCCAATGTAAGTGTCCAGTATCCATTGGAGTAACAGTGAAATAAAAAATGTATTTGTATTTTAGTTATATTTATTGTTTTGTTCAGGTGTTATGTACACAAATAAATCGCAAAACGGTTTTCTTTATATCGCCTTTGCAGGCAATATATTGTTTAAACACAGACTTGGGTATTTATTTGTAAGAATACCTATGGCAGTTGTAACTGTTCTTTATTTATATTTATTACAAATGCGAATCGCACAAGAAGCTACGAAGGTTCGGATCCCAATGGCATATCTATCAGAATCTTTCGGGTTTTTGTCATATGATAGCACAAAAAGATAAATTTATAGTATAATAGTACCCATTTGATTATGATAATTATTATTACAGTTATTATATTTGTACACGTGTACAAAAATGATATTCTATTTCTAATTTTAATCAAAATCCTGACTATTTAATTTTAAAATACTAATAATGTCTGCACAAATTTCAGGTGCACTTGCATGCTCTAATTAAAAATATTTCAAACGCAACCTTTGTTTTTGTAGACTGAAAAATAGATCTCTCATTGGGGTTATCCTTTCCACTATAATAATATAAATGTAGTGAATAGATGATTAACACATTTTTTGAGCATATATTATATAAAATATTAATCGTGTTCTTTTTGTTTTATAAACAACTTTATCAAAAACAATATAACTAAATAATTAAGTAGTTGTATCTAACCGTACTGAATCGTCCAAACAGTAACAACAATTCCATCATCATATTAATAACAATCAAGATCAATTTCAATTTATAATTTTATCAAACATAAAAACATAAACATGGTGGAGTTAACATAATCGAAGTCCCTGCAGGTATCTTTTGGTCAGCAATACAGAACTTATGTAAGACTTATCATTGATAATGCTGTCTAAATACATAATGTAGCTTTTTAAATTGAAATACGACATAATCTTCTAACGGCATAAAACATTACTGGTTTAGCAGAGTTAGTGTGTTCCCGAAGAGGTCGCCTTAGGTTCATATATAATCGTGATGCCAGAGTATATATGAACATATACATAATGAGCATTTGTTTTTATACATATTATGTATATACATTACGTACCTGACGGAGCAGAGGGTGGGCTCCAGCCCCGAGGGCTCCATGGCCACTACTATCGATTGTCGGAGCTCTCCCGCGCCCGCGCAACCCGGACACTTGTTGACTGTACGAGGCGGGTAATCCACGGCATTATTCTTACTATATAAGTTTAAATAGGTGTGCTTATAGACATATGTATATATTTATACACACTAAAAAGAGCTAGCGAGAGAGAATTAATTTTAACATATTATGTGAATATTGCATAGAAAGAAAGTCTCTTAAATACTAGTTAGTAAATAAACTTTCGCTGATAAAGTCATCGTCGCTCCTAGTTTTTCTGATGTATTGCATATTTTTTTTATAAATGAGGAACTAATAAACAATATAAGACACGCCGATGACACACTCGTACTTGGCAACAGTATAGACTGTAGGCTGTAGGCGTTTTCATACTTGAGACGCGGAAACACTACGGCGAACAGGATAGAAAAAGGAAATAGCATTTCGAATTAAAAAGAGGAAGATTGAATACCTCGGACTACTGGCGAATGTTGGTACCAGAGGCAACGGGTTGTAGCGCCGAGGTGGTCAGAAACTTATAAAAGAAATTTTATCTTGTTTACAATAATGTAATTACCTTGATTATTTAGTTTTTATCAGTTCCTAAAAAAAATAATAAAACTTTAAAAAACTAAAAAATGAAATGTATTTTCAGTTTGGATTTGAACCATTTGAAAAGAAGCGTATATATGAGCTTCTTTGTTGCTCTTGAGGTCTGTTATTACTACTTATCTATCTCGTTTCTTTCGGGAAAATGTGATAATCTTTAACGTAAAATCAGCAATTTCTTTAACTATTAAATGTATTATCATTGGAGTGGTTGAATCCATTGAAAAAATAATTATAGAAATCGATGCCTTTCTCAACCTTGAAAAGTTCAAATATCATGTTCTAATATCCCGCACACGTTCCGACCCCCCGCTAAGGAGGGTTGTACCCTTAAGATGTAATCGGACTCTACGTATTTTTACAACTAAGACGATCTGGGTTGTTTTTTTTACCAGTAATTTATACCAGTTGTGAACGTCCTTAAACATATACAACAAATTCCCGACTAAAACAAATCAAAAGGTATTTTAAACTTAGCGTATTCTAACCTTCTACAGTCGCAATCATAATTTAAAAAATAAATACACAGGCTATAGTAAGTCCGATATTTCCATTCTAATAACATTAGTTATAGGTGTTACGAGAAGTTTTTGTGGCCAACATTCCTATTATAACCAAAGCCGGTGGGACATCGCAACTCAAGTGTTTCGTTTGGAGTTTATTTCTCTTTAATGAATCAATATACAGTCCTAATGGGGTTTGCGGATGATATGATTCTGTTGGGTGAAGAAAATAAACTATGAAACTAAATACATGGTTGATGAAAACCAGTAATGAAGTAGGGCTCGAAGTAAATTAAAAAGCATATGGTCAGTAGCAGAATCAGAGATGATTTTGGTATATAAGAGGGAATAACTTTAAATATTCAGGGTCTATGATAACTAAAAAAAAAGTTAATAAACGCTGAACCGTCTGGTGGACGTCTGTGTGCGAAGGTTGAAGGGTTGCATTAAAGGTGTAAGATCACCTTTGGATTTGGGTATTAATCCGTGGGCAGAAGTTTGTCCAAATAGGCTTTACTGGTATCGAGACTTCTTGCTTGCTAGGGCTTTTATTATTATTATTATTGAACACTTTTTATCAAAAAGTGTCAACAAGTCATTGAGTGCAACTTATTTCAAGGAAGCATGAACTGGATAGTCTGTAGTTGATAATCATGAGGTCAAGGAAGCCTTTAATGTTAGAAATATGGCTTGTAAAATTCGATATTCTATATCTCATCTACAACTGGACTTAGATGTTTTCTTCATATGTTGTCGGGAATTCACCTAATTATCGATTGACCATAATAAAAATAAACATTTGTTTTTGGTCCCGAAACTCAAGGATATCGATTCAGTAATCTACATCAACAAGCGCATACAGTGGAAGACGGAGAGACAGGTTAATATTTTTATTACGAGTTTGAAATAAGTTTTATAAACCAAATTAGTCAAAAATAATTAAAAGTACATAAAAAACAGCTAACACGAAAGCTCAATGCCGATACAATCAATCGCTCTCTACTAACTCCCGCCCATGAATTATCGTCCCAAAAACAAAAACGGTATACGTTTAGATGATTTACGACTTCCACCCACTCCAATTTTGTGACGTAAATTTGACGTCACTTCTTTATCACTGAACTAGAGTCTAGGGACATACGAACAAGTATCAAAAAGCAAGTATCAAGCTCTGGCGAGATGCCAACTAGTAGCAAGTGTCTTTGCGTTTCCTATCTTTTAAAATTTAATATTTTAACCTTAATAGGAAAGAAAATTAATAATTCATGGATTGAATATGTGTTTTGCAGTACCAATTCATAAAAAAAATACATAAAAACTTCCTAGTGATTATTCACCAGAAATTCTAGAACATATATTAATATCATATCGTTATTCTTTATTGAAAAAATATCATTATTCTAGCTTGACTCTCTAAAATCTCTCTTTTTCTCATGATTTGGGTCCCGGCATCACCTTTTACTTAGTCCTTATTTACCCAATTGTATGTATTTTTTTTTTCCTTTCAGTTCAGTACCCAAGGCTCGACACTGCATTGACAGATTTTATGTCAGGTACTGACTTCACAGGTGCCGGCAACAATACCCTTGTTTACCCAGGGGTGAAATAGCCCATAAATTCAACAACTCTTAGGGACTAAGTACCAATACAGCCATCAGTACATTATTATGATGTTTATTGGCTTCCATAATCACAACAATTCGATTCGTAAACTATCTGTTGTCATGTAGATTTCGATGAGCTTGAGCGAAGTAGACAGAAAAAACGCAATGGTGATTTAATAGTTTAAAATGGACCATAAAGGAAAGAACTGGCCGCACTGACAAACAATAAAGACGATTGCTGTAAGGCAGATCCGCAAGGGACAATGAAGTAAGCTTGATACTTGCTTGAAACTTTTTGATGCTTGTCCGTATGTCCCTAGAATCTAGTGTAGAGATATGAGTGGTGTGTAGACGGCGTTGGCTGTCACCTACGTCAGAAAAGTGGAGGGGATCGAGGTCGTAAATCTTCTAACATATACCACAAAAACTGTAAAATCATCTAAAAGGCAATTCTACTACCTAGGCTTTGGTCTAACCTTCCGAGTGGGATCCTTCTTATTTATAATAAGATTTTATTTAAACCACAGAACCTAGGGAGCGACAAATCATAAGCACACTTATAGGATGATTTATTATTTTTTGAAATCCTCTATTGATTTAAAAAAATCAAAAACCAACATTACCAATTGTAAAGTGGTCATGGAGTACCATCTATTAACCACGGAGTGTCATATATTAACAAAATCTATATCTTACCTGTTGACTTTGTTGAATTCTTGGGAGTAACCTCAATAAAAAATATGCAACACTTACATTTTACACATCTGGAAGCAACTGAGGAGGTACATATCAATTTTTCTGCTTCCTACCAGTATTGCCTCATCATTTCTCAGCACTAAATTTTCTTAAGAAATGCTTAACTTGGGGCATTTCTAAGACAAACTAATTTACCAAATACCATAACGCACTGAGAAAAAAAATGGTGATTGTGTCTTTAATCTAAAATTCAAATCATGTTTTATACCAGAACTCAAAATAATGCTGAAAGAAATGATAATATATTGTTTTTTATTTCCAGGGAATAGTGAGTGACTTAGAAAAAGAGATCAAAGCAAGAATCCAAAGCAGCAACTGGTACTGCTGGTCTCTAAAGAAAATTTTTCAAAAGCAAGAAATATCCCAAAACATAAAAGTAAGAGTATAAAAGACAGTAACAGTCAGGACAGTAAAAGACTCTGACCAGTGGTGAAGTATGGTGCGAGCCATGGACCCTTACAAAGCAGCAGGATAGATTTCTGAATGTATAGAAGAGAAAAATATAAAGAATATTATGTGGCCCAACCATATAAGTTACAAATAGTTTCGAAAAAAAGAAATAATTCCTAAGCAAATAATGGAAGGGCACCCGGATGGTTGAGAAGAAGAGGCAGACCAACACTTGGATGGCTGGAAGATGTCGAGGCTGACCTTTGGGTACTAACATTGGGGTGGTCACTTGAAGAAGCACAGCAGAGGAAAGAGCTGAATGGATGAGGAATGTCACTGTCCAAGGTCGAACAGGGACCATATTGCCGACAGAGTTAGTTAGGGTTAGAGTGACCTCCATACCTATACATGTTGTTATCCAAATACTACTAAGCAAATATTTGGGTAATTAAATAATAATCTATACACTAATAAGATATTCTTTGAAGTAATAAAGAATATTATAAAAATTTTATTAATAAAAAATATAATTGTCTTAAGACTAACAAAGGTTATCAACAAAACTTATAATTCAGTCAATGTATAAAAATTCAATGAAAATACTATGACTTAAAACAGTAATCAAATATTTGTTTGCAGCAAACAAAGGCTGAATCTAGATTTGACAGGGCCACCAGGAATGTTCTGTAATATACCAAAGTTGTGAACAACTTTATTTAGAAAATACATAAAATATTGTCACGCATCTATATTTACACAAACTATGCTAAAGAAGTCAGTTATAAATTATCTCTTGTAATAGCACAAGGATATCTGGTGATTGCACATATCGAAAGAAACACATCTTGTGAAATACAGCTTAGTGCAGTGGAGCTGGCGTTGGCACACTCATTAATGGGGACTCAAGATAATCGAGTGATGGCGGGATGAGTGGTGGTTCCTGCTGACTCCCGATCTTCTCCTGCAGGCTCTCATATAATGAGTGGACTGCTTCATTATGCTGTAGAAAATTTATAAGTTAATAAACTGTTATTAAGTCAAATTATAAAAATCAATAAATATTCTTTAATACCTGAGGAAGAGGTGTAAGACTTTTCATCAACGTGTACAACCTCGCCTGCGGAAGTTTCGGATATATATACCACAGCAGCTTCAGGATGTGCCTGATAACATTCTCTCTTGTGATCCCGGTATAGAAGAATTCATCGAATATCACTGTGCAGAAATCCTCGGTGGAGAACTCATCACCCATGTGGATCAATAAGGATACCTAAACATGACACACTATTGTACTGACCTAAATGATAGACAAATAACAACCCTGAAATCTTTTTAATTTGAATCTGAAATTAGCTGACAGAAATTTGACACAAGAGATATCGAGGTTTTTAATACTCCATGAAGTGGTAAACAAAACAAATTTCTTTGGCCTAAAGTCATATACCCCACCAGGAAAGTATTAAAATATATTATCGGGATAATACTCCTCTACAAATACCAGATACGAATGTATATTTAACGTATTTTATGTAGTTCTGTACATATTTTATGAAGCTTAATATTTCTTGAATAATATTAATTTCTTAAATAGGGTTTAACTTTTTATTTTCTTCAGGGAAGTACAGACAAGATCAAACAAATTAAAATTAAAGGATTGTAAAGTATAAAAATAGATAAATAAAAATATAGAAATAATGCTATAGAATCAAATTTAATGGAAGCTTAATATTGTGTATTGGTAATCCATGTTAGGCTACTAGCCTAACATGAATAGATTTTACAGCAATATGACATAAAGAGCCATTTATTACAGTTTTGCAGTTTTATGAAAATGTGGTCTTTTTTTCAGAGCACTCTAGCAGAAAAGGAGTGACAATAGCGACATATATTTCTACTTATATTTATTTATAATTTTGCGTTTCTACTACAAAACTTTTCCCTTTTCTTTCTTACTTCGATTGGACAAATACATAATATGCAGTCAATGGAAACAAATCAGAAGGTGGAGATAAGATATGTGATGACATTGAATTTCATTTATAGGAACTTCATTCATTGTCCTATTCTTCCAGCTAGGGAGAGCATGCTGGGAATCCAACATCGTACCAACCTGTTCTAGCAAATGTCGGAAGCTCAAAGTAATCACCAAAAATATCACCTCATTGGCTTCTGTTTTAAAACTTTATATGTTTTTTAAGCCATTTTAAATGAAAAAACTTACCAAAAAATGAAGGAAAGGATCATCGAACGCTCGTTCACAATTAGCCAGAATTCCTAGTACCCTCATGAGGCCAACCCTGTCCCTTTGCTTTGCAGCGTGCAGAGTATAATACATGGCAATGATGCTCGCGACAGGACTCTCTTGAACGAAAGTGACGCATGCATCTGGAGCAGGACCTAAAAAAAGAAATCATTTACAAACATTAAAAATTTTGATTACTAACAATTATAATTATAAAAATAACTAAAAACAATTTTTATATCTGCAGCTGTAGGTTATGATAAATTTCAATATAAAATGATGTTGGATATAAATAGCTGTTGGTTATGACAAATGTTAATATAACAATGGTGTTGTATATTCAAAAAATACAATCCAGTTATTGTAATTTATTTAACAATTAAATTTAATTATGTGATTTGTCCTAAATCATCCTCAACCGACAGGTTTTGTTCCCACACTTGAATCAATCCATGTATATTACAGTCTTTAAAATATTAACTGTGATGCTCTTCTGTTCCCAAAACTTCTTCATTCTTTCAGACCTGATTGCCCTTTCTTCATCCGTGATGGTGTAATGATTCCGTGCACTTGATTTAATTTCAGTCTCATATCTCTAATCTTCATAAACTTCTCTTTTCCGCCTATAATTTGTTGCATGAACCAGTTGTTCTTGATTTTATTTTTCCAAAAGTAGTTG
Source organism: Troilus luridus (assembly GCA_964056705.1). NCBI lineage: Eukaryota > Metazoa > Arthropoda > Insecta > Hemiptera > Pentatomidae > Troilus > Troilus luridus. The sequence goes on along the minus strand of OZ057413.1, from coordinate 76,292,141 downwards.
AATAATTGATGCTTCCTTTTACATTAACTAATTTATAAATACACATTGACTTCAACAAAGGTTAAATTTATTGAAAAATCTTCATTAATAATAAAATATTTATAACATTTCTTACAATCAGGTTATTGAAACAATATGTAATAGGTTCATAAAATTGATTAAGATAAAAAAGGGATTTAGAAAAGGTTGCACTAGCTTTAGTACCTAAATGAATGTGTAGCAGTTTTACGGACTTAAGTTTAATGAGCTGTAAATTAAATCAATCTACAGATTTATAAACAATCACTTATATAAACACACTAAATGTTTTACCTGAGTGCTCAATAATTGTGATAGCTGACTCCCTTTCATCCGGGGGAAGCTTTGCATTTAGAGCTCGTACCTGATCATCGACCATCAGCGACATGAGGGCAGGTAAGAATTTACTAACTATCTGTGGATCAAGCTTAGGTTCTTTGAACTCCTGCAATCATTGTTCGGTTACAATTAATATTTGGAGATACATAAGCAAAGCATATTAAATAAGCAGAGCATTATGAGACAAAGGAAAGAGTCTTTATGTGTATAAAGATGTGTGTAATCTATACTCAATTGCATTTATATTTACCTTAATATTTCATAGGTACTAAAGTATGAATTCTGAGTTAAGTAAAAAAGGACAGATTTGGGAAAAAGGATTAAAGTTTTTTAGAACTTTGAGTATCTCATTTTAGTAATTAATTTGATAAAACGTAAAGTTACCATTGAGTTTTGAGAGTAAATTCAAAAGGCTTCAATGGCAAACAGATTTTTAATTAACTACTACCATGCTTTCAACACCTCTCCCCTTCCCCCAACAATATTGTCCCTCACGACATGGTCACGCACTAAGTCCTGTAATCTGTATCCACCAATACATATCAACAAAAAAGCAAGATAAAATTCCAACATTTTAGTAAGCTTCTAATCATGTTATATACATTGGTACATTTATATTTACAACATAAATGCAATTTTTTTCTCACCCATGGGTGAAGCCATCTATCAGTAAAATTAGAAAAACACTCACGTTTGAAATATTTTTTTTTAATCATTAAGGGTACGATTTTTATTTTTTTAATCAATCCTTACTAACCAGGATATTTACTATTATATATAATTGAGTGCAGGTTGATGTTAATGTTGCTAAAACGGAATCTATGGTTTTCTAGACAGAAATTGATTGTTTCTAGACAGAAAAAAGTAAGTCCCAAACCATTTAAATTGATATTTTGATTTATAAAATATCCAAAAATATATTGAATATAAAACATAAAAATATTGATATTTTAAAAAAAAAGGATAGAAGGCCTGAGCTAAAGTTCTTTCATCTGATTTTTTTAAATATTAGGTTTTTTAGAATGCAAAAACAAAGCCTTAAGTATCTTAAAAACTGGGAAAAAACTAGCCAGTCAGCATTTTGCCAATTCACTTATCATCAGGATATACTCCAAATTAAATTCACATCAATAAAGATTAATAAATGCACCCCATCTTACATCAACAGTCCAAGCTCAAAGTTTTTTGTTGAACATCTTGAGAACTGATGTGTCTGTTTGGACTGTTGATGTAAGATTTGCTGCATTTGATGTGTTTAATCATACAAAAATTCATTTAATTAAAGTTCAAATCATAAATAATAATTGATAATTTGTTATGTCCTTATTTATTGAAAATAATAAGTATTGAAGTAAAGGGTATTGAAAATACTGTAAACGCACTGATATGTAAACACTTTGTATATTCTTATACAATTCTTTGTTGGTTCTTTCCAATGGTGAATCCGGTAATTTAGAGGGGTTCTTACTTATTTAAGCGCGCACTCATGGCATGATTTGACAAGATGTTCTATATCTTTATCAAAGTTTTTCCAATAAACATATTGCCTGGCTAATTGTTTCATCTTGACGATTCGTATGTGAGTATGGTAAAGTTCTTTGAGGACTGCAGCTTGCAATGAAATTGATATAACAACTCTTTGATCCTTGAATACAACCCCATTTTAAAGATGGTAAATAGCTTCCCACTTGTCACCATTTAAGAGTTCTAATCTTAGTTTTGAAAGCAGCTGATCACGTGCGGTTTCGTAGTTTAGAGAGAAATTTGAGATTTAACATATTGTTTCGTTTGAAATTAAAGAGACTTCCTCTTCAATGTATTTTTCGTCTTGAGAAATGTCATCTTCAATTGAGACCCTTGAAAGGAAATCATCATTTAAATTCTCTTCTCCCTTCCAATGACGAATTTGACAATCAAAATTAGTGAGCCACAATGCATAAAGTAAAAGTATGGAGGAAGTCATGGCTGGTAATTTTGTGTTTTCATAAAGTATGTGGGATAGCAGACAGTTGTCTGCAAAGAGCCTGAACTTTTTCCCATAGATGTAATAATAGAATTTCTTTAAGGAAAATATAATTAATAATGCTTCCCTGTTTCCTGAACTAGTTGGCTGTAGTTCATCTCAGCTTTCGTTAATGAGCGCGATGCAAAAGCAATAGGTTTTTCTTCGCCGTGAATGGTGTGGGACAGCACTTCTGCTATTAGGGTATGTGAGGCATCACAAGCTACCGTTAGTGGGTAATTTGGATTAAATGGTGTTATCGCTCTGCCACTAGCAATTTCCTTTCTTCGATGCAAAAATGCTTTTTCGCAGCCTGGAGACCATTTAAACTTGTGGTGAATTTTTAGAAGTAACCTCAGAAGATAAGTTAGTGTAGAAACGTTTCCGTAATAGGTTACCATCCCTATTAAAATCTTTTAATATCGTCTAGACTAGCTGGTCTTAGTGTGTTTGTAATAGTGGCAACTTTTTTGGGGTCTTTTGATATTTTCTCTTTATCGATTACGTATCCCAGGTATCACACTTTTGCTTTGAAAAAATCGCATTTTTATTTGTTTAGAAGTAGGTCATTTTCTTGCAATCTGTTATGTCCCTATTTATTGAAAATAATAAGTATTGAAGTAAAGGGTATTGAAAATACTGTAAACGCACTGGTATGTAAAAACTTTGGATACTCTTATACAACTGTAATAAGAATTAATTGGCTGGTTACAATCATAATAGGTTGGGGAAAAAGAAATCCATTATTTTCTCGGTAGATGGCTGTAGTGATTGATATGATGTAAAGTATGGATCAAACAATTGCAAGTTTATGCTCGTTGTCAAGGTGACATTTCACAATAAAAAAATCCGTTGGCTGTTTTTTGTTAGTTCCATTCAGTTGTAAGTTACAGGGTGTTAATAATGGAAGTCAACATGGAGAAAATTCGGTACATTTTACAGTTTTTCTTTGATAAAGGTGAAAATGCAAGCCAAGCCGCTGAAATTGTGAATGGTGTTTATGGTGCCTATACTGTAACAGCTAATTACGTGCAATTTTGGTTTCGTTGATTCCGTTCAGACGTTTTTGATGTTAAGGATGCTCCTCAAACAGGCAGGCCTGTCGTCGAAAATGTCGATAAAATCACAGAAATAATCGAAGTCGACCAGCATGTTAGTTGTAGCATCGCCCAGGAGCTAGAGATCGACCATAAAACAGTTTTAAACCATTTGCGCAAAGCTGGATTCAAAAAGCTTGATGTTTGGGTGCCACACCAATCAACACCAAAAAACATGATGGATCGAATTTCCATCTGCGAAGCCTTGGCCAAACGGAATGAAAACGAACCATTTCTTAAACGGATGGTGTCTGGGGATGAGAAATGGGTCACATACGACAATATTAGTTGCTACCGTATGGCCAAATATTAAATTAAGATCTCTACTGTTACTCTCTACTAAGTACTCTTCAACAACTGGACCGTTTGAAGTTAGCGATTGACCAGAAACGGCCAGAATTGGCCAACAGAAGAGGTGTTGTGTTCCATCAGGACAACGCAAGGCCACACACGTCTGCAGTGACTCGCCAGAAACTCCGGGAGCTTGTTTGGGAAGTTTTAATGCATCCAACATATAGTCCAGACCTGGGACCAAGTGATTACCACCTTTTTCTTGTATTGCAAAGCTTCCTGAGTGATAAGAAATTGGGATCAAGAGAAGATTGTGAAAATCGATTACTACAGTTTTTCGCCAATAAGGACCCAGACTTCTACGAGAGAGGCATTATGAAGCTACCTTAAAAATGGCAACAAATTATACAACAAAACGGTGCATACTTGACCCAAATCGGACAATTCGAAACATCTTAAATAAAGTTTTGAATTTCACGCAGAAATAATGGATTCCTTTTTCCCCAACCTATTATGTTAATAGATTAAATAAATTCTCATATGTTACATGCATAATCGATACATAACGTAAATCTTACCTGTGAATTAATCATAACCCATGCACTAAGTCCAAGGGATAACATCCTCAAAAGCAGTATCAATACAGTATTTTCCTGTAATACCATTTATGATTAATGATTTATAGCATTGATAATGAATAATCTTAAAAAATATCAAATATATTTGAAATTGAATAATATATCAAATATTATTTTAAATTGCATCACTAACTTAAGATGGTTATAATGTTTACCCTAGGCATGTTCTCGATATTGATGAGATGTTGCAGGATCTTCATCGCTGATGTGGCAAGAAAATTTATCGCATAAGGATCACACAGAGTCATTGACAGGTCACCTAACACAGTCTCTTGGCCTCTTTTGATACCGTCCAAGAAACCCTGTAATAGTAGTATCACCTTTTATATTTACTATAATGGATGATGTTAGACACAAATCAAATCATCTTATATTTCCATGCTAATATGAATTCAATTTCTTTAATATAAACAAAAGATTTCCATTTCACAGCTTAGGTTCGAGCTCAGATTACTTCTGGCTCAACATGCTGGGGTGCAACCCAATTGCAGTAGCCTATATCTGTCATTAAATAACAAAATTAATGTAATTATAAATTTACGTTACCTGCAACTCTCGAGACCTTTTCACATCTACATTCTTCTCTCTAATACAGGCATCAAGGCACCAAGTAAATTTATGGCAAGGATCAACAGAAATTATATCCTGTAAATTATAAAAAACAATAAATATAAACATGCATATAGAAAGGGGTAAGAAGACAAATAATAATTATTTAAAAACACATTTTTAAATAAAAATACATTGATGAAACCTAGAACTCCTAAATTATTATCAAATTTGTATAATAGCTAAATATCCCAGGATTATTGAACAATAAAAACTTTTGGAAACCATTTATTTAGTATCTAAAACCGCTCTAAAATATGTTTTCAAAAAGGAATTTTTCCTGTAATATAGGAGTTCACAAGGCCTTTTACTGCTATATTCAGTTTTTATATTATACTAAATTTTTTTTTCAATACTCAATTTTACTAATTATTATCATTATATCTAATCATCTAGGTTATATCTTTTTTTTTTTTTAAATGGTAAAGCAAACTGATGGGTGAATTTCTTTAGGATGTATTTTCTTAATTAATTAATTATTGTGTTAGTTAAAGACATAAGTCAATCTTTTCTCTTTAACATTCTCCATTCTCTATCCTCACAAAATACTTGCTAGTTAAAAAAGCACAATAGGATTTTTTTAATGCATACACTAATTGAAATTTTTAAGAACTATAAACAAAGACACACTGATTGGCAAGTAAGGTTTACATCTATCATCGAAAACATAGAGATAAAAACTCATTGAAGTAAATGAACCCAATGAAAAATAAAGTTACAATTTACAAGTTAAAAAATAATTTTTTGTAATATTTCATCATCATCATAATCAATCTTTACCACCTAAGCAGTGTGAGGAGGAATTCTCCACAGCCTTCTCCAGCTCTGCCGGTCCTCCCCTTCTTCGTTTTCCCTCCACTTTGGCTCGGTAGGTTTCGCTAGCAATCCATCCTCAGGAGGTGTCCAAGCCAACTCAGTCTGTTTTCCTCTATTAGCTCGTTGGTTGGTTTCATTTAACATTCAGGGTCGACCTTATAGTGGTGTTCCGGACTCGGCCTCTTTTTGTTTTGCCCTCTATCTTCTTGAGAAATTTCATTTCTGCTGCTTGTATTCTGGATTGGTGTTTCTTTGTCAGCGTCCATGATTCTGAAGAGTATGTGAGGATAGGGAGAAATGTTGACTTAAATACAGACACTTTCGTTTCCTTTTCTACTTCTCTTGAGTTAAGAAATCCTCTCTTAACCGCTTCAAACATCCTGCCCGCAGCACCGATTCTCTCAGTCACTTCCAAATCGATGTATCCGTTTTCATTAGTACCTGTCCTCCACTTGTTCCAGGACTTTATCTTCAACTCTAATGACCCTCATTATTCTCCTTGGCTTCTTTCCTACCCTCATCACTTTTGTTTAGTAGGGTTTATGGTCATATTTATAGCCAGCAACTCTTCTTTTAATCTGCTAACATTGTGCTGGAGGTTTCTGTCATTCTCTGAGAAAACCACAATGTCATCCTCAAATGCCAGCAGTTAGAGGCTTATTGGGCCCAGATTGGCATATCCTAGGTGGAACTTCCTCATTTTTGTCGAAGAGCTGAATCCATGACCAAAATGAACAGTAGGGAAAATGAACTAACTACACTCCTCGTTTTCTGATATAAACTTTCGACCGCAAAAATATGACCTTTATTCATTCCTTTTCTCTTAAGGCTTGCAAGATATTCTTTCCATAGAGTCTTTTTTCCCCTGATCACTCTCTTCACCTCGTCAGACCACCACACTGTTCTCTTATACTGGGCCCCAATCCTTCTTTTACCACAAACTAATGATGCTGCATCTTTTATTATTTTCTTAAGGTAAAACCAGCATGTCTCTATATCATTAGAGTCCCACGGGTAAACTGGGTCTCTGGCCATTCTCTCAATTTCTTCTTGGAAGAGGGTAGCCAATTCGTCTTCTTCCTTTAGCCTGTGTACTTTGACACTCCTTTCCTAATCCTTCTTACATTCCTACTGACTCTTTTCTCTCCTCTCCACACGATGTCCATATTTAATAGGTAGTGGTCACTACCTATTTCAAAACCTCTTTTGACTCGAACATCAATTATATATTTAAGGGAATCTATCTTGACCAGGAAATAGTCTATTATAGACTTTTCTTTTTGACTTGGTTCTTCCCCTGTATATTTGTGTGGATTCCTACGAGGGAACTTCCTGTTAGCAACGATCACACCATTCCCTGCACACAAGTGAAGTATTCTTTCTCCATTGTCGTTTTTAAAGTCTTCTCCATGGCTTCCCCAATACATCTGGCCATAGGTGGGAATCTTTTCCTACTCCGCCATTTAGATCTCCTACGACAATTGGTTTTCCATGTCCATCGTCTACTTCCTTCTGAACACTGTCGAAGAATTCTTCTTTCTCCGTGGCAATAGCATTGTGGTTTGGTCCATAGGCTACTATAACAGTTTTTAGGATATCCCCTTCTTCCATGTCAACAGTCATCAATCGATCACTTACAAACTTCCATCGTTTGATCACTTTATTTATCAGGTTTTCCTCAAATATAAAACCTACACCTCTACTGAGTATTCTGTTTCCAGTGGAGCCTGAATACAGAAGAATGTTGTCACCAATTCTTTCTTCTCCCTTTTCTCTTCTTTTAATTTCGGTAATCACCAGGAGATTTACCTTTGCCTTTCTCTTTTTTGCCAGTAACTCTTACTCTTTCCCTCTCAATCCTCGTACGTTCCAGGTTGCCAGTCCTAATATCCTTTTTCCTCGCCATGTCAAATTCCGTAAAAGCTGTCCAGCTATATATTTTATGTTACTTTTTATTTTTAAGATTCGGATGGACAGGGTATCGGCCTGTCCTACCCTAGATCAGTAGGTGGGCTGCCCCTAAGGGTTACTGAACATACCCCCTCCTGCTATGAGGGAACTCCTAGGGAAGGTTGCCCTAGGTTGTGTCTTTATGTTAAGAGTATGTGTTTAGTTTAATGTTGTGGTGTGTATGCATGGTGTACTGAACTGTGGTAAGCCGTGGGGTCGTTATTCCCCAAGTAACTGCATGCAACAGTTACCCCTTGCGGGATTGTAATATTTTCTTTTACAAAATCGGCAGAGTTTTTTATCCCACAAAATGAACTAGTAGCAAGTTAAAACAGACTTCAATATAAAATGATATCATTACCTGTACTTCAAGATCATGTAACGCCATCAGCAGCTCTGCTCTCAGTGTACAATAATGAACATTTCGAGTTCGGATGAATAATGTCCTCAAGAACTGGAGGACCATATCGTAAAGCTTGACACTGGATCCAATCATATGGGCCAGTTTTTGGACAACCTCTCCCTGTCGCCTCACCTATTTTAGTAATCATTTCTAATTTTATTTTCAAATATTTATGTATTAACTTTTAAATTACTTCATTAAATTTATTTATTATTCTTTAAATTATTTCATACTTTGTAATGAAACTATTTTTATTCCAAACCATGAATCAATAGCAGTAATAATAAAAAATAAATAAAAAATAGCTTACTGAAACTTGATTTAACAGGCTTGATAAAGACAAAATAGTTCCATATTTATATGGAAGGAATTAACAGTTAAATTTGGAAGTAATTTAGTATGAAGGGGATAAAGTCAAGTAAATCATTATTGAACATTAAAAAATAAAAACTCAGTATACTAACATATTCCCTTAGGTTATCAGGTATTTATTTTAAAAAATAATATCACTTTTTAAGTCAACAGTAATGCAGGGTGATTATTAGGACAAGGTCATTCTTAGCAAACCAGGTTTGCCACCCCTAACCACCCCAAACCAGGTTTACTTCCTAATTAAGGAACCCATTTTATGGAGGGTGAGTGAGCCCCAGGAGGGTCAACAGTTTCAATCTATGGTTGATAAAAGAATAGATAAGTTATCTGTAGCAGCCGGTCTTAAGCCCACTACTCATAAATTTGCATCACAAAGCCCTACACCGAGTTGCCACACTTCTTTATTCTATGTATATTAATAATTAAATTACTGCACATTGATATATATTTTTAATATAAATAAATAATACCTTAGATCAACATTATATATGAAATTAATAAATCAATACCTTAGGTGATGGAGTAAAGAAGAGATTAGTCAAATTCTGATGATCAAAAAGAATATTTTCTTTTTCTTTGCAATATTGAGTTAAGAGTGGAGAGACTTCATCACCAAACAATGATTGGTTATCTTTCCATATTTGACGTTTCACTTCAGTTTCAGTATCGTTATAAAGCTCCTTTTCTCTTACCTACAATGCATTACAATAATTTTAATAATTAATAACTCCAAAAGCTATAGGTTTGTCACTATTTATTGCATAATACATAAAAAATAATTTTCATTTAAATCACCACAGAAAGAATTTTATTAAAATAAGTAGTGAAGAAATATGCTACTTACCAGCACCTTAAGGTATTTGTCATCAATATGCGGGATGTTTCTAAGGATACACATCACTATTGGTCGTAATGCTTTCAAGCGAACCAAAGGAAAGCTTTTTGACAATAACTCCTTTAAAGTCTTATCTCTCTCACGTCCTTCTTTTTGGCCTAATTCGTTGATATGAGTCACAAGATTGTCCCTCAGCTCCTGTTGGTGGGTATGAAAAATAAAATATAATTCTGATAGCTTTAGAATCAGAAGATATAATATATATGATATAATATAAATATAAAATAACAACAAATAAACAAAAATAAAAGAATAAAATAAAATTTCAAAATCAGTGTCAGTTAAAACGATATTGCTAAATATTGAACAAGACATTTTGAAACTTCACTTCATGCACTTAGAAGAAAAAATCCTCACCTCCAAAACTGAGGTATGAAAGTCAAGCCTTCTGAGTCCATGAAGATCCAGCAGAGGAAGCATCTGTCGCAGCGATGGAAGTAGAATTCCATTTTCCAACTATAAAATAATAATTCCTCAAGGATTAATTAAACATCATATGATTTTAATTCCTAAAATATAACATATCATAGAAAATCAGTTATCACTTAAATGTTACCAAACACAAAGACAGCATAAATCATAAACAAATTACAGTAACTATTCCACAGGTTGTCACTTCGAGTTGAATCACAAGTTTTTTCAATTGATTAACTTTTAATATTTTCCAAAAATACAAGTTATCATGAGCTTTAGTATGGAAAAGAGAATGTCATAATGGGAAATGTGGATACCTCGGTAATCATTTAATCTGTAAATGAATGTATCAACTGTTATATATCATCTAAACTTCGAAATGTTAGTTGAAACTTATATTTCTTGATGAAATGATTATCAAAATCTACTCATTAGCCATAATTACATTATCTTTTCCATACTAAAGCTCATGATAACTTGTATTTTTGGATAATAGTAAACATAAAACGAATATACAGTTAAAACTTGTTGTAAATCAACTTAGAGCAACAAACAGTGGAACAGATACCCAAATTACAAGCAATGCAGTCATTGCAAAACCAGTTTAGTAATGTAATCAAACTGAATAACATTTAATGACAACTCAACCATAATCATATATAATACTAGTAAAGAAATGAAATGGTATATTCCCTTTTAATTGAAAACCACTTATATTGGATTAATTAATAAGAAAATAAAAGGCAGGAATGTTCTCAAAACATAGAAGTCGAATTAGCACATGTTTTTGGTAAAATAGCAGTAATTGATATATAAAATAATGATCACAATAAAAAAACAAAGACTGAGTTTTTGTTAAATATGAAGTAGAAATTGAACCTGAAATTCTTCAATTGCTTTCAGAGGATCAGTGCAACTGGTTAGAGCTTCTCTAAGAGCATTCTGCCCAGGAACACCTATTTCCTCGAGACCTGTTCCTTGCATTTTCTTAGTGGTCAAATGTCTATCACAAGCGATTGTAAATTCATCAGCTCCATATTTTTATCACAATTTGAACACAAAATACCCCTACAACCGGCATAGGAATAAGGTGTCCTAACCGAAAACACAATATGAAAAAATAAAGTAAATAAACAAGTAGAAGTATAAGAATTAATCGATATTTTATTTGGCATAACTACATGTCAAAAATATAACCAGAACATACATGACGTCATCGCACCGAGTACGAACCAAAGTCGTTATGAACAAATCGCATACATGTTAAAACTTTTTTGAAATATTGCTGGTTATATTATATATATATATATATATATATATATATATATATATATATATATAATGTTTTGGTTCTTGAGTTTTAGTCAGTTTATTTCAACTTCTTAAGGCGACGTTTCGAGACTAGGTTAGCCTCGTATCCATGCCCTAACAGTGAAAAAATGAGCTTTTTAGTAAAAACATTAAATAGCACACTAAAATATTTTTCGACATATTACTTAGTTATGCGGGCTTATATAGCTAAATATGTTAAGAGTGCTGAGTTTTCAAATAGTGACAGGATTAGTTATAGTTAATAAAAAACTCATAAAACACACACTTTGTAATGAAGTTATAGGGGTTAGGGATCCAAAATATGTATTTTTTGTTTCTTTCGTTACTTATTAATAGATGTTCTATAATTTTAACTAAATACTTGTTATCCAATAAACAATACTTCTAATTCATTGTTCCCTATTCATTAACTTGTAGAAGGTATTCGAAATTCATTGCGCTCTATTTGATACTCATTTCTCAATACACGGTGTAGTATCTGTACTTCATCAGCGAAACCGCATTCCCGATACTGACTGAAAAATACATTACCCATTTTTTCATGGATTATGTACAAAGGTTGTTGGTCCAACTCATCTTGGAAGAGGACACCCACTTGTGGAAGTAGATAAAACGACTCCATTGATTATATGATTATTAAAGGACTAAAAGAAAACTTAAAGAACAAAAACTATGAGAAGTTTGGTACTACCACGCCAGTAATGAGGGATCGCGCACCACACTGCATACAGCCTTAACTTGTAATAAATATAGCTTCTCAAATCATAATAATTAAGTAAATAAGAGAATATAAAAACAAAAACAAAAGAGAAACTGACTTTTGTTGGCTAGTGGCTTGCGCAAATCCTATAGGTAATATTTAACTGTTTCTGAAAACCCATAAATGGTTTAATGGGTGTAAAAGGTAGGGGAGGAGAAATATGGTAATGGGGAAATATTCGGAGGTAAAATCGATCTTTACTATTGGTCACTCTTTCTTCAACACGAAACACTCGATACTTAGTACATAACATCTGATGCCTGGAAATTGATATCTGTTACGCGAGAAAAGGGTAATTGGCGCTCATTGGCACTCGTAACTCAAGAAAGTATTTAAGTAAAATATTCGATAATTGTTACTTTCTACAACATACATACTTGTCAATTGGTATTCGATAATGATAATTAGTACTCTATATACGGTAGTTAATTGAAGTCAGAACTGTATATTACATATTTACTTCCGTGGCTCTATAACCCGTGATAGGTTTTGGCCTTCTCAATACTCCTCCACCACTGGACTCTACATTGTACAGTCATTCTCCAGTCAGACCTGGTCCCAAAGGGGCTCCTAGCATCAGTAGCTAACCCATCCACCTAATGGACGTCCGGCTCTCCTAGTGCAATTCAGAAATACACTGAAGACTTTCGGGATCAAAGTTAGCACATCCTTGGACATGGCCTCCTGAGCTTAATAGCTCTACATCCACATCGATATCATATATTTCCCGATTCTTCCTACTTCTCCATAAATCTCCATCCTTTAATATTATATATAAATAGTTAAATATTCTTCATAAGAGCTCCCTTTCAAATATAAGGAGAAGCCTCTCATCGTTCCTCATCACAGTCCAAACTTACTAATGCATAGGTATGGAGTGACCTTAAAAGGGTTTCAACTCATTAGATAATTGTATACTACTCGAGCGGAGATATTATTTAGGTAAAATTAAGCGCTAATTTGACACTCGAAGCTCGATACTCGGTGTCATGCACTTGATACAATGTACAACCGCTGTGAGTGAGTATTAACATAAAAGGAGATAAAAACTGGGTCCACAATATTTCTTCCACCGATATCCCTAAACATGTCTATAACATTCTATCCTTAGGACCAAATTTTTCTGCACCCTCCTCTTCCTTCAATAAAATCATTCCTGATCTTTTGACCGACTTAGAATTTATTCACAATGACCCCCTACTCCAACGTTCACATGTTCCACAAGATCTTTCACGTGTCTCCATAGCTAACATCATCTCCAATTTCCTTCAACACACCCATTCTTCCCCTTCTAATTTCTCCCCACAGTTTTTAAGGACCTTTCCCTCACACGCTCTTTCCTCAAATCCCATGACGACTTGATTGTCACTAAAGCAGATAAAGGTAATTCTACAGTAATCATGAATCTTTCCGAATATAACCTTAAAATGATTTCTCTTCTTTCTGATACTTCTACTTATAAACCTACACCCCGAGATCCTACCTCTTCTCTCCAAAAAAAATTCAACCTCCACCTAAAAAGCCTTGTCAATTCCAAATTAATTACATACCCTATTTATAGAAACCTTATTTCTTACAAGTCCATAGCTCCCCGTTTTTATGGTCTTCCCAAAATCCACAAACCTAACAACCCCCTCCGGCCTATTACATCCAACATCAATTCACCATCTACAAAACTTAGCAAATTCTTACTTCCTTCCTTACAAGTCCTCAGCCGTAACAACCCATATGATATCCAAAACTCTTTTCATCTACGTGATCTATTAACATCCCTCACCATACCTGATCATTACGTTCTCACCTCCTTTGATGTAGAAAGCCTATTCACTAACATACCTTTAGATAAAGCTCTCCTCATTATAGATAACAACTGGCCACTCATAGAACCCCATACCTCTCTCAATCGCACCTCTTACCTCCAATCCTTAAACCTCTGTTGTGAATCAGGCTACCTTACCTTCCATGGCCAGTTCTTTAACCAAATTTCTGGACTTGCCATGGGAAATCCCCTCGCTCCTGACCTCTCCAATATTGTCTTAAACGATCTTCTGGATTCCATTCTACCCCAATTCCTTAACGATGTTATTTTCATTAAGAAATATGTGGACGATCTCCTCCTTATCCTAAATCCCACTATTATTCCTGAATTATTATCATCTTTTAACTCATACCATCCCCGCCTCCATTTCACAGTGGAACTTGAATCCAATAAATCATTACCATTCCTTGACCTCCGTATCATTAGAAATCCTGACCACACCTTATCCACAGATTGGTATACAAACCCACCTATTCTGGCAGACTCCTCAATTATTATTCCCAACATCCGCACCACCAAAAAATAAACGTCGCCAAAAATATTATCCGCCGTGGCCTATCCCTCTCTGACCCTTGCTTCCATAAAACTAACATCCACCGCATCCAAAATATACTTTTAAAAAACAATTTTCCTCTCCATATTATTAATAAACTCATCCAAGACTATAAAAAACCACCCAACCCCACTCTGTCTCCACACCCTCCCTCTAACCCAGTATACAGATCCTTGCCATATATACCCTCCCTCTCAAATAATATTCAAAAATCCCTACGTTCCTCTATCCCCAATTTACGTTTAGCATTCAAATCCCATAACAAACTTTCCAAAATCTATACCCGTGTTAAAGATCCCTTTCCCGTTATACAACGCTCACAAGTTGTCTACCGTATCCCTTGCTCCACTCCCAATTGCAACTCTTCCTACATCGGCGAAACTAAAAACTTACTTAAAGATCGTATTTCCCAACATAAATACAGTGGAATCCCGATATTTCGTATCCCGATTATTCGTATTTCCGGTTAATTCGTACAAAGTTGCCGGTCCCCAGAGAAAATCCGGATAAATCGTATAAAATCAATGCATTTCAGACCCCTCGACAATTCGTATTATTTTTATGCTCGAGGTCACTTACAGCTTCATATAATTCGTATTTCCAGCTTTAAAATCTCGTTACTCAGTACGGTTTTCGAAAGGGAGGGAGAGAACAGTGAAGCAGATATGCCAGGGAGAATGAGAATAAATCCTATCTAGGAAATCACTCAATTTGTATACACAAATATGTTTGTATTGTTTAGAGGCACAGTAGATCCTATTGTTTTTTACGGGGGAGCGAGTGAGAGAGACAAGTTTTCTAAAAAATCTCATAAGTAATCCGTACTGTTTTCTCTCATAGGAAATTGGGGGAGTAGAGAGGGGAAGTTCTATTAATTTTATTAAGCTTTTCTTACAATCACACTTTTATTTACAATTCAGTCTCGTTTATGTTACCGTTGTGACACGTAATCATACCTCCAAAATACGTTAGCCTCTCTATTGAAGAGAAACAACAAATCATAAACGCCGTGACCAGTGGCTGTAAGCTAATTGACGTATCCAAGCATTTCATCGTCCCTGGTTCCACGATCACATCAATCCTGAAGAACAAGGACAAAATCACTCCCCAGACTTGTAGAGAACTTAAAAAAGTGGTTCGTACAAGCAAGGAATTCAAATGTACCAGTTGGAGGTAATATTTGAAGGGAAAAAGCTCGAGTTTTCACAGAAAAATGGGAATTGAAGACTTTCGTGCAAGCGATGGATGGTTCAATAGATTAAAAAAATTTCATTATTACGTTTTTTTATTTTGTACTCCCGATAATTCGTACCAAATCATCAGTCCCTTGACCATACGAATTATCGGGATTCTACTGTATTCCATTTCATCCAATAACCCAACCGCATCCAAACTCTCTGATCATACCCTATCTTTAAACCACATTTTCAACTTCGATAATACGTCTATCCTATCTTCCTTTCCCAACTATGAAAAACGCATTCTCTCGGAAACCATCCACATCAATTTAGATTCCTCCACCGTCAACCTTAAGTCCGATTCACATCATCTATCCTCAATTTATTCCCAAATTTTTAATTTACTAAAAACTCCTTAATTTTCAAATCATATTTTATTTCTCTCCGTTTACGGTCCTTTTCTGTCTATTTTTTCTTTTCTAGTATTTTATTTCTTTACTCCCCTTTTTTTCTTTAACTTTATTTTTTTATTTATTTTTCACATTTTTTACGCGTCCCCATATTCCCCATATTGCCCTTTCCCTACTTTTTTATTTTTTTGAATTTTTTTTTTCGCTACTTTGACCTTTGACCGACAGAGATCGCGGCCAGCGCTTCCGTCGGTTAACGGTCTTATCCGCGTCAGTTACTCTCTGTCCGAGCAGCCACTCCTATCGGGTTCGTACAGTCTCATATTATTTATATCTCCTCTTCATCTTTCTCCATCTCCTTCCTTCACACCTATTTCTCCCATCATCACTTTAGCATCCATCATAGTTTTAATTAAAGAGTTCATGTTCACAGAACATCATTATTTTTTATAATATATCTCTATTCACTTACTGATATCTTATATCTCTCATGTATTGTTCCTTGTATTCTTTCATCTTTATTTATATAACTTCATACCTAATGTATACCTCTATATAATATCTGTATACCTGGATACAACATCTGTTATATAATGTATAGTGTATACCTTTATATAACATTTATACCTTTACATAACATCTGATACTTATATTTTTAAAATTTTATTTATATTTCACCTCTCGGCCTGTCATACATTAGATTCCTTTTCTTTACGTTCTATAATATATTCTTCTCGATGTATTCTTAGGTATCATATTTTTAATTCATGTTCTCTCATTTCACTTATGATACTCCCCATGAGTCTATTTTCATACTATTGTTTTCTTTGCAATACATTTCTATCTTTATTATACTAAATTGTCCATACTCATTATATTCATATCTTTTTCATTTTATTTTTTTCTGTTTAACTTCATTGCTCTCTTTGTATTTTGTTTTGCATTATCACCTTTCTATACATCTACCATGTAATCATCTTTATTCATATATCCTTTCATTATATATCATTCATTTTTTTATATCTCTGCATTTTGTTAATTTTTCTGTACCTCTATTTTATGTATTTTTACAGTCTATTCTGTTTTTTGTCTGTTTTCTCATAGCCCTGAAGATGACCTACATAGTAGGTCGAAACGTCGGCACTTAAAATAAAATAGTTTCACCTATTTTTGCGTGTTTTCTTGACTGCACCCCCAACTATCAACATCCTATTATTAACATAAAAATTCGATACTCGATTTGAAATATTCCATACCTGGTGAATGGTACTGGATAGGTATACTCGGTATCCAAGTATTGTGGTAAAATATCTGATACTCCACAATTAAACACTCAATATTAGAGAGTCTATTCACATGCTGGATATTTGGTACAAAGTATTCCATACTTAAACAATTAATTTTCCAAACTAAATCCTTTCTTCCCAATACATAGTACTTGGAACTTTTATTTAGTAATCAATACAGTTGATAATTTATGATACTGGGAGCTCGGTATTAGGTACTAATCGCTCGACATCTAATATTTGTTATCCAATATGTAAGGTATTAAAAATAATTATTAAACAGAATATATATATATATATATATATATATATATATATATATATAATTTTCTATATAAATAATTAGATAAAGACGAAAATTTGTATTTGGATGATTGGAAACTGTATAGTTATTTTTATAAAAATGCAAATATTCATCTATTCTATTATAAGTTTATTTGTCATATTAATTTATATTATAAAAAGTATTATTAAATTCAGTATTTATTTATTGGCGCCCGAAATTAATATTTAACTTATAATTAATTGAAGTAGAGTATTTTAGAGTTAGGTTTTTCATGACAAATAATGAATAATGGTCAGGAAACTGAAGGTAACCTAACAAATACATGATACTTGGTAGTCAGTACTGGACATCTAAAACCAAGGACATTGTCCCATCAGGTGCTCACTACCGGACATCTATTATCAAATACCGTGTATAATAATATATAAGTTCATAGAACTTATTAGCATCTTAGAAGGAAATCATCTCTTCAAAATTATGGAAACCTTTTAATCCCTTCCAAGATGCAGTATGGGCTGTTTGGATAACCAAGTATCTTGCAAATTTTACCATCATATCGATTTTTCACTTGGCTGGTATATATTACCATGTCACTAACTTCTATATGTCAATCCATCTACTCCTAGTCAATTTCGGAGGCACATTTCTGCTAAAGGAATCAAGCAGCTTTGGGGAAAGCTTATTTATCTTTCTTTGTATAAATGGTCACCAAGATATTCCCTGCAACTTGCTTCCCTTTACTCTAATCCTGATTTCTAACATCATTCTGGTAATTTCATTATTTGGACCTAATTCATCACTTCCAGAAACATCTGGAAGGTAAAGTTGAACTCATTAAATAGGTGTTAACTGATACAATAAAGAGATAAGCATTTTTCGGAAACCAGGAGATAAGGTAGTTATGGTAAAAAAAATATTTCAATTTTATATTTTGAATTTAAAATATACATAATACTGAATTCGACTCAGGTTTACTTTTTTTATTGTGAAATCACTCAAAGGAGTTAAATCAAAATCTGAAAGGAACCATTCACGTTCTCCTCAATTCCTATCAACAGTTAGAACTTAAAGATTTATAATGACCTTAACATGTAATGTCATAAAACAAAAAAATATATAATTAATAACATGTATTATCAAAGGTTTTCTGTATTCATACTCAATTACTTGAGAATAAACCTCCCAATGGTGCCCTTTTCAGCCAGAATAGAGTAGATCATTTGTTTTAAACAATCTTCATTTTTTTAAAAATATGAATGCTAAGAAGCAAGGAGGAAAATCCCATATAAATTATTACATATAGCAACACTTTAAACGTATATTAGGTAAAAAGTAGATTTTTTAGGAATTACTTCTAATAAATCTAATTTTTATATTAAAGATATTATAGAGAGCTAAAAGTTTTTTATCACAATTTAATTAACAGAAAAATGACATTGATTAAATATTGACTAACTAAACAACCATAGCCTTTTTTCCAATATTTATAGGATGTGTCAAATCTCCTGAAAACAGTCTGGGATATCATAATCAACTAAATCTTTGAATTAATTGTACTCAACTCAACAAATATTAGTAAACAGAATTTTTTACCAATGTCTGATTTTTCATCAAATTAACAGAGAAAACATTCCTCCCGGACAATGGTCGAAAACTAAACAAACAAATAAATTTCTTCAACAAAGAAGTAGATATTAGACTTGTTACCATGGAAAGAAGACAAAAATTCAAACAATGAAGACCAATTAGTCTGCCATCCTTTCTGATGAACGCCTTAGAAAAGATTTAAAACAGACATGTTAGAGAAGGTGCCAGAAAACTATTTGAATGTCAATATAAATAGTCTTTAATATTATTATATAAACTCTTAAGATTCATAAATTAAAGTTGATGATTCACTAAATTATGCTCTTATTCTTATTGGAGAACTTCAACAAAAATATTAAGATTTGGCGTGCCTGCAAAAAATCGCAAGTTCTTTAAAAGCAAATAGTGTAACTTTAACTGAATGTATATATGCCACAATAGTTATTTAAAGTTAGACAATAAAAACAGAATTAGACTTAATATAGATGTCACCAATATGGTAATATTTAAAACTTAATAATTAATCTTCTTTTTAAATTTAAAATATATTTTCTTAATTCTTGATGATTTTCAGTGATCAGGAAATAAAAAAAAAATTGCTATTACTATTATTGACACATCCCAATCAGTTTTACAAGAGATTCATTACATCAAAACTAAACCATGACATAATAAAAAAAAGAGGGTTGTAAACAGTAGAATATAATTTAAAAGCAAAATCTGAGTGAATGTTTATTTATCATCATATACCATTTTTAAGTTTCCATTTGACAGATCTTTAACAGGTAAAAAAGAATATACATATGCTTTGAAAAGAAATACATGATAGAAATACTTCCTCAAGGGGTCAAGGAAATAATTAATAAAATTTAAACTGATTAGTTTAAAACTTAATTTATTTATTTATTTTTTGTTTCTGTTATAAACCATTTAAATAGTACAAAAAATTTAACAACTAACAATTTCTTGTCAAGTTTACAAATAATGCTTTCATAAAGACAGCGGGTATTTATTTACACTCTATTGAAAAAAAAAAATGGTTTTGAAATTAATTTTTCACATAACTATTTCCAGCTTGCACTCATGTCTCCAAAATTTTCAATTAATTGTTTAAAGTTGATAGATACATGAATTACTAACATCTCTCCACCCATCAGTCTATCGCTGTTACCGTTTTTCGTTTGAAAAACTGTTCATTTTCAGCTACCGAAAAAAAGCTCTATCATGTGCGAATTAGTATTTATTTATTAAAAGAAAAAAAATGATATGTAATATACCTTAAAATTAGAAACTGCCAGAGGTTATACAACTTTTGAGAGACAAACGAAAAAAAAAAAAATAGAAGAAATAAATATTTAACAGTAGGGAGTCAGATATTTTAGCAATTTGTTTTTTTAATTCCATATTTATTGCTATTTTGATGAGGCACAGATGGAAAAGGATGGACATAAATAAAATACAATTCAACAGACATGAGATGATCCACTAGATATGGATCAACAAAAAAAGGTAGCTGTTGATGATGAAAGAAGTGAGGTGCCCTTAGAGAGCATCAACCAAAGGGCTACCTAGGAAGCGAGCACATGTCGCACGCTGAAAGATGGGGCAAATTGAGGAAAGTACAGTGAGGGCAGGTCCATTCCTGCTGGGGCTGGTTGCCGTGGTGAGCGGCGATCAGGGCATTCACTGTAGCCCATTGGTCTGAGTGACCCCATTCAGCAGCAGCGTTCTGATCACGTTCTCTGATTGCTTTTATCAGAGGCTTCAGATGATCCTAAAACAGATAAAGCATTTTGTTATTAATCATTATCATATTCAAGAAATTTTGTGAACTACATAAGTAAAATTGAATGATAAATAAAGGAGACAATCAATGTACTTTAATACTAAACTACTTAATAATTTCACTACTTTTAAATACAAATCTTGATAAATATACACCAAATATATCACATATACATAGGAAAAAAATTTTTCTTTACTAGTTTATAAAATCATATTGCATCCTTTTTTAGTTTCCAAGTCAAAACCATTGTTTTTGCTATATTTGATATTTTTTATATATTCTAGTTATAATATTGGGATGCATAATAATACAGTAATAGGGCAATAAGTACCATTAAGTTGCAATTTCTACTACACTTAAGGGCAATAAGTATTACAGATCAATTACAAAGTGCTCAAGGGAACTCTGCAGGAGATCTATCTCAAAGTGGGACTACGGGAGAGTCCAGCATCTCCTTCCAGCAACGTCACGGGATTTTAGTTATAGTCTCTATCTGTGCAGACATGCACTCAGCTGTTGAGGTTAGTTACAATTTGATTGGTGTCCATTTACTTGAACTTTTTTCCTTATTTATGATTGTTGCAAGCGTAGTGTCCCTATAAATAAATAAACATAAACTATTGGGTTGTCACACATGAAATGTCCGATTTTTTAAATCTTAATCTTTACAGAGGATTAAAGTGTTTCCTGTTGATTCCTAGCAAAATATTTACTATCTATACTAAGCACTTGTTAATCCTCTATTTGGAAACTGTGTTTGTTTTTTCCCAAGTAGGCATACAGATTTTAGTATAATTTTAACTGTGGCCATGGAAACACACGATTTCCGAACAATTTTTTTTTGTGAGTACTAACTCGGTCATTCCGCTGCCCAGGCAGCAAGAAATATTAATTATGCGTTTGGTGAAGGAAGTGCGAATGAAGGAACCATCTGTCGTTGGTTAACAAAATTTTCCTCAGGAGATACGACATTAGAAAATCTGGACGGCCTCAAACATCAATAGAGGACGAAGATCTTAAGAATGCTGTGGAAGAAGACCCTCATAAAACAGTCAGAGAATATGCGTCAGAGCTAGGCACACGTCGTACGACAGTTTCCAGGCATTTAAAATTGATCGGTAAGACAAAAATATCTCGATTCCTGGGTCCCACACGAGCTCAACAAATGTCAGCAGTTGAAATGTCTAGAGACATCTGTTTCTTTGCTTGCTCGTCAAAGAAACGAATCATTTCTCGGCAGCTTAATAACTTGTGACAAAAAGTGGATCATGTATGACAATCGACGCCGATCTGGTCAATGGTTAGATGCTGATCAGCCTCCTGGGCACATGCCAAAACAGAATCTCCATCCGAAAAAGTTAATGGTTGCTGTATGGTGGTCTATGGATGGGGTCATTCATTTTTCTTTTCTACCAAGGGGAAAAACAATTGATTCAACATCATACGGCCAAGAAATTGACCAACTGCATCAAAAATTTATAAAGCAACAGCCGGTACTGGTAAACATGAAAGGACCTATTCTCCTTCATGATAATGCCCGACCTCATGTTTCAATACATACAGTGAATAAATTAAAGGAGTTGGGCTATGAAGTCTTACCACACCCCCCCCCCCCCCCCCCCATCCACATTCCCCTGATCTATTCCCTAGAGACTACCACTTTTTTCGGAGTTTGGACAACTTTTTGCGAGGAAAATTGTTTACTAATGATTTAGACATTAGAAATACATTTTCTGAATTCCTTTCATCACGTGACTCAACGTTTTTCAAATCTGAGATAGAAAACTTGGTAAGCCGCTGGCAGAAGTGTATCGAAAATGATGGTGTAAATACTTTGAATAAAAAATATGTTAGATTTGATCTCAAATTTTTATTTTCTTCCTGGTTCTAAAAACGGTCATTTCATGTGTGACAACCCAATAGTTTATAGTTTCAACCTATAAAAAAAAATTTTTTTTTCCAAAATGCCAATATTAAACTTAAACTGTTTTCTCTATTGTACTGTTCGGACAAGTATTGAACCATTATCAACACAATAAATTCAGATAACAGCCCTTGGCCCGCTTCATTGCCTATGCCATATCATTCCAGTTGGTTAAACTCCTGATGGATATTCCGTTACTTAAATCCTATTTTAATTAAATTAATTTATTTAAATTTAAGTTAAGTCCACCCAACTTACAAGTTGGAATGGTGGAGCTTTATTGTTGTTCTCATGCCATACATTCTCAGGACCTGCCTTAACTCACCTCTTTTATTCTCATTAATTGGATTACTTTACTTAGAAAATTGAAATACCTATGCATCTATTATGTTATTATAAATACTTTTTATTAATTTATAGAAATTTACAACTTTATACTTAACATATAACAAATATATATTATAAAAAGTGAAATAACAATACAATAAAAAGTCAAAGAAGAACTGCTCCCAAATAACACTCCAACAATAGATTTAAATTAGAAAGTTCTGAGGCCATGTTCTTTTGATATGTCTCAGAAAATTTTAGGGAATTGAAGGAAACGTGAGGTTGGAATTGAGTTTATCATGAAAGGATAAATAATGCGTTGGGAAAAATTGGCAACAAATAGAATGTCAGGGTCATTGAGGATGATTTTACAAAGAATTTTGTATTGCCTACTATTGAATTAAGGATGGAAAATTAGCAGAATTCAACGGTTTAACATAGACTAAAAGTTTAACTCTGCAGGTCCAAATAGGCCTTTTAATAATATAGTAAATGAGTCTTTTAAAAAGAATTATAAGCTTCTAGTAAGTATTGAAGTACCCTGTAACATTGACAAGTTTCTTGTTCTTTTACTTTAGTAAGCAGAGGAGTCCAAGTAAATATTTGTCAAGATGGAGTCTTAAGTATCGGATCTGTTTTACAGGGAAAAGAAGTATTAAAGGATTCTGTATATTAATATTAATTATTGTATATTAATTATTAAAGGATACTGTAAGACAGGAAGTAATAGGCTATTCATGACGAGTAATAAAGGTGATGGAGCATCTCTTGCTTAAACCAAATGTTACTAATATAAAATTATTATGCATAGCATCTATTGTTTACCTTCATTGGAAGCATCTCCATTGTAGCTATATAAAGAAGCACGTGGAAATCACTAACAGCCAACAAAAACTGGTCAGAATTGAACTGGCGCATATAAGATGAGAATGCACTGAAGTCTTGTATATGTTTGTCTAACAGTCTAAAACATAAATAAAATCAATTAAATAATTTATTTTAAAAAATCATGTCGTGCATACATGTATAAATTTGTTTATGAAAAATATGATTTACGTTGAAATGCCCATAATTTTATAGTTTAATAGCTTTGTTTGATAGTTCACTTTATCGATTTATTTTTAAGAAATTTACACACCTAAACATGTTAAATTATTTCATTTCAATAAAAAATTAATTCTAGGCAGATGGAGATGTGTGGTAATTAGGAGTGCAGAACAGATAAGATCAAGCACAGAATCATCGATGTATAGAAATGACTCATCGAGGCACAGGTCTCACATTGATGTATAACACTAGTTACTTGATTTTTTTTTTTTTGTGTGTGCAAACTATGAATCTCTGTCATTACACAAATAATAAAAATAAATACCTGTTTTCGACCGGGAACGGGGTCTTGGTTGGATCAGACCTGAAGGTGTAGAGCGGAGAGAGAGGTGTAGACACTGGAACATCGACTAGCAGGTACTCCACAGGTAGTGGCCTCGCTAGCTTGCTTACCTCATTCCCATAATTGTCTTTTTCCTATAATCATAATTAGTAATTTTAGTTTTCATTTAAGTATCTGTAAAATAGATTAGGAATAAAAATAAATAAGTAAAATATATGATGAAGACTACACATATTTAGAATCAGTGGCTCAATGAGTAAAATTTTTTAATTAAAAATTGTTGTGACAAAAAAAACACAACAAAAAACCAAGAATGGATTAAGAAATTATCAAAATGGACGTATGTATGAACTGAAATATTTAAGTCAACAAAATTTTCGTGATTACTTTAGTTTCTTTACAGAATAAAAGGAAGTAAACAGTTGGTTGTGGTTATGTTCATTTTTTCATTTAATGTCACTATGCTGTATGGCTAATGAATCGTACAAAGATACAGTAGGAACCCTCAATTTTTCAATATCTGGGTTTAATGTATTTTTAAAGAGTACCTGACATCGTACAGGCTCAGAACCCCCATTTTTCGTCCCTTCCGAAGGACGGCATAACAAAGGTTTTTTTACCCCCTTTACACCGCGATCATGGGCTTAGTAGATTGTTATGCTAACCACTACACCACAGGTCCTGATGGTTTTCCGCACAATTTCTATCCCTGAAGAGCCGTTTGAAGTAATGAACAATTTCCGGTTTATAAACTATATTTAAAATTTAATATTATAATTGCATTTTTATTAAAACAATCCATTTTTCGAGAATATATAGTTTTGGGTAAAAATTTAAGAAAACCTTCAAGTATCATTTCCTCCATTTTGAATTATGCGAAACAGTGGGGCGTGTATGTCGCGTCGGAACTAGTCAAAATGAATTCTCTACGGTTGGTTAAAATGGATATATCAGTTGAAAACCGAATCGCGAAAATTTTCGCTGTTACAATACTTCTTTGAATACAAGAAAGAAAAACTGGTAAATTTATATTATTACTAAATAAAAATATGTACAGTCGACTCTCAATAATTTGAATCTTTCGATAATTTGAAATTTTGTCCCGGTTCCTTGAAAGATACTCGATAAATTGAAAAAAATCGGTCTAAATTGGTCCCCTCAGTAATTTAAAGTTGAAGGAATATTATCTTGCCCGTCAACATGCAATAATTTGAAGCGTTTATCATGCACAGACCTGTCCTTTATTTACGTACATGCACAGACCCTCCGATTGTTTACATAAATGAGTGAGTTTGAGAAAAAATTACGGACTTCTTTTCAAAATGAACATTTGTGAATAATTCTACAAATGTCTAAAATAATAAATCACGAATTTTGATCAAACTCTTGTTTACTTGATTTTATTCCTACCTCCCTCTTTGTTATTTAAACTCCTGTTATTTTGACCTCTTGGTAATTTGAATTTTTTCTCTGGCCCCTTGAGTTTCAAATTATCGAGAGTCGACTGTATAACTGAACCATGTATAAATAACGGAATAAAATAATGGTGTGAGTGACGTAGTAGTAAGGATTAAAAAAAATAGTTTTAATATATTTGTTCGTTCTTTTCTCTATCAAACCACAAAGAAGTCAACTAAAGAAAAGAATTTAAATGTATTCATAATCCATCGGCAATGCAGAAAATAAAGAGTATTTATAAAACAATCCAACATATTAACTGAATGTAATTTGGATATTTTGATTATACTGTAGTGTTACTATTGATTTCTATCGGGACCTAAATTCATAATATTATGCAATGTAATGCAATCCTTCCTTTAACTTCAAAATATTCTATGATAGCATAGGGTCCATTCTAAACGATTCTCTATTGTGTAACCTCCTTATTCTCCAGTGGACTAATTACTTTTCCGACACCAAAACGTTATAGTTATATTAATAAAATGAATAAAAACTTGGTGATAAGTTAACAACAAATTTTTTGCTCTATTGTTAGTTTAACGTTCTCATGTAATGTTTTTAAGCATATATGCTTTAGGAAACACAATAATGTAATTTAACACAATCGTTTAATGTAACAATACTTTAATTTTTTTTGGCTAGGGTGTCAAAAACCTAAGTAGTTTTTGAGATCTTCATTGTTGGAGGGAGTGAAAAAACAAATCAATTCATGGAGTTCTTAAAATTTCTTCCCAATTTTATAAAAATTGAGATTTCATTAATTGTATAAGTCTATGAGATCCGACATAGTTGTCCATGTTATCAGATTCTGATAATTCTAATATTAGTCAATAAAAAAAACACATGAGCCAAGTTGTCACACTATAAAGATATGATTTTTTCTAGAAATCTATTACAAAAAAATAGATTGATTCCCTAGGACGAACCAAAACAATTACTTATGTTTACCAATGTTATTAAACATTAATGTAGATCCATTTAATTACATAATATGATTTATCAACCTCTCCATATTCCTGAATCCTCACTTTAAAATACCATTTTAAGAATCAGTATAATTTAACGCGGTCCATCCAATATCAATGTCAATGATTTATTATTATTTATTTTTTACGGATGATTATTAATATGCAAAACATTATTAAACTGCTCCCACAAAAATGCTTACCCTTATATTTACTTTGAAAGCTGAGTGACAGTAAAGTTTTATTTTCGTCATAATTTTTCCTGTTTGTCTCTTTTTTATTAATAAAGCATAGTTTTGTTTAAAAATGTCGAGAGAGGACAAACTTGTATTTTGCAACTGCATACGCTATTGAACGAATCACCTTGAATATTAAGCATCATAATCAATAAGAAACTCGAATTAAAATTTTGTAAAATACTAACTTTTATAAAACTTTCAATGATTAAAAATATGTCATTAATTTCCTGAATTTATCATAATTTTGTTTTACTGCGGAGTTACATCGTGTTGTGAAATGCACTTTTCTATACAGAAAAAAACGGTCTGTTTTCAATAGATTTTTTTTAACGTTTTAACGATACAGTGTAATGCTGAGTCTGAGTCTGTTGATATCTCACAGAAAGGCAAATTGATATGGTTGCTATGATCAGTTCTGTTTGTTACTAAAACATACTCGCACGCACACACACATATATAAATTCAAAACTTTTTCCTTTTTTTTTTCTTCTAAAAACCTTTGGTCCAAACTAAAATCATTGTCCTTTTCCAACAGCTCTATACTATGGTTCCAATCCTTCCTCTCCGACAGGTCCCAAGCGGTTTCTATGCCCAACCAACCCCTTTCCTCTTTCCTCATCCTCAGATGTGGCACAGGGCTCAAGCATCTCTCCTCTCATTTTCAACTGTTTCATCAACGATCTTCCTAAATCTGTTCACCACTGTTCCTACCATCTATATGCTGACGAATTCCAAATCTATTTATCCTTTCCTCCTCCTGAGCTATCATTTGCGTTTACCAGTATTCAGCAAGACCTAGATAGAATCAGTGCCTAGGCAAAGCTGAACAAACTGGAATTGAACGCAATGAAAACCCAGGGAATTGTTCTAGGTTCCAACTCCCACATTACACCTATCCCCACCCTACCAACATTAATTCTAAACGATCACCCCATCAGTTTCAACTCCTCCGTTAAAAACCTAGGCATTACCATGGACCAAAACCTTTCCTGGAAACCACATGTCGCCCAAATATCCCGACGATCAATTAGTTCCCTGAAATTATTCCATCGATCCCGGCATCTCCTAACAGAATCTACCCGGAAGCTTCTCGTATCATCCCTCATCTTCCCCTACTTTGACTACTGTTGTGTGGTATACGGGGGCCTTTCGAAAATGCTGGAGGGTCGTTTAAAAAGAATAATGAACTGCGCTTTAAGATTTGTCCTAGGTACTCCGAGGCGTTCCTGGGTGTCACATCATTATGATGAGTTAAAGTGGCTCTTCTCTCCCATTCGTAGACAATATTTCCTTAGTGTTTTTCTATACCAATCCATTAACTCGCAAACCCTTCATATATCTATAGCCAATTCAAATCCTCTGTCCAGCACCACAAAACAAGATCCCGCCTTTCTGATCTCTACATTCCTTCCCACAGAACTAAGGCATTCGAGCGTTCTTTCCTCGCCCGCTCCACCACTGTGTGGAACTCAATCCCTTCATCCGCCGTTCTTCTTCACTGGCTTCATTTAAATCCCTGCTTTTCCATCGTCTCTTGGCATCCCAAAAAGACGCTCTCCAGGCGTCAACCTTCCGCTTGAATAAATTAGTATCGAATACTCGATCTCGTTACCTACGTGTTTTGTTTATTTTTCCAACAACAAAGAAGATACAGACTTTGTAAATACTTTATCGCATGCTATGCCATTCATTTGTTTTATTTAGCAATTCCGTTATTAGCTATTATATTAATCTTATTTATTATTATTTTGTTAATATCTAACCTTTATTTTATTTTCGACAATCAGTTAAAATCCTGTAAAGTCCCGTACTTTTTATTCATTTATTTATTTTTTTCCTATTTATATTTTTATTATGTTTTGTCACTCATGATTAGTATCATTATGTAGCCTTCTGGCCAGATGAATATTAGGTTTATTTTATTTTTTCTTTATTGTTATTCTAAAGGGACTTGGTCCCTGGACTAAAGTTTGTTTTCTATTCTATTCTAGTCCACTGAATAAGTCGTTAAACCGATTAATTACAAAAACTAATTGAATTTCATATGTAATTGGTTTTCAAAGTTGACCTCTACATCTTTTATTAGTACCTGAATCAAAACAAGTAAAATAAAATGACTGAGCAGTCTGTTTGTTTTTTGTTTAAATGTCGACTTGCCCCTTATTTTCCCAAAACCAAATATGAATAAAATAACTCAGTAAACATGTAATCAACAAATCATACCAGTATTAGGTAATGAATCATAACTGGCATGATCTATTTAAATATTCAACTTGTTTAAAAATAATTTAGAAAGCAGAAAATACAAAACATATAATTCGTTTATAGAAAACAAAATGTACAACTAACAGGCCAAGAGCCAATGCAAAAAATGTCCATTTTCTAAAAAAAAAAAACTGTTCTTATTTTTAGGGCACTAATAAAAAAAACAAAATGATTAAATGATTTAGTTGTACAGCACGGCCAAAAAAAGAATATTTTGTCAAAAGCATACGTGAGTCTGGAGCATGGAAAAAATTATACTCAAACTAAGAGAACAATAACATAGGCAAAACTATATAGAGCATCAAATTAGAGTAACGCTGATTTTTTAAGGCATGATGTATGAATCGCTCTTCCTAAAAATCCAAGTTTTCGAACTCACTTATTTTTACCCCATCTTGAAAAAAAATTGAGAAAATATACCTTTTCAGTTTTTTATAATATGTGTATGCAAAATCATAATAGCTATTAAGATGCGGGATGGTAAAAAAAAAAAAAGGCCAAACAATTTTTAAAAATTTTGTCACTGATTTTTCAAGACTCAAATATAATTAAAAACCTTTAGACAAAATTCAAATTTTCCATCATATGCGAGAATGGGGAAATCTGCGCGTGAACCAAACAATAGATAGAAACCTTATGTAAATATCCGGCTACCACCACCTCTAATATACCTAGACATCTACGCGATCACATAAAAGATGATCGATGGGATATTGTGTAGTTCACAGAGAGCAATTCAAATATATCTGCGTCTGTACTTTTATGTGCGCTTGAAATAAATATTATTTAATGTTGTTTTTTTTTCATTACCTCCTATCTCAGTAGCTATCCCAGATTCACAAAAACACTACATACAAAACACAGAAAATTTAATGTTCTTTAAAATTGGTTATTACAAATTATTAGTTTAAAATCACTGGTAGAGAGTTATTTAATGGGAACAAGCTAAATATTTAAATTGTTTTATAAAATATAAAAAGTGCATCATCCTACTCCACTAACATGTAGGCATATACAGACATTCATAGTAGGCTACCTGATAGAAAAGTAGCTAATTTTAAGGGGCGTTGCTAAACAAATTTAAAGAACTCTGTCCTTTTAAATTATTTATAACAGTTAAGGAATTATAGGGGAACACATAAAAAACGTTTCAAACTGTCAAGTTGTTTTAGTCGCCATTTTTTCCAGTTAGGCAGATCCGACTGGCACGCTTATTTAAATGTTTTGTCAATAATTTAAGGATTAGAAAAAAATGTTATTAAAATGTTCGTTATCTCATCACCATTTTTTAAAAATCTATTGGATTATAAGTTTTAAAATGTACCATCAACTGAACACAAATAACAGCACCTGTTGGAACGAGTTACGGTGACCGACTTTAGGTCACGTGACTCACCTCAGCCAATCCCGAGAGGCTATTCCCGTCCGTTATAAGAATATTCATTTGACTAGTTTAAAAAATCTAAACGACGTTGGTCTATAGTTAATAGTCAGTTTTCTCCTATCAATAACCTTGAAATGAAGCGATTAATCAAATATTGCCCTATTAAATACTCAATAAAATATAAAACGAGTAATTAATTATTATTATGCCAAAGAACAATAAATATATAAAAGATCTGAAGGTCAGATCTAATGACAAAGGATGTAAACTACAGTAACGAAGGGCGGGGAGATTAAGAAGTTATTGAAATTATAATATAATTAAAAATACATCAATATAATTAATTTAAATATACCGCGATAAAAACAAAATACATAAAACATTTACAAATAAATTAAAAATAAAAATTATTAAAAAAATATATAAATGTGTCGGCAAAATTCATAAATTAGGACTGAACACCATGTTAAATTATTTTTTGTTTATTTTTCTGTTTACACTACTCGTAGATGGTATGAAGCAATGGGGGCACTTATCAACAAAACATATATAACGGATAACGAAGTCAGAATTATAAAACTGGAAAGGGCGAAGGTTAATTTTTACTAAACCTATGATAATCTAAAACCAAAAAAGATATAAACACAAATATAATAAATAAAGAGAAGAAGACATTAACAGGACCAGCGCTAGCGTCGCCCCGTATGAGAAGACACAACAGATAGCCGCCATGCTGGTTCCTTAGCTCCCTACCATGATGTGGCACCTCACCAATTAGTAGGCAAAATCTTTTACGAATTATCAACGCGAGCAATCTCTAAACGTTTTGAATTTGCCGTTTCGCTTTGTAGCTCAGGCGGCCGTTAAAATCCCATTCTTCAATCAAATGTGAACGCTGGTTTATAAACTATCAATAGGACGATTTTCAACCAACCCACCGTCTCAACTGATCTGCCCATCTAACAGAAAGTCAACAGAAATAACGGATTTACTGCTACAGTAAGTAAAAAGTTTTTTTCTTGTAAGAATCTGTTAAACTTGACCCCTACTTTATAAATGAAATAATTGAAGTAAGACATACATATATACACATATATAAATAAGATGTGGAATTGGCATTTCAATTGTTCCACAGATGTCAACAATCTTACTTATTGCTAGTAATTGAGAGTTTATAATTGAATTGTGTATTTTTAAAAATATCCTGTTGTCTGTTTCCTTTAAGTAGTAAACAATTAACTAATAATTAAGGTTTTTAGTTCAACATAACCTTGCTTAAATGTCAGCTTACTGTATTCAGACTTAGTTAAGAATCATGTAAAATTTCAAATTTGTTTTCTGTATATTCATAAAGATTTTGTCTATTTTTAATGCAGATGATGGATGCAGTAACTATTAAAGAATTGGAAGAGATGACTGTTTGTGGCTATTGCAAGCAGAAATTCAATGATACTGATCAAATACCAAAGCTATTAACATGCAAACATTATTTTTGTTTAAGCTGCATACATCCAATGATGAAGGTATTATAGGTTAAAATTATGCTTTATAATAAGAAAATATTGTTTGATACCATTTTTAGCACTTGTTAAATAACTTCCTAGAAAGAATTTGTCTCTAAATAAACAATAGGATTCATTACAGGGAGCAGAAGTCTTTTGCATCAATTGCTGGAAACGCACAGAACTTGCGGAACAAGGACCAGAAACCCTGCCTACATACAACCCCATCCTTCAACTGTCACTTCATTTTGCTAATATGAAACTAGCACCGTCCAAGCAACAGGAAAAAGAAAGAAAAGTAAGCTTTATGACATGTTTTAAAATCATTTCCTAATTTATTACATTGGTTGGCTGGAATAACGTAATTATCAGTTACCTTATAATAAATTCCAGCTTGTTGTGAGTGAAAACTGCCATAGGCATGGGATGCCTCTTGCTCTTTGGTGCCATACATGCAACAATGCTATATGCCGGGCTTGTGCCACACCTGCAGATCACCCTTCCCATCAAATAAGATCTCAAGCTGAAGCCAAAGAGCAACTTGTTTCTGAAGTAAGATTTTAACCATACAATAACTCATTCTTGTGATTAATAAATAATGAACTGAATTAAACGTATTATGTGTTAACAGGTGCAAGTCGAAATGATGGCTGTTACTAAACTTCTTCAAGACATATCAAGATTGATAACACAACAACGCGCCTTTCTTCTCCAGGTGTTAGAATCCTGCATGACCTTGAAGACACACATTGAAACTGATCTACAAAATGGGTGGCAACAGATGCCAGAAGTTGGAGAAACAAGAGATCTCCTTACTAAAGCGAGAGTTCTTCTAGCACAGCTAGAAAATCCAGCTGAGGCCCAAGCTCTATTTGCAAGTCTTAATATGGAAAAACAACGATTACAAGCCAAAGTCCAGGACATGTATTTCCAATGCCAGTTGGATGATCTGATTTGCAATTCTGCTGTCGTCTTCGATTTTCCACTTCTTAAACAGGCCCTAGCTACTATACATACAGTAGATTCACCAGTCACTTCAAGAAATCAAGTTCCTCAACCGAACCCCCTTCTCTTTCTAACAAATTACTGCATGTCACAGTTGTACACAAGGCACATACTCTCCAAGCAGCAACAGCTCAGTAATGGTAATGTAGAATACATTAAGCCACAATATGATATGAGTTTAGTTGTCCCTTCTCAACAAGCGCCCGTGGTACCTTTGAATGTCCGTCCGTCTAATGCTTATCCTTTATTTTATTTTAACATTGAAGTGAATGGAACTCCCCATGGGAGAATTGTCATAGAAACAAGGCCTGATGCTGCACCGAAAATGTCCAAAAACTTCGCAGTTCTGGCAACTGGTGAAATGGGAATAACCTACAAAGGATGCACAGTATTCCAGTGCTGGGAGGGAGAATCTGTAATTACGGGTGATTTTGAGACTAACAATGGGCGAGGGGGTCGATCTATTTACGAGGAGGGTTATTTTATGCCCGATGATACTAAGTTTCCTGCAGTGCGAGGAGCTGTGGGGATGCGGAGGACACAGAAGCGTCATGACAATTTAGGCATGGTAGGCTCCCAGTTCAGGGTAATATTACAGGAGATGCGAGGATTCACAGCAATTTTCGGTCATGTAGTTGAAGGGATCGAGTTAGTTGAAAAGATAGCTTCTTTCAGTGACCAAACTGGCAAACCAACTAAAACAGTTGTGATAGTCAGTTGTGGGAAGCTGTAAGAACTCCGTACATTATTACCTATATTGGCCCCTAAATATGTTTCTTTATCGGTAAAATGTGTGACCCAACTACGAGTTAATAATGTCAAAAAGACTGAGCAAAGTAAAATCGACAACAAATAGCGAACTTTTGTTAAAAACTGAAAAATTAACTTCTACAGTCGCAGATATGTTATTAGCTTGTATAGAATGATCGGAACATAAAATTAGATGTATTGTTAACTTTCGCTAAATTCGTTATGAAATGAGAGGAACAATTTTTTACATTAGTATAAAACCATTATTAAAGATTATAAGAAATTTAGAAACTAGTCGAAGCGTAAATCAATATGTGAAAATGTACAGAATTGGGCCTCTGATAATGTTAACCGATCATTAATTAGATATTTGCACTGTACAAAACCGAACTTTTCCGTGAAGCAATCTAATCGTAGCAGGATCTCAGGCCTTCACCGAACTGTACAAATTTTAATTAAGTGACTTGCTGCGTTTGCACCCTTTAGTTTTTGTTTCTTTATTAATTTTCTTTTTCTTTTCTTTTTTTCCCCCTCCCATGATAAAGCATCATGGGTACAACGAAACGTGATTTTTAAATGAAAACCTTCGTAAACGGGATTGTATATTCGGAAAAAAATTGACGTATTTTTGAAATAAAAAATATTGAGAATATTTTTAAATGACTATTTGTAGAAAGAGCTATATAGCGCGTTAGTTGATCGAGCGAAAACCAGTTGATCGAGTTGTTTGATATAGTTTATTTTTTGATCTAATGTCGATATGTCGATGGTTTATGTTGTTAATGTTACAGTTGATAGCTGTAGGTTTTTATATAGTATCAGTGTAGTTCGTTCCAACTGTCGGTAAAAATCTTATAATATATATGGATATATATTATTTTTAAACAAGAGGATTATGTAATTATTAATGTACAAGTGATAACAGCAAATAATGTATCGAGTTGAAAGAATAGAAAATAAACTTAGAATTAAATCGATCATTATATATCCCAAAATCCTGCCGTAATGAGGATATTGATGGTTTCTTTAGTCAGGGTTTTAGTGGATAAGCCTAAACACAACCTGTAAGGTTCGCAGTAGTTTTCGAAAAAAATGTTTCTTTTGTTAATCTAAATCGTACGTACGCAAACTATTATATCTTTGTTTAGCTACTCATTCGATATATAAATATATATATATATAAATAAATATAAACATAATATATAATTTTATTATCTTGATGATTTATAAGCAGTACTCATTACAGCCAACTTTTTGCTATTTAAAATGTGAGATAAAATAATATTGTTATATTCAAAAAATGTATCTATTTAAAGTATATTTACATGCATTAAACTATGTTCAATTTATAATATAAAAAACTTAATTAACTTAAGGTCTTTGTGCCTTTAGGTACCTGCGAGAAAGTTAGACTAATTTTATTTTGATGTATACCAGGATTTACATATTTTTTGTTATACTGTACTGCAGGTATCAATGGATATTTGTATACAAATGCATGATATACTATAGTACTATAGTTTCAGTCGTTTATGTCATTAATAAAAATTTGTCAAATCAATTCTTTGTTTTTGTTTATATTTAAATGGTATCTTGGATTATTATTTTTGTTGGCTGTTAATGGATAGAAACAACTCTTAAAATTGGAATAATTATTTTGTAAGGGAAATGCTTTATATATGTAAATCCTTTTGTGTTTCTGATCCAAAATTAAATGTTTTAAATGAGAAAGGAATTATTTATTTAACTTTACCCAACCTAGTATTTTAAATCCATCGGAATTAATCATTAGTTGAAGCAAAAATAGCATCAACTAAGTAAACATTAAATGTTAAACATCTATGTGATTAATAAAAAATTTTTTTAGTAATTTACAATTTGTAGATAAACATAAAAACACAAGATAAAAGAGCATTTTAATATATTACAAGACCCTCATTAAATTTGAGGCTACATTTAATCACTTTATAGTGATTCTAAATGTTCTTTAATTTAGTTCTTTAATAAAAAGCTCACTGAACGACAGAACACAACAGGTAATAAAAGGTGTGACATTTATTTTTACTTCCAATTATTCGTCAATTATATTTTTAATAAAATTATTGGGTTGTAACATATGAAATGTTCACTGACATGGTGTAAATTTAAATTGTTAGCAAAAATATTATTAAACAATACTTTTATTAATCAAAATAGGATCCTTCACTTTCAATACACTTCTCTCAACGTGAAACAAGCATTTTTATCCCCCCTCTGTAGAAATTAGGTGCCAAGGAAAAAGCAGTCTTGGAACACCGATTTCAGGGCATTTTTGTTGACAAATTTTTTATTTCTTAAAAAATTATACAAACAACGGAAAAAGTAAAAATCAGTTGGAGAAAGGTCCGGAGAATATGGTGGGTGAAGAAGGCGCTCATATTTCCAACTTTTGTGTCTTACCAAGCTCTTTAAGGTGCCTGGAAACAGTCATGGCACTTGCTCCACAAGTTGTGAACCTAATTGACGAGTGGTTTAGGAAGGGCCCGCTTCGACCAGCTCTTTCAACTTTTCATCGTCCAACTTAGTCTTCGGCCTAACACATTCTTTGTTGGTAAGGTCATATTTCCTAGACCAAAATTTTTCAAACCCACAGAAGATTGTTCTTTCGCTCACTGTAAACAATACTAATGTTTCGGAACGCCTCCATGACGCTATGGCCAAGTTAAAAATTTGTAGAGAAAAATTATACGAATTTCTGCGGAAGACATAATTTTATTCTTATTTATTTTTAAAACGTTGCTTCACTATCAAAAGGAAAAGTAAGACTGATTATGAAAAAGGATTAAATGATCTTTCAAACAATATACATAACATAATTGTTTGTGTACAAATAATCTAATCTCTAATAAAAAGAAAACTGTAAATAAACGAAACTGACATTTCATTTATTACGACCCAATAAAAGAATATATTTTTTTAATTTTGATTCATATTAAAATAAATTACAGCAATTGATTTACAAATAAATAGTCAATGTAATGTGTTCCTAGAGTAATGATTTGAAGATTTAAAAAAAAGTAAAAAATTAATAAACAATGTTATAATTTTCAAAAATCAGTTTTCTCATATGGAAGAAGAAATTAAAAAAATCCTTCTCCATTAACTATTATAGTTTATCAGAGATTCATTTGCAGAGGGATATTTTATAAATATTAATAATATGTACCAGATTAACTGTTATTGTGGTTTTACTATTATTGTTATTGATTTAATTATTTTAAGATATAATCATTTCATTGATAAAACCGTACTTGTAATTAGTAAATAATAATCAATAAAAAAAACTTTTGTTCTACAATATAAAGCTACTATTACTAATGTGTATCTATTTTAACTTCAGTTATAGTTCAAGTTTTGTATATTTATTTTTTAAAATATATTTAAATTAACGGAAATTTTATGGCTAACATCTTGGACATGCCAACAAACTTGTACGGCCAAGATACATCTGCCTGACATCAACCAAAAAAGGAGCAGTCTGTTCTGTAATGAATTATTTTTAAAGTGCAAGTGAGGAGTAGGTGCTAGTAGATAAAGACTCCCTTATGCCTGACATTCCAGTGATAGCAACCAATATCACATCTGTTTTTTCTCATCAGCCGAGCGACAGATGTGGATAGAAAAATGAAAGATTAAAAAAAAATTACAAATGTCCAAGTATTCTATAGAAAAAGTTCAGTAGTTATTAACAAAAAAAAATTTAATATATTCTGTTATTCTGAAAACTTTTTATGACATCTACTTACTGTCATGTATAAGTTTTTACATAATATAAGTAGATTATATAGAAAATTTGTTGACCAAATTTTTGTTATTTGGCATAGAAATTTATTAATAATAGATAAAATATTATTTGTCTATGTTTAAATTCACCAATGGATAAAACAAAAATTAGTGAGTTACTTTACATGTTAAAACAGAATTTTCACTTAATATTGTCAATGGTTAATTGAAGTTATGCCAGATAGATGTTCTATATTCAGATAGTAAATAATTATAAATAAATAAAATAAGTATAAAATTCAATACAAAAAAGTAAAAAAAACTAATTTAACATGAAAAATTACTTAACATTTTCCAAGGTCAATATTAAAACAATAAACAGAAAAAAGTGCTCAGAATTCAGTTGAGATATTCCAATTTTTAATTTATTTATTTTTCATTAACAGAAATATCAGAAAAAAATTACTAGCAAAGAGATAAAATAATTTTTTTCTTAAGAAAGATGATAAGTAATAGCGAATAATTCATTTACTACCTCAGATGCTTCATATTATTTTTTTCCTAATAAATACTTGATATAATTCTTATATTACATTAGTAAGGTGTATTAGTACTCAGATGGCCTAATCAGTCGACTAACTTTTATCAATTTAAATAATACCTCTGAGTATAATATCTTATTTAGTACTATTCACTCTTCATCAGAACTTCTTTAAAAACAATTAATAGGAATATATTTTTTATAAATAATAAGTATACGAAACAGTAGTATCTGTGGTGAACTGGGAAAGTATAACAAAAAATTCAAATTTGAAGAAATATTTAGGTGGCAAATCTTTGAAAAATTGTAACTTTAAAAAATAATTATTTTTTATTTTGAAAGAGTTAAAAAAATAGATAGGATGTATAATTCATTTCCTACTTAACCAAGGAAAGAAATCTAACATAAAAACAACATTTCAAAATTTCGCATGTCATTAAAAAAAAACCAAACACTTAACCATTATATTGAAACTAAATTTAATCAATTAGTAATATAGCATATCATCGCTGTCAAAACGACGAGCGTTAGTAATGGTAACGCATTCTTCGGGTTGAATTACACACTAAGGAAGGCACGTATTAAGGTCAGCAACATGGTATGATTTATTGATACTTCTCTTGAATAGTTCTAAAAAAAAATTGCCAAGTCTACATTCGGCGCAGTTTTTTTTCTCTCCTGTAAAATTGCCCAAAGTGTACATTGACAGTATTGTTTTGACAGCGACTATATGAAATATGCATCATCTCAAAACAGAACATAGCCAGGTTCAATCTATCAACTCAAAATAGATACCCCAACAGAACTACTTCAGATGGGATAAAAAACTTGAAACCCACAAAGGATCTGGTTCCCAGCATTTTTCGTACGAAGCCCCTTTTAGACAAATGAAAACCTTCAAGGCCACCATGTTCAAATAAAATTCCTACTATTGCCCCCTTGTCCAATAAATTGTATAGGCATATGAAAAAAAACAACAAGTATTACATTTAAAACATAACATTTAGTTTTACTGTCACAAAATACATTATAAGATCAATTTAAGGTAAAGAAGTACTGATAAGAGAGAAATAACTAAAATTAATTCAGAATTTTTCTGTTCTCGCACCCCTCCCCTGACTTTTACTCACAACCATCAAGTTGGGAACCACTGATCTAGGGCTTACTGAGAACCCTGAGTTGAGCTTGGGATTAAAGACCCTAACCCATAAAAAAACACATCACTGAATTCCTTTAAGAAACTACTGATAGCTTTACTCTTTTTTACAAGCACATGATGGAATGATGCAGGTAAAAATCATTTCTCTGTTACAGGGGCCCATTCGGAATCCAGGGGACCCCAACCAACGCCTAACCTAAGCAGAAAAAACAGAAGAGAAGACGAGAACAAATTAAAGATAAGGAGGAACACATACTTGGAGTATCAGAAGCCTATACCAGATAGGAGCCAAAAAGAACTCAAAGGATATAAGACATTGCTCCTTTGCAGTAGATAAGCTGGAAAGACGCAGGCATAGTGGACCTTAGCAAATATATATTATAATTAACAGTGGGAGCCAAAAGCTTTATTGTGGCACAGGTTTTGCTATAAGGAAAACTTAGAAGCATTTGTCAGTCAGCTACACAGTAGTTAATGAGAGAATATGTAGGATAAGACTGAAAGAACACTACAGTAATATATCCCTGATCAGTGTGCATGCATCAACAGAAGAAAAAGAAGACAAATTTTACAATAGCATGGAAAGAACATATGAGGGACTCCCTGGATATGATCAAAATCGTGTTGAGCGATCAAAATGCCAAGATTGGAAAAGAGAAGATATACAAACCTACCATTAGTGAGGACAGTAAACATGGTATTACTAAAAATAATGGAATAAGAATAATAGTTTGCCATGTCAAATGGTAAGAATAATATGAGCATAATGTTTAAGCACAAAAAAAAAAGTGAAAAGAGATATGGAGTGCAAGGAAAGGGATCAACTCCAAAAATAATGCAAAGGCCGTGAAAGCAGGAAATAATAAATAGGGGGCTAAAGGAAATAAGATTGGGATTCAAACTGAAAGCAGAATTCATTAAAGATGAACAAGAAATCCTGGTAGGTGACAAGACCAAAAACTTGGAAAGATGGGCCCTGATATTTTGTAAAGGAACTGAACATAGCAGAGACATCCCAAGGTAAACTACCAAGAGCTATTATAAGAATAATTCATATATAAGAGGAAGAGTGACGAACAAATGTACTGGATGGAATGAACTGGATAAGGACCAAATACCCCCAGAGAGAGAAGACATTATAATAATTTTAATGAATTTAAAAAATAATAAGTCCCCAGGAGTGGACAGGCTAAATTAAGAGCTCATAAAGTATAGCGGAGCAGACTTGTGGGAAAATAAATATCAGATAATCTGGAACTCCAGGATGAAAGAAGACATGCCAAAAGAATGGTCAGATGTTATTATTTGCCCACAGTATGCAAGAAGGGAAACAAGTTGAACTGTTCCGATTTCAATCCTATAAATTCCACCATTTCCCAAGTCTTCTTTTTAATTCAGGCTTCAAAGGATCAAAAAAATGATGGCTATATTCTTCTAAGGAGCATCTTGACAGAGATACTAACAGTTGTTATGTTATGGTAAGAAAAAGAAAATTTTTGTAATTGGTGCCATTCAGGCTACATTGTAAGCGAGGAGACATCTTGATGCAGTGTTCGGCTAATCCATTGGCATTAGAGTGATAGGAAGTCATCTTAATGTGTCGAATTCACAAAATTCTTATAAAGAAATTCGCTAACATTGTTGAAAACAATGTGCTTAGGGATCACATATCTAGAAAATATTTCTAGAAGGTAATTAATTATTGTGGCCAATATTGTTCTACCTATCTGTTGGCTCAGAGTATGTACAGAAAACATCATAATGAGAGCTACAAGTAGCTGTTTTTAAGCATCTTTTTTTATATAATCACATTCTTGACTTAAGCTCTTCTATTTAATAATGAGAAATATTTTTGAATTTCATAGCTGTAAGGATGTACACGAATTCTTCACCAAGAAAACCTACAGGCTGTCCTAGTTCATAACAGTAACATGTCTATACCATTAACTGTTGCTTATTCTGTGCAAAATGAACCTCCTAATAAGTATTGATAGATATGGCAGACCTCCATGAGTTTTTAATATGGACTAATAAAAATATTTTTAAAGAAACCCACACTCCAGAATTACATATTTGACTCTTCATGGATTCAAAAAAAAATTAATTTGAATTAAATTATGATTGTTTAACCTAATATTTAAATTTTAAAATATAAGGTTAAACAATGTCAACTACAGATGTTTAGCACGAACAGAGTAAACATTTGTTATGAGTTTTGAATAACATAAGTATAATTAAATATGTTTTTTTTTCTTAAATTTTAACTATCTATTTGGGGGGTATAATGGGTAGGGTAACGGGGGCACTGGAATGGGAGATGGGTGCGGGTGTCTCCCTCACTCCTTGTGGATGGCAAAGGCTATAGTGCCCTACTCACTGCCTGAGTCATCACAGTGCCCCTCATCCCTATCAATGCCTACTGTCACCTCCAAGTGGTACCCCCTGGGGAGCCCATATGTTTAACAGGCATTATTATGGATTCGCGAACGACAGAGGCGGGGTCCTGTGTGGGCCTCAAAAACACCCGAGCCAAGTGTAGGGAGCTCGAGCTGTGGTAGGATAGCAGGGGGTGTATAAACATACACTGTCTTTAATCGACCCACTTGGGGCACCCTATTGTATTTAGCCCGCTGCAGGAAGAGGGGGTAGTACCTGCAGTGCATTTAAATCCCCCACACTCGTGGGAACAAAATGAACCCCAATAATATATATAAATTCAACCTACCAGTGTCTGAAGAAGAGCAATCTTCCTTAGACACTTCAATGTCGTATAATGCAGCAATGGATGCTATAGATGACTCCTCGGTTGAAGCCCGACTTCAGGCGCTCACTATGGAGTCTCAAGGACTGTGAGTCATGATGGGGTCGGGGGAGGCGGTCACAGCACATACTGGAGTTGCGGCAGTCTCCGCCGGTTTCTCCGTGACAGGTCCTCTTAAAATAGATACGATGAACTTTTTTTTCCTAAGCCCCTGGAGACTTAGCAGATGCTGAACACACGTATGGTCCTCTCCGTAATGTCACACAGAGGGGAAATAGGCGCAGACGTACTAAGAGGGCTAAAGACCTCATCGACAGTGGCAGTGCCTCGAGGGCGGAACCATTTCATGAGGTTGGCGATGTAACTGCAGGGTTCCCACTGGAAACTCTGAAAGGGGTTCCAAGGTCGGGAAGGCATTTTGTAGCGGAAGCACCCCAGAGGGCGGCACCTGTCAGAGAAGCGGGGTTTCATAGGAAACTAGCGGACAAGGCGGGAGCACGTGCTGGAGGAATGCGGAAGCACTTTGGGGCGGGCCCTTTGTCTGCGCCTGTGCCAAGGAGCACTGCTGGTGGGTCGGTTTCTTTACGAAACCGTCCACTAGTTCAGGAGCACTCCACGCACGGACAAGGGAGAGGACCGTCACGGCAGAGAAGAGGCCCAGAACATCCCCGGGTAATAGGGCTGTAGCTAAAAAGCCTAAGGATACTGGGACCTACCCCAAGTTGTACTCGAGGGCAGCCAGGGACAGAAGAGTTGCAGTTGTTCCTAGCAACTACCGAGACCAGGCTGTCTCCGAATGAATGTGCTTTTATCAAGAATCACATTTTACTCAAGTTGGACGAGATTGAGGAGGTCGGGTAGGTGCAACCCCAGTTCGGTGGCATTAGCTAGAGAATGGGCGGTTGCATCATAGCCTGTGCCAACGATCCAATGCAGGAGTGGCTTGCTAGCGTGATTCCTGGCATCGTCTTGGAGAGGGGTCTATCCCTTCGAATTGGCGACGTAAGTATGCTGACGCAGCAGGTGAAGGTAGGAGGCTTCTTCCCTATTGATAGGGTGATCTCTAATGAGGTCATCATCAGGAGGTTGAGGGTGCAGAACTGTATGGACATTGCCGCTACAGCATCTTGGCAACTCCACTATGTCAGGATGCTGGACAGTGTTGTACGTCAGAGATTCTATGGAATCCTAAGGATCCCTGAGACAAGTATAAGCAGCCTTAGGGACCGCAATATGCAGGTACTTTTTGGAATGCATTGAGTAACCCTAAGGTTAGTCAAGAAGAGGTCTGCCTGGAAGGAGGACATAGATCAGGCAGGCGCATGTACTCCTCATCACTCGGAAGCAGCTCCTAGCAGGGGCGAGGAGGATCCACAACCTACTGCTGGGAGTGCCAGTGGCACAGCAATGTAACTCCTTGGGCTGGTTCCGAAAGCTGGGGCCGCTACGGACGAGTTGGATGAGCTCACCTTGCTGGCAGGCTCCTCGGGCAGCTAAAAGAAG
The DNA here is from genome assembly GCA_964056705.1 of Troilus luridus. Lineage (NCBI taxonomy): Eukaryota > Metazoa > Arthropoda > Insecta > Hemiptera > Pentatomidae > Troilus > Troilus luridus. The sequence goes on along the minus strand of OZ057413.1, from coordinate 76,248,362 downwards.
CATGAAGCTCCTGCAGATTAACTTGCATCACTGCATTACAGCATGCCAGGTGCTTCAGCAGTATGTCAAAGGTAAGGACATTGATATTATATTAATACAAGAACCTTACCTTCTTAATGGTAGGATTGCGGGGCTGAGGTGGGCTGGCTACAGCTTGATAGCTGTGTCGGGCCATCCAAGGGCCTGCATCCTACACAAAACTAAACTAAATATGCTGCCTCTCTGGCAATTTTGTTCTAGAGATCTTGCAGCAACTAAGCTGTCCCCATCCGGGGAAGGAATGAGGGCAGATATAACCATTACTGCTGTATATCTGCCCTACGAAGAATTCAACCCCACTCAGATCCTGGAGAGGATGTTGGACAATGGGGTCTCAAATATCTTAGCTGCCCTAGATGCTAATGCCCATCATGAAGCCTGGGGCAGCTACAATAATAACACCTGAGGTGAGAAAATATTTGAGTTTATCATTAATTCTGATCTTGACATTTTAAACAGGGGGACAGGACAACCTTCTGTAATAACCTGCATAAACCACTGGCATATATCTGATGAAGAGACATGCTCTGCCCACAGATATATCAGTCCCTGTACAGGCTGCTTAAACAGAAGATAAATCCAACAGTTTCGGCTCACTGCAGGCTCATGGGAGTTGTTCACAAAAATTGAGGCCGATCGCATTTTAGCCATGAGATCGGATTCGCAGTTACGTGACTTAATGTCACCCAAATACAAGGTCAAAATTGACACAGCAAAACGGCACAAACCTTGCAACGGCATCAACTGTTATACAGATGGCTCTCTTACAGCCACTGGTGTTGGGCCAGGTTTCTGGAGGAAAGATACACCTAGGGTAGGTACCTGGATCTCCCTAGGTAGGTATACTTCTGTATTTCAATCAGAAGTACTTTTTAAACTACTGTGTACGGTCACTACTGGAGGAGCGGATGTCTTAGGTAGGTATACTTCTGTATTTCAATCAGAAGTACTTGCTTTATACTACTGTATACGGTCACTACTGGAGGAGCCGATGTCTTCTAGAAGGATAACCTTCTTCACAGACAGTCAAGCTACCAGTGGTGCACTAAGCCGGCACAGTATTAACTCATGGATTGTATGGGACAGTTATGCAGTTCTCAACAAACTGGCGGAGAACAACAGGGTTAGCATTGAGTGGGTTCCTGGACACTCGGGCATCCCTGGGAATGAAGAAGCTGATTGGCTAACCAGGCTGGGATCGGATAACATTCCTTGACAGCTTCAATGAGAAGACATCTAATGCTCTTCTGGATCTGGACAGGGAAGCATTAAAAACAATTGTTGCGGCATATACGGGTCATTGTAGACTTAACACCCATATGTTCAGGCTGGGACTGGCCAGCTTTCCCACATGCCGCTTTTTTCGTACAGAGGACGAAACACCCTATCATGTTATCTGACTATGTGATAGGTTTGCCGACCTAAGGTTCACAACCTTTGCTCAGGATAGTGTCCTAACCCTAGGCAGGTTGAATTAATCAACACAGCAAATATAATTAAATCTGTGGGTTTAGCTAAGCTTAGATTATAATAATCGCATACAACGCATTCAACCCACATAAAAAAATAAAAACTATCTATTTAGGGTTTAAATGTTTATCTGAAAAGTGCAGAGGCTGTCTGCAGGTAACAAGTGCCTCCATGCCCTGCAAAAAACTTTAAACTTTAAAGCTCTATGTAAACAAATTGAAATAGCTATATATAAAACTATCTTGAGACCCATAGTTACTTATGTCAGTGAAGCCTGGGTATTGACAAACGAAAGTAAAAGGAAACTCAATGTCTGGGAAAGGAAAATATCACGAAAGATAAATAGGCCAATAAGAGAGAACGTACATGGTGATCAAGGAAAAATCGTTAGCTCTGCACAGTAAATGAAAAACGAGACCTGACATCATTTGTGAGAAAATCCCGCCCAGATGGCTGGGACACGTGGAATGGATGCCAACACCCCTACTATATGGACGAATTGGAAGGAAACGATGCAGAGGAAGACCAAGAATGAGCTGTTTGGATGATGTTGAAGAAAACCTCAAGTTGCTTGGAGTAAGGAGATGGAGTGAGTGAGCACAGGACAGGAGTGACTGGTTTAAGGTCCATGAGGACCTACAAGGAAGGACCTTAGCGCCCATCAGTAAGTAAGTAATAATTTGTACGAAACCTTGTATTATTAGGGTATACTTTTACTCATAAAATGTATTAAACAAAATTAATTGAAGAGATTTTGCTAAATTTTTAACAGGTTGTGTTAGTGAAAACCGAAAAGATTGGTCAGTCAAAAAACAAAAACAAATTAAAAGTAAAATTCTCATGCTTCTTAAGAAAACAAAAATAAAATAGTGAAAATCTACATATGAGTCAGGTCTATCAAAGCAGAAACAATAATTTTTTTTAAGAATAATTATGCAGGGTCAATTACATTGCATACATTTAGTATGTAAACAGTTTATATTTATATTTACTTTAAACAGTTATATTTAAATATTAGATATGTTTTCACTTATAAACTGTATGAAACAAAGCCACTGAAAAATTTAAATTAATAATTTATTTGCTTTAGGGATGTGAAATTTGGCCACTAACACTGAAGGATGAAAAACATCTTAAGGTATTCAAAAATAAGTTGTTGGGTGGAATATTCGGTCCAAAAAAGGATGAAACCACTGGGGAATATATGAGCTTACATAACGAGGAATTGCGAAGCATGCATCTGATAAATATTATTCAAGTGATAGCTTCACGAAGATTAAGATGGTCCTGTAAGGTCGCTTGGCTTAGTAACAAACGAATTCCTAAGATGTTAAGTGCTGTCTGACTGGGAAGCCTCAGGGGATAAACCGAGACGTAGGTGGGAGGATTGAGTTAAGACTGATCTGGTGGATTTGGGTAAGGATAGTGGTCCGTGGAAAGAGGTTTGTAATCAGAGATTGGTGGTAACGATATCGAGCCTTCGGGTTCGCTAAGCCTTATTATTATTTCTATTTATTTGTCATTAGCAATGATGGTCAATTTCAGTCAGTCAGAACAAAACTATCAGCAAGAAATATAAAAATATTAATAAGATTTACTAATACAGAAACATTCAAATTTTCAATAATAATTTGGCCGTCTTACCAAGAATTGTATAGCCCTTATTGAAGGTAGGATTCGGAGACTATATTCTAGTATTATACTTTAATTTGACATGTATTTGATGAACATACATTTCATTTTGAATCTTGTAGTATTCCTGAAATATAACCCTAATAAATTTTAATATCGCACCAAAGGCTGGAGGGAAATGATAAAATAAAAAAGTGTTATCCACAATCGTATGTTTATCTCAAATAATAAGCCATGCACGTAGTATATCCCTTAGTAGATGGCACAAGACACTACTGTGTCTTAAGATATGAAAAATCACTAATCCTGAAGATCTTGGTGAGGTTAATGAGACAAACTAAATTACAATCAGTCGTTGAGCTTTGTGGAAAGTTTCAATTTTCCGATGTTTTGAGGAGGTCGAAAATAGAGTTCAAAGATTTTACATATATACCTACATACAGGCAAAGCTAATAAAAGTGTGTTAAATAGATCATTGACATAACCTCATTTCCTTGGAAAGTTTAAAAAAATGACAGTGAATTAATATTATACCAGTGAGTTAATAGCACAAAAACAAAAGGGGAATTAGTATCTTTTGTGTTTATTCATTTGCTTAGTTATTTATTACACTATATTTTAAATGAGAAGCATATGCATACAAAATTTGATATTTATTGTTGATGTTTTAACTTACTGTCGACAAAACCCCTTCTCCCTTCTTGGAAGACAATTTATTTACAATTGAAAACAGTTGATTGGCAAACTAGAAAAGTGCATAACTATAAATGTTTAAAAATGGTTACACCATTTGAACAGCAGTTTCTAAACCTTAATGATTGCGGAGTAATTATATAAAAATAGTATTCAAATGAAACTTTTAGAAGCCAAAGAAAAGAGTTCCACATATTTTTTTCTGCACTAGGAGCAGCTTGGTACATGCCATAACACAGTGCATAATATCCTACCTAATTGTAAATGAACATTGAAGAAAAAGTTGAGAAAGTGTCACATAAATTTCTATGAACGAGCCACAGTATGTAAACATAAGTAATCAAACTAAAATAAAAATATATAATATTTGTAGCACAAAATCATCACATATCATCAGTTGTTTTACTTATTTGTATGCCTACAAATACTCTATCGAACACATGTGCTTATTTTATTTAAGATTCTTCTTCATTAACAGAAAGGTCGCCCGATATAAATACAATAATAGAGAAACCAAAAAGCAAATGAAACCACTCACCTTATAATATACATCTGGAACATACTGCTTATCACTAGATTCTTTAATGTAGCCAAGCTGTGGCAGATCTTTGGTTGGGATGAGGCACTGATCACGAACAAGGGACATGCACTGTGCAGACACGGCATAACCTTCCATGTGGACTTGATTCCTCGAATCACCTAAACGGAAAATGAACTTCTTTAAACATATTTTTTTTTATAAAACAAGCTTATTTTATTTGAGATCTTCATATTTAGGATGTTGTATATTCATTTGTTAATGAAGAATGTCATTTAAGATACAAAAAAAAATAATAATAACACCACTTATTTTTTCATGTTTTTAATGTTTAGTATATGATTGAAAGATGACAAATTATAAGTGTTAAGTCTATAAAAAAACACAATAAAAAATCAAACAGTCAGCATTTCGGTAACTCAGGCATCATCAGTAAGAAAAATGATAAGTTTACTGACAAATATATACTTGCAATGTACTCGTTGAAGGTCCCTATTCTAGTTATACCGGGATAGGCAAAATTTAGGAGTTCCACTGTAGCATCATCTGATTAGTCATAGCTGCATAAAGTGAGGTTTACATAAAGGTAAATGAAACAAACAAACCTACTTGCAACAACTAACTAAATAAACAGCATCACTCACAGAGTATTACTTTAGTTATAAATATAAACGGAACATTAATAAAAAAAAAACAGTCAATATTTCACAAAGTCAGGCAGCTTTAGTAAAGAAAGTTGACGAGTTTACTAACAAATACCTACTTGGAACAGCTAACTAAATGAACAGCATCACTCCACGGAGTATTACTTTGGTTACGAATAAATACGAAATTAACTAGAGTAAACTGTTTTCTTAGTTTATTTTAATAAAAAGGACTATTCTAACAAAGAGACCAGCCATTCATAATCTTACAAAATAAATAATGGTTCCAACAGTGTAGCCAACTTCAACAAACCTAAACTACAAAAATTTAATCTTTGATTGTTACAAAGCCGCTATTTTTTTATTATTGGGGAGAGCAATACTTCTCCCTACATTTCCATATACAGGTAAGTGAAAATAAAAATTATAGATGATACAACGATTTATTTTAAAATACAATTAATTACCATTTGTTGTTTTTACCCATCACAACTACATAATACGAGGGTGGTTTGAAAAGTTCTCGGAATCACCGCCTGATGTCAGTGCTAGAGCAATGAGGTTCCTGCGCAATAATCACACATGATGTGAGTGAACACGTGAGTGGTAGTGACGACTCTATGTTGTTGTTTTTTGCATAGTAACAACAACAAACAACCCCCGCCCGCACACAAGTCCTGTTGCCATGGCAAAACTTCATGAACTGAGGTATGAATTGTTGCAACATCCACCTTATTCACCTGATTTGGCACCATCAGACTTTCATCTCTTCCGCAAGCTGAAAATTTTCCTAGGTGGACGGAGATTTCATTTTCGAGATGGGATCAAGGCATTGGAACATCGCTGGACAGAATGCATTAGTCTACAGGGAGACTATGTTGAAAAATAAAAGCAGTTCCACCGAGGTAAGACACTTCTTTCTAGTACATTCCGAGAACTTTTCAAACAACCCTCGTATAATAGATTATCTGTTCCAACATTTTTCTTTTATCACATTCTTTCGTGGTTTATATTTTTGGTATTCTATTCTTATTCTATATTATATTGATATTTTACATTCATGGTTTTTATATTTTTAAATGAAAGACGGCTAATGATTTTAAACATGCAACATTTTGGATACTTAAGGGAATCATTTTGATAATTGAGAATTTATGTCCTGCCAGATAATTTCAATGAGGATAAGACCTATTTTATTTTAAAGACCATTTAATTGTACTAGGACACAAGCATGATCAAAATTGTTAAAGTTGTAAAAAAATCTAAAATAAACACTGATTGATTTTAATATTATTGTCTTTAGTGATGCAAAGTATAATTTCCTTTTAATATATTTCCTGATAAAGTTTAACAAGGCAAGACAAACCAGCATTATGAATTTTTTGCAGGAAATAAATATTTACTATAACTCAGGAGGATAGTAAACAACTAATTCAAAGGACCTTGACCTGTTCAATAGAGCACAGACTACAGGTCTAAAAGGTAACTTGCAGATTAACCCATGGTTCAATGCTGGGTTCTAAGCTTTAGGAAGAAGTCCTTTATGATAGAATCATAAAATTTAGTTTGCAAGAGCTGCTAAAACATTTTGCTGATGACATAGCCATTATGAATGAAGCAAAATACAAAAATAAAGTGATCCTGAAGGTCAACCTGAGTATTTCACTAGTTCACTACTGGCTGGCATCTCTGGGGTTACACCAGGCTGTCAGCAATATTGATGTCTTTCTTACTATTAGCAGAAAAAGGATGGAAGATTACTCTCCGACAATTTATAATAGATCCAGTTCAAACCTTCCTTAATATATTTAGCTCAATGTACAATTTGATGAGACTCAAGTTCAAGGATCATGCCCTGCAAGGCTGTGATAAGGTGGCTACAGACCTAAAGTACAGACCTATATGTGCATGAAAAACATCCCAACAATAACAAACTATTCACAATTTTTTCATTATTAGCATAACAGACACTAATAGCAGTCCTTCCCCTTGCCCAGTCATACCTGTTGGTTGTAAATTTTGGATATTCTTCTAAAACTTCTTTTATATTATCTAACCATCTTCACCTTCTCCTATTGATCTCGTTTCCCCTGAAAGCGTCTTCTCATTTCTCGCTTCATTCATTTTTGGGACATATTCTAACAAATTCATACCCTTAACATGAGTGAACTGAGAGGTAAATAGATTACCATGCATTGAGTAGACTTCTTGTTTGGTTTTAAGCCAAGAATCCAGTTTAGGTCCTACATTCTGCTTTAGGATTTTCCTTTTGAGCCTATCTACTTGTTTTGTAAATTTTTCTACTTAAGGAATCATGTTTTGCACGCGTAACAGCTGATCGAATAATAGTTTTGTCCAGTCAAAACTTAGGGGCATAACTCAATGGTCTAGTTTGCAGAAGGCTCACTTGAGAAAAGTATTAGCAGCCATTATTCTATAAAATATCTCATAATCTTTGCTATCTATATCATTAAGTTTGGACTGGAGATAGGTAAAGCTTGGCATCTTTTAAGGTGTGGTTTTGTAGGACATAGTGTAGTGGTGGATAGAAGAGCTTCTTTTTCCAAAAAAAATTCGGTTTTGTCTTCATTGACACAGATCCCCATATATTCATTATAAATATAAAAGTATCTTATAATGTTAAAAAAATATTATACAATTTCCAATTTGAAAAATTCATTTTATCAAGAAAGACGTTTTTTTTTCTCATTTTTTTTTAGAACACCTTTAAGCTTTAACATTGTACCACAATAATGTCAATAGGATGGAACGAACCGTTTCGGACCTATTCCTTAAAAATGTGAGCAACAAATAAAACTGTACATCATATATACACTTTATACCATCACATTATTCAAATCAAAGCATCATATTAATGAGGAAAAAATTTTTGTAAAAGATTTATATATTTTTCATTCTAGGAAAAATTTACTAAAATTACTTAAAAAATAAAAATATTTGTCATGCTTAAAAAATTATGTTTTTATTTACTATTTTTTCTTTAACAATTAAAATTGATTGTCCCTTTATAAATAGTGTCATGATATACAGATAACAATTTAAGCCTTCAGCAAACAAATGAATTAATACTTACAGAAATGATTTATTAAGACAGTAAACATATCAAGGATAAAAAAAAAAGTAAAAGATTCCAATAAATCTCAAACAGTAGATCATATCATCAAGGTCTTCAGGAGGGCAGTGAAGATTAGCACAAAAAAAAGAAAGAAAAAGAAACAGTAGAACTATTAATTGTTCTTCAACAAGATCCTCTGTGTGAGGCAATAAAGGAACATTTGGTACCTATCAAGCTTATTCACGAGGTAAAAATGGTGATGAGCATTATCAAATGTGTGGGATGGGTCCAAAGAGGCCTTTCTGAAGGATTTACCTTTGATAATGGCATTCAAAAGGAGAGCTTAGTCTCTTAATTGTTCAATATTGGTTTCCAATAAGAAAATTGAAGGTCCAGACCAGCGGAATACTCTTTTATTGCACAGGGTTATGCTGAAGACCTCAACATTGATGGGAGATCGAAAGTTGCTGTGCATGAAGCCTTCGTTTCCCTCGAAGATGCAGCTAAGAAGTTTTCTGCTAAGTAATGCCTACCATTAATGAGCATGAAATTAAAAATGCAATTGCTAGCCCCAAGCAAGAGGTCCCAATAAAAATTAATGGGCCATCTGAAAAAGCAATGTAGATCTGACATTTCAGAGGAAATCACTCAGGCACCTGTACAGCCCACTGAGAAATGGCTTAACTTGAAGAATACTCTAACTAATTAGTGTACTTTTTGCTTAGTGGGCCTAATGTGGCTTAAGTTGTTAGGCTCAGCAGGCTCCAATGTGGGCAGGCTAAGACCCTGTGAGATACCAAAAAAACTATCGGACGAGGAAACTAATAGAACCTGATCCAGAGGTTGCTCTAAACTTTGGTGCGTGGATGGTGTTGCGAAGGATTCGACGACCCTGCTCGGGGTTTGGAATTGACAGGTAGCTGCACTTAACCGACTGGCAGAGGCTGCTCGAGGAGGCCAGGATTCAGTAATAGGCTGTGGCGCCAATGAAAGAAGAAGAATTAATTGTTCACGTTGCAGGTCTTCAGGTTTACAAAGAAAAGATAAATGAAGCTGAAAATCATAGAACTGTATTAAAGAGAAAACAAATTATTTAATTTATTAATTAAAAAGAACTAAATCTTGGGGGTATAAGATGGATAATTGAAATATCCAATGTAATTTCTGACAACACATCAACATATTTTTTCTGAAAAGGATAATTCTTATTAATTATCGATACAATGAGTTATTGAGAATGAGCTCTAACTTAAAAAAACAGTAGAATATTCAGAAAGACATGGATTGTGAGTTCAGCATCTCTAAAAAAAAATAAAAATTATAGGAATACAAAATAAATCCGTCAAAAAATAATGGATTGCTAAAATTCTAAACTACCTCTTCGTACACCTAGGGTTAAAACACCTTAATTATTATGAACAGCAAGACTCCAGAAAGGAGAGGGGAAGGCTGTTCAATTATGTGAAAGATAATTTTTTTCTTCCAAAAGTCTCCTAACAAATTGTGAAATATGGAATAGTTTTGTATATTGAGATAAATCACAAACATTGGAGAAACTAATTTCAACAAAAATTAGTTTATATGTAAAAATGCTTATAATCCAAGAAGTGAGATATAAAAAAAATGTTTAATTTAAAATTAAAGAAAGTGGAATAATATAATCCCATATACATACCTGTGACACACACAGTAGTGAACTTTGAGCCAAAGTAACCACTAGGGGAAAACTTACAAGGATTGGGGTGTAAGTTTTGGAAATAGCCAGCAGTAATACACTCTTGGGCAGATAAGAAGTGTGTGTCAATATTTCTAATGTGTTTGACCTAAAACAAAATACAGAAGAAGTAACGTCAACATGTGAATAATAGTGAATCTAAAAAGAAAACAATCAATCTACTAATAAATTAAAGCAATAGATCTGGAAACTCCGACTAATATTTTATTCCTCCAGATAAACTTTCAATTGGATCGAAACGAATGAGGCTAGATGTAGCAGGATTGCATCATTTGTTTTCATCCATGCATTTGCTAATTTAAATTTTAAAGATCGTTATTTAATTTCCGAATACGATTGGTATTCAAAAGATGATCATATACATGAAACGAGTTATTATAGAACAATTTATTAAATAAAAAGAAAGTTTATTTGTCTGATTTTTCGTTAATTAATATAAATAAATAATACAGCTAATTGTTTTATTTTTCAAATTGAAGTAAGCATAAATTTACAATCTATAATATGTACAATTTATGAACATACTGTTCCTTTCTGCATATCTTCTGCTATTAAATCAGTGAATATCCAGCCAACTTTCTTCAAACCAAGGTCGTGGGCTATCTCATCAACTAATGCTTCCTTTTCATCAGGCAATAGAGTTATTCTTTCACGTGAAGTTTCCTGAAAAAAACAGAGTAATGTTAAAAAATAATAATGAAAACATACTTATGTAATAATTGAAATTTTTTTTATATAAAGCATAATACTACTTAATTACTTAACTCAAGAAAAATGTTTACCTAATGGAACTTAAAGGCATACTTATGTTTAATAAATAGTACAATTAGAATTAAATCATCTTCAACTAATAAAAGATAATAAAATTCCTCCCACCTTATGGATAGAAAATGAGCCACAAAAAAAGGTAATTATTATTGGTCGTTGTCTCTTTGATATAATAATAGAGTTTACTTAATAAAGTAACCATCCAATCATAAATAGCGTAAAAATATAAATATTAAATGGGTCAAAATTTTGGAGATGAGAAAAATATTTATATCAATTTTCATAACTCACAACTCACAGTGTTCTCAAAATAATACACTAATACAGAAACAATAATCTTTAACAGGCAGAATCTATTCATCTGTGACACGGTAGGCCAGCTGAAATGGCACAACCAGCCTCACATAGCTTTTCACTCATTATTTAATGTAAGCCCCCTATCTTCACACCAGTTAAACATTTAGATAGGAAAGCCATACAGTGAAACCAGTTAGGCCCTTCCTATTCCACTAAATGATATAGGACTAAAAATATGAGAAAAATAATTTCTATTTAAGTGTGTATTTTAAACTATTATTTATTTTTTTACCTTTTAGTTTGGCATTTTATTGAAGCGTGTTTTTAGTTCGACTCTAGCTACTAATGTGTGTTTTTTAAACTATAATTCATTTATTTTTTTGGATCAATCAATCGTTGTCAAGTATGTATTTTAGTTTTTCTAACTATAATTTTTTTTAAACAAAATATTGTCTCAAAGATTAAGCCATGTATACCTTAATATACCCCTTCGTACTTTGCACTAGACACTACTGTGTCTTCGGATATGAAAAATCGCTAATCCTAAAGATTCTGATCAGGACCAACTAATTAAATTATTGTATTTTCATTGGTCCTTGAGAAGTTTCAATTCAATTTGATGTTCTGAAGGGGCCAAAAATTGAGTTCAAAGATTCTGTTATATACATACAATTATTGATACAGGAGAAGCTGATAAAAGCATGAACAATAAGGCAATGGCACGGATTTTCTGTCTTTGACTTTCATGGTTATAAGAAACAAAAGCTTTAAAGCCTTATAAATACAGGTTTGTCATTAAAGGATGGACTGGAGACCCCTTTAATTTCTAAAAATACCGGAGTAAACAATAAGTTATTCTACAGAAAATTCATAAGGAGACCCTAAATGATCAATCATTAAATCAATAGATTGAATCAAAAAAGGTGGCTCAAGGCAACTAATTATTAGATCAGAAGAATGAGTCAAACATCAATGTGCACTTCAAGCAACCTAGGAAGGACCAAGGTTTTGGGTCATTAATGACAAAAGTTTTATTAATCTTTTTCACTCCAGTTAAAAGATAAGGTTGTATCTAGAGTTATAAGGTATTCCAATACAGTAGTTCATAATAATAGTATTATTAGCCAAGCTTCTGGATTAAACCCCATAATTCAATTGGCTTTTACTACTTTAGTCATTATAAAATAATAATAATAATAATTTTGTAAAAGTGTGAGGGATCTTGTGGGCAAAAAAAATGAACTGAGAGGGAAGCATGCGGTCTGTGGGGCTCTGATTGGCCACCCCCGATTTAGAAATATTTATTTAAATATGTTGTATCATTTTAATATTACAAGTAAAAGTTTAATTATGGATATTTGGCTGATCTAGGTCTTTGGCATATTTAGCCTTTACGATTCTTATTTCTATTTAACTGGTTTATTTCTTTTTTTAGGAAAAACAAAATTAATATACTTGTGGTGGTTCATAGATGGCTGCAACTGTCGCTCTGATTCCAAGTGGTACATCCCCATGAACTTCATATTTTCCGTAAAGGTACCCAAGCCTTTGGTGCCCTGAAGTTCGCCAGTAGTCCAGAAACCTTTCCACAATTTCAGCATTTTCAAACATGACATTGTCCACATGCCTATATACCTACATACAAGAACAGAATATTTATTTAAACAAAATTGTAATAAAATTGACCCCACTGAATATTATTTGTCCCTTCTTGCTTTATATTTCATTTTTATTAAAATACTATAAGGAATGCAAGGCATGTACTTTAAAACAATCATATAAGTGATACAGGCAATAGGTCAGAAATAATGTAGAAAAAACAAATTACTTTAAAAAATGACTTAATATCCACAATACATAAATCTAGAAGAAAAACATAATTCATCAATGGAATAATTGTAATATAGTAAAAGAAGAAATCTAAATCCATCTGACTGTTATTCATGTTCTCTTCCTTACAATTTTTTGGCAGATCATAATTGGTACTAACCTGTCTGTTGAGGGTTATCGCCGATGGTTGACACTTGGAGCAGATACCTTTTGGCCACGGCGGATGGTCTTTACACCCAGGCTTAATACGGCAACTTGTATCTTCAAGTGCAATGAACTTGCCCCTGAAACAAAAGAAATCTCATTAGAACAATCAGTAACACTCAAGAAGAATCAAGAAATAATTAAAATAAAACAAGAGAATTATTGATGAAATACATAGCTCCAAGAAAAATACACAAAATGAGGCATGAAATATCTTCTATATATTTTTTTTTCTATTGTTTACTAATTTATAATTTATAAATTCCCATCTGCATCATAATATATATCTCTGAGAATAATGCAAGCAGCAGTTAAGTATTCATTAAAAAAGATGTATAAAAATTCTTAAAAAAGTCATCATTGCATCCTCAATTAGGTTAGAGCAAGCAATCAATATCACAGGAAAGACAAATCTTATTATATTAATATCCAAGGCTTTAATATAATAAATTAATTTTAATTTTAACGAAAGGATAACTTCAATTGAAACAAAAACTAAAAACAAACAATATCCATAATTTCATCAACCTACTTACCTATCAGCACCTCCTCTAAGTTTGCGAATGTAGGAATGAAATGATAAATGCTTAATATTCTGTTCACGGAGGTATGCTTCATCATATGGTTCTATTGGGGAGCAATGAACACAACAAGCATTTGTTCCATGGTGACACCTAATAACAATAAAATAAACATTATAGAGTAATAACTAAATATAAGTGTTTCCTTAAACTATTCCTTAAAACCTGCATAAGCATACATAAAAAATATTTTATAAACAAATGTTTACACAAGAGTAGCAAATTTCACCAGGCACAGATAACAATTGTAGTCTAATATTAATCAGATAATCAAATCAGTAGCAAATAATTAACAACCAATGTATAGAATAGAAGAGAAATGTCAATCATGGAGTCAACGGGGGTACTAGAATATTATATATTTCAATCCAGGATTTCATAATGTTTTAACAAATAAAGGCTTGGGTTGGGATTAGGTTGGGAAAGTAATGGGTGTAGGTAGAATTGAGAGAGTTTGGATATAAAATGAAATTATTATTAGGCCGTGCAAGGATAGAAAAGAAACTGGCAGCTAAGAAAAGGAAAATATATTCTGCGAAGAATCGAATAGGTACAGGTCTAGAGCAAGACTTACAGATGTGTAAGGGGGAGAAAGGAACGATGATGATGTGGAGAGAAAACAAATAGGTTTGACATATATCATTGGAATCAAAAAGAAAATTGGTGTTCAGGTCAGAGAATATGGTTATTTAGAAGTAGAAGGTGCATTAATTTATAATAAAAACCTGAATGACTAAGTAAACAGAAGTCATGATATACATTTTTTAAGAATTTCAATAATTTTTTAACTATATATTTCAAATACAGGTAAATGATAATTAAAAAATTTGTTTTAGTTCAACACACTATTTCCTTGTGTTCATAAAAGTAGAGATCATTGAAAAGCCTAATTGACATTTATAAAACAGAGTGGATTAATAAAATTTTCAAAGAAATTTTGTCTTATTTATCTCATACTCTGCAAGTGATTACAGACAATATTCATATGATAAATAAAATATTCATGTAATAAGTAAACAAACCAACCTAGTCCAAAATGCAAGCATATATTAAACAATATATTATATAATCACATAGTTTATTTCTTACTTCACTTACGACCATAAACTACATCTGCATCTCTATTTTTAATAAATTATCAATCTATAGCTAATAGACATCTAAATCTATCTAGTGATAGATAACAAATAATTTCAACTTTCTCAAATACTTTTAAACTTACAATTTTTCATCCCGTTTCCTATGCAATTTCCCTTCAACACTAGACAAAATTTGGTCAACTTCATCTTCTGCAACAGGAGGCAATGATGAAGGGTTTGGGGTTTCTCGCAAACCATTAGTTTCTCCTAGAAAAAAAACAACAACTCATAAATCAATCAAGTTGAATAAATAATCACGAAGTATAATAACACTGTTCTCATAAATAATCAAACTATATTATTTTCATCATATAGATCACAGACTGTGATCTATATGATGAAAATAATAATCAGGATACCCTTATGATAATTTATTTTTATTGCAAGCCATTATCAAGGCAGTTCAGTAATAAGAGAAGCTTCGAATAAGCACATTTACATTTAGTGGAACTTCCCTCTATACAGATTAAACCAGACGATAGCTACCAAGTTTGGTTGGGGACAACTTTTTTATCGAGTAGCTCATTTCATCATATTTCTGAGCTGTTAATTAAAACAGAGTAAGAGAACTTTGATTTTCTGATGTTATTTTTAAACCTAGTTAGATAACTATAATTTCACCATCATAATTTGTGGCAATATTAACAACTGACAGAAACGAGGTAATCACCAGTGTACATCCCTACCCCTACATTTCCAGTACCATTCATTCACTAATAAACTCCAGGGTTTATAAATGAATGAAGGTTATGAATGTAGGAGCTTTAATCGGTGACTACACAAGTTCATTATAAAATCGCAAGTGATTCCATTCATGGTGAACAAGTTATATGGAGCTCACTAAGCTGAAGGCATAGATCTCTTGTATTACAATTATATTTACTTAAATCAAGGAATTGGCTTGTGCTATTAATTTTAAAGATGGTATATAGTTAGGTCCAGTTTTCAATATTAAGTTGTTTCAACTCTTCAAATCAAGATTATTAATATTATTCCCCACGATTGATAAAGCGATGATGAGTGTGGTTTTAGTAACCATATCACCGCTCCAATGGTCTAGTGATATTCTCTATTACATCAACCTCTTTTACAATTTGATTGACTAAAAGCTGTTTTCTTTGTCATCCTAATAAAATTTCTCTTAATTTGAAGTTCACAGAGAGAATTGTGTACGAAGACAAAGGATTAAAAAATAGCTGTATTGATATAGGTAGAGGCTAACCACCAATAAGCCTTTGTTCTGGTTAAGAGCTAACATATCAAGCTGATCATCCAAAGAACTGTTTCCATTCCATTGTAGACTTGAAGGTTGTATTCCTTTTTTTTTTTGGCCGCAATATTGTATAAGTTAAATCATTATGTTTTCTAAAAATTAAAATACAATAAAACTTAGTTACTTGAAATAAGTAGGTTGCTAGGAAAAATTAGATGTTCATAAAATCTTCCACTAAACTATAGTAATTTTAAGAGGAAGAAAATGATCCGAGTGGAGGTCAGAAAAAATTCTCTTTAGTAACAAGAACTGTTTACTTTAAGGCCCACGGTTTCTTACCTCCATTAATACCATTTTTTTCCTCATATATTTATATTCAACTAATATTATTCAATAAAGTAATTTTAGAGTAAACTTCAGAAACTAAGTACTAAACAAATATATATTTTTAGAAGTTAGTAATTAAAAAATGGATAATTTTCACAAAACTTAAGAAGTCAACATTAAATTTGTATAGGCATTTGTATTTTTTTTATTTTCAAGTTCACTAATGATTCACTTAGAATTTTTTTCAAGGTCCAATGGATGCACAATTATAATATGAATATTACAACTAAAATTAATAGATAACTATTTATTTATGTATAGTTAACCACTCATGGACACAATTAATTACAATTTATATCTGGCTGTATGGAATAAATCAATGCCACCCACATAGGGGAAAAATATATACTTACATAATATACAAAAAAATTAAATCTGAAAATAGCAGATGGCAAATAATCTTGCAAAGAATTGCATTATGACTGTCAAATTAGTAGTAACATTAAAATTAAGAAAACCAGTATAAACCAGAATCAACAGTTAAAGATAAAAATATCTAGCTTGAGACAATTATCAGAAAAATGGTAAATAGTATCTGTCAAAAATGAATCACTAGAAATACAAGGATGATTTCAGAGGGAATTTCCCAGTTCCTGGAGGTTGACATTAATATTTCAATACACTGTACAGAGGGAAAGACTGAGTGAAAAAGTGATCAGCAAAAAATTTTACATAGGTAATCAATCTAAACCTACTAAAGAAACTACAAAAAAAAAGTTCAATTATCCCTTAACAACTTCAGATTGATATATCAAAATAAAATAATAAATTAAGACGTAAAATTGATTCATACCTGATGGAGTATTGTCTGATGTGGATGAAGAACTTGTACCTGGAGTGCTCATCGGTACGTCGACTTGATTGTCAGCATGCCAAAGATCTGCACCTTCATGGGGAATAAGATATAACATATCTCCATGCTTTAAGCCAATAGTGAAAATAGTTTTTGATTTAGTAGAAGGTAGTTCATCTTTCAGGTTACGGCTTCGGCATAAACTGAATGCAAAACTAGATAGCGAAAAAGAATCCCGGACCTAGAAAGGAATACAAAAGTATAACGCACTCTCCAAAACAATTCCACAAAGGAATAATAATTTCTAAAGGGTATTACCTTCTCATAGAGCCCAGATAACTTGTCATCAGAGCCAATGTTTATTCTTCTGGTTCCTTCTGGAGATTGAATTCTTAACACCTACAAATTAGGTAAACAATAATACAGGAGCTCATTAAGAGGTAAACTTTACTGGACAAAGCAGTAAAGCTAAATATTTAAGCAAATAATACATAGTGAAAGAAAATTAATAAGTAATGACAAAGCAATAAAAGGATGTTTAGGAAGGTTAGGCTACATCTTATGTATCATCAAACAAAGACATAAACGAAATGTAATCAATTCAACAAGTTAGTATTTGATTTTCAAATTAAATTAAGTAAACCCTTACAATATTTTTAATGTGTGACATTACTATAAAACGACAACTGCTCGGTGCCTCTGTTTCCACGGATGCACCTTCTTCACCAAACAGCTGTTAATCAATGCTAGCAAAAGTTTAACCAGAAACGGTTTCTATCTAGATAATTAATAACATATACGAATGGTGATCGAAACCATTAATATTTCAACCATTCTCAATCGTCGGGTAATAATAAATAGAGAGACTAGACCGAATTCTGAAAATACAAAAAGTTTTCTTTTATAAAAAATATATCAACGATTAAAATAGTTCAATAACCACATTTTTCATGCTGTTCTGTAAATCGCGATACTTATTTTCATTCCCCCCTAAGCTTAATTTTATTCCAATATATATCAAATATTTAAAAAATATAATGCTACCGGCCCAGAAAAAACTTCCTACAAACGAAAAACGGTGGGGGGTATAACATCTTCATATTCTTAGCCACCACAGCCTCAAAACTTTCCCAGATACAATAATACCTAACAACTCCCTACCTACTCGTTTGTACGGTTTAAATAAAATCTGTATGAATATGAATGCTTAAAGAGTTCTTTCGTATCATCGTTTCGCAGATTATCGTCGTGTCAGATTTTCTTCTTTAAACTACAAATCGGATTGCCATCTCAGTTCTTAAATCTCAATTCTTCTCAATATTTTACATCCTAAAAATTCACCTGTAACATCCTTTTGATAGTTTTTTTTTTAGTTTGTTTAATGAAAACTGGTTAATATAATTAAATTTGCTCGTATTTAGAGTGTTCATCTATCTTCATAAACTTTTAAAGACGTGGGTAACGCTTCACTGCTGCCCATGTATATGCAGTAAAACAATGCTTTAGATTTCTTTTGTAAAGTATATTTAAATGTTTTGTATTCTGTAAATATGGTAAAAATTACCCCCTTCGGTTTCGAAGAAGATGAAATGCTGAATAAAACACCATACCTTAGAATAAAAACAGAATGAGTCCAATATTGTTCTAGAACTGCACATATACGAATAATGGAAGACGATTAATATATAAAATATCATTACAGAAATATTTAAGACAAATGATATTTTCGCTCAGTTTTCTCTTATTTCATTCGATCAACGACCTTTAATTTGTATTATTATTTTTTCCAATCCAATAGGGGTGGAATAACCTTCCCTTTATTCCATACAGCAATACTTATTCATTTTTATTAGCCCCACACAAATCCGTTTTGGAATGGGCGAATTTTGACTAAGACTGTTTTGGGGATAGTGTCCATAAAATTAGCCAAACCTAAAAATTATTACATGTTTTCTATTTCTGCATTTCTAGATTCCTAGGAGTCTACAATGTTTTGGATATTGCAGCCTTCTGGTATGAACCTATTCGGTATAATATGGTGACCTTACCAATTGGTATAGATTTATCCAAATTCAATCGTTGCGAATCTCATGATTATCGTTCAGCGTATCAACGACAATCCTAGAGCACAATTCCTCTTTATACCTTTATGAGCTATGTTGGTCCGTACCGAAAGAGTCGCCAACTACAATCGCACGTATGAAATAATCGTAGAGGGAAACGAAAACGATATTTCGCTAATTAGCGGATTAAATGCTTCTTAAGGAAACGGCGAATCAACCATATCGGTTACCAAAAAATAGATGACAAGCACAATATACATATATACATACATACATATATTCATATATATATTTGGAAAACAAATGAATATTCATTTGTTTAAATTCCTGTTTTTCGGCTTAATGATTTATTCGATTTTATACTACTTAGTTGTTTATCGTTCCCTAAAGTTCTCGCCAAAGATCTCGGTCGAGCCAGTCTCCTTCTGTAAGGCCCCTCCCTCTCTTACACCCCCTCCCTTCTTCGCTATACACTCTTCCACATCCTGCAACCATCTTTTTCTAGATCTCCCCCTTTCCGTAGGTGGAAACAATACTGGAACAATACTGGAACATACCAACTTACTGGAAAAATGGAACAACGTCTCCAGAAGTCCATCTCCACCAACTTCCTTTCCTTCTTTTTCTTTATTGGCCATGTTTCGGATCCATTGAGGGTTACATTTTAAATCAATATGTGAACAGCATTTTTCTTTTGATTAGAGGTTAACCTGTTTACTTCACAGAACAGAGTTAAAAAACCCAATAATTTGTCTACCTCTTACTATTTTATTCAGTTATATCTCTGTAGGAGCTTCCATCTTCCAAGATATTTAAATTCATGTTTTTTTTCTTTCTATTTCCCAATTTTCGAGGAATGAGGCTCTTATATTAGCATGTGTTGCTATCAGTTTTTAATCTGTTCATTTCCAGACCCCAAGCAGTATATTCCTCCAGAAGTTTCCTTAATATGTAGCTGGAATCTTCCTCATTATTTACTACTATCTCCTATATCATCAGGAAATTGTACGTTGTAAAGGAATGTATTACCTACTGGTGCACCCATTCCGTACAATTCTTTTCCCAAATTTTGAGGACCTCTTCAGCATGTAGGTTGAACAAAAATGGGGATAGGGGACATCGTTGATTGAGACCTTTAATGGGCTTGATAATAATTTTAAATTATTATTTTATCCATAAATAATTTTTTTTTAAACTAATAATTTTATTAATTATTAGTTTAAAAAAAATCCATTGATCCATCCTCTATCCCTCATCCATTTAGATTTAGACCTCATTCGGCATCAATCTTTTTATAAAAACTCTATTCCCATTCAAAATCACTAGTTTAAAACCTAGCTTCCCCATCAATTCCCGATAATAGTTCATATTTCAATAGTTAATTCCCGGCAGGGCGTCTGAAAAGAAGATGGCCTCGGGACCTTCTTAATTTAGGTTGTTTCTCAACATACCTTTTGTAATGCCACTATTTCATTCGTAAATTTACTTGTTTCATTTTTATAATACTTTTGTAAAAAATGTCAATAAACAAATTAATAAAAAACTCCTTCACCGTCAACTTATCGATTAACCTTTCGGATATCACAGGCCTATTTTTGGGTTATCTATTCCATTAATTAACTCGATGTATTGATTTATTTTAACTCCTTCGATATTATGTTCCATTACAGTAATCTAAAAGGAACCGAGCTTAATCAGCAACTTGGCTCAATCAGCATCGGTATCCTTATCAAATTTTATAACATATAAAAAAAATGGTTAAGTTGGTCATGTCGGAGGTTATAAGGAAAATCGAACATTCGTGCCTTAGTTCAAAACACGATGATTCAGACATCGAATTTCCTTACATGACATAATATTTTGTGAAAACTTGCAAAAACAAGCACGGAGACATTAACAACCTTTTCAATGATCTAACAGGAGGACAGTTAAGAAATTACATTCCAATGGAGCATGACCATTGTAAATTTAATTCTGAACCAAAATAAAATAATTTAAATGGCTGCGCTGCGAGAACAAGCGTAAAGCAAGGATGACACTGAGGAACAAAGCCAGTCGATTGTGTGACAGTGTTGATGAGGTGTGATGTGGAAATCTGAGGTTAGCTTCGATACCAAACTTTGGTCAGTAAAAGCGGAGTCCTCGCGACGCCGCTCAACTTCGCTATGCTACGGTCCGGATCAGGTGGCCGACCTTTCGTTAAACCTTTGATTCGGTTTTGGAAGTTGGCTCAGCTGCGCTACATCGTAAAAGGTTGAATTTGATTTGAAAAAGTTTCAATACGTTTTGGACCCAGCATATATTGTACGATCTAAACATTAAAACTGTTTGAAACATTTACTATGTTTTAGTTCAAGCTAATTAAAGTGTTTGGGTGGTTCTACTCAAGAATCACTCACAAAGTTGGCTGGGGGATACTCTTCATGCAGGTTTGAGAGCTGTTCTAACTCCCTCTCTCTAATTCATTGACCCTCTTTTAGTGACTACCTTTCGTTAATCCTAATTACCGTTGGCCGACCCTTCGATATTCTAACCATCATGTCTTGTCATCGCGTACTCCCGTTTAACCACCATTAAACCATTATCCATTGTTTAAACCATTCTTAAATTTTCTATAACCTATACCTCGAGTATATGTGAGCTATTGTTTATTGGCAATTTCCAATTAGACAAGTGGTCAAAAAATAATATTTGAGTCTCGATTTGATTCCTTTGTACCATTAATTGATACATTACGTATTAATTGATGCAATAGTTTAATAAATCATTGATTGTAGAATTAATAAACCAAATTAAAAAAACTTCGAGGAATGAAATTAGGTAGCCAATTGTTATTGAATATGCCAATTGTTAATATCAAAGAATGATTTTAACGGAAAAACACTGAACCAGAATCATTTTATTTCATGAAAATCCAGAATTGGGAAACCACAAATTTACTTTTGTTGCTGCATGAGATATTTTATGATGTATTATTTTGAAATATATAATTTTTAGTGGATTCGTAATTTTGGTATTTGTATTATACCATTATCGAATATATTTTTAGGGGTGGGGTAATCACATTATTGAAGTAAATAGTTTCTTTTTCTGAAGAATTTTATTTTATTCTTCATAGAAATAAAATGTATTTCTATGAATATTTATAAATAGATATGACATTTTTATGTAATTATAATTTATTTGCAACCATCGCCAGTTATATCGATTACCTGAATCAGGGAAACTCCTTCACAACTGTCAGATTCCAATTCCGACATATTGGGGGAGCAGATTTTGTTTTATGTTGTTATTATCTATTGTAGTTAAATGTTCTTTTTAGATATTGTGTAAATAAGATATAGGTAGGTGTTAATATTGCACTTTAATGATTCAAAAGTTGTTTATTTTATCTGTTGATGTTTGCGATACCGTTTTCTATGGTTTTCAGTTCTGAAAAGTTAATAGATTTTTATCAATCCTGAACAGTTTTGTTGGCATAACAGAATTGCGTCATTTTATTATTATTTTGAATAGTGAATTTATTTTTATCTCTGGAGATTAATTTATAAATCACCTTACCCTATTAGTTTGAAGGACAATATTTGAGAAGACTATTTCCTTTTTTAGTGTTTTGTTAAATGGCTGATTCTAAAAGCATTGAGGATGCTTCTTATTGGCGAAACAAAGCTGAAGAATTCGAAAGAGAGTTCGAAGATTTCAGAGAGAGTTCTCAGATGCTGGAAAAAGAACTAGAAGCTTCTCTGGAACAAGCAGAAAGAACAGTAAGAGAATTGAGGTTGAAAAACAACAGTTTACAATTAGAAAATGAAGCTTTGAAGGTAATATATAACATTACCGTCAATTGTATTACATTATTATTGTATAAACTAGCTTGGTGAAATTTATGTTAGTATGGTAATGTAATTTGGTCAAATTTATAATTTTTGATAAGTATTTAATTGAAATTTGCAGTAATTTTGTGATTTCTTAAATTCATGTCATTTTTTAAATGATATTTATAAATTTAATGTTCCATTGAATTTATCTGTTTTTTTAAATTAAATTTTCCAAGCATTCAATTCAAAGGTGATTTTGTTATCTCGAATATGTATTTTGTACCTTTTCGTATGTAAAGTCTGAATACAAAAACTAAATTTTTATATTCACTCAAAATTTTTGAAGTGTTTTTCATTATTTGGACAATATTTATAGTTTCTACTTTATCTTTACTGATAAAGCTGTCTTCACTTTATTTAAAGTATAAATTGAATTTTATATAGTTCACCAAACTCTGTAAAATATAATATTATTCATCGGTTTATTATAATTGAAGGTCAAGTGGATTGAGAGGGTAAGTAACATTTTTGGAAATAACAAATTATTATCATAGAAATAATAAGTTTTAAATATTCCGTACTTCTATTCATTTAAATTTAGTGCTTGGTTCAGACCCGAGTTGATAATGGTGCCCAATGATTATACACGTTTGCTTTACCACAGATTGTTGTGATAGGAAATCAGATTTATAAGAAGTCGGAAAATGTTGCTGTTAATGTTCATGTTACCATCATCTATTTGTCCCCTTAATTATTACATATTGCCTCATTCACTTTTAAATGCACAATTAAAACATTTAACCTAAAATGCATGGTGTTATACCGCAGATAAGATTGAATCATGCTCTTCAATAAAAAGCAAAATGATATTTCTGGAAAGAATTAGATTGTACATTTAAAATGATTATTTTTCATTTTGAAAGATGATAGGTGCTCTTCAGTTTTAGGAATGACCCAGCAGGTCATCATAATATTTAACGATTGATATATGTTAATCGATTGCCCTTGCGTAAAGATTGCTATGTATATATCAGTTGTTTATCAGGTTAAACTATGTAGCCTATTAGAAATGTCGTTTAGTTTTATACTGTATCTATTGCCGTTTTTGTCCAAAAATACATGAATTAGCACTATAGCAAGTGTTCTTCACTCTCTTTATAAATCTCTGTTTTTCTTAGTGTGCTTTTTCGCATTTTGAAGAATGTTAAATTTCTTATTGTTTCTGTTATAATAGGGTGATTTTAATGGTTCTGTTAAAGTTAGGTGATTGATAGGGGGGTAGTAATCCCCATGAACTAACCCAATTTTCAATTGATCATATTTTATTCCATTTGCTAATTTGTTGATGATACTGCAAAGAATTAGGGCAGTTGAAAGGGTTTTGTTGCTTAAGTGTTATGGCATCATCTTAGTTTGTTATTGTGATTTCATGGAGAGCACTTTATCAAAAGCAACAGCAGCAAATTTGAATGTTGACTGCTAATATTAATCTATTTTAGATGAATTTAACAATGTTTGTTTGATTATTTATCTTCCTTAGCTGTCAAAAGACAAGTTAACTTTTACAAGTTAAGCTTAAGCTATTAATCATGGTATTATGATCATTATTTAGGTTTATTTATTTATAAGGTTTATTATTTATTTTTTTTAGGACAAGTATGATGTTCTGCAAAGGGCAACTGAGACACAGATCTCAGAGATGGAAGAAGAAGCAAACCAACGACATAAGAGGGAGGAGGAATATGTTAAATATATTCGAGAACTGGAACAGAAAAATGATGATCTTGAGAGATCTCAAAGGTGAGTCAACATTTTTATTAGATTTATCATAATGCAAAAACATTGTATCTCAAAATAGAACAAAGTTATTTTATCCATTTGATTAATAGAAAACTTAGGTTCCAGTATGCCAACAAATAATTGAATCTTTAACAGCATATCAAAAATTAACTGAGAATAAGATAAGGGCTTATCGAAGTGCTGCTCTGTACCCTACTCTAACTCAACCTGATCTAATCATAATTTTTACCCTCAATTTTACCACTCTACTTGTTATTTCACCTTAAGCATGGAATAACTTGTCTCTCAGAAAGAATACTTTTCATCCATGTAACGTGGCAGCTTGCATTTGGTAACTTACAGTTGTAGGGGATAACCCTGGAATAGTGCAATATCCCTGCATTGTTAGTTTTTAAGTTTTCTGATTTTTCAGTATTAATACAACTTTTTTCACATCTTTTCAGACAAAATTGGATTTGGTTTTAATACAGTTTACAATTAATTTATTTAACTTGTCTTACCTCTACTATAAGTAAGAAAGGCATTGTAATTAGCTAAAATTATTATTAAATGGTTTTCAAAAAGTCACTTGTGTCCAAAAAAAGTTTTTTCAGCCATCCAAAATTGTATGTCTCTGTAGAGCGGTGTAATGAGTGGAATAGAGGAGGAAAACAATTCAGATTAAAACTTTGATTCAACATGTCAATTTAAAAAAAAATTTTATTGCTACATTAAGTTTAATAGAGGACAAAATTTAATATAAACACATAAATTGCATTTACAGTTTAGAAATATATAATTAAATTACAACTAAATGATATATTACATTTGTTTTTAGAGCCATGTATACCTCATTAGGGGAGTTCGAAACAAAGCTTAACTACGCTCTAGAACGTAATGTTCTCTTGGAATCTGAACTTGATGAAAAAGAAACTTTGAAAACAATGGTTCAGAGGCTAAAGGATGAAGCAAGGGGTAAGAAACAGTTTTATTTTCTATGAAAGTTAATTATTATTATTTTTTTTAAATGTTGGGGGTTTCAAAATATGATATTTTTTTTTCAAGCAAATTGCAAACATTTATATTTTGTATAGAATATATATAATCTAATGGTAAAATCAGTTTGGGTTAAATTTGATTAAAGTGTTGTTAAATATAATTAGTTTTTGTATTTAGTAAATGCACTTACTGTTTAAACTCAAATGGAGTTTAAATATCTGTTCTGAATTCAATTCTCAATAGTTTCAACTTATGTCTTTATCTACTGGCCAAATGATCTTTTCTGTAATTCTTATATTATTGATTTCTTCTTAGACAGCCCATTATTAAGCCTACTTAACTGTCCCATTACTCATTTGATTATTCATTTTTTTCTAATGCTCACAGTTTATGGTAATCAACTTGGCAAAATTACCTAGTTTTTGCTCCATTGCTCCGTAAAGATTTGCATATTATTAATTTATTAGTTTAACCAAGGGCTTGATGCTCATTGGAAAGATAATCTAAACTACAATCCGAAACGACAAGGAAAGGATAAATCAGACATTTTTAATGAGCCTACATGAAATTTTTAATAACTTTTTTAATACTTTTAATTAATTTTTTATAACATTTTTACCACCAATATTATAAGAACCATGTAAAGGCCCACCAGGCCGATCTGGTAAAATAAATAAATATAAATAAATATAAGTAATATAACATTTTTAATAACTACATGAGAATAAATTATTGTTGTTTAATGGTTTGAAACATTTTGGTATTTCTACTAGTACTAATTACTTATATACTTCGATTAATTATTTTATTATTATTTATCTTGACAACACTTAGGTACTGAATTCATTTTTCTATTTTCTACGGGAACAGTTAAATAAAATAAAATATATTTTGCATGAGCAAATTTCCTTTTTTTATTTCGGAGCTCCTGGCATTGTGGCTGATCTTCTAAGCACCAAAGCTTTTTAAGGCTTAGATTCACCCAGAAAAGCGTCATCAAGTTCTTCAAGGATCCTCTCCTAGCAATTATGGCCTGTCTGTTTCATCCTTTTAATATAGTTGATTTTTTTTTTTAAATTTCAGATTTAAAGCAGGAGATTCAAGTTAGAGAGAAGCAAACAACTAATGATAAATCACTTATTGTAGATTCTAATAAAATGGAATCTAATGATTTGATTGTTAACTCAAATTGTCTTAATAACACCCCTACAAAGAGTAAGTTGTTTTTCAAGTATTTTTTTTAAATTTCATTTTTATTCTCCTTTCTGCTAAAGTAAGACAGCAGTAATAAATCTTTGATGCGCGGTCATAAGGGCTTAAGTCAAAATTTTGAATATTTCAGGAGAGCAACAGCAAAGTGCAAAACATAATGTAAAATCTAATTATTGATATTATTTGTAATTTTATTTTTACAAAACAATATAGTAGTAATTTACGAACAATATAGTAGTAATTCAATTTGAAGCATACATTTATTTCTTGTCTGATCAGTCCTGATTC
The DNA here is from genome assembly GCA_964056705.1 of Troilus luridus. Taxonomy (NCBI): domain Eukaryota; kingdom Metazoa; phylum Arthropoda; class Insecta; order Hemiptera; family Pentatomidae; genus Troilus; species Troilus luridus. The sequence goes on along the minus strand of OZ057413.1, from coordinate 76,221,164 downwards.
TGTATTATTGGCTTATTTTGACTTAAGCCCTTATGACCGTGCATCAAAGAAATAATGTATTAATTAAATTTTTTTTTTTTAACTTTTGTTATTTATTAGTAGAATTAGATTGAATAGAAGTGTCTTTTTGAATTATTATTTTCAGCTGTGAACCTTCGTAACTGATCAAGATAAAAGAAAAATGAACTCCCTCCTCAAAATTGAGATATTGCATTTCAACACATGTTGAGTCCGAAAATTAAAAATTGAATAAAAAAAATAAATTATTTGTCCGCCTTATGCCATTGTTACTTTTCTCTTTGTTGGTCCAGCTTCAATGTTTAAATGCTTTTGCTAATACAGGTTGAATTTTTTATACCTCCACCCAGACCATTTTCTTCCTCAAAAGATTTTAAGTCGACTAAAATATTATGTTTATTTTACTTGTTCTTTATTGTTATTATAAAGGGACTTGGTCCCAGAATAAAGTTTGTTTTCTATTCTATTCCAAAAAATTGAAATGTCAGGAAAAGTTATTGATCTTTCTTGCTTCTTTATTAATTTTTCAAACAATATTTCAGATTAACGAGTCCTTTTTTAAATCTAAAATCATAAATAATTAAATGTTGTTATTAATTGACATTTATGAAAATTAACAAACATTGAGTAACAACAAACTTTCTCTATTATTTAATATATCAAGCAGGTTTTGTATTAAACTTTCACTGACAGTGAAGTGGATATTATACATAACTGTCCGCTTAGTGGCTGACAAATGTTCATGTCTGTTTTGTTTTTTTTGTTCTCAAACGAAATTATTGAAGTTCTTCAGCAAAATTCAATCTTGAAGTTTTTGCTGCACATTTTTAAATTAATTTTTATACCGCACATAATTGCTTTTTTTGTTTTTTATTGTATGTTTATTGTTTATTTCCATTCCAATAATTTGGTCATTACCTACATACCTTATCTGAGTGTAGTATTAATTTTCTAGAATGGTACGGGGCCTTATAATACACTACCTTTATAATACTGCAGTCTAGTAAATTTATTACTGTACAATATATATTAGAGATATTTGGATATAATAAACCATTGTGTGCAGCAGTTTTTCTGTCTTAATGGTTTTTATCTGCTTTGTTGAGCATCTAGGAATAGAAAGTGAATCCCATCTCAACACTTTCTTCTTTTCCCAATTAATAATCTGTTTGGATGATTTTCAGATATCAACTCAACTAACTGCCTCTTGAATCAGCCGAACAGGATTTCGGCTATGAATATTGTTGGGGATCTACTGAGAAAAGTTGGGGTATGTTATTTATATACTATTTTGTTTTGTTTTTTTAGTTAAAATTTATTAAGATAATGGTTTCGGTGATATAATTAGTTAAAAATCATTTGTGAACTCACAGACAAGTTGTTGGTTTATTAGTTATTAACATGAAGCACTGAATTGTTTAGTATTTATAAACTGTATTCTTGTGATTTAGTTTTAAGAAGTTTTCTAAAAAAAATTCTAATCATTAAAACTTAACAAAAAACAATTAACAATTTAATTTTACTTCTCTTTAAATCCTCGGTTTTTAAATTTCATCAGATATTTTGACTGGTTTGGTCTTGATATCTATATGCACATTCCTATGTAAAGCTTAGAAATGGCCGCCAGCCTCAAATAAGTTCAAAATTTGTACTTGGGGTCATGGAATGTCGAGTTGAACACCTTCTTTTTATAGTCACTATATTACCAATGAAAGTGGGACTTTACTTTAAGATTTTATTAGATTTTGATAAAAAATAAATTATTTTTCTTCTTGAAAAATAAATTGTTTAAAAATTTAATTGTTTTATATAATTACAAATAAAATTGTAAATGTAGTTAATAAACTGGAAATTATATTTTGCATGTAACTTCATAAAAATCATTATCCAGGGTTTAACTTCCTGTTATGCAGTAAAGAAAGTATTGGATACATCTATTTTATCCTTAATATAATATTTAATATTATTTTAAATAAAGCAAGGCATTTTTTTTATTACAAAATTTTTAATTATAAATAATTTAAAAATACTTGATGCAGATTTTAATTTGATTTAGGGTCTCTTTTTTGAATCTCATAAATTTTAATAGGTACAAGGTAGTCATGTGTTGTTCATCCACATCAGATATTTAGTGATATCAGCTTTTGGCACATTAGAAATATTTAAAAAACATAAAACAAAAATTTAAACTAATTCAAGATACAGCACATTAACAATTGTGGTCATGTTTTTATCATCCTACTGCTCTGTTGGTTGGATTAATTAGGATCAATGCTTGAAAAGTATTAATGTTAGGTCAGATTAAGGATGAGTAAAAAAAACAACAGTTGAATGAATTATATTTTTAAGTTCTTATTAACTTGGTTTTAGTTCAACATTTACTACATAATAAATAATTTTGTTTGTAGTGCAACAACGCATAGTTTCAAGTTAATATTTCTTTAATTCAATTCATTATTTCCGTGATCTATCAGTATAAGCTATAAATATCATTACATTATTGGCACGACAGACTCATAAAGAAGTCCTTGGTCTGTTCAACAGCTCTACCATACAATACCAACAGCCAACTCGTCCCGATCACCAGCTCGAGTGATAGAGACCTTGCTCAGACTCAGATCTTCACAGACGGCATCCTTCCGTCTAGCTTTGGACCTTCCTCGAGGTCTTACTCCATCAGGATTTCCTTTATACAGCTTTTTAGCTGTTCTTTCTTCGTCCATCCTATATACGTGGCCCTGGAGTTGAATCCTGATGAAGGTCGATATCGTTAGGTCTCCATATAACTCACTCAGCTCCTTGTTTCTTCTGATCCTGAGTTGGCCGTTTTCTCGACTTGGGCCTAATATTTGCCTTAGAACTCTCTTTCGAATCTATTCAGCTTTTTCACGCTGGATTTATTCAGTATGGGGGTTCCACCAGCCTATTGTCCTAATGATGTTTTTGTATATCATCAGCTTAGACTTAAGGCTAAGGACCTTACTTCTCAGGAGCTTTGGGATCCCAAAACATGCTTTATTACCTGATACTATCCTGACTCTGATTTCCTCCTACTCATCCAAATTCTCGTCTATATGGCTTCATAAATACTGAAAACTTGACACTCGTTGTATCTATAAATTATGGATTATAATTTCCCATAGACATGTATAAATTAAAAAGAAACGAAATACTGTTATACTGCTAGGTTTTTTTTTTCAATTTGAAGAAGTATTACCTAGTTGTGATTAATTTTACATGCCACTTGCCAGAATAACTGTATATTATTCTTCTGGCATTTGAGCTTTGATCCGCATTTTCGAAATGATTATGTAATTCCCTTTTTTTAGATTTCTAAAAAGAAATACTTTTTAATTTTTGTTTTTCGGGCAGTAAAGTGCACTGCGACCAGTGTTGATCTATTATGCGCTAAAATAAAATAAATACTTAGGTTTCCGTGGCTAGGTGGCCAACTTCCAACATAAGTTATATCCATATCCTTATAATCAAAGCAATGCCTTCTAGATTCTGTAATGGTGTATTCCATAAGAACTTTTATGTCTTCTTATTTGAATGATCTTTCCCAACTACTTCTTGACACAATTGTTTTCATAGTTGCGATATCACTACATTAATTTTATTTCCAAAACAAAAACAAGGCGCGGTTTTTTTTACTGTATGTTATAAAATTTTCTGTACAATATCTTCATTTAGCAAATATTGTTGAAAAAAAAATTTTTTCCCCCTGACTACTAAGACTTTTGGGCATAATTTTCTGCAATTTCGGATATGTTCATTTCAGAGCTTATTTTATAACTTTTTTAAAGATGAATAAATAGATGTAAACTGTTTTTAAATCTATTATTCTTTTAGGATCAACTTTGCTAAGAACAAATAATTATTGGTTTACTTAATAAACTAAATGATGGAAAGATGGTCGGTGAGGGAATTGAAGAAATAGTAAAATGGTAAAAAAAATATTCATTGAAAATCTACTTATCAACAAACAGGGTCTTCATCAGGGCAATTGATAAGAATGTGGGAAAGACTAAATTAATGTTATACTCTAAATTAATGTAGAGTGGAAAATAGTTAACTGGATAATTCTAATAATAGATTGAATTGGTCAGGTGCAATGCTATAGTCTTCTTATCTAGCTGCCAAGTAATTGCAGACTGAATCATTAAATGGTTTACTCATACATTTTATTTTGTTGTGTTAATGGTTTACTGTAGATGTAATGAGTAATATAGAAAAAGGTTGGGGATGTATTCAGGAAAATTATTACACAATAATAAGTATAACTTATTATTTTGTATATGCTGCCGTTTTGGCCTACTACAATCATCAAAACTGAAAAAAAAAAAATAACATTAAAAATGCAGCATGCTGGAAATAAAATATTTGTTTATACATGCATGGCTGTAATGATTAAAGATTGAACAAAGGTTAAATTATAAAATAATTGATGAAAAATTAAAAAATGAAAGGATGAAATGAAATCTATTACCATGTTGAAATGAGAAAACTAAAATTAAATAAATAAAATAACTAACGAAACATCAATAAATCACAAAATTGAAAGGATGATATGGAAACAAAATTTATACGAGGAACTAATTTGCCAAACAGATTGTTAAATTGTATTATAAGAAGGATATAGTAAACTATGAAAAACCAACAAAATTATATTGATCATTAAATTTGATGAGAAATAAAATTAAAAGGATGTAATTAGTTGGGGGTGCAGTCAAGAAAACACAGCTAAATACGTGAAACTATTGTATTTTATGTGCCGACGCCCCCCAACTAATTACATCCTATTATAGTACCTACAGTCAACTAATTTCTTTCTTACAGAAATAAAATTACATGAAAAATAATTTTACTATCAATAATATATGACATGTAACTAGTGAAAGTTTAAGTAATAAAAGTTAAAATTTTAGAATAAATCGTTTCTGTTAACAATCTCAACAGATGGATGGAGGGCCTGAAATGTATAAAATGTATTTTAGAAATTTTGGAGTGTTATATAAATAAAAGATTTTCCTAATTAAAAATTCTGATTGCAGTGGATAAATAAATAAAGAACAATAACCCCCAGGTTTTGTAAAAAAAATTATAATATGTTATAGCTCGACAAATTTGAAAAAGACCTGTGCAGAAGTCGCCTAGTGCCAGGCAACTATACAGAAGCCATGCCCCTTTCCCCTACTCTTCTCTCTTTAACTTCTCTTCCTGTGTCCTCGTCGTTAAGTTAAATCCTAATTTTATATCTTTGCTTTCTCGTGAAGTTATTATTGTTATTTTGTGTTTGATTCAGTTACTCTTGGTCTTCATTTTTGTTCATTCAATCTGTGATTTTGTTTTGGCATTATTTTATGAAAATTAAAACAAATGCCTGAACTCTTTATTGGAATATAAATTTACACTCATATACAAAAATTTCTGGAAATAATGCTTAAAGTAAGACTAAAGTGAATGTGTTAATCTAGTTTGCTGATCTAATTACTGCACGATATTATTGTTTTAAGCACCATTTTATATGACCTGCATATAAAAAAAGCAAGATTAACTCCTAATTAACTTATACTAATATTTTTGAACGAGTTGAATATAATTTTTTAAGTATTGCATTTTAAATTACTCAGTGAGTTACCATGAACTTTTTAAACAAATATTCTTTCTTCTTCCTTTCTAATTCTATAATCTCTACTCTGCAGTCTTGAGATAAAGTGTAGAGGGGGTGAAGACAGTTCGCCTCCACGAGGTTCAAGTTTTTAATATAATAAGCTCAAAATAGTGAAAATAAAGCTCATTATATTTTATTATATATCCTCTACTTTTTGTTAGTATTTTTATTTTATCATTTGTAAAATTATGATCATGTAATAATAAATTATGAGTTTCCTACATTACAAAAACCATCCGTCCTATGGTTCAGAATGTACTTGCATATTTGCTTAAATACATTACTAGGCTGTTATTGATGTTAATGTCCATGGATATGAAACCATGATGTAGTGTCGGATGCCTTCTGCTATAAATCATGTCTTCTTGTAACTTTATTGCACCGAGTGTGCTTGTCAAAATGCAGATAGCTTCCTTGCATCTTTGCATGTAAACACTAAGTAAATTTGTGAAAAAGATTTTTCATTTTATTTACATGTGAAAGCCACTCGATTACAAAAAAATGTCTTAATATTTATGAGTTTCAATGATAATACAACAATATGTTTAAGGAGAAACATAAGGAAATTCCGTTCCATAAGATGAATAGAGTTTTTAAGATATTAAAGTTATCATCATAGTCGGTTATTTCCTTAAAATTAAATTTTAATAATACAAATTAAGCAATTTATTTATTTATGCAAAGTTTTTCTGGTCTTTTTCTTTGGTTGTGCTAAATAAAGCAATTTTGAAAAAGAAAACTATTTTCATAGTGAAATGCAAGAATGCACCTGGCTTTCTAGTCGGGTATTATGAATAAATTAAGAAAGCATCTATAAGGTGTTATATAATGCTACTTACCTCAGTGTGGAGCTGTTCTATATTGTGTGTCTACCAAGTTTATATTTATTAAAATGTGCTACATGATCGATCGTGTTAACTGTGAGTTGTGTTGTGATTGTTCTTAAACGATTCTGTGGAAAAAGGAATTACCATCGACAACGACTTCAGGAGCTGAAAGTGATTTGTGACACAGCGGATTAGTCTCATCACAGAAGACCAGAGAAATGCCTCTTTTTACAATTCTGGTCAGTCAATGTAGAGCTTTCGCTATTGAACAATGTACCCAATATATCATCAATGTTAAATCCTGAATTTAAATTGCATGAGAAATAATAACACACTGCATGAAATTAAAAGTATATTTGGCATGCTTAAGTAGTAAAGTTGCATTAATATTCATTGCATTTTAACTTGTAGAGTTTTGTAAAATTGTTGCTTGTTTTTATACATAAATTGAACTTGTTTGTCATACACTTTAATTTATTGGTTTAAGCTGAAGATATACAGAAATTCTAAATGAAATTATGTAAAGAGAGGAGTTTATTATCGCCGGTTGTAAAACTATTACTGGATTGCTGCTTTTAATTCTTAGGTAGTATGTCCTACACCTCTTATACTGAAATTAACCGATATAGCCTCTTATGCTACTAAGATGGCTACTAATTTTTTTTAAGAGTTAATAATAAAATCTGGCACGATAATTACATGTAAATAAAAATTTAAAATCACCTTTGCAAAAATTAGTTTATTTTTTTTTCACTTAACTGAAACAAAACATCCAAAATAATGTTGATGGCGTGCTTATTGAAAATGATGCCTGCTTTCTTGCATTTGAAAGATGCAAAAAAGTATAATTAAGAATAAATAAATTAAAAATCTCGAGTGGAGCTATGGTCGGTCAGTTTAAATTTCAAAATATTAAAAAAGTAAATTATTTACAGTTCTTTAAGGCCTATACTTTTAGCTTTCAGAACCAACACATCATGTGTTGCATTTATTTGAATTATTCCTTATGTTAATATAATTTATAAGTATAAAAACTAATAGAATATTAATTTATTTTTATTAATTGTTATTTTGATGGTAATTATTCTCTTCAAAACAATAATAAAATATTAGTTCTAATAGTAGTATATAATAGTAGTTAGTATGAGATATTAATAGTTAAAATGGATTATGATTGTAGTCAATAGAATAGCATGTAGTATAATTCCAAAATGAGTACTATTGATATAAATTCAAGTTCTAGTTTGTCATGCAATGGCAGATTTTATGCGAGTTTCTCTATAAATATTCTTAACACATCAGTCCCATGCTAATCTATCCAATATAAAAATTACTACTTTCAGTACAGCAAAAAGTGTTTGCTAATAATTATAAAGAAGCACCTTCTATCATTTTAATATTTTATGTTTGCAATGCAAGAACGATTGAAAATATTTAGATAAACAAAAGTGCCCTTATACAATCGTAGAAGGATTCTTAAAAAGTGATTTTTATATTTGTTAGTTTAGCAAAGGAACAACATATTTTATCTAATTAGCAAAGGTTTCTATAGTGCATGATATTTTATAACTAATCAGTGGCTTAGTAGTAATTTTGGTTTTAATTATATTCACTGTAGATTTATGAACTTTAGATCTTACTTATTGTAGTCAATATTATCTTTTGTGTCTCATGAAATATCATTTTTCAGAGTAGCATTTATAAACAAGAATATCTACTGCTTAAATTCAGTTGGCTTTTATCAAGCTACTCCTTATTTGTTAAACATCAAATTGGAATTCAATATATATCCAGACTTCCTATATTCCTTTGATAAAAATGAAAATTACTTCTTAGACTGTTGAAGAAAATAAATTAAAGAAATAATATTTATTAATGTGTTATGAATTTTTGTTTGTTTATTTAACGTCACTTTATGCTGCTATGGCTAATCGGATGATGCTACAGTGGGAGTCCTAAATTTTATCTATCCAAATTTAATTAGGATAGGGATTTTTAACAAGTACCTGACATTTTATAGGGTTGTGACACCCATTTAATGTCCATTCCGAAGGAGAGCTTAACCAAGGATTTTTTACTCCCTTAAAAAACCTTAGGGCCACCTGCCGGACTACAAACTATCAATCTTTGGCATAGTAGATTTTATGCTTACCACTAGACCACAGGTCGCCCCGATAAGCATTTTTTATTTTTTTTAAAACATATTTCACGGCCAACAGATAAAATGTTTATATAAAATTAAACTCAAATTTATTTCTTTAAAAAATCAGAAAATTATTTTTATGATAATTTTAAAAGCTTCCTGAATAGATTGTTTATATATCTCAAAGTTTGGGGATCGGGATGGCTTAGTGGGTTAAAGCAGTTGCAAAGGCCCCTCTGCTTACAAGCATCGGGCCCGGGATTTCTCAAATCCTTTTGATTTGAATTTTTGAAGGGAACTAATCAGGCTTATAAGCTGAAATTAATTTTTTTCTTGAAATTTTTTAAAGTTAGGTTCATTCTTCTTATATTGTTTTTCTGAAAAATGATGTTTTATGAGATTAAAAGAGATAGATCCATAATTAAGTTTGATAGTTTTTTTTTCTTTAAATTATTTTTTTTAATTTATTGTGTTGTATAGCTTGAGCGATTGCTGTGTGCACGTTGTGACAAGATAAAGTGCATCTGCTCTACACCGATCCTTTCAAATCTCAGCTGATAAATGTTTTTTTGTGTAATGTATATATTTTACATCAAAAATAGGGAATACAATTCTACTGTGATATGCCAGTAATACAGGCAGTTGTTATATAAAATGCTATTGTACATTTGTCTGTTTTAATTGTAAATTTATTGTTTTTAATTTTTTCAACTCATCATTATATGTATTATTAGTTTCCTTAACATACTTATTTTAATTTTTTTGTTATTTATTAATTAAAATATTTAATTATTTTAGCTATTTATTTTCAAAAACATTTTAAGTAATGTTCTTAATGCACGTGTTAGCATGTTTGTCTTTGTTGATGTTTTTATGTCTCAGATCATTGCTCACTTATTAAAGGACAATACTTTGTAAATAATCATAATAAACAATGACGTTAGTAGCAGTTTCTTTATCCTCTTCCTCATTTCAATATTTAAGGCTTATTATTTTTTTATTACCTAAGGAAAAAACATCGCCTCAATGATCGTTGATCAAAGCATTATGTAGCATATTTTGCTCTTCTAAAAAAAAAAGTCAACGGGGAAATTCAGAAGGCCACTTTGAATGTTGTGGCTTATGTGACGAACAAATAACTAAAAGGATAGGTCTTTATTCGCATAACTGTAGAATCTGGGACACAGTACAATCTAGTGATTATTGTTAAGATTCCATTTATTTCATTATTAAAGTAAAGAAAAAAAATTAATTTAACGTGAAGTAAGTTCTACCTGCCATAATTTTTCAGATGCTTTTTACTGTATTTACTGAAAAATAATTAATATTTCTTATTTTCTTTTTTGATGTAATTGACCCAATTACTGATTTAGTCAATTATCTATTTAGTAATTACTGTTGTTTTTATTCTATTATACCAAATAGAAAATAATTTCAATTATACAATTAGTACATTTACTCTAGTATTCCATTTATTAAGAATTTCTATTGACTTTGTAAAGTAGCCTTAAAATTTGAATTATAAATATATAATAACAATTCTGTATACTCCTTACAATATTTAGAATGATTTTTTTTTATTATTAATATGCTTGAAATTTATTTTCTTTATAAAAGATGATCTCTAAATTAAAGTAAGCTCTTAAGGAAGCCAGATCTTCAGGCTGAACCCTTAAAATATATATGAGCAAATCTTCAGAACTTCAATACTTTCCATCTATATGCTTCTTGTTTATAAAATTAATTTTTAACCCACTTTAATTGTCTTAGCTCAATCTAGCTATAAAACAGAATATCCTACTAAGAAATTAATAGGATAAAATTGGTGATATTTTTTTTATCGATCATTGTAAAATAAATAATCAGTTGGGAGGTTTTGGGTTTGCTAAGCCCTATAATAAATATCCCTAAAGAGAAGAGCATGAACTATTTTTCTAAATCTGATTTTATGCTACTTCTTCTTCTTCTTCAATCGGCGCAACAACCCATTACTGGGTCCTGGCCTCCTCAAGCAGCTTCTGCCAGCTCAACCGGTCAAGTGCAGCTGCTCTCCAATTCCGTACTCCGAGCAGGGTCCTTGCATCTTCTTCAACACCATCCAACCATCGCAGCTTAGGGCGGCCTCTCGGCCGTGTTCTGTGTAGGAGCTCATTATTTGGGATCTAGCAGTTTATTTGGGATCTCATCAATTCCCATCCTTGCCACATGGCCTGCCCAGCGCACTCTACCAATCCTCACAATTTTTCCGATATCAGGCTCACCAATCAATGAGTATACTTCCCTGTTTGTGCGTCTTCTCCAAGCTAAACCATCCTTTACTGGGCCGTACATGCGTCTGAGTATTTTTCTCTCAAATGTTTGGAGATTTGGAGTTTTATGCAACAGAGTCCTCAATTGTTCTAGATTAATTTTTTCTTATAAATCAATGACAATTACATCAATCTTAAACATAGAAATGTAATCGTTAGGCTCAATTCAAAATTTATTATTATTCCATATGGCCTTAATTATTAACCAGCTCTAGAGTTTTTTTATGATATTTTTCTTTTTATGTATCATTTGTACTTATTATCGTATTAGTAACATATTTTTTTAAAAAGACAATGATAAGAGTAAGTTATTGTATTCTATTTTTTATTTTCACATTAACTAAATTTAGCAAGTACATATGCAGGAGAAGAATGGATTTGCTATGTAGTTTCAAAACTTTAATATTTTTATATTTTATAGAAAGTAAAATTTTCATATCCATGCTTGTACCTAGTAGAGACTGTTGCCTTGTGATTCAGTTTTTTTGTTTTATTCAATATTTCTTTTTGAATATTCAATATTAGGCCCTTTCTCCTTATAGCCTATACTTATGGTTTTGTAGTATCACTTAAGATTTATCCAATTGCATATGCCTTCAAGTTCTTAAGTCATTTGTCAAGCTATCACCATAATCTTGAGTTCTCATTGTAGGTATTATGAATTTTCGATAAATATTTGTAAAACAAACAAATAGTGAAATCCATTTGAATAAATAAAGCATAAGCCAAGTGTTAACATAATTTATAAGGGACTTAAACTGGACAGCTTAAAATTATTAATTTAGCATGCCAAATATAATTGTGTTTACTCCTTTTAGCTCTTCATATTTGCAACCCTTATACTGAGCCTGGGTGTCCTGAACCTCTAGAAGCACAATGAGACTGCTACGATACATATTACTAATTAGTTTTTTCGTTTTTCTCTATTAATTTTTTATAAAAAATATTTATTAAAAAATAGAATAAGAACACAGTTTTTTTAGAATTACACTTTATATATTTGTTTATTTTGTGTTTTCATCGCTCTTTGTCAATATATCTTGACTGATTTGTTTTATTCAAATGCCAGTTGAAGAAAATTACCAACCATAGTATCCCTCACAGTTTTCTGTTGTCATTTCAATTCTAAAAAAATGTTCAATAGTTTATCCAGTTAGAACTATTGTTTTGCTATCTTGTTTTATTAACTAGCATTATTTTGATGCATTTCAGAGGCATATTGCTAGTCTCAATAATATTTCAGTTAAACTAAACGATCTTAAGCACCTCTTTATCTTTTCTTTTTATTTAAAAAATATTCATAATTTTGTTTCCTAACTGCTATCTTCATTTTTACTGCATCATTTTAATGGCATAAAAATTAAATATAAATAAGTCTTCAACAATTTAATTGATTATACCCCAATGAACTTCTCCTACTTTTATTTGTTATATATTAAATGCATTACAATGAGGTTACTAAAAATGAAAAAGAAGGATTTGAGATATGCTTAACAAAATCCGTATCAATATATTTGTATTAGTATAATAATATATTTGGTTATCTGTTTATCAAGATAGAATTGGAATCTTTTACACTTTGTTAGTTTTTCTGGAAATTTAAATTTAATAATCAGGAATTTGGGTAATTCTTTGAAGTATTATCAGAGCTTTAATTAGTAAAAAATATTGATATTCTGATTATTATTTGAAAATAATTGTTTCAGGCCCTGGAATCCAAGCTGGCATCTTGTAGGGGCAGCTCAAGGGACAGTATCTCACCGAGCGTTGGGGACTTAGCAGTCAGGGATAATCAGTATAGGTAATAATTATGCATTTATTTTTTAAGGAAGAAAATAGTTGGGGGTGCAGTCAAATAAAACACTAAATAAGTGGTTACTTATTTTAATTACGTGCCGACGTTTCGACCCACTTTGTGGGCCTTCTTCAGGGCTGTACCAGCGGGAGGCTGACGCAAGAATCATTTGATACGTCGGCACGTAATTAAAATAAGTAACCACTTATTTAGTGTTTTATTTGACTGCACCCCTAACTATTTTCTTCCTTACATCTATCATCCAGTCAACCATCCCTCGCTTCTCATTTATTTTTTAGTTTTGTAGTTGTAGTAGTCTGTTGCAGCAATGGTAGCCTATAAAAAAAACGTACACTTTAACTACATAAGTTAGTAGTTATTACAATTTTAAGTAAATGGTTTTCTTATTAACCTTTGAGTAATAGTTATCATACTTGTGAATGTGAGTGTGAATATCATTTATCAAAATGAGTTCCTTCTATTTTTTTGTCTACCCTCCAAGACCACCTATATATCTTAGAGAATTGAAAATTAGAAGAAAAGAATTATAGGATCAATTTTTTTAAAAGAAATAACTGTCCGTTAAGTTCCCCTTCATATAAAGAAACAGTGATTTATGAATTTTTTAAAAACAAAACATCACTCTAATTATAAAACAATTAATAATAATTTTTAGGAGGAGGTTAGCTCTGTGGTTGGACACTTTACTACTGATCACCTCGGTTCTTCCCTTTTCGAGAAGAAGTGCATACTGTCATGTTTGCATTTTTATTCACTTGATCTTTGGACCTTTGGGTCTGTTTGCCAGTGCCTTTTCTGACAGGTAGATCACTTTGCAATTCATCAGCTGTTCTGCTGTACTTCCACTGTGCCTGATTATTTTGTTTAAAGATCCAGCCAACTAATGTTTTTCGACTCCTTCCCCCACGAGAGTCTTCTTACTATGTTAACATTCCTTACCAGTCCAATGAGTTCTGTATATATATCATAATGGGGTGGTTCTTGGTGAGAGTATTTTATCATCTGCGAATCGACTCTGTGTTAATGATAGATCCTCCTAGAGATTACCCAGCCTTTATAAAGTGGGTACCCTTAATTCGGGGAAGGAATCTGGTTGTTGAACGTGATCTCAGCCAAACTACTTCCTTGCTCAAGCTTTGGCTTTATAACACTACAAACCCTTCCAGTAATTCATCCAAAATGCTTCATGGGTTGTAGTGTTTCAGTTTATTTTTTGTTTAGTATTTATAAACTTATATTTTTTATTTGTAGGTAAGCTGTAATATTATAAACAGAGAATCGATGTAAAGCTCAACTTAATTCTTAAGCCCTCTTCTACATTAAGGGATTTTAGCTTAGAACTTCACAAACAAAACTATCTGAATCATTTTTATCAGTTTTATATCGTAATTATTCGTCATAGAATTGGTACAGTCATTAATAATAAAATTTAAAAAAACGTGATTCCCCAATGGATTGGATGTGTCTAAAAAATTGTATTCATGAATTTTGGTTATTTACCATCTGGAACTTCTTTGCATCCATGGTATAAGAAGTTACTAGCCATCTTTTGTGTTTTGATTTTGATTGAGTTGTTGATAGGAAGCTGGTTTGTGACATGTTGTCTCTTATATTATCACATGTCTTATAACCTGCTCTGCTACTAATTTTTGTTTTGTTTAATTATTTAATTTCAATTAGTTTTACTTTTTCATAATGGCTTATATGTAACCCTATAAATTGATTAATTAAAGAAAACACGATTAATCAAAACCATTTACATTTAAATTATGCCAAGTATATTTCCGGAGAGACATCTAATAAAAAAACATGAACAGATATTACAAATTTGCTTCACCTGAGTATTGAAATTTTATTTAAATTATTAATTAACTTTAAAAAAATAAAAAGAAGCTTATTTAAAAAAATTAATTTTAAAGTTCAGTCTGACCTCTTTTATATTAATTTTTTTACTTCCCTCTCTATACTGATATAAGAACAGATCCTTGATTTGGGCTAATGAGATAATAACTATCATGACTTTTGAAATAAATAGTAAGGACTTGCAAGCGCCAGCGGTTTCTGTTAACACTAGTTACACCCTATCTCAGATTCAACTAGACCTAGAATTGGTTGATTACCTTTACTATTTGAATTAAGAATAGTATAAGTAGGAAAAACTGGCTATTTATTTTAATTTTTTTTAAAGTAATAATTAGATGTAATAACAAATATATTAAATAGATCTCTAGAATGTATTCTTAAAGCACTAGTTTAGATTTTTAAAACGAAAAATGTTGGTAGAAATGCTAACCGTGGCTAGTCGACAAGACGGAAGTTAATAAAATTTTTCTTGTTTGTTTATCCAGAGATTCAAGCCATCAAAACAAACATGGTTTAGTTAACAAGCGCAGATTTATTAAGCATTAATTCCAAGCAATTATGAGGATATAGAGTAAGTTTTTATTTTATTTTTTAAATTTTATTTTCATAATTTTTCAAGCTCTTGAGATTTTGGAAAAACACATAACTTTTCAAAGGGGTTAATAGGATGTGTTCGTCACTGATTTTGATCAATATTTTTTGGGCTATTCCACATTGAGGTAAAGTCTATTCATATCCTAGACCTTAGCAGTTGGAAAATAAATAGTATAACATATTTTTCCAACAATTTTTTTTTAATTTAGGGTAAATTAAAAAATATATAAAAAATAATTGGATTTTGATCAAATAAATTTCGAAGTGTCAAAAATGTACTAGCCTTGTAGACTTTTCACACCAAAGTTATAACAGATTTTGTTTTAGTATATAAAAAAAACACAAAAAAAACTGAATGTTTGAAAACATGGAAAAAGAAACCAAAGAGTCTAATTTTTTACATGTAAACAAATATTGGCAATTTTTTCCCCCAAATAAACAGTTATCATTATCTTATGGCTTCGTAAAGAAATATGATTATCAAATAAAGCTAAAGTAAATTTTTTTGCAGGATTATAAAATACTCGGGAATATCACAATAAAAGAAAATTGCATGACTTTTAATGAACTTATTGATACCCAAACTTTTTTTTTTTAAGGGTTCCTGTTTTATGAGCAGTTTTTTTACTCCTGAAATAATTTTGAAGGGTAGATCATGGAGAAAATTTGTTATCATTTGAATATTGGGTTGATTAAAATTCCTTCATTCTGCTAACATTCCGAAATCAATACAACTTGTTGATTTAAAATTCTTTAAATGTTTGTATAAGTGTGAATACCATAAGAGATAAGAGATGAGAATAGCACTCTTTTCAGGGATCTGGTCAGAATAACTCTCAGCTATCTTCCATGCATCTAAACTTTTTTTATTTTAAGTTTTAAGTATAATCAAACTTTACTATATTAATTACCCAACCTTTCTTTCTCATTTGTTTTTCTGTTCAACAGGTTCATCAAGTAGTATTTACTAAATTGTGATTTCTTTTATGGCAATAGGTCTCGGAGAATAAACCGTGGAACTTCAACTCCATCTATTCACAATCTGGCTCGTTCATAAAAAGTTATTATTTTTTTTTTAATATATTAGAGATATATATATGAATATATATTTATTTATTATTTTTGGTTGTAAATATATATTTATTTGTACATAGAGTTAGTTATCTGATACATATAAGTTGAATATTGTTATGTGCCTTCTATCATTGAATTTGATTTAGTTGTGGTTTAGAATAGGTGCAAACACTTTTGATCAAAATACACAATGCTATGAGGAGCCTTGACCAAGGGGGGGAGGTAATCCTAGTAATAAGCAAATATCAAACTTTTGACTTTTTATATAGAAGTTTCTTTTTAGATAAATTTATAATCAACTGTTTTAATAAAATTATATAATCTTTGTGTGGGAAATGTTTGTGAACATGTTTTTAAGGATTTATATAATTTTTAATTTTTTGTTAATATTCTTTATTTTGTTTATATACATATTATTTACCTGTATAATTTCTATAATAGTTTAAGAAATTAATAATTAAGTAAACATTTTTATTTGTGTAAAAGGTATATTTTTTATTAAAATTATGATCTTGTTAGGTATAAGGAAAGGATATACCCAGACTGAGGATGATAATATTACTCACTACACCCTTAGAGACAATATGCTTCAACTCCACTTTGTGGAGGATTTTTTGTTTATAAACTCTTCCCTAGATGTATAAATTGATGGAAATATAAGATAATAAAACCTTTCTGTGTTTCTATGAATCAACGTAATCATTAATGAATTGTCGTAATCAACCAAGGAAAAAAAATAACTCTCCCATATCGTAATAAATGGATCAACCATATGTAGAAATCAAAGATAAAATAAAATAAAAAAATTGTCCAGCCACTATTTGGGTTTAAGAAAAAAAAATTTAAATGGTTTTTATTTTAATTATGTGTGTTTACAAATATTTATAGTTTTATGTTTCAAAATAGTTAGAATCCAAAAATAAATATTTTTTTAAAAATTGTATTTTGGTATTAACAGAAGAATAGATTACTTGATTAATATTGTACAACTCCAAGAATATTCCAGATATTAATTAAGATAATTTAATTGTCTACAAAACATTATAATTAAGAAAATAGCGATTGAAATGAAGTGTTTGTGAAGGTATTAAAAACTTATTTTGATTAGATTTTAATATAAACCAGTAAAGTTGGATTTTTAACAAGCTGGAATCAAACTAACAGCAGTTCAATCAAGCATTCCCTTGCAGTGTTGAGTTTTAGATCTGAGCATAACTGTTTCGCTTTTTTGTTCTCTTCCAAGTGGTGGTTTTAAGGATAATTAAGTGGAACTGTGGTATAAAAACCGAAATTAAGATAATAAGGAGGTATGTATAGATTTTCCTATTGGAACTATTTCATTTTTGTTATTAAAATAAATTCGAGAAAAGAGTTATTAAAAAATCAATATATTTATTACAAAAATATGTTGGCAGTATTAAATTCCAAGAAAATATCACTCAGCTTAATTCTTTTGAGACTAAACTGAATGGTTTATCTCTTTGTCAGTATGCTGGTGTGTTTCTGTCTCTATCGTTTCTTCAATAGGCAGCAGCATGTGCATATTTTCACCTGGAATGAAAAAAAATTACAGAAAATTGTTTTGATTTTGATTGGTGTGATAAAATAGGACACAATTCCAATTTTACACCATGGGGCCTACCATTAAGTTGTAAATATCTTTGTCTTTTATGTTCTAGATGAGATAAAGCTTTCTGAGCTAATGTTCTGAGTTCCTGTTGCTAAATATTAGAATGTACAATGACAGCCATATGATAGAAACTAAAACAGCTTTTTAGGTATGCATTGTTTGTGTTTTCAGTGGTAGGCTTCGTAAAATCTTGTCATTAAATAAAATAAATAATTCATAACATAAGGTGCTATCTATCATTTCATGGGACTATCATTATAAATGAGCTATTTCAATTACTCTTCCTTGATCTATACTAGTATTTTATTGCTATATAAGTAAAATTAAATAAGCTATATGTCATTTCCTTTGTATCTCATTACATTATATTTTGATTAGTTATAGTACTTATAGGCATTCTAAACATACTTACCATTAATTTCATCCATTGGTTCGGTTTGGATGGATCCCTCCTTGACTCCAGCACTGATAAGTATTTTTTTCCATTTTTTTGGTACATTAACCAGTATCATCTTTTGTTCTCTCTTTTGGAATGAGTTTATCAACGATGCTAAACCCTTAAAAAGAAGATAAAATAGTTTTAACAATTTTTTGTTCTACTATGCGTTGCGTGTTAATATAAGTTAATGAAAGTACTTTTGGGAATCCTTAAAAATTAATTGTAATAAAAACTAGAAACATAACTGTATTTATCCTACAATTAGGGCTGTGAGAAATTAATTACTTAGCAAATTATATTACTGAAGCATATAGCATGACTTGTCTTCCACCGACTACCATTTCTTCAGAAAACATGACACTCAATTAAAAACCAAAACATTTCACATTTTTCCTCAAAGTGATTGTAAAATAAAATAAATAAAGTGAGTATGGTGAGATAGAGGTTGGGTTAGAACAAGCTAAACCATCTAAATCTAGACAAGACATCTAAAGTTTAGGCAAAACCAGTTTAGGTATGAGAATACAGAAATAACATAAGAGGGCGCTAATTGCCTCTGAGGCAAAGTGCAAACAGGAAAACTTACAGAATTTTATCTGCAATACAGAATAGCGATTGAATGTTAATCTTCTAATTCATGTTAAGAATACAGTAAAGAACCTTACTCGAAACACAAGAAGATGGAAAGACGAAGGAATTTCAACACCCAGACAAAAAGAACCCCAAAGTAATAGTGTTTCCCAAGGTGTGCGGAACGTAAAGAAGAATTGTAGCCGAAAACTCGCTGCTGTAAGTTTTGGAGGAGTTTAGGCAACACCAGGCTTAGGATATACCCTCCAGGAAGCCGCAACCTGAATTTATTGGAAGTAGCAATAATAGTCAATAATGTCAACGAGTAAATCCAATGCTGACAACGTGAAGTTATGCAAAGACCAGATCAACTCTAGGTGCAACTACATCACAAAGTAAGCCTAGGACCATGCAGACGTCTCTGCAATGTAATGTAAACTGGCCATACTTCCTAAGATTCGAGGAGTTCCACACACGTAGAATTCAGCAGAACTATTAAGGTTTTCATTATGGAAAACAGCAGAAACCAGTCACTATACCTCCGAGTATCGATGATCAACTACCATTTTTCTCATAGTTAACTAGAAATGTCTTAAGGGAGAATTGGTTATGGAAGTTCTCCCACTAGTTCGGTTCCTATTGCAAGAAATGGAAGATTAGAAAGTATATAAAGATCGATGACTTTCAGATACCTCTGTGCATGAAGTGTCAAGGCTACAAAGAAGTCTACTTCCTAAGATTTATTTTCGTCAAAACCTCTTAGTTTACTCGTATTTTTGGTTATTTCATCGTCAGTTTTCAAAACCTAACCGACTCGATGCGAATTCTCCTTTATTTTCTAAATTTCAGCATTATATGAAGCGTAAAATTTCGCGATTTGAATCTAAATTTTTTGTAAGCTGTTTTTCATTGAATGAGTCTGAAAAAAACGAAAACCTTTCAGCATTACTGCTACTTCCATTCATTCCTTGCTCATATCTATCCGTTGCTTCCTCTAAATGTAGCTTTAGGCTTATTTTCTTTTCGATCTACTATTAATGTACATGATATTTATTTATGTTAGAGAGGAAATAGTTGACTGGAAGAACTTATTGAGGATGGAAATTGTTGGGGGGGTGCAGTCAAATATACACACAAATAAGTGGAAACTTATTTTTTATTTGTGCCTACGTTCGACCTACTTTGTAGGTCATCTTCAGGACTATGAGAAAAAAACAGACAAAAAATTGACTATATTTATTTATTTTATTTTTTTCTTGAATGATAATAGTTGACCTTGATAATATATGTGGAAGAAAATGGTCCGGGTAGAGGTCAATAAATTTTTCTTAGATGTGGAGAAATGTTTATTAATTAGCCAACGTTTCGAATTACTTTGCAGGTCTTCTTCAGGGCTTTGGCAGGGAGGGTGGGCCGGGGGAACCCGATAAGTCCGTCCAAGCTGTAATCAGATCACTCTCTAACGTATTCTACTCCAGTTAGTTGGCTAATTAATAAACATTTCTCCACATCTAAGAGAAATTTATTGACCTCTACCCGGACCATTTTCTTCCACGACTATATTTATTTATGCATAAACGAATAGCAGTTGTCTGTAACTTAAAATATAATCTGCAAATATAATATAGTTATTTCTAATTCTAATTAATTGTATATTTAAAATTTGTTTTATTACGAACTTCCCAATTTTAATGCATTATATACTTACTCAAAAGGTATATGGTAAATAGATTAAATTTGATTATATTATATCATATCATAAATAGTAAATACCTTGGCTGCTGTGAAGTCAATCTCTGGAAAAGTAGAACAGTCAATAACAACTGTATCTGACCCAGAAGCATATTTTTTTAGTTTATTATTAAAATAGGCTGTCGCTGAGAAGTAAAGCCCATTCTTGCCACTCACTGTTATCACCTCCTATTACCAAAATTATTAATATTAGTGAAATTGTTTACTACGAAAATATACGCAAAAATGTTAATACACCATGTTATACTTACCCTTGTAATGTATATTGTATAAATACATACTATTTATTGTTTAAACAATTGTAATTTACTTATAAGTAAGTCAAAATCATTAATTAGTAATTACTGGTTAGTGAACTCTAAGATTTCTCACTGAGTCGATTAATCGTAAGGAATTTATTGTGACTACTAATTACTATTGGGTTGTCACACATAAAATGACCGTTTTTAGAACCAGGAATAAAATAAAAATTTGAGATCAAATCTAACATATTTTTTATTGAAAGTATTTACCATCATTTTCGATACACTTCTGCCAACGGCTTACCAAGTTTTCTATCCCAGATTTGAAAAAGGTTGAATCACTTATTGAAAGGAATTCAGAAAATGTATTTTTAATGTCTAAATCATTGGTAAACAGTTTTCCTCGCAAAAAGTTGTCCAAACTCCGAAAAAATGGTAGTCTGTAGGGGATCGATCAGGGGAATATGTGGGGGTGTGGTAAGACTTCATAGCCCAACTCCTTTAATTTATTCACTGTCTGTATTGAAACATGAGGCAGGGCGTTATCATGAAGGAGCTCGTGTGGGACCCAGGAATCGAGTTTTTTTTGCCTTTCTGATCAATTTTAAATGCCTGGAAACTGTCGTACGACTTGTGCCTAGTTCTGACGGATATTCTCTGACTGTTTTATGAGGGTCTTTTTCCACAGCATTCTTAAGATCTTCGTCCTCTATTGATGTTTGAGGCCGTCCACGGGGCAGATTTTCTAATGTCGTGTCTCCTGAGGAAAATTTTGTAGACCAACGTTCATTAGCACTTCCTTTACCAAACGCATGATTAATATTTCTTGCTGCCTGGGCAGCGGACCACAGTTAAAATTATACTAAAATCTGTATGCCTACTTGGGAAAAAACAAACACAGTTTGCAAATAAAGGGTTAACAAGTGCTTATTATAGATAGTAAATATTTTGCTAGGAATCAACAGGCAACGCTTCAATCCTCTGTAAAGATTAAGATATAAAAAATCGGGCATTTCATGTGTGGCAGCCCAATAGAATATCATACCTTGCCAGGTTCTATGATAATAGGCGGCCTAGACGTCGTATAGATGAGGTGAGCGACCCCCATGAGGACTCCGATGAGAAGTCCTATCTCTACTCCCAGTGCGAGGCTACTGATCAATGTGAATGTCACACAGAAGAAGTCCAACCCTACAATGAATGAGCAAATCTTTTGAGAAATTAGCAATACGCAGGCATAGAGTTTATAGTAAAGCAAAATAACCACTATTAATAGATATCACATATGAAAACATATCTCGCCCACTCCACCTCCGCCTGGAACTCACTCCAACCTAATATCCGCCATGCTTCTTCCCTACCTCATTCGAATCCATGCTTTTCCTACATCGCAGTACCCAAACAGATGTTCTCTAATCAGTTATAGTTCCTGGCTTACATCGATCAGAGCATCACCCTGAGGATGTGCTGATTGTTTGTAAAGAAGAAATCCTGGCCAGACATTACGCTGAACGGCGAAAAGAAGAAGATCGATGTATAAATAAATAGGATAATTCTTACAAGGGCTTAAATGTAAGTTGTTAACAAAAGAAAGCTTTTTTTTAAAGGTTTTCATTTTGATAATGATGAGTTGGAAACGGGAAGAGTCTCGTTTTTAGATTTTGAGGTGGGCATAGGTGACTAATATAGATTTTATAGGTTACACATTTTTACATCTCTAAAACATATTCTTGACAAGATAACCCGCGATTTAGGACAGCAGGGAGGATAAAAATTCCATAGTATCATCGTCATGTCAGCTATTTGTCAGTTAATTTCACTCGTGGGCAGGTAGTTTTAACATAATAACATATTTTAAAATTGTATGTATATCACTGGACTTAATTACTTCAAGTTTTCATAAAAGAAGGAAAAAAACCATTATCCAGTCCAAAAATCTTCATTTATTAAGTCTTAAGACGTTTTGACTACTGATTCATTTTCAATCACATAATGTCTGGTCTTATGCATCAAAAACCATACTGTACATAAATAAACAAGTTAAAAGTCAAAATTTTCTGTAAAAAAAAGCAAGACAAATAACAATTATATTAATTAAATTAAAAAATACAGATTTAAAAATATTTATTGTCCAAACAATAGTGAACATTTTTATGGAGGTATCTATCCCTTATACCTTCATAAATTTTTTTCAATTTTAAATGTCATTTAAAAAAAATTTTCTTTGTTTAAAATGTAGGGTAACTTATTCCCTATAGTCAACATACCTGTTCTAAAATTATTTGAGACATTGAACATAACAATTTTTTTAATTGTTTAATAAATAAATAAATAAGGATAATTATTTTAAATCTTTTTATTTGAAAATGTATAATCATTATAAGATATTAAATAAAACTATATGAAAAATTGAAAGCAGATATAGAGTATGTGGGTAGGTTTATCAATACTCTACTGAAATGTTATTTAAGTTGAAGATTTCCTATATTATTGTTTTTTCAGTTTTAAAAGTATAGATGAATAGAATTTCCCCGTACCACCTCCCTCTTTTTTATCATTAACTATGTTATCTAAGTTTTCATTAATATATAAAGCTTCTAAGAATTTTTGTTTTTGATAGACCTTTTATATATGTTAAACTTTTGTATTTTATTTTATTTTGTTTTAATTCTGAATTTGGAGATTCAATTAAATTGTGTACTATGGTGATGTTTATTGGCGGATCTATATTATTTCCTTCTTTTTGAAAAAAAATTGTAATTCTAGTTTGAGATGGTTTAGTAGTTAGGGCATTAGTATAGTTAACTATTTTTGAATTATTAGATAATTAATTTTGGATAGTGTCATTAGCATTAGAGCTGTTTTTGATATTTATTGGTAAGTTATTATATTTAGTATTTTTTATTAAATTACTTTGTTTATGCCATAATTTATTGATAAGTTTTATCGGAAAAGCATTACTTAAAAGAATATAAAATATTTTATTTTTTGTTTCTTTTAAATGTTTTAAGTCTGTTAGTTTAATTGACTTATTAATCAAGTTTTGTGCTACATTTTGGATAAATGTTGTGTGGATTTGATGTTTGTGTGGTTAGAATAGTAATTTAGTAATCTATTAGAAGTATTTTCTTTTTTGAACCATTTAGATGAGAGGGTGTTGTTATTGGGGTTCATAATAATAGTAATATCTGAATAGTTTAAAGCACAATTTTTATCCAATTCTTGTGTAAAATTTATATATTTTTTTTTGTTGGTTAAGTACTTTAATGAATTGTTCTAAAATATTTTTATTAGTTATAACTAATAGGTCATCTATGTATTTAGAAATCAAAATAGGGGGGGTTACTCATTTTTTGTAGACTTTCTTTGACAATATAATTCAGTACTATTACAGATAAATTAACTGAAAGTCTACCTCCCATTGGTAAAGCAGTTGTTTGTTTGAAAAATTGATTTTGATAGGTAAAAAATCCATTTTCTGTGCAAAGTTTAATGCGCTCTGTAAAAATTGTTTTACTTTTGATGTTAGTGTATGGTTCAATTTTTTCCCAATTATCCTTTAATAGTTTATATGCTAATTGTGTATTATGGTACATTACACAATACACTATACAGTATCATGGTACATAACCAGAAATTATGTGATTGAAAATGACTCTGTTGTCGAAACGTCTTAAGACTTAATAAATGAAGATTTTTGAACTGGATAATGATTTTTTCCTTTTTTTATGAAAACATAATAGCATAATTAAAAAAAAAATACTCACAGCTCTTCTTCCACAAATAGCAAAAGATCTTCCAATCAATGAGAAACACAACTGCGCTTATGAGGACTGCAGATAATGTTGCTCTTGGGATATAGTGAAAGTAAGGTCCCAGGAATCCCAGAGCCATCAGGGCAAGTAAGGCTGTAAGAATCAGTTGCAAATATTAAATAATAGTAAATACACATAAAGATTTGAAAATAAACTAAATTCAACGAAGTACCTGCATATATTCCTGCTATAGGTGTACGGACTCCACTGGCACTTATCACCGCTGATCTAGTGAAGGCGCCAGCAGTTGGCATAGATTGGACACAAGAGCCAATGATGTTGCATATGGAAAGAGTCAGCATCTCGTGCGTAGCTTCCAAAGGCCCGTTTGCTGCAAGATATCTGAGTAAGTTAGTTTAAGGAAGTGTGTTTGATGTAAGTTATCTTTGTGATACAATCTTATGATGTGGCCAACATTTATATACTCACCAAATGCTTTAGCTATGGCTACATTGGCCAAGACAGCTATCACTGGGATGATGATGTATCCTGTACCCAATTCCACGACCATTTCCCCCAAATCGTAGGTCCTGTTGCCTACTGTAGTACTGAACGGAGGTAGGGTAAGGTTGGGTATACCACCCTCCATAGGTTCTGAAAAGTTGAAAAGAATATTTTTAGTTTGTTTCATCTATCGCTGCTTCACAATATCGTATCAAGATTCTTTTTAGGTCTTATTAGTATCATTATAAGTATTAATTATCGAACTGAAAACTAGTTACCTTCCTGCCGTTTGGATAAAAAACTCATCAACTTTCATAGAAGGTTGTTATATACTGCGTATTTTTATACGCAGATAATAATGAACCATCATCACGTTTTCCTGGGATTTTAGTGCAAAAGGAGAAATTAAAGAAAAATGATACTTTAAGACAAAAGGGGAAGATCCAGGATGGAGGGACTTTTCCTGAAGAACTTTCAACATATTTTCTTAACTGTCTAGGGAAAAGTTTGTTTTGTAAATAGAGATATACTTAAGCTAATATGTGACCATTGATCAGTAATCTTGAAATATTGAAATATTTTAATTTATATTCACCTTTAAACAACTTCCTGTCAATTAACATTTACACCTTTAAAAATTGTAATTGATATATATCATTACTATTCTAATTATTTTGAATTGCCATAATGCAAATCAACGTTCCGTATCTCAGTTAGGATGATGTCATTGCGGTGTCCCCTGTATTTTTTATTAAAATGAATTCTGTTAATGAATATTTATTTTTCTTGATATCATTAATTGGGACAGGTGAAGACAGCTTAGGAGCGTACTGGGTGAATGAAATCCATAGCCATTCAAGGAGTTGATATTTAACTCGGATTATTGTAGAACTAAGTTCACATCTTAAGGTTACATTTTTATTGAATGGGAGGCAACAATTAAAAAGAGGATTTCAGTTAGGTAATTCCCAACTATAGTCAACCAGGGAACTGTACGTTACTTAAAAATAAGTAAAATTTATAATAGTAAATAGTAGTTTTACTATATTATTTTGGTGACTAATATCTTCTGTGGGAAGACCTGTGATCTAGTGGCTTGCGTAACAACCTACAGGCCCAAGATCACGGGTTCATAGCCCGGCAGGTTTTTAAAGAGATTAAAAAAATCCATTCCGAAGGACTACGGGGGTAACCAACTGTAGTAGCTATATCACCATAAAGTGGCGTTAAATAAACAAACAAACGTTTAATCTGACATCACCCATGCTCTGCACCTCCATTTTAAGTCCCACCCGAAGGACAACATGACTAATGATTTTTACTCCCAAAATGATTGGCAAAATTTACAGCTCCAAATATTGCATCTTCCGATTAGCCATTACAGCATAAAGTGACGTTAAACTAAACAAACAAACAACAAAATTAACTAATATCTTCTGTAATGCATTAACGCAAGGTAGCAACACTGTTTTGATTTGATAACCACCAAAAAGGTTTTTCAAATTCAGGTTGATAGTATATTTTTAAATGTATTAAAAGTTATGTGCATTGTTTATTTGTCTGTGTTGAGAATAAAATACGCAACAAATATTGGTGATGAGGATGGAAATAGAAATCAAATACACATCTTCCCTACACCATAAAAAATAGATTGGTTGATAGAAAAAATAAATTAATTCTATTATAAGTTACTAACTTGTGGTTACAAAAGGTGCCTGGTAACCATTGTTCTTATAAAGGTAAGCCACGAAAGAGGCTGCAACTACGACCAAGAAATTTCTTCCAAGGCTCACGAGCCAGAGCGTTTTCTTCACAAAATTGGCGTATTTCCAGGTCTCTGGAACTCTCAATTCCTGAGCTTTCTGCACACAAAGAATACAATTTTAAAACATTCTACTGTTAGTATGATTTTCCTTAGAAATAAATACATAAGGTCCTAATGGAACCTTAGTAACATTGCTACGTGGATCGGGTAAAGATTTGTTTGAATATTTGTTAGAGATTGTTAGCTTCATCTATATTGAATGTCTTAGCCATTCACAGTCTTATAGGACTAAAAACCCGACTACTAAAAAGGGCAATGCTCCTTTTCATAGTAACATATACCTATTTATTTTATTGTAGTCAAGCATTCAGTTTTTTTTTTTTATATAGCACTATTACGATAGCTTTATTACGATTTTAGGTTTATTACGATAGCTATATTCTTGATATAACTAAGGTTCCAGAATCGATAGTTACATCATCGTCAATGTATCAGGTTGTTTAGACCCCATCTCCTTTTCTTTGATAGCCGAATAGCTAGAATTATGATCGAGACAATAATCCTGATAAAACTGACTCTGACAAATACCATTTCAAAGTTAAAATTCCAGGGACTAATAAGTAAACCGTTCCAAATAAAGACGGGGCTTAGACAGGGCGACGGCCTATCGCCGATTCTGTTTAATGTTGTCCTGGACAAGATCATGAGAATTTTTTGGCAAAATGACGATGCGGGTGCAGTAATAGGAACAAAAAGGGACAATGTGAAAGTAAAGTGTTTGGCCTTTGCAGACGATCTAGCGCTGCTAGCAGAAACAGAGGAGGACGCTATAAAACAGATAAACACCCTGAAAGAAATAGCTGAGAAAACGGGTCTTCAGATTTCGTATGAAAAGACAGAGGTTATGACAACGGATGCCAGCTTTAGCAAGGAAATGTTGAACACAAAATATGGGCAAATAAAAGTCACGAAAAAGTTTAAATACCTAGGGGAGATAATATGTAACAACGGAACAGAAAGGGCATCCGTGGAAGAAAGAATAGCCAAACTGGAATGACTGAACTTTGCCACTTGTAACATTTATAGCAAGGAAAATTTGTCCTCCAATGCAAAAATAAGACACTATTGTACAGTTATAAGACCAGTAATACTGTAGGGTATGGAAACAGTCAGCCTTCCAAGTCTGGAGAAGGTCCTGAAGATTGAGAGAAAAATTCTGAGGGGGATTTATGGACCCAAAGTAACACAAGAGGGGTATGGGTGAAAGTCCAATGAAGAAATATACAAAAATTTGGGAGCTCTTGAAACAGTCATCAGTGCCAGGAGACTGAGATTCTACGGCCACATGGTAAGAATGAACAATGGGAGGCTGAACAAAAAATCTTTGATAAAGTATTAAGGTACAAGGGTATAGGTGGATATGTGAAGCAAATAAAAGAGGAGCTGGATAGGCTAAAAATCAAGGATAAAGACTGCTTGGACAGAGAGCTTTTCAGGAAAAAACTAAAAGAAGTTGGGGTTCTTGCGGGAAGGAAGAAGAGACGAGGGAGAGAATGGACTAAGGAGGAGCGAGAGGAACAGTTCAGGAAGATGAGAGAGTATTGGAGTAGACGAGACGGAAGGCGGAGATAGTGAAGAAGATTTGAGTGATATTCGCGTGGTCCTTGCGGGCCGATTCGTGGAAAAAAAAAATATATATAAACATATATTACATCTTATAGTAAGGACATGTTTTTGAAAATGGTGGACGTCAAAAGAAAATGTCATCGTAAAAAAAAAAGTCAAATAATTGAAAACAAATTAGAATAGAAATGGTGTACTTTCTGATATGAATCGTGTTCTTAGGGAGTAGACGAAAGAAAAGACTTACTTCTTCACTAGTTCCGGGGACAAAATTCAGAGGGTTGGGGAAATTTCAAACAAAACATTTTTGTTTGACTAAGAAAATTAATATTTGCCGCTGCTTTTGGTTGTTTTGGACCTAATTCCGTAGGAATAATGTTAAGTCGTAACGGCTGAAATGTCAGTTTCGTTTATTTACAGTTTTCTTTTCATTGGACATTAGATCATTTGTACACAAACAATATGTTATGTATATCGTTTGAAAGGTCATTTAATCCTTTTTCTTAATCAGTCTTACTTTTCCTTTTGAAAGTGAAGCAATGTTTTAAAAATAAATAAGAATAAAATTATGTCTTCCGCGGAAATTCGTATAATTTTTCTCTGTTTAATAATTTGTTTGCTAATAATTTAAATTTACACCTTCACTTACATTTCATATTTTACAACCCAACAATATGAACTTATTTCATGAGATGACGGTATTTGTTTATTAATATAAAACATGTTCCATACAACTTTATTGTCCACTTTTATAGAGTGAGGAGGTGATAGAAGAGGCGACAAAAATTAATGTTGGATTGTCTAACAAAAATCCTTGTTTCGGCAGTGTTTTGTACTAAATTTATTAATATCATTTATTATGATATAAATAGACACCCTGCCTGATACACCAAAAAGAACAACATCTTTACGATAAGACCATCCATGTGACACAATCTAACGTAGACCTTTCCTTGTTGTCCCAGGAGATCTTAAGAAAAACAAAAGCCTCAAGAAGACAAATAATGTTAATTGGCACTCCGGTAATATCAACTGTTTGTTCTGTTATCATATTTAGTTTACAACTATAAAATCCGTTTGTGCAAACATGTTTGCACTGTTAACTAAATATGTGTTGACGATATGAAAATCTCAGAAATTTCTTTTTTGTCAATACATTTATTGTGGCTCTCATGGCGCCTTTATAGTCGAGTTTTCTTCAATTTACGTTTGTGACATATCATTAATATGATATTCAGTGTTTACTGTAAAACAAAATGAGCCAATATAAACTTCTACTAGCTTCATTAATATCAAAAGGAAATTAGCATAACCAGCTACTATCCCCAAGCTCGCGGGTTCACAGACTAGCAGGTGGCCTTAGGATTTTAAAAGAGAGTAAGGAACTCTTAGTTATACTGTTCTTTGGATGAGACGTGAAATGGAGGCCCCGATCCTGTGCGATGTCAGTTACTCGTAAAGATCTCTCTAATTATACCCTGACAGACAAAATTTAGGACTCCTAATATAGAATCGTCTGATTAGCCATATCAGCGCGAATGAAGTTAAACGAAATAAACAACTATCAAAGATATCATGAAAAAAAGAGATGTAAAGAATAGATATATTTCACATAACTCACCCTCAATGTCAGAAGAACAATAACGCAGACAACACCTAGAATAGCGTCACCCCAGCGAAGATTATGCCAGTTGACTATAAGTTGATAGAGGTTATTGAGGAAGCCGCTGGATTTGAAATTTATTCCGATTAATCCTTTCAACTGAGAGACGACGATGATGATGGATGTAGCTGTTGTGAAACCGGAGACGACTGGAGCGGATATGAACTCGACCAGGAAACCTGAAAGGAAATAGAAATAAACACATAACTTTTATAAGAATTATAAAAAGAAAATGCTATAAAAGATGTAGATATAAACAATTTATTTATGGCATTAACTGAAAATTTCAATTAAAATTATAAATTCAACAGGATCCGCAAGTGTGGTGATGTGATGACAGTTTGTATAAGTTTTTATTTGCTCCTTCTTGTCTGCTTTTCGATTTCACCAAGATTCAATGCAAATTTATTCATCCTTTTTAACAGTTTTTTTAATCCTATAGTTGCTGAATAATCCTGAAGTTTATAAAAATACTTTGAGTTTCGTCTTTCCTTTTCATTCCAACTTCATTTTATTTGCTTTATATGGAATTGATGTAATTCAAAATCACAATAAGCAAACAGAAAAAACTGACTGTACAGTACGCGCCACTGCAAGACACATATTTTAATTTAATCGCATGTGTTTTTCATTATAAAATATAAAATTAAATTAAAACTTATAAAATGAAATCAAGATCCTGGTGACTTATGGCTTTTACGTAGGATAAAAGGAATGTTGGTTAAATTTATTTTGGTGTTTACCTAATTTTGAAATGGTTAATATTAAGAACTATGAAAGTTATAAATATTTTTATTTGAAAAGAAAAGGAAAAAAAGAAACATTTTTATTTAAAACTTAATAAAATCAATAACTAATATGAAAATTATAATTAATAACCTACAAAGCTTATTTTGGAAATTACAAACTCCATAATGCTTTCCATTTTTTATCTTTTGTACGAAATATCTTGCAGACTTCATCCAGATAAGAAAGAACTATTGATATTTTATAAAACAGAAAGGAGAATAAAGTATAATGTCATATAATACCGCATGATATCGAAACAGGGAATATGGAAAAAAAAACAGCAAAAAATACGTATCATTACATAAGTCGGCTTTACATTACGTGGTACTGTAATGTTTGTTTTTTAGTTTATATTTTTTTGTCTGTTTTCTCCCATATACCTGAAGACGACCTACAAAGTAGATCGAAACGTCGGCACTATCAATAAATAAGTCTCACTTATTAGTTGTTTACATTGACTGCACCCCCAACTATTTCCATCCTACATTATATTATTTTCGTTCTAATTCATTTTTAAAAAATATATTTTTACTTTCCTAACCTCTGGAAATTATCCGTCGTAAAAATGATACCTAAACCTAAAAAAACCCCAGAATACCCTTCCTCTTACCGTCCTATCTCACTTTTACCATCCGTTGGTTAAATCCTGGAAAAGATCATCTTGAAACGATAATACCATCCTGGATGCAAACCACATTATACCATATCACTAGTTTGGATTTCGAATATCCCACTCCACTAGCCAGCAATGTCATCGTGTGGTGGACGTTTTTTCCTCTGCATTGTAGATTATATTGTTCGGCGGTATTTCTTGACGTGGAACAGGCTTTTGAGCCAGACTGGCACCAGGGATTGCTTTACAAATTCTGGCAATTCCTGCCTCCTACATATTCTCTCATAATTCAATCCTATATCACTAACAGGTCATTCAAAGTAAATCACGATTATGTATATTCATCCCTCTTTTCTCAATCCGCTGGTGTTCCTCAAGGCACTATCCTCGGCCCAATCCTCTACACAGTTTATACAGTTGACATCCCAACTCATCCTAATACTATCCTTACCACGTATGCGGATGACACATGTCAATTATCAGTCAACACCGATCCAGTTATAGCATCCTATACTCTTCTATCCCATATCACTGACCTTGAAAAATGGTGTCAAAACTGGAGGATTAAAATAAATTCCAACAAATCCCGTCAAATCAATTTTACCCTCCGTCGTAAACCGATGACCTCCTTCCCTCCTGTATCGTTTAATAACATCCCACTGATTCCAGTAGAAGAGGTCCGGTACTTAGGACAACACCTTGACAAAAGATTAACTTGGAATCCTCATAAAAGACTGAAACGACAAGAAACCGCTCGCCGTTTCAGGCTATTACGATAATTACTAGACAAACGCTCTAAGCTCTCAATTAATGACAAAAGACTCATATGCATGAAAATCATTAGACCCATCTGGACTTACGGAGTAGAGTTTTGAGAATGCTCTCGTAATCAATCCTTACTATCCAAAATCCTCCGTAAAATCTTCAATGCTACAAAGTAATCCATAATGAACATATCTTATTTGTTGCTGATTTAGCCCGAAGTCGTTATCAATCTTTTCACGTCAAACTCTATTTCCACTAAAACCCAATAGTTTCAAACTTAGCTACCTCTTCAATTCCTAATAATCCTCCGAAGCGTCTGAAAAGAAGAGGGCCTCGTGACCTTCTAAGTTGAACTTGTTATTTGAGTACTACCACTGGGTAGTTTCTCAGCTTGTATTTCTATTTTCTATTTTATTTCTACTTACTATTCTATAAATAGTAAATTTCATTGAATAAACTAAAAATAAAATATATTTCAAAGTGAGTTTAAATTTTTTATTTGCTATAAATCTTTACTTCCAGGATTCAAAATATACTTGACCTTCAACCTTTGAAATTTTAATTCATCGATTAATTTGTTACAGTAGCCTTCATATTTATTTGGAGTAAAGTAGGACACTTTTGAAAGGAATTCGAATATATATATATATAATTAATTCAATGTTTTTATCTTATAAGCACTATTTTTAATTTATACTCCGCAACTCGCAGGTGAAAAAAAGCAGACGAAAGCACTTTTTCAGTTGAGAGTTTTTATATAATGAAATTAAATTAGGGATTTTTACTTTTAGTCAGTGTATGCTAGGTTTTGTCGTCGTGTTTTGAAATAAAGGTTTATAACAATCTAATTTAATTTAAATTTGAGCCTAATCCATGAAGCTCTTTAGAGTAAGTGATTAATTTATTAATTAGTATTATTAATAATTATGTCTAACCATCATCTAAAGCACCAAAACAGTTAAAGTAGAATCTCAAAATCAGGACTTGAACCCTTCTATCATATCTAACCCGATTGACTGATACTAAGGCTCTGTCAGCCTTACGAATCTGATGTGATCATTCTGGCTGGCGTCTATAATGTAAAGTCAGACTGCATCCTTTACTCACTTAACTTCATTGAATCCCAAGTTTTGTAGTCCAGGTCTATAAACCCTAAACTCTTGTAAATTTTCCTTATCTGTTGCTCGTATTTAATGATGTTTACGATTTTTATTATAATTACTCACCTAGCCTAAAAATACCCATGATGAACTCCACTATGCCGCAGAGATAGCAGAGGAGCACTACAAAGTCCAAGTTGAGTGAATGAGTGTACTCGTAGGTGAGAAGTGCCATGAGACTGGATGGCCCAATTACTACTTCTTTGATGGTACCGAGGAAGGCGTATAGCATGCATCCCATGAACGTGGAGTTCAATCCGGTCTGAAATAGAAGATCGTAACAATCAGTTCGTATAATACTCCTTATACAATAAAATATAAACCTATATGTTAAAAATAATAATAATGGTTCTAAACTTAATAAATCCTTAAAAGGCGCGCGTTACTTTACTACCACAAGCAGGCTTAGGCTTAAGAAGAAACCAGCGTCAGGACTGCAGAAATTCTCTTTTCCCCCTGATCATTTAAACGTTATTCCTATTTTTTAATATATAAATATTTTTATTTTGAAGAGAAAAGATTTGCCCCAGCCGATATTCGAACCCGGATCTCCGCCTCACCCTGGCAACGCTCTAACTATTTGAGCCACCGGGGTCGCTCCCTTCTCTTCAAAATAAAAATATTTAAAAATTAAAGCAATGATTAAAAAATTATATTAAATTATATATAATATAATGACGTATGTCAAAAAGCTCCTAAAATTACAAGTAATGTTCAATGAACTTTCTTCATCGTGTATACATCGCAAATATTGCGAGAACACGGGGGATATGGGATCGGTGAAGAGAACAGATTTGTCCTAGGTAGGGAGCGACCCCGGTAGTTCAAATGGTTAGAGTGTTGCCACGGTGAGGCGGAGATCCGGGTTCGAAACCCGGCTGGGGGCAAATCGTTTCTCTTCAAAATATCGTTTTTCTTAAAAATATTTAAAAATTAAAGCAATGATTAAACAATTATAAACTTTATTTCATTTTTTTCTTATCTGATATATTTTAGAAATGTTGTATTGAAGATGGTATTATAAGCTATTTTATTTGTATGTCTGTGTGTGTTCGCCCTCGCATGCGAGGTTTTACACACGGAAAAAAATCTTTTATATTAATAAATAAATAAATGCTTAATAAATTGGGCATAAGTCTAACGAAATTCTAACCTCTCGAGCAGAGTAGTAATCACATCATTATTTTTCATTTTATGTTCATAATTTTAAAAGTACAACCAAACATAAGATTATAAATAACAGTTCATATAATGCTCCTTACGACCGCGTTTTATTTACCTATTCATTTTATTCTAAATTAAGCTTTATGAGTAATAAAGTAAACATTGAAACAAGCAAAACAATACCTAGATTTAATAATTTCTTAATTAGAAGATAGTATTATTGTTAATTGTGGTAATATAGGTCAGTAGTGGATTATATTTAATTGCCTCTTAAAAATTGTTGGTTTAAGATCATTCCAATCACGTTGTTAAACATTTTACAATGAACTTCACAACAAAAGACCCTAATATTAATCTCCTCTGTATATTGCAAACATTACATTTCCAACATCTTGTCAAAGATCTGTTTATACTGCAATGTTTGTAAACAACTAATTTTTAATTAGTTGATTACAGTGAAACCAACTAAGTTTAGACGGTCTTGGAAGTATTTCGTGAGTGAAATAACAGCCTCAATAAAAAGAAGTTTGAACTCAGTACTTGTTTATGGTGAAGGTTACAAGCTCATCGCTTAAAACATACCTGGGGCGACAGACCCGCAAGTGCTGCGTAGGCAATACTCTGAGGTATCATCGTGAGACCGATCGAGATGCCCGCGATGAAGTCGCATATTGCATCTTCCTTCGTGTAGTTCCTCAGCCATCGGATGATCGGGATGTGTCTTTGCAGCAGCTCCATCTGCAAGAGAGTGGAAGGCGTACAACCACCTTATCTTATCAACCGGGTTTAATAGTTAGGTAAATTAGCTTTGTTCTGATAGATTTTATCACTCTAGGCTGTTAATGACCTGCTTTGGCAAATGCGGAGTATTGTAAAATAAATAGAATTTATCAGCATTTATTGTTATTACATTCTAAACTAACATTATGCCTATTATTATAATTATCTTTAAGGGCGTGGTTTACAAATTGACCACGTTTCAGATCCAAATATACACAATGACTTTTCTGGTCTCTTTCTATTTAAAAAAAAAAGTGAAAACAAAATACTATTGTTTTTTGGCTCCAGGGCCGGCTTTACCTTGTGTGCGGGGCACACGTCGCCGGGTCTCATGTTCAGGATCGAAAGCGGACAACTCCAAAATTTTAAATCTACTTACCTTTTACTCTAGTTTAGTCAATTAATTTTTTCTGGACATTTTACCTCCTTATTTCTCATGGTTTTAGTCCGGTTCTGAACCTAATGTTTCGGGAGCATAAAGCACATCAACATAAAGAAGGGAGCAAGAAATATATCAGATTTTGGGAAAAAGTGTGATTAGTACTCGCTTCGCAGAGAATGTTTGCCGTTTTATTATTAGTGTATTAAGCCTCTAGTTATTTGGTAATATAGAGGGATAGGGAGTTTATTTCAATGTGATTAGGCATGCGCGCGCGAAAACGGATTTACAAATAAAGTTTTTAAAACTTTTAATTTTTAAAATGTACACCATCTTGAATACATTTTCCTGCCTGATACATAAAAAACATAAACGAAATAAACTTGCCTTCTTTTAAGATACCTTCCCCAATTAATTTCTCTGAAAAGATCCACTGGTAATTTTCTTTGTTACTTTCCAGTTTCCACCCGTCTCGTCTGAATAGCACCCATAACTTTTCTTAGAATTCTTCTTTCCGGGACCTCTGGAGTGACTTATTTTATTTATAGCTAGATGGGCCAGAGCTGTTTTTCAGTTTTCTACAACTCTGGAGGGTGTAGTTGAGTTATTAAGAACCTAGAACCAATAATAGAGGATCCTTTTCTCCAATGTAGTACTAGCTTGTAATAGCTACCGTAACTCACTAAATAATAATTTAGTTAGGAATAATAAAGTGTGATATTTTAGCTGAATAGACATTGCATCTAGTTGTTCGTCTTTTCTCCAGGTCCTGGTCCTATAACCTATTATATACTATTTTGCCCTCATAGGCATTCCTCTGTAATTTGTGATGTTTAACTTCCTTACTCAGGATGGTCTGGCCTCCATTAAATTCCAGCCCTCTAATTACTACTTTCTTATTATTTGTGAAACCACAACTGATTTTGTGACAGAGACAACATATTTAGTTTCTTTTAAGGAGAAATATGTCAAAAATTACCTAATGGATGACCACCAACTTAAGTACACTATAATTATAGCAACACCTGAGAATACATAAAAGTTCAATATAATAATAAGTGATAATATATTTTACTTGACTTTTTATAAACATCTACTATTTTGCATTTTCATACATTCTAAGTTGTTTAATTTTAGAAATTTTGAAAATATCTGCACATTAACTATACTTTTTGTCCTAAGTTATAAGGATATTAATACTATTAATTCAAGAATCTAAGCTACTATCTTATATTTATAATTATTACTCACACATACATGTTTGCTCCGGATGCAATCTTGACTCAATTAAATAGGATTACATAGTGCTTTATGCTTCATGAGAAGACTTGACCAGAGTTATCTTTGGGAGTTTGATCCCCACAACAAACTTTCTGAGAAAATCAAGAAAGAAGCCGCTCATATGTATATGAGAACCGACTTCAAAAGTATGGTTGAAACTATCACTGGGCACTGTAAACTCAGGAAACATATGCATCGCTTGAGTATTGAACAAGAACCTCGGTGCAGATGGTACACAGAGGAGGACGAAACCCCCTGGCACGTTCTCTTTGAATGCAAAGCACTAAGTCGACAGAGAACTAACCTTGGCCCTGGTGGACACAAGGAATTCCAAGAACTGAGTTTTAAAGACTATCTCAAATTTCTCAGAAGTCTAGACCTACGCAAGGGATTGTTAGGACTCCAGCACATTGGGCCTCTTTAGGCCGAAGTGCATGGTATCATATAAGAGTTATCATTATTCACACAAATAATAATAATAATCTTTGGGAGTCCCTTGGATACAGGTTGAAGTCCAAAATAAGGATTTTTTAAAAAAATTGGTAGCCTGAGAAATAATCTCTGAATGGTAATTTATCCAAAATCAAGTTGTAAATTATGTTCATTATATATTTCTATATCATTTTATTTTCTCTCTAATGGTCCAGCTCTCTTGTTCTTTTTCTTATCCTCCAATATTCTTTCACCTTCTCACTATATCTTTTCTTCCTGTCCTCTGATCACTTCAGTTCAGTTTTCTTTAGTTTCCAGCCCTGGAATCCAGTCATATTGATTATTTTTTCCCTAAACACTCCTCTCTGAGTCATTTATATTGTTTTCTTATATTTAAACTTACTATGAAGATATTATGACATATAGTTAGATGAGGTTCATTACTTGAAAATGAAAGTGACAAATATAAAAACCTTTTTTGGTGCATTCTTTAGTCAGCGATCTTCAATGATCAATGACCAGTGATTCTAACAACAACATTTATTTGCATTTATTTAAATATTATGAGTATTTTAAATATTAACAACTATGACTTAGAATATATTAAATTCTTTAATGGATTTCTAACATTAGCTCTGAACATTTTTAAGTATATTTCAATGTTTAAGTAAAACATTTTTTGGATGTTTTGAAAGAACATAAAGTCGTTATAGAGACAGCAAAAAATTACAATAATACTTATACAGAGTGTTTCAGGGTTAAATGGCCAAACTGGAAATTTGAACTAAGGACCTCAAAACAAGAAAAAAATTTCCTATGAAGGTATGTCCGCAAGCGCTTTGTTTAGGAGATATTCACATCTAAAGATTTCATTGTTATGAATTATTTGTTTGTTAATTTATGCTATTATGGCTAATCGGACGATGCTACAGTGGGAGCTCTAAATTTTGCTACCCAGGTTTAATTAGGATAGGGATTTTTAAAAAGTACCTGACATCGTACAGAAAGATGCCGAGCCTGTCTGAATGCTCAAGGAAATCACTTTGAACATTTATGATGTTAATATATGAATGTTAATGGTTTACATTTAATAAATAAAGTAGTTGGAACAAATAAAATAAGTTTTATTTATTTACTATGGCTAAATAATTCGTAACAATGAAATCTTTAGATGTGAATATCTCCTAAACAAAGCGTTTGCGGATATACCTTCATAGGAAATTTTTTTCTTGATTTGAGGTCCTTAGTTCAAATTTTCAGTTTGGACATTTAACCCTGAAACACCTTGTATAAAAAATACATTTAAATTTACTTACAGTTTAAATCTAGACATTTGAGTATTCTTATAATCAAGATTTTCTTTCAAATTTTATTATATTTATAGTTATTAGAACATAATGTCATATGAATCAGTAGAATAAAATATCTTGGCTGCTGCGAAATTTATCCCAATAATTTTAGAAGAGCAGATGTAGCTGTTTCAGACTCAGAGGCCTACATTTGAATAGTTAATGATTTATGATTAATGATTGTTGAAGTAGTATGTTTTTGAAAAGTTGAGGCCATTATTAACTTTTACACACTGTTGCCTGTTACTATTAAAATTATTTTATTCAATATAAATTAAACTGTTTATAAAGTGCCTCATAGTTTATGCATAATGTGTAGAAATAAGATAAATGATGTGATCATTCCCATGGACATCCATACAATATTTTTGGGGGAAAATTTGTCTAAATAGGTGTGTTGCTTTGGTGAATTTGGGTATAATACAAATTTTTTTTAGGAAATTCATTCTAAGTACCGTAACATGAGGTGAAAATTTGCCAGCTGAGGTGAAATGTGCCACTCGGCTTTTGCACAGTTAATTGGATTTCATATGTTCGAGATGAAGATAATAAGGAATGTCTGTTCGTGGAGCTGTTGCTAAATATGGTATTCACAGAAATTTGGTTAGTCATAAATTAAAAAACAATGCCTTTAAGAAGAGTGGAGGTCAATTTTTTTTC
Organism: Troilus luridus; assembly: GCA_964056705.1. Taxonomy (NCBI): domain Eukaryota; kingdom Metazoa; phylum Arthropoda; class Insecta; order Hemiptera; family Pentatomidae; genus Troilus; species Troilus luridus. The sequence continues at coordinate 76,181,531 of OZ057413.1, read as the reverse complement.
TCTGAAGAGGGAGAATCAGTGATAGTGGTACACATCATCAGTTGTAGGTTTCCCAATAATAAACAATCTTCAAAGTTTCTGAATTATTTTAATTACCTATATACCTTTAGCTACCATATCAGAATTTTTTTCTTAATGCTTGTTCTTATTTGTGCCATCCTTTAGTTTTTGTGACATCAATTAGCTTTTAGTTTGAATATCAGGATTTTGTAAATTCATTTAGCCATAAATTTATTTTTTCAGAATACCAAGGTTATTCTGTTGCATTTCCTTATTAAATATTCATTAAAATCCGGTGTGTCACATAGTCACCCCATAGGCTGGGGAATGGTAAACAGTAGTTTTTGAAGAAAATGAATTTATAATGATATTTTCTTGTACTATGATGCATTAATGAACTATGTGGTGTTACTTTTTAGTCAAATGCTTGAATTTTCTCTAACAATATTTTCACAACAACCCAATAAAGCAGAATAGTGGCACATTCTCACCCCATTTTACGGTAATGACTATTTTACTAATCATGGTAATAAAATAATAGATAACGTGAAAAAGGTATAGGTATAGTGAATCGTTAATAGTAGTTTAATTTACCTAAGTAAAGATGTAGTAAATTTAGTAGTAGTCCTAGGAATTGAATTATGTGTTTTGTTTTATAATTAAATTATATTTTTTCTGATTATAAATTATTGTCAGATTTAAATATAATAGTTTATAAATAAAACAGAACTTTACTCATTATTACATTTATTTTGAGAAAAGTTTTAAATGTAAGTGCTGGATATTCTGATTGTTATGCTCCTGATAATAATCCCGCATTAACTCAAGGATATATTCCACTTCTTATTCTTCCTAGTGTTAGAATAAAATTTAGATTGATGCATTAGTGCATAATATCCTGTCCAAAAGAATAGCCTGTGTTTCCTTATTTAAGTAACACTTGCTTAATTATGACTCTTATTTTATAATTATTACTATGAATGTTTAGAAAATTGAAATACCAAAATATTTGTAAATAAATATCTTTGCTTAAGAACTAAAATATCAACTTATAGATACTATAAACTAGATATATGTGCTATTATAAATAAATAATGTATAAATTTAGTCAGCACATGGTATAATTGAAAAAATAAAATAGTTTATTTGTTTTTTTTACACGATAAATTAAAGGCAGTCTCATTTTACAATAAATTCCTCCGACAATTGCCATTTTTGTACTTTTAAAAAGTTTTTTCAAAACATATAACTCAGAATATATTAAAATTTTAGATTCAAATATCTGAGAAATATTTTACATATACATTACAGTTTATGATTAATTTAAATAATACCTTGTCAGATTCTATCTGATGAGTAACTCTACAAATAGCTTGTATCAGATGAGAGATACCCATTCATGAAACTTGTCAATAAATCATTATTCATAACTGAATGAAATTATACGATATAAAGTATATGAAACTAGTTAAAATCTTAATAATTGTAAAAATATAACTGTATTAGGACAACAGAGAAAATAAAATAATCTGCTTCATTTTCAATAACTCCAAAATATTAAAAACAAAAAAGTATATAAAACGAGGCAGGACAGTGAAAACAACCTATGTAAAAAAATAATCTATTTACAAGATTCCAATTTGTTAATAATTAATTTTACATTAATATTATTTATAAGATGGTATTCGAACAGATTATTTAAAAATAAAATTAAAATTTAATATATTATTACAAAAAAAAATAAATCAACCCCTGAAAAAAAATCTTGATGATGATTTTTCCCTCTATATTGACTTTATAGAAGCTAGATGCTAAAGGATACATCTCTGGCCACTAACAGATTAAATAAAAGTCTGCCAGCGGTGGGATTTGAATCCAGGACCTTCGGTATGGCAACTCAGCGATATACCACCGAGCTTCTCCACCTCCTATATTATTATAACGATATAGTAAATAATTTATTAGTATTTCACAGGAAGAATCAAGAGGACATTATACATAATAATATATGTGATTCAGAAAATAGTTAATGACAGAACATTGTAACAGAGCAAAAAAAGTATTTCATGGTGTTTAGTTTCTATAAGATATAAAACAAAAGTTTTATTTTTTTATTTTTTAACAGACATTAAGTTTAAATTTCACTTAATTTAAATAAAAATAAAAATTTATATTGTTTGATATGTTCAGACAATAGGAGTGTAGAAGTGATATGATTTATGTAATGTGAGAAAGATTTATGTAATGAATTTGGTGAAAAATTTGTGTGTTTGTATTTTCAATTGTTAAATTATTACATGGTACTTGTTGGAAAGAACACTTTAATAATGGTGTAGTACCCTAAAATATTAGTTAAACTATGTAAGAGCTACCAATAAGGAATTAAAATTAAAATATTGAAAAAACTGTAACACAACAACCCATGAAATGTCTTGGGCTCAGTACATAGCAGAGACTGTACTGTTTCTAGGATAACAGATTTTTAGGGAGGTGATTTACCCGAGATCAAGCCCAACCAGAAGGTCCAAGTTTTCAACTTTACAGAGGCTGGGTGAACCCCAGTAGTGTCCCCACAGATCCCAAAAGGGCTTGGCTGTTAACAGATTAAGTAATTTATATGCTCCAGGAGGATTCGAACTCGGAACACTCGCCATAGCAACTCAGCATTCTACACACTGAAGAACCTCACTCTGTTTATTAGAATATTGACATTCAATTAAGGTAATTACTAAAATAATGTATAAATTCAACCATGGAGCAACCTAGAACATAAATGGAAACAACTTACATTATATGGTGTGAAGACGCTAATGAATATTAAACTTCTAATACAAAACCAAATTAGTCCTTTCATTGTTAATTTATAAAATAAAAAAATAAAGTAGAGAGGAGTTAAAATGTTGAACCTCGCACATCCACTTAGAATGTGGATCCTTCCTTTTATCTCGGTTGTTGGAACTTCACAATATCAGCAGGATAAGAAGTGAGGCAGAGGGGCAATGTGCCACCGGTTGCAGAATTTTGATTGTAATCTTATTTTTAGATTAAATAAAAAAAAATTTTTCTGTGTTTTGATTGGATTAAAGTAATTAAATATACATAAAAACACATTTTTTGAGAGAGAGGTAAAGAAGGAGTGATAAAATTAAGCGAACAAAAATTTAAGTTCTGGCTCTGGATACTAATCTTGTTTAAAAGGATATGTAAAGAGGTTAGTATTCATCAAGGTTAGTGGTCTTTATTTTCCATCTTCATTTATTTTATAATCTTTCTCATTAGTATTCTGTTTTATTTTATTAAAGAAATTGTTGAAATTTGATTTTTTTTTTTTTAAATATTTGTGCATCTATCTTCTAGCACCAGGTTTCTTTCCAGCTCTGAATTTTGAAAATAACTATTTCGTAGTGGGCAGTCTTCTTAAATGTAGCTACTGTCATGTTGCTCAATGGAATGTTAGAAAACTAAGATTGAGTTAGCAACCATAAAGAAGGGAATTTGACAGGTGAATGAATTGTGCTAGAAAAACAAGCTAATGAATTATGGGAGAGCTGATTTGTATTGGAGCTATGAGGTGTTGAGAATACAATTTTTATTAAAACGTGGTTTCAATGTAATAAATCATAAAAGAGTATTTTGTGGGTTTTCTTGTATAAAGTTGTACTGGGTCCTTTTGTATCATAACAACAAAAAAAGCGTACAACTTTTTTCAACAATAAACATTACACATTTTGGAGTTGTATCAATTTTCTTGTAAGATATTCATGATTAAGTAGTGTGTGCTCAGTTCTCATTCTAGTACTCTCTTTTCTTCTGCTATTGCGATTAGATCTTTTTTGGGCTATTGTTCCATTTTTTAATTCATCAATTTCATTGGCTTCCCATACCTGGATGCTGATTCTCTTACCTAGGAGGTTAGGATGATGACAAAATGTATCTAATGATCCCTCATTACCTGAAGTAATAGGTGATGATGTTGCTTCCTTACCTGCTTGGTCAGCTTCTTCATTCCCTTTGATTCCTTGTGAAGTTTTTGTTCAAGTTTCTAGCTGTCTAAGGTAGAAAGGTAGTGGTCTGAGTCCACATTGGCTCCTCAATACAGCCCCGCATTGATATGTGGTAAATATGTGGTCGATTTGATTAACCACTGATCGATCCGGAATGATCTACGTAACTTTATGAATTTCTTTGTGGGGGGAGAGTTTACTGCCTAAGGCAAGGCCCCTAGACGCTGCTAAGCTCACAAGCCGAACCCCGTTATCGTTGCTAGCTTCACCGCTTCACCGCTTCCGATAGTTGGGGCATAGATGTCCTCGCTCCCGACTTTGGCATTGAAGTCTCCTGCGATTATCTTCATGTCATATCCTGGACAGGCGTCGAGGGGTCTTTCTAGGAGATCATAAAAGAGGTCTTTCACCTCTTCATTAATATATCATGGTGGTTAATAAAAAAATAGTGATTAAAAAGAAAAAAATCAGCTTGGGGCAGCGTTTGGGGAAATGAAGAAATGACGGTGCTTAATAATGAGCTGTGATTCTACCAGACTTTTCTTTTTTTTAGAAACCTTTATTTGACTGAAAATTGCTAGCAGCTTCTTTACAACATTTGCTACGTGTCTTTCTCTCTTTGGCTGAACAGAATAAGATTTTCAACTGGGTGGAGTCATCACTGGTTTTTCTAAAGGTTGTCTTTTGAGATAACTTGAGGCTCCTATGTGTGGATTCTCCCGAGATATCAGAGCTGTTATTCCCGTCAATTTGAAATGCACAAAATTATTCTTTGTTTGTAGGTAATTAGGAATAATAATCTGTCTATAATGTATACTTGAAGACATTAAAGATTATGTACAATTTTCGCATAAAACTCTTAAGGCTAGAAACAATATTCATGTAAATAAATAAATTTTTCATTTAAAATTTAATTGAATTTGATAAAGGAAGTGCTGTAGACATTCTTGAACTCCGAATACATTAAGTGGCAATTACAAAAGGAATGGCCTGTTCCATGAGAACAGCCCATCTATGTTCCACCATTAAAACTTAACTGCATATAGTTTTAGGAAAATAGTAATTTTAAAGTTAGCAATCTTGTTTGAAAAAAATATATATCTTCGTTATATAGCGTATCATTAACTTATAAATAACGTATAAGTAACGTATCAGGGAAGAAATTACTAATGTTGCGATTTTAGATTGTAATAGGTTGTAGTTTGTTCAACATATTCCTTTTTATTTTTAGTGTTCGCCTGTGGGAATGCTTTATGATAGTGTAATGCTGCCGACAACTATATTTTTGAGAACATTAAATCTTCTAGTAATTTTACTAAAAGATTGAATTGAATTAGAAAATTATTTTAAAAAACGAAAATGAAAATGATGGCGGCGAACGACGTTGAAAGGGGATATTAAAGAAAGATAATATAATGGCCTAGAGTAAGAGAGCAATTTTCTACTTATCCAATTTGGTTCCTCCTAGATAATGACCGAAAAAAGAATAAGCGATTTTTACCTCGGAGGCGCCTATGAGCCTGTTTTGGTACTGCCACTTAAATTCGGAAGGCCCGGTTTCTGTTTTCTGGTCTTCTACAATAATGTAACTACTGAGTTCATTTAGTTGTTCAATCATCTCACATTCTTGTAAGTGTTCACTACTGATAGTTCGAGTAACATTATTTTAATGTTTTTAATTTTTGTAAATTATTAAGTTACATATTTGAGCTTGATCTAGGAAAAATCACCTCCTTGCACAATCGTCCAAGAAACAGGATAGTATCCACCACGTACCGAACTCCAGACCCTTCATAGGTTGTAGTGGTACAGGTATTAAGTTACATAAGATACTAAAATATTTTCTTCCCCTTTCTTAAACATAAAACTTATCAAATGGCTCTTAGGGATGAATTCCTATTCCAAGCAATTCAAATTAGTAAACTATTAAGATTGGTAACACATGTCTGAAGTATTTGTTGTAAAATAAACCGGGGTAAGTGAGTCCTAATATTTGAAGTATAAATGCTATTTTTTAGTCAAATCATCGAATTCCTCTCGTATTCAATCCTTGCAATCCAAAATCCTTCGCAAAATCCTAAACGCTCCTTATTTGTCACAAATAAAACCATCCATATGTTGTAATAAGACCTTAACGTTCCATATGTTACCGATTTAGCCCATTCCAGATCCCTATCATTCCATAATAAACTCCAGCTCCATCCAAACCCACTAGTTTCCATCCTTGCATCCAATTCCATCCCGGACAATCCTCCTAGGCGTCTGAAGAGAAGATGGCCTCGGGACCTTATATTATAGAAATGTTATTAGAGTGCTGCCAGTGGGTAGTGCCTCTACATGTCCTTTCATGTATCTAATTAGTCATATAGCCCTTGTACTAGATGTATATATTACAGTTGTACAATTCAATAAAATAATTAAAAGAAAAAATAAATGTTATTTTTGATTTTACAGGCTTCAAACTCTCTTAGTATTCCTAAAATTTTACCACTTACTTACTTACTCTCGTCTTTAAATATCTGGATGACCCATGGCTTCCTGAGTAATGCTCCTCTATTTTCCTGTGTCTTGCGCATCATTCATCCAGCATGCGCACTCCAAGCTTTCTGCAATCCTTCACCTCATCTCACCATCTCCATGAAGATGTATTATGAAAAAATAGTAATTTTAGAAAATGGATCATAACAACAAAAAAAGCGTTCAACTTTTTTCAACAATAAATTACACATTTGGGAGGTGTATCAATTTTCTTGAAAGATATTCATGATTAAGTAGTGTGTGCTCAGTTCTCATTCTAGTACTCTCTTTTCTTCTGTTATTGCGGTTAGATCTTTTTTGGGCTATTGTTCCATTTTTTAATTCATCAATTTCATTGTCTTCCCAAACCTGGATGCTGATTCTCTTACCTAGGAGGTTAGAACGATGACAAAATGTATCTAATGATCCCTCATTACCTGAAGTAATAGGTGATGATGTTGCTTCCTTACCTGCTTGGTCAGCTTCTTCATTCCCTTTGATTCCTTGTGAAGTTTTTGTTCAAGTTTCTAGCTGTCTAAGAGTAAGCTTGAAATTCCTTTATTAAAATGTATTCAGAGTATTTATCTTGAGAGTAAAAAAGATGTATATTACATATGTATATATGCATAGTAAATGCATTCAGTGGTGTTAAAGAATCTGAAAATAAAACCAAATCTTCTTCTGTAGTTTATTACAGATAACAGAGCGATAAAGTTACTGGTTAAATGTGGAAGCTTATATATAATTGGGTATATTAGTAGCAAGACTAGTATTGACATCAATATATATCACTAACTAATTAATTCGGCCCAACAACCCAGTGATAAGTCCTGGCCTCCACCAGCAGCTTCCGCCAATCGTCGCGGTTCATAGCAGCTGCCATCCAGTTGCGCACACCAAGGATGTTCCCTGCATCATCCGCCACTGCGTCACTCCACCTAAGCCTGGGTCTTCCTCGTCTTTTGTCCTGTATAGAAGCTCTGTCAGCAGCTTCCTGGAGAAATCTGGGGAAAATGGATAAGGCAGTTTCAAGATTGATAATGTTGGCTTATAATAATTTGCTTATTATGGGTAACGATCAATATTCTTTGCATAAGTATTCGTGTCATTGCCTTGAAATTACAAATAAAACTACATGGAGTAAGAAACTTTATTCGGAGTATAAAAATAAATAATGACATTTTTCGTATTCCAGAAAGTCTGAACATTTAAAAAAAATTAATGCCTGTATACCCCATCCCTAAGTAAAACCTTGTACGGAGCAGAGATGATCGTCGACTGTTTAGAGCTTCTGGTCTAAAGAATTTCAAAAAAGCTTAATATGATTATGGAAAGTTACTTATGATTATAATATAACATGCATTGCATTTAAATTATATACCTTTGTGTTATCCAAAACAGCGAGCTCAAATACAATCGTATAATTTAAATTATTTTATCTGCTAACGGATACAATAATCCTATGGAGTCTGCAGACGCTCCTGGAGCTCACTTAGCCTCTATGAAGTGGGTATCTTCAATTGAGAGAAAAACCTGGCGGCTTAGCGTGATCTGGGGCATAACAATTCCCTGCATAACCTATAGGATAAAGTTCAGTTTCTACATCGAACTGAACCTAAGGTTCTTAATGGGTTGTAGTGGTACAGATTTGTTTATTTTTCTTCCAATATACTTTCAAACATCCGTTATGTTTCCTCTTCATAACCTCAGACTAATATGAACCAGTTGTTCTGAAATTCTGAAACCAGAAGAAATACCTGTTTCAAATAAAAATATTTAAAAATTATACCAATCAATAAAAAATAAAATAAAATAAATCTTTTTTCATTTGTTCAACTCAGCTTGTTAGTCAATCTATTGTCCTATATTCGATATAAATACCCAAAAAACTTGAGCCTACCTTTTCTCATTACATTTGATATATTTCAGCGTTACTTCATAATTTCTTGTATTTTGTGGTCCTAATATTTTCCTCATAATCTGCTTTTCTAATATTTCGAAATTAGAAATAAAATTGTTTTTATAAATTTTTTCTTATCAACTGGACTCATTTCTTTAGGAATTTATATTGGGAAAGAGAAAACCATGTTCCAGTCAATTATATTTTCTTGATCCTTATTGATCACTTGAGACGTTTCGACATTTTTAGCATTATCTGATATATTTAATTAAAAAAATATTCGAAAGTAATTAAAAGAGATAGTCTTTCAAGGATCAAAATTTGGTTTTAACGTAATATTATCTTGACCATGGAGGATAGAGGATCCCCTAGAGCTTTTATTTTAAAAAATTTTTTAAATGAATCCGACTTGGAGGTATCTATACTTAAGTTATTACTAGTTAATTTGGACACTTTATTATATTTATTAAGTTACATATTTTAGTATAGTTATTATCATTTTTCCACAGAATTTTTAGACTTATAACTGTAATAAAATTATATAAATGATTGGTACCTACTGATGCAGAAAACTAAATGTAATAGATTGGAAATGACACATTGTCGAATCGTCTCAAGTGATCAATAAGGATCAAGAAAATATAATTGACTGGAAAATGGTTTTCTCTTTTCCAAAAAAAAAAAAATTATTAAAGTATTATGTTAAGACTAATTTATTTATCCATATATCATCAAGGCCACAAACTTCTTGTTGAAATGTCCTTTCTGATTTCATACATCCGTTTTATAGTCACTTTTATTTTGGTGGTGTGGGTAAATATTGTTATCCTAATTTTCATGAGGTGTTCTTAGAACTTCATTCGTCTTTTCCGCATGATGTCTGAGATTTTTTCTGCTTGCCGAACTTCGCTTCACCTCTTTCGCCATGAACCGTCGTCTCTTTTTTCGGATTTTTCTTTTTTTATTTTATAATTCCTCCAATTCCCATTTCTTGTTGAATATTCTGAACCATACGGTCCCACTGGCTTGAGTGTTTTATCTTTGTTCTGTATGATATTGCTCTCTAGTTGTACCTATACTACTATAAATATACTAGTTCCATATTTCTAATCCGCTCTTTATTAGCTTCTTTATCCTTTCCATTCCATTACAAACAAGTTGCATGAACTGAGCTACAAAAGAGGCTGTTATGCAGAGGACGAGGAAGGAAAAATAAGTAGTTATTACTGTGCAGAATACCAACTGCAATACCTAGGACACATAATGCGTTTAAATTTGAATTGACTATTGAATCTTATACATGTTATTAAAACAGCTAATGCGGGGAAAAAATCATGGAAGAAGAAGCGCAGGAAGGAGACGTCACTCCTGGCTGCGAAACCAAAGAGAACGGTTCAAATCCTCTACAAAACTGGTTTTCACACGTGTGTCGTACCCGAAATTTGAATAACTATCGAATAGAATATTGTTGATCTTTGGACCGAAGGTGGCAGGAAGGAAAAGAATCCATTCCATTAAGACCATTGAATGGACCATTCACCGAAACATTTAAACTTATTCGACCTCTTGATCTTCCAATGATTTGTTTTCAGACACTTTTCGTTATCATGTTTATATTCCATGTACTCTGGTTTTCCATTCGAGATCCTGATAAATTTTATATTATACGAAATTTATTATATTGCCGAATATATCAATGCATTATATATAATCTATATATATATATATAAATCTCCTGTCACGATGTTTGTTCGGGCTAATCTCTGAAACTACTCGACCGATATAGGACTTAAAATATAGGCTATGTTTTATTTTGATTAATGACCGCGATATTTTTTTTGCAAAATTATACTTTTTTTGTAACCTGCTGCATTTTTGATATGTTGTAAGGACATGTCTGAGTAGCGTAAATCCAAATTTGTATAAGAAAAAACCGATGGGAAAACTTTTGGTGGCCGAAAAACCTCGAAATTTGCGGAGTTATTTCAGTTTTTGGCCCGTATCTCCTAATCGGTGCGTTTTTAGAAAAAAAACCTGAGTAACCTTTTTTAAAGTAGATTAAATTTGCTACAATTTCAGACCAACTGCAGCTTTTTAAGTCTTATGGATTCTGACTTCAGTCCCTATCACATAACAAATGACCGGAATCTTATCTATTTTTATTTTATTTGTTACTAATTTTTAAATATTTTTATTTAAAAAGAAAAGATATGTCCAGGACCGGGACTCGAACCCTCGTCTTCCAGATCACTAGTCTGGGACTCTACCATTTGAGCTATCCTGGGCCCTAATGAAGCACGCTTCTCGGCCATGGTCATATCTTTTCTTTTCAAATAAAAATATTTTAATTTAATTTTTTTTTTTTTTAGAATTTTCGCCATGTTAATTAAAAATCAACCATTATATTCCTCATTCATTAAACTAATGTTTATATTTTATCAGTTAAGAATTTTGTATATTTTCTGTTTGTTATATACTATAGTTAGATATAAGCTGAATAAAATGTAAAATGAAAAATCAGTTTAATTCAATTATACATTAATTCATTATTTTTTTAAAATTCAAATTTTAACGTAATATTTTTTAAAACTATTATAAAAGCCACAGCAACGCATGGTCGGGTCAAATAGTAAAAATATATAGACGGTTCTGAAAATCAAGGCACAGTCGATTTGTAGTAATGACTTCCGGAAATATCCTCCCTAGTTCCCAGCTGGAGTCATGTTGGGGTGCGCTTTATTTATTTAATTGTTCCCTTCCTGCTATGACGATGCCCGAGTTGGCGAAATATTGACAGGCGTTTTTGTTTTCCTTTTGGTAGAGACTCAAGGTTTCGTTTGGAATTTTTCCACTCATGTCTTATTATATATCTAACCGATGAATAAGTGGATAAGTCGAATTTTGTCTTGAGAGAGCTGCATTGGGAGAAGAGGAATCGTGCCATTCTCGTAGTTTTTAGCTTGAAAAGGAGTTGTAATATTAGCAGGAAGTCCTTTTCTTGTCTATTCCTGACTTATCCTCTTACTCTCTAAGTGCAAAAAACTAATTTTAGAAAAAAATCGACTTAACCGCTTTTTCATCATGCTTTAGGTATAATATTACATCATTGTAACATTATTAATTTGAACTGAGATATATTAATACAAGCCATTTGTGGGTAATGATTTTTGTTCATAGTCATCGCTTGCTGGATAATATTTGACCACAACCTTAATGTCGTTGGATATGATTGCGTTGAGTAACATTGACATATAATTAAGTCGATAGCTCACTCATTCATCAATAGCTCACAATGAGCATACCTCTTGGCATCTGCTCAAGGTATACAAACCAGGACATATTCATGGGTACACGAAAGGGTAGGGAAAGAGAGGGACATGAAAGAATGGCACATTCAGCCATCATTCTATGGTTCTTAATTAAAGCTGTTATCAGATTCCTATCATAGGACTGACCACAGGTGGGCGAAAAGCCTGTCATTGCTATGAAAACGGAAGTGCGGCACCTGAACTGTGGCGCCAAACTTCCTGTTCGCGGCCGCCATCACCTTGCCCCCGATTGTTCCATGTTCCATCACAATGATATCGCTGTCCCTAATCCAAAGGCGGCCTATCTCGAAATTTGTGGAACATGAAACGCTTTCTAATTTATTATAATATCTTAGTATTTTGAAACTCTAATTGGTTACGTAGTATATGAGCAAGGCGCTAGAGGGTTGGTTCTCTATAAAATGCCTAAAAAATTTCTCAAATATATATATATACACATATCGGTATACTGTATGACTGTTTGTGATACGACAGACAACGAATTAAATTGATAAAAAACATAATGCTCAAACGAGGCACATTGCCTGACACAAAACACGGAATTTTCTCTAAATTCAAAATCGACTTACAAACATTTATAAAAGACATTGACTTCGATCAACTGTGTAACAAAAGAAGGGTAATTGACTAGGTACATACATTTTTAGTTTATTAATTTTAACTTTAATTTGTCTATAAAATGTTAATTAGCTTAATTCTCTATTTGTAAATTATTCATTAATTTTTAGTAGTTGAAAGCATTGTAAAAAAACCTTTTTGTCGTGCTTGAAATATTAATTTTATTTCATATTTTATTTATTTTTATGTTTGTTAAAGTCGACTATTATTTATAATCCGGATTTTACTCTAACATACAAATTATTAATTTAGTTCACTTGTAAATTTTTAGTTTCTTATATTGTTGCATTTTAGTGCAATTCTATAAATTGATCTGTAAATATAGATAATGTAAAAAAATCAAAAGTTGTTTGCTTATTTAAGCATGGTGTATGTCCTAATCTTAATAAACGGTACCTCCATGGGGTTACAGTAAGGGGAAAAGAGGGGAAAGAATGTATATATATATATGTACATTCCGTTCAAGTTCGGATTCAGTCTAATCGTTAAACTTCTCTTTGGCAACGTTACGAGACTATATTGTTATCATAATCATGCCCTAACAATGGAAAAATTTCCTTTTTAGTGAATTATATTAAATAACAAACTAGTCTACAAGTGTCAATTTTATATTTAGACTTTACACATTTCAGCAATCACTAGTCTTTAACATATTTACATGATGTATAGTGATATTGAACAGGTATTGAATGGTGTGGTTGTAAACATTTCGTCATCGATTTATAAGTACAATTTATGTATTATGTATGTAAGTTTACAAGTATCTATTTTATATTCATAAATTTAACTTACAAATTGGTGACGAAATATTTACTACCGCATATCTCAGTATCCGTTCAATATTACTATACATTCTGTAAGTATTGTTAGTTTAATGATTGCTGATATGTGTAATGTTGTATTTGTTTTAGGATCAGCAAGGTATTATTTGATTGCTTAGTCATTATTATCGATTTATTGTGATTATTATTGTTTATATAGTGTTAATGAGAGTGTATTAAATTTGAAGACGGACTTAGACCATGTACATCCGATCTTTTGTTTACAGCGCTATTCTTATATTTTTCCGTATTAATCATATATAATATTGGCTTGGAAAATATTTCTTTCGTGGTGTATTTATTATACGTATATAAAATTTAAATGTATGTTTATTATCGAATTGCAAATATATTTGTGTGTTGGTTAGTTGGGAATTGCGTGAAAATCCGGATATTGACTGAAACTGTATTGGAATATGTATAGTTATCTATATGTTACCTTATCGAGAATTTTTCATGTTAACATAAAAATGTTCCTTGAAGCTTTTTTTGTGTTATTTCGCGTATTATTATATGAACCTTTTTTTTTATGGTGGGAAAAAAGGAAACATGTGAAAGTATTTTCTCTCTGTCTTGTAATTCTCACGAGAGTACGATACACTCAGCAAAAAACTTCGCTAATACCTCTAGGGACGTGTCATTAGACAGCTATAAACCTCTACCTTCGAACTGAGTGTAAATAGTAGGCCCACTTCTGTAATGACCGAGTATCCTTTATGTTCCCAATAACCGCTCTGTAACTAACGTACCGGGTCCTACTTGTTGGGACAATGGTGTATAGTGTCAGCACTAGGGTGGATACAAGGCACGCAGAATTAGTTTTTACTCTACTGAATAAACCTATATTTCCAAAGGTTTCAAGAATTTGTTGAGGGAATGCAAAGAACAACGGCTGAGGAGTATCCATTGACTGCAGTGGTCTGCAATAATTTTTACTTATTTGAGTATATTTTGAAAACAGTAAAAAGCTGTGCACCGAGAATTTAATAACATCCAAAATTAAAGCTTATCAAGTTTTGTACAAGATATATGATGTCTTATTGTATATATCATGATAATTATACAAGTGGTATATGAGGCTTTTGGGATCAAAACCGGATAACTCCGAAATTTCAACGTTCTTCGCTAGTTTAGGAGGATTTTGAGAATATTTTCTTCTTTTTTATATTTTGAAAGAAAACATTGGTATATTGGATAGTAACAATAATGATGAAAAACAATATGAATGTAAAAGAATAATAAATAAGTACAATAATGAGAAAAAGTTAAAAATAGTAGTTAACTTATTCTTTGTAATAATTATCAGATTTTAATTGCAATTAGGAGTAGTATTCTTACTTTCTGACCTTAGAATGCGAAAGAGACTGACGGCTGAATGATTAGTTATCACTACTTTTGATAAAGTTAATCATTAATAAAATATCCAAAGCTATATAGATGAACAAGGTATTACTAGAAGGGAATGTAACGTAAAGTTTCCTTACGACCTATTTAAATTATTTGCCCACCGACAGAACTGTGGTTATAATTTTTGGAATGTGAACCCGTCGAATATTAACTAAGTTAGTAGTGTTGTTGCCATGAAAAGAAATGGCAAAAAAAAAAGACAAGTCAGTAAAACTGTTACTGAAAAATTAGAACCTTGTGAGCTTATATAGAGGTTGCTATTTTAAAGTTCGAAGTTAAGCATAAAGCAGCTTATGTGTGTATGTGTTTGTGTGTATATACGGGTACATTACTCATACATACAACGCACTACACACGAGATACTCCCCCACCTGAGCGCTCAGTTCCCACGAAGAGAAAGCTGCAGCTAATACACAAGAGATAATTAAAGAACACAATAGACACCGTGACAGGATCGCTGGCTATAGCCATCTTGTCCACTCTAATATCTCCTCCGGTTATTGTCTGTTACCTTTTGTCTTCATAATCACATCTGGTCTCTATGCTATCTCTGGCTATAATAGGCTCTCTATTTTGAGAGGTTCTCTGAATCTATAAATGGGGTACTCATTAACAATGTGTTATTTTATAATTGATATTTTTATTAATTAAAAAAAATATCTAACAAAAAATAAAACATTGTAACTCTGTAGTTAAAATGGAATGCCTTTTTGCCATTGAATGTATCTCTATGATCTACGGTCTCAAATACCTCTAAGTCGTGGAAATAGTACTGTATTGAGTGCAGTCTAGAATAAGAACGGATTCGAACTCGCTAGTATCCAAGAAATCTACCAGAAAGTAGAAAGAATCACAGATACTATTCGCGTACGAATTACGGCTTTTTTTACTCCCGGAACATTTGTCCTGCGTAAAAAGCGAATAAACTGCCCTTTTGTCCCGAAGTTACCAGGTCCTTTTAGTTGCGCTAACAATAACAGGAGAAAATACTTAGATACAAAGAAATAAACCGGGTTTTGGAAACGGACTCAATAGTCGAATTGATACATGGAACACATCGAAAAAAAATAAAAATTAATTAGACATGATAAAGTTTAGCCTGATTATACATCGGAAATGTGTGAAAAAATGAAGAGATAAAGATAGATAATGAATACATTCTTTGGTGTTCCTTGGTTGCTATGGGAGAATTAACTAAAATCTATTTAGAGTTGTTATGTCTCCTGCTACAATTTGTTTCCAACAAATGTCCAAAAACAAAGGTAAATAATCTTGGGAAAAGATCTCGAATTATAATCGATTAGAACAAAAAAACAGGAAACGGAATTATCACGCGGTTTGG
The DNA here is from genome assembly GCA_964056705.1 of Troilus luridus. Taxonomy (NCBI): domain Eukaryota; kingdom Metazoa; phylum Arthropoda; class Insecta; order Hemiptera; family Pentatomidae; genus Troilus; species Troilus luridus. The sequence continues at coordinate 76,165,593 of OZ057413.1, read as the reverse complement.
TGGGAAAACAGTAACGATGAGGATGGCTAACGACTAATCGATCTTTACTTCGATAACAACTCTTAATCGACAACTCATTCTACCCACCCAGGGAAGTTCATAAAGTAACATTCTCTAGTAAAGGCCGAAGCGTAAAAGCTTATACAATATATTATCGCTGGAAAAAACATCACAGATATAAAAGTTGCTGTGTAGCAGGGCAGGCTTCGACTTATTATTATCAGTGGCTGACACCAGGATCTTATAATGTACTGCCTTTAACCCAAGAATCACAGAGTAGTTCCATACCCATCCAGGAAGAACCTCCTGGACTAAGAATCTCGCGTTTATAAAACTCAGGGAAGAATGAGATTTTTGAATCAAGAAGTTCGTGTTAAGGCTCTGTTAAATGTTCTAAAACAAGAACTATTAGGAACAGCCTAACAAGTTTGCGGTGCATCACGGGGAAAAAGCTTTCCAAATGATGGATGAAAACAAAAGTCAAATAGTCGGCAAGAATAAGAAAGCTTGGAAATATCTTCATCATCAGTCGCGAGGAAATTGAGTGAGTATTAAAGGCTGAGGAGTAATATGCAATACAAGTGAACAAAAAAAAGACAGGAGAATAATTTTCTAAAATTCTGGATGTAGATGAATGGAAGATTACAAGATTTTCTAGCGATTAAACATTCAAAAGGTAAAATTCGATGCCTACTAAGAAAATAATAAGAACATAAATTCTGAAGGGATTTTTGATGCATATAAATCCTCTATTAGGAACTTTTTTATGAAAAGAAATAGGAAATAGAATTAGCAAAGTAAACCTAATATATTACTTGATATGTATCTGCACAGTTTGTCACTGAAATGTCGGAAATGTAGCGACTTTCGTATATTAAACAGTTTGCTTCACAACACTCAAGAAATAAACTGAAATCTTCAATGTAATATATCTCTATCTTTTAATCTCATTTTGTGTAAATGCTAAATGATTGTATTGATTGGGTCTCTCGTCTCCATGCTTGATGAACAACGTGGGGTGTTAAACATTTTGCTTCAAAATTTTCAATTGATTTGCCTCTTTACTCGAAGGTGCTTACAACATGCACGAGACAAGTGTTAAGGCTAATAAAAATAATGAATGACAGCGAAAGTGTATTTTCACTATAATTGAAATAGTAATTATAAGACATAAAATCAATTATTATCTTAATGATAAATAGAGGAACTAGAATGGAGGATTCGGCAATAAATATATATATCTATATAAAAGAGACAGAGATAAAGGAGCCGATGAAGGAGGGAGATAAGAAAGGACATGTCTTCATTACGAGAGGACAAAAAGGGCAGGACCTTGAAGATTCCAGCCTCCAGCTCGCAGGTGGCCCGGGCAAGAAATGATAATCGACTAGGGAAAAAACTGCCCGCGGATTTGGTCAGTCGGGAGGGGAGGTCTTTGTCGTCTCTTCGCCGTTCGTCGCATGATTTATTCTGATACCGATCTAAATGCCTGGTTTTTTCCTGATATTTCTTTACATTTTTCTGTTAATTTATTGTTATTTACAGTCATTATCATTAGTTATACATTTTTTTCCTGAATTATATCTCTATATGAATGATTTTTTTTCATTCGTTAAGAAATTGACTTCGTTTATTTTTTGTCTAATATTTATTTCATTTATCATTTATTATTCGTCAAAATTTACAACTATATTAAATAATAAAACAAATAAATATTACGAATGATAAATAATGGCTAAAAGTAAAGAAAGTAGAAAAACTAACCAGTCTTATAAAAGATTTAGGTTTGTTGTTTGCTTATGTCACCTTATTCTACTATGGTTGATCGGACGATGCTACTGTGGAAATCCTGAATTTTGGCTATCCAGGTTCAATTAGAATATGGATCTTTTAAAGAGTACCTGAGATCCCCATTTTACGTCCCTTCCGAATGATTCCGAATAAACAAGGATTTTTGCTCCCTTTAAAAAATCCTAAGGCCACCTGCCAGGCTACGATCCCACGATCTTGGGAATATTAGGCTGTTATGCTTACATTTAAGTTAAAAGATGATGAGACCATCTTCTTCTCAAAACGCTCCTGAGGGTTATTGGTAATTGAAGAAGAAACTAGGATTGGAACTAGTGGGTGTGAGTGGGAAAAATGCTTGACATGAAAGGATTGATATCGGTTTCGGGCCATACAAGCTACAAGTAAGAGATTAAGGTCATTATGGATGACTTCATTCGTAACGAAGTATACGATTGGATAGCAGAAGAATTAGTACTAGATTTAGAAGAGTCTCTGCACTAGGATTAGAACTATTTGGACTATAGAAGAGTCCAAATAGGTCTTATAATGGTCATGTATATAATTCTTTTGTAATTAATAGGAAGCTTAGTGTTTTTCCATAGTACCTTTGTCTTGAAATAGCCCAGAGTGGCGATCATCCAATGCAACTTGTATATAGTATGTTGAAAAAATAGTTTTTGTTTTTTTTTGGTAGTCATAAATAATTTTTGGTCGTAATTATTTTGTATGTACCAACTCACGAGGAGTGTTCTATGATTCGAATATTTCATTTTAAATTTGATACGCGAATAGGCAAGTTTATAAATATAAAGTGTTGAAGAATTATTGCTTTTCAATAATAGCGAAAACTTATTCCTATATTACTGACATACTTATTGCATATATAAATATTAATATTTTAATATATACATGTATAATATATATATTAATGTTACCCACTTTATTGAGGCTTTTAGGTCTCACCACAGGGTTTATCATTGAATAATTTATCTACCACAGCCTGATTCAATCACAATTCAGCTGCCTTTGTTCTACACATTGAGCTACATATTCAGATAAATTATTTTTAAAAAGCTGTTTTTAGTTTATCTAGAATGGATTTTATTCTTTTCTTTCTACAATCAAGAATTCAAGTTTATCTGAATTTAAAAGCGAAAGGTCAGAAGAAGGGGAATGTGGCCTAAGATAAGAAGGGGCTATAAGAGAGCGTGCTAATCCGTTGAACGATTGAGACGGCCGCTATCGCTCCTGGGAGTTAGGAGTAAGGAGTGAGGAGTGAAAGAGAGAAGGAGTGATGGAGAGGGTGAGGGAGCGAGGGAGGAATGTAAATGGAAGGAAGCACTCAGAGCGGGAGATAGGGCTAATAGCCAACCCCTGTCTTTACCTAACCAGATAGTCTTCTCTGTCCCTTGTCTCCTCTTGTAGACATTCTTTTGTATATATATTCTTTTGTATATGTACATATAAATAAATAAATAAATAAATATATATACATATTTATTAAAGGAACAGCCTTTCGACGGAGTCTGGCACCCTGGATTGCTTTACAAACTCCGCAAATTCCTACCTCCTACATATTTCCTCATTATTCCATCCTTTCTCACTAACAGGTCGTTCTAAGTAAATCACAATAATGTATTTTCATCCCGCATTTCTCAATCTCCTGGTGTTCCTTAAGGCAGTATCCTCGGCCCAATCCTCTACACAGTTTATGCAGTTGGCATCCCAACTCATCCTAATACTATCCTTACCACGTATGCGGATGACACATGTCTATTATCAGTCATCACCGATCCAGTTATAGCATCCCATAGTCTTCAATGCCATATCACTGACCTTGAAAAATGGTGTCAAAACTCGAGTATTAAAATAAATTCCCACAAATCCCGTCAAATCTCTTTTACCCTCATGTACATACATATACTCATTTACATGACAATCATTAGACCCATCTGGACTTACTGAGTGGAGCTTTGGGGCTAAACTAAGCCATCGAATTCCTCTCGTATTCAATCCTTTCAATCCATTTTTTCATGACAAACTACATTCCCACTAAAACCTACTAGTTTCAAAACTAGCAACCTCTTCAATTCCTGATAATCCTCCGAGGCGTCTGGAAATAATGTGGCCTCGTGATCTTCTAAGTTTAACTTGCTATTTGAGTACTACCACTGAGTAGTTTCTCTACTTGTCTTGTCATGTCAATATTAAATTCATTATATTAACTTAATGTACTCTGTTGTACAGTTGTAAATTTTATTAAATAACTTAAATTACAAAAGACTTTGTATAGAATTGTAATGAGCCATGTAACTCAAAAAATCAAAATTTCAGTTACATATTTAAATAAAACATCAAATATTTATATTTAAAAGGGAACATGGTCATTATATGGGTTTCTATTGAAGATGAGCACGTTCAAGTGATGGCGTACCAAGCATTAAGAGTTTTTAATAAGAAGAAGCAAAATAATTGCAACACCAGATGTATGTTATAATATGCATGAAAATCGGATGTTTAATTATTTCTCTTTTAAAGATTCTAAATGTCCGTGCAGGTATTTAGGCAGAACATCATTCTTTGTTCAGGCAGAGATCATTCATTGCTTCTTATAATAATCTTAAAATGATTCATTCATGCTAATATTAAAAATTATTGCTTATATTTTGGAAGTGATTCATTCAAAGATTATGTTATTGTATTCATTAATCGAAGAAATTAAGTTTTATTTCGGATATAGAAATGAGGTAATAATTAATTTTGTAAATAATTAACTTTCTGTTTGATAAATCAACTTTGATAAATACTAGGCTACATATTTTTAACGTTTTTAACATCTCCCTATTATATCTACAGCCCGATGATTAAGTGGTTAAGCCGAATTTTCTTCAAAATGACTTTCAAGAGACCCTCCATGAGTAGTAATGATACAGGTTTTTCTAAATATGTAATTTCTAAAAATGATTTATAAATATTAATATGAAATCTACAGTCCCGGTGAATATGCGATTAAGTAGATTTTTCTGAAAACGAGTTTCTTGTACTAAAGGAAGCCGAATCATGTTATTTTCATTACGTAAGAGGTGCTAAGTCAGGCATTATTTTTATAAAGAATTATTGCTTATATTACAACACCGTTTCAAACCAAAAACTACGAGAATGGCAGGATGCTGGTTCCTTCAATCCAGCTTACTCTTTCCGGGCAAAAATCGATGTAACCACTTATTCACCGGAGGTGCTGACATTAAAAAGTAATACTTTTTTTTAGAAAAGTAATATTTTATTGGTGAAGCCAACAACAGATCCAGGAACTACTTTTTTTTGGTGTTGTGTGTTGCTCTATTAGTTAACTTAGAAATATTTTTCAAAATTCGTAAAATTACAAAGCCCCTGTTCCTAACCCATTTAAGGCGTTACACAAAACATAGCACTATTTTTAAAGGTAAATGGATCATATCGTTTTAATGAATATAACCAACTTCATTGCCAATATTTCTATATTAGAACTATTATTTCAATACAGGGAATGAAATGAAATAAGATTAAGACATTTTTCTTATGCCTTATAATTTTAATTTTTTAAAATAATGGATTATAATTTTTTCTACAAAACAAACAAAATGAAATATTCATTTTAATTCATATAAACTTGACTGGACTGCAATCTTTTAATAACCATAATCAAACGAGAAAACCAGTATCCAGTCTACACAATTATTCATTATTTAAAACGTTTCGACATTAGTCATTATCAATAGCTAAAATATATGTAAGCATTATGCATCATCAAACAACATATATAACTCTATAAAGTTATAAGTCAAATTCATCTGAAAAGACAACAATTACAATTAAAACATTGCACTTTCAGAGGAATCTATACTTTGTTCACTAACTGTTAGGATATGTTTTTAGATTTAAATTGTTTTAATTGTAATTGTTGTCTTTGCAGATGAATTTGACTTAAAGCTTTTTAGAATTATTTACGTTATTTGATGATGCATAACGTTTATATTTGGCGAATATTACAAAAAATAACTCAAAGCACAAACCTTATGGTGATTAGGGTAAAAGTAATTTTTTTCATAAGTTTCGGTGGTTGGGTAGAGGTTATAAATATTTCCTTGATCCTCCTGCGCACACCAGTGCTTACAAGGAATTTTATATTCGTTCACGAAAGAAAAATTTTAACTCAAAAAGTGCTCTCCTTGCAAAGAGCTCGCAGAATAAGTGCAATGTGAGATGGTGAAAAAACAAAACAAAAAAGCTTTTACATCTAATGCCCATGAACGGCCTTCGGTTCAGTTCACGGAAGTGACTGTACCATTTCTAGTGGAAAGGTTGCCTATGCAGGTGATTTGTCCGAGATCACACTCAACCGCCAGTTTTCCCTCCAATTAAGTCTGCAGATGCCACGGGATCCAGCCTTGGCTGTTAACAGACTTATTAATTCTATAATAGCTGCCATAGCTGGATGTGATCCCGGGATTTCAGCACAGCAACGCAGCGCTCTACACACCACCAATAACACTTATACCGTTTTAGAATTTATTATGTTCTCCTCCACTTACAAGGTGTCGTAGGCGGTCCAAGACTCCTCTCTTCTGTAGGACTTGGAGGTCAATTCTTCTGTTGGAACGGAAATCATAATAAGAGGACTGTCGAATTCTTGAGATAGCCAGGTCGTAAAAGCCCCATTAAATTACTCGATATCGCGGTGTCCTAAAAGCTTTCACTACTTTGTCGGTGAGCGTTTTGGGGTTTAGTATTTTTTTTTTATTTGTTCAGCACAGCAAATGTAGTAAAATGGTTCCTCATAAGTTAGCAAGTATCCGTAACCAAATATAAGAAATTATCGTTTCCAAAATAAGCTAAAATCACTAGTTTCTTATTATTTTTATTTTATTGGATTTCCTTTTATGTCGCTTTGACTGCTCTTCTTAAATTTCTTGAATTAACTTCATGTGCTTTAATGGCCTCAGCAGTTGAAGTGACGTTAAAGAAAAAAAAATAAAGAAAATAATAAGCTAGTGATTTTGATGTTTGTTACCATTTTTGCCACTTTTTCCTTAGTGGTTTGTCCGACTTCACTCGCTTGTCATTCAGACAAGAACACAAATGTGTCGTTCAGTTGTTTTATTGTACTTGTGCATTGTGATCATCCTTACCAGGAATGTTTAAATGATGAAATTAACCGGCATCTTATAAAAATATAATTAATATATAAGTATTTAAAAAATGAAAGAAGATTAAAATAAAAAGCAATAATATTTTGATTATTTCTTTTGTCTTCATTAGCCCCTTGGCTTTTTTTATTTTTTGATAGTAACATAGTAATTAGGCAGATGGGATTTCTTTTACTGGACCAGGTACATTTAAAGAGAGAAATGTGGATAGGATTTTCTGGAAATGGTAAGAGTGGGTGTCTAGTGATGGGGCTCACTAGTTTTTTCTGATTGGAATATATTGATGAAAAGGATGGTAAATGTAATGCCAACATAACCATATTAGCTAGAAATGGCGAGAATATATTAGATGTATTTGGAACTACGTGTCATGTGTGTTCCTAATATCACTCGGTTTGTAGCTATTTAATTGGCCCACAAAAAAAGTTTGTATTTATTTTTTAAATTACTAGAGTTATCTTGTTTTCTTTATTCTTTGGGAGTGGTGTACCTCAGTATTTAAGATCATTCTTAAGTACCCTTAAGACATTCGAAACCGGTAATGCCATATACGTAATTTATTCTTGTATCAGTCTTGAATGAGCAGATAAGCGTCTCAGTCGATCCTCCTTCAAAAACTGTTGGCTTGGGAAGTGTTCAGTCGTAAACATGTGAGGCATCCAGGATCAAAGCCTAATGACTAAAAAATTCACTAATTCATAAATTATTAAAAATTTGATAGCGTCAATGCTATGAATGAACGTGAGCGTATTCGGTTTGAACATTAAAAACGGAAATCAGCCATATTAAAGCATATTGACTTTTTCAAATTTTCGCTAGTTCAAACTAGAAATTTTGTCTAGAACGACACTTTTCCTGTTTATTTTTTAAGGCTTTAGTCCGGCTCTGAGCCTGAAGTTTCGGGAAAAAGCCAATTTTTTAAATTTAGAACAATAAGATGTTGATCCTGAACCCCTTACATGATAGCGACTGTATAGTTTCGAAGCCAATGGTTGTTCAAGGAGGTGATTGTGACTGAGACTGATTTCTGTTTGGTGTCTTGCTGCATTTTTAGGTTGGGATGTGCTTAATTTTTTTTCTTCTTTGCTATTATTCTCTTTCTGTCCTGAAAATGAAATGTGGAGGAATCTGATTTTGATCCTGAATGCTCTTCACGGGTTATACTGAACAGTTGTTTTTTATTATTATTTTTCAACTAAGGGACTTATTTTTGTTGTGAACTTTCTTGTTGGGAAGAAAGATTCTCATCAAGGTTCTAAGCTGTACAATTTTTTTTAGATTTTTCTCTATTTAATTTCTTTTTGTAGTTCCGTTTGTACAGCCACATTTAGTTATTCGAATATCCTAAATAATCCTTCCTTCGGGCGAACGATTTCTTTCGAATGCCACCGGAAGCCAGGATCCGCTCCCCTTTCCCGATCGTAATGAGGCCTTCGAAAGTTTAAGTGGTGCAGTGGCGCCCGAACACACTATGCAAAAACCTCCTCCGATCTATGGGACATTAACATGCCTCCAACTGGGCCTATTAACCTCCTCCTCGTTTTATTTCCTCCTTATACCTCCCTGCCCACTAATCGTCTCGGCATAAATTTTCTTTTCTGATATAAACAACAAAACCGAGACTAAAATATGGAATGCAAATGACGGCATTTCCCGGCTCAGACCAGTGGACCTTGAGTTCGTATTTAGGGATTTTAAAAACTAATCCTGCCCCCTAAATTGACCAGTCTCCGCATATCATTAACTTTTAATACTTTTCATTTTATGTTTTACTCTTAAAATAATTTTGGGACGACCTGTGGCCTAGCGAGTAGCACAACAACCTACTGTGCCCATGATCACGGTTTCGTAGCCCGGCAGGTGGTCCTAGTATTTTTTAAAAGGGAGTTACAAATGTTTGGTTATGCCGTCGGAATGGACATAAAACGAGAAACCCAAACCTGTACGATGGTCAGGTACTAGTTAAAAACCCTTACCCTATTCATTTAGGGGTACCACAGTAGGATCGTCCGATTAGCCATAGCAGGACAAAGTGACATTAAATAAGCAAACAAAAATAATTTTCATGTTTAAATACAACTCACATAAAGTTGGAACTGATAACCGATATGAATATATATGTAAAGAAGGCATTTGTATAGACACAAGTATTTTTGTTAAAAGTTACGTTTGTATTGCCAATAAATAGGGAAACACAAAAGTGCAACAGGAGGTAAAATTGTTTGTTTAATTCAGATAACGTCACTTTATGCTGCTATGGCTAATCAGTGGGAGTCTTAAACTTTGCCTATCTAGATAAAGTTAGGATAGGGATCTTTAACGAGTACCTGACATCGCACAGACCCGGGAACCGTTGTACGTCCCTTCCGAATGACTGCACAGCCAAGGGGTTTTTTACTCTCTTAAAAAAGTTATAAGCCCCACCACTGTGCTGCGAACCCGCGATCTTAGGCTTAGAAGCTTATGGTAACCACTAAACCATAGTTGACCGCAGATAAAAATCCCTGGTTATAAAAATTTTGCACCTGAATAAGACACTCAAATAAAAGCTTGGATGCCATTTTTGGCACCTTCAACCACAGATTCAGGGTCCCGTAGAAGTTCTTAAAAATTAAAAAGACAATGAAAGATAAGTTTGTGGACCAGTAGGAATAAATCTAGATTGCAGAAAAAAAAAATCTTGACGATTCAAAATTTCTCTGAATAGACTTACGGTACTGTGCTTGTTATGTTTCAAGGGTTACATATAGTTACTGATTGTTTTCAAGCTTTAGAGGTGAAACTGTTACTTTTAAAAGGAATTTTTAACCTGATAGATATTGAGATAAACTTATTTAATAAAACTAACGAAATTAGAGCGGCCTGTGGTCTAGTGGTTAGCATAACAACCTACCAAGCCCAAGATCGCTGGTTCGTAGCCCGGCAGGTGGCCTTAGGATTTTTTAAAATGGATCAAAAAACCCTTGGTTATGCCATACTTCGGAAGGGACGTTAAACGGGGGTCCTGAGCCTGTACGAGGTCAGGTATTCGTTTATAATCCCTATTGTAATTAAACCCGGATAGACAATATTTAGAGCTCCCACTGTTCGATTAGCCATAGCAGCACAAAGTGACGTTAAATAAAAAAAAAAAAACTAACGAAATTTAATGGAATTTTAAGGAGTTATTTAGACTATTTTCAAGATATATATACTTCATCAATCAAGTTTTTGTCGTTTTAAATACTTTATTATACAAACCAGAGATACAATACGGAGATGACTGATGATGCTATAATACCCGCAGGAGAGCCAATTAACTAACACAGATAGAGACCCGTAATAGCGGACATTTCTTGTCCAGCGCTCTAGAATAAAATAAACAAACTAATAAAGCGGGCAGTGGTCCTCGTTCTGGAAGATGTATAGCCTGGGGGAGAGGTTATGATACATCTCAACATCTCAGATCCGTGTCCCTCCGTTACATATGTTATCCTCCCATCTACTGTAATTGATTAAGTATTCGGCTTTATAATTGGTACTTTTATATCTTGCCCAGTACTCAGTGGGTGGTACTGGTATTTTGTATTTATTAACATTCGCACTCATAACATTGGGGGACACTTTTCTCCATTGCCATACCACTGTCAAACATTTTAAATGCTAATAATCTTGTTATAGGGAATAGGAATAAATAATTTGTCTTTAATGAATACAGTAAAAAATCTCTCATATTCACCACTGCCAGGGATTAATTTTATTTTATTTTTAAAGGTACAAATACAGTGTATTAGGCCATGAATAACAGAAGAATATATATATATATATATATATATATTTTTTTTTTTTTTTTCCTTTTTCTTCTGGTTTCGTAACAATTGTTTTTTTTTACGAGGTGGGCCATTAACCCTATTCTCAACCCCCTGCCTGGAGGATCAGGGGATTTATATTCAGAGCTCCCGTCTCTTAGAAAAGCTGTCTTGAAACGACTATCGAGCCTCTTCTACCCGTTCGCAGTAGGCCACCTCACCGGGGCTGTGAGCGCCACTGTCCGAAAAGTATAAAGATGTCCCACCCCGGATCACCAGGCTTCATTGGGCTGGTCATGTACAAAGGATGGCTGAAGATAGCATTCCCAAGAGGATAATGGACCATGCACCAGTGGGAAAAAGAAAAGTAGGAAGACCCCGGACAAGATGGTTAGACCAGACTGGAAGAGACCCGGTGTGGCTGGGTGCGTCAAGCTGGTAGCCAATGGCCAGGGACACAGACCGGTGTGGACAATTTCTTCTAGAGGCAAGGACCCGGCCTAGGCTAGAAGATGTGTATGGATATATATATAAAGCGATGTGGCCATTTTGCTAGAGCACAGACAGCCTGGAGAGGGTCACCCAACTTCACGTTGCTGCAAACCATAGTTTGCATGGTGCTGCGGCAGTGCTGCTTGTAGCACCACAAGTGAATCTCATTGGGGTCTATTCACTAGTATTATTCCTATCAACGTAGAATCAGGATCATGGATAGTGACAAATCGGTCCGGAACTAAGGATTACGACTGTTCGGAGTCAGTAGGCGTACGATGACCTACCTATATGTCTTTCTCTGAAGCAACAGCCCTTGACCAAATCTCCTGGCAGCTAATAGTCATAATGGAAAGACACTAGACTATTCCAAATAAATGTACTTGTGGAATTTATACACATTTGCGTGTATGAAATCCTATTTGTATTATACGTTATAGTGCACTCTTTGTAACCTATATTCTCCAAACTCATTGTATTTAGCCATTTTACTTACATCCGATCCCCATTTATTTACTTTAGGCCTCAATTACCAGTAGACTGAGTTTTCTGGCTTTCCTCTCACAGTTTATTTATTTTATTTTTTTTTACCACATTTTTATCTACCAAAGCTCTAGCTTCTAGCTGCCAAACCTCTTCTCTTGACTTCGTACTTGACAGCATATCCCCTCAGCAGGTGGTCAAGAGGCATACCTCCCGCCAAGATCTGCACCGCCTCGTGAGATTTTGTCCGGTACACCCATGTCACTCTTAGCAGAGCCGTTACCAACTTGCTTCTCTGTCGCTACGAGAGGTTTCTGTTCCAAAAGGGGGAGGCATACCTCAAGATACCCAGGGTAACTGCTTTGTACATCACCATACCCACTGGGTATCTGAGGCCCCAGAATGCACCGCCAATCCGACTGAGACCGTTTAATGTCTGGCTCACCATAGTTGCAAGGTGGTCCAAGTGAGGTGTCACATTCCTTCCGATTTTTACGCCTAGGTAAGTGACCACCTCACTTGCCCTTATCCTAATTCCTTATATGTTGATGTTGACGTGGTGAGCCCTATCAGTTTTCCCTTTCAAAAGAACGCCCTGTGTCTTGGCGGCGGCCATCCTCATCATCTTCCTCTCGCACCATGTTCCCACCAAGTTGGCACTTCTCTCAGCCTCTGCCGAGATCCCGGCTCTGCTATTCGAGTAGACAATTGCCGCAAGGTCGTCCACACATGCCGTAGCAGGGTTCCGATCTTCCTCCAAGGCGCCGAGCAATTCGTCGAAGACAAGCTTGCACAGAGCCGGTCCTAAGACCGAACCCTGTGGGCATCCCCTTTCTACCCTGTTCTCATATTCATGGTAGCTACCTCGGATCGTTACACGTCTGTTCTCGAGGTAGCTCTTCACCAGGGCGTAAACATCGCTCGGCGCCTCGTGTCTCTGGAGCTGCTGCAGGACGTTCGGCCGCCACACACTATCGAAGGCGGATGGTATGTCAAAGAGGACTTACATGACATACCTCTCCGCCCTCGTTTCAGCGTCATTAAACCGCCAAGTTTTCCCCAACTTAAGGTACTCACTTTATCGAGGCTGGGTGAGTTCCAGGAGGGTCTCCAGCTCTTACTTGATTCATCCCTGGCCATTAACAGAGTAAATAAATTATCTACCACAGCCGGATTTGAACCCGGAACCCTTGGCAGTGCTCTACCACAGGGCTACTCCCCTATAAAAGATGAATATTAATTCAATAATTAGTTCTAAAAACACAATCGGTAACGAATAATACCCATTAGAGTTAATATTTTATTTTATTTGATATTTTTTATAACGATCTCTACACTATTAAGCTATTAAGGTCCATTCTCTAGATACCCTTGAAAAGAAAGAGAAGGATTGTGAGTTTTCAGTTTATTCCACAAGTTGCCCCGAGGCTGGTCATATCGATAGGCCATTGTTTCTTCTATCTGGCTAATTTATCTACCTCGGCCGGAATGCAGGGTCGCCATTTCTCTAAGCTCCCTTCCCAAGTTCGTCGGATGTTACAATGGAAGGACTTAGTAATGGAAAATTAATTATTACGCTTGGAATATAATTAGCTTAGAAAACTTATTTTTATGGAAAAATAAATGTTTTCCAGTTCTTTGATAAATCATTTGTTTACTACGTTCAAATTACTACGATTCCAAACGCCGCAGTGAATTATTTAATAAATATTTGGTTCACTTTAACTCTCATGAAAACCTTACTTAACTAATTCAGACTTAGCTTGTTGGTTTTGAAGATTTTAATGAAGGATAGGACGTGGCGTACTGCTTTAGTCTTAAAATAATTTAGTTCATATGTAAATGAATAACTGAATTCTTTCCCAGTTCCTTTATAATATGTATGTGTGTGTGTGTAAAATAGTTTATGGGCATAGGAGTTATAATGTAAGCTTTTGTGTAACCTACACCTGTTAGTTAAGAATAAGTTTTTTGTAACATATATTTTATTTATATTTAGTTTTTATTTTATTTTTTCAATTGTCACTTCATTGCATTCTTATATTCTAATGAAACATCATCATTTCAGGTTATTTAGGTATTATTATTTTTTCTATTTGGATTTTTGTATTAATTATTGTTACTGACGTTTTGTTTTATTTAATAAATTTTCAGACATTGGGATGTTTAAAACTGTGATTACTCTTATATATTAGAATCATATATAGAATACAGAAATATATATAGTTTCTTAATACTAAATTGTATATTTAAGGTTTCTTTCCCAGCCCTGAATATGACCTACATCTTAGGCCGAAACGTTGGCACTTTTTCTTATTTTGTATTATCTTTGACTGTAACCCCTGACCAATTAAATCCATAAATAGTAAATTAATATAGATTACCTTAGCTGAATACCTTCGTCGAAATAAAGAAGTAAACAAAAAAAATATTTATTTTTTAATATATATTATAAAGTTTCTAACGATTTCTTTATTATACCTTAACGAATTGCAGTATATTATTTTTATTAATTAATAAAAAAAACCCTGAACCATAACAACCCATTGGGTCTATATGTGGTAGAGACTTTACTATTTCTAGGACAACAGTTGAGCATGGCGTTGGTTAGACTGAAATCAGGTTCAACCTGGAGATTAAGGGTTCCACTTTTTAAAGGCTGTGTGAACTCTTGGAGGGTCTGCAGACCCTACAGGATACATCCCCGGCGGTTAACAGATTAAATAATTCATCTGCCACAGCTGAATTTGAACCCGCTACTTTACCCGCATAGCAACTCAGGCCTAAACAGACTGATTTACTCCGCTCCAAAAGTTACATATTAAAAATATGACCAAACATTCGATCGTTACTATAAATACACAGATAACTTTAACATTAGCAATGGAACTTGTGTGTAATTTTGTATCGGTGCTAATCCACCACTAGGCGTATTTTCTTTCAATTTAATTTTATAAAATTAATCAATTAGGTGCTAACATCGACAGTTTTATAGTATTTAAGCACTAGTCTGGATTCGCATTGGTAAAAGTTAAAAAAAAAAAAAGTGCAGAAATGTATTTATAGGAATAGGAAACAAGGAAATGCAAAGCCTGTACATCTTCCATATTAAGGACTCTTCCTTTCAAAACTTAGGACTATCTTGCAAATCCCAATCATTTGGGTTTTGGATATTTTCTAAAGACTTAACTCTTAAGCAGTGTTGGTACTTTCGTTTCTCACGCAATCAGACCTTGCTTTCTCTACCTATCGCTTAGGATCTGTTAGATTCAAGGTTTTGAGTTACAACTTCTCAGAACCTTGAAAATCCTAGTTAATAAATTACTTTATGAGACTACTCATAACATGTTAATATTGTTAATTATACGATCAGATATCTATTCGTTGTTACTGTGAGCTGCTAATACATGATAATTATCTAAACTGACAAGTCTATGAAACATCAAGTAATTACATAAATGCTTCTCTGGTCTAGGAATTGAAAATGAAATGTGAAAATGTAACAATTTTCTCAGCAATTTGAAGTCCAGGAAAGAGCAATTCTAAGAAAAAACTTTGTTTGAGTTCAGAGTGAAGACGGACAGAAACTGCGAAGTAACAGAGAAAGCGATAGGAAAGTGGAAATAATCTCGGATACTATGAAGAATAGGACACTGACATCTGTATAGAATGAAACAAACACAGATTGACCGAGCAAATATTTGACTACTTTTGAGAAAAAGAAGACTACGACAACATGGACTAAAGAAGTAATATCAAATATAGATATTTTAATTGGATATTTTAATTAATTTATATAATTCAAATTATAATTTATACTAATTAATCATTATCTTCATGTTTGGCACGATAATCCGCTTAGCGAGCCTGGATCTGCTCATATAAAAACTATTAATATAAATTAGTAATATGTATAAATTATTATTCTGCAAGCCGACGTCTTGGTCCCAACTTGTGAACCATCGAAGTGAAGCTTCGATGGTCCCATCTGCTGCACTCTTCCCTGGTCATATTTTTCCTTTGGTGTGTATCTTGACAATCGGCGAAACGTTGAAACTAAACATATTTTTAAATGTTTTAGACAGTTAAGGCTTTTCTTTGGGTAATTTTTCCTATTGCCTTCTAAGGGATATATTAATTTTGGCATTCTTTCAAATAAATAACTCCTTCGACTAATAGCTTTAATATCTATTCATTTAAATCATCCACTGTATTATTGATTTTATATTGCTATTAGCTGTCTAAACTTTGCTAAAACGGTACTATTAATTTGTACATAAAATTAAATTGAATAAATTGCTATTAATATGTATATTATAATATTTAAATTATTGATGATTGCGTAATTTGCAATATTTTTGGTTTCATCCAAAGTTTATAATACAATTATGGTATGGAAACGACCTGAATTATATTGTTTATAAATTGGATTTGTAACAAGGAAGACCTGAATTATATTTTTTATAAATTGGATCATCAATATTTCAAAGTTTCATCAATATTTCGTGTTGCCAGAAATGTAAATTTCCTTGTCCTTCCCTCTTCTTTTACGTGTATTTAGATTAGCTCTAAGATTAGGATAAGAGAGAAGGTAGGAGCTAGCAGAGTAGAGAGTAGAGAGATTCAGTTGTTAGTTTATAGTATGTGAGAGAAAAAAAAAAAACCTGTACCACTATAATCCGTAAACGGGTCTGGGGTTCAGCACATGGTAGAGACTGTACTGTTTCATAGAAAACGGTTCTGCAAGGAGGTGACTTGTCCTAGGTCACGCTCAACCGCCAGATTTCCCCCCCTTATTTTGGGTACCCTATTTTTATAATATTTTATAGAGGCTGGGAGAGCCCCAGGAGGGTCCTAGATCCTATATGATCGATCTCCCGCTGCAAACAGACTAAATAAAAATCATGGCCTGCAGCGGCATTTGAACTAGGATTTCCGCCATGGCTACTCAGTGCTCTACCACTGAGCCATCCCGCTCAATGTGAGAGAGTAGTCTCTAATTTAGGGGTTGTCCATAGTCAATAAGTTATAATGATGGTCAACAGCAATAAGTCACCTTGTTAGTTCATAAGAATGTCTCATGTATAACCACATTATATTTGTTCAATATCTCAATAAACCTATATATGTCTGACTAGTCATCCACCGTTGATAAATCGATTAATGTTCCATTAACTGAAGTATCTTACGATGTTATAAAGATTCCTAAATTGTTTACAATAGAAGATGGTGTATGGAAGACAGAAGCCAGGGATCAGAAGCAGACAGTAGAGCCATGAAGCTGTTAAGAGTCGCCCCATGAATGTTTCATGAACCTCCGGAGAATGGATTATTAGGCTTGCCGCTGGCTTTACCTCATGAGAGTCCTTTCGGTATTTACCTCAATCATATACTCATACATACTCATATACATAAAGTACATAGTCTTCCTTTTGTCTATCCCGTCATCAAAGTAGATTATCATCTACTGAATATTTAAATCATTCGTTAATTACAAACCGGTCTCACTTGACGGTCAATACAGAAACTAATAAAATAAAAGTTAAATTTTTTAAGTACTATTTACCATTTCAATTATGCTTCTAACATATTAATTTTATTAAGAGCACATTGTTCATTTATTTTTTACCTAATCGTTAGAGACAAAAATCTGTTTGAAGATAATTGGATGTTTTATATATATATATATAAAATTAAAAGGATCTCATTTACTAGATTAATTTATTTCAATTCGGTTTTTAATATACGATGAAAGAATTAATCATTTTGTATTGCATATATTTTAAATAATATATGTTTAATATTTCTAAATAGACCAATTTTTTTTTACTTTTCCCTATCAGGTACATGGCCCTGTCAGGACTGTATCTTATCAGGTCATAAGAGAGTCTGGGAAGTGCCCCATCACAATTATTTTTGTAGTTATATAATTAATTATTTTATTTCAAATAATTTGATAACAATTCTAGGGTTCAAATTTGTGTAATAAGCGACTTCATTATTCTGGCTATAATGTTGCCCCTTAAGTTAGTCCAAGTTTAAATATATCGGGGGCGCAACCTTTCTATGAGTAATAACAATTAATAATTTATTTATGATTAATTACATCACCATATTAGTAAATAAAAATTAATGCAGCATTATTTTGAATATTAGATAAAGTTTATCACATTAATATTATTCCTCGATTCTGTTAATATTTTAATATTTTTCCAGTTTTTGTAAATAAATCTTTAACAAGGAATAAAAACTAGTAATTGGTTTATAACAAATTGCTGTGCAGCGTTGGTAAGCAACTTTATACATCATGTTATAATTCCTTTGCTCTTAAAAATAAAAAATAAATAAACCTATCACTGTGCTCTGCTTTGGGTATTCGCAGTTCATGAAGATGAGACTGTACCGTTTCCAAAGCGACGAGATTTGATCGAAAAACCTCCTGGTTAACCCCCAGTTTAGTCTAGAGACTTAAAAGATTTATGCAGACTCCACAGGGCCTTCTTTTAATGTTCTATTATTAGTCGTTCTTTTATTTCCTAAAACTATCCAATTATGAATTGGAAAGAAGGAAGAATTTCTATACTTGTTAAATATTATGTCGTGCTTTTAAGTTGGTGTTCTACTTTTATTCGTTAACCACCTTCTTGAGCCTTTAGAACAATAAGAGTGTTATTTTATATTAGGTGCTACAGATTATGATATATAACGGCCTGACAATGTTGTATTAACTGTTAATGGTATATGATTTTAATATGAGCTGGCAACACACTTTCCATGATTCTCCGGTTTAAAAATATTGATGGGTTCTTCCTAATGTTATTAATCTTCTTATTTATGTACTATTTGAATATCCATTGGCATATTACATATTTATAAGGCATGTTTTGAGCAGCTGTACAAAAAGTCGTTCCGAATTGTTCTTGTCTTGTTATACTCCGAATCCCTAACTATGAAAATAGGTTTCTGAAGGGATAATTTTCATTAAACGTATTACATGAGGCGATATTTCTAACCACTCATCACTCACATTTCATAACACATCTGTTATCACTAGGCCAAGCGGATTGGTCAATGCCGAGCAGCGATGAATCAAGAAGATATCTGACAGGACTCTCTTCGGTGACACTCCTAGATGGAGCCATTGTGATATCGTTCCGCTCCGGGCGATCATTAACGAGCACTCGGCAAAAAGACAAGGAGGTAGGGAGACAGCATGGTTAATCGGGGCTCATGGTGTAGAGGTTGGTCCCATTGTATCGTCCTTAATTAGAAACTGGACCTTCTTCCATGTCCATAATACCACTCACACACACACAGGACCTGGGCTCATCGGCGGCGGCGGCGTGTATCTTGTTGCTTAGCAACCGCATTGTGTCAACAGAGCCATTAATTTATTCAGTAGGGAGTTACTGGGGTGATTACATTTCGTTTATTTTAACTTATATTCATTAAGGTGGCAGGTACGCCGCTCAGAAAGATACTGTTAATTTTTTGTTAGGTATTTCATAAATCACTAAAATATTGAGAAATACTGTGTTACGAATAAGTAAAGAATTTAAATGAATATTAGAAAATACAGAACAATTAATATTCTAACCATGGCTGCATTTTTTTATATATCTAAGAATCCATGAATTTTATATATATTGTTAATGAAGAGGGCAGGGCATATTAAAAATTAGTTCAGTGATTTCTTAATCAAATGGTTTTGTTTCAGATCACGCTCAACTGCCAGGGTTTTTCCTCCAATTAAGGGTGACTGCGTATGGTCCTCCGTTGATAATAGTCATTGCGAATAAATTTTAAAAATGTGATAGTGTTAATACTAGATGTGAATGTTAATGTATCAGTTTTGAACGTTTAAAACGATGGCGGTACCCTTTTAAAGTAAATACAATATTCCTTTATGTACATTAATAGGATTTTATAGTATATAAAAAGAAGAGTAGCTGATATTTTGGATATAAGTGAATATTGTAATCTGAATTATCTTTTAAGAATCAATGATAAACGTAATTTTCCATACATAATTTAATGGTCTATAATTTTGGTTTTAACATCGAAGCACAATGAGATGCGGTTAAACACGCTAAACACAGTCGTGGCGCTAGGGATAACAAGGGATTCCCAAGAGTTATCTTCCGACCATGCAATGCCTCCGAAATTACCAACCCGCATCCAAGTCGTGACATAAATCCGAGCCAATAGAGAAGCCGCTTGGTAAATAGCCACAATTACGACCAATGGGGAGAGAGCTCCCTTAGAGCTAGCTCATTAACATAAAAAGTCGATTCTTCAACTGCCAGGGATCGGCCGAGATAATTAATCTAATCAGAACTCCTTCGCTCTTTCGATTATAGGCCTTGTACGCCGCTATACTTAGTCCTTATAGCCTTTAGCACGGTGTCAAACAGAATGTGCATTAGGAATTTCTTTGTGTGCATGTAAAATACTGGCAGTAGAATGGCAGAAACCGGTGTCTTTGCTATATCTTGATTGGGATATCTTGGTGAAATGGGATCATTATCATGTTAGATGTGTAATCAAATCAAAGAAGTGACTAAGGGTTGTGAAATGTCCTGCTAACTTTAAAACAAATATTTCGAGCAGAAATATTATATTTGTGTTGGGTATTGGCGTTCTTCAAGATATTTGTGTCCACAATATAATTATAAAAATATATCCATACAATAATTTTATTGATAATAAAATTAAAAAAGTTAGTATCAACTTTGCTGACGAAGCGTGTTTTCAGGTGAACAGAAGAGATTTTTTTCAGACAGATCATATTTTCTGTGAATGAGATTGATGCTTGAAAAATGGTGGGAATGAATTGTAGTACAGTATCACCTGTTTATAGATTACAAGCAAGCCTATGATAGGATTGACAGAAATGTACACCATGAAAAATAAATATATTTTTAATAAGTCTTGATAAGCTTCATAGGACATCTAAGTCCTATGAAGCTTATCAAGACAACCCTTCAGTAAAGGAATAGTGAAAATCCGGAGGAATTCGATATTCAGAAAAGTAATAAGTAGAGACCGTCATTCCTCAATGTTATTCAATATGCTGCTAGAAGTTGTCGTGATGTCGATCCAGTCCAGAAAAATGCAGATACCACAGGTTGGCATAACTTCTAGGAATCGCGGATGATGTAGTGGTTACTGGAAGATCTACCAAATCGCTATTGGGAGCATTCGAGAAATGATGAGAAGCTGCTAGCAAAGCTATACTCGCAATAAATACTGGAAAGTATACAAAAAGCGTCACGATACAATTTTAAATTTATTTCCTACTGCTTTCTTTAATACGGATAACTCCGACAACGAGCTTTTAACTGAAAATATATTTTTTGAAGATTTACCACAAGACCAATACTTACAACACCACCTACTTTCTATTTTCTGCCATAGTTTAATTTTCGTTGCCATCCGGATTATTACTGGATTTTGGTGTGATGTAATGGATGGTCGATGAAAATCTTTCTACGTTCCATATGGAGGGGAGTGCTTATTAGTGAACGTCTGAATGATTCAATTCAGGATTATGTAAACCACTAGAATGGTAAAATGGTCAAATATTAATACATTACAATCCAATCAGCGTAGATCAATGCTTGTTCTGTAAACTAATTTCAGAAATATAAAACTTGGTAATTTGTCCGCTTATGATGATTACCACAGTTACATTAAACGACGAATTATATACTTTTCTTATAATATTCTTCACAAAATTATTTTTCTGAGTATTTGAGTTCCTCCTTTCTAAACAATATTATAGAAGGTTTTAGACGAAGCCCATTATTCCTAAAATAATCTATGAGAGGGGTATCGAACGGAACTCGAACCCCTCATAGCCCAGACGTCGCCTGCTCACTATCGACCAAAGGGCACTCACTGTCAGCCTACCGGGAGCCGCGTACATTGATGTCTTCTTCGTGTTATCTTCTTCCCTTCGTTAATGGGTAATGAGACTTGGCTAATGGCTCGCCATAGCCATCGAGGATAGTGGTCACTCCATGGGCAAATAGACTGTCTGGAACTGTGTCCATAGTGGCTTCCATCATGGAATACAATAATTTAATGAACTCTAATTGAATATATCTAAAGTCCAACTGAATAAGCGTTTAAGTCAAATTGTGTCCATAGATAGCTAACTATATTGAGGGAATCGCGCCATTCTCTTGGTTTTTGGCTTCAAATGGAATTCTAACATAAGCAATACCTCATTTCCAGCCAATGCCTGACTTAGTCCTTATTCCACGACAAAAATTACACAATCCCACTTCCCCAAAGTACTGGAAACTCATTCTTGGCAAAATTACATTTGACAACTTAGTAAATATATAACTAGGAGTTCTGAGGCCAAAACCGCCAACGACTGAAATCACCCAAATTATGATTTATTTATCGGATGATAATAAAGCCATTTCATTACCCCTAGTTCGCGTTTTTTAACCCTAAACATAAAATATAGAATTTATAATAGTAGAACTCTGTCGTTAGCGAGAAACATAGACGGCATCAAAACAAAATGGATGCTAATAAGTAAAACAACAGCCATCCAAACACCTGAACACTTGGAATCACACATGAACCAGAAAACGCTGATAAATTCACCATAGATTTATTTAGGCTATCGAAATGAAACCGAAAATTGAGGAAACAAGACTTGTAAGGACTTGCCTCTTCCTCGGAAAGTGAACTAGTAAGTATCCACTCTACTACTGTATGGCGCAGAAGAGTGGACAATGATGGAAAAACGCATAAAGAAAGTAGAAGAATTTGAGACGTATTCTCCGAATGAATCGACAACATAACTAACAGAGAAGTACTAATTTTGGTCGGATAAGATCAAGAAATCAAATATACTACGAAAAAACGGGAATTAGAATACCAGGGTCACTTCTGTGAGACAAAATGACAAATATAATCTGCTGCAGCTGAAAATGCATGGAAAGATTGATAGTAGTTGGTAATCGTGAAGGAATCTTTTCTGTACCATTTAACACAAAAGTTTGTTTTCACATATGCCCGATTGTTTAGAATTGCCGAGAATAAAATTAAGATCGCCATGTGGATAGCCAACCTCCGAATCAGAGAAGGTAGGTGACCCTATCAACTGTTATACATGGGTGTGAAACATGCGCTAAAGAATGAATGTCTTAAGCTATTTAAAAATATGGAATTTCATAGAAGGTGACTAAAAAGAACTAGTCTGCTGGAGAATATTGGAGACCTAAGGATTGGAGAGCATTCACCCGGACAATATAATTTTAATGATATCATCATGAAAACAAAGATGGGCGTGTAAATTTGACTTAGAACCTAAAAAGTTAATTTTTTTTTGTGCCATAGGGAAACATCTGAGGGTTAAGACGTAGGTGGAAGAATAGCGTTAAAGCTAATCTTGCTGGATAGGGTTTGGTCCGTTGAAGTTTACAAGCATCGATCGCTGGTACGGTATCGAGCCATTGGGTTAATTATTACCATTTATGTTATTATAATCGATTTTAAAACTACTATCATAGTACTACAATAATAACAATTAAAGCTACTTCATGATGGAGTTCAAAGGACTTAGTCAAACATATTAGTCTGTTCTCAAAAATATTTTTAACTTCCTGATTCTAGAAACGACTCAGTCTCTACCACGTACAGAACCCAAGACCCTTCTTGGGTCGTAATGGTCTAGATTTTTTTTCATCATTACATTTATGACAGTATTTTCGGCGTTATTATAGATATTTTTACTTTAGAACATTCCTTTTCTTACATTCAAGTTTCGCTCCTAAGCCTTCTCCCCCTACATTGACGTATAAACTAGGACAACTTTTGTTATGGTCTGGAGAACAAATTGGAGTTAACAATTTCACTTAAGACTGAACAAGACATTGATAATCCCACAGAAAAACTTACTACATCAATAAAAACCACTTTACACGATAATACCTCAAATCATAAAATTAATAATTCTCAGAAAACTGACCTGCCACAGCATATTCGCATCTTCTTAAGAGAAAAACGTAAGATCGAAGTGAGTATAGAACTCGATACCCTACCGATAAAACTATTTTTCCTAAATGGACTAACCAACAAAAGCAGATATTAATAAATTTAAAACTCAAAATGTAATTAACTTAACTGAAAATCTTACGCCTACTGACAAAACATTGTGGATGAACACAAAAAAGATACCGAAATTCAAAGATTTTAATCACCCACTCCTTAATGAATCCAATGTTTGGTCAAGATCTGACGAAGAAAAAGCTCTGTTATCAACATTAGAAGAGCAGCTGCATATTGCTTTATAAGTTTTATTCGCATATTTGTAGTGAGAAAAAAGTTGTTTACCCATAATACAGATGCTTTCAAAAGGGATTGCTTTACAAACTCCACCCAGGATTGGTTTACAAACTCCACCAATTCCTGCCTCCTACATATTTTCTCATAATCCAATCCTCTACAGAGTTTATACAGTTGACATCCCAACTCATCCTAATACTATCGTTATACAGTTATAGCATCCCTTACTCTCCAATCCCATAGCACTGACCATGAAAAATGGTGTCAAAACTGGAGGATTAAAATAAATTCCCACAAATCCCGTCTAATTACTTTTACCCTCCGTCGTAAACCAATGACCTCCTGTCCTCTTGTAACGTTTACTAACATCCCACTGATTATTGTAGAACAGGTCCGGTATGTAGGAGTACACCTTGAAAAAGGATTTACTTGGAATCCTCAAGCTAGACTGAAACGACAAGAAACACCACGTCGTTTCAGGCTACTTCAACATTCACTAGACCAACTCTCGAAGCTCTCTATTAATTACAAAAGACTCATATACATGACAATCATTAGACCCATCTGAACTTACGGAATAGAGTTTTGGGGCTCCACTAAACCATCGAATTCTTCTCGTATTCAATCCTTACAATTCAAAATTCTTCGTAAAATCCTTATTGCTCCTTACTTTGTTACGAACATGGTAATCCATAATGAAAGTCCCATTTGTTCCTAACGTGGCCCGAATACGAAATAAAATTTTTCATGCCCAACTTTATTCCCACTCAAACCCACTAGTTTCAAACCTAGCAACCTCTTCGATTCCTGATTTTCCTCCGAGGCGTCTGAAAAGAAGATGTGATCTTCTAAGTTGAACTTGCTATTTGAGTACTACCACTGGGTAGTTTCTCTACTTGTCTTTTCATGTCAATGTATTATTTTTACTTGATGTATTCTGTTATACAGTTGTAAATTTCAATAAATAACTTTTTAAAAAAAACTTTGGGACTTATCGGAATTTCTTATTTGTTCGTAGGTAGTGTTTGAAACTCTTAGTATGGTTTCCCCCAATTTTATTTATGAAGGTGCAAAATAATAAAAGTAGTTAAGCCTTAGGCAACCGTAGACATTTTACCTAAAAAAAAAAATTACCTCAAATTGGCCAGGGTCCGACTCACCCAAATTGTTTTCCTTGCGCCCTCTAATCACTGGCAACGAATTTCGCTTAGCAAAATAAGAAGGGTGTTGCTGTAGCGAGCCGCGGGTTGTAGAACGTGCTAAATTGCTCCTGCTGGCTTCCATTGCATTTCATCATCTTCCTTCTTCAAAGTACCGAATTACCTACTGGTTTTATTTCTTGTAGTGAAATATTTTATATATAATACTCTTTGTATTATTAAAATATTTATAGAACTAAGACTGACGGCTTTATTCAATATAGTGGATATAAAGAAGAGTCAAATTGAAACGAATAGTAAATTATATTTAAAACATGCTATTAATAAAAAATGCCAACATAACTAAAAATTATTACATGAAATTTATTTTTAACAATGTCTCTACATATATCGATTCAATTAAGCCTTACAATAATAATTAATATTTACTAAGAGAAATTATATAATGCCATTTGGCATACATGTGTTTGCTATGTATTTGCTTATATATGTACTTACATATAAGCGTGGATGGGGAAACCACCCATTGAAGGCACTCCTGGGGTGTTTCATCTCTCTGCGGTAGTTCCCTGCTCTAGAGACTTTAAATCATACTATAGTTAGATTGAAAGGAAACAGTCCATAAAACATTTAGGAGATTAAGTTAGCGATATTAATTTACTTAGTCAAAAGTTATAGCGCTTTGAAAATAAAGATTTCAGAAAGTCATTGTCGCCATAATGGGCTTTTTAATGCATGAGGAAAATGCAGCATACGGCCGGTCTTTACCGGTTTCGTTGCGCATATTTCGATGTTACAGATGTTACAGGTTTTTTCATATTCGATACTTTGCGATAGTAGGGACGATATCTTCAGTTACTTGTCAAAAATGCAGAACTCTCTTAATCGTTCAAAAGAATATTGTGAAAATCACTATATATATTTGTGAGTGTCTGTGTATGTGGGTGAATTTATATACATACTGAAAAAAACGGTGTAAAGATATTTATCCATTTGGATGTCGTCTTAATAAAATGAGCAAAACTTATTTATTATTATTTTTAAACAGTTCATCTCGATTTCTTCGGTATTATAGCTAATATAAATTTTGTTTGGTGGCCTCCTTCTTCAGTTCAATCGCAAGTGGAATATATTATCAATTTCTGTGTATAATCTACTTTTCTTGATAGTGTTTCAAGTCATTGAACTCCATTGTTTGTTTTTTTTCTCGTTTCACTCTAATGCTTGGCTCTTACCATGCAAATCACTACTAAACTTGTGGTTCGGACACGGAAATTTCGAAGACTTATCGATCTACATACTAAGACGAATACTAAGACTAGCCGCTGTCCAAATAAACTGTTTTCAATCCCTTGCTGCTACAACTAACTACGAGGCCGGACTAGAATGTTAATTAGTGAGTCCCTAGCCTCGGGCCAATCTATCCGACAATTACCGAGCTCCCCCCTCCCTTCTAGGTCTTAATAACTCAATCAGAACTATGATGGTATCACGTACCTTGTAATCTAATTTCCACAAACTGCTCAGAGATGTTAGGCCTCAATGTTTGTTATATCGTTCGATGGATCGGTTTCCAGGCAGCTGATTGACTCGTGTTTTCCTCCTATAAGTTGTTAATCCTAACAGAGAATATTAAAAAAGAAGTTAGATATTGCTTCTTCATGTTGGGCTCATGCAAACCATCACTTACAGACCATTCAAATCTTTCAATCAAAATTCCTTAGTTATATTACACATTGTCCTTTTTACATAACTAATAAATCATTACACACAGACCTCAACATACCACTCGTGACTGACACAATCATGAAAAACTACAAAAAATGTCATAACTCCACTTGCTGGACACCTAAAATTACTGGTATAAAACATTACTGATTGCAAAACTATCACAGATTCCGACAAGGAGATTGAAACGTCTCTGGAGCAGGGATCTAGTACAGAGAGATGAACCACGCTAGGAGTGCCTTCAATGGAAGGTTTCTCCTTACACGTTTCCACGAGAATCCCTTAGTCGAGATTTTCAAAAGAAGATCGCAGAAACAATATGTTCCAAATTGCTTTTGTGCAATTTCTTAAGTAAATATTTTTTCTTGTTCTTATTATATATTGCTCCTTCGAAAGAACACTGGTATAACTCAAAATTCGGCATTTTGATGTTAAGCCTTTAGTAGCAAAAGTATTTATTAAAGGTTTTTAATTCAGGAACGACATAACTGATATTCCATTTCCAACATTTTTTTTTTTAAAGTGAAAACTTCCGTACGCGTTTAACGACTTTTAATAGAGGATAAACTAGATTCGCGTAATCAATATGCTCGAGACTAGCAACACCTAGAGGCATGAGTGCATGAGTTATAGAATTTCTTTTAATCAATTTAGTTTTAACGTTAAAACTCCATTACATTTATTTAAAAATCATTTAATAGTTGTGGAAGGTACTAATAATAACTTAGAACAAGAATAACTCGTCGGAGGTCCTCATGACTTCCCATTTAAAATTTTGTATGTAAATATTTGTATGCATGCAATTTGACATTTAATATTTGATTTTATTAATCAGTTATTATAATTATTAAATAATAATTTACATAGTTATATAAATAAATATATAACTAATAATTGAAAACCGTTATACATGTTTTAAACTTTTTAGAATTCAATAAAATATTAATTGTAATGATAACATATTTTTTTTCTAATGAAGTCATGTTTTGAGTTGTATCATGTTTGAAGTTTTATCAGAATAATGATAAATTAAAATAAACATTTTTTCAACCATTTAAAAATGTTCTAGTGGTTAATAAAATAATTTGAATACCTTCATTACAATTGGAATGATTTACATTACCAATACCCAATTTTTTTTTCACTCAGATGGAACTTCCAAATACCTCTATTGAAAATTTTTTTATGACATTGAATTTTATTTTATAGAAGCACTAAAAAAAAATTTAAATATTTTTTTTTTTTTTGGAACTATTTAACTTTGATTTTAATTCTATATTCTCTATAACCTAAAAATATTGTATAACCTAAAAATATATTGAAAAGTCCATTTCACTAGGAACGTAGTGTAGACTTGTTGCACTCCGGATTGTAAATATGTTAACTCAGAATTTTGAATTATCTAATTTTGAATTCGTAAAATATATAAGTAGTAATGCAATATATATATATTCAAAATTAGATAATTCAAAATTCTGAGTTAATATATATATATATTTAACTTTGATTAAAATTAGTTAATATATATATATATTTAATATATATATATATATATATATATATATATATATATATATATATATATATATATATATATATATATATATTAAAATGCAATGCAGTAGGTGAAATCCCACAAAGTAAAGTGTTTGGTCTCTGAACTAAATATGATGTCATTTTGTTGTTATATTCTCATAACGAAATGGTTCAACTTGATATCACAATTTTTCATGTAGATATTATTCAAATATCTATATTGTTTATAAAGGAATTATAACTGGAATGCTTTTAGGAAATATTACAAAATGCTTTAAGTCTCTAAAATACAGGGGAAAAAATAACCTGTCAATTTTTCGTCAATTCCGGGCATCATCAGGACATACACGAAAGGCGAAACGTTGATTTTTTCGAGTATTTTAGAGATAAAAAATTTGTTGTTCTCGTTTTATGACTTTTTAAATATTTTAAGCAATATGTATTTATATTTAAAATCAGAAGATTCAATTGCAAATTCTGATTTTACGTATTCATTACCCGGAGTGCAACAAGTATACACTATGTTTCTGGTGAAATGGACTAACACTTTTTTGAAGTTATAGAGAATATCTAGTTATTTTGTATAATTTTTTCTTTGATTGTATATGTGATTCTATAGAGATACATTTAAATTTGTCCAAGTTTTTGAAGTTTGAAGCTGGTCTGTTTGGTACAGCATATGACTTTTGTAATTTGTAGCAAATTATACTAGAAATAAATATATTTATAACAATAGTGAGAATATATCGAATTTCAAGAACTTGAGGCTTTGGGATTTTTTCAAAATACATTTAAATTATAGATGCTTTATAAATAATATAGATATGTGATAACTTGAACCATTTCGTTACAAGAATAGAACGTAACGCTGAAACAAAATCATATCATATATAATTTATGAATCAGATGAAGACAACAAACGGGTGGTTTCGTCTCCAAATAAATACGAAACATTTCAATCAGGAAAAAATATAATTGAAAACACCAGATGGGGTGATTAATCTTGTGATATTAAATGTTTGAATTGCCTAGCAGAAGTAGCACTTATCTAGTTAACAATGCAGATGTCGGGGAGGCTAATGCATTGTAATAAATTTTTATAGTCTTTAATTATTAACTACTTATGACGAAATAGCCGGTTGTTCAATTAAATTGTGGTTAGCTGACCAGGCAACAAAGGGACCGACGAACTTGTAGATGTTAATGTCGAGCGATTTAAACATTAATCTGTGGATGTTGTCTAATAATGCTTATAGTCTAAATACGCCTTAATTTTTATTGAAATACATAAGAAAAAAAAACAGAAAATATAAGTTGGGATTCCAAATTATTTTTTATAAAGAAACTAAAAAAAACAACTGGGCCTAGCATTTAAGATAAACGGTGGTAAAGTAGGAAAAAATTGTCTCGGAAGGATTTCAGGTAGAGATTGTGCTGTTTCAGTAACAACAGTAGTGCAGGGAGGAGATCTGTCCGAGATCGCGCTCAACCGTCAAGTATTTCTTCCAATTAAGGATACCCACTTTATAGAGACTGAGTGGGCCCCAGGAGGTTCTATAGATTGGGTGGCGTTAACAGATTAAATAATTTATCTGCAACAGCTGGATTCCACCCTCCAAACTTCAGGATAGCAACCCAGCACTGTACACGCTACGCTACCCTATCCCGCTTTATTTTATAAAATCAGTTATAAATAATGTACTCTTCTCAAATATCAAGTAATAATGTACATTACTTTTCAGCTTTTGTTATTTATATTATTATAAATATAAATACCGATTATTGTAAATAAATCAAGAAATTATATTTCATGTTCGAAAAAACATACTACCTTTTTTTCTCACTCTAACAGTCGTTTTTCAATGTATGTACATGGAGAAATATAAGCTTAAAAAATAATTGATTTTTGGTCTAATAAATTTTTAAAAATACTTTAGTAATTAAGTAAACAAGTCTTAGTGGGGAATAATGACTTCATATTAATAATAATAACCACATGACCATTTATAATCAGAGCCCAAGATTCTTCGAGGTGTGATATAATATTTTGTTTTATTAAAGCATTCATTTGTTAATTTTTCTCTTCAATTTCAATTGACATTTATTTTATGATGAATAAAATCAGTAATCAAGAGTTTTTTTTAAATACATCATAAATTTACTTTGGCCCCACCCGGAAAGCCGAAGCAAATTTATTAAGTTTATTTTGCAAAGTGTAGTTTCATCACCGTTTACGAATATTTACTGTAAATTTTATGATATGGCTCGACAGTCTGTAGCTACTTCAAATAATGCAAAACTATGCTTTATATCTTAAATATTGATCGACTTCTATTAAACAAAAATAGAATCAAACAGAATAAAAGATTACCAAAAAAAAAAAAAAAGTATGCAAATAATAATCCAAACATATTAACTCTAATGATTAATAGGTAACTTTGATTAAACAACATTTATTCCTCAAAAAAGGTTGGGGAAAATCAGTAATGGTGAAGTTGAAGTAAGTTAAGGAATTTAAGACATTAGTAAATTGTGGTTGTATTGTTTAAAAAAAAAATCACTGTCATTTTTTGACATTTCTTGATAATATTGGTTTAGTGTATATTATGAAACAACTACTTATTCTATCTACAGCCTATAAGAATGTAATGAAATAAAAAAATTAAAAAAAAGTTTCCAACAGTAAAAATTAAATATTTTCGTTTGAACAATTTTCGTGAATCTAATTGCCATGAAGATGGTTTACATCGTAGGCCGAAACCTAGGCACTATAAAATAAGTCATTCTTATTTTGTAAACTTAATATTATTATTAATAGAGTATTAACAAAAGCTGTTAATAAGTTTTTTAAATACTTTTAGCAACTAATAAAGGTCAGATTATAATTGAGCTGGCCTAGCAGGTCCGAACCTAGCTCTGCGTATCCCTGCCCTATTACAATCTACTTTACCGTCCTGTCAAAACTTCAACATCCCTTCATCCTTTTTAATATCTTCTTTTTCTTCCATTTGCCTCCTACAGTCAGTTATTGTTTTAGTCCTTTTATTTCCCATCTACCTCCACGACGTCCTCGGTGAATAATGCGGACGAGGATAATGAGGAATATCGGGATGATTTGTGTGGGCCGCTGGGGATGATATAGGGAGCAGTTAGGGACACGATTCGACGATATCGTGTAAATCACCGATATAGAGCTCCGTATTAAACGTGCCTATTTATTAGCGACGAGCACACAAATAGACACATCCAGGGAGCGGTGATGGATCGCATCCCTCAGGGCTGCCTTAAAGTGCTAGGTAATGGACCAGTATTCGGCCTAACAACTAGCTCGGGGTTTGAATTGTAAGTGCGTTAATGGGCTGTGTTTTGCCAATTCATTGCCGTCAATTTTGTTCAGGATTAGCATATGATAGATTAAATGTTTTCACACTATCACGTTATTTGTAGCTTACAGCAATGTAGCAATCATATATTTACTTAACGTAATTTTATGCTACGGCTAATCGGACGATTTTACGGTTAAAAACGACATCCAAGTAAAACAATAATAAGTGATCTTGAATAATATTTAGTTGGCCTAATATATCGATGCCTTAGTTCACAAATGTGTTAAGTGCCGAAAACAAGATTTTACATGAGTCAACTTTGATAATAATTTAACACAATAAATACAGTTCAAGTTAAAGCACACAATATATTTTTGTAACCTTTAAAGCTTCTCTATTAATTTTATATCAACATATGATCTATGACTTCCTGATCACAACTTTACAATATTATTTATATAACAAAACCCATTTTTGAAAAATTTGCAGTTAACACATTTGTGAACTAATGCATCGATATATGGGGAAGAAAATATTTCGGGCGAAAGTCAAAGTAATATTTCCTTAAATAGAGATAAATATTAAATATCTTCTTCTCTTATTCGTGAATTATGTTTTTTTAAGTTAGACGCTACATTCAATAAAAAGGGAAAAATCAATCAGTATCTGATGCTTATACCCGATTTCTTTTAAAGATAATTTTCTTAGATTATTAATGATACAAGTATTTTATTATGACAATAAGTTTTATGATAAATATCATTAGTAGTGTAATTTATGATCAATGAAAAAGAAATATTGCATCTAGATGAAACAGGTGAAAGGGAATATGCAACAGCATATTCCAGTCATGCAAGTTATTAATAATTAACGACAGGTAAGTGCTTTTTGATTACAGGAAACGCAAACAAGTCTATCGAGGTATGATTAGGATAGGGATCTTTAACCAGTATCTGACACCTCACAATCTTGGGCTCGTCAATTTACGGGCAAGGTATTTTTAACGAATACCTGTACATCGTATAGAGTCAGGATCCCCGTTAAACGTCACTTCCGAAGGACAGAATAACAAAGGAATTTTTACTCCTGTCGGGCCTTGAACAGGAGATCTTGGACATAAAAAGGGGAAGATAAAATGACCCCGCAAAGAAACATACACAACTTTATTTATAAGCAGAATTGAAATACTACTAATAACACTAATGATTCTTCACTTAAAAGTTTATATGAAGAATTAGAAAGGGGCAAACAGATCCTAATACTACAATTATAGGTCAGATTTCCCAATCATTACTTTTTTTTAATATTGTAATGTGGAATAGTACCATGATTGACAAACAGTGATATTGATTTTGATAATAAAAAATAATCAACGGTCTATTTAAAAAAAAAATTAATATTGCCAATTTCAATTAATAGTTTATAAAAAGTTAAAAATTTATATTTATATTGTAATTAGAAATGCAAGCTAATTATTGAGAAGAAATCATTTTCATGAGAGTGAACAAAATATTTTAAGACTCATTCAAAATTAGTGCATATCGTCAAACGTATATTATGTATGTCATTATAAGTGGTTAAGGATGAATATTGGAATTTTATATCAATTATCAACCCTAAATCAATCGCTATCGGTCGAAAAACAGAAATTTCTTTTTTTTTGTATTCGATACTTAGCTTTTGTATTGACGATTGGATTGATCGAAAATCAGCCTATGATAAAAGTGACAAAAACAAGTTTAACTAAATAAACCAGAGGTATCCAATCTGCATCAAATTTATTATTTTGCAAAACAAAACTTATTTTTTAATTGCCAAAGTAGTGGAAACCTTATAATATATTAAAATATACATCCATATATTCAACTGTCGCAATTATGGGATACAAAATGATAAAATGTGAGTTCAGTATCATTATTGTTCGTAAGTAAATTGTCTCCGGTAACATTTTCCAAAAAATGTCCATTGTGGGTCTAAATTGGATATTAGTGTTCATAATTATAGATACATTATCTACACAGAGTGGTTAGAAAAACAAAGATCTTGTTCGGAATGCGACAAAAGAGACAAGCTACAAGTGCCCGAACTAAAGACCTCCTTAGGAAAAGAGACAATTGAATAGGTCCAGGTATGTCGGACGCATGGATGAAGAACGGAAACCAAGGAAGGCAATGGAAGCCCGACAACTAGGCAGAACAATCTTATATAATGATCATATTCAAAGAATAGGGACAAGAAGGGAGAAAATCCTGGCTCAAATGAAAAGGATGTGTTGGGACCGGGAAGGATTGCTCCGCCGGATAGAGTCTCCTCAAGGCTGAATGGCTAGAAAGAGGAATAAACCTGTACCACTACAACCGTGAACGGGTCTGTGGAGGGATCAGTACATGGTAGAGACTATACTGTTTCATGGAAAACGGTTGTGGAGGGAGGCAAGAAAGAGGAATATAAAGTGAAAAAAAATATTCAGTTTTAACGTAAATAGTTTGCTAAACCTTTAGGATTGTATTGGAGTATGGAAATAGTTGGAGGTGCAGTCAAAATAAACACCAAATAAGTGAAGACTTATTTTTTATTTGTGCCGACGTTTCGACCACCTCGAACCTACTTTGTAGGTCTCTTCAGGGGAAATAGAAGGAGAGGCGGCTGGTTGGACAGTGTAACTTTGTTGTTGTGAACATCCTAATGTTCTTTAGGATTGAAAATCTTATGATTGAAATGATTATTAATTTGAAGTGTGACTGCTGGCTGAACATCAATGATGATCGATGCAGGGTCTCTCCTGGCAAGAAGCTAATTAAATATATAAAGTATTCTAGTTTGCATTCTCATTTAAATAAAGCATTCATAACTATGCGACATTTTATCGTGGGCGTCTTATAAAGTAGGCGCCTTGTGATCTCATCAACAAATATGATCCATTTAAATTATGATCTTCCTCCTCCCTGTTATTAATATGCAAAGAATCATGCATGACTTTTACTAAGCCATGTTGAATTATTTGTTGGTTGATTCATGTAACGTTACTTTATCCTGCTAATCGGATGATGATACAGAGGGTAAATTATCCCTATACCATATTTTAAATATGGATCCTTAATGAATTCCTGAAACATCACAGACTGAGTACCACCATTTTATGTCCCATCCGAAGGACGGCATAACCAAAGATTTTTTACTCCCTTTAAAAAACTCTTAGGCCATCTGCAGGGCTGCGATTCTGCGACCTTGGGCATAGTCGGTAGTGATGCTAACCATTACATCAGAGGTGACCGATATTTTATTGTTTTTGTGGATTGTTTTTTATTGATAAATAATTCAATTCGTTATCCTTGAAATTCAATTGGCGATCTTATTATATATAAATAATATAGTAACTATTAGCGCCCATCATCGCTCACAAATAATACAATTAAAGAAGAACAATATAATAATAAGTATATGTAACAAACTAGATATATAAAATTAAAGTTAAGTGAAATTAAAATAAATTATCTAATAAATATTTATTCCTGTGTACGGAAAATAACATTCTATCTGAGAAAGCCGAATCGAACTTACTTAGCAAGTGTGCCATATCCGGAGGCGTTCATAACTTGAGTTGGTCAAAACCACTTTATTTTTATTTTTTATATCCTTTATTGATCTATTTAATACTTATTTCATTCATCTATTTTACTCCTTAAAGAAATAAATATTAATAAACATTAAATAAAATAGCGCAAGAGTGTAAAAAAAAATTAAAGAATCTGAAGTTTAAAAAGTCTTAACGACTGATATCAATTTAAATGAAAAACGTTCTCTTCTCTTATTCGTAAATTATTTCTTTTAATTACTACGCAGCATTCAATAAAATGCGAAAGAACTAGTCGGTGTATCATATTTATACACTAATATATTTTAAATTATTTTTTAAAACTACTATTGCACCAAGAAGTACTTTATCATGATTAATAATTGTTATGATAAATAACATTGGTGGTGTTATTTATTATCAATAACAAATAATTTCCGCATCTCGATGAAACAGGTGAAAGGGAATAGAACACTGCAAATTTGTTATTACTTTTAGTGACAGTAAAGGTATGGAAGTATAACTTCAGCCTTGGAGCTGAAAAAAAAAAAAAATACACGCCTGTTTGATTAATTTTTTTTAGATAGTTTAAGTTCTTTCATGGTCGACTAGAGCCGTCTAATCTACCAGCAAATAGCCTTGTCTCTTTTGGAATGGACCAGTCGACCCGAAAGTGATTTGACAAGTTGAAATCAATGAACAGCCCACTAACAATCAACTGCAGAGTCAACACAGTGTGTCTGAGAGGTAGGTAACATCAGGTAGGGGATTAGCCGCATCGCTAAGTCTCTACCTGACAACTTCGGGGTTTTGGACTACTTTTTTTGTTCCCCATGGAACCCTGCTGGTAACTTGTTGACAAGAGAGTTGAATGAATTAATACAAAAACCTATACCACTAAAATTCATGAAGGGTCTTGGGTTCAGTAGATGATAGACTCTGTGCTGTTTCTAGGCCAACGGATGTGAACTCCATGAGGGTTTCCAGATCCCACCGAGTCCATCCGTTACTTTTAATTTATTATTCATATGCCACTGCCGGATTTGAATCCGTGACATTCCGCATAACATTTTAACGCTCTACCTCTGAACTACCCCGCACACAAAATACGTGAGATCCCTGAGAAAAAAAATATAATAAATAAAGATGGAAAATAAAAACAAAGACCCAGGATCGCCCAGTAGTCTAGTGGTTATCATAATAACCTACTATGCCCAAGATCGCTTGTTTGTGACACGGCAGGTGGCCCTAGGATTTTTTAAAAGGGAGTAATGAATCCTCGGTTTTGCCGTCCTTCGGAAAGGGCGTAAAATGGGGGTCCTGAGCCTCTACGGTGTCAGATACTTTTTAAATATCCCTATCCAATTTAAACCTGAAAGGCAACATTTAGGACTCCCACTGTTGCATTGTTCGATTAGCCATTGTAGCATTAAGTTGACGTTAAATGAAGAAACAAATAAATAAAACAAAGACCTCTTAGTATAAACCTTTCATTTGTCACAAAAACAAAGAATCCATACTAATTTCTTTTGGATGAACGGAAGAGGAAAAAGAGAACTGAGAACTATATTTAAAAAAAAATCTTTACGGAACATATGTTTAAGCTGAATCGAATCTAAATAAAAGAAATATGGGATAAGAAAATGATAGAATAATTTAATGAATAAAATATTAAATTATAAGATTATACAAATTATAATAAACATTTTCAGTAAATAACATAATGTACAATTTTATATCGAATAAAGCGCAAGTAATATAATAAGATAAATACACGCATATATTATGATGAATAAGCTACACGAAAAACAAAAAGAGTTTGTTGTATTAATCATCATCTGAGTCATCTTATGAAATCGACTTTCACTTGCATTGCATGTTCGTATACGATTCCAATATATTTTTAGTTGCTATGTAATGTTGAAAAACTGCCTCTGTATGTAAAAGAAGGCAGTGATGTATTTATGAACAACTAAATTGGTTAAATGACCGTAATATTAAATACTAACATAGATAACTAATAGTGAATATCCTTAGCGCAATTATAAAATTATGTTAGTAGGGACGTATTATTGCTGTCAATAACTCCTTCAAATGAGTTGTGTCGTTATTATGAAGGAGCGATATACTAACATAACTAAAAATTGGCGTTTTTGAGTAACCCCTTCTGTAGCAATTTTATTGATTGAAGCTCTTTTATTCCGGAACGACATATCTGATATTCTATTTCCAACTTTTGTTTTTAATAAAGTCATATTTTCAGTTTTCTCATGTTTGAACTTGAAGTTTTATGTTAATAATGACAAAGTTAAAATAAAAAAAAGTTTCAAGCTTTTAAAAATTAATGGTTAATAAAAGAATTTCAATACCGTCATTACAATATTTTTTTAAAAACTCATATGGAACTTAAAAATACATCTATTGAAAAATTAGTTTTTTTGAGTTATGGCATTGTTCTTTTGTAGGAGTGATATAGGTTACAAGTGTATATTAACTAACATGTATTTCACCAATGAAATATAGATAATGTATATGCATTTTTGCTCTTTTTTTTCCCGTTTTCACGAATGGGATTCCACTCGTATTCCACTATAAAACAAACATGAAAAGGCACTAAATGTATATTGCTCCTTCGGGAAAGACGCGCTTAGACAATACACTCAACGCCCATCTCAACACTAAAACAGGTAACGGATATGTGAATTACTGCCATAGAGATAAAAAAATTCAGCAGGACTGCACGCTTCGACTCGACAGAGCCACTTTCTCATGAATGCTAAAGAGCTCTTATAAAAAGCTTATGAGTCATTTGAAATTTCTTTTCAAAATGAACCCTTAGTTTTCTCTTTTTCTTTCTCCTCAATTTCTTGTTTTCTCAAGCACTATATGTCTATCCCCTAAAAGAGAAATTAGTTTGAGACCTCATATTAATAATTATTATCTATTTACTCCATCTCTCTTTCCTTTGAGGTCACAAGCAACATGCTTCAGGTTTTTGTAATTAATAATATATTTAAAATATATGCATTTAGAATATAGTACTTTAAGCATATGTTTCCTTTCTTGGGCACTGGAGACCGGATGCCCGGATGGAGTGACTTGCAAAACCTCTTTCTCCCACGATGACAAAAAAGTGCCAATTAAGACCGCCTCTAGACCATGGTAGTGAAAACAAACGATCTGCAGAGAACGCAGCTGCATCTTTCGGTCATGCTTGGTACTTTTACAATGGTTTTTGCAGAATCTTTGTTTAAATAATAAGTAATTTTTTCTCATCTTTTGTATTTGACTTGAGTTTTGTATAAAAAAAGTTTTTTGTTTTCATTCTCCTTACTCCTTAAGTTTATTTATGTATCATGATGAACAAGATTGGAAGGATCTCTTTTACTGTACCAGGTGGTATAATTAAGTATAGTTAGTAAATTATAGTATATTCTAAGAAGCCATTTTATTTTCTTTACTTTGAACATCGGACGCTTCAGGTCCGTGCATGTTCGTTGGCAGTATTTAGTTCTCAGATTTGGCCGAACAATGAACCAAATCATTTCGTAGTAAGTTTTTGTGGTAGCAAGTGGTTGTGTATCGAGTTTACTCTTACTACTCTTTAATAATTAAAGTTAACTAAAAAAATGACTGCAGTTTCCATGTCATCCAGTTTCATTCTTTAAAGATGAAACCTATATTAAAGGGAGAGGGGAAGCACACATGTATGGAGCTCTAAGCTCCTATGTTTATTTTTTATTGTTCCCCCCCCCCTCAGATTATTTACACCCACAATTATACTATATACTGAGGCTAAAACTAAAATATATGCACTATATTTAAATTGTGCCTTTTATAACCCGGATGTATTTTAAAGCTTCTTTGCTATAACCGCTCCTTCATGGAGCCTAATTCTTATGGCTTTTGCATTTTTCCCAATCAGATGCTATGCTGAAGGTTTGGGAGGTTAAATTACTTAATCTGTTAAGAGCTACGGATGAATTCTGCGAGATCTATAGACCCACCTAGGGCTTATCCAACTTTAATAAAGTGGGTACCCTTAGTTTGGGGATAACTTGGCGGTTGAGCGGGACCTCAAACAAATCACTTCCCTGTACAAAAATTGTACTAGAAACAGTATGCGAGATAATTTACTTAATCTGTAAACAGCTACGGATGAATTCTGCGAGATCTACAGACCCTCCTCGAGCTAACCCAACCTAAATAAAGAGGGTACCCTTAATAGGCGAATAATTTGGAGGTAGAGAGTGTCCTCGTACAAATAAGTGATGAGTGTCCTCCCTGTACAATCATTGGGAGAGAGTCCTAGATATGTACATTCTCTTCAAAGAACTGAACCAATACTCTTCATGAGTTTTTAATTCTATTAAAAATATAATATTTGAGTATTAGTATTTCGTTCATATTTGTCAAGTTGTAACACATCTGTCATATTGGCTAGAACACTTGCTAATACAACACCCTTGGCTCAGGTCCAGCAGACGAGGCGCCAATGACTCACACCCGACAGACCCTGGGATCTCCGTGTTGACAGTCATCGGGAAAGCTTCCTCCTCTCGTACTGGAAGCTGTAGCTATTAGTATTCTGTCCCTAATGCCAACCCTTGTTGAGTCTACGTCTAAATCCGTGTGTCTCATCTTCTAAGTAGGAACGTATCGCTGAAAATAAATTCGTATTTTTTAGCGAATTTCTCATGGGGAGGAATTGAGTGTTATTTAATTTTAACTAACTGGAATCCTTTCTTCTTCTCCAACAAATACAGATAGTTTACTCGCTCTGCCTATTTTAGAATTGTGATGGAGAGCGAACTGGCACTGTAGGTAGTTTACATTCCACGGTCTTTTAGCAGCTATTAGAATTGATCTCTTGAAATCTAAAATCCTTCATTTATATATATGGATTTAATTATATTTTAAATGATAAAATAATTTAGCTATTGTTACTTTTTATAAGGAAATTAACAGAATACATAGTTTATTTTTTACATTCAGTTGATCTGTAACAACCGGTCTCGAATCACGGAATCTAGGTCAGTAACAAAACACCCTACTCAGTGAGGGTAAGTAAGCTTAATTTTAATAATTATTCATGAATATTGCTATACGTTATGAACCATTTTAATTAATATTGCATCATTTAAAAAAAAATTGTTGCATTTTCTTAATATTAGAAATTTCTATGTTTTGTTTCACCAATACTTGTTTCTAATTTAGTAGTTAATGTCTTATGTCTTGTGATTAAATTTTTTTTAGATTTATTCACTTGTTTTTATTTAACGATTTAAAAATTTTTTTTTTCACGGCCCTGAAAACTACATTATCCTACGTAAAATTATTTTGTTACCTTAAGGACATAACACATCCTTTTACGACATTCTTCGTTTTAATTAGACACATTTTAGTATTGGTCAATATTAAATGTAAAATTCTCCGATCGTGCCCGTCATTTAGACAGCTAAACCCTCCAAACCTCGAAGAAATGCAGGTACTGTCGTATGGTAGACTAAGACAAGCTCATACAATAACAGAACGGCGAGGCTACATCAACAACAATATATTATATATTCTGTATAGTTAATATTATTAACTGTTTATAATGTTAATAACTGTTTATTTTATATATTAGTATAAAATGGCTTTAGAGTCACCTACGAGTATACAACTGTTCATTTAATTGTACCACAACAGGTATTTATCATTTTCGAAGACCTACCACGATATTATTCTAGAAATTGAAATTCAGTTTTGTATTTTTTATTTCTCTGGTGAGCCCATTAGTACCCACATAATTTTGAGGTATTGGCATTTCGCATTAAATTAAATAATGATTTTTATTTTTGTTTTATAAATAATAAAATAAATATTGAAACAAAATCTTTAAAATCGAAATACTAGAATAAGACGGAGATTGTTTTATTTGAATCAATACATTCCATTTTTTTTCTATTTAAATTGATACACAGTAATATATTTTGTGAATCAGCTTAAACAAGTCGGGAACAGTGGGTTTTTGATTTGCCGATGTTTAAAAATATTTATATCAGAGCGGAAAATAGTTGACTCGATAATTCTAATGATGGATTGAATTGGTCAAGGGCTGATAAATCAAAATAAGCAAAACTTATTTTTTAAGTGTACTTACGTTTCGGCCTACGATGTAAGCCATCTTCAGGGCAACCAAGTGGTACGAAGAGAAAATATTAAGTAGGAAATAACTGATGAGAAAATAATAATAATAAGAATGGACATAAATATAGAAGATAAATAAAACATACACAATAAAGATAATGAAATAATGACAGTAAAATAATGAGAGGGTGATATATATATATATATATATATATATATATATATATATATATATATATATATATATATATTTATATATATAAACTTTTATTCTTCTTTGGTACTGCAATGTTTTATATACTTTATTCTCTTTCTTTTTTCTTAGCCCTGAAGATGGCCTAAATCGTAGGTCGAAACGTCGGCACAATAAAATAAGTCATTCTTATTTTGTGAAATTTATTGACTGCACCCCATGAACATTTACACTATTTTAAAAACTTGTTTATATAATAGATATAATATTCAACTAAGCATTTTTATAGAATTGATCGAATGGTGCATTACATACACCAGACCTTGTCATTGATAATAATCGAACACTAGTTTCAATCAGTTATAATGAATCGATTTGAATACAAGGATCTAATTAATAGACGAAGAATCGATACAAGGAAAGATGGACTTCACTAGCGATAGGATCTGTCCGGGCACGAACCACCGGCGGTAGCCGCTAGCCTTGCTCTTATTATCTCCACATGTATCTGCATCCAGATTTAATCTGATATCTGCGAAATTGTTTCGATCCTCGCATAGATAGTTGATGAAAGGGCGGGCAAGATTAATCCTCGTTTTCGTTTTATTCGAGCTAGATTTTTTTTTTAATTATCTCTGATGTAAATTGTATGTTTAATAGTCCATATTTGAGATTCATTCCCTATTAAAAATCAAACAAACAACAATTTTTCTTTTATTTCTGTGTATTGGATATGTTAAAGGTCATGTGAATTGACATATCTAAAATTCTCGAAAAAGGTATAATTAGTTATAAATAATATGAAGCTAGAAAAAATAATAATTTGAAGCATTTTCTTTTATTGTGTAAGTTTACCTCGACCGGTTCTCAGGATAATATTACTCTCTCTCTCTCTCTCTCTCTCTCTCTATATATATATATATATATATATATATATATATATATATATATATATATATGTGGACAATATGGATTATTTTACGGTCTCGACCTTTTTCGTTGGCCCCAATTTTTCTTTCTTCCAAACCTCTCGACTTCATG
Source organism: Troilus luridus (assembly GCA_964056705.1). NCBI lineage: Eukaryota > Metazoa > Arthropoda > Insecta > Hemiptera > Pentatomidae > Troilus > Troilus luridus. Next base: position 76,122,854 of record OZ057413.1, on the reverse strand, counting down.
GCTTCATTTATCTCCAGCTTTATCTGTCGCCCTCTTTCCCTTCTAACTCGTGCATCCATTCCAGTATTCTTCGAGGCCATCAATGTTTTTGTGTGACCCATTATTTGTTCATTGTCTGTCCAAAGCTTTGGATTCTTCCTATCAGAATTGTATCTGATTCCGTCCTATCTATTTCATTACGTATCTAATCTGAACTGGCCGCTGCTCCGTCTTAGAAAATCCATTTCACCTTATAGAAGTTTCTAACTACGGTTTCTAGCTGAAATATAATTTAGTACTTTAAATTACATCAATTTAATAAAGCCCGACTATAATATTAGGGCTTATCTTGAACTGATGTTACGACAAGTAAATTAACATCTCCAATTGCATCGTTTTAAAATAGTGTTATAGTTATTATTAGTGTTATTGGGAACGCGGTGTTTAGTGATGGAGCGCTGAGTTGCCGTTCAGAAGGTTCCGGTTCAAATCTGGCTGTGGCAGATTTTATTTAATATGTTAACAGCAAGGGATGGATCTTTTGAGAACTGGGTCTCTGCTGAGGCTCACCCAGCCTCTTTAAAGTGGGTATTCAAAATAGGAGGGAATCTGGCGGTTGAGCGTGATCTAGGACTAATTACCTTTCTGTACAATCCTTGTCCAAGAAACAGTACAGTCTCTACCACGTTCTTAAACTCTTAAAGACCCTTCATAGGTTGTAGTGGTGTAGTTTTTTTTAATAGACATTTAACTGTGCCGAATAGAATCTTTTAGGTGAAATAAAAAGTTCAATTTGTTATATGTGTTTTTAGTTATTATTGGCAGGAACTAGGCGTCACCAGCGTTGAGCATATTGCTGACGCGAAGCCACAAGTGCATCCCCTACAAAAGTCACTATATGCGGCTAAAGAAGTTTTCACATTAAAAATATATTAAAAAAGTTCTAAAAGGCTATTTACCGTTTGGCACGATCTAGTCCTGGAGATATATTATTTTTGTATATACTGAAATATTTTAAACTTGATGTTTACTTATTGTAGTTCAGATCGAGCTCACGAAGACCCGGTAGTTATGACGGGGCAGAGCGGAATGGGCTGCCCACCGTCCCGAGCTAGAACAATGGACTCACAAAAAAGGCCCCGCTGGCTGCCTGCGATAAATTAGACTCCACCGTATTTATTTACCTTTTAGTTCTCTATCCTCCTCCTCCTTCTTCTTCTTCTTATTCCTTTTTCCTCTTTCTTCTATATTGGCCTCCCTCGACTCCATTAGCGGCGATTTATATCGCGATAGGTCCCTCAGCCTTATATTTACCTTCCCCTTTCATCGCTAAATGATTGTTTTATTGGACTCCCATCAATGTCAACGTCTTCAGTTAATGACCCGTAATGGCCTATCGGATATAATTGAGCGGCCGATATTACAAAGGAGTCGTTCTAGAAAAACAAATAACTGATAATATGGGAATCAATTAAATTATAAAAGATCCCCCTACTATCGTCATTAATTTACATTTTACCATTTAAATATTAAAAATAACGTATATCATATAAAATATTATTTTAATTATATCTTAAGACATATGGTTATATCTCATATTAAAAATAGCCTAAATTAACACACAAACATATAACATAATTATTGAATGACGTTTTTCCACGGTCTAATTTCGCCCATCTCAGCTAATGTACTTTATTAAATAGAAATCATAAAAATAAAAACAAAACCAAATATTCCTTTATATACGAATTTATTATCTTGCACGTTAGATAATTGCATGGGATTAGGCAGCGTCTTCGGTGAAACCCATCGATATTACAACCAATTTACACAAAACCTCGACAAAATATATACCTAAACGTTCCTGGTGAATCACTCTATCTATTGGTGAAAACCTCATGAAAATCCGTGCAGTAGTTATTGAGTTAACCGCGAACAATCACGGCCGAGGACTTTGTTGGTTCGTCTGCATCTCTAGAGGAGTCCTCTAACTAGGGATGCAGGCGCCCCTCGGGTTCGAATCCGGCCAGGACAAATCTTTTCTCTTCAAAATAAAAATAATCACCATCAAAAGAACAATAAATAAAAATAAATTATAAAAATAAATTGTTTGTCTCTATTCCAATTATTTAGTTTTTAAATAATTGTGTCTAGTCTATAGTCTATCCTGAAGGAGACCTGCAATGTGCCTCGAAACGTCGGCTCAAGGACTTAATTCTTTGACCTCAACCCGTACCGTTTTCTTCGCCTTAAATAAGGTCAACTAATATTATTCAATACGGATTGATTAATTTTTTAATCTATCCGTTAATGAAAACTCGTAATTTAGCGTGGTCCAATAAATCGGGGATATCATTGAAATATAAAATTAGAAAAACAAACACTGTCGGTTTTTAAATTGGCAAATCAAGAAAAAAGAAATGTGGAGTACAAATTATCTGAGATAAGGATTTACAACTGTATATGAAAAAATTACAAGTCTACATATATAAGTAAAGATATATAGGTAAAAAAAGGGGTACATATTAAAGAAAAGCTATATATAGGCTTACATCCGGATGTGACAGATAATTTATTCAATCTGTTAACAGCCAGGGATGGACCCTATAGTATCTGAAGACCCTACTGGGGCTCCCCCAGCCTCTGTAAAGTGAGCAACCTTAATTGAAGGAAAACATGGGGGTTGAGCGTGATCTAGGACGTACTGAACCCAAGACTTCATGAGTTGTACATAATACCTGGTACATTTTTTTTAATGAATTACTAGGCATGAATAATACATATTAGGCAATTTAGTAATTACATATTCCATGCTAATGTTTTTATGTAATGAGTCAGTCCTCCTCGGATTTACATTACCACACAGCTTTTAACTCAGACATTCCGAAGACCCAAAAACAATTTCTTAAGAGCAATCGCCTTCACTTACTGGCATTCCTTCGAGGTAGTTAGATTTTTTTTTGGCTGACAGGGCCACCAAAGTGTTCGACTAATTTTCGTCAATTTACAAGGGCCTGGGAATTGGAAGCCCGGGCGCAGGTAGCCAATGACTGGAGCACTTAGTTACCTTCCCGCTCCTAAACATACATCTCTCTGCCTCTGCAACATAATTTTCCTGCTATGGCCGATTTACCGAACTCAATTTACTTCTATTGTATCAATTATTCAAATAATGGTATGAGTAATAGAATGAATTGAAACAATATTAAATGCCTAGGGCTTTGAATTCTATTCTACTTTGAAGGATTCAAATACTATTATATGAAGGATTCAGGGGTATCAGTTCCGCAGGTTGTCGCTGCGGGTTAAGTCACAACTGGTTTTAACTAATAATTTATTTCCTTTTTAATATTCTCGGATACTATTGTGTTTTAATACGAAAAAAAATTGTAATCACGGGAAATGTATATATTCCGGGAATAATTTTATCAAGAAATGGGTGTTTCAAAAACATTTCGAAGTATAGATGATGATATAAACAAAACAGTATTAGTCGGCACTTCAATCTTTATACAGTCAGTAATAGATACTATAAATAAATAAATAAGAGGTTTAACGAACCCGAAGGCTCGATGCCGATACCACCAATCTATGTTCACAAACCACCACGGAGCACCACCCCAACCCAAACCCGCTAGATCATTCCTAACGCAATCCACCCACCTATGTCTCGGTCTACCCCTCAGATTTTATTTACGAAAATAGTTAACACCTTCACTGCGGTAATGAAAAAAGTGGTTTGTTTTACTGTGCGTCACCGGTCCCCGGGGACCGATAGTAGAACTTTCCTCTGGTGCGGTATCGGTCCTCGGCGACCGATAAATTATTTCTATTCAATTCTGCCTGTAATTTTTCAATCAAACTATAACCTACTCTTTATTATTTCAATTTGTTTCTTAAATAATTTTTAACTTACCTACTGTATGAAACGCATTACTCTACAACAACCAGATCCTCAAATGATATTGGAAATTGTGCTATAAATAAAACAAAAAATAACATGTAATTTGTTAAATTTTATTTGATACAAAAAGTACCAATTTACAAATTAATTAATTCATAATGTTCCTTTTTATTATCTGGGTCTTTTTTGTTAAAACATTGCAGACACGCAAGGTTCTCCCAGGCATCCTTGACAAATGCTGGTCACATTAGTAACCTTGCTGTTCGCCTCACGGCTACTTGGTGTAGAGTGCAACTGCTTGTAACATTCTATACATATTTTTCTTTTTTTCTTACCAGAGCAAGTAGGGTTAAAAAAAAGTAACCCTTTTAGCTACAGGAAGGTCTACTCTTGTAGTACCTCCTCTGTTGCTAGGTTTAAAACTAACTGTCGTCTGAATTCTGTTATAGACATTTTTACTCTTGATATTTTATTAAATATGAGCCATGAATTTATGACACATGTGCCAAAGAGAAACTCAAATATCACTTATCTATACCATTTTAGACTCTTTCGCAACACTGAATGATATGAAGACATCTGGTCACTATAGTCGACTTCTTTCTTTGCCTTATTGTAATCTACAATGCATTTTGGTTTGTAAACTATTTCACCACTTCGGGATTGACAGGAAGAGACAAGATTTGACAGGTTTCAGCATGCTCGGCCGCACAGGAATAATTCAGAGATGAGTTGTGTGCGCTATCGGTCCTAGGGGAACGATACGGTTTATTTATTAATTCTTGTTTATAAGAAGGTATTAAAACATATTTGCCTGATAGAATTTTTTTTTGAACATTATTAACAATGATATACCATCCGCACAGGAGTACAATCGGTCCCTGGGGACCATACCGCTGTGAAGATGTTAAAAGGGACCTCCTGGAAAGTTAAAACCTGTTATGACATAACTCGAAGCGACTACTGTGGAACTGATACCATTTCTTCTTTCTAGCACGACATTTTACCTTCTTGTTTTGCATGGTTTTAAACATGTTCAAAACCTAAAGTTTCGGCAGCATAAAGCATTGCTTCACTACGTCAATTTTTGAAATATGGAAAATCTGTATATAAAATAAAGCATTTTTTATAGTCCCAAAAAATCAGGTACAAAACCGGACTTGGGGCCAAGTGTCTTGTTAGACAAAATCTCTTTACTAAACTATAGGAAAATGTTATTCGCTTTTGATCCTGAACACCTCATTTAATGTATATATTACATGTACAAAACCGTTATAAATTAAGAATGACTCTACGAAGATTTTACTAATAATTGATTATTTCCTAGTAATAATTATAACGATAATAATAATTGTAATTGCAAAACTATTAATAATTATCTATGACTGTTTATTGGTTTTTTACTATTTGTAGTTATTAATATGAAAAAATTTCAACTGAAGATCAGGTGCGATGCACACTTGTATGGTTACACTTACTAGGCTACTTAAAGTAAATTTATTCATGAAAACGTTTATTTTTCTGTTATTGTGTAAGTATAAATTATAAAAACTTTTTAATGATTTATTTTGTACATGTTTTGTCACCTTCCATTACTTTATATGATTCATATTTTTTTAATTATAAATATGTAACCTATAAATTATTTGTACATGAACATAAACATATTTAATTTTCCAACTGTATGTGATACATTTATGATCAATAGTTGATGTTTGTTCATTTAACGTCACTTTATGCTGCTATGGCTAATCGGACGATGCTACAATGGGAGCTCTAAATTTTGCCTATCCAGGTTTAATTAGGATAGGGATCTTTAAAGAGTACCTGACATCGTACAGGCTCGGGACCCCCGTTTAACGTCCCTTCCGAAGGACGGTGTAACTAAGGAGTTTTTACTCTAAAAAATCCTAGGGCCACCTGCCGGGCTACGAACCCGCGATCTTGGGTTTAGTAGTTTGTTACGCTAACCACTAGACCACAGGTCGCCCCTGATCAATAGTTGAAACGACCCTTCTAAAATGACTTTATTAAGTACTAAATGACAATTATCGTGATTCGAATAGTTAGGATAGTCAAGAATATAGAATAGAATAGAAAAGACACTTTATTCTGGGACTAAGTCCCTTTAGAATAGCAGATATGAACAGGAAAAAAAACAAAACATAATATTTATCTGGCCAGAAGTCTAAATGTTACAAATCATAAAGCGTGTAAAAATGACAGAAAACAATTTAAAAAGAAATATATAAACAAAAATAATAGTAAGTAAATAAAGAGTACAGATCTTGACAAGATATTAAGCAATTAAAGAGAATTGATAAATCCATAGCTTTTGTTAGATGGATGAGCTAGCATGCAATAATTTCTTTACATGATGTACAGCTTTTCAAGAAGCAAAATTAAAAGAACTAAATAACACAATGAGTTATTCTATAGATTACATTCTAAGCAATGTATATAGCATACCGGGAAGACTAAGATCCCCCACAGTTATTACCATCCTTCTTCGGTTCTTTTTTATCAATCGGAATTAACCTACGGTCATTTTCTCCTTTTTCTCACATATTTCTAACTAAATGATATATTTTAGAAATTCCAGATTCCATGCATGCCTTGATTGTATCTCTACAAATGTCGGTCCCTGATGCTTCATATTAATTCAATCTTCTGATTGCTATTTCGACTTCTTCCATACTAGAATTCTCTATTAAGGGGTCAGATTTCCGGTATTAAGGAGGAGATAGATCGTTTTCAGTTATCAAAGTACTGCAAAAGTATTTCCTAATCTCATCTCATATTATTATATTAAAGGATCATATTATTAATTTGTATCTCTTATTCCAATGGTTACGAGACTGAAATCCTTTCCACGATATGATAAGCCATACAAATAAAACGGAATTTGACGACCCTGAAAAATCACCAGGCATCACTTCATGTCAACTGAATGAACATTTTCAATCTTATCATTAGAATAGCCAATTAGACCTTCATCGTCACTTTCATGGAATGTGTTCAACTCAAAACACGCTGTAAGGAATATTTTTGTATTTTTACTAAATTTGAATATATACCTACCGACCTGTTGAATAAGTAGTGGAATTTTCTCCAAAACGAGTTTCTTGTACTTGTTGAAGCCGAATCATGTTATTTTCTTAGTGAATAAGGGACTAATAAAAAGGAGTTATTGCTTATATTACAAGGCATTTTCATGCCCAAAACTACGCATTCCGCTTTTCTCAGTATATTATACCCTTTATGGACAAAATTCGATTTAACTACTTATTTACAGGAGCGGCAGATATAATACGATCAGATACATACAAGATAACTGGTATATTGAATACTGCTTTAGATGTGATTTTTTTTATTTATTGGAATAGTCATGCGAATTCGCTATCAGTTCTCTTGAGAGGGATAGAAGGAAGATATTTCCACGAATACCTGATAACAAAGAGAGACCCACGTCAATATACACTGTGTAAATTGACAGTTACAGTGCGCCATATCTTCGAGGATTGTCCTAGGCGATGCAAAAGGCGTTGGGCGATAACGAACAACGTTTAAATAATACTTTAAAATTTATTAAAAACACCAATATATATCAGTCAATTTGACATATACACGTTAATGTGTATGAGTTTATATATGTATGTGTATGTGTGTGCGTGTATATATATATATATATAATATATTTATATATATATGTGTGTATATATATAAATATATCCAATATATGTTTATCGTTTATCAATGTGTATAATGTTTATATAAATAATGTAAATTTTGTATTACATCATACAGCTTAAATAAATATATATAACGTTTTTAATATGATCAACTTCATATAAGTTACCTTTCTATCATATGTTTAATATTGTTACGGTCAGAGAGGTAAGAAGGACCGGCTGAGAGGATTAGAGGAGCTGTGGGATTAAGCGGAAGGGATCAAAGAACGGTGTAGATCTTTCTGGATCAACCTGGATGAAACGAGACAATTCTTTGAACTTCCGAGAAGTGCCCCACCCCACCTTACCTTGCCTATATAAAATGCCAACTGTTTCAGTCTGTAGTCAGTAATAAGTCTGTAGTAAGTGAGTAATGATGTGACAGTAATGTTGTGACAGTCCGTGTGAGTGACAGTGACAGTTAGTGGCCGTGTGATAAGTGCAATAAACTGTGTGTCAGTTTGTCATATTTGGAGAGTTTTACGGTCTGTGGACTTTAATTAGCGAACTGTAAGTGTTAAATTGTAGTTGTTAACTATAGTGTAATATTGTTGTATTTGTACAAATTTATATAAATAGTTTAGTTATTTAGTATTAGCAATATCTTATATTATTTGTATATAAATTAAGTAATTAGATAACAGTTAGGCCTAGGTTATAATCTGTAGAATATGGTTATTGTAAATTGGTATTAGTTTTAATTAACGTTGGCAGAAAATTCACCGACACGGTCTAAACCAGAAGAAACAACTGAAGTTTTTTAATAATTTAATTGTTTTAAATAATTTCCTTGTAGTCTTTTTAATTTGTTAATAAATATTAGTATCTTGAATTTAGTAGTAGTTTAGTTCATTTTACACCCAGTAGCCTGTAACAATATGTTAATATGGTTCTATTATGTGCCTAATATAGCATGGTATGTTATTATTTAAATATGTAATAATATTTTTACTAAGCGTAATAATGTAACAAGAATGTATATACGTAATTATGTAGGTAATGTAAATATGTATATTCTCTAGGGGTAATTACGTAGATACTGTAAATATTAAGATTCTCTAGTAGTGAGGGCAATAATAACCATTTGTAGTTGTTTGCCCTTAAAATAAAACAACAACAACCAGGGAGAGATTTAAAACAAAACAGAATGAAATAATTAAATTTAATTATGCACTGTAGGTCGTCCACCTGACACTGTTCCTGGCATCTCGGAAATGTCAAGACTACAATGAAAAATGTATGACGTTTCCCAGACCTAATTGTACGCTAAGAGGTTAATAATCTTATACATTTTTTTCGGATCTATTGTATTTTCCCTTTGAACCACGTACCATTCTCAGTTGGTTTGAGAAATTGCCAACCAAAACAATTTTTTTGCGTTATAGTCAATGACAGGAATATTTCATTTATCCTTTCTACCCAGAGGTGAAACCAACACACTCACATCGTACTGCAGGGATATTGACACAATGCAACAAAAACTTGCTCTTACACGACAACGTTAGACTTCTTATTTCACGATTGACAGTGAAGAGATGCGTTACGAAGTCCTCCCACACCGATCTCATTTGTCAGACTTATTTCCAACAGATTTTCTATCTGTTCAGAAATTTGAACAACTTCTTAAAGGGTAAAATTTTTGAAAACGATTCTCAAGTCAACAAGACATTTTGAGACTTTATTCCATTACAAAACCCTGAATTTTTCAGTTCTAGTAAATATTTGAAATATAAATTCTTTGATTTCATTATATTTGTATTCTAAATAACTTTTCCTTGGAAAACGGACATTTCATATGCCATCGTATGAAAACGATCGAGTACTTATCGATGTACTTTCCTGGGGATAGCTAAGCTCAATGAATAACGAAAAAGGTAAATATTTAAAAAAAGTTATTTATTGAAATTTACAACTGTATAATAGAATACATCAAATAAATGCAATGAATGATAAATAATGGCACAACAAATTAGAATTAGAAAGTCACTAGGCTCGGAGGATTATCAGGAATTTAAGTGGTTGCCATGTTTGAAACTAGTAGGTTTGGGTGGGAATAAAGTTTGTCATGAAGATTGATATCGTATTCGGGCCAAATCAGTAACAAATGGGACATTAAGGTCATTATTGATTACTTTTCTCGTAACAAAGTATGAAGCATTTAGGATTTTGCGAAGAACTTTGAATTGTAGGGATTGAATACGAGAAGAATTCGATGGCTGAGTGGAGCCCCAAACCTCTATTCCGTAAGCCCAGATGGGTCTTACGATTGTCTTGTTTATGAATTTTTGTAATTAATTGGAAGTTTAGAGCGTTTGTCTAGTAAATGTTGAAGAAGCCTGATTTGACAAGCTTTTTCTTGTCGTTTCAGTATACTATGAGGATTCAAAGTTAAACGTTAACGAAAAATATAAATTATAAAAAAGTTGATCAAAAGAATTGTCTCATAAATTTCGAAATTTTATTACAAAAGCTACGTCTGGATGCTGTTCGTAAAATATTTCCCTTTTTTAAATAACTTAGGCCTATTAAATCTTAAAACCTGTAGCAGGATGTAGAGGAAAACTCCCTATTAACGGATTCCTCCTGCCGCGCTTAATTAACTCAGTAATTTACAATTCTGGCTAGTAAAATACTCTCAGGTCTAATATAAAATTAAACATAAATCGGTTCAAAGTATTTGAATTATGAGACGTAAAACTCCGAAGTACTAAACATTGTATTAATATCCATTGACATGCTTAACTATAAAATCTATTAACTAACTTTTTTTCCAAAAAAATGTTGGTGCGTCAGACGCAAAAACTAAAATTGTTGTTTTCAGGCAATTTTATGAGGTTTCCGTACGCTTGTTAATTTTTATTTTTTGTATTAATTTGTTTTATGCTTATTACTGAATAAAAGAAGCAAATCTGAACAAATGACGACAACTATAATTTTTTTAGCGATAATCTTAGTTTATCAGTCTTATAGAAATGAATTTAAATTCATTTAAAGCTGATGATACATGTGTATTATCTGTCAACACCAATCCAATTATTGCATCCCAAAGCCTCCAATCCCATATCACTGATCTTGAAGAATGGTGTCAAAACTGGAGAATTAAAATAAACTCTCAAAAATCACATCAAATCACTTTTACCTTACGTCGTAAACCAATGACTTCCTGCCCTTCAGTATCCTTTAATAATATCCCACTGGTGCCTGTAGAACAGATCCGATACTTAGGGTTGCATCTTGACAAACGATTAACCTGGAATCCTCATATGAGACTGAAAAGACAAGAAACCGCTCGACGTTTCAGGCCACTTCAACACTTACTAGACAAACGCTCTAAGCTCCCAATTTATTACAAAAGACTCATCTACATGACCATCATACGACCTATTTGGACCTACGGAGTAGAGCTTTGGGGCTCCACTAAGCCATCGAATTCCTCTCGTATCCAATCCCTACAATCCAAAATCCTTCGTAAAATCCTTAATGCTCCTTATTTTGTTAAGAATAAAGTCATCCATAACGACCTTAATGTCCCATTTGTTGCTGATTTGGCCCGAACCCGCTATCTATCCTTTCATAACAAACTTCATTTCCATTCAAACCCTCTGGCTTTAAACCTAGCTTCCTCTTCAATTCCCGATAATCCTCCGAGGCGTCTGAAAAGAAGATGGCCCGTGACTTCTTAGTTGAACTTATGATTTGAGTACTACCAGTGGGTAGTTTCTCTACTTGTCATTTTCACATGTCATTATGTATCGCTTAGCACATTTACTAGATGTATTTTTATTATACAGTTGTAAATATCAATAAATAAATTTAAAAAAAAAAATTCATTTAATTAAGAAAATTATGAATTTCGCTAAATACTAGGTATATATTCAATCGGTTGTCACAGGTAAAATTAATGAAATGTTATTATTAGGTTTATTGGTACCTGTTTGTTAAATAATCACAAACATTATATATTTCTTATGTAACCATTATATAATTAATGGGTTTTTACTGGTAAGTTTAAGTTTAAGTGGTTTATTAAAAAACAGTCTAATAATTAAAAAAAAAATATATTTATAATATAGTACATATAATATTTATAAACTATATAATTATAACAATAAACATATATTGTTTATATATATTAACAACATTATATTATATAAATAATATATAATACTAAGCTTCGCGACAAGCAATTCATATAATCTGTCAAGAAACGCGAAGATAAGACAATACGGTCGTCAAACAGGTGATACTGTACAGAATGGAAACCGCTTCCCTCCCCAGCCTACGGAAAATGTTATGGATAGAAAGAAGAATACTAAGAAGAATTTACGGCCCAAAGAAGACACAGGAAGGTTATAGGTTGAGATCTAATAAGGAAATATATAAAGAAGTGAATGATTTGAAAACGGACATAAGAATAAGAAGATTAAGGTTCTACGGACATATGGTGAGGATCTGGAAAGCGAGGTATTGGTTGTAGGCGTCACCCCTGGTTGAAAAACCTGAGGTAATGGAAAGAGAAATCTTCTATAAAATTAGAAGATAAAAGAGTACGGGGAGGGGGGGGTAGATCAAACAGATGAAGAATGAAACTGAGAGATTGAAAATAACAGACCAAGACTGTTTCGATAGGGATGACTCTGGGAAAAGACTAAAATAAATTAAGGCCCTTGTGGAAAAGAGAGAGGCGAGAAAAGGAATAGCGTGGACCGAGGAAAGAAGGAAAGAACAATCGGAAAGAATGAGGAAAAAGTGGGGAGAAAGAAGGAAGGAGGGAAGGGGTGTGAAAAGAAGTGAAAATTATGATATTTGCGTGGTCTCTAAGGTCGTTCCGAACAAAAAAAAAACAATATAATTCACCTGTAAGCTGAATATAGTATCAATTTTATGCTCCACATCAAAACTCAACATATAGAAGAAAAATGGCAACATTGAGATTACATGTGTTTATTCATAACATTATCGTTATTGTTCGAGATTGTCTTGTATGGATCCTTATTTAAATTAATACTGCTAATTTGATTATGTTATTATTATAACAAATAATATAATTTTATTGCAGAAAGCTTGATAGTTGTATGCCTTTAGCAAAAATCATTTTAAGTAGAGAAAAATACATCGAGAAAAACTTATGAAGAATAGAGTAGCAGTGATAATCTGTTATAGTTTTGCCTGGGAGAAACCATATTATTAGTTGGATATGGGCCAAATATTACTCGCAGATCTCAATTTGCAACTGAACTGAAAAGTTTATTTCTCTGGCCGGGATTCAAATTCCTTTCGTTAGAACATAAAATTATCCTAAGTACTAGAAATAACTTCATTCCATCCCTGCAATGTCTATCAGTGCTCATACCAATTTAGTATCCATGATATAGATTATTTCTGTTTGGTTGGCAAGACATTTTTTTATAAACAATAAATTCAAGTGTAAATTTGTATTAACTTGAATCTTGTTAAATGAAAAATTTTCTTATGTGTCTTTCTACTAATTAACATTTGTGTTAGTAAGTCAAAAATAGAATTTTCATGTAAAAACTACCGATGAGATGGATATTTTATTTTTTTATCAAGAAGAAAAGAGATCTACCTTTTTCCCCATTTTAAAAGCGGGCCTTTTGATAAGATCAGTAAATAAAATAAATAATTATTACTAAAAATTAAATCAATTTCATGGGTGCACCATGCCACCAACGGAAGCATACTACGACGAATACAGAAGCCCCTCAAGATATTGGACAGCATCAAATAAAATAAATTTGCACACTTTGTTCATGTGATGCGACATGTAAAGTACCGTCTGCTGCAGTTAATCATACATGGCAAGAATTAAGAGAAGAGAGGTCCAGGTTGCAGGCGTCTCTCCTGGTTGAAAAATCTGAGATAATGGATAGGATTAACATCGGTAGACTTGTTTCGCGCAGCGCTCAGTTTAATAAGATTTAGAAAAATAAACATATAAAACCAATCAAAGTCCATAACAATATGGCACAAATCATGGCAGAAACTTTTACCTGGACCGACCTGGAAAATAGTTTATGTTTGCATTTCCTACACGAAGTACAACTTCAAACTCGGGTTATAAACTAGTTTTATCTTATTTTGCTCACAACGTTTCATATGATATTATTAGTTAATTTTTTGTTTATTTCAATGAGTACTCAAAGTTTGGATCACAGTTTATTTTTACGAGGAAAAATTTCCGTTGGTCATATCTAATGTTATTATGCTATAAGCAGTATTTAAAACACCCACTTAGTTAGTCTATGCTAAGTAAAGAGTCGCCTATGTTACCCAATATATGTGAAGGAAGGGAGAAGTAGTTTCTATAAAAAACACAAACAATCTGTATTCTATGTAGTACTTCTGGTTACATACTACCTTGGGCTTTAATGTATTCGAAAATATTATAGTTAGTATCATTAATCATGACTGTATTTTAAATAAATACAGTGTGTAGATATTAGTTATATTTGTCTTTGACGAAGAACATGGGGAAGAGAGGTTGGTTCGCCTTGAACCCTAAGTACCCGTAGCAAGGCCTGCAGGTGCGGTTAACCTTTTCCGAGCGAAAATAGTTACTTACATAAATAACTATGTATGAGTAATCACGTGCTTGCTACCTCACTACCGCACTTCGCCTTCTACAGTGTTAATATTGAGTAGAATATCTTTCATTTTTTACATTTTGTAACTGTTTTTATACAGTTTGTAAATGTTAGGTTTGTTAGTAATAGCTTTAACAGTTCTACAAGATTCATATTTCATAATTTGATTTTTACATTTCTGTAATATTGATATAAAAAATGTTTATATGCCAAAGAACATTATAGGCTTCTTTGTACAGATGATTTTCTACAAAACTCGTTTTGATGTGTAGTCGACCAACAAACGTCATTAAATAACTTTTATCTAAATTCGGAATGATTTTAACGAAAAAAAGCCAAAATAGCTGTTGTAAAAAGTCCTCGCATCTGAATGCGTACTCCAACTAAATCTTTATACAAATATATACAATTAAATTAAAATGCAATTGGAAAGTTCAAAATAAATAAAAACTCTCTCTAAGCTTCTAACATCCTTAAGAAAAATAATAACTATATATGCCCTAATTCAGGTGTCATTAGCACGTATAGAAAAAAATCAAAAAACATCAACGATGATCAAATGCAGCACAACTGACTTCAACACTCCACACTCAGTTATCAGCCAGCGACAGAATGCTCTAAATGAAAGCTTTTTTTGGAGTTTTGCAATTGCATTATAATAATTATTTAATTTCTGTTTATGGCTTTTTACTATTTTTTTTTACTAATTATTTAATTTTAATTTTATAAAAGTAGAAAAATCACGTTTACAAGCTAACGAATGAAGATACTAATAAAATATAAGGAAGCCGTTTTTTTTTTGTTTTTTTTTTATTTAATTCAATGATATTTACAACTATAATGGTATTATATCAAGTAAATGTGCAAAAATGTAGAATATGACATGAAAAGACTTGTGGAGAAACTACCCATCGATAGCACTCCAATAAAGTTCTATAGTAGATGATCTCGAGGCCATCTTCTTATTTGACAGAATAAATATCTTTTTTATCAGGGCTTCACTCGACCACGCCTGCGGCAGCTATCAAAAGAGATCTTGAAGAAATAGGCCACAACATCAGAAATATGTCTTCAGTGTTGCACCCAACCGAAAAATATCCCCTACCGTGGTTTTTCGTTGAACTGGAACCGGCCAAAAATAATGTTGAGATTCTTCAAGTCACTAGACTTGTTTACTCAACTGTAAAATTCGAAGAGTCAAGACAGAAAAACATCATAGTGTCGTCTACGCATGTTGTCACCACCAACCCAGATATGTCAAATGTGCTGGCTCACATCTAACTGAAACATGTCAGAAGTCCAGAAATGAGCCTGCAAAATATGCTCCACCCGTCCAACTATAAACGTTGGTTGGTGTATAAAAGCTCCTTGTGACAAAGAACACATAAAATACAAGAGTGAAGCCCAAGGAATAATCTTCCTCAACCACCTGAAGTCAACAACTCCACTATTTTCCCGGAATTAACAAAAATAACCAACATTTTACATCAACCTACTACCATAGTTCAACCTTCGGAAAAGGAAAACACAACTTCGAACTCAACGAACCAGCAGCAGCCTCAACGTAAGGCGCCTCAAACTTCCCAACAGAAACCCCATACTTCATTTAACAACCCCCAAACCCCCAACCTAAACCCCGAGATGTTCGATCCATGCCTCAGACATTCAATCCTTAAGTCCTACCTTCACGTCAGCAAATACCTCTCCATCCTTAATCTTTAACCACAACATCCGAATCCTGTCCCACCCTTAGATCAACAAAGTTGAAAAAAGAACCAGTAACTCAGGCACAACCCCCCTATTATTTAAATTATCCACCCCAACCTCCAGATCTATATCCTATCCAAATGCAAAACCCAAACGACATTAATTCAATCCTAACATCATTTCTGAAAGATCCTAAAGAAACCATAAAACCATTCATCCTATTGACAAGAATCCTAACCGAATTCTCGCTTAATCACCCACGATAAGCATGAAGGCCCACGATAACCTAGCTGTCGTTTTGTGGAATGCTAATGGCCAAAATAATCACCGTGATGTACTTGACATATTCCTACATGACAAACAAATTGATATTGCATTACTGACTGAAACCCATTTCACACACCTCATACAATTCTATATACGGAACTACATCACTTACAGATCAGACCACCCAGACAACACTTCACACGCCGGCTCTTGTATTCGTATTCATCATATCCCATTCCATTATTCCTTCCACTCCAACTGATGCTATCCAATCAACCTCAGTAAACATAACGACTCGTCCATTCCATATCACATTTTCAGCTGTATACTGTCCTCCCGGTAATTATCTTTCCCGTAATCTCCTTGATTCATAATTCCAATCTCTTGAACCGCGTTTCATTGCTGGAAGGGACTATTACGCTAAACACCAACGATGGGGTTGTCGATCATCCAACTCCAGTGGAAACATTCTTTCTTCTGTCACATCCACTAAGAGTTACCTAAATTAGCCCACGTATTGGCCTACATCCCTCAAAAACGTCCCGACATCCTGGACATATTTGTCACCTCCCTGATTTCTACAACCCGAACCAATATCAAATCCTTAGACGACCTTCCATCAGATCACAGCCCAGTTCTCCTTTTTTTTTAAATTCAAGTTTCACTCCCAAGCCTTCCCCTCCTACATTGATTACATTATGTATAAACTGGGACAACTTTGGTTATGATCTGGAGAACAAATTGGACTTAACAAAATTCACTTAAGACAAAACAAGACATTGATAGAAATGCTTACTACATCAATAAAAACCATTTTACATGATAATACCTCAAATCATAAAATTAATAATTCTCAGAAGACTGACCTGCCACAGCATATTCGCAACTTATTAAGAGAAAAACGCAGAGCAAGATCGAAGTGGCATAGAACTCGATACCCTACGTATAAATCTATTTTTACTAAATTGACTAACCAACTAAAAACAGAAATTAGAAAATTTAAAACTCAAAACTTAATTAACTTCAATGAAAATCATACAACTTCTGACAAAACATTATGGATGACCACAAAAAAGATCCTGGAATTAAAAGAATTTAATTACCCACTCCTTATCAAATCCAATATCTCGTCAAGATGTGATGAAGAAAAAGCTAAGTTTTTCGGCCTACATCTCTCAAAAACCTTTTATTCACATCACATCCACAACCCATAAACCCATTCCTAATTCAATATAAGAAGATAAGTTAAATGTTCCTCTCCAAATGACCTTTCCTCCCAAAGCATTCCATCCTTCAGAAATATCTAATATTATTCACAGATTACCTAAGCAAAGCTCCTGGACACGACCTCATCACGATCCCGTCCTGAAGCATCTTCCTAAAAAAGCTATTCTATTCCTCACCTACATACCTACAATGCTGTACTCCGTACTACATATTTTCCTAACTTCTGGAAACTATCCGTCGTAAATGTGATACCAAAACCTAAAAAAAAAATCGGAATACTCTTTCTCTTACTGTCCTATCTCACTTTTCCCATGTATGGGTAAAATCCTGGAAAAGCTCATCCCGAAACGATTATACCCCATCCTGGATGCAACTATCCAATGTCATCGTGTGGTGGATGTTGTTTCCTCTGCATTGGAACGTAGATTATATTGTTCGGCGGTATTTCTTGACGTGGAACAAACTTTTGACCGAGTCTGGCACCCAGGATTGCTTTACAAACTCCACCAATTTCTACCTCCTACATCTTTTCTCATAATCCAATCCTATCTCACTAACAGGCCATGCAAAGTAAATCACAATAATGTATTTTCATCCCACTTATCTAAATCTGGTGGTGTTCCTCCAGGCATTATCCGCGGCCCACTCCTCTACACAGTTTATACAGCTGACATACCGGTTGGTATGTATGGGTTCATCCTAATACTATCCTTACCACGTATGCGAATGACACATGTCCATTATCAGTCCGTTTTACACTCTCTAAATAAGTTTATACTATTGTCTGTTTTTTCCGGGTTTGAAGCCTGATTTTAGATCACTTCCGATGGCTTCGGTAATATAGGGCATCGATACCGTTACAGTAAAACATTACATCGAGAGATTTAGTATATGAAAATATACTGAAGAAGGTGATTAGTGGGAGAAGGGGCAGCTTCCCGAAGATGGTGGGAACCCACTGATGATTTATGGGCCAAGGCAACACAACACGCAAGATCCTCGCTGCTAAGACTAATAAAGTCGAGACACCGCGGGGTACTCTACAAGCGTCCTCTTCAGTACCTGCTGTACTCCACTAGTCCTCTGGACATGGGAGTACTGGTAAATGGGGCACTGTCGTGTGTCGGAGTACTTATAACACAAGGAGTGTGATCACTACACCATGTCTCCTAGCTGAACGCTTCTATGGTTTACTATCAGCATCACATCCGCTGCCAATTGATTGTACATGGGCATTATACATGAATCTGTACCTAACTGAATTCCAATGGATCAACTAAGGTTAATACCATATAACGTTTGTTCCAAGTTGAAACATCCCATCCTTATGTGGGATAAGATACGTTGCCTAAATGGTAATATGGACTTTATGAAAGTTGAATTGAAATATTTTATGGGATAATGAAAGGTGGAAAATGACTTGATTGAAGGAAGTGAACAATTAGGTATAACGAAATATTTGCCAGAATAAATTTGACTGACTGAAAATAACTAATAAATAACCCTTAATAATAATAATAAATAACCCCTGACCAATTCAATCCATCATAAAATAACTAATTGTCCCTTTTAACATATTTCAGTCTTTGCTGGGATTTAAGTAGATACTTGACTTCTCTTGGTGGTTGGTTTGATGGTCGACTACTCCTGAATATCCTGGCTATCTGCCGGATTGTTTACTCCATGTTAGTTCTATGAGATGAATATAATATAACGGGTGGCGCAATAGAACGTGCAAATTTTAAAAAAACATTAAAAAATAAATACAAAAGGTATAGTTAAAATAAAAATGAGGCATTGTAATATAATAATTGAAGTTTATTTTTTATAAATTACATCATCCAAATGATGACCTTCTCTTCGACGGCACTCCTCTAACCGCAAACGGAAATTATTGAAAACTTTCTTCAATAATGTTGGTGTGATTGTCGCCATTTCACCACGGATATTTTCTTTGAGCTGATCGATATTCTTCGGATTATTGCTGTAGACTTTGTGTTTGAGGTATCACCACAAAAAAAAGTCAGGAGGCGTCAAGTCTGGACTACGTGGGGGCCATGGGATGTCACCTCTTTTCGAAATCAGTCTGCCAGGGAACATCTGTTTCACAACCGCCATGGAGTCATTTGAAGTGTGACAGGTAGCTCCGTCTTGCTGAAACCAAGTTCTTGAATTCACGATTCTTGAATTTTCAAGTTCTGGAGTCAAAAAACCCTCCAACATCGCAACATAGCGCTCTGCATTTACAGTGACGTTTTGCCCCCGCACATTTTCAAAGAAAAAAGAACCAATAATTCCTCTGCCACAGAATGCGGTCCATACTGTCACTTTAGGACTGTGTAGTGGTTTCTGATGTTTGAGTTTAGGATTCTCACTGTACCAGTAACGACAATTTTGACGGTTTACGAAACCATTGATGATTCTCGTAATATGCGCGTACGCAAAATGCGCGACGCTTCCCGTCAAAGTGACTCATAGCGACTAAAACTCCATGAGCCCGCCTATCAAACGATGTAGGGTCCCCTCCCCCCGCGCGCTTTGCACTCCGCGGAAAAAGATGATGCAATATGCACGTTCTATTGCGCCACCCTGTACTATGAATGAATAGGAGAATACATATAGGTCACAATGTGCGAAACATCTTCACTTTTTATATTGTCCACTTATCCCAGATAGAAGACATATGTAGATTTCTAAGTCAAAAAGATGGACCAGAACCAGCAGTATGGCGAGTATAATACTCATACTCATCATTGAACAACATTTTGTCATATGTTATGATTCGGTTATTCAGAGATAAGAAGTCGTAGAAAGAATTATTTTCAAAGTTCCATTTTCTATATAATTCCTTATGAGTATTTTCAATCTTCATATTTTGAGTGGTTCATGTTTTATTATCATAATAAAATACTTTGAAGATTGGATGAAAAAATTGAGCGCGGTACCTCAGTGGTAGATCGTTATGTTGCTGAGCTGCAGATTCGGTATTAAATCCGGGTGTGACAGATACATTATTCAATCAAACGGCCATATATGGACTTTTTGGGATCTGCAGATCCTTTGGGGCACACCCAGCCTCTATGAAGTGGGTACCCAAAATTGAGGAAGAACCTGACGTTTGAGAATGATCTCGGTTAATCACCTTCCTGCTCAACTGTTTTCATATAAACAGTATATATAGTATTACCAGGTACTGAATCCAAAACCTTAATGGGTTGTAATGGGCAATATAAAAAAAACAAAACAAAAAATTGGACTTATAACATTTTATCAAATACATTCAGAAATGAGCGCTTATAGGTGAGGTACCAATAAGGTATCATTTTACCTCTTGTATTTTAGGTAAAATGTATCTCTCGTATGGGGAATATAATATATAATATAATGTTGATAAATTTGCCCAATTAGGAATCCGTAAAGATAAATTTATATTTACTTGTTTTTAGCTTTATTGTTGGGTCATAGTCACCTCAAATATGACGTGGTATCAGTAAAATATGATATAATATGATGAAATGGGAGTAGGGTTAATAGATCAAAAAATGATAATTCCGGAAAAAAATCCGCTTTTTGAAAAAAAATTCCAGACATTCTTTTAAATATAATGTTAATGTCCTTTTGTGAGAAAACGAAGCTAATTCTAGTATTTTCTCGTGAGAGTATGTAGTATGGGTATAATATTATAATTTTAATATTAAGAATTGACCATGGGGGATAGCTAATCCTCAAGAAAACATATATATATATTCAAAAATTTTCGACATTAAAAATGCATTTTATGAGATTTGTGACTTATAATTTTTATAAGTTATATATGATTGTTAATTGATGCAGAAGAATTTTTTTAGAAAGATTGAAAATGACATAAATTTTTCTAAACGTCTAATAATTTTAATAAATTAAGAATATATACAGACTGGATAATGTTTTTTTCCCATGTTTTATGAAAATTGAAGATTTATAGTCCAGTATTTTCCATCGTTTTTAAAAAATAAATATGTCCTGGGAAATGTTCTATAAAACTATTATGAACGATTCGGAAGTGTTAAAAAGTATTTCTCGGAGCACAAAATATAAGAACGATGATCTTAATAATAATGTAAAATTGATTTTTAATAAAAATATTTATTTATTTTTTTTTTTTTTATTTCTTTACTTGAATTGTAGAAAATCCGGACGGCTTAGAATTCCCCCCGCATTTCGGATTTAGACCGATATTTCCGGACATGTCCGGAAAATTCCGTACGTATTCCAACCCTAAATGGGAGTCTATGTAACTGAAAAAAATAAGATAAAACATACAAATATAAAAAAAACACCATATAATGTATTTAGCTGGTCAATCTATTTTCTTAAAGGTATTTTCAACTACATTTTATTTTTTGTGTGTATATTAAATAATTGTTGAGGGAACGCTCAATAAAGTAAACAAATAACAGTCAAATTTTTTTCTGCCTTAATTGCCATATGATCTTTTTTATCTTGATAATTGGACTCAAAATTGTCTTGTTTTTTATGTATGCTCTGTATATGTAAAATTTAAAAAAAACAATGAAAACTAAATTAAATACTGATGATAACTTAACCGTAAATTTGCCCTGTTTTAAAGTAGTGATTATCATATTCGTTAGTTCCATCGTATGGGAACGGCGGGAAGATGATTATACGCCATGCAAAACCTGCAACCAGCAAATATAATTAAATTAATGGGAGCTGCCTCCATTCTTGATAATAATTCATATCCACGGTTATTGCTCCTCAAGCTTATTAAAGAGTCCGAAATTTGTCCTTTCTGCGAGATACGATAAAGGACTTGTTTTATTGGACCTTGGAGGTATTTAATGACCGTGCAATTAGTTTTGTAAATTATTGAGCCGATAAAATTGTAAAAGAAAAAAAATTGATATCAGCAACTTAAGGAGAGTGGCACCGGTAGATAGAGAGAGTGGCAAAAAAGAAGAGACTCGAAAGAGATACGGACTAAGTGTGATCCCTTGTAGCAGTCCTTATCTTAGGCATTAGCATTAGTCCTCGGGGTCTTTGAGCCACGTCAAGACTTCTCTGCCCTCCGTCTTTCGTGGAAGTCATCCAACTTCTATGTTATAATGTCTATCCTGCAATCGATCTATATAACACCTTTAATATATATTTAAGCTTTCAATTAATCCATTCTGCAATGAGTTCTAGGTACTCTTAATTTTTTTTTATCTAAACCGTTTAAGTGTTCTCGTTTCTGAAACAAACTTATTTGCAAACTGTTACCTACAAGCATCTATTTTACTCCACCGGGTGAATTTTAAGAGGGGATTAAGAAAATAGAAGTATCTCACAGGTTAGCAGGAATCTGGATGCTAGTGATGGGGCTCAGTAGTCTTTGGGAGTTTCTTTTTTCAAGCCCCTTGGATGTCCTTAGGTCTGAAACTGACTTCTTTACCAGTTGTTATTTACAAATTGTTATACACGAGCTTTTACTATACCGAGAGCATTTTAAGAGGAGGATTAGGATAAGAAAGTAGAAGGATACAGGAATTTGGATACTAGTGATGGGGCTCAGTAATTGGTCTGACTATTATATAATTTTAACGAACTTTTTAATTAATTAATTTTAACAAAAGTTATCGAACATTCGTGGTAATGAAACTAAATTATATTTAAGAAGGCTCTTCTTTAGAATCAAAACTTCTTGAAAAAAAGAAAAAGACTGTTTTTTGGGGGGTTTTACTTTTTTTTCGCAATTCAGGTGGGAAAAAAGAACAAGGTAATTTCCTAAGATCATACAAGGTGTTAAGGGTAATTGCTGATAACTCCAAAATATCAACATTTGACTTTATGACATTTTTTGCTGGATAAGTTAAACAATCCTACTGATTTGAGTCCGGTTCTGAACTTAAAGTTACTGAAGCATAAAGCATTAGTTGACTAAACTAGTGAAATATGAATTTTTGAAATTAGGTGTTATGCCAATTTGATCCTTAACGCCTATAATACAGGATTGCATATTTCTGTTCACCATTGCTTGTGGAGCTATCTATCAGTAATTTTTAAAAGCTTTTTTTCGTTCCATAGCATTCCCAATAGAGTCACCTTGTATATTTCCGAAACAGGTGGAACTTTTATAGGCACCGGGTGAAGAATATTCATTAATTTTTAAGTTGAGTTTTGTTTTAATAATATTCTTTGTTTGTTTTTGTTAGCTAAGCAAATATGAATAGCATATAAACTCCTTTATAGATTAAAATAACTAACTTAGGAACTGCAGTATGGCGTGAGAATTATAAAGATTTTTTCCAGAGAGAACGTCTAAGGAGTCTTGAGGGAAGCGTAATCGTGCCATTCCCATAGTTTTTGGCTTCAACTTCATAGCCACTTATCCAATACGAGAATACTACGATCGGCTTACAAGATTACAAGAAACTATTTTTGGCCTGAGCTGGACTCAAATATATAGCGCCATCACTTTTACAATCAGATGAGGATGTGATGGGAAGAAATTTTTAAATTTAGGCTCAACCACTTTTTTTCTTGTGACATCCATGCCAGTGATACCAATGGTATCCTTCCACTTTCTTATCCTAACCCCCCTCTTAAAATTCTCTCGGTGTAGTAAAAGAGATGTTTGTATAACAATTTGTAAATAATAACTTGTAAATAAGTAACTAAGTAATAATAAGTTGTAAATAACCCAACTACTACTGAGCCCCAACATTAGCATCCAGATTCCTGTTAACCTGTGAGGTACTTCTATTTTCTTAATCTTCTCTTAAATTACACTCGGTGGAGTACACTCGGTAGATGTTTGTAGGTAACAGCTTATAAGTCAGTTTGTTGCTTTTTTATTTTAATATTTTTAAATGTACTTTTTTGTTATAAATAAAATGGAATTTTCCATTAAAAAAATAATGAAAAAATAACACAGCGAACGACTAATTAATTCCTTCCGCTCATTAAAATGCATACTAAGAAGCTGCCAAACCCAGTCTGACGGATCAAAAAGCGAACGCATAACCTCACGATGCGCCCTCCGGGCAGTCTTCGGGATCCGGTAGCTGAAGAAGTGGAGGGCAAGAAGAGAACTCAGGAAGGCCTCCGGCCATATAAGACGAGGACAGCTGCAATTAACGGCTGGGAGTTTTTGCAGGCGGCCACCCAGCCCCAGCGCGGCCTCTTTGATGGTTCTTAATTAGGGCAGGGGGCTGTATTGATTGTTAATGATCCACTGCTTTCTGGATCTCAGCATCTCTGGGTCTGTATGAGGTACTGTAATGTCCACATCAATTTGGACGTTATGACCGGATGTTTAAACTGATTTAAATAATTTTTTTTTCTTCTAAAAAACAAAACGGTAATTGAAATCTATCTCAACTTATATATTGTTCAAAATTTTTACAACGACATTTTGAAATGGGTAGAATGGGCTAGGGAGGTGTGATAGGGAGTTACCATCGGTCTTTCTCTAAATTGTCTATAATAGTATAAATAAATTTTAAACACGTTTTTAAGAAACGATACACGATACATATTTTCTTTTAGTTCAAGGTCAATCATATCATAAATTTTCATTTATTTTTTATTTATTATTTAATTTTCATTTGCACTTGCGCAATTGCGCATTCAGCAAATTTCAACTGAGTGTTTTTCTCTTTGCTTTTCTACATGATCATCTATATCATAAATTAATGTTAAAAAATCAAACTGAAAACCAGCAACAGATCGATAGATAGAATGATTAAAAATTTTAAAGAACTAAATGTTTCAAATTAGGATGGAACAGCCTAATATCAAGATAAAAGAACAGGTGGGTAAGAAGTTTCTTAATAACCACATGAAGAAAAAGTGGAAACAAAAAGAAGCAGAGCCCGATACAGACATGGGAAAATTTTTATGATTCTTTTCGATGGAAGTGCTTATTCAGTGATGAGTCACCAGCGAGAAGTATCGCTTTGATACTTTGAATTATGCAGTCAACAATTTTTCGCTTAAATATCGTTTAGCTAGGGAAGTATTTGTAAGTGTAATATGATAATATGGCATAGAAAAGGGGCTTGTTCATAATTATACAACACATATAAATTAAACAATACCGGAAAAATTGCTTGCTTTATTAGCCACTATGTGGATACCGATATCAAATAATTGCTTAACCTTCTGGTGTGATTGTTGTTTCAAGTCACTTTATGCTGCTATGGCTAATTAGAAGGCACTACTATGGGAGCCCTAAGTTTTTCTTATATTAAAGATTGGAATTCTTAGATCGTGCAAGTTGAGGACTGACATTTACGTTCCACATAACTAAGGAATTTGTATTCCCTTCAAAAAAACCTAAGTGGGGGGGGTTGCCTCTGTGGCACAGCACTGAGTTGCCGTGCCGATGGCCCCGTGTTCAAATACGGCTATTTTCATTTACGAAGATTTTCATTAATCTGTTAACAACCAGGGATGGATTTTATGGGATATACTGGGCACTCCGACCTTCTTTGAACACGCTATAAAATAGGGTGGAAACCTGGGTTCAACCACCTCGTGACCGCGGGCAAATCACCGCCCTGTACAACCATTGCCCTAAAAACAGTACAGTCTCTACTACCATGTACTAAACCTAAGACTCTTCATGGGTTGTAATGGTGGTCATTGTGGTTTTTTAAACCCTGAGGCCACCTACCGGGAGCCAACAGAAAATCTTGGTCATATGAAGTTGTTTTGCTAACCACTATACCATAGGTTTTGTATTTTTCGCGGAAACGGTAACAAATAAAATATGTTGAGTCATTTTATGGAATATTTCGGTCAATGGTGTGCTGGCTTATCGTGGAATTAATAAAAAGAGATGTGAGTTGGCTCCAAACGTGATGACAAATCTTTTTTTGTCCGTTATTCTATTTGAAACACATATGACATCCACCTTTCTGAAAACAGCAGTTGTGGAATAATGAGCGACCACCTCGGACGATGATAATATATTCTGACACATGCTCAAAGGTAGACGACCAAGGAGCCTTGAGAGCGTTTTTAAATTGTTTGTCCAGGGAATGAATATTTGCATTACAATGAAGCGTTGCTAATGTACTTATGAGTCGTATTGTTCATCCGAGGATTTACCGATGGGAATGGTGTCTGTTTAAAAATAGGTTTTCTTTTGGAAAACCATGCCGTCTCATAATAATTAGTGCTTTACCCTATTTATATAATTAGTGCTACATTTATGAGCTACGATTTCACGGTTGCTATAAAAGGAAATGAGTTCAACTGTTTTTGAGAACTAAAAGTATGGTTATTTTTACGAATATTATTCAGGTAACATATTTCCTGTCAATAGTCCTTAGTTATATAAATATTGTACTTACTATGTAATCTATAGTAATCCAAATAGTATGTAATCCAAAAAATTTGGGAGAGGAGTTAAATGTGCAGTAGCCGCATAGCTGTTACATACTTTTATTCTCCGCAATCTCTTCTTTTGGGAAATAGGTTTTATTTATTTAATTGTTTGTAAATTTGGTTTGATTTGGGTTGAGACGTAGAAGAACAGTGCTTATTTATATAACATACCAGGTCATGCTCCAACTAGGGTCTGACAGGAAACCATTCCGGATTGTGCACCAAAAAATAGTTAATAAATAGAAACCTGTAGCTCCGCAACCCATGAAAGGTCTTCATTTCAGTACTTGATTAGGACCGCAAATTTTTAAACCAATAGTTGTGCAGATAGCTTTAAATATCCCACGGTCAAATGGCTAGATTTTTACTAAGATTAAGGCCTAGCTCAAGGGTTACCACTTAATAGAGGCTGGGTGAGCCAAAGGGTTCCCGATAATTCAGAGTGCACAAACGGCTAATAACTTTAGTAAATAATTATTTATCAAAACCAGGTCTCGAGCCCGGGACTCAGAAATTGATAGCCCTTAATAAATTTAATTCGAGTATTGATTATTATAGTGATATACATTTTTATAAGCTTGAATATTCCTAATTATATTAAGGATGTCCTCCTCCTCCTCAGGAAGAAAAGTAATATCTGTCTCCCATACCCGCTATGTCTCCATGGGACAGCGCCTGCTGGCCTAATATCTTCACTGGCGTCACCCGGCTCATTGTGGCTGCAAGACCATCCATCATGCTGACTTGAGCGAATTTCCTCGACAACAAGGTGGCTCAATACCATGCGATGGATAATGAGAAGATGACAGACAATGCGACCAGCCCGGACCACACGCGGTTCGGTTCTTCTTAAGGACAAAGGACCTTCTGATTGGATTCTTTGGCTATAGTGTCTTTGGCCATTGTAGTTTCTCGTCTTTCTCGTAGCGTCTCTCTCTACGTCTCAGTATTTTTCGAGAGGGGTCATCTCTTGCACTAGAGGTCGCGAGGTATTATTGGAACATAAAATAGTTAGGGTTAAGTTACATTAAACAATGAGTAATAATAATACGCTTCTCTTATGATCTTATCATTTTAGATTCAGACGTGCTTTCTTTTTCTCCACTTCAATAGCAAATCATGAAGCCAAGAAGTTTGAACCTTTTGATAAATAGGCATTAATTTGTTTATATTTACTACAACTGGTAAAGGCAAACGTTCGACACGCGAGCCAATAAGCAGAATTTAAAACAAGAAGTAAACTACTTTCAATATATAAAACAAACTAGTTTCGAATTAATTTTCTTTTAAACGTAATTTTGTTCCAATATGCAGCGGAGTATTTCAGTGTTTAGAGCTCTGAGTTGCTGATTGAAGACTCCAGATTCGATTTCAGCTGCGGCAGATAAATTATTTAATCTGTTGCAGCCATAGATATGCAATCTGGGATTTGCAGGCCCTCCTGGTGTTAATCTAGCCTCTATGAAGGGGGTACAAGAGGATGACAAATCATCTTCCTGCACAACCGTTGTTTTAGAAATAATCTCTACCTTGTACTAAAATCAAGACTCTTCATGAGTAGTAGTGGTTAAGGTTTTATTTTAAATTTATTTTTTGTTCAATATCAATAGGCTTTCAGACCAGCTCGTATGAACTTTCTGTTTATTAACGCCTTTGAACCAATAAGCCTAATTTAAAACATAATAAATAAATAACAATTTTCAAAATATATAACAAATTAGTTCCAAATTTAAGATATTAGTTCAGCAGGATGCCACATAAAGTTTATAATTTTCATTTGTTTCCTTTTTAATATTCCCAAAAATAATAATAAGCGTGAGGTTTAGAATTAGTAAGAGAGAGAAATGTGCATATTTTGCTATTCATTCCTTTGGGAAATGAACGTTTCAACAAACATTTCGAAGACTAAATGATGATATAGCGTAAACAGTATAAATAAGTCGGTTATTTAATATATGTATGGTCCGTAATAGTTACTATACACAGTCAATAACAGCTACTCAATACAGTCAGTGGTAAAAGTATTTTTATTTTCGGAAATATTAAAAAGAAAACGAATGAAAAATTGTGAACTAACCCGAAACGACAACCTGCGGAACTGATACCCAAAATATTCTTTTGTATCAATATTTAGCGGGGTGCCTCGGTGTTTAGAGCGATGAGTTCCTGTCATGTATATCCTGGATTCGAATTCGACTTAGAAAGATAAATTATTTGATTGTTGTTAGACCATGTGGAATCTGCAGACCCTTCTGGGATTCACACAGCTCCTGACGGTTGCGTGTGTTATTGGGCAATTCTCCTCCCTACTGAACCATTGTCTTTTAACCAAGGTATTCTCTATCATTTAATAAACCCATGACTCTTCATGAGATGTAGTGGTATTTTGTTAAATTTTGTTTATTTTTTTTACCAATAGGCCTAGTTTCAGGAGACAGACTGTTCAGTCTCCAACAACCCAGCCAATTACTACCTGCAAGACAGTCTTCTGTACCCGTACCTGGCTGCACAGCACTTTACCTCCAACTCGGTTCCCAGAACAAGGTGTTATCTGGCGCCGAACCCATTGGTTCAGCTTCCAGTGTGTTCCGTAAGTGTTCCCATTTGAGCTAGTGGCAATGAATCATTTTAGGGAATATTTACTGCTAAACATTTTTTTTTTCAAGCCCCTTGAAACGTAGGATTGATATTTAGCATTAAAATTGTTTTGGGTTGAATATCTTTTTATGTATAGGATGCTGCTATTGGAAATGAAAAGGGAATTAGGAATTATTATCCAGTGAAGGGATGCTTGTTTTTTTAATTGATCGGTAAGTCAATTAATATTAAGGGAGTGTCCATATGCTTACCAGAGCTGTGACCAGTCCGATGTTCATTCTGCGCCACTGATTAGTGCAGGATACATATATCAAACTAAAGTTAAGAAACCTTTGAGATTTCTTAAGATAAAGTTAAGAAGAAAACTTTTAAATATACGAATCATTTGGTCTTCTTATGTCTGATCTTGGTTTTTAAGTTTGGTTTGTTATATATTTCCTTAATATCTCCTTTAAAATTAATCGGATAGGAAAAAGAAAAGAAAACGTATTCCCATCTTTCATTTAATGGACAAGTTTTACTATTCACTTATGTAAAATTGACTTTTTTAAGCCAAAGGGCTACTAACAGACTACCATAGACCATGCTTCCATATAGATTATTCCATACAATTATGGATTAAACAAAAAAGTAACTGAATTTTAGAATGTTATTAATACTTTACGGTAGCTAATTAACGTTAGTTAAATCACAACGGTGTGAATGGTTGAGAGATGATACAGTTTTATAAAGAAATTAATCGAAGAAACGTTCTAAATACAATTTTGAAATCTGTTACTTTTTCAACAAAAAAATTGTCGACGAAAGGACATATTTTTCTATCATAAACTAATACTATTTAAAAAATGTTTTCGTCTAGTGATATTAATGTTTTGATGGATGTTAATTTCTTTGAAAAATAAATTAAAAAAATTAATGAATGATAGAGGTTTTGTGAAGAAAAATATTTGCAATGATGTGTGTTCATAAACTTTCTTTAGTGGATGTATTGAAGTATAATATTTTTGGTGCTACCCTTGGTATAGTGGTTGGTATAACAAAAGACAATATCCAACATCGCGGATTCGCAGTCTGGAAGGTAGTCTTCAAAAGGAATTAAAAATCCTTAATTGTGTCGGACTCCCATTGTAGCATCATCCGATTGGCCTTAGCTGCATAGGATGACGTTAATAATATTTTATAGGTGTTCCTGTTATACTTGTTTATTAATATTTGCCAAAATCAGTTGGACTATACACCCCTCTGACCTAATGAAGATCTAAAAATTAGGCCGAAACGTTAACACGAATAAAATAAATTAAATATATCTTTTATTTACATATTTAGTGCACCCCCGATCATTTCACACACTTCTATATTATATTATGTTTAGATGTGTATATATCGATACATTCCTAATCCACAGTTTTCAAGAAAATCGTAGTAATTCGATATATTATGAAAAAATGTCGACATTAGTTTTAAGAAAATAGAGAAAAAGACGATTAAATAAAACTTGTGCAGCTGTTGGAAAAATCTTTCTTTTTTTTCAGTTGTGTGACGAAGTACTGAACCGGTTCAGCTAAAATAAGAAATTTTATGAAGAAATTTCGATTTTATATGTCCTCGAGATCGTAAGTCGTCCGGTATATATTAGCATATCTTGTCCTTCAATAATTTTCGTCTCGTCCGGCTTCGGACTAATATTGTATAATAACTTCGGTCTTCCCTTCCCATCCGTTTCAAAGAAATATTCTACAGTTTTTTGTTTTTGTTGATTTTGATGCCGGGTTGTCTATATGTTATATTTTTTCGAATATTAATAAACTGGTTTTCAAATTTATTAGTTAATCATAAACCTTAAAAAAAAACCATCTAAAAACGCCATAAAATTAGAAGTTTTGGATTATGGAGGTAAGTAGAAACGGCTGGTCAAGGCTTCTCTCTGAGATAATTGTCTAATTTTACCCCAAATAGGGGAATCCTTGAGGGTGATCACTTCCCTGCCCAACCATCGTCCTGGAAATCAAGACTCTTCATGGGTTTAGTGGTACAGGTAAGTATACCTTTGCTTTCTATTACAGTTTAGAAAAGCTTACATATACCAAAAATTATTTAAAAAATCTCTCATTGCTTTATATATGTTCTACATTCTATATAACTTCTCTATTTTTTATGTTAACTGTCAAAATGAATGATATTAATGAATTTAATATATTCGGGACATAGCTGAGATGTATTAAACATTTCATGTTCAGACTGGCCATTTTATCCGTTTTAATATTATTGATCATTACCTTTCATACATTACTTGTTTAAATGTCTGTTCTTCTCAAGTCAAGTTGTCAAGTGAACAAATATTTCATTGATTATCCGAAATCTGTACAAGTATGATTTGGTTGGTCTGTGTTTAGCTGTGGAATTGTTTATTGTCATCCTTGGAATAAACCAATGATAGTTCAATAAAATTTATTTGAATTAACCCACCATTTTTTCCAGCTCAAAATTGTTTTTTTCCAATATTATATTTTTTGAATAGAATGTTGATGCCACATAAAACTTTTGTGAAAAATAAACATTCCTAGAATATGCCTAGATCATTCATTTAGAAAACACTCTCATTACTTACTTCCCAAAAGTTAGCTTTGTGTTGATTTCTCTGACAGCGGTGGAAAAAAAAACCAAGAAAAAAAAACGACCAGCAAATCAGCGAATCTATTTAGAAACAAAAATACAGAGTCAGTGAACGTTTAACGAAAACAAATCCTAATTAGTATGCTTGAACATTGTCTCCAAGCTGTGCTGTTGAATCAAATCATTAATTACTATTGATAAAATCTTACGCAAAGTAAAGTCATACATGGGCTTATTTTAATAATAACTGTGTTTAACAATTGATTAGTATGGAAGAAGACAAGATAAGTCGTAGGGTTTAATACATTTCAATTTAGAAGGGCGTAGGAGTGGAGGAAATTATGGAATTTTTATAAGATGTCTATTAAATCATATATTTTTATTATCATATACTAATTATAAACTATAGTATCAAATTATTTCTTAGCTAACACATATTTTTGAAGTGTAGTATTTTGAATATATTTTAAAAATGTTTTTGAGTACTTTTTGTAAGTTATATAATGTAGCATACATAGTATACACATATGGGAAATGTGTCTTCAAATAAACAATCTTCTGAAAGGTTTATTTTGATAAAGGAAACACACAAAACACACTGAAGCACGACTGTGAAATGAGACTTTGAAATGGTTATGAGATTACCGAAAGTGAAAAAACGAAAAAATAATAGCATACAGTTTCATAAAAAATCTATCATCGATTTTTTTAAAAGAAAAAATTAACAAATAAAACTATTATTTTATCACAAAGTACCGAAAATCGCGTCTTTTTTAAGGAAAGTTTTGTGGACATTGATTTATGATTAGGCTGACATGTAATGATCAAAATTATAAATATAGTAGATATAATTGTATTCTTTACATAACCTCAGAATGTTTTAGATCGTAGAAATTCGGAAAAATATTTTCAAAAACGTTGATATTTAATAAATTACTAATTTTGAAGTTAATTTAGTAGTCGTATATTACTAATTGATACTACCCCACCTAATTCAGAAAAATACTTGAGATTCTTAAGTATTTAAAAATTTAATAAGTGACACTTATTGAACATTGTTGATGATTATTTAGATGATTTCAAATCGAAATATTTGAATTTTATAATATAAATGGATTAATAAAATAGAATGATAAAACAATTAATAACAGGATCTAAACATCTTTGAGTTAAGTTGATTTATTAAAATATTAATATATTTTTTCACCTCTTATAAATTTTGTGCCTAAAGTTATATAGTTATTATTTAAAGTTAGATGCTAATCCAAAATACGTGATAAAAAAATATAACTTATTTTATTTCGAATGATATACGAAAGATTCTTTGCTCATATTACGTCAATTGAACATTTTAAACACAAGTGTCGTCGGTATTTTAAACTTGAACGTCTCCTTGACGTGTGTGAATCATATCCAAGTTGTTCATTGAACTCAATGAGTCGACAAGTCTTTACAGATGGTATTTTTGCATTGATCTCATATCATATATGAATTTAATGATTAAAAGAGTGGTTTTATAATTATAGAGTTTTTTTTATAAAACTTATAACATATACATTTTTTATATATTCTTAATTACGATATTTTTATAGCAGAGATGAGTTTAAGTAAGTAACATTTACGCTGACACATTGTTTATTAATGTTTTTTAATAAAAAGTAATAAATAACAAAATCAATATCCTGGCACACACCTGTAAAATGAGCATTTGAAAAAAGCAGGTAAACTTTAAAGAAATTAATAAAGTCCTTCAATAGTATGTAATGCCCAGCTATCCACCAAACTATAATTAATCAAAACAAAGTCAAGTATTATGTAATTTTTATTTTTTGTACATTAAGTAAAATTTAAGTTAAGACTATAAATTAAGATTATATATAAATATATCCCTCCTCATATAATATAATTTTAATAAAATTCGTACATTGCATTAAAAAATAAATATAAAATCAATTTCTTTTTATATAATTTTAGAGTTACGTAGAAGCTTTTTATAATTCATTACATGATTATGTTTATTTCCGCAACATTGCAAGAGATTTCGTATTAACTCGGTTTTGTATTATTTAAAACAGAATCTAATATTCAAAAAAGCTTGTGAAACATAGCAGTAAAATATCATTTTTTATAAAACTAAAATTTTACACAATCAATCCGGCTGTGGCAGATAAATTATTTAATTACAGTATCACCCACTGATACGGATGGTATTTAAAGGCTCTTCTGGGGCTCGGCTGGCCTCTATAAAGGGTGTCCTTAATTTAGGGAACACCTGGCGGTTAAGCGCGATTTCGGACAAGTTATCTCCATGCACAACATTTTTCATTGAAAAGTGGTGGCTGTACCATATACTGAACGCAAGACCCATAATGGGTTGTAGTGGACCAGGTTTTTTTCTTTTTCTTTAGGATTAATTTTGAGAGTTCACAATTGATTGAAAACATTTTATTCGCATCTATTTTTAAAAGTAGGGAGTGAGGATGTATTGAGTATTGAGGGGGTCCTAATCCAAATGTGACAGATATCTTATTTAATCTGATAATAGCCA
This sequence comes from Troilus luridus, assembly GCA_964056705.1. Taxonomy (NCBI): domain Eukaryota; kingdom Metazoa; phylum Arthropoda; class Insecta; order Hemiptera; family Pentatomidae; genus Troilus; species Troilus luridus. Next base: position 76,088,300 of record OZ057413.1, on the reverse strand, counting down.
TAGATGACTTCTCAGTACTGAATTCTTTATACCCATACAGATCCTCGTGAGCCCCACCTAGTCTCAGTAAACTAGGTAACCTTAATTGGGGGAAAACCTTATGTTTGAATGTGATTTCGGATTAGTTACCTTCCTACAAAACTCTCCAAGAAACATTACAGTCTCTACCATGTATAGAGTCCAAGACCCTTCATGGGTTGTAGTGGTGCGAGAATGTCTAATAATTTTATTAGTTTTATACTGTGTCTGTTTTAGGAAGGTGGAGAGCAGGGTAGCTGAGAGTACAGAACGCTGAATTGCTATGCTGATGATTATGTATCCGGATGTGGCAGATAAATGATTAATAATGTTAACAGATAAAGATGAACCTTTGAGATATGCAGACCTTATTTAGGGGGATCGTTAATTGGAGGAAAAATCTGGAAGTTCATTGTGGTTTTATTTTCTTTGAGTAATTGGGAGCAGAGTGTTGTGCTTCTCTGTTGAAGATTCCTGGATCAAATCCGGCTGTCAGAGATGCGTTATTTAACCTGTAAACAGCCAAATATGCTGTATGCAGATCCACCTAAGGTTCTCCTTATATAAAACGAGTACCCTTAATTGGGTGAAACCTAGAATAACTGGGTGAGCATGATCTCGGACGAAGTAACTCCCTGCACAACCGTTGTCCTAGAAAGCTGTACAGTTTCCATCACTTGCTGAACCCAAGGCCTGTTATGTTGTAGTGGTACATTTATTTAAAGCAAATATTACTTATTTGTACTGCAGGAGTTAGTTAAATGTTTCAGTTTGTGTAAACAGTTTATTTTAATTTTCAAATATTTTTATTTTGAAGAGAAAAGATTTGCCCCCCCCCGGGATTCGAACCCGGATCTCCGCCTCACCGTGGCAACGCTCCAACCATTTCAGCCACCGGAACAGATTTGCACAGAATTTGAACAGATTTGTCCTAGGTAAGGAGCAACCCCGGTGGCTGAAATGGTTAGAGCGTTGCCACGGTGAGGTGGAGATCCGGGTTCGAATCCCGCCTGGGAGCAAATCTTTTCTCTTCAAAATAAAAATATTTAAAAATTAAAGCAATGATTAAAAAATTATAATAATATTTTAATTTTCATTCCTTAATCCGACATATTTGATTTCGCCTTCATACGGACGTGAGAATCTCTAATTGGAATGTATTGTAACGGATTCTGGCAAACACCATTTAATGATGGACATTAATGACGAGTATTAAGTATGTTTATATTTGTTGATGGCTGGGGTATTAAGCCACCTAATTAGAGCTCAGGCTATCGGGCCCAGGTGAGGCGAAGGCTAATCACAGGGCTAAGTGCCGGTGCACTTAACTTGCGTGCAACCGATGCATTTAAGTGGCGTGGAACCTATGCACTTCCCAGGGCGGCGCTTTTCTTCTCCGCGTCACTGCAATTAGCGATCCCTGATTGATCGGGCTGGCGGTAAAGTGTTAATCATAGCGTGGTCCCCGATTATTTATCTTTTATCTTTTTTACCTATGCTTGATTGCCAGGCGTCTAGCAAGGTTCATTATGCATCATATGCACACCAGCGATTATTTTATGTTTGGGTGTTGACTTGTATCTGTCACCATTTCATGTTTATTCAGTTTTAATAAATATTTAATATAGACTCTTCGCGGGCTGATGCGGGACTGGTTTATATTTATTATTTAAAAAAAATTAAACTCTTTATTTTTGCTGTCTACTCATTTAACGTCACATTATGCTGCAAGTCGGACGACTACATACGGGAGCTCTAAATTTTGTCTATCGAGGTATCAAGGCACTTTTGGTGTATTTGTAGGTATTTGTCTATCAGGGGCGTAAAGATTTTTTACTCTATTTAAAAAATCGTAAGACGACCTGCGGAACTGCGAATCCACTATCACCTGCGAATCGAACATAGCAGGTTGTTATGCCAGTCATTACACCATAGGTGACCCTGAAAACCTTTTTCTTTTTACCATTCTCCATATAACTTTATATTACTTTGAATTGAATATTTTTTAGTCTAGAGCCAATTTAAAAACTAATAGTCTTTTGAGTTGTAACCTAATTATTAGATTTTATATAAGAATGTGGTAGATTTGTTTAAAGACAAGAATTTATTAAACTGATTTTTATATAATACAATGCGCATATTTATTTCATATTGGCCATTTGGTATATATAATGAGGCGAACCATATCTCTTCAACCATAATGTAATAAAATGAAAAGAGTAATGTGTAAAATATAAAATTTTTATATAAGGAAATATGTTTTATGTTTTGCTCTTTTAAAATTATTATTAATTGTGTTTTTAAATTTAATATTTCGTTTATTATTATAGTAGTTAATATTATTATAATTGATTTTCAATCGATTAGTTAATTAAATTGTGAGTGTATTTAACTCTAACGCTATAGTTCATATTTCATTTTTTGTATTATTGGTCTAAATGGACATGTACAGAATAATAACAGTAAGGCTTATCGAGCCCATGGACTTGATGCCAATACCGTTAACCTCTGCTTACAAACTTCTGTCCACACACCACACAGATCTCCCAGTTCACTCTTAACCTCTTATACTCTCACCTACGCCTCGGTCTACTGCTCAGAAGTTTACCAGTCGTTATTTAGTAGTAGTATTACAATTTAATATGTATTTACTGATTAATTACTTTTAAAAAACCATGTAAAGGTAGGAATAGCCGATCTGGAAATAAATGATATATTAAAAAATAAAAATATGTATTTACGATTATGATTTAGTATTTACTAGTACAAAGAATTTACAAATTCGTTTGTTACCCGACCCAACAACTTTAACTTATTGTGATTTTCGCTTTGCCATCACTTTAATAATATTTACCAGTGTATGCTCCGCAATTCCGTGTTGTGCAGTTTCCTAAATTCTCGAGTGATATCATCATTTTTTCGACCGAATATTCTACGCAACACTTTATTTTCGAATGCCTTAAGACGTTGTTCATACTCTATACGTTAACTGAATTCTTAGGAAGTTCCTTCCGGCTAGGTCCGATGGACTCGCTGACTAACTGTGAAAACCCCAGACTTGCTGAAGGAATGTCTCTTGGGTTTGAGGAACTGCTCACACTAATTTTTTGTTTACAAAATACACGAATAGTCTTGTCCCAGAAGAAATAAAGAATTTCTGAAAAAAAAATGATGACGTCTGATCCGACATACACCTTCTATTCTACTCTATTCCACTCTCAAAATTTATTCAACACAAAAAAAAAAGTTCCAATCCCTGTTTGCCTTGAGTTATTTATATAGACGTCATAATTTTCATGATACGTTCCTCAAAAGCTCAGCCGATTAATTGCAATCTCACCTCATGTGGTCTAGTGCTAAGAGAACACGAAATTATTCGAATTAAAAACCAACAATATTTCGAATGTTAATTGCGCATTCAAAATTCCACCAATATCATTTGGATTATTTTAAACCATTATCTATGTTTATCGAAACTACTTACGTCATGATGATGCGCTTTAGTGGAGAATTATCGTTTTATTTTTTCTAGCAATGGAATCATGCGATTGTGCAATATTTTACACATACTCAAATTATAAGAAATATGTGTAACCTAAAAAAATTTCATTATAAGAATGTTGTGTTATAAAAAAGTGTAAATCTTAACTGTTCGTAGGCTAATAATTTTATTTCTCAACTAATTTTTTTTTTAAGAAATTTTTTTTATTATTAGTGAAAGTTCTTTAGAAATCATACAAATTAAAAAGTATTTACAATTTTTTACATTTCATAATGACACAAGACTCGAAAATTAAGCTTAACTAAACCTGTTGAATGTTGATTATGTGTATTGAGTTCATCTACACCAACGTTAAGAAACATAGTTATTCTTCTTTAGGATTATTGACTTTACTGAATAGTAACTTACAATAGTTATACTTATAATAAAATTATAATACACTTCGAATAAAAATTTTGGGAATACCAGTTTTAGTGGTTATCCCTTTTTCCTACAGTTTGTAAAATAAAATTCAACTAAACTCATTTAAACATCATTGCAATTGATATCGAATAATAATTATTACCTTATATAGTAATTCAAATGCCAACGCAAGAAAAGAAAAATTTCTAATTGTAAATACGAAATCAAGAGAAGAGCTTACAATGGTATTCCTTATGTTTTGTTCCGTCATCTATTCAGGTATTTTTATAAGCTTGTTTTTTTCCCCCTTCATTGTTCATTGAAGGTTTCGTTAGTTTGCAAATAGATACATTTTGAGACAACTGAAATTTAAAAAAAGTGGTACAGGATACTGATAGTGAAAAATTCGCACCAAACGCAGAAACAACACATATTTATTTTAGTGTATAATTGTCCTGTATAAAATTAAAAAATCGTAAAATTATCGCAACAAGACTGATTTTGCAATAAATTACACAAGATATTTTGTGTGAGTGTGAATTTTTCTTTTTCTTTCGAAAGTGGCTCTTGATATACTTTAGCCTTATTCAAAATAAATATTTAAAATAATTTACTTTAAAAAATCTATATAAATGATTCACTAATTTTGAAAAAAGCTAATCCCTTAAGGACAGTGAGTTGACTTCTGAAAATCAAGCCGAGTGAAAGGTTTTTAAAAATTGTGAAACTGTTAGCCCCTTACGAAGTAAAATTGCCTCATGAAAATAGTTTCTTCAATGTTAGAAAAGACAACACTAATCTAACACAAATCATAAACTAATACATGGCGATATACATAATATTCATCAAATATTGTCAACGTTTTCACAATTAAAATTATTCAATTATACAGGGTAACAATGTTCAATCCTGAAGATGTCTGAATTAAACAATAAATTTCAATTAAAGATGCTTTTGTTACAACTTTTGATTTGAAATTTTTAAAATTGATTAGTATCATTTCTATCGTATCATCGCTATTAATTAATGTTATTTTAGATTGTGTGGACATTCTAGACCTTTAATTTTAAATTGATGAAATCTTATTTATTTGTTTAAGGTTTAATTAAAGAATATTGCGAAGCCATGAAATTCCTAACTTCATTGATATTATACAATGATTTTAGGCAATGGTGATTGACCTCATTATATAATTATATTTATCTAAATGCCAGAAGAAGTGATTAGAACACTTGAACTTTAAGAAATATTTATTATAGAAACAATAAATCAATATAAAATTCTTATTTAAGCTGAGAAAAGGCTATCAATCATTAAACTCAAGACTTGATATGCATTTTTATTTTGTATGTTACATTGAAGTAAAGTGAAAAATATTTTTCTAACGATTTCGTAGTTAATTAAATGTTGCAGAAGTAATATTTCATTATTCAAGGTTATCAGGCGTTGTTCTACCAAAAAAAAGAAAAGAAATATATTGATGCATATTTCGAACCAATTACCTTTAATCAAAATTCTGGATATTCACCTTCCTATTTTTTTAAATAATATTAAAATTTTATTTATTGAAGCGATTTATTATAATATTGGAGATCGAAGGTGCCATGTTATTATAGTAGACTGCCGCTTATATACGTCCAATTTTTCATAAATAACAAATTATCTGCAAAAGTTCTAAATGGATGTAACAAGTGGTTTCAGAATTTATATTTTATTGTAATTAACATATAGAAGTTTAACCACGACAATCGATTTGTATAAAATAATTAATATCTATTTAAAATAAGGACTCGATACAACTCAAACATCAGATTTCTATAATCAAGGTTTTCATATTAAATGCTAAATCATCCCCTAAATATAGTATCATCCACTAAAATAGATAATATAAAAAATATAATGATGACCAGCACGGCATACAAGGTTTAAAGATAATAAAATGCAATGAAAGGTACTTTTAATTCTAGCTGAGTTGATATACTGAAGGACTGGTTTTAATTATTTAATCTATTAATAGTCACCGGGATTTACAGACCCTCCGGGAGCTCACCTAGCCTCTATAAAGTGGGTAGCTTCAACTGTAGGAGAGCCTGGCGGTTTACGGTTTAGCAATCTTGGACAAATGAACAACCGTTGTTAAAAAAAATCTTCTTCAAGCGCAGTCTCCACTATGTACTGAACCAGAACTACATGGGTTGTAGTGATTTGTACATACTAATACTTGAAAAAATACCTTAAAACGAAATAATAATGAAACCTTTTAATAAATATCACAATTCTTTTTTAAATTTCTCAATTTTAACACTTCGTTTAAATCTTAATATTTTAATATTTTTCTTAATATAATTGGAAAACCTCCATAGGCAATATTATCATTTTAAATTAATACAGCAATATTAAAAATTAATATTCTTTCGTTATTGCCAGACAAACCCATGGTGGACCATACAGGAAGGAATCAAGTGCCCTAATTTTGTTTTTGTTTTTTAAAAATTATGATTTGTAATAAATGACCCTGTTTCAGTATATATAAAAAAATATTTAGACACATTGAAACAAATAAAATCGATTAACTTTCTAGTTAAATCGAAACAGCTCATATATGACACCTAATTATTATTCATTTCAGAGTAAATTTATAAAATTCCGTATTTCTCACAAATTTAAAATTAAATTGAAATTGTTTGTGTAATTATATTTAAAGTGTTTTATGTATTATGTCAAGGATACTCGCAGGCACATAATGACTTCCCGAAAATAATTGTTGTGAGAGATATTAAGGACGGAAATCTTCCTAGAATCATTAAATTCTCATTATTGTATAAGTATTTCAGTTAAAAATAAATTAATAATCATTTCAAATGAAACGTCGCGCGGACAGTCGGTTCTCTTCAAGTGACAGTACAAAATAAGCAATTATTGTTCCATCTACTCAAAAATAATCTTTCTCTCCCTAAGCTTTATAATTATAAATTATTTTACTAACAAAGTTATTAATTATGTAGAATACTCGATATTGAGAGTAGATTGTGCACTAAGTAGAGTATAAAAGTGGCTGGGAGGGTGAAGAAGAGCAGGCGGCCATATGCCAGATCCCTGCCGCGATAAAAAGCTCTCGATGCACCTGTCGTCGAGGTCGCTGACCTGTCACTTAAGCTTCTGTTCTGTGTCACTTTAACAGCTGAGGGATCGGGTACCCACTTTCCAGTGAGCTCAGAGATTGTCCTGTGATATTTCTGAGTACTGAAGAACCCTGAGTACTGAAGTTGTTCTGAATCCTGAAGTAATTCTGAAACTTGAAGTAGCTCTGCTTCCTGAAGTAGATTTGAGTCCTATAGCAGTTCTGAGTGCTAAAGTTGTTCTAAATCCAGACGTAGTTCTGACCCCTGAGCAGCTCTGAGTCCTCTGAGCGCTAAGTCCTGTAGTAGTTCTAGGTCATTTGGTAGTTCTGAATACTAAAATATCTTTAATTTCCGAAGTAGCTCCGAATACTGGAAAAAAAGCTCTCGATGCACCTGTCGTCGAGATCGCTGACCTGTCACTTTACCTTCTGTTTTGTGTCACTGTAACAGCTGAGGGTTCAGGTACCCACTTTCCAGTGAGCTCAGAGATTGTCACCGACTAGAGAGAGTTACAACGATACTTTTTAGAAAGCTATATTTGGTAATAAAAGTTCGAAAAGTACGAGAGTAAATCATGCAATCTGAATTTTGTGTAACTAGAGATAAATCAATGATCCAGACCAAAGTACTTCTGAGTCCCGAAATAGCAAGTCCTGACAAGGCGCTGAGTTCTGTGATAGTTTTGAGCACTGGGGCTGTTCTGAATCCTGAAGTACTTTTGATTCCTAAAGTAGGTCTGAATCCTGAATTTGTTACGAGCCCTGAAGTAACTCTAGCTCCTAAATCCTGTGATAGTTTTGAGTACTGAAGAAGCCTGAGTACTGAAGTTGTTCTGAATCCTGAAGTAATTCTGAAACTTGAAGTAGCTCTGCAACTTTAAGTAGCTCTGCTTCCTGAAGTAGATTTGGGTCCTGGACTAGAGCTGAGTCCTATAGCAGTTCTGGGTACTAAAGTTGTTCTAAATCCAGATGTAGTTTTGACTCCTGAGGAGCTCTGAGTCCTGAAGAAGCTCTGTATTCTTAATAGCGCTAAGTCCTGTAGTAGATCTAGGTCCTGAAGTAGTTCTGAATACTAAAAAAATCGTTAATTTCCGAAGTAGCTCCGAATACTGTTGGCACTTTTCGGTAATACAGAATATTCTGTTGGTAGGAACGAATCTTACTGTTACATTATGATGTTTTATCCAAAAGTAGTTACTCGTTTATCAATTAGGAAACCGAACAACTAAGTATTCTATAGATTTTGGAGTATGGAACGTTTTTGGATGATCTGGCCATCCTTTCAAAAGACCATTTGAATCGAATCAGTATTATTGGGTGCGTAGATATAAATAATTAGTTATTGACTGCTTATTCCACTCCATACCACTACAGTATGTTACACTTCCAACGTATAAATAAATGTGTCGTGCAGCACAGGATTTTTTACGAATCTAAAGTTAAAAATCGTGGAGAATCACTAAACGTAAAATTGTTACTGTTCTAAAATCGGTGAGGTTTATCCTGCACATTCTATATGACCAAAGTGTGATACTTATGACCGAATCGGATTTCACCATACTACTAATTCGGCCTATCTATTTGCGTTGTATCTTTTCTGTTATACCATACAGCAAAATTTTTGTTAAAAAAAATTTTGTTAATCGTTTAAAAATAATTTAAAATTTTTCATAAATAAACCCTTCAAACTATGTATATCTAGTGTGTTAAAATCAACTTGAGTCCTACGACTTCTTGTTTCATAACTATCTTAGTTACAAATACATTGGAGCTAAATTTTTGTTTTTGATTTTTATCAATCAGAATATGTACTAGGAAATATAATTTTAAAGAATACAAAAAAAAAAAATTAATATATAAGGGTATATTAATAAGTGTATTTTCGATTTATATTTATTGTTTATCACTTGTTTTTATTTAACCTTTTCCAGCTGTTGCTCTGATTCAGTAGTTGCATTTTGGCCTCGCTGGTGGTGGGATCTTTCTTCTTGTTGGTGTATTGGTGCATTTTGATGTTGGGCTGTGCTGTTTTAGTGTTTTGGAATTATTCCTCTCACGTCTAGACACTTATTTCAAAAGTTTTAGTACTAAGTGTGTTTAAAACACAAAACCTCTATCTCTATCCATGGTATAACGGATGAAATTGGGCACGAAGCATGAATAGTGTACAATGTTCTTTAGAGGTATTATTCTCTGGAAAGCTTGGGACATGAGGAACTAAGGATGGTTTAATAATACTAGCAGAGATAAGACAGTTCACGGACGACCAATATGCAGATGGGAGACGTCACCCGTGGCTCGGCAAAGAGATAACATCCGAGTTGAGTTGTAATTTGAAGAAGATGGCGGCTATTTGGAAGGCAGTGGTCGCTGGACCGTGCGCTTGTGCCAGTGCCTCTTCGATCCTATCTCCTGTCATTAGTGCCATTTGTAGCCGTTTCCGCGAAACACCTGCTGGTCAAAGTAATGAAACCTTGTGCGGGAACAAATACATCATTTCAGCTGCATTGCCCAAGATTTAAGATATTGTAATGTACGTCTAAAAAAAAAAAAAAACATATTTGAGTACCAAAATTACAACTCTAATCCCTCAAATTGACTTAATTGTTTTTATTATTGAGCGTTCCTTTAAGTAAGGGTTTTCTTCAACCAACTTTTACGACAATATTTTTCGCTTGTCAAGAGCAACTTCTACATTGAGATCGTATCCTGCCATGTCTTCTTGAACTTGGTTAATTCAAGAAATTGTTTGTTGGCCCTTTCTTATCCTTCCTTCAGGGTCCCAGTACAGGGTAGTTTTGGAATTCTTCTATCTGCCATCCTCAGTTAGTCTCTAATCGCTTGATGACCTTCACACAAAAGCAAAATGACATATGGATCAGAAAAATGTTGACAAGGCATATGAAGGAACAAAGATCATATTAAAAATATAAGGGGTGGGAGGAATGAGTTGATATACCGAACAGAATGCGTTTTACTTACACCCTGTGAGTGTTCTTGTAATGTTTGTTTATCGAACGCCACTTTATGCTGTTGTGGCTAATCGGACGATGCGACAGTGGGAGTATTAAATTTTGCTTACCCGCGTAAAATTAGGATAGGGATATTAAATGTGTAGCTGACACCGCATAGGCTCTGGACCTCCATTGTTAGTCCCCTTCGAAGGACAGCATAATCATTTAAACGAGCATACTGAGGTATATCCGTACAGAGTGAACAGCTTAACCAACATGAAAATCCGAGGTGTCATTCTTCATCACTTTAGGATAAATGCCAGTAGCTAATAAACTTTATTTAGTATTTCAAATAGATTAGAGAATGATTTATCTTTCTCCTTCTTTTTAATTATGGCGTAAACTAACTATAACATCGCTGGATTATTCACATTTCAGAATATTTTTTCCAACCAGACAATTCTGATGCTCTTAGCTGGTTGTTTTTATGATTGACGTAAAAAAAAAAAACACTTCTCTATTTAATATTTTTGTTATTAATTAGGAACAGCTCAATAACTATATTGCTGAGTTGCTAAGCTGAAGGTCCCCGGGGTCCTTCAGTCCAGTCCAGCTGTGGTAGATAAATTATTTTAATTTTCCAACAGCCACGGAGGGAACCTGTGGGATCTACAGAGTGTTTTAACATAATTTTATAGCATTATTTTATTGCGAGCTAATTAAAAACGTAATAAAGTTACTAAAACCGTAATAACTATTAATTAATAAATATGACTCAGAACTAAAAATGAAAAATTTAAATTTTCCATTACATTTAGAAATAGAAGTTAAAAAAAAAAATTAACTGATCTATTACAGATCTATTTTTTTCTTAGCCCCTTGCCTTTTATTAATTTTTGACGATAATAAAAGTTAAAAAAATCAAAGTTCCTCGGTATTTTTAGTGAGCATGTCGGTTTTCGTTAACGATGCTGAAGAATCAAGTTCATTTTAGTATTTTCTTGGTCAACTATTTCTGCCATTAGTCTATGATGTTGAGGCCATGTAACTTTTGAGAAATCGCTAATCCCTGTTCAGCTTCGTCTATTATATATATATATATATATATATATATATATATATATATATATATATATATATATATATATATATATATATATAACTTAAGAGCTTCCGGACACAGAATGTAAAAAAAAAGAAGAAGTTGGGTTAAGAATAACTCTCACGAAGGCTGTTTAAACACTCTTTATTCGTCTATTAATCCTCTATATATACTATTTACAATGTGTGTTTACAATGGTTTGGTATTAGTGGATTTACAGGTATTAGTCTCATCTTAACTCCCCCCTGCCAGTTTACGAACACCTTCGTAAACTCAAAAAATAAAATAAAAAAATAAACAAAATATTTTTCTTACAACCACATAGTATAGCCTACAAAACAAAACAAAAATTTGTTCACTTACAAAACTAACTTAATATTACCTTAATCTATAACATCACTATATAATGGATATACACAATATAAGTCTTATACCTAAACTTTATTTACACTGACAACAAAACAAAATCAAACAGAAAACAAAACCAAAAATTATACTTCTACATATCAATATATATAAAAAAGAAGTATCTAATAGCAAAAAGAAATATATACAATTTCAGGATCGGGCCTCCCCCGCCGGAACCTTCAGTTGCTCAATATGAACAGTTCTCCGCTTCCTGGGCTCAACCAGACTCTGAATAGTGACCAGATTGTGCTCCCTAATCGTAATCACTTTGAATGGACCCTCGTACCTAAGGACCTCCTTCGCGCGATTCGACACGATCTTCCTATAAACAATCGTTCCTATTCTGATCGTCCCCATGATATCCTTCACCCCCGCATTCTCACGCGCTATTCTCCTACTCTTTTCCGCGGTCATTCGTCCGTGGGCTTTACCCCAACTTCTTTCGAGCTCTAATCTGTTTATATTTAGTTGTTCGGCCATGCCCTCGTCCACCACCGTATCCCCCTCGTTTCTCCTTCGTGGGCGTAACCCAAAAAGAGCTTCAAAAGGGGAAAACCCAGTCGCCATGTGGATGGAGTGGTTGTATGCTACTATTGCTCGAGGCATCGCGTCATCCGCTTCCAACCCTTTATCTACGTGGAATACCCGGAGATGTTCCCCCAGCGTATTATGGAGACGTTCGACCCCTCCCCTACTTTTTGGATGGCCGGGCGTGTTCCAGTGCCACTCTATTCCCAACCGTTTCGTCTCCTGTCGCAGGAGCGCGTTATCGAACTCCCTGCCCCCGTCCGAGGAGATCGTGTTCGGCACTCCATAAAACTGGTACCATGTCTGTAGGGCGCCATTCACCGCCGCTGCCGACTTCTCTTTTACTGGATGGGCCATGGCCGTCTTGCTGAAGGTGTCCAGTATCGTAACCCATTTATACCCTCTCCACGTAAAGGTATCTATCTGGAGGTCTGTCAGCGGTACCGTCGGTGTTCGCGTCTCGGTCTGTAAACCTACGGGAGGGTGGCGGTCATATTTAGCCGTATGGCAAATGTGGCAGTCCTTCATTACCTCTTCCACCGTCTTCCGCATCCCCACCCAGTAGTACTTCCTTTTCAGAGCCGCCAACGTCTCATTAATACCTCTGTGGTTGGTCTTCCCTTGGTGATAAGCTGTCGTTACCTCCTTTTGGTGGTCTTGATCACGAATAGTCTCCACCATCGATCGGCATCGGATAAACATCCGATCTATACCTATCTTCTCAAGTCGCCACAAGTTGCGAATTTTCTCCCACACCGTTGCATTGCCAACATACAGGTACTGGGTCGCTCCCGCTTTAGAGGCATCCTTCAGCGCGCGACATATTTGCTCTTCCTGAACTCCAGGTTGTGACCAAATAGTGATTATGGAGTGCTTGTCGTATTTGGAAAACTCCATTTTTACGAGCCCTGTCGTCCTTGTTTTCCAAATGACCTGCCGGGATTTGTTGTTGACTATGTCATCAACTTCCTCCATCTCAGCCGGTCTCTCGTCTCCTGACTCGTCATCCGAGGTTTCCTCATTGCCTTGGGGGTCGTCTACACGTCCTCCTTCTCCATCTGGTGTCCATTCCCTCACGAACCGTTGCAGCTCACCCGACGCTTCGCCACCCTCCGTCTCTAGCACATTAACCTGTAAGGCACGAGAGAGCCAGTCAGCCACAACGTTGTCTTTTCCCGGTTTATACACCACTTCCAGGTTGTACTGGCTCAGGATCTCCTTCCATCTTGTGACTCTAGCCGAAGACTCCTTCAGATTGCCCACCCAGAGCAACGGACGGTGGTCTGTATGTACCTTAAACTTCCTGCCAAATACATATGGCCGAAAGTGTTGCACTGCCCATACGATCCCTAATAATTCTCGTTCTAGTGCACTGTAGCGAGATTCCGCGTCTGTGAGTCTCCTACTCGCGTATGCCACGGGTCGGTCCCCCTTTTCACTATCCTGCGATAAAACCGCCCCCAGTGCATATTCGCTGGCGTCTGTGGTGATCGCGAACGGCTTAGTGAAGTCTGGGAATGCAAGGATTGGCTCGGTTTGCAACTGTAGCATGCATCTTCTGACCTTTTCTTCAATTTCTGGCGTGATCTTAACTGTGCGCCCCTTTCGCAACAGTTCATTCAAAGGCACCAAGTTCTCAGCCATCTCCGGTACAAAGCGTCGATAATAGTTGAGAGTTCCTAAGAGCCGTCTGATTCCTTTAACGTCGCTTGGAACCGCCATTTTGCCGATTGCCTCGACTTTCTTACTATCCGGCCGCACACCTTCCTCTGATATCGTGTGTCCTAGAAAGTTGATCTTTCTTTGCCCTAAAATCGACTTCTCTCTTGAAAGTTTTAACCCGAACTGTTGGATTCGATTAAAAACCCGTCTCAGGTCCTCGACATGTTGTGCTTCAGTTCTACTGAAAACCAGTAGGTCGTCCATATATACTTGGCACATATTCTCATCTAGTCCGCGTAAGAACTCGTCCATTAGTTTCTGGAACGTTATGGGCGCGTTTTTGAGACCAAAAGGCATGCGTGTAAATTCGTAGTGCCCCCTTTCGAACGTAAATGCTGTCTTGCACTGGTCTCTAGGGTGCATACGTATCTGATGGTACCCAGATTTCAAGTCCAACGTGCTAAAAATCGCCGCCCCACCTAACCTATCCAGGATATCCTCTAATCGCGGAATGGGGTACTTTTCGTCCAGCGTGTTGTCATTCAGTTGTCGATAGTCGATCACTACCCTATAGCGTCCCTCAGTCTCGCCCTCCCTGGTCTTCTTCCTTACGGCCCATAAGGGGCTATTAAAGGGCGATTTACTATCGACAATAATACCCTGTCTCTTCAACTCCTCCAGCTCCTCCCGGATGTGTGTTCTTAATGCCTGCGGGTATCTTCTTTCCTTTACGTACGTAACCTTCTCTGACTTTAGGTTGATTTCATGCAGTGTTTCTCCTGTCACGCTCAGAGATTCCCCTTCGCGAAAAAAGATGTTCGCATATTCCTGCATAACCCTTGTCCGCCACTCCCTGTCCTGGGTAATCGCCCCTACACATCTCACATCACTCCTCACGTCCCCCACGGTTTTATATTTCTTTTTCCCGATTTTTATTACCCATTCACCCCCTGAATTACGCAATTTAGCCCCTAGTTTTCTAAGTATGTCACACCCCAGAATCCCCCCGTATTCCCGCGCCATGTTCTCTACCACATGCAAGGTTGTTACCTCCCCCTTCTTTCCCCATCTATCCAATGCCCATTCTATTTCTCCCTCCACTGTACAGGGACCACTCAAAGTGATTAATTTGCACAGGCACTTCCTAAACTCTGGTTCACCCTTCCCTTTGAATATTGTTCTTAAGCTACTCCTACTTACTAAACTACACGAACTTCCCGTGTCCACTAGACATCTCCACCCCTTACAAAATTCAATTATAGGCAACCGCTCACACTTTTTCACAATAGTATTTACTCTTAAAAGGTTGCCCCTCCGTTCACACCATCCTCATTCTCTCCTTACCTCCTCGGTTCTCCTCCCTGCACTCCGCTGCCTGCTTTTTCCTCCGGGGGTTGCTCTGCCGCCAGGGTCGCTGCCTTCCGTCTCGGATCCTGAAGCCTCAGAAGCTCCAGATGATTCAGATGGCCCTCTGTTCCTCCTCCATATCCTTTGCGTATTAACCTCCATCGGTTCTCCCCTATCATGTTCCCTCCGTCTTATGTATGGGCATTGCCGTGCCATATGCCCTTCCGTGTTACACTCGTAGCAGCGCGTGCGTGGGCACTGGGCTATCAGATGCCCTGTCTTGCCACATTCGTGACATCTCCTATCCTCTTTTTTCACATTCCTCCTATCTGTGAATTGTCTCTTCTCTCTCGGTGCCCTTTCTCTCCTGCCAAAATCTCTATCTCTTCTTCTCTCCGGGTCTGGTCTGGTTCGATTCCTTCCAACTTCGTTTCTCCGATACGACACTCTGCTCCACCCTGGTTCGAACACTTCCCTTTCCTCCTCGTCTCGGGCACTTACGTCCATCATCTCCTGAGCGCATTCCACGAATGTCTTGTCCCTGGGGAGACCATCCTTTTTCCCCGTATCCCTGGCCAATTGTACTTTGAGGACTGTGGTCATGAACACCATCCAGCCCTCAACTGCGCTGGTTTCCATTATTTCCCGCAGTTTGTCGTTAATTTTATTTAACTTTGCCAGGAGTCCCGCGGCGTACTGGTCGTTCGACTGGTTCGTCCTCTTTACTTCCCTAAACATCTGAAGCATATCCTCTTCGGGGGCCCATCGCCCTCCTCCATAGGTCTTCTTTAACCTCTCCTTGATCACCGGCCAAGACGTCTCTTCATCGGCCTGGATTAAATTCAGGACGCTCCTCCTGACCCGACGTGCCAGGGCCACTCGTAATCTTCTAGCGTCCGTTTCTTCTAAAAGATCCACGGCCACCTGAGATTGGATACTGCTCATTATTCCGTCCCCACCTTTAATGAAGTGGTTCAGTTCCCCGATATCACCATTAAACTTATCCAGGTCGGAGATCTCTCTTCTGATGTCTTGCGCGTTCGCCTTTTTTAGCTTCATCTTTTCTAGTTCGTTCGTTTCTTGAGCGATCCTGTTTGCCTCTTGTGCGGCCATGTCCGCTCGCGCCATTGCTAGAGTAGTCGATGGATAAGGCGGGAACTCGGGGTTCGTCTGTTCCGTTTGTGCTGGCTCCAATGTCAACGTTGCCGGTCTGAGGATACTCTGTCCCTGTTCATTCATGTTTGTAGCTTACTTAGATTTTCTTTAAAAAAAAAATAGAAGAAGAAAAGCTCTAACTGTTTTTCCGTGAAGAACAGAGAGAAAGAAAGAGAGAGAAAAGAAAAAAAAATATTCTTACTGTACTGCTAAAACGTTCCCGGGTTTCGGCACCACTTAAGAGCTTCCGGACACAGAATGTAAAAAAAAAGAAGAAGTTGGGTTAAGAATAACTCTCACGAAGGCTGTTTAAACACTGACTTTATTCGTCTATTAATCCTCTATATATACTATTTACAATGTGTGTTTACAATGGTTTGGTATTAGTGGATTTACAGGTATTAGTCTCATCTTAACTTATATATATATAGGATGTTGATAGTTGGGGGTGCAGTCAAGAAAACACGCAAAAATAGGTGAAACTATTTTATTTTATTTTAAGTGCCTTCACCTATTTTTGCGTGTTTTCTTGACTGCACCCCCAACTATCAACATCCTATTATAGAACCCACAGTCAACTATTTCTTTCTCACATTATATATATATATATATATATTTATATATATATATATATATATATATATATATATATATATATATATATATATATATATATATATTTTAAATTGTATATGCAATTTATATTGTATATTAAGCGTTTTATGTAATTACACGGTAACAGTATCCGACAAGATAAAATACAATCTTTTTTATACTTCTGGTGATACATGGAAAGGTCTCAATAAAGCCTATAATTGATTAGGGTAAGACATTATATAATGCTAATATTAATTGCCCATCATGAATAGCATAAATTAACATAAATTGCGCCATTTAAAAGTGAAGGCCTTTTAATACATTTCTTCAATCTTATACATTAATTTGGGACTTACGGTTGCTTGTAAATCGTTACATGTTGTTTTTATTCCTTAATGCCATATAGAATGTTGTGCAATTGAGTGTTGGAGGCCACTGATGGAATGATGTTATTCGATTTAGCATGTAATAGTAAAATTTATGCAAAATTGAAGTGACAACTCGGCGCCAAGAGGTGTCACCAAGAGGTGTTGCAATTACTAGCTTATCCATTTATCAATAACAAAAATGCATTCCTTAGTAATTATTAATTTCAAAATTATACAGTAGAAGTTAATTTATCTGGTAGTGTAACTTACTGGAAATTTATTTTTCATTCGCTGCATAATTCTGTAATTGAGCTGACTAAAATTATCTAAAGTAAATTGTAAATATTATGAAATCATTTCCTTAATTAAATAATACCCTTATATATATACGATATAATATGGCCAACTCTTTTTAACCAGATTTTTAGATTTACTAATTTGTCATTCTGTTTATAATCTAATAATTTCTTTTCAACTTTATTAATATCACTGTTTCATTCATTCAATGGTTTTAAACTTCAATTTAATAATGCAATGTTATTAAATTAGGAAGATAACCATAAAAGTGGAAAGTTTACTAAAGCGATATACTTAAATAAATAAAAAAAACGGCTAATTTTTAAAACATGTGTTAAAGGCATTGGCTGGCATTATTTTGATATTATAAAGAAAATTAATTATTTATCTATTTTGATTTTTTTATAGTAAGAATTACCCCATAGTTGGGATTTTCTCCAACCAAATTTCATGAAAATAATTTTTCCAAATCTTCCTGTCAAGAGTAATAGACTTTTATTTAAAGTTTAGGAATGCAATTATATCGCTTTTAAATAATTTAAATAACTCCATCCAATCAATATTCAGATAGCAATCATTAATAGCGTTATAGCTGTAGTTCCCATATGGGAGATAAGTTCTGAGCGAGCCCTGAAGCCTCCTCTTAGGACACTGCTTAGAAGACAATGAAAGATCCGATCCGAGATGAGATAAGGTCTCTCAGACGGAATTAATAGCACTCAAAGAGAGATGCGGTCAATGGTAAGAGAGACCGTATATCACCGGCTGCTCTACTAATGACCTGCAATTATATCTGTCCGCCTAGTAATGATACATTTATCTCTATTTGTGATATATCAACTGTTTACTTGCTCTACCAGCGATAGTGGATCTATGGATGGGCGACCTCTACTTCTACTTGATTTATTAACAGACAGCATATAGCATATAGATATTTCGAATCAAATCTTATAGATTGAAAGTACCTAATTCCATTGGCAATTAAAAGCCATATATAATCAATGATTTATGGCATAAATAACATAGAAATCAGATTAAACAAGTACACTCAAATTATGTTTGCTGATAACATTGTTTAATTATAGTTAAATCGTTAAGGATCAAAAGCAGAAAAGTTTAGTCAAGCAATTTTATTCTCCCGTAACTTCAGCTGAAACATTCATTAGTAACAGTACTTTAAAATACACACGGGCTATGAAAAATTCTATGTAAACTTTGGAATTCTCACTCTTAATACTATGTAAGTTTACTATATAAGCTTTACACCGATGTAATAAATAATCTGAAATAAAAGTGTTCGCACGAAATTCGGTGCAAAGCAAACCCTCCTCGATCCTTCCGAAATACCTCTAAAATAAATTAGTTGTAATAAGAACGTTAATCAATTATGCGATAAACAAAAATAAAAGAAGGAATATGTTGAAATTATTGCAAAAGACATTACGGAATATTTTTTCCATCTGTTGCTTCAAGAGACTATTTGTTACGTGTCTCATGAAGGATTTTCTGAAGGTAACATATATAGAATAACGTTTTTCAGCGTTCACAACTATGTTTAGGTTGTGTAGATGCATGCCGAGTAATTAACGCATTCCATTGATCCATGATTCTGAACTAATTTCATTAACCGATCGGGTGTGAAATTGATTCCTTCAGCCTGTTCATTGATTGAGATATCCCACGACAGAAAGTGATTCGTCGTAAATGTCTCGAAGAAATTGATGTGGCCATTAGATGGGACGATTCCTGTTGGGCCAAAGCCAGGGTTGACGCTCCGGTCGACGAAGCCTTATTAGTTCCATGTCGCAGTTATCTTCCTCGTTTATTTTCAGATATCGACTAATGTAGATAGATGGATCGATGTTGAGAAACCTTCCGCCAGGCCAACTTCGTTAAGCCTTTCCGAAATCTGCATAACTCGTTCCGAAGCAGCAAGAACTTGCTGGCAACGAGTTTTTGGTTTCCAAGTCCTGCGATCCCTGATAACCGGCTTCGTGATATCGCATATCCGGTTTCTCTAATAAAATGCGAAATTGAGCACACACATTTAAAGCATAAGTACGCTCAGATATACTACATTACTTTGCTTTGTAATCAATTTTATGAATGTAATTAAATTTGTTAAACTAGGAGTAGAGAGATAAGTTTGATAATGTAATTTCATCATTAATGCATCATTTTTTTTTTTAGATCGGTCGATTTATGTATTTATCTTGGCACTTAATGAATTCCAAGCAAACGTTGATAAATCATATCTGTCTCAGATTTTATTATAAATGCATATTCAGGCTTAAAATGAATATATTATACATATTTTAAATAAAAACTCATTCAGTTTAAAAAATAATTGTTTCATCAAATAATTACAATACTTTGAGTATTAAGAATGACATAGGTACACATTTATCAACAATAAATTATCATTTTGATATAATAAATTATTATCTTTATATTACATTACCTTTCATTGTATTATTATCTTTTATATACAACCCTTTATTATGTTATAACATAACATACAATATTTATTTCTGACTAAACTTATTAAAGAAAAATACATTTAAACCTTCTTTCGTTTAATTCAATTTGAAAAGCTCAATTTAAATCGTGTTGTTAAGTTAAGCTTTTTGATTTCAAAACCAAGCTAGATGTATTATTGCTCTTGTAAACGTATAATTGCAGGGGTTTAAAAACATTCCTACTACTGAATTTAATTTTTTAAATAATTAAGTTTGTTATATAAATAAAATTAGTAAGTTTGTGATAGTTTGCGGTATTTCTCCCTACATTGATGTACTGATGTGAGAAATTTAAGAATAAGGGAAGGCTTGGGAATCCCTGTGTTAAAAGATTCCTTGCAAAACGGCAACTGAGGTGGTTTGGATACATTTGCCGAATGAGTCACGATCGAGACCCATGGAAGGTGTTCGAAGACCTACTGGCACAAGACCGCAAGGAAGACCACGAACTTCTTATAGAGGATATGTTCGCTAGTTGGGAGAGGAAAAAGGTAAAACTCTGGAGCAGATGATGATGCTGGCACGGGACCGACTGTACTGGCACAGTTGGGTAGAGGCTCCTCCACACTGAAAGGTATACGGAGGAAGGGAAAGAAGAAGAGAAGTATGTGATAGCTCATACTCTCTCTTAATAATTACGTTATTTTTTTGATTAAAACGTTGTATCTTTCATGGCTTAACCACAACCTACCAAGAAAAAATAAACAAATAATTGGAAATCGAATATGTAATAAAATGAAATTTTTTTATGTTCTAAATAAAGTATACAATGTCCTTAGAATCAGAATTCAATCAAAAACATTGCTTCAGTGAATAACAACTTTTCTTCAGGAAAATTAATGCAAAATAAGTTATATGATGTATTTCCAGGTTAATAAAACTATATATAATATATTAATGAAATAATGTTTGAGATTCAGACAAGTATCTTTAAGGTTTTGTAGATTGTACGTACCCCTAACTTGGAGTAAAATGATGAAGACTCAAGAAGCTTAGGGTGTATTGAAATTGACGTAGTGGAATATTTGGGAGAAACACGTGTCCAGAGAATCAAGCATTTCGTCCTAAAGTGGAACTTTCACATGAAATTCAATTGACAAATATTTGTTAACAAGTGTTTGTTCTAGATCTATAGGAATGGTGTAATTCGTGCATTGGCGCCATCACTCTGTCGTAACATCTCTTGTGGAGTTGAATTGCCCATTCTACATGATCCAATATTGTTTATTAAAGTTGATATTCGTTAACTGTTTGGCAATTACGTCCCCCCCCCTTTCGCCCCCTCTCTCTCACTCTCACACTGTCACACTCTCTCTCTTTCAGCTTTTATTCTGGGAAAAGTTCATTTCAAAACTCGATGGAATTAAGAAGTATAGAAATAAAGATAAATTCAGAAAAATAACAAGTCATTTTAATTATTGGATAGTTTATTATCGTTTAGTGTTTTTAATATGTTATCCGATTTCCTCATTGATTATGATGATACTTAGTAGTCATGTTGGTTTTATCTCTCCTCTCTCCTCTCTCTCTTTCTCTCTCTTACCTAAAATTCTGTGCAGAAAAGAGCATTACACTACTCGATGGAATTAAACAGTAATGAAATTAAAATAAATATAGAAAAATAATGAGACATATTAATTATTGGTAAGCTTTTTATCGTGCTTTTTTAAATATGTTATGCTATTTTCCGATTGAGTATGATGATGCTTATTAGTCAAGTTTCTTTTATCTCTCTCCCACACTCACACACAAACACACACACAGATACTAATACCTAACTTAAACACAAGAATTAGTTAAAATTTTAATATTTTTACATTAAAAAATAAAACATGAAAATTGATTATAATCAAAGGCCATATTAAAATATGCATGAAGTTATTAAAATAATAAAGTTTCCAATTTCGTCTTGGAAAACGAGTATTTTGACACTGAGCAGCGATTACCACAACACTTTGGCTATTTGTTACCTTTGGCGTTCCCAAAGCGGCCTGTAATCTTAAGCTTTGAATAATATCCGAGAAGACAAGCTCGTAATAAATCTATCGCTTCCCCGCAATCTGCATATAATCTATCCTCTGAGGCGGTTAAGATTAAAAAGCAAACACTAGAATTTATATTTAAGACTAACATATAGGCTGCCATAACTAAACTAAGAATTACTAGCTGTTGTGATCTGTTACGTCGTATATTTTACAAAATTCATTTCCCTCTGTTGTTATAGTATCTGTTGATATTACTAATATTCTATGAATAAATAATAGTTGAAAAACTAAAAAACATGCTTCAATAGAAAAAACAACTAACAATTTAAAAATAGTTTTCTATATGTTTTTATTTTTTTAAATTTATTTATTGAAATTTACAACTGTATAATAGAATACACCAAGTAAATATAGTGAAAGATATATAATGGCATGAGATATAGGCAAGTAGAGAAACTATCCAAAGGTAGTAATCGAATAACAAATTGGACTTATAAGGTCACGAGATCATCTTTTCAGACGCCTCGGAGGATTGAAGAGATTTGGAACTGGTGGGTTTTAGTGGGAATAAAGTTTGTCCTGAAAAGATTGATATCAGGAGGTGCCCAAATCATCTTAGTTTGGCCATAACAATGGATCCCGGGATAGATAGGATCCGCAACACTACAATAAGATCGAACCTCGAGGTACAGCCGGTAGAAACCACTCTTGAAGAAAATAAACTAAGATGGTTTGGGCACCTCCTGAGGATGAGCACGGAGAGAACGGCCAGGATAACATATGAGACCAGAGTAGACGGAAGAAGGCCAAGAGGAAGACCACGGAACACCTGGGAAGAAGGCGTGCGTTCAGCATTCAGGAAGCGAGGGCTGGACTGGAGCAGGAGGAGAGAATTCGTTCAAGAAAGGGACACCTGGGCCAAGCTCTATAGAGGGAATTATGAATGACTTTGTTTATTTGACGTCATTTTATGCTGCTATGGCTAATCGGACGATGCTACAGAAGGAGCTCTAAATTTACTCTATCCAGGTTTAATTAGGATAGGAATTTTTAACGAGTATCTGACACCGTACAGGCTCGAGACCCCCGTTTAAAGTACCTTCCAAAGGACGGCATAACAATGGATTTTTTACTCCCTTTAATAAATCTTAGGAACACCTACCGGGCTGCGAACACGCGATCTTGGGCTTAGTAGGTTGTTATGCTAACCAGAATTACTTTGTTTGTAACAAGGTGAGGATCTAAAAAAAAACAACTAAGAATTCAATGATGAAAATAAAATGGGCTTGGCGTTGATTGTTGTAAATACTTTATGGGCTAATATTCAGTATGAAAATGTCTTAAAATCAAACACACGTTTTTTTACGATAAAACGATTTTTTTTGTTCGTCTATTCTTCTAAAAAAATCGTGTTTTTTTTTGTTACAAAAGAACTCCACTGTTCATCCTGCCATTAGTCCTGTTCAAGATATTGAGACATACCTGTTATGCTGTAGTAAAATCCAAATAGATAATGGTCGAAGATAATCATAGAAGACATTATGGGAATATCTAATTTTTGGTGGGATAAGAGTAAAAAAGCATTTTTCATGTTATTTAACCCTCAACATTGCTAAGTTTATCAGATCATAGTGTCCGAGAATAACATTTAAAAAAATATTTCTCAACTTGCTCTATAGAGTTAAGTATTTTACTATGTATAGTTAAGTATTTTGAAAGTTATTAAGTTATAAAAATATAACGCCCGTTTTCAACATTCCTTAAATGCTGTTTTTAGAAATAATAATTGAAAATTCGTTTAGGTTAATTGCAAATGTAGGTTAATTCATAAATCATGTCGTGTTTATCAATTTTAATAAATAGATAAATTCGTTCGGATAAATTATTTAAATCAAGAGAAAGCTAAAACCAGTCTGAGGACACATCCTGGCGCCAATATTTCCATAATGTATTGAATGTATTCGATTGGATACATAAATCCTGTATGGGAATACTTTCCCCATGGAGTGTTATTTCGTACCAGTTACTTCTACAACATTATATTTTAATTTGAAATTTATCATCCCGTATTGGCAGCCTTGAGAATACTAATCCGGGATTGGCCTAAAGGTTTATTTTTTGTATGCCTTGTAATAGTTGGTGTTCTACATATTTTCTCCTTTACTTTCATTAGTTTCAAACTAGACTAAATTTATTTAGTAAGAGCTTTCGGAATTTCTCTCTCGACTTATTGAAATTATATTATCTAAAATATAAATATGATCAATGGAAACAACATAATAATAATTATATTAGGTATGTATGTATGAATTGCCGGAAAGTCCTAGGTTCAAATCCGGCTGTGGCAGATTTTATTTAATCTGTTAACTGCCGGAGATGGATCATTTGAAACCTGGGACCCTACCAGGACCCTCTCAGCCTCTAAAAAATGGGTACCAAAAATAAAGGGGAAAACTTGGCGGTTGAGCGTGATTTATAACAAATCACCACCCTGCACAACCATTGTTCAAAAACCAGAATAGTCATAAACATAAATATACCATGTAATGAGACCCTTCACTTCAGATTCTAGTATTATCACATACTTTTCTGTAAATACTTACATAGGGACACCATGTATTTAGCGGTTAAATTTAGACCCAA
Source organism: Troilus luridus (assembly GCA_964056705.1). Lineage (NCBI taxonomy): Eukaryota > Metazoa > Arthropoda > Insecta > Hemiptera > Pentatomidae > Troilus > Troilus luridus. The sequence continues at coordinate 76,063,692 of OZ057413.1, read as the reverse complement.
TGTAGTTGTAAATGTCTCATCTCAATTTAGTACACAGACAACTCATTCAAAATGAGCAAAACAAGAAAACGTTGGATTAAAAAAATACTTTACCTATTGTATCATCTTAGTAGCGGCAAGAAATTAATTATTGCTTCTATGTTTCTTTGACTTTCTTCCGTATTTTAATTGTTTGTTGGTTACTAATATAAGTGCATTATTTAATTGTTACATGAAATATAATATTTTGTGCAATAATCTTTAAAATCTTGGAATCGTTACTTTTCAGAGATCCTAGAGGTGAAAGTGGAACGAATACGCTCTTTGAGTATTGACACAAAATGGGTAATTGTTCTAATTTGTTTGTTGCGCGACTGTTCAAATGTGTGCTCGGCCTTGGCCGCATCGATGAGCAAACACAAGGCGAATATCGTCAGGTTCTGGCAGGTCGTTTTGTGTAAAGCATCGAAGTGGTTCAGGCTAGTGCTTATGTAGATATTATGATTCCAGTTTGATAGAAGATTAATATATCAATATCTATTGAGTTGTTTCATATGAAATGTTCGTTTTCAAAGGAGAGGATGTTTATGAAATCGAAACATTTTTATAAATAATATTTACCCTTGATTTATATATACTTTTTCCAACGTGCTATTAGATTCAATTTTAAATTTTTTTTCAAATAAGGGTATTATGATGAAATAAATTCTGAAAATGAGCTTTTGACTTGAGAATCATTTTCAAAAATCTTTGTCTGAAGGGAATTGTCCAAATCTCTGAACTGATGGAAGTCTGTAGGAGATAAGACTGACGAATAATATAGATGACTTCGTAATCCGTCTTGTTTAGTTTCTTCACTACCTGTCGTGTAAGAGTACAGGTCCCTTCTGATTAACCTATGCAGGTTATTTATTTATAAGCTTTTGTTGCATTGTGTCAATATCCCTGAAGTATGATGTAAATGTGATGGCTTCGCCTTTTGGTAGAATGGAGCAATTAATTATTATTTATTTATGAATTAATCTGTTTCATCAACTAAAAATTTCTTAAACCAAAGACAAATGGTCCATTACAACACCCTTCCTGCAGTGGTAATGTTTTTTGCAGCTTGGGCTGCCGAGTACCCAAGTTTAAACTGACAAAAACAATTACACGAATATCCCGTGTTTCCATGGTCATATTTGATGGTATACTGAACAACTTTCGTTCAATTATAGTGATAGTAAACATTATAAAAACTAGAGGATTAATTACAGTTCATTACAATCTGTAAACATAAACATAGTAAATGACAGAAACTCTCAAGTTCCATTTTGAATTTTAGAAATAATAAAAATGGACTTTTATTTGAAAAGAAAAGATATGTCCAGGACCGGGACCCGAACCCGGGTCTTCCAGATTGCTAGTCTGGGACTCTACCATTTGAGCTATCCTGGGCCCTAATCAAGCACGCTTCTCGGATCCTAAGTCCCCGCGTTCTCGCATTTTTGCGAAGTACACGAGGGGAAGAATGTTCTTTGAACATTATTTTAATTTGGATCTAGTTGACTTACGTCATTATAATTATTATAATTTATTTTATTTTATTTGTTACTAATTTTTCAATATTCTTCCCCTCGTATACTTCGCAAAAATGCGAGAACGCGGTGACTTAGGATCAGTGAAAAGAAAGGACATGACCACGGCCGAGAAGCGTGCTTGATTAGGGCCCAGGATAGCTCAAATGGTAGAGTCCCAGACTAGCGATCTGGAAGCCCCGGGTTCGAGTCCCGGTCCTGGAGATATCTTTTCTTTTCAAATAAAAATATTTAAAAATTAGTAACAAATAAAATAAAATAAATAAATATGGACATTTCATATGAAACAATCCAATATGTGGGCAATTGTTGAGTCAATGAAAAATATTGGTAGGTCTTTTAAAATTAATGATTACCAATAATCTGTTTTTTTGACTCTGATCCCCCTTCACGAACTATGTCACGGGTTTAAGAAAACTTTAAAAAGTTTTAAAAGGTTCTAAACGTTAATTATTAGAATGAAATCAATCATAAGTTATGCATAGCTTTTGTCAGGATTTCAGGATCTGCCTCATAATAGATAGTTTTTCTACGTTGATTCAATGAAGAGATCAACTGACAGATTGTATAAACAAACTAACTACTTTGAGTCAATAACACTCAAGTAAGCACACCTCAGTTTACCTGATCATTCCCAACAGATGTGGTAAACTGTCACCAACTGTAACACATGACTGTACAGTTCTGCTGGGATTTGCAACACGTGTCGCGATGTTTTCTGTTCGAGAACAGACTTCCCCGTTGCAATAATTCCTCTGCTGCATAAGAAACAGCTTGTTCAGTAAATAGCTCTGCTCGGTTATGACTTTCATGAAAGAGAAAACTAGCTACATATTGCCTCGTGTAGTTATTCAATATATATCTTATTTACTACACTATTTACGCTTCGTATTACAGGCGGTCATGGTCTTATACACTTATTTGTTACTACTGTAAGTTTAGTGAGCTGGGTAATTCAGTGCTTAGAGAGCTGAGAGTTGCTGTGCTGATGGTCCTAGGTTCAAATTGATGTGGTAGACAAATCACGAGTATTTAATATGTTAGCAGACGTAGAAGGTTTCCCAGAAACTCTTAACCGGGGAAAACCTGGCAATTATTCGTGATCTCGGCCAAATCAACCCCCTGCTTAGAAACAGTACAGTCCCTAGTATTGCTCAACTCAGGACCCTTCACGGATTGTACTGTTACATTTTTTTTCTAATAAAACAAGCCACATCGCCTATGGTCTAGTGGGATAGCAACCTACAATGCCCCAGGTACACGGTTTCATAGTCCGACAGTGGTCTTAGGATTTTTTAAAGGAAGAAAAAAATCCTTAATTATGCCGTCCTTCGGATAAGAAATAAAATGGCGGTTACAAACCTGTGTGGTGTCAGGTGCTCGTTAAAGATCCCTATCCTAATTATACCTGGATAGGCAAATTTTTTTTTTTTTTAATATTTTGTTTTATTTTATTTTGAATTATATACATATTTTTAAACATTGGTGGGATAGTCCCTTACAATAAAATGATTTTACAAACAATGGTTGTTACAGGTTAATAAGTTTTTGTTGTTGGTAAAAGGGCAAAATTTAGGCTTCCACTGTACCATCGTCATATTAGCCAAAGCAGCGTAAAGTGACTTTAATTAAATAAAATAACTGACAATAAATCAGGCGACTGTTGTATGAATATTCACAATACCAAATATTACGCCTTATCATATTTGCCTTATTTGGCAATGATAAATACCTAGTAAGTTATTAATGAATAAAAAGAAAAGAAAAAAAAATGAACTATGCGCTGTTTTTAAAGTCAGTTGTTATTTCCTCAATGCATTGCAGAATGTGTGAACCATTCATCATGAACTTGACAATAAACAGACTTAATCCGTCCAGTTCTCCATTTTAATGATTCCATGCTGAAGCCTAAAATAAATCAAATATTAAAAAAAGTTTTATTAACGACAATTGTCAACATTTTACACATTTTTTTGACATTAATAACAACGTCGTGCTGTTATGAAATGTAAAACAGAGATTTCTTCTATGATACAAATATTTATGTGTTTGTACTTGAAATGACTTATATAGTTCTTGTTTATTTTTCTTTCATATAATAAACACATGAATAATAGAACATGGATTAATCTTCTAAATAAGTCGAGTAAACACAACGTGAAGAATTGATACTACTCCTTCGAGTTTCCTCTCAAGAAGGTACAACAAAATATTGCTTAAAGCTGTATCAAGAGCACCATTTTTTGCGCTATATTTCTTTGGAATTAAAGCTGAAAATGTAATTTATGGTTATTTCATTTAATTACCATAGGCACGTTTAACTTCTATTAAATACATAAAATTAAATGACATCTTATTAAACATCTTACATTATTAAATGACAAATGTTTTTACCTAATTTATATTTATTATTTTTTTCTAATTTTAAAATAGGATACAGTTAATTATTGAAATGAATTTTAGATTTCAGTAATCTAACATTACTGAATAAAACAAATAATGCGTTAATATTTATGGTCCATATTATATTTAATGGCTCATTTGAATGCATACAACAGATATTTCTGAGAGATTCACAGCTTTGGATGAGTTCATTGTAAGCAAAGGTTATTTTATAAATAAAATATATTCTATAACGATAAAAAAAAAAAATTAAAAAAGGATCTAAACATTTTAGCAGCTTAATCATCATAAGCAATTAACAAAAAAATATAATTTTCACAAGGATTAGTTGGCTAATAGTATTTTTTTTAAATCGATAACATCTTTAAACAACGTTTTCTGAACTTAGAGTTTTGTTATAAAGCAATTTGCTATTTGATAGTTATAAAATATCTTGCGATAACCTACTGCCTGACGTTATTTATTGGATCAATGATACTGAGATCCTAGAGTGCTCTTTGAGTACTTCACCCGTCAATGCCTACTCCAATAGTGAATATTTCGCAAGAGACTGATAGGAATAGACTATATTCATCCTGCTTAATAAGGGCCCTCTACATTATATGTTTGTTGAAGATAGTGGGAGACAACTTACAATCGATGTTTTGAGGCGCCAGTCGTTTCGGCGTCGACTGTTTGGCCGCTGGGCGACTCCTGGGGCGCTCTCATGTTGGAGATATTTATAGTCAACATGGATAACTTATTCCAAGGGGTTGTGACAGCTTATAACTTACTCAATGTCTTGTCTCGTTGATGAACTGAATCCGATGTTGATTCATAAGCCTTGGGGGCTTTTATTAACCGTGTGGATGAGGGGGACGACTCCACCGGCTCAACCAGCAGACCCCAAAATCTTATAATAACTATATTAATTTATTAAATATGTAGTACGAAGTTTAGTCAGGAGACATTAAAAAAATGAAGAATGAAGAGTCTTTAGTTCAGTACATGGCAGAAACACACAGAGGCTAGGTGAGCCTCAGGAGGTTACGCAGATCCCGTGGGATCCAACAGTGGCTGTTAGTATATGAAATAATACATCTGCCGAAGCTGGATTTGAACCGGGGATCCTTAGCTCAGCGACTCATCGCTTTACAAACTGAGCTACCGGCTCCCACTAATTGTTATTGCAATTCAAAATACTGAATTTCAGTTACCTACATTTTTGTTAGTTATACAGTACAGTATAGTATAGTTTAAGTACAGATATAATATATCATGTATGCCCTGAACTGTTTAAAAATTTACTAAGCGACTACCATATCAAAGACAAAATCAACATTAACAAAAATTTGAAACGACCATGCACGAATAAATCCAAATAAATAATGACTTTAAAAGTTAATGTTGATGAAGATCTGGTATTAGTGCTACCTACCTATACAATGAATTAGAAAAGCAAAAAAATAAATATTTTATATTAAACATGAGCAAAGCAGCTTTGAAACCTATTGACCAATTACCTAACCTCACTCCTACAAAAAATACTAGGATCTTCTAGTAAATTAGTAATGTTTCCAAATTTCAAATTGAAATTAATACAATATAACATAGCTTACAAACCAATTTTTTACAATTTTTATTGCAATTGAAAAAGCTACGTTTCCTATTGTATATATTATAATGTGGTTTATGTTATATTGTATATATTGATAATAACTGAGATATTATCAATTAAATTTATTTGTTTTGACTAATAATAGCGTGATAATGTCGTATAATATAATAATAGCGTTGGGTAAGTGATCTACTAGCTCGTTATCACCTGAGACTGCTGTTCTAACTAGCGTGGCTTATTCTTAGTGCAGGATAGGAATGCGCTGGTTCATCGTGTTAAACAAGACAGCAACCACAGGCGAGCCAAATCCTTTTCTTCCTTTTTTGTATTTTTTTCACGAATTAAGTAACGGTTATAAGCTCAAATAACTGTTTTTACTATTGTATTTTTTTTTTAAATGATAATAATAATATTTTCAATGGGAATTTAAAAAATAGAAATTCGGGTATTGGTAAAACAAAGCATTCCTATTGTAATTATGGTATTGAAATTCTTTTAACCATTAGAAAATTTTTAAAAGCTTGAAACTATTTTGATTTTAACTAATGTCATTATTCGCATAAAACTTCTAGTTCAAACATTATACTGCTCAAAATTAGATTTTATTAAAAATCTCTATCATCTGTTGAAAAATTTCAGCTATATCGTTCTTGAATTAAAAAGCATCAACCTATTCAATTGCTACTGAAGGATTAACTATATTAACTAATTTTAGAGCTATGTCGTCGTTCCTTAAAGGGGTGATATTTCTTTGAGGAAGAAAATGGTCTGGGTGGAGGTTAAGAAAATTCTCTTATAAATGGAAAATTTTTTATTGGCAACGTTTCGACCCTCACATCAGGTCTTCTTCAGGGCTAGTATGATCGGCGGGGGTTAACGCTAGACTGACATTGGGATTGACGTGTCTAGTGTCAACCCCCACCGATCATATCATATCATATCATACTAGGAGCTGTAGAAGACCTGAAATGTGGGTCGAAACTTTGGCTTTCCAATAAACAGTTCTCCAGACATTGAAAGAAACCAGAAAGTGAAACTCTACCCGGACCATTTTCTTCCTCTTTAATTATTCTATCTCAAGTAAATTGAAAGAAATTATTTTCTTATAGTACATGATAAGATAAAAGAAATATCGGTCATTCAAAGAAGCAACGACATAACTAAAAAATTAGTTCTTTTGAGTTAATCCTTCAGTATCAATTGAATGGATTGAAGAATTCAAGAACGACAAAGCTGATATTTTTATAAAGAATATTTTTACCTCTACCCGGACTATTTTCTTTCTCATATATATAAATTCAACTAATATTATTCATGTAGAATAATTAAAGTTTCTCCTCTACAAACCAAAACAAAATTAGGACATTTTTTAATTGATATCATCTCAATTAATCCCAAGGATATACATAGCGGCGAATATGAAATATTTCTTGAACAACACTGAAGTTTTACGAAAGAACAGTTCATTTGTTCTGCAAAATTAAAGGGCAAGCATGTTGAGGTGAACCTGGGCCAGAACAAGATTTTTTGCCTGAAAATTAAGCACATTTTTTATGTAAAAAAAAATATTCCATTGAAGCTTCATTCTTTTTTTCTATTATCTTATCTATTATTGCTTATTTATCATTTGCCTTGAAGGCGCTTCGATAATAACATATGTTATAGGAAGTTAACAATTCAATTGAATAAAAGAATTATTTAACTGGGATTTTGCCATTAAACTTCGTTTGTTATCAGAATTGTGCTAACAAATTTCATATGTTATCAAACAGAATAACAGTTGTTCAAGAAAACATCGAGCATTTTCGGCCAAAATATAGTTATTTTATTTTTCTAACACGCATACAATTGTTGTCTCCTTAACAACATGTTATATTAACAATTTTTATTTAAATTTTTAAAAGTGAATCGAGATGTACTCGACGGTTTGAAGAACCTGAAGAAGACCTGAGACGTCAAAAACTAGGCTAGAATTAGGCTCGTTAGAGATGCATTACCACAACTCTGCGAAATTAGCTCCTTCCTCGGCCAGCTCTGTTTCAACAGCATGTCATATTACGGAAAATTCCTCCTTGAATTCTAATTTTAGCTCGAGAACAGGATCATTCAATGGGTACCACATGCTTAAGTAATGGTTTCATATTTTTTAGGAGCCGTTGTAATAAGAAAAAAATAACCTTTCACCCGTTTTAATTTAATTTCAGTTTATCTACCAAACTATTTATAGGTAGTTTAGTATAAAGAAACTATACCACCACTACCCATCAAGGGTCTTGAGTTCTGTACATGGTAGATGGTAGATGGTACATGAGTTCTGTTCTGTTAGCCCCAGGAGGATCTGTAGACCTCTCAGTGTTCACCCATGGCTGTTAACTGGTTAAATAACACAGGCCAACCACCTTATTCCTATACTTTTTAGGGTGCTGAATCCAAATATGATATTAAAAAAGCTGTATCACCCACAACTTCTTTACATTTTATAGTTAAATTTATCTAATTAAGCGATTTTTAAAGAATTGAACAGCTTTAATATTTAAAATAAATAACTGAAAAACTAGGTCTATTGGTGTGGATGAAGTTGGTAGCACTGCTGAATCACACTTGCTGGCCAAAAAAGGTTGATTCTTTTTTCTGTTAACAGCTGATGTTTTGTTTACTGTCAACCTAACCTCACTTTCCCGTTGCCTGTACATGTGCTCAGTACAATGTCTAATCGCGGTTGTAAAAACTTTGCTGACAGTTTTGGTTATATTTGAGGAGAGTTTGTGATTAAAAAACCCCAAAGAAACATTACAGACTTTGTCTAAAAGGTCTTTCATACTTTAGAACTAAACTTGGTGATCAGGATAAATCTTGGGCCCCGTATAAGGTATGTTATTTATGTGTCGAAGATCTAAGAAAATGATCGAAAAAGGAGAAACAAAACTTTAAATTTGCTGTTCCTGTGATATGGAGGGAGCCAAGAAATCATTCCGATGATTGCTACTTTTGCAGTGTCGATATTACTGGTCATAACTCAAAAAACAAGTAGGTAATAAGCTACCCTAACCTTACCTCCGCCATCCGACCAATAGGGCACGGTGTAGATTTACCGGTCCCTGAACCACCAGATGATTTAAATTCTATTCCAACGGAAGTATTTTCTGATGTACAATCGGAGTTAGATGAACAAGATGATGATGAATTCCAATGTTTTACAGAAATTGTAGAGCCTAAACTGTTTACTCAAATCGAGCTTTACGACTTGGTTAGGGATCTCGGCTTAACGAAAGAAAAAGCTGAATTGCTTGGCTCTGGACTAAAAGAAAAGAAATTGTTGGTGGTTGGAACCAGCATTTATGTGTACAGGAAGAGAGAGCAACAACAACAAAAGCAACAAGGAAAACTATGGGTGATACAAAAAAAACTAAAGCCAGATTTAGATTCAGCACATAAAAGTCCATAAAGATAACTAATAAAGTTAAAAAAGTTTTCAAAAAAATTTTTTGTTGGCATGCGTAATTTATCTGCAAGAGCCGGAACCTTTAAATAAATAAATTAAACATTTAAACAAGGAACCTTCAGCATAGCAACTATGCACGCGACATACTGAGCCACCCCACTCCCTCAGTATAAAACTGTGTTATTTTGTAAAAACATGAAAACATATATATCCTTAAAATACTTTAGACATTACCTATGACAAACGGTGGGTTGGTATTGTTAATGTGATCTTGCAATTAAGTCACCATTTATAAAATCTAATATTTTTTCTCGACCGTCAAACAGGGTTTTTGAACGCAAATTTAGTTGGCATAAAACCCAACTATTCATTCTTCAATGTGTAACTCGACTAAATTGTTTTCTTGTTGACTTTTATGCACAATACTATCGTGTTGTCGAATTGTAACTACTAGGGGTTACAGTATAACTGAATGATGACAAAGATTTCAAGAGTCATTAATTAATCAATCAAATCTCTATTTTCAGCTCAGATGATGGCTTGCATGTCTGGATGAAATATGGATTGTTTTACCAGTGGTTTACAACCTTTTTTGTTCCACATCACCTTTGTTCAAATGAAATCCTTCCACGCCCCCATATTTAAATTAAAGCCTCCCACGCACGCTTCGCACAATATTTGTATGAGGATTTGAAAAAAACAAAACAAGTTCTACATTGAAAACCAAACATTTAGTTTTACTGTCATAATATAAAACATAATAAGTTTCAATATAAGATAACGAAGTACTAGTAAGAGGTTAATAACCAAAGATAAGTGAGATTTTTTTTTTAATTTCAAATTCCTGCTGCCCTCCCCCTGACTCGTCTCCACCCACTCGGAACCAATGGTTTAGATGCTCTGATTCATTACATCATGGTCAATGGAATATTTTGTTTTTCCTTGATGTTGTACATATCTTTGACCTTTTAAGGTGTTGAACTTTTATTTACATATTAAAGTTTTAATATGATTGAATTGGTCACTAGGCAGTTTTATCACCATAGGCGGTTTAAAAGTATTATATTTTTTTGCGATAATAAGGCTTAGTGAACCAGCTCTACAATTGATTTTTTTTCAGTCCTTCCGCCTCATTATTTCCGAAATTGGAATAATTCGCGGTCACCGCAGCGCGCACAAGCGACCATCGAGAAGAAGTGGAAGGTAGTGGGGGAGCGAGCGAGCGTCAGTGACGGCCCGGCGGAGCACCAGTGAGGAGTCTGGGCCTAGTCAGTTGTTGTGGAGTGCGTGCGTGTTTAGTCTTCGTCTGTGCTCGTGTCATGGCCTATTATTGATAATATTATAATAATTATTAGTTATTATATTATAGTTGTAGCTATAGCTAAGCCATTAAATTCGTCATGGCGGTCTGCCATTATCTTCCCACTGTTATCTTGACCTGTCTGTATGTCGGTGTGGTCGTATCCGTACCGTCTGCGGTGCCTCTGCAGCTCAGCGCTCAACAAAATGATATTAAAGGTGAGGTACCGCAATGATTATATATACAAAACTTATTGTATTATGATAAGTATACATATTCTGAACATCCTAATATATTAGTAAATGAATGCGTGTAGATTGCTGATAAAAATAGCTGCTTTATTTTTTCTTTCTCATGTTTAATACCAATCAAATAAATTCTTAATATTCTCGACTATTGAAGTAATTTTATTACTGACTGTATATAGATTAATGAACCGACTTCCACATACTGTTTAGGTTATACCATCATATACTTCGAAATGTTAGTTGAAACGTTCATTTCTTGATGGGATGATTTCGGAAATGAACACATTTCCCATGATTGCTCTCTTAACATGTACAAATAACCTAAAGTATACATATTCTGTATACCTACCCTAGTTAAGTATACATATTCTGAATACGTAAATTAGTGCATATGGATTGCTAACATAAATAGCAGATATATATTATTTCTATCTCATGTTTAATGCCAATTAAATAAACATTAATATTTATTGTTTATATAATTGCTGTCAGACATTTTTGATTTATTGACAACTGATGTTTCGGGTATCATTTCCGCAGGTTGTCACTTCCAGTTAAGTTACAACTAACCTTTACATTTGTTTCCTTTTTGATTTTCTGTAAAATAAAAATTATTGTATTACTGAAGGTATATAGTTACTATTACTGGCAGTATATAAATCAAAGAACCGACTTACATATACCATTTAATCTATGCTTTGAAACGTCCATTTCTTGATGAATAAACACATTCATAACACTTTTTTTTTTACTATAACTCAGGATTATTTTATTTTCGAGAATATTAAAAAGAAAACCAATAAAAAGGTAAAACTCATGGTAACAACCTGCTCAACATATACACAAATAACGTATATAATAGGTAATAAGTATACATATTCTGACTATACATATAGGTTAGTAAATAAGTGTATGTTGATTGCTAATAAAAAAAGCAGCATTGTTTATTTTTTCTTTCTCAGATTTAATACCAATGAAGTACACATAAATATTCATTGTTTATAGAACTTTCTGACATTGTTCTTTTATCGAAAACTCCATTTTCATAATGTTTATATTACAATCTTTACATTTACAAGTAATATTTCAATAATGGATATTTCACTTTTTCACTTCTTTACTTGTACATATTACAAAATCAAAGCCAAATTTCCGAAACCCAATTCTGAATTAGCATATTTTATTATTTTATGAATTAATAAACATTATTTTCAAAATACCTCACTGTCCTTTTGCAAAGCAATAATTGCGATCTCACAGAGATGATATCCACTTGATAAAATTGTGTCGTCTTGTGAAACATTGATGAAGTGGTTTTCGGTGCCCGTCGAAGCCTGTTGAGATCGAACGTGTTTGAGAAGGTTTCGATAGGAGATTACTTCGATGACCTATCACTTGTCTCATTGTAGATTTACTCTGTATTACAACTTTTCGTGCAATAAAAAAAAAAAAGAAGAAATAATTAATGTTTATTGAAGATATTGGTGCTATTAATAAACAAAAAAATCATTATAACAATTTGTTTTTAAATTAATTTAAAAAAAAATTCTCAATAACTACTTTATATTTATTTAGATGTTTAATGTAAATTTACCAATAATCATTTATTCCTTGATTTTGCCTTTTTTTTTAAATTATGCCGTGTATTAATCCATATAAAGCTCTTTATATTAGTTGCTTATGATTTATTTTGTTTATGGATCTTAATTTTCTGCTTTAGAAAAACTCTCAATTACTAATGATGAGTTTTTATATGTTCGATAAAAATTTAATCGTAATTATTTATGATCTGATTTTATTTTAATTATGTTGTACATTAATTCATATAAAACTGGAACGGGGTGCCTCATTGATAGAGCGCTGAGTTGACATGCCGAAGGTCCTGGGTTAAAATCCCGCTCGCCGGTAGGACCCTCCTGGGGCTCACCCAGCCTTTTTAATGTGGGTACCCAAAATAAGGGGAAAATCTGGCGGTTGAGCGTGATCTTGGTCAAATCGCCCATGTACAGAACCCCACACCCATGCATGGGTTGTAGTGGTAGAGGTGTTTTATATGTATATATATATTATACGTTACACACACATATAAGTGTCTGTATATACGTGTATACAAGAGGTAATGGACGTCAATATGCCATTACTTTAAGTAGACGGGGAGACACAGGAGTAGCAGATGTTATGGTTGGCTGGCGCCTGTGGTGTTTGTGATGGGGGAGCTTCTTTAGGCGGTTCTAGTTATCTCAGGTCGGAGGTTACTGCATCTTGCTCTTTGTAATTAGTTCTACATTATAACTGGTTATTATTTTTGTAACAGTTAATGGAAAATAAATAGTTATATTAAGGCATACAATGATGAGAGTATCATTATCAAAGATAGCTACTAGCTCTACAGATCGTATTACAGTTTTACTTTAGGTATTAGGTTTATGTAGAGGCTCCCAGAACCCTAATCCGCCAGATCACTCTAAACGCAATCATCCCACCTACTTCTCGGTCTTATCCTGAGACCTTTATCAGTAGAACAGAGCTTATTAACATTTTTTAGAAGTAATTAACTAATAAAAAATAATGAATAATTAAGCTTATTTTAATTTGAGTTATTTATCCATCTTTTAAATATTTCAGTTAGAAGTTCAAAGTCTATTTTACCAAAGTGGCTTTATCAGCACTGATCTGACCGCATCTTCTTGTCATCGAGAATGAGCATATAACCTGAGAATTTTATGATAAAAGTTTTTATTCTATTTTTTTCCTTCGCTTGTTTTAGCTATGGAATAGGATAGCTTGTGAATGGGTTAGTATTGCCTTTGTCATTTCTTAGTCTTTGTCTATTTTGTACTATAGATACTAGAATAAAATGAAACCACAGACCCTCCCGGGGATCACCCAGTCTATTTAGCTAAGGATCCTGGGGTAAAATCTAGCTATGTCCGATGAATTATTTAATCTATTAACAGCCAAGAATGACCATATTGGATGTGCAGACCTTCCTCTGGCTCACATAAAATCTTTTAAGTGGGTACCCATAATTGGAGGAAAACCCTAGTGGTTAGCCATGATCTCTCTGACAAATCCCCTCTTTGCTCAACCGTTGTCCTAGAAACAGTACAGTCTTGAGTCATGAGCTGTAGCGGTTCAGGTTTTTCTTTTCTTAGTAATTGCAAAAGAAAAGGGAGAGAAAGATCTTATGCAAATAATAATTATTCGGATAGCAGTTATTACTTTCTGTTAATTGCTCTATCTCACTAAATAAATTCCTTCACTCACTCTCGCAAGCTAATAGAGACATTGAACTGTGCGACGTGTGTAGGCCATTACCCCAATTATATGGTAATATCGTGTAGCGAGTCCTGTAGCCTCTTAGGCGGGAATCTACATTCTGATTCTTCATAACTTGTTCTGCTTACCGGGTGTGAATAGCTCCTTGAGATGGGATCACCGGAGCACGGTCGTGGATCTCCAAAGCATCTAAAATTGTTTTAAGAATCGCTTAAGATATTTCAGATCTCATACCCGGATGGGTTGGAAGAAGTTTAAATAGATGACCTGAGATGGCCTTCCCATCACAGCTTTGGAGCCATGAATCAGTTGGAAAAGTGAACCTAAATCAAATTTGCGATTAGCTATAGAAATCTGAGAAAGAATAGGTCCGGGTGAATGTAAAAAAAAACTCTTAATAAGCAGAACTATTTATTGGAAAGCTGAACTCTTTATTTTACCGTCTTTATTAGATTAATTTCTTTATTACATTTTTCATAATAGCCTATAATTATACCCTTTGCTTTGTATATTTATCTAAGAGTCATGTTTATATTTTATCGCTCAGATAACTTGATCCCTATATCTATTTTTAATATTTACCATGTACGATTTTAATTTGTCTGTATTTTGTATATTTATCACTTAAGAATAATTTTAATTTATCTCCACCCAGACCATTTTATTCCTCATGTGTATAAGGTCAACTAATATTATTCAATATTGATATCTGACCATTTCAATTCATAGCAAATTCAATTTCTCATTTTAAATCGAATTTAAGTTTCTAAAACATTTTCTAAATGTGGTTATTTATAAAATTAAAAAAGTGTTACGTACCTAATTTTAATTTATCCTATAAACTATTATAGTATCTTCCGTTTGTGCAATTTTAACAATTTATTTTTTTGTTAACTCATACGTTGTAGATATACTTGCAATTTTGAAATGTTTTGCATAATTTATTTATTAAAATCTATTTTAACCTTTAAGTAAACTTTCTACATGATAATCAGTTAGTGAAAAAAGAGGTCGAAATCAGATGTTTGAACAGTTCCAAAATCAAAATTTTTCCTTTATGCAAGGAACTGCTTTTGGCTTATTCTTGATACGATCTGTAATTTTCGGGATTACAATATTTCCATTACTACTTACAAGGAAGTAATAAGTTACAAAAATGACGTAATGTTAATCTTACAGCCCTGAAGTTTAGTTTAGTAATAATTTAATTTTTATCTAATCGCATATTTTATTTGGAAAGTGGTCCACGTGTAGTCGGGTTGTTTTGGGTTTTTTTCCTCCTAAATTCTGTAGATACAGTTTAAGAGCTTTTACTATTTTATCTTAGATTAAATCAATACAAGAGATGAGAGACAGTTATATATGTCAAATGAACAATACTGAAAATACTTTAGAAGAACCTATTGTGAAAAATTCGGTATATGTCCTCTGTCAGACTTTTCCAATGGGACTTGCCAAATAGTTTTTACAAACTATTCAAATAGTTTTTACAAACTATTCAAATAGTTTTTATTATTTGTCATTAAAATACATTTAATTACACTTATGTGGGATATAGAGTCATAGTGACTCCGTCTTCTATCAGCCCTGAAGATGGCCTACAGCTTAGGTCGAAACGTCGGCACTTATAATAAATAAGTTTTTCTTATTTAGTGTTATTTTGACTGCATCCCAAGACTATCTATATAGCACACAATTTCGTGAGAAATTTGAAGGGTTGAAGAAAATTGGAAATAATGTTGGCTATGGAGACTCCTGACAGTTCTTGTTTTTCATGTGAGAGGTGGAAGAGGGGGTCATTATGAATATATTCTGTCAGTCAAAAATGTTTATATCCCACATTAGATCTTCCTGTCAACTATTTTCCTCTCAATCATTAATTACACTTAGATGAAATAAGATTGATCGAAATCTGTTACATGATGATCCCAGGATAAATACCTTGCTTTATTCAATTTAAAAGATAACTACTTTTTAATTTAAATAATTAAATTAAATTATTTTAATACACTCTTAGTTTTTTAATTAACATCCAAGAACTCTAATTAATCAATCCTACAAAAGATTGCTCATTCCAAAGATCACAATGTAAAATTCGAATATTTTTAACTTTTATAAATTTGGTTAAACAAAACGTTTTCAATTTTTCGTGTTTTTTTTTTTAATGAATATTGTAATTGGTATATTATTGACTACAAAAGTGTGTTTTTTTGTTTAATACAATGTTGATATTCTAAAAGGCCATTGTTTTATCCTCTTCTAAAAATTAAAAGGTTTTGAAATTTTGGTTTTATAGAATGTTTAGTAAAATCAAAAAATAAAATAAATTTATTTTGAAACAATATCTGCAAATAAAAATTAAAAAATGTAGATAAAAAATAAATAAAATAAACAATGATAAATGAGAGCTCATTTAATAACGGTGTATTTTTTTCCGTACTAACGCCGGCGGTTTAGCCTGCTAAGCTTTAAAAAACTTCTAAGCTAAATATATAATTTTAAACTTACTTTTACTTTGAAGCCTAGGAGTCTATAATCGTATGAATGCCTTTGGTTCATTAGTTGCCAACAATATTTTTTATCTTTAAACTGTATTCATTCTTCACGATGCCCTTTCGTTGGCGCCATAAATCCAAAGAAAACATTTTTGAATACACTGTTTAGTCTAAACTGGACGTTGCTTTGTTAGTTGCTATTATCGGGGTTGTGATAGCTAACCAAATTTATTATATAAGCAAATTTTTAGTATAAAATTTCTTTGAAATTTATTTTAAAAGATAATACAACTTAATCAACCAATCATTTTGTTTTATACCAGTCCCAGTTTATACATGGGAAATATTATTAAGTCTTAAATTAAGATTGTAGATATAGCCTCTTTGCTGCTGCTATTAGGCTAAAATCCGATTTAGGTTATACATTTTATCTTTATAGTACATTAAATGCAGACTGTTTTCGAAGTGACTATTGTTGAAGATAACTACTGCCAGGAGCTATGACCAAATATCATTTTAAAAAAATAAATGAACTTCTGTAATTTCGGGGTTTGTAATGTAATACGAATATACATGTAAAATACTTCCAACCAGAAGAAGAAATAAATAAACTGGTATCTATACGTTAATAAAACTGTATATAAAATCATAAACAGAGCTTCAAAGTTTCTGTACTGTTTCTAGAACAACAGTTGTGCTGTGAGTGGATTTGTTCTTTAGCACGCTTAACCGCCAGGTTTTTCTCCCTATTTTGGGTACCTACTTTATAGAGACTGAATGAGCAACAGCAAAGTAACCATCCCTGGCTGTAAACAATAAGTACGGAAGTAAAAGAAGTACGGATAGATGAAATTTTAAAGAGTAAAAGAGTATGTTTGAAAAATGATTTGTGAAGCCAGTTTAGGACCTTCACTTCTCTCAGATATTCGATATACAGAAAAGTCACACATACTTAAGTTAAATTTTTTAGACAAAATCTTTAAGACCTATAACCAAGGAACAGCCACAAAATGTATACATACAGAATGTTTGATTACATTTACTGTCAAAAATAATTTTCACTAATGCCACCGCCATACGAAAGAAGCCAATCGCACATCTTTGGCTTATTATGGGATACTCCACCTCATCCTGTACCGCAAAAGAACTTGAAGAGCCTACATCTTAAGTAGCCGCTTCGATTGCCTGGAGGTTGATAACACATCCAGTTCTGGATAACGGAATCCGATACGCGGCGCCTGACTGTCTGCTGTGGGACTACTCGGAACTGTGGGTGTCATCTGACTTGATAGTGGATCCGTAATCCATCAACTAATGATTTATTTATCGTAATCTCAAGAAATATAATATCTTACAACGATCATAATCATTAATTGGATTATTTAGAATCTAAATAAAGTATTATTCACATTTATGATATGTAAGTCTATTAGATAACATGTATCTGAATAATTATTTATGAGCAGTTTATCTATTCCCATTTTATCTTTTACTAATTACGAATAATTTGTTCTGCTTTGTTAGTACTTTGTAATGAACAACAAACTTCCTCTAGATATTAGGAATCACCCAATGCAAAATTCGTTCAAATTTTGGGTGACAATCCTCCCTGGGCTCGAAATAAAGCTGGATAATCCCAAAATAATTCAAACAAAATAAGTAAAGTAAGACATCGGATCTTATTCTTATTGATTTTCGAATCGAATGGGTTATTTGCGAATTATGCTTCCTTCGGTCGGGAGGTAAAATGGGATCTCTGAGTCCTTACGGTATCAGGTACTCGTTGTAGATCCCTATCCTAGTTATACTTGGATTGGAAAAATTTATGATTTCCACATCGTCCGATTTGCAATAACAGCAATACCCACACTGAATAATTCTATATTTTGAATTTTCATTTAACCGAAGTAGAGCAACGCTGCCTTACAACAGGACTGTTTGGACTGGGATAAGGTATCAGTGGTGCCGGTTGAGACCTGCACGGGCGATAACTCGCTCTGCAAACAGTTCATACACCGGAACCCTTTGTTCACTCACCGCACTCTCCTATCGCTACTGTTTGGTCCGTCCGTATATTTACGTTTGGATCTAGGGTTCGGCTGCGCCGTAAATTCACCGTTATCTCCCGCTGACGTCTTGGTAAACCGATCGTCTCATATGCGATATGTTTACGTAGAGAATCTCAGGGATTACGTGTCCCGTTATTGCTTAGACAGTTTGATTTCTTCAAATATATATTTAATAATTACTCACTTCGACATTAGCTCAAGATAACCGTGTTTACGTAGAGGTAATAGCGATAAGTAAACTTGATAAAATATTTGAAACTGCATTGGAATTTATTTGCTAATAAGTTTTTATCTTTCTTACACCCCAATTCGCTATATATTTTTGTCTTTTATTTGAGGGATTTGTAACTGGAATTTTCCTTCTTTTTTTTACCATGTTTTTTTTACCAAGTGTAGATGCAAAACTTCTTCTTCTTTTTCTTCACCCCTTGGTGCCTTTCGGCGTGGTGGCGCATCTAGCCAGGCTTGCCAGTCCTCCCGATTAATGGCGAGCTTTTTCATTCCATCCAACGTTTTGCCCTTGGATTTTCCCATTCGTTCTATCTAACCAAGAAACATCATTCTGAGGCGTCCTCTTGGTCTCCTCCCATATGGCGGTACTCCATTGTCTTGAGAGGGTCCCTATGGATTTCCATTCTACAGACGTGCCCGAACTACTTGCGCTGCTTCTTTTCAATTGTTTCCATGATCGAACACATATAGAGTTCTCCTCTAATAAGTTCATTTCGTATGCGGTTCCTTCTAGTTTTTCCAGCTGTTCTTCGCAGGTACTTCATTTCCGCAGCGATAATTTGACTACAGAGTCGGGCAGTTAACACCCAACTCTCTGAACCATACAGGAGAACAGGAAGGGAAACTGTCTTAAAAATTAACAACTTAACCTCTAGTCCCACCTCTCTCTTTCCTACAACTGTGGTACTTATTTATTTCTAGACAGTGTTTGCCTTTCCGATCCTGTGCGAATTTCACAGTCCACTTTGCCCGAACTTTGCATCACAGATCACAGGTAAGTGTAGTCCGACACAATTTCCATCTCTTCACCGCTGGAGGAAATATGAATTTCGTCTTGGGTCCTACCCACCTGCAAGATTTTACTTTTACCTATATTAATTTGCATGCCTTTCCTTGCAAGCTCTTCATTCCATTCCGTGACCGCTTGTTGCAATTTTTCCTGGAAGTCTGAAATCAGCACTATATCATCCGCTTAGATAAGTCTGTATGACAACAGGCCTAAGGTTCCATTGTCCTAAATGTGTTCGATGTGTTCTGCGGATATTTCAATTTCCATCCGGCAATTTCATCCATGTATAGGATAAATAGTAATGGGCTCAGGCAGTCTCCTTGTTTTACTCCCTTTTCTATTTTAAATACATCAGACTCCTCTCCATTCCTTTGGTTCAGAGTAAGTTGATAGAATGGCCTCTACCAGGTTCTTTGAAACATTTTTCCTTCTTCAAGCTTCCTATATTTCTTCTCTTGGTACCGAGTCGTAAGCCGCTTTTAGACCGAGAAAAGCTAAGAATATATTACGATCCCGGTCCCTGCTTTTTTCAAGACTGTTTCGCAATTAGAAGATGTGATCTTGAGTTTGTCTCCTAGGTTTAAATGCTCCTCGTTCTTCACCAATGCGATTTTCCACTAGAGGTGTCAGACGACATTCAAGGATAGGAATGTATATTTTGTACACAACAGGGGATAAACAGATAAATCTATAGTTGGAACATTCACTTTGGCAGCCTTTCTTGTAAATTGGTACTATAATGTTAAATTCCCAATCGTTTGGAATCTTCTTCTCATCACATATCTTTTGAAAAAGGTTCTGTAGGATCTTCAAAGTTCCACACCGCCATACTTTATCAATTCTGGAGCAATGTTGTCCCTCCCCGAGGCCTTCCTATCTTCATCCTGAGGATTCTTTTCACTTCGTCCTCCTCTATTCTGGCTTCAACCATGTCATTGTTCCATGGTGTCGTCTCAAGTGAATTTCCAGTATTAGAATTAGGATAACACGGAAACTGGTGTTCGTAGAACTGCCTCCAGGTTTCTAGAATCTCCTTTTCTTCAGACACCATCTTATTTTCTGAATTCTTAGCATTTTGTATTTGCTTACATTACTTTTCTGACCTCGCAGAGGCTTAATTTTCTTCCAAAATTACCTAATTTTTTTTGTGGTCCTTATCGAGAGATTTTCCAAAATCTTCCCAGGACTTCTGTTTTGCTTCTCGAACTGCTTTTTTGTATTCACTCCTTTTGGCAACATATGCTTGCCAGTTCTGAGTTGAATCATTTCTGCAGTAGTCTTTCCATATTTTTTTCTTGTTTGACGATTTCTTTCAGCTCATCATTCCACCATGAGGTGCGTTTTCCTTTGGTGGAAACCCGCTTCTTTCCACACACTATTTTCGCAGCACGAAGGATGTTGTCTCTTATAACCAGCCAAAGGTAAATGCTTTTACGGAAGTCCATATCCTGGAGCTTCTGCTGTATATATATATATATATATATATATATATATATATATATATATATATATATATATATATACTGTACCTTTAGTATATATATAGCAGTTTAATATTATACACACTGAGTTACACCACTCCCTATTATTATTAAAATCATAAACAAATTTAGCACTGTTAGTTGCAGTTGAAAATTTGCTATAACTAGCTAGCATGTGATCCTTTGATAAACTAAAGAAATCATTACTATATAAATATTTTGAATTATATTTACATGACACTTTTTATATATTATAAGTACTATTTTTCAAATTAATTCTAATGTGAAATTGACATATTGAGTGAATTTTCTTATTTATTTCTTAATTATCAAAAGTACTTTAAGAATGCATTAATCATGTTTTGGAATTTTCGGCAGGAGAACTTTTTGGCGAAATTGCTATCTGGTTATTTTCAAATAAAAACCCGCGGTGAAAAAAAATATAACGCCCTAAACTTCGAATTAAGCCATAAATTCATTTATGGCTTACTGATAGATACTTGGGGTTACCTAACCTGAACTTCGAGAGATCTTGTTTCGGTGAGAACTTTCGTTCCCCGCCTACTTTCTCCTTATTGGTATATTGTTCTCAACTGTCCGTGAGATATTTCCGGAGCTGCTTTCTATTCAGTTACAGGTGCTTCCACTGAGTCAGATTTCGCTAATAAGGAAGCGCTTAACTGATTAAAAATTTTCAAAATCATGGACTTGTTATGCCAGTTAGGATATATGAGATTACGTTTAAATGTACATTTTTATAATATTCAATTTGTATGTTTATTTATAAAACTTTTCTTAAATATATTTAAAAAAAATGAAAAATATTGTATTTTATAGTTTTACACAAATGGAAATAACATATATTATATAACGTATAATTTATATACTGGAATTAAACAATATTAATTCAATACCTATTACAATTAATAAAAGCGTAAATAAATTTAACCCCACTAATTAATTTTTTTAATTCGCTGTGTCGAGCACAATATACTAAAAAAAAAATTATTTATTAACATACTTAATAATATTTAATGAAGAGAATGTTGTTCTGACAATGAAGCTTGTGAGATTGCGATGGGCTGGACACGTGGCTAGGATGAGGGACGAGGCAATCCCTAAGAGGGTCTTGATTGAACCTCTCCATGGCACTAGGAGAAGAGGGAGACCGAAACTGAGATGATCGGATGGTGTGGCGAGAGATGGCAGAGATGTCCTGGGAGTGACGAACGGGATGTCAGCTGCACAGAAAAGAGAGGACTGGAGGAGGCTGGTGGAGGAGGCCAAGACTCGTAACCGAGTTGTAGTGCCGAGTTAATAATATAATAACATACTAAATAAATTATAATTAATCATTACTACATAAATATATGTTTTAATTGTAGCTTTATGATACATATACTTTTATACATTACGGCTATTAATTTATATTTTAGGTTACCCATTTTATATAGGCTGGGTGAGCCCTAGGAGAGTCAGGTCTATTAGATCAGATGTAGTTGTTAACAGATTAAATGATTTATCTACCACAGCCGGATTTTGAATCCTCATCTCAGCATTCTACCCTCGAACTACTCTGCTTCTAATTTATGTCTATAACAATAGCAATATTTGTTGATTTAGAGCATAGCTGATTCCGTGAACCTATTATTGTAAACCTTAGTATAATATCTTAAAATTCAAATACAATATTATAAAAGTTGATGGTATCTGGGTACCCCTAAAATGATTTTTTTCCGAAAATGTTTTCCTGCTTTCACTGTTGTTTTGTTTTTACTGTTGGGTAACTAAATCACGTAAAACATATTATTAATTTAGGCCCCAATATCAAATTAGCTGTCGAAAAAACAATAATATGATATTGTGTGATAAGCTATCAGGACCTCATTTGATATCAAACACAATGATAACAGGGGCGCTAACTCTTGGTCTTTGATAACGGCTTCCTGGAACTCTTTTGTCCTTCGTATTCTATCATGTCTTTCTCTGTTACAGTTTTTGATGTTAGTAAATTAAAAAGAAAAAATCAGGACATTTTTTTCTATAACTTTCTTTCAAACTTCTCCCTTGATTCCCTTGAAAACTGATTCATTTTTTCGCTTTATGAGCCCTATCTATCCCATTGGATTCCGGGTTACACGCTTGAAGCTTCTGATCCAATGGTCCCTTTCTTGATACTTTTATCTTCTTTTCTTCCTTCATGCCAATTCTCTTTCTCTTCTTTCCTCCCACATCTTCCTAGTTCTTTCCTAGGACTACTTCCCTCTATTCATTCTTCCTATTACCCCATACGTTATAATTGTTAGTGGTTTGGTTTTCATTTACTTCGCTATGACTAAAGCAGAAGGCTATATATTTTTTATTTATTGAAATCAACTGTATGATATTTACAACTGTAATATATTAAATAAATTACAATTAATCATTTCTACATAAATGCATTGTATTTTATTTGAATCGTCTAATGATACTTATATTTTTCTATATTTTGCCTACTATGTTTTTAGAGTTAATTCAAATATGAAAATTTTAATTCTTTACATAAATAAATAATAAATATTTGTTTGAGGAGTATGTATAAATACCATTAGGATCATATTGTATCTGTATTGGTGTTCAAATATACTAATACGGCTATATCCTAGAGCTAGAAAATGGTAAAATGCTTGACAACATTAGTTAGATTTCATACTGGAAGATATTACTGGTAAACTGTTACATAGAGAAAACAAAAAAATCGTTATTTTATTAATTGATGGATTAATTATTGATTTTATTTTACTAAAACTACAATTTAAAATAATTGGATTTTATAATGATGATATATTCCTAAATATTAAAATATTAAGGATATATAAAGTGTAATTAAATAGAGTGAAATGTAATACTCATAAATAAGTTCAATGTCATCTTTAGAAAACATTCCTTTTCTTTTTTTTCTGTTTATAAATTTACAAAGAGTTCCCAATCAGTTTTTTATTATGAATTTTACTTGTGAGATAAATTTTTCTAATTAAGCTGGGGATCATTAGGCTGGAATTAAAAATGTACTGAAAATGTTGATTTGAAGATGAGTAGAGTGTGAAAAAGTCAATTTTTTAAATTTGTAGTTATCTGCATCTGATCCTGAACTCCTCATGTAATCGACGTAAATGTACGATTAAACAAATAATTATTAAAAGAGACAACAATATCATATATAATTAATTTTAGCTCCATGTTCTTTTTCAAATAATAAGAAACCAGATACCCTGCTATGATTGTAAATAAGTTACCACAATACTTCTCTGAACCAGTAGGTTGCGGCTGAATATTGATAAGGGAGAGGATGTGGTCTACCACACAAGATATGATGGACATGTTGCCAGTACCGGAGGCAATGCTCCCTAGACGATCTCCCGCAGGAGATGGGAGGATAATGAACAAGACTGAATGGCGTTGTGGGTCCGTTCCTGGTACGAGAGTCCCCGTCGTAGACCACCAGGAATATTGATGAAACATCCACGACAGTGGTGAGGGAACAATCGACTGTCGATGGTTTTGACGGGATTGTAATAGTATAGTTGGCTTACTCTCTTTAAATTAAAAAATATATAATATTTATTATTGGGTCGTTTCATAAGAAATGTCTGATTTTTGAAACCAACAACAAATGTTCAGCGACACCCTTCTCTGAAAGCGGTGGTTATGTTTTTCGCTGCTTAAACTCATAACAAAAAAAAAATTACATAAAAATCGCTTTTTTTCATGGTAGTTAATATTTGATACTAGAGTAAAAAATATTCGTTCAAATATATTGATAGTATACAACTATCTTTATACATAGTGTAGTACTATCTTTATGTATACAATCTGTATACATAAAGATAGTAAACAACAAAGTCCGCTAATTTCACTTTGAAGTTTTAGAAATAATAACAATGAAAATTTCATATTAATCGACCCAATATTATTAAAGATAATATACCAAAAATAAATTAAAGAACTTTAAGATCTATTTTCTATTTCTGAAATATTCGAGACATAAGTGTAAATTGTATTTTAAGTTTTTCCTTGTGAATTGGATCTAAGGCGGAAGTGGTTAAAGCGAGTTGGCAAAATTTGGCTGTTGAGTTGATGACGTCACTGCTCTCAATTCGCTAATTTCCTACATATGGTTGGATCTTCATTCATGAGATCGCTGATTCTAAAACCACGTATCCTTCTTTGTGATTCTCACATTAATGTAAATCTAAATAATTCTACGACTTAAAAACCCTAGGGTTCTGTGATAGATCAAATCTCTGCCTAATTTATATATTTTTTTATAAACTATTTAGCAAAAAAACAAGCCTTAGATTAGATATATAGGCTTATACTTAAATTGGAGTCGATGTCTCGTACCCAATACCCAGCTGAGCAAAGCATTGCATTTGGTTATTCCTATACTTTTATTTTTAAGTTTGATTAATAATCTATAAACATACTAATATCAGTAATATACATGAAATATCAGGAACGAAGATGCAATCTATTGAGTTTGATTGAAACAACTAATTATCTATTAAGCGCTATCGTAATAACTAATGATACACTATCAAATTATTATTATTTTTATTTTTTCTCATTATCTGAAAAATTTCTTATTGCAATATGGATTATCAGGAGTTCTAATGAGTATTGTTTAAATCATTATTCTTATTTATGAATATCTGTTTTCAAATGTATATTTTTTTTTAATGACATTGGATACTCCCATACAGCCCAGATATATTTATTTGATTAATTGGTAAATTTAAAGAGATGCCAACAGCACGCGGTTTTCCCAGGCGGTCACCCATCCAAGTACTAACCACGCCCGACGTTGCTTAACTTCGGTGATCGGACGAGATTTCAAATGTAGGATCAAATAAAAATTATTTAAAAAGAAAACATTATAAGAGAATCCTCTTCCTAAACTGCTCTATTTTTTTAAGCTTGTTCATTTAAATCATTTAAAGATTTTAAATAATAATTTTTTTTTTTGGTAGAGCTTATTATTTTAATATATAATATAAATATGTATAAATAATTGCAGAATATCGCTAGAAAGATTGCTGTGATGCCCAGAAACGTCTTTATTCTATTAAGTATTTCGGAGCTAAACGTTATAGCATTTCTTTTTTCTTTGTATATTTTCAATTTGTTATTATTTTTTTCTGTCAAA
Organism: Troilus luridus; assembly: GCA_964056705.1. Classification (NCBI taxonomy): domain Eukaryota; kingdom Metazoa; phylum Arthropoda; class Insecta; order Hemiptera; family Pentatomidae; genus Troilus; species Troilus luridus. Next base: position 76,037,616 of record OZ057413.1, on the reverse strand, counting down.
GCCAACTCTATTTTCATAGAGTGACAAGACATGTAATAAATAATAACTAAAAATTGCAGCTTAACATAATTGATATATTGAGACAGAACCTTTCCGAGATTAATGAGTACACTATTACATGTAAGGCAACCACTACCCATATTTAGGTTTCTGAGGTCGGAAACCCAAATAAGGTGGCAGAACTTGATCTTCCTATTGGCCTTGCCATTGCTTCTAGAAAATGGAATATGGAAGTTTTTTTCTTCGTAAATATACAATATACTTGTGTGTCTGTGTGTATATATTTATACATATACATACTTACAAATATTATTGGGATTAATAATCCTCGAATTGATTGGAATGGTTGCAAAAGTCAAATTTTATCATTTGTAACACCTATTTTTTAAAATTATTTATTGAAATTTACAACTTAGGCCATCTTCTACAGCTAAATTTACTTGATTTATTAAGATAGATAGATACGAGGGTTTGCTCTTGATGGGAGAATTGTGGTTACAATCAACGTCTCACGTTACCAATATTTGCTGAAGGGATAGATCAAGTTATCCAGTTTGCTCGTATCGCCATTAAAATATCCAATATTAACTCATTACATACTTAGTTGATTATTTCCAGTAATAAATCATAATAATCAAGTTTTTTTATATATAATTAATTTTAAAACCCAAAAATTTAATATAATAATACCATTATTCCTTCATTAACGGCTTTTCTTAGGTTACTAGTTCGATATCTTTGTACAATACCACCTAAGTTAATGCATTTCCCATGGTTACTTTTCCCTGGGCTTTAACATAAGTGTTTTTTATTACTTATTAAAAATAAAATTCAGTAATAACACAGTTGAGGGAATAATATTATATTTGTATGTGTCTTGTTCTTAGTAATTAAATTTCTTAAACATTTATTTCTTATCTCTGAGGTTTGTGTAAACAGGAAATTCTTTAATAATTGGTTTTCTCTATCTTCTTTTAACGTCTTAATTACATTTCCAAATTATGTTTTTCCCCCGATTTTTGTTCTTCCTCAAAAGTTTGTTAGGCAGAAAATGTTTGTATTGTGTTACGTCTGATTAACATAAAATGCAGATCCCTGTAGTACGCCCTAATAGGCAATCAAGAAGTATAAAAACACCATAAATGTTAACCCAAATACAGATGACAAGATCGCGATGTGTCTTCATCACTTCCAACAGCCTGGCTATGTAGGCCATTGAGCGAACCTTACGCTCGAGCGAGCCAAATATCTCGACTCAGCTGCAACTGCCTTTCTCCGCCGGCACACTTTCATTGGCGCCTGCTCAGCCTCCGACCAAGCAATTAGTCGTTTCCTTTTGCATTTTCGATTTTGAGCAGGCTTATCTGGTTTACATCGGTATTTTTGTAATTAATTTATCGTAAAGTCTTTTCGAAATCTCCTTCCAGTCAACTATTAAGTGATTGTACTTGATTTCTTGGATAACGGTTGCACAGGGAGGTGATTGATTCGAGGTCATGTCCAACCGCCAGGTTTTTACTCTAATTAAGAATGCCCACTTTATGGAGACAGGCTGTGTACAGACTAAATAATTAATCTGCTTCAGCCTAATTTAAACCCTGATCCTTCAGCATAGCAACGCAGCACTCTAGCACTGTCCAGCTACCCCGCTTCCAACGAAATATATATAGAGCAAATAATGACAGATGGTAAGGCACATCTACCTGGCCTTACCATCGCTCATTCTCATGGCGCTACGTAACTGCTTTGTTAATAGGTTTTGAATTAGCGTAAAGTCCCGTGGAGAATATCTATGAAGTGGATCCAATGAGATAATGGATGTCTCATTTCTCAAGGCTTGAGTATTAATCGATTATAGCGAGGAGAAATTTGAAAAATCGTTAGTCATCTTCCAATTACTACGTTACATGATTACCAAGTATACCTATTTAAATTCATCCTCTCTGAACATTTTCATACTCAGTTTGATTTCATATCGATCATAAACAAATAAATTATAATAACTTCGAAAATATGTTGATAATTAATACATAAATGGCGATTTAAACGAATAAAATTATAAAATTAATAATTAAATAAAATTATATTGAAATAAGTGAAGAAAATAAGGTATATCAATTATTAGGAAGAAAATGGTCCAGGTGGAGGTCAGAAAAAATTCTCTTTAGTAAGGAGAACTGTTTATATTAAATCCAACGTTTCGAACAACATTGCAGGTCTTTTTCAAAACTTATAATGGGGTCAAAGGTTGACAGCTGACTACTGCAGTAGTAGTAACTGTCACTTAAGTGAATAGTTGTGAGTAGCAGTTGACACACCAGAGTAGTGAGTAGTCACTTCCACCCAGACAGATAGGTTATATATATAAGAGAAAGAAAATGGTCAACTAATGTTATTCAAGATTTCATTATAAGATAAATAATATAAATTAAATTTAATAAATAACACACTTTAAAAATAGTAATACCTCAAAAAAAACAAAAAAAATTTTTTTTACTAAGCAACCATCTCATCTCAAGTATACTGATTCTTATAGTACAAAATATTATTATACTACAGAATTTCGGATTATACTTATAAAACGTTTATTTTTGCAAGTTTGCTGTTAAGATATTTACTTCCATGTGTTTTTTATGAACAGTTATTCCCATAACTTCTTGTGGCAGACTGAGGTACAAATGATAAGGAATTACTGGGGGACCACTCGAAATATTTTTGTTGAGTGTCTTCATTTTCTGTTACATGAAATTTCTCAAGTGGTACTAAATTACTCTCAGTTATCTGTGCCAGAATATTTCGGTATTAGAAATATTTCTTACAATTACTATAAACCTTGAAGTACTCTATTCAGCTAAATTACAGTTCATTATTGTAAAATTTTTGATACCGTATAATATATATATTCAATAGCCAAATGCAAATATATGGTAGATAATGGCAGCAATAAAACATTGTCTACGTTTAAATTTTAATATGTATTGGCTAGTACATACATACACGTATGCATATATACATAAACAATAGCCAATATATATTATATTTACATTATGTATTATATATCTGCTCGAATGCAATACTATAAAACTTGAACATTGGTATTCGGTACCATTATAAATGCTCGTCAAATACAGGGAAATCAATGTTTGTATTGTATAAAATTTAAAACGATATCTTTCTTTTATGGTTACAATGACAAAGCTTCTCATGTTTCATTGTCTTAACAAGACGTGTGTAGCTCCAGTCTCCACAAACATTCTTTGTATATGTTTTTCGATATTATTGCACGCATTTGAATAAATATTCATCAAAGTGGATTTATATCTCCCTAAACATACTCAGTACAGTGATTCGTACGTGCTTCATCTTACATGAATTGTAATTGTAAGTTAAATAATTTTACTTATAATTTTATATGTGTTCTTAATTGATTATTTTCTTCGACATCAAAATGGTCTAGTTTTCAAAGATAAAGGTTTTAGAATCGTCATTCATGTTATGAATAAATATGAATTCATCAAGATTATTTTATTTGCATTTAAATTGTTTTTTTTCTTTTATTAATCCCTCATGGGTTGTAGTGGTACAGTTTTTCTCTCTCTTATTGGTTGTCATCTCTGGTTTTTTATTTATTAATTCACTTATATTATATGCATTTTTTTTTACCGATATTTATATTGTATGAATGTATACGTATGCCTGCATTCATATTTTTTTCGGGTAGTGGAATTTTCTGTAAAAAGTAATTATTGGTTATTATAAAACAATAAACTTGATTTATTAAAAAAAAATGATAATGAAGTACAGAGGACTTAAATGTACCTGGAACTCATGAAATTAATCCAAGAAATATAAGAAGAGCAGTCGAAGCAACGTTAAAAAATCAAATAAATAAATAAAAAAACTTTTAAAAAATTCATTGTTTATTTATATTGGAAACATTCAACAACTAGCTAGCAAAACTTCAGTGTGTGAATTGTATCATTACTTTAACAGTGTTGTTATATACACATTCCTTTCCTCTACTAAGCCGATGCCACAGTTGTTGGGCACATACTAAGTGTTAATGACGGTAGCTGATTTTTTTTACTACAGGTACTCGTGTTTGCCGCACAACTGTAAATATTTTTTGCTGCAATAAATGCCTGTTAGTAGCTTTAACAGATGCTTTTTATATATATATTTTTTCTTAAGTAGGTAAGCCATCTAAAAATTGCTAAATTACAACACTGTTTCCGATTTTGTTTTTTCAAGTTGGTGACTTTCAATTTTGAACCAAGAAAATATAATTTAATTTGTATAATAGATTTATTGTACAAACTGGTTGTTTTTTTTTATTTCTAGGCCTTCCCTGAGGTCTTCCACCTTCCACTTTAGTCTCGTATGTGACTTTAGCCATAAGATCATCAGCCATATGGGAGACATGTTCGAACCATCCCATCCTATGTCCCTCAATAATGTCTGCTGCCGGTCGTATGCTCAGATTGGTTCTTATCGTCGCGTTCCTCACCCTATTTCTTCTAGTTTTCCTCTCAATTCTTCTTAGATATCTCATTTCCATTGCTTGGAGTTGACTTTTATGCTTGCTGGTGAGGGTCCAAGATTCACTTGAGTATGTCAGGATTAGGATAAAGGTATTTTTAAATACTGTTTTCTTGGTGCCTTTTGTAACTGTAATTTTCCATAACGTATCCTGTATATATATATATATATTTACAGTTAGGTTTCAGACACCAGTACCCGCTGTTAAAAAAATGTTACTTCCAGTTTCATATGTTTTTAGTCTACCCCAAAAATAGTATAATTCAAGGCGAAAAAACCAACTGCAATGCCAATTGTATACTGAAAATTGCACAAATATGCAACATACTTTGTCTTGGATGTAAGCCTTGTTTTTTTTTTAATTCATAGTCTGATATAATTGTATATTTCACATGCTCTTTATAGAGATGATAGCTTAAAAGGTTAATTGATAAAAGTGACTTACCGTGATAATTGTCAGTTGGAGATATGAGGTGCCGTGAGCGTTAATTGGTTGTCACCACCTGACTGTCGAGTTGCACGACATCTCTCAGTTGTGGTTACTTGTTTTTATGGTCTAAGGAATTTCTCCGCTTTAGTCGCGTGCCACTAGTTCTGTGGTCTCGCCTTATAATGCTTCGTAATAACTTCGATATTCCCTTTCTTTACGGATGTTAGCGATGTCATAGAGACATTGATAGGTTCAGTTATGGTAATAAATCTGTTATTGTTTTTTTTCTTTAATTATCTTTCCAATTTACTTTCTACTAGCGTATTGGATAGTGAATGTAATTTACACTGATTACTTGTGTTTTATAGGTTATATATATATATATATATATATATATATATATATATATATATATATATATATATATATATTTGTATATGTATATATATATATATATATATATATATATATGTATACAAATATATATATGAAGCGTTGGGGATCTAAAGTGGATAATTCAAAATTCAAATATTTAGTTATTGAGTTGCGTCATGACTTCTAGCTACATAATATATAATATAATATAGCAGTTAATATTTAGCTGAATGAGAAAATTTATTTCCAAATTTTTGAGACATTCTGATCAATAACCCATATTGCTTGTATGTGGTAAATGTTAAGTTACTTTTTTTTTATTGATTTATCCTATTTATGATTGCTTTACCATGGAATGCGTATATTTGATTTCTGAACCTATATTCATATTCTGTTTAGAATATTAGAGTAGTACCGAGTTGTTTGTTGAACGTCTTTGAGTGAGGTTGCTGTTTCTAATGGGGTGTATAAAAAAAAATTACCGTTTTATTAAATTCCAGAGTTCAATAGTCTGTGAATATTTTAATGCTGTTTATTATTTACCAACACTTAATAATCCCTTTAGAGCATTCTCTAAGCTTGTTTACTAACACTGTACTTCTTCAAAAAAAGCCTCAGTTTAGTTATTTATTTCAAAGAAGAAACATAACAGTGCCCTACGAAATTCTCGTAATTTAAAGATGTTACTTGAAAAAAAATTTCACAGCCGCTGAAGCAATTTGAGAAATTATTAAATATGGAGGGGAAGATGTCCTTGACCAGCGCACTTCGCGGAGTTGGTTTGAAAAATTTAGCAGTGGAGATACGACGTTGGAAAGGAAGAAGGGCTCCGGGCGATCATTAATGGATATTGATGAGTTTCTGAAGGAAGCTGTTGAGTCAAATCCGTCAACAAGTACTCGCGAGTACTTGCCAGGGAGTGTGGTGTGTCGAAAGATACTGTTAGTCGCCATCTCCTCTCCACGAGGAAGGTGAAGCGGTCATTTTTTTTTAATACACCCCATTATTTGAGGAGCCTCTTTGGAAACTCTTGATATGAGATGTCCTGCACTTAATCTTCTTTGATGTGATTTCTCTTCCGGTTTACGTCCTGATGATGCATAAATTGACGAAATGTTGACTGGTTGTTTTTAAAAATATTTTATAGATGTAACGTTTTGCGTTTTGGTATTTTCTTATTGCATTCTAATTAATACCTTATGCCTCTTTTTGATTGTTTATTAATTGATATATGTGTGAATGTGTAAATGAACATGTATATATTTTAATACTAATAAAACAACCCATCAACCAATGGATAACTTTTTTGAACAAATTAGTTTTCAGAAAAAATAAGAAATTCGTTGTTCAGAACAGTACAAGAGCGCTTAACACTGAGCTGGGCTGCTAAAAATTATTTTTCGATAGCAGTTACTTAGTAAACAAAAGTTATGTATTTTCTCCCGTTTAAGGATTCCACCTTATAGAGGTTGAGTGAGCCCCAGGAGGGTCTAGAGGTCACAGAGAGTCCATTTGTTGCTTTTAACGCGTTAAATAATGTATTACCCACGGCTGTATTTGAACTTTAGCATAGCAACTCTGCGCTCTACAAGCTGAGCTACCACGCTTTTGTTACCAGTTCTTTTCTAAAACTAGTCCGTATCTTGAAGAACCGTCACGAACACCGAATCCTCAGGGTCTGAACTCGATCGGATGATGCACTCCACTTTCTGTTCATCCTGCGGCTCGATGCAAACACGTTGCAGAATCCTCTTACAAAATCAAACTTTACTTATTACTACTCGTCTGGTCGTTGATCTCGACAAATTCCCGCTCACTTTAAGTCTTGTCTCATTACCTTCATGATGTGATTACTATACCTTTGTCTCTTACTATAAGTATTTTAATGGCTGAAAATGAACGTGAGAATGGCTATAACTTGAAAAATTCATGAATGATCAGTAATAATTACACAAGTGCTTTCAAAATTTATCATGCTTGTGCCATTGTGAAAGCGGAAACCTGTTCCAATTCATGGACATGCTCAATACTTACCGCACGGAACAGCATAAAAATTCCTGTTTTCAAGGATCTTTAGTTTAAAAACATAGGTATAAGAGATATCTTAATTAGCGCTTAGAAACGTGCTTAAGGGCGTCTATTCCCGATATGGCATGTTCAGTTGGGCCCTGGGATAGCGATTAAACAATATTGTTAACCCTATTTATTTATTTGCTAATAAAATGTTCTCATTTTGAAGAAATGTTTCATTCATATATAAATCGTTTTAATTACAAACACATACTTAGAATTTAACGAATGAATTAAAATAATAAAAAAAATATCAGCTATGAATTAAACAGGGAAACGGTAATATTCCGGTTCTGGGTTTCAAAGTCGGATCGTGAACATTCCAGTTTTTTTCCGAACATCGGTAAGTTTTCTGGAATGACGGATATTTATCAGTTTATGAAATAAAGACCCTACTCAATTAGCTTTCGTTACTTGAAGGGGGTGTATTTAATTGAAAGTGTATAGTTTGTGTGTTTGATCATAAACCGAGAAAAAAACTTTTGAAAAGCGTAACATATTTTAATAAATTAAAAAAAAACTTTTGAGCTAAAAAATCTTGATGAAATTATTAAAATTTACACAAATTTTTATTTTATAAAGGCAACAGAGTTACGAATGATAAGTAAATATAATTAATTAAGCGCTTATCTTTTACGAGTTCCTGACATCGCACAGGCTCGGAATCCTTATTTTGCATCGCTTCCGAAGGGAGGCATAAACAAGGATTCCAAGCAGACTATCTCTGGACCAAATCTCCGGAATACTATGTGAAATTCTGGAAAAACTGTAAACGGGGTAGGAGTGATGCTACGCTCGGTCGTTGTAAGTTGTCTTCTGTAGTATGACGGTCCTCATACCTTGTGGGTTTGTAAGGAGGTGTATTTAAATTTATTATGATTTGTTATAGGAAAAGAATCCATCATATATACACTTATTATTATTGTTGATTTATTTATAGTTAAAGGAAAGTGCACAATAAACTTGTTAGAGAATAGTCAAGCAATATTTATTATGGTCTCCATTATAGCGTAATGATTTTTAAAGTATGCCTACAGCAATGATGATCTCTAACCTGAGCCTATACTATCTTAATATACATCGCCCGTAAAATCGATTTGTAGATTATTTTATGTTCGATCTTTCTGCATCATGCGGTGCACTGCGGTTACTTCACTTTAGCCGACATGTGCTCAGCAGCCCCTGTCGTGGGGATCTGGAATAAAAACCGCAATGTTCTCTATTCTCGGTTCTGGTTTTAAACTCATCTGAACGTATTTCGGCCTACGCTGTGCAGTTATAAATAGCAAACTACACACTTGTATACTTATATGATATTTTAAACAATTATAAATCTTCTGAGGCAGACTCATTTTAGATGAATAATTCATGAACTAATTTCTGAATTCCAAGGATAAATGTATATCCATTGAACTATCACGGTAGTTTTAAGTGAGTTTGTTGAGAGATTGAATAGAAAAGTAACTTTATTCTGGGACTAAGTCCCTTTAGAATTACAAACATTATAAAGGGTTGAGGTACGTCAAACATAGGATAAAAAATGAGAATTTTGTGTAATAACAACATGTAACTTGCCATGAATTTTATCGCTTAAAAATAACATTTTCCCAACATATTCATAGGCTATAGTAATTGATTTCTAATGATATATGATAAGTTGTGTTGAGCTTACAGACCTATGAAGACCTGGATTCAAAACCAGGTGTGGTTTATAAGTAATTTATTCTGCTAACAGCAGTGAATCGACCCTGTGATATTTGCCTACTCTTTCGGGGCTTACCCAGCCACTATAGTGTATACTGTATAAAGTGGTATCTTTAATGAAGGTAAAACCTTGCGGATCGTTAAGTATTATCTTAACCAATCAACTCTCAGCACAACGGTTGCCTATCTATTAGTACAGACTTTGCGGTGTTCTGAACCGAATATCGATACCGCGATATAGCACTACACATTTGTTTTTCTTAGCATTGATAATAATAATTTTCACTGTTAATTTGATTTTTATCGCTTACTTTTATTAAATGTTTGTGGTTTTGTTGCACTGACAGTATAATGTAACTATTAACAGGAAATATCACTTCCTTAAATTTTTTAACTGCATAAAACAGAAGCAAAAAGCGAAAAGATTTTTTTTATCTGAGTTTGTGGAAACCAATAGAAACAAAAATAAATTGAAGAAGTAATATGAAAAAAATAAAATAATAAATAAATGAATAAAGAAAGAAAAATATAAATATATTAAATTAGGCTAACCAAAATTTTAAAACAATTCAAATTAATAAGCATCTGAAACATCTGAGGTTTTGATCTGCTCTGTGCTACTTCCAACATTCCAATCGTATCTTATTTAATGGAGAAAAAAGTTGTATAGCCTTCTGAGAAGAGCGGAAGACGGTGGTCATAACACTTTACTATCTCAAGGATTTTATTCTCTTGGACATGTAAGTCGAAGAACCCAAGATCGTCTGTGAAGATGATGAACATTCAAATCTTGGCGTGTGATGAAGTTCACCTTGTGAAAGACAAAACTTCCTCTTTTTCACTTTCAACTTTCACAGCTTTCCCAACGTCTTCATGTCTTAATGCGTTGTCCTTAATCTTCGTGATGTCCTCATTGCTGAAGAGGTTTTCCTCTTCATGGGATAGGATTGTGAGCCGTTTCGGACTTGAGGTCATATCCTGTTTATTCTCCCTGTTATGGCACATTGTTATTCTCTGCTTATCGCCTTGTGAAATTTTCTATGCTTGTATATGTTTACTTTACAGTTAATTTGAAGCAACAGGCAGGCGTTAATGAAAAGTTGTAAATGGATATCTTAATTAGTATAGGTAACGTACCTCTAGTTCTGAACCTACATTCTTTCCCCAGTTACAGCGTCTGCATTATGGATTAGTCGTTGCGACAGAATAGTTTCTCGGTTACTTCATTTACCTTTATGACTTTAGTTTGGACATGAAATGTTTATGAACTATTATTATTGTCGGTAAGGTTTCTTCTGGACTACAGATCTTCACTTGTCATATGAAACAGACGACTAATCTACTACAGTAATAATAATAATAATACTTAGACCAATTTGGACATTAAACAAAACTTAGGGGTTCAGAAAAACACGTCCATGTACACAAGATACAATCAAAACCATCCAAAATTTCAAGAACAATTGTTGATGCTCCTTAGGTTATTTTGAATCACCCTATACACACGACATGAATATTGCAGCTGTAAAATGATTCTTTCACAGCAAATACACGATATTCCACTCGTCAACACATCACCAAATCCTCTTGGTCTTTCTCTTTCCTACTTTCTGTTACCTGGACTTCCTATGCGAAGATTAAAACATTTGTCAGTTCAACGATTTCATATTTCTGTAACTCGAGAAGATGAAAAGCATTGAGAACAGATTTATTGGATGTAATACTGTTCAGGAGCAAATATAGCATAAAACATTAATAATAAATGCGTTATTTAGAATTTATGATTTCAGAAAAATTCTTGTAAACGTAAGTAAATACGATGTACATTTTTTCGTTCCGGCAGGTTTTGCAAGACGCTTTCCTCCAGTGAGTTTCAGTATAATGATGCATGCCATAGCAATGCGTAAAAAAGAAAGTGGATAACCAGAAACAGATCTATAGGTAGAATAATAATTATTTCCTATTCTTCTGGTTTGTTTGCTTTACTTATGTTTTAGTTATATAACAGATCATATATTTTATAATTATTACAACTAAACTGAATTAAATTTGATATCTACAATGGCAGTGTTATGATGACCCTAGATGTTGAACCCAATACTAATCAGGATTGATCATGACGGATGAGGCAGTGCTAAAGGCCAAAGAGTTTATTACAATCTGACAACTAAATGATAGCGCTTCATTCAATGATCTTCTTTGAGTCTTCTCAAAGCCTTGAAACACGGTGGGGTGCGGATGGTGGAAGATGGTTCGTGGGTTGAACGGTCGAACCGTGTTGAGGATGTCGGCTAATTGCTATTAGTCCATCCCTTACTTTAAGATCCGTCCCACCAGTTTTTCTTAACTTTTCTTTGTTTATTACCTTACTATCCACGACAGTGTTAAAATGCTCAACTCCAACTGCTGCCAAACTCTGAAAAAATAGAAAACTTGTAATTTTAAAATTAGTAAATCGAATATTCCTTATGAGTATATAACTCCATGTTTCGTTTATTTGCTTATTGTTTTTTAATGATAGCTTAACTCAAAAACGATAAATAGTCGTAAAAATATGATTTTTATGACTTTATTGGAATAAAATAAACAAATAAAAGCCCAAACTACTAATGGATTTAATTTAATTTAAATATATTTTTTGGACTTGATAGGAAAAGATTAAAAATACATTGGCCAAGAGACCTACTCACCTATTGATATTTTTACTCCATCATCATATAGAAGATCATGTAGAAAAGCAAAGAGGAAAACACTCAGATCAAATTTGCTGAATGCGCAATTGCGCGGGTGCAAATGAAAATTAAATAATAAATAATAAAATATATGTTTACCTCTTAATAATAAATAGTTTTAAACAAATAATAAGTGATTTTTAATTTAACAACACAAGTATCATTTCTATGGACATTTCATGAAAATGAATGTAAGTAGGCTAAACATTTTTTTTTTAAATTCTACTATGGCAGTGCTGTGTGTCATCATGAAATAAAATAACTTAATCGAACTGTTTAAAGACGAAGAGACGGACCTGAGATAACTTGGGGTTTCGGAGGATGTGCTTAGGAATGGAACTGCCAAGAGGTTTGAGGCGAGAACAAAATGGACGATCAAAAAAGAAGAAAGAAGAAGGAGATCAGAGAGGATGGAAATATACTTATGATTGATTTGGAGTAAAAAATAAATAAATTTTATTATCTGATCCATCAAAACATCCTGTTTTGCATGCATACAAAACATTTTGTATGCATGAAATATAAACGCGATGCCAGAAGATGCCTTAAATCGTTTCAAGGGCATGTTACTATTCAAACGATATCTATCAAGACTATTTCAATAGCAAAACCCATGGATCCTACTTTCCACTACAACCGACAATTCCTCAAACAATAGATGCCTACTCCAAAAGACGTTGAGAGACTTTTGGGGCATAATAAAAGGATGATATTTTTGAGATCATGCATATTTGTATTATGCTTTACTTATTTCTTGTTGCTTTAGCTGATAGGAAAGTGGACAACAAAGCATGGCAGACTACTTTAATATGAATAAATATTATTTCAGCTATAATTGAACGAATTGGAAACAGTCAGCATGCACTAAAGGTACTTGATGCTGATGTGCTTAACAATATTGGTCTTTAAAGACGTTTTTAAAAATATTAAGTGAAAATCACCTTCGAGAGTTATGGAGACCCGAATACATACCTTGCTCCTTTGGCACCCTAGACATGTAATCCCGACGCCACGAAGATTCAGGTAAGTTTCACCGAACTGGGCAGACAGTTGACCCGGCGCCAGTTTAAACAATACTTAGGGCTATTGATTTCGTTGTTACAATAGTCTTTGTCTTAACCTCACCGTTAGCCAATCAGAGAACTATTGTTGTCGAGTATTGTCGAGGAGATGTGGGGCTGCATCTTCATTATGTCTGCTCCTTGTTACGTCCGCGTCGTAACAATCTGTATCTGCAAATCGGTGCCTCTATGTCTCCAACCGTTGAAAAGTTATAGAAGAAGACAATAATATTATCTTTGTTATATAAGTTAATTTGTAACAGTCTCAGTTCAATTGTAACCTTTTACAAAGCAAATACAAATCTTTTTAATTCAGTAATAACCCTTTCCATGCCGTTTGTAAATTTTTTTCATTTCATTTCATTTCATTCCGGTGAGCTTGTCCATTATCGTGCCAAAAATTCCATTCTATACCTTATTCTTGAAGAACTAAAGAAGATCTTTCTTTAAAGTTAGCTTCCACGTTCGACACCCATAAAGAAAAGTTGGAAGGATAATCTGTTCCACTACAACCGATGAAGGGTCTTGGGTTCAGAACGTGATAGAGACTGTACTGTTTCTTGGACAACGGTTGTCCAGGGAGCCAATTGTTAGGCTATGCTCAACCGCCTAACCCCCAATTAAGTATACCCATTTTATTGAAGCTGGGTGAGGCCCAAGAGGGTCTCCAGATCCCACAGGACCCATCATTGTCTGTTAACAGACTAAATAAATTATCTGGCACAGCTGGACTTGAACCCAAAACCTTTGGCACGTCAACTCTACACTCTAATATTGAGTTATCCGGCTCTCTCTGTTGGAAGGATAATTCTAAATAATTAAATTCTAATTTTTAAATCTCTGCCTTTATTCCCTCTTTCCAGGTATCTTAACCGTTTATCATAACATTTAAAATTCTCAATTTTGTTAAATTTTATCTCCATTAATATCTGAATAATAAATATCGCCGCCATTTCCGCTGCTAACAATATACTTCAAATTATCCAAATTAATTTTGAGTCTTAATGTTTTACCGTTTATTAAGTAAAAGTATTATTTGCAATTAATTTCAAAATAAACTATTTTTCTCTTTCAACGCACCAGTTTGGTTACAATGTTAAGATGATTTCGAGATGTTTCTCTTTTCGTAATAAAAGAAATAATAGGTCTTCCCTTTCTTATTTTTAGGATTATAAGAGAAAAAAAATAAAGCTTTCTCTAAACCGAATCAGCAATTTCCCAGTCATGATAGGGTAGGTTTCTTTATGTATCAATTTTTTTAAATATTCGATTATATGGAGAAAATATATTTTATGTTCGTAGAATTCTTTAGATAAACTTTAATTTACTGAAAATATATACTCATTTTCCATTAGAGAAGACGCTTACTCCTCAATGATCCCTCGGACTGACCTCAGGGAGGAAGATAAGGCTGAGGAACTCCATTAGAAGAACACAGGAACCCACTAACCGTATATCATCCAGGCCCGGCTCGCCCGAGTTTTTTTTCCCTTTTTAATGAGAAGCCGCCCTGGCCCTTATATCTTGCCTCTATCTTGGAGGAATTTCAGCATCTCCCATCCCTCGTATTCTTTATCGTCCTGTCCTCCGTATTCTTCATCCACGGGGGTTTACTTTTATTTTTCAATTCTCGTATCTCTGTATAAGGCATTTCCTTAAGGGCCGCTTTATGGAGTATAGGGCGATCTGTCACCGTCCTGAATGCCCCGTGAGAGATAAAATACCGAAATTATTATTAAGGCTGTCATGGAGAGGCTTTTATTTGTATTAAAATAAAAGAGTTTTTTGACATATTCTATTATTATTATAAATTAAACAGAAATGATACATGACATATATTTTATTAAATACGAAACAAGAAGTTTCTTATTATGTGATATGGTGAAATGGCGCCTGCAGACTAATAAGTTAGGGACCGAAGATGGGTAGCCGCTACCTGGAACCAACTCATCATTTCTAGCTGTCATCAGCCGGTAAATAAGTTCAGCCTAGCTTCTATCCTCGTTCCTATTTATATTACCAATATGATATAAATGTTTAAACATTTAAAACAGGCATTTAAATAACTCGTATTTTATGGGATAGACATTTAGTTCAAAAACTTATTATGTTATGAAATTAAGTCTATTTCAGAGCGCCCTTGATCTTAAGATTGTGGAAGGACATGGATGGATGAGTGGATATATTATTATTTATTGCGAATGGACCCAGGAGGATCACGCAAAGCACTCAGACGTCGTCTGCTCCATACATTTTTTCTCCTACGTACATTTTGTTCCTAGTCTCTTCTATTATTTCTTCTCTGGCATCACTGTCCACTTGTCTACCTTGTTTGCAAACATTTTTTGGTATCAGTTCCACAGGATGTCTCTTTGAGTTGAGTTACAATTTTTATAAGTTGTATTTTTGGAAAATATTACTAGGGAAACGAATGAAAAGTACTATTACTAGGTGACGCATTGTGACCATGCTTAAAAAAGTCATGTAAACTTAGAATTGTTCTAATCGCCATTTTGTTTCTATTATTAATTGCCAACAAGGTTTCTATTCGTGAAACATGATGAGATCATCGATTGTAAAACAGCGTGATCTATTGTAGTACAATCCTCAACCTATCCTATGCACTTCGGAAACAGTGGCGGGGACTCCATCCATCGCCTGAATACATTAGTGATGCGATACCCCGACCTCCGACCGTTATTCGACAAAGACCTCTCTCGAAGACCCCCTCCTGGAAGACCCTCCCGGAGAGACCCCATTATCCGCGAAGAGGAGACCTACAAAGAGACGACATCCAGACTCCGCCTTGTCTGCGAACCTCCCTTCCTCTCGTTACTGCCGCACAAACGTTTCGTATGCAAATAGCTCTACTTCATCAGGGCTGCAATAAAACGGCCGCAGCCAGGTGGGTTTCCTCATTACCATAATACACAACCCGGAGGAGCTTTATTTCTCGTATTGTCTGTCCGTCTGCTTGAGTTCATTAATCATTGTTCATGGAGTACCGTTCGGATGAGGTCCTGTAGTCGCTATATCTTCTTGTTTATTTTATAAATCGCTCGCTTATTTTCGTTATGGATTGGCTAAATTCATTTCAATATATATATGACATAATTAATTTTTGATTAACCCATTTAAAAAAAATAAAACAACTTTTAAATTAGGCCTGTCTAATTTACAGAGTTAAAAACGAGAAACGAGATAATTGATTTAGTTTGTCTACATTAAAAAAAATAAGATAAAAATTAAGTACGATAATAGGTTAAATTAAATTTCTGTAAATCATGTTTTTGTAAGGTTTATGTAAACAAGAAAAATAGACTAATATTTATCAATAATACAAAAATGTGAATAATAAGGATATAAAACACATAATACCACACTGTAGTGAGAAAAATAATTACAGAAAAGTAAAGATTTACAATATTTTTTATATATTACTTTTTTTATTATGTTTCTTTGCACAATTGTTAATCAATTTACTTCAATTAGCTCCAATCTCGATGTAAGGTTAAAATATACATATTTTTTAATTAGAAACGACTTAGCTAGAAGAAATAATAACTAATTTATAAATACACTTATGCCAGAAAATACCTGAAGACATTTAAAAAGCCGCCAAGAATCTTTTAAGGTATATAAGTAATTTGAAAAAAAAATTAAAATAACATTGTACTATTAAAAAAAATATATATAACCGTCATATCGGATTAGAATTAGGTTTACAAAAATGATGCGAATGACTGAAATTTCAACAAACAATAATATAATGAAATAATCTCATTTGTAAATATCTGACATCTGGTGCTCAATGTCAATTTTGAATAAATATTAAATGGCATACAGACGTAAAGAAAAATATATAAAGATATAATAATTATGCAAAACTAATCACTATAACTGACTATAACAAAATATACAGCGCGTACATTAGTGTAACAGCGTTACATAAAAACACCAAACAAAGACCAGAAAAATGTTTTTCTTAGTCTTTGTTTGGAGAATTGTTAATTTTTTTTCTCTTTTGACATTTGAGAGACCGTCTAGAATCTTTTAAAGTATAAAACTAATTTGAAAAAATAAATTTGAAAAACTTTCAATATATAATTACACTATTCGGTCATTAATTTCAGAGGGATGAAATGCATGCAAGAGACACATCATACATCTTCATGAAGTAAATATTTTATATCAGGAAGAATAGTAATTATTATTATTTATTATTAATAGGAATTGTTTATTTACGCCGTTCCCTGTACCTTGACCTCTACACTCCACAATTTGTACAGCGACCTGACCATGAGAACCATCGTAGAGTACTATCACCATTTTGCTGATCTATCGATAAGGAAATTGTTCAATTACAGAGAAATCTATTATCTCTACGGCTAATGGCATCATTGTGTCCCTAATATCACTGATTTATCTACAGAACTTAAGTACGAGTATAATCTTTAAACTAATGGACGTATTACCGAGTACTAGAAGATATCATCAGACAATTTTTATCAATTAAATCAGTTGTTCGACTATTTCCATTTTATTTGTCATTTGTCATATTAATTTAACAATAAAGTAAATATATTTTATGGCTCTAATAAGTATATAAACATTGAAAGATTGAATTATCTTGTCTATGTCTCTCAGAGAAATTAGACAATTGATTAATCGATATTGGATTAATCGAGTTATTATTCTCGTGTAATTATAAGGAAATTATCAAGGAGAAAAAAAAGGAAATAAAACTAACACTGAGAACAAATTTGCTTGATGCGAAACTAAGTACGTACAAATGGAAAATAAAAGAATAATAAATAAATAAAAATAAATTAATATTTATGTTATACATTTTAGTAATTTATGTCATCATAATTGAATTAATTATTTAATTATGTCTCAGTTACTTTTCAGCCTTGACGGTTAAATTAAAATTTCATTGTAAAAATCTATCTTTCCAGAAATATTATTGGGTTACGAAGAAGGAAAGAATAAAGTAATTATTGTGAAATAATATAAAACGTAATTGTTTAATTTTGTAGCATATTGTAGAGCAATGAGTTGTTATGCTGAAGATCTCGGGTTCAAATCTGGCTTTGACAGGTAAACAACAACACTGGCTCTACAACCCAGCACGGGTCCTTACCGCATCAAGGCGTCGCCTCTTCTCTGTCCTCTACCAAGGTCCTCCAAGCTCTGGATCCAATGATACTGCCTGCATCACTCTCTCACTCTCGACTTCATCTGCCCATCTAAGTCGTGGATGCCCGCGTTTTATTTTTCCGTCGACGAACCCGTCAGCCTTTTCAGGATAGCTCGTAGTCCATTCTGGCCAAATGTCCAGCCCATCTCAGTCTAGCTATTCTTATGTGTTTCACCACGTCAGGCTCCTGATACATCACATACAGCTCTGAATTTTGTCTGAGTCTAAATTGCTCGCCAACTTTTACAGCTCCAAACATCCTATTTTCTTTCGAAGAGCAGTAAACTGTTGGCATCTGCCCTGGACAGAGGCCAGGTTTCCGATTCATAAGTTAAAACAGGCCTGATAATTGTTTTGTACAGCATGACCTTGGCTCTTCTTGATATCAGACGACTTCGTAAAGTTTTCGCCATCCCAAAATAACATCTATTAGCGGCCAAAATTCTTCTTTGAACTTCTGGGCTGGTTGAGCTATCTGCTGTGACCAGAGAACCGAGATAGACAAAACTGTCGACACTTTCGAATGTGTAGGAGCCAAACGTGATAGTGGGATCCGATTGTCTCGAAGGGTTAGCCACCATATACTTAGTCTTTACTTGGTTTACCTGAAGACCTATACGCCGTCCAGGATTCTCCAAAGCAAGAAAAGCCTGTTGTAGATCCCTTGCTGTTCTTCCCACTATGTCAATGTCATCTACACAGGGCAGTATTTGGATGGACTTAGTCAGAATCGTACCAGTAACTTGGAACCTTGAGTATCTAATGACCTTTTCTAGTGCAAAATAATATAACAGGCACGAGACTCCATCCCCTTGTCCCAGACCCCTAGTTGTCTTGAATTCTTCAGACAAGTCATTCTGGATCTTGACCTGGCTTCTCGACTCCCTCATCATCAATTCCAAGAGGCTTATCAATTCTCTGGGGGGACATTCATTTCTTCCATACTTTGATACAGACCACCGAAATGGTCGGACCATCTTTCCGATAAATAATCCATATATGAACCCTATGGTACGTGCAGACCCTCGTCGGGCTCACTCAGTCTCTGTGGAATGCCTCTCTTAGTGGGTGTTTGAAAAAACTGGCGTTTGAGCGTTATCTCGGACAAATTACCTCTCTGCGCAACCATTACCTTAGAAACAACAGTCTCTACTAAGTATTAAAACCAAGACCCATCATGTGTTATACTAGTAGAGGTATTTATTTTTAACTTTATGCTAAATGAATATTTAATTATATTATTTTACATCGAATACGCTCAAAGAAGTAGTCAGACTATATGAGAAACCCATTTTTGTATTAGCTCATTGAAAATATATCTGATTAAATTTTTAATCTGGATAAACGTTTATTCGAAGCTATACAAATTTTATTTTATTAAAAATATCTACATAAAATTTTATTCTCGATTTTAAATTATTTATAAACTTAAAATGATTTTATTCTTCTCTATATCTCAATTGGCTTAAGGTATAAGTTTCTTCGTCGTGCATAAATAAATTATTTATTATTTATATATAAATTATATTTTAAATTAGTTGTTTTACATTTAGTTATTTTTTTATTAGTAGTTGTTTTGAAAGGAGAAATTTTTATCTTTCTCTCTCCTTTCTCTATGTGTCTGCCACTGCTCAAGCCTAGTTGTATAATAGATGAATTCGTTTCTTTCTTTCAGACGCACCAGGGAATTTCCAGGTCTACTAAAAATAGCCGCTTCTAGTTTACAATGCTGATTTCCAGAAATCTTAGGAAAAGTTCCCTAGCCACTAAATTTAGTCTCTCCATGTTGATTTAGATTGTGGTTCTGGATGAAAAATATTTGTTTTATTCGATAAAAAATTTCGGAACATTCGTTCTTGATAGAAATATTTATCTTTTCAGCAATATAAACAAATCTAAAGATACTGACTTTTTTTTTAAAAACTCTTTCATGAGAAATGGGCTTTTAAAAAGATATATTATCTTTAAGTATTACCTCGAGAGCAACATCGTGCAAATGTCAGTTTTATCTATAAAATATATTATTTTTATGACGACCGGATTTGAGTGGAAAATAGTTGACAGGATAATTCTAATGATGCATTGAATTGGTCAGAGAAAACACAAAAAAAACAGAACTTATTTTTTAATTGCCCCAACGTTTCGGCCTACGATACAGGTCATCTTCAGGGCAACCAAATAGTGGATTCCGAGTCTGCGGTGACTATCAAACTCAACTCAGTTTGTCTGCCTGTCAACTCAGTGACAACCCCCTGCCCAATTCAATCCATCATTAAAATATTTTTGAATGTATCTACAAGTAATTTCTAATAACACATAATCACACGGTTCTATAAAGTCAAAGAGGAGTGAAATAAATGGTTGGGAGTGGGTTAGCTCAAGGTGTAGAATGCTGAATTGCTACGCTGAAGGTTCCGGGTTCAGATCCGGCTGTGGCAGATAAATTATTTAGTCGGGTAACAGCCACGGATATACCTTGTAGGTTCTACAGATTCTCCTGATGCTCACCTAGTTTTTCTAAAGCTTGTACCCTTAATTGTGGGAAAGTCTGACGGTTCTGCGTTATACAGGACAAATTACTTCCTAACCGTTGTCCTAGAATACTACACCCTCTACCATGTACTGATCCCAGGGTCCTTCGTGGGCTTTAGTGAAACAGGAAATATATCGCACTAGTATTTCTATAGTGACAAAAGCCAAAAACCTTAATTTTTGGAAAAACAGGAAATCTATTGCTATCCTAATCTTGGAATAGCATTAGGATACTAAGAGTGACACAAGTGCCTTCTGGCAGACAAGCTCTGAAGCTAAGGTTGATACAGTTTCGATGAGTGATCAAGAAATATTTACCCAATTCTTTCATGGTCATTACTCACCGCCGGATAGGGAGCGGAGTGGCTCAGTGGTTGAGCACTGAATTGCCATGCCGGAAATCCTGGTTCAAATCCCGCTGCGGGCAGTTACTTTTATTTAGTCTGTTTGCAGCCGGAGATGGATCATATAGGATCTAGGACCCCCCGGGGGCTCACCCAGACTATAAAATATTATAAAAATAGGGTACCCATAATAAGGGGAAAAAACCTGGCGGTTGAGCGTGACCTAGGAAAAGTCACCTCCTTGCAGAACCGTTGTCCATGAAACAGTACAGTCTCAACCATGTACTGAACCCCCAGACTCGTTCACGGGTCGTAGTGGTTCAGGTTACTCACCGCCGGAAAAACACAGATTTTTTAGTTGTGTCACTTTAGAAATACAAGTGCGATACGGTTATATCGTACATCGTCAAGATGTAAATAATGTTAATAGTTCAGAGTGAATTATAAATATGTATTATTTAAGTTGATCCGTACAGCAATTTGTGTTTTAATTTGTATATTTGGTGCTCTTTCACTGTTTCCTGATCAAATCATATCTCTTTTGCAGGTAAGTGTCATGGAGCCAGATGGATCCGACCACCCATGTTTGACCCATCATTATACTTCCATAGCGAGTCGACAAAGATACGTAA
This sequence comes from Troilus luridus, assembly GCA_964056705.1. NCBI lineage: Eukaryota > Metazoa > Arthropoda > Insecta > Hemiptera > Pentatomidae > Troilus > Troilus luridus. Next base: position 76,015,997 of record OZ057413.1, on the reverse strand, counting down.
TTACAGTAATGTTACTACCACTACTAGCACAGCCCTTCACCATTACAATTACAATCGATTGCATCCAATCTTGTGCGGATCGATTCCTATTAGCGTTCATCGCTCCATTTGCAGGACCAATCAGTTCTGTAATTAGGATCTGAGGAGTTGGTTTTGTTCTCAGTCGTTATTTTTTAAAATTTCGAATAAGCCTACAGGTTTCGTCATTACCTTAAATCATCAAATGTAATTATAACCAATAGTATTTTGGGATCCTGATTTTGTCTGAGTTCATTTTTCTTTTAAATCTGTTAAACTATTCGCTGCCTCTATTGAGTCTTTAAATAGTTTAAATGTTTGAAATATAATTAGGAAACCATCCAAGGAAACAATATAGGAAAGTCATAGGCAATGAAAATCTCGAATCAAACTTCAAAAGTTTTTAATCACTGTCCCTATCTACGGGGAAAAACATTTACAAGATAGAGTGCATGCAGGAGGGACTGTAGTTCTTCTTGTGTTTTTATATTTATAGTTTTTTTGCTGTTTTTTTTAAGTGTTTATTGATTTTATATCAGGAGAAACCTTGCCAATTTTCAACTACAAAATCGGAAGTTCATATTGCAACTTTACGTTCAGAAATACAATATTTGATATACTTTTTGTACCTTCTATTACTCCGTTTTATAATTAAACAAACAAATTCGCCTTTCTGTATGAAAATGTTACATTCGAAATCAGCTCTTATCGTCAAACGTTTATATTAATTATCAATCCTTAACTAATCGCTATTGATCGAAAAACGAAAACTGTATTTTATGTGTATATATACATATATATATAATTTTTTATTTTATCTTGAATAATTATAATATTAATTTACCTCGGAGCGGAGTGGCTCAGTGGTGGAGCACTGGGTTGCCAAGCCGAAAATCCTGGTTCAAATCCCGCTGAGGGCAAGACTTGTAATGTCTGTTAGCGGCTGGAGGTGGATCATATGGAATCTGGGACCCTCCTGTGGCTCCCCCAGTCTCTATAAAGTGGGTACCTAGATAAAGGGGGAAATCTGGCGGTTAAGCGTGATCTAGGACAAATCACATCCTTGCACAACCTTTGTTCATGAAACCGTACAGTCTCTACCATGTATTGTACCCCAGACCCGTTCACGGTGTGGAGTGGTATATATATGGGAAAGAAAATGGTCCGGATGGAGGCCAAAGAAAGAATTTCTTAAATTGAGATAATCTTATGACCATCTTATTTGCCCAGAAGAAGATCTGGATAGTAGGTCGAAACATCAATTTTAGCTCCATTTCAGGAATTCTTTCTTTGACTTATACCTGGAGTATTTTATTTTATCTTATACTGGTAGAAGGGTATATGATAACCTTAAGAGTGTAAGCAGACATAACTTGCGCCATGGGTTGGTTATGAACTAAAAAAAAAAGTTTGGCAATTTACAGAAAAATAATATTTGTTTATTTATTCAAGGAGAGAAGGGCTGACGATAGGACAAAACAAACAAAGACGAAACAAAGAGAGGAAGAGGTTTATTGAGGGTCATTTGGTTTATTAGCGCATTAGAGTGTACTTATGGTAATTATAGAGGCAGAGCCCAGAGAGCGCAGAGCTACATCCCCCCCCCCCCCCATGGCCCTGCAGTCTTGTTCTTCTCCCTTCCTCCTCCGGCCCATTGTTCCGTCCGTCCAGTTGGAATTAATTAGGATTTCAGTCCCGCCACGGGGTAACCTTGTGCAGCTGATCTCAAAAGGATTCGAGAGGATTCGGGTGAATATGGTTCAAACTACGATATATTACGATAAATCGATTAAGCATATAGATTAACAGATAAGATCTGCAACAAGAAGTGCATCTACTGGTATTCCACCCTCTAACACTGTCGTAAACAAGGAATGCCTATTCCCCAGTGAATGCCTCTGTATTTTTAATAATGGCAACAGAGCAGTCTACCAGAAAGTCGAAAGAATCTCGGATACCAAGTGGGAGAGGAGGCTGGCATTCATATGGCACCTTTACAGAATGAACAAGCATTGGCCACGAAAATATTTGACTATTTTTAGAAAAAGAACACCATGACAACGTGGATCAAAAAACTAAAGAAGTATTTGTTAAAGTCGTACAGGGTCTCAGATGCTAGAAGGAAGTGGATTTTAATGCTGAGTAAAAAATCTTGATTTCAGGATCAAGAAAGACCAGAGAATGTTGGACGAAGCTGGACAGGGGATCAGAAGAAAAGTGACCAGATATTAGAGACAGACACAATTAAAGCAGAAGATGATAAAATGGAGTTGTAACGTGATCCGTGTAAAGTGGTCAAAAGTGTGAAAAGAAGGAGTGCAAAAACCAATTTTTTGTTTATTTGATGGCAACATACATTTGGAAGAGAGGGGTTGCTTTTCATTGTATATATATATATATATATATATATATATATATAGTTGACGCGTTCAAATGCTCCAGGTCTCTCTATCAATAAGAGATCGACAAGACTAACTTATAAAGATTCTAGAGTATGAAAATAAGTTCTGTGTTCTGAGGGAAACCTAGACGACAAAAGTAAAGAGTGATGACAAAAAACTTCTACTCCGGTACAACTCGTTACAGTTGAAAAATATCACATTAATTATTGATTATTTAAACAAGGGTTGGCTTTAGAATTCCTTTACGAAAAAGGCATTTTCTATTTTAAATACTACACTATCCTATAAATTATAAGACAATATTGCGATTTCGCGAATTCGCCTTTCTTGCATATATGATTTCACTTGTAACATTTTTTCTATTTTAACTCCAATTAATAGCCAACAATACGATAGTAAACAGTACACCTATTTAAATTACATAAAATAATTAATATTGCTATATAATACCTAACTGTTTACTCCGCTCGAAAACAAATGAAGGAATGTTTTGTTATTATTAATTTAATATTCAATTATAATACTTTTTGTAGTATAATAAACCTTATTTTTTAATAAATAAATTCATACAGTTTCCTCCATCTTTATCGTTTGTTATCTCGTGTTGTTTTGCCTTGTTATTCTTTCCGAGTTCCCTTTAATTTTATCTTCTCTATTCATTAAACAATTTCCTCTCTACAGAACCCTAAAAATTATCTTTTGTATCAATGTTATTTTACTAATTTTTTGTGAGTGTGGGAGGTGGTAACCAAAATAACCACAAACTTTTCCTTTGCATTATGTTATTAATACGTTTATTATTTTGGATTAAAGTATTGGTTATCCATTCGTACAAAGTTAGAAATGGTATCATACAACACTACTGTTTTCAATTATGACTTGAGGAACAGATGCGCAGCATAAAGAATTATAAGAATAAAGAAATGCTCGGTTGCCAGATGAGATATATCCAGCATCTAATCTCTTGGTTCATTAATAACTTACAGATATGACAATACGTGAGAACTAATTCTCAACATTTCATTCTAAATATTTAATTATTAATTTACTCAACCGTTAGTAGTAAATGTATCGATATGTTTTTATTTTAAAATGATTTTATGAGATCTTATTGCAGTATTATTTATTATAATAACATCAGGTTTGTATCCTACTAATTACTTATATGTGTTAGTATCGTTGATAAGGCTTGCGCTAGTAATAATAATTATGTATTTTATTATATTAATGTTTATTAACAGTTAATGGTGTATTATTGTGAATATCCGTATTCTAATTTAATTATGCATTTCAATCCATAATTTAGATTACGAAAATTATTTAATATTATATATATATGAAGATTACATTCATTAAGTTATTATGTTCTTCATCACTATTTTTTTTTAATTATGGAAAATTATTTTAAAAAATCACTAAAATCTGTGGGAAATCTTGAAAATTCCCTAGTTCTCCATAAATAAAGGGTATCCCACTTCATAAAAGCTGTTTGAGCTTCCAGTATAGCAACTCAGACCTCTACTCACAAGGCTCAGGACCTCTAACATATATAAATTCAGATTTATATTAATATATATATATATATATATATATATATATATATATATATATATATATATAGATATATATATATATAGAGAGAGAGAGAGAGTGAGAAAGAGGAAAAAAAATATCCAGGTCCTCAATCGAAATAAAAGGAGAAATCCGCTTTAAGGACACCAAGTTTTCTTTATGACATATTTAATGATTTCATTTTTAAATAACTTGAATCGAAGAGCTAGACAGACCATTTTGTATATAAAACCTCTAACCACTACGACCCGTGAACGAGTCTGGGGTTCAGTACATGGTAGAGACTGTACTATTTCATGGACAACGGTTCTGCAAGGAGGGGACTGGTCCCAGGTGACGCTCAACCGCCAGGTTTTCCCCCCTTATTTTGGGTACCCTATTTTTATAATATTTTATAGAGGCTGGGTAAGCCCAAGGAGGGTCCTAGATCCCATATGATCCAACTCCCGCCGCAAACAGACTAAATAAAAGTAACTGCCTGCAGCAGATTTGAACCAGAATTTCCGGCATGGCTACTCAGTGCTCTACCACTGAGCCACTCCGCTCCCTCATTTTGTATATACGGAGCTTAATATATATTATCTATACTATTATCTAATACTATATTATCTATGTATAATATAGAAAAGTAAATTACATTTCTTATTTAATTCATCTATTATTAATATTTCCTTTTTTAATAGCAGATAGAAATTTACATCTTACTACAGTATTTTTGTCTCTTTCTTGTTTACGAATAGAATTATTCTTGAAACTCAATTGCATTTTTTTTATTCACACCTTTGTTTCGCTTTTATCAAAAGAACTATTTTAATCATATGTATATTGATTACAAAATCTAATTAATATGGATCCATTATTAAAGCCTTCCTTAAGATACAATGAAAAATAAAAAGTATTTCGAGAGGCATTGTGGCCTGACAAAGCGTGCAGGTAGAGTCCCTATTGTTCTACGGGGAACATACCTCGCTCTGTACCTCGTCTGCATTCTTGCCTTCTCTTCTACTGGAATCTATGTATACATCATACATATGTTTAAAAACTAATTTTTTATATGATGATCTTTTGTTATATGATTAGAGTGAACGTAGTATACAATCATAAGTTGTCGACTCGTATGTATTATGGTAAATACTCGAACTCTTTGGTTTTTCATTGAGTCACCATTTCCTATGACTTTCGATACATTTATGAAAAAAAATCAGACTATAAACCCATCTTCTGATGGCTATTTATCTATCACTGGCTCATTCAAACGGCAAATTTTCAACCCTTATTATGTCTGTAATGCTTTTAAAATTGTCAAAAACGTGTTAATGCCCCAATGTACCATTATAACGCATGGAGGGTCGATGGTAGATACTGCACTGTTTAGGACAACGGATATGCAAGCAAGGATTCGCCTGAGAACTTGCTCAGGTTTTTCCTCCACTTTAGGACACCCTGTTTATGAAAGATGGGAGAGCCCCAGGAGGATTAGCAGATCCCATATGGCTGTTAATAGGTTACATAATTAATCTGCCACAGCTGCATTTGAACCTTCAGCATAGCAAATCAGCACTCAACACACTGGCCTACCCCATTTCTTAAGTATAATTCGTACTAACCCTTCTTATATCTTTCGATATAGTGAAATAGTCGAGTATTATCGTTAAAAATGCTATTAAAGAGGCAAAAAGACAATATTAATTAATTTATGTTATAGCACATCATTAGCTTTTTTCCATTAATATTATTGCCACAATTGATTATTACTTGTTTAAATCATACAAAGCCCCATGGATATGCATGGTGTTTTAAATTCTATTCTTGTCCCTAAAGTGTTTAATTGCTTCCATTTTAAATGTTGAAGTACAGTTATGGCACTTTTAAAAACTGAAGACTGTATCGTGGATTAGACTCATTAAAAAGGTAATAATTATAAACTAATATATATTTATACTTTTATAGACTGGAAGGTTCCATTAAGTTCTATAATAGCGTGGAGTGTGAAGATAGCATTCCTTCCACTCAAGCAGCTAATTGAGTTGAAGCTTCATTTAGCTTGACATACTATCTACATTTTGGTACTTCCCTTTTTTTTTTTTAGTATATATGAAAATAATAACAATATTTTTAATTTAAATTCTGTTCCTCTTTAAAATTTAAAAAATATTTTGCTTATTTTTTTAAACACCATTCAGGCGATTCTTCTTGTTCTACTGCCAATTAGTCCATGAAATATCTGATATATATATATATATATATATATATATATAGAGAGAGAGAGAGAGAGAGCGATTTTCAAAAAGTATTCAGTGGAATATTACATCAAAAAGTATTACATTTATATAAATCTAATCAGTTTTTATGTTTAACGAAAAAATTTTGTTTAAAAAAAAACAAATTTTGTGTATTTCGGAATATAGTTGACTAAAAAAACTTTTTAAGCTAGAAATTATTTTGCTAAAGCAATATCACAATTTTAAACAAATTTTGAAAGCCTGAAACTTATTTAGGTGTTATTTATTGGTGTTTAAAAAATCTTTTTGACTCAGCTTTTTCATAACTCATTTCATTGAGCATCACATTATAAATTATTAGATGAAAAGTTATTTATTAATTTATACAGTAAATTAATGTGCACAAGTAATAATATAGTTTATTAAATATTTAATGAACACTGCAGAGATGTCCAATCACTCCTGTGTAACCTCTTCCCAGGACCTTTATGTCCTGTGAAATCTCTTACAGGAGTATAAAATTACCTGTAACATTTACAAACGCTTATTTTATTACCATGTAGGCGTATGTTGTAAACAGAGTTGTTTATTTGAATGATAATAAACAAAAATAATTGCCATTTTCAAATCCTCGTATATCGGCCTTGCTGATTTACGATAAGCGATTATCATCTGCGAAATAGGTAATCTACGGCTCGATAGTAACACTATCGATAGATCGAACGGTGGGGTCAGACGAGGCCAGCCAATGGCGCCGCCTAACCAACGGGTTATTTAACATAGTTTCATAACAGGTCGATTCATCTGCATCATTATGGCAGGTGCATTCAGTCCTTTTGTTTCTCTTGTTCTCTTGTATCCATTTCCTTTCTTCCGGCATTTATTCCTTTATGATCGATGGAAATAAATAAGTTATTATTTCAGTTATTTACTAGTATCGATTTTTTCCCTTATGTTCTTCGTGAGATCCTAGAAAGGACATCTAATCTGAACCCATTTATCTTCCGAAGTCCTCCCTTCGATGATATCTTTCAGTTCTGCCTCAAACCAATGCCAGGTTGTCCACTGGAAGGTATATATTCTACCCCTGAAAAGGCCGAAAATGTCTTCGTTCCCACAATATATCCTAGAAATTTTTTGAATTCTTATAACTAAATATACTTTTTCTGTTTTACCCTTGCATACATTGTGTTTTAATTATATGTATATGTTCTTTAAATTTTACTTGATACTGTAATAAAAACTACAGCTGATAACTTACGCTCTGTAGCCGAATAACAAAATAATTATTTTATTTTTCGGTTTTAAATAAATTTTCCTTTAATTACGCTATAACTTTCATAGTAAAAAATCATTTTCACTCAAAATCAAGTGTTTGAAATCTCCTTTTTCCATAATTAGTGTTTATTATTTTCAGAATAAGAATTATACCTAATGCACCCTAGATTCTATCATTAATGAAAACTAAATATGGTCAGTACTTAAATGTTTAAAAAAATGTCATGATTATTATTGGGTTTTTTTCCTTTTGGTATATTTATTAATTGTATGTAAATCGAATTAATATTTTATTTAATCAAAGGTTTTAGAAACATTTATGATAAATAACTGTGGTGAATAACATTATTTTTTTATCTTTGTGTTTTACGTTCTTGTATAAAAGAAACATTATGGAATCTTAATTACGAGTATAATAAATAACGGTATGAAAAATTAAAAAAATGTATTGGTCAGTTGTAGAATAATGTATATTCGTGTTTAGTAAAATGGGTAAGATTTTTCGATGTACTAAACTTCTAATATGTATTGGCTTATGCGAAACATCAAGTAACTTACTGAAAAGAAATTCAGAATTACCTGTTTTTGTGTAAACAGGGAGCGGGGTTGCTGCGTGTGTAGAGTGCTGAATTGCGATGCTGAAGGATCCAGATTCAAATCCTGCTGTGGCTGATAAACTATGTAAGCTGTAAAAGCCACGAATGGACCGTTTGGGATCTGCAGACCTTATGGAGAAAACCCAATCTCAATAAAATGTGCGGTTGAGCATGATCTCATTCAAATCACCTCCCTGCAAAATCGTTGTCTAGAAATAGTATAGTGTATATCATGTACTAAACCCTTTCATGGGTTGTACTGATACATGTTTTTTTTCTGTGACAGAGCCTAAAAAATATTCTAATTAGGCAACAAATAATAAATTAAATAATTATTGATATGTTGAACAAAGTAATATTTTTAAACAAATGTATGAATGTAGATATAATTATGGGTTTATGTAACGTTCAATATATGTCATTAGTTCAAAATATATCTTGTTTCTCTGTATGTGCAAATAATGCTACCATGTTAAAATAACTGTTGTGAGTACAAGGACGCATTAGGATTGTTAACGAATAAGCAATACCAGAGTCGATTCTCGTTATTATTAAAAACTCCGTCAGCGAATTCTTCTGCAGTAAGTCGCTCAGGTTGGGTATCCTTAGAAATGTTATGGCTGCGAGTCCTGTACTTACTCAGAAGGATAAAAATACAAACGGACTCCCGCTGGGCGCATGTACCAGCTGTCGCAAGGCGCACATGACTTGTGGAATATAAGTTGCTCTCTGAGTATGAGCTTGATGGAACATGTGTATGTGAACACGTGGATTTCGTCATCTGGACTATGGAAGACACCATTTTATGGATGTAATGATCTCTCTGAGTCAAGTTGTACACGTTAATTTTATTGACTGAAGCTTCATAGATGTTAACAGATTATTAACGAGATTTTTTTGGGGCTTAGAAAACGAGCGGTTCCATGTTCTGGTTCTGTAATTCATTACAGCCTGGCGAGGTACTCTTTAAAAAGGGGTAGCTCAGCTGGTAGAGTGCTGAGTTGGTGTGCTGAGGATTTTGGGTTCAAATCCGGCTGTAAAATATAAATTTTTTATTCTCTTAACAGTTATAGATGTGGGATCTACAGACCTTTCTCGGGGTCCCCCAGCCTCTATACAGCGATCAACCTAGATTTGTGGAAAAACCTGGTTAGACGTGATCTGGGCCAAACCGTATTCCTGTTCTACCGTCTGCTCTGAAATAGTACGGCTGTACCATATAATGAACCTAATGCTATTTTAGATGTAGTAGTACATAGTTTTTAAAAATAATTTACTGGAAAAAAACTACTCATCCAAAAAAAAAAAAATCTTCAAATATTTTATTTTGAAGAGAAAAAGTTTGTGAGGGCCGGGATTCGAACCCGGGTCGCCCATTTTCTGTCGTGGTGCTCTAACCCTAATAAATAAAATATTTAAAAACTTATAATAAAATTCTAATAAAATATTTAAAAATTATAACAATTAATACAAAAACAAAATAAAATCAATTATAAATAATATAATGACGTAAGTCAACAAGATCCTTATTAAAGTAATGTTCAATGAACATCCTTCCTGTGTATACATCGCAAAATTGCGATAACAAGGGGATATTGGATCGGTGAAGAGAATGATGTCTGGCCGTGTTACGTACCAGGTTAGCTCAGTTGGTTAGAGCACCAGGACGGCGACCCTGGTTCGAATCTCGGACAAATCTTTTCTCTTCAAAACCAAATATTTAAAAATTATAACAAAAAAAATCAATAAAAAAATCATTGAGGTCGTAGTTTTTTAGGGATGTCTTAGTATCCAAAGGATTGATAAACATTATTAGTTATTTTAATTTGATGTCATATTATGCTGCCATCACTGATTAGACGATGCTACAGAAGGAGCTCTGAATATTCCCAATCCATGTATAATTAGGATCTTTGTCGAATACCTGCGGTAATAAGCGTTGTCAGGAATCTTTACCGAATACCTGACACCGCTTAGGCTCGGAGCCACCATATTAAGTTCGCTTCGAAGGACGGCTTAATCAACGACTTTTTAACTACCTTTAAAAGTCGTTTAGCCACCTACCGGGGTGCAAACCCGTGATATTGTTCATAGCTTGTTATGTAAAGATGTTATTCCAGCATGGTAGGATCAACAGCGGATTACTTTTTTTTTTATAAATTGGCCTTTTTACACTTTTTGCTAGTTTAGCCAGATTTACTTCAGGTCCTGAACCGGGCTAAAACTATGAGAAATAAGACGGCAGATTGTCTTGTTTGACCAAATTGGTTGACTGGAGTTGCGAAAAATCTTAAAAAGTCAACTGTCGAAATTTATTGTGTTGGTGCTTTTGATCATGATGCATCGCATTTGTCGTTCTAGCTAATTATATAATAATGTTATTAGGTTCTACCTCTGTGTACTTATGATCTAATTCTACCGCAATTACTCAAACCATTGGCGGAAATACACTAATACACACTCTGCGTACGCTAAGTATACACTAAACCAAGTTATGTATATAGTGATAAGCTAACACTGAGATAAGGCGGCGCCGCGGTACCGTGGGATAGGATACGGCGCCAACGAGGCTGCGCTCGCTCGCCTGTGACCGAGTCCAGGGTCCTTGGGGGGGGGGGATAATTTGTTATTAATATTGTTGTTGTTTAAGTTTAAATATAACATTTGCGCTATAAATCAGGACGAGCAATTGTTTGGATTATTACATGTAATGTCTGTTGGAAATTAGTATTTGGGTCGTTTCATATGAAATGTCCGTTTTTAAAGGAAAAGTTATTTAGTAAAACAACTTTATGAATTCCAAATATTTACTTTCATTTTTTACACAGTTTCAAAATTTGTGTAATGTGTTATCAAAATTTCAATCCCGAAACGGAAAAATTCATTTTTTTGTGATAAATTAATGTCTGAAAATGCGTTTTTGACTTCTGGATCATTTTCGAAAATGTTACCCGTAAGGAAGTCGTCTGAATTTCTGAATAGATGGAAATCAGTTGGACACAAGTTTGCGTGGACTTTTTAACCCAGCTAGTTTAGTTTTTTAAATGCCTGTCATGGAACATGTGGTCTGGGGTTGTCATGTAACCCCATGAAGGTCCTTCCGATGGAACAAAGCAGGTTGTTTTTTTATAAGATTTGGTTGCATTATGTCAATATCCCTGCAGTACGTTGTGGATGCGATGGTTTCATCTCTGGGTAGAAAGGAGAATTATTTATAAATTAATCTTTTTCCCCTATTGAAAAATTTTCTTACCAACAGCGAATGATCCGTTCTTTACAACAACCTACACCAAACACGGCGGTAATATTTCTCGCAGCTTGGGCTGCCGATTGTTTAATTTTAAACTTAAAAAAAAAAATGACTCGGAAATCGCTTGTTTCCATTGTTCAAATAATACTAGATCAACTGTAGTGATAGTAAATATTATTAAAAAAAAAGAGAGAATTAATAACAGGCCATTACAAACTGTAAACTGTCATTAGCCGATTTAATTTTGATGGATAAATATAATTTCCGGACGATAGGGATTTGGTCTTCATGTTGATTATAGTTGAAATACTCTACCTACTCAAATGCTCTATGTCACTATCAATACTAGATCAACAAGATTAACTTGATACTAGATCATCAAGATAAGTGCTTCTAGGGAAAACCTCCACCAGTCTAATTGTTTGTTCATTTAAGATCACTTTATGGGTAATCGGACACTGCTACGGAGGGAACCCTAAATTGATCCTATTCAGGTATAATTAGGATACGTGTCATTCAAGAGTCATTTAACTCAACAGGCTCGAGACCGCCATTTTACGTTCTCTCCGAAGGAGTGCATGTTTTGCTCCCTTAAATGAATCCTGAGCCACCTGTCGGGCTATGAATCCGTAATCTTGGGCATAGTAGGTTTTTAAGCTAACCACTACATTACAAGATCGCACCCGACCTGTCTAGTGGCGGTAATATTTGTCGGTGCAGTTAGGAAAATATCTTATCAAGGAGGGGATTAATAAGAGCTTCTAAACGTAAACATAATATACAACAGACCCCTCTAATTCCACTTTGGATTTTAGAAATAATGAAAAACAGACATTACAAATGAAATGACCCAGGATTTTCTCCAAATAGGCATAGCTTGCTACTTTCGCTTGATGAAGCTTGAAACATGATGGGAATGACAAAATGGGTTTACAATAGAAGGAAGGATAACTAGGAGCCAACTGCTCGAAGGACGGGACCTCACACAGGCCGTACCTCGCAGCGATAATTATACGTCACGTGTGTCCAAGTCCCCTGTAATCAGGGATACTCCATCTCTAGCTCCATCACATGGGCTAGTCTCTTTAATAAAATTCAATTTAAATACAGACCCCAATAGGAACGTTTAGCCTAAACGGCGTGTCTTTTTTGTTTAGTTACCGAAGGAGAGTTCGTTAATTATCGGAATCCTCCGCATGTTGATTTAGAGCCGGTAATTATATTGGGCCGGTATAACCCTTTGTATTATCTTCGGCATGCAAACTGTCCTGGCCGTTTCGAAATTCTTGATAATTATTATTGATCGTTTTGTCGTGTCTTCTCTGTATAGCTACGCAAGAGTTAACTTTTTTTTTCTTCATCGTCCAGCCACTCATCTGTCCTCTCCGATCGTTGTTATTGGCCCTCTGGATCTGATAGGCAAGACCTCGTCTAGCCAATAGCCATCCACCGTAGCTAAAGAGAGGAATGAAGGACTGTCATCAGAACACAATGGGCAGCCCATCAGTTGATCTTCACGCTGCTAAATAGATTTTCTCTTAAGGTGACCTCACGAGTGGATGTGAGGCTTTCTTGATTTCTCCTTTCGATTGTTGTTTAATTAGGTATGGCTTCTTTCTAGGCCATCTAGCTATGCTTAGGAACAAACAGCATTCAACTACGGTATTAAAAGAAGTTGATACGATTAAATTGAGATGAAAAACGTAGTGCATTATGCAATGTGTAATCATAAAAACATAAGGTAATATGAATGAAAATTTGATTATTTCAAATCCTAATAATCCTTCTATCTATGGCTCTCTTCTCCTGTTTAGGAAAGTTTAGATCCTAATTAAACAAATACTTACTAATTATCGTATCCACGTCTTACTTCTAGGGTTGAAACTTTCTCAATAGGGAGTTCTTCTGAAGCAGTGTGTTCCCATGCCGAAAATCTGGTTCAAATCCCGCTGCAGCCAAGACTTTTATTTAGTCTGTTATCAGCCGGAGATGGTCAAATAGGATCTAGGACCCAGCCTCTTTAAAGGGGGTACCCAAAATAAGGGTGAAAAATCTTGCGGTTCAGCGTGATCTATGACAAATCATCCCCCTCCTCATATGTTGTCCATGAAACAGTACTGTTTCTACCATGTACTGTACTCCAGACTCTTCACGGGTTGTAATGGTTCAGGAGTTCTTCTGAAAAATTAGAAATTCAGCTCTTAATACTCTGTTTTTATATGTTTATTACTTTATATGTTAACAGCCTTAGATGGACTGTATGGGATTTTCACAACTGAAGAGCTGAGGCTCACCAACAATAAATTGGGTTCTCTTAATCTGGGGGAAAACCTGGCGGTTGAGTGTGAATCACTTCCCTGCACAACCGCTGTCTTAAAAACACTCCATATTCTACTACGTATACCCTTCATGGGATGTACTAGTAAATTCTTTTTTGTTTTCCTTGTGTAATTATTTCTTTGATTCTAAACTATTTGTATGTGTATTTATTTGATTAAAATTCCCTTATTATTCCTCATATGCTTATTATGTACGCTGTCAAAATACAACTTAAAGAAATGAAAAATTAATATGTGGAAGAAAATGGTCTGGGTAGAGGTCAATAAATTTCTCTTAAATATCAAGAAATATTTATTCAGTAGCCATCGTTTCGACCTACAAAGTAGTCTTCTTCAGGGCTAAATATGCAAACTACAGACAATTGAAAATTAAAAAATTGTTAAGCAAAGAAAAAAAGATAATAAAAGCATGGTTAATGTAGAAAATGAACATTAAAAAAATATAAATAATTTCCTAAGCATGGTAAATAGATTATTAAGGTTAAAATGAATGAGTGTATAGTAATAATAACCAAGTGACAGAAAGGTAGTGGAATACATAATAGAGATTAAAATATTAATAAAACAGAACAGGACATGTTAAAATTAAGAATAATAAGGTATAAAGAATAAGTTAATAAAGGTAAATACTAAAATAAAATGGGTAAATATTAAAGTTGAAATACTAGGACCAGGTATCTGATTGGTGGACAATAAAGATGGGGAGGGAGGGAACAAGAGATATATATTAATACAGAGCAAAGAGGATCATGTGGGGCATTAATAACCATAACAATGAGAAATAAACACTGTAAGATAAAATTATGTATGATAAATATTAAATAAAATATATGCAGCCAATAAGATAAGGTAAAAGTTAAAAGAAAAATATCAGAAATAAATAAATATAAAGATACAGAGGTAATGGAAATGAATAATACAGTAAGTAATAACATAGTTGATATTAAATAAACGTGTCAAATTGTATAAAAAGAGCGATAAATAAGTTACAGTAGATGGGCTGATATAATATAAAAATAGTGACTTAAGATGAAAACAGATGAATGCCGTGAAAAAACAAAAATGATACTTAAAGTTGGGATATAAATAAACGCCTTACAGAGATAGTGAGCAGGGACATTGTAAAAATAATATTGTTATGTGCTGTATGGTTATTAGGCAAAGAAAATAAAATGGAGAAGAGAGGGTAGGAGGATGGGTAAATTAGTGAAAGATATATAAAATAAATACCTGCCGCACGGAGTGGGGGGGGGGGGCGTGAGCCCAAACGTGTCCTTCGGAAGCTACACTACATCTAACGGAAATGTCTAAAAATAAAAAGTTATATTTTATATTTATATTAAAAAATATTCGTTATTTAAATAAACTTAGTTTATTTATCCACGAAATTGACTGAAATAAGGCATAAATAATATATTCATAGATAAAATATACAATAAAGCTATACATATAATTAAATAATTCCTGGAAGGACAGTGGGATGAGGTAGACAATTAACTGGAGGCCTTCGATACCGGACAGCACTTATTACCTCATCCCCAAATATGTTATTTAATCCATAATTATATATCTCCTCGTCATTATATATAATTCTCGGACATTTTTATTTCCCTTCGTGGCCATCTTGGTATACCCTCCTGGAGCGGAACGCTGTTAGAACAGTAGGCCACGGGTAGAGCCACTGCCTTGAGACAATTAATCCAATTACATCTTTACACATGCAATAAACGTGCGAATTAATTCATACAGTTAACGATTTGGAAATGCAATTTCGATGGTAATAGCTGCCTGTAATTTCCTCAAGGTTACTTTATTCCTCGTGTTTTCTCGTCATAATTAAGATTTTCCACTCAATTTCAGTATTCGGGTACGCATAATTATATCAATGGCTATAATTAGATGTGATTAGAGTGTTATTTATGATCGACCACCGGTATTGTTGGCACTTTTTTATTTTCATTAGGTTATTTTTTTTATTAATTTCGTTGGTAAAATTAAAGATAAAATTATGTAACAAAATAAAGAAGAAAACTGTACCTGGAACAATTTTGTTTTATATTTAACCTGGAAATATTTTTTCTTAAAATATTTATATTTGACTAGTTTAATAGAAATGTGAAACTAAGCGAATGTGGTATTGATGGAATATTTATTGGAAAATCGGATGAAGGTTTTTTTTAATGTAGACCGCCAACCTATTTTTGTGGACAGTTAAAGAACTATAGCTTAAAATGCAAGTTTACGTGTAGCTCAAGGTTATTAGATAGTAATATCCATGAATTTATTACGGCATGTATTTGTAAATTTAGTTATTGATTTACTGCTTGTCATTTCAGGCTACTTCAACTGTTAATTGAAAAACGAACCAAGCTCCTAGGTAACCAAAAAAAGATTCATCGTTTGCATGAATATTACAAGATCTATTTGGACTTACGGAGTTTAGCTTTTAGGCTACAGAAAGCCATCGAATTCCTCTCGTACCCGATCGCCACAATCCAAAATCCTTCCTTAATTCCTCATATGCTCCTTACTTCGTTACGACGTAACCAACTGAAAATCAAAATCAACCACAATGACCTTAATGCCCCATTTGTTGACGATTTGGCTCGAATCCGATATCAATCTTTTCATGACATACTTTATTCTATCTCAAATTGACTAGTGTCTAGCGTCCACTTCGATTGCCAATAATGCTCCACGCTGTCTGAAAAGAAGATGGCCTCGTGACCTTCTTATTTATATCGTGACTTCGATATTTGAATACTTTTTTGTTGGTAATTTCTCTATTTTATCTCATGCCATTATGTATTATTAATTCCATTTACTTGCTGTATAATTACTATACAGTTGTTAATTTCAATAAATACAATTTTTAAAAAGTTTTTGATGTATCCGTTACAAACGCTGTAGAAGTAAATTTTAAAGCCTTAATTCTCCTCAGTGCACAATTTACTCACAATTCTTACAGGAATATTCTTCATTAACTAACCTTCCTATTTGCCTCAGAGATATCTATCTCTCTATGCACGACAGAGATTTATCGACTCTACGATACTCACACTATTAAGCCTTTTGCAACGTCCTCAGACACTCAAGAGCTGTGGGATTGCACCAGAGGTGATAGATTAATGATGGGATTCCAGCTCACAGCGATATATATGCAAATCGATTGTGCCAGTCTACGATAGCAACTCCGTCTAGTCTCGGGGTCAAGGAGATCTTATGACTATTATTTATTGTGTAGTTGTGTCGGATTTCTTGCCACGTCATCATCTATACAAATCCTCTAGGATTCATCATCAATTTTTCCTGCAAAACAACTGGAAACGAACATTTCATTCATTCATTTAACGTAACTTTATGCCCATATGTCTAATCGGACGATACTACAGTGGGAGCCTTAAATTTTACCTATCCACGTACAATAACGAGTACCTGACATCACACAAGGTCGGGGCATCCATTTTATGTCCCTTCCAAAGGACGGCATAACTAAAGATTTTTTAATCCTTTTAAAAATCCTATGACCGACAGCCGGGCTGAGTACCCACGGCCATGGTCATAGAAGGTTGTTATTTTTATTGGTTTTTAACTTATTGTTATTTTTATTGGTCTTGCGTTTTTCACCCACATAAAATGATGATTTAGTTAAATCTCTGAGTGTAAAGCTCTTTTTCTTGAAATTATTATATACTTAAGTAGTTGAAAATTTGTATTATTTCATCTTGTTTGTAGTGTTCCTAAATTTTTCAATAAATATTTGAAGAGAACTAACAAATCAAGGCGTTATTATTTAATTTTATTCCTTTTTTTTTTTTTACCAGAATACATTTTCAAACAAAACTTGATCATCAATGTGCACTTTTAATATATTTTATCTATACAACCTATGAAGGTCTTTTTCAGTGAATAGTATAGATGTAATGGAGGTAATTTGTCCGAGCTCACGCTCAACCACCAAGTTTTCCCCCTATTGTGGTACCCACTTTATAGAAGCTGGAGAGGCCCCTGGAGTGTCTGTATCTCCCACACATCCATCCGTGGCTTTTAACTGATTACGTATTTTGTGTTTTTGTATTCAGCGCTCTACCGACTGAGCTAGGCCTCTCCCTCTATTATTTTACTGTATCTATAAAAATAATTAGAATTTTTTTTTTTTAAATAACTCATTTTAAAAAGGATGTAATATTGTGTTATGAAATATTAGATAAAAAAATAACTTTACCGCATTGTCGATACAGCGCTGTTAACTAAATAGAGAATGCCGATCAGTCATATTTAATATTATGTTGCCCAGATCTGACAAATCCCTCAAGTTCTGAGTTATCTTGGATCTAGTCTACATCTTCTTCTATATATCTATCATCTTCACGACAAATTTGTGGAAAAGCGTTGAAAAGTTTCAATATATAAAAAAATTGAAATTCTCCTGAAATGAGAAAGAAAATTGATTGAGCATTAGCCATTTTTATGGTGTGTTCTACTTATATTGTACGAAAATATAGCTAAAACATTAGATAAATTAATACATTCCCTCGTTATTATTAATATGTCAAGAACGTTATTTGAATGGCCAGTGACAGACCATCCACACCTGATAGCAGCGGCTGTCACTGCAGTACCCTGTCAAAGTGGATCCCTACGATGACAGAGAACACTGTAGTAGGGCGGGCGAGATGACATGGCAATATTAGAACTGCCTTGGCAGGCTTCTTCCTTGGCCATTGTCTTCGTTCGCTCCTGAACACTTTATTAATCCCTTATCTATATATATCCTACGAATTAGGGTACCTGAGCCACTTTCTGACGTCACCGGGATCTATTCCTAGCAGGTGTTGGGGGAGGTCGCTTCGTGTCGACTGTATAGTTTTGACCTCTGCAAAAAATATCATGATAATTAGCGTTGATAATGTGCCCCAGAGGTAAAATACGTCCACAAAATAAGTAATATTTCAGGAACAATGTCATAAATAAATAATTCCAATTGCTTATAAATTCCTATAATAATAGGCCAATTTTCTTTAAGCTGTTTCTATAAGTAACAAAAAAAAAAAGATGTTTAATAGTTAAAGTTACGAAAAACTAGCTCTCCTGAACAAAAAAAATACAGAAATTACAAAATTTTGACATTGTGTCCTTTACCTCCGGGGAACAAAAACAAAAAAGTAGTAATTGTATATTAACATTAAAATTACCTGATTAAAATCAACTCTTTATTACTGTGGGCATGACCTATCATAAAAGTTTCGGATTTCCTTAAAACAGATGAACATGAAGATATGTCTATCTCCACAATAAACTAGATCTATCGATTTAATAAGTTTTTTTTTTTTTCGAGGTAGCTCAATGGTTGAGTGTTGCTATGCTGAAGGTCCCGGGTTCGAAGTCGACTGTTACAGACAAATTATTTCTTCTGTTAACAGCTAGATACACACATATACATATACATATATACAGTATATATAGCTGCCTGGTTGAAATTCGGCTGTAACAAATAAATAATTTAATCAGTTAACAAAAATATATGAACCATGTGGGATCTGCAGTCCCTCCTTGGGACCCCTATCCTCTATTGGAGGAAAAATCTGACTGTGACGCTCTTCAGAATAAAATAGTACCTTACCAAAATAGTGTCACACTGATCTCGTTCAGTCTACTCAAACGCAAAGCCGTTGTCTTAGAACAATAAACAAAATAAACCAACCTACAATATACATGCACCGATAGAAAGAAAATGTCGGACATGTATTTGGAATAAAGTATGTTATTTAATATGTTAAGTATGTTATCACTTGGAATTCAATTTGTATAAGGCAAATTATTTTAAATAATTAAATATATAAGTATCTTTAATATTATATTTAATTGATACTTAAATATATCAGAAATGAAATACTTATTTACAAATACAAATAATTTGTAACTCCTTTAAAAGATTGAAAGGAGAGATAGTGTAGTGACATCTTAAAAACGAGAAGGCATAAGTAGCTTTTCCAAGTTATACTATATTTAATTTATTATAATTTTAAATATTTTTATTTTTTAAGAGAAAAGATATGCCCAGGGCC
Source organism: Troilus luridus (assembly GCA_964056705.1). Taxonomy (NCBI): domain Eukaryota; kingdom Metazoa; phylum Arthropoda; class Insecta; order Hemiptera; family Pentatomidae; genus Troilus; species Troilus luridus. The sequence goes on along the minus strand of OZ057413.1, from coordinate 75,996,252 downwards.
GGGATTCGAACCCGGATCTCCCACATTTCCGTTGTAACGCTCTACCAACTGAGCTATCCTGGTTCGTCCTCCGTCAGACATATCCATTCTCTTCACTGATCCCATACCCCCGTGTTCTCGCAATTTGCGATGTAGGTATACAAGAGGAAGAATGTTCATTGAACATTACTTTAATTAGGATCTTGTTGACTTACGTCATTATATATTATTATAATTTTTTTATTATTAATTGTTATAATATTAAATATTTTCATTTTTGATGAGAAAAGATATGCCCAGGGCCGGGATTCGAACCCGGGTCTCCCACATTTCTGTTGTGGTGCTCTACCAACTTAGCTGGTTCGTACCTCGGTCAGACATATCCATTCTCTTCACTGATCCCATATCACCGTGTTCTCGCAATTTGCGATGTATACAAGAGGAAGATTGTTAGTTGATTTATATTTAATTTAGAATAATTTTTTTTTAAATTTAATATAAAAAGGTATGGCTTTAGCCTACACGGTGCTATGGTTATACTATCCCGCATGACCTATAAATTTATTACACTTGTGAAAATTTGTTTATATATTAGAGATATGTACTATTTGATTTGTAGTTGTTCGAAAGAAAGAAAACAAATTTATATATAGATATATATCGAGAGCGGATTTTTTCTTTTTCGTTTTGAAAACAAGTTATCGATCCGGTATTTCATTGCTCGGGACTAGAATTACATTCGATTGAATCAGACGTCTAGGCTTCTCACGATTAAACGGATGCTATTAATAATGAAAGATATTGAAAAGAATAACAAATGGAATCTGAGATTAAAATATTTCTCCCAGACATTTAAATGTAAATTGAATTATCATACAAGGATACAGAGAACATAAGGAAGCGGTTATATTCATTGGTCTAGGCGCCACGATTCTTCACACAGACATTTGCGAATAATGTGTGTTCATTCCCTAAGTATAGTTAACTAGAGAAGTGTTATACGTTTAATTGCGAGTAATGGTTTCTGTGCTAGAGGTGATTGTGAAGTCTAGTTTATTCAATCAAGGATTTCCTCTTAAGTGCTTCTTCACTCAATTCTTCAAAGTCACTTAATTCTTACTTAGTCAAAATACCTTACGTACTTAAGTCTGTGTTAGACTTACATCTATGTCTGTGTGTATATATAAGATCTACCTGTGTATTTATATGTATTACTATATGTTAAATATTTTGTATCTTTGATTTGTAACTAAAAATTTGGAAATTACTACCGTGATCATTTCCAACCACCAGGTTTTTACACCAGTTAAGGATACCCACTTTCTAGAGGCTAGGTGAGCCCCGGAAGTTCTCCAAATCCCACAGATCCCAAGGTTATTTTTCTAATGTCAATGTTCACTAAGTATTTTCTTCGAACCCGGAACTCAGTTGTAAATTTAGAGCTCATTTCACTGCGCCACCCCTGCTTCATTTATAATTCTAAAACACTGTCCGTTTTCCTCTACCTTCTTAAATAAATAAGCTAAACAAAAAGTTTTAAAAGTATACTAGCTTGAAAAAAATGGGCCTAGTAATCTTAAAGCTGGTTGATGGAAGATGGACAGATTTGTTTATTCTAATTTGGTTTTTGGATTTTTCTTTTCCTGAAACGTGAAATCTCAAATAATTTATGTTTTTAATCGTTCGGTTACAAATGTTTGTTATTGTAAATTAAAAACCGTAAATATTTAATTATAATGTTTAACTCATACGGGAACTAACTAATCTCTCAACGTTGAAACACAATGAAAGTTTGCTCTGTACTTTAATGTAATAACTTTTTATATTGAAGGGTTAGATTTTATATTGGGTTCAAAACAATACATTATAAAATAATATACTAATAATAATTTTCTCGCAGTTTCAGGCTACTGGCCAAACACTTACTAGACAAACGCTCTAAGCTCTCAATTACTCTTAAGACTCATATACATGGCTATTAAAAGACCTAATTGGATTTACGGAGTACTTTTTATGAGTTACGGACTTACAATACAAAATCCTTCTTAAAATCCTTAATGAACCCTACGAATGAAGTCATCCATAATGACCTCAATGTCCCATTTTTTTTGGAACTGTAGTTTTAATTTTCCAACTTTTGACTGTCTTACTCCATCCATGGGCTTATTTAAACATCAGCTAGCCGTTTGCTTTGTTTTGGTATATGATTGCACCTAATACAAACACAATATAACTTGTATGCCTAGAAATAACATTTACCTAACTGCGCGGAACCATGAGGATGGAGATTAGTATTGGCAGCGTAGGCGGCTCATCTGTTAGTGTAATGAGCTACTGCACTCTATCGTTAGCAGTTTATAGTTGCACTCTTGCATCAGACTGCATATCTTCATGTCCTAATGCCTTCCTGTGGCGGGTGGATCTGGCACATCTTAACATATTAACAGTTCTGCAATAGGACTGTCTGGAGGGCAGGATTCCTTCTTGTCTTACTGGCTTGTTGACGTTTGTCAGGTAATTCGTTGATATATATATATATATATTTTTTTTATATACCCCTCTCCCTGAGACAAGAAGATTAGATAAGCTGTACGAATACAACCCGTGACCTGAACTCTCCTCAGTATCCTTCATTAATATTGCATCTGATTGCAAAAAACTCTTTATTTTCATTAATACCAGTTTATCCTCTACAGCAAAATATTTACGAGGGTTTGAGTTTTTATGCTAAAGAACAAGTATATTATTCTATAGTGATGTAACAAAGAAATATATTTTTAATTCATCATGTTAAATCTTCAGACGACGAAACGCTTAAAAAACAAAACAAACAAAAATTGATTAGAAAATGGTTTAGATGCATAAACATTTTTTTAAATAATAGGTCTTTTTGTTTTGTTTTTTATGTTTGCTTGCTATATTCGCTTTACATGAATATTATAGTCCAATTTTGTTACAATAAAAAATTAAAAGCTTTTATCGTTTATAATCAGTGCCTCATTTTTTTTATTTTCTGGTCTACCAACTCTAAATTAGAGATAAATTGTAAGTAGGGAAGGAAATAGTTGGGGGTTCAGTCAAATTAAACACTAAATAAGTGGGTATTTATTTTATTTTGTGCCGACGTTTCGACCGTCGATTAATTTTATATCAACATATGATCTATGACTTCCTGATCACAACTTGACAATCTTATTTATATAACAAAACGCATTTTTGAAAAATTTGTACTTATCACATTTGTGAACTAAGGCATCGATATTGTATATATACAACATAAGCGAAATCCACAGTAATCGACGTTATTTCTTTACCTCCAATATATTTAATTGCCCGACACCTACAGATGCTTATGTTGGCAATGGATGGACCCCGAAAAAATAAACAATGACAGCAAAGTTTATTCTACAGCGATGTTAATGTACAAAGTGCCAGAGGAGATGCAGGGACAAGAATAGATACGAATATCTGCCAATAATTTTATTGCCCAATATTGTTGCCTTAGTTCATATTCGCATCTCATCTGCGGTAGTTGTTCAAAAAATAGTCGGCAAGCGTCTGGGCATTTATTTTATTTCTGGCATCCTGCCCGATATTTCTTTTTACACATCGGCGAAGGATTACAACAATATATCATATGATCATCACTAATAATTAAATTATTGTTTATTCTCTTTTGTATCTTACGTCGGAACGCCTATCAAACTGAAATTTCATTAAAATATATTAATAATTTTCAATAGTTTAACAGGCCTTCAAGACATTCCTGATGAAGTTAACTATGAAAACAAATATAGTCATTATACTCATCATTTATTATTGGTTACTAATTATAAAATGAGTCGACCTAAACGTACCGTAATGGCATTTGTACTTTTAATTTAGTTATTTACATAATTGTATTTATAAATTAAGTAATTGAAATGTATTTTCTGTTCCAGGTATGTTGGTTTACCCTCTTAAATCTCAATTAATGCACTCAAGTATGTAAAAGTTGATTAACGATTCATTTTTTTTTAAGTTTCTAGAAATATATTTATTAAAATTTAAGAAATGTTTGATAAATTTTGGCATTAATAATCCTTAACTGAACAATTTTTATTCACATTTATTTAAAAAATAAATAAAAATCATGCTATTCTAATCACATATGGTTTTATTTCATTTTTAATTTAATGCTAAACACCAATTTCAAAATTTTTGTAGATTTGATATTATTTAGTCTAGAAATGTCCCACCAGGCATAAATTATATAGAATTCCTCTCCTATCAAAGAAACCATAAAATTTGGCACATCCTCACTGCGGAGCATTAGAAGAATAACAAAGTCCAATCTCACGTTCCAGGATGTGATTCTCTTGAAGCTGCCTTGTTTCCAGGCAATCAACGAAAACAACTCTCTACAAAGAATTTCGCATTGTTGTATTTTTTAAAACTTATATGACTAATACCACCTTGTGATTCTATATAATTTGATTTTTACTTTAAATATTTTCTGTCCACTTTAAATGAAACATATCTGGATTATAAACTCAGCCTGCTTTGCCTGAAAACTTCTGACTTGTCTCGAATAAAACTTATGGTTACCTTATTTATGAAAGCTTGTATTATCTATTTTTTAATTCTATATATAATTTGATTTTCACTCATAATATTGTTCTTCTGAATATAAAAATATGTCTATTGAGGGGGGGGGGGATTGGAAAAGTGAGTGTTTAGTTGTGAATTTGATTCTTGACTCATGTTTTTGCCCATATGTTTAATATATCATAGAGAATTAAATATGAACTTCAAGGAAAAAATACATTTGTTTAAAAAAAAAGATCAGTATCACTACAACCCCTGTAGGGTCTTGGGTTCAGGACGTTGTAGTGTTCTAGAACATTTTTGCAGGGAGGTAACTAGTCCGAAATCATGCTCAACCGCCAAATTTTCCCTTCTATTAATAGTACCCACTTTATTAATAGGAGGGTCACATGATCCAACATGATCCATCTCTGGTTTATTTACATTAAATAAATAATCTGTATTATTTATTTAATCATGGTTATCTTTAATCATGGTTATTTATTTAATCATGGATTGATTGATGAAATTCGCAATAGCAGTGGAGTAGATCATTGGTAGAAGGCTGAGTTGGCCTGAAGAAGGTCTAGGGTTTGAATTCGACTGTAGCGGACAATTTAAATAATCTGTTAACAACCGGGAATTGCTCCTGTGGGATCTAGATAACCCTCCTGGTGCTCATCCAGCGTCTATTTAATCAGTGTATCTGATTATTTATTTAATCATGGTAGATTAAATAAATAATCTGTCTCAGCCGGATTTGAACACGTGATACACATTACATTACCACTGGGCCGCTCCCCTATTAGCCCTAAAGGAATAACAAATCTTTCGCATATTCTGACGGACTTCCGTTTAATACAATTTACGACCATCTGTTTTTCTTCTCCTTACTTCCTTCAGATACCACAAGCCTCTTACTTATCCCATTCTATGCTCCAGAGACCGCCGTACACCGTGAGATAGCGACAACTTCCTCCCTCACTTCCTGTTACCTGGATTACGAAGCTGATGTAAAAACGCCGCCAGGTACCGGAGGGTGCAACAAGAGCGACCTCGGCATGGGGATGGTAATTTGTAAACAGGCGCCCCCACACAAAAAACTGACGCCAGCTACCCGTACATGTTTGACCGCGTGTGGGTTTCTGGGGGTTTGTGTCCCGGGGATTTTTTTCGTTAGCCCCTGTGTGTTCTCTGGTCGAGACCTCTAGTGTTTGTTTGTACAGGCTGACTTAGGATCTCGTGCTTTGGCTATGATCATGTTTCAACTAAGTATCGCGGTAGTTAGTTGGTATTTTTGCGTAGTGCATCTGTTTTTTGTTTTTTCGTACCTTGAATTATGGCAGTGATGTTGTTATTTTCTAAAACTTTCCCTGCCACTGTTCTTCTTCTACCTCAAGTTCCTCCAAGATGTTGATCCTTTATGGTTTCCTTTTTTCCCATTAAAATGGTTACTCTGAAAACCGTAGTGCTTTATGGTGTTTTGGCGATAATGCCATATAAGGGAATTTGAATGCTACTTGGTTTTGTTATCATTAGTTTTATTAATTATTTGAAATTTAAATAATTATAGTCCAGTGATTGATTGATGAAATTCGCAATAGCAGTGGAGTAGATCATTGGTTGAAGGCTGAGTTTCCCTGAAGAAGGTCCAGGGTTCGAATTCGACTGTAGCGGACAATTTAAATAATCTGTTAACAACCGGGACTTGCTCCTGTGGGATCTAGATAACCCTCCTGGTGCTCATCCAGCGTCTATACAATGGATACCCTAAATTAGAGGAAAACTTGGTGATTGAGCTTGATCTCGGACGAATCGACTACCTTCACAATCGCTTAAATTATGGCTCTAAACTTCATCTGCTCATTTATTTAGTCACAAAAAAATAAATAATAAATGGGTCTTCTGTTGTGTAGTGGTAGCATAATAACCTTATTTGCCCAAGGTCGCTGATTTGTAGCCCGGCAGTTGGCACTAAATTTTTTTAAAGGGAGTAAAACAACATTGGTTATGTCGTCCTTCGGAGGGGACGTAAAGTAGCAGTTTCGAGCCTGTGCGGTGTCAAGTACTCGTTAAAGATACCTATTTTAATTATACCTGGATTGACAAACTTAAGGTTCCAGCTGCAGCCTCGTCTGATAAGCCATAGCAGCATAAAGTGACCATAAATACATTTTTAAAACATCTAGTTTCAAACCTTGCTTGATTTGTAACTACTCTATCGTCGTATCTTTCCTAGTTGGGCCTTAGAATGGGCAGGAGACCTTAGATGGAAATCACACGTGACTAACTTTTGAAGAAAAGCTTGAATCACCAATTCTGACTTCTACGAAGACTACTTTACCATAAAAATAAACTATCACGTTACGTACATAGCTATGATTTACATACTTATGTAAGTACATAAATGGACTTATGCGACGTAGGTTTGGAGCTCATGGTAAAAATCTCACTAACAGAACATTCAAATCTTTCTATCAAATTCCCTTTGTTATATTTCTTATTGTCCCACGTCCCATGCCTTCAATGTGAGGTTTGTATCATACACGCTTCCTCTTGAATTCCTTTGGGGAGGTTTTTCAAAAGATCACGAATACAATATGTACCAAATCGCATTAAATATTATATTATTTAATAAATATTTTTATTTAAAAATTAATAAAATAGAATAAATATTTATAATTATTATTATTGTTTTACCTTTCTTAAATTCTCTTTGCGGCAGGACTTGAAATCTAACTAATGTTTTGCTGTATATATTATCCTCAGATTAAGCCCTTTGTTTTAGGACTCCGTGCTGGAGAACTCGCCCTAAGAAGCCCCACAGGGACTCGGACCCCCCAGTGACGTACAATAACCCTTGGCCAGACGGGGCCCTAAGCCGGGCTGTTATTAGAGCCGATGAGGGGGAAGGTTGAGAGTACACTGGCTATATAATGATAGGGCGGTACCACCCGGTCCCTGGTACCGCCTCTGATTTATAAAGGCCCTGTCAATATATCAGTATATGTTTAGCCCGGTAATGGCTTGTTTAGTCTGTCCCATCCGTCCTGGCTATAATTACATACGCTTCTCTTTTGTCTGCTCGGTATTACCCTTACCTGTACCAGTTAGTAAGCAACCCCGTGAAATTGGAAAAAAAATCCCTCAAGTAGGATTTGAGAAACAATTTACTTCATTCGTCTACCGTGATCAGAGAATTAAGACATCTTATATTACTTGTAGTAGAAAGAACTCTAATTCTATATTAATTAGAGATATAAGATATATTATAGTATACACGTATGATGAATCAAAGTAGTCTATCACATGCTTAGAATTAAAAAAAAAATGTAGTTATTTATTCATTAACAGTTGAAATTCTCAACTGTGTTATAATAATGATAATGATAAAGATATTAATAAAAAAGGAGTAAAAGTTGTTGGCCATGTGAGAATGACTTTGTAGACATTGTTGTTCCATTTCCAGAATTAAACACGTCCCTTAGAGTACGAACAGACAAATGGTAGAGCAAGAAACAACAAACACGAGGGCCTAAAACATTCTTTGACAATCTCCCGACAGATAGGATTAGAAGAGGGTGACCAAGAAGAAATGTTTGCAGGATGTGGAGGAGATCATGGCAACGAGGAAACTTAGAGAGAGACTGCCTCGATCGAAATCTTCGGCGAGAACTTTTGGGAACGATAAACTACTTAAGATGAAAATAATCGTTAAACAGATACAATAAGTAAATGGAATGAAAAGTTCGTAATGACTTGAGAAAAAGGCAAGCAGAGAAACTACCCTCTGCTACAACCCGATAAACGAATTCAAATTAAAAGACCACGAGGCAATTTTTTTCAGACGCCAAGAAGGATTTTCGGGAATTGAAGAGGTAGATTTGGAACTAGTCGGTTTGAGTGGGAATAAAGTTGGTCATGAAAGGATTGATATCGGCTTAGAGCCAAATCAGCAACAACAGGCCCTTGTGGTTTATTCGTAAGAAAGGATTTTGGTTTATAAGGATTGATACAAGATTAATACAATAGCTTAGTGGAGCCCCAAAGTTCTAATCTGTGAATCTAAAAAGGTCTCTGTAAGTCTGTAAGATTTTATAATAGCCATGAATTTTGAGTCTTTTGTAATTAATTGGGAGCTTAGAGCGTTTGTCTAGTAACTGTTAATTTTACTCCCAATTACTGGTGTTGAAAAGTTGTAATGATTTGTTATGTAGATCTCTTAATTACATATATATTAATAAATCTATAGGTAACGTATTTTTGTACTATCTATTTCAATGGATAAATTGTTTAAAAGCAGCTTGGAGAGATGAGATCTCTAGCGCCTATATTCACAGGGAACCTACGCTATCTGAGTGGCGCCTTTCCAAATGGTAATTAACGATTAAAGTTTCCACAAGCGGTGGACTGTGTTCCTAGATCAGTCGGAAGGGGCAGGCCCGTCCCACGTATCCAGCTGAATATATTACTACCGCAATGTATTTGCGATACATATTAGCATAGATTAGCATTAAACAGTATCTCAAACTGTCCCTCATTCCAGCTACCGCACTATACATTTCGGGTTACTCCCACCTAATAAGAGACTGATATAAGTAATAAAGAAATATATATCTGTTCTATAGTTTTGATAAGGATATAGCCTAAATACATTTTTCATCGAATTGATCTTGCAAAACCAATACATAAATGTTTCTATAACTGACGTGGATAATTTAACATCTATGATTTTCACAATGCACATCGAGATATGTTACAAATAAAAACTGTACCGCTGCAACCTATTAAGGGTCTTGTGTTCAGTACTTGGTAGAGTCTGTACTGTGTCTTGTTCAACAATTGAGCATGGAGGTGATTTGTCCTATATCACACTCAACTACCAGATCCCCCCCTTTTTAGGGTACCCACTTTACAGGTGCTGGGTGAGCCCCAGGAGGGTCTCAGATCCCGAGGATTCATTCTCGACTGCAATCAGATTAAATAAAATCTGCCAGAAGCCCAAATTGAACCAGATTTTCGGCATGGCACCTCAGTGCTTCAGAAGAACTTCCTATTGAAAAAGTTCCAACCCTAGAAGTAAAACGTGTATACGAAAATTATTAAGTATTTGTTTAAACTTAGGATTTAAACTTGCCTAAATAAAGAGAGCCATAGATAGAAGGATTATCAGGATTTGAAATAATCAAATTTTCATTCATATCACCTAAAGTTTTTATGATTAAACATTGGATAATGCACTATGTTTTTCATCTCAATTTAAGCGTAAGGAGCTAAGTAAGGCAATTGTTTGAAAAGGAGTTATTTTTGATATTACAACTCTATTTCAAGCCAAAATCTAGGAGAATGATTCGATTCCGGTTATCTGAAAGCAGTTAATTCTCTCTGGACAAAATCCGACTTATTTACCACTTGTTTACCGGGGCTGTAGATATACTTCCTTCACATTTCTAAGACATTGAAATGTTGTAAGTGCTATGTATATAAGGTTGATAATTGTCTATTCGTGTTGTATTATCTAAAATAATATTTGGGAAGAAATGGTCCGTTTCTCTGATCTCCACCCGGACCATTTTCACCCCATATAAATAAGTTCAACTTATATTATTCAAGATAAAATAAATCAAATCGCAGGAACACTTAATAGATAATAGATGCCTAGTTCTTTTTAAGACCCATTGTTTGGGGAATCCTTCCCTCATTCTCAGGAGTTGCCAGGACTATAACGAGATGCAAGGGGAACTGCTTTCCCAGAGCCTCATTACGGAGCTATGGCGCCACCGATGTGTCAGCTGCCTTACGGTTCTCTCTTTAGGACTTCGTATAAATCAATGTGTATTTAAATAGTTTTACGACACCTATAACCATAAAATATAAAGTTCGAGCTTTACATTAGCGAAAGATGAAATGTTGTACTTGAAAACTTGTAGTCCTACAAGACCGAAATAACTGAGTGTAATCCTTGGTCCAATAGCGTACAATATCAAGACGCGTTCATTTTCAAACGTAGTGACTTGTGTATTCTATTTATCTGTCTGATCGAATTAAGTTTCCCGCTATCCAGAGAAATCCGCTAACTGAAAGCCTAATTACCATCGCATTGAAACGTACGTTTTTTGAGCTTCAATGGTATAACAGTCAGTTTCCAATCAGGTTAACTAAACAAGGGAAAGCCAGCAGGTAAACACCCGAGAACTGAGTACATAATGGAACTCAATTATGGCTACAAGAATTGGTATAGCAATAGCGACGCCCCCTTACATAAGTGGCCAGGACTCATGCATAAACATGATCCGTAGTTGGCCGCACATGGTATGCCAAAACAATGGACACCCCTCATATCGCTGGCTCACTCAGCCCAATGTTCGGAATACCAATCATCCAAAAGACTGTATTTCATATTCCTCGGGCATCGTAATGTCTCGCCTGCCAGCTATTGGGCATCTATGTGTAAGCATTGCAGTTCGATAGTGGTGATAATTGGTAATTTAGGCTTTGCAGCACGTTTGGTCCCTGTAGACGACATCGGTTATACAACGCGTCTCTTCGGAGGGCACGTAAGAGAGAGCCCAACGTCACGGTTGTCTTGCATGTCCAAGTTTGGATCTCGTCCTGAATCACTAGAACGAGTTCATGTTCTTCAATACTCTATCTATCGAATCAACAATCACCAGAGTTCAAGCAATGATCGATTAAGTGTTGTTTAGCTTATGTTTTCTGTAATTAGTGAAGAAATTAACTCTATGTACGGTTTTGGACTTCCGAGAATTCTACTAACTATATTTCTGTTACAGCAACAGATATATCACGAATGCAAGTTATTGTAATGCTGTCTGTAGATTATATTTTAAAAATTCGTTTGTTTGGTCTGTTCCTTGTTTAATATTATACCAAACATGTTTATGCCATTTTCTATGTCTTTTCATTTCTTATTTTTATGTACTTTTACTAGAAGCAAGCCCTGTCTCCCGGACATAATATATACATCAAGTAGTTTTAATATATTAATTGAAAAACATACATAGAACTTACAGGTTTGGTAATTTTAAAATAAAATTAAGAAGATGCTTCTGAGGTGCGCTAAAATGAATAAACACTAAATACAGTGCATACATACACAAAGAAAAACCATTTTATTTCTATTCTTACTGTTTTTCCTTTAATATACAACTTTACTAGTTAAATAGTAAAGTTTTACTTCCTTTAATAGTTAAATTTACTTATTAAAAAAAAATTGATTATTATTTTTTATTTATTTAGGAAATGTCTATGATGTACAAGTTAGACACTTTTCTGAGTTTTTCCTCAAATAACTAATACAAATGGTGTATTTTTCACCTTATATTTGCCTCCATTTCCAAATAATCATCAGTATATATGCCATCATCAACGTTTCTGTAGAATATTTAAATCAGCAATTAACGACATATCTCAGTTGTAAAAATTAATTTTATGATTAAATATTCAATTATGAGATCAGTGATTCAACTATGGGAAACAGCTTCAACAATTCAGTCCGTAAGAAAATCCTATAAAATAAATTAATTCCTTATTTTTTTCTGTTTTTATAAAAATTTGCATGTTGCTCGCCTTTCTTAAACGTGGATTTTTTTTTACGAATTATCTACGGAACATAAAATATCCCATTAGCATGAGATTATTCTGTTGTTTTTTTTTCATTAAATTAAATAAATAAAGAAGAATTTCGAAGCATGACGTCCCGATACGAAGAAAGAACCAGTCAGCTCATGCGATGACCAGTCCTGATAGTATCTTAAATTATCATATCCTGAGCCTGTTCCATCAAATCCAGAAATATAAACATGAGTTATTTTTTAGCTTCTTCGGGATTCTCTTGGTACATAAAAACACAGATTTTTTTTTTGTCTTATTAAAATCTATAAACATTTGTTAGTTCTTAGCTAACTCAAAGCGAAAATAAAATTAAAACGAAATAAAATTTATTTGTTAATATAATTTTTGTTTTATTGTCATTATTATATTTATTATTTTGAAGAGCATGAGACACTGTAAATTGCATTGTCATAATTCCATGTTGAAATCATTTATAAGATCAAAATCGACTTAAGGAAACTTTAAAAATATTTAATATAACGCATGTAAACTTGATAATACAACTGTTACTAAAAAAATTTAGGAAAATTTGTAAGGTAAACGGAACTAAATTATTTCAGGAAATTATAAAGTACCAAATGAATGGATATACCTAATCAGAATTTTCTTTCTGAATAAGAATCTATTCATATTTCTGAAGTTTAAATTTAGTTATCAAATAAAGGAATTATTAAAATGATCATTAAAACCAATGTTGACTGGAATGACAACTGATTCTAAGTGATAACTTGAGGCAATTTATATTTTTTTATTGAATTTTCAGGTTAATAAAAATACGCTTATTTAAATTGAATATTTTAAAGACATCTGGGGTTAAAACGCCTATACTCTGTATTGCACATTCAAATATCTTTTGTATGCCTATATAGAGCTACTTAATGTATTGCCTTATGGTTATTCGAAATTTGAATAGTGCATACATTAATTTTATAGCTGATTAATAATAGCTATGCAGTTTTTCAGATTTTTGGATATTTAGCCCGCGGTATGAAAATTTCATGAGGAGTAAAATCAAGTTTTAAATAAAAGTGTCGATAAGATTATATTATTGGTTTTATATAATAGATAGAAGTTAAAAGTTAAATTCCGGAGCTAATCGGGAAGAGATACGCGTGGTATCTATGGTAACAGTGTATTCTATTGCTTCATTCTCGAAGAGTTGAAATGCGATAATTTTTTATATAGCTTTTTAAAGACACCTATCCAAACAAACACTATTACTTCTCTTATTTAGATTCCGCCTTAAGCTGTTGGGGTCCTTTCATATCATTTGGATACGACCTCAACAGACGACAGGGCAGCGTTGCTCTGATAAGGGTAGGAAATTGACAAGCTATCTAACAAGGCTGTGCAGTGACTATTTAATTTTGTACAGTGTGCAGTGTGTAGTGCTACTAGAACAGGAGATATGTGTATTAGGAAGTGAACAGGCAGTGATCATGCTGGGCTTAAATACACCTCTACCGGACTCTGAAGATGAGGCCCCCTTCAAAAAAGTAAAGACAGGGAAGAAATCGGTTGTGATTCGGTTGTCATTTTGGTACCTTGTAGAAAAGATGCGTATTCTACACCAGGGCGAACTGTCATGCTGTTAGTCATTAGTTTGGGTATGTTTTGGTTGGTACTGATCTGCTTATATTTCTTCCATCCTTATAGTCCCTATTTCTACTAATTTTTTTCGATGGAGGCATTTTCTATATTTGCCCTGAAGATGGCCTACAACGTAAGCCAGTACAATTAAAACCGTTCACATTAATTTAAAATAATTTACAAATTAAAAGAAATAATACACGAATATAAGTATCAGTAGAGAGCGAGTAATTGGTAAGAACACATTTAAAATTTATTAGAAACGGAAAGGGGTAAACTCCAGTCGCGTTTCGGTGCTGTCACACACACTTTTTTTCTCTGTTTAGGAGCCATATTTTCTTCTTGGGCGGTTCTTATTAATTCCTTGTATTTTTCTGAAATTTACTATGGTAGTAGTAAATATCCGTTGATCAACTGGTCATTTTATGCTATCAGCGTTATGTATTCTGTTAATTAGTCATCTTACAAGTTCACTAATTGCATTGATACTGCATACGATTAACCTAAGATTAACGTGTATGCTTAGGAAACGTGACTAGCTGCCCATCGTAAATAACAATATGCCAGTGATTAATATATGATTATACCGTTGTCATGGTGATCGCAGCGATCGGTGAATCATAGGTGATTCAGAGCGCCAGGCGCCGAGAGCTCCCACAAGGCAATAGAAAAAAAAAATAAACAGATTGCCTCAGATTTCCCGGGCGGCTTTTCTTAGTTTTATTTATCCAGTTTTCCGTCCAAGCTCTGAGCTATCGGCTTGTTCAGGACGGGAAATCTATTGTTCTTATTAGAAATACAAGTGTGATTCAGAATACAAGGCTCAGTTAACTGTTCTTTTCTTCATTGTTGTATCATTTGATTGATAAAATGTCCTTCAATATAAATAAAAATGTGTGGGAGGACTAGATTGTTGCTTTTACATTAGCATTAATATATGTAAGAGTGCAGGAGAACAAAGAATACCAGTTGCACATGCATGTGCTCGATATATTTATATTTAAAAGCAATATTAATCGATTAAAGAAATTAATTAGACATATAGCTTTGAAATAAGTTTAAGAAGGACTCGGCCCATCGCTATGCCGCTCACGGTGTTTAGATATTTAATTATATTTGATTGCTTAATCATTGAAGCTGCTGCGTACGTGACTCGGTTTTTTAAATGTCTGTTGGTATACCATAATTGAATCGTGTTTTGATTATGAAAATATTTGTTTTTTTTTAAATCATTGAATATCAATATATTAGGTAGTGGCATATCATTTTTAGTATGACAATATAATTATGCTTGTCAATTGCCGTGTATCATGGTCTTACAGAAATAGTTACAGGAAAATACACAGTTAGGGCGGGTTCACCCAACCTCAAGTTACTAAAAGCCATGGTTTCGATGGTAAGCGGCCAATTCACTAATATCCCACCGAAGTACAATCGGGTTCAAGGACAGTGGCAAATCGGTCTAGACCTAAGGGTTATGGCTGTTAGGGCTCAGCAAGCGCACGAGGACCTATATATCTTTCCCTAAGAATTTAGAAGAAAGGCAATAAAAATTATGTTTTGTTTTTCATTACCCAAACTTCGACGGATCTGGCCCGTCGGGATCTCCAATTCAGCACTCTAAAGATAATTTTTGTCAAATGTTAAAACCTACAGAGTGAGTTTGTAATCTAAATTTGTGAAAGTAATGTAAATTAGTGTTTTGAAAAGAGGGTAACACCACTGGAGGATCATATCAAACCAAAGTTTGAAGATCATGCCGGGTGTATCTTCGTATATGAGTAGAGTTTTCCGTCGTTAAACGTTTTGAGAGTATTATCTTCCATTATTCTTCCATTTTGTCCAGCCCAAGTTTCATGTGCCTTGTCGAATCAATATTACCATTACAGAGATCTTCCTTTTGTATATACCAGTTACCAATTATTGTTCGGGGATGGGAAAGGAATACAGTGTACAGCCTTCAGGGTACCGAACGAATTCAACCGTCTTCCTTTTAGGTTTTGGGACCTTGGTAGGAGAATATGTCTTCGCGCTTGATACTGTATCAGGCGTTCAGAAAGACATCACCAACCAACACCATGAAGTACTTCTCAGACATCATGTTCCTGAAGCAAAAAGAATACTGTACCTTCCCTTCGATCTCAGATATATTATTAAATATTGTATTTATTTAATCCACCTGAATTGCCGTACACACTGACTCAGAGCGCGAAGCCACACCCTAGCAACAAGCGCAGGCTATTAAACTAATGACCCCACTGGGGAAAGAGCTCTAGTGCTAACACTTGTACCTTGCTATTAGCCACCATAAGTGCTCCGGGTCAGTTCCAGTCGGATGAGAGAGAAATTGCTTCGAGATTAAATTATCACCTCGCTAATAACTCGCGGAGATTTCCAAGGTGCTGTAGCGCAATTTGAATCAATCAGGCAAAAAAAGATCTGTTGAACAAGGAACAGATTAACAAGTGCGGGTTTAAAGAGACCTTCTTGCACAAGGCTAACAGAAATAGAACAAAAGCTCTAAGGTCGTTCCTGTGAATCTGTGAGTAAAAGTCAGATTCGAAAACAGCTGCAGATAATTATTTTTTTTTATTTGGGACTCATGTAAAATGTACTTTTGGTCTTCTGTTTTTGGTATCTACACTTCCAAGTCATAATATATATTAATCTAAACGTTTAATAAAAAATGATGTATAACTTTTGATTTTTTGTTAAAGAATTTTAAAAATAATTATCATTTATATAAATGTAAAGACAGTATTAATAACCTGTCGGACGTGTATTAAAATTTGAAAAACTTAAGTAAGTAGTACTTTATTTAGACAGAAAATATAAGTCTCTACAACCCATGAAGTGTCTTGTTTAGTGTATGTTAGAGACTGAGCTGCTTATAGGACAAAGGCCTTTCTTGATTTTTTCAAAAACACGCTCAACCGCTAGGTTTTTCGCAAAGATTTTTATAATAATTATACTTGGAAAGGCCGAATTTAGGATATCGATAGGATTATCCGATTAGCCAAAGTAGCATAAAGCGACTTTTAGATAAATAAACTAAAGTAGTCAATAAATTGGATGCAATTACTCTATTCAAATATTTAACCCCCGACACGTCATTAGGAATTATAAAACTATTTTTCCAGATTTTATTTTTTTTAGTAATTAGTACTTATTTTTTTTATTTTGATAAATCATACAATATGTGTTAAGTCCTGATTTTTTTAATACTGGATGCAGTAATCGCAGATTTTAATTGTAATTCAGGATCTATTTGTTGATAATTTTTAATCAAGCAATCCTAAAATTCGTACCGTCATATCGTCAATGGAAAGTGACGATGCAAATGCAATGTATCGAAAGTGAAATACACTACTTTTCATGGGAATGAAAAAACTGTTTTAATGATATGTGGTTTATTGCCTTACAGATGACTCTAAATAATTATAATATCAATTACCAATCCTGAAGCAATCGCTTTAGATCGAAAACGAAAATACGCGTTTTATTCACATTCCATAATTTTCCTTGGCATGGAAGCCATTCTTAGAGAGGTACATACATCGCATAAGAATGTCTTACTTGCCTTCCTACACTTGATATAAGAATAGATTCCGCCCTAGAGCAGTTCTAATAAAATACCGAACATGAAGTAATAAAATACCTGGCAGCGGTCGACCGGTGTAGGTCAGATTTATATGTACCGTTATTGCAACGCGTTCGGCCAAAGAGCTACAAATAATATTGGACAACCGTTGCTCGCAGGCGCCTTCCCCCGTCCCGTTACTATCGAATGCTCACTATCGATAAATCGGTCACATCTGCATTCGAATGGCTGTCTCCTGGGTTTTATTACCTCGCCTCTGGTATAATGCCTCTTAAACAGTTATTTACAATCAGGGACTTTCCGTCGACTCTACCCGTACAGCTACCGGTCCTTATAAGTTTTTTTCGGTTTCCCGAAGTGTCCTAACCTTCGTATTGTGATCCTTAGGACGTAAAGATCATTCATTCCGTATAATTTTTCCCTCGCTGCCAAGGCATTATGAATGATGAAACGGCAGGCAGAAATTCGAGTCGGGTGGAGATCATATCTCTTCCTGAGGTCATGAACTCCCCGACGGCAAGTTACCGTCAGCGGGATAAAACTGAGATGTCTCTTGTTCAGATCTCTAGAAAGAATCACATTTTGTCATCAATGGATAATATTTATTTATTTTTTCTATTTGTTTCGTATTGGGAATAGGAGAGAGTTTGTTGTAGGAGGAATAAGTTTGAACATGTCGAGAAATTTAAATACTTAGGGTCTATGTTAAATAGAAAAAAATGAAATTCAAGAGGAAATAGAGACAGGAAATGCTTGTTATTATTCGGTCTCCATATTACTAAGCTCGGGCCTTTTGCCCCTAAATTTAAAAATCAGAATTTGTAAAACCATCATCCTTCCAACTCTTCTTTACGGTTGTAAAACCTGGCCGCTAACGCTGAAGTATGAACAACGTCTTAAGGTGTACGAAAATAAAATGTAGCAAAGAATAGTCATCCCAGAAAAGGACCTACTGGAGAATTAAGAAGATTACACAACGTTTAAGAAAATTCTTAAATCTGAATCCACTTTGTAAAGGATGGAATATGTACTTACCTATCCTCATAATGTTCATAAGCAAAGTAACGGAAAAAAAATTGTATTCTGCATTTGTTATTGTGAACATTTTTTTTTTTTTAACTGGTAGTTTTAAAGTCTCGAATGTACCACATTCGCGTGTTTGATCTGGTTCGAATAGTGACTAAAACAAATTTCTTTCGCGGATAAGTATTGAATATGTCATGCTCCTGTGTTTGCTGTTGCAATTTTTTGTAAAACCAACGAGATGTTTTAAACATATTATCGATTTTGACATATTCAATAGGTAGAAATTGAAATATTTATAATGAATTATTATAATATACAATTAGATATGCAAACTAAAGTGTCGATGTAACCTTATCATTAAATCATTCTTTCGCAATAATCGCTTTATGATGGTGAGGAGTCGTTTCGCATTAGTATTCAAGTCGCGTTGAGAGAGGTATTCACTAATTATGTATACTGTGGTGATTTATTGATGAATATTGTGTAATAACACTGATAAATGTGGTGTTGGATCGTCTGAAATTAACGTATATCAGCACGATTGAATTATAGAAGTATCCAAGAGAAGGTGTTGTATTTGCCTTGGCCTCAAACGAGAGTAGTGTCCTGTCTGTCCTTCGATATGGATGGTGAAAATAGCGATGTGTGTGTTTGAGTCTGTATATGTATGTAATGATGTGACAATTGACTAGATGAAATGAAGTGAAACAAAAGACTATGAAACATATGTTACAGAAAACGTGTACTTTATTAGTAGGTGTAGGTTACATTATTACTCCTACATAGGCTACCTATTTATAAACTATTTTACATATATAATTATTTATAAAATTCATTTGAATATTGATTTTACCACCTGGACTTTTTTACTTGTCTGGCTAAAATTATAACGTATACTTTCTACTTCTATATCCACAGCCCCCAGATCACCAGAATTGTATAATTCTCCTAGTTTATGGCTTAAAATGGAGATTTAACATAAACAATAACTCCTTTTCAAGCCAATGGCTTACTTAGCCCCTTATTCACTACGAACATAACTCGATTCCGCTTACGTAAGTACAATAAACTCATTTTGGAAAAAATTAGACTTAACCAGTTATTCACCGGGGTTGTAGATATAAGCATTTAATTACCCAGTTCACGTTAGTATCATATTTAGATAATTTCAGTTTTATGAACTGACAGTGAAATCGAATCATGATTCTGCTTGATGAGAAAAATATTGTTTTTTTACAAAATATTTTAGATTTTTTTTTTTATATATTGAAACCTTGAAAATAACCATAGCTCTCCCTTCCTCATCTTCGATCCCTCATCCCCACTCTCTCACTCTTCTATTTGTCCGTTAATTAATACAGCATTTAATTACCCAGTTCCCATTAGCATCCTGTGTAGATAATTTCAGTTTTATGTTAAGACCTACCGTAAAACAGATGACATAAATCCATCAATGCTAATGGATAATTATACTTAACCTTGTTTGATTGAAGGATCTAGTTTTAAATATAAATTCAAGAAATTTCTTATAAAAACTGGTTCAACCAGTCCTCGTCTGCGTCGTTCGATGTCTTGGAAGGATTTAAAAAAAAAAATATTTGTAAATTTTTACTGAAAATGAAACAAACTGACCTTTGAAAAATACCTGAGAGCTAATTGAGCGTTTATACGGAAAATAATATATTTATTTATTGATTCGATTTTTTTTTCTCCGTGGAATGGATATAAAAGTTACTTTATTCCACTACAACAACAAAATTGCATTGAAATTATAAATGTACGCTTTTGCGTAAATTTCGCTCTTAACTTTTTTTTTTTGACATTTACCCGTTTTGGTATGAAAATTTTGCAAATTTGAAACAACTTATTTTAAAAAAAAAATTTGCCTACTAATGATGTGATATAAGACTGTTATAAATTCCTAACTAGTTGCAACTGTTAACAATTGTTAATTCATTTAATGCCACTTAATGCTGCTATGGCTTATCCGACAATGCTATTTTTTTGTCTTCCTATCCGAGTACTATTTGAATAGGAATCTTTATGGAGTACCTGGCACAGTTTGGACCAGGGACCCATATTTTACGAAGGACGGCTCAAGGAAGGAATTTTACTCTAAACTTACGGTATGTTAGTACGATCTGCTCTGTTGAGAACCGCCATTCACTAGGTTTTTAGTCTTTCATCCACGAATAAGAACTGAATTTCTCTCTCCCTAAAACGTTTTATAGACCATAATAGCTGTTTCCCCCCAAAATTTTAAATGCTTAAAACATTTCATAAGCGAAATTCACACGTATTTCGAAACATTCTTTTTTAGTCCTAGTCTATTTAATTATTTCCTTTTATTTTAAATTGACTGATATCGTGAAGAAAAAAAAAGGTATTTGAAATCGAATCATGATACTGCATTCATTTTTGTTGTAATTTTTCAAACTAAATATTACTTTTTCTCTTTAAAAGATTCCAGACTTCGCTTTCCTTTTTCGTTGATATTGAAACCTTGAGACATCAAGATAGAGCTCTCTCTTCCTCTCTCTCTCTCTGTCTCGCTATCTTTCTCTGTCTATCGGATTAAAAAAATTCAAAACAGAAATCAGGTTTGAGGATCTGAATCTGTCCTCAGCTAAACATTCCTCAACGATTTTAAAGAATATATTGCCTGCCATCCAGCCATCTTTCTCCATGGCATAATTAGGCACCGTCTCATTAGCGTCGGATAGTCATTTGAGTTTGTTCCTTTCAATTTATGAGATTTCTGATCTCTTCGATGATCAGATTTCCTTCCTTCGCCCGTTCCCTTGGAGACGTGACCATTCTTTTTATTGTCTTGTTTTTATTTGTAAATTATTTTGAGATTGATTTTTTTGTCGAGATGCAGACATATCAATTCTCTTATTTTCCTCTCCACTCTGTCCATTTTATTTGTTTTCTACTGTATAATTTTTCAGTAGTATGCAAATGGAAAAAAAAGCCTTGAGTCTCTAAAATACTGAAAAATAACTGACCAGTTAACGTTTCGCCAATTCAGCCATCATAAGGGCTAATATAAATAATAAAAATGCATATGAAGGTATAAGAAATATTACACATCTCACATCAACAGTCCAAAAGTACTATTAAATTGAAACAGCAACCTCACTCCAAGACGCTCAATCAGGCAGTTTCGTCGGACATATTATCTTCATTGATGTGAATTTTAATTAGGTTAATTTTTCCCCAGCATTTTACAGCTGCTTTTTTTTTTTTTTTTTGACTTTTCCATTCTAATAATTATTTTGTTTCTTTTTGAGCTTTTGCTCATATTTATTTACATAATTTTTTCTAACACGGTTATTCGAAATAACGTTTGTTTATAAGACATCCACACATATATACTCCACATCTGTAAGTCAATGTAAGTAAAATTATAATAAAAAAATGTTTGACTGTAGTGAGATATTTCTATGTGGTCTTACAAACTCAAGAAGTCCTAGTTCTTCTAGCTTAATTATTTGCTGTTGTAAATACACTAGTCTTTAACATATAAAGCATTCTAATAACGAAGAAATTCTTTGGATCAATGTGGTCACATTTTTCTTTATTCTTTACTAGTTTTCCATTAATACTAGTCCAAAGCAATTTGTTTATTCATTGAATGTTACTGAATGCTGATATCATTAATCGGACAATGTCCAGTCCTCGAGTCCAAAATTTCACCCACCCAGATATTAGGATTGGGATCTTTAACAGGTTGAACGTAACATGACATAACCAAGGATATTCTACTCCTTTTAAACCCTCTACCTTGGGGCTATAGAGGTAAATTTAATCCGTTAGGCATGATACTATAGTATAAATGTGAAATTTTATTCATATTTTATTTACTGGTTTGTTTGTTTATTTAACGGCACTTTTATCCTGCTATGGCTAATCGGACAGTGTTACAGATCTAAATTTTGCCTACCCAGGTTTAATTAGGATAGGGATTTTTAACGAGTACCTGACATCATACCGGCTAGAGACTCCCGTTTAACCCCCCTTCCGAAGGACTGCATAACCAAGGGTTTTTTACTCCCTTTTAAAAAGTTGGACCAATTTACTGGTTCCTCCGAAGCAGTGAGAATGAAGACCTTGAATATAGTTAACAGTTTCTTTGAAGAAGCTCACAGTTACTTATAAGACAAACATAGAAGAAAGAAACATAGTGGCTGGAAATTTAAAGCAACTCACCGAAGTTTTTCTTTTTTTTTTAGAAGAAATAATGTCCATTGTACTCACAAATGTGGATGAACTTGGCAGACATATCCGCGGCGAACTCGTGACCAGACGAAGTGACCTCCGGAAGGTAATCAGAGAGCGGGCGCAGATTACAGGGTTCGCCTCTCCATCTTGTGCTCAATCGCTCCGGCTTGTTTGGATATATCTGTCTCGATAAATACATCCCGGGGCTTTGTACCCTCCTTGTGTAGTGTCTCGGAGCCAGCAGCTGTATCGGGATTATGTTTGTTATACGAGATGTATGATAAGATGGAGGGGAGAGGGGATTGTTGTGTTTAGGAGGTACTTTATCCCATGACGGAGTCCTATGGTTGTACTAAGAAAAGATATTATAATTTGATCTACTTTTGCCATGATGTGGAAGGATCGGGATAACGCATTACTTAGGGTGTAGGGTTACAGTGCTTTAAGTCCAGAGTACAGAAATTATCCATTCAATCATCAGCAGCAACTCTCTGAGTTCTGGAGAACATTCTGGGGTTCACCCTGCCTTTATAAAGTGGATACCCTTAATTGGGGGGGGATCTGTCGGTTTAGCTGTATCTCTCCCAAATCAACTCTCAACAAAATTACACCTCCCTAAGCATTACTGTCCCTACCATGTGCCAAAGCTTAATATCGTAATCTTTTTGTGTTACTAACTCACAGTTGAGAGCTACAATCCTTGCATGACCCGGGCTTCTGCTACCATTCTTCTCCATTCCTCACGGTCTCCTGCAAGGCTCTTCCGATTTCCCATCCCCGTCTTTATTAAATCGTCTTCGAAGTCATCCATCCGCCGACTTCGTTTTCCTCCTGGTGGACCATTCAGTATCACTCCATTTTTATCAAGTGCCGTAACAATCATAGCCTACTCTTCTTAATAGCGCAGAGGATACAAGGCTCTTCGTACAATTTCATTAGTTCGATATTGCTTCTGATTATCAACCTGTGCACTTCTTTGGCGGGTCTAAAGAACTCTCCTAGGACTCTTATCTCTCTAACCTTTTGTTCTCCTTGATCAGAGTCCACTTCTCACTTTACTGCCGGACTAATCATTGGTATTAATTATTTAATTATTTTAAAAATGTCTTGTTTTAGAGATGTTATATTTGCAATGAATAATCAAACTTTTTAGTTTTATGTATATAGAAAAATATCATCAGGTCTGAGCCTTATTTATCCCTTTTTTTATCTCATCGGTAGATAGGAATCCGGAGATTAAAATGAAAAGATCATGGTCAGCATTAACCAATTAGATATATCTTTATAGTACTCTTGGTCGTAGAGGCAGAACTTTAGATCAAATAAAGCATCTCGGTTCAACTTACTGCTTCGGAGTTGCAGAGGCTGAGACAGGGACTTGAGAGGGCCAACTCATTTTACGTATGAGTTAAGGGTTGCCCTTTTCTGAAAATCGTGACCTTTAACCTTCTTCTCATCGACCCACTACTATTTTATTATGTGTCACCTAAAGGGCAAGTGATTGGCGACTTGTAGACTAAATGAGTGGAAGTTCTTTCCAGTAATTCAACCAGAAACTTGTTAAAGTCATAAAAGAACAAAAGCAAACGTAAATTGTTTGTAATAAGTTCAAGCTTGATAAACTTATTCAATGTGGAGAATATTCTTTGTTATCAGTTTTAATTTTCGCACTAAGATTAAAATAGAAGAATAAACTTCATTCTGGATTGCAGTCATTAAAACAAAAATAAATAAATAAAAAATAAAATTGAATACTATGAAGTGTAGTAACAATTTAATTCGGAATTTTATCACTTAAGCTCTCCTCTATTATTGACGTTGGTCATCACTGTTATTATATTTACTTGTATGTATAGGTTATTGTATAATATTATTGGATATTCTGTTTCAAGATAATCTGAAATGATTTGAAACTAAAACTAGTATTTGTTTTAAATGTTTTTATTTTGAAGAGAAAAGATTTGCCCTGGCTGGGATTCGGACCCGGTTCCTCCGCCTCTCCGTGGCAGTGCTTTGACCAACTGAGCTACCAGGGGTCGTCTTCCAGTCAGGCAAATCCGTTCTCTTCACCGATGAGAATCCGTTCTCGGAGAAAAATCTTTTTTCTTTAAAATAAAAATATTTAATAATTATAATAATAAAATTAAAAAAGTTTATTTTTATTTCTGAAATAACCAGTAATAAAATAATTTTTAGTTTCTTTTTTGAACTAACATCCGGATTCATTTATTCTTCAACCATTCATCTTTCGAATCATTCTCATCTGATATGTTAGCTCATTATACTCTGTTGAGATTGCTATCAAATTACAGTTTTCGGTTGTATGTACATAAATAAATACTTATTATTTATAGACAAATGATAGCGGAACCAGCTGTTGTAGCACCTGCTTCATGGCGCCACACGCAGCCCACAACTGACAAACGCTCGCGTAGCAACATGTATCCCTCGTAATGATATAACAGACCTCAGAGCAGGTGCGAGTCCTTCCAGTGTACGAGCTGGCTTTTAAGATAACTGTAATGGATTCATCGTCTCTTTATTAGAGCCATTAAATTCAAGTAAATATTTTTAAGTGGGAATTTATTTATTTATCTAAAATATCTTTTTTAATTATTTCGTCAATTAAGTATTAACTATTGTGAGGAACGAAAAATATTTCTCGCTAGTAAGTTTAAAAGAATCTTGAATATATTTCAATAATTTATAAATGTAAATATAAACTTTTTTATGTATAAGATTTACTTTAATTTAACTTATGACGTTTTTATAAATATATTAATATCAATCTCTATATATCTAAAATATCTTCTTCACCAATACTAATTAATTTCGTCAATTAATTATTAACTGTAATTAAGAACGAAAAATCCCGAAATGAAAAAATTAGTTTAATTCAAAATAATCGTTTTTATAAATAATGGCATTGAAATTACTCTGGAATTTTGATTTAAAGTCTTAATCAATCTTTATTTTTTAGATTAATTCCTTTTAGTATTTATTTTGACCGGTAAAAAAGTAATTTATCTGCCACAGACAGATTTGAACTCAGAACCTCCAGCCCCTAAGCAGTCTACACAATATTCTACCCAGCTATCCTGAGGAAACATAAAGAAATATTATTGCATATTATGAAATATTATATCATCTGGCGGCGGTTGATCTAGACTACAACGCATTGCTTTAATTTTTTTATTTAATATTAATTGCTTAGAAATGACATTGTTCTCTTCATTTTCCCTTATAGTCATAAACACTATAACTTTTTTTTTTGTTATTTTATTTAATCCAAACTCTCATGTTCCACTAGTGACTTGTGACAGGATGTAATACGAATATTTAAAGTTTCGATGCATATTAAAAATTATGAAGTACATTATTCAGAGACGCATGGCTGAGTTCATGTCAGAAATAACTAGTTAATGAAGGAAATTGACCTAAAGATGCTCTTAGGACTGAAGCGAGAATATATTAACTCATACACGTGTAAGTTTTTTCTAGTTTAAATTTATTTATTCATGTAGTTACTTAGATTTTTATCATTCTTTAGTAATGTTGGCTTACAAAGAAAGTTAATTTTTTTTTAATCTTTCATAGTATTTCCGAAAAATACTCAATATTTTTCAATAAATTCCGGTTAGATTTTTCAATTGAATATCCTTTTATTTAATTTCAACTGAAGTATTTTATAATCAATATTAAAAAGATTTTTTTTATCAATTTAGACCAATATATCTACAGCCACGGTGAATTGGTCGATAAGTCGAATTTTCTTCAAAGTGAGTTTCTTGAACAGAGGGAAGCGGAATCAAGTAATTTTCTTAGTGAATTTATTTCTAAGTTAGGCATAGCAAATGGAGTTATTGGTTTATTAGTTGTTTAAGTAATAAATGGGCTGCTAGATTTGAAAATGGTCCATTTTTTCATATGGAAAAGTCCATTTTTTCAAGTTTTCCATTTGAATTATTGCCGACGATCAAATGTTTTCATCACTGAACGCTCAGCAAAGAGTGACGTTTTGTATCCTACACATCCTTTAAATTTTACCATGAAACAATAATCATTAAAATAATAAACTTTTTTTTTTAGATCCAAACGGACTTCTACCACTTTTAAATATAACAGTTCATATGTTAAACCTTTTTTATTTCTTAACATATTTTTGTTAAATATTGTTTTATATTTATTTGGAGGGTCGGTTTGTATAAGCCTACATTGGTTTGCAAAATAATAATATTTTTTTCATTTCTTTCTCATATCCTGCTAAATAATTAAGACAACAGTGTTTTTATTAATACTGTAGTGTTTTTCTAAAATAAACATGTCTTCATTTATAGCAAATCGTTTATAAAAGTCGTAGCCCATAAAATCACCAACATAAATTCAATTTGGCAAAGTTACAAACTGGTTCGCTTTAGCGCCACACCGGTCCTTCTCATTGGCACACATTGACTTGGCAGCGGTGAACAACTTCTGCACCAAATCTCCCTTGGCACAAATCTTAAACCGATCTATTTATTCGGGAAACTATTCACCATTGATTGAATAATCGATTATGTGGGTAGCTATTGATATATATTGATTTTACTTTTGAAAACCAATATTTGTGCATGAAATATAAATGAATTGCACAGTATTTTATTTCACAAGTCTGGGCCTCTGTATTTGGAACTATATTACTTTAATCCTTATTATTATTATTTTATTATTTATTCGGCGCACAACACGTGGACGGGTCCAGGCCTCCTCAATCATCATCCTCCAGTACTCCCTGTTGAGTGCTGCTGCCATCCAGTTGTGGACTCCCGTCTTCTGCCACACAATCAATCCACTGCAGTCGCGGTCGGCCGACTCTCCTCCGTCCATGGATGACCTCTGTCAGTAAACGTTTTGGAACTTCCCCCTCGCTCATCCTGGCCACATGTCCAGCCCATGAGAGTCCTGATCGCTTAGTGGCATTAACCAGATTAGGCTCATCAAAGAGATCATATATTTCTTCATTTTTTCTCTCACCCAGCCTCTATAAAATATTATAAAAATAAGGAACCCAAAATAAGGGGGAAAATCTGGCGGTTGAGCGTGACCTAGCACAACTCACCTCCTTACAGTTTCTACCATGTACTGAATCCCAGACTCGTTCACAGGTCGTAGTGGTTACAGGTTCAGGTTTCACTTCATCACAGTCAAAAACAACACCAACCAAAGAGATTAGTTTTTTTTGTTATAAATTATATACTACATATCAAAAATACTATTGCTACATACTATTTAATACTACATATTAAACATATTGCAGCTCTAACACATTTTAACTAACACTTAGTCTCCTTTTTTTAAATATTATTCTTCAGTTGTTGTTATGAAAATTTATGGGTTCTTAGTACCTTTACTGTACCAAGGCTGTATGAAATTTTCTTTTTAAATTTTTTTCACACAATTTTTAAAAATTTTAATTTCCGTTCTGACCTAATAGAAATAGTAGTAGAATAAAAAAACATACAGATAAGGATAGAGAAATATATGAAATCTCTGATTATTAATTTCATATTAAGCATATATACATTAAAACATAAATATATGGAAATATCTTCCTAATTGCATATAAAAGTTTTATGCCAATGACCTTTTCTAATACATCTTTTTATGATATTTATGTGTTAATATGAATTGATTATTACTAATTGATATTTTTTTTTTAAGGTGAGTCTCCCAGGCTGTGAATTTCACTCTTGGCTGTGAGTATGTGGCACATTACCCGTTTTTTTATATAGGAAAATAACTTTTAAAAGAGAAATGAAGGTTACTGAAACATATTAGTTATTAGAGGCAATCGATACAAGTTGGATATCGATTTATGCTATTATCTAAATGTTAAATCGAAATCTATGCAGCTACACATGTTGCGTTGTGTTTGGCTACACAGCCGAAAATAGCTGTCAGTGTAAACTAGGTTGGTGCCCTGCCCACTCGTGCCGAATCTATCGCCCTTGGTAACCTATAGTTATCGATTATCTTGATTTATCGATCCTAGTTGTGTAAAGAAAGGTGTTTAATATTGTTTTCAATACTCTGTAATGGTATAAAATTCGTAAAAGTTTTATTTAGGATTTTCTAGTGTTTTTTTAATAATTAAAAGTAGATTTATATAAAAAAAATTTAAAACAAATTTTTGTAAGTTTATATTTGATTACTGTTACCGGTTGTTACGTAAAGATACATTAAAAATTAAAATGTATACTTCTGAAAATATTTGCAACAAAAAAATATTTTTATTAGTACAGTACCCGTCATCTGTTCCGCAGGTTGTCGCTTCGAGTTGAGCCAGAGCAAGTTTTAACTTTTAATTTGTTTCCCTTTTAGTATTTTCCTAAAATACAAGTTATGAGCTTTATTATGGAAGATAGAGTGTAATTATGGGAAATGTGTATATTTAATCAAGAAATTTCAACCATGTTTAGCAATGCTTCGAAATGTTAGTTGAAACTTTTATTTCTTGATGAAATGATTCCAGAAATCTACTCATTACCCATAATTACATTCTCTTTTCCACACTAGAGCTCACGATAACTTGTATTTTTGGAAAATATTAAAATTGAAACGAATAATCTTAAAACTTGTTGTAACTCAACTTGGAGTGACAACCTGCGGAATAGTACACTACTATATCTATTCCATACTGAATAATTATACTACTGTATCTTAAATATTGTTTTATAGATACAATTTCATATGCATAAGAATCGATATTGAAATTAATATTTCAAAGTTCAATTGTTTATATTTAAATGATTATATTTTATTGACAATTTATATTCAGTGTCTTGTTTATTAATCTATCCTTAATAATTTATTGCTAGTTTTCTTTTTACAATGAATTATGATAGAACCCAATTTACAGTCGTCACGAGTCAAAATGGATTCGGAGATTGTCAAAATAATTATTTCCTTAATTGCGCACGAGGAAGTAAAATATTCCTTTTTTTTCTAAATGTATCTATTGAAATTCACAGCTGTATATTTGAATACATCAAGTAATTATAATCAAAGATAAATAATGCCCCGAGATAAAGGCAAGTAGAGAAACTACCAATTGAAAATTCATCACTACCCAATCATTTTAAAATATTAAAAACAGGCTATTGAATATTTATATACGTTTTGAAACTTTCCACACACACAACCAAGTAAAATCATTTAATTAATTCAGGTTATCGTACACTATTCGTTTTTATGAACTTCCATTATAAAGTCTGTCCTTTTAAAAATATTAATTTATTGTTCTCACTTGTCAAATTAAATTTTCTTTTAACTTCTGTCTAGGAAGGTACTAGAACTTTGAAATGGTATTTAAAAAATGATTAAATATCTAAATAGGATTTATCTTGAATAATATTAGTTGACCTTATATTATGAGGAAGAAAATGATTATTTTATCTCCAGCTGGTACAAAAAAATGTGTTTTTGACTCAATTAATTAGGACTAAAGTACGTCTTTTCTCCGTGTTCATTAGAAATTGAGTCAAAATGTAGGGTCTAAAAGCCCCTAGGGAATAAAGTAAAAAAAATGACAACCTAATTCGTCTGAATAATGTAGGTTTTGTACTGCAAAAGTCAGGGTTAGGTTGGTACACCTGTCACACCGGCCATTAAAATCAGCTTTCAAAAGACCAAAACTGATAAAGAGAAGTTAATATTATAAAATATTATAGCGTACAGTTTGCCATTTTACATCCCATCTGGAGATTAAATCTTGTATGCCCCTCGGGACCGAATTGATCATTATTCCCAGCAATACTGTACTCCCTCGGCTTGGCCTCGTGAGTAAAGATAATTATTCTCTCGCATTTGCTCGGGAATAAACTGGGTTGTTCCCTCGAGTTCGCTCGGGAACAAACTCGAATTGTACCCTCGCATTCGCTCGGGTACAAACTTAAACTTACAGCTGAGGAAATAATGATCTTCTTTAGTCCCAAGGTGGATAAATAACTATTATTACTGCATTTCTTTATTCCTTATACTTAATGTTATAGCGAGCTAAAGGTACCCCATTTTTGTTATATTTGTTTATCATCCATATTCCTAGATGATTATATATATATTGTTATTCTTTAATATATATTATTTAAATTTATAAACGTCTTGCATATTTAGCCCAGATGAAAACCTGCAAGCGTTGGCTTTAAAATAAACAGTTCTTACTGAAGAGAATTTTTTTCTTACCTCCATCCGAACCATTTTCTTCCTTAAATAGGATTTAATTTAGTCGGCAGACGAGGAGACAATAATATTTCTCTATCTACTCGAGTCTTTCTCCAAGCTAAAGATAATGAGCTAGGATCGTAAAATGAGCAATAACATTTGAATAATATGCCGTACTCGTCAATACAATGTTGATGATCAATAAATCGAAAGAATACCGTCATTGGTCGATGGTAAGTGCTCAGACGACCAATAGGAAAGCTAAACTCCATGAGTCATATGACAACCGCAATTACATTCGCAATCATCTCAACATCAGACTGCGGTTAAAGGCAAGGCTCTTGCGGTACGAGCTACGTTCGTATATTACAGCAAAGTATAAGCCGAATATGGCATTGTCGATTCAGAAAAGTAAATACACAATGGTTATATCTATTTTTGTTAATTTATTTATTGAAATTTACAACTGTATTACAACAACAAGTAAATATAATGGCAGGAATGATACATACTGGCGTGGATAAAGGTAAGTAGAGAAACTACCCATTGGTAGTACCCAAATAACCAATTTAAGTTAGAAGGTCATAAGGCCATCTTATTTTCAGACGGCTCGGTGGGTTATCGAGCTTTGAATAAGTAACTGATTTTTTGTAGTTAAGTAGCTAGTTTGAGTGGGAATAATGTTTGTTATGAAACGACTGGTATCGGGTACGGGCCAAATCAGCTACAAATGGAACATTGACTCTATGATGTCAATTACTTTATTCGTAACAAAGTAATGAGCATTAAGGATTTTGGATTGTAAGGTTTGGAAATGAGAGGAATTCGATGCCTTAGTGGATGGTTATATCAGATTTGAAATTTAGATATGACGTGAAAAGTGTGATCTGATATTACTTGTTGAATGAGGAAGGTATAACATTGCGGAGGTGTTTAGTATTCACTGAAAGATTTATTTAACATTTACAAACATAACATAAACACGAATGCTGCCCACGTGGTTTTTACTATGCCATCTTATCAAGTACAAAAGAAAGAACTGGCATGTTAACGCGCAACTACTTGCCAATGGATTCATTGCGACATCTCCCTTGCGGGAATAAATTCTACCACTTGGAGTAATGGAGCCCTACAAAGAGTAAAAGATAAATATTAAAATAACAAAATTAATATTATAATAACTGTAAAAGTTTTCAGATATTTGACGAAAAAATTAAGCGATACTTGGTTTCAAAAATGAAGGAGCCAATGATTACTCCAGTAGATATTACAGAGTGATCATCTCTCAACAAATCGATGGGTTTTTGGAGGCACATAAAAAGATGACGACGCTTGCTTGGGCAGAAGTAATGAAGGAAAAACATGGTCCAAGGATGAAGATTCGGTAGCTGAGGAGACTGGAAAGGAGCAGGAAATTGAAAAAAGTCCGTTCGATTAAAAAAAAAATGGAAGTAATATAGTTATATAATGTAATGAATTCTACGTCAAATAAAAAGTAATATTTTAAGAAATAATACTAATCGTTTATAACAATTACAATGACAGCACATCCGATATTGTTTTCCGGAGTAACAATTAAACCATAGCTCAGGTATTTCCGTTTATTTATTTACACTTAATATTTATTTATTATTATTTCCGTCGTGCATTTTTCAATAGTGAGGTAACCAGATTCCATGTGTTCTAGTTTATAATAGTGTATCGATTTACTTGAATGAAACATAACTAAGTTACATAGTACTAAAATGAAATTTCTATTCTGAATGATCCCTTTTTGAAATTTAAATATTATCCACAACGAAATATTGATTTAATGAATCCAAAAAAATTGATTAATTATCAGAGAACTGTTTTCTTAATATTCAAAAATGATATTTATTTTCGAATTCCAATATAAATATATATCACTTCAATATAAGCAGTGGCACTTTGATATATTAATGGAGATATTATTGTAAAAAAAATACAGTATGTGGCTAAGACTTTTTCTAGTAGGTTAAGCAGGAAGGTGATTTTTCATATATATATATTAATTAATTGCCCAGAATTTGTTAGCACATGTTCGGGCTTCCACGTGCGGCTCCATTGACTCGCAATCTCCCTTCACTATCTTCAGATAGTCCGGGTCATCGCGTTATCTCTGGAGCGATTCGAGAGAGTTATGTCCCCGTTTCATCATCAGTATTGATTTGCTTCTTGTTTCCTCTTCCATTTCGTTCTTGTTCTACAGCTGATGGTTTGTAGCAGTCCATTTGTTAGCTTATCGTCTGTACCAGATAATAATCATGAGAATGAAGGAAATGCTCGCTATGTTTTACGATCTGTCGTTGTAAAACATAGCCTAGCTCTGACCCCAGTAGCCAAGGGGAGGAATAGACTGTCAGATATAATCGAGGCATTCCTGGACCATGCCGATTTATTCGTTGGCACTGATCTATGGACCTAATTACTCACAGTTCCGGCCTGTCTCCAGCGGATTCCGCCTGGACAAATCGGCTGGGTGACATTACTATTGGGTGACAGTACCATTATAGATCGGAGCGGGAGACCTTGATAGATCCCGGGGTCCCTAAGGTCAGTTGGAGCGCAAATAGACTCGTGTCGTTACAGTGGTCTGATTCACACTCGCTTATTTTGCTAGCTTGTTCTTATTCTCAGCTTGTAATTCTATTAATATTGATCATTATCTTCAGTATCATTTAGCAATGTTTATATAGCATAAACTTTGTTGTTTACCTTATATATTTTTCTATGTATTTTGTCTATTACACTTACCATAAGTATGTTTTTCGACAATGTAAATCGATTATCTGAACATTACAATACCAATAACTTATTTTTCAATTTTAATTGTTAATAGAACATTTTGGTAAGCGATAAAGAAGAAGATAACTTTGGCAGGAATGTAATCTAGAAATTCTTGTAACAAATATTTTAAGAAATAGAAGAATAAAGGGCGCATCACAAACATTCACTTATTTTGCTTCTTAAAATAAATTTAAAAAAGTATTTAAAATTAATTTATATGAAAATTTCATTCAAATTCAACATAATTATTAAGATCTAATAAATGTTCACCATTGCCACCCCTATTGGGAAAAAAATTGATCATATGCTATAGATCATTAGATCGATATTATATTATCATTTTTTAAGTACTCTTTACACATATGACGAATTCTCTTTGCTGGAGGGACCGCACAAACAAACAGACCAATTTGAGAGACTTGGTATTTTAAAATCAGTGGATCTCAAAACGCTTAGTCAGTTAGAAAATTCGGATTCGATATTTTTGATAAGTAATTATTAAAGTATTGCTTCCACCAAATGAGGGTTTATTCCAAGAGGCCAAGGGAATTTCCAAACGCCAACCAGAATAACTCTGAAAAGTCAAAATGTGCTTAATGTTTTTTTTCAAATCTAGTTATCTCCCTCATCAAGTTAAAGAACAAAATAGCATAGCGTTTGTTACAAAGATTTTCGACTTTTCGATCTCAGTTATTTCAAATATGAATTAACCATTTATCATATTACTTATTTACGGCTTTGTGGTATTCGATACAATTGTCTATAGATAAATGTCTACCTAAAATTGGTGGAATCTCGTTAAAATAAAATATGTCACCATTCTCCTCTCATTTATGAAAATTCATAATAGTATTTTGGAAATATTCTATGGAGATTTTATTTTTCAACAGCTAGAGGAAATCCCAAGTCTCAGCATTATTATATATTTGAGCGTGGTTGTTTTTTTTATCTGGAGGACACTCGATAAAATACATGTATTGTCTATTCATTATTCGATCACATGATCTTTCTTTGAACTAAAACGGAAAATAGAGCATGTCAATTTTTTATTGGATCAGCATAACGATTGTAAAAGGTTTTCTATGGCCAAATTCTTGGGTTCGCAGCCCAAGAAGTGGCCCTAGGATTTTTTTAAAAAGGGCGTAAAAAAACCTTGGTTATACCGTCCTTCGATGGGACGTAAAATAGGGGCATGTGGTACTCCTTAAAGATCCCTATCCTGATTATTCCAGGATAGGCAAAATTTACGACTCGTACTGTTGCATTGTTCTTCGTTGTTAGTGTAGTTTAAAGTGACGTTAAAAAATTAAACAATTTTCTTCCCATACTTCCCATTTCTACCGGAACTAGTTGACCCTCGATTTTCAAAAGTTGATTTGGTTTTAAGATGACTTAGTGAAATCCTAAATGGTTGAAAAGTGGACAGAAGACGAGGACTATAAACGTCAAGAAGTGAACTGAAGACGTCGGCATTATCCTAAGAACTCCCCGGAGGACGGCAGAACCGGATCAGACTTCGCTTCCATATTCAGCTCAAGTCTTCTCTTTCTTCTTCCGAGGCGCTCTCATATCGGTCAGGGGCAAGGACAGCCGCTCTCTATCTCGATGAAGGGAGGATCCCTTCTTTTATTCCTGTCTATGTCATCAGAGCGTAAAGGAGCTTCGGTCCATAGCAAATACCTCAGCGGCACTGTAATCGGCCTTGATGAAAAAAAATGTATTAATTATGAATCCTTAAAGGGATTACTCTAATTTACTGTATATATGAAGGTTTCTTATTTACTTATTTACGGTTACCGTAAGGTTTCTGCTAGTTGCTGATTTTTTTAAATTAATAAAAACGAATTAACCAAAAGGATTAGATGAAAAATAATAATAAATTACCTTGCCATTTACCTGTTTCTGGGAAGAATTCTGTTTATTAAGAGCGGACATGAAATGTATATGTTTGCGTTATATATTGTATTTATTGATCAGCGTAGGAGAGGGTGTATACTACCTCCAATAAATGTGATGATGGAATCACTAACTGCAGAAAGGCAACTATCCAATTTTTGAGATTTTTTTTAAATTTCAACTTTTGCAAGTTACAGATGTCATCATTTACTACAGAAATACACTGGCCCGCGGGATAATACAGTTTTGACAAAGCCTTCAATATTTAGTTTATCTTAGGTAAGGAATAAGTCTAGGATTGGATCCCATTTTTTGCCTCTTTTGCAAAATGTATAAAATTGAACTAGATGCCTTTCTGCGGCAATTATATTATTTTACATCATAAAAAAAAAATGTAAAATTATAAGCCATAACGGTCATGGGTTCAGAAACAGTCTTGTATTTAAGGGGTGACTTTGACGAGACCTCACTTGTGAGGTCTAGATAAGACTCGGTCATGCCTCTCTTTAACTCTTCAATTAAAAGTATTCACTTTATAGAGGCTGGGTGAGGCCTAGGAGCGTCTACGGATTCTACCTTACATCATAGCAATACCTGCACTGATAATGTTAACCTTATTTTGAACATTGTTTAAGTTGTAAAAAGAACTGACAGAGATTGTGAGAGTATTCGGAACCATACTATACGCTTTGCATGCTGTGCCGCTAGTCTCACGGACCCGACCACGACAGCGAACAGCATCATTGCGGCATTTCTATTCCCGACGATGTGCCGTCACCAAGAGCCCCCGAATACCAAGAGGCTTCGAGTTGTGATCAGAATGTTTAGCCTTCTCTGCCTGAGGCCTTCATCCCCGCTCTCTAGTATGTGTTTAAGGACTTTATGTTAAACATTATCGAGGAAACTACATCGAATCTCTCTGTTAACTAGGGTTGTAATTGTGTCGTACAACTGACTTCTATTTCCTAATAATAAGAGTTACCTATAATAGGGGCTGGATGAGACCCGTAGAGCTCTTCAAATCATCGAGCTCCAAAATTTACTAGCTTTGTGCTTTACGCATTGAAAAAAACCCATATAATATCTAGTAAACCAACGTTCTTAGCAAACTCGATATAATGAAATTATATTTTCCGAAATCATAGTTTTAATGAACAATCAAACATGTATGGTACTCATAAAAATACTCTACTTAAAGCCAATGTTAATGGTTATTCTAAAGTTATATACGAAAATGAAGCTTTATTATTATCAATGTAAAATGTATGTAAAAAACTCTCCTGAAAAGTGGTGTTTTTCACTTTCGTTACTTTGCATTAATGTAGATGTATATAAGATATAATGAAGTATATAATTGTCGGTAAAATTTTAGTTATTCTGTTAATTATTTCTTCCCACCACCGTTTCAAAGTTGTAGGAATCAATGTATTGGTTCAGCTGTTTATGTATATTTATGTATGTTTATTCTATAACACGTTTTATGTAAGAATGTTGTAAACATTTTGAAGAGCCTACAGGTTAGATACATAGGCTACTAACGGGACAAGGAATGTTACTATTCCTACCATCGCTAACTGCACTGGCACATTTAGATCCATGTACCAGATAGCTCATGTGACATGAATGGCCCTTCTTGTCTTTGACCCACTGAATCATCTGTGCCTCATATATCTCTCGCCTTTTTACTCCTCGTCAGAGGCGGGAATATGATTCGTAAGGCACCGAAATAATTTTTTACTCAGTTTGGTAAAAATTAAAAAATAAATATTATTTCGGTAATTATTACGCAGGCTGTCGCTTCGAGTTAAGTCACAACAAGTGTTGACTTTTCATTCGTTTCCCTTTTAATTGTTATTATGAGCTTTAGTATGGAAAAGAGGATGCAATTATAGGAAATGCGTATACTTATTTAACACGCAATTCATCTAGAAATGAACGTTTCTTCAACCATACACCATCTATACTCGAAATGATAGTTAAAACTTTTATTTCTTGATTAAATGATTACCAAAATCTACTCTTTACCCATAATTACATTCTCTTTTCCATACTACAGCTCACGATGTCTTGTATTTTTGGAAAAATATTAAAATTGAAACGAATAAACAGTAACAACTTAAAGCGACATCCTGCGGAACAGATACCATTATTTCCAATAAATGATAAGAGATTCTCTAAAATAAATCCGTTTATTAATGATATCTGGGATTGCGTATCGCCCCCTTACTTGAAGAATGTGAAGATTTTTTTCATATTTATTAGTAGATTATAAAAAGAGTCATTTAATTTTTTATTTAACTTTACATTATTATTTCACTCAATTTATTCTTACTTATTATTTTTATTACTAAGATCTAAAATATCTTTTTTTATTGACGTTCCACCAGGCATAGTAAAAAATATAAACCTCCTTACCAACATTATTAATTGCCCTTAACATAAATATGGTTCTCACATTCATAAAATTCAAACTGATCAGTCGAATATACAATCCTCAAGAAAAAAACAGGAGACATTTTTTTTTTTCAATTTGATATTTTCTTTGTTATCATGAAATCCTAATAATTTTGGAAATACACTTCATAAAATTTACTTTTGCATAAATAAAAACCGTAAAAGAATTCAATGATTAATTCATATATTTATACTTTGTATTTTCCAAAGATGTAATAATCTTTTTTAACGAGGAAAATTGGATAACTTTATTTACTAATTAATGATTCCTTTTCATAAGAATCAGTCATGATTTATTATCATAAAAAAAATAGATCCTTTGTTTCATTTATTTTTTAATTAAATTATATTCTTTGCATTATAACAAATGAACCTTGATTATTTATAAGTAATCTCTGTTGTTGCACCAAATAAAAAACTGTTTTTCTTTTAATGTCCTGATCAATAACCATTATACAAAACAACAAACAAAAAAACAATAACCATTATACATTATCTGTAGCCAACCTCCAAATAATTCCTTTTTATTATATATGTTTTTGTTTCTAATCTGTTGACCTTAATACATTAAAAAAATTGTTCAATGTTATGATGTTATATTTATTTCGAAATAGGTTAATTATCTGAAAAAGTGTTGAAACGGGAATTGCGATAATTTAAATTAAGATAAAATGTTATTTATTTCGTAAATTATTTATACTTATGAAGCCGGTAATGTTTAAATTACGATTATTATACTATAAGGCTGTTTAGAATATTGATTTCTTTATTTATTGAGGTATTAATCCACATATAGGTTAAATATGTTTTATTTTAATGTTAAATAAATTTATGCATTTTTTAAATTGTACCCATGATATATTATCATCATTATAGAAAAACTAACCATCCTTATACTAAACGATTTTAAAAACGATAAACATAAAGAACCTTAAACTGCAGTATGCATACGTAATTTAAAAATAAAAGTTTTAAAGCCAAATGTTTAACCGATGATTTCAGAATTAAAATCTGATATATCTCAAGTTATTTGTTCATGCACCTGTTGTTCTCTAAACGTGAATATAAACAATTTTTATAATTCGTATTCACAGTCATTGTAGCAATTTATTTGTTATATATGGAGAACATATGATCGAAGTTATAGTGAAACAGGTTAGTTTTATGTGTCACTAAATTAACTTCAATTTATGTTTTAATACTTTATATTTCTTTTTAAAAAAGTGTTGTATTCTGATCGTACAGATTAGATTTAAGATTAAAGTGGTAAAAGTGCGGTTTTTATCGCCAGCCATGGGCGAAGCGTCTACTTCTTCGCAGGCGGTAAGTGAAATGGAGTCGGACAACTTAAATTTAAGTAGTAATAATAA
Source organism: Troilus luridus (assembly GCA_964056705.1). NCBI lineage: Eukaryota > Metazoa > Arthropoda > Insecta > Hemiptera > Pentatomidae > Troilus > Troilus luridus. Next base: position 75,956,904 of record OZ057413.1, on the reverse strand, counting down.
CAATACTGGTTCCTGGGAGCTTGTTACTGGCCGAAAACGACCTTTACCAATTGAACCGGACCTTACAAGACAGAAACGACAAACGCCAATTCCAACACATAATAAATTTCAAGCCCTAACCTCAACACCGGACGAACCATCAGAAAATTCCACAAAACGAGTCTTAAACCAGAAACCACCCCCAATTTATATTAATGGTGTAGAAAATTTCTCAGCACTAGTTACATTCCTAGAAGAAAAAGCCGGACCAAATACTTTTATTGTCAAATCTACACTGAAAGGTGTAACTGTTTATCCAGATACACCTGAAACGTATCGAAAATTAAATGCAAGCCTTAGAAGAGAGGGGGCGGATTTTCATACTTTTCAGCTCCCACAGGACAGATGCCCGAGGATAGTAATTAAAGGCCTTCATCACACTACACCGATTAGTATCATCAAGGAGGCACTGAAGCAGAAAGGTTACGAAGCTTCAAACGTAACCAACGTTATATCCAGATTCAAAACACCTCTACCAATGTTCTTTGTGGATATTACTAAAGAAACATTCACAGAGAATGTTTACGAAATAAAATCCATTTATTATACTAAAATAAATATCGAGGAACCGCGGAAAAAAAAAGACATCCCGCAATGTCTAAGGTGTCAGCAGTATGGTCACACCAGAGGTTACTGTAACCACCCACCAAGGTGTGTAAGGTGTGGCGGGCATCATGATAGCAGCTCATGTACAAAAACTAGAGAAACACCTGCTACCTGTGCCAATTGTGGCGGCCAACACCCTGCCAACTATAAAGGTTGCCAAACATTGAAGAACCTCAGGGTTCAGCGTAGCTCGAGGAAATACCACCAGCGACCTACACCACCTCAAAACATTCAGTTACCACCGGACCCACAGGAATTCCCAGCCCTACGACAACCTTCACAGCACCATCGTCTGGGACAACCGCAGAACGACATCGGAAATCAGCAGATACTAAGGAGTCAACCTGCAACGAAGTCGACACCACAACAACATCATGTTCCAACAGGTATGATGAATAACACTACTCAGCCGGTACCCCCCATTTATAATGCTCCTCCTCAACTTTTTCAAATTTTAAATGGCCTAAATAACCTTATCCACCCTCTTTTTATTCTCCTCCAACAACTAACTCAAGTCACACAAGCCTGGAGCAACAGCCATGCCCCCTAATTTTTCAACAGCTGGCTCCTTGTCAATTCTCCTATGGAACGCTAACGGACTGATGCAACACCGGACGGAACTTGATTTATATTTACATGAAAAAAGGACAGACATAGCACTTATCACTGAAACACATCTTACGCCACGATCTAAAGTATTTATTCCAGACTATACTATTTACAGGACTGATCACCCAGACAAAACGGCACACGGAGGCACCGCCATTATCATCAAATCGTCATTAAAACACAATCCTATTCACTTACCCATAACACCACACTTACAGTCAACTGGCATCACATTACATACAAAAGATAAAAACATAACGTTTGCTGCTGTGTATTGCCCCCCTAGGTACAAGCTTACATCTTCGATGTTTTCTGAGTTTTTTAAACGCTTAGGTCGATCTTTTATCGCAGGTGGTGATTTCAACGCGAAACACAAATGCTGGGGTTCAAGATTGTGTACCCCAAGAGGTAGGAACTTGTGGTATGCTCTTCATGAACTTGCATTAGATTTTTCAACTCCTAATTCTCCCACTTACTGGCCTACTTCTAGACGTAAAACCCCGGACTTACTGGACTTTTTTATTACAAAAGGACTTAGAACAGTATACAAGACTGTAAATACGAGTTCTGACCTCTGCTCTGATCATTCTTTAGTCCAGATGACCTTATGCGAAGAACCTTCTGAGGCACAAAAAAGGCCTGCGCTCACACAGGGTATAACTGATTGGGGATTATATAGATCTTACCTTAACTCTAACCTCACAATCCCTGTTTCAATAAAAAACGAGACAGAACTAGAGGAGGCAGTGGAGAAGTTCACTAGAAGTATTCAAGAAGCAGCGTGGTCATCATCAAAACCTAGGTGCAGGAAATCAGATAACTTACCAAGCTACCCACAGTATATTAGAGATCTGATCAGAGCCAAGAGAAGAGCTCGTAAAAATTGGCAAACCAACAGACAACCTTCAGATAGACGGACATTTAATAAACTAAATAATGAACTGAAACGCCAAATTAGCAAATTTAACAGGTCAAATTACGACAATTACATTAAATCCCTTTCGACAGACGATGGAAGTTTATGGAAGCAAAAAGACTCTTAAAACATCGTGAGATGTCAGCACCCCTTAGAAAAGAAGATGGCTCTTGGGTTGTGTCGGACGAGGAAAAATCCGAGCTCTTTGCCGACCATCTTTCTTCCGTATTTACCCCACATACTGACTTTATAAACACAGAACACGAAAACTTGGTAAATAACACACTTGACATTCCATTACAACTAACACTGCCACCGCCCTCATTCACTCCCACAGAAGTAGCAGAAATAATTAGACACTTACCAAAAAGAAAAGCCCCGGGCTATGACTTAATAAATGCTGAGGTGCTCCAGCAAATGCCTAGGAAAGCTCTAGTGTTTTTAACGACAATCTACAACTCAATACTTAGAACTACAAAATTCCCTCTACAGTGGAAATACTCTTTTGTAACCATGATTAAAAAACAAGATAAAGATATTAGCAGCCCTTCCTCGTACAGACCTATTAGTTTACTCTCCATTTGTTCAAAAATTTTTGAAAAATTACTTTATCCCCGATTATTAAAGTTACTGACAGACAAAAATATAATCCCTCAACATCAATTCGGTTTTCGGAAATCACACTCAACAACTCAACAATTACACAGAGTAACTGACTACATATCGACAGCACTAGAGCAGAAGTTATATGCAACTGGAGTGTTTCTGGATGTCGCCCAAGCATTCGACAAGGTCTGGCACCAAGGGCTTCTCTTTAAACTCAAGACTGTACTACCACACACTTATTATCTAATTCTTCACTCATTCCTTGCTGACAGATTTTTCTCAGTCCGACAGGGCTCAGAGCTATCTTCAATAAGACCGATCTTAGCCGGCGTGCCTCAGGGATCAATACTGGCACCGCTGTTGTACATAACATATACACACGACATTCCACTAAGTACTGACATACTGACAGCAACCTACGCAGACGACACTGCCATAATCACCAAACATCAAGACGCGACGCAAGCCTCACTAAACTTACAACATAACTTACAAAAGTTGAATGAGTGGTGCCAACTATGGAAAATTAGACTGAACCACGAAAAGTCACAACACATCACTTTTACTCTTAGACGTGAAACATGCCCTCCCATTTACCTTAACAACTCATCTATCCCGCAGACAGATAAAGTACAATACCTTGACCTAACGTTTGATAGGAGAATGACATGGGGTCCTCACGTTAAGATGAAACGCCAATCACTGAACCATAAGCTCAATTTAATGTACTTACTATTCAGGAAAACCTCCAAATTAGATATAAGACAGAAACTAAACACGTACACTTACCTACTAAAACCAGTTTGGACATATGCATTACAAATTTACGGGATCGCTAAACAGACTCACAGAAAACGACTGCAGACTTTTCAATCAAAAGTACTAAGACTTATCACCAAAGCACCATGGTACGTCAATAACAAAACTCTGCATACTGACTTAAAAATACCAACGGTTGACGAACATATACGAACATACTACAAACGCTTTCAAGAAAAACTACACGGACATCCAAACCCGTTAATAGAACGAATGGCCTCTACTCTCATGCCTGAGAACACTAGGAGGAGATTAAAAAGAACGTGGATGAGGGATTTGTTATCACAGGAAATTGAATCAAGCCAAGGGAGAGGTACCACTGGGTACTGTTCTTCTTCATGCCTTTCAAGTCATTGTATCATGTTTTGTTTTTTTTGTTTTTTTTTTCTTGTTTTTTTTTTTTTTAGTGTCAGACTATCTGCTGATTGTCACTGTTGTGACAGGTGTAGATAAAAATATAAAAAGAAAAAAAAAAAAAAAAAAAAAAATTTGTTATATATACCTTTGACTTATTTTTTAAAAGCTTTGTCATTCATTAAAAAAGAAAGTTGTATATCATATTTCTTAGAAAAACACATATTTTTCTAGTGATAAAAATATTTCAAAGTAAATGTCGGTTTGAAGTGATCAAATTTGTGAAAGCGGAAAGCGGAATCGTTTTCGTTGTTTTGGATTTGAACTGAAGTTTGATTATAAGCAATAATTCCTTTTCAATCCTTATAGTCTTATTCAGTACGAAAATAAGACGACTCCGTACATGAAAATCATTTTGGAAAAAAAATCTACTTAATCACATATTTATCGGGGCTGTAGATATATTAGGTCAACTAATAATTGTTCAGGGAGCGGAGATGCTCAGTGGTAGAGCGCTGAGTTTATGGCAGCATGGGCCAAAGGGATCAAATCCCGCTGCTGGCAAGACCTTTATTTAATCTGTTAGCAGCCGGATATGGATCCTACGGGATCCAGGACCCTCCTTGGGGCTAACCCAGCATCTATAAAGTGGATACCCAAAATAAGCGGGAAAAATCTGGCGGTTTAAAGTGATCTAGTACAGATTACCTCCTAGCAGAACAGCTGTCTCTACCATGTACTGAACCCCAAACCCTTCGTGGGTTGTAGTGGTGCAGGTTTAATAATTATTCAAGCTATTTACTACAATTTTTTATTTTAAATTAATGTTTTCTACTTTCCTCGGAGAGGGATAACTTAAACGAAATCTTCGAAAAACTTATTATACAATAATTAGTATGGCTCTGTTTGTAGAAGTAAGGGAGAAGTCTAGATCCTACCCACTTACCTTCTTCGACCCATTCACTTAAGGGAGACTTATCGGGGTAATATCGGCAATTTGTTTTCCCAGACGTCAGGTGAACCATATAAATAACCTAGAAGAAGAAGAAGAAGCACTCTTGGAAGAAGATAAAACTAAAGACTTGGGGTAGAAGACAGGTAATGGCAGACGGTGCAGGTAGTGACCAGGCTCCAGGTCCATTAGGCCGTATCCCTTCCCCTCCAGTTCCAGCGCCGGAGGCCTCTCCAGTAGTGATGTGTCCCTCGGTGAGGATGGTACGTCGTCGTATTGGATATCCAAAGGAGCCTTCCTCCAAGAGTGAGTACACCATGATAACCATTTTTATATCCTCATTTCTGCTTTGCCTTTTAATTTATTAATCCGATCAGAACACTAAACGATTTAATTAAAAGAAAAAATATTATTTCGTCCCATGTACTTTTATGATCGTAGAAAATCGTTACGAAGTTTTAGAACATACAGCCAAATATAATTGGTCAAAATATATGTTTATTCAGTTATTCAGTTATGCCCTTGTCAATATCATGTCATTCCCCCTCTGTTTTTATAGTAAAACAATATATTCTGAGAGCCTTAAACTCAAGTATGCTTATTTTCTTTTTGGCAATTATTCTGCAAGTTGTCGCTTGGAGTTGGGTAACAAAAAGTTTTAAATTTTATTTGTTTCCTTTTTAATATTCTCAAAAATAAAAATAATCGTTAGTTTTAGTATGCAATAAATAGTGTAATTATGGTAAATGTGTATATTTCGATAATCATTTCGTCTATAAATGAACGTTTCAATAAACATTTCGGAGTGTGATTATCAAAATATACACGCTTCCCTTAATTATACTATTTTTTACACAATAAAACTACGATTTTTTTATTTTTGAGCGTATTATAAAGGAATCGAGTGAAAATTAAAAACTTCTTGTGACTTAAGTTCTGCGAAACTGAAACCGAAAATTGTTTTGAAGTTTTATAATAGCTCATAAAAAAGAATTGGACAAAATAAAATATTCACTTATGCCCATGTCAGTATTTTTCCCTTGTTGACTAATTAATAAACTCAAAGAGCCTAAAAACCGAGTGTACCCACATGAATTTAAAATTTTATGATTTCGACTTATCCCCATTACTTTGGAAAATAGTTACAAAATTTTAGAACAGCATGTAAAAAACGATTAGTCAAAATAAAATATTCAGTTCTGCCATACACAGTACTGACATGATTGTTCCCCTGTTATAGATTAAAACAATCAATTTAAAGCTTCTGAAAACTCGAGTATGCTTGCATAGCCTTAAAATCTGTTCCTTTGTAGTTTATTCCAAGATAAAAATCTAAAATATATCTAGCATTAATTTGTTCTTCAACTCCAAAATTTCGTATCTTTAGTTTTTCGTAACTCGTTTTCGAAGTCAGTGAATTCTTGGTACAAATTCGGGAGATTATTAATATCACAAAAATTATTTAAAAGTAATATTAGTTGCTTTAAAAGTTTGGATACGTCGTTGAAAAAATGGCTTTATTTCTCATCATAATATGTAGTAACACTTAGGCAATAGACAGTGCATTGTTTGTTGATGTTATTCCCCTTTCTCCAAGATATTAGTTTCAATAAACAATATATAAATATATATATTCAATAAACAATATATAATCTAAAATAAACAGTCTGTGTTACTTGGGCCTTTTATTACCCGAGGGTAAACATTGTTTGTTTTAATTGTTTATAATTTGTTAAAACATTATATTTTTTCCCTGCAAAATTCTTAATTTGCATCTTTAACAAAATTAAAAAGCAAATTTTGTAGTTTTGAAGAAATAATAAAAATGAATGAATCTTTAAAAAATAAGCAATTATTTTTGGTACTTTTTAAAATTCCATATCTAAGTTGGGCTTTACAATGTAAATCTAAGACTTCAACCGGTGATCGAAATTGGAATTTTAGTATAACGATGTGGACTAGGATATTAACAAGAACCGTAATATTAGTTATAATTTTTTTATTAATTGTTATAATTTTAGGTTCGTATCCCGGCCCTCGGTATATCTTTTCTCTTCAAAAATAAAAGTAATATTAATTATATGTTCTATTTTTACATTTCCCGTCAAATACGTTTTAAAGTCGTATTTTAGTTCTTGAATATCGAAATAAATTTTCTCTGCTCGTTTTATTTACTCAACTTATTGGCTGAATTAATGCCAGAACAATCAAACATTTGATAGGAATATCTTTTATTTGACCTGGAAATAAAATTTAAAAAACGCTTGAAATTCCCATTATTAAAATTTTTTGCTTGGAGGTAAGTGTCCCTTTCTTTTCTCCACTAGTCTCGACGTTGATAAGGATGCTGCATAATGATATGAACAACGTACCGTGCATGGTATTGTGAATATGGGTTGAAGAATTCTTTATAATTTATTAGAGATATATGGCAATTAATCATAAAGTAAATATGTCGTTGAACTTTAAAAATTTTTAAAAATGAGGACAGTCCCACTCGTTAAAGTTCGAACTAGATGTTTTAGCTTTGGGATAGAAAACAACATAGCCTTAAAGTCTGTTTTATTTATTAAAATTAAAAAATAAAAATATGATTTTATTTGGATATAATATTCTAATTTATACTATTCAGAAAAATCGTAATTTTAAAAACTAAATTAGCAAAGTCATCTGTGTTCTTTTAATTCTTAAAATGTTTTTTTCGAAGATATTATGAACATGTATATATTTTTAAGTTATTTGTAGTAGAAGTATTTCAGGTGGCGGTCAAAAGGAATTCTAAGATTGTAAAAAAAACAGTTTTGTTTTTTACTATTTTAGTTGTCTTTTCTTACTGTTTCATTTTTTTTTTTTTTTTAGAATAACTTTTGACCGTAAACCAGAATATTTCTGCACCACTTTGAATAGATGGTTAAGAGTAAATAAGACAGGAATTTTCTTGAAAATAAGTTTCTTGTTCTTCGGGAAATGGAATCATGTCATTTCGACAGTACATTAGTGGCTAAGTCAGGCACTGCATTGACATGGAGCTATATATTTTATTGTAACTCCGTTTCAAGCCAAAAACTACGAAAATGATTAGCAGAAAATGCAGGGATCAGCCTTTCAATATAATTAACTCCCTGGATGACTTTCGACATAACCACTTATTTCCCTGGGCTGCAGATTTATACTACATATGATTTATAATTTAAAAATCCATTATTCATGAATATTCATTCATTTCTTATAAATACGCATGTATTTTTAAGTGTAGTTTTTAGTTTTAGTATTGGGCTTGTATGTATGTGACCCTATGCAGGTGATAGGAAACAATAAACATCGGCGAGACAGTTCCACGATAATGGACAGGTGATACGCTTTGTTAATGCACTGCTCTTCAAGCTATACCCACTACACAATGTGCATAATACACAATCTGTGTATTATATAAATGGAAAAAGAATACATATCCTAGAGTATAACGTATTATAAAAGATAACGATATAATAAGTATAATTTGAGTAATAATATATAAGAAACTCATTGAGCGCACCTCGACGCACAAGCGCAACAAAGGGACGATTAGCCCACCGTGACCGGGACCGGCTGATGTGAAAATTATTATTGTGCGCAACCGTTGCCTCCTGAATAATTAGCGTATATGTGTTTATATAATTACATAGTTTCCAGTTCCCCTTAGCTGTTTCCTGATAAATGTAATGTCAGGGTTTCCGGTCTCTTTCACTCCGGTCCCAGTTGTGTAATTTGGAATAACTCATAAAACCCACAATTAAATATAATGGAAGTAAAATAAGTATTAGTTCTTTCCTTATGTAGCGAATTTATCTTATTTTTTTAATATTGCTTGGTAGTCTAGTATATGAGGCTTCTAATGGGTGGGAGGCGCGGTAACTCAGTGTGTAGTATAGTTGCTATACTGAAGATTCCGTGTTCAAATCCGGCTAGTAAAAATTCCTTGACTATGCAGTCTTTCGGAGAGAACGTAAAATGGCGGTCCTGAGCCTGTTTGATGTCAAGAACTCGTTTAAGATACCTACTCTATTTATCCCCGGATATCAAAATTTGATACTCCCGTTACAGAATCGTCCGATTAGCCATATCTGCATAAATTGACGCTAAATGAAAAACAAACAATAACTGTTTGTTTTTTTTAGCATATGGAACTAGATTAACTAAGGATAAACTTGATAGCTGATAACTTTAGTTTTAGTTTTCATTTGGAAATAGCGATGTAGTGTCAGGTATACTTCGTCCAAGGCATTGTTCCCGATAGCGGTAAGATTAAACAAACGACCGTTCCTCCCTGCGGACATTTACCTCAGGGAAGGGAACATCAGGAGCGGAGTTGTTTCCCTGACGACGGGAGTCAGTGGCCCCGGTCGTTAGCTATCATCAGTGCGGTGATGACCCGCCCATCATCTCTGACACCATTAGCCTCCCGATGTTTGTCTTGTCCTGGAGTACGCCGTGCATCCAGGATGGAGTCAAAATATTGCCCACCTTGGCCTTCGTGATCCAGTAATTTTAGATCCAGTACAAAGTTGCTATAGGAAAGAATAGGTTAGGAAAGTTCTGGGGGTCCAAGTTGGCAGGTAATGTTCCAGGTACAATGTCCCTTTCTTTACCTGCCTGCACTTCCTCTGACGTTCTTTAGAAACAATGCATTTATTTAGAAATCTTGTATGTAGTTTCAAATAAAGAGGAATTTTCATTGATTTTTATACGAACTTCAGCCCATAATGGAGAGTTCAAAATAGAACTCGTCACAGACTTCAGAAGTTAGTAACACAGGGTCTAATACTAGCTTATCATTCAAACATATATTATTAGTTGCATTTAAAATGTAATGGCTCGTTTATGTATGTTTGTCATTGCAATTTTTAATTTGTTATGTATGTTCTTTGCCATTCCCTGCAAACATTGCCTACTCTGTAGACTAACCACAGTCCAAACTTAAATCCATAATATAACCCCCACTGCAATCCTCCTATCTTCGTATCGGCTTATCTCAAAAGACGATTTTGTACATGAATTATTAATATTTTAGTTAATTAATCTTTAATGAAAACTATATTACAAGCCGATCTCAACCATTGCAATACAACTTCAATTATACTAAAAGTGTGCTTGATTCTCAATTGCATGTTGTGTATTTTGATAAATTCACCAGTTGGCTTTACATTTTAGTCAATAAACTATGCCAGAAATTTGATGATGTAGTTTTTAAAAGTAAATAAAAAAGATTAATAAAAAAAACTGTACTCAACACGTGATGGTTTTTTTTGGGTTCAGTACATAGAGGCTGTAATGCTTCGAGGACAACAGTTGTTCAGATCACGCTCATGCCTTTCCCCTAATTAGGAATACCCATTTTATGGAGGCTGGGTGTGCCCCAGGAGGTCTGTAGATCCCAGAGGGTCCATCCATTGCTGTTAACAGATTCAATGAGATCTGACAATGCCGGATTTGAAGGAACAACTTTCAATACAGCAGCTCACCACTCTGAGCTAGTTCTAATAATACGTAAACATTATATGTAAACAAAAAATTTGTAAAGACTTAATTGAATATTTTAAAACCATGTTAGACATTAAAAATCAAGACAAAATCATTTTTAACTTTCTTTCTTAGAAAAACTCACTTCTGTAAAAACTTAAAACTTCAGGTACTATATGTTGGATCCGAACGGCCTTTGTCGGCCTATGAGTGGTTACAGGTCCAAACGGGAAAAAAATGTTTGCTACCCCCATCCGGTGTTTAGAAGTTCATCCTTTCTATCTTAAAAAAAAGTTACTTTACTATTAAATTTTCCGAGAGCGCCGTGGCTCAGTGTGTAGCGTGCTGAGTTGTTATGAAGGGGCCGGGTTCGAATCCGGCTGTGACAGATAAATTGTTTAATCTTTTAACAGCCTAAGTAGCTGTAGCAGATAATGGACAAATTATTTCCCTTCACAACCGTTGTCCTATAAACAGTAATGTCTCTACCATGTACTGAAAATGTGTCTATCATGTACTGTAGATGTGTATTTTTATCTGGTTTTTCGGCATTGCATATCATTGAAATATATTTTTTGTATATATATTTCCACAAAGATCTCTAGATTTAATTTAAATTAAGAGCTCTAGCTGCATCTATATTCTTCAACAAGTCCACTAACTTTCTACTGTCATTCCAATGCAAACCTTGCAGGACATGTTACTAGATCCGAGATATGTACTGCGATAGAGGCTGCATGTTCTTCTCAATGCCCTCATCAATACTCTGGCCCGACCCATTAAACAGCATTCCCTCCCCAAGGTACCCCCCTGAATACAAGTCTCCATCCTCTACCTGTGTACCTGAGGATATTAATTGCGCATTGCGCAGGAATAACCAGTTATTAGGCGTTCCCTTGAGAACGTTTCCGTGCTCAATGGAACCTTTATCGTTGTATTTTAGTCTTTATGGCCTTAGTGTTGTATTTATGATATCTATTACCGTTTTTATTATAGCTAATCTCTGTCATCTATGTAATGTGAATTCCGTAATTTCTTTCGTTGAAATTTATTGGCATTAGCATGATTCATATACATGTTTTTGTATCTACATACTTTGAATCATTGAATAATTATATTCGAATTTATTTATTCTCTAGGTTAGATCATGAAAAACGTGAATTTCATTCCATTCTGATAATTGGCCTTTTTTAAAGAAATCATAAAAGGATTATTGTCTAAAAACTTAATTTTATTTTTCGGTGTAATTATTCCAATTTTACCCTTTTTAAACATTTACTTATTGAAATGTATGTCTTAATATTAAAATTCATCAAGTATTGCCATCTTCTTTTCAGACACCTCGTAGGATTATCATTTTACCCTTTTTAAGCACAGGGAACCACAAAATTAAGTAAATTAAATTTACATCTAATATTTAAACTCGTTACCATATATCATCAGTAGCCAGATATAACTTTATTTTGTTGTATAATTAATTTGTTTGTCCAAATATTAGTCTACAATTTTTAATCCCGTTTATTTCTTGTATATTTCTATATTTTGATAATTCTTGTATATTAAAATATGTTAACCATAAATTTTGAATTTCATAAAATCGATCTATAAATGTTTAATATTTATTTCAATAGAATTATTTTTCAACATTTTAAGAGTTGATGGTCTTGGTTTTACTCCTTATAATTCTACTACTTGTTTTTACTCCAACAATTTTTTTTATATTCAGTTAGTAATTTATGATCGATTTTCTTCCACATAACTATTTCCTTTAATTTCTTGAGATTCATTCACCTCCTTAAACTATATTTTACGAGTATACAAGTGGATCTCAAGAACTGAAAGAAAAAACTCACTTTACTAACAGTTAAGAATAGATATCAATACTACATATAATATTGATATTATGATGCTTAAATAGTGTCTATATTACATCTAAGGCTTATATTAGGATGCGCATATACTTTGGGGAAACACATTACAAATATCAATCATAAAGTTTTACAAAAGATACTGTATAATAATATTTTTTTTATTTTATTTTATTGAATTGTACAACTGTAATATATACATCTAGTACAAGGGCTGTATGAATAAATAAATACGTGAAAGGACGTGTAGAGGCACTACCCATTGGCAGCACTCTAATAATATATTTAAAATTAGAACATTATACGTATTATATGCTAATTATATTCATTATATATAAGTGTGTGTGTGTATATATCATTTGTTCTACTTCATTGTAAACATTTATTTTGCATAAATTTATCTGTGACAGATACAGGTATGGCTCCATGCATATGTGTTATCAATCAGGCTTTATCTAGCGTCTATAATTCAACAGATCGGAGTGCAAATACAAACTAGTCTCTACGCCCTAGCTAGATAGCCTTGCACACTCACTCGATTGTCTAATATTAATCAATCAATTTATCATTCGTTTCTATTTATGGCATAATTACTAATAAAGTGTATATTAACTACTTTAGATAAATTTAAAATCCTCAAGAGATAACATATTTTTGTTTTAGCGTTAAAAAATTATCGATTTAAATATGCGGGTTATTAAAATATTATGAAGTGGATATATATATATATATATATATATATATATATATATATATATATATATATATATATATATATATATATATATATATATATATATATATATTATTTGTATTTTAAATTAAGTGGCCGGAATGCAAAATGAATATTTCACGAAATAACATCAAAAACATTGGAAATAAAAATTTAAAAAAAAAAAATATATATATCCTCTAAAAGAATGTAAATCTGAAAAAAGTGTAAAATCTAGGTGATTAATTTTTACATGTTTCATTTGATTCAAATGCATTTTATATATATTCATAAATATATTTTAGTTATCTTCTCCTTTAGTGAATGGGATAGCTCAGTGTAAAGAAGACCCTGAGTTCAAATTTGTGGTAGAAAATTATATGATCTGACAGGCATGGAGGGAAACTGTAGTATATGAGAATCCTCCTAGGGCTCGCCCTACCTCTGTAAATTTGGTAGTCCTAGACTCCTTATGTGGTTCAGCGGTATAAGTTATTATTTTTATCTTCTCCTATAGATACACTTTGTCTAACAGATATTTAGATTCGAGAATGAGATATAATTTGCAAGAAAACGAAGAGTAATACAGCTTACACCAACAGCCAAACTGTCTCATCAAATAGAGACAGCGGCCTCCAACAGCGGCTCCAACAGCTGGGGAGGTAATGAAAGCAGCTGGTCAGCTGAAGTAACAAAAAACAGCCAATCCAAACATGTTTATTACCTTCCTTTGCCATAGTTGTATAATGAGTCAGTTTTGACTGTTAGTGTGAGATGTACTCCACTTTGTTTGCTTTGATGTGATTTTTTGATGTGGATCCAGGTTTTCCAGTATTTTAGAGACTTCAGCTTTCTTTTAAGGATTTTCCCATTGCCTTCTATCCAATATCTATGTTTCTTTTTGAGTTTTTGCTTACTTTTTTTATAACATTTTAGAAGCTTTGTACACTTGACAAAGTGTATCTGGAGGAAAGGATGATCTGTACCGCTACAATGAGGAGTCTTGGGTCCAGTAGATGGTTGAGGCTGTAATGTTTCATGAATAACAGTTGTGCAGGGAGGGATTAGCCAGAGATCAAGCTCAACTGCAAAGGTCTTTCCCAAACCATGCTAAAGTGGGTGAGCTTCAAGATCCCATGGGTCTATCCGTGGTTGTTAACAGTTTAAAAAATGCAGCTGCCACAGTCAGATTTGACCACAGGTACTTCAACACAGCAACTCAGCAGTCTACACACTGAGGCTATATATATTCTCACGATAGATAATTCATTTAGATCAAGTGAATAATGTACAAATTATCAATAATTTCTAGATACCATGTGATTTAAAAAAAAATAGAATATACACACCTTCCCATTTTTTATTTTCTTTTTTTCTAGATTTCTATAGTTATTAGTTCTACCATGACCATATGGTCCATATCTAGTTGTATAAAAATTTAATCTTTAAAGATTTATCTGCTAAGACATATTTGAACCCAGAGCCTGCGACATAGTATTTCAGTTAAACCCTCCTAAATTATTATATTAAACAGACATTAACTATTTCATTTTTTTTTTTTTGTAGCTAAAGGCTAGTAGAGCTATTTAAGGAAATTTACCCCAAATGTAACGTTTCTTTCTTTTAGGAGAATGCTCTAATGAAACGGCTTCTTTTTTGTTTCTCCTTTTTTTTTCTTTCTTGGTAATGCCTCGGAATGCTGGCCAAAACATTACCTTGAAGAAAATTGTATCCGCCTTTTCTGTGGGAACTGGAAATGGTTCTTATTTTCAGTTATTATTGTTATTACAGGGCCGGCGGCTACCAGCTCGTTAATTATCTTAGCTAAGGTAAGATGCAGGTAAATGTTGGTCATTACCGGTCGCTACTATTAGCCGATAATGCAGCGCTCCACGGAGCTATAGTGAACGATTTGTTTCCATTAAATGGAAGAGGATGGGGCCCCAGGTAGGATTGGGGGGGGGGCGCAGCCCCTGTAATTTGGCGCCGAACCTTCCCGCCAATTATCTCAGGAGGCGCTCTTTCATAAGTCTCTCTATCTCTCTCTCTCACTACCTTTTCAGAGCAAAAAGGTTAATTTCTACACGGGCTCTGTGTTTCCGCCTACCCGCTTCTTTTCAGTTCTGTTCTCACGAGTTCGGGATTCACGACCGTGCGCCGCATTTAGAGGCGGAGAGCGGCCTGTAATATTCTTCGTCTAGACATCTTCTGATTGGACCGAGCTCTATTGGCGTATCTAGTTAAGGACTGAATTAAGTTTTCCTCGACTGGGATTATTGCTTGTAATTGGACTTGGTGAACAGATGAGAAACCGTCTAAATAAAATATGTCTTCCGGGTACGGCATTCGTTAGTTAAAAATGCTCGACAATAATGCACTACTTCATATATTCAACTAATTGTAAAGCAAGACTTCGCATGAGGATTTGATAAAACCTCATAATAACCAGTCCTATTGGTTGAGGATGGGCTATTTGGACAAACAAAAGCAATGAGTAGGAATATTGATATAACAACTTGCAACATGTATTTTTAACGAAACGCTTGAACAATTCCTATTTTGGTTGTGTTACATTGACTCTCACTACACCTTGATTTATACACAGTCATTGATAAGATATCTGTATTCATAATCTCTTGTGAAATAAGCTTACCTTTCGATTCATTTGTTGAACTTATACAGTTGTAAATAAGTATATTTTTATTATTCATTCCAGTTGTGTGTATGTGTACATATCAAAAACATGTCAGACATTTTTTTTCATATCTTTCATTTAATAGATTAGACACTTCTAACTAATAACAAGTGTGATTTCAAAGCGCATAACACCTTTAATAATAAAAAAAAATATATATATATATACTGCAAAAGGGGTATAAAATGAATGTTTTGATGAAAAAAGAAGTAACGTACATGGTAGCATTAGCCACTAGCCATCTGTTCAGTAATTGTGCCTTCGGAGGCAGCTGCCGAGTATGTCTGCCGGCTCCCTCCTTCAATATGGTCCTCCTGTTTTTTTGGCCTTGGAGCACCAGGAAATATTTGGTTCTGTTTATTAAGAACTCTTTTGGTTTATTTATTTTATATATTATTTTCGTGTACATACAATGTAATTTAATACACCCTTTAATAGCGAAACAAAATTTAAATATAGAAAATAGTTTAATAATTTTAAAATAAAACAGTTACAGTTATGGATACAAAAAAAAATGTTTATCATAAAAAGTGAGGGGTACTTGATGTAAATCGTTGTAAATATTTATTTTACTAATATTGGGGAAAGTAGAGACATTATAAAAATGTCTTTAAAAACACACCACGCTTTTTAACTCTAAAATGAATTGTTTTGCTCATAATCAATGAATCATTCTCTTTCTGCCCTGAAGAAGTCAGCAGCATGTCTGGCGAAACGTAGGCGAAAAAGTTAGCGACACGGTCTAAACAAGAAGAAAGCATTTTTTTTTAAACTATTATAATTTTCGCTTTTTGATTCAACTGGATATAAACGCATGTATTTAGTTCGTTTTTTCCCCTTAAACTTATATTACTTGTCTACTTTTTAATTCAACTAGCTACAAAAGCGTGCTTTTTAGTTTTTTTAAATATTTTAATTATTTTTGTTGCAAAATATACGAAACTCCCCAGTTGATCCTGCCAGTAGTCATAAGCTTGCCTCCAAGATTAAGCCATGTATGCTTTAGTACATGCCTTAGTATTTGGCACAAATGACTGATTCAGATCTGAAGAATCACTAATTCTGTTCAGGATATGGAGTCAAACTTTTAAATTATTCTATTGTCATCATCCTTGAAAAGTGTACAAAGTTTCAATTTGTTCAAATAGATGGTTTAAAGAGGTCGAAAATCGAGTTCAAAAAGACGTGCGAATATAAAAAAAAATCGTGTTAAAAACCATCTGCTTATGAATAACGAACTATCGATATAAAAAATAATACTTGCTTGTATGATTCTTATTAAAAAGAATTCTATAGCCCTAAATGGCCACCTTAGCTATCTTCGTACAATATCATGTTACGAAAACAATAAATGTTTACAACATCCAAGAGTTTTATTTGAAGCAGGCGCCATGAAGCACGCGAAGAACGTATCTTGGTATATTTAAGTTCCAGCCTTGATCTGTCCTCACTTCCTTCTGTCTGTTTTGATATTTATTTTTAGGGTCTACTATACGTCTTCAATTTATAAATAAAGGTTTTATTTACAGGTGGATATTAAAAAAAAAAATTTTAATTCGAAATCATGTTGTTCTTTAATTTATTTCTGTTAAATATTTTTGATTCATTAGATCATTTAACACTTTTAATGCTTGGCATAATTTAATAACATTACTTGTTTTGATTTTTTAAAGTAGGATTATTACATTGTGATTAATAACCATTAAAAATTTTATCCTAATTAGTCATTAACATATTTGTTTTCAATCAACATGAAATAATATTATTTATTTTAAAGTGAAGAAAAATTAGCCATAAAAGAATAAATGTATGTATTAAAAACAAAAATAATAACTTACTTAATTAGATACTGCTTCAGAGATATTTGTTTTTTGCCATTCAATCATAAAAAAATTGATTAATATTTTACAATAATTGTCTTACTTCAAGGAGTATTTTAAATTTATGATTAATATGCAATGCAATCTTCCTTGATTTGTTTTGTTTTTTTCCTATATTTTTTCAACATTTTGCGATATTTTTCAAGGCAAATCAAAAAGTTTATTTTAGCGGATATTTTTTAAAGTTGTATAAATCCATTTTTTTATGTATCGAATATTTAAGGGTTTTAATTTGGATTGATTTAAAACATAGGCAAACGATATGTTTTTTTTTCCTTTTTGCCCAAGGGGTGTGGCATTGGTGTATTCCATACAGCCATATCTGAACGATATGTTTTTAACGCAGCACTTAGGAAAGAATAGTGTAACTCTATACACCTTATTATACCAAAATTATTTTAAAATCTATTTATTTAATCTAAATTATTTTTAAAAATAAACGATTAGTTTTAGATCCAAATGAACATACACCACTTTTAAAAATAACAACTCATTATTCTTCATCCGTTTTTTATATTACAACATACATGTTTTCGTTATTTTGTGACAGTCATACCTAAGAAATTCCTTACTGAGGAAAATATCGTTTATTGGCCCACTATCATACTTCATACTATATCGATTGGTTAACGATTATCGATTATTTATATAAGTATCAGTAATTTTAATGTCAAGGGCTCGTGCTTTTACAGTTACTGGTCGGATATCGGTGAAGAAGTGGGCCAAGACTAAACAACTGGTTTCCCCTTCAACCCAACATTCCAGAACAGAAGGCATAATGAATCTTAGTGATACCTGACTAGGCTAGACTATATATCAACTTATTGTTTCTGTATGAATTTATTAAAAAAATATAATTACCTATTACTATTTTTTAAATATTTGCGAAATTATAATAGATTCCATGATGTTGAACGCAGAAGAAAAAACGAAGAGAATCGTTCCGTTTGTGGAGTGTAGATTATTAATAATTAAAATAGTACTGTAAAATGTTTCTTTAAGAGATGTTTATTTTACGTCTAAAAATACAATAAACTATTAACTTGAGGCGTTCAAGATCAAAAGCGGATAACTCAAAAATTGACTTTTTCCCATTTTTTTCATGCAATTTTGCCTATAACGATACTTTGTAGTCTTACTTATCATGGTTTAAGTCCGGATCTAAACCTAAAGTTTCAGAATCATTAAGCTAGGAAAAATTGTGTAAAAGTAAATTTTTTTAAATTTTGAGTTATCCTAAAGGCCTAACTTCAAAATGTTTCTCTTTTTAAAAATGCGTGGTATAAGTGCATGCGTGGCATAAATAAATAGTGTTTCTTAATTTTATATCAATATTGCTCACCTAACATGTGACGATTACAGTTTTGTAATGAGCACCGTGTAATATTTCGATTTTCTCCTAATTCAATTTTTTACGACTCATTTTTATTATTATACTTCCTATACACTCCTCATACAAGACTGAAAAGACAAGAAACCGCTCGACGTTTCAGCCTACTTCAACACTTACTAGACAAACGCTCTAAGCTCCCAGTTAATTACAAAAGACTCATCTACATGACCATCATACGACCTATTTGGACTTACGGAGTAGAGCTTTGGGGCTCCACTAAGCCATCAAATTCTTCTCGTATCCAATCCCTACAATCCAAAATCCTTCGTAAAATCCTCAACGCTCCTTATTTTGTTAAGAATATAGTCATCCATAACGACCCTAATGTCCCATTTGTTGCTGATTTGGCCCGAACCCGGTATCTATCCTTTCATAACAAACTTCATTTCCACTCAAACCCTCTAGTTTCAAACTTAGCTTCCTCTTCAATTCCCGATAATCCTCCGAGGCGTCTGAGAAGAAGATGGCCACGTGACCTTCTTAGTTGAACATGCGATTTGAGTACTACCAGTGGGTAGTTTCTCTACTTGTCATTATATCATGTCATTATGTATCACTCAGCCAATTTACTTGTTATATTATTGTAATATAGTTGTAAATATCAATAAATAAATAATAATAAAAAAAAAACTTCCTATACACAGAAAAATTTCCCAATAATAATTATACAAGAATGAGAATTCGAGTGAACAATTATACAATAGGAACAAAAGGGGGTTGGTCAGCCGCCAGAAGGATAGGTATTATATTATAGGTATAATATAATATACCTTATTATAATAGGCACCTCCTAGTATTATGTAAAAAATAAACCTATATCAGATATTTTTCGTGCTCGCAGTAAATAAGTCATGTTTCCCAGTTATATATAACATATAAATATAGTCATCATATACCATGGTGCATGATTGTATGTTTCGGGCCTCTTTCACCGGTGGTATGGATTCATTCATTTATAAACCATAAATAGTTATAAACATCATTACCCCCTAAACAAATGCAAACGTAACGTCTTCCTTACAATAAATGAGAGAAATAAAAAAATTCTATTTGCCGAAAGTAGTAATTACTTCTACGAACGGTTTCGCAAATTATACAACAAAAAACGCATTCTTTCCGAACCATTACCGTCGGATGGGAAGCCTGGGAAGCGGGTACTCGAAAAAACTGCTCCTACTCGAGGATTCCAGAGCAGTCTGCCTCTTCCCAGCCGCATCTTCCACTCCTTGTCCATTATTTGTACCAGAGGTCTTGGAATACACAAGACCGAGATGAAATATAAATATCGGTAAAAATATTTCGTTTTAAAAAAAGATGGAATTGTAGTAATTAAATGGATCTACATCACTCTGATCGAAAATAGTGTAATAAAATTAATATTACTAAAGCAAAGTATCGACATTTTTTATTGTATTCTTTCATGCATTCAAAATTCTACTTAATTACTCGTTTAATATAAAATGTTCGTTTTCAAAGGAAAGATTATTTAGTATAACCTCATTTTCTATACATTTTTCCGAACTGGAAAATTTAGGGGTTTGTGATAAAATACAGACTGAACATTCGTTTCTGACTTGAGAATCATTTTCAGAAAGTTTACACTTTGGGAAGTTTTCCAAATATCTAAACATATGAAAATCTGTTGGAGATAAGTCAGGCGAAAATGACAAATGTGGGAGTAATTCGTAGCCCATCTTGTTTAGTTTCTTTACTATTTGTCGTGAAATATGAGGTTTAGAGTTGTAGTGTAGTATAGGTTCCTTCTTAACCAATGAGGTTTTTTTAATTTTTTTTTTCCATTATGTCATAATCCCTGGAGTGCGAAGTGGGTGTGGTGGTTTCTAACTCTGGAATGAATGATGAAAAAAGAGGAATGAATTATTCCTGTCATTGACCATTGACCAACACACAGAAAAAAATAATTTGTGCATCCGACTGTCCAAGCTTGAACTCCTAAAAATATAACAAAATTAAAATAGCGTGTTCCCATGGTCGTATTTGATGGCACACTAAACAATGTTCATTCAGTTATAGTGGTAGTAAATATTATTCAAAAAGGAAGGATTAATGATAACTCACCATTTATCATAGTGATAATGGATTTTGCTATTATCATGTAAACAAAGATATCTTTATTATTATTGTTTAGCTTTATTATTAATATGTTTGTTATAAAGCTTTATGTCCAATATTTATTTTATCGTTCTGAATAAATTTTTCTTGTATTTCACGAAATACTTATGGGAGTGACTTGGACATTACGTAATCTCACCAGCAAGCAGAACAAAGTAAAGAAAATAAATATAAGTCATAAAAGAATAATATTCACTAATCCTTAAAGCCTTCTACAACACAGCGAAATTAATTCTCTATACAGGGATTCGTATATATGTATTATTGATGTATCCTACGACATTTATTCGCAGCGGGATACGAGAAGAGGACAACAGTTTTTCCATTGGCCATGTCACCAACGACTCATTTGTCAAACGCTATCGTGAAACGTTACTCCACGGGATTATGCTAATGCCCCTGGTTCAGTCCACAACTTTTCTAATTTATTGCGCAATATAATATTAAATTTATTACATACCGTGTTGCACGCTAATTAAAGGGATCACCTCTCGTGTATATAGCACGCTTGTGCGATACGAAGCTCTAAAAGATGACTCGGACGCTGAATGGATACAATGCTAAATAGTTCGTAACATTTTCTCATTCGTTTAACGACCTTTGCTCTTGAGGAAGAGATAATATTAAGGAGATTAGGAAGAACAGGATTGATCTTGTTGGATAGTTGTTAGCAACTGATAAGCAAGTGTAACATATTTCAATTAAATCGCCGATCAAAGAAAATATTATGTAACAATAAATAACCACAATCCTTGTTCGCACCATATTTTTTTATTTACCAATGATTTACATAGTATAGGGTGTTTTTTTAAGCTAGATAGAACTTTAAATTGTAAAAAGTAACACAAAAAATTAAATTGTAATCAAAATTTTTTTTTTATTCGAAAGATCAATACGTGACATTAACATTTGAAAATGATTTCGGGCATATGGGCACCGCGGCTGTTCTTGACGAAGCGCATTCTGGACGTCCAATTTTGGGCCACTTTTTCGAGCACTGCTGGCCGTATGTCACGAATAACACGAACAATGATGGCTTCCAAGGCGTCAATTGTTGCTGGTTTATCAGCATAAACCAGTGACTTCACGTAGCCCCACAGCACGACCTTGGAGGCCAATTGACAGGTCCATTTCTCGAAATCAACCAAAAATGCGCCTCATCGCTGAACACAATTTTGCGATAAAACAACGGGTCAGTTGCCAACTGCTCTAGAGCCCAATCGGCGAAAGAAGTATACGAAATGTCAGAGTATACTGAAACAAATAAAAAAAATTTTTGATTACAATTTAATTTTTTGTGTTACTTTTTACAATTTAAAGTTCTATCTAGCTTAAAAAAACACCCTATATATACTCGTATATACATATATATCTAAACTATCTTGGCGACGTTTCTAAATTATATTAAATTACACACTAGTGTTGATATAAAATTGACACTTGTACTAGTAGAAGAACATACTAATGCGTACAAAGTACAAATTGAAGACGAACAGTTATAAATCATCAAATCACTCAATTAAATTACCTTGATTTGGGGAAAAACATGGCGTTTAAGAGTGATTTCGGCCAAATAACCTCCCTGCACGACCGTTGCCTTTAAAATAGTATAAGTTCTGAAATCGAAATCCTTCATAGGTTGTAGTGGTACTGTTTTTTTAAATTTATTGTAGCTGTTCAGTTCTTACCACTATAACATTCGTACATGTATATTTTATATTGCTATAGTTTGTAAAATTATTTATCTAATTTACGAAATATTAAAAAAAAAAGAGGAATTATTATATAAACTCGTTTTCGTAAAATATTATTTAATGAATAATATTACTTCACAGGCCAATGCCAATAAAATAAAATAATTTATCTGACTATCAATTCTTACCACTACTAACGATGAGAGACGGTTGATTATTACAAATAAAAAATATCAATATAATGAAAGTACCCTTAATAAGTGCAATTTTCAAAATAAGACAGTTTTATAACGAAATCTGAACACACTAACTGGAACAACTCATTTTATAACCCAATATTTCACTAACCAATGATTTTCGTACGATTGAGAGAACAGAAGGAAAGACAGAAGTTCAAGTAAATGCCTGTCTGAGATATCAGAAATACCCCACGCAATTAACCTAACGATTGGAAGGAACTGGAACAGAGAGATATATCGCATCCAATATTAGCTAGCGCTGTGCCTAACTCGACTCTCCAACAATCCTCACCAGTAATTGTCGAAACACTATCTCATCCGATGTTTGCGCACATATCTTTTCTTCTGTTTAAGTTTCGAGGGTTTTGAATAAACACTTCGTTGCATGAAAGGGCGTCAGCTTGAAATACTACCACTTATAATGAGTTTCTCATTTAATGTATCCATTTATTTAGACTTTCTTCTTTGTGCTATTTTCGCAGTTTTATAAACTTTGCAAAGTTATTGTTACGGGCTACTGGGTGTAAAATGGACTAAACTATTACTTAATTCAAGAATCTAATATTTATTAACAAATTAGAAAGAATACAATGAGATTATTTAAAACAGTTAAATTATTAAACTAAGATCAATTTACAATAACAATATTCTACTAAATGTTATCTAATTTCTAAGATAATATACAAACAATATAAGATATTTCTAATACTAAATAACTAAACTATTTATATAAATTTGTACAAATACAATAATATTACACTATAGTTTACAATTACAAATTAACACTTACAGTTCGCTAACTAAAGTCCACCGACCGTAAGACTCTTCAAATATGACTAACTGCCACACAGTTTATTACACTTATTACACGGTCACTAATTGTCACTGTTGCTCACTAAGCACTTATTACAGACTGATACTAATACTAACTAACTCACACACACTGCCACTAGTTAACGACTGCTACTCACTGGCTTATTACAGACTCGTCTTATTACTACTCCCGCGGCCGAAAACGCTGTCCTTTTTATATAGGCAAGGTAGGTCGTGGTGGGGCATTACTCGGAACACGGACGAGGACCACCTAGACCGATCTAGAAGGCTCTACGCCATTCTATAATCCCTTCCGCTTAATCCCATTGTTTGCCTAATCCGCTCTAGGCAGATCAGAAGCCGGTCCTACTTCCCGCTCTGACCGTAACACTGCCCCCTCCTTAAAAGTGCTCTGCCCCAGAGCATAGTCCGGAGAAATCGGGCGGTCATGAGCTTCCCTCGATGGAGACGCATTTCCTTTCCAGGGGTTGAACGTGCACACCAATATGGCGACTCCAGAGTTGGCGAATATCTGTTCAAGCATGTTCCTGACAACCTTCCACTCCAGGCCGTCATATCCACAGCCCAACTTAGGGATCGCGAGCTTGGTGACACGCAGTCTCAGAAGCTTACTCCGCAGGTCGTCGAGGCTTCGCCGCAGTGCGTCATATGTGGGCTTCTGATCAGTAGCACACTTGGTGACTAAGTAGAACAGGTGTCGTCCTTCGTGCGTATGGTGGAGTGCTTTCCCGACGCTTGGTCCTTGGTGTTCCAGTTCCTCAGTTCCAGCAAACATCTTCCTGAAGACCGTTGCAATCCCTCGGGAAGTCCTCAGATCTTCGGCGACACAATGGGCCAGAGAATAGTCCGCGGGTAACGAGAAGATATCTCTGTATACTGTCTGAGTTACTCCACGGGAACCTTGTACCTTAGGTTGTGCAACTGATACCTTACTGGTCTCCACGTTGTTGAGGTACCTGACTTGCTGGTCTTTTGTCGGGCCATGGTCTCCTTTGTATGGGGCCAGTCTATTAAAATGGACTACCCTGGGTTTTCCTTTTGGCTGCTTTCTGATCCTATAGATGACGTCGTTTATCCTATTGATGATCTCAAACGGGCCATCCCAGGAGTTCTGAAGTTTAGGTGAGTAGCCTCGCCTTCTTCGAGGATCGTGTAGCCAGACCAAATCTCCAGGTTGGAATCCACCTTTCTCTGCCCTGATGTCGTAACGCTCCTTCATTCTGTCACTGGCTCCCTGGATGTTTACACGAACCTTCTCGTGGATGTTATCCATCCGCTTCCGTAGATTCGTGACGTACTCCTCTCCGGCAACTTCCTCATTAGGCTTGAACCCGAATTTCAGATCACAAGGCAAACGAAGTTCTCGGCCGAACACCACATTTGCGGGGGTCTGCCCCGTTGCTTCATGGACTGAACTGCGGTAGGCTAACAGGAACAAGTGAAGATACTGGTCCCAGTCCCGCTGATGGTCGGAGACCACTTTAGACAAATATCGACCCATTGTCCTGTTCATGCGCTCCACCAGGCCATCCGATTGAGGGTGAAGAGGCGTCGTCCTGGTCTTCCGTATCCCCAGTGCTTCGCACATTCCGGAGAAGACTGCAGACTCAAAGTTTCTTCCCTGGTCAGCGTGAAGTTCCATGGGTACTCCAAACCGGCTGACGAGCTGCTTCACAAGTACGTCTGCAACCGTGACTGCCTCTTGATTCGGAAGGGCATACGCTTCCACCCACTTAGAAAAATAGTCCATGGCCACGAGAATATATCGGTTGCCTTCGTCCGTCACAGGGAAAGGGCCAGCGATGTCAATCGCTATCCTCTCGAACGGTGCTCCCACGTTGTACTTCTTCATAGGGGCCTTCTTTCTTCTTGTTGGTCCGTTAGAAGCCTCACAGGTCGCACAACGCCTGCACCAGTCCAACACATCGTCCTTAAGGTTTGCCCAGTAAAAGCGTTCACGAACTTTTTCCAATGTACGGTGAACTCCAAGATGGCCGCCAGTTACACCGTCATGTAGTTCCCTAAGCACTTCGGGCACTCTATTCCTTGGAACGATGAGCTGTAGCCTACGCTGATCTCCTTCCGCGTTCTCCAATGCCCGTTTCAGCAGCCCGTTGTCCACTAAAATGGAGTTCCATTGGGCCCAGTACGTTTTTACATTCTTTGACATTGGAGCAACATTCTGCCAGGCCGGTCTTCCTCGCCCCGATATTTTCCATTCCTTTATTTGTTTCAAGTCCGGGTCCTCGTCTTGCGCCTTTGACACCTCTGCGTCCTGCCAACTGTCAATAACAACCGTTGTCCTCAATACTGTTGCCTGTTTCTCTTCTTGTCGGGAACAATGTCTGCATTCTTCATCTTCACATGGTCTTCTTGACAGCGCATCCGCATTCCTGTGGCTCGTTCCAGAACGATGAGCAGATTCAAAATCGTACTCTTGAAGGCGCTCGATCCACCTCGCCACTTGTCCCTCCGGTGACTTGAATCGCAGCAGCCACATTAGAGCCGCGTGGTCCGTTCTCAGCAGGAACCTTCTTCCGTATAGATATTTATGGAAGTGCTCTATGGATTTTACTACTGCCAGAAGCTCTTTCCTTGTGACACAGTAGTTGCGCTCCGGAGCTGAGAGTGCCTTGCTGAAATATCCAATCACCCTTTCTTCTCCGTCTTGGAGCTGAGAGAGGACACTTCCAATGGCGATGTTGCTGGCATCTGTGTCGAGTATGAACTTGCCCTCGGGACGTGGATAGCTCAGAATAGGAGCACTACTCAACTTGCTCTTCAGCTCCTCGAAGGATGCCTGGCATTCGTGATCCCAATGGAAAGACCTTTTCTCCTCGGTTAGCCTGGTAAGAGGTTTTGCGATGTTAGCGAATCCTTTCACGTACCTCCGGTAATAGGTGCAGAGCCCGAGGAAACTCCTCACCTGGTGCTTATCTCGAGGTACTGGCCAGTCGGTGATCGCTGCTATCTTCTCTGGGTCAACAGCAACTCCGTTGTCTGACACAATATGCCCCAGGTAGTTGACTTGCCTTCGGAAGAGATTACACTTCTTCGGGTTCAACTTTAGGTTTGCTGCACGCAGTCGTTCGAAGACCTTCTCCAGATTCTTCAGATGGTGAGCGAAGGACTTTCCCAGCACAATAATGTCGTCTAGGTATACCAGGCATACCTCCCAAGAGAGACCTCTTAACACGTCTTCCATCAGCCTCTCGAATGTGGCAGGAGCATTGCAAAGCCCGAATGGCATTACTGTAAACTGCCAGAGCCCAGAGCCAATTGAAAACGCCGTCTTCTCTTTATCCTCAGGTGCCAATCCAACCTGCCAATATCCACTGCGGAGATCCAAAGTAGAGAAGAGTTTACACCCCTCTAGGGTGTCCAGCGTATCGTCAATCCTGGGAAGCGGATAGCTGTCCTTCTTGGTGACATTGTTCAGAAGACGGTAGTCTACGCAGAACCTTGTCGTTCCGTCTTTCTTCTTCACCAATACGACAGGAGACATCCAGGGGCTACTCGAAGGCTCAATGACACCATCAGCTGCCATCTCCTTAATAATCTCCTCGGCGTCCTCCCGTTTAGCTAACGGCAGCCTCCGCGGGACCTGTCGGATAGGCTTCGCATCCCCAGTGTTAATCCGGTGCTGGACGATATCCGTTCTACCCCGTGGTCCTGGGCCGATCTCGAAGACGTCATGCCATCGGGTAATCATGTTTTTCACCTCCTCGCTCTGTTCAGGTGAAAGGTCGCGACATGATTCATCCACAAATCCTTTTAGTTCCTCTGGGAGCCCTCGAAGCTCGGTGGGATGACGTTGCAGCTGACGAACCACTGAGGTAGCGGTGGTACACTCCCCGACCGGTGTTCCTTTCTTTAGCGTTACCGGGAAGTTGTTCAGGTTCATTAGCCGAATTGGAGTGGTAGGTCCGATCTTGATGAGAGACCTAGCAACCAGTACGCCGCGTCCAACCTCTTGTTCTTCGTGCCTTCCAGGTTCGAGTAGTGCACATTGACCCGCGGGTAGATGGCCTTCGACCGTCCCATGCGTCACGATTTGGCTCCGTGCCGGTAAAGTGGTGTCTTCTGGTAGCAGCACTCGTACGCAGAAGTCCTTTTCCTGCCGAAGTATGACTTCCTCGTCTCCCAGCGTCATCACACCTCTCGACATATCCAGCTTGATCCCGTATGCGATCATGAAGTCCATGCCCAATATGACATCTTCATCGATCTCTGCCACGAGAGCGCGGTGCTGCAGATGTTGACCCCCGATGTGCAAGGTGGCATCTGTCTCCCCGTAGACCTTGGCTGGCTGTCCCGTTGCAGTCCGTAATGCCCAAGTGGTCGGTATGATCTTCTCAGCTGGATGTGTCTTCGAGTTCAAGATCGTCATGCTCGCGCCGGTATCCACTAGAAGACTTCGCAGCTGCCCGTTCACCATCCCATCAACATAGAAGCTGTTTGTTCTGCTTCCTATTGACGCAACTCTGATGGCAATCCTGGGGGCTTTGACGTAACGGGTTGGACACTTGCTTCTAGGGTGTCCAAGCTGGCCGCAGCCCCAACAGCGTATTTCCTTCTTATGGGTCCTGAGAGCATCCAACACTTTGGTCACTATGTCCTCGACGCTGGTTACCGCATTAGGCTCTGCTCCTGCTGCTCGAACTCGCGCGTGGCCCCGTACAGACTGTCTGACAGCTTCAAACTCCATGGCCTGAGATAATGCGTCTCCCAACGTTTTCGGGCGGGCGAGCTTCACCGCTTGTTGTGTCTCTGGGTCCCGCAGTCCATCCAGGAATTTGTCGACAGCCAAACTCTCGTAGACATAGTCAGTGACCGATGGGTAGGCGTTCCTCACCAGCCGGGCAATATCCGTTTCAAATTCCTGCAGCGTCTCGTTGTCCTTCTGGACCCTGTTCCTTAGCTGTGAGCGATATAGCTGGTCCATGTGGCGGTGGCCGAAACGCATCTCCAGCCTTCTAATCAGCTTCCCGTAGTTAGACCGCTCTGACATGGGCATTCCCTGCAGCACTCTCAAGGCGTCTCCACGCAAGGCCAGGCACAACGCTGAAGCTTGGGTCTCCTGCGACCACCCGTGGATTGAAGCAGCTGTCTCGAAGAGAGTCATGTAGTCTTCCCACGGCGTCTTCCCGTCGAATACTGGAATGGTGTTGTGAGTTGGTGGCGCCTCAGCATAGGCGGGTAGAATGCTATTACGATGGCTGCCCTCGGATGAACGGTCGGTGTCGTTCGTCGGTGGGTTGCTCTTACGTCCCTCGAGAGTTTCCATTCTTAGCCTAATTTCGTTCACTTTTTCTCCTAGCCTAGATTCTATATCAGCTACTTTATTATTTACATCGGCTAACTTATTATCTACACTAGCTAACTTATTATCTACATTTTCCATTAACTTAGTCTCTAATGTGCCTAACTTAGACTCTAATGTATCCATTAAATCGTTTTTTACAGTACCTAGCTCATTTTTAACAGTGCTTAACTCATTACCTAGCTCATTTTTAACATTGCTTAATTCATTACCTAGCTTATTTTCTACATTGCCTAGTTCATTTTTAACACTGCTTAACTCAGTACCTAGCTCATTTTTAACAGTGCTTAATTCATTTTTAAAAGTTGCAGACAACTTGCTTAAATCAGTTTCAAACAGAACGTCATCTGGATTTTCCCCCAACTCTACAAAAAATTGACGCAAGCGATGTTGCAGCACACTTTTATTTCCGGAAGAATCCAGATCACGTTCTTCTAATTCCCGTTTTAAATCTGCAACTTTTAAATCCATTAATTTAAGACTTTGAGAAGCCATTTTTCATACAGTAGCCCAATTATTACAAAATGCTAGACAAAATAACAATTACACAAGATCCCACTTCTGACACCAATTTGTTACGGGCTACTGGGTGTAAAATGGACTAAACTATTACTTAATTCAAGAATCTAATATTTATTAACAAATTAGAAAGAATACAATGAGATTATTTAAAACAGTTAAATTATTAAACTAAGATCAATTTACAATAACAATATTCTACTAAATGTTATCTAATTTCTAAGATAATATACAAACAATATAAGATATTTCTAATACTAAATAACTAAACTATTTATATAAATTTGTACAAATACAATAATATTACACTATAGTTTACAATTACAAATTAACACTTACAGTTCGCTAACTAAAGTCCACCGACCGTAAGACTCTTCAAATATGACTAACTGCCACACAGTTTATTACACTTATTACACGGTCACTAATTGTCACTGTTGCTCACTAAGCACTTATTACAGACTGATACTAATACTAACTAACTCACACACACTGCCACTAGTTAACGACTGCTACTCACTGGCTTATTACAGACTCGTCTTATTACTACTCCCGCGGCCGAAAACGCTGTCCTTTTTATATAGGCAAGGTAGGTCGTGGTGGGGCATTACTCGGAACACGGACGAGGACCACCTAGACCGATCTAGAAGGCTCTACGCCATTCTATAATCCCTTCCGCTTAATCCCATTGTTTGCCTAATCCGCTCTAGGCAGATCAGAAGCCGGTCCTACTTCCCGCTCTGACCGTAACATTATTAAATCGGCCGAGGATTCAGAAAGGAAAATAGAATTAGAAATCACCTTAAAAAGGACGATCCTTTAATTCTCGCCAATGGCTTCGGCGGATTTTTAAACAAATATTGCTTAAAAGATCGATCATATGGGATCTACAGGCCCTCGTGGGGCTCACCTGGTCTCTTTGAAGTGGATACCAATAATATTGAAAACCCTGGTAGTTTGTTCTCTGAGAATGCACATCGCTGTATATCCGTTGCCTTAAAAATATCACAATATCCACAATGTACTGAACTCAAGACCTTTCATGGGTTGTAGTGGTACTGTTTAACGCAATTAACTAGTTTAATTAATACTTGTGTTAATTAATAGTTTAGTTAATACATAATACCATCACTAGAGTCCTTTTTCTATCATCCAATAGAATTCCAGCTTATTCCAATCCTCGACTCTCTTTTACAATGCACTTTGTATAGTACAAGAGTTCCTCTCATTCATCCATTATAATTATTTCAAAAATTAATTATCCGTTGGAGCTAAGAAATAAATAGAAGTTTAGTTAAAAAAAAATTATTGAAAACTTTTATGTTTTTCGAAATTGTTCAAACTTAAATTTGAGATTGATTTCAATACCAAGTTTACCGCTGAGTTTCGTTTGTAATAAAAAAAAATATATACGGGATAAAGGCTCGAATTCAACCTAATTGTATAACTTTTTATCAAATGAATATTCCATCGGCTGATAAAAAAGCTTCATGAAGTCAGGACCACTGAGATATAAACGATTGTTGAAGATGGGTAAATCTGTTCTAGTGGTTCAAATGTTTTACTTTACTTACTCGATGTGGGAGCCGGGTAGCTCAGTGCGCTGAATGTCCCAGATCAGAATCCGGCACTGGCACAAATATTATTTAATCTGTTAGTAGCCAATGGACCCAATGGGAATTACAGAGCCTTCTCTGCTTACCTAATTAAAATCTGCTTACCTTCAATTAAAGGAAAAAACAGGCGGTTGTGTGTGATCTCGGCCAAATCACCTTCTTGCTTGCGAACCCCGTAGATTAGAAAGAATACAGTCTCAACCACGTGCTTAACCGTTCATGGATTTTAATATCACATTTTTTTTTTACTAGTGTAAAAACAAACAATAAATAAAATATTTTGAACATAAACAATAATTTGTAATCATTTTGAGGATATTGGAACGTTCTAAAATGCCGTCATCTTGTATATTGAGAAATTCCTCTGTCATCTATATGGTATGGGTCACTATTGGATGACAATTAATGGATCATTAATAATGAATCTGGATATAGATACTATATTGATATATTGGATATGAATAATATTAGTGGATCACTCTCATTGATAGTTATTGAGATATTAGTCGAGTTACCAGAGCCAGATATGTTTCTAGGAGGTGGGATACAAAATCAGGTATTTGATTCGTGAAAAATGGTGCTGGAATTGGCGCGCCCAAGATTAATGGGGATTAATTAACTAGTTACGGAGAGATTAATTAGACTAATTATTTTTTTAAATGTGTTTTGCCTACGAAATTTTTGTTTTTTTAATTTGCCATGACTAAAATAAGGATCAGTTCATGTCACTTTTTACATATTTGTTTATATCTTTCGTATATAAGTAAACATGCTTTTACTTCCTTCACGTCGCATTCCTCGACCTGGGAGGACATAGATGTTATACCATTGATCTGTCGGCAGGAGAAATTCGCCGATGCTATATCCGCTAAAGAGACATTGGGAGGGAACGATGATAAAGACCAGAGTCGAGGAATCTGGCCTTAGCAGAAACCGGTCAGGCCTCGCTCCGGCTAAAATAAAGCACTCCTTGCCTTAAAGGTATATACCTGGGGGTAATTAATTCTGTACCGCTGCAGTATATATATATCATCATCCGGGAATATGCTCAGGTACCATATAATTAATAATTTAAAAAAATAAATAATAACCTCACGATAAGTTATTATATAGATAATATATCATCGGGATATTAATGGAAATCACGTATCTCATGGATACATGTACAATTATTTATAAATTCTTTGAATTCCTAATTTAAATGACTTATGAATTTAATTATTTTATTAAATTAAACTATTTGTATTTAGAATTATTTCAACCCTACATACATATTATTTGTTGGTTTGATAAAGCAGATAATATTCCCAACTGCCATACAATCAATAATCATTAAAAAATAAATCACTTCATGATAAGTTATTATAAAAATAACATATCATAAGACTACTAATGTAAATCAGATGTCTCATGGTCACATAAACAATTATTTATGAATTCTTTAAATGGCTAATGAATTTAGGTAGTTTATAAATCCACTATGAATTTAAACTGTATTTATTTCGAATTATTTCAACCCTTCTTACATTATTTGTAGGTTTAATGAAATGAATTTAACAGAGAATATTTCCAACTGCCATTTAATTATTATTAATTTTATAAAGATTATTCTCTAAAGTATTATATAAATAATATAGCATCAGGATATTAATGAAATCCACGCATCTCATGGTCGCAGTTACAATTATTTATAAATTGTATAACTGACTAATGTATTTAAGTAGTTTATAAAATCGTTACAAATTTAAACTATTTTTATTTGGAATTATGACAATATGTTATATATTATTTGTGGGTGTAGTTAAATGAATTAAACCGAACATATTCCCAACTTAAATATAATTAATAATATAAAAACAAATTATATCAATATCATAGAAATATTAATGGAAATCACATATGTCGGGGTTACATATAAAATTATTAATAAATTCTTTAAATTCTTAATTAAAATAATTTATGAATTTTAGTAATTTATTAGTTTAAAGTATTTTTATTTTTAATAATTACAATACTTTGCATTTATAGGTTTAATTAAATTAAGTGTTTTAAATAAAAGTTCTCTTTCGCGCCGTTTTTAGGTACATAGACTTAAATTGGGGATGTATTTGTACTATATAATTTGAATGAGGTATTTATTAGATATATGTTTGTGTATTTAGGGGCGTATATAAGTATTTGGGCTTAAGTGCGATATTAAACTAGATACTGAGGGAGCGTATCTCATCAACTGCGGCGCCGCGGGTTAATTCGTTTAATGAATGTGACATCAGCGGTTACTCCATCATTTCAGAGTGTTCGCTTATTCCTGCAAATTTTGGTGAAAACATTTCAAATACTATATTATTTTCAACATTCGTTCTATATAATAAATAAATCCGAATGCCTAAGAACTTTTAAACCGCTTTGATTGGACACTCGCGAAGTATTTATTTCAAGAAAGAAAAAAAAACACTAGTTAGAAAGTTGTAGGATCAGGACTAGTCGTATTTAAATAATTACAGTATCGTTGATTGATCGAATTCCATCGGGTTACTTTTCCGCTCCTGAGAGACAGACGTCGGTTATCTGTAATCTATCATTCCGTTCTTGCAGTCCTTCAGCTGCCGCAGATGTCTGAAGAGATATCAGGAAACCGCTAGAGACACGAAATGAATTCAGAAGATATCCCATCTCGTCGTCAAGAGGCGTCCTAACTCAAGAGTGCAATTAGCGGAAATTCTTTATGTACTCAAGAAGTCGCATCAAAATACTCCATATGACTTCACTGTGCCCAAGAATGCCCTAGGATTTCTTAAAGGGAGTAGAAAATCCTTGGTTATGCCGTCCTTCGGAAGGGATTAAAAATGGGGGTCCCGAGTTTTTTGTATCAGGTACTCGTTAATGATCCCTTTCCTAATTTTATTCCCACTGTAGTATCGTCCAATTAGCCATAGCAGTATAAAGTGGTGTTAAACAAACCAAATTAACATATTAATACGTCAACGTAAATATTTATTAGTTTTAGAACGTTAAAATTTAAGACACTGACTTACTGACATCTTTCTTATGTCCCAATTTATCTGTCATCTTTCTATTTATGTCTGTCAACTGTCCCTTTTTGTTTTATCTTCTTTCTTTGTCCTCGAATACAGAGGTCTTTCGAGTATTCTTAGTCTCGATAGAATGCTTTGTTTGCTACGCATTTATCTTTGTTTTTTGATCTGTTTTGTTACGATAAATGTTGTAGTTTAAATGGCGCATCTTTTCATATCTTATTTCGATGAAACCTGGTCTTATATCCTGTTTGTATTCGTTATTATGTCTCATTTTTATTTGCATATCTTATTAAGCGTGAATAAGAGAAGAAAAATCGAGAAAGACGCAGACTAGCAATACTGATAACAGTAGTTCATAAGATTGCAAAGGTCGAGAATACATTTTGGTATCTGCTTCCTTGGTCCTATTTGGACTGTTATGTCAGAGATATATTTGTACAATTTATACTTAACTTATTTTGTGATCATATTATGTATAATATATTAAACTGAATGTATATATATATAAAGATTTTACTAATAAATAAAAAAAGATTTACAATGTATATTTGTTTCAGGGGTGATATGTTTCTGCAACATGCCGGATTGTGTCAGAACTAACTACCTGTGTAGATCTGATGGTATGGGATGTTTTTCGGATCTTAACGACAACCAAGACTTCAGCCAAGCTCTTCACGGTTGTCTCGATTTCCTGTCGAGGTAAGTTGTCTTCATTTACGCTCTAAATCTTCTATAAATATATATGAAAAAAAATATGGAAATATGAACATGGTATAATCTCGGGGACAGAGGATTCCGTGTTCCAGTTTTAAAGCTAGGTACTCACTATGCAAATTCATTTTAGCTCATAAATTTTCATTTTTATAGATTTTCATGTTATCGAGTTGTAAACGTGTACTCCTGTTGTTCAGGGACAAGGGTCGGAGTTGTCAGAACGTCCCTGCTTCAGGAAAAGGCAAGGAGGGTTCGCTGTTGCTCTGCTGTCACGAAGACATGTGCAACCACGTTGACAGTCCCGAAGCAAGGGAGAAGTACAACGAGACCATCCTAGGTGAGTGTGTTTAGAATATTTTATTGCTGACAAGACCAGTTTGCAACTAACTGAAAATTGGAGAGAAATAAATTCTGCGCGCTCAATCTTTTACTTTATTTCCTTGGAGCTTAAGCATGTAGAAAGCAGACATATCGAACAAAATTAAGCTTTTGCCTATGGTGTAATGCAGGCTTGTCGAAAAAAACCTTTTTGTGCCATGGGAGAAAAACATGTTGTGCACTTAACTGGATGGCAAGGTGTACGGTGAAAGCCAATCGAAGCTGTCCCCCTTACGCAATGTCCAATTTGGTAATCAGAGCGCTTGATTATTTTGTTTTAGCGATTGTAATTCTGGTATTTGTCGATAATATGATTCTAATAAAAATATTTAAATACTTTTTTAGAATCATGCCTATTAATTAATAACTATTTAAGTGATCATTTATCGTATTAAATTATTGAAACAATATATGTGAGTAACAGATAAACTCAAAATTAAAGTCATTCGACCAAGGACATTACTCTTCAGGTATTTTAGTATTTAAACTACTATCTCGGGCAAACTTTATCCGTAAACAAAACACATTTTATACAATTCAAACTATGTTTTTAATATTAATAAATGAAGTGTTCAGGATCAAAAGCAGATAATTCCGAAATTTCAAAAATTGACTTTTCCCGCTAGTTTAGTCAAGTAATTTCTTCCAACACACTTGTCCCCAATATTTCTCACGATTTCAGTCCAGTTCTGAGTCCGAAGTTTTTCTAGTCCAAACTAGCGATTTTTTAAGTAATTTTGAGTGATCTGCTTTTGATTCTGAATGCCTCAAAGTTGCCAAACTCATAACCAATATTTTCTCTGCCTTACATGAACTCACTACTTTTTTTTTCTTCCACTTTCTCTTTCCATCGTTTTTGCAACACCGAGGATCGATTAAAAAAAAAAGAAGAAATTAAAAAAAAATTCTCGTCAATTTTATTATAAAATATACATGGAAGGTGACCCCCTTTGGGTTATAGGTTACCATAACAACCTACTATGCCTTCGTTAGCGGGTATGGTAAGTGGCCATTGAATTTTTTTAAGACTGAAATAATTCGTAGTTATGCCATCCTTCAGTAGGGGCGTAAAATGAGGGTCCCGAGCCCGTACGGTATCAGGAACTCGTTAAGAATTCCTGTCCTATTTATACATGGATTGCCAAAATTAAAGACTCCCTCGTCGTCACCTAGCATCGTCCGATTAGCCATAGCACCATAAAGTGACGTTAATTAATTAAACAAACAAACAAATTTACCTATGAATAAACAAAAATCTACTTCATCAGAGCGCTATATTTTAACGAATACCATTGCACTTGCGTTATTATTTGCATTTGTGAATAAATAAATATATGGCGTATTTTTAAACTACAAGGCCTACTAATATTTGGCCTTGGTAGTTGGGCATTTCCAGGCCAGCCCTAAAAAAAACAACACTGGAAGGTCTTCCAGAAATTTAAAGTTTTGGATAGTTCAACAATAATTTAAATGTTCTATTTTTCCTCCTCGATAGTTTGAGATCTGTACCCCATTATTTCGGCGAGGAGTGAACGGAATGCATTATCGCTGTGATTGTTTGAACGTTGTGTGGAAGGGCCGGTCCGGTGAAGTGGGTTGCTGGCTTCCATCAGGCGCTGTATATATACACAGGCTGTCTATACACACTATATACAGCCAGAGCTCCTTGCGCACCTTAGTCAAACATACACGTATATATCTGCCTGTCCGTCTCTCTCTTCCCTCATTAATATCATTCATCAACTCCCGCTTACATCACATCCACTCCTGAAGATCATATTAACACAGGAGGGGTATTTGTGGACCGATCCTTCCATTGTTTGCTTCGTCATTCATGGAAAGATAGAGAAGAAGAAAAGGTTTGGCCGCTTAGTGGAATGTGTTCATCAGTAAGAGTTTACCGAAATCGGGATAGTTATGCAGGGCCGGATTCTTGAATTCATGATTAGAGTGCGAAATTTTATTTTAAAGCTAAATAAACCATATTATTAAAAATTATATATTGAGTATTGTTGCTATAAGCGGTCAATAGAATGAACTTTTTTTTTAATTTAATATATCCGCTCCTGGCTAAACTGAATACAAGCTGAAAAAATGATGGATTGTAATGTTAGTAGTTTAGGCAAGAAGTGGTAGTCAGTTAAAACTATCTCGTAGCAAATTAGTGATCTATAATATGTCATGAAGTGGTCATTTATTCAACATTATTATATATTTACTTAGATATATTAATTAACGTATTATTTTTAAGAAATGCAGTAAAAAAAACATACAACCTCAAGTGTTAAAATTCGAAATTTAAAACATTTCGAGATATAAAACATCACCTTTTAAACTCAAAGAACATTCTGATATTTGTCAGTGTAGAATCCTAAAAAATGTAATGTCATGATAAATATTCGGTCACTTAATGAACTATCATTCTCATTAAACAACTAATATAACATTCTCAAAAATTATTATTTGGGCTGAAAAACTGTCGATATTACGTCATGCTTATTCGATCTTTACATTCCTGCATATTTAAACAACCTGCACTACTATAACCTATTAAGATTCTTGGGTTCATTACATGGTATAGACTACTGTTTCTAGGGTAACTGTTCTGAAAGAAGATGATTTGTCCAAAACACTCTTGAGGCTGGATGAGCCCCAAGAAAATCTCTAGGACCTACAGTGCTCATCGGTTACTGTTACATTTAAATAATTTTATGTGCCACTGATCACTGAATGGCCCGCAGTTCTTTATCCTCCTACGTTATTGTCTAGAGCATTGTACAAGACTTACTTTATCGGAGCCCTCATTGGCTACCAACATCAAAGCAGGGCGCTATTGCAGCGAAGAGGAAGGCCTGCCAAATGGCGCGATTGATGGCAGCTCGTACACTAGCGTCCTAAATTACCATCGAGTGTCTTTGGGGTATTTCTGTCGCCGCATTGTCACGTCGCGAACTGTCCCGCGGCTCCCTGACAAATCGGACCATAATTCTTATCCACAAATATACCCCGTGCATTCCCGCCTGTTTGCAGTACCTATTATTATAGTTTGGGCCCTCTTACAACTTTAATCGGTGGTATTTTAGAATCGAAAAGAGGTTGTACAATTTTAGAAAATGAAATATTTCTCATCTGGCAGAATTAGCTCAAAGGATACCTTATTTTGAGATGTCAGTGGCTGCTTCTCCTATTATCTCATATACTTCAAGAGATAAATTTACTTTGTTGGAATTAATTAATGTACTCAATCAAAAGAACATTTATTCGCAATAATACAAGGAGTCAGGAGTTTCAAGAATATAATAATACAAAAGCGATTAAGCGCAATGTCCTTAGTTAAAAATCATTTATTTTTCTAATGAGGTCAAGTACCTTCTAGTAGGTAATAATTAGTTTTATGACGAATTTAATGTTTGTTTATTCAGTAAACGTTACTTTATGCTGCTATTCGGACGATGCTACAGAGGAAGTACTCTATTTTGCCAATCCATAGGATTGGGATCTTTAAACGAATTCCTGACATATTACAGAATCGGGATCCCATTTTACATCCCTTACGAAGGACATCTTAACCAAGGATAGCTTACTCAATTTAAAAAATCCTAGGGTCGTCTGAACGCTGCGGACCCTCAATCTTGAGCTCAGTAGATTGTAATGTAGAAATTAAATGTAATTCAGAAAATTACTAATTCCTTCCTGAAGACATATAAATAACAAAGCAGGATCAAGCTGAAATAAGTGACAGTTTTTAATTATTAATACATATAATTGAATAAATCTTACAATATTCGGATTATAGTACACTATGTACATTTAAAAAAAATACAGTATTTTGCTCATTTAAATTTAAAAAAAATTAAATTAAATTAATCAAGTTGATAGCTTGACAATGAATTATTATTCTCGATGGCTTTTAAATGTTTAAGATAAAATTAAGTGATTAGCAGACCTCATAAATTAAAATGAAATGCGTGTTTTCCCACGATAAGTATAAAAATATTATATTATCTTCAACTTTATTTTTCTCTCTCTCTTATCCGTTATATATACCACATATAAAAGTAAAAAAAAAAGAAGACCAAACGAGAGATTAGGATTTAAGACGACGATTGGCTTAAAACGTCTTCTCGATGACAAGATTCTCTACTTAAGAGAATTTTCGCGAAGAGATTAGACCTCCGCTCGCAGAGAGATAACCTAATGGATCGGCCGAAGAGGCAGGGGGAATTAGTATTCATAAATAAAACAAAGCCGTATAGACACAAAGGTAATGAGCGCTCGCGGCCGTCCAATAAAAAACAGACACAAAACAAACAAAGAAAAGAAAAAACAAAAAAAAAATAAACCCGGCCCCCTCTTCCTCAAAGAATTAATGGCAGATTAAAAACAATAAAGTATAGCTCCGCGGCCGCTCCATCATACCGAACCGGTTCTCTGCCGCCTCAGACTGTCTGTCTGCTCTCACTAATACAATATAACCATTATTATCTTTCTTTATAATAATAATACAATTGTTATACAACTCTCTATAACTGCATATTTAGATAAATAGAACATTATATAGAGATGGTATAGGGGAACTATCTGTTTAACCCTTAAAGTGCGGGCGATTCTCAGCGCTAACCATTACTGTAGACTGAATACTTTTAACTCTCGCCAGCTCTATTGCTTGGTTAAAAGTGCGAGGCGCGAATAATAAATTATTATAGTATTTCTTTTGCGCAAGATTGTATAACAGCAGAACGTTATTTTCAAACATCAATTGGGGCATTGACATTGAAAAGGAGGTAAGTGCCAAAATTGTCGAATTTTTTTATTCACTGAAACGATTTTCACAGTTTATTCAAATACTCTGTTGCCACCAGCGGCATCTTGTGACATTGCTCAAACCTAAACGAGAGGTGATAGGAACTTATCTCCTTATCAACGCTATTGGCTTTGGAACATATTTTCCATTTCAGTGAAGAAAAAAAATGTTCGGCAAATTTGGCACTTACCTCCTTTTCAATGTCAACGCCTCAATCGTCAATTAAAATGAGTAAAATATTGTCACAACATAAAAATAAGAAAAGAAAATCTGGAGTGCCTTCGTAGCCATTTACGGTCTCGGGTGATAAAGAACAATATATCAATAATACCTACAATTTATTAAAGATATCAGGATATTGTAGCTATTTGAACTCTATATGGTTTGACTTAATTTTATTCGTTTTATATTAATCTGATTGTTCCTTTCATCTTTGCTTAATGCCGTTGCTAAAGTTATACGTATGTATACATACCTGCACACACATATATATAGATATGCCTCCAAAGCACTGAAAGGGTTAGCTTACACCTCTATACTTAAAGATTAAGGTCTGCATTCCCTCCAAGACCCATTATTATGTAGATAGGTACATGGACTAAGCAAACCACTTGAGGAATCTGCTATTACTAGGTAGTAATATTGAAATGTCATTACTGACTGGCGTGTCGCACGCATCCAGCTGAAAATCTATTAACGAGTGAATTCATGGAAGAACCTGCTCTAGGATCTCTTAGTTAAAATCATTAGAACATTTTAAATGAAAGAGTCTATGTGTAAACGTTTAAAATTAATTATGATGCCCCCTTGTATATAGAATTGGTGATAAGATGGTAGGGAGATAAGATGCGTTAGGCAGCACTGAATTGCCTCTTTAATAGAATATCCCTCCCCTGGTTACGAATGTGAACTGATACTATAGTGCTTTTAATCCTGAACGCTTCATTTGATCTTCGTAATGATTGAGATCGGGGAGCGGAGTG
This sequence comes from Troilus luridus, assembly GCA_964056705.1. Classification (NCBI taxonomy): domain Eukaryota; kingdom Metazoa; phylum Arthropoda; class Insecta; order Hemiptera; family Pentatomidae; genus Troilus; species Troilus luridus. Next base: position 75,915,681 of record OZ057413.1, on the reverse strand, counting down.
GTTCAGAGCGCTGAGTTGCAGCACAGGAGGTCCTGGGTTTAAATCCCCATAAATGGGCTCCTAAAATGATCTTGGACAAATCATCTCCTTGCACGACCGTTATCCAAGAAACAGTACAATCGCTACCATGTACTGAACCCCAGACCCTTCACGGGTTTTAGTGTTAGAGGTTTTTTTTCTTTTCAGTAATGGTTGAGATCAAATCCGGGCCAGCATCATTTTTGCAAAATCTCTCTGTCCATGTTCAGAAACAGAAAGAGAGAATTATCATTTCTCTGTTCCATAACAGCTTTCTGTAACATCAGCTTTCTTTCTGAGGACTTTCAATGTACAACCATCGTACTCAGGACCATAGGTTACGTCCAGTCTTGTCTAGATTACTTCTACTCTCCCCCATCTTGATTAAAATTTACAGTTTCGAATTTTTATTTTAAATCAGATCAAGTTATCAGCGCTCGGTCGGATTATCTTTCGGACCGATCTGGAGATATTAATGGCAGTGCCCAATGCCTCATTGATAAAGCTCCCTATCCAGAAGGACGTGGCTCGTTGAGTCCGTTTTTTCGTCGGTTGTTTTTTGCCCCCGTTGTAATATAAGCTTAACCTATTAGTGACTTCCTTTTTTGTCGGTATCTATTTAGCCGTGGCTTCTTTTTTACCAAAGCTATTATAATATTGTTTGTGTAAGGTTAGGGATGAGCGGGTACGTGAGGATAGATTTTCAATGACAACGTTGATTACAGCCTTCATCCTCTCTGTTTAAGAACATATTATTTTAGGGACAATGTTTTGGAGTCAACGGTATTCTTAAAAAACTAAAAGTAGTGACTGGGATTCAATAATTCAAACATGTATTCAATTCATTAATATAAAATTTAAGCTTTTGCCTTAACCACCTAAGAACCACTATCGATGTCAGAGAGATTGAAGTGCATACCTCCCTATTAATTTTAAAAAAAATTATTTTATTGAATTGTACAACTGTAATATATACATCTAGTACAAGGGCTGTATGAGTAAATAAATACATGAAAGGACATATAGAGGCACTACCCATTGGCAGCACTCCAATTACATTTCTATTATAGAAGGTCCCGAGGCCATCTTCTCTTCAGACGCTTCCATCCTTGCATCCAATTCCGGGATGGAATTGGATGCAAGGATGGAAACTAGTGGGTTTGGATGGGCCTGGACTTTATTATGGAATGATAGGTATCTAGAATAGGCTAAATCGGTAACATGTAGAACGTTAAGGTCATTATGGATGGTTTTATTTGTGACAAAATAAGGAGCGTTTAGGATTTTGCGAAGGATTTTGGATTGCAAGGATTGAATACGAGAGGAATTTGATGGTTTGGTGGAGCCCCATAGTTCAATTCCGTAAGTACATATAGGTCTTATAACAGTCACATAAATAAGTCTTTTGTGATTGATCTGATGCTTTGAGCGTTTGTCTAGTATGTGTTGCAGTAGTCGGAAGCGTCTAGCTGTTTCTTGTCTTTTCAGTCTTGTGTACCCTGTTAATTTGAAAATAAAATGTTCCCAAATTTGATATCCTCTTAAACTGCAGGCATTTTACTGAAATAAATAATTATCAGTATCTTAGCGAAAGGGGAGGCTCCATACACCGATCTCAGCTTACAAACTTCCTTCCACCAAGTACTGCCCAAATCCTAATCCGTGAAACCACCACTTACCCAATCCTTCCACCTACGCTTCGGGTCACCCTTCGGATGTTTACAGCTTGGCTCAGCTCTATAATTTCTCCTAAATTCTCCTGTGGAATCATCCTTCCCCATTTTTCTCCAAGAGTTATTGAGATTTAAAACTAATAACTTATAAGTTAAAAATAAGATTTTATCACCAATAAATATTATACAAATCTCAGAACATAAAAAGTGAGCGGGGTTGATCTGAGGCAGAGTCCTGGCTGAGTTGCTATCTGGTCGTTTTGGAAAAATTATTTAATCTACTAATAGCCGTAAGTGGAACCTGTGGGATCTTAAGACCTTCCTGGGGCTCACTCAAGCTCTATAAATAGAGTAACCTCAATTGGGGGGGGGCACTGGGCGCAACTGTTGTCTTTGAAACAGTACAGGATCTACCATGCACTGAACCCATGAATCTTCGTGGGCTGTGGTCGTATTGGCTCACATCATAAAAAAATGTCCCGATAACTTAAATTATGTACAAGTCTGAATAGATGAGGTCGTAGGTAATTATTTCTAATTAGTCTGTGTTAAATAGTTTTGCTATTGTTTGCTATTTAAGGCTTGGTATTGCTGAGGTATTCAAAATGGTTTAGCGTAGTTTTTTTCTTTAATTGGTACTTCGCTCTCCGGTAAAAGGACGATAGTTGACTTGTCTTGAGATGAAACATCCTGCCTTTCACATCATTTCGACTCACAGTCCTCTCACTACCGTCGCTAAACCAGAACCTGTTTATCATATCGTTACGACAGCTTCCCTCCATTATAAGAAGATAGGAAATCAACGCACGCTGAACATGCGCTACAAGAGGACACTACTCCGGAGTCCATCTAACACCGCATCTACTGCTTCTCGGAATACTTGCTCATCGCTATCTGATCTCACTGCACTGCTTCCTTCCAGATAACACGAGGATAGAACTTCATTACCATATTTCTCAGAGTGCGAACAGTAGCTCTTACCTAATGTCTTCGCATCCTTGCGTTTAAAAGACATCAGTAACGATGTAATGAACGATGCAAATATACTACGATATAGGATGTATTTATACTGTCATTTATTGCTGTAAATCAAATAATGATTTGATGTCAAATTAAATCCCGTTGTTTTTATATGAAAATCTTCTCTTCTCTAGAGAGTTGAGAGTTCCTGGAATAGGTTTTATTTATTATGCCTTGTACTCCTCGGATGTCTCCATAAAACGTTAATTTTATTCAATATTCAGATATCCATTTCAGCAAAACTGATTTAACTGGCTAGAATAAATAAAATTTATGTTAATTTTAAAAGCTAATATATTATTTAAAATATTTCTCATATATTCCATGTGCTACGGGATTACATCTTGTCAACCTTTCTTGCATAGTTGTTATGCTAACTATTACACCACAGGTTATCCTACATTCTGGTTTTACTGCTTTCAAGTCCGGACTCCGACCTCTTGAATAACAATATAAATTAAATTAATCAAATTATTGCGAACGAAAATAAAACATGTCGGCGATAGAATTCCCTTCCCCTGGCTTAATCTCTATTTATAAAACTGGCCTCTAATAACACGGCCCGAAACGACCCGTCCCATTCGCTGATTAAATCTTATTACTTATAAAAACGATTGCTTATTGTTAATACTCTTTCGGACAAGGGCTCAAACGATAGCTAAGAGCGGCAATTTCGCGCGGAGCGCAGGTGCCAGGGTCGGATAAAACGTAAACAGCAGATAATGACAGGGTGCCAGCGAGGTTGGTTTAATCGACACAACTGTCGGAGATTACGAGGAGATCCCTTTGTAACGGTACGGCTTGCCAGGTCTGTTCAGGCCCCCCTTCTCATGATCGATGCTTCATTACTTCGTTAATATCTGATCTTGAACAAACATCATGCCTTGCATCATACGGAGTCGACTAAAAGGGAAGGAACAATGAAAATACCCTTAGCGCAGCGCATTAATATATCTATCTTTAAAATAAAAACTTAAGTAATACTGCCAATAATTGTTCAATGGATATTTATCTCCATTCGAATCGCAATTAGTAACAAGAGGTAATCATTGCATATTAGTAGATAAATAGAGTTGCACCAGAATGTATATTAATCTTCTATATCCAAGAGGTTAAAGAGGGATATGAGTCCTGTATAGTATGACAATTTAGAAAACAAGCTGCACAGATGGGAAGCCTAGGTCTTTCCCGCACTACCTTGCTTGCTTCACTCGCTGTTTGTCCTGATCTTGGCTTGTATGTTCTTACAACAATGCCCTTGGATTCTCTTGGAGTTTTAATTGTTTTTTTGCGTTCGATCCAGCTAACCCTGAACTTAATTTTGGTCTTTTATTTCATATATTTCGTTTTAGACTCGGCTTTCTTTGGACTCTATTCCCTATAGAGGTGTAGTGGGGGAAGGAAGTTCTTCCACCACACTTCTATAGAAATAGAGTCACAAGGAAACGTGTGAAAAGTCAATGGAACGAGAGACAGGTATTTCGATTAAACTTTTTTTTCTTGTCCTGTACCACATTAGCCCAAGAGTAGGTTAGGTTCAATAAAAGGTAGTGACCTAGTGTATCAAACGGTTGTGCACGGAGATGGTTTGGCTAAAATTAGACTCAAACAACCGAACTTTCCCCTAACTAAGGGTAGTATCCACTTTATAGAGTCTGGGTGACACCCATAGGGTCTACAGATCTTGTTCTAGAATGTCTACTTTACTTAATGACGTCCGTGATTGCTACAGACCTCCTGATTGCCAATGAGGCGGGTGTTTAAATTATGTATTTGTTTAAGTAACTTGTTATGCAGCAAGATTCGAACCTGGGACCTGCAGCGCATTCAGCACTCTACACACTAAGCCATCCCGGTCCATATATTGTTCAAAGTTATCGTAGTTATATTGATTATTGACCAATAAAGAGAGTTTGAATACCATTTCATTGTTAAAAGTTTTCCAAAATCGTAATTATCATTTCTCAAACTTAGTATATTTTTAGTAAAATCCAGTTTGATATTTTTAAGACTTTTGGATCTAAAATTTTAAATTACACTTTATCTTAATGGTTATGAAAGACCAGATTGAGTTGAGGATTCGAGTAACACAAAACGATACCTTCGTAACATTGTGTTGTGTATTATTTATTTCTTCTTTCGTTTGCTTTTTTTTATTTATTAGCTATTGTTGTACATAATGATGATGAGCCAAATCCCCTTTGTATGGAGGGCGCACAGTACCCCTAACCTTGCTCGGGGTGATTGTGAATTGTAGATTGGAGACGGCCTAGCTGAACATACCCGTCGAGCTTACCGACTGCGATCTGGTCCAAGGCTGCGATGCAATTCTAATGCGGCGATTGCAACCAACAGCTACCAAATCACTTCGTCGGGTTGTAAAGTGTTCCAGTCGAGTTACACAATCGCCTTATAGCCCTCTTTCGAATCTACTCCGGATGTCCGAAGAGATAAATCTGTTCAATAAATAACACCGGAGCAGCGTGGTACATTATGGAAGGAGATCTCAATATTTCCTTCTATTATTAAAAGTTTATGGATGACTACAATATTGTCGACAAGTCATTAAATGAATGACCTTGTAAGAAAAATATACTAATTTTTCTTACTCATTTCCTCTTTGGAGTAGACATTTAACTTTGACTACTCTCCATTGCACAGAAATTCGTGCCGTAACTGACAGTTGTTTAAATCACCCGCTCTACTATTTTTCATCAACTAAATATATAGATTTTTTTCCATCCTCTGTTCCTTGCTGGATACGCGGCCATCCTTTCAGTTCCCAGACTTGTCAGCTCTCGATGTCAGAGGATAGCCATTATCTTTCCCTGACTAATTATACGCTTGAGGGAACATAATTGCCTTTGACTATAATACCTGAATAGAGATGCAGAGTCTGTTAAATAAGCAAACACTGAAATAACACTTGCGTGCTTATGTCTGTCAATTTCACGGAATATAAAACGATATAAATTAACATTAAAATTTAACATTTTTTGTATTTAGTATTACTACTAAATATAATTTAGGAAAACCTTCTAATTTGTTTTAATATACAATCTCGAAGCAAAGATAATTAAAAAATCCATAGTGTTTAATTTATGTCTTCGAACAGTTAAGTGAAAATCGTTATTTTTATCAATTTTAGAATCAATTACAATAGCCCTCTAGTACAACTCAAAGGATACAATTCAGTTCACTGTTTAGAGTTTTTTTGTTTAATAATTTATATGTTATTTTTTATTATGGTATCAGTCCATTTAATTCTAGAAAAAAATATCATTTATTCTTTTGATAATGATTATTATTTGCTAAGTGTTAAAAACATAACAATTACCCATATTTTTAAATTCAATGAGATGCAAATTAAAAATGGTCTTATACTACTTTTGAAAAAAAACATGTATTTCTTATGTTTAAAATGGTTATATATACTTATATATATATATATATATATATATATATATATATATATATATATATATATATATATATATATATATATATATATTATTAAACATAAGTTTTCATATAAATTACTTGTATTCTACTTACTTAGACTTACAAACTTTTTCATAACCACCACATTTTTATTTTAATAATTTAATTAAATTAATGCTGGATTTTATTGAAAAAAATAAAACCATTAAAATCTTTTTAAATTCCTAAAATAAATTTAGTTTACTTTTAATTTTCCTTGAAATAAATTGAATATAATATTAATTCAATTAATTTAATTTAATTAAATTTTCCAAAACAAAAATATTACAGAATTAAAATTTTAATTTTGTTTCGTTGTAATTTTTATTATTAATTCCTTAAGGCCATATTAAAAAAAAAAATGTTTCGTTACATTTCAATAAATGTTATTCAAAATATGGAATCATGGTGATTTTTTTAATACATTAATCAGCAAATTTTGAAACAAAGAATGAAAAAATGTTTTTGAAAATCCCATAATGTTTTTCTGTATATTTATTACTTAACTTCTTGAGGTCGTAATTTAAAAAAAAGTTTACACTCCATTAAAAAACCAGTTAAAAACATATGGAACGTAATGGAAAATAAGGAATATGAAAATGTATACATCGTGATTTTTTTTTTTTTTTGATACTTTAAGAAGCAAATTTTGAAATAAAAAAGTATCTTTCAAAAAATTTATTAATGTTCTTCTATATAAATTTATTTCTATATGTTTACATGCATATTAATCCTAGTTACTGTGGATATCAGACATACTTCTAGAAGTGATCGGACAGCCGCTAACCACAAAAAGTGGAAGCCTGCGGTTTGTGGTCTGCTATTGTAACTCAAACGGCAACTGACGTTCTTTCACTTCGCCTCCTAATAAGTAATTCTTACTAATAGTTTTCTGAAATTGGATATCTTAAATGAGTTCGGAAGTTGTACATCTTAATCTATAATCCATCGATCATCAAATTCAATTAATTTAAAATTTAATATACAGATAAATCAAAAGCTTAATATCTGTGCCCCACAGGTAGAGGACGCTCAGTTAACAAAATAGGTGATATTTTTGGTAAATGATCATAAATAAACTATGATCAATATTTCCATTTACTTATCAATGCAAGTAGCAACGTGAATAATTTTCTTTAAGCTGCCTCTATAACTTACGAAGAAACCAATTTTAATAGTTCAAAGTTATGGAGAATTGGCTCTCCTGAGCAAATTCAAGGATTACAAATTGCATCCTCTACTTCCGGGGGGCAGATATGTATTATGAAGAAATACAGCCACAAAGGTTGAATGTCTAGGAAGAAACGATCCTAAAATAAAAAAGTAAATAAATATATTCTTTTTTTTTTTACTTCCTATATTTTCCTCTTTTTTCATTGAAGGCAGAGAAATGGCTGTATGGAGTATTTGGTAATGATGGCGAGGTTGATCATCCTATGACAGGAAAGAAAGTCTATGGACGATAAATTTATAATTTTTTTTAATATATGTTTACAATAATTTATAGTAACTTTACTATGATTTTGGGGAGCGGGTAGCTCAGCGAGTAGAGTGTTGAGTTGTTATGATGAAAGTTGCGGGTTCAAATCCGGCTGCGACAGATAATTTATTTAATCAATTAACACCCACGGACGAACCCTGTGGGATATATACCCTCCTGGGGCACACTCGGCTTCTATAAAATGGGTACTCTTAATTGAGGGAAAATCCTTGGCTGAGCGTGATCTAGAACAAATCACCTCCCTGCATAACCATCGCCCTAGAAAGAGTACAGGCTCTACCATATACTGAACCAAAACCCTTCATGGTTTGTAGTGGTGTGGTACATGCTTTTTCCTATAATATTGGGGAGCAAGGTAGCTTAGTGAGTACTAAATTGCTATGATGAAAGTTTCGGTTCAAATCCGGCTTGGCAGATAAATTATTTAACCTTTTAACAGCCAACGATGAACCCTGTGAGATCTATAAACCCTCATGGGGTTCACCCAGCCTCTATAAAATCTTGATTGAGGGAAGAACCTTGATTGAGTATGATCTTGGATAAATCACCTCCCTCCACAATACAGTTTCTTCCGTGCACTGAACACAAGACCCTTGAAGGAATGTAGTGGTACAGTATAATTTACTACTTCCTGTCTTACTTACTTCATTAGCTCAACTGATTTGGAATATTTGAGCAAGAAGACAGCAAAATATTCGCAGATATTACAGCAAGTGATTTCGGAGGAAATATCCCCCAGAGACAGATCCGAGCTGAGTGGCTATAAAACCTTAATGGCCTTTGGTTTATTTGCTGAGGCACTAGAGGGCTCTGCGGTATATGTTTATATCTCTCCCTCTTATTGCCCTTCCATAAAACATACTACCTCGGCTAATGGAGTTTTAATATGCGAGCGGTGAACACTGTTAACTTTTATTTTTGTTTTCAAAACATCTTATTTCCCCCTCATTAACTTTCTTCTTATGTTTTTTTTATGAGGATAAGTACATTCCTGAATCCTGCATCATCAAACATAAGAAATGGGGAATTTTAAAATTTATACAGATAGCATGGTAAAGCTGTGCGCATGAAACCGTATTTTAAAAAAGTGTGTAAGGTTTGTAGATCAGTCATATTTATATTGTTTGCTTCTTTATTTAACTTCTCTTTATGGTACTATGGATAATTGGAGGATGGTAATGTCCTAAATTTTCCACCTCAAGTTATTATAATAATTAGCATTAGGATCTTTAATGTGTACATGACACCACACAGGCTTGGGACCACCATTTTATTTTTCCTCCGAAGTACGGCACAACTAAAGATTTTTTCTCCCTTTAAAAAATTCTATGGCCAACTGACGGTCTGTAAACCCTCAACCAAGGTTACCAAATCATCACTGCTGACCCCTAATCACTTTATACATCTCGTAGTTAAAACGATGTAATAGAAAATAATTCAAACATTACAAAGTCGAAATAGGAATAATATAATATATATATTTATATTTGAGAAGCGAGGAGATAGTTGACTGGAAGATCTGAGTAAGGAAGGAAATAGTTGGTGGTGCAGTCAAATTAAACACTAAATAAGTGGGTACTTATTTTATTTTGTGCCGACGTTTCTTATATTTATATATATTTACTCAGGGTATGAGTAATCTCATACTTTGCATTTACCCAAAGTAACAATATTTATGAATTTTTCTTATACATTTTCCAAGACTAAAAAAAAATGATAAATTCAATCTGTCGAATTTTTAGTATTATTGATCTACAAGTTGCATGTTTAATATATTATTTAGTTTAAATAGATAATCAAAAAAGAAGAGTAATACAAAACATTCCTATTTCAGGTGCTTGGCTATGTACTTATTATATATTGAATGATTTATTTACTACAATATATACCAAAATTTTATAAAACAAACCATTGGTATGATGACTTAAGGGTTTACGCCTTAACAAAGAATTTATTTATTATGAGGAAGTTAAAAATAAAACTTTATTTATTTATTCGTTTTGGATCTCATACACCGCCAGGCGATAAAATTTGATTACATAAATATTTATTTATTCTATTAATAAACAAAATTGAGCTTCATAAATATTTATTCATTCCATTAATAACAAAATTGTTCACACTGAACAAACAATACAACAAACGTAATACCTCGGATAAATATATTCGTGGAAAATTATATAAATGTGTCAGGCAGAGACAATTAAATTTTAAAATGTTGTAATAAAAAAAAACTAATAAATAATGAAAATGGAAATATATATTCCATTAAACAATGACATCATCATTTGACTGAGTAATGCGGATCAGGACAAGACAAAGAACTCGTGACAGATCGTCCTCCCACTGTATTGGGGATTTAGTACGGCCCGGTCTGACATGGGCAGATATATGGAGGTGGAACACAGCACCGGTATTCCTCCAGACATGCGCGCCCCCCTCACCGAAAAAATAAAAAGTAATAAAAATGAGGCAGAAGACTTATATTTCATACAGCGGCCCTTGACTAACGAATCAATTATCTGAGAGGCAGAGTAAATAAATAGTCAGCCGTAGATTAATGGGAATCGTTAGCTTCGGCCATATCTCATCTTTGGTTGGTACACCTGGGCTGTCGATATAATAGGCCGTGTCTGGTGAGTCACAACTTAAAATTTGTTTGTTGTACTTAACAAGTTTCATATTAATCAGAGCTTCTTAAATAACCTACATAACAATCTAAAACATATCCTTATTTTTATATAATTACGCCATAAGATTTAAAAATTCGATAATCGTTAACCCCGATTCCTGGCATTATTCTGTCCCCTCCTTTTTTAGTTTGTTTATTAATTTGATTGTTATTAATAACTTTATATTACTATACTAATCATATGATACTACAGTGGGAGTCCTAAATTTTCACTATCCTGGTATAATTAAAATAAGAAATCTTTAACGAGTATCTAATACCATATCGGCTGGGGAATCCCATATTACGTCCCATCCGAAGGACGGCATAACTAAGGATTTTTATTCCCTTTAAAAAATCCTAAGAACCCGCGATGTTGGGTGTAATAGGTATTTACGCCAACCAATACACCACAGGTGACTGCTGACCCTCTCTTCCCCTTTTTTTACAAAACTAATAAGGATTTATTAATTAAAAGTGGTTCTATTATCATTTTGAAACGCTAAATACTATAGTTTTTTTTTTAATCATTGGCGTTTTCTTTTCTCCCATTATTGTTAAACATTGTTACAACTCCTATATGTTATAACAACTGGATATTGATAAGCCTCTTTTAAATCTGTTCATACAGTTGTTTTAGGCCTACAATTTTTAAGATCACTGAATACTTAGTTTTAACTAACATTTCTCCTTTATTCTTTATGACAGTACTCAATGTTAAGCTCAGGAATACTAGGCATTCTTATTGTTTTGTTTAAATTGTAGGATTTTTAAAATTTCCTATTATGTAATTGTACTTTTTATTTTTTTCTCATCAAAACTTGTTTTAATTTCAAATGCTCAATTGTAAACTAGACTCTATTGGCAAGTAAACTGATTAGTGAGTTAGTATAAAAGTTACATTTAGATTTATCAATGATTCCAATAATTATTACATTTAATAAAAAAAAGAAAATAAAATAAATTAAAACAGATATTAGCTCTCTCATACTAATCTACCTATTGATGTTAATTATACAATTAATCATGCATGATTAGTTGTGATTTGTTTCACAATTTAAATTATTTATATAATAAATGACTTACAAGTTTGAAATGCTAAATAATTTTATTGAATTAGTTCCTAAACGATTACATTTATGCAGTATCTACACTCTTCTTTATATAATACAGTCTCTCTCTCTCCCCATATATATATATATATATATATATATATATATATATATAATGCTATTATAAATACCGGTTTTGATAAATAACAAAGATGAAGAAGCATCATCGTTGAAGAGCTGGGCCCTCAGAGCTAGACAATAGGAATGCTAAAGAGGCCAAACAGAGCCAGCATGAATTATTTATGAGCTGCTGAAAGCTACAGCTCTATAGTTCCTCCATCTCTGAGGCAACAGGATCCCACCTCAGTGTCAATATTGCCCTGACCACTTAGCAATACTCATGGAAGTAGCCCACTGACAATCAGGTCCCACAAGAACATAACTCACTCATTAACTCGGAAGTACTTTTCTAGTGGAAAAGAAGAGAGTTCTTATACAAAGCTTTATTTTTATTTCTTAGAATTCACATATATCTCCAATTTTCAGGTTATGGCAGTTGAATACTTATTCTTTTAAATATTTATAGAAAATCAGAAATATGACTACAGCAATATTTGGTTAATTATTATGTGTTAAATTTATAGACTACACCTCCTGACCATTTCTAAAGATGTATCCTGTCAAAAATATCCACATCCATGTTTTTAATATTTGTAAAATATGTATTTAATATATTATTTGTTTGATTTCAGCTGTCCGAAGCCAGCTGAGGCTAGGAGAAGAAGGGGAACGAGTCGAGTATACTGACCAGGATGCACTTTGGTTCCGAGCAGCCACCGTCGCAGTTCCTATCTTCGGAGCACTCATTCTTCTCATCCTCATCTTCCTAGCCCTTAAGATTCTCAGGACTGACCCTCAGTCTCTGCAACCAAAATTAAGGTAACCTTTTTTTTTTTTTCAATTGGCAGTTAAAATCTATGTAAGCCTGTTGCCCAAGGTATATATGAAAACCTTTGGCAGAACCCACTATTACAATTAAATGCAAATAATTGAATGTCACTATACTTCTTAACATAATTTTCTAAATTAGTCTAATTCCTGGATAAATATTAGAATGCTTTCTGTCATTGATTATGAATTTACTAGTTCATGTACTGGTAAAATTTGAAAACTTTATTTTCATGTAGAACAGGCAGTAGGGTACTTTGAATTTTAGGACTTATTGATGAAGTTTAAAGTTACAGATTTATTAAATTTGAATCGCTAACTGCAGTCCACTTTTCTAAATGAGACACAAAAGGGATTTTGTCCCTGACTAGCAGTCTAGTTCTTTATTAACAGTAAACAAAATATTGAAGGCGTTGTCAAGACTGTGCTACCTAGTAGACAAATGTACTTTCTATAGTAAACAATGCTTTCTGTCTGTATTAAAAGTTAAAAATTCTCAAAAGTTGCACTAGTTGCCTTTCTGCAGTTAGTGATTCATTTGTATTATTAATTTTTTAAACTATATACATTTTAATGAAATATAACATATTTTCATATCAGATATAGTGTTCATTCTTTTGATTGATAGCAATAGCTTATATTAAAAATTATATAACCTAAAAAAATTTATGTTCATGAAAAAAACTGATATTATTATCTATGCAACACTTTTTATTGATGTTTTTGCCAAAAGTTAGAATTAGTGTCTCGGCAAACCTAATGTCCTGTTGCACTTTCACGTACTAATATAGTTATTATTGCAATGACTATATTTTTATTCATTATCCTTTGCTCGAGTCATTTATTGAGATATAAACACTCAACCAATACTGTAAATGTTGTTATTTACCTATTTTAAATTTTATTTTCCTGAATTTTTGTGTAGATATTTGTAAACTAATTTAATTAAATAAACTCAAGGAAAAATACTAATTTCATTGTTAAAAAAATGTTCTAAATGATTAGCCTATCTGTGCAGTGACCCTTCCAAAGTTTATCTCCCAGTATCTTATCAAAACTGAAACTTTGTATAAGAAAATTCATGAAATTTTTAATATTACACTATTTAATATTCCATCTATATTTTATTAATGTACAAATGTTGTATTATTCTTTAATGTCCTAGCCAGAACCTAACATTTATGCTTAGGTATATTGAATAATGATTAGTTGACCTTATAAATGTCATGGAAGAGAAATTGGTTTGGGTGGAGGAAATCTAGTCAATTTTATTATTAGAAACCTAATAAATATTTTATAATAAATAAATGTTGCTGATAAATATTTGGTTTATAATAAATAATTTATAAATAGTTAATTATTAATAACTTTAATTAAAAAATAGACATCCAAATGGATCATTTTCTCCTCCATTTATCTACAGCTGCATCAAATAAGTGGTTAAGTCGAATTTTCACCAAAATGGGTTTCTTGTACTTAACTGAATCATGATATTTTTGACTTTGAGTGACTAAGGGGTGAAGTTCAAGGAATTGACTTGAAAATGAGTTATTGTTTATATCACTACTCCATTTCAAGCCAAATTGTGAGAATGACAAGATTCCGCTTTCCTCAATACAATCAATTCACTCTGGACAAAATTTGATTCAACCCGGGCAGCAGATATGTTTATACTTTATATAGGTTATATTAATAAATATTTTTAAGAGGTAATTTTGTGGGTAATTTGTCTAAATTTCTTAACTAATCTTTCCTATTTTTGTTAGCAGGGTAGGTCCAAATACCAGAGTGATGATGGGCAGTAATAACCCACACATGGACATTGGAGCTAAGAAGCTGCCGTTGCTGTACCAGCACAACGACTGCAGCTCTCGTGCCCAGGAGAAGAACGAAGCTAACGCAAAACTCAACAGCCCGACCAACCTGTTAGACCTTCACAAGTCGAGCCAGCGAGCCCCCTGCAACTTGTACCAGCCGCTCATCCAGAGCCCGCAGGGGGTCGATGCGAGTGTATATAACAAGACCTTCCTCATAGACTGGGGTGCCCACTCTTAGCTTCCCTAATGTCTTTTTATCTATCTATACTATCGTTCTTTTTTTTTTTTTTGATAATATTTTGTAATGCTGTACTGTATACAGTTCCTAACCCCATATTATCGGCTGCAGTCAATTTTATATTTGTTTTGTCATTTTGGAATATTAATTGTATGTTGTAAATGGATAGTTGCTGAAATGAGGGTTTTAGTACATTTTGGTACTAATTTTATTTGACTTGAATGTGAGAGGATAATATCCACCATGTATAAGAAAATTCCTGAAAAAGGAAATAGAAAAAAAAATTTGGTTAGCTTATTTAGGATAGTTTCTTTAAAAAAAATTTTTTTTATTCATGTGTTTTATTTTGAAAATTAAATGGAAAAAAATAATTTAAATATATAATAATTAATCTCAAAGTGCCTGATGTTAGGAATGAATACAAAAGAAGGCTAGCTAGTCATATTGTTAAACAGGTTACGACAATATCTATGTGCCTCTAAAAAAAGTCTTCCAAAATATTTAACTGATATTGATTGAACATCATGCTGCTAGGGGTTTGTTCAGCTTTTTTTCAAATTTTATTTAGGAGAGACAATTTTTAGATTAGTTGATTTTATTACCATTTTGATTTTAGAAATTTCCCACCTTTAGTGATATTT
This sequence comes from Troilus luridus, assembly GCA_964056705.1. NCBI lineage: Eukaryota > Metazoa > Arthropoda > Insecta > Hemiptera > Pentatomidae > Troilus > Troilus luridus. The sequence goes on along the minus strand of OZ057413.1, from coordinate 75,900,622 downwards.
TAGGGAAATGTGAAAAGGAAAAATCTCACCTTCTCTAAAAGTATAGATCCTTTTGCACAGTTTTTATTATTGTTTTATATATTTTTTAAAAAATTTCATTACTGTAATTTAATGAGAAAAAATTTGTATATAAGTGTACACAAATTTTGTACAGGCTATTTTTGTAATATATTAACTGTATATAATTAATTATTTAATAAAAAAGACTGTACTTATGTATATGTTTAGTGGTCATGTGATTGTAAAAAGGGGGGAGACAAATTGTGAAATCTTTAATTAGAATTCTGACCACAGTCTAATTGTCAACTGAGTAGGGAAACGGACTGCATTCTACGTAATGCTTCTCAGATCGATCTTTATTATGTATAGTAATATATATCATTCGTGATAGCACATTTATTGATACAATTATGTGCCAATGTTTATTATTGATTTAATAAAATGTTATTTATAATTATTTCTTTTTTTAATGTATCACCTCCACCCAACTACAAATTCAATTACATTTAACTAGATATAATGAAATGAAAAATGCATATATATCAAAAATATAATTGGATGGTTTGTTAACAAGCATCAAACATAATTAGATCACTTCACAAAACCCTGAGATTAAGTACAACCATGTATCAGATATGCATGAAAAATTGAGTAAATAAATGACACATCTCCTATTTAATATCATTGCTACATTATATGTAATTAACTTACATTAAATGTCTGGATTACAGCTAGCGGAAGATTTACGGTAACAATTATCGTAATTTAACATCTGTTTTATGTTTTCACTGGTACACAGACCAGTTTAACGTCAAACCTTATCCTTTTTCTCTTGATGAAAAGAAACAAAAGGTGAAATATTTAATATAGGATGTCCAATTATGATAGTGGATATAAGTATAAGTCTGAGCTAAATAACTGCATAGAATAATTTAGATAAAGGAAAGCATGGAAGAACTAAAATAAAATGTTTAACATAATATCTGTACCCCAAAGGTAAAGGACACCATTTTTGTATTTGTTCAGGAGAGCCAATTTTCTACATCTTTGAAAAATGAAAATTTGTTTCTTCGTTACTTATTGAAACACATTAGAGAAAAATCAATATGACCTATTTTGTGGACATGGTATTCTTTACCCCCAGGGCACAGATATATTAAGATGCTCATAGGATGTATATATATATGTTTTTGATTCTTGAGTTTCAGTCAGTTCATTTTTTAACTGTCAGGGCATGAATATGAGACTAACCTAGTCTCGAAACATCGCCTTAAGAAGTTGATATAAACTGACTGAAACTCAAGAATCAAAAACATAATATTTCCATAACAGTCAAGATAAGTAGAAACCAATATATATATTTATCATTTTAAAGATTGATTGCTGATTTTATATTTTTGCAAGACTTTCCCCTGAACATGGTCCTGTTTTGATTTATTTTAATAAATATGCACAAAGCCAGAGGTGGGGTTCAAGTGAGGTACTTAAGCTCTCTCTAAATTGATTGATTTCTTTTTTTAATTTAGAAAAGAAACTACACATATGTAAATAGAACAAAAAATTTATAAAAGACGTGAGTTCTACTCAACCCAAAACGATCTCAAAACCAAACTGATCAAACTATTAACATCTCTGAAGTAAAATTTAGGCTACATGAATGAAATAAAAACTTTTACTACTACAACCTGTGATGACTGTTTCATTGAGTACAGGTAGGGACTCCATTGTTTCCAAGTCAACAGCTGTGAAAGGAAGTGATTTGGGCTCACCCAAGGAAAATCTGAAAATAAGATCATGCTCATCCACCATGTTTGGGCATTGGGGTTAACAATGGGGGGCATTTTGTTCTTGATTTGGGGGGAGAGGGGAAACTTGCCTACATTATACAGACTGGCTTACTTACCCCCAGGAGATCTTATAGACCCTACAGACTCGATTCACAGCAGTTATCTGAATAAATTTATTTTATTGTTAGTTTATTTATTTACTCTTTATTTATTTAATAAAAGAGTAAATAAATAAAGAGTAGATGATTGGCAGTGGTGGGCGTGCGTAAAACCCAACGTACTAACCCGCCACTACTGAACCCCATATGCCAGCAGATAGGGGGACAAAAAATAAATAAGTTATCTGAATAAACAATTCTTCAAACACAGCTGGTCTTGAACTTGGATCTTGGAACTCAATTACTCAGCATCTTATGTACTGAGCTATGCCGCTTCCCACATCAATAAAAGAAATATAATAAGTACCATTGCTGTTTTAGTGTTTAAATGGTCTTACTTAAACTTGAAACTGGTAATTCACTAAATTAATGATTCATTACAATGAAAAAAATGTTCCATTAATCAAATGCAATATTTAGCTTCAGGAAATAAACATACAAAAATAGATTAAGGTGATTGAAAAACCTGATGCATCAGGTTGTTTTACGTAATTATTCTTTGAAAAGCCATTATTTAAATATAATAACATAGTGATTTGTGTATTGTAAGTACAATAAGAGGTTTTGGGTAGCAGTTAATAACAGTACCCCAAAACATTAAAACTATTTGTTGATACTTAACTAAAAATGAATTGTTTTACTATTCGGAGATTCATATGAGGGGTTCAGAGCAAAATTGGATAATTCCGAATTCCAAAAATTGAGTTTTTCACTTTTTTCCCTTGTTTAGTTATGCAATGCTTAAAATCCCCAAAACTTCAGGTTCTTCAGGAACCAGACTAAAGCCATGAGAAATAGGGTTACAAAATGTTGTGTTAAACAAACTGCTTGGCTAAACTAGTGAAAAATGGATAAAAGTCAATTTTTTAAATTTTGGAGCTATTCTCTTTTAAGCCTGGATCTCAAGGTAGAGATTTCCAAAAGAAGGCTTGAGCCTTGAAGACGAAGAAGGGAGTGGAAGAAGTTCGGATCCCACATAATTTTGTTTGAACTTGTAAAACAAAATTATGTGAAAATCATGTGTTGATATCTTAGCAATGACTCAGTTATTTCCAAGTAGAAAAATGTTTCAGAAGTAAACAAAAATTTTTGTTTTAAACAGGAATAATAAATGTTTACATTTGTAAAAGTCAAACGTCCAACAAACATAAACAGTTTACTATTTCTAGGAGTACCTATTTTAAAGAATTCATAAAATTCTACATTATTTTACAGAAAACCCAAAAGTAATAATAGATTAATAATTACAAGTAAAATTTCCTTCCAATATTTAAAAAAAACAATAAATCTTGCAATATTTTCCCGACCACTTAATATTAATTCTCTATCTGTTAATTTTCTATAAAAGAACAATTTCAACAATTAATAGAAATAATTAAAAAACACTTCACAATGTAATATTCTTATGAATTATTTTTTGGCCTATCTATTATTAAATGTTAAATGTTATCAATATTTGTATATTATATTCCATATTTTAGAATTATCATTAACTAAATTCAATAACCTATTTAAAGATGTTTTTGGAGTTAAAAATGGTCAGGGTGGAGGTCAAAGAATTAATTTCTTAAACAGTTTATCACTACTAGATTGTTACAATTTGTAAACAAGTAATTTATTGAATTATTGTTTATATTTAATATATATAAATAGATTAATAATTATAATTATTGAACGATATAATAAATTAGACAGGAAGTTGGTAAATGTTTGAGGGGAAAACAGTTGATTGGATAATTCTAATAATGAATTAAATTGGTCAGGGGGTGCAGTCAACGACTACACAAAATAAGCAAAACTTAATTTAATGTGCCAACGTTTCGGCCTAAGATGTAGGAAAGAAACAGAAAATAACAATATAAACCGCTGGAGTACCACGGAAGAATAAAAAAATATATGTACAGAATTGAGAATGTTAAGAGACGCTGCACTCTGTCTTCTTTGATGCGATTTTTTTTTGGTGTATGTCCAGATGATGCCTGAATTTGTGAAATGTTGTTCTGGTTGGTTTTTGCCAGTATTTTAGGGACTTAAAGGTTAGTTTTGGGGCTTTTTTCTATTGGATCCTGTTTATAATTTATGTTTCTCTTTGAGTTTTATTTATTTTTATTGTATCTTGTAAAAATAATATTTATATTGTAGCTACAGAGAGTAAGATAAATTATGAAATAACTAGTGAGAAAAATGAAAGATTAAGGTGGATTGTGTAATAACTAGTGAAATATAATAAGAATGGAAAACATAGTTAAATTACGGGTAATGACATAAAAATAAATCTTTAATTGGTAATGATATAAAATACTTCCTAGTCCTGAAGATGGCCTACATTTTAAGCCAAAACGTTGGCACATTAAAATAAGTTTTGCTTATTTTGTGTAATCATTGACTGTACCCCTTGGGAAATTAATAGGTAAATATTATGTACATAAATAATAAGAAATATTAAATAGTAAAAGCTTACTTATTGAAGGTGTTGGTTGGTTACACACTGTTTCTGTTGTATATAATAAAATTAAATAATTTGTATTTATTTGTAAAATATATTGTAGTTATAGTTAAATTATATTATTTAGTTTTAAGTATTTTACATTATACAGTCATGGTCATAGAAATTGCATCACCTATGAGTGTTACCTTTTTGATCCTAAATGTGTAAACAAATAGTAGGATTTTATTTGTTTACCTACTACTATTAGAGTGAGATTGAATCAGTGACTCATAGTATAGTTGTGCCCAATATTTAGCACTTATTTCTTATTAATATGTCCAATAGAGTTTCAAACAAATTTCTAATGAGGAAAAAGTTAAAATAGCGATGTTAGCTGAAGTTGGGCTTTCTTTGCGTGAGATAGCAAGGAGGGTGAGGAGTACTCAATTCACTGAGGTAAGAATAATAAACAAGCCAGGGATCTACCGAGGAAAAGAAAGGGACTGAAAGGAAAAGAAAGACAGGTGAGCGTTTAGATCGCATAATGATGATATTATCCTTAGAAAATCGCTTCAAAACTGCTAAAGAAATATCTAGAGATTATTAACATAGAGAGTAAAAAGTTGATAAAGTGCAGGGAAAACAACAGTACAAGTTATAAAGATACGAGCACAGATTTATTAGATATAACACTATATTAACAGAGACAAGACCTTCACACAATGACGATCCAGTCATAACCATAACCCGACGCTAACTGACTAAGGGTGAAAGCATAGTGGAGTGGCGAGGCTAGAGTGTACTGGAGAGCGTAGCTGAGAGGGTAAGAAATAATACATGTAGGCAGCCAGGCCAAAACATAGTGGAGAGGAGAGCGGCCCCAGTACCTGCGCTGTTTATTTGTTACCCTCTCAGCTACGCTCTCCGCTACCCTCTAGCCTTGCTGCTCCACTATGTTTTCACCCTAAGACAATGGCTGAGCTAGTCCATGGATGCCATGGAGCACAGCCAACATAATCTCAACTGTCACCTTACACTGTTGTCTGTCTATAATACAATTTTTTATTAACAATGCAGATAATATACAAAAGAGGAATTACTTCAACAGAGATCTATCAGATAGCAATTTAGCAGAAGTAAGTCAAGAAACAGTTAGCAGAAGATTAAGAGAAAAAGGTTAATGGGCAAGAAAACCAGCCAAAAAGCCATTTCTTAACAAATAAAAAAAATGTGTGTGTCAGCTGGGATGCAGGACTGGAGTTTACTCCTTAAGAACTATTATTGTGTAGATTATGGAAAAAGAGGGTAAATGAAAGCATCTTAAAAAATAATCAAAGCATATATAAATATGTATTCATACTATTTACAGCATTCCAATGAAATATGTATATAACATCAACTATTTAACATAATAATAATTTTTAATATTTTTATATAAATCATTCTTGAGAAGATTAGTTTTTTCTACCATGAACATTTGACATGATTTTGAACATTATTTAGTCCATAATAGTATTATCATGATTATTAAATAATGTGACAATAGGTTTGTGGTTACTAAAATACGATACGTGTACATCAGAAGTTAAACAGGTTATGAATCGTGAAAACGGTGCATCAATAGTTGTACCATATCTGACTTGATACTATTACAATTAAATACAACTGACAACTGTCTCAAGTAATCTGTCAGAAATAAAGTCTAAATTAAGTTCATTTTTCAAGAATTGTACTAATTGTAAACTTTCATCTTTACTTAGTCAAAATTTACTTTTCACTATTAAAATTTTACTGAGTGACGGACGTTAAGTGAATAAACAAATATCAACTGTGTCTTTATCTTTGAAAGAGCTAACGATAAATGATTTAATACTAAAACTGGTTTCGCTGTAAGTATTTTTCAATTTAAAGGAATCTTGATGAAGCATAGAAAGAAGTTCAATCAGTGATAAAGCTATTTGACTTTTTTTGAAACATTTCAAACTTATGATTTTGAAGCTATAATATAAAAGCTATATCCGGGGTTGCAGTCAATATATTTATATTTTACTGTAAAGTTTATTGACTAAACCTCCTCCCTGACCCTTTAAAACATTTGTAAATAACAAAACATAAAAAACATCTAAGCTCAAAACATTGAGGTTATATACTATGTACCTTCATAATTATTTCAAACAAAGCTTTTAACCTTAATTTAAGGTTTTAAATTTAATTTTAACCATCCTGTCTGCAGCTATCCTTCTTTAAAGCATTCACGAGCTGTAGGGTAGGTAGGTGGGGGTGGTTGGATGGGGAAAAAAGAGGGAGGTGGTTGGTCTTCGCTGTAAAAGTGGGAATTGATATCAGGAGAGTAGGAACTGGCAGGAGCTAAGCTCCTCAAGGTAGCCCCACTCCTGTCCATGAGATGGAGGAACGAGACCGCGCCTACTCCATTGCCTGGACACCTTAAGCGCCTGTAGGATCCAGTAATGTTAATGTCCGTAGGCCTGAAATAACAAAAAACATTTAATACAATACAATTTTGACAGTACAAGAACCGAATTCAAGCCAAATTGTATTAAACCGCACTTCTATCCTGTTATTATTAGGTTTTGTCATCGCGATAAGTTGACATTATTTTACTTTTCGATATGATTTAAAAAAAAAAATGAAATGACATCAAAACCCTGTCATAGTATAGTTTTAGTTCCAGAGGAAGGATGATCGGGCATAGAGCTTGCAACCCTTATCATAAAATGCTGTCATTATACCTTTCTCGTATTCTACATTAACACTGAAGAGCCATCTGTGAAATATCAAGGAAGCTATGATCTATTTAATATGATCCTCCATAGCCTGGAATCCTCCAAAGATTATCATAGTAAGATTTCTTGTTCTTTTCATGCCGTCTTCTCCTTGAAAGTTGGTGGCCACATACTTAAACTCTCTCCGTACTTACATACTTACTCTCCTACCCAATCCCAAATTGGCAAGCTCACTTTTAGGGTCCTCCCTGAAAAGCGTCGGTCTACCTCTCGGGGGTTTACTAATCGACTCAAAGCTTAATAACATTTTATGAATTCGTTCGTTAATAAGCCCAACAAATTTACAAGTCCAATTAAATTATATTAACTGGGTGCATCATTTAGAATTCCGGATAATTAAAGAATAAATTTTAATATTTAAGTTTCACGATCAAAGTTCAAAATATTTTTTGAACGAAAAATAACAACCAATTCCTACCTCTAATTGCGCCTTTATTTCCTCTTGAATATCTTTTTTTCTAATTATCATAGAACCTAATTGCTTGAACCTCTCCACATATATATTTTGACATAGTTTTTACATACATATATTTGTATTTATAAATACTTTAATTTATAATTAAACTATTCCCTGCTCCGCATGAATATTCTTCGTACCGCTATGGTATATGGAATATGGAATGAATATTACCCGTATGAAAGCGTTGGCAATGACTGAAACACTAATGCACAAAATAGAAGCATTTCAGATGTGGGTGCACCAACGTATTCTCCGAATTTCATGAGGCAACCACATAACCAACAGAGAACTGCTAAGCCGGGTCGGGTCGGAAAAGATAAGATTAAGAAATCGCAAATAACATAAAAAAGCGGATATTATCATTCGAAATGACAAGTATAGCCAACTGCAGCTGACAATGCAGGGAAAGATTGATAGTAGGAGGGGATCAGGAAGGAGGAGGCACTCCTGGATGTATAATTTAAGAAAATGGTTTGGTTTCACAAAGTGTCGCAAACAAAATTAAGTGCGCCATTGTAATAGCCAATGGCCGAGACGAATAAGGCGCAGGAAGAAGAAGATACATTAAACTCAAGTATACCTTCTGTGTTAATATCGCTAAAATCACCATCTTTTCTGCTTCTAATATACTTCCTTTTATCCGAATCTAAATCCTATAGGGTATAGGAACATATTTACCCACCTGTTTAGAAACATATTGGACAAATATAAACAAGGGGACTTAACCATCAGTTATGAAAAAAAAGCACATAAGAACAGGATTAGTAAGCTAGGGAATCATCATAAATCTGGATTAACAGGAATATTTCTCATTGGAAAGTTACATAATCACATACAATAAAGGTGAATATTGGCATGCTGAATTCTCTTCTACGGAACAATAATTAAAAACTGATAGGCAGTGGTGGACTTGTTAAACACATATTGCCATATGGGAAACTTTAATCCTCAAGAGATTACAGGAAACGATGACTTTTAATTGTGAATATGGATTCCTAGAGAAATTCTGCTAGAGATTCCAGGATCGTTCATGCCAGGAAAAGTGAAATAAGAAAGAAAATGGAAATAAAAAAAACGAAAAATAAATTTAAAACCAGTTGCTGAAAACACAACCTATGTTAGACCATTTAAAACAGGAGGATTAATATTAAATGCCAAAATTACCGTTCCATAGGACACTGGAATGTTAAGCAGAATTTAGAAGAAAGATTCAAATGCAATGGAAAATAAAGAGGAGAAAAGTGTGGCTGACTTGGATTATGAGAAAGTCTCAAAGAAGAATGCAGTAGATGGAAACTATAGATGTCAATTATAAATAAAAAAAATACTACATTACAGAAGAAAGAATAAAATATATACTGGGTGTCTCAGGGTTCAATAGCCAAACTGAAAAGTTGAACTCAGGACTTCAAAACAAAAAAAAATTTCCTATGGAGGTATGTCCACACACACACTTTGTTTAGGAGATATAACGGCTCCTATGATTTAGTTGAAGATATTCCACTATGCTACAACTAAGAAGGAGCATGTGGTTTCAATTATATGGTTGTCCTCTACATTAGGGAAGATGGCCACGACAATGGCTAAATGTTAATTATACCAATCAATGGATGGCCATGTAGGACCAGTGGTTTGGCCTGCACGGTCTCCAGACCTGACACTGCTGGATTTTGTTTGTTGGCGTGTTTGGGCGAAATTAAGCAAAATGTCTATGCAAGGCCAGTCAATGACCTATGTTCTTTACAAAGAAGGATAATTAAATCTTGTGGATTCAAAAGGATACCACAAATCCAGTCCCGGTCTGGTACTGTTGCTGTTGAAGAAAGATGGCAACCTTGTCTTAATACTCAAGGATATCACTTTGAACAACATTTAATAAGAATTTTAATGTTTAAATTTAATGAATAAAGTAGATGGAACAAATAAAATAAGTTGTATTTATTAACTTTGCCTAAATAATTCATAACCATTAAAATCTATAGGAGTGAATATCTCTAAATAATTCATAACAATGAAAATCTTAAGGAGTGAACGTCTCCTAAACCAACATTTGCGGAAATATCTCCATAGGAAATTTTTTTCTTGCTTTGAGATCTTTAGTTTAAATTTTCACTTTGGCTACTTAGGGGCGTGCCCAGCTAAGGAGATGTGAGTTTAAGTGGGTGGGGCCAAGTTCAAGTTCAAGACCAGTTGAAAATGAAAAGTTCTGACTTAATTTTAGTCATTTTTCTCTTACCAGTACTTCTTCACCTTAAATTGAAACTTATAATCTAGCTGTATCATCTTGTGACGAAAAAGCTAAATATTTTGTTTTTAATGTAATATTTATTGTTTTTTTTCATATACCAATACAGTTTGTTGTGCAAAGGGGGGAGGGGGTTATTTGATCAAGCCATGGTACAAAATAGGTTGGGAACCACTGGTGTATAACGTTATTTACATATATTATTGGAGGATAAAACATTTTATAAAGTCTCCTGTAAAGTTTGCTTAATGTCTCTTGTTTTTTATCATAAAAAAATGATTCATTCAAGTCTAGAGTTCTAAAACAATCGTAATCTAAGGGCATCTTGTTAAACATATTTGTTTTTCACAGTTCTCATATCAAACATAAAGACCTCTAATTTAGATATTTCTAATTATTGTTCAGCTACATTGATAGTAGTGAATGAATGAATGAATGAATGAATAGCCTTTATTGCATGACATACCAAATAATTAGCAAGAATATTTACAATAGTTTTAATATTTACAATATATTTATACAAAATGTACAGAAAAGTCTATTTTCCTTTATTTTCTGTTCATGCAGGCCTTCCCTGTGAGGGGAGTAGTGGTCTACACATCCCAGGAGACCATTACTGGGAAGCGGGGTTCGTGTCTTTCCATTTTTCTTTCCATTGTTCTCTATCTCTTGCTAATTTCCTCCAGAGTGGTCCAGCCCTTTCCCTCAGGTCATCACTCCATCGTTTCAGTTGTCTCCCTTTCTTCCTTTTTTTATCATAGGGTGTCCAGTTTGTGCATCTTAAGGACCATCTGTCATCACCACATCGCTGCAAATGTCCTGCCCATTTCCATTTTAGTTCTTTTGCATGGACTGTGGCTTCTTTAAGATTTATTTTTCTTCTAATGTCCGTTATTCTTATACGGTCTCTTTTCCTTATATTTAAGATGCTCCTAGAAATTGAATTTTGCCAAACTTGAATCTTCTTCTCCATTCCTTTTGTCAATGACCATGTCTGGCACCCATAGGTGACAACTGGTAGTATACAACTATCAAATATTATTTTTTTCATATGTATGGGGAAGTTGCCCTTCATTACTGCTTTTAAAGTCCAATATTTATTCCAGCCAAGCGCTGTCCTTCTCTGGAGCTCCTTTGCTGTTCTATTACTGAAGGAGACAAGTTGACCCAGATAAACATACTCTTCAACATATAACAGATTGTTATTTCCAATTTGTACTGGTTACATTGATAGTAGTAATGAATTAACAAATTTTGGTCTAGTACGATTTTTTATAATGGGAAATTTAATTAAAGAGTGAATTTAGGTGATTTAGTATTAAAATCAAGGTTTTCTGTGGACATCCAGGAAATGATTGAGAATGGTATAAGATCTAGGCTCTTTATATTTTCTTGATACTTCATATCCTCATTTGAAGATAGCCAGCTATTCACTTCAGAAATCTGTCTCCCAAGATGCAAGATCAAAACTCACAGTAAACAGTTTATTTAAGGAATTCTGGAGATATACGTAGTAAGGTCCATAAGTTTCCGGCCTGTTCTGCTTCATCTCCTTCAAACGTGCCGGGACCTGCACGCCTATAAAGGTGCATGCCTGCCCACTCCATACCCATTACCCACACTTCCTCAGTCCTGTCAGTCAGTGTCCAGCCTTGAGGTAAACTCCCCATTTTTACAATGTTCAAACTCGAATACCGTGCGGTTATTGAATTCTTTTGTAAAAAGGGTCTTATTCCTGCGCAAATTAAAGAGCGCTTGGATTCTGTATACGGGCAGTCCCCCCCCCCCTCGTATTCCACAGTGAAAGAATGGGAAAAATTATTTAAGTTAGGGAGAGAACGCCTAGAAGATGACCCGCCCATCGGAAGCTGTCACTTCTGAAACTATCCAACTTGTGGAATCTGCAATAACTGTCTGACATGTGACTGAAAACCAAGGAAATAGCAGTGAGGTTGGGGCTTTCAAAAACAAGTGTTTTGAGTATCGTCAAAGAACATTTGCATTTGAACCAGGTTAGTGCAAGATGGGTACCAAAAACTCTTTCAGCTGCTCAAAAACAGGAAGGAGTTCACTGCTGTAATGAATTTTGGCGATTTAACTCCGACGAAGAGCTCCAAGCAGCAGTGGAAGAACAATTTTTTAAAAAAGAAGAAAATTATTTTTTTTCATGGTATAGAAATGTTGCCAAAGCGTTGTATTAAGTGTGTTGAACTTTTTTATATTGAAAAACAGCAAGACCATTTTTTTCTTTCACCTTTCCTTCTATCCCAGGCCGGAAACTTTTGGACCTTACTACGTATTTATATTTTTTATATCAGAAGTGTAATTTTATTTAATAATGTGATGTATTTACCCAACACCTAATTAGATGGATCTGATTGTTTAATAGTCGAGATTATTTTCGAACAAGTCCCATCCTTAGCCTGTGCACCCAAGCCTGTTTTCCTCCCCTTTTATTTAGAAGACAGAAACTGGCTATCAATTATGTTTCCAAACTATACTTGCAAACTGATCATCGCACTCATAGATATATATTTAAACCCAAGTTTACTTCTGCCTTCCATAATAAACCGAACTCGACCCTCCCTCTCACAGAAAGAATCTCATTTGCAATCTCGTTCCTTAAAGACACATCACTCCATAATATAATAGATACATTACACCTATGTACTGTATCTATTATATTATCCATTGCTAATAGGCATGATAGATTTATTTAAGATGGTGACTAGTTATTATAGTATGAACCCAAAGTTGCAAAATACTGTTTAAGAAATTACTGTACAATTATTAATTATAGAAAGTAAGTGGTGATGAAAGGGTTTAATGAAATTAAAATACTAATATAATAATAAGCTTTTATTAGACAATTAAATACAAAAAGGATGAACAATTACTACAAATTATTTATTAATAATATAGCATAAATAATTTTAGTTTTAGCAAGCTTAGCAAATGATGTTTTGTTAGTTGAATAACGGTCTGATAACGTAGAAAGAGCCACTTGAATAACATCTAAGGCTGTTTTTTTTTTGGAATGAGCTATTATGGGCTACGTCTGTTTCAATTCTCATATAAATTTATTTGTTAGATATATTATTTTCTTCAATGAAATAACGTTACTCAACTGGCCACGTTATTACATGGTAGCAGTTATGCCATAACGAGTTATTAAGATTTCACTGTTTAGCCCATCACTACTTGAAACCATAAAGCCCCCCCCCCCCCCACAATTCAACGCAACTTACCATTTCTACAACTATCTAGACAACAAACTTAAGTGTTCGAAATTTATTAAAATTCAATTTTTGTAATTTTAGGTCAGGTATATATCAAATTTAAAAAAAATATAAAGGTACTATATGTATCAAAATAGCAATGTTGTTGAAAATCAAATCTATGACTATGACTGTAGGTTTTTACTTTTAGTTTATGGATATGAATGAGAACATACAAAAATTAAAAGTTCTCTACTTTATTTTAATAGCCGTTTTTGAGTTACAGAGGTCTAAATACGAGTTTAACGTAATCCAATAGTAAAATTAACCCAACGATTATGAACAAACGCTAGTACGAAATTTAATGGTTAAGGGAACACTTCGATGAAAAATGTCGTGTGTTTTTTTCAATTTTAGTAATAATGAACTTTCTGAGCGTTGTTCTAATGTTACAAGACACACAAAAAAATATTCCAATAGTTATGTTCTTGTCGAGAACAGTCTTTACTCGTTAGTTGTTACATATTTGATCTTGACCCCCCACCCCCAGCCAGTCTCAAATTATGAGAAAAGAAACATCCAACTCAAGCTATTTAATCAGACATCATACTATTCAACAAATGTTTTTGGGAGAAATATATTATTTAACAAAGTATAGATCGATTAGATTCTTTGAAATATGTGTTAAGAAATAGTAGGAATGAGTTGCTCCGTCACTAGCTTGGATAGATTTTAACATGTGCACTTTTGTTTTTAGAAGGTTGGTAGTAGCCTTTTCTGGCTCATAACCGGGATTTTTTTTCTCCGAGGTGGACTAGCCGTTTTAAAATTATTTATTCTTGATTTGGTAAGTATCTTATTTACATTAATATCCATAAGTATTAATAACATTTGAATAACTTCATTTGGCAAGTATATATGTATCTTAAGGTTTTAAATCAGAATGAAATGTTATAAAGCACTGAATATTTAGAACAGAATTACTCAATAAAATTTATACTCAATGCTTGATATTTCATAATCTTTGGATCATTCATTTTCTCCAAAATAATTTTTACAAGTCTCTAGAATTGCAAAGTTAGTTAAAAGTATAACTAAGAACCAATAATTAAAAAAAAAGAATGTAAGCATATTGTGCTTCTTTGCTGGTATTCATTTGTTAAAAACAAATCAGGAATTTTTAAAACTAAAAACTGTCACTTGATATGGTAAGTTAAAATGAATATTATTATTGTGACCTATGTAAATTAATAATCCCTCTACATGTACTATTTATTGGAACCTCTAATGTTGATTTTTTAAGTTCTAGTTTCACTTCGAGTTGAGTTACAAGTTTTATTCATTTCCTTTTTAATATTCACCAAAAATAAAAATTATCTTGAGCTTCAGTTTGGAAAAAAATAATGTATATATTGGAAATGTGTAGATTACAGAAATTTACACATTTCCCATTATAACATTCTTTTTTCCATACTAAAGCTCACGATAATTTGTATTTTCGGAGAATATCAAAAAAGAAAACAAATGAATTGTTAAAACTTGTAACTCAGGTTGAAGAGACAACCTGCAGAATGATTACCAAATTCATGAATATGGTGCTGGACAGTGATAATTTCTCCTGCAACTCAGAATAAATAATGTGAACTTATCGAGACCTGGTATCTCATCATATTTAAATCCACATATATCAAAGTTGGAAGCTTTAAAAATTGAATATATAATGATAAGAATTGATTAACTGAAATGAGAGGAGTGATAAGAAGAGGTTACAGGAAATAAGGAGGTAGGTTTCATGTAGACCAGCTAATACACAAGTACCTTTTTTCAATATAGCATAAAAAGGGGGAAAAAAATCAAATCTATATCCCAGTATTTTAATTTGTTCTTCAATTTTGAATCTCTTTAAAAAAGTGTACATAACCACTTTTTCCATTAAATTTCACTGAATTTTTATTTGATTTAAATTAAACTGAATTTTTGTTTTAAATTTGTTATCTTGTTCAGGCTTCAAGTTTTCAATTCTATGCCTACTTTGGTTTTTTTTTTTTCTAACTGCCCAAGATAGAAGTTTTCTATTATTCTCTTCTGTCTTTATTACACCTTTTTCCTGTGCTCTTTTTTTTGGCAAAATGTATTCTTCAACAATAAACTCAATTTTTTTTATAACCGGTTTTTATTATTTTACCTTATATGTAAAATAAATTATTATAAAGGTATCACTAAAAACTTTTTTATGTCAGTGTTTATAAATCATGATAATTTTTTATTATTTCAGGTGTGAAAATTTTATCATTCAAGCTTGGTGGATGTCTACAGAAATACATCTCATGCTTTGATGCAAGCGGAATATAATAATGTTCGACAGATATTGTACTTGTAAGTCATATTCTTATGTGGTCATAGTATGGCATGAAACATCATTATCAGGTTTGTATCTTACAAACCATAAAATACTAACCTATGTGATTTTTATATTTTATGGATCAAATTAATTTATAATTAATAAATTAATGAACTTCATTGGCAGCTTTCTTAAACTAAATGTGTGCTTCTAAGCAATGTGATTTATTTAATTTTGGAGTTCATATCCTATTTAAATTTTAATACATTTTTATTTCATGAACGAAAAACGAGACAAAATATCAAGCGATCCATAATTTAGACCCTGTTTGTATCAATAAAGACTTAATAATAATCCATGGACCTTATTAGATTGTATATTACCTGACTCTACATCATCTTGTCTAAATTTATTTTTACTGTTTTCTCAAAGAATATTTCTTAAAAAAAAACAAATTTTGAAATACTACAAAAATGTTGATGAAATGATAGATGGTAGTAGCAGTAATTGAACCAGTGAATTAAAATTCAATACAAGAATATTCAGGATGTTCAATCACAAGTCACAAATAAATTCTTTAGTAAATTTCTATGAAATAATTATTTCTGCCTGATGAAATAAAGTGTCATTAAAATTTATAATTGTATTGCTATATCTTTATTTAGTAATTCTTACAATTCAATAACAGTTTTTTGAGTATTTAGAAGTTCAAGTAAAGTTTTCTGCAAATATTTCCATATGGAGTTCTTTTAAAAAATTCATAGGGTTTTTTTAAAAATTAGTTAACAGGTACATGTTAAAAGAACTAATCTGTAATGAAATTTGTACCATTATTCAGTTTATTATAACAATAATGTACTTGTATAACTATAATATAACATTTCTACAAATAAATTATAGAATAGTAAATATCAAACCAAGTATTCAACTATAAAAGAATGTAATGAACTAGTAATTACCCCTGCAAATTAGAAATAAGATACATTTTGAATTATTGAATAAATCTTTTGTCTGTTAAATTAATCAATCTTTAATTTGTGGGTAAAATTTATGTAGATTCATTTTTAAAGCTTTAATGTAACCCTAAG
Organism: Troilus luridus; assembly: GCA_964056705.1. Lineage (NCBI taxonomy): Eukaryota > Metazoa > Arthropoda > Insecta > Hemiptera > Pentatomidae > Troilus > Troilus luridus. Next base: position 75,884,093 of record OZ057413.1, on the reverse strand, counting down.
GGAATACATACATTTAATTATTTTCCTATCCCCTCTCCTCCTCGACCTCACTACCCTCAGAACAGGCACAGCTCCATAACTGAGGACATCGCTGCAGTTTATAATTTAACTATTAAAACTAAAGTTAAACAATATGTTCAGATAAAATAAAGTATTCTACAATTAAAATAAGGTAATGAACCAATTTTTACCATTGCAAATCCGAAATAAGGTACTTTTAATATAGTTTAATAAATCGAATATCTGTTAACGAAACCATTCACTAAGTTAGGTAAAATTTAACTTCATGAAATAGCTTTTTATAGCGTTGATAATGCAATAAAAGAATATATAAAGTTAATAATTATTCCATCCCCTATACTCAGTGAACATTGAACCTGTACTTCGTACCTTTTGGTTAACTTCCGGGTTCCTAACTGCGCACTTCGCTGCAGTTTATAATTTAACTATTAAAACTAAAGTTAAACAATATATTCAGATAAAATAAAGTATTCTACAATTGAAATAAGGTAATGAACCAATTATTACCATTGCAAATCAGAAATAAGGTACTTTTAATATAGTTTAATAAATCGAATGTCTGTTAAAGTAACCATCCATTAGGGTAGGTAAATTTACCTTCATCAAATGGTTTTTATAAGGTTGATAATGCAATAAAAGAATATATAAAGTTAATAATTATTCCATCCCCTCTACTCCGTGAACATTGAACCTGTACTTCGTACCTTTTAGTTGGCTTCGGGGTTCCTAACTGCGCACATCGCCGCAGTTTATAATTTAACTATTAGAACTAAAGTTAAACAATATATTCAGACAAAATAAAGTATTCTACAATCAAAATAAGGTAATGAACCAATTTTTACCATTGCAAGTCCGAAATAAGGTACTTTTAATATAGTTTAATAAATCGAATATCTGTTAACTAAACCATACACTAAGTTAGGTAAAATTTAACTTCATCAAATAAGTTTTTATAACGTTAATAATCCAATAAAGGAATATAAAAAGTTAATAATTATTCCATCCCCTCTACTCAGTGAACATTGAACCTGTACTTCGTACCTTTTAGTTAACTTCAGGGTTCCTAACTGCGCACTTCGCTGCAGTTGATAATTTAACTATTAAAACTAAAGTTAAACAATATATTCAGACAAAATAAAGTATTCTACAATCAAAATAAGGTAATGAACCAATTTTTACCATTGCAAGTCCAAAATAAGGTACTTTTAATATAGTTTAATAAATCGAATGTCTGTTAAAGTAACCATCCATTAGGGTAGGTAAATTTACCTTCATCAAATGGTTTTTATAAGGTTGATAATGCAATAAAAGAACATATAAAGTTAATAATTATTCCATCCCCTCTACTCCGTGAACATTGAACCTTTACTTCGTACCTTTTCGTTAGCTTCCGGGTCCCTAACTGCTAACACCGCTGCAGTTTACAATTTAACTATTAGAACTAAAGTTAAACAATGTAATCAGATAAAATAAAGTATTCTATTATTAAAATAAGTTAAAGAAACAAGTTTTACTATTGAAAATTAAAAATAAGGTACTTTTAAAATAGTTTAATAAATCGAATGTCTGTTAAAGTAACCATCCATTAGGGTAGGTAAATTTACCTTCATCAAATGGTTTTTATAAGGTTGATAATGCAATAAAAGAATATATAAAGTTAATAATTATTCAATCCCCTCTACTCCGTGAACATTGAACCTGTACTTCGTACCTTTTAGTTAGCTTCCGGGTCACTAACTGCGAACACCGCTGCAGTTTACAATTTAACTATTAGAACTAAAGTTAAACAATGTAATCAGATAAAATAAAGTATTCTATTATTAAAATAAGTTAATGAAACAAGTTTTACTATTGAAAATTAAAAATAAGGTACTTTTAAAATAGTTTAATACATTGAATGTCTGGTATATTAACCAACCATTAAGTTAAGTAAATTTAACTTCATCAAATGAGTTTTTATAACGTTAATAATCCAATAAAGGAATATATAAAGTTAATAATTATTCCATCCCCTCTACTCCGTGAACATTGAACCTGTACTTCGTACCTTTTAGTTGGCTTCGGGGTTCCTAACTGCGCACATCGCCGCAGTTTATAATTTAACTATTAGAACTAAAGTTAAACAATATATTCAGACAAAATAAAGTATTCTACAATCAAAATAAGGTAATGAACCAATTTTTACCATTGCAAGTCCGAAATAAGGTACTTTTAATATAGTTTAATAAATCGAATATCTGTTAACTAAACCATACACTAAGTTAGGTAAAATTTAACTTCATCAAATAAGTTTTTATAACGTTAATAATCCAATAAAGGAATATAAAAAGTTAATAATTATTCCATCCCCTCTACTCAGTGATTATTGAACCTGTACTTCGTACCTTTTAGTTAACTTCAGGGTTCCTAACTGCGCACTTCGCTGCAGTTGATAATTTAACTATTAAAACTAAAGTTAAACAATATATTCAGACAAAATAAAGTATTCTACAATCAAAATAAGGTAATGAACCAATTTTTACCATTGCAAGTCCAAAATAAGGTACTTTTAATATAGTTTAATAAATCGAATGTCTGTTAAAGTAACCATCCATTAGGGTAGGTAAATTTACCTTCATCAAATGGTTTTTATAAGGTTGATAATGCAATAAAAGAACATATAAAGTTAATAATTATTCCATCCCCTCTACTCCGTGAACAATGAACCAGTACTTCGTACCTTTTAGTTAGCTTCGGGGTTCCTAACTGCGCACATCGCCGCAGTTTATAATTTAACTATTAGAACTAAAGTTAAACAATATATTCAGACAAAATAAAGTATTCTACAATCAAAATAAGGTAATGAACCAATTTTTACCATTGCAAGTCCAAAATAAGCTACTTTTAATATAGTTTAATAAATCGAATATCTGTTAACTAAACCATTCATTAAGTTAGGCAAAATTTAACTTCATCAAATAGCTTTTTATAACGTTGATAATGCAATAAAAGATTATATAAAGTTAATAATTATTCCATCCCCTCTACTCTGTGAACATTGAACCTTTACTTCGTACCTTTTAGTTAGCTTCCGGGTCCCTAACTGCGAACACCGCTGCAGTTTACAATTTAACTATTAGAACTAAAGTTAAACAATGTAATCAGATAAAATAAAGTATTCTATTATTAAAATAAGTTAATGAAACAAGTTTTACTATTGAAAATTAAAAATAAGGTACTTTTAAAATAGTTTAATACATTGAATGTCTGGTATATTAACCAACCATTAAGTTAAGTAAATTTAACTTCATCAAATGAGTTTTTATAACGTTAATAATCCAATAAAGGAATATATAAAATTAATAATTATTCCATCCCCTCTACTCCGTTAACATTGAACCTGTATTCGTACCCTAGCTTTCAGTCAGGTGCCAGCTCCAAAAATGTGCAGTTATCATAATTTTTCTAGATCTTCATTATTCTCCCGGTTAAGAAGGAAAATGATTTTTTTTTCATTTCTTTTTGTCCTAAATAAGTAGCGATGTCCGGAGCTATAACTGTTCTCGTAGTAGAGATGTCTAATGCGCCTATCAATTATTTTTTGGTTTCCTTGCAATAGTAATTCTATGTGAAATACATATTTTGGTACTTGTGTATTAAATCCAGAACCTTAAAAGGCCAATGTTGTACGCACGCACAAGCACTTACATTTTATAACAGTAATATTTCTAACAGCAACAGTTACCTTGTTTACAGATTCATTGGTCTTTGTTTCATCGTGTGTTCTAGAATTTTATGTTGTATCCTTATTTTTGTTTGTTGCTGATTTGTTGTTTGTTAGGTGGTTAGGGGAGGATTTTATTTTAAATTGTTGATGATAATTCCATTATTTATTTCTATTATTATTATATTTATTTATGTTAAATATTTCATTATTTCTAGAGTTGTTGTTGTATCCTAATTTTAATTTGTTGCTGATTTGTTGTTTGTTTGGTGGTTAGGGTTGGTTATGGGTGGTTTTTATTTTAAATTGTTAATGATATATTCCATTATTTGTTTCTATTATTATTTATTACTATGAATGTATGTAAAATTGGTGATAGTGATGTGATCACTTAACGTGATTATATTACCTTTACTAAAATTTGTAAAAATTATTTATTAATTCAATAAAAAATGTATTTATTTTTCATTTTAAATTGTGTAATTATTATGTTTTATGTTACTAATTTTTTTTAAAATTTTTTACAGAAAGCCCGCTTGCTATTCCGGAAGACAAAAGTGAAGTTCAGAAGCTTATCCTTGGAATCTAGGAGACTGCAACAAACTTTTACTGGAGAGGGGTTGGTATTCTGCAGAAGAACTGCGAAGTGATTCTACGATTCATTCGACGACGGAAGACTCCTTAGGAGTCTAGGACCTAGGGGTGGCGGAACGATTCGCTCTCTCGAGGACCCGCCATGCCACCTTCAGAAACTCGGCTCTTTCCCTGGCGAGTTAGTGAGGAGTTCTTGGTCTTGCAGGGCAGTCTAAAGTATGCGAGCCCAGAACTTCTGTGTTCGGCTCAGCTCGGAATAGATCCATGGCCATCGCGATCCTCCAAGTCCTCAACTTCGAGCTGACTCTTCTCCCCGGCACTTTTCTTCTTTTTCCAGATTTTCTTGTCTTCTAGCCGAACCTATCTGTCGAGGTTACTTCTACTCGTTGAGATGTTGCGTTATAACGGACGATTCGAAGGAAGGGGAGAACGAAGTATTCCACGGTTCGTCGTGTTTGAGAACTCGAATCGCGTCATCGAAGCGATGTCGCAATTGAGCAGTCTTCGTGTCACTGTCGCACAGGAAGAAGAGCATCGCACAACTTGCCGGTGTTGGTAACAGGAATTAATATTTTGGTGGTTGAATTTTTGTATACTATTATTTTAAGAAGATAGAATTGTAGACCTAATTATATTTCAGATAGCCCTGTATGGGTCTAAATGTAACCTGTATGCCCCCAGTATTTTGACATTTTTAACATAAAAATTCTCACCAACCACCATTTTAAATTCAGTCTAAATTTAGCTGCATCTGCCCGGTATTTAGTTATAATATATATACATTAGCAGATGCTTTTATATAATCAATATTGTGGAAAACAATTAATATATATTTTTTAACCCCAAAATTTTAGAGGTGTTCGAAGCTCACCCAACATTGGTTTTTATTAGTTGCGGTTCAACGCCTCATTTTTTCAGGAGCTAAAGGAAATCAAACCAAGTTAGATATAGTAGAGAGATATTAAATTTGAGGGATAATTTGGTTTGATTTTTGCTGGCACCTGAGGATGGGGGTTTGTCCTATATACTAATAGTTAAAAAGCCAATGATTATGATCACTTACATAAATAATTATGTAAGTAAACCTTAAGTTTTAACTTTTATTGGCTATAGGTTTTTAGTCACTAAATTTTAAAATCGCGATCACTCGTTTTTTTTAATAAAATTATTTTTTTAAGATCTGAATCAGAATTCTTTTAATCAAGAATTTTCTGAGTTCCGTTTTTAAATAAGTTCCGAAATTTGCAGAAAACTTTATTTAGATTCTTTAATTTCTGTTCCAACTTTAGTCAGTTGTGGGGTGTTCTTCTTCTTGGGCGACCATGATACGAAAATCGCTCAGTTAGTGACATCACTTCGATAGCGCGGTTCGGATTCCCTACCCGGCGAATCGTTGAATACCTCGATCCATTCTTCTTTCGACTCTTCCGTTACAACGCAGTAGCTTTTTGAGTTGGATTGGCTTCGAGAGGAAGGGCTGGTTCGGGGGGAAGAAAATTCGGGAAAGGGGGAGAGGCGGCGGTCGGAGAGATCCGCGGAGGTTTTGGATTCGAAGGAAGCCGGTGACGGTGGATCCGTTCCCTGCACGGGCCGAGCACAGGAGGGTTGGGTTCGAGTCCCTTCAACCACCCCGCGGGATCGAGGGCCTCTTGCTGCTCACGAGGGATGAGACGGGCTTATGGAGGTTGCTCGCCATGTCCTCAGGAGTGCGGATCGTTTCGTCTCCAGAGAGGAGTCTTCTGTCACCGAGCGAATCGTGGAATCTCTTCGAGTAACCTACACAGAGCATCAGGTCCTCAGTACAATGAACAGGGTGGAAACTACACATTGTATGGAAGAAGGCATTCATCAACCAATGGAGCCTTCATGCATGAGCAAACACCCATGAAGACCTATGCTGCACAAATAAGGTAAGCTATTTACTACACAATTATAACACATTTAATCATTTTAAAATATTTTTTATATGCTCCAGTAAACTTTTGATGGTTTCTTTACTAAGCATTAAATCCTATACAAATTATTTTATTATTAGCTCAGGCTGTTGATACAAAAGAGGCACACGATATATAGAAGAATGCTCTGTATTGATACTATCTGGATATGAAGTATTGGTATCAATATTAAAATCAGTTCCGCTGATTGTCACTTCGAGGTACAAGTTTTAACTGTCATTCATCTCTTTTCAAATATTCTTCAAAAATACAAATTATCATGAACTTTTTAGTATGGGAAAAATAATGTAATTATAGAAAATTTGTTGGTAGTCATTTTATCAAGAAATTAACGTTTCATACAACATTACGAAGTATAGAGGATAAATGTCTGTTGAAGCTTTCATTTCCTGATGAAATAGTTACGGAAATATAAACAAAAATCTCATATTATCCACGCTAAAGCATACGATAATTTGTATTTTTGGAGAATATAAAAAAGGTTACGAATGAACAGTTAAAACTTGTATCTCAACTCGAATCGACAACCTGCAGAACAGATATCGATGTATATTCACCATAACATTAATATAAAATATCTTTAAACACCTGAATGATCATACAACATTTTTAAAATTTTTTAATTCCAATAAAATTATTGATTTTATACTGCAACATATATTTATAAGTGTACTAAACCCTCTTTCCATGAATGTCTTAAAAAAATTGAAGAAAACTTTTTTCGTTTTCTTTTTCTCCATTCATTCACTCTGTTTCTCTTCTTGTAATAGTTCATTGGAATATTAGATATGTACATGATTGGATGTAAAAATTAAGTAATAAAAAAAAAATTGTATCGAATTCAAAATTATGGAGGGAATGCAAGTAAGTATGGAGAAAATATGAGCAAACTCTAACCTTGCATCAATACAACCTACGAAGGATCTATTGGAATAAACCAGATATAAAAATACGGGTATTTTAAATTATAAAATAAAATGAAGGTATTATTTAGGATATTTGAACTATTGTAGAACAATGGGATACGAGTTACTAAAAATAATGATGAGAAACGATGTAAGTAAAATTGAAATAAAAGAATAAAAAACTATACCACTACAGCCCATGAAGGGTCTTTGGTTCAGTACGTGGTAGAGACTGTACTGTTTCTAGGACGACGGTTGTGGAGGGAGGTAGTTTGTCAGTGACTGTCATTCGCCGGAGTTTTCTTCCAATCGATGTTACCCACTTTTTTATAGGCTGGGTTGGCCTGAAGAGGGTCTGTATATTTCTCATGGTCCATCAGTGGCTGTTAACGGGCTGAATAATTTATCTGCCACAGCTGGATTACAGCTTAGCAGCTCAACACTTCACACTCCCCGCTCCCTGTAAGCTGCACTTGACTATTTCTCTTGCAAAAAGTTGTGTAAACTACAAAAAAACATTTTTCTTCTTTCTGAAATTGTAGAAAATTGTTAGATAGGCAAATTAATTACTATTCAAATATGTATTAAAATTTTGTTGAAAACTTTTTATTTTATTTATTGATATTTACAACTGTATTGCAATAATACATCAAGTAAATAGGCTAAGCGATACATAATGACATGTGAAAATGACAAGTAGAGAAACTACCCACTGGTAGTACTCAAATCACAAGTTCAACTAAGAAGGTCACTGGACCATCTTCTTTTCAGAGGATTATCGGGAATTGAAGAGGAAGCTAGGTTGGAAACTAGAGGGTTTGAGTGGAAATGAAGTTTGTTATGAAAGGATAGATAGCGGGATCGGGCCAAATCAGCAACAAATGGGTCATTAAGGTCATTATGGATGACTTTATTCTTAACAAAATAAGGAGCATTGAGGATTTTATGAAGGATTTTGGATTGTAGGGATTGGATACGAGAGGAATTCGATGGCTTAGTGGATCCCCAAAGCTCTACTCCTGAAGTCCAAATAGGTCGTGTGATGGTCATTTAGATGAGTCTTTTGTAATTAATTGGGAGCTTAGAGCGTTTGCCTTGTAAGTGTTGAAGTAGCCTGAAAAGTCGAGTGGTTTCTTGTCTTTTCAGTATCGTATGAGGATTCCAGGTTAATCGTTTGTCAAGATGCAACCCTAAGTATCGGATCTGTTCTACAGGCATAAGTGGGATATTATAAAAAGATACTGAAGGGCAGGAAGTCATTATTTTACGGCGTAAGGTAAAAGTGATTTGAATACACATGTATCAACAGCATATGTGGTAAGGATATTATTAGGATGAGCTGGGATGTCAGCTGTATAAACTGTATAAAGTATTGGGCCAAGGGTACTACCTTGAGGAACACCAGCAGATTGGTTAAAGAGGGATGAAAAGGCATTATTATGGTTTACTTGGAAAGTTCTGTTTGTGAGATAGGATTGAAGGATGAGAAAGTAGGTAGGCGGTAGGATGCCAGACTCGGTCAAAAGCCTGTCCCACGTCAAGAAAGACGCCCGAACAATATGATCCACGTTTTAATGCAGAGGAGACTACATCCACCACACGATGACATTGTTAAATAGTGGAGTGGGATGCTCGGAATGCAAACTGGTGATCTGGTATTATTTGATTTGCATGAAGGATGGGGTACAATCATTTGAGGATGAGTTTTTCTATGATTTTACCCATGCAAGCTAAAGAGAGATAGGACGGTAAGGGGATGGGAATTCTGTTGTTTTTTTTTAGGTTTAAGTAACATTTTTACAATGGATAATTTCCAGGGGTCAGGGAAATATGTGGAGCAGAGTACAGCATTATATATATAGGTAAGGAATAGAATGGCTTTTCTAGGAAGGTGTTTTAAGATATGAATTGTGGTGAGGTCGTGCCCAGGAGCTTTGGGGGAAGGTAATCTGTGAATAATGCTGGATATTTCTGTAGGATGGAATGCTTTGGGTGGAAGGGACATTTGGAGGGGAACGTCTATCGCTGATTATATATATTCAATATGATTTGGGTTCATGATATCAGGATGTGGATGAAAGATTTTGGAAAGGAATTGACCAAATAACTGTGATTTTTCTCCGTCAGATCTTGTCCAGTTATTTGATTCAGTAAGTAGTGGATGAAAAGGAAATTCTTTGAACTTTAGGAGTTTTTTGGGTGTCATCCATAATGTTTTGTCGGTGGTTGTGAGATTTTCAGTCCTGTTGAAAACTTAAAAAAAAATTGTCAGTTCCGCAGGTCGTAGCTTCGAGTAAGTCAAAACTAGTTTTAACCATTCATTTGTTTCCTTTTGAAGAATCTCGAAAATAAAAATAATTCCGAGTTTTATATGAAACAAGAGTTGTGGTTAATACAGATATTTCGATATTTTTTTCATCAAGAAATAAACGTTTCAATTAACATTGCAAAGTATTGATGATACGTGCTTGATGAAACGTTCATTTCTACATGAAATGATTACCAAAGTATTTCACATCACCCAAAATTACATTCTCTTCTCCATACTAAAGGTCAAGATATCGGCATCAAGTGTTCGGGTTTGCTAAGCCTTCTTCATATTATTAATACTTTAATGTTAATTATTCCGCAGGTCGTCGCATCGAGTTAAGTCACAACAACTTTCAACTATTCATTCGTTTCCTCTTCTTTGACATTTACCTAAAATACAATTCATCATAATCTGTAATATAGAAAAAATAATTTAATTATGTGAAATGTATATACTTAGAAATTTATTTCTTCTAGAAATAAATTTTTCAACAAACATATATCACGTATACTTCGAAATTTTAGTTTACTCATTATCCATAATTACATTATATTTTCCATACTAAAACTCATGATGACTTGTATTTCTGGAAAATATTAAAATGAAGCGAATAAAATGTTAAAACTAAGTCGAAGTGACCACCTGGGGAACTGATACCAAAATGAAATAGAGGAGTGTCCAGTTCAAAACTTTCATATGAAGAAGCTCGATATCAGTTTTGCTGGTTGTTGCTTCGAGTTGAGTTACGAGTTTTAATTGTTCATCCGTTTCCTTTTTAGTATTCTCCAAAAAATACAAACTAGCATGAGCACTTGAGTATGGAAAACAGTTTTAGTTTTCTGTCATTTTTATACGCTTTATGATTTGTAACATTTAGCCTTCTGGCCAGATAAATACTATGTTTTTTCTTCCTGTTCATATCTGTTATTCTAAAGGGACTTAGTCCCAGAATAAAGTTACTTTTCTATTCTATTCTATTCTATGTTTTTTTTTAAGTTGACAAATGTGCAAAGTACATTTTTATTACATATTCTCTGATGTCTTACAATCTCAGATTCATTTTCAAAATTTGCTCAGGCCTGGTCGGAATCCTGCTTGGTATTCCATAATCTTCCGTTCCAGTGGTTGTGCTCTATCCAGGAGGCACTGGCATAGAATTTTGTTAAGTTCAGATACCCGTGAGATTCTTCCGTAGTTGTTAATACCTATTCTGTCCCCTTTCTTGAGTAGGGGGTGAATTAATGTACCGTTCTAGTAATCTGGAATCGTTCTGTGTGCCAAATATATTGCATGATATAGGTGATTTCTTTAACTGTAGTATTTTAGCCTGCTGACATCACCATTCCTGTTATGATTCCATCTTCACTCTCTATAGTTGTCTGATCAGTTTGCTGATTTCTTCAACAACTGGTGGTAATTGTAGTATGTTATTATCAATTAAATTTGGGGCGTAGTAGCCCGATGGCAGAGGACAGAGTTGCTATGCCGAACGGTGCTGGGCTCAAATGCAGCTCACTGGCAGACTTTTATTTAATGTGTTCCCAGCCTGAGATGGATCCTGTGGGATCAAGGATTCTTCTGGAGCTCAGCCAGCTTCTATAAAGTAGGAACCCATAATTAGAGTTGAAAATCTGGCGATTGAGAGTGTTCTAGGACAAATCATCTCTCTGCACAATCTTTGTCCAGGAACAGTACAGTCTCTACTATGTACAGAACCACGGACCCTTCACGGGTTATGGTGTGGTTATGGTATTTATTTTGTTATAAATTACCGTAACAGGTAATTTCATTTATATGCTTGCCGTTATGATAGTCAAAATGTCAGTACAAAAAATTGCCCCATAATAAAAAATTCGTTATATTTATGTTTAATTACATATGCTTCTTCCCATACCAATTTATGGATAATTATTATTTTTATACTCAACCCTTTCGTTATATTTAGAATTACATATTTGCAGGGGCCCGGAATGCTACAAGAACATGTACAGAATTACAAAGATCTTCTAGAAGCTTCTGTCGTCTACCAAGATCATCAGCTTACTCAGAAGATCTTCCAGACGTTAATAATGGCTTCGCAAGTCGGGCTTGGTCAACAGATCGACGCAGGCCATCTGGTTCAACGTAGGTCATCCGATTCCACGCAGATCTTCGTGTCAGGAGGCGGTCAACAGCGAGGTAAGAATTAGTTTTTATTCAACTATGTTTTTATGATTTTAATTGTTTGTTAACAACACTTGTTATGTTTCGATTTTTAAAGTTAACCAAATATTAAATAAATGAGGCTGTGTTGTCATATATTTTTACGCTCCAAGGTCCAATGAAACTAAACATATTAGATTTTTTTTAAATTCCATGCTGGAAACAAACTCGGTATTGTTTGGTATAGTTTAAAAACGCTCCAGTAAAAGATTGAATAACAACTTCAACCAAGGATTTGTTTTGGATCTTAAGGGAACAATAGTCTAAAAAAAAAAAAATCACTCTATGAAGGGTCTTGGGATCTGTACATGGTAGAGACTGTACTGTTTTTAGAACAAAAGTTTTTGGACTCACTTCTGCTTTTCACTCGTACAGAAACTCTTTTGTACACAGATTGTGTTATAACCCACCACAGAATCTCAGCCTGATTCAGCAACCTCCACTGTCAGATCTTGATTGTCATAGTAGGAACCTCGCTCACTGTCATATTCCTAAAATATACAGTCCTTACTGGATGTATCTATGGCAACCACAAAAACACCTGGCCAGAAGATTCCCGCTGTTATTAGATTTTCTTTAGTTACTTAAAACCTTCATAATCAAATGTTATGATTATTATCAATTTAATATACTGTTCAAAGTATTTACTGTTCTTTTTATTTCATAATCCTCACACATATGTTAGGTTACCTTCGGTTTCCTGAGCATTTATTATTATTTTCATGAAAAGTCTAACTCTAAAATGCTCTACTTCAATTAATTATAAGTTAAACATTAATTTCGGGCGCCAATAAATAAATACTGGATTTAATAATAATTTATATAATATGAATTAATATGACAAAACAAATTATTTTAGAATGGACGAATATTTGAATTCCTATAAAAATAACATAAATCGGGTTTTACCCACTCATTTGACATAAACACTTTCAAATGTTAAATTATATCCCTTAACTATCCTAATCTCCACTTTATAGCAATTCACTTAAGAACCTATAAGAATTACAGTACCTTTGTCACTTTGACGTATATGTCAACAAAATGTCTGCTTCTCTTATTCCATTGTTCTCCAGGTAGGCTTGTTCTTTGTTCTCTTTCCTTCACGCTCGCTTCCCTCCTGCTTCCTTCCACTTCGGTCTCCAGCTTCATAAGACCCGCTCTCGCTCCACTTGCTCCCCCACCACTTTTTCATCCCTTCTCTATATTTCGTCGATCTTACAATCGATCTTTTGCCATTTTGACTTTTAGATATTAACACAGTTTAACAATTATACATCAAATGTGATGTTCAAAAGAATGATTAATTTATATTCACATCTATTACTTATTAATTTTATAATAGTATTAAATAATATTTACAAGTTACATTATAACCTTTATACATCACTAACCTATTATAACCTATTACAATTTTCAATCATCCAAATGCAAATTTTCGTCTTTATCTAATTATATATATATATATTATGTTTAATAATTATTTTTGATACTTTACACATAGATAGGATTAATAATTAAAAATATTCATATCTTTACACTTTAATAAACTTATTTGTGTTGATAGCTCTGTATAGACTTGAGAGCTACATTTTCTTTCTTTTCCTTGAGACTCTTAATATCACACTAGTAATATTCAAGACATATTTTTCTACAATATCACATCAATATTCATTATAAAAAACCGATCAGCCCTGAACCGGATTTAAAAATAATGAGGCCTGCCAAGATTTAGGAAAACAAAATTAAGCAGTTTCACAATAATTATCCTAATGGGAAAGAGAGTAATATGTGGCAAGGCATTTTATGACTTGTGAATTCTTTAGAAGAAACATAAAATCAATGAAAAAAGTAATTAGTAGTCAAAAACAACCATATTTAGTATTTTTTCTTTATCTTCCTCTTCGGCCATTTATCAATCGGGTCCATCCTTCTTGGTTTCAGGATATCCTTTTCATTTGGGCCAGGGTTTTTCCCCTTCTTGCTCCTATTCTTTGTATGTGGACTTGATACTCCTCTGCTCAGTGGTTGGGCTTAGATTACCTTCCTTGGTTGCTGATCTTCATCTATGCCCGTACCACTTCAATTGTCTGTTTTGAATGGAGGTCTTTAGTTTCAGGGAGTTGCAGTTTGTTTCTTATTGTCTAATTCGGCCCATCCTGGTTTTACTGACCAATTTATGTAAGTACTTAATTTCTGCACTTTTAATGGGGCTTATGTGTTGGCCAATGATCCAACTTTCACTCCCATTTGTAATTGTTGGTAGGTAGACTGCTTTGTGCTTATGGAGCTTCATCTCTTCTCCCATGTTTCGGTGTCCAACTACACTGTTGTAGATCTGGTTATATATTGCGTTTGATTCTGTTTTTGATATGTTCATCTACTTTACCAGACCTACTGATGTTTTTTTCTAGGTAGGGAATGTGGTCCACTGCTTCACGAGTCTCCCCATTGCAAAACAATGATTTGTTTTCATGGTCATGCCTGGACACATTCAGTACCTTACTTTTAGGGATGTTTATTTTCATTCCCATGGGTTATAGCTCCTCTTTATTTTCTAAAAGTATTTATTGCATCTTTTCTCTTGAATACGACAAAAGGGCAGAGTCATCAGCATAGAGAAGGCTCTGGACTACAACAGGACGCATATTCAATCTACCAATTAATGTTGGTGATGTTCTCCTCTTGCATATTTTATGGATCCCTTCCATAAAAATATACAAGTCAATAAGAGCTGGGGCCCATCATGCCTAATTACTTTACCCATCAGCTATGCATTAGCCTCTCTCCCATTGATTCACTCTACTCCTTTTTATTATCAATTTATTGCATTTTATAGTTCTCCTGAGATGTTTTCATTTACCAAAGCATTACAATTCTCCTTGTGTGGATAGAAGTCAAATGCAGCCTTCAAGTCAAGAAAGGCTAACAAAATACATGTCGTCCCGTGTTTGCCTACTGTGTCTAAATCCTTTTTCTTCTTGTTCAAGCTATCCCTCCACAATTGGCCTTAGTCTCCTTTCTAGAATACATATGTATATCTTGTATACCACATAAAGTAGACTGATTGGCCTATTGATTTTGCACTCGGTACTGGTGCTTTTTTTATGTAATATCTATATATATATGTATTACATAAAAAATAGTAATGTATATATAGGACTAATATAAATTTCATGGTAGGACATAATAGTGAAAAAGAGGCATGCAGCGCTCCTTGTAATAATAATCAATCTACTTTGTATTTGCCTGTGATAATACTTCCTATTTGAACTCGACAATATCAAAAAAGATCTAAAAAAAAAAATGGAAGTAACATTTATCCTTTTTATGTTTAGTGACAATCATAATAATTAAATATAGTTTTATTTTATGCCTTATTTATTGTATTTCACAACACTTGCTACTTATGCTACTACAGCATTTTTTTAAAAATATCTTGGTTATATTTAATTTGTTTTTTAATTTAATAATAAATATCACTAAATAATAAAATGAGTTGGAATAACATTATTATCACCTACAATAGCTTATTATTATTATTATTTTGATACTGTTCAATTATTGTTGTCCATTATGTAATTTTGGTGTTAATAAATTTACAATGTTTATTATTGTTTGTTTCTAATTCTTGATTATAGTAGTATCATAGCATGGTAATCTTTTGCTAAAGTATGGCTATAATAAAAAAACATAATATCACATCGATATAAATCTATCAGTGGTCGAGCACTGTTTTGCTGTCATCATCATCATCATACTCCGTCATCTTGATCAGCCTATGAAGTGGGAGGAGGAATTCTATACACCCCACTCCAGCTATGCTGGTCTTCCATCAACTGTGCCTTCTGTTCCACTGGAGCTCACTTTTCTCAAAATCTTTCCTCATCTTTTCCTAGGTTGTCCTCTTTTTTGTATTTGCTCCACTTTAGCTCAGTAGCTCTCACTTGCAATTCCGTTAGGTTCCATCTGTAGGAGCTCATCTCAGTCGTATTTCTTCTATATCCTCGTTGGCTGGCTTAACATTTAGGTTTGGCCTGATAGTGGTGTTCCGAATCCAGCCTCTTTTAGTTTTGGCCTCAATCTTCCTTTGAAATGCCATTTCTGCTGCTTATTTTCCGGATTGGTGCTTCTTTGTCAGTGTTCATGATTCAAAGTATGTGAGGATAGGGAGGAATGTTGACTTAAATACAGCCACTTTCGTTTCCTTTTCTATTCCTCTGCGGCATAGAAATCATATCTTAACCGCTTCAAACATCCTCCCCACAGCTCCAATTCACTCGGTCACTTTCAAATCGATCTGTCCATTTTCATTTAGGTACGTTCCCAGGTGTTTAAAGTTCTCCACTTGTTCCAGGAGGTTATCTTTGACTTTAATGACCCTCATTATTCTCCTTGGCTTCTTTACTACCCTCCTCACTTTTGTTTAAGTAGGGTTTATGGTCATATTTATAGCCAGAAATTCTTCTTTTAACCTGCTAACATTGGTTCCGGTCATTCTTCGAGAAAACAACAATGTCAATGTCTGTGCTCAGATTGGCATATCCTAGGTGAAATTTCCTCATTTTTATCTTGGCCTTCCGAAGAGCTAAATTCATGACCTAAATGAACAGTAGGGGGCTGAGAATCCCTGCCGGATTCGAAAGGTCTCAATCTCGTGAGAAGTGCAGTTGGAAAATCTTACTACACTTCTCCTTTTCTTATATCCACTTTCAACCGCAAGTACGAGTATCATATCTCGTATATGACCTTGATCCATCCTTTTTTTATCCTAAGGCCTGCAATATTTCACTCCCCTTACACTGTCAAATGCTTTTGTGAGATCGACTAAGTACAAGGACATTTCCTTTTCCTTTTCTAAGAAAGGATTATAATTTGGGTACCCACTTTAAAGAGAATGGGTGAGCCCCAGGAGGGTTCTAGATCCTTTAGGATCCATATCTGGGCGCTAACAGATTAAAATAAATCAGCTAGCTGCGGGATTCGAAACCAGGACCTTCGGTACAGCAACTCAGCACTTTTAATTTAACATGTTAATATTTAAATTATTGTTATTGTATTTTTTATATATCTGGGTTTTTTTTCAGGATGGAGAAGATATGCAACCGCCTTCGGAGATAGCAGCCTACACCTCGTAGATTTTCCAGACTCCAAAGCCATCACACCTCGTAGGGTGCCAAGTCAGTGGAACAAGTTCTAAGCATACACTGTGACCCAGTCGAACTTTATTAAATTATTAAAGAATCAACTAGAAAAATCAATTAATTATTTGATTCATATAGTTTTATTTCGATTATTTTACATTATCGATATAAATATACGTTATATTTATAACTTGCTTATAAGTCTTACAAAATTTAAACTTTATAACTTAACTTTAAATTATTACAACTTTATTGTTATGAATTATCCATAACTTCTAAAATTATTTTTGATCTGGGTCACAGTCCTTCCCACTTTGAATACTGCATGTTGCTTTTTTCATACATATACTCCCAAGGAACATAACAACATATGACACAATATTATTTTTTTTACTCAGTAATATCAATTTCAGTATAATTATTCATATATTCATTTATATAAATATTCATTTTTAAAATAAATTTAAAATTTTTGATTTCTTTAAATTTGTATAGTACAATACTTTTAGATATATTTAAATTAAATTATTATTTATTTATTACTGATTATTAATTATTTTCATTATTTATTTAATAGATAAAATACTTTAATATGAGAAATTTATTATAGCATAATTATATTATTTAATATTTAAGTTAGGTAGGCTACGTCACATCCTTAGTGGGCAGTATTTCTGCATGACGCATGAGCATGAGAGTGAAATATATTTTTTATATATCTACGGCAGCGACCTCCTCTCACATATATATTATATAGATTCATATCATTAATTTTTTTATTTAGTGCTGTTACATTAGTTGTTTAAATATTTAATGATTATTAAATTAATTTTTTTTTAATCTCATAAAAACTTAATTTAAATTTTATATTAATCACTTTCATAAAATTATTAAATTCATTCAGCAAATTAGAATTTTTTAAATTGATCAAATTTTCAATTAATTATAAATATTTAACTAGAATTATATACACCTTAACTTATTAAATTTATAGCTTTCATTAATTTATATTGAAGTACTAAAGTCATTTAAATTTGATTATTGTCATTAGCTATCAAATTTATTAATTTAATGTGAGAGTTGAGGATCTTCAGGACCTTCAAGACTGCACCATCGGACTCCTCTCTCATTACACATCTCAACACTTTTTCAACAATAGTAAATTTTTAATTAAATCTTAAATTTAGTATATAAATTTTAAAATATTCTAATTTTGAAAGTATTTGTAGATTGATAAAATTAGATTTTAAATATTATTTTTCATTAAAATATTATTTTTTAAATATTTGAAAATACATTAAATTAAAATTAAAATTTCACATTGAGTAGAGTAATATTATTAGAAAGCTATATTTAATTTTTATCCTTAAATATATAGTAAAATGTTTACACTATAGGTTCAAGTACACATGAGAGCAAGATCTTCGAAAAAGTGAGTACAACTATTGCATGAAGTTTTGTTTTGTTTTTATTTTTATATTTATATGTGTGATATTTTATTATATCCTCAGACCACCTTCAAAGTTGAAGGGATATCTGGGGCTTCTTATTTTCTTTTTAAACCTACTTAGATTTATTTTATTTTTTAAAATACTTTTAGTAAATAATTGAAATAATTTTATTAATCTTGCATCATCACATGTTGGATGAATTCCAAGCTGAGTTATCCCTCAAAATAATATCTCTCTACTATATCTAACTTAAGCTTAGGATTCTACAGACATCGAGATGTATAAATATTTTTTTCAATATTTTTCGGGACATCACACCATCATTGCATGTTGAAGGCATCCCAATTTCGAGTTATCCCTAAAAAAAAATCTCTCTATTATATCTAACTCAAGATTAGTATTGCGCAGACATTGTGGTGTTGAAATGATTTTACGAAAATTCTTTTAATTAGTTAAAAAATACCTTGTAACATCTAAGTAGGTTTAAAAAATATGTTTTCAGGTTAATTTATAATTTGTATTTTAGGTTAATTTATAATATGTCATTTAGGTTTATTCGTCGAATTTAGGTTTAGTCGTAAATTTAGGTTTGCTCGTCGAATTTAGGCTTATTCGTCCCGTTTCCCAAATTTTCTTTGTATGTCGAATACTACTAGATCTGAAATGATCTATAGTAGTTCCAACTTCTTCGAGATTTTATATCTTGAAGATTACAGAGTAGGAATGTGGACTAGGCCTAATGGGGATACCACATTAAAAAAAACGCACCCCAGCACTCTACCCCTGTGGTGGTGTGGAAAGGAGTGCATTTTTAATTTTTTATTCGTTAAATTTAGTTAATTATCTGTTTTTCAATATTTGATGAAATTTATAGGCTAGCTTATAAATATACTGTAGTAAATAATATTATAATAATAATTATTATAGCGGTTGTTCCTTTTAGGAAAGTGATTAAACTTGAATGTTTTTCTTTTTTGCCTCTCATCTAAATATCTCTTCATCCTCTCATAAGAACGATACAAACAACAACAACAACAACAACTTTATTTGCAATTTTCCATGTACAAGCAGCATAAGTGTGAATATAGGTTCCGGACTACCTTTACATGTTTAAAGAACAGTGATTTTAATTATTTAAAGTTATCTTTTATAAATAAGTTTTACAATAGCAGGAAAAATGTAGGAAAAATCCGCTTAATAAGAACGATAGTTTTTGCTTTCATCCCTCAATAATATATATTAATAAATCCCCCCCTAAGAATAAATATTAATAAATAAAAAAAAAAACAGAAGAGAGGTTACCAAGTAGAAAGCAAATTTATCGTTCCTGTATTTTTTTTCTCTTGAATCCTAAATATACTTAATACAAATATTAGTTAGTTATTATTTTAAGTATTTTAGCCAGGGGCAAATGTCGCCAATTGTGAACCAAACGAGAGAATAACTCCATCGATTAAATCGAATAAATCCCTTCGGATCCCCCAGCCGGGATTCGAAGTGAGCGACCCCGGTGGCTCAAATGGTTAGAGCGTTGCCACGGTGAGGCAGATATCCGGGTTCGAATCCCGGGTGGGGGCAAATTTTTTCTCTTCAAAATAAAAATATTTAAAAATTAAATCAATGATTAAAAATTATAATAAATTATAAATTTAAGTTTTAGCAAACTAAGTTTTTAGTTTTGTTAGTTCAATAACGGTCTGATAATGTAGATAGAGCCACTTGACAGTTTTTTGGTTTTAAAATATATTTAATTGATTTTTTTTTTTTTTTGGAATGAGCTTTTATGGGCTACGTCTGTTTCAATTCTCATATAAATTTATTTATTAGATATATTATTTTCTTCAATGAAATAAAACGTTACTCAAATAACGTGTTACTGGAACACGTTATTACATGTTAGCAGTTATCCCATAACGAGTTATTAAGATTTCACTGTTTAGCCCATCACTCTAAGACACTACAACTGATACAAACCATTTCGGAAAACGAAATAAGGGTTAGGCAGATAAACAATGAGAAGGAAGTGGGGGGAGAAATGCCGTTAGCAAAATGTAGGCAGCGCTGGTTATCACCTACGTCACAAAAGTGGAAGGTTATTACAGGGAGATCTTTTGTAAATAAATACCAAATAATGTATAGATAAAAGATGGCAAGCCATATGGGATGAAAGTTCAGCCAGTAAATTGAAATATATAAAAAGGGAAGTAAAGCCTTGGGCTACAGCTAATCGCAGTGAAGAGGTGGCTATTGCTCACCTTAGAATAGGACACACCCGGCTTACCCATGCACATCTCATTACAAGGGATGCACCTCCGATATCCCCTAGGTGTAATAAAAATCTTTGTATCAGACATATATTTGAGGAATGCTACTCCTATATAAAAATACTAAATCAGCACAAAATACCGCCCGATGTTAGAGAAGCACTACGAGACAGCAAATCTGAAATCGACAAAGTGGTGAAATTCATTACAAACTGTAAATTAATAACCAATATTTGATCATCTATTTTCCCTGCTATAGATGCATTTGTTGTTTTTTCCGATTGTTTTATTTCCTTATTATAGATATATTATTTGTTAGTATGTGTGTGTATATGGATATATATATTTTTTTCTAAGAGATTAGTAATTATAAAAATCAAAAATCTACAGGAGTTGATGAGCGTAGGGTTTTATGCCTCTAAGCAACAACAGACAAACAGTAAAGATTATTAGGTTCTATTTTATTTTCTAGCACCAAAATATTGATTTGGTAAGGAAAACATTCAGATGAAAAAAGATTATAGTTTTAATAATCATTTTGAATTATAAAAAGATAATTTAAAAAAAAAAAAACAGAAACAAATTTTAGTTGATGCCATATTTAATACTAGCAGGGAAGAACACATAAGTAATGAACACTAAATTTTGCAAAGTTATTTTTATATTCAATAAGAAAATAATCAACATTGACTATACACATATTTGAAACTGTATTAAAATATATCACAATTCTCCAAATGCATTTATATATGGAAGTACTTACACAAAAATGTAGGAACTGCCAAACTGATGGAATATCTATACATTTTACAATTCCTACTCATATACAACTACATTACATCTTTTATTTTAATATATACAATAGATACAACTCGTGACTTTTTTTTTTCATTTATATAAACTATAATTATAGTAATACAATAACAACAATAAAATAACTAAATACAGGAAAAGAAGCATGCATTATACAACATATCACTATTGTAATTCTTTTAACATTAATATTTATATATTATACGTACAAATAATAAATATCACCATGTATATAAAAATTAGATAAGATTTCAAAACACAACTTTTGATTTTTAATAACAATTAACAACAATGGAATGTTAAAACTTTCTTTCAACATGTCTAGAGAAAAATAATACTATTATGTCAGCTAGACTTCTCTCATTTGAGCTATACAAGTAAAGAATTAAAGACTGAATATTAAAAATAAAGATAAATTTAAAAAATAAATAATCGTTGAATGTTAACTTTTCAAACATTTGAATGATAATGATTTTCCTCAAAAAGCAGATTTCATTACAAGAAACGATATGATAACCAAATATATGTTATGAATATTTATAAAATTTAAAATCTCACCACAAGCTTTTATTTTAGTTGAAAAGGTACCAAACTGTGATTGAAGTTCTATTACTTTAAATAAAATTAAATTCTAATTTACTGAAATGATTAACAAAAATCATCAGTCAGTCGATAAATACTTAATAATTCATTTTAAAAGAGATAAACTTCATGCATGGAAAGTTTACTTTTTTTTATATATATAAAAGATATGTAAAAATATGTTTGTTATGTACAATGAATAAACACAGATTAGGGTAAAGATTATGCTGTTATGAGCTTGCTCATTTGCTGCTTTTGGATGAACGAAGTAGACAGAGCCAGAAGCCTGTATCTCTGTTTCAGGTTTCGTGCGCGGACGTGAGAAGATGGGATCTCAACGGTGTGGTTGCCAGGAAACCATCCGTTTTCACTGTCTCTCATTCGCTCACCATAATACCAACCTATTTAAAATGAAAATGTTATTATATAAATTTTATTAATATTATATAAAATGTTATTAATAAATTTTTAAAATGACTAGACATGTAAATATATATGATGGAACCACTTGCCAGACCATCTACTAGTTCCAATAAGTGGATGTATTTCTTGTTTTAAAAGAAAATGGCCATTAATACTCAGAACACAGATGTCTTATCTTGTTTTGTAACATTCTGCGGAATACTTTCTTTCTAGTTTTTAGAGGGGTCATCTAAAAATATAGTCACACTGTCATCATTTAAAAAATACTCCTTTTCCTGTTGTTTTTTTTTTTAAATACAGAACACATAAGGGTTTCAGGGTCATAAGCAGATAACTCCGAAATTTCAAAAAATTGACTTCTATACATTATTTGCTAGTTTAGACAAGAAATGCTATATGCTCTTGAAACTTTAGTTTCAGAACCAGAACAAATCCAAGAGATATATAGTAGCAAAGTGCCGTGTCATTCCGACAAAATTGCTTGACTAAACTAATAAAAATGTCAAAAGCCAAGTTTTAAAATTTTGAAGTTATGCGATTTTGATCTTGAAAACCTCAAAATTTGACTTTTTATAGAGTAAAGGAGAGGCAATGAAATGAAATTATTGTTTTTCCATATCCTAATCATTTATGATCCAGCATTGTGGCATGTAACTAGTAGAATAATGTTAATACCATTTCATCTTCACTTTCTATGTTCGCTGTAATTTCCAAAATTGATTTTGGAACAAGGTATGAAATATATTTTTGCTTTAAAAAAAAATTGCTAGCCACAAAAGATGCCTTTTAGTCAACTAGTCAGTAGTTGAAACCCTTAATTGTAGAATGCATAGAAAGGAAAGCATTTTAATGAACTTTTTGTATAATCAGATATTAGGACCAGATCTATACCCATGCAATATCCAAAGAATCCATAAGATAACAAGCCAATGGTCACTGAATATTTCTGAAAAACATCATCAACTTTTATTTAAAGTTGAAATAAAAACAATAAAAATGAATAAAACTGTAAATATATTCTTATATGGATAGAGCAACACACCATCAACAGTCTTCCTGAGAACATTGATGACATCGCCATACTGGAGTGATAGTTCATCAGGTTGAACAGCAAGGTACGCATGCTGGACAAACACCTGCGGGCAATCCCAGTCTTCGTAAAGTCTCTCCCCTGGATTCGTAGGAGACGGCGGGGACATTGCAGAGATCCATCTCTCTCTAGAACTCTCTCCTCCACAGCACAAAACCTTGAAGAAATAAGAAGTTAAAAATACTATAAAATTAATAAATAATTTTTTCTTATATTACAACAAAGATGATATGATTTTTTTTTAAATTAAAAATAAATATTATATAATTTTATTACTCTCCTCTAGTACTTGTAATCTGCCTTAAAGCATGTACAGTTATAAGTATACATTTTTATAAATTTTTATTTTTGTTTTTAAATGAAAATTGCTTGAGATTTTTCTTTTTTTTTTACTTGTAAATTTATTCAAATCTACATTTTTGTTATTCAAATAAATAAATATGATTTTTTTTTATAGGAAAATTTATTGATTTACCAACATCAATTGCTTTTCTCATTCCTTTGTCAAAATCCAAATCCTTACGCAATCCACCCAAATATTTAAAATTTTAAAGCAGGCCATCTAAAACAACTGGGCCACTTGTGGTCTAGTGGTTATAGTCCAGGATCCATGGTCCATTTTTGCACTCGATTACTATCAAGCTGAATCTTCGTGAATAGCTTCGTTTCGATGAGACGCCCAACAATTTCCTGTACAAAAATTCTCGATTGTGGTAGCTAACAGAGGTAGCAAGGATAAAATATGTCGATTTGATAATTCTCAAAAATTTATTACTAACTGGGTTTTTTTTTTTTTTGTTAAATCTCTCTAAATTATTTGAAAAAATACTTGTCCTACAAAATGTATGGTTTGATCAAAGAGTCCTCTCCTTCCAATATAAATGAAAAAAAAAAATCAGCTGGTTAGTAATCATTTTTGATGACCTCGTTATCGATAAATTTTGGAAGGAGGGGACTCTTTGATCAAACCATACATTTTGTAGGATAAATATTTTTTCAAATAATTTAGATAATTATATTGAGATTTAACAAAAAAAAAACAAAACCCAGTTAGTAATAAATTATTGAGAATCATCAAATCGAGATATTTTATCCTTGCTACCTATGTTAGCTACCACAATCGAGAATTTTCGCACAGGAAATTGTTGGGCATCTTATCGAAACAAAGCTATTCACAAAGATTGAGCTTGATATTAATCAAGTGTAAAAATGGACCATGGATCCTGGACTATTAGCATAACAACAAACTGTTCCCAAGATTGTGGGTTTGCAACCCGGTATGTGGAACTAAGATTTTTTTTAGCTAGTAAAGAATCTTTAGTTATGCTGTCCATTCGGAAGAGATATAAAATGGGGACCCCAAGCCTGGTATGACATCAGGTACTCGACTAAAGATCCCTGTTTAAATTATACCAGGAGAGGCAAAATTTAGGACTCTCACTGTATTATCGTCCAATTAGCCATAGCATAACAAGGTGCTATGAAATGAATATAAAATAAACACATCATACCATTTCTTGGGTTTTTCCTTCGTGGTTTTTTATAAGAGTCAGCATGATAAGAAACTTGTTGGAGAAGGCTTCTTCAACATCTGACATTTGCACCAGATTCCTCTCGCAGTAAGTAACCACCGAGAATGTATCATCACTATAACAAATACTTTAATCAATTTCAGGAAATCAGAATATTTGGCTAGATTAGATTGATAATAAATATATCACTAACAAAATAACAAAACATAATAATTTTATAAAATTATTGTCTGCTAAAATTTAATTTGTTTCAATTGATAAACATAAAGATATTTTAGTAATGATATTAACTAATTAATTAATGTAGAAATAATTATTTTATAATTGTTTGTACTGAAATAATCAATTATTATTAAGTAATTGAATGTACTTATTTGTAACTTTATTATTTTTCTTTTATATTACATTTGCACCTGCGTAGAATCACATTCAGAAAATTTGATATAAGTGACTTTTCTCCTCTATTTCCAGGAATATTAATTTTTAGATTAAGGATTTCTATTATGTTAAGTGATTAATGGCTCCTGATCAAGTCTGATCAAGCACATTGATATTTTAGTGATTTTTTTGAAAAAAAAAACAAGTGATAGAACTTAATTAATTATTCATAATAATTCTTCTCCTGAACATTTTTTTTTTCTTTTTTACTCGTAAAGCTTGCCCAGTCGGTTTCAAGATTGGGTAAAATTATTCAAGAATTACAAAAAAAAACAAAAACTGGTGACTAAAATATCTAGAAATATCTGCTAGAAATGTTTAATTTTTAGCATAAGAAGTTTTTAAAATACAATCTGAATGGATCACATTTGACAATCTTGAAGCAATGCTTACACATGAATCACTCATGATCTATTAATTAACCATTCTCCATTCAATCATTTATTAATTAAATTTACAAAATGTCAATAGCTTCTAAACTGTATATTTACCCTTTTCTCTTGGTTATGACCAAATAGTCGGTGAAGAGGAAGAGCCTGAGCTTGACAGTACGAGGAGCAGTGAGCTTCCTGCTGAACGTTGTCCTTGATTCGAGGGAGATCTGGCTGACATCGCCACTACGCACCAACCATCGACTGGCCGACAGCAGGGGCAATGGACGAACCTCTGGTGGAAACTGCAGAGACCTTGAAAGCAAAGCCATCTCTTCCATTCGCTCAGTCTGCCTCGCAGCTTCATTGCAATCATGAACAATCTGGGGAAATAATTGGTAATTAGTATTACAAATTTAGCAATTAACTTATCTAATACCAACAGATACAAGTATAAAAATCAGTATAAATATCAGATAATGTAAGATTTAAAAAAAAACAGACATTTTTCAACAGATTGAGATTTTATTTCAATTAAAAAAAATTTAATATTAGAGATAATAATAATGAATTGATTACATGTAATTCAAAGCCTTAAAATTAGGTTTTCAAATCAATGAGGCAGATTGACCTTCACGAAAAAAATATGTTGCGATCCCAATTGATTATTTTAATTATGATTTTGAACAATTTTACCTGTGTCACGTTTATATATTTACTTAACCATCCAATCACCTATATGAATCTCTCAAAAAGTACCTCCCCCCTCAGTGCTTATACCACAATGTTAAAAAGTCACTTAAAATTCATTGCTTACTATGCAGATGATGTCAACATCATAGGAAGGTCCTTTAATAAACTGGAAAATGCATTCCTCAATCTGGTCAGAGCTGCTGAGGACATGGGATTAGTAATTAATCAGGTCTAAACTAAATACATGCAAGCAGGAGGACTGATGGAGCTGACTGGTTTTATTAAGATAGGAGGCCTCGATATTGAAAGAGTAAACTCCTTTACCGACTTAGGAACCGCCATAACAAACGACACTTATGTCTTGATAGAGGTCAAGAAGAGAGTGGCTCAGGCAAACAAATGCTTCTTTGGGATAAATCGACATTTAAAAAGCAAGCTCTTGTTGTGGAATCCAAAGATGATTCTATATAAAACGCTCATTCGGCCTTTCCTTCTATATGGTCATAAGCCTGGGTCATAAAATAAGCCAATGAAAAATTGCTTCAGGCATTTGAAAGAAGGATTTAACGGCAAATTTATGGACCTATTAGATAGGGGAAAGCATGGAGAAGATGTTCCAATGCGGAGATGGCAAGTCTATTCCATGCCCCGGACGTGGTCAAAGTAATAAGGCTTGGTTGGTTGCGCTAGGCTGGTCATGTGGCCAGAATGTCAAGTGTTGAAGGGCCCAGAAGAGTAATAGAAGAAAAGATTCAGGGCACAAGAAGAGTAGGGGGACCCAAGCTGCGATGGCTGGATGGAGTCAGTGAGGACTCCAGGAGTCTATTGAATGTCCGGAACTGGAAGGCTGCTGCACTGGACAGGCAGGACTGGTGGAAATGTATCGAGAAGGCTAAGGCTCATTGATGGGCTATAGAGTCACATAAGAATAATAATATAAACATTAATATAAAAAAACAAATGTTGTATAATATCTGCACTATATATGTACTTGGAAGGTCCAAGTAGTGAGCACCCCTCTCGCTGAAAAGTGTGAAAACCTGTGGCATTTGAGATGTGGATATATCGGAGATTGCTGAAAGTGGACTGACATAGTGTTGCAAAGTAAAGCAAAAACGATGAAAAGAGTAAGAAAGGAAAAATAATTTATCATATCAATTTATCAATGAAATAAAAGTGAGATGCTATATCAGGGGCATGAGGTGAGAAAAATACCACTTACTACAATTCGTGAAAAATTCAAGGAAAGAGAAGTATGAGCAGAAGGTGACACTCATAGATGCAAAAACTAGGAGGCTAGTGCGATTACAAGAAAATCAATTAAATAGATCAACGCCCATAATGGGGAAAATACTTGAAAAACTCATTCTGAAACGTCTTCATCCTATCATAGAATCCAATCAAATAATCCCAGATCACCAATTTGGTTTCCGAACATCACACTCCACCATCCAGCAATGCCATCGTGTGGTGGACGTTGTCTCATCTGCATTAGAGCGCGGAATGTACTGCACGGGAGCTTTTCTCGATGTAGAGCAGGCTTTTGATCGAGTCTGGCATCCAGGACTGCTGTACAAACTCCGTAAATTCTTACCTTCAACTTACTTCCTTATTATCAGTTCCTACCTCAGTAATAGAACCTTTAAAGTAAACCATAATTGTTCCTACTCTTCCCTCTTCACCCAGTCTGCCGGTGTTCCTCAAGGCAGTATCCTGGGGCCCATCCTATACACGATATATACAGCTGACATCCCAACCCATCCAAGCACTGTCCTCACTACTTACGCTGATGACACATGTGTGTTATCAGTTAATAAGGATCCATTTGTTGCATCCCAATCTCTTCAATCCCATATCTCACACCTACAAGAATGGTGTCAAAATTGGAGGATTAAAATAAATCCTAACAAATCCCATCAAATTACCTTCACCCTTCGTCGTAAACCTACGAATTCCTGTCCTACTGTTTCGTTTAATAATACACCACTGAACCCTGTCGAACAGATACGTTACCTAGGACTCCATCTGGATAAACGTCTCACTTGGAATCCTCATACAAGACTGAAAAGACAAGAAACTGCTCGACGTTTTCGCCTACTTCAACACTTACTGGACAAACGCTCTAAGCTACCAATTAATTACAAAAGACTTATTTACATGACAGTCATCAGACCTATTTGGGCATACGGAGTTGAGCTTTGGGGCTCTACTAAACCATCCAATTCATCTCGTATCCAATCCTTGCAATCCAAAATCCTTCGTAAAATCCTCAATGCTCCTTATTATGTCACAAACAAACTCATCCATCATGATCTTAATATCCCATATGTTACTGATTTGGCCCAAACTAGATACCTATCCTTCCATAACAAGCTCCATACGCACTTGAATCCGCTAGTCTCTCAGCTTGCTTCCCATACTATTCCTGATAACCCTCCGAGGCGCCTGAAAAGAAGATGGCCTCGAGATCATCTACTATAGAACTTTATTGGAGTGCTATCGATGGGTAGTTTCTCCACAAGTGTTTTCATGTCATATTCTACATTTTTGCACATTTACTTGATATAATACCATTATAGTTGTAAATATCATTGAATTAAATAAAAAAAAAAAAAAAAAAAAATAGATCAACAGTGTTACGAACCTTCCCAAGGAACCTCAAAATTTAAACAAAAAGATAGAAAATTACAAAACCTTACCTTATTGAGCCTAGCAAGTGCAAGACGACAGGACTCATATTCTGGATCGGAAGGAGTCAACTTGGTTAGGATGGCATCTTGTAACAGTGGCATCCTTGTGATCCTCTGCATTGGTAACAGTACGAAGGAGTAGAAGGTCAAGTTGTGGCATTTGGGCGACTTCTGTAATGTGTCTAGAACATCTGAGAAAGCCTGGTTTGATTTTCTGGAAAAAGAAAACAACAAATTAACATAAATCATTTTATGAGAGAAACTAAAAAAAAAAACAAAACAGTTATGAGAAACAATTTTTAGAACTGATCTATACATTACATGCATAATCAAATTGTGGGAAAGGTTTCTCACACTCTTAATCATTTACCAAATTTCAAGTAAGTTTTTCATTTTATATTAATAACATTCACTTAATGGGGATCACTTGCGGTCTAGTGGTTAGCATAACAACCTACTATCACCAAGATTGTTGGTTTGTAGCCTGGTAGGTGGGACTAGAATTTTTTAAAGTGAGTAAAGAATCGTTAGTTATGCTGTTCTTCGGAAGAGACATAAAAAGAGGTCCCGAGCCTGTGCGATGTCAGGTACTCGTTAGTGATCCATTTCCTAATTAAACTTGGATTGGCAAAATTTAGGACTCCCACTGTAGGATCATCCAATTAATTGTAGCAGCATAAAGACATTAAATGGGACAAACAAACATTCACTTTATTTTATACAAATAATTGTGAAACCCAGCTTTAATTTGAAATAAACGTTCAAATGACCAGTTATGATAATTAACCAAGTCTTGCATCCTGGCCATTATAAATATGGTGCATATAACTCAAAAGAAACTTTTTCAATTGAACTCTTTTTGACAATTTTTTTTTTCAAAAATGATTCTAGTGATTTTGATTAAAATGTTTATTCCAATTTACAATTAAATGGTACTTAATATTAGCTTGATCTTATATTCATTGGAATGGTCTGATGGGGCTTAAATGGAGAGTTTTAAAAGTTTCTTTACATATATTACCTTTAATTTGGTTTATTCCAAATTATTAATCATTTCTCATTGTCATTTGTAATATACTTCTGGACTAAGACATAATTCAACAAAAAAACTAAAGAAGAATAAAAGGATAGTAATTTTCTCTGTTGAAAAACATATTTATGAATATGCTAGACGTAATTATATAATATACCATTGGAAAGCAAGAGAATTCAGAGAAAATATAATTTAACATAAATTTGTGGGTGGTGATACAGAGTGAAAAAAAATTGTATTTTTATCAAAAAGTTTACATAATATAAATGAAATTTCCAGCGAAACTAAAATTAACTTTTTTATTTTAATATATTTATTGAAATTTACAACTGTATACAGAATACATCAAGTAAATATAATGAATGAATACATTGACATGAAAAGACAAGTAGAGAAACTACCCAGTGGTAGTTCTCAAATAAAAATTAACTTTTAACTGAAACTTTTAAAATTGATTTTAAATTATTATTAATATAATGAAACTACAACCCAGTTACAGGTCTTGGCCTCCATACACTTTCTCCATATATAACCTCAGTTTACTTACTTCAAAATCTTAATTGTCTTTTCAATGGCCTGCTGATGCTTGCAGTACTTGACATATGCAGAGAAATGTTCTTCAGCCACTTTGTTGATGACGTCTGATAACCCTTCGAGTAAAATACTTTCCTGCCAGCACTTGTCTAACGCCGCCAGCACTTCTTCAGAGCACTTCCGCACTAGACAAACACATAAATCATAATTAATAACTAAAGTTTTATTTTTGCATGAAAAATTGCAAAATTTTCCTTTACAACCTAGTACTTTGTTTCTTTGAATTGTTTACAATGAGTTTTAGTCTAAACTTAAGGGTGATTTTTGAAAAAATAAATTTTATAACTAATCTTTAGCCACAAAAGAAAGGGATCGATAAATGGATTTCATCAATTTAATCAATTTAGCTGCTGTGTTTACTTTATAAACATTTAATAAAATAAACTTGGAAAATATGACAGTGGTATTAGTAACGGAGCTGATGGAAGAAAATAGAAATATAAGGCCTGTCAGGCAGAATTTCAAATCACTCTGGAACCCTTAGATGCCCAACCACGCAGTTTCAGTAACTTAGATTTGAAGTGTGATTTTTGTTTATAGTGAAAAATAATTATTATTATGAGAAAAGTTTGGCCAAAACAATAAGCTAGAATAATAATTTCAAATAAAAGCATATCAAAGAGAGGTTGCTTTATATACCTTCGAGTGTATTTAAGAATAATTTTAGACCAGATTAACCAAGAGAAAATAGAAGAGTTTTTTTTTTAAACCAAACACTTTAAAAAAAAAATCAAATAATTTCTATAAAAGGATAAACAGTATAATGTACACAAATATTAATCTGGTTAATATTTAAAAAACATCTTTTTTACTCACCAGCTGCAACATTTCCAAACAAAGTCTTGTAATGCACTTTTGGAAGGACAGACTCGTCTTTGAGAAGAGGACTTAAAGCAAAATGTTTTTCCAGAATAACTAGGGATTTATAATAAGATGCTTCAGAGGTCACAACTTCAAACTTGGCTTCCTGAAGTCTCTTTTGTTCCGGAGATAGGCTGTCTGTAATCATCAAGAGTAATAAAGTATTTCTGTTTGAGCTGGATTTGAAATAAATCAAGAACTAAAATCTAATAGTTTATTTTATTGAATTATCTAATTCAATAAATTACAAAAATAAAACATTTCAGAAAGATTTAGAATTATAAGAAAATCGAAAGGGTTCATTAAAGATAGATAACAACAAAAAACATAAATGTAACAGCAACGGAAAAGCATATCTGATTAATTACATCGCATTTCAAATAAATAAAAAATAAAATTCAAGAAAAACTAATAAACAGAACATTAAACTTAAATTTTAAAACATTCGGAGTTTTTAATAACAAAAGTAGTAGGAGTTTTTAATAACAAAAGTAGTAGAAGTTTTTAGTAACTAGCATCTTTCCTAAACATTATTTAAATATTTAAAGCAAGAATAAAATATTCTCTACAACATTACAAAATCCCGTATATCGCAACAGGTCGAAAGAGGAGAGCACATATTTCTTAGTAGTATAAAATAAATAAATTATTCTATAAAACAAAAGTTTTTAATTAATTATAAATTAAAATAGCTGACATTTGTAGGATATATCTGCAGAATGAACAAAAAAATATTAGACTGTTTCTGGAAGAAGACCACTACAACGTGGACTAAAGATGTAAGAATATATTTAGTCAAGTTGTGAAGCTATAACTAACATCACAGAGTCACACATGTTGAAAAGAAGTAAATTTAAAAGCAAAGTGAAAAATCTGGAAGGGTTTTAGGATGAAGATTGACTAGAGAATGTTGAAAGAAGTTGGACAGGAAACATGCGAATGAAGGCTTATAAGGATATTGGAGACAGAAAACTATAATAGAGGAAAGGAAATTAATAAAGTTGCTGTATGATCTCAAGTGGTCAATATCAAATTTTAAAAACAAATAAATTAAAATAGTTAATATTAAAAAGTATTAATATGCTTACACCAATTTATCTTCCAATTGTGAAAAAATATAAATACCTAAAATGCCTGAGTCTATAACCTGCGGTACATGGCACCAAAGTGTCCTCTGCATCTGAGGATCGACCAATTCTAATGCTGATGGTCTACTTGCAGGCTGAGTTCTATTCTCTCCTATTTCTTCATAGCCAGTCTCGGAGACATCTTCCGCTAATTCTCTCTAAAAATGTAGATAACAATTTTATATGGGGGTAAATTAAGATAGAGACTACAGAATTATGTTATGCCTGAGCAAAAAAAATAAAGTAGAAAGGAATGAATATAATGACAAAAACCTTAAACTTCTAGGTTTTCTAAACCTTTCTGTTAAAATTATTTATATGGGGGTAAATTAGTTAGAACTCTAAGTTTAATTGCCTAATATGGGATCTTTAATAATAGTTAAAAGATTCAAAATAATATTTTTGTTTATTAAAGCCCCTTGGCCATCATTTCTTTCATTAACAATATGATATGGAAACTATTCAAAATAATTTTGAAGATAAAAAGTATTCTGATTTCTTAGATTATCTATAAACTGTAAATAGTTAAGTACATGAGCTTCAGCAAATTATATTATATTTTAACCAGACGGACCTTGAGAGTGAAGTTTAAGTATTTTGAACTTTTCGACACATAAAAAACATCTAAGCTTTACATGTTTAGTGAGCATCATGCCATTGCTTCAGCATATTACAATGTAAAAGTACAGTAATATTTTAAGATCTAACAGGCTTTTATTATTTATAAAACAGAGAACAAAAATAATTCACGAATAAGACATTGCTGTATGATAAAAATGTAAGAAAGATACACAAAGAAACAAAAAAACTTAGTCTTAAAATTTGGAGAAACTAAATATCTAACCTTTGCCCATCGCTCGTTGTAGAACTGGTAAAGTGGCTCATCTGCAAACCTAAGGTCCAAGTCCGAGCCCTGGCTGGAACCTAGGCAATACAACATAGCATAAATATTTCAGGCAAAAAATAAGTATGAATTATCAATACACATATACAGTAATGTATGCAGATATTTTTTTTCTTGGCAGATAGAGGAGGAAGAACAATTAACTTTATAATTGTACAAATTAAATGAACAATTCACATCATTGGTTTTAGTTATCATTTGTGAATAATTAAATTAATTTTGAAGAAATTTTCAACAATGCAATATAAATCTATTATAAATTACCATGCTCAGAAGAGGTGTCAGAAGGCCTGCTGTTTTCATACAATCCTATATCAGAATACCAACTGTTGTTGTGAGCTCGCCTGTTCAATCCCTCACTTTGCGTCTGGTTGGCAGCATTTTGTTCAAATAAACCACATTCAACATAAAGTGAGGTGTCGTTCATGGCCCTGTTAGCAGTCCCTTTTACATCATTGCCTAAAATAAAAATTGTTTCCATTAACTAAATTATTTAGTTGTATATACTTACATTAGTACAGAAACAAAATTAAATTTAAAGAAGTGAAGTTACATGATTAAAAATATTATAAGAATATATAAGGGTGCAATAAAACGTCTGAGTAGAACATGAGCTAATTAAAATAAATGAATGAAATGAGGATGTAAATCAATATAAATGAAAGCTTCTTGGTGCCCCTTTTAATTAATTTTTATTACCCTATTTTTTATTCACCAATAAAAAAAAACCTTTACCACTACAACCCATGAAGGGTCTTGGGTTCAGTACATGGTTGAAATTGTATTGTTTCTAGGATGACATAGGCTGAAAGTCAAAGCATGGTTAGTAGATCCACAAGGTTCTTCCATGACAGATTAAATAATTTATCTAACACAGCCGGATCTGAGCCTGGAACCTGCAGCATAGCATCTAAGACTAACACTGAGCCATACCAGTCCCCAATAATTTAACCAATGAGGAATAATTACACAATCACTAATTAGCAATTTTATGAATTCCATCAATTCATAATCAGCAACAATAGATGGAAATATTTGTTTACGAACATGTACTACTTCAATCCTTGGGTCTTCAGTTCAGTACCGAGACTGAGCAAAGACCCGGAGAATTTCCAACACACTGATGACTAAATAATTATCAATATTACTGTTTATTTAAATAATTCAATAATTTTTTTTTTAAATGTATGTACCTAAACACATTATTTTTAAATAAATATTTCATTAAATATGAGTTAGTACGAAAGATAAAATTAAGAAACATAAAATGTACAGACTAAAAACAATAGAATGAAGATTTTTCAATATGAAGAATTAATTTGACCAATCAAACAGTTATGGGAATAATTTTACAGAGAATGGTGTTTGATTAAAAGTCATATTACCTCGCAGGACAAATCACAGGAAGACATTAGAAAAACAGTTACCTCATTAAGTTGTTTTGATGAAGGTCAGTTATTTCTGATTAGAGCAGAAAGATTCTCACAGCTCCATTACAATGTCTTGACGTCTTTTCTTTTTTTTTTAGTTAATAACTGTTAATGGCAGACGGATCCAGACGTAGTTTTCAGGGAGTGTTGGGGGGGGGGGGGGGAGTTAGGTTCAGAAGTAAGATTTTTTCAGAGTAACTCTGATTGGTCAAATTAATTGTACATATTGAAAGATCTCTATTCTATTGTTTATAGTTGATGCACTTTATATTTATTCTAAATTAATATATGAAATAACTCATTTTAATCAATTATTTATTAAAAAATCTAATCTACGTGAGCTACATAGATTAAAATATATATATATATATTAATTCATTAATTCAATATACGTAGTAAGGTCCAAAAGTTTCCGGCCTGGGATAGAAGGAAAGGTGAAAGAAAAAAACTGGTCTTATTGTTTTCAATATATTCTCCTCTAAGTTCAACACACTTAATACAACGTTTTGGCAACATTTCTATACCATGAAAAAAATAATTTTCTTTTTTGTAGAAAAAATGTTCTTCCACTGCTGCTTGGAGCTCTTTGTCGGTATTAAATCGGCAAAATTCATTGCAGCAGTGAACTCATTCCTGTTTTTGAGCAGCTGAAAGAATTTTTGGAACCCATCTTGCACTAACCTTGTTCATATGCAAATGTTCTTTGATGATCCTCAAAACACTTGTTTTTGAAAACCCCCACCCTCAATGCTATTTCCTTGGTTTTCAGCCGCCGGTCAGACAGCAATTGCAGATTCCACAAGTTGGATTGTTTCAGAAGTGACAGCTTCCAATGGGCGACTGGGGCGTGGGTCACCTACTAGACGTTCTCTCCCTAACTTCAATAATTTTGCCCATTCTTTGACTGTGGAATACATGGGGGAGAACTGCCCGTATACACAATCCAAGCGCTCTTTAATTTGCACAGCAGTAAGACCCTCTTTACAAAAGAATTTAATAACCGCACGGTACTCGAGAGTTTCCTTCAAGGCTGGACACTGACTGACAGGACTGAGGAAGTGTGGGTAATGGGTATGGAGTGGGCAGGCATGGACCTTCATAGGCTTGCAGGTACCGGCACGTTTGAAGTAGGGGAAGCAGGATAGACCGGAAACTTATGGACCTTACTACGTATATATTAATTCAATTATTTAGTTTAAATAAAATATTTTTTACAAAAATAATACCTTAATTATATGTATATAAAATAAAGCACAATACAACATAAAAAAAATATTTATCAGGAAAATAAGTGACTTTCATTAATAACCAGCTTAATTAATACAAAATTAATTGATGGGTCGATCTATATAAAGAGAGCCAATGAGGCTTGCTTGACCGTTTTTAATTATATAAATTTTTTATATGTGATTACCCTATTTTTGAGAAGTTCAAAACCGTTTTTTTTTTTTTTTTTGAAAGAAAATGGTCCGGGAAGAGGTCAATAAATATTCTTGATATTCAGGGAAATTTATTGACCTCTTCCCGGACCATTTTCTTCCACAGTTTTTTTTTTTAATTTGGATACTTAAGTGTTCATTTGAATATCTCTGTACTGGGCTGCTACAACATTTTATTTGACATGATTGTTCTTAAAAAAATTTCCTCTAAAACATAGTTTATTACCCCAAATACCCTAAATTAAAAAATGCTCAGCTAGAGTGACCTCCAAAGTTTAGTATTGAAAACTAAGAAAACTTTTTAAATTTGATACAATTTTTTCTTTTAAGCTTATGGCTTGTTATCTCTTTATTTGTTTTCACATTTACACCTTTAGGATAGCATATATATATTAGTTAATAAACATCCCAGGTTTAGAAAACTATTCCAATATTTTTAACAATTTGTTTATATTTTGCCATTAGCGCTTACCAGATGTTCCATTGACAGCTGCTGGAGGCGGTGGTGGAGGAGGAGAGGTAGGTCTCGCCGAAAGGCTAAGCCTGCGAGGATCCAGGACAGGCGGCGGGGGCCTCGGTGGAGGAACCGAAGAATGCTCGGTTGTCTTGGCACTGTTGGTGCTCTCCGTACTGTTCACGCTGATACTACTGTCCGTCAGGTAAAACGTTGACTTAGTCGTAGGCAATGAATTCTTCTTCCTGAACGAAGGCCACCTGCCACGACTCATCATCGCATTAGTGCCTAAAGAAAATATGAATTTTTTAAACTGGAATCTGGCTACAGGATGGTACACAAAATGATAAAAGAAGTATTACAATTATATCTGCAACCTTGATGAATAAGTGAATAAGTTAGGGTGAATTTTGTCCAGAGAGCATTAACTGTAATGAGGGAAGCAGAATCGTGTCATTCTCAAAGTGTTTTGCTTGAAATCGAGTTGTAATATTAGCGATAACTCCATTTCAAGCCAATGCCTGACCTAGACAATTATCCACAATGAAGATAACATGATTCCGCTTCCTTGATTTCAAGAAACTCATTTTGGAGCAAATTTGTCTAAACTGCTTACTCATTGGGACTGTAAATATATAAATTCATAATAACAACTAAAAAGCTAGTGTGATCTACTTGTAGCAGAAATCATACAGAATGATATCACACCGACAACTTGTTTTCTTAGATTTAGTGATGTATAGTCTACCTAAGATTCCTCATTCCTAATATATTCATTCTTAATAAATTACAACTATTTATTTTGATGTTATTCCTGTTGTAAATTGGGATGATAAAATAACAGCTATATGTGCAATAACAATTTAAAATAATATCAATAAAAAAAGATTAAAAAGAAGAGTATGTATGAGAGATGTACCTATAACTTTATAATGATGCTAATTAAAGACTATTGGACCTGTTATTACAATATTAATGTTGACTAATTGCTTTACACTCTTAGTTGTAATTGTAATATAATTATTGTTTAATTATAATGCAAGTGGCAAACCCCACATCCCTCCTTCCCTTTGGCGTTTAATAAGAAGAGGTGAAAATATTAATACTTTTAAGTGATTTCAACAGAATTAAGTGATTTTTAAGAACAGAAAATATTGATGTTTATAATAGGCATACAAATAGTAGCATTACATAATTTTTGAATTTCAAAAAAATGTTTAAGAGTCAGAACCTGTTATTTTTTTGATAGTATGATGTTATCCTTTAACAACCACTTAATTTAGCTGTTAAATTAGTATCACTTTAAGCTTCGATACATTTATTTTTTATGTTTCTTCATAAATATAATACTTTGATGGTTTGGAAATTATTTTAAACTGTTTCTGCATTCATTTACTGAAATTGGATCCTAATTTGGTCCTTAAACATTTAAAATTTAAAAATAGTAAACTACTTAGTTATTTTTCAGAATTTGACAATATATAATTTAATTTTTTATATATTTTCATAAAGATACTTTAAATATTATCCGTTACAATAATACAGTTAAAATATAATTATAAAATTTATGTTGTAATCTAATATTATTTATGAAAAATAATAAGAGCTTAAAAATAGTTAAAGGACAAATAATAAGAACAATGAAATGCTTAAAAAAGGAAAAAAAGAAATGAGTTAGTGGTCATGAGTATACCAGGTGCCATTAATATAATATTTTAGTTGTTAAAAACAAATTATTAATATGAAAAAGTTAATAATAACTGTGAAAAAAGAAATAACTGTTGTTTTATATTAGCCACATCAGTTCCAACTGCTGATTGAGATAATGAGAATCAATGGGAATAAGATGACTTCCTGTTCCACCTAGAATGGAGAGCTATGCCAGAGGCCAATTGTTTCAATTGAGAAGAATGTACGTGGATCTATGATATAGAAGATTGAAGAGAAGTAATTGCATAATATAAAGAAGCTTTCATTTCACTTCATAGATATTGAAAAATTATTCCTAGAGCCATAAGCTTAATTCCTGGTACCTCAATAACAACTGATTCCTTTCTAACTGTTATATAATTAATCCATTCCACAAACACGGCTTGTTCCCATGGTATTGTCTTCAATGATTAAATAATATTTCCATCAGCTGCAACACATTACTCTGTGTATTCCTGTTAAATTGTTTATCATAACATAATCATAAACAAAATAACTAACTAACCATTTCAATTGTAGTATAAATTGTTATTTTTTAAAATTATTCTTAACATTATTAAATGACAGCCAACAAAATGCAGAAGCACATTTTAATATAAATGTATATATACTTATGAGGCATTCAGGAGCAAAAACTGATAACTCCATAATTTAAAAAATAATTTTTTTCA
Organism: Troilus luridus; assembly: GCA_964056705.1. NCBI lineage: Eukaryota > Metazoa > Arthropoda > Insecta > Hemiptera > Pentatomidae > Troilus > Troilus luridus. The sequence goes on along the minus strand of OZ057413.1, from coordinate 75,844,688 downwards.
GATTTTTGCAAGTTTAGACAAGTAATTTTGTCTAACATGATATATTGCTGCTCTATTTCTCATGGTTCTAATCTAGTTCTTAACGTAAAGTTTGGGGAGGATAAAATTGCTTGACTAAACTAGTGAAAAATGTGAATTTTAAAAATTTCAGAGTTATACACTTTTATTTATTTATGTATAATATATAAATATAAATAAAATATTTTATTTATTTCCCAACTATCTATTAATATAAAATCTCTAAATCACACTGGTTTTTAATTATATATTAAAAAAAAAATAATGTCCTTTAACATTTGACTATTATTGCTAAATGCAGCATAGTTAAAATATTAGAAAAGTATAACCTTAAGATAAAAAAATATATTAAAAAGTAAAAAATACCATTGAAGATATCTTGGGCCGATGTGGTTTTGCTTATCCTGCTGATCTTCCTCAGACTTTTGCCAATTGTCGAAGAGGTCTTCCTCATCCTCTTCCCCGCCTCCTTCATCAAACTGTAGATTCCTTCACTTTGAATAACTTCTGGAAGTCTCTGCTGCTGAATGTATTAATTTAAATGTTATAACACTTGACATTAAAACATATTTTTAACTATATATGAGCTGTTTGGGTTTGAAGATCGATTACATCTATTTTTTATGAGTTTTTAATACCAAAAATGATGTACTAGAAGTGTTTGTTTCAAAACAGTCTAATCCATCAAAAATCAATACCATACAATTCCATTTTGTATCAAAAGTGGTTACATTCATTACATTAAATGAAAATTTTGAATTTTTGAAAAAATATATTGTTTAATTATAATTACTAAATTAATTTAAATATAGCCACTAAACTGTGAAAGAGAAACTTGAAAAGTAATGATTTCTCTAGTCAAAGGGAGTTGCCAAAAAGTTTTCTTTTTTGTCTGAGAGCCAATTTTATTCTGGGCTCCTACAATAGTAAAAGCTCGATGATGAGACATACCTCATTAATGTAGGGTTTTTCATTGTTATCGACAGAGAATTCAGAATCTGAGGAATCCTCAAAATCATCGCAGAGGGCTGAATCTTCATCAAGGTTTTCCACTAACTCATAATGCTTGCTTGAACTGTCAGAGTCCTCTGCAAAATTAAATACTATGCGTTAATTAAGAAATTAATATTTTTTGGAGCTGGTATAACTTTAGAAAATAAAATAATATAATAGTTTATTATGTTAAAAAAATATACTGTACTTATACTGACTAAAATATTTTGAATGAACATAGTTGACCTTGATGAAATATGTGGAAGAAAATGGCCCGGGTAGGGGTTAATAAATTTCTCTGAATATCTAGAAATATTTATTCAGTAGCCAACGTTTCGACCTACTTTGGAATGTGCAAAATACATACAATTGAAAACTAGAAAATTGTAAAATTAAATTTATTGACCATTTTCTTCCACACTGACTAAAATAATTTTAGTTTTCAGTATATGTGAACCATAATAAGTTATTATAAATATGAGAGTATCAGATATTAGGTACATTAACTAAGAATTACAAGTTTAAACTTGTATTGAATTCTTTTTTAATACAATAGATACCCAAAATATTTAATTATCCCTGTAGAGAGAGCTAAGTAGACTCTTTTCACTTATAAGATCAGAGTAAGTAAGATTTTGTGCAGGAAAAATGAGTAATTTTATTTAAAAAATGATAAAGCTCAGTGAATTACTTTTTGACATGTTGTGATATTAGATAAAAGAGTTTTGAATATTTATTATTATAGTCTTTATGTGTTTTAATAATTATTCAGTTTCACAAATTAATATGAAGATTACCACCACATTGATATTTTGACTCTACTGGTCTATAAATAAAATATTTAAATATAATATATAAATTTTTACAAAATTAAACTGAAGCTTTGATGACCAATAGGTTTTACACCTCAACTTTAAAACAACCAACCGATCATAATGATTAAATAAATTTCTTTACCAAATTATTCAGAATCAACAATTATCAACTCAAAAATCCATTTATACTCTTGAAAAATCAACAATGACATTGAATTTACTTCTTTAATTGGATTTACACTGTATTCAAGCAAGATTCTTTAGTATTTAAAAAAATGAGACTATTCTTAAACGGTAAAATAATGACAAACAAGAAAGTTAAAAAGTGCATGTTACATATAAAATGTCAAAACTATTTCTCGATAACTAAAAAATGTTTAAAACTGACATTTAGTTGATGATAGTATTTGTGAGTTAAATATATATATATATATACAAATACATACAATATTTGTTCAATGGATCTAGAATCAAAGTTAGGAAGTTTTCTAGATAAAACATTAAATATTTAGTTATGAATAACAAAAAAAAGTGTAGAATATTATTGTTGTTGGAATATATCTCACGAAAAAGGAAGAAATGATTTGTAATTTTAATGAGCACAATATTTTGTTTTTCAAGAAGTTTCCTAGGAACAAAGGTATCTTAATATTGATTCTCAGATAAGGTCAATGATTCATCCTGGGCTATAACCTCTAAAAATGTATGTTTCAAAGTAAAATTATTTATTAATTCAATTTTAATTTTTATTACATTTAATATTTAAATGTATTTATTTACTTATTTTCATTAATTTTAAACTTTAAGAAAACAAGGAGGTTGAAAGATAACAAGAGTTCAACAGTTTATATAATAACATGTAAACATTATACCTAGAATTGGATTGAATTGATGACACAAAAAAAACAACATCAGTTTTAATGATAGGAAGAGAAAAGGGCTTTTTAAGAATATAAACCTTAAAGTTATTATATAGTTATGGGGAGTATCATATTTTAAAGGGAAAAAACCTAGAATAACATGGGTTTTTCCCAGACCAAAATTCCAGTAGCCTAATTAATTATGTTCTTATCAATTATAAGCAGTCAGAACATATAGTGGGGTAAATGTGGACAGTGATCATTATCTGTTAGTAGCAAGTATACTATAAGTAACATTCAGAAGACTGGAGTTACCCGCTTGCAGAATATAACCACTGAGAAAATCAGAAGACACCAACAGTTGAGATACAGTTTGCTCAAAGACTGTATAAACAATTAGAATACAAAAAAATGTTGTCGATGGAATATGGAGCCAAAGTAAAGGAGACAAGGAGGTATTAGAAAAAGTACTAGGATTAGAAGGGCAAGTAAATTCTCATTGAGAATTCAAGAAAATAAAATAAAGAAAAAACAAGGTTTAATGACTGATAAAGACAGGTTATTTTTAATTACAAGGTCGAAAGAATAATGAGGGAGGAAGAGTTTTCTACAAGATAGCGCCAAATTAAAGGGATTTAAACTAACTTTGGAAAAAAATGTATAAATTAGTTGTAAAATTCCATGAATGTTACTATACCACAACTCTTTCTGTAAAAAACTTATTCTAATACTAATACATTTTCAAATAAACTTTAAAAATTATTTTCATTACACTGCGAACAAAATAAATGGATTAAATTAGTCTTGTGTACTTTCTACATTGCACTTATGAATCATGCGCTCTTAAATCTACCGATACTATAAAATTGTTCTGTAAATAACTTATGATGAACAAGATAAGAATCATCAGTCCTGAAATTTAATTTTTCAAAATTAAGCTCATGAATGTAACTGTTAAGCAAACTATTCCTGAGTGTAATAAACTATAAACCATCAGATGCTGAAGACAGAATTCTGCAGGTAACAACTGTTAGTAATTTAATTGCAATTTTTTTTATTTGTTGAAGCAGAAAATTGTTGATAATTTTGATTTCAAAAAGGATAACAATGTATATAAGGAGTAATATTATAATTAATGGGGATTTAATTATGGAGCATTGTTAAGTACCTGGTTAGTTAAGATTCCGAATAGCAATTACTTTAGTAAAAAGAACTGAGGTCACTGGTATTAAGTGTGAAACTTGAGAGAATTCAATGCACACTTTATATCTTCAAGTAAATAATTGTGCTACTTATTCATGGCTTCAAAATATTTTTTTAGCATATATGAAGATTACAATTTTGTAATAATTTCTTTTTTGATATATGATCTTGTTTAATATAACAATGATTCAGACAAAGAATAACAAAATAATTTTTAATTAAATAAATTAATGACATTTATTTTTAAATCATTAAATAAATTAATGATTGTTATCATGTTTAATATTTACTCATCTCCAAAGAAAGTGAGGATCGTATTTGTGCAAAAAAAAAAAAAGAAATATTTAAAATTTAAACAAAACGTATACAAGTAGGGAAGAAATTCATTGACTGTAAGTACTAATGTAGGATGGTAATATATAAAATATAATAAGTTTCCACTTATTTATTGTTTAAATTTTTGACTGCACCCCCCAACTATCACCATCCTACAAAATGTATACAAGCTTTTAAAAATTATTTAAGGTTAAATAATATATTTTGGAAGAAAATGATAATCACACAAATTAAAGAAGTGGGTGTTCAGGATAAGAAGCAAATAAATTCTAAATTTCAAAAATTAACTTCTTCATATTTTTAGCTAGTTTAGTCAAGCAATTTTGTCTAACATAACACATTACCACATTACTATCTGATGTTCTGCAAGCATAAAGCTTTGCTTGACTAAACTAGGGAAGAATGTGAATAAGTCAATTTTTGAAATTTGGAGTTATCTGCTTTTGATTGCGAACGCCTCAGTTCCCAAAACGTAAAATGATGTAACTCAAATATCTATTTCATATGAAAATAATAAGTTCAAATAAATATGATAAATTTATTTCTGAAACAGATTCAAAACAACTTTATTCGAAACAGTTGAAAATTATGATATTAAATTATGTTTGACATTAAAATAAATATAATACATTTAGAATTGTTTTGGTTTTCTTTGATTTGTATATCCTAAAATACATTTAAAAAAAAAACAAGCAACAAACTATTTAAAAAAAGATAGAGACAAATATGATGTGATGTATGATGGAAAATGTAATTTAATGGTTGTATAAGCACTAATATTTCAGACAATGGTGTTTCCTCTTATGGGGCAACAGCATAACAGTCAGGGTGGTGTAGACCATTCTATGCGTGAGCAAATAAAATTATTCTATTTTAAGCTTCATGCAAAGAATGCAGATAAAGTAATCAAGGTAGAACAATTATAACTTTTACCATTCCAAACAACTGACCTTTGTTCAATATGTAAATGGTAACTTCTTGAACTTCGTAGGTGTTCCCTGAAAACCAAACCTCCCTAAGGGAGACGAGTCCGAGTGTCTTCAGCGGAGATGGATCTACCAGAGTCTCTTTCGTGTCCGGTTCGAAGTTGGAAGAGTCGTCATACTTTAAGTACAATATGGAAGGCGAAGTTATGGCGACTGAAAAGGTAGATAGAGAAACAAGAAAGAAAGATGAGAAAGATATTGAAAAGAGAGTCAAGGTAGTCGTCTCCTTCGAGGTCGTGAAGCTGCCTTTGTTTGTGACGAGGATATTCGCGGAACATCGAGTGAATGTCTGTTATTTTGGAGATAATAATCATAGATTAATTAGCGAAAAATGTTTATATCTATCCTTGAAGGAAATAAATAATATCCGCTAGTCTAAGTCTCAAGGGTCTTCAAGAATATTTGGCAATGATTAATTTTTTAAGATATAATATTAACGTTAATTACTCGAAAAGTCTAGGAAGAACTAATTAAACAACACTTAGTTTCATCATGAGATTTACGAAACAGGACATTCCAAATTATGGTTATTATTCCGCAGGCTGTTGCTTCTGGTTGTCAGAATAAGATTTAGCTTTTATACTTTAAAATAAAAATAATCGTCAGTTTTAGTATGAAGAAAAGAAGAATTCTATATGGGAGATCTTTATATTTCGGGAATCATTTTATTTTATAGAAACCTTTATTTCTTGATGAAATGATTACCGAAATCTAGTCATTAACCATAATTACATTTTCTTTTCCATATTAAAGCTCATGATAACTTGTGATTTCGGAAAATATTAAAAATGAAACGGGTAAAAAGTTAAAACTTTAACTCAACTCGGAGCAAAAAAGCTGCGGAACAGATACCTAATTATAAATAAACCTGTCATTAACAGGTCTGTTATAATAAGGAACAGATACCTAATTATAAAATATCTGTCATTAAGTTTTGCCCAAATACGTCCCATTTTGAATAACTTTTGTCAAAAATATTTTATTTTATTAACTACTGGCTTTACTACTAATACAACCAGTGAGAGGTCTAGGGTTCAGTACAGGCACAGAGAGTACTGTTTCTAGGACAACGTTTGTGCAGGGAGGTCATTTGATATGCACTTTACAGAGGCTGGAAGAGCCACAGAAGGGTCTGTTGATCCCACAGGATCTGTCCGTGGCTGTAAACAGAATAAGTAATTTATCTGTCAAAACCGGATTTGTACCCGGAACTTTCAGCATAGCAACTGAGCACTCAACACACTCAGCTACCACACTATCTATTTAATAAATATTTAAAATGTAACTATTAACTGACTATCTATTATTGTATTACCTGGCAATGTTACTTTCTACTTCATTAGTTTTTTTACTAACTGTTCAGTTCAAAACTTACAACAAATGTTATTTTTTATTTGTTTCCAAAGAGATTTTTTTATCGCCCTGTTACGTTGTTTTTTATATATTCAATGTGTTTCTTAGGTTGATTTAATACTAAATATCGATATAATACAAACAATTTACCAATTATACAACTTTATACACAAAAATAATGATAAATTGGAAAAAATATTGCATATTATATCATTTTTAATTAGTTTTACAATCGCCACTATCTTTAGAAGAATTCCATATTAAATCATTTTTAATTAGATCTACAAACGTCATTATCTTGTGAAATATTGCACTCAAAGGAAAATATTTAACTTATACCAGGGAAAAATTATAACATGAGACTTTATAAGATCCACGAGGAAAATTGTCATTTTAATATTTAAAATGAACCAGTCCCAACAATTTTTTATTATTTTTATTATCACTTTGAAAATTCCCATGACACCAATAAACCAGTTTATTCATTCTTGGTGCAATCAATACGTCATTTCTGACACATGTAGGAAAACACGAGTGAAGTCGTTAAAGATCTCAATCCTAATTATACATAGGCAAAAACACTAAGGCAAAAACTTAGGACACCCACTGTAGCCTCGTCCGATTAGCCATAGTGGAATAAAGTAATGTTAAATAAATTACCAAAACACGTTAGATGACAACTAATAGATTTATTTATATTATTTTATAAATTATTAAATAGAAAACAATTGAAAATATATATAAAATAATATTATAGCCAAATAAACCCAAAATAGTAAAATATGAAATCCTAATAAATCGGTACATAAAAGATGCATTGATGATTACATTTACGAAATTAAATTTCAAAGTTTTTAAAACTCGGGATGATTTCTGATTTATACACTGGATTGGTGTAACATTTAAATAAATAAAACCGGAAAAAGTACAGTATCGATGGAAATGTACAGAAAGCTCGTTTTGTTTAACACTAGAACTACGAAACGGTCAAAATGACTGGTTGCATCATTTATTTATAACGTTTCCTCTTTAAGTCTTATTTAATATTTTACGATGTCACGATTTTTATTAAATTTGTGTATAGAATATTATAAATTATTTCGTTCTTACGCTTCTAATTTTCAGAGATATCTATGTGTTATACCTAAATATACGAACCGGTCATTTTTACGTGTCATGAAAATATCATGAATACATGCTGTGTATTCCCGAAATTTTCATAGATCTATAATTCGAGGATTCCAATTAAAAATTCTACGTTTTCAATTTATTCAGCGTAAATTTGTGTGTATGTAATATATAAAATTTCAATTTAGTATTCTTGCTTGCCTTGCATAGTTGCAAGTTGCAACACGCACTACTCTTTATGCTATGTTGATACTACTCTTTATGTTATGTAATTACAATAGTTGAATGAAATATATTTTCTTTTCTTTAAAATTAAATTATCTTATGAATTAATAGTTTTATTTCTTGAATTCTATAGTTTAATTAAACAAACAAACCGGTCATTTTGAAATGTTGATAGAAATAGGTATATGGCAAATCTTAGTAGTTCTAGTGTTAAAACTATTTCAAGACCAACGACTTAATCGGAAACAGGAGAAAAAAACTAGCTTATAATTTTTTCAGAATTTTTGGAGAGTTGTAATTGACTTTTTAATTTATTTTAAGATAACTTGGGGAGGAGGCAGCAATTTTATAATAGAGGAAAAATGTAATAATATTACTGTCATTTGATACCGCATATGGTTGTAATACATGAAATAAACATTATAAAATCAATACATTGGGACATAAAATAAGTATTGTTGAATAAATTTTCCATATTAGATTTTTAATTTTAAAGAGCTGAAATCGTTTGTGGTCTATAAATATGTTTTATGTAATTCTGAATAAATAAATAATCCAGGGGGAAAATACTGCATAGATTTTTGGTATTGTCTAATTTTTAAAAACATTTTTTTAAGACTAATGACCTAGTCGGAAACAGTGGAAAAATACCAAGTTTATTAGCAGTTGTTCATAATTTTAGGATTTTTGTAGAACTCTAATTAACTTTTTAATTTATTTCAAGGTAACTCGGTGAGAAGGCAGCAATGTTATCTTTTACCGAAAACAAAACAACATGTTACGGCTCTGTAAATAAGATTACATGTAACAACTTGTACTGACTGGCTCAATAGAGTACAAAAAGGGGCTGATGCACGTCATTGCTCAATGCCGATAGAAAACAACAATGGCGTTGGCTTTAGTTCCGTAGCTCTTTCACCATTATTCGCTATTATTCACCATTATTCACGATACCGTCAATGATAACGTGGTTATTGAATCATTGTCAACGAATTTTTTGCTTAAGCCTACTTTTTATGACATTGAATTTACACAATAAAGGAATATGAATGACTTCTGAACCTATGAACTTTTTTTATTAAAAAAAAATCGCTCTAGAAACATTATTGCTCATGCCATTATCGTTATTAATAAAAAAAAACAAAAACAATACTGAATGGTAAAAAAATTGTATCATCCAGTAAAGTTTATTGCTACAAATGGAAAAAAAGCATATTTGATCACTGGCTTGAAATATTTTCTAGTTGGCTCCCCTCCCAAAAATCATATTAATGATAAAGAATGATAAGAAACAAGCCTGAAATTCATTAGTTAAATTATTTATAGTTGTTAAGAATATTTATTATAATTATTATTATGGTACATTAAAAGTATACATATCATGAACATTCAAATAAAAAAAAATATTGATAACCTTCAGCACATAGATTCCAAAAAAAATTTCGGTTAAAACATTATCACCAATAAATATAATGGGGATGAAAAAAATAGGTTTGAATGAGTAATAAAAATTCTTTATAGTTTGGAATAATTATTTTTAATGGCATTATTATTTATTATGTACTACGGTCTATTAAAAATATACATACCATAAACGTTTAAATTTTTAAAAATATTGATAAGCTCAAACGTATAGTTTTTAAAAAACGTTCGCTTTAAACATTACCACCATTAAATATAATGATAAAAAACAATAAAGTAGCTTTAAATACATAATTTATACTTCGGAATACTTATTTTTATTGGCTTTGTTATTTACGAGTATTATGCATTATGGTCTATTAAAAACATACGTATCATGAATATTGATTATACAAAATATTGATGACCATAAACGTATAGTTTCCAAAAAAAAAAACGTTCGCTTTAAACATTATCACCAATATAATGGATATAGCAATGGTTTAAAAAAAAAATAATAATACACGAAATCTAACATTTTATTTTATCTACTGAGATACAATTTTATATATTACTATTGAAAGTATTATTACTGTACCATAGTCTATTTTATAGTATATTATAGTTCTAGAGAAGGAAAAATGTTTGCGAAGAGCTGCTGTGAATTAATGAAACAATCAAGGTAGAACAATAGAAATTGAAAATAAAAATTTAAAATATTAAACAAATACAATAAAATATAAAGAAGAACAAAAATTCAGTAATGATGATATTAAAATAATTTAAAACCCTTGTTAATCTTAATTATTATTTTATACTTTGATAAGTTTCACAATTTCTTTTACCAAAATGTTTAAATACTCTAGAGATATTTAGAAAGAAAACTTGCTTTTCCGTCCTTCTACATAGAGTAAAATTTTAATTTAAATTTAATTACTGTTTATTCGTTTAAGACATTTTGATTTTAGTCAACTTTAATTTTTGTTTATATCCTGGTTGTTTACTTATTTGTTATAATTGTTGTTATCATTTAGACGTCTACTCATATTTACCATTGACGTAAATGGAATATCTTTTATATTTTAGATATTTTTGTAGTATTTATTAAAATATTGTTTTTAATTTACTTCTAACTGTTCCTTAGTGTGAATGGGCATTTAAGTTATAATACTCATTGCCCATGAATGTGGGAGCTTGTATTGTTCAATAATAATCAATAAATAAAAAATTATTTACTAAAAATGTTTCTTCACATGACCTTAACAGATCATATGAAATGTAATGGTTGTGTGATTGTAATCAGTTTCATGGACGATTCAGTCATCTGGAAACTCGATTTGATAACTTCCGGAACAAAGGTATACCGAGTCCTAGATCATTTCATTGAAAATATATTCACTTTAAATTTTTTTTACTATATAACAAAACACTGTATTATGTTAAGGAGTTTTTGAATTTTACGAAGCGAATGTTGACGTATCTTAATCCATTATGACTCATAGATTGTCCTGACGTAGTTTTAAACACGAAATGCGGGTCAGCAGAGTGTTAATATGGCAGATTTAATAAATAAGTTATTGTATTTATAAAAGAAAAAAAAACATAGTCAGGCTTGTAATGTCATAGACTCCAAAACCAGTTCCACAATAAGTCCTCGAGTTAAGTCACCACAAGTTTGAAGTTTTCATTCGTCTTTTTTTAATATTCTCTAAAATAAAAATAATCATGAGTTTTTAGTATGAAAAAAAGAGTGTGATTATTGTAAATGTCTTTTTTGTGGTAATTATTTATCAAGAAATGATGAGGATATAACTTAAACAGTATATGTAAGCCGGTTATTTGGTAATTATTCCGCAACATTCAGGTTGTTGTTTCGGGTTTAGTTACAAGTTTTAACTGTTTATTTATTTCATTTTTAATATTTTCCAAAAATACAAGTTGTCGTGAGCTTAGGGAAAAGAGAATGTAATTATGGGTTATGAATAGATTTCGGTAATCAATTCATCATGAAATAAAAGTTTCAACTAACATTTCTTAGTGTAGATGAATTATGTTTGTTGAAACATTCATTTCTTGGTGAAATGATTATTTAACTGTATATACATTTTCCTCAATTACATTATATTTTCCATACTAAAGTTCATGCTAACTAGTATTTTTGGAAAAAAAAAAAAATGAAACGAATAAACAGTTAAAACTTGTTGTAATTGAACTGGAAGCGACAGCCTGCGGAACTGATACCTAATTGAATATTTTATTTTTCTTAGGAGTTAGAGGAGTGAATGTTGACGTATATTAATCCAGTGTGAGTCATAAATTGGCCTGATGTATTTTAAAACACTAAGTTCCGCAAGTTGTCGCTTCAAGTTAAGTCACAACAAGTTATCATTTTTCATTTGTTTTGTTTTTAATACTCTCAAAAATAAAAATAATAGTAAGTTTTAGTACGAAAAAAAGTGTGGGTATCTGTTCCGCAGGTTGTAACTTCAAGTTAAGTCACACCAAGTTTAAACTTTTCATTCGTTTTCCTTTCAATATTTTCCAAATATACGAATAATCCTGAGTTTAAGTGTGAAAAAAAGAGAGTAATTACGGGAAATGTGTATATTTCGATAATCATTTCATAATTTCTTGAACGTTTCGACAAACATTTCGAAGTATTGATGATATATGTTTTTTTACACTTAACAGTATGTGTAAGTCGGTTATTTAATCTATATACAGTCAATAATAGGTACTACATACGGTCAATACAAGTTTCTTTAAACTGACAGTGATAAAATTATTTTTATTTTCGGGAATATTAAAAAGGAAACAAATGAAAAGTTGTGCCTTGACTCTAAAGTCCAAAAAAGCAGCTTCATCAAGACCTCGCAGGAAACCTCATTTGTTACATAAAGAAGATAAATCACAAGGAGGAGTGATAGTGAATGTTAAGAAAGTGTGAAGAAAAGTCGGAAGAAACGGACCTTCTATGTTTATGTGACGCCTCCTCCTAGGGTAGGTGGATATGCAGGAGGAAGAAGACGATGAATGGGAAGCATTTCCGATGGAGTTCCTACTGTACACATTTCGGATCATGTCGTTCCTTCATCAGGCGATGGCATAATTCTCCGCCATGGAAACACAATCACTGCTCACTGCTCACATCACCCACGGAGTACACACTGAATCATCGACAGAGCCCAGCCAAGGACGACGAGTCTCCTACGAGGGCGACCGGTCCGGAGGACAACAGGATCGGATCTCTTGCCCTTTCCTGACAGGAACGGATTTCGAACACAATCGCCTAAGAAATTAGGACGACACCAGCGAACTCCTTGTGATGAGGGAACACTGCGACGAACACTAACACTCTCGGAGGAGACCCATAGCCGACTGATTTCATAACCACTTTCACTAGTCGAGGTTCGGCCGTTTGCCACTAGTGGCGCAGTATACGCCGGCCTTGCCATTCACCCTACTCCATTTTTTATGTGGTCATTTCATTTTATTTACAAAATAAAACTAAATCAGAAACGCAATAAACAGTATTTATAAAAATATTAGGATATTAGGCAATGTTATTAGGAATTTAGGAATGATTTTGTATTGGATGGTTTGGATACGAGAGGAATTCGCTGGATTAGTGGAGCCCCAAATCTCTACTCCTTAAGTCCAAATAGATCTTATAATAATCAACTACATGAGTCTTTTATAATTAAATGGGGGATTGGAGCCTTAATCAATTCAGTGTTGAAGTAGCCTGAAACGGCAAATAAAAATCTTATCAATCACAAGTTAAAACTTGTGACTCAACTCAATTTGACAACCTTCGAAACAGATACGAAATATTCTTAAGATTTTTATTATATATTTACGAAGTCTATAATCTCTACAAGGCTGCACTAACACATCGAATTCCTCTCGTACCCAATCCTTACAATCCAAAATCCATCATAAAATCCTCAATGCTTCTTACTAAGTTACAAATTATGGATTATTATAAGAATTATGTAGGACCTGAATGTCCAATTTTTCTGCTGATTTGGCCCAAGCCCGATATCAATCATTTCATGACTAACTTAATTACTACTTAAACTCGCTAGTATCAAATCCTTCGAGGCGTCTGAAAAAAAGATTGCCTCGTGACCTTACTAAGTTAAATTTGTTATTTAAGTACTACCGCAGGGTATTTCTCTGCTTGCCTTTGTCAAAGCCATTATGTACCATTCATTATATTCACTTGTTGTAATGTTATAATAAAATTGTAAAATTCAATATGTAAATACAGCATTTTGTTTCTGTTCTATACCGGGTGTCGTAACATAAATAAAAAAAAAGACAACATCCGTTAGCAAAAGTGTCAATAAATCAATTAATTTAATATAGGATACAATGCGCCTTGAAATTATTGATTAAAAATAAATTAGATTATTGTAATAATTAAATACCCTTAAGATGTTAGCACTTAAACAATTAAATTAAATTGTGCCACACCAGATCATGAAGGGCATTTCGTGGTAGTGGCTGTACTGTGTCTCCAAGCCAACGGTTATGCAATAAGGTGATTCAGTCGAGATCACTCTCAACCACCAGGTTTTCCCCCACAATTGTGGATACCCACATTATAATGGCTAAATGAGTCTCAGCAAGGGACTCCAGAAATCACTGTGGTGTCCATTCACGACAGTCAGGAGAATTAATAATTGTTCTGGATAAGCTAATCTGAAACTCGTGATCTGGAGATCCGGTACGGTATGAAGCATTTCATAATTAAAAGAAAGTATATGTTTTAATGACTTGTCTCTAAACAATATAAATGCCATTGAACATATTATTGTACCTTATAAAAATATGACAAAGTACGAATATGACCTTTACCTATGTATAAATTCATTTATAAACGTGGGAAGGATATGACATCTTTTCCTTAACAAGATATTTCATAAGGCTCTGAAAAACAATCTGTAATTGAATAGAAACGAAAAAGTACAAGTTCTAAACTGAGAATGAAACTGATATTATATTGGTAATTTTACATGATACTAACTCTTAAACTAATTTGTAATACTAAGGGTTTTACAATATAGATATGTATTCAATATGTTCAACATATTATATTAAAAATAAAGGTTAATATGTAAGCTCTTATTTTTGAGAGTGGCATAAGTCCATTTGGATCTAAAAAAAAAAGTTTATTCTTTTAAACAATTTTATTGATTTTTATTTCATAATGAAATTTAAAAGGCATATAGCATTAAAACACAACTCTTTGCTCAGTGCCAAATGTTAAAAACATGACGTTTTTCCATATTTTAAAATTAATTATTGGAGTGCTGCCGATGGGTAGTTACTCCACATGTGTTTTTCATGTCATAATGTACATATCAGCAGATTTACTAGTTATAATCATATTATAGTTGTAAATATCAATAAATTAAATTTAAAAAAAAATTAATTGAAATGCAAACCCTCAAATCTCGCCGTTCCAGGCTACTTCAACATTTACTTGACAAACATCCTTAGCTCCCAATTAATTTTAAAAAACTCATATTCAAGAAAATCATTAGACCCTTCTGGATTGACGGAGTAGAGCTTTGGGGCTCCACTAAGCCATCGAATTCCTCTCGTATTCAATCCTTGCAATCCAAAATCCTTCGTAAAATACCTCACTGCTCCTTACATTGTTACGAACAAAGTAATAAATAATGACCTTAATGCTCCCTTTATTAGTGACTTGGGCCGAACCAGATATCAATCTTTTCATGAAAAACTTTATTGCCATTCAAACCTACTAGTTTCAATCCTAGCAACCTCTTTAGTTCCAGATAATCCTCTGAGGCTTCTGAAAAGAAGATGGCCTCGTGGCCTTCAAAGTTGAACTTGTTATTTGAGTACTACCACTACTTGTCTACTTGTATTTATTTCACCAATATGTATCATTCCTGGCATTGACTTGTTTTATTGTTATAATACAGTTGTAAATTTCAATAAATAAATTTAAAAAAAAATATTTCAATAAATAAATATTTCGATACTTGAAAAAATCTACTATTCCAAAAAAACAAAACAGCTCCAGCTTTTATATTGTTCTCCTTTATTTTTAAATCAACATGCTAGAACGACGAATTGAATAAAGATACAGGAGAAATCTTATGGGGACATTAAAACTCATGTGAGAGGATTTTCTTTTGTAGCTAATAACCATTCAATGAGACATTCATCTTTAGCCATGCGGATAATGTAGTTCTTATTATTAAAAAAAAAATCAAGACACTCTTGAGAAGAAAATTAAATCTCCATTTATACAACGATTTGTATCTGTGAATATTTAACATGAGTATGATTACACATACACTAATTCACAGCCTGTTTATTTACATGCAATCAAAAGAAGCTTTATTTTGGCATGCATTGATCCATGGAATAGAATATAATTGACACTATTATTAAATTTCAATTTTATAAATGAACTTGGATAAATATTTTTTAAAGTCCAGATGTATTTAGAGGCATTATAAGATTAATATCTGCAAATTTGTGATTATTCACTAAGACTGGAATGATATTTAAAAAAAAAAACTAGATGAAATAAAAACAAAATTGGATTTAGTATTTGAAAACTTTGTTGCCATTATATTTTTCGTTACCTAAACATAGTTCTCCCAGTTTTCCAAAATTACATACTGACCAAAGTTGGATAGTAAAAAATGTTAAATCAACAACATGCTTTACTCATGAATTCAAATTAACTTAAAATTGCATTTTATTACTATTATTATTTTTATATTCGTAGTTTAGAAGAAATTTAAACAATTATTAAAAACAAAGAAGAAAAATCGAGTGAAAAATTTACTAAAATAAAAGAAAATTTTTCTGAAATTACTCCCATACCATAAAATAAAACAAACAAAAACAAAAAAAGTTTATAAATATTTATTCCTTTCTAAACGTATACTGCGTAGATTGTACGTATATTGTATGTTAAACGTACAACAGTGTATAGCCTGCACTAAATGTATCTGAAATTAAATGAGCCTGAACTAAACTTATATGAAATCAAATGAGCCTATACTTGATATATGTATTCAGTTTATCGAGTTATTCATAATATTTAGTAATAATCAAATATCAATAACAAATACATTTAACTCGTATAAATTTCGTTTATTCATAAGATTAGATGAAATATTGTTCAGGTCAATTATATTTGTTTATTTCAATTTATCTTTTATTACTATTTTATATTTCAAGAAATGGAAATTTTAACTAAACGTGAAATCTATAAACATCAATAAATTAAGAAAATATTTTCTCCAATTATTATAATGATATTTGTTTAATAGTGACTAAACTGGATAATTTCTGATCTGATGATTTACAAACTACATGCTGATTAAAAAAAAAAAAAAATTAATCGGTATGTACATGAAGGAGTTTTTATTATTTTATTTTTTTGTAATATCAACACAACTGAATAATTTCTAATTCGGTTATTTACAAAATGCATGCAGACAAAAAATAAAATAATCAATATAAACATGAAGGAGTTCGACAGACGATAAGAATGATAACAGAACAAGCCCAAACATGACAAGAAGATACCGAAGGCACAGTTCTTTGGCGCCGATGACAGATTAGAAAACGTCTTCAGAACAATAATTGAAAATTAAAACTACGGCGGAGGAAAGTTCTTTTAATCTTCCCTGTCGAAGGGGAAATCTTGAGTTCTTGAGAACTTGAGGAGCTTTCCAATACAAGAAAGGTCTCTCCAGGCATTCCGGAGTTCATTTAAGGAAAATGTATTGGCCACTATATATAGAATGGGCACTTGATATAGTTCGTGCTGCCTTTATACAACGAAATTGATTGTTTTTATCGATCTATACATAATTACGTTGTTCCGAACGTATTTTATGTATTATGTAACATACACGAAATGATTTGCTGAAAGTGATTTCAGACCCTCTAGGTAAAACATAAATATAACTATTCGTCCTAATGACTTTGTCCTTCCTTGTCTTTCCATATATATATGTAAATTGTAAGAAAAATGTTTTCCTACATATATTCCTTCATTCATAAAAAAAATCAAAGACTAAGGGGTATTTTTGTACAACTAACGGCGGACCAACCCCCATTCTATAAATAATACAACTATTAATTTAATTTTACTAAAAGTTTTAGAAGAATTACCCAAATATTATTCAGAAGTTGAAGTTCGATTAAGTTTTATATGGTACTTCCCTTGTGAACATATTAAAACATAAATAATAGATATTGTTTTGAGATATTGAGTAGTTTACCCATTAAAAATAATGATTTTCATTTTATTATAGGATTGCCTTATAGATAAAAAATTATAGTTAATAAAAAAAAATTACTTAATGATATTTTTTTTTTTTTAACTAACAATCCTTCAGGCTTTTGATCGAGTCTGGCATCCGGGTCTGCTGTACAAACTCCGTAAATTCTTACCTTCTACTTACTTCCTTATTATCAGTTCCTACCTCAGTAATAGAACCTTTAAAGTAAACCATAATTTTTCCTACTCTTCCCTCTTTACCCAGTCTGCCGGTGTTCCTCAAGGTAGTATCCTGGGTCCCACCCTATACACGATATATACAGCTGACATCCCAACCCATCCAAGCACTGTCCTCACTATGTACGCTGATGATACATGTGTGTTATCAGTAAATAAGGATCAGTAAATAAGGATCCATTTGTTGCATCCCAATCTCTTCAATCCCATATCTCAAACCTTCAAGAATGGTGTCAAAATTGGAGAATTAAAATAAATCCTAACAAATCCCATCAAATTACCTTCACACTTCGTCGTAAACCTACGAATTCCTGCCCTACTGTATCCTTTAATAATATTCCACTGAACCCTGTCGAACAGATACGTTAATTAGGACTCCATCTGGACAAATGTCTCACTTGGAATCCTCATCCCGCCTACTTCAACACTTACTGGACAAACGCTCTAAGCTCTCAATTACTTACAAAAGACTCATTTACATGCCAGTTATCAGACCTATTTGGACATACGCAGTTGAGCTTTGGGGCTCTACTAAACCATCCAATTCATTTCGTATCCAATCCTTACAATCCAAAATCCTTCGTAAAATCCTCAATGCTCCTTATTATGTCACAAACAAACTCATCCATCATGATCTTAATATCCCATGTCTTACTAATTTGGCCCAAAATAGATACCTATCCTTCCACGACAAGCTCCATACACACTTGAATCCTCTAGTCTCTCAACTTGCTTCCCATACTATTCCTGATAACCCTCCGAGGCGTCTGAAAAGAAGATGGCCTCGAGACCATCTACTATAGAACTTTATTGGAGTGCTGCCGATGGATAGTTTCTCCACAAGTGTTTTTCATGTCATAATGTACATATCAGCAGATTTACTTGTTATAATCATATTATAGTTGTAAATATCAATAAATTAAATTTTTAAAAAAACAACTAACAATCCAAAAATCGAAATATTGTAATAAGATGTAGCATTTTGTATTATTAAATTGATCAATTCCATATGATTTTTAACGGCGTAAAAGTCTGAAACAGTTACTTTTTGATTTGCTAATTTTTACAAATTTTTATAATTTAACTGATAGAGCACGGCAAAAAACTAAACGTAAAGTAAATTCTCGATCTGTTGCTAGGCATCGCGGATAAAATATTGCATCACTAATAACTTTTTTATATGATATAGAGATATATTCTTATTTTTAATTTTTAAGAATAATTTTCTTCCTCCTCCAATTTTTTCGTCTCCATTTTAACTATTTTAAAAGCATTAATTATATACCAATGGTATTAAAATTTCCATTCTTTAAATTAAAAAAAAATCAGGAATACTGTAATATTCAACAGTTATTATTTATTAATTCCAGATTATAATTTATATATTAAATAGTATTTATATACTTAATACTTAATAGTTATTAAGTATTAAATATAGGATAAAAAAAGAAATTATAATTAACATTTATTATAGATAGCAAATAAATAGACTTACATAAAAAAGTAATGAACTAAGAAATAAACGAACCTATTTTATTTATGAACCAATTATTATCACTAGTATTTTCTTTGCAAATTAATTGAATTGTGGTATATTGCAATTGCAAATGCAATAAATTCCTGATTCACACCAACCAACCAATTAACAAGAGAATGGCTTTTAGGAAACTATAAATCTATCAGTTATAAATCAAACTCAATGCGAGCAATTAAAAATCAGCTTCTTTTCATTACAGAATGAAGAAAATTGCCATATGGCATTATCAATGGCATAACAAGGTTTAATAGACGTAAATAAACATAACATTCATCTAAAATTACCGGGTTATCGTGAGAAACATGACACGACAATCACGGTTAGACGTAATTAGAAATATGATATTTTATCAAGAATCAAAAAATAATTAAATGATGAAAGAGATCGATCATTACTAGCTTCATAAGGTGACGTTAAATGAATAAACAACCAACGATTGAGGAAATTATTTAAGTTAAAAAATTACTCATTTCGAGGATAATTTTCAAAAATATCACAATAAATGCCATTTTCCTACCTACCACGATGTGCCTACTGCTCCGATGCATGACTGGTTATGCTGAATTGGAGTCATAAGCATATATTTCTAATTTCTATAGACCCAAAGTGCTTAAATTGAAGAGGAGGAGATATACTTAATCTACAGCTAAGTACTTAATCTTCTTGGCGTATTCAAGCACATTCCCTCCATCGACAATATCACGAAAATCTCCATTTAACAAGACATATACTTAGTCATTAGAAAGATTTACAGAGTAAATTTGGATTTGACTCCAAGGAGGGAAGTAGTATTAGTATCGGATCTTCGGGTTCGACAAAGCTTTTATTATTAATGTTAAGAGAAATAATAAAAAACAACAACTGATTTGATTAACATGGCAATGTTATTAAAAAAATACAATCCAGATTAGTAACATGCCTAAGATATCTATAACAATGTTCGCATTGTGGCCAGAATGTAGTGCTGCCTCACTAACAATTCCCTTCACAATCGCCAAGAATCAATTGACACTTCAATTGTGTCGCTAACCAGCAGCGAAGAATCTTTTGAACGAATCATCTCTTAGAAAGCTGTCGCTCCTGAGGAGAAAACCATTCTACTCCTGAGAGGAAAGGATTGTATCTGGAGTGTTCTGCATGGACGCGGCGAACCGTAAGTGAAAGGACGGGGTAGGAAGTGAAGATGGAGGAAGTCCAAGGAGGGCTTCAACCGATCCAGTAAGGAGATAGCTAGCAGCTGGTAGGAATCGTAACTTAATTAAGTTAGTTAAGCAAAGCACTAATAAGTTTAAAATAAAATTAATAAGAAACAATGTTATTTAATATCTAGCCATTATAATCATAGTTTAAAATTTGAAAATCTAGAGCCACGGTCAGTAAGCAGTGAAGTCGAATTTTGTCCAGAGAGAGTTAACTGTATAGAAGGAAGCGGGATCATGTCATTCAATATCATTAATTATTTACACAAGCTCTTTAGCCCACTATTTCCAGCTTGTGCAATTCGCCGCTAGTTCGAATTCTTTATTCTTATATTCAGAGTCATATCCAACAAGTCTTGATATAGTAAACATTTTGTAAGAGACCCATTGATATTTCAAGGTTCCTAGAGTTCAGTGGCATATATAGATTTTGAATTTCATTCATAATTTGTTAAGAAGGAGCCATGGTATAGTTTATGACTAAGATCTCTAATAGCCAAAAAATCTTATAGTGCTTTGTTTTTTCGACTAAATTGATATGTTTTTAGTTACTTGTAATTGCATAAATATGGCTTAAAATACTTGTACAGGTGTAGGAAAATCATATATATTATTTTAGTGTTGATATATGTCCTAATCCACTCTTCTGTACATGTCACTATATACGTATATATTCACCTCGATGAATAAGTAGACGCGAATGCAAGCCTGGACAATATGTGGAACGCCATTAAAAGCAGCATTCTACAAGCAGCTACTGTAGTCTGCGGAGTGAAGAGGGTCTGCTCAGGAAGTAAACGTACTTCGTGGTGGAATGAGGATCTAAGGATACAGGTGAAGGAGAAGAAAAAGGCTTGAAGGAATACTGCCAAGAAAAAGCACCAGAGAAATGGCAGGTCTATGTGGTAGCTCGAAACAGGGTTAAAGAGGCAGTTAGAAAGGCGAAGCAGAAGTCGTGGGAAGAAGATGGATCAGGATCACCAGGAAAACATAAAACTCTTCTGGAAAAAGATAAAAGCTTTGAGAGGGCTCAAGTGCAAAGCAGTAAGAAACATGAAGAATGAGCAAGGCAAGGTGATGTCGGAAGACAAAGCTATCCTTGATGTCTGGAGGCGGCATTACAGGAAGCAATTCGGTGTTAACGACCACCACCCAACGAGCCGCAGTGCGCCTTGGAATGAGGAGGAGTATGACGAGATGATCGAAGAGGAAGAAATCGAAAGACCAATAGCTAAAATGAAAACAGGGAAAGCACCAGGACGGGATAACGTAGTGGCCGAAATGGTAAAACATGGGGGCCCTGAACTGGAACGCACTCTACAAGCTCTCTTCCAAAAAGCCTGGGATAAAAAAAGGATCCCAACAGACTGGGAAAATAACATCATAATCCCCATCCACAAAAAAGGATGCCAGGCTGAATGTACCAACTACCGACCGCTATGCCTATCACCGGTAGTCTACAAATTATATACTTCAATCCTGGAAGGTCGGCTTAGACCACTAGTGCAACGCCAAATTGGAGAAGAGCAAGCGGGATTCAGACCAGGACGACAAACACAGGATCTTATCTTTTCACTAAGAAATATCCTCCAGAAATCCTGGGACCGTGACAAGAATATGTATATTGCATTTCTGGATCTTAAATCGGCTTTCGACTCAGTCCCAAGAGAGGAGATATAGGCTGCCTTGAGAAACAAGAACATACCAAGGAATTTGGTGGAGGCTATAAAATCCACCTATCAGGAGCCTAAAGGAATCATTAGGCTCAATGGATTGGAGTCTGGACATTATGATATAGCAAGAGGGGTCAAGCAAGGAGACAGACTGAGCCCTTTGTTGTTCCTCCTGTTCATGGATGAGGTAGCATCCATCTGTAGGAGAAGAACTGAGAGAACATTTCAGAAATCTGTATCCGGTTGTGGTCCAGTTTCTTCTCTATGCGGACGATGTAGTACTGATTGCTGACCCGAAAGCTGCAACAAGCGGTGACGGAATGATGTGAAGAACTCCGACAAAAAGGAATGACGATCAATGCCAACAAAAGTAAGATCCTGCAAGTGGGCAGGCGGCAAGAAGAAGTCCACATATACTGCGATGAAGAGGAAATGGAAGTGGTAACTGACTTCACTTATCTCGGCACAGTAATAGACAGGATTGGGAAGCCGGACGCGGAAATATCCAATAGTATTAATAAGGCAAACGCAGTCCACTACCAGATTTGTAATTGTGTTGTAGGAAAGCGGGAGGTAGGAAGGAACGTCAAACTTCACATCTTAAAGTCAGTGTACCTGCCGATACTGCTGTATGAAGGTGAAAGCTGGGTATTGACGGAGAGACAGGAAAGCAGAGTTACCACGTCAGAAATGAGGTACTTGCGAAGAGTGGCGGGAAAGACGAAAAGAGACTGTGTTCGCAACGAGAGGATTCGTCAGGAACTGCAGATTGGCCCGCTAAAAGAGCTCCTGGAAATCCGACAACTGAAATGGTTCGGCCGCGTGGTCAGAATGAATGATCGCCGAGACCCTCTCAAGACGATGGACTACATGCCGGATGGAAAAAGACCTCGAGGACGCACAAGGATGTCTTATCTCGAGTACATCTAACGCCTCAGCAGAAAAAGAGGAAAAGATCTCCGACAGGCCAGAAACCTAGCAAGAGTCCGGGATGCATTCGCCTCCTGGCTGGACGCTCCACTACGCTGAAAGCCACTATAGGGGGAAGCGAAAGAAGAAGAAGAAGATGAATAAGTTGTTAAGTCAAATTTCGTCCAGAGTGAGTTAACTGTATTGACTGTGTTATTATCGTAGTTTTTGGCTTGAAATATAGTTTAATAAAAGCATTAAACTTCTTTTTGTAGCACCACGATTTCTAACGAAAATAACAAGATTTCACTTCCTTATTTTGGACGAAATTCTACTTAAACGCTTATTCAACGGGGCTGTAGATATAATAACAAATTCAGGCGAACAGGGTATAAGAAAACATCTACTCCTTAGCAAAGAAATAATCAATACAACATTATAAATTTTAAAAAAAATCTTAAAACGCATTCATTACCGTAAGCCTACATCCAACAAATTTTCACATCTTCATGCTGGGCTATATTTATCATACATAATTAAGTAATTCTTTTATTGTTTCAATTAAATGTATATATTTTCGAAAGTATAATAATAGATAAATACCTTGAGCTGGTACGACTTGGCACTTTCTTGTTGACCACTGCCTTCGTACCTTCTGCGACCAACTACCACAGCTCCTCTTTTGGCCCGCTTGGATACTGTAAACGAAATTTAATTATTGTTAATTATATTAATATTAATTTTTTACTACAACAGATACAGAAGGATATTAACCAAAAAAAGGAATAAAGGGGTAAAATTTTCAGATGATTGTTAAGCGTTATCGTCTAAAGCTAAGCGTTATTTACCCTTGAAGTTTAGCAATGCATTAAAACGTTTCCTGTTACAATATGTGAAAACAAATGAACTGGGGAAGATCTGAATCTAGAAATAGATTGTCCAAGTTTTTTTGCCTTTAAAAATTGGAAAATTGAAGTAATTTTCAATTCTATACGCAACCCATGAAAAGTGTTGCGTTCAGTACAGACTGTACTGTTTCTAGGGCACCGTCAGGTTTTCCCCCACGATTAATACTACCCATTTTATAGAGGCTGGGTAGGGCCAATGAGGGTTTGTAGATCCCACAAAATCCTTCCGTGGCTGTAAAGAGATTAAATAAGTTATCTGCCACGTCTGGTTTGAAACCGTGAATCTTCAGTACCTATAGCACACTTAGCTGTCCCGCTCCCAATTGTCTACTTCCATAACATATAAAAACATAAAATTTCAAAAGAAAAGAAATGATATGTCTATGGCCGAGAGGCGAACCAGGATAGCTCAATTGGCAGAGCTCCAGACTAGTGACCTGGGCGACCCGGGTTCGAGTCCCGGTCCTGGACATATCTATTCTTTTCAAATAAAAATATTTATAAAATTTAAACAATTCATTTTTGGGTTAATATTTATATAGTGGCTCTTAGACACTTCATACCTCTCTCTGCCCTTATGATAGTTTATGTATAAAAAATAAAGATTTTTAATATTTAAAAGAATTTTCTTGGCTGTTGCTATTGCGCAGAAGACCCATCTAGGGCAACCAGGATCCAAGTCCCCCCACGCTCTAGTGTCGCCATTGCAAGAGGTCGTTGTCCTCTACTTTGTTCATTTGTTTAGTTATTTTTTCTACGTTCTTAAGTATAATTTATACTACTAGCTATTTATTTTTAATTAACAAACACACGATTCTTGACACAACAAGAAAATAACAATTTATACTCAAAACCTTTCAGACTATAATGCTCTTGCCAAGACGAACAAATTGTAGAAACATGTATCTATTATAAGCTTCTTGATAAACTGGGACGTAATTTTATTAAGAAAGTTATTTTGAGCTAGGAAAAATAACAATGGGAAAAGTAACAATAATTTTATGAGAAAATTTGATATCCAGTTGACTTTGATATCCAGAATAAAGCATAGGAATAGTCGAGGTTATGGTCAACAGAATTATACACCTACTAGCAAAACGTCATTACATATGGCCATGATCTGGACAACAATATGGATTTAGCGCTAATACTAAAAAAAGACTAATTTAACGATTCAAGCTATCAATAAATGGCTGTGGATAAATACGTAGAATTTCTCGATATTTTGTCAATTGGTTGTAAAACACTTTCTTGAAACTGAAAATATTTCTTATCTGATTCTGAGAAGAAAACCAAACTCACGTATTATGAACAGTTCGAACTCAAATTCTGAGCAAGAGGATGTGAAATCAACTACAGAAAGTTACAAGGTCTAGTCATCGCGGCAGAAACGGAAAAGTGGACTGTATAACCTCAAGGTCGAATGGTTTACAGGAATAGTTAGAAACGCCAAGTCAAATCATTACCATTTAAATATGACTAATTTAGTATAGCCGCTTACTTACTTACCGCCTTAAACACAATTCTTTAACATGATAAGTTTTAGAATACAATAGACTTTTTCTAAGAAACTCCTTGGTAATTGTAAAGCAAGATTTTCTTAAAATGTTGACTAAATAACGAGCCAATGAATACAGCGAGTAGGGTCTGTGATGTAAATAATTATTTAAAGATATAGAAAGAAAAGATATTTGCTATTCAAGGAGTGAGTTGTCGCAGCCTGCACAGGAACACCTGCAACAGGTGTATCTTCGATTAATGGCAGCTTCTTAAGTATGTCCATGTAATGCGAAGAAGGGACAAGGAAAGTTGAAATTAATACAAGTTTTGTAAATAAAATGAAAAACCTGTGGTCTAGTGGTTAGCGTAACAAACTACTAAGCCCAAAATCGCGGGTTCGTAGCCCGGCAGGTAGCCCTAGGATTATTTAAAGGGAGTAAAAACTCCGTAGTTACGTCGTCCTTCGGAAGGGAAGTTTAACGGCGATCCCGAGCCTGTACGATTTCAGGTCCTCGTTAAGAATCCCTATCCTAATTAAAACTGGATAGGCAAAATTTAGAGCTCCTAATGTAGCATCGTCCGATTAGCCATAGCAGCAAAAAGTGACGTTACTATTATTGACATATATCCACATTGTTTTAGTCCGAATTTGGATACTTTTATTCCATTGGTTAATTTAAATTATTTCCACTTTTCTATCTTCTTTACTCCAATATTTTTATTTATCTTAATTTTTTTTCTATTCCAATTATTTCTTATACCTTATTTTAAAGTAATTATCATATTTTAATTTTTTTTAAAACACATTTTATAGACGGAATGGTGGTTCAAAAAATATAATTTTGTTCGAAATGTACTCCCAACTCTGATAAATTTTGCGACCTAGTGCAAGTGTCTACTTTATAACCTCCTCCACATTAAGCATTATTGGTAATTACAATAATATTTTTAATGGAATTAAATAGGCCTTTGATCGAGTCTGGCATCCAGGACTGCTGTACAAACTCCGTAAATTCTTACCTTCAACTTACTTCCTTATTATCAGTTCCTACCTCAGTAATAGAACCTTTAAAGTAAACCATAATTGTTCCTACTCTTCCCTCTTCACCCAGTCTGCCGGTGTTCCTCAAGGCAGTATCCTGGGGCCCATCCTATACACGATATATACAGCTGACATCCCAACCCATCCAAGCACTGTCCTCACTACTTACGCTGATGACACATGTGTGTTATCAGTTAATAAGGATCCATTTGTTGCATCCCAATCTCTTCAATCCCATATCTCACACCTACAAGAATGGTGTCAAAATTGGAGGATTAAAATAAATCCTAACAAATCCCATCAAATTACCTTCACTCTTCGTCGTAAACCTACGAATTCCTGTCCTACTGTATCGTTTAATAATACACCACTGAACCCTGTCGAACAGATACGTTACCTAGGACTCCATCTGGATAAACGTCTCACTTGGAATCCTCATACAAGACTGAAAAGACAAGAAACTGCTCGACGTTTTCGCCTAATTCAACACTTACTGGACAAACGCTCTAAGCTACCAATTAATTACAAAAGACTTATTTACATGACAGTCATCAGACCTATTTGGGCATACGGAGTTGAGCTTTGGGGCTCTACTAAACCATCCAATTCATCTCGTATCCAATCCTTGCAATCCAAAATCCTTCGTAAAATCCTCAATGCTCCTTATTATGTCACAAACAAACTCATCCATCATGATCTTAATATCCCATATGTTACTGATTTGGCCCAAACTAGATACCTATCCTTCCATAACAAGCTCCATACGCACTTGAATCCGCTAGTCTCTCAGCTTGCTTCCCATACTATTCCTGATAACCCTCCGAGGCGCCTGAAAAGAAGATGGCCTCGAGATCATCTACTATAGAACTTTATTGGAGTGCTATCGATGGGTAGTTTCTCCACAAGTGTTTTCATGACATATTCTACATTTTTGCACATTTACTTGATATAATACCATTATAGTTGTAAATATCATTGAATTAAATAAAAAAAAAAAAAAAAAGGAATTAAATAGTCTTTGAGGTATAATCTTGTTTAATTAGAAATATTTAATATTGTATTCTATATACATACAGAAATATTCGCTGCTTCATCTCCTCTGAACTGTCCAGCTCGATGTCGATCCAGTCATCGCTTGTATCACTTCTGCTCGCTCCGCTACACCTCGCACCAGAACCTGCGACAATTGGATACAAAAAATTAATCTACCATAAGAATATACTGTGTACATAAAATTAATATATTAAAGTACAATTGAAATTATAAATATCATAATATGATTGAATCATAAATATGATTCATTTTATCATATTATGAAGATGAACACGAGAATCATACGCAGTGATTCACCAATAAACGGCATTAACCTAATCAAAGCTAGTTACTAGAAGCGGTGGGCAGTCAGTTAGAATAATTGTTCTTATAAGCTTTGTTATATGTTGATCAAGTGCTTTATATTGTATATAAATAAATAAAAATCGGCACTAGTACAACCCTTGAAGTATTTCGGGTTCAGTATACGGTAGAGACCGGTTGTCCAGGGGGGAGACTTGTCCGAGATCACGCTCTACCGACAGGTATTTCCCGCAATTGAGGGTACTAACTTTCTAGATGCTGGATGAGCCCCAAGAAGGTCTGCAAGTCCCATATTAAATAAATTATCTGTCATGGCTAGATTTGAACCCGGGACATTTGTCACAGGAATTCAGCGGCCAACAAGCGGATATTCCCCGCTCCCTATGCTATGCACATAGCTTCAGTAAAATGAATTCATGACTTCAGAACTGGAATTCTGAGTTGTTTCTTTTTAATTCCAACAATTTAAAGAAATTGTTCATATATTCTATAAAAAAAGAAATAAAACTACCTAGTTGTAGGTTGCGAAAATCTGTAAAGTTTTAATTACAATTTTCGTAAAAATAGGGGTAATAAGGTTTATGTTATAAGTTTTTGATTTAAGGCCTGACTTTTTTTTTTTAAGTCTATTATTTTTAACTAGTTCTAAAAGAAAAGATATGAACGAACTAAACTGATATTCTGGATCAATAAAAGAGTTGATACAAAATAATTTATTTTGTTTGACCAGTTTTATAAGAAAAATGAATCCACAAATGTGCTCAAATAGATTAATGGAAATTTTGTAAAACATTTGTTCTGTCATTCATCAGCGTTTCTGTATTTAGCTTTATAGTTTCCGCGGCTTCACCTAACAGTACCAAATCGTGCGCAAGCCAAAGCACAAATGCAGGATGAATGCAGGATAGGAAATAGGGCTGGAAGTAAATTCGGTAAGACTAAGTATATGGTCAGTAGCAGAAAAGGCGGATATTTTGGTAATATTGTTGTAGGAGGGAATAAATTCGAACATGTGGAGACGTTTAAGAATTTAGGGTCTATAGTAACTAGAAAAAACGAAATTTAGAAGGAAATAAAGGCGCGATTAAAGGCGGGAAATGCTCGTAACTATTAGGTCCCGACATTACTAAGCTCGCGTCTTTTGTCCCGAAATCTAAAAATCAGAATTTATAAAAGCATCATCCTTCCAACTCTTCTTTACGGATGTGGAACTTAGACGCTAACGCAAAAGGATGAGCAAAGTCTTCAAAAATAAGGTGCAACGTAGAATATTCGGTCCAAAAAAGGATGAGACCACTGGGGGATATAAGAAATTACATTACTCGGAATTACGAACCATGCATCCAGTAAATATTATTCAAGTGATAGCGTCGCGAAGATTAAGATGGGCTAGTAAAGCTGCTGGGCTTGGTAAGGGACGGATTCCTAAAACGTTGATAAGCACTG
Organism: Troilus luridus; assembly: GCA_964056705.1. NCBI lineage: Eukaryota > Metazoa > Arthropoda > Insecta > Hemiptera > Pentatomidae > Troilus > Troilus luridus. The sequence continues at coordinate 75,815,276 of OZ057413.1, read as the reverse complement.
TACCGACTGGGAGGTGTCTGAGGGGTAAACCGAGGCTTAGGAGGGAGGATTACGTTAACAGTGGATCTGGAGGCATTTGGGTTTGAGTGGAATTTCGTGGACGGAAGTTTGTGGGCAGAGTTGGTGGAATCGGCATTGAGCCTTCGGGTTCGCTAACCCTTATTATTGTTTCTGTCATCTATATACTTCTAATATCCATTTTTCGACTATTCTCCCTGATGATCTTTTACAGAGTTATTGAAAAAAGTTTTAAGAACATTTACATCTTATAATAAATAAACACAAACAGTTTATAGTATGTGACATATATAGGATTGTGGGACAGTTCAAAGACCTCGGTTATGTAAACCGAACCCTATTTTCTCAATGTCGAAACCTGAAATTTTGTTTACGATATGAGTAAATCTTGTTATAAAATAACTATAATCCTCTTATGAATTCGATATGGAATTCTAAAGCCGATTTAAACAAGTTCTTTGGGATTCAAATTGTATTTTTTTGTAATAACCGTATCTGAAATTAATCATTTTGTAAATCGTATGCTTGATTGGCAGAATGAGTATTACAAAGTTGCTTCACTTTATTAGTAAACAACCTTGCGAAACTGTTCTGATTTGGAAGATATATAGGCATGTGGCCAGAAAAAGTTAAATTCCTAAAAACATATTAGTATTTTTTAACTAGTTTTGCTTGGTATTTTTACCTCTAAAAATGAATGCTAAATTGTTACGAATATGAATCCATCAGATAAATGAACAATGTTTATAGCTTTTACGAATCAACAGTTTTAACTGTTTCTCTATCAACTTCAAATGCATCATCGTAGTGTTTTTTTCTGGCGTAAGAGAAATGATTGAGAGTTGTTACAATATGCTTCAGTGTCTCAGATGGGTTTCATGTTTCGCAAAGAGGTGAAGACAGGATTACTAACACCTAGGTGAAGGCTGCATGCACAACTCAGTCACAAGAGGATTACTTCTTCACATCTTGACTTTATGGAAGGGAATTTCTATGGGGCTACATTTTGATTTCCTGAAGATAGTTGCTTGATTCTACTACCTTTGCTATTATTTAAGTATGCGGGGGTTGGATAAAACTGTATTATGTTTCGCCAATATTAAATCCAATACTCGTTAAATTCATTTATCATAAAACTCCCTAGCAGTGCACAACTAGTCGAATGTATGTTTCAAACGAGTTCATATGTTTCAAAATGCAAGACACCTCTGAACGGAAAAAACTCAATGTAGCCCTATGATTTTTATAGGGTGTAGAAATATTTCTGTGGGATGGTTATTTGTTATGTGTTGTCCTTGATTGATCCTAGAATGAAGACACCTTGTTCAGTGGAATTCAGGTAGTTCGCATTGCTAAGCTTTTATATATTTTTAAATTGTTTTACTATTTTAAAATATCACTATTCATAAAACTCAATTATACAGAGTCTCCCATTTCAAGAGGATCAACTTTTAAACAAAACAAAATTCAGAAAAACGCATGTTTTGAAGGTCGATATTGACCATTTAAAGTGAAAAACCAAAAAATGTTTTTTATTTCTTCAAACTAGACCTGAATAAATAGAAATTTTACCTGAATCGTTTTTCTGAATTTGGTTTCGTTTAAAAGTTAAAAACGTTTGATCCACTTGAAATGGGATATATATATATTTCTCATGACATTCTTTTTTTCATACTAAAACTCCAAATTATTTTTACTTTCGAAAATATTAAAAAGGAAACGAATTAACAGCTAAAAGTTGTGACTTAATTCGAAGTGACAACTTGCGGAACTGATACCAGAAGCGCAAGAACAATATTAAATACTGTCTTGAAAAATTAAATATAATACTAAATGTTAACACAGTAGTAATGGCATAGTTCTATATGTTAACATAGTATTCATAAAGTGAACAACAAATATAAGTGAACATTGTAGAATACTCTCTACTTTTCAATAGATTATTCCAGAATCCCTGTTGAGCAATTCTTTTGAGGATGAGGCCTTCAAACGATGCGGCCATGAATGCGAAGGTGCGGCAAGATTAGGTCGTTGCGGTAAATATAGCTCAGTCACGACTGTGCGCTTTTACTCTGACTTTATTTGGTCTCAAATAGACCAAATACAATAGGTTGTAACATAAGAATAAGCAAGTTTCAACTTCTTATTTTATATTTAAAAATGTATTGCTAACCCCTGTAGTCGACATCGTTGTAATGAATGGGCTGTCTGGAATATAATGCGGGATTTTGTTTTCTTTAAAATATCCTTCACAATAGTAAACTGTTTGTGTTTGGTTGCCTTCGACGTTTATAAATATAAAAACTTATTAATGCTTTCTCAATCAAATATGTTTGATTACCAGTGTAAAATTTTGATACGTGGAAAAATGCAGACTTTACTAAGATATCAAAGAGTGGTTTATTGTGTTTTAAGAGTTCCAACTCGGCCGGAACGGCGCCCAAACGGCCACAAATATCGACGAAGGGCTGAACTCCCATGAGTATAAGTGAGTCCACTGTTCTACAGTGGTAAAGAAGGCCGAGGAAGAAGTTCCGCTATGATGACTATGTTCTTCGAGCTTTGGAGGAAGGAAATCCGAGAACAACTGTACGAGAACTGCCAGGGAAACTCGAAGTCACCAAATCGAATGGGATCAAAGATCAGCGGTATGAAATTTGAGTTATACTTCTTCACCAAAACATCTATCTTTGGCTACGCCCCAGACTTCGTTGATATTTATGGCTGTTTGGGCCCTATACAGGCCGAGTTGGAACTCGTAAAACTAAATTGTGAGAAAATCACGCTTTGATGTTTTAGTAAAGACTGCAAAATGTTACAGAGGTAAACAAACATTTTTGTTTCAAAGAGGGTAAATAAGTGTTTCCATTTATAAAGTCAAAAGACCTACAAAAAAACATAAAAAACATTCTTTATTTTATTCCAATTTTATATTAATAGTTTTAATTTTAAAATATTTTATTTTGAAGAGAAAAGATTTGTCCAGGGCCGGGATACGAACCTGGGTCACCCATGTATCCGTCGTGGTGCTCTACTAACTATATTATAAATAATATAATGCCGTAAGTCAACAAGATCCTAATTAAAGTAATGTTCAATGAACATACTTCCCCGTGTATACATCCCAAAGTTGCGAGAGCTCGGGGATATAGGAACGGTGAAGAGAAAGGATATGTCTCGCCGTGTTACGAGCCAGGCTAGCTCAGTTGATAAAGTTGGCACCACGACGGATCAGGGACGAATCCCGGCCCTGGACAAATTATTTCTCTTCAAAATAAAATATTTAAAAAATAAAAAGAATACTATTTAAAGGAGCATTTTAAAGGGAACACAAAACACTGCTTTAATTTCCGGATAACCCAAAATAAAAGTATAATATTTAATCACTCAACGACTATTTCAGATCGTCTCATGAGGGTTATTTCAAGGATTTGACATAACATACAGAATGTATGGTAACAACTTATAGAAAAAAATTGGTATAATTTAATTTTGTAGTATTAAAATATAAAATTGGAAGTTTTAAGTGTTGTTTTACGTAAATTGAAATATTTAATGCAAATTATTTATGTTAATCTTCCTATTTTTATTTTAGGGAGATATATTATTTTTTTATACTTTAAGGGAAGTTGAATTTGATTAGAATAAATTTACTTCATAGGTATAGGTATAAAAAAATGTAGACCAATCGTTGGTACAGCCAACGGATTAATATTCTTTTATCGTGATTTAAATATATCTCTGTATTTTTGAAATTATTTTATTGAATTTTACAACTGTAATATATATACATCTAGTACAAATGCTGTAGAATAAATAAATACATGAAAGGACATGTAGAGGCACTACCCATTGGCAGCACTCTAATTGCATTTCTATTATAGAAGGTCCCGAGGCCATCTTCTCTTCAGACGCCAAGGAGGATTGTCCGGGATGGTATTGGATGCAAGGATGGAAACTAGTGGGTTTGGATGGGCCTGGAGTTTATTATGGAATGATAGGTATCTGGAATGGGCTAAATCGGTAACATATGGAACGTTAAGGTCATTATGGATGGTTTTATTTGTGACAAAATAAGGAGCTTTTAGGATTTTGCAAAGGATTTTGGATTGCAAGGATTAATTACGAGAGGAATTTGATGGTTTGGTGGAGCCCCATAGTTCAATTCCGTAAGTCCATATAGGTCTTACAACAGTCACATAAATAAGCGTTTTGTAATTGATCTGAAGCTTTGAGCGTTTGTCTAGTATGTGTTGAAGTAGTCGGAAGCGTCTAGCTGTTTCTTGTCTTTTCAGTCTTGTGTGAGGGTTCCAAGTAAGACGTTAGTCTAAGTTGAGTCCTAGGTAGCGAATCTGTTCAACAGGGATAAGCGGAGTACTATTAAAGGATACAGTAGGACAGGAAGTCATGGGTTTTCGGCGAAGGGTAAAGGTAATTTGATGGGACTTGTTGGAATTGATTTTAATTCTCCAATTCCGACACCATTCTTCGAGGCTTGATAAATGTGATTGAAGGGATTGGGATGCAATATATGGGTCGTTATTAACTGATAACACACATGTGTCATCAGCATACGTGGAGATGAAGGTGTTAGGATGGGTTGGGATGTCAGCTGTATATACTGTGTTATCTCTGTATTGATATAGAAAGCTGAATACGATACTTGAAAAAACTGATACAAATAGAACGTTCCAAACAAGAAACCTAAATTCTCAAACATAGCAGGGAACAATAAACCTGTCAATAATTCGTCAATTCTGGTATCATCAGGAAGAAAGGAGAAAAAAAAAGAACAAAAAGAAGTATGGCTTGTAGCAGCATCCATCGCAGTCAGAATCCAAGAAAAGGGACCACATCACACACACACACCAAACAGGGACAGCATTCACTTCATGCCAATACTAAATATATGGATACACTTTGATACATATTGTTTACAATATGCAGTAATCAGTCATGACATCGATTGTAGAGACAAAAGAGCATTGTTAATATTATTTCCAAAACTCCATTCACGTTTCAGTTGGGAGATCTTCAGCCGTCGGCGAGCATATCTCCTGCGACCTTCTGAGACCTATGATTATGGCAGGTTGACTAAGGCAGGAAGAAGATGAAGACTAGGTGTGAAGCTTGCTGCGATGAGAGGATGTGGACAGAGCTTTGCACAAGTCAGTCACGGACAATGACCGCGTTAATGCCACTTTTGAGAGGTTTCTAGATAGCTTGCTGGCTTATGATTGTTGTCGGCAATAATATTTACAAGATGTGGTTAGGAGCTTTTCGACAGTCGTGCTAGTCTGTTTGAGCTTTAATCAAAGTAAAAACCTATTTTAAAATCAACTTAATTCATCTAAATAACGACCACACAAGCCCTACATATTTTAGTTTCAAATCAAATACTTCATTTTATTTAAGTTTCAAATATTCCATTTTTCATTTGCAAAATAAGTCGGAAGCACTTGAAGTTGCCTCTTTTGCCTATCAAAGGAATTTTTGAAGCACGACTGAAATCACATATCTATTAAGAACTATTTAAGAAAATCCAAGAACATAGCACATGAAGCATGTATGTAATAGTAACCGAAATCATTTTCTCTGGCTATTTGACTAAAACGAATAGCATATTGCAGGCGTGCCTGATGATCTTGGACACTGAAGGACGTCGTCGTTCTGCTCAATTGGGAATCTCCAGAACATCCCTGCAAAGAATTTTGAAGCGGGATCTTAAAATGTTTCCGTATAAAATTCAAATGGTACAGCAACTGCTTCCCCAAGATCATCAGGCACGCCTGCAATATGCTATTCGTTTTAGTCAAATAGCCAGAGAAAATGATCTGAAAGGAGTTGTGTATATCAATAAACCCCAAACAATTCAAGAGCTTAAGCAGAACATTCAAGCAGAAATAAGGAACTTGGAACCAGAAACTCTACGGGCAGTAATGGAAAATGCGGTTAAAAGAGCCAATTTTTGTTTGCAAGAAAATGGACACCATTTGAGAGATGTTATATTTCACACTTAGATGTAAAAAATTTCCATGAATTAAATATTTAAAAACATAAAAAAAAATTAATAAAAAATAAAAACAAAAAAAATACAGTTATTTTTAATCCTTCAGTCTTTTTTGGGCCACCCTGTATTAATAAAAGAATCTGGCAGTGAAGCATGGCATTGCAAAGATCAACAAATTACTCGACCTTAGGTTAAGAAACAATAATGGCCTATCAAGAAATGACCTCTGATTACATATGACCCATCGGTGGTTAGGGCAAATTATTTAATTTAATTTAATTAGGTCTCTCCATTTAGTGGTTTAAATGTTTTATTGTAATTTGTTAATAAAATGATTTTTTTTATGGATGTATACATAGTTGAAATAAGCGAAAATAATAGTTTTATTAGTTTTTATCTTGGTGCCATTGGCAGCCATTTTGTTTTACAAAACATGGTGTTTATTGGTTTTGTAATTGTTTACATTGACTACTATTACTATAAAACTTGGTATAATTTAGATTGACTAGAAAAAAGCACTTTATTCAGGAAAGAATATCCTAAATAATGTGTTCATTATGCGGTTTTGAATAATATAGTGGATACCTAAGTTGATAAATTATTAATTTTTACAGTAATTTTACTTATTATCCCAAGGAACATATATGCGAGTGTAAGGTATATATATATATATATATAGAGAGAGAGAGAGAGAGAGAGAGTGAGAGAGATGGATATATATATATATAGAGAGAGAGAGTGAGTGAGGGAGAGAGTAACTAGATAAGGGAAATGAAGTGAGCGAGAGGGAGAGAGAGAGTGAGAGAGTAACTAGATAAGGGAAATTATTAACCTATGGCTTGATAATTTTAGGATAAGTAAATGCGTATTTAAAGAATATATCAAGCCTAAATGTTTCTCCTTATCTCCTAGGGACCTTTCACAAGTTGGAAATTTGAAAAATTCCAAGTTTTGATGCCTCGTATTGGCATCTATTGGTCCAAACATTCAATTGTTTACTATAAATCTTCTAATGAGTGTTTAGTTTAATTTATGATATTTATTTAAAAATCTAAATTTATAGACGAGAGGAAGGTTTTTACATTTTTTTTCTGATTTTCATTAAGAAATATTTTATTGATAGAAAAAAGATCTATCCTATTAATTTTTTAAAAAGAGTTTTTATAAGCAATCAAGGGATACAGAACTCAACCTTTTTTTTTTAGAGTTTCACTAAAGCTGAGGTTTTCTCCAACCAAGTTTAACGACATTATACAGGGGGACTGGTATTTAGCGGCGGAGCCGTTAAGGGGTGATAGTAGGGGTAATTCCAGTCGATATTACTATGAGACCTACTGTCCTAAAGTCAACCCTTTCCAAGAATTCCTACTTAAAGAATTTTACAAAAAAATCCTATTAAAAATCATAAAATAGCTATAAATCCTAAAAATTTTTCTTTAATTATTTGTTTAACGATTTTCGCTTAAGATACCGATGATTACGAAGATTTGTCTATTAATATTCCTTGTTTGGAATATCTTTGTTGCAAACCAAAAAAGAAAGGGTCCAGAAAGACCAATTTTTAGGATTTATAGCTATTTTATGATTTTAAATAGGATTTTTTTGTAAAATTCTTTCAGTAGGAATATCTTGAAAAGGGTTAACTTTAGGACAGGAGGTCTCATAGTAATGACTGGAATTGCCCCATACTAACAGCCCTTAATGGCTCCGCCACTAATTACCAGTCACCCTGTATATTATGGGTTTTTTCCTGTTCATTTCTGTTATTCAGTAAGGTATCCAAACCACGAATGGTATTGTGGGTACCCACTATCTTTCAAGCTATTGTGTGCTGCCCTTCTCCAAGAGTCCATTTTCTCGACCATGTTTCACAGCCATCTAACATTATAGCCATTAAAATATCACGGACAATGATTTTATTTTGTGGTTTTTAGGATAGTCACTCAATTCAGCATTCCAATAGCTTTTCTTCCTTCTCAGATTCTTCGTCCTACATCCTCTTCGGATGTTCCAGCTTTTTGAAGGGCAGATCTTCCTCAGGGCCCAAATATTTACATCACTTAACTTGGAAATTCGTATAAATATTTTATCATCAAATTGTGATCCTTAGTGTTCTTTTAGTTTCATTGGAAATGTTCAAAACAGAATCGACCTACAAACGAACCGTTTCGATAGAAGGAGAAACCGCATCAGAAAGGAGTTACATCAGAACGATAACCAACCGAACGACCAATGACCTTCTTCCTTTCAGAGCAGCTGTTCACGCAACAGGTCTCGGTCCGTATTGGCTCGAAGTAGGTCATCGTCTTCTTTGCATATTGTCGAGATGTTGTGCAAAAGAAAACGACCAATAAATGTGTGGGCAGTAACATTTCAGGAGTCGGTCAATGCATGTTGGAAAAATTAAATGGCGGATATTATTGATGCATAAGTGGAATAAAAAATTATGCAAAAATAGTTCTAACCTAACGTGGAAAATGCGGAAATGAAGACTAGAACCAAGAATAGTTGTAGATTCATTTGCTAAGAATCTTTTAATGTTTATTTTTTTTTATAGATAAAAAAATAATATATAGTTCATAAGGAAAATGTCTTTATCTTATTTCACTGCATTCTCTGTATTGAAATAACGATCCAAATATCGAAATAGTGAAATAAAATTAATAATATTATTTTATTTATTTATTATTTAGTTAAATTAAGAAACAATGCTATATTTTGAGTAACGGCATTAAGAATTCAGGAATGGTGGCTTTGAGATTTACCAATTTTTAAAATATTTATAATTTAACTGATCATGTACGGCAAAATACTAAATAAAAAGTAATTATGTGTCAGTTATCCTCAAGACTTGACCCCATTATAAGCCCAGTAGAAGATCTGCAGTGTGGGTCGAAACGTTGGCTTTCCAATAAACAATTTTCCCTATTTTCTTCCCCATTTAAATATAGTCAACTAATATTATTCAAATACAAAGAGCAATTGCTGAAAACAAAACGTCCGTAGGTAGGCAATGCCAATAAAATATTACATCACTATAAACTTTATTATACCATCGAGAGGTATTTAGACAGAGTAGTGTGTGTGTCTGTTTGAGAGATAGATTATTAATTCACAAAAAGCTTTAGTTTGTGGCATAAACTAATGATTTTAAGGAACTTTGTAATTTCGTAAATATTTCAGGATTGAAATAAATTTAAAGTTATATCATAATTACACAGTTTTTCACAGTGTAAAGTGACGTGAAATCCACAGTGATACTACGCGATACAAGTATCAGTAATATAAATTATTATTGTATTCTGTTTGCATAATAATGAATGTATAATACTACAACAATACTATCGATTTCTCATAACCTTGAATCTTAAAGTGATTTGTCTTGGTAAAAAAAAAAAATAAATAAATAAAAAGACTTATTTCAGTCGTAGTTGAAATCAAAAAAGAATAAACACAAACTAAAACGAAAATGTGCTTATAATCAATGTGGTTTTTACTTTTAAAAAATAAGGATGATGTAAAACAATAGCAATTAGATTCGTGGGCTTGGAGATCAACCCACGTTTGACCTTTGATTAAATTATAAGAAAAATGCGAAGTGAAGCTCTTTATTTTATTCATACTGTTACGGACTAAACACCGGGTGTAAAATGGACTAAACTATTACTTAATTCAAGATACTAATATTTATTAACAAATTAAAAAGAATACAATGAGATCATTTAAAACAATTAAATTATTAAACTAATATCAATTTACAATAACAATATTCTACTAACTGTTATCTAATTTCTAAGATAATATACAAACAATATAAGATATTGCTAATACTAAATAACTAAACTATTTATATATAAATTTGTACAAATACAATAATATTACACTATAGTTTACAATTACAAATTAACACTTACAGTTCGCTAATTAAAGTTCACCGACCGTAAGACATTCCAAATACGACAAACTGACACTCAGTTTATTACACTTATTACAGACTGATACTAACTCACAGTAACTCACACGCACTGTCACTAGTTAACTACTGCTTATTACTAACTGGTCCGGCCGAAACAGCTGGCCTTTTTATATAGGCAAGGTAGGTCGGGGTGGGACAATTCTCGGAAGATCGAGAACCGCCTCGCCCCATCCAGGCCGAACTAGAAGGGTCTACGCCGTTCTTTGATCCCTTCCGCTTAATCCCACAGCTCGTCTAATCCTCTCAGCCGGTCCTTCTTCCCTCTCAGCCGGTCCTTCTTCCCTCTCTGACCGTAACAATACGAAGCCACCATTTACCTGATACCTTGCTCATTTATGTGATCAATAAATGGTATTAAACCATTAATAAATAAAACAAGTTTTTTATTTTATAAGCAATGTTTAGTTGAGCTTTTAACTAACTTATTTAATTAAATTTTTACCAAAATTAAGTACAACATCATAAAATGTAAAAAAAAGCAAAAAAATTGTAGTTAATGGCGTGAGTTACATTATAAATTAGATAGGATGTTAATAAGAAATAGTGTTTAAAAGAATCTTTAACTCTTTTTCACTTCAGAGAAAATTTAGTTCTTTCAGGAACATTAAGAGGATCCAAGTTAGGAATAAGTCATTTTGCTAATGCTTCAGGACTAAAATAATTGAAAAATATTAATAATGCTAATATTATAATTAATTTGGAGCTGGATCCCTAGTGCTGGTGCGATATTATTGAAGTTATGTGTAAAATAAAATATTACACAGTGATCCAATAATTATGCTGTATACATTTATATCTAAAGGTATATATTATTATTATTATTATACTGTATTATATTTATATTGCATTGTATACATTTTCTTGAATAAATAGTTTTGAAAAAAAAACAAAAAAAAAACGGGATGATCTAAAATTACAGCGTAATATGAAACTATATATTTTTTAAACAATAAACATTATTTCACTAAAGTTTCAATCAGCCACAGCAAGATTATTAGCCAATTATGTTGCCAAGCAAATTTTATTTGTGATTTTTATGCCAAATAACAGAAAATACATGCAGAAGGTAATTTTTTTTTGTTGTTGAAATAGTTGAACCTCATACGTGAAAAAAATTAAATAGTTTCAAGACTTAAAATACTCTGTTAATTCTTTGGTAATAATTGATTATTCTTGTTTTTTTCATTTGTTTAATAAGATCAAATCATCTTAGAATTTATCCCTGAAACGTATTCAAATCGTATTTATAGTCATCATAGAAATGAAAATTTAGATTATATTTATTTGAATAAATCTGTTTATGAAAATAAAATTTTTATTTTACATTTATTACATTATTACATTTATTACATAAAATTACTTTTATTTGTCCTTAAATAGCTTCACTTGCCGAAGGATGGTTTGTCCTTATAAATCAAAGTGCCAGTGAAAGCTGCTTGAGTAGATAATTACTAGGAGCTTTGCAGGTCACATGAGAGGCAGAGTTCTAAGAAAAATGTATTCTTAAATAGCCTCTAAAATTAATAATTAACTGCACCAAGGGTATACCCTTGTTCCATTTAAAAAAATATTTAAAAAAATGGAATTGTTCAAATAATTATTCATAAAATAAATATAATGAAAGTACAAAGTTATATTTTAAAAATTTGGAACTACAAACCGGTAAGTAATAAGCACTTCATGTTAAAAAATTTTAACGGCCTTTTAATTAAAAACAAAATACTTTAACTTAAAAAAGGGAAGTAAATTACCATGTAAGTGAATGATTTAAAAAATACGCTAAATGAACTACACTTTCTTCGAATTGAATATTAAAAAATAAAAAAAATTTCTTTATTATTAGTAAGTATTAAAAAAAAAAACCTGTACCACTACAACCCGTGATCGGGTCTGGGGTTCAGTACATGGTTGAGCCTGTGCTGTTTCTTCAAGGAGGTGACTTGCCCTATATTACGCTCAACCGACACATTTCCCACCTTATTTTGGGTACCCTATTTTTAAAACATTTTATAGAGGCTGGGTGAGCTCCATGAGGGTCCTAGATCCTATATGATCCATCTCCGGCTTAAACACCAACCACCCAACAAATATCAGAAAACTTTCGCATAAGAGGCGTGAGACGTTCTGTAACCCGCATTATGTAATGCCTGGAGCCATTGTTCCAGCAGGCTCTAAATGAACCTAAGATGGGATAGCCATAAACGGAAAAAGAATAAATAACCTGAGATATGGGGATGATATCGTGCTTCAAGCAGACATTACTGAATGAATCATAAGAAAACACAAACAATCATAATCAGTAAAATACGAGACATTTATGGCGAATATCATGCAAATAATCACCCTATGAAAAGAACCGATAAAATTACTTATCTGGGATGTAACCTAACTGATAACCGAGATCACTCAAATGAAATTAGGCCTTATACAGAGAACTCGAGAAGTGCCTATAAAGTTGATAGGTAACCAGAATTAGAACTTGTAGACAAAATCAGGGTACTTAGATGTTATGTGATCAAAGTGTTATCATACTGATCAGAGGCATGGACACTAACGGATGCTTCAAGTAAACGTCTACGAGCTATTAGCATATGCTGAGAGTTTCATGCATGCTCCATGATATAAACGAAAGCACTCAACAATGAATCCAGAATCATAACAAAGAAATGGAATACTTAGATCATGTGATGCGAAATGAAAAGTACAGTGTCCACAGTTAATTGAACAGGGCAATATTGAAGGAAAGAGAGGTCTCAGGCGTCACTTCTGGTTTAAAAACCTCAAGCAATGGACAGGATTAACATCGGTAAACTTGTTTCGTGCACCGGTCAGTAAAATAAGATGGGTCGTTATAATCGCCAACACACAAAGAGGATATGCACTATTAGAAAAAAAATACAAAAAATTATCCATATTTTTATTTATATACGCATAATTGACTAAACAAGATTCTTAATGGGTTAACACTACATACATATTAACCTATTTAGTCATCAAATTGAATAAGGTCTAAGTGGAACAAAACATTTGTCAATAGGAGAAAGCTTCTAAACTACACGACAGACCAGGGAGTCAATTAGTGATATCTAATTCCTTCTTCAACGCTGTGTCACTAATATTGATAACCAGATATAAATATTATACCGATAAAATTACTCATGATTTTAGTTATAATTTTGTTAAAAATTAATAATATACTATGCATCGACAAGGGAAAGTTTATATATTAATTGTCATGGAATAAAGTAGTTATATTATACATATATTTTAATATAGGAATACTAAAGATTCAAACAACCTTAAGTTAATTAAAATGACTGAATTTTAAATCCAAACTATTCCACTGGCTATAAATAAGCATTCAATGGAAATTTTCTGAATTGAAAAATAGTAAAATCATTAAAAGTAAATATCATCTTCGCTGAACAATAAATAACGTATCTTGTTTTATAAAGGTTATTATCATTAAATTCATTGTAAGAATATAAAGTGTAAAAAAAATTGAAATAAAAACAATTAAAACTTTCACCAACCTTGTCAAATCAAGCAATAGGTTGGAGATTGGGTGGCAAAGAGTGATTTTAAGTCCCAAGGGCTGAGAGTAATTATGGAACACATTTATCATGTATCACATTGTATTGTATCAACATAAGAAACCTACCTTATATTTACAACTCTTCAAAATATTTTAAAATGTGAATATTTAAGATCATTCTACCACATTCCAAGTTAAAAAAGAGCAATTACGATCGCTAACTGCAGGAAGGCAACTAGTCCATCTTTTAAGATTTTTGTTTTGAAAACTTTTAACTTTTCACAGGGACAGAAAACATCCTTTACTACAGAAAGTACACTTGCCCGCTAGACTGCACGGTTTTGACTAACTTCAATATTTTGTTTACTGCAGAAAGGGAACTACTCCAGGATACATTTAGATTCCTTTCTTAATCGCTCTTGTAAAAATTTGAAAAGTGCAATAGTTGCCTTTCTGCAATTAGCATCTATATACTTGAAATACAATAATGGATCTGTTAACTAAATATTATGAGAAATAAGCTCACCAGATGACGCCCTCGATGTTGGCCTCAAGTCGTAGAGGCTGTTGCTCTGCTCGCAAGAGCTGTCAGAGTCTCCTTGTAACCTCACGTTGTAAATGCTCTCGTAGATCTGGTCAGCGTTGACGTTGAGCACATCGTCGTAGATAGCCTCTTCTCCTATCTCGTCGTAGTTGTTCTCGATGATCTCGTACGTATCCTGACTCACGTACTCGTAGGTGTCCTGTTGTCCGGGCATGTTCTTGTAAACAGGCTCTTCAGAAGGGACGTTCTCACTCCTGTCCTTCAGAACTGTCTTCCCTTCTTGCTTCTCCTTCAGCTCCTCGATCAGACTCTGCCTTAGGATATCGCGATAGAGTGACGAGGAGTTAGGAAGGATGTTGATCTTCCCGTACCCTTTCTTGTCAGTCTTCCGGACGACGGGGGTCTCAATCTTCTCCAAGTTCTCTTTGTCCTCTACTAATCGATCACTAGTAGGTTGAGAGCTCACGATCAGAACCTCCGCAGCCTTCACGGTGGGCTCAGAGGCTGTCTTAGAAACTTGGCTTTCTTTTATGACAGGTTTATCTTCATCAACAGGACTTTCAGAGATTTGCTTTTCTTGTTGTTTAGAATCTGAAGTTTTCCATAAGAATGACCTATTGGGCTTTCTATTTTTGACATATTCATCGCTACTTATGATTGGTACATTGTTCTGGCTAGGGTTCTTTGGTTCAGTAACGATTATGGTGGGGGTTGGGACTGTCTTTGGTGGAGGGGAATCGGAAGTAATAGGTTCGCTATCTTCAATAACTTCTAAATATAAATCTGATTTCGAAGATTCCTCCGTACTAGTGCTAACTTGAGTTCCAGGGGCTTCTGAAATTGCAATCGACGCATTATTATCTTTTTCTGATCCAGAAAGTTTAGCTTTGACTGCGTTTATTTTCCACTTTTCAGACATTGTAGAATTAAGGTCATCTGGTTTTACCCTTTTAGTTTCCCCTTCAGTTGGTTTTGGTTTTTCTGCTACAGAATTCCTGGTGACATTGGCTAAAAGTTCTTTCTTATTGGTTTTCACACTTCTAGAAGGCTCATTTTCTTCAAGAGTTTCGTTGAGAACTTCATCCAAGATCAGTGTTTTAGGGAGGCTGAACTTTTTATCTTTGCCAAACAGCTCTCTCAAGTCCCTAGTAACATACTTGCCGGATGTCTTCCGGTCAATCGTCGGCTTGGGATGGATCATGGGCTTGATCTTTTCTTCCCTGACTTGAGGTGGCAACGAATTCTTCCGAACCAATACCACCTTCTGCCCTTGCATTGTTTCGAACTTCTGAACGGCCGCTCGAACCGCCCCCTCCTCTCGGGTCTGCAACTTCTTCAGGAGAGCGATCCCTTGCTCCTGATCCTCTACGTTGAACTTGGCCGCTATGTCCGTGACACTTCCAGACACTAACCTTACTGTCCTCACAGTCTTTCTCTCCCTTGTCTTGAAACTGAGGCGCCTACCTCGCTGCTCCGGGGTCCTGTCGTTCTTCAGCAGTCGAGCCATCTCCTGGCCGTTCCCGCTACCTGTAAAATATGAAAATGTTATAAATAATCGATGTATCTACAGTTAATAGAATAGAATACAAAAGTAAATCTCTTAAGATTAAGAAACATAACATATATATCTGCCCAGAAGGTGCAGATATATATGTTATGTTTCTACTACTTAATACTTCATGAATTCTACAAGTAAATAAAAAGTACGAGTCATAACATAAAACTAAGCCACTAAAGAGAATATATAGATTAATAACAACCTATAAATAAATGAGCTGGGATTTTATACTTTCTTTACATTATTTATACCTTCTTTACCAAAATAAAAACAATAAAAAAAAGTCTAAACAACAAGATCCATTAGTCACTACTCATTCGTCTAGGTAAGTGATAACCTGCTTAGAGAGCATTTGTTTGGAAAGCCAGGAGATGTTGGAAATGTAAGGAATACAACGAAAAAGCATGGTGGATGATAGGAGGGATTGGGTTCCACACTTTGGTGGTGCGGGCGAGAAACGAATTTCTCTAATAATAAATAAAATTATTATATAAATCACCTTTCATACGTTATCATCTTAAATATTATTTGACCAACCAAATAATGTGTCAAACATATATTACCATGCGATCTGTATGGATGGAGTGAAATGTATAATGTAGTGAAAAAAAAATCCCTTTAACTCTTAAAGTAAGGAAATTTTCTCGTTGTTTTAAAATTTATTATTGGCGTTAACAAAGTGAAGTCAGTGGCGAAAATAAGAGGTTTAAGATATTATTGATCTAGTGGAATTGGATTTAAGCACGATTATAAAGAAGAACTACGATGGTTATATTTCTTTGATAGCATCGGTATCAAACGTTTAAATAAAGAAAGCCATATTTTTTTTTTATAAAGTGGACATATCGACTCTTTGGAATGACAAAGTTCCAACTGGCTAATTCGGTTACAACGATATTGCGGGTTATTGGGTTGAAAAGTTTCTGTGTGAATATTGCTTAAATTAGACAAATAAATAACCGAATCACAGAAACGTAAATGTTGATTGACGTCATTGCAATAGAATGATATGTTGAAAGCATTCAAAACAAAAAATCACTACTCTAAATGGAGAGATAACTTAATAATGAGTTGATGAAACTTCAAACCCAGTTATAAGAAATATAGGAAGGGTTTATTAATACTTTGAAAAATAAAATTTTATTTTTTTCAAACAACCTTATTATTTGTGCTTCAATCAGTATGCTCTGCTGTGTGTCAATTAAATGTTGAATAACAAAGAAAAAAACATTCTCTATCAATAATAAAAAAAAAAATTAAAAAAACCTGTACAACCCGTGAACGGGTCTGGGGTTCAGTACATGGTAGAGACTGAACTTTTTCATGGACAACAGTTCTCCAAGGAGGTGACTTGTCCTGGGCCACTCTCAACCGCCAGATTTTTTCCCCTTATTTTGTGTACCCTATTTTTATAATATTTTATAGAGGCTGGGTGGGGCCTAGGAGGATCCTAGATCCTATATGATCTATTTCCCGCTGCAGGCAGACTAAATAAAAGTCATGGCCTGCAGCGGGATTTGAACCAGGATTTCCGGCATGGCAACTCAGTGCTCTGCCACTGAGCCACTCCGCTCCCTATAAATAATATAGCGATTATATTTATATTCTTAAAAGCTATTTTCGGAAGGAAAAAAAAAATTATTAAGCTATTGACACCTTCCTTTCATGGTCATAGGCATAATTACATTTAGTAAAATTCAGTTAAACTATTTATAATATTGTAAATTTCATCATCTCAATCATCGTATAAAACCTCTTCGAAACTAATTTTGGTTCCTACATTTTTGAGAATAGAATAAAATTGTATATATTTTCCGAACGTATGTTTGACGTTTATAAATTTAGAATGAGTAACCTCTGTCTTATTCGCATAGCACAAGCTGGACGTATTAGAAAGTTACGAAAAAAATCGATATAATTATATTTTAAAATATTTCTTCCCCCCCCCCTAAAACTCAAACTTCTACGCTGCAACTACTACTGTACGTAAGTAAAACTTTTGTAATCCTGAAAATTTTCCCGGAGACAGGAAAAAAACTGGACCGCCCGCAGAGCTACAAGCTTTCTTGCCGCATTGCCGCCACACCGTGTCCAAACCGATTCCGCGGAAGAAAGTGATTTCAATGCGTCGGATGTCATGCCACGAAAGCGCACTAACACAATGAAAATTATGTAAATGTAGAACAGTAATGGAAGAGAAAATGAAGTTTCTACCTTTATGGTAATAAGTTGTTATTAAAAAAGAAAAATGTATCAGTTCCGCAGGTTGTCGGTTCGAGTTAAGTCCCAACATGTATTAATTTTCATTTATTTCCTTTTTAATATTCTCCAAAAATTATTTTAAAATTAGTTGTAGTTATGGGAAATCTGTATATTTAGTTAGTCATCAAGAAAGGAACGTATCAACAAATATATCTACAGCCCCGGTGAATAAGTGGTCAAGTCAGATTTTTTCTAAAATGATTTTTTTGTGCTTAAAGAAGCGGAATCGTTTTATTTTCGTAGTGAATAAGGAGCTAAGTCAGGCATTGGATAGAAAAGGAGTTATTCTTATATTTCAACCCCATTTCAAGCCAAAAACTACTTGTACGACACCATTCTGCTACTCTCAATACAGTTAACTAGTTCTGGACAAAATTTGACTTAACCACTTATTCACCGGGGCTCTATATATCATCCATACTTCGAAATGTTAGTTTATTTATTTCAAGAAGTAAAACAAGATTCGATCTTTGGGTTTGATTTATTATTGCCATTGATCATTTTAAACAGCCTTACAAAAAAAAAAAAAAATGAACATAAACAACTGCAACCCATAGTCTTGGGTTCAGGACTTGGTAAAGGTTGAGCTGTTTCTTGGACAACGGTTCTGCAAGGAGGTGACTTGTCCTAGATTACGCTCAACCGACACATTTTCAGAATTAAGAGTACCAACTTTAGATGGAGTTAACCTAAGATAAATAAATTATCTGGCACCGTGGACCTCGGGCAAAAAAACAACAACATGCTAACACAATGAAAATACCTTAAAGTAAATAATAAAACCATCACAGTGGAAAAAAAAGGAAGAATAATAGAACAGTAAAATAATTACAAAAACGAGACAAGACAAATTCCAGTCTCAAGCAGATTTTTAAAATATCCTATAAGGAATCACAAAATGATTAATAGTTAGACAATCATTAAAATATAAAGTTAATGGCACTGGCATTAATAAATTACTTTCTGAGTAATTGAATTGAAACTAACTCAATGCGAAGTTAAATAAAGCATAATGAAGATTAAATACGAGAATAGTGTGGAAAATAGCAATAAAACTTGTCATAGTCATTTTATAAGAAAAAATAACCATATAATAAAAATAAATTTAAGAGATCAGAATTAAACTACAAAAATTTATTTCATCGATATATTTTGTTTCTTTCTAAACAGAGCCTTCAAGGTAAATTAAATCAAATTTCTCCATGCTTCAGTCGTTCCAGAAATAAGGTATGGTTTCTTGAGAAATACCCCAGTAGGTTTCGTATGTCACCTAGTGCTTTCTGCAATACTGAGTTTAATATAGTTAGAACCATTTAATTAACTATTATAGTAATTATAGTTAATTGAAAAAAACATTACAGTTACATAATACTTGAAATTGAAACAGTTTAGATTGCATAATGCGTTTTTTTATTTGCTTTCACAACGGTATAAGGCGAATTGGAGCCGTATTGCCCAAAATTCATTTTTATTCTTGCAAACTTACAACATGAAATAAATTAAATACAACAAATTTTTAAATTTATTTAGCCTGAGTTAATACGAAACAGTTCTTATATTTTAATCATAATTTCTTACTAGATTTATTTCACAATATTTGTATGAAGACTCTCTTAATTTTACAAAAGTGCATTTTAATGAATTATTATATTTATATGTACATATAAATTTCTTATATTCAAATTTGGAAAAAAAACAATGATTAAAAGTATGATAATTTTATTATCAAATGATATAGACATTTACGAACTGATAACTTGTTTGATGATAAAACAATAATTTTGGAAAATTAAGATATTTCATTAATTAATTAAATACAATTTATAAAGGAGAACATGTTCCAAGAGGAAGTAAAAAACCAAATTAAATAAAATACAAAAACGGATTATAATAAATAGTTTCTCATTATTTAATGATTTATTCTTGACCTCAACCCGCATTATTTTCTTCACCTTATATAAGGTCAACTAGTAGCTATTCAAGTTAAGGTTGTACAACATGCTTATAATATTATAACTATATGTTTTACTATAATCATTTATAAGTGTCATCCATAATTTTCAGAAATGTTTTCTAATGAAAAGTCCTGATGAAAAATCTTAAACTATTGTTTAGTAATCAGAATTGTTCAAAGTTTCTTTTTAATTTATAATTTTTGATTTATTGGATAATAGAACAGGTAATATAATATTCCAAGACATCAAGCAGGCAGCAATCGATTTAAATGACCCTTCTTACTGAAAAATGGGGAAAGGGTTTCTCGTCCGTAACCAACAGATGTACAAGATTGACTATTGCCTTTAACGACTCTATAAATAAAGAAACAGATGTTCTTCAGGATGGACAGGCCACCGTAACTTATAGAATCCACTTGAATTGCTCGTTCATTAAATGATTCCTTGTTAGGATACTTCAAGTAGATAAGTGGTGTGATATGTGAGATCTATATTAGACCACGAAAATATAAATTAATCTTTCGAAGTTATTAAAATCATATAAAAATATAACAAAGGAGTGCTTGCTTATTTATCTAAGCTTTATATTAATCCTTATGGATATGATATTGATGATTTAAATTTTTTTTTATTTTACCATTTAAAATGTGTATCATAGGGTTCGAAGTAAATTCGAATAAGGCTAACTATATGGTTGCCAACAGAATGGAGGAGCTTTTGGTGATGTTGCTGTAGGAGAGAATAAGTTTAAATTATTCTATATTATTATATTCTAAATTATTCTAGTTTAAATTTTAAATAATTAAAAATTTCAAGAAGTTTAAATACTTAAGATCTGTGGTAATTAGAGAAAAAAAACGAAATTAGAGATGGGAAAAAAGCGCTAGTGAAGGCAGGGAATTCCTATTGATTTTTGGTCTCCACTTCTAATCTCAAACATCTAATCTTCGGAATTTATAAAATTATCCTTCCGCCAACTGTTCTATACGGCTGTGAAACGTGGCAGTTAATGCTGAAGGATGAATGTCGTCTTAAGTTATTCGAAAATAAGGTGTAGCGTGGAATATTCGATCCGAAAAAGGATGAGGCCACAGGAGAATTCAGGAGGTTAGATAAGGAGGAATTGCGGATCATGTACCCGGTTAATATTATTGATCTGATAGCGCCCTGAAGATTAATATGGGCTTGTAAAGTTGTTGGCCTGAGTAACGAACGAGTTCTTACAAAAGTTAGTAAACGCTGTGCCGACTGGGGGGTGTTTTTCTCTGGGAGACTCTAAGACCGAGCCTTAGGTGGGAGGATTACGTTAAGAGTGGATCTGGAGGGATTTGGATTTGAGTGGAATTTCGTGGACGGAAGTTTGTAAGCAGAGAATGGTGGAATCGGCATTGAGCCTTCTGGATCCCTAAGCCTTCCTATTAAAATATTGATTAAAGACGTCATTTACGTCTGTTGAAGTTTCAACCGAAAAGTAGGA
Source organism: Troilus luridus (assembly GCA_964056705.1). Classification (NCBI taxonomy): domain Eukaryota; kingdom Metazoa; phylum Arthropoda; class Insecta; order Hemiptera; family Pentatomidae; genus Troilus; species Troilus luridus. The sequence continues at coordinate 75,793,941 of OZ057413.1, read as the reverse complement.
TAAGACAAATGGATCCATAAAAGTATAACGTAGAATCAATAATGATGTAATGGCAAGTACTAAGAAAAATATAATACTATTGAACAGCTTCAAAAAAATGTTGGTACTCATTATGAAAAATACAAAGCGAATAAGGGAGACATGAACTTAAAAGAAAATACTTCAAATCAGAAAAACGGAATATATTAAACATTTGAAAATTTAAGTTCTTTAGTTTTTCAGATATCAATTTTACAAACATTTTGAATCCTTGAAAGATTATATAATTTTATTATGTCAAGAGTTTTGACTTAAACATTTTTATGAATTTATGACGGTAAATATTAATAAGTTTACACAAGCATTTTTATCACTTTGCAGAATATTTTCTTTTGCTCACAAAGTGTTTGGGTTACAACCGAACAGTAAAGACGACAATAATATGTATTTAAAAAAAAATTTAGTGATAACAACATGTGATTTCACCACTACTGCAACAAGGAGTACGATTAACGGTACTTGAAATAGTGTAAACAAGACTGACTTGATGAATATTAACGCAGGTTGTTGGCATCACTGCTGTAATTGGTGAAACCCATCTTCTGACACATTCGGAATATTTAGTAGCGTTGGCCTACATTACGACGTTCAGTACCAGGCACTGACAATCAGTCCTAAAGGAATGGAGGAAAAATAATATTCTAGACTAGCCAATGGATTTAAATATAAAAGATTCGATTACTGTTGGAGTAAATGGTAAATTGTTACTGTGTATTCATTTAATGCCATTTATGGCATTATTAATGACGTCCTATGGCTATTCGGAAGATGCTACAGTGGGAGTTCTAAATATGGCCTTTCCAGGTATAATTAGGACAGAGATCTTTCATTTTAAGCCCCTCCCGAAGGAAGGTGTTACTATAGATTTTTTTCTCCCTTTTAAAAAATACAAGAGACCTACGACCTTGGGCACAGAAGGTTGTTATACTAGCCACTATTCAAAAAGTGACCCTAACTTACAAGCCACGATATTATAACAACAATACAACAATGAAACTTATTCAACCTCACTCACATTCCAGTGACATATAAAAGATCCGCGACTATTTAAGAAATGAAATTATTTATAAAAAATGTACTTAAACTACATTCTCGATCACATATAACCCAACAATAGGAAAAACTGATTTATTTATCTCAACAAGTTATTAAAAAAACGTATACCATTATAATCTATAATAAGAATTTTATTCGCATACGGTAGAGATTGTACTGTTCATAAATTATCTCACAGTCGGTGCCGGAACATATGGATCGATAATTAAACCTTACGGCTTGATCTGCTCCGCTGCCTACACAGAAAAAGAATAAAATAAACCCATAAACCCATACAACTTCAACCCATAAAGGGTCTCCTTGGGTTCTGTAAATGGTAGGGACTATGCTGTTTGTAGGGCAATGGTTATACAGGGAGTTGATTTGGCCGTGATCACGCTCAACCATCAGGTTTTTTCTCCACTTAAGGCCACTTATAAAGGGTCTGTTGAACTAACATGACCCATCCGTGGCTGTTAACAGATTAAATAATTTATCTTCCACAGCCGTATTTGGACCCTAAAAAGAGTTAAAAACAAATAATAAATTAAAAAGTAATTTTCAATAAGGACATTTTTTCCCAGTGTATTTTCAGTTTAAAATTAACATTCAAGCATGAATTACTATGTAAACGATTTTGGAATGGTAAATACTTTTAATAATCTTAAGTATGATTAATAAAATCAAAGCATTAACCTTAAAAATATATAATCAATTTTAAGAAGACCAGTGATATATTATTAAGTTTTATTTGATCCTGTTCGTAAAATAATAATAAAATGTAAATTACTTTAAAATAATCAATTATAACATATAATTCAAAGTGAAAAAAATGGCATTAGACAAAAAATATGCAAAAAATCAGTAAACATACAAGCTAATTTTTTAATTTAACTATTTTTCCATTTACGAACGACTTTCATTTACCAACCGGTTTAATGTGCAACAAAAACACAATGTAATGGGTCATATAATATGCTGGATATATTTTTTTGCTGTAAAAAGCACGATAGTAGATTGTGAAAATAATATTCATAATTAAAACATTAAATTAAACATGCAAAAAAATCCTATTACCCATTAACAAAAACGATTTACCATTGGAACTGTGGATGTTTTCATATGCTGATCCGTCTGTAATTTCATCTTATAATTTTTTCGAAGTAATCCTTTTGAACATGCACGACACAACTTTCCCGTCTGTGAAAAAAATGTTTTTATCACTCTAATTAACCAACGAAACCTAATCATCCAGTTCTAATGAAACTGAATACTTTGCTCTATGCAGGATTTTATCAAGCAATTGGATCTGTAGAAAGCAGAAAAAGAATGCAACTGTAGACAATGCGTCTGGTAGGATATTTCTGTGAGCAATGTTTTTAGCAAATTTTCCGTGACATACTATTTATATTCATGTTTTATCCGAAATAAAAACGATTTTATTTCAGGTTTCAAACTTTTATAGCAATAATAAACATGTTAGATGCTGTGTGTGAGAGATATACTCCACATTTCTCATAGTTAATAATTAAAAAATATATTTTAATAAATAACAAATATGTTGTATTAAAATATATTCAGCTAAAATCTTTGCACAATGGAACTAAAATTTAAATCTTTTGAATGCCCTTGACAGTCCACAGCCTCGACTTTTAATCCTTAAGCTAAGAGTTTTAATCCTTAAGTTAACTTCTTTCGTTTCAGGGAATAATTGTAACATGTTTACAAAATTAAAATATATAATTTATTTCTTACATAAAGGAGCCAATAATACATAAAGAGACAAAGTTATTAATGTAACGGAATGAATAAATAAAGTCCTGCTTTATTCATTTAATAAAAAAAATGAAGTAAGTTTGTAAAAATCATGAGTTTTGTGTACAAAATGCTTGCAGCGCTTCCTGTTGATTCCAAGAGAAACTACCGTAGTTCAGCTGTTGACTAACAGAAAGCGCTACCTCAGCGCGGGATGTTAAGGTATGATTTAAATGATTATTTTATTATTAAGAATACAAATATAACAAATACCTATAATATTTATGCATTTTTAGACAAATATAATTTTATTTGTTTTTTAATTAAATTAAATTTTATTTATTTGTGGATTAGTATCACTAATACGGATTTCTTATAAAAAGATTAGTAGTTAATAATTTACATTATTTATTTTATTTACCAAACTGAGGGATGCGTTTTTGCATAATTTTCTTGTTATTACAACAGAAACAAAACTAAAATTAGAATATTTTTGAATGAAAATAGTTGACCTTGATGAAATATGTGGAAGAAAATGGTCCGGGTAGAGGTCAATAAATTTTTCTGAATTTCAAGAACAATAAATATTTCTTGATATTCAGAGACATTTATTGACCTCTACCCGGACCATTTTCTTCCACATAAAATTAGAATATTTTTATATCTTTGTTCCAATTTGGTAATTTGATATTTTACTAAACAGTTTTTATTTTCTTGCAACATTTGTTTTTAATTAAACAGACAATCACGTCAAAGCCTTATTAAAACGCCAAATGAAGCCTAAAATCATGGAAACATAAGTAGAATTATTTAATTTAAACAATATAAAATATAAATATATGTAAAAACTTATTCATATATAGTTTTAAAATAAACACTTTTTAAAATAAGAAAAATACAATATTTAGCACTGAACGACACATTCATCATGCTAAAAAACTGTTGAGCTAGAAAACTTTTAACACTTATTGTTACATATTTATATTTAATATTTATAAAATAACAACACCTATTTGAACATATTTGAGATCTTATTCTTCAAAAAGATCCCTAACATTTCAACAACCTATTAGTTATTAAAACTGTTGTCCCCTACTGGAAAATCTACATAACAACTCAAATATATATATATATTTTTTATTTCGAGTGGTTTTAAAAGGAGTATTACTTCCTGAGTCATCTGTGTTATTTTATTAATTATTAAAAAAAAAAAAACAGTTACCGATAAGGATATTTAAAAAACTAATATTCCTCTGATAGACATTCCGTTGATTTTGGGCACCTACTCTTCAGGCATTTCTATCCTTTTAAAAATTCTTTTTATGACCTTTTTCACGTAATTTCATCGTTGGAATTATTCCGAACTTCTGGAAGTATTTCAGGGCTTCTTCTTTTAAAGATGGCTATTCCCAAAGTGTCATTATATCCACTTTAAATAGGCAATAATGAAATGAATAATACAAAAAACACAAAATTAAATTTAATAAACAATAAAGAATTTTTAATAGAATATTAACAAGACAAAAACAATTTAATGACGCATATCCAGCTATAATCATGTTAGGGTTCGTTACCGAGTACCTGTATTTCAACACTTACTAGACAAAAGCTCTAAACTCTCATTTATTTACAAAAAAAATTATATACATTACTGTTATAAGACCTACTTGGACTTCCCAAAGCCTTCATTCCCACTCAGCCCCACTAATTACAAATGAGATGAGTGATAAAAATAAGTAAGAAGAGGTTACACGTTATAACGAGGTAGATTTCTTGGGGACCGGCTAACACACATCTACCAATAATAAATTCAAATTTGCTGTGCTGGTGTTTCAGGCTAATTCAACATTTACTAGACCAGTGGTCCGCTAATGATTTAAATTTAAACTTAGCGGGCAGTGAGCCGTTGGTCTCCGTGCAGTGAGTGACAAGAGCGCAGGTGGTGATATCCGGGGCCGCCGCAAAGTGGTCTTAAGTCTTATGTCCCTGCTAACAAGAATAATATAAAAGTGGTCCCTGACCAAGAAAAGGTTGGTAACCCCTTACTAGACAAACGCTCCAATACAGAAGACAAATATACAAGAAAATCATTCACCCATCTGGACTTTCGGAGTAGAGCATTGAGGCTTAACTAAGCAATCGAATTCCTCTCGTATTCAATCCTTACGATTCAAAATCCTTTGTAAAATCCTCAATGCTCCTTACTTCGTTACGAACAAAGTAATCCATAATGACTTAGATGTCCCATTTGTTGCTTAGTTGGCCTAAACACGATATCAGTCCTTTCATGACAATCCTTATTCCCACTCAACATCACTAGTTTCAAATGAGATGAGTGAAAAGAATAAGTGAGAGTATAAATAAAAAGAGGTTACACATGATAACGAGGAAGATTTCAGCTACCAATTATAAATTCAATTTTGTTGTACAACTGCTGTTTTATAAATATGCCATTTTTTTTCATATATATAATCTGCAGTATAGTACTAGTTTCATATATGTATAGTATTTCAAGAATTATTGTTGTCTCAAGTTGGAGTTGAATGATAAGGGAGGATAACCACTAACAACTGTGTAGCGCGTTGAGATGACGTACTGCTAAACATAAAGGAATACTGTTGCAAAACAACTACAAGGCCTCCTCGGCTCGCAATAGTGTCATAACGGAAGAGGCCGGAGGCAAGCGGAATGCTAATGCGGCACGGCAAAGAACAAGAGACGAACCAGAGCTCTGAAGCTATAGAGGACTGCGATAGCTTTGACCTGAATACCTGCCAATACCTGTCTCTGGGTTAGGTCATAACGTCTTAGTCCGATTTCGTTGGAATTTTCACTCCAATTACATTGCAATAAGTAAAAACTGTCAAGTCAACAAGAACTTTCTGGCAAGTCAGGAAACCTGGTTCACGTTTGATCGAGCATTGTCTACGGTCAGCTGGCTTTTTGTCATTACGTAGTAATTAATATTAAAAAAAACAATTAATTGCTTCTGAAGATCACCTCTATGTTGATTCTTGTTTGTTTGTTTATACTTTTTACGTCACTTTATGCTGCTATGGCTAATCGGACAATGCTACAGTGGGAGTCGCGTAAATTTTGTCTATCCAGGTATAATTAGTTTGGGGGTCTTAAACGAGTAACTGACATCACACAGGCTCGGGAGCCACATTTTACATCATTTTCGGCCTAACCAAGGATTTTTTACACCCTTTAAGAAATCCTAAAGCTTACTGCCTGGTTACGAACCCGTGTTCTTGTGCATAGTAGGTTGCTATGCTAACCAGTTCACCACAGGTAGCCCTTTGTGATTTTATTTAAAGTAGAGTGGCACTGTTTTTCGTAATGTAAATAAAACAATGACAAATACGCTCACAAAGTAAAGTATAAGCTTAAAATCGAGCACTTCATCAGAGAGAATAAAGCTGCATTTCAGTTCAAGAGAATTTGTGAGCGCAGTATTTAGGCTGTATTGGTTTATCGAAGATTATATATAATATGTACTTCCATTATTGAAAACATATTTTCCGATCGGATGGATAGTTCTGAAATTACCGCGTTCAAACTCTTTCAAATATCTTTTGTCAAAAACGACATGGAAATATGTAATTATTAGTTACTAGGTGTATGTGGAAATCTGTAACAGTATTCATAGATACATATAGGGGCTCAAGACTACTACACGCTGGATGGCACAAGTCAAAATTACAAAGCCCAAGTAGACTCAGAGGATATCACGGACAACGTCGTTGGGCAAAAGATATATTAGTGGGAAGTGATGTCATAGAAGACAGCACCCACAGTCCAATGACTTAAGTGAATCGAAGAAAGGAAGAGGGCCTTTAGTGAACGAATGGAGAACAGGAAGAACAAGTAGTCATGAATGCTTGAATGAATCCTGTGATCTGATAAAATGTCTGGTACCCCTTGCATACCTATCGGGAATTGCATTGTAGTTTTCCAGGACGTCAAATAGCCTCCAGGAGTTTTAGAACGGGGAGGGTCTGCTTCGCGGAAAGGAATATAGGTTCTCGTGCGCCTGCTGAACCCGTGCAGTTTGAATCCTTGGATATAGATCGATATGTCACTGTCCTTGAACACGAGTGTACGTCCTGCAAGCAACATATCTTTAAGATGACCACATCAATCTGCCAAAGATATTCACGGTCTATATCGCCAACCAATAAACATTTTTTTTATAATTAATTATATACTAACTAATATATAAAATTTAGAGTAGATATTGAGCTGAAATTATATTCTTAATCAGCTTATAGTAAATGATCACCATTTCACAATTCTTATGTGATTGTGGTGTTATACAATACAGTTTTTATGTTTTAAAAGTAGCAACAATATTTAAATTTGTAGCCTATATCGGGGTCGAGACCCCAGTAACTGTTCTGCCCAGCCTGTTTCCTGCTGCATTTATTGTCTCTGACATATTTACAATACAAACAGTAACAACGAATATGCAAATCCCGAGACCTCTTTACATAATTGTTAACTGTACATTCTCTTTTGGTCGAAATAGAATTGACACATTTGCATGAAATAATGCTCATGGCTCAGGATGTCGAGATTGTTTTGATTGATGTTGTTAAGATGTGGATGACCATTGCTACTTTAAGGAGATTGTAACCTTAGATAGAGGAGAATTTCAAACATAAAGTCTATGAATTCCAATGTAGTTAATCATAAATGAACTTTCAATTGAATGAGTCAATTTAATTTGTTCATACTTTTTTTTCTCCCGAATTTCAAGTAGGTTAATAAAGATATCGGTTTCACAGAATAATGCCTAACTTATTAAAAAGTTACCGGTCAATGGATTTAAGCAAATGGTTTAATAAAATAGTTTTGTAACAAGGAAGTTTCATCAATATTTCCTTGTTGTCAGCAATGTAAACTTCCTTGTCATCCCCTCTTCTTTTACATTTATATATACTAGCTCTAAGATTAGAATAAATGGAAGGCATAAGGTTAGAGGTAGGAGAGTAGGAAGCAGAGGTGGAGTTCATAGTTATAGTATGTAAGAAGCTAGTCTCTAAGTTAGTTGTAGCCTATAGACAATAAGTTATAATGATGGTCAATAGTCAATAAGTCTACTAGTTAGTTCATATAATGTCTCTTGAACGTCCATATTATCTCTGTTAAATATGTCAATAAACCTATATATTTCTTACAAGTCGTCTATTGTTTGTTAACTACTACAAATTAATTACACTAAAAAGTTGATGTAGAATGTGTTTATAAAATTGTATAAAATATAAATATGTTATGAATTACATTGATAAATTAATGATATTATAGATAAATATATTCTATTCATTACAATAATATAGTCCGGGATCCATGGTCCATTTTTTCACTTGATTAGTATCAAGCTGAATCTTCGTGAATAGCTTAGTTTCGATGAGACGCCCAAGAATTTCCTGTGCGAAAATTCTCGATTGTGGTAAGTAAAAAAAGAAGAAGTAAAAAAAACAGCTGGTTAGTAATCATTTTTGATGACCTCGATAACGATACACATTGGAAGGAGGGGACTCTTTGATCAAACCATACATTTTGTAGGACAAATATTTTTTCAAATAATTTAGATAATTACTCTTTCAAGTTTCCACGGCCACTATTTATACAAAAAACTTCAGTTGTTTCTTCTGGTTTAGACCGTGTCGGTGAATTTTCTGCCAACGTTTCGCCAGACATGCTGCTGACTTCCTTAAGGCTTAATTGAGACTGAAGACGTCCAGCTAACCCGCGGCGTTATATAGTCGCCACTCGGGTCCACTCGTGATTCATCGGTTCCTTCCGTTAGTCGTTCGGGGTTTTTTTGTGTCCGGGGGCGGAGTCTACTCTTCCATGCCTGTAATTGGCTGGTTTCTGATTGGCTGGACTACGGCTTGATTGTCGCTCCTAGGTTGATTTGTTGTTCTTGTTGATTGTATTTCTTTTGTTCTATGTTAGGGAGCCATAGTTTACTTAATTTGTACCCGTCCTTCCTGTTGAAGTTTTCCGGGTGTTTGACTATTTCTATTGCTTCCAGTATCTTCCTTTCTGTGGCCTTGCTACATTTCTTAACTACTCTGATTTTATCAAATTCTATGGCGTGGTTAGTAGTAGTGAAATGTTCTGCCAAAGCCGATGTTTTGCTGTCCATTTTCTTCACACTTTTAATGTGTTCTGTCAGCCTTGTGGATATCAGCCCTCCCGTTTGTCCAATGTATTCCTTACCACAGGAGCATGGAATGCTGTATATCCCCGGCGTCCTGAGTCCTAAGTTGTCTTTTGGATTCGGCAAAACCTGACCTATCTTCCTGTCTGTGGTGTATATCGTTCCTATATTAAACTTTTTCAGTACTTTAGCTATTTTCTCTGTTGTGCCTTTGATTTAGATAATTATCTTGAGATTTAACAAAAAAAAAACCCAGTTAGTAATAATTTTTTGAGAATCATCAAATCGACATATTTTATCCTTGCTACCTCTTTTAGCTACCACAATCGAGAATTTTCGCACAGGAAATTGTTGGGTGTCTCATCGAAAGGAAGCTATTCACGAAGATTCAGCTTGATACTAATCAAGTGCAAAAATGGACCATGGTTGCTGGACTAAGAAAACGAAGGTTTCTAAATGTAATGCAGCCTATTTTTTTTCACAAGAAAAACCGAAATATAATCCGACACGGTGTACCCCAAGGTACACTTTAAGAACCAAAATGACCATTGATACATACAGTGTTTAAAAAAACAAACATGCTACATCTACTGACTACATCTACTTGTAAGTTTATTATGAAGGTCATAAATATGTATGAATTTCTATTTCGAGTTTTTACTTCAGAGTTCTCTTATCAATACCTAAAATAATTGTTTTAACCCTTAAAGTGCTATGGACGCATATGTGTGTCCGGGAAAAAGCAATCGGTGGGCACTATGAGTGCGTATTTTTTCGATTTTTCGTGTAACAATTGGTTGAAATTATGAAGAAAAGATAACTTTATAAGGGGGAGATATTTGAGTATAACTTTAGCTATGGCATTAAAGAAAGACGATTATAAAACGATCTGTCTTAAAAAGGTTAGCAAAAAAAAAATTAAAAGTAGGTAAAAGATTAAAAAGTTAAAATTAACTAAAATGTCCTTATATTTTTAATCAATTTTACGGTAGGAATTTTTGATATATTTTCTGTAAATGCCCTTGACCCTACATAGCTGAGAAGGCAGTCCAGATCAGTTTTATTATTTTTATATAGAAACAATATAAAAATTACTTATTTCAACAGATTATTGATACTTGAAAATAACGTTATATTATTATATAATCAGGTTCAAAATAAATAATTAGTTTTAGTCGCAATTTTTAGTGGTTAGTATCGCCTTGATGATTTAATGAAGTAACAGAGCTGCCCCGAGTGAAAAGTATTCAGTAACCAAAGATGGTAAGCGCCCGAGGGTCGCCCGCACTTTAAGGGTAAAGAAACATAACTCATTCCCTATTCAGAATCTAATTGAACCTGGATATAAAATACAAGGAACTGGGCTGGATATTCAGTGCATTGAATAAACCGGAATCACTGCAACGTCTGTTGGATGTTCCCTGACGAAGCATTCTTCAATACCCAATAAGAGAAAGCAAAAGTTCTCACGTCTTCCTGTTTCCTTAAGAGTATTTTGCATCTTCCCTTTGAAGTTCCGATCAGTACCAAACAGGAACTGATACCTTAGCGTTTTTCCTCATACTCCAACATTTCTGCGCTGTTCACTTATACCAGTACAACCTACTCTCCCGGCTCCAAACAAATAGAAGACAAAAGACGAACGTGTCGAATGGGAATGACCACATCAAGAAATTTGGCAAGACGGCCTGTTGTCCCCAATTTCTTTGAGTCATCGCTCATTCTGGAGAAGTCCTGGCGCTCTCAGCGCAGCGTGTCGTGAATGATAACAACTCCTTTTGTGCGGATTTCGGATATGCATTCCTTCGCATCCATAAAAAAAGGAGAAAGCCAACCACTTGGCTCAATAACATTATAGAATATTCACTTTTCTTAACAGATATAACAGAGATACTTTTGATGCTTGATCAGAAATATCATAACAATGGGGTAATAACCCCAAGTAGTCAATTTAAAACTGAAGGAGAAAAAAACTTGTGTACCAAGGAATACACTCAGGCAAAACCAATTTTCGGATGTATTTTTGTTCAAGACAGGTATTGAGCCATAGCGGTGGATAGCTTAGTGCGAAAAGGGGGAGGGTAGCGTAAGTAAGTGTATAGAGCTCTGAGCTCTATCAGATGAAGGTTCAAACCCGGATGTGACAGATGACAAGGATGTATTTTACAAGAAAATCTATAGATGAATACTATATAAAACAAAATTGTCAACCGAGATGGAGTCGTCAATATTATGTAACATTAATTTCAGTTAGACTTGGACCACTATAGTGTATACCAATTAATTAATTAGCAAAGACTCTGTGAGTAAAGACCACTCTGGGTCTCATCCAGCATATATAAACTGGGTACCCATAATTAGGAGGAAATCCAGGCGGTAAACCGTGGTTTCGGCCAAAATACCTCCCAGCACAACTGTCGCCAAAGAAACTGTACACTATCTACCATATCATGAACCTAAGAAGGGTCTTATGTTATGACCCCAAAGGGTTGTGGGTCGTCCTATATAGTAGGCCTACAGAGGACAAAACATTTTTAAAAAAATTAAATTTATCCTTAAAAGTCGAAGAATCGTGAGTTCAATGTTTAGTTATTGATAAGTCCTTGTATGTTTTTTTTTTCCTTCAGATGCATGGCATGAGATACAAATACAAATACATGAGATACATGAGTTGGCTTGAGAAGAGCTAAAGTATTCCAACTACGCCTCTGGAGGGTAACGGCCGCAAAAATCTACATTCGGGGTCAAAGCCACTCCTCGCCTCCAGCTTTAGCTCTGGGGAAGAATGAGGAGCTATTCGATTGAGTAATAACAAGGGTGCTCTGGTTAGCACTAAGTAACTGATCAATATAGCTGAAAGTATTAGTATGTAACTTAATATACTAATTAAACTATATTTGTGACCCAATTCGTTTCCATTTTAATTTAAAATTATATTTAAGTCTACAGAATGAGTAATAAAACGATAATTTTGAATTAAAGAAGCATACAATAAGACTATAAATAGATATATTACAAATACAAATGGTCCATGGTTCAGTCAATGTAATATTTTTTTATTCTAAAAGACAACGGTTTTGAAATAGTTTTTAAATTCTACACGCAGCAATTCGGATTATAATTCACGAGTAAATATAAAAGTGCCATTATAATAATTAATTAATATTACGTGCTGCTAGGTTGCCTTCAGTGCCCAAACAAAGTAAGATCCTTTGATCTGAATAATATGTTAAGTATATTCTATTAATCATTTCTTCTATTCTATAATTCGATTCCCCGTCTTTTTTAACTGTTCCATAATTATTATTTATCTACTGTAGCACTTCTATAATTTATCAGTAAACTCTTTCATACTTTATCTTACTTTACCTATAACGATATATCATGTTATTCTATATTTTCTAACATTTCTATTACCTATTTCATTTATCTACCCTTTACAATATTTTATCAACAATTTTTCTATTTCATTAATATCCCCATTATTTATTTTTTGTATTTCACCGCCTCTATCTATCGAGCCCTCCCAGGTAGAGGCACAGCTATTCTAACCCCCCAAGAACTTGCTCGCCCCCTTAAAGAATGTATAGATAAAAGATAGCAAGCAATGTGGGATGAAAGTCCAGCCAGTAAATTGAAATATATAAAAAGGGAAGTAAAGCCTTGGGTTACATCTAATCGCAGTAAACGCCATGAAGAGGTGGCTATTGCTCGCCTTAGAATAGGACACATCCGGCTTACCCACGCACATCTCATTACATGGGATGCACCTCCGATATCCCCTAGGTGTAATAAAAATCTTTTTATCAGACATATATCTGAGGAATGCTAGACCTATAAAAAAATACTAAATCAGCTCAAAATACCACCCGATGTTAAGGAAGGAATTAGAGACAGCAAATCTGAAATCGACAAAGTGGTGAAATTCATTACAAACTGTAAATTAATAAGCAATATTTGATCATCCATTGTCCCTGCTATAGATGCATTTGTTGTTTTTTTCCGATTGTTTTAAAGATACCTAATTATAAAAATCAAAAATCAACAGGAGTTGATGACCCTAGGGTTTTACGCCTCTAAACAACAACAAACAACCGCCTCTAATTGATTAATTGGTAATATCTTCTTTATTACTTATTTGATAATTCTCTATAATTATTCTCTTTGCTTTATATATATTATTTATCTTTATGTCCCCCCATCTTAATGTTTTATCAGTCATATACCTTGATGCCAATCTGTGTTTTTAATATATACCATGGATAGTTTCAATTTGTCAGTATTTTGTTTAGTTAGCCCTGATGAAGACATGTAAACTGGGTTGAAATGTTGGTTTTCCAGTAAACAGTTCTCCCAATTTAAGACATTTTTTTACTTGCATCCAACTATTTTCTTACTGATATATATACGTTTTAGTTCGCAGATCAACATATTCCTTATGGCTCCATGTTATTTCATTACTTTCCCCAAAATTCTGTACCTATTGATACCGCTTTCATTTTTAACCAACTTCCCTGAGAAATAATAATAATTATAATAAGGATCTCTCCCTAATAAGAAAACCTTTAGATTGATATTTCAAGAAAAAGAAATAGCCAACCGAGTTGGAGCATGGGTGGTCAATATTGCGTAACCTTAATTTCGGTTATACTCCACAGACCGCTAATTTTGAATGGAAATGCCTATGCAGTTTTCTTTCTAATGCAGAGTGAAACCCTTTCTATTGGGCTTTGACCACAATTGAGGGTAACAATTAAATAACTATCTAACAATTAATTAATCAATTAAATAAGCTTCTACAACTCATTAGTGTTTAATGTAGCAATAAAATAAGTGAACGAAACCATCTGACCCAGAAGATATTTACTAGCGATCCTAGAATACACAGCGATGCCCCAAACGTCGGACGTCAATAGATAACACTGTTGACATTCTGATATAGGAAGATAGCGATGTCGTATTTCTTTGACTGTTCCATATAAAAAACATTCAATTTTTAAACTTAATCTACTGTGAAGGTTCTAGTTTCACAGGAGCTTTAAAATACGTGAAATCAATATTTTTTAAAATCATCAAAAACCGTGAAGGGTCTGGGGTTCAGTAAATGGTAGAGACTGTACCGTTTCTTGGACAACGTTGAACGGGGAGGTGATTTGTCTTAGATAAAGCTCAACAGCTAGATTCCCCCCCCCTTATTTTGGGTATCTACCTTATAGAGGTTGGGTGAGCCCCAGGAATGTCCTAGATCCCACAGGATCCATCTCCGGCTGCAAAAGATTAAATAAAAGTCTCGCCAGCAGCGGGATTTGAACCTAGCGCTGAGCCACTCCGCTCCCTGAATAATTATTAGTTGGCCTTATATATCTGGAGTCCCCTTGAATATGTGGTAACGTCGAATTTTCTCCAAAATGAGTTTCTTGAACGGGAATAAACTTCCGGAAGAGGAATCGTGTAATTTTCGAACTGAATATGAGGCTAAGACTTGAAAAGGAATTATTTCTTATATTAAAGCTCCATTTTACACCCAAAATAACGAAAATGACACTGCACAAAAGTTGTCCACTTCGAATAAACATTTACTTTTAAACATTTTCGTCATCAGAAAAATATGCAAGTTTTGCTGAGAAATATACAACTTTCCTTTTTAATGAATAATAAAGCCTTTAAATAATAAGTCAAATGTTTATCTAACATTTAAATTACTACAATGAATGCAAATAGGAGCTAAAAAATTGTTTATATCTAAGTTAGGAGAATGAAACACCTGCAAAAACTAATTGTTAGACACTTGGATTTTAAACTTTTTTAAATTAAGCATAAACAATTATTATAATAACAGAAAATATAAAATCATTATACAATTTCACTAAGTAAACCGGTTAAGACCTCGTGCATAAACACCAATTACTGATAGTTAATAATAATTTGTATTTATGATTACTAGCAATTAATCTGTTGTATTCATTTTTCTGCTTTTTTTTTTTAAAAGTTTTCAATTTACAGAAGATGAAGCAAAACGATGCAATATCAGATCAGCTTACCATGAACAGAACACATTCATCTAGGTAGTAAGCGGTGCTATTAAGGAAAATGTAATGAAACCAACCTTATGACATAAGAAACATGGAATGGGGTTTCAATGCCAGTATGTAGTTGTTCATTCTCAGCTTACCTGTAACAAAAGAAAAAAATATTAATTTAAACATGAATGTTATACAATATTAAATTTGAAATTGATTATTTGTTTTATTTAATTATAAACGACCAAAGGATGAACGAACATGAACGTTGGTCTAAGTAATCAGTCTATCGTTTCTCAGTGTATGATCATATAATAATAATGTGTGCAATTGCATAACATAACTCAATTTCATAAGTGTAATAGTTATTCTATGTTTGGATTAAATTAATTAATGTTTGCTATCTATGGCTCTTTCAAAAAACGACATAAATTGGCATTTTAAGTTAAACCTTCAGTAGTAATTGTATTGGTAGAAGCTATCGAAATATAATTGAACGAAATATCTAATATTACGTTTCTATGATATGATGAATTAAAAAAAAAAAAAAATATTTTGAATGATATCATATTTCAATCTGAAGTTTTTTAGGAATAATGAAATAAGTTAAAATATAAAAATGTTCAGGCTTTTAAAAATTTTCTAATGATTAATTAAAGAATTTCAATACCACCAAACCAATATGAATGCTTTGCTTTACCAATACCAACATTTTTATTTTTTTACTCATCTGGTATAATTTGGACAAGACATGGAATTTTCAAATACCTCTATGAAAAATTAGGGTTTGGGGTTATGACATTAATCTTTTGAAGGAGCGATATAATTAACTGTTGTACTTATTTATTAAATATAATTTTTAATATGCACATATTACATATACATATGTGTGTGTGTGAGAACACCAAAACAATTCATAAAAATTTAAGCTCAACTTTCTAATAGATGATATAAATATCACAGTGCTAAGTGTAGTGCTTATAGCACTACATCGAGTGACCACGAACCCATTATACTACTTGCAAATACCTGCTCGTTTAGTGGGTAGTTTTTTGTTCCTTTTTTTTTAGTCTCTAAAGAAAGTTCTTGATATAACTTTCATCCAACCCGTTCAAGATCAACTTTTCCCTTAATACCTGGTTCATTGTAAAAAACCATAACATATAACCATTATAAGAGGTAATAACGGTGTTGCTGAGAGTTATGACCAAGTTAAGGGACTGTGCTACGACCTCAAAGCTCACAATGGCCAACCTGCCACGCTCTTCAGGAGAAGGACACTTTCAACATCGTCAATTATACTTTAAGGACGAACCAATAGAGTGTCCGATGACCCTCCGGATGGCCTTCTTCGGTAAAGACATTGTATCCCTTGGCGTGGGTACTTCCCAGACATTGCGGAATAACGATTGGGCAAACCCTTGGGAGAATCCATAATCCTTCTGTATCTGTCAGAACTAGAATATGCTACTATCTCTTGACGTTCCCGAAGAAGTGGGAACTTTCTTATCAAGAAATTTAGGTCTTATCTTCTGTTGCAAAGTGAGTACTTTGCATCTCCCCGCGGAGAGATCTGCATTTGGCAATATCCTGAAAGCTGCAGTTGGCCTAACGTTTATCTGGCAACAGATATTTAAACGATAAAAGGGAATGGATAAAAAACAAAGTTGAAATGGATAAAGATAGATATAAAAAAAAAGTTATCGGCTCAGCAGTCGTTCGAGTCAAGTCTCAACATGTTATGATTTTTTATTTGTTTCATTTTTGATAATATTCTCAAAAAAAAAAAAAAAAAGTTATTACTTATTATAAAAATAGAATTTTAATGAATTTAATAAATATATATATATATATATATATTAAGTTTACATTATATAACAGATGAATAAATGATTATTGATATTCTGTGAAACAGGAACGTTAGGGACTGTCTAGACTTAAAAATCAATAACTGCGAAGAACACGCAATCTGCGACCTACTATCTCTCTCAATGTAAAACCATTTTAGGCTTTTCCATGTCAAAAAGACGAGAAATATAAATATTTTTATAGACTTTATATTAATACTTACTAGACATTAAGGAGACTCAATAATTATGTACTATATATCATTTACTTCACTAGAAGATATTGTAAACCTATATAGATGTATATACGAATACAGACAGATAATCTTTCAATCTACTCATGTGTTTTTAAAATTAATTAATAATCAAAATTACTTGACTCTATAATATACATAACAACAATATGATTGTTGAAATAATGAGTGTTCCTACTGTTGTAGTTGGTAAATCAAACAAAGTGACTTGATTTACCAACTACATTTAAAATATTATTATTTATAAAAATTGATCAAATTCCCCAATTAAATCTGTATAAAAAGTTATAGCAATAGTTAACCAAATTACTGTTATGTGAATAAGACAAAAATAATAATTTAAGCAAATTAAATGATAAACATTAATTTATCTAAAAAAATTAAGTAATAATCTCTTCCGGTCTGAGTGACAATATAAACATACTAACAAAATATATTTATTAATATGATTATGATATGAATGATTATGAACACAGAAACTATTCTTTGGACGATGACGCATGACTGATAATGACCATGTCATTAATACGGAAAATAAAATAATATAGGAATGTTTTCAGTTCAAAATGTTTCAATTCGTTTAATGGAATTCATTGAATATCTAGAGCCACAAGTTAAAAATCGATCGCAATGTGGAAAAAAAAATGACCGATTGATAAATGAACTGAAAAATTAAAAACAGTGTGTCTATTCCGAATAATAAGTCCCAATTTTAATTTCGTAAATCAGCAAAACAAACTGAAAAAAATCTGCCCGGAAGGCTACATAATAATACGAATCATGAAGTAATTAAAATTGACAAAAACATAATAAAAATATAAATAGAAATGAAATAAATAAAAAGTACGAAACTTGGTAGGATTTTAACTGATTGTCGAAAATAAATATACTAATACCAACAAAATAATTATAAACAGAATTAATAAAATAGTTAATAACGAAATTACTAAATAAAAAATAGAATGGGATATCATGCAATAAAGTATTTTCATAGTCTACACCTTCTTTGGGAAAATAAACAAAACACGTAGGCAACTAAATCGAATATTCAATACTAATTTATTTAAGCGGAAGATTGACCAGCCTGGGGAGCATCTTTTTGTGATGCCAAGAGATGTTGGAAAAGCAGGGATTTAAATGAAGCCATTGAAGAAGCATGGCGGATGAAAGGAAATATTGTCTATGAATGGGAGGGAAGAGCCACTTAAACTCATCATAGTTATGTGACACACGGGATCGTCTCGGAGTACCAAGGACAAATCTTAGAGCCCAATATATTAATATACGCACATACAGCTACATAATACATACATATACAAACATAAAATAAGACTTTGATGGACCTTAAAAACAATTTAACAACTTCTTAACATAAAAACAACCAACCAACTTTCTCTTAAATACTTAACATCATAACACTTTAGGCAATAACCTTAACTCCATGAGATGACATCAAGCGGACTTAGAGCGAATACCAGTCGACCATGACCTGAATTCCTCGCCATCTTGGACGATGGCATCCAGGCGGCGAACCAGTCCGGGTTATATAAATGCTTTAGTAATGGAGTTGATTAGCACTCATTGGGTGAATTGATTGTATTGAATTGTTAGATCTACTTCTATCAGTGTGTATTTGCAATACTATACTGGTCGAATAGCAGAACCATTCAGAAATAGAACATAATAACATTTATTTCTATACATGTTCTTGAGGTCACCTGTGGTGTATCGGTTAGACAACAACATACTAAATTAAAAATCGCGGGTTAGCAGCTCGTCAGATGATCTTAGGACTTTTTAAAAGCCAATAAAAAACTTGTTTGAAGTACTTTGGAGGGGGCATATAATGTCGGGCCCTAGCCAGTGCGATAGCAGAAAGACCCCTATTCTGATTATACTTATAAATCCTGTACCTCCTCAACTCATTTAAGCTCTTGGGTTCACTATATGGTAGAGACTGTACTGTTTCTTGGACAACGATGTAGGGAGGTGATTTGTCTTATATCACGCTCAACCGCCAGATTTCCTCCCTATTTTTTGTAACCACTTTATAGAGGAAGGCTGAGCCCCATGAGGGTCTTAGATCCCTTAGGAACCATCTTCTACTAAATAAAAGTATTTGCCTTGGCTTGAAAGGGCGTTATTTCTGGTATTATCTGAAACTCCATCTGAAACTAAATACAGCAAGACTGACAAGATTCCGCTTCCCTTAGTACAAATAACTCAATCTGGACAAAACTCGACATAACCGCTTATTTACCGGGGGTGCAGATGTATTCTCATACCACTTTTTAAAGCTCATATACATAATGTTTCTCCATGTCTAAAATGTCAACAGAAGATTGTATAAGACGAACAAAAGTAGAAAAAGAACACAAGTACACTAATCTTGTATTAGGAGCAATAATAGTGGCTAGGATTTCATTCATACTAATTATGAATGAAGTCGTGCACAGTTCAAATAACATGGAGCTGTTAATTAAAATAATATTAATTAGTCATTTCCCGTCGTAACAATCGCCTACGGCAGGATACTGAATCATCTCGGAGAGGTTATCACGCGATAACATAGAATTTTATTAATTGCTGTTCCATATCTATCTTTGCAACGGTCTGTCAGACAATAAATCAATATCGCCATGAACTGGAAACTATTGTATCGATGTGTGCGCGTGTAAATATGAGTTAATATTAAAATAGACCGAAGTCTATGTAAGGTGTATCTAAGAATAGATTAATGATCACGTACTGTAAACCCATCCAGGTACAAATAAAATACTGTGCTATAAATACAACCAATCAACTGCAGCATTTTTAAGTAAATCTAATTTTATTCTAATTATTATCATATTATATTAAATATGGAGGGGGGCGGAGTGGCGGAGTACTCAGTTGCCATGCCGAAAATAGTGGTTCAAATCCCGCTGCATGAAAGACTTATTTAGTCTGTCAGCAGCCGGAGATGGATCATGTGGGATCTAAGACTCTCCTGGGGCTCACCCAGCCTCTGTAAAGTGGGTACCCAAAATAAGGGGTAAAATTTTACGGTTGAGCGAGATCTCAACAAATCACCTCCCTGCACAGCCGTTGTCCATGAAACAACTAGTCTCTAGTCTCTACCAGTACTGAACCCCACACCCTTCACGGGTTGTAGTGGTACTGGTATATTAAATATATATAATAATTTTAAACATTTCCCTTTAAAAATTAAGGATTGGACGGTCTACAGATTCATTTTTACCAGATCATAGCTACAAAAACTGATGAAACTTACGCGAGGTGGATTTAAAGTATTGTAATCAATAGGTCTCAGTTCAGTACAAAAAACCTAATGCAACTCATGAAGAGTCTTGGGTTCAGTATGTGGTAGAGACTATACTGTTGTTTGGACAAAGGATGTGCAGGAAGGTGATTTATCCTTGACCAGGCTCAACCCCCAGGTTTTCCCCTCTATTTTGACTATCCACATTATCGAGGCTTTGTGACTCCCAAGAGTGTCCCAGATCCCAAAGGATCCATGCCCGGCTGCTAACAGATAAAATAAAATCTGCCAGAGCCGGATATGAAACCGGGATCCGGAAAAAAAATACCAGCAGATGATATTTCTATGTATTTCGGGTTTATTTTTATATTTAATAAAAAAACTGAGTGAATAGCAAAATATATAATGTGATAGCCGAAACAGACTAGAATTTCTCACTCGAGTAATGGAATATTCAGAACTGTTCTACAATGAAGAAAGCTGAAATCTATTGCCTAATACGTTCAGGTTGAGAGTGAAAGCACACTCTTAACTCTAGCCTTTAAATAATAATAAAAATAAATCAAATTAATTAATTAATTAAATAAAAACCGAAAACACTTTATTAGCCTAATTATATTAGGTTCGTTTTAAAACACCTAATATCTTAATTTATTCTCTTATTATTATATTTGTTATTACAGAAAGAAGGAATATATTCTTTGTTAGTTTGATTTCGTTTACCGTCTAATCTTCTGCTTACCATTATGGACTACTGCTCTTCTTAAATTTCTTGAATTAACTTCGTAGCTTTTAAATACATACAATACATGCATACATTAAATCCATACATACAACGGTAGACAAGTTTTGATATTCAAATTCAGTAATTCTATTTGATAATTTTTAATTTCAAATAGGTGCTTGACTTTAAGTTTTGTTTAACACAACTTTGACATGCTGGTTGATAAGCCTTAAGAGTTGATATAAAGATTCAGCTTTGTATGTCCGATTCTTATACTCCAATTTATGCTGCATTATATTGATGTTAACCCGTTCCTATCTTTTAATGGACGGAGGAGGTTTTGTGGAAGTTTCTCCAACTCTTAGTACCGGTTTTATTTAATTTATAGGATATCAATTCTAACCATAACGAAAAATATGTGAATCTTAAGAAGGGAACGTTACTGGTTTTTGGTTTTAGTCGCAATATATAGTATAATAATATCATTTAATATAAAATTCGTAAAAATACCTATAAGATTCAATTACTAAGTAAAAAAAATATCAAGAATATATTTAAGTAAACAATTTAAAAATCTTTAGCACTCAGCATTTAAAATAAAAACCAGCGACACACAGAAACCACAGAGTTATAATATTTAAATATCTGGAAATATATTTTTGATTATAATTTATTCATTAAAATTTACAACAGTAATGTAACAATACAACAAGTAAATGACAGGAATGGATAACGACATGTATAGAGACAAGTAGAGAAACTACCCAGTGTTAGCACTCAAATAACAAATTCAACTTGAAAGGTTACGAGGGCATCTTACTTTCAATGGTCTCGGAAGATTATCGAGAATTGAGGAGCATTAAAGATTTTACGAAGGATTTCGGATTGTAAAGATTTGACACGAAGGAATTCGATAAGTTAGTGGAGCCCCAAAGCCCTAACCCGTAAGTCCATATAGGTCTTATAATAATCATTAATATGAGTCTTTTGTAATTATTTGAGAGTTTAGAGCTTTGTCTAGTAAGTTTTGCAGAAGCCTGAAACGGCGAGCGGTTTCTTGTATTTTCAATCTGGTATGAGGATTCCAAGTGAAATGTTTGTCAAACAAAATGAAATCCTAAGTATCGGATATGTTATACTAGAGTCAGCGGGATATTATTAAAGGATACTGAAGAGGACAGGAAGTAATATAAATTAATAATCTAATGCCAATTCTAATTTTCGCGGAGCTAAGCGTTAAGCAGGAGAAGAAAATCATGGAATACTTTTTTCTAAACATCTTAAAAAATTAATTAACCAAAATAGTCAACATCCGTTATTAAGTACTTTCAAATACATGTTAGTATCCAATTTTATTTTCTAGAGTTTCACTTGTTTGAAACTAATGTTGAAACTTTCCAAATTGACGTACGCCGATAGATGGGCAATTTATATTCTCTTGCCTCCTCGTGAACGCTCAGAACCGAAATTTAGATCAGATAATTCCTTGTTGAACACTTATATAATATCCCACAACAAGCTATTCAGAAGCCACATAATGATATGTAGCGAGGAATAACTTAGTGTGTAGCTCCTTCCCAAATGAGGAGAAAGGCTCTACGAGGAAATTGGAAAGGTTATAAGCGAGGAGAGTGAAGGTGCTTTGGTTCAGAAACAGAATAAATTCATGTTAATGAATCTTAAGCATTATTCTTTTTAGTAAACATTATTGTATTTTAATATTATTGGTTTAATAAAAAATAGAAACGTTTCATTTCATTAAAAAATTAAGTATAGTGTTCGGATCATTTTTTAAAATTTTAAATCATTCATCAGCTATTATATTAACAACAATTTTACTCGTATATTACAACCTAAACTACACTATACTTGGGTTTTAATGTTTTAAAATAACATAAATGTAAGAAATTATATAAATTTTAGGTACCCACTTAATAGAGCATAGGTAGCCCCAGTAGGGCCCTAGATCCTATAGTATCCATCTCCTAAATAAATATCTTGCCAGCGAGCGGGCAACCCGAGACCTTCGGCATCAACTCAGCGCTCTGCCACTGAGCCTCTCTGCTCCCCGAATGTTAAAATAATTTGACTGTAAGACATTATATAATTATACAAATACAAAATAATGAATTATTTATTATGAATGAACAATACAATGAATTAATTAATCTATATAGAAAAATACAAAATTACTTTTCAATCAGGAATTAAATTTACTAAATGGCAAATATCCTCGAATCGTTGATATACTTAAAAAAAAAATAGAATTAATAGTCTGTTAGCAGGAGGAGATAGATCATATGGGATCTAGGACCCTCCTGGGGCTTACCCAGCCTCTATAAAGAGGTTACCCAAAAAAATAAGGAGGGAAATCTAGCAGTTGAGCGTGATCTAGGACAAATCAGCTCCCTACAAAACCTTTGTTCATAAAACAGTACTGTCTTTATCATGTACTGAACCCCAGACCCGTTCACGAGTTGTAGTGGTACAGGTTTTTTTTAGAATTTATAGGTTCCGCAATTAAGGGTACAAGTGATGAAAAAATACATTATTTTATATTAAATAAAATAATATTCTATCTTCACTTCAATGATAATGATTGATCAGTCAACCTATGAGAAATGTTTTCTGTTGGTCATAAGGAAAGACTACGAGTTTATTGTAAAAGTTATATTCTTTCCTTTTCTTCACAGGATGTGACTAGAATGAACCTGTCGAAGAAAAAAGTGATCCTCATTACAACATGATCTTATAAGTATTTAGAAATTAATTTCTCTTACTCCAAGCAAGATTTTTTTTTTCCAACATGGCACTCTTCCTTTCCATTCCAGACGATCCTCCAGAAAGAGACGACGGACCAACCAGTTCTAACCTTTCACCGCAATATCCAGTCCGGACGGAGTGATGCACCGGTAGAAAATAGTGAAAACCTACAGCAAGCAATTATCCATCAGTCGAAAGTGAAAACCATGGGATTCCTAACCCCGGCATTACTGAAAGCCTCTCACATTATGCTCATGTCATGTAATTATTCTATTACTACTGTAAGGATGTAACTCTCATTCGCCTGGGGTTCATACGTAATCAGGTGGGAACTACGGAGTCTTCAGGAGCAGGAGTTCTGATAACTGTCTCATCTGCATATCTAGTGGAATGGACAGTGCACAACTACAACAATGCAGTGTTCTGAAAGAGGTTTCGAGCGGAAACGATGAATGTCTATAATAGGAGGCTCGTTGAAGTATGACAGAAAATAATAAAACCGGCTGGAATCGATAAAGAAATAGAGTAGTAAAACATTGGATTATTACGCTCTAACTGTTCTTCTTTAATAAACAGATTCTTAATATTTGGTTTTATTCACGGGTAGAATAATTCCGAATCTCTGTAAACTATCTTACATTGATTTGATGTCATTGATTTACATCTAGATTAGATTGATGAATTAGATTGGATAACTCATTTTCATTCCCAAAATCTGAATTTTAGACCCAATTTCTGTCCAAAGAGGAACAAGTGTCTTTTACTTTCCTGTACATTAGAAATGAATAAAATAGAATAAATTAGAAACATAGAACGCTAGTTAAGTTTCTCTGTTAAGAGCATGGCTATTAAAAAAATTGTATTATGTGATACGATTGTACTAAAATGAACACTTAGAGTAGCACAATGAATCCTAAAACGGAACCACTGTAGCAACCTGGAAGCGAAGACAAGTCAGGAGTGGATATTGTTTTCTTACCAGTACTTCTTTATTTTAAATTGAAAGCTTATAAAGCTGTACCTTGTGATAATATAACAAAATGTTTTGTTTTTAATGTAGTAGTTGTTTTGTTTTTTATATGTCCTTGAAAATTTTGTGGAAGGCGGCGAGGGAAGTTTTCATTTGAACAAGGAAGTGTGCCACAAAAAAGGTCGGGAATCCCTGGCATAAGAGATAATAAATAATATTTAAATATTTTATTTGAAAAGCAAAGATATGTCCAGGACCGGGACTCGAACCCGGGTCTTTCAGATCGCTAGTTCTGGAAGCTGGGACTCTATCATCTGAGCTATCCTGGCCCAATCAAGCACGCCTCCCGGTCGTGGTCATTTCCTTTCTATTCACTGATCCCAAGTCCCCGCGTTCTCGCAATTTGCGATGTATACGAGGGGAAGAATGTTCCTTGAACATTATTTTAATTTGGATCTTGTTGACATACGTCATTATAATTATTATAATGGACATATGTTTTCTTTTCTAATAAAAATATTTAAAAATTAGTAAAATTAATAACAAATAAAATACAATAAATAATAGTTGATACACATAAGACTACAGAGTTTAATTTATAACAAAGAGTCGTCCTATACCATAATACCATAACATAACTGTGGTAAAAGTAACTTTCAAATTTTTCAATAAAGATTACCAAAGACTACTTGTGGCGTAGTGATTAAGATATTAACTATGTCCAACTTCGCGGGTTCGCAGCCGCCAGCTGGCATTAGGGTTTTTTTTTCTTTTTAGGAAGGGAGTAAAAAGCACTTTGTCATTCCGTCCTTCGGAAGGGAAATAAAATGGTTGCCCCGAGCTTGTGCAGTGTCGGGTACTCCTTAAAGATCACTATCCTAATTATACCTGAATAGGGAAAATTTTGGTTTCCCGATGCAATATCTTCAAATTAGCCAAAGTAGAATAAAATGCAGTTAAATGAACAAACAATATCTAAACCTAAGTTCCTTGTTATTCTATTCTCTGCCTAATTTTCGTCGAAGTTTTCATTTAATTCATACCTTAACTACTTGGTTGACCCGAACGTTCATCTAGCTATCATAAGAAAGTTTTGTTGAATTGCGAATCATAAACTATTTTCTGAGACAGAAAAAGAGATGGAAAGAAATGGCTAGGAAATTTACAATCGAAAACAAATCGACACCATAATCACCGATGATGACGAAGCGCATGTCCGAACCATCAGAACTATTGAAGTACAAGAAGCAGTAAGTTAGTGAGTGATTAGAGCGCTTTCTTCAGATAATGGCAGTGAAGTGACCAATATGGTACCTCTAAGATCTGAGAACACTGGGAGGGAAACTTTAAAATAGTACTTGACTTTAATTATAGTATAATAAACAATATAATGCAACTGTACATCCGTGAAAGGAACTGAGTATCGTTACAATGTCCATCCAAAACCAGCAGGGAACTATTAATTTAAAGAAACTTTTTCCTGTTTCGACTTTCGTCCTTTCGCTAGAGTATTGTACCCAAGTCACCGGAAATTGAACTTTCATTCTAGTTAAAACTTTATTGAGTACATCCGTACTCGATCGGTAGTAATCAAAAAGAGAAATCCGTTAAAATAAATGAACATAAATCTTTAAAATTTTCAATAATTTAAAATCTCCAGAAGTTTTATTTTCAAGTCCTGGAGGTTTTACTTTTTTTTTTTAATCGATTTTTTGAAGCCAATTCTGACAAAACAATTAAGTTAGGGAGCATATTTTAAAGAGCTCTAAAATATATAAGTTTTACTATTAGAAATATTTCCGGATAATCACTATGGATAAATGTATGACTAAGAATGGAATAAATGTATGACTAAGTTTTCAAAAGATGTTATCATTTTAGGGATATGATGATGTTCTATATGACTCTAAAAAGAAAGTATTAACTGAGATATTAGTTTGGTTTTTAGATCAAGAAAACGCGTTATTGCAAAGCTTATTTATATAGCACAAGGAACTGTATACTGTCAGCTGAACATAGGAACATGTGGGTTTACTTGGAGCATTGGTTCCCGACCAGGGGGGCGTGAGTACAAGTCAGGAAGGGAACGAGACCAAGTGTAAATTAAAATTTCTCACTTAATTTTGCTTGTTTTTTTCTCTTACAAGTACTTCTTTAGCTTAAATTGAAACTTACAATGTTGTATCTTGTAACAGCTAAACTAAATCTTTTGTTTTCAAAGTAATACTTATTAACAAAAAAGATCGGGTACCTCTGACAAAGGGAGTAGCTGGTATAACAGGATATGATGATATGACTAAAGTTGGGAATGATTATGATGATTCCAGTATGAAGAATTGGAAAAGTATATACAGAGGCATTAGATCGAACGGTTTTTATCAGCCATACGAAACTTATTACATGCAACAATAATAGAAAGATAATTAACATTAAAATTATGAGTCACTCGAAAAAGCATAGGAGTTTCCAAAAAGCACCATACCCATCCTACCATCAGATCCCAACATGGCACAAAAAGAACGCACATTACTCACTGACAGAACACACACACCAGTTCCTATTACGGACACCGTAATACGACCGCGTTGTTTTCACTGGCGAAAGTCCTCTAAGTCTTCGGAGGACAGGAAGTGGAGACATCCGACTACTTCTTTAGGAATACGGTTACCTTCTAGGGGTATCGCAGACTGACGCATTATTTCTTCGTTAGCCGATACCTCGAGCTACTGTTGGAAGGTTAAGATTACTTCCGGTGCTTTGAACTGGAACGCGGAGATGGAACGATGATATGATGGAATGTCTTCATATGATACAGTAATATTTTTGTTTAATTATTTGAAATTTACAGCTTTATTATAACAATAAAACAAGTTAATATAATGATTGATAGATAAAGTCATGAATAAATTAAAGTAGAGAAACAACCCAGAGTTAGTGCTAAAATCCAACTTCTAACTTCCAAAGCCATATTCTTTTCAGACACCTCGGAGAATCAGCGGGAAATGAGGTTTGAAACTACTGGGTTTGAGTGGGAATAAAGTTTGTAATGAAATGGCTGATATCGAGTTGGGCCAAATCAGCAACAAATGGGGCATTGGGGTCATTATTCATAACCTCAATAATGGTTTTTACGAAGGATTTTGAATTCTAAGGAGTTGGATTCGAGATGAATTCGATGTATTAGTGTAACCCCAAAGATCAACACGGTAAGTCCAAATATGTCCGATGATAGTCATGTATACGAGTCTTTTATAATAAATTGGGAGCTTAAAGCGTTTGTCTAGTAAGTGTTAAAGTCAATTTAAACGGCGGTTGTACAAATTATTAATTAATTATAAAATTTGCATTAAATTAGTACAGTGGTAAATAAGAAACCAAATAATAAATCTAAAGCCTGTATCATATTATGCGATCAGAAAGATTTATCATATATCAGAAAACAACCGAATAGATATTGTTACGGTCAGAGCGGGAAGGAGGACCGGCTGAGAGGATTAGACAAACAATGGGATTAAGCGGAAGGGATTAAAGAAGTTGCCGAGGCCCATCTCGTTCAACCTGGATCGGCCTGGATGGTTCTCGATCTTGTTCCGAGTAATGCCCAACCCCGACCTACCTTGCCTATATAAAAAGGACAGCGTTTTCGACCGGCCCAGTCAGTAATAAGCCAGTGAGTAGCAGTCGTTAACTAGTGGCAGTGTGTGTGAGTTAGTTAGTATTAGTATCAGTCTGTAATAAGTGCTTAGTGAGCAACAGTGACAATTAGTGGCCGTGTAATAAGTGTAATAAACTGTGGGTCAGTTTGTCATATTTGGAGAGTCTTACGGTCGGTGGACTTTAGTTAGCGAACTGTAAGTGATAATTTGTAATTGTAAACTATAGTGTAATATTATTGTATTTGTACGAATTTATATATAAATAGTTTAGTTATTTAGTATTAGCAATATCCTATTATCTTAGAAATTAGATAACATTTAGTAGAATATTGTTATTGTAAATTGATATTAGTTTAATAATTTAATTGTTTTAAATAATCTCATTGTATTCTTTTTAATTTGTTAATAAATATTAGATTCTTGAATTAAGTAATAGTTTAGTCCATTTTACACCCAGTAGCCCGTAACAATATATTACCTGCCAAACAAAATAAAAAATCGAAAGTATTTCATATATTTATATTCATCTACGTTTAGAACAACATATACCTAAATTATTGTTATACTTCTTGAGTATAAATTTTATTGTTCTTTAGATACATGATTTCATTACATTCTAATTTTCAGATATTCCGATCTGGCCTCCTCTTACGATGTCTCAAGAGTGGATGGCATTCGGTAGTTGCATGACTGTTGGCAATTATGGAGTATCACTTCAAATCCAACGAAATATTATCCAAAAAGCCAAGGAACAGAATGGATAATTTTAAAACCGAATTTTAATAATAAATAGGAATTTGATGAAACATAATAATCTTTTAGTGCAAGAAAGTCAAGGACCATATTAATACAGGGAGTGCCAAGTCACTACAGAGATTAATACTCTGTAAACAAAGTACAATCCCGGAAAACCAATGATTTTTTAATAGATAATTGGCTACTCAAATATAAATATATCGAATATTAAAAAATCTTCAAATGACTGAAATGAGAACCCATTTTTTAGTTATTTGAAGGATACAGTTAGGATTCCCTCTAAATGACCACGCCACGCTGACCTGCTTTACAGTTGAGTCATCTTCACCATTATTTGTGGATTAGGAGAAAATCCAGTTTTTGTCATTCATAATTACAAAGGATAAGTTCTTTTGAATCGCTTGCTTCAAAAGAAAAAATATTTTAAACAAAATATGGGAGGAACAGTAATACACAAAAATTCAGTAGCAACTTTAAAAAATAAAAAACCTGTACCTCTACAAAGAATGACGGTTATTGGGTATAATACGTGGTAGAGACTTTACAGGTCCTAAGACTGTTTGCGCAAGGAGGTGACGAGGACACTATTGATCACCTGGTTTTCCCTCCAATTATCCTTTTTGAGCCTGGTTGAGCCCTAGAAAGGTTCGTTGACGCCATAGAGTTCGTTTATGGCTGTTACAGATTACAGATTTTCTGTTACAGCCGGATTTGAACCCGGGATCCTCAGCACAGCAACTCAGCGCTCTAAACCAGAGCTACCACACCCCTCATATTTTCTTTGCATAAATTGTGTATTTACAGAGTAGTATAATAATATATGTGACAATGGGACAAGGCCTTGAATTTTATTGTTTTCTTTATGCACTAAATTGAAGAAAGTAATTATACGTAAATTACAGAATATACGTAAAGTACAGTTACACAATTTAAGAAACTACGAATAATT
Organism: Troilus luridus; assembly: GCA_964056705.1. Taxonomy (NCBI): domain Eukaryota; kingdom Metazoa; phylum Arthropoda; class Insecta; order Hemiptera; family Pentatomidae; genus Troilus; species Troilus luridus. The sequence continues at coordinate 75,763,739 of OZ057413.1, read as the reverse complement.
TTCATCTTATCTTAGCTTCTCATGTTATGAATAATGTAGCTTGGTTATTTTACCAAAATAATAAAAGCTTCTTTTTTGCTATTGCTCTAACAGAACAAGGAAACATAAAAAGACCCTGTACCTACTCTATCAGGCATTGCTAAAGAACTTTCACGGCTAATCCAAGCGTCTTCTGCTCCATTGTTAACACTGTCGTCATCTTCAGGACACTGACTAACTTTCCAATGCCTCAGTGACACAGATTTTTTTTAAGATACTAAAATTAGAGTAATAATCTTTTTTCATTGAGAGAAAGTATCAAACTATTTTAATTTTTGTTTCTTAAAACATCTAATGGATTAATAAAAAGTTAATATGCGTTGAGATGACAGGTGAACATCCGAGGGGTGGAACGAGACGTAGATGGAAGGATTGTGTTAAAAGTGATTTTACGGGTTCGGGATATATACCGCGGAAGAAGTTTGTAAACAGCGATTGATCGTACCAAATGAAAACATGGGGTCCATTTAGCCTTTTATTCTCATTATCTAAAAATTAGATTTACAAGGATCTATAAGTGATTACAATAAACGCAACAATAAAAAGTTATCAACAGACAGTAAAACGGAATGACTTTGACATCGTCTAAAATTTTATAGCTGTAATATCCTTAGTAAAAATAATAGAGGAAGGGCTTTCTACAGGAAGGTTCGAAACTTCAATAAATTAGAAATTTCATCTAAATATGGAAGTACAAATATATCTCCAAAATCGCAGTGCTGCCTTTACAGCCCATGGGTACAATTTAAAAGGAACTAATTTAAGAATAATTTATTATAATTTTTAAATCATTGCTTTAATTTTTAAATAATTTTATTTTGAAGAGAAAAGATTTGCCCCCAGCCGGGATTCGAACCCGGATCTCCGCCTCACCGTGGCAACGCTCAAACCATTTGAGCCACCGGGGTCGCTCCCTACCTAGGATAAATCTGTTCTCTTCACCGATCCCATATCCCCCGTGTTCTCGCAATTTTGCGATGTAAACTTGAGGAAGAATGTTCATTGAACATTACTTTTAATTTTAGGATCTTTTTGACATACGTCATTATATTATTCATAATTTTTTAATCATTGCTTTAATTTTTTAATATTTTTATTTTTGAGAGAAAAGATTTGCCCCCAGCCAGTAGGGAGCGACCCCGGTAGCTCAAATGGTTTGAGCGTTGCCACGGTGAGGCGGAGATCTGGGCCGGGGTAGGCGCCCGGAGTTCGCTAATAAGCTAATTGATTTAAAATTAATTTAATTAGTAATGGATGTAAGATATAAAATATTATAATAACAGATTAAATGATCAGATACAGTTTTGTAACACATTTTTTATATTTGATATTTTCAGTGCATTCGAATTGCATATGCGCTTTGAATGCAAAAAGGCTCACAGTGAAGGTTTTAAGGAAAGAAAATCACGAAAAAAATTAGTTTCGTTCGAAAAAATGTAACGACAGAATAGGTAAGCGCGGGCGTAGTTTTTTTTTAATTTATTTTTTTTATATCTATTAGAGCTCGATCTCATAACCAGCAACTGATACGGAGGAAAATCATGTTAAATGTATATTTTAAATATTTTTATTTTGAAGAGAAAAGATTTATCTTGGCCGGGATTCGAACACGGGTCGTCCGCATCTCTAGCGCGGTCTGCATCTCTACGGCGGACGACCCGGGTTTGAATCCCGGCCAAGACAAATCTTTTCTCTTCAAAATAAAAATATTTAAAAATAATAATCATCAAAAGAACAATAAATAAAAAATAAATGTATATTTGTATATTTAATGGTAGTTACTGGATGAATTAATGTACTGTCAGTTAGTAAAAGGTTTTTCGTACCTGTTCATTAATGAAACAGTAACAAATTAGAATGTATAGCTATAATTAATACCATATAACGCGTATAATATGTTTAAACTGTACCATCATAAAAACTGTACCATTACACCCCATGAAGAGTCTTTGGTTCAGTAAATGGTAGAGACTGGACTGTTTTAAGGACAACAGTTGTGGAGGGATGTGAATTACCCGAGATCACGCTCAACAGTCAATTTTTCCCTCAATTAAGGATACTCGCTTTACAGAGGCTGGGTGAGCCCCATAAAATTTCAACTAAAGCTATAAAACTGTTGTACCGTCAGCCTTTATATCCCAATACCGTCATACAAATGTAAATTCAATGTATGAAAGGGAAAAAGTAGCATAGAGGTAGCATATGTGTGCATGCGTGGTGAGAGAGTGTGTGTGTGTTTGAATATAAAATGTAATAAATATATGTTTTGATTCTAATAACAGCCTTTTTATTTAACAACCTTCTTATCATATTGTATTGAATATAAAACCCAATAACTAGCTCGATGCTCAATTTATTGTTAGTAATCAGGTTTATGAATCTACCGTTCATAGACGATCTATCATTTTAAAAAATGTCCCTTTTATGTAAATTTATGCTATGTAAAACTTGGTATTAAGAATAAGGAAATCCTCAGAGTAACTATACATTTGTTTCAATAGTTCACTGCATTTGTTTTTTAAATATTTACAAATTATCTTTAGCTTTAGATCGAATGTCCTCCTGTACGTCATTATCAGGTGACTAAGTCAAGATCATTACTAAGAAACATACACCATACATTTATGTACAATAGCAGTAATGTTATGTTCATAAACGAACACAAAAATGATTGGTGACCTTTTTTTATTAGTAACTGCAGCGTTAACTCGAAGCCCAGCACCAGCTGTTATTTCATTCAGCATCTACGATCTTAGATAGTCCAGCCTCCTGGTGACACAACAGTTCTTGGTATCCTACACATCATCTTTTAGAACAGGCTACTACTATCAGGATGCAAGTCGAACAAGGCCTCCATTGCCTGTTCATTCATAGCCAGTGGATAGGTCATGGATCTCAAGAGCTCCGTCGGTGATTCAGCAAGATGTTTTAGATACCTCTCTTATTATAATGTAAATGATGTAATAATAAAAAAACTCCGGACAAAAGAGAAACATTACTTAAACGAACTAGCTGGTGTTCTGATACTTTCTATATTAGTAATAACCAAATAATAGCGTAATTCGATTGAATAAACACATTTTTATTAAAATGGATCTATTATTATATATTATAGCATCTATTGTAAAGCGATTACATGACTAAAAGATATGTCTGACAAGGAAAATCTTTAATGGTGTGTAATTTATTTGTAATATTATGACATAAGAGGAATAAGCTCCCAAGTAGAACTTAAAAGAGACGCAATTCGGTGTTTAAGCTAATAATGAATAACAAAACAAATTAAATTAATAATTGCCACGTCATAATTTTGATTACTAAATAAAAAACATAACATGGATATTGTTTCATTAAAGGCTAATAGAGGAATAAATAATAGGCTGTGCATCGCTTATTCAAAAGAACAAAGAGATAACTCATAAATTCTCATTTTTTAGTTAAGCCTATAGTGACTATTGTATTGGTTGAGTCATTTCAATTCAGGGACGACATCTGATATTCCACCCCCATGGTATGATATACAATTTTTTTCAAGTAAGTTTCATTTTGCATTGCATCTTGTCAAATAAAAAAAGTTTCAAGAGAATTCCAATACACCATCCCATTGGGAATGCTTTGCTTTGCAGATTTTTAACTCGTGTGGTTTAATTTTGACAAGACTTCTAAGTAACTTTCAAATACTTCTATTGAAAAATTATTTTTTTGAGTTATGACATTGGTTTGTTGAAGGAGCGATATTCGATATGGATCAGATGTCAGATACAGCCGTATATACTGCAAACCGTGAGAATTAAATTAAAAACCAAAACAAAAAAACTGTATCTCTACAACCCGTGAACGGGTCTGGTGTTCAGTAGATGGTAGAGACTATACTGTTTCATTGACAACGGTTGTGCAGGGAAGGGATTTGCCCTAGATCACGCTTAACCGCTAGATTTCCCCCCTTATTTTGGGTACCCACTTTATAGAGGCTAGGTGAGCCCTAGATCCCAAATGATCCATTTCTAACAGAATAAATAAAAAGCATGACAGCAGCGGGATTTGAACCGGGATTTTCGCCATGGCGACTCACCGCTCTACCACTGAAGGGTATTGGATTTAGCACATGGTAGGATCATTTTGTTCCTACGCCACCGAACATGCTCAACGGCCAGGTTTTTCTCCTTCAAATATTATAACAGTTATTTCTATAATTTGTTATAGAATCTTAGTCAATATTTAAAAAAATGAAAATGAGGCAATTTAAAGTTTTTGGTATGTTCTTACAAGATTAGAATTGGGTAGTGAGTTTCGTTTTTCATAAATTCTTTGAACCAGATAGAACAACGCATGGATATAGTATCCGTCCTTCCAGATCTAGGACACACCCTGATATACTTTCGACTATTATACTAGAAGCTAATAATGGACTACGGTTAGGCCTGATGATGGCCTCAAAGAGAACTGTAACGACTCGGGATATCACAGAGGAACTTTCGACTGCCCTTTCACCCTCCTAGGGCCTCCTTGCATCTGCGCTATCTCACGATCTCCTCGTACTTTCTAGTAAAAGGATTAGCCGTCTCGATTACACCTGCGCCATGTCTTGTAGTTAATCACACCTAAAGGACAGCTTTTTCCCAAACCATCAGGATCATATTAAACTAAGCCTTCAGGGGCTTCAAGCAGAAATATAGTGCAGAAGAAAGAAAATGATGGATGATCAGTTCACGATTCGATGCGAAGGTTACGTAATAACGACATTGTCTTTTTTAAGAAAATCGTTTAAAGAAATGGACAAACCGTAACTAGGGAAATAAGCTTGAATAACTCCATTGGCCAAGACCGGCATTAAAAATTTACTACTAACAGAGAATTTGGAAGAGTATCAAATATCTGGATTCTGTAAAATATGAGTTTGATTTACATTATCAATGAAATAATAACACAAATATTAAGTTAATGCTTAACTTAGGCACTACCCAACGGATTACTATAAATACGGTTTCTACCTAGACTTTTTCGTTCTCAAATAAGGCAATTTAAATTCTCTGGTGCAATATGAAGGTAATGATCGCATGAACCAGGGATCTTCAGGATGCGCAATTGATGAGTGAAAGAAAAAAAACATTTATCTAACGTAGAATGGCTGTAACAAGAATATGAGATATGTATAAGAGTATAATTTAACTATTGGATTCAAATGGTTGGTAGTTGAAATGGCCGTGTTTCAAATCTGATCCATTTAGAATATAGACTTTCTGTAAAGAGACTTTAAATGAATAAAGAATAAACAAAACAGTAATCCGCCCTGAGGCACTGTGTGAGGCAGAATGTTTGATACTGAACAAGAAAATATTGAATAGAAATCACGGAGAGAAAAATGTTAAGAATAATTTTGGTACCGATTAAAGAAGGAGACCGTTATAGACACCATGACTTAGAACTCTACACGCATAGAAAAAAATTAAAGATGCAATAAAAATAAACGAAGAATTCAGTTCTAAAGGCACCTTCAAAGAATGAACCCGAGCAAAACGACCAAAAGGCCATTGACGTATCTACAATACTAAAAATCGCCAACAATTTTGAATTTTTCGGGGATAACTACTCTTTTATCTGTTGCATCAAGAAACATAAAAGCAAATGGAATACCAAAGACTAAAACATACGCTTCAATGGCTCCAGAAATGTTCTCACTCGTTACAATTAGAGACGATGCCGAACTTGAAATTAGCATATAATCTCTGTTGACACAAAACAAGTGCGGTTTTTATTTTGCCTCGAAGATATTTCATATTATCCTCGAAGATATTTCATATTATTCTTTGTTTCAATTAGCGAAGATATTATTCCGAACCCTTCATCTCTTTTATGGAGTGCAAGTCCTGTTGTATTCTGTATCAATATGGAATGCAGAAACTATCAAGACGTTTGAAAAAGTATAGCATAAATCGTTGAAATAAATAAATCAAATAGATAAATAATAAATAAAGATTAACACGAAAGCAGGAAACTCGGTTTTATTTCCTTCTTCATATCTATAATGTCACGAGCCGTTCTGGTGAAAGCGGAAGGTGTTATCTTTCTATCTACACCACGGCTCCTTATGATCCTGTACATAATATCTGGTTCGTAACAGAATCTTATGCAACACTTTAAGGTATTTCGGCTAAATAATGACCAGGGACGACTCCAATAAAACCAAAGGGACACAGCCGGAATGTCTGCTTCAGGACCCAAAGCAGAAGACGCATAACTCAGGCAACCCATTCACTTTGGCCCTCGACTCGAGCACTTTCACCGATAATTATTTACAGATAGACCTTTCGGTTTCTATCGGCAACGCTTTGGTTCTTGTCTTGTCCAATTTGGATAACAATCGTACCCAGTCAGGAAAATGTTTTCCAATAGCAGTCATGTTTTTCATATTTATTAGGGAAGTAACGCTTTTCTATAATAATATCCTAAAACCACAAACACAATTTTCATTGTGTATAGTAGAGACAATACTTCCAAGACTAAATGGATTAGATCAGTCAGGTCAGATATGGAACATCTTAAGATACCCCACGGAAAAATTTTAGATCGAGTAGAGCACTGGCAAGAAATTTTGAGACAAGTATTCCCGATGTTCCTTACATGTGATAAGACCACACGAAACAACTCCTTTGAGGAGCAAAAGTGGGCTTACAGAAAGAAAATGAAGAATTACTGTTGTCAGAAAAGAATGAAGAATAGTTATGAGACTCGTATACCTCGGTATACACTATATATCCACCTCATATATTGAAGAATGATTTATATTATAATACTAATAAAAGCAATAGACACAATAATATTGGTGGTGAGTAAGACTTTTATTTAGACTTAGTTTAGTGGCCGGAGATGGATATAGGACACTCCTGGATCTCACCTAGCCTCTATAAAGTGGGTATCCAAAATAAGGGGGAAAATCTGGCGGTTGAGCGTGATCTAGGACAAATCACCTCCCTGGACAACCGTTGCCCATGAAACAGTACAGTTCTACCATGTACTTAACTCCAGGCCCGTTCACGGGATGTAGTGGTACAGGTTTTTTTTCCTTCTAAATATTGTATTTAATATTTGAATACTTCATTATTACTACTGATTGCCGAGCCGACGGTACTGGTTTAAATCTAATTGACGCAGATAATTTATTTAATCTATTAGCAGCTGGAGATGGGCCATACGGTATCTTAAGAATCTTCTGGGGGCCACCCAGCCTCTATAAACTGGGGTGATCTTAAGTGAGGGACAATCCTTAAGGTTGAGCGTTATATCGGACAAATCATCTCCCTGAATCACCCAAGAAACTTCATGGATTGTAGTGGTGTAAGTTTTTTTTGTTGTTACTATCATTAGATATATAATATAATATTTAAAAGAATCAACGTATGATCGATGATATTAGTAGAAGAACCTTATAGTAATAAAATAAATACGACAAAGCAGATCAGTGTTAATTTTTTTCATCACGTATATTGTTTTTACTACAACCACACAACACATTCAATGCAGATTAAAGCCAAATGATCAACCATAGAAGGATGCGGTATATCTGACAGAGAAAAAAGCCTCGCGAATAACCTCTGAGTCATACATTTCTGAGTAGACATTCAAAATGACCCTTTGATTTGCCAATACTTTCTTTTATTGGCAGGTGGATTGTTTTTATTTATTTCAAGCTTTGAATCCTAATCTCATGTTGGCTATACCGAACAATGCGATCTGAAGGATTGATCAAGAATCAGCTGGTTATAAAATGAAAATATAATAACAAATTGTACTATTAATATTATTCTAATATATTTTTTATATTCATTTTTTTAACAAAAATATCCTTTTTTAAATTTAATAGACTAATCAATATGAAAAATGTTCTACTGAACAAGACAGAAACTTGTTTTACATCGGTTGCCAATAACAAACAAGGAATACTCCGCCTGTAGAAAGTTGTTTACCGAATTATCGATGATGTCTGGCCACTCAAATGGCTATTAAACACGGACAGGTGACCAAGGGAAAGTGATGAATGGTGTCTTGGAACCAGGTAATCGCAAGTCTGACAAAAATAGGAATATATTATACACATACATATAAATGTGAGTGTGAAGGTCCCGGGTTCAAATATCGGCAGACCCTACTACTGCTAACCCAGCATCTATAAAATTGGTACCCTACATGGGAGAAAAATCTGGTGGTTGAGCTTGATCTCAGACTTATCCCCTCCATGCAAATTATTTTCTTAAAAATAGTACAGTCTACCATCTACTGATACAAGACCCTTCACGGATTTAAGTGGTACAGTTTTTTGTATTTTTATATCAATGGGAGTCCTGAACTTCGCCTATCCATCTATATTAGGAAAGAGGGATCTTTAATGAGTACTTGGTGGGCTCGAGACCTCCATTTTATGCTACTTTCGAAGAACGTCATAGGCAAGGAGTTATTATTTATACTATAATTCCATTAAAAGCCATTGGCTAAGAGGATGAAACGATTCTCCTTCCCCAAGTAATTTCCCTCATTTGGAGGAAATTCGACTTTGCCAATTATTCATTGGGGTTTTTGATATATGGATTAGTTTTTTTAAAAGCGGGCTTTTTTTCCCTCGCGGTCTTTTAAGAAAACCAGTATTGTTTAGCTTTATGTAAACTAGGAATTTGAAATATGGTTATTTATAATGTAATATCACACCCAAATGATCATTCGATGCGAAATAATACCTTTCAATGTCATGGTTAACGTACAGGTGATACGGACCTTGAGGCAACATTTAACCCCAGACCTGAGCGATCAGTGAGAGTGGACAGCCCCCCCTTTCAGAGACCGGTCATGCAAAGGCTGCACCTGTGAAAGGAGTCTGGCTCGAACGAGAGAGAGTCTAAGTTACGTCTTATTATATCGGCTCGTGGCTCGTGGGATATTACGCTCTAAGGTTACTATAACAGCTTTAATATATCTCACCTTCTAATAACAAACGAAATATCTCCAGCCCCGGTGACTAAGTGGTTAAGTCGAATTTTATTCAGAGAGAATTATATTGAGGGAAGCGGATTCGTGGCATTCTCATAGTTTTAAATTGAAATGGAGTTGTAATATAAGCTATAACTCCTTTTTAAGTCAATGCCAGACTTAGCCCATTATTAACTACGAAAATAACACGATTACTAAGTACAAGAAAATCATTTTTATCAAATACGCTATCTCCGTTATATCTATATCAATCATTTTTTTACATATTACTAATGTTCAATCATGAAAGTACTGTATTATAAATATGGAATACACGAAGTATATAAAAATGGGACGCACGAGGAGTTCAAAATCAAAATCGGATAACTCCAAATTTTTAAAAGTTAACTTTTTTTTTGCTGACTAGTTTAGTCAAAAATTTTGTCTAACACGGCACATTGCTTCATTATTTCTCATGGATTTAGTACGGTTATGAACCTGGAGTTTTTCTAATATGACATTGCATGACTAAAGTAGCGAATAATAAAAAAAGTCTATTTTTGAAATTTTGGAGCTTTCCGTTTTTGATCATATCTAATATGGGATCTATAATAATAGCGTTTCACATTCACTTGGAATAAAATAATTTTTCACAATGAAATTTATTTTATAAAATACTATGGTGAAGACAACACACGACTTCTTTGTTGGCCAATTAAACTGTAAATTCATGAACAAAAAAGTAGTAAATAATTAAAATTAATTTGGTTCATAAAAAGGATTCAGTTCCTGATTTTTTTCCATATAAAATTTCCGATATTTTAAATTTTCAATTTAAGATTCCTTTGAAACCACAGTAATAGGTTTAGTTAAATTATGAGTCTATTGTTAAAATTACCTCGGATTTCCATATAACATAATTTAAAATATGAGATATGGGGTCTTTGTGATTTCCTTAGAAGCCTAATAAACTATAAAAAAGATTGATCAAAAGCAAGCCTTTTTTCAAGAAACTGTTAATTTTTTTAATAGTGATTTTTTGACCCAATATAGAGAGTGGGAGTAAAAAAATAGTAAAAATTAAAAGTTGTAGATTATTAAATTTCAATTTGTTTCCAGGTATGTTAAAAAACCTATCGTTGAAAGAATACTGTTTTTTTAAATTATTATTTTGATTATTTTTTATTAATTAATATATTATTTTTTTTTAAGAATCTGATTATCATACAGTAGCCCAAAACGAAGGTGCACACGTAGATGTTATTTGCACACAAATAGGAAATTTCAGTTTTCTTCACTTAATGGTTTTTGAGTTATGTGAGAGACAATTGATCGTACCAAAAATATTCAAAAGTGAATTTATTCTTAAACTCTGAAAATTTTTTTTTCTACATTGGCATATTTTCAATAATATCTAAAAGAAAGTTAAAATACTCTATAAGCCCTTGTATTAACGTGTATTGCCAGCGAACAGAAGCTGGTTTGTTGATGGAATATTTGCCAAACTGTTGAGTTAGTAAGAGATAAATAAGAGACGATTCCATATCAGCAACAGAGTTTTCAAGCGAAGACAACCATGTAATCACAAATAACAACAGTATAGATCTCGCAGCATCGCTAGAAATAGCACTTGGATCAGGAAACATTGTTAGCGACACAAATCAGATACATTGAGATGTATAATGTTTAATATGCTACATTAATTATTGTTGTTACGTTTCTAGATTTATTAATTAAATATTTATGAAAGGATAAAATTAGGACTTTGTATTTATCGAAACATAATTATGATATGTTTGAAATATATTTAAGTTAATAAATACTAATTAAAAAATTAATCTATAAATTGGATATGATCAAAAATCACATATGTTTTTTGTAAAATACCAACGGCAATTTTTTACATTGTATTGATCTATCGGATCAAAGACATTATTAGCCAACACCGAAAATATGCGACAGGGTTATTCAAAAGTTCAATAAAATATATTAATGCGGCACAATGAGAGATAAACATGATATTTATAGCACCATAACTCCACCTTCTCCTCTCCTTGCATCAGTGCAACCAACGCGTTGGTCTGCGCAGCCGTTCTTGAGCTGCCGTCATAAGATCGTACAGCATTGCTGTATCATAAGATCGAGCAATACTGCAAGTTGTAAGGATCTTAAAATATTGATATTTCACAAATATTTGTTAGTTTCAATTATTGATTGAAATACTCTTTTTAATTCTATTTGTTTATGAGCCTACCTATAAAATATTTTTAGAATACTTAATATGTATTAAATTCATTCCTAAAAAATCAAATCATTTTCATGTTCCTATTAAAATTTACGTCGTTGAAAACGGCCTAACAACTTCATTGGTATTCAGTTCATTAAAAAATAATATATATTAATAATTGTAATTTACAACTAAATAATTATAGAAATTGTATCATAATAACATAATGAATGATACGTAATGAGATGAGTTAAAGGATAGTAGAGAAACTACCCACTGGTAGTAGGTACTCAAATAACAAATGAAGCTTGGAAGGCCAAGAGGCCATCTGGTTTTTAGACGCCTCGGAGGATTATCAGGAGTTGAAGAGGTTGAAACCAGTGAGTTTGAGTGGGAATAAAGTTTTTTAGGAAACGACTGGTTTCGGGCATGGAACAAATCAGCAACAGATGGAACATTAAGGTCATTATGGACGATTTTATTCGTAAGAAAGTTAGAGCGTTGAGTATTTTACGAAGGATTTTCTAATGTAAAGATTGAATACGAGATGAATTCTATGGCTTATTGGAGTTCCAAAACTATCATATGTCCCAATAGGTCTTATAATCGTCACGTATAATTAATCGGGAGCTTAGAGCGTTTTCTGGTAAGCGTTGAAGTAGCCTAAAACGGCGAATAGTTTTTGTCGCTTCTGTCAAGTAACAGTTTTTGTAAACTTTTTTTTTTTGTAATGGATACAATTAAAATAATAATATTTTTTTAAAACATTGGACGTTGGATATAGCAGAGAGGAATAATATGAAATGTAATGACAGGTCAACTTTTTAAAATTAATTTTTATGAACCAAACCTTTTCGGACTTCCAACTTAATAGAATTTTTATCTTACTAACGATTTAACAACTTAAAGTTAGGAGCATCACGCCATTAATTATAACATATTTGCAAGAAAACATGTTTAATCTTTATGATCTATATATATGATCACTAACATGCTGTAAACATTTTTTTAAACCAATTCCTCTCCCTAAGCTAAGGCTGGGTGAGTGAAAACTGTAATGTAATTAGCATATCAATGAAGGGATATTTAATAAGGAAAAATATATAGTTAATTAAAAAATATAACATGAATTGTTAATATGGATTATGGAGGGGATAGCTCCTTGGTAGAGCCCTGAGTTGCTACTCTGATGACCCCGGGTTCAAGCACAGCTGTAAAAAATAAATTATTTAATCCGTTAATACCCAATGGGATCGGCAGACCCCCCCTTGCTTTTATCTCTGAGAAGTCACCTTCCTGCACAGCCGTTGTCATAGAAATAGGAAATTCTCTTCCACGTGGTATAGTTTTTTTCTAATAGGGAAATAAGCGTATAACAGTATAACATGTCCAGGGGAATTCTCATAACAATCAAGAACAATTAATAAACAATAACATTTGAATTTATTTTGTTCAAAATTATGAGAAAAGCGATCTTTTTCCAAACAATTCAAGACATCATCACAGGTACCAAAATCAGGACGACAATCTCGAAAACATTACTTTACTCTTCCCTGAGAAAGAAACAGTCATATGAATAAATTGCATAATTACGGACAGTAATAACAAAACTTTCTCACTAAGTCGCCAGCCGTCCACAACGTACAAGGCTATTTATCCATCGTAACACGAGTGCTGTAAGGAACTGCGAGCGTTATTATTGTTACAGAAACAGACTGTAAAAAAGGGTCTTAACGCAGTTCCGCGTTACATAAGAAGAGAGGCTTAACATTCGGCCATGTAGCGTTTGTTTGTGAGTCCGTTCGCGATCGACTTTCTTCCTCGGCGCGGCCGGTTTTCGCTGGCCGACACCTGCGACAAACAAATGGCCTGCCAGCAATGGTAATAGGCGGGAAGTGCGAGCTTTTATCGCTCGGATTGGAATCGATCCAATCGTAATGAGAAGAAATCGATAAATGATATCTCTATATATTGGCAAACGAATCGACTGTCACATACTTCGTCTTGCGCAACGCTCCATAAAATGTTTCACTCCGCGAAAACATATCGTCTCTCACTCGGAGTATATTGTCTGGACATTAATTCTCCTGATATCGTTATTGATGACTTTTTGTTTGGATATTCATTGAACGTCCCTTTATCCTACCATGGCTAATTGGACAATGCTACAATGGGAATTATAACATTTTTACCTACATATGTTTAATTAGAATATGGATCTTTATCGAGTATCTGATATTGAACAGTTATGACCCAGTGGGTATTACTATGGTTAATTAGACGATGCTAAAATGGGAGACCGGAACATTGTCAATCTAGGCTTAGGGATCTTTAACGAGAACTTAAACTCGTACAGGCTCAGTATTCCCATTTAACTCCCCCTCTGAAAGACGGTATGACTAAGGTTTTTTTATTATTATCTTTAAAATATCCTGAGGCAACCTGTGGAGCTGCGAACCCACAATATTGAGCTGTTATGCCAAAAACTATACCATACATGACACCGTGACTATTTTTTTTGTAACCAGCCTTTGGATGAAATAAATTAAATAATCAGAAATGTCTAACAATATAATAAAAATAGGAGAAGAAACCTCACTTTTTCAATATAATTAACTTCAAGATAAATATGGCTGATACAACCGATAGATATGTTACTAAGTTAATATTAACTTTCATATGACTACAACTTATTTTCATAAGTAAAGTATTATATGATATTATTTATCTACGAGAAATAAGGAAAGCTTCATTTAAAATATATAATGATATAATTACATGATATCAAATTCCTAACAACCCACAATAATTGTGTCAGAATTCCCCATAATATGCCCTTTATGTTTCATGTATACATTCATACAATATTCATATATATTTCATATTCATATTTATTAATTGAACCCTGTCGAACAGATACGTTACCTAGGACTCCGTCTGGATAAACGTCTCACTTGGAATCCTCATACAAGATTGAAAAGACAAGAAACTGCTCGACGTTTTCGCCTACTTCAACATTTACTGGACAAACGCTCTAAGCTCTCAATTAATTACAAAAGACTCATTTACATGACAGTTATCAGACCTATTTGGACATACGGAGTTGAGCTTTGGGGCTCTACTAAACCATCCAATTCATCTCGTATCCAATCCTTACAATCCAAAATCCTTCGTAAAATCCTCAATGCTCCTTATTATGTCACAAACAAACTCATCCATCATGATCTTAATATCCCATATGTTACTGATTTGGCCCAAACTAGATACCTATCCTTCCATGACAAGCTTCATACACACTTGAACCCGCTAGTCTCTCAACTTGCTTCCCATACTATTCCTGATAACCCTCCGAGGCGTCGGAAAAGAAGATGGCCTCGAGATCATCTACTATAGAACTTTATTGGATTGCTGCCGATGGGTAGTTTCTCCACAAGTGTTTTTCACGTCATATTTTACATATTAGCACATTTACTTGATATAATAGCATTATAGTTGTAAATATCATTAAATTAAATAAAAAATAAAAAAAAATTTATTTCTGTAAAGATGCAAACCAAATAATATCTATTACGAAAATACAAGTAAAAAATTTCTTCGGTAACTGCTTAATATTATGTTGTAATGAATTTCTAGGTACAGTTATAGTTCATAAAAACGTGGGAAAAATTCTGAAGTAAAACTGGAAAGAAATTATGTATCTATAAAATGTTACATTACAATGTACAGGGCGTATACCATGCTATTCCTGCTTCGACGGCCTTTTAAATTCATCATTCTACTCTAAAAAAAAAATTCCAAGTATTTTAAGCAATACTTTTATTATTTCTAACGATGTTTTATATATTCTGACGTATTTAATTTATGAATATGGTTATTCCTTACACTGAATCTTTTTTTAGAATATGCGATATAGATTCAGACATGTACCATATAAACTAATGTATGTTTCAGTCGTCACTTCATGCTGCTATGGTTAATCGGACGATACTACTGTGTGAGTCCTCAATTTTGCCTATCCAGGTTTAATTAGAATAGGGATCATTAACGAGCACCTGAGATTGCATAGGATCAGGACCTCTATTTTACGCTGCATCCGAAGAACGGCATGACTATGGATTTTTTACTCCATTTAAAAATCTGCTGGGCTGCGGATCTTATGCATGGTAGGTTATGCTAACCACTACAACACAGGTAATCCCATACCATATATATGTTTCGCTTTTATGCCATGGAATAGGCGGCAATCTAAAGAGTTTAAACTGCTAGAAATATTTTAAATTATATGTTTTACAGCCTGCGATTTTCATTCGAAGTTAAACTTTCAAATAGTCTTACATTCATTTTTTATTATATATATTTTCATACCACGAAGCCAGAATGAAAGCACTTGTGATACTAATTACACAAAGTGGTGCAGATATCTAATAAATTCAAAGGGATGCAATTTCTCAAGACAATTACCGAATCACCGAGTTGGCCTCAACAACCGTTCGCGGTGAAAGGTCACTTTCATCCGTTGGCTACTCCTACTTCTACTTCCACAAAATAATATCCCTTTTTAAGGTTTAAATTACATTAATCCTTCACTTTCTTCTTCCGAAACTATTATGAACTTTCCGTTTCGAAAGTATTTTACCGGATTTGAGGAATAAAATGGCGGCTTTGGCTTGGGAAGGTTTGGGAGAATAATTGGTGGATTAGCGGAACATTGTTAGGGCTTAAGATTTGTAAAAGTGAAAGCATTGAACGCGTAAGGTCTTTACTAGCATTTTCTCTCGGTTTACGAAATAATAAAAAAATATATAAAATATGTTTAATTAATGAGCCTGCACTCGGTTAATATTATTTAAGAGTCGTGTAGATTAAGATGTGCTTATAAAGTTGTTGGGCTCGGTACCAACGAATTCCTAAAAACTTAATTAATGTTGTGCCTACTGGGAAGTGAGTGGTAGACCGAGAGATAGATGGGAGAATTGCGTTGTGAGTGATTTGGCGGATTCGGGTTTGGATAGTATCCAATGATGGAAGTTTGTAAGCAGAGATTGGAGGTATCGGATTCGTTAAAACTTATTAACATTATTATATTAATATTATTAAAAGTATTCCCAGTATTTATTAAATTTGCTTACGTTCCGAAGCCGATTGAAATTATTTTACAAATATTTTTGTATTGAAGAGAAAAGATTTGCCCTGGCCGGGATACATCGCAAAAATTGGGAGAGAACGGGGATATAGGATCGGCGAAGAGAACGGATTTGTCTTCGATACGACCCCTGGTAGATCAGTGGCTCAGAGCACTGCTACGGAGTTGCAGACGATCCGGGTTCGAATCCCGGCCAGGGCAAATCTTTTCTGTTCAAAACAAAAATATTTAAAAATAATTACCATAAAACTAACAATTAATAAAAATAAATTATTTTAAAAATATTTTGTGAGTCCAGAATTTATGGGCATAACTCCGTTGAATAGAAAATGCAATTGAAAATTTATTTGCTATAATTTTGCTGAAAATTTACTTGGACTCTTACGAACGACACATGAAGGGTTTGTGAGGGTTCTGCAGGGAGGTTATTTGTCCGAGATCACGCTCAACCGCCAAGATTTGCCCCTATCGAGGGTGCCCAATTTACAAAGGTTATGTGAGCCTCGGGAGAGTCTCAAGATCCCACAGGATCCATCCCCGGCTGTTAACAAATTGGATACATTTTCTAGCTACTCATTGCTCTACTACTAAGGCTTCACCTACATTGGATCCGGAGTGATACGATGAGACTTCGCTAGCAAACCAAATGACTGAAATATATCGAGAGTTTTAACATTTGGTTCTTTAAAATTTAAAAATTAAGATTATTTATTAATTATTTTTAATACATTTATATTTTACTATAATTTGTTGTAAAATATGTATCATGTATACACCTCAGCATCATATGTGATGGAATCACGTCGCACCGAATCGGATCCAATGTAGGTGTAGCCTAAGCCACCTCGTCCACATAAATTTATTTTTGCAGCAACTACTGAAGCAAAACTGAACGCAGAGCACTGAACAATTACTGAACCTCCTTCACCCAACTTCCGCATCGAATCCTCTTCTTCTTGATTTCTGAATATCATATCCAGAACAAAATTGCAAATCGAAATGTAATAAATTTCAAACCCCTAGCGTAAAATTAATAATAAGCGTAAACTTAATGTGTTCTCGGTAAATCAACTCAGCGCTCCATCAATGAGCCACCACCCTCCTAATTTCGCTAACATTGTCTGTAATAGTTTAATTTTTTTTTAAATTGAGGGAAAAAATATGAATATTACCAAATTAAACATACAACAGCATAATAATGAATGTGAGGAAAATTACATGTTTGATCAAAATTACATTTTAATACGACTTTGGTAATTAATTCTTAAACTACAATAATTACAATTCGTAAATTTCATTTGTAAATATATTTTAATTACATGATGGAGGTCGTTAAGAAGTACGTTTGATACCAGATGTGATATAATTATGTAAAAAATTAAATAAGATAAAATGGAAATTTATTGCATAATGTGAAGGACTTCCTTCCGGTAAAATACAATTAAGCGTTACTAATAATTACTTTTTGTGTATAGCATACATTATAATATATTCAATTTAAATAAATTATATATTTCTTTCCTTACTGTTAATTAATTTTAATGGTTTATAAATTTCATTGAAAATAGTGATTTTTTAAATTTAAATGTTGTTTTGAAATTGCGTAGTTTTTTGTAAGATATGAAATTAACCATAAAACCTAAACAACAATATTCTTGCTTTGAAGACATTTAAGGGAAATTTAATGTAAGATGAAAATTAAGACACAAACCACGATATTAGCCTATGAAAATTTCAGTTAAAAGTGAAAAAATATCAATAAGAAATAAAAATATATAAATCAAAGTTTAGAATACGTTTGAGGTCACCAAAAGCTCGACTGTGTGTTTTCTTATTTACTTTTTTCGGATCTCTCGAATCGTGCGTGTACGTACGCAGTAACTTTCACCTTTCCCTCCAAAATATTGTGAATACATTTCTGCGTGAAGATATACACGTGTTTCGGATTAATCTCATCAGAAACCAAAAGCTTGGAGAAAACCAATTAAGGGACCAATGGAGAGAAATCATTGAAAATAAATGCGTTTGCGTAGGTCTTTGTTTAATAAACAAAATAAAAGTACGTTACTATGTATAGCTAGATAATTATTTAGCATATTAGCCGTTGATTTTGAAAGTGAGTCAACTCTATTCTGTAAAAAGAATCATTAAAGCTGAATCTTATTACAAATTAGCAAAATTTTATATTTGTAATCAATTAACAATCAGTAATATTTCAATATCAGTATATATTTGTATTTAAAAAACCATTTGGACAACAATATTTCAAATATGTTGATTTTTCAAAGTAAATATCTAGCAATAACTAAACATTGAGTTGTCTCACTTAAAAAAATCAACGGCTCATATAGTGATAGATGGAGGGATAAATATCAGTTATACAGAACTGAAGCTGATAAAAACGAAAAATCGGTTATTAAGATATCTTCATTATTAATAAGTCACTACTTCAGAATCTACTTTTATTGTTAAATATTTACAGAAGGTACAGTAAAACTAAAACATCCAACGTATATTGGAAACTATGTGAATTGTATAGATGTCCAGATCCAAGCATACGTTTTTCAGATGATAAAAATAAATAAGTCATGAGATAAGTAAACAAAAGAGGATTATTGAACAATACGTTTGCCTCCTAAAGTGATTTATTATTATTAAATATTGAAATGATACATGAAAAATAATCACAATTAATAATTATTTAAAAAAATGGTCGTTCAATAAGAATAACACACTAAGGAGTATGAGTTATTTTTTATTGTGTGTCAACATGTAGACAAGAGAGTAAATGTTAGAAACTGGCTCTACGTCTCCTGTCCTGATGACTGTCCGAAACGTGTGGCGAAACGTTAGCACGTAATGAAAAATGAGTTATACTTTTGAGGGAATTATTCTTAATTAAACGAACATGTTTAAACAATAATAAGGTAATATATAATTGAAATTTATACAAATGATTGTTTATTTAACGTCACTTCCGAAGGACGGCATAACTTAGGATGTTTTACTCACTTAAAAAAATTCTAGGGCCACCCGCCGGGCTACGAGCCGGCGATTTTGGGCTTAGTAGTTTGTTATGCTAACCAATACACCACAGGTCGCTCCACATAAATAATTAATAATTAAGATAAAATTAATGAAAAGCAAGTGCTTCTCATCAGTGAGTTACTTTTCATCGATAGTTTCATTAAATCACATATAACAATTATTATTAATATAAAAACAAAAATTTCATTAGTTATGTTAATTGTAATTTTTATTATTTCTTATAAGATATAATTCATTAAAATTCAAAACATTTGAAAATGTTTGAACTTAACTGACTGAACAAGCCAATAAGAAATAATATACAAAAATAAATATCTATTCAGCTAAATTGCTAAAAGATGGAAAACAAAATATCTATTCAAATTAAAATTATTAAAGAAAGTAGTTTAATCCGATACAGAGATTAGAGTCATATTTATTATTAATAATTATAAACAAAAATAAACATTTAAGACTTTCACCTTCCCCATTGTGCAGTCCATAATCCTTACGTGGTTGTCACTCACTGAACCCAGACTGACTGTAAGAGCTGGTGGGTGTCATTCAGTTATCAAGCTTCCTGTTGAGGGTCACTGCCAGCCATCACAGGAATTTATTATAACCACTATTAATTATAATAATTAACATATAATACATCCACAATGTAGCATATTGTTTTTATAGTTTAGATTAATAATTAATAGCCTGAACTAAAGGTTACGAAACTGAGGAGCTCTAGGAAAAATTAAACAATTTAAATTACTTTTAATTTATGTTTGGTGAATATTCACAAAAATTGTTGTCATGTTTGACCTATAATTTATTTCCAATTTATTTTTATTTATTCTTCTTTTGATGGTGATTATTTTTAAATATTTTTATTTTGAAGATTTTTATTCCGGTTTTTTTAAAGATTTTTTATCCAGGTTCAAATCTTTTCTCTTCAAAATAAAAATATTTTTATTTCCGTAGGATTGTTTCCTCCATTATATACATAAAAAAAAGACGAATCACATTAAATTTTTATTATCTCTTCTCGTATTCCGTATTAAATTTTCGGATCAATTATACATATTTAAATCAATTAAATTAAAGTAAGGGTTCGATATTACGTTAATTTTCTATATATAATGTTTTTGAATATTATTTTAGAAATATCTTTGACTGTGTGCGCAATTGTGAGTAAATTTTCAAAAAAAAGAAATCCTAGATTATGAAGAATTTCAAAAACATCGAAAATCATTTCATAGAACTGGAATATTTTTTCTAAAAAACAAATGTTTTTTTCCGTTGTGTAGTATGGAAAAGAGAATGTAATTAAGGATTATGATTAGATTTCGGTAATCATTTCATCAAGAAATAAAAGTTTCGACTGACATTTCTAAGTGTAGATGATGTGTGTTTGTTGAAACGTTCATTTCTAGGCGAAATGATTACCGACGTATACACATCTCCCATAATTATATTCTCTTTTCCATTTTAAAGCTCGTGATAACTTGGGAGATAACTTTTTGGATAATATAATAATTGAAAAATATTAAAAGGGAAATAAATACACATTTAAAACTTGTAACAAAGATTTATTATTTGGTTGTTTTTACAATGATTGTACGTTTCGTTGTATAAACAACCTAACAGTGAATCAATATTTCAATAAGCTATAATAATGGTCATTAAGAAGAAAGAAGTACGCTGGATCGAAGGACAGGTTCGCAGAAAAGACGATTCAACGTTCGAAAAAGATTTCGAATTGAATAATTTGCTGAAAACGACCATAATTTATGTAAATTTTGCGGACACGCTCATTAGGAGATTTAAAAGTAACTGGTTTGCCATTTTGGTGAAATTATCGGTGTGATTCAGGTTAGTCCCTCATTATCTAGTTAATTTCTCTTGGACTATCGTGTGCTGAGGATCACGATTCGAACTTAAGATAGCGAAACCACACACCGAATTCCGAAAATTTTTGCAAGCCTGAAGTATACAGGAGAAAGTATAGACAATTAAATTACTTTTTAGGATATGACCAGTTAGAAAATTCCTATATATCCAACAAGTCTAATAAGCTCTACAGAGGTCTGCAACGTCTTTTGGCCGTAGATATAAATGTGAGTATTAAAGAGACGTTTCTGTCAGAGATATTTTCTTATTAAATCAGCCTTTTAGATAATTAAATTAATAAGAAATATTTTATTAATAATATAATTACAAACATAGTTAAATGCAAAAAAATAAAAATAAAAATGAGGAGATAACGTAAAGTCTTGACAAAGCATTTACCAGATTAAAAAATCAATTTTTTTTAGTTTAAACATATTCAAATAATTTTATTATAATTGTTCCATAGCATGCTCCATAAATCATTCTTCATAATTTTTATTGCCACGTTTTATTAAACATTTTTAAACTCTGGGCCTATATCTGTTTTGAATATGTTCAAAAGTCATAATGGTAAAATTCATTGAATTCAAAACACAACTTTTTTATCATGGATACAACTCAAATAAATTTTATGAAATGATAATATCAGCAATTTCAGTAAGTCCAAATTTGATATTTGATCCAATTTTTCATTTTTAATCTACGCGATTACAAAATAAATTTATGACTCATGAACCCCCTTCTAGCCTCACTACCATCGTTTCATTGGGAAAAATACTGTTGTTTTTTTAAATAATATTTTTTTTATTGTTCAACAAAATAATGTTACCTATTAGTCACTAGCAGCAACTATGCGATTAAGTACGTACCTTAGTTTTGAAAAATCACAAGGCTAAACACTTATTAGACATTCAACTGGATGTGGCGCTTTAGTTGATAAAAATGTTAATATTGTAATAAAAATATTATAATACATCGAAATGTTTTTACTTTTACTTAATTTACGTAAATCCTGAAATGATTATCCAACAATCTTTCAAGGACGTTCCATTCCAGAGCTAAGAAGCGACTGGAAGATTTCACTTTTTAAAAAACAATCTCGAGGAAAAGAATCAATTGATTTTATATTAAATTATTGAGAGGATTTCCAATCTATGAAAGAAAAAAATGGAAAAATACGACTTGCGAATCACGAAGTCCTTTCACTTGCTTTCACTTAAAGAAAAAAAAAAGGTACCAGACGTGCACCATATTCCCCCAAGCTTTGACATCATATAGGCTACGATTAAGCAAGCGGCAGTTATATGTTTATTACCTTATGGCTTACAATAGTAGACGGATCTCAATAATAGTCCAAATGTTTTATTATAGCTTCACAGTGTTTGGTTGTCAGAAGATAACATAGGAAAATACAATTTTACATCGCTAGTTGGTTAGTTGGTTGGACAGTTGCCATTTAAATTGGTTATTTTTTTTGTGAACTACTATAAATGAAGTATTTGTACATAGAGGGGAATTAATAATTATATCTCCGAAAAAAAAATACAAATTTTTGATAAAGAAAATATTTGTCAAGCGCACATTTTATGCATATGAATGCAATAATTTTGTAACCAATATTTGTTCCATTCAAAAGGCAACGCAATATTTAATTTTCTAAATCGGTTATCTTGTTATCAGCTCATTCCTCCTTAATTGATAATTTCTGCATAGATTTCTTTAATAAAACGGTATACCTTGGCAATTTTCTGTAATGAAGTGTTTCCTGATATTTTCTCACTTTTTTTTATAGAATTATCGTTTGAATACTTCATCAATACAATTTATTTTTCAGACATAGAAGAACCTAAAGAATCTGGATGACGTGTGGTAGTAAATCAAATTTTAATACAATAAATCAGGACAAGTTCAGTACTTTAAAAGAGAATATAAAAGGCAAAACAAAATACAGGGTAAATCGTAAAGTAAGTAACCTTACTAACTAAAGTAAGTAACTATATGGGATCTACAGCCGTTCCAGGGGCACACTCAGTCTCGACTATGTGGGTATCTTAAATGGAAGGGAAAACCTGTCGGTTGAGCGTGATGTCGGACAAATGACCTCCCAGTACAACCGTTGCCCTTGAAACAGTACAGTCTCTACCATGTACTGAACCCAAGCCCGTTCATGGGTTGAGTGGTATTTTTTTTCAGTCCATAATTATTGAAAGGAAATTGTATGTAAACATCTTGGAAGTAACTTGACTTGGTTGAATTTCTCGATCTGAGCATATTTGGTTACTAACAATTCGTGCTCGAAGTTATCGTTTTCAGGAAACCCGAGATAAGGTCGAAAAAATGAAATAATTTATCGAACTACAAAAAAAAAAAAAAGAAGAAAATAGAATAAAAAAAAAGATTTTTAAAATATAGAAAACATAACAACTGAGAAATCCTTTATTCATTGATTCAGAACTTCAGCCTTATTTCTCAAAACTATGAGAAGTAAGGCGGGAAAGTGTCGTTTTAGCTTGACTAAACCAGCAAAAAATGTTTTAAAAAAGCAAATTCTGAAATTTCTGATATATCAGCTGTAGATCTTAAACCCAATAAAGGCATTTTAACTCCTTTCGGTTATATACCTACCCGGTTTAGCTTATATACGTAGGATGTTTCAGTAAACAATCAAGTGCAATTACATTTCAATTGAAGAGACTAGGGAAAGTAAATATATTAACAAGTATTGTATTATTGCATGCAGCTAAGTAATACAAACTAAATCAAATTTCACATAAATGATTGTCAGGAATTAATTTTGTGCCTAATCACCCCGAACACCTTTCGCCTATTTGAAATTAATTACATGAAACCAATTCACTCCAGAAATTCGACAGTTTTGAAACTTGTGTTTCATACCAACCCCGAATTTCTAAAATATCGTTAATAATACTTAAAATTAGATAAATTATCAACGAATGAATAGATATTATTAACGAATTTTATGTATGCATTCGCTGTTTTTAACAATGGGTAATATGTCATTGAACACAACTTTTTATTCTTATTCGATTAACATGAAATACTTCATACAGTTCATACCCGACCTCTATTTTAATATGCGGTGGGAAAATCACATTGTAGGTGATAGTATTTATCAATAAGTATAATTACCGACGACCCCGAGACGATCTTCAGTGAGTTTAATATATCAGGAAGTGAATTCAAATTCTTTACTTAGGAAATGAACAACAAAGAAGCAGATTCGCATGAAATGTAAAAGTTGTTTCCGTTATGATAAACTATTGTAATAATGTTTTTAAGCAGATTAGATGTCGTTTCCGGATATTTTGAGGAATACTTTTTTAAATTATTTAAATATTTATACACAAACATATATATACATAACATAGAGACATATACAGTTACATAATGAGAAGAAATTACCCAAGAATCTGCCCAACCATTTGTAACAGATCAGGCAATTCTTCCTAAACATGCGCTCTCAACTAGTAGGTTACGTGAAATAGAGATAAATTATAGTTTTCGGATAAAAACTATTAATATTTACATATTAACTGTATATACCGTCAAATATGTTTTAACATTTGAAAAGAAGACTAACATCTTTTGCAATGAAAAATTAAAAAATTACTAAATATATGTATATGTATATATATATATATGATGTTTAGGTTCTTGAGTTTCAGTCAGTTTCTTTCAACTTCTTAAGGCCTTAAGAAGTTGAAGGAAACTGACTGAAACTCAAGAACCTAAACATCATATTTCCATAACAGTCAAGATAACTATATATATATATATATATATATATATATATAGTTATAGTCTTTAGTCATCATTATTTATTTGTTAAGAAATTCAACACATTTTTTCCAGTAATGGATTTTCTTTAAAAAAAACGTCAACAATCCAGTTTGATACGTAGTTAGTATTACAATCAGTATTGATTTTCGTTGTTCCTTTTTTTTTTTTTTTTAATGCTTAAGGAACACATTTAATGTTTCCTCTAGCCTTTAGCCTCTAGTATCTTTTTTGTGTCAAATCTTGATAAATTAATAACATTTTTGTTATAATATTTATGAATATTTTTTATATTAAATTTACAAAAATCTAAGCCTTGTTTATTTACATTTAACCAAAAAAATTCCTTCTTTTTTGTAATTCCAATGTTACATCAATAATTGACGTTAGTAAATCAAACTGTTAAATTAGAAAAATATATATTTTGATGGGAATTTACACCACTATCGATATCTATTACATATCATTATGAGGATGGCTAAAGTGATCACTTTCATTATAGATAAGCGACACTATCACAAAAGTACATGTTTATTAGCTCTTCCAGGGTGAGTTTTTCTTTGTTGATTTAATTTTTTACTTAAAAATATAGTTTTTTTAATATTCAAGTTTAGTTTTGATCTTATGATGCATAAAATAAAAATATTGATGTTATTTTTAAGTATCGAACTATTGTTTTTGTTTTTTTAAATGTCTGTTTACAGAATAAAAATAAAATTTGAAAATTTGAAGTGATATAGAAATGTATCAATGCAATTCAATTGTATTCACAGTTCACCTGCTGAGATGAAAGAGCCTGAACAAAAGAGCCTACAACTATATTCATGACTAACGATATAGATCGTGTTAGGAAATACATCTCCTACAACCTTGCGGCCACAATAGGCCAGAAACAAAAAGGCATAAAGAAGCAATTACAGAGGCATAAGGAAGCAATAACATTATATCTACCTAGGCTTACACATCAGAGTTAATGAAAGCATCTGGGGGACTCACCTGCAACAAAAAAAAAAGAAAAATTAATTAAGTTTATCAATCTTTTTTTTTTAAAGAAGAAAATATTAATTAATTTATCAAAATAATATTAGTTACGTGTATATAAATTAATCAGATCATACATCTTTAAAAACACAACAATAAAATATTTTATTATAAGTTATTATATTTTTCTTTGATAGTGGCACAGCAAAGTACAAGAAGAATGTTTGCTTCAAAAAGCGAAAGAAAAATAAGACTGTCTTGAGCTTCAACAGAATTGCATTTAACAATCATCACGATTAAAAAATAAATAAAGAAATAATAATAACAATAAATTAACGTGCTATTAAGTTAATTAAGTTCTTTGTGACTTGAAACGAATGTACTAATAACAATAATGAACGTTTTAGGGCATCAGGGTAGCTCAGTGGTTGAGCCCTGAGTTGCTGTACTGAAGATCCTGGCTTCGAATCCAGCTGTGGCAGATAATTTATATAATCTGTCAACAGCCGCAAATGGACGCTGTGAGAGCTGGAGACCCTCCAGGGATCGTATAGCCTCTATTATGTGGCTACCCTGAATTGGGGGAAAAAGCTGGCGGAGCGAGATCTCGGACAATTCAGCTCCCTTCACAACCGTAGATCTAGAAGTACAACACAGTCTCTACCACATACTGAATGGAAGGCCATGGGTTGCAGTGGTACAGGTTTCATAAATGAATGTTTTTGCGATCATAATGAGTCATATTGCTTCTCCTTAGCTCTATCTTGCAAAGAGAAAAAGCGGTAAGGTTTTTGCGGTAAACTTTCTATCTTAAATTGTATACTTATTTTTATTGTCAGAGGGAATATGAAGAAATATCAATCACGGAAGGATTGTAAAGGATTTTAATTACGGCCAATTACTGAGTGAAATAAAGTTCTAAGAACAGGAAATCTGTTATTTTCTTGCGGAAGAATTTCACAATTGGTGGTAAAATATTTAGATGTAGTTTTTGAGTGTTTTTTTCTAAAAAATAAATTAAATTTAAAAAAAAAACTGTACCACTACAACCCATGAATGATGTGCCTGAGATTCGGAACGTGGCAGAGACTGTACTGTTTCTTGGAGAACGGTTGTGCAGAGAGGTGATTTGTTCTTGATGACGCTCTATTTTTATTTTGTTTGGGTAAAGTAAACTCATGATTTTAACGGAATTTATAAAACTTAAAACTAAGAACGAAAAATGCATTAATTTTTTTAAAATGAAACGTGGAAGGGGCTATCTTTAAAAATATGGGTTTCCTATAAAATCATTATTTATCAATAGATTAAAAATTAAAAAATCAACCGAAACTTAAAGATTTTCTAAATGTAAGTCAAACCTTATGTCACATTCCTTATACTTATCCGGAGAAATCATATCCGGATCGTATTTTTTCTCTAAACCCGGTTTCATTTATTTGAGTTTTTACGTTTCTACTCACAATAAGCCAATACCAAAAGATATCACATAAAGCGATAATTAGAATCAGAGAATTTAAGACACATTTATATATTTTTTTTAAATTAACATCAAAGATCACACGTATTACTTGTAAACTGGATCGTATTTTGTGCCCGTTATTTAATACATAAACATTCAAAATTCTGAACAGCAATGTATATGTATATGTTGTAAAAGCAATACAAAATACACCAATTACAGGTTTTTGTGAAAAGAACTTAAGACATTTTCGTAGAAGTCTCCTCTATATTCAGTTTAGTTCCTCATACGTGCTCAAACTGTGAACACACTGTTTTCTCTAGTAAAATTAACTTACATTTTTTTTCCTCACAATTTCTTTTTATGATTATTGTTTTCTGACTAAGGCATTTCATTTTGTAATGGCTTTATGCCTTATTTTAGTACTTACTCAGAGAGAGGAATTCCTCAGTGGTTGAGCACCATGCCAAAAACCCTGGTTCAAATCTCGCTGCAGGCAAGACTTTTTTATTTAGTCTGTTAGCAGCCGGAGATGTATCATATTGGATCTAGGACATTCCTGGGGTTCACCCAGCCTCTATAAAGTGGGTAGCAAAAATAAGGGGGGGGACTGTTGGTCGAGAGTGATATAGGACAGATCACCTCCATGCACAACCATTGTCCTTGAAACAGTACAGTCTCTAACATGTACTGAACTCCGACCCATTCATGGGTTGTAGTGGTACAGGTTTTTTTGTTTTTAGGCCTTACTTACTTAGCCTTATTACGTCTACAAATAAACTGGATATGGCAGTAAAAGTAAGCGAATAACCGTTTCAACCTCATATTTATTTTTGCATAATACATTATTAAATACCATTAATATAAACATATTCATTGTTTAATAATCATGCTATACATAAAATAAAACTTCCCGTCATCCGAAATCATTTGACTCATTTCATCAGGACTATTCCTGATAAACGGGATTCGAACATGTGGCCAATTTTCAAGTAATGGAGTACGAGGAAAAATTACCATACTAACGATTTAAGGTTTTTCCCCTACCTTGGACAAACTGTAAATGATCCTAACGTTTCATGTGACGATTATCGCTGTAATCTTGGAATTCGTAACAATCACCCGTCACAGATGAAGGTTAACTGAACCGGTATCTGACTCACTGCGATGGCTACGCGAGGGAGCAGCATTCCTAAGCTTTACTTCATGGCGTTCCATATATATAGTAGGCATGTTTATGTAACCGTATGTAATTATATAGGCATATAAATTATAGCTAGTCACGAATGTATTCCTCTGCTAAACTAGCCCTATCCGACCGGAAATACTCAGTCTTACAAAATATTTTCATAGGTTTATCTTTTATCTTAAATGGGAGCGGAGTGGCTCAATGGTAGAGCGCTGAGTTTCCATGCTGAAGGTCCTGGGATCTAATCACGCTCGCTGGTAGACTTATATTAAATCTGTTAGCGACCGGAGAAAGATGTTATCTAGGACCCTTCCATCTAGAAAGTATAGTTTGGATACTCATCCGAAATAAGGGGAAAACCTGGGGGTTGAGCGTGATCTAGGACAAATCAGCTCCCTGCACAATCCTTGTCCATGAAACACTATTGTCTCTACAATGTACTGAACCCAAGACAATGATGTTAGTCATTATTCGTCGTAGGAAATTAAGATTTTTTGGACAGACTAGTTTAGTTAGATTGTTAAGTTATTCCAATTATTGGTCTAGAAATAAATAATCAAAGAACATTCAATCATGTATTAAATCCCAGACCTTTCACGGGTTATAGCGGTACATATTGTTACGGTCAGAGCGGAAAGTAGGACCGGCTTCTGATCTGCCTAGAGCGGATTAGGCAAACAATGGGATTAAGCGGAAGGGATTATAGAATGGCGTAGAACCTTCTAGATCGGTCTAGGTGGTCCTCGTCCGTGTTCCGAGTAATGCCCCACCACGACCTACCTTGCCTATATAAAAAGGACAGCGTTTTCGGCCGCGGCAGTCAGTAATAAGAGTAGTAATAAGCAGTGAAGTAATAAGCCAGTGAGTGTAGCAGTCGTTAACTAGTGGCAGTGTGTGTGAGTTAGTTAGTCTGTAATAAGTGCTTAGTGAGCAACAGTGACAATTAGTGGCCGTGTAATAAGTGTAATAAACTGTGTGGCAGTTTGTCATATTTGGAGAGTCTTACGGTCGGTGGACTTTAGTTAGCGAACTGTTTATATAAATTTGTACAAATACAATAATATTACACTATAGTTTACAATAACAAATTAACACTTACTGTAACCAATTTGTTACAGGCTACTGGGTGTAAAATGGACTAAACTATTACTTAATTCAAGAATCTAATATTTATTAACAAATTAACAAGAATACAATGAGATTATTTAAAACAGTTAAATTATTAAACTAATATCAATATACAATAATAATATTCTACTAAATGTTATCTATTTCTAAAACAATATACAAATAATATAAGATATTGGTAATAATAAATAACTAAACTATTTATATATCAATTTGTACAAATACAATAATATTACACTATAGTTTACAATTACAAATTAACACTTACAGTTCGCTAACTAAAGTCCACCGACCGTAAGACTCTCCAAATATGGCAAACTGACCCACAGTTTATTACACGGCCACTAATTATCACTGTTGCTCACTAAGCACTTATTACAGACTGATACTAACTCACTGTAACTCACGCACTATCACTAGTTAACGACTGCTACTCACTTCTATAAGTTCATAGTAATAAGTTCATAGTAATACTTCTTATTACTGCGTGTCACCAAGCTCGCGATCCCTAAGTTGGGCTGTGGATATGACGGCCTGGAGTGGAAGGTTGTCAGGAACATGCTTGAACAGATATTCGCCAACTCTGGAGTCGCCATATTGGTGTGCACGTTCAACCCCTGGAAAGGAAATGCGTCTCCATCGAGGGAAGCTCATGACCGCCCGATTTCTCCGGACTATGCTCTGGGGCAGAGCACTTTTAAGGAGGGGGCAGTGTTACGGTCAGAGCGGAAAGTAGGACCGGCTTCTGATCTGCCTAGAGCGGATTAGGCAAACAATGGGATTAAGCGGAAGGGATTATAGAATGGCGTAGAACCTTCTAGATCGGTCTAGGTGGTCCTCGTCCGTGTTCCGAGTAATGCCCCACCACGACCTACCTTGCCTATATAAAAAGGACAGCGTTTTCGGCCGCGGCAGTCAGTAATAAGCAGTGAAGTAATAAGCAGCCGTTAATTAGTGGCAGTGTGTGTGAGTTAGTTAGTATTAGTATCAGTCTGTAATAAGTGCTTAGTGAGCAACAGTGACAATTAGTGGCCGTGTAATAAGTGTAATAAACTGTGTGGCAGTTTGTCATATTTGGAGTCTTACGGTCGGTGGACTTAAGTTAGCGAACTGTAAGTGTTAATTTGTTATTGTAAACTATAGTGTAATATTATTGTATTTGTACAAATTTATATATAAATAGTTTAGTTATTTAGTATTAGAAATATCTTATATTGTTTGTATATTATCTTAGAAATTAGATAACATTTAGTAGAATATTGTTATTGTAAATTGATATTAGTTTAATAATTTAACTGTTTTAAATAATTCTCATTGTATTCTTTTTAATTTGTTAATAAATATTAGATTCTTGAATTAAGTAATAGTTGAGTCCATTTTACACCCAGTAGCCCGTAACAAATTGGTGTCAGAAGTGGGATATTTTGTGTAATTGTTATTATTTTGTAATAATTGGGCTACTGTTTGAAAAATGGCTTCTCAAAGTCTTAAATTGATGGATTTAAAAGTTGCGGATTTAAAACGGGAATTAGAAGAACGTGATCTGGATTCTTCCGGAAATAAAAATGTACAATTACAAATTAACACTTACAGTTCGCTAACTAAAGTCCACCGACCGTAAGACTCTCCAAATATGACAAACTGCCACACAGTTTATTACACTTATTACACGGCCACTAATTGTCACTGTTGCTCACTAAGCACTTATTACAGGCTGATACTCACAGTAACTCACACGCACTGCCACTAGTTAACGACTGCTTATTACTTCACTGCTTATTACTCACTGACTTATTACTGACTCGTCTTATTACTGCTCTTCTTATTACTCATTAGTTATTAGTATGATTAGTTACTTAGTATAAACAACATCTTATATTATTTGTATATTATCTTAGAAATTAGATAACATTTAGTAGAATATTATTATTGTAAATTGATATTAGTTTAATAATTTAAATGTTTTAAATAATCTCATTGTATTCTTTTTAATTTGTTAATAAATATTAGATTCTTGAATTAAGTAATAGTTTAGTCCATTTTACACCCAGTAGCCCGTAACAAATTGGTGTCAGAAGTGGGATCTTGTGTAATTGTTATTTTGTCTTGTATTTTGTAATTATTGGGCTACTGTATGGAAAATGGCTTCTCAAAGTCTTAAATTAATGGATTTAAAAGTTGCAGATTTAAAACGGGAATTAGAAGAACGTGATCTGGATTCTTCCGGAAATAAAAGTGTACTGCAACATCGCTTGCGTCAATTTTTTGTAGAGTTGGGGGAAAATCCAGATGACGTTCTGTTTGAAACTGATTTAAGCAAGTTGTCTGCAACTTTTAAAAATGAATTAAGCAATGTAGAAAATAAGCTAAGCACTGTTAAAAATGAGCTAGGTAATGAATTATGTACTGTAAAAAATGATTTAATGGATACATTAGAGTCTAAGTTAGGCACATTAGAGACTAAGTTGATGGAAAATGTAGATAATAAGTTAGCCGATGTAAATAATAAAGTAGCTGATGTAGAATCTAGGCTAGGAGAAAAAGTGAACGAAATTAGGCTAAGAATGGAAGCTCTCGAGGGACGTAAGAGCAACCCACCGACGAACGACACCGACCGTTCCTCCGAGGGCAGCCATCGTAATAGCATAATACCCGCCTATGCTGGGGCGCCACCAACTCACAATACCATTCCAGTATTCGACGGGAAGACGCCGTGGGAAGACTACATGACTCTCTTCGAAACAGCGGCTTCGATCCACGGGTGGTCACAGGAGACCCAAGCTTCAGCGTTGTGCCTGGCCTTGCGTGGAGACGCCTTGAGAGTGCTGCAGGGGATGCCCATGTCGGAGCGGTCCAACTACGGGAAGCTGATTAGAAGACTGGAAATGCGTTTCGGACACCGCCACATGGACCAGCTATATCGCTCACAGTTAAGAAACAGGGTCCAGAAGGACAACGAGAACCTGCAGGAATTTGAAGCGGATATTGCCCGGCTGGTGAGGAACGCCTACCCATCGGTCACTGACTATGTCTACGAGAGTTTGGCTGTCGACAAATTCCTGGATGGACTGCGGGACCCAGAGACACAACAAGCGGTGAAGCTCGCCCGGCCGAAAACGTTGGGAGACGCATTATCTCAGGCCATAGAGTTTGAAGCTGTCAGACAGTCTGTACGGGGCCATGCGCGAGTTCGAGCAGCAGGAGCAGAGCCTAATACGGTAACCAGCGTCGAGGACATAGTGACCAAAGTGTTGGATGCTCTCAGGACCCATAAGAAGGAGGTACGCTGTTGGGGCTGCGGCCAGCTTGGACACCCTAGAAGCAAGTGTCCAACCCGTTACGTCAAAGCCCCCAGGATTGCCATCAGAGTTGCGTCAATAGGAAGCAGAACAAACAGCTTCTATGTTGATGGGATGGTGAACGGGCAGCTGCGAAGTCTTCTAGTGGATACCGGCGCGAGCATGACGATCTTGAACTCGAAGA
This sequence comes from Troilus luridus, assembly GCA_964056705.1. Lineage (NCBI taxonomy): Eukaryota > Metazoa > Arthropoda > Insecta > Hemiptera > Pentatomidae > Troilus > Troilus luridus. Next base: position 75,730,423 of record OZ057413.1, on the reverse strand, counting down.
CACATCCAGCTGAGAAGATCATACCGACCACTTGGGCATTACGGACTGCAACGGGACAGCCAGCCAAGGCCTACGGGGAGACAGATGCCACCTTCCACATCGGGGGTCAACATCTGCAGCACCGCGCTCTCGTGGCAGAGATCGATGAAGATGTCATATTGGGCATGGACTTCATGATCGCATACGGGATCAAGCTGGATATGTCGAGAGGTGTGATGACGCTGGGAGACGAGGAAGTCATACTTCGGCAGGAAAAGGACTTCTGCGCACGAGTGCTGCTACCAGAAGACACCACTTTACCGGCACGGAGCCAAATCGTGACGCATGGGACGGTCGAAGGCCATCTACCCGCGGGTCAATGTGCACTACTCGAACCTGGAAGGCACGAAGAACAAGAGGTTGGACGCGGCGTACTGGTTGCTAGGTCTCTCATCAAGATCGGACCTACCACTCCAATTCGGCTAATGAACCTGAACAGCTTCCCGGTAACGCTGAAGAAAGGAACACCGGTCGGGGAGTGTACAACCGCTACCTCAGTGGTTCGTCAGCTGCAACGTCGTCCCACCGAGCTCCGAGGACTGCCAGAAGAACTAAAAGGATTTGTTAACGAGTCATGCCGCGACCTTTCACCTGAACAGAGCGAGGAAGTGAAGAACATGATTATCCGATGGCACGACGTCTTCGAGATCGGACCAGGACCACGGGGCAGAACGGATATCGTCCAGCACAGGATTGACACCGGGGATGCGAAGCCCATCCGACAGGTCCCGCGGAGGCTGCCGATAGCCAAACGGGAGGACGCCGAGAAGATCATAAAGGAGATGGCGGCTGATGGTGTCATTGAGCCTTCGAGTAGCCCCTGGATGTCTCCTGTCGTATTGGTGAAGAAGAAAGACGGCACAACAAGGTTTTGCGTAGACTACCGTCTTCTGAACAACGTCACCAAGAAGGACAGTTATCCGCTTCCCAGGATTGACGATACGCTGGACACCCTGGAGGGGTGTAAACTCTTCTCTACCTTGGATCTCCGCAGTGGATATTGGCAGGTTGGATTGGCACCTGAAGATAAAGAGAAAACGGCGTTTTCAATTGGCACTGGGCTCTGGCAGTTTGCAGTAATGCCGTTCGGGCTTTGCAATGCTCCTGCCACATTCGAAAGGCTGATGGAAAATGTGTTAAGAGGTCTCTCGTGGGAGGTATGCCTGGTGTACCTAGATGACATCATTGTGCTGGGAAAGTCCTTCGATCACCATCTGAAGAATCTGGAGAAGGTCTTCGAACGACTGCGTGCAGCAAACCTAAAGTTGAACCCGAAGAAGTGTAATCTCTTCCGAAGGCAAGTCAACTACCTGGGGCATATTGTGTCAGACAACGGAGTTGCTGTTGACCCAGAGAAGATAGCAGCGATCACCGACTGGCCAGTACCTCGAGATAAGCACCAAGTGAGAAGTTTTCTCGGGCTCTGCACCTATTACCGGAGGTACGTGAAAGGATTTGCTGACATCGCAAAACCTCTTACCAGGCTTACCGAGGAGAAAAGGACTTTCCATTGGGACCACGAGTGCCAGGCATCCTTCGAGGAGCTGAAGAGAAAATTGAGTAGTGCTCCTATTCTGTGCTATCCACGTCCTGAGGGCAAGTTCATACTCGACACAGATGCCAGCAACATCGCCATAGGAAGTGTCCTCTCTCAGCTCCAAGACGGAGAAGAAAGGGTGATTGGATATTTCAGCAAAGCACTCTCAGCTCCGGAACGCAACTACTGTGTCACAAGGAAAGAGCTTCTGGCAGTAGTAAAATCCATAGAGCACTTCCATAAATATCTATACGGAAGAAGGTTCCTGCTGAGAACGGACCACGCGGCTCTCATGTGGCTGCTGCGATTCAAGTCACCGGAGGGACAAGTGGCGAGGTGGATCGAGCGCCTTCAAGAGTACGACTTTGAATCTGCTCATCGTTCTGGAACGAGCCACAGGAATGCGGATGCTTTGTCAAGAAGACCTTGTGATGAAGGCTGCAACCATTGTTCTCGACAAGAAGAGAAGCAGGGAACAGTATTGAGGACAACGGTTATTATCGACAGTTGGCGGGACACAGAGGTGTCAAAGGCGCAAGACGAGGACCCGGACTTGAAACAAATAAAGGAATGGAAAATATCGGCGCGAGGAAGACCGACCTGGCAGGATGTGGCTCCAATGTCGAAGAATGTAAAAACGTACTGGGCCCAATGGAACTCCATTGTAGTGGACAACGGGCTGCTGAAACGGGCATTGGAGAACGCGGAAGGAGATCAGCGTAGGCTACAGCTCATCGTTCCAAGGAATAAAGTGCCCGAAGTGCTTAGGGAACTACATGACGGTGTAACTGGCGGCCATCTTGGAGTTCACCGGACATTGGAAAAAGTTCGTGAACGCTTTTACTGGGCAAACCTTAAGGACGATGTGTTGGACTGGTGCAGGCGTTGTGCGACTTGTGCGGCTTCTAACGGACCAACAAGAAGAAAGAAGGCCCCTATGAAGAAGTACAACGTGGGAGCACCGTTCGAGAGGATAGCGATTGACATCGCTGGCCCTTTCCCTGTGACAGACGAAGGCAACCGATATATTCTCGTGGCCATGGACTATTTTTCTAAGTGGGTGGAAGCGTATGCCCTTCCGAATCAAGAGGCAGTCACGGTTGCAGACGTACTTGTGAAGCAGCTCGTCAGCCGGTTTGGAGTACCCATGGAACTTCACGCTGACCAGGGGAGAAACTTTGAGTCTGCAGTCTTCTCCGGGATGTGCGAAGCACTGGGAATACGGAAAACCAGGACGACACCTCTTCACCCTCAATCGGATGGCATGGTGGAGCGCATGAACAGGACAATGGGTCGATATTTGTCTAAAGTGGTCTCCGAGCATCAGCGAGACTGGGACCAGTATCTTCACTTGTTCTTGTTAGCCTACCGGAGTTCAGTCCATGAAGCAACGGGGCAGACCCCCGCAAATGTGGTGTTCGGCCGAGAACTTCGTTTGCCTTGTGATCTGAAATTCGGGTTCAAGCCTAATGAGGAAGTGGCCGGAGAGGAGTACGTCACGAATCTACGGAAGCGGATGGATAATATCCACGAAAAGGTTCGTGCAAACATCCAGGGAGCCAGTGACAGAATGAAGGAGCGTTACGACATCAGGGCAGAGAAAGGTGGATTCCAACCTGGAGATTTGGTCTGGCTACATGATCCTCGAAGAAGGCGAGGCTACTCACCTAAACTTCAGAACTCCTGGGATGGCCCGTTTGAGATCATCAATAGGATAAACGACGTCATCTATAGGATCAGAAAGCAGCCAAAAGGAAAACCCAGGGTAGTCCATTTTAATAGACTGGCCCCATACAAAGGAGACCATGGCCCGACAAAAGACCAGCAAGTCAGGTACCTCAACAACGTGGAGGCCAGTAAGGTATCAGTTGCACAACCTAAGGTACAAGGTTCCCGTGGAGTAACTCAGGCAGTATACAGAGATATCTTCTCGTTACCCGCGGACTATTCTCTGGCCCATTGTGTAGCCGAAGATCTGAGGACTTCCCGAGGGATTGCAACCGTCTTCAGGAAGAAGTTTGCTGGAACTGAGGAACTGGAACGCCAAGGACCACGCGTCGGGAAAGCACTCCACCATACGCACGAAGGACGACACCTGTTCTACTTAGTTACCAAGTGTGCTACTGATCAGAAGCCCACATATGACGCACTGCGGCGAAGCCTCGACGACCTGCGGAGTAAGCTTCTGAGACTGCGTGTCACCAAGCTCGCGATCCCTAAGTTGGGCTGTGGATATGACGGCCTGGAGTGGAAGGTTGTCAGGAACATGCTTGAACAGATATTCGCCAACTCTGGAGTCGCCATATTGGTGTGCACGTTCAACCCCTGGAAAGGAAATGCGTCTCCATCGAGGGAAGCTCATGACCGCCCGATTTCTCCGGACTATGCTCTGGGGCAGAGCACTTTTAAGGAGGGGGCAGTGTTACGGTCAGAGCGGAAAGTAGGACCGGCTTCTGATCTGCCTAGAGCGGATTAGGCAAACAATGGGATTAAGCGGAAGGGATTATAGAATGGCGTAGAACCTTCTAGATCGGTCTAGGTGGTCCTCGTCCGTGTTCCGAGTAATGCCCCACCACGACCTACCTTGCCTATATAAAAAGGACAGCGTTTTCGGCCGCGGCAGTCAGTAATAAGAGTAGTAATAAGCAGTGAAGTAATAAGCCAGTGAGTGTAGCAGTCGTTAACTAGTGGCAGTGTGTGTGAGTTAGTTAGTCTGTAATAAGTGCTTAGTGAGCAACAGTGACAATTAGTGGCCGTGTAATAAGTGTAATAAACTGTGTGGCAGTTTGTCATATTTGGAGAGTCTTACGGTCGGTGGACTTTAGTTAGCGAACTGTAAGTGTTAATTTGTTATTGTAAACTATAGTGTAATATTATTGTATTTGTACAAATTTATATAAACAGTTTAGTTACTTAGTATAAACAACATCTTATATTATTTGTATATTATCTTAGAAATTAGATAACATTTAGTAGAATATTATTATTGTAAATTGATATTAGTTTAATAATTTAAATGTTTTAAATAATCTCATTGTATTCTTTTTAATTTGTTAATAAATATTAGATTCTTGAATTAAGTAATAGTTTAGTCCATTTTACACCCAGTAGCCCGTAACAATATTATTATTGTTTTATAGAGATACCATAAAATTTATTAATAAAATACATCTTTAATCGATTAACGGTGCCTAATACCTTAAACCTCTCCGGTGGTTACTGACAGCATTTACGTTAATGGAATGCAGATCAACAACAATTAAGGAAACATTTTTATTTGTCCTTCACTGTCAAGGTGTAATATGCATTGCAAATTTTCTCGAAGGCTCTATCATTTATTACACCTAATGGTTTCAAAATACTAATAATTACCCCCGAATTGGTCATAAAGGCGAGGCGTAGTGAATATGCCATTAAACATGGGATGGAGAAAAATAAATACAGGTATATGGAATTCAATAGTTACTTCATATGAAGTGCTCAGGATCATAATTGGATAACTCCAATGTTTCGAAAATTGACTTTTTCACGATTTTCTATAGTTTGGGCAAGTCATTTTGTATCACAAGAGACTTTGGTCTTATTTCTCGTCCCTTAGGGGAAGTATTCAAAAGAAGATCGAAAATACAATATGTGACAAATGGCATTTTGTTTATTTCTGAAATAAATATTTGTTAATATTATATTATTATTTCTCGTGGTTTTAGTCTGGTTCTGATCCTGAAGTTTCGGGAACATAAAATCGTTGGCCTAAACTGGCGAAAAATTTGAAAAAGTCAACTTTTGAAATCTCGAAGTTATCCGTTTTTTATCCTGAATATTTAAAAATTGTTTTACCTACACAATATCCGTTTAAAATGCGATAACGTTATACATTTCACCTCTATTCCTAAATCATCGTAGTTCACGGATTAGATATAATTATTATTATAGAATCGATCTATTGTCTGACAATCGATTATTCGCAATCATACACCTCTGGTGCCACCATCACCAAGACAAAGAAAATACATGAGAAGACCTTGACGTGCCATCCAGTGACCTTTATAGAAGTCCGATCCGTTCCTCTCCATCTTACTAAGCTGTATCTGCTAGTAATCAGAGCTAATGGTTAACTACATGATAATTAAAACATGTAATACTATATATAATTAATTATACTCTATAATTATTAATATTTAAGTAACTTCAGCCAATACTGTTACGTTTAAAACTATAAATTTACATTGCAATCATTTTCCTAGGCATTTAAGTCGAGGAGAACGTATCTACACTTATATAGACTTATTAGCACGGTAACATATACTTACAGCAATTAAATACTGTTGTATTTATAGTCTCATGGGCGCTATAAGAAAAACTTTCTACGAAAAATTAATACATACGTTTTTACAGCTAGTATTTGACTTGATATATCATTAGTTGCTATATGGGTTCATTTTATTTGTGTAGGCGAGAATTTTCAGAGGTAGTTAAATACAAATAAAATACAAAGTTAGGTATTAAGAGAAATTAAATACATATTAGTTTTAACCACATGGTAATATTTAATAATGCCGGAAGAAAAACAAATTAAGACAGGAAGTTAATTTAAAATTATATAAAACTAGTACTGGAATTTATAATTATTTAGTACGGTGAATGGTACTATACAATCGAGAATAATAATAGAATAAAATATAAAATATTAATAAAGGTATTATGAAAAATAAGGTAGAATAAAACGGAGGATTAAGGCAGAATTACAGATTTCAGAAAATTCACTAATTAATCGAACAGCTAAATTAATTACTAAAGATGAAAACATAAGGTTCCAAGACAAATCTACACAAAAATCCAAACCCATCATTTCGGACGAAGAGAGGAAAAGAAGATTAGAAAGAATGAAGAAATACTGGATATTAAGAAAAGAACAACACACAAAGAAATGATCGATCCAACGTACCCCAAAGAGGGTGAAACGGGAAAAAAACGGAGGAGATAACTGTATTCGATATTTTTAATTATTCCTTCTTTTGAAGAGTTAAAATACGTTAAGATGTGATAAGCTTATATAGGTATTTTCCCAATTTCCCAAAACCATGGATACATTGGAAGGAAGTCCTATTTTATATATATTTCTTTTGTAAAAGCCACAACCTGAATCGAGTGGGTTGGGGCACGTTCTTTGCAAAACAGACCGAATGCCAAAAAACATGCTGTAAAGAAATATTTATGGGACTAGAAGAAGAAGACCTAGGAGATGTGAAGGATTATTGAAGGGATGGTGTGAAGGATGACCTCAAAATAGTGGAAGGTAAAGTCTTAGGATAGAAATATCCTGAGGAGTATTATTCAGAAACCCGAGGCCATGCAAGAAATTGTATATGGTGATATTTTATCAAATGAAACGCGGTTATTCTAGAGCACACAGCTTCCAATTCATTATTTATCAGGGAATAATGGTAAAAGTCAAAAGAAACCTTTGAAGGTCACTTTCATGAGACTGCTCTTAAACTCGGACGGACAATAACGGTGACCAATCCCACGCCAATACATACCGCAAGGAATACGGTCAGCGGGTGAAGGTAGATTTCCCTCCGATTATCAACTCAATGCGTAACTGTCGCATATTGTGGGAAGGCATTAGAGCACTTTCTATCGCAATGCATACTTGTGTTATGTAAGGAAGAAAATAGTTGGGGGTGCAGTCAAATAAAACACTAAATAAGTGGATACTTATTTTATTAAGTGCCGACGTTTCGATCCACTTTGTGGGTCATCTTCAGGGCTAAGAAAGAAAAACAGACAACATACAATGAATACAATAAAAATACATTGAGGACTAAGTATATGATAAATGAGAAAAACTATATATGTAGAGAGGTAGAATTTTAGAACAAAAGTGAGGGATATATATGAATACAAAAAATTACAGAGAAAATGTACAGAACGGTGGTGATGCCAAAAAAATTTTTTTAACAAAGATAAAATACGGAAGTAAACAGAAAGATATTTAAAAAAGAGAGAAAAGGTATAAACATCAGAGGTGAGAAGTAAAATTATGGAAAAGGTAGTAGAATATATATAAACTATAAAAGGTAAGATAATAGACTCCTAGGGAGTTTACATGAGTAAAATGAAAGAAGATATAACCAAAATGAAATTAAAGAGTAAATAAAGGAAAAATAACAGTAGAAAGTCAAGATATGAATATAGAGTATAACAGTTTTTAAAAATCCATACCTATAGTATGAAGTGGTATAAATATATGACATAAATATACAAGGAATGTATAGAAATATAAGTAACAATATGGTATGAGCATGGAAATAGAGTAAAATATGAAGAAATAGTGATGTTAAATGCTAATGAAATCTTAGATAATAATAGCATATGATGGATGCCAAAAACTAATATGAGAAAATATGGTGTGCAATATGGAGAAGGAAAGGGCGAGGAGAAGATATGAGTATTAAAATTGTAATTACCTATAGAACGCTGCAGTGCGAGTAGACGCGGTCTAACTGACCAGAAAGTACGTTATGAGGGTGTTGCCAGCGAAATCTGACGGCCAAAAATATGACTAATTTCAAATTTTGAGATATATTATAAAAATATATAAATAGTAAATTTTCTTGACTATTTTTCGAAATATTGACTATTTTATTATATTAAAATGTGTATCATGACTATTTTATAGAGAGCCGCGAAAATTAATGACTAAATTAATGGGAAAAGGTAGGGTGATAAAACAGTAGGATTTGATGTCAAGAGGTCAAAATAAGTATTATAGGAAAGAGACTATAGTAGTAACAGAATGACAATGGGAAGGAATAACAAGGTAAACTAATTTAAGGTTTATTTAGTAAGTTGAAAATTTGTGAGTAGAAAGAGGATAAGTTGTTTGAATCGATCTTGAGGTTAACAGTGGAGGAATCTAAATTTATGTGGATGGTTTCAGAGAGTATGCGTTTATCATGGTTGGGAACAGAAGCTAGGATGGATGTATTATCAAAGTCAAAAATGTGGTTAAGGGATAAGGCGTGTTCGGAGAGTTTTGATGCGGTAAGGTTATGGGAGGAAATGGAGTATTTGTGTTGGTAGATACGGTCTTTAAGGAAGTTCTTAGTTTCGCCGATGTAGGAGGCGTTGCAATTAGGAGTAGAGCAGGGGATGCGGTAGACGACATGGGAGCGTTGTTTAAGGGGGCGGGATCTTTTATTTTGGTATAAATATTGGAGAGTTTGTTGTGGGATTTAAAGGCGATGCGTAAATTGGGGATAGATGAACGTAAGGATTTTTGAATGTTATGTGAGAGGGTGGGTATATATGGCATGGATCTGTATATAGAGGTAGATGGCGGATGTGGAGATAGGGTGGTGGTGGGTGGGTTGTTATAGGCATGGATGAGTTTATTGATAACGTACGGGGGAAAATTGTTTTTTAAAAGGATTTCTTTGATTCGGTGGGTGTTAGTTTTATGGAAGCAGGGGTCAGCGAGGGATAAGCCACGGTGGATGATATTTTTGGCGACGTTAATTTTTTGGTGGTGCGGATGTTGGGAGTAGTAATTGAGGAGTCTGCCAGAATAAGTGGGTTTTGTATACCAATCTGTGGATAAGGTGTGGTTAGGATTTTTAATGATACGGAGGTCAAGAAAGGGTAGTGAATTATTCGATTCTAGTTCAAAAGTGAAATGGAGGCGGGGATGGTATGAGTTGAAGGCTGATAATAGTTCTGGAATAATGTTTGGATTTAGGATAAGGAGGAGGTCGTCCACATATTTTTTAATAATAATGATCTCGTCAAGGAACTGGGGTAGAATGGAGTCAAGAAGGTCGTTTAGAACAATATTGGTGAGGTCAGGAGCGAGGGGATTTCCCATGGCAAGTCCAGAAATTTGGTTAAAGAACTGTCCATGGAAGGTAAGGTAGCCGAATTCACAACAGAGTTTTAAGGATTGGAGGTATGACACAATGACCCCCTCCTCCACCGTTCACCTGTTCCTCTAGATCTATCACGTGTCTCCCTAGCCAATATCATTTCTAATTTCCTTCAACACCCCCACTCCACCCCTTCTAATTTCTCCCCACAGTTCTTCAAGGACCTATCACTCACACGTTCTTTCCTCAAATCCCACGACGACCTGATTGTCACCAAAGCAGATAAAGGCAACTCTACAGTGATTATGAATCTTTCTGATTACGACCTCAAAATGCATTCTCTTCTTTTAGATACTTCCACCTATAAACCTATACCCCGAGATCCTACCGCTTCTCTCAAAAACAATTCAACCTCCACCTAAAAAGCCTTTTAAATTCCAAACTCATCACTTACCCAGTTTACAGAAACCTCATTTCCTACCATTCCTTAGCCCCTCGTTTTTATGGCCTTCCCAAAATCCATAAACAAAACAACCCCCTCCGTCCCATTACATCCAACATCAATTCCCCAGCAACAAAACTTAGTAAATTCTTACTTCCATCATTACAAGTCCTTAGCCGTAACAACCCATACGATATCCAAAACTCATTTCAACTACGTGATTTATTAAAATCCCTCACCATACCTGATCATTACGTTCTCACCTCCTTTGATGTAGAAAGCCTATTTACCAATATACCTTTAGATAAATCCCTCCTCATAATAGATAAAAACTGGTCCATCATAGAACCCCATACCTCTCTCAATAGGTCCTCATACCTCCAATCCTTAAAACTCTGTTGTGAATTCGGCTACCTTACCTTCCATGGACAGTTCTTTAACCAAATTTCTGGACTTGCCATGGGAAATCCCCTCGCTCCTGACCTCTCCAATATTGTTCTAAACGACCTTCTTGACTCCATTCTACCCCAGTTCCTTGACGAGATCATTATTATTAAAAAATATGTGGACGACCTCCTCCTTATCCTAAATCCAAACATTATTCCAGAACTATTATCAGCCTTCAACTCATACCATCCCCGCCTCCATTTCACTTTTGAACTAGAATCGAATAATTCACTACCCTTTCTTGACCTGCGTATCATTAAAAATCCTAACCACACCTTATCCACAGATTGGTATACAAAACCCACTTATTCTGGCAGACTCCTCAATTACTACTCCCAACATCCGCACCACCAAAAAATTAACGTCACCAAAAATATCATCCACCGTGGCTTATCCCTCGCTGACCCCTGCTTCCATAAAACTAACACCCACCGAATCAAAGAAATCCTTTTAAAAAACAATTTTCCCCCGTACGTTATCAATAAACTCATCCATGCCTATAACAACCCACCCACCACCACCCTATCTCCACATCCGCCATCTACCTCTATATACAGATCCATGCCATATATACCCACCCTCTCACATAACATTCAAAAATCCTTACGTTCATCTATCCCAAATTTACGCATCGCCTTTAAATCCCACAACAAACTCTCCAATATTTATACCAAAATAAAAGATCCCATCCCCCTTAAACAACGCTCCCATGTCGTCTACCGCATCCCCTGCTCTAATCCTAATTGCAACGCCTCCTACATCGGCGAAACTAAGAACTTCCTTAAAGACCGTATCTACCAACACAAATACTCCATTTCCTCCCATAACCTTACCGCATCAAAACTCTCCGAACACGCCTTATCCCTTAACCACATTTTTGACTTTGATAATACATCCATCCTAGCTTCTGTTCCCAACCATGATAAACGCATACTCTCTGAAACCATCCACATAAATTTAGATTCCTCCACTGTTAACCTCAAGATCGATTCAAACAACTTATCCTCTTTCTACTCACAAATTTTCAACTTACTAAATAAACCTTAAATTAGTTTACCTTGTTATTCCTTCCCATTGTCATTCTGTTACTACTATAGTCTCTTTCCTATAATACTTATTTTGACCTCTTGACATCAAATCCTACTGTTTTATCACCCTACCTTTTCCCATTAATTTAGTCATTAATTTTCGCGGCTCTCTATAAAATAGTCATGATACACATTTTAATATAATAAAATAGTCAATATTTCGAAAAATAGTCAAGAAAATTTACTATTTATATATTTTTATAATATATCTCAAAATTTGAAATTAGTCATATTTTTGGCCGTCAGATTTCGCTGGCAACACCCTCATAACGTACTTTCTGGTCAGTTAGACCGCGTCTACTCGCACTGCAGCGTTCTATAGGTAATTACAATTTTAATACTCATATCTTCTCCTCGCCCTTTCCTTCTCCATATTGCACACCATATTTTCTCATATTAGTTTTTGGCATCCATCATATGCTATTATTATCTAAGATTTCATTAGCATTTAACATCACTATTTCTTCATATTTTACTCTATTTCCATGCTCATACCATATTGTTACTTATATTTCTATACATTCCTTGTATATTTATGTCATATATTTATACCACTTCATACTATAGGTATGGATTTTTAAAAACTGTTATACTCTATATTCATATCTTGACTTTCTACTGTTATTTTTCCTTTATTTACTCTTTAATTTCATTTTGGTTATATCTTCTTTCATTTTACTCATGTAAACTCCCTAGGAGTCTATTATCTTACCTTTTATAGTTTATATATATTCTACTACCTTTTCCATAATTTTACTTCTCACCTCTGATGTTTATACCTTTTCTCTCTTTTTTAAATATCTTTCTGTTTACTTCCGTATTTTATCTTTGTTAAAAAAATTTTTTTGGCATCACCACCGTTCTGTACATTTTCTCTGTAATTTTTTGTATTCATATATATCCCTCACTTTTGTTCTAAAATTCTACCTCTCTACATATATAGTTTTTCTCATTTATCATATACTTAGTCCTCAATGTATTTTTATTGTATTCATTGTATGTTGTCTGTTTTTCTTTCTTAGCCCTGAAGATGACCCACAAAGTGGATCGAAACGTCGGCACTTAATAAAATAAGTATCCACTTATTTAGTGTTTTATTTGACTGCACCCCCAACTATTTTCTTCCTTACATAACACAAGTATGCATTGCGATAGAAAGTGCTCTAATGGCTTCCCACAATATGCGACAGTTACGCATTGAGTTGATAATCGGAGGGAAATCTACCTTCACCCGCTGACCGTATTCCTTGCGGTATGTATTGGCGTGGGATTGGTCACCGTTATTGTCCGTCCGAGTCTAAGAGCAGTCTCATGAAAGTGACCTTCAAAGGTTTCTTTTGACTTTTACCATTATTCCCTGATAAATAAGGAATTGGAAGTTGTGTGCTCTACAATAACCGTGTTTCATTTGATAAAATATCACCATATACAATTTAGTGTTTTATTTGACTGCACCCCAACTATTTTCTTCCTTACATCGATCATCCAGTCAACCATTCCTCGCTTCTCATACTTGTGTTTGATAGTGTCAACTTTTCAACGCCCTTCTATAAGTGTATGAACACGTACTCACCTACCTTACAAAACTGTTGTTCGAGGAAGCGTACTGGTCCTGCCATTCATGGGGATTTATCGGAAAACAGGAAATTCCTCAAGGAAGAATGAAATCCTAATTATGACGAAATATGTCGTTAACTACGAACAAGGTGAAAATCATACAACCAGTTTTCCCCAACTATAGAAATTGGCTCACTATAGAAGATTGTTATATTAAATAATAAATTCATAAAAAATAATAAATAAAATTATTTATAAATTAGTTAGTTAGTTAGTTGTTTAATTAACGTCACTTTATGCTGCTATGGCTAATCGGACGATGGCTACAGTGGGAGCTCTAAATTTTGCCTATCCACGTTTAATTCTAATCCAGGTTTAATCCTAGGGATTTTTAAGTGTCGTCTTTGCAAATCTAAAAATGAATCCATACAACATGGACCTCAGGCTGTCAAGTACTAATGGGAAAAGAGTACCTTCAAAGACAAAATAATGCAACTAAGGTCATTCATCAAGCAGTCGCTGAAAGTTATCAACTAATTAAAGATCACCAACCTTTCTACATATATCATCCTGAAGCCTTATCAGAAAGTGGTTAAATTATATTGGGACCATACGATGATAACAGACCACCATATCCTCACAACAGACCTGACATCGTGCGTATTGACAAGGCAGAAAAGAAAGCACAGATTATTGAGATAGAAGTTCCTTCCGATGGTAATGTGCAAAGAACAATAGCCTTATTCCAGAGGTAACAATAAAATCCTTGAACTGAACAAGGAAGTTGAACTACTACAAAAAGCAGTGATATTAGGGACTGCTGGTATTGTACGAATATTAAGCTTAACCTTGACCATGGTCCGGTTAAGTCATATCAACCAGCAATGGTGAGAATAAAAGCAATGATAAATAAAATTATGACGAATGCCTGATGTATTATTGTTTTTTTTTTACACTGAGAGGGTAAAGACTCAGTAAAATGAAAACGCGTTCATATCGAGATATGATAAGGTTTATTAATTATACGAATAAGGTTTATTAGTTGATCCAAACTGTTCCAAAACATGTTGATGTTTTGAGACTATATTCTTTCATGAGTACATATAAAACAGGATACATTCTTTATTATAGAATACGAGAATTATATAAATAACACAAGAGAGTTTTTCTTGTAAAAATATATTTAATAGAAATAAAGAAAGATTCAAAAAATAAAAAAAAAATAAAAAAAGGATTACAAAAAAAACATAATAATAGTAATGCTGCTGACATTTCGCGGACATCTATGTAGAATGAACCAACTTAGATTAACCATACAAGTATTCCAATATTTCAGGAAGAAAAAAGACCACCCCAGGCGTTAAATAAAGAAATAAGGAAAGATTTTGAAAAGTTGAGCATAAGATCAAAGGAAATATGCTAAAGAAAGCAGGAATGAATATTGGAGATCGAGGAAACCACAGCAGAAAACAGGAAAGAAGTAAAATTTTTGGGTGAATCTGAATGAAATTATTGTCAATATGGAATAAATGAACAAGATAACAATACTGATTGAAAATGAGGAATAAAAATAGACAATTCGTCATTGTATAGAGAAACATATAAAGAAGTTAAGCATGTAATAAATACCTACCTATGTATATGTATTTATTTTTTTTATTTTTTTTTATTTATTTTTTTTTTTTTTATTTTTTTTTTTTTGGTTGATGACATGACTTAGGGGTGAATATGTATATGTATGTTTGAATATTCACACCAAACTTAACAGACGTGAAGATAACCTTTAGATGTGAGGTAGGTTATGATAGATATCTGCTTACTGAGAGACTCGCTGAAGTGAACATTTGTTAAATTAATATTATGCGTGTTATTACGGAATATTGACTACTGTGTTAATTCAGCCTTGTAATTAAAGATATCTTGAGTTATTTAGTTATTTTTAAGTTTGTAAATATGCTTTTTTAATTACGGTTCTTCACTGCATCCACAAGTGTTTTATTCCATTCACCTTCTTGGTTAAGTCGTTGAATTCACGACTTACAAATCAACACAATAGTCAATATTTCGTAATAACACACATAATATAAATTTAAAAAATGTACTCGAGCGAGTCTCTCAGCAAGCAATATCTATTATAATCTTACTCACATCTGTCCCTAAAGGTAATCTTCACGTCTGTTAAGTTTGGCGTGAATATTCAAACTTACATATATTATTCGGTTTTAGTTTAGAATAAATGGATAGAAAGAAACTTTTTGAAATACCAGAAGGTATTAGAAAAGGAGTGATTAAGTGAGGGCGGTAATGAAGCACGGCGGATATGGGGAGGAAGAGAATTCCAGAAAGTAGATTTCCAAATAAATTATAAAAAAGAGCTGTCTTTCTAAGAAGCTAACGAAGAGTTACGTTTCCCCCACATACGGATGCCTCGAACTATGTTCGACAAAGAAAGAATCAGCTTCCTGATGAAAATCCTCGTTACGTCCATGATTTTTATGACATTAAATATGTAGCGCCAACCCCGCCCTCTCCTCAAGGCCACGATTAATTATTCAAGGATTGGAAGGGAAATGCTTTCGAAAGTAATAAATAAATAAGAGATAAATCTACTCATTCCAGTTGTCAAGTAAGGTAGCTTTCTAAGGCCAGGAGATGTTCTGGACATATCTGGGAAGAGGAACTGGCACTCAGCTATCGCAAATGGAGAAGATTAATCATACTTTTCAAATCCACTAAAGAATTTATCTCGTTTTTCTTTCTTTATTTTTAGATGTATCTAAGTGGAAAAAAGTTGAATGCATAATTCTAAAAGTGGCATAAAATGGTGAGAGTGTGCAGTCAATGGTTACACACAATAGGAATGACTTCTTATATTGCGCCTCGGTTATGGCCTAAGATGTAGGGCATCTTCAGGGGTGTGAAAAAGAAACAGAAAATAAGTCATTTTTATTGTATAATCATTCAACTGTACCCTCTCACCATGCCATACCACTCTTATTTTGAATTATGTTCCTACAAAATATTTACAATTTAGCAAACCTATAATGTATACAAATGTATTATTATTTTACGAAAACTATGACAACCATCATTGAAAACCATGTAAGAACATTGCTTTATGATTCAAAACAACCTCAATGCCGCCTAGATAATTTATTTTTTTAAAAAGGCAGCTACAAACATAACCACAAACTATCACCTGGAAAAAGACTATGTATTTTTTTAATTACCAGATCATTTATCAAAGAAAAGGGATTTATATTAAATTACTAAGGTGAAAAGATTGGAGCTTAAACAAAATATATAATATCTAACATAATAATGAATCTTACTTGTCACACGAATATTTTCGTGCAAGAAGCATATGTGTTAGATAGTTCTCTGAGTGATAAGAAGAAATCAGCTTCCTGCCTTTTTTCCTTACAGAGTTTTTGGACTGAAAATATTTCCCTTTTCCCCAGAAGACGCAGTAGTACATACATTCAGTTATATCTGAAGATAAATAGGTAATTAAGGTATATCAAGTATAATTTCTCTATTTTCTCGTTTCTAACGTAGATTATCCAATCACCGTTAAGATTATAGATAATTGGGGACTGTCCTGCTGTGTCCCGGATGACTAATATTCTTGCGGAAGGACACCCTGGAAGACTGGTTGCAAAGCGCTCTTTATCTTCTGACTCACAGCGCTGAGTGGACAACCTGTTCCTGTAAGAATGTTCTGAAGAAGTATGTGTCCGAAGAATCTGGAATGTTTCTCCAGTTCACGAGTCCAGGTCTAGGAAAATATGTATATTTATTCTTCTCTACGTGGATAATTAAAGTTGATATTACATCGAGCTAGACATAAAAATAGTTTACTGCTGGTGCTTGGACTAAAATTTATGCTGCCGCATTGTCAAGGAAATAAGTAATCTTTTACTGATACTCCCTAATTAGTCAGGATTAAATAAGGAATCAAGCCTAGAGGAGGAAATAATTAATATAAACCATACAGCACATAAACCAAACTAAACCATCAACGAACATCCACGTATTTATTATGTTAGGATTCAAAACATACTACAATGCAACCTAGATAAATCATTCAAATCAAGACAACTACAAACATCCACAGTCAGCCGGTAATATCAGTGGGCAATTCTCTTGTGCAAGTAATGACCTATCATGTGAAATTCATAATTTTATTTAAATGTATTGGACAGATACAGTAAAATGATTAAAATTTGATAACTGGATAAGGTAAGGTTTAAAGTGTTTAAAATCAGTTATACCTCAAATTCAAATTCCTAAGGTCATTTTTTTAAATACTAGATTTATTTCACTGGCTGACTATTACAATCTCACACATATAAGATAAATACATTCATATGTTATAACAAAAAATAATACGTCCATATCACACATAGTGGATCGATATGTTATTAAACTAAACAATAGTTCTTATCTAAGTTATCGTATGGTAATGCCCTACCAAAGAGAGGCGGAAGGCATCACTCAGCTAAAGTATTCAGGCATATTAATCACATCGGTGAGAGGCGATTAAGAAATGGGTTGTGGGAGCTGTTGAAGGAATGTCAGAACAAAAGGATTCTAAGAAGCCATCGGAAGATCCCTGGGTCACGACTCTTCGGTAAAAGTTTCTCTTATCTTTTAGGTAACCTTAAAGAGGTCTCATATCGCTGAGGAGTGTCGAGTTAATGTGGAACAATGATGTAAAGAATATAACCTAGTAACTAGTAAAGTTCAGACTCAATGAGGATTCAATATAAATTATTAGCAGTGGTTCTCAAAATTTAAATTAAATAAAGAAATAATTATAATTTTTTTATGGGGAGAGACTATGCAAGGGTATGATTATCTGTCGGAGGCTATACAGCAGAATGGACAAGAGAAATCAGCAGTGATCCAATTCTAATAATAGAAGGAGCATATGGATTAACAAAGAATATCTGCACTAATGCATCTTCTAGAATGCTAAAATAAGATATTATAACGTTGTCATAAAAAAAGGAATGGGCCTTTTCAGTAAATGCCCTCTAAAAACTCTAATCATTCCTAGAAACCGGAATCTCTAAAAACTGGAATCTCTGAAAAAAATAATTGAAAACCATGTGCACAGTTCAGACAGAAGAAACCGTTTAGTAACAGAGAAAATGTACCGGATATTATGCGGAAAAGGTGGCTGACATTCCTCGTACATTTATACAGAATAAACAGGCATAGATTGTCCAAGCAAGTATTTGACTAATTCTTGAAGAAGAAGACCACCCAAACGTGGCCTCAAGTAAGAAATGATTCGGAAAACTCAATATCACAAAGTCTCATATGTTAGAAGGAAGTAAACATGGAAGCAGTGAGAAAAATCTGGAAGTGTTCCAGGACGAACAAAGACCACAGAAGATTGGACAAAGTTGGAGAGAGGAAGGAAGGAAAACTCCAGCAGAAGAAAGGCAAATAAAGTAACGTGAAATTAAATAAATAAACAGTGATTCTCAGATTTCAAAAGTACAAAAATGCGTGAATCAAGTATATAAAAAAGATAATACGATGTTTTCAATATTGATTAAGATAAATTAAAAAACTCTTCGCCATTTAAGTCTACTTCAGTGCTGTAAGACAAAAACTCTAAGCTCCCAATTCATTACAAAATACTCATATAAATGACTATTATTATACCCATTTGGATATACGGAGTAGAGCTTTGGGACTCCACTAGCCATCGAATTCCTCTCGTATCCAATCCTTACAATCTAAAATCCTTTGCAAAACCCTCAATGATTCTTACTTAATTACGAAAAAGTCATCCATATTGAACTAAACGTCCTACTAGTTGCTGATTTGGCCCGGACCTTATATCAATCCTTTCAAGGCAAATTTTATTCCCACTCAAACCCACCAGAATCAAACCAATCTACCTCTACGATTCCCAATACTCGTCTGTATCTCATGTCATTAAGTACCGTTCATTCTATTTACTTGTCGTATTATCATACTACGGCCGAGTAATCAACAACCACTTCCTTTAACTGCTCGAGTTTGAGAGAAATGCTCAAGCATTCTAAGCAGCTACAAAGAGATATAAATACACAGACGATGATCCCAGAGGCAGCGCCCCTACGACCTTGTGGTGATGTCACTGGGTACCACGACCTCAGAGCTGAGGGGTGGTTGCCTCATAGCTTAGCTAAGTGCGCCACTACGCAGTGCCCATGGAATATAATACAGTCAATATCGAATGCTTTTGTTGCTGCATCAAACAATATATTTATTACTAATTTTCATAAATAAAACATTTCTCTAAACCAATATTCAGCACTAATTAAAAATACCTAAAAATTCAATACAGCTATAATTGTTAACTAAAAGAAGAAAAAAACTATTTTTTTAAAATAATGATCTTTGTATACTCTGGGGAAACTGCTCCTAACGATAAATATACAATTAAGTGGCTGAAACGGAGTTACAATTGTTACAATTAACAAAAAACTCAAGATAAAAACATCACAGCTGGCTACCAAAACTGGTTAGTCTGTTACCCAATATATATAGAACCTAACACCGATTTAAAAAAAAATAATAATATATTCAGCGAAATTTACAATTTTATTATAACAAGACAACAAGTAAATGGAAGGAATGGCCTATATAGGCATGAATAAAGACCTGTAGAGAAACTACCAACGTAGGTCATCTTCTTTTCAGACGCCTCGGAGGATTATCAGGAATTGAAGAGGTTGCTAGGTTTGAAACTAGTGGGTTTGAGTGGGGATAAAGCTTGTCAACATTGATATCGGATTCGGGCCAAATCAGCAACAAATGAGACAATAAGGTCATCTGGAAAGTCATCATGGTTAGTAACAAAGTAAGAAGCATTGAGGTCTTTACGAAAGATTTTGGATGTAAGGATAGAACAGGAGAGAAATTAAAACATTAAATGCGTTTAATGATTGTCATATGTATGAGTCTTTTGTAATTAATTAGGAACTTAGAGCATTTGTCTAGTAAATGTTGAAGTAGCCTGAAACGGCGGATATACTGATTTAGAAAAAAAATAAAGAAATTTATTGATAATCGTTTGGGAATTGGATAGCAAGGAGGTACTTAAAAATTATTTTAAAAATATGATTGGCGAATGGAAGGGGGAAATGAATTCCAGAGATAAGAAGAACGGATAAAGAATTATCTGTCAAAAGCAGCAGTGATGTGTGCTGGACTACATAGATATGATGGGCGGAAAGGGCTATGGACAGAGGATTTTAACTGGAGGATTTGAAGGCAATAGATCGAGGAAGGATGCCAGAAAGTAATTGCGGCAATTTAACTCTGCACAAAACTGGGCAGCTGATGCATAGGTATTCCGAAGAAAAATCAGTTTTATTTTATTTTATTAAATTATTTATTGAAATTTACGACTGTATTATAACATTACAAGTAAATGGCAGGAATGAAACATAATGACATGGATAAAGTCAAGTAGAGAAACTACCCAGTGGCAGTCAAATGACAAATTTAACTTAGAAGGTCACGAGACTATCTTCTTGACAAATCCTAAGAAGCAGTTCAGAAGTCGTTTTATTTTATCGAATTTCAATATTATGTTCGAATATTTCTCAGGCTCAAAAGAAATCCGTTACTTCATTTTGATGAATCAATATATGGATTACTGTGATTTGTAAATCTGTTTCTTTTAATAAATTGTTAGATAAAAGATAGAATTAGTATAGTTCTTTTTCAATGTTATTGGCGCATTACCATACACGAATCAGATAAATACATATCGTTTCCCGAACGATTTGTACGAAGGTCAATTAAAAAATCATATTAAAGGATAGAATTGGGGGTGCAGTCAATAATAACACAAAAATAAGGTTAGCTTATTTTTAATAGTGCCGACGTTTCGGCCTACGGTGTGGGCCATCTTCATGGCTAAGAAAGAAAAACAGAATGACATATATAGTTTATAGAAAAGTAAAGAAATATAGCGACGGATAGATTATTTAGGATATTGATGAATAACAAAATGACAGAATAAGAGTACAGAAAGGTGATAACATAAATAAATACAAATATTAAGAAAAGTGAGAAGGCAAAAACGTCGGCATTATTAAAAAATAAGTTAACCTTATTTTTGTGTTATCATTGACTGCACCCCCTGACCAATTCTATCCTTCCTTAGAATCTTCCAGTCAACTATTTTCCTCTCTATAAAAATCATATTATTTATAAGTACTGCTATTTTGTACTAACGAACGGGAGTGTATGGATCACATCTTGCCTAATGGATAGATCACTTTGCAGTCACTTACTCACCTACCGAAAGAAGAGAAGATGACTCAACACCCCTAACTAAAGACTGCATCTTCTCAGTTTTTAAGTGAAAGTAGAGAAAGCACACATATCTGCCAACTTCGTCAATGCCACTGTAGAGGTGCTAAGTGGTTTCTAAATACGTAAATCATCTGCTGTAAACCTGTCCCGCTGTGTTTCACTAACAGCCGAACAAGAGTTTGTGGTTTTATTGAGCCGTTTTTAATTAAGGCGGAGAAGATCAAAAGGGATATTCGAACATCAAATTTTCGGTTTCGTGAATTTTTCTAATTTCTTAAAATGCTGAATAAAAAAAAAATTTTAAACGAGTTTCGTGGTGAGCCAGTTATTGTAACTAAGTATACCTCTGCCAATAGAGCACATTTACAGTAGTAAATATGCATCTACCAATGGAGTAGACGGTGTTTCACAATCAAGATTAATTTTTCAATAAATTAAATTCTCGAACGGTTTGGTATCCAGTGAACCCACACCATACTCGCAACTCATCTCATCTCTCAAAATCGGTCAACTATAATAGTTCCTAATAATGGTTTGATTTGGTCAGGGGTTGCAGTCAAAGGTAACACAAAATAATCAAAACTTATTTTGTATTAGCTTTGACTGCACCCCCTGCCAAATCAATCCATTATTAGAATTGAGGCTTTGATCAATATCTTTAAGGGCTCATGATGGAAAGTTCAGTGAGGAGTTAATGTAAGTTCGAGTTATTTTTTAAACACATAAAGGAATTTATTTATTAATAAAATTAACATTCAGAATGTAGGAAACATTTAATAAATTAGTAATAGCCGCCATGTTTGATAGCACAGTTTGCATTATTATTAGTTTCTATCCAAAAAAAAAAATAGAAAATGATATGTTTTCTTCTGACAGTTATTCTGAATATTTCTCCTTTGATCAATCATTATCATTGTTATTCAATATCTCATATTAGAAAGTTCACTGAGCCGTTACAATTAAGTTGTAGTTTTTATATTGCATCAAAGTAATTTTTAAACCAATTGAGTTTAGTTTTCCTATATACACAGGAAATGTCTATATTATCTTTAAATAAGAAAAATTCAAATGTTATAATCTTTAAAATGACCTTTATTTTTCTATTTTAAAAATAAAATGAGATGCAAAAGGGGATAAATCCAAATCTGAAATTTTTTCAGGCAACACAAACATATGCCTAATATAGGTTATTATGAAATTATTATTTATTTTAAAAGGATGTAAACTGGACTGAAATTTATCTAATATTTCATTCACACAATAAAAACCTTTCTCCAGTCATTTATGTTTTTAATATAACAAAACGTAAAACGTTTCGACAATCACATGTCAATTTCAATCAACCGTATAAACTATTTTCTTTATCATTTCTTCTTTATTATCAACTTTTAAACAATTAAACTATTAAACAAAAGGACCATGGAGGATAATTGACCTTCAAGTAAAACTTTAAAACAGTAAAAATGACAATAAATAATAAATAGGTATTTATGACTTGTAACTCTTTCAAGTTGATGATAAAGAAGAAATGATACAGAAAATTGTTTATATGATTGATTGAAAATGACATGTAATTGTCGAAACTATTTATATTAAACATAAATGACTGGAGAAAGGTTTTTATTGTGAGAATGAAATATTGGATGATTATTTATTTGAGACAATTATTTAAAAAAAAATTAGATTGACTTTGGCATGTTTTGAATGGTTAACCATGTACCACCGCAAAGGGGACGCTATATTTGTGAAAAACATTTAAAAAATTAAAAATTATTAAATATGGATTTACCCCCTTTAGCATCTCAACGCCTCAATTATCCAGTCAGCTATTTTCCTATTAATTATAATACTTTTTATGAGGGATTTGTTAAGATCAAGTAATATTTTCAGATTGCAGCATGCCAATAACATTTGAAGGAGCACAACGCGCCAAACCAGAGACCAGATTCCAGGCAAGTTATTGCGTACTTACGCAGTATAAAATATGAATTTTGTGACAAAATAAAGTTAGTAAAAAAAAAAAAATTTGATTTGCACCTTTTTTATTTTATTAATATAGTATGTTGACTATATTAAAAAAGGAAATTTTATTTACTAATCTAATTTCGTTTCAAAATTCAGTTCCTACTTTATATGAAATTTATAATATTTATATAGGAGGGGGACATTTTGCAATATCTCTTCATTGTTAGACCGTTAGGAGAAAAAAGTTATATATGTAAGATGTGCATATAAGAGCTTTGTGTAATATAATGTGTGCAATATAACAGCACTTTCTTTCATTATCTCTTCAGTGTATCTGTCTCTTTTTTTTTAATCGCTTTCCTCTTCTGCTTCACCACCAGAGTTATGATCACTTATTACAGCCAAGTCGTATATAGTCATCTTTACCTTTCATAAATTTCTTTCATCCATACTTGAAGGGTTTCTGAAGATAATGATCTCAATCGTCTTAGGAATGATTTTTCTTTAACTCATAATTTACCAAAGTCAAATGAACCCTCTAGTAGCAAATGGTTGATTAAACAATCGCCGGTAATTGATCCGCGGGTGGAGAGAAGCACTCGAGATATGAAGTCACCAGACAAGAGGAGCTCTTACAAATGATAAGATTTATAGGATGTCAATACGTTAACAAGTTAAATTTAACGAGGAAAATTAATTAATAGCTGAAAACAAAAAGAGTACATCGATACCAAATAACAATATGACTGTGAGCAGTGTCTTAGATTCGATAGTTGGTCAAGCATGACATCTATGTTTTATTGTTTTCTATTAACAGAAATAATCTGATGCTATTATTATAAATGATTTATGTGTCCACAAGGATATCCCGATAAAGAAGAAACAATGCCATAACTGTGCTCCATAAACATGGAAAGAATGTTAAGTGCTTGAAATGAAGCTAGTTGTTGTTTGTTTGTTTGTTAATTCATTTAACGTCACTTTATGTTGCTATGGCTAATCAGGCGATACTACTATAGTTTGCCTATCCAGGTTGAATTAGGATCACACAGGCTAGGGACCACCATTTTACGTCCTTTCCAAAGGACGGCATAACAAAGTACTACCTTTAAAAAATCCTAAGACCAACTGCCGGGCTGCGAACTCGCGATATTGGGAATAGTTGGTTGTTATGCTTATCACTAGACCACTGGTGACCCTAGGATTTAAGCTCAAAAACTATGTTTTATGGTTTTCTACTAACACTAGGAATCTCGTAGCTGTAATAAAAATGTTTCAAGTGACCATGTGGGTATCCCCAAGAAGAAACTATGCCAAAACTGTACGACTTCCTCACACTCCATAAAGATGAAAATATTTCATGAAATGAAGACATCTATATTTTATATTGAAGAATTCATCGCATACTTTATCGTGTATGGGAGAGATACGATAATGAGGAACACCCGAAATGTAATTACCACACCATCCTAGACCTATTTGGAGGTATGGAGCAGAACTTAGGGGTTCACCAAAACACAACTATTTTCACAAGACGCAAAAAATGAAATCCAAAATTTTATGAAAAATCGTAAACGCTCATTGGTTTATTTCCAGTCACGCTATACACAACGACATAAACATACCCACTGTAAAATCACATATTCACACCAAATACACATTTCATTCATCAACACACCGCCAAAATCCTCTTGCTCTTTCCTACTCTCTGTAAAGATTAAAAATACAATGGCCTCGAGACCTGCTCAGAAACCATCAGACAAGTATACAATTTGATATTCTAGGAAATCGGTACAAAAAAAAAAATCATAGAGATCAAATTTGGTGCGATACTGAACAGACACAAATGACCCATAAAAGCATAATAAATTAATTTAAAAATAAATTATGTATTCATCATCTTATAAGTAACTCAAAATAATCCCACTTATAGAATTTACTCTATCTGAAACCCGGTAATATACTAGTAACGGTAATTTCCTAAGCACTTATCCTAAAACGTGGGATTCCCGAATATTACCTAATACACTTTGGCAAAATACAGAATATAAAGTATATTGCTATTTCCCAAGCCACTAGTAGTGAGTTTCACCATTACATACATACCAGTGTTAGATCATCAGACTATTGGATTTACCTTTTCTTTGTTGGAGTCAACTTAATGTAAATACATAAATAGTTATTGTAATAGGGATATATAAATATTCCTAAATAGCTAATCTCATGTCAAAAAGAAATATACAAAAGCATAAGAAAGTTCACCATATTCTTTTTTTTAATTTCACCTGCATAAACATTATTGTATATCTAAATTATAATGCTTATATCCTAAACTTTGTCTACAATATGAGAAAATATTTTAATTTGTTTCTCCTTTATTTTTACTACCCAATTCTTTCATATTTTATAATTAACCATATTTTATTATCAAATAGAAACCCAATTATTTCAAATTAAAAAAGATAATGGTACTTTATAGCAAGCAATTATGAAAGTTCGAGATTTAAGCTCCGTTAGACTATATCAATTATCACAAAAAGTAGCGGAATTAATAAGAATCATTTAATCGTATAAATACATAACGGACTTCGTAAACTTTTTTTTACTTATAAAATTGAAAAAGCAATGATAAAAAATATATAATAATAATTCTGGGCGGTCTGCCAATGAGAAATGAATGACATTAGTCGGGAAAAAATTACTATGTTTGTTTATGTTTTATATTCAAAGTCATAAATATTTTACTGCATGATTCATCATCGATATTACTCGTAAATCGATTTATCCCACTTCTGCTATCACGAGCAAACATTAGGAGATTCGAGAGGTAATGCGAAGATTGAAAGTGGTTTTGAATAACCGTTCCGCAGATGAGTCATAATCGTGAGTCATCTTGTGGCTCAAGACTCGGTAGCCGTGGGGAGATATCCACGGTCCTCTAGGATCAAGACGGACTACGGCACAGCGTCCTTTGGGAGGAGGGGTCAGGACGTAGGCCGCGTCATCGGGAAATATCTTGCAATATCGACGTAACAGGACGCAGGGAGGACAGGTCACTTTCCATTTGAGTCACAGAACAGCAACGCGTATATGTTTTTTAAAAAATGAGTAGAGACTCTGTTTAAAGTATATCTATATAGATTTTTTTAAAATACAAATAGACAATTCCGTCTGATATCTTCTGACATTATATGATTAAAAACAGCGCTGTTTAGAACCAGTAAAGGTTGAGTGTTGTGCCCCAGAATAGTCACAGAACTTATAAATTGATTGATAAAACTCACTTCGAGCCTTTTCCTGCTCTAAAAAATTGTCCTAATTATTCAGAACTATAATATACATTCATTTTTATTCCCTTCAAACAAAAAAAAAAAAAAAACTATACCACTAGAACCCATGAGGAATCTTGGCTTTAGTACATGGTAGATACTACACTGTTTCTAGGCTAACGGTTGTGCAGGGAGGTATTTTTCAGATATGACGGCTCAACCGCCAGGTTTTTAACCCACATTGAGAACCCACATGACAGAGTCTGAGTGAGCTCACGGAGAGTCTGTAATTCCTACAAGTTCCATCGCCGTCTGTTAACACATAAAATACTTTATCTTCAACTGCTGGCTTTGAACCCGGAGCGTTCAGCATAGCAACTGAGCACTCTACACACTACCCCGCTTCCTTACAAGCTAAAACAGAGGAAAGTAGGTCTTAAGAAAATCAATATTTTTTAATTATACATTATAACCATTTAAGGTTCTTTTGAAATGTTATCATTACCTCCAAAGCCTAGACACAGCCAGGATCGTCAGAAAATTTCTGAATGTTTAGAGATGAAAAATATAAAAATCAAAAAATAATAACTGCAGATGGTTGGAATTGTCCCCCATCTCTGTTTTGAACCCGCAAATGCGAGAAAAAAAATATATACATGCTGATAATAAAAACAAAATAAATACTTGCGGAAATGATAATAAAAATAAAATAATTTCTCACATTCATGCCGTAATTATAATTTGCCTGGGGTCCCCGAAGCTTCTGCTTCTTCCCCAGGAATGGGGGCAAAGCAGGACTCCGGGAGGAGCCTCCGCCCTTTCCCAGCCGCGTCACTGGCTTAAATTTTGTAAAATTTAGGAATAATTTAGAATTTATTATTGAGAGAATCTTTTAATCCATCTATAATTATTATAAATATTCTTTCACTATCACGATCAAATTAATATCAAGATTAATAAATCCTGTTGTCATTCGGACTTTTATCTATCAATGATGGATCACACGGATGACTTCAGATTCACTGTCTGAATCAGACATGGATTTCCGAGAATATGTTCACTGCGATGAGACTATTAATTTATAAACTGTATAATTATCACAAAATAAGGCTGAACAGCCAAATCTTTTTCATTTCACTGCTGGAGGGAAAAATATAATATTTTTACATGTATATAATAATAAATAAAATGTGTATACTTGAAAGGTTGTAATTTTTTTTTTAAATACATTTTTAAACGTTTCAGTAGTTTGAATTTGAAATTAAATACTTTATACACCTATTTTAAGTAAATACTATAGATCTGCAGAATTGTGAAAAAGTGTTAATGTCGATTTATTTTTTCCAAAATGAGTTCTTGAACTGAGTAAAACGGAATTGTGTCGTCATCGTAGTGCATAAGAAGCTAAGTCAGGTCATGATTTGAAACGCGGTTATTGCTTAAATAAATCCATTTCAAACCAAAGATTAAGAGAATGGCACACTCCGCTTCCCACAGGACACTTAACTTATACCGGGAAAAAAATGTAATTAGGAGGTCTTAGGATTTTTTAGAGGAAATACAAATCCTTAGTTATGCCGTCCTTCGGATAGGATGTAAAATGGCAGTGGGGTGTTTGGTACTTGTTAAAGATCCCTATCCTAATTAAACCTGGATAGGCAAAATTTAGGACTCCCACTGTAGCATCGTTCGATTAGCCATAGCAGCATGAAGTGGCTTTAAATTAAACAATAAACTCTTTGTACATATGTTTTAAAAACTAATATGGTTATTTATTAATAATATAATAATTTTCGTTAAATTCGTATTTAAAGCTTTAGAACATTATTCACATTATCCCGGTTAGGGTTAATTTTTGGATCGTTAAATATCTTTTAACTGAATATTGCCCACCGGCCAATAATAATATGTCTTTTCAAGCCCGTCGATGTGAGGTGTTTTGCTGGTGGTTGCATTTGTACACTCTTGTTTTATCTGTCCCCATGACGCCGTAATTGAAAAAACCTTAATTGATTAGTTGTTTAAAGGTATTTTACAATCTCAAGAAATTTAGTTTTAAGAATTTTCCAATCAGTTTCTAATGTTTGGCTGGCTTTAACTCTTTTTGTTTTTTTAATATCAACTTAAAAATAATCTTTTTTTTTAAGTATAAGCTTTATAAAATTATGATACTTTACTTTTGATTGTTAATAGTATATATTTTACTAATTAAGAACAAAAATCTACTCTACAGTTTTCCAAAAAATAAAATAACTCATCAAAGAAACAGTACTGCTGACTGTGATACAGTTTCAAGATTTTCCAATTTCGGGTAAATTTTCTTATCCAACGGTACTAAAGATTTCATTGCTTTGAAAGTGGGTGACCCTAAAACGTAATGGATCGCGAAAAAAAAAAAATTTAACGGGACAAATGAACCATTGATGACTTGATCTCTTTAATTAGCGAATAATAAAATTTTCTTATTGGCATTCTTGAATAAAGTAGTGGCGCGTATGCAAATCAAACATTATAAAAAGTGGATTAAAAAGAGAACACCATCTCAGCTAAACCAAATTCATTCTTCTGAATTTATTTTTAACGTTTTTTAGCATACGGAACTCAAAAATTAAACTTATTAACTTCAAATATAGGAATACAAGAGAACATATTAGATTGTTGAAATTATTTAAAACTCAGGCAACGACGTGAAGTAAATTGTTTATAAATCGGATTTGTACCAAGTAATTTTCATCAATACTTCCTTGTCAGTAAGTTATAATGATAACCAATAGTCAATAAGTCACCAAGTTAGTTCATTTAAGAAAAGTCAATCTGCTCAACATCTCAAAAAATCTATATTATTCATATAAGTCTTCCACCGTATGTTACCCACAGAACAAGAATACCAGGACAGAGAAATATTCGTAGAATACATTATGGAGCTTACAATGGATATATATTTTTTTTCTTTAAGGGTTTGCTCAGATTGAGGTTTCCTTCAACCAAAAATTTCCTTTAATTGGCTTTACCATTTTTTTGAATCTTGCATAATGTATGGCCTTGCATACTTTTCTCCTATTCGGCACTACAATTGAAAATAAAATTGTGCAATCTTTCTACTTACACTCTTCTGAGGTTCTTTTGCAATTTTTTTCTCTATATTTTGGAGGACGTTTTGTTGAGTTTGCACCCGTTTTCTAATTTCGGCATTAGTCCTTCTTTCTAGTCTGAATAGTACATCACCCCTCCAATAGTACATCACAGTAACAAGTAGCTATTTCCTAGAGCAGCGCTTATCTTCCTCATCTTTGCTCTATATAACAATGTGCTTTCAATTACGGAATTGTATATGAGGTTCTTGGTATCTTTCGTCATATTATTGCTCCAAAGGACCGAGTTAAGCATACTAATAGCTTTGCGGGTTGTTATTAGCCTTTGTTTTATCTCTATTTCAGACGTTCCATTCTTTTCCATTACAGAGCCCAAATATTTAAAATTATCCACTCGTATGATATTCCCTTAAACAACGAGGTCCTCCTGATCATGTATACAGTTTAGCTGAAGAACAATGGATATAAATAGCTGGTATAATTATGATGCGCATGAACTAATAACTAGCAAAACGCATGAGGATATACCCATTTAGTAATTATTCATAAGTAAAATGTATTGTAGTTGGCATGAAGCATTGGAAAGTGCTTCAACAACACCAATCTCGCGAATGCCCCATATCCGAAGCGTGGGCTGCAAGAACCGCTGGAACATCATTCCTTTGATTGACATTTTGGTGTCATTGTCCTTCAAGTCCTTGAGCTGGGCCGAGCTCAGAATACCCAAGAGGAACATTACTCTTGTGAATAATTTTCAACAGAATCATTCGTCATTCGATATTTATTTTGAAAGTCTGACTTAAAACACACTGAAAATGATTTATAAAATCACATGAAACTAAGTGATAAAATATTAAAGAACTTAATATAAGAATTAATTAATATTAATTAATAAGATTAAAATATAAGAATTCAAATTTGGAGACTTTCCGAAACCTGTACAAATCATATCGTATTTATTCATAAAACAAATCAATGATTTAATAGTTTATTAAATAAAATATGACTAATTGGTTAATCAGTTATATTTTTCGCCATACCTCAAAAGTCCATTGGTTAAATCCAAGCCACGCAGGTAGAGGACACCATGTCGACAAAATAGGTAATATTTTAGGTAAATTGTTATAAATAAATACTGCTTATTGCTATAGTGCCTTCACTGTCCAAGCAATGCTCTCGAGGAAAAGTCAGATCCATTGATCTAAATAATATTTAAATAAAAAAAATGGGATGCCACCCCAGTGATATTTGAAATATAGCAATTCTATATCATTAATGAATAAGAGAGATATCCCTCTCTTCTCCGCCAAGGGTGGCCTGGTTGACTGACTAGGAGTTGTTTGCTAGTAAATGAAGATCCCTTTTCATCTAATTGAATAACATTATATTTATTGTGTGCTGATCTATATAAATCTACTTACAAAGAAAGAAAATGAGACACTTTCGCTATATGTGGCACTCTGCAGGTTGAGTTGCCCGCTTCTTGTCTGCGACTGCACTGTCTTGTATCTTTAGGATAAAAGGGACATTGAAGCTACCTGCTCAATATCCCTCATCCTATTTACTTAGGTACTCCTAATGTTTCAAAAAATATCCCAAATAGAAAAACTAGGATCAGTAAATACAATTACTTATCATTGCCAACATCAACGTGAACAAATTTCATCAAGCTGTTTCAATAAGTAACTAAGAAGTAATTGTAACAGTTCAAAGTTATGAAAATATGACGTGTTATCCTTTACCTACAGTGTACAGATATAAAATATAATTATATCAGATTGGTACCGAAGCCTCAACCATAGAAATAAATATGATTAATAACTCATCATTTAGGATATTAAAAATAAAAACTAAGCTATACTATGAACAATCTTAAGAAATGTACAACCCAACCACGTCCGTAAAAAACTATTGATTACTATTCTGTTGTGTGCTAAATCACTTGTCAAGTTTAAGAACTCGTGTAAAATGTAGAAAAGTTAAAGTATTTTTTACAATTTCTTGTCTCAAGAATTGCATGTTGTTCTAAAAGTAAGCAATTCAAAGCAATAAGTAAAAACGAAAAATGTATCTGTTATTTGGAACTCTTTGCTGTTTGAGCGATTTTCTGTATCAGTTGCTAATTTTGAAAACTAAATCCAATAATAAATTCTGAGGTATCAGTTTCCCTTCTTTCTAAATTTTTCGTAAATAAAGTGTTTCAACCAACTTCAAGAGGTTATTTATTTTCTGAAGAAACTTAGCTTACATTTAGAAAACTAAATAAACCTTGAGATCTTCTTTAATTTTTACACAGTCTCCATGGATTAGTTGCCAACCTTACATACGAAAGAATACCAAACTACATACATTTACTAAAATACATTTATTTATTTATTTTTTTACTTTTTCTTATTATTATTCTAGAAACATCTTAAAAAGCCTGAACCACTACAGCCCGTAAAGGGTCTTGGTTGCAGTACATAGCAGAGTCTGTGGTGTTTCTATGCCAACGGATGTGCAGGGAGGTGATTTGTCTGATTTCATACTCAACAGTCACTCCATTCCCCTAATTAAATGGTACCCACCCAATAGAGGATGACTACAGAAACCATGGCTGATAGTACGGCAACAAAGCACTCTATACACTGAGCTACTCCGATCCTCATTTCTTAAGTAATGTATGTATCGGAAGCCACGGTAAATAACTGTTTAAGTAGATTTTATTCGAGAGAGAGTTAATTGTTTTGAGGGTAGTGGAATCGTACCATTCTCGTAGGTTTTGACTTGAAATGGGGTTGGAATATAAGCATTAACTCTATGTCAATCCAATGCCCGATTTAGCCCCTTATTCGCAACACAACGTTATTCCGATTTCCTAAGTGCAAGAAACTCATTTTTCGACTTAACCACTTATTCATCGGGGATGTAGATATAAATGCGAAACTTTATAAAGTCTAACAGACCAAGCTAGGACTTTTTTTAAACGTGTTTTATTTTTATTTTTATTTAGAAGATACTTTTTTTTAAGGCCCTGTTACAAATAGTTTAAATAAAAGAAAAAATATTTCTGATTAAAACGATAATTATCATCCGATATAGCAGGAGTTGGGAGGGTTTAGATTCAGATTCCGAATAATCAATTTCAGAAACAGCTTGGAGGGCAATCCACATTATCAAGAGAAACTGCAAGCTCGCGCTCCGCCGACCGGATCATATTGAGCCTTATACGTACGATCTAATAGCCTTCCTTGGTTCCGACCTAACCTAGTTCAGAGCAAAGAAGATCCTGGGATCGGTGAAACCTAGGCCGCAGGTGGAGTATTGTCCTGAACCGTAGACATTGTACCACTCAGCGGTGTCTGCGGTCGTGCCAGTGGCGCAGAAGACAAGGGATAACACAATAGAGAAGATGGACACGGATAAAGCGGATCCGAAGGATAAATAGGTATGACAAGTAAAGTGGCCGTGATTGTGATGCACCTCGAAGGTTTTCCAAAAACATTTTTCGATGAGGGTATTTCTCTCGCAATCGAACGACCTTAAATCGATCACTTCTTACAAATGACATGACACGTGTGCATGGCAAAATAATAAAAAAAAAGTATATAAGTCTGTCAAGTAGTTCAGTATAACTATGTCACCATTCCTGACTGATGCTTGTGAACATAACTGTAAAAAAATATGCGAGGAGATAGTTGACTGAAAGATTTGAATAAGGAAGGAAATAATTGGGGGTGCAGTCAAATTAAACACTAAATAAGTGGGTACTTATTTAGCACCCCCTGACTAAATAAGTACCCACTTACTTAGTGTTTAATTTGACTGCACCCCCAACTATTTCCTTCCTTATTCAAATCTTCCAGTCAACTATCTTCTCGCATACATGAGCTAGTCTAGCCTAAGCTTCCATTAGCCCTGAAGATGATCCACAAAGTGTGTCGAAACGTCGGCACAAAATAAAATAAGTACCCACTTATTTAGTGTTTAATTTGACTCCACCCCCAACTATTTCCTTCCTTATGTAAAAAAATATTTATTTTTGTCTTGTCCAATCGACAACATCAATCCACGAAGGATCTTGGGTAACTTATATACGCCCCACTGCTAGATCCCCCCCCCTATTATGAATACCCACTTCATAGAGGCTGGGTGAGCCCCAGGAGGAATTTTAGATTACACTGTGCCCATTCGTGGCTGTTAACTGTTTAAATAATTTATCTGTGACAGTTGGATTTGAACCCGGCAACTTCAAAAATTCATTACTCTATACATTGAGCTACCCCGCATCCTATGTTGAAAACAAATTTATTGTTTTGTATATAACATTATTTATTTATTTTTTTGAAAAATCATATACAGAGAATACTTATCATGGAGGAGAAAATTTAAAAAAAATAAATTCTTAAAATATTGAAAAACTATGAGGACTGAATAAACCAGATAGAATATATTACATATTTTTATACGTTGTTTAGAAAAGTAAGTAATAAATAGCTGCTCACTATTTAAGAATTTATTTTCGAACTTCACCTGGACCATTTCCTCCCCAATGACATTCACAGATCAACTAATATAATCATGTAACAAAAAATAATAGTTCGAAATGCG
This sequence comes from Troilus luridus, assembly GCA_964056705.1. Lineage (NCBI taxonomy): Eukaryota > Metazoa > Arthropoda > Insecta > Hemiptera > Pentatomidae > Troilus > Troilus luridus. The sequence goes on along the minus strand of OZ057413.1, from coordinate 75,696,201 downwards.
CATCTGCAATCAATAAATGGAAAGAGAGACTCCTATAACCTAATAAACTATTCGTGTATCCCAGGAAATTTTAACGATAACAATCTATCGAATTGCGAAGGCATAAAGAAAAATGCGATATTAATTCCATGCTTAAATGGATTTGGTTTAATAATATTGAACTATTTATTCAACATTCTTACAGTGTTTCTAAGATGGAGGCGTCGTTCTGTGAAATGTAGAGTTGCCAAGGATAATTTGCGCAAGCGTAAGAGAAAATAAAGGACAGGATTTCATAAATATACGTCACAATCTGGGTAACAAACAGCAAAATCCCTCAAATTTTTAACAAAATCGAAATAATGATTAAGTGGTGTTATAGCAGTTCCATTGATTTGATGGGAGTCAGACATGAGATCAATTCTGTTCCTTTTCATCATCATAATCAATCCTCTTTATCGCCCAAGCATCTGTGAGGAGGAATTCTGCACAGGCTTCCCCAATGGAGTCCCCTCTTCGCAAAGTCCTTCCTCACCTCTTCTTCCCACATCCTCCCAGGTCGTACTCTTCCTCGTTTTCCCTCCACTTAGGCTTGGTAGGTTTCTGTTCCTTTTGAAGAGTAAAAGGGTACAATACTATACTTAAAACCAGTTACTTCGAAATCATATTTATTCTCAAATTAAATTTTAAACAATTTATGCTAATTCTGTGGTACGCATCTAAATAACATCAAATAGTCAAAAAAATGGTTACTGAATCTGAAGTTACATCATGTATCATTTTTTTCAATTTATTTCGTAGACAATAAAAACGACTGGATCCAAAATAAGTAATGTATATATGTAGATAGGTACTGATAATGAAGTAAGAAACCAATGAATTTTAAACGATAGTATTTCTTACTAATCTTAAACATTTATTTTTTTATTACTATTATAAAAGTGTAAATTTTATAAAACTTTAGTAATGAAGTAGTAACTGAAAGAGAATACAAACCTTTAGGATACAAAAGGATCGACTTTCATTCAATTGTCTTTATGCAAGAGGCTGGGGTTTCTGTAGCGTAATAACTGACTGACAGTAAAACTATTTATTTGCTTATAGCATTTATAATAAAATCACACAATTTATTGATTAATAATGAATAAAATTTCTTGTAAATACATCAACATTTAACAATCGATCTACAACGATCATAAAATATGAATCGATGAATGATCATTTTTATAAGAGAAAGATATTATTGTTAATCGACCAAATATTATATAAAAATACCAAGGTATTAACCAAAAATTTCTGGAAATGAAAATTCAAGATTTTTTAGTGTTGGTTTTTCATAATAAAATCGTAGAGTTGATTTCATAAACAATGAATTTATCAAAATCAAATTTGAATGTATCTGGAAAATATTGTCACGTTCAGGATAATGGCGTGTCTTGGTTATTCATCACATGTTTATTCATTTAACGTCAGTTTATGCTACTATATGAATCGGATGATGCTACAATGGAAGCATTAAATTCTAGATTCTAAATTTAATCTTCATTAAATTCTAGATTTTATAGTAAGAATAGGGGTTCTTAGCGTGCACTCAACACCGCACTGGCTTGGGGCCCTCATTTCACGTCCCTTCCGAATAACACCATAACAAAGGATTTTTTACTCTTTAAAAAATCCTAGAGGCACCTGCCGAGCTGCGACTCAGCGAACCTGGGCATAGGAGGTTTTTAACCGAGGCTAACCACTACAGCACAGATGACCTCAAAACGTGTTATGGTTGTTTCCCTCAAGTTCATGATTATTGATTATTTTTATTTTGGAGAGAAAAGATATACCCCCGGCCGGGATTCGAACCCCGGTACTCGGTCTTACCGTTACAGGACTCTACCGACTAAGCTACCGGAGTTGATACCAGCCGGGGACAAATCTAAAATTAAAACAACTAACTAATAAATTATTAAAAATTATTGATTATTGTTTGTTCCATTATTGTGTTGAAAATACATCAATTTCTAGAAGTTTCCAAAAGGCAGGCGATATTTTAGACGCAAACCATAATCGGTTCTACTCTATACTTCTATACTCAGTTTTTGATGGTGTTTTCTTACAAAGGATGTACCTAAGTTAAGGATGAGATATTATCAACTATTAATAACCCATCTTGAATGATAATAGTAGGCCTTGATTATACATTATATAACGTAAAACAGTTTAACGTTAGATAGGGATGTGATTAGAACTTGTGACGGACTTATACCGGGCACCTTGCCCCCCCCCCCCCCCACGACAGCCCTGAAGAAGACCTGCCATGGTCAGAAAGGGAATATTCTGAGGGATGACAGTGAAAAAAGTGCTTAGATGTTCTTTTCTTAAAGAAGAAATTGAAAGTACTTTTCTTTCCCTACCGTTTGAAAGGACATCGTATACTAAAACATATAAATATTCGGAAAAAAAACACAAAAGGAACAATGTGAAGCAGCTTCAAAAAGTAATCAGCTGACAAAGTAAAAAAAAATTAAATTGTGTAGGTAATACTAAATAAATAATTATACTAAACAGTAATTTATAATTTCTATATTATAAAAAAGATTGGTAGTTAGATAATCCAATTATTATTGTCCAATCTATATTATAATCCAATTATTAATTATGGTAATCACATCCTTGCACAACCCTATGCTACTTAATAAACATTTCTCCATATCTAAGAGAAATTTATTGACCTCCACCCGGACCATTTTCTTCCACATTAATAACCCATATTTATTCTGTATCCTATTCTACAACGAACACACACTGCACTAGTATTTCCAACGTGATATATCTCAAGAATTGGTTTTTTTAGGTGGTGATTTTTAACATATAGGGGTAAATATCCCTTTTATCACTCATCAAAACTGGATCAACCTGGCTTCAGAGGTTGTCTGTCAGATGCCCCTTAATGCTGTTAGTAGCTCACTAATTTTCCGTTTTTCCAAAAATTTAGGTTTTTGACTTGTGTCACTTTAGAAATACTACTGGTATTTATTGATAGATTAATTACAGAACACTATAAGTCAGATCACGCGAACTAGGTTATCCTGAACCTGTTTTTGTTTTTGACTTTTTACAACCCACCTTCAGGTAAATGCTGTTTACGTGCAGTACTAATAGTAAAATCGGCCTAGTTCACTAAGAGCGGACTTACCTTTCCAACATCACGAACGAATACGAAAGAAGTTGCACTAAAAGTTTCACTGAAAGAGTCCCAAGGTTTTCTCCGCTCGACAACCTTCTCTCGCAGGCTTGGTCGCCGGCATTGAATGCAAAGGAGCAAGCAAGATCTGGGTCAGGCATCTTATCCAGGGCGGACTTTGGATTCCGAGTTTGCGATGGTTTGTTGGAAGAAATCAGAATAAACCACACTGACCTTAATAATAGGAATATATTCTGAACATTATGTCGGAGAAAATATATGTCGTTGAGGGGAAAGCCTTCATACGCTAGCACTTGGTAGGACAGTTGCTGAAATGTAAATTACTAGATATCTCAATAAGACTGGACTAATATCTGCATATCATAGATCAATATTTAAATAAATGGATTATCCCCCTCAAAACCCTGTTAAATACTATTTTCGTGTAGAACAAAAAAAATTAAATTTGCACACCCATGAGATATTAGTCTTGACAGTAAAAATTGGATCGAGTTCGAGATTTAGAGGATACTTCTTATACTAGGATAGAAAGAAATTCTAAAAATATTGCAATTTTTTTTATTATATTGATTAAAAGAAATTAAACGAATGCCATTTGGCATATTGTATTTGTGACCTTCTTTAGCAAACCTCCCCTAATGGATTCACGAGGAACCGTGAGCTCTTAGCGTCTCTCTATAGAAGATCACTGTTCCAGTGACGTTTCAGTCCCCTTGTTGGATTCTGTAGCAATGTGTCTGTCAGTAATGATTGTACCGGTAAGTATGGGTGTCCAGCTAGTGAATCATGAAATTTTTTGAAGTTTTTCTTGATAGTGTCAGTCGCGAGTGGTATGTTCAGTTCTATGTTTAATGATTTTCATTTATGTTAAAAGGGGACAAGAGCAATATAACGAAAAAATTCTAACTGGAAGATTTGAATCCCCACACCTCCGAGGATATAAAATAATGGATCTTTTCATTTAGTTTTTGCGGCAGAATTAGTAACTGAGATATGATTATTATTGTGCTGGATTATTAATTATGTATGTTTTTTTTCATTATATTCGCATACCCTTTGATAAATAATTATTTTTGTTATTTATTTATTTTTTTAAAGTCAATTTGCTAATATTTATCCAGCAATACAAAGTTTTCGTTAGACGCCTAGGAAAAACCCACAGAGTTGTTTCATACCAAAACAAATATTTAATTTATAGAATGTTTAAACAGGAAATTCTTCCAAAGGTTTCTTTCGGTTTTTTTTTTATCATAAAATAAAAATTCTTTGTAAGACTCATGAATGTAGGTTTTAGTAGGTTTTAGTAACTAATATATTCCATACTGAGTCAATATACATTTTACAAACCACTTCAATCTCATACGAATACTCCATACTGACACACCAAACGTTTATATCTTAATTTTAATTTTTATAAAACCAGAGCTATTATAATCGGTAAAACATAATAAATTCGGAACGAAAAAAAAGCCACACTTAGTTAGTCATTATCGGTATTGAACCACAAAAGATACATACTGACATCGCGTTTTAAATAAAGGAATGTGTTATGTATACCAAGAAAGTTCTGTACTAAAGTTCTATACATATTTGTATATACACATGAATTAATACTGTACGAAACAACCTTTAGAATAACGACCTATGTTGGATGATAAAATAATAATTAGGGGTCATAAATACAACATGACCATAACTTGTAATAAACCAAGTACCATCAATTTCTCACCTTTTATTTGCCTAACTTCATATTGTACTATAAAAATAACGCTTTTTATGCTATAAGTAAACCATTAGAGGATTCAGATAATATGAGATAACTCCATTTTTATTTTTAATTTCAAAATTATTCAGGGTTATAAAAAGTTAAATTGTACTGAAAACGTCAAGCTATCAAGAAGAAATAACCATAATAGTCCAGGATCCATGGTACATTTTGGCACTTGATTACTATCAAGCTGAATCTTCGTGAATAGCTTCGTTTCTATAAGACGCCCAACAATTTCATGTGCGAACATTCTCGATTGTGGTAGCTAAAAGAGGTAGCAAGGATAAAATATGTCGATTTGATTATTCTCAAAAATTTATTACTAACTGGGTTTTTTTTTTGTTAAATCTCAAAAAAATTATCTAAATTATTTGAAAAAATATTTGTCCTACAAAATGTATGGTTTGATCAAAGAGTCCCCTCCTTCCAATATGTATCGATAACGAAGTCAAAAAAGAAGAATAAAAAAAAACAGCTGGTTAATAATCATTTTTGATGGCCTCGTTATCGATACACTTTGGAAGGAGGGGACTCTTTGATCAAACCATACATTTTGTAGGACAAATATTTTTTCAAATAATTTAAATAATTATCTTGAGGTTTAACGAAAAGAAACCCGTTAGTAATACATTTTTGAGAATCATCAAATCGACATGTTTTATCCTTGCTACCTCTTTTAGCTACCACAATCGAGAATTTTCGCACAGGAAATTGTTGGGCGTCTTAGAGAAACAAAGCTATTCACGAAGATTCAGCTTGATAGTAATCAAGTGCAATAATGGACCATGGATCCTGGACTATAAGAAATTTAATGAATAAAAGATTTTTTTTCAGAAGTTATTTGTAGTCACAAGTTCGATTAGTGAAGGCTTCATTTATTGTATTATAGTGCATATTCGGATCACCTGTGGTGTCCCATCAAGGCGCTCTGACTATACCATCCTGCACGACTCGTATGCATTAATACAAGTGGGAAACTTTGCTTATATAACAGAGACAATAGGCTTTGATTATTTCCTATTCATTAATCATTATAGGTAATCATACACTGTGATTTGGAGGGATTCGCAATTGTAGGTCTGTTTCACACAAAACTAAGAAAGCTTTCAATAACTAGTACTTATTTTATTGCATCAGGAAAATAGTGAGATCAACTTTAGAGGAAGGAAGTTTAGTCTTTCGTTTAATTGTATATTAAGCATCTGGACTTTCCCAATGTATGTTATATCTTTCTACTTCCCCTGTTATTATGTGGCCAAAAAGGGAATATTCTCAGGGATGACACTGAAGAAAGTGCTTAGATGTTCTTTTCTTAAAGAAGAAATTGAAAGTACTTCGCTTTCACTACCGTTTGAAAGGACATCGTATACTAAAACATAAAAATATTAGAAAAAAACAGAAAAGGAACAAAAAAGAAATGTGAAGCATCATCAAAAAGTAATCAGCTGACAAAGTAAAAAAAAGTTAGTAAATTGTGTACGTAATACTAATTAAATAATTATACTAAACTGTAATTTATAATTTCTATATAATAAAAAAAAGTGGTAGTTAGATAACACTGTTCTGCAAAAAAAAACTTTTCTCCCCTCCCTTGAACAATTTTGCCTGTTTCTCATGTTTTCAGGTGTGCTGAGTCCGAATCCGAACTCAGAAAAATTCTATCACCCTCTGATTTTGAGAGAAAAGATGTGAAACTTGGAAAAAATGAAAAATTGTATTTGAAAATTATTGTCTTTATTAGAACAGATTTTTTTTCTTTTTCAACAATAAAATATAATTAATTGAATCCTGCATGCTATCAGGTATAATACTAGATATGACACAACTCAAAAAATATACACACATCGTCAATGAGTAGTTTTTTTTCTTTTGTACTCTTCCTCCTCTGTCTCCCGCTGCAGTGTCCAGCAGTAATCCGCCAGCATCTTCTCATTCCATTTGCCAGAATATCTTTTTTCCTGGATATGTCTTGGTGGAATCGTTCTCCATGTTCGTCCGAAACTGCACCCAAATTTGGGGTGAAAAAGTCTAGGTGACTATGCAGGAAATGTATTTTTAAGGACATATTGCATCCCAATGTTTTATATGAAGTAAGCAGTTTTTGGACTATTTTTCGGTAGTCTCTAGATTTTTTGTTTCCCAAAAACTTACTACATACCTCTCGAAAAGCAATCCAAGCCTTTTTCTCAGTAGTATTTAACTTTGCTTCAAAAGTGAGGTCCTTGAAAAACTGAAAAAACACTTTTAGCCATATTTCTTTAACCACTTGTAATATTCCCATCAAATTTTTTTCGTTCAAATATACTTCATTGCGCTCAAAATCATCGGGCTTTTGAATTTTTTTCACTATGTTTTGATGCCGACAAAAAATTCGTCAAATCCACAAAAAACTCACCTTTTTGGATAAAAAACTAGAATTTCTCAGGAAACTGTGTGTGATAGACAAAATCTGACTTCAAATTCGTGTTCACCACATCTGATAACAGTAAGAAAGCATGTTTTGGTTTGAAGGAGGATTTTCGTGCAGAACAGTGTAATCTTGTCCAAAGCACATCCTTGTACAACCCTATGCTTCGAAACAATCCCTATCACGACAATGGATCCAATATTAATAATAATAACGGTTTTATGTATACTTGTTTTTTTCTATTTTTTTAGTCCTGAAAAGACCAGAAACTGCTCGCCGTTTCAGGCTACTGCAACACTTACTAGACAAACGCTCAAAGCTCCCAATTAATTACAAAAGTATCATATACATGACTATATAAAACTTATTTGGACTTACGGATTATTTGAGTACTAGCACTGGATAGTTCCTCTACTTGTCTTTATCCATGTCATTATGTATTTACTTTACTTGTTGTATTTTTATAACACAGTTGTAAACATCAATGAATAAACTAATAAAATAAAATAAAAAAATTAGGCACATTTCTCCTCCTAAAAACCAACGACTGTTGTTTGAATCTTGTCAACAATGAATGGTGAAATAATGACAGTGTGACAGGAAAAAAAGGTAATAAAAACTGTTACCCATTCGTATTGAAAATTAGAAGAACAATTATCATAAAATCGGATAGAAATAGATTCATAAACTGAATGTGATTAATATATTCCCAAAACACTAACACAGAAGAGTGAAGGCGGGATGAATGAACCTTCTACTGAATGATGTGATTGATGCCCACACAGAACCGCAAGCCAATTCATTCTTCAACACACCACGCAGCATATGGGTTCTATTTCATAGTAAACTGCTGTAATTCATGAACAAGTTAGGCGTTCAGGACCAAAAGCGGATAAACTCCGAATTTAAAAGAAAGGCTTTTTCAGATTTTTACCACTTAAAAGACAAGAGATGATTTATGCTTCCTAAATTTAAGGTTCAGAACCGGAATAAAGCCATAAAAAAAAAGGTGGAAAGTGTCGTGTTAGGCTAAATTGCTTGACTAAACTAGCGAAAAATGTGAAAATATAATTTTCAAAATTTCGGAGTTTTACCATTGTGATCCAGAACGCTTCAAATATATACGAGCAAGTAAAAATGCTTATGTAAAAGACTTCATAGGTTACTTGTCATCATAAAGTAATAATCATTTCATCATTTTTTCTGTTACTATTTTTTTATAACAGCCATTAGGTATGTTAGCCAGTTTCAACATTTTCGTGAGCCATAGACTTTTTTTAATTATATAACAAAGTACAACAGTAAAAGTTAGACTATGATTTACATTGAACAGTAAATCAAATATCATTTTATTGGGGGGGGGGGGGAAGAAAATGGTCAGGGTGGATGACAAAGATCGGTCCTAATAGTTTATCAATATTTAAGGAATTATTTCTTTGACCTCAATGCTAACCACATTCTTCCCTGTATATTCAAACTGAAGATCCCAAGTCAACCAATAATACTCAAGATTATTTAATTTTATATTTATAAAACCAAAACCGGTACCATTATAATCTCCTGGATTCATTAAATGGTAGAGACTAAACTGTTTTGGAGACAATGGTTGCGCAGGCTCCGAGATATCACTCACCCTCCATGTTTTCCCCACTAAGGGTATCCATTTTATAGAAGATGGTTTAGCCTCTTAAAGCACGATAAGCCACCTAAAAAATTATTTAATTTGAAAGAAACAGATCATTTTTAAATTACTAGGCCGCATATAAACAGAAAAAGTCAAATGAAAATACATCAATAAAACTTTTAAAGACTAGTTAACCTATACCCAAGAGAAAAAATCCAAATGCTAAAAAATATTGTATGTATCCATATTTAAATAGAATAGCTGTGAAGAATATAGAGAACATAAATTATTATTTGCAAACAGAAGAACAGCGAATTCATCACTCACGGACACAAACAGAACTCAATAGGATAAATTAATTTCATTAAACGTACTAGACCGTAAGCTTGGTAGAAACAATTAAAAGATAGTTTAAGAGCGAAGCAATTACAATGATGTATAAGAAAATCAATTAGTGTAGAAAATTATACGGCCAAAGAGCAATGATAATAAAATAGTTGAAATTCCAGAGTTTTTATCATGCCTACTTCATTCATAATGTAAATAAATATAAATACACAACATGATTAAATAAGATATGCATTGAATATTAAGCCTTTTAATATTACTATCAATATAACGTATGCAAATAAAACTGGCCCTTTCTTATCAATACTGGATAAAAACATTAACAATGTATACAAATAAATATTTCATGAAGAAAAGTTTAAATAAAATGCAGACAAAATTGTTATTTTTCGTTTTTTTATCTTCTTTCTTGTTTGAAAAAAAACTTTTGAGCTTCTTGATGTGGCCGTGGATACTGCAACAACGGGTCAATTAGAATCCAAAAGTTACAATTTCACCCAAAGTTTTTACTATTATCTCGATATTTTTTAAAATATATAAATATATTAAAACTATTATGTATATATAACTTATAAACATTATTTATTCCTATTTTACTACTAGAAATTCTCATGTTAATTAAATTCATAAGGCTTCTAGAAACATTATATTAAGTCTATGTAATAATTACTATAATTATTGTTATTTGTCGTTTTTTATCTAATTTCTTGTTTGAAAAAACTATGACCCACGAGCTCAAGGGAGCGGAGAGGCTCAGTGTTAGAGCACTGAGTTACCATGCCAGAAATCTTGGTTCAAATCCCGCTGCTGGCAAGACTTCTATTTAGTCTGTTTTTAGCCGGAGATGGATGATATAGGATCTAGGACCCTCCTGGGGCTCATCCGTCATTTATAAAGTGGGTTTCCAAAACAGGGGAAAAATCTGGCGGCTGAGTTACGTGATCTAGAACAAATAGTGAAGATGGGTTGTAGTGGCGAGGGTTTTGGGTTAGTTTGTTGTTTAGTTTAATAATTTTAGTTTTACATACATTTCTGTATCTTGTTTATTCAGCAGTGAAGAAGACCTGCAGCGTGCTTCGAAACGTAGGTTTCAAATAAATAGCTTCACTATTCAAGGAATTTAATCTCTTCCACCCGGAACATTTTCTGTCAATAACCATACTATCAACTATCAATTATTTAGGAAGTTATCGAAAAATATTTTACTATATTAAATTAGTAAAAAAAACTAAAATAAAATAAATGTTTTCGCGATACACAATACTTGTCACATTAAGTGTAAGGCTGTGTAAGAAGACACAATACAAACTGCGGTGGGAGACTCAACCACAAGTTGGCATCTAACGGTCTATAAGAACCAAATACCAGGCCTTTCACATCCCTCGTCGTATCAGTGTTGTTTGCTTCTTGAGAAGAGTCGACGACCTCTCAGGACGCCTTCCTAGAAGTAGGCGGAAAAACTCTTACATACTCGTATAAACATGAAAAGAAAATGTGCTACGGATACTAAACGACTTCCTTACAATAAATCAGTGGCACAAAAAGTGTACGAGAAACAAATATAAATTAAAATCCGTGTTTAGCCCATCAAGTATTAATAAATTGCCTTTTAATACTCATTTCATAATATCACAATCTATCTTTGCAAAATTGCAAAAGGAATAATCCCGATACATGACTTCTAAAGTTGTCACTACTGTTATATTTGCTTCACTGCTCAAGCTATGATCTCAAGGAAAAGTCAGATCCTTTGATCTGAATAATATTTAAATAATAAAACAGGATGCCACTATGAGATCGTTATATTTGAAATATAGTATTTCTAAATCATTAATGAATAAGAGATATATCCCTCCTTCTCTTCTCCAAAGATTGACTGACCAGGAGTTTAAATAAAGATCCTTTTTTATTTAAATGAATAACATTATATTAATAGTGTGCTGATCATGGCTACAAGTTGAATTATAAATCTACTAACAAAGAAATAAAAAGGGAGCCCTTTCGCAATATGTGACAGTTTAAATGTTTAGTTGCCAGCTTCTTGCCTTCAACTGCCCTGTCCTGTATCTTAAGGGTGAAGGTACCGATCCTAAGAGACATTTAAGCTACCTGCTCAATGACCCTTACCTCATTCATTTAGGTACTCCTAATGTTCCAAATAGTGTCACATATAGCACTACACTTCTCTTGCCATGCGGTTTGTCAACCGCATCTATTTTAATCTTGAATGATAATAGATCACCTAGATTATATATGTGGAAGAAAATGGTTCGGGTGGAGGTCAATAAATTTCTCTTAGATAGGGAGAAACGTTTATTAAATAGCCAACGCTTCGACCCACATTGCAAGTCTTCTTCAGAGCTGTCGGTGGAGGGGGCGGGGGGCCAATATGGATCGAAACTTTGGCTATTTAATAAACACTTCTCCTTATCTAAGAGAAATTTATTGACCTCAACCCGGACCACATATCTATTTTAATGTTTGTTTGTTCATTCATCAACGACACTTTTTGATAGTATGGCTAATCGGACGAATCTAGAGTGGAAGTCCTAAATTTTGCCTATTCAGATTTAATTAGAATAGGGATCTATAACGAGTACCTGCCATTGTACAGGTTATGGATCCCCATTTTAGGTCCCCTCCGAAGGACGGCATAACTAAGGGTTTCTTTAATCCCTTTAAAAAATCCTAAGGCCACTTGTCGGACTACGAATCAGGGATCTAGAACATAGTAGAATATTTAATGTTATTTTCATTGACATAGAACTCTTAAATACTTTCAATTAATGTTAAATTGAAAAAATCTTGATTATAGCCCTTGATTGCACAAATTGACTAACTCCACTTTTTGAAAAATCTGAAATTTAAGTGTAAAAGCACTTTTTATAGTCAACATTTTTTGATATTAATAAAATCTTTCCTAAACAATAAAGATAAACACCATTAAACGAAAAAAATATTTTGGCCACTGAATAATAAATAGTTTTTTCAGAGGTCATTTTGATTAACTCCGTACTATAATGCAAATCGTTGCAGTAATACCATTTAAATGCGCTAAATGATGAATTTTATCAAGTAAGAAAGGTCCAAACCACTCCTTATCCAAATCAAATGTGACTATAATGAAGATTCGAAATTTAATGCAATCAATATAAGCAAATCTGTGGCAGGTAAACCACAAAATTTGATCAGCAGCCTTTATTAATATCATATAATATAACTGTAAATATTAATTTTTAAGAAAAAATTGTAATAAAAATAACATTAATAAAATTAACTTTTACTGTGATAAGAAACTTAAAAATTTAAATTAACTCCACCGGTCACATTGTAAAATTTCTGACAATTGTGATTTTCTGGCTAGTTTATATAATATATTATGAATAATTATACTATTCGTAATAATATATTATATGTACTTTTAGATGAAAGCTACATCTTTATTTATGCATTCTAAAATATTTATTTGAATTTGTATTACAAAGGAAATTTTAAAAAAACAATAGACACTATTGTCTCGCATTTTTGGTGCATCAAGTCCACCAATGACTACGAAAATTAAAAAAATTAATATAAGAAGAAAATATACAGAAAAATCGTAATATTTTTCAATAGACTTAGTTAAATTGTAATACTGAGCTATTTGTATTCAGTTTGTCTGTTGATTTGAGAAGTGCTCCATCAGTTCTTCATTGAGATTTGAAGTTTTTATTTATGATACTGTAATTTTATAGTTAATTTTTCATGGTTAGTTGAGATATTCAGAGCATAGCATTGGAACCTTCCAATGGTTACCTAATTATTAATTCGATATGAAGACTCCCTAAGACACACTATTCCAAATAAATCAAGATGAAATCACAAAAAAATTATCCAGCCTAAAAATGACAAACAAGGATCCTAAGAGTGAATGATTTTTTTTACAAAGATAGAACACAAATTTTCAACTTACGAGTACAAAGAATTTGATGCAGATAATATACAAAATTATCTCAACGAACATATGTCAGCCTTACCTGAAACAAAATGAAATATAGAGTTACATTTGATTATGAATTATTACATGAAAGCATAATATAAGTAATTAAATTATCGAAACATTTAATTTTACTTATGAAAATAAAATTATTAATGATAAAATAATAACATAATAATTTACAAATTATAGCAACAAGATTATATATTTAGATTAAAATGAAACAAATTCAACATAAATAAAATTCGTTTAAATTTTAAAAAAACAGACAATTTACAACACAAAGTAATGGTAAAAATTAAATGAAAAAATGGGCCCGGTTTGAATACTACCTGGGAGGTTGGATTTTATTTTATTCCAGAAGCACGTACTAAATAATACCTGAGCTGATTAAAATAATCATTATGATGTAAAAAGTGAGGCAAGCACTGGTAATCTCTGTCCTAATTGATATTCTATTCTTTCTTCCATAATTAGTATACAAAGAATGTTGATCTAGAAAGAAATAAACAAAAAATCTCTGTCACCGGTATTTATAATCGCAAATAAAATGCGATTCGATTCGACATTTCAAGTAAAAATAATTTGGAACGTTTCTAAAACAACATCCGTTTGTGGACCTCCTTAACAAACCAAAGTTGCTGAATGTGTAACATATTAAATCCTTGAAATACAAATAAATCTTGAATAATCAACGGAGGATTTAAACAAAACAGAATCGACACAAGTATGAAACAAATGAATAATATAATAATGTGCTGTAGTGCGTCCACTGGAAATATTCCTGGCGTCTCAGAGGAAGCGTTTTTGGTACATGGTGAAATTCATCTGTTTAAAAGATAATGACCAAGTATAGTGTATTTTAGTATCATTAGTTCTTGTTAAGTTTCTCTACATTGTATATAAATGTATTTATTAAAATTTACAACTGTAAACTAAATACATCAAGTAAAGATGAGGCGTTGAGATGCAAAAGGGGATAAATCCATACTTAATAATTTAAAATTCTTTCACAAATTTAGCGTCCCTTCTGCGGTGGTACATGGTTAACGACTCAAAACAAGTCAAAGCCAATCAAATATTTCTTAAAATAATTGTCTCAAATAAATAATCATTTCATAATAACCTAAATTAGGCATATGTTTGTGTTGCCTAAAAAAATTTCAGATTCGGATTTATCCCTTTTTGCATCTCAACGCCTCATATAATGAAAGATAAATCATGTCCTGAGAAAAAGGCAAGTAGAGGAACTACCCAGTGGTAGTACTTAAATTGTCCGTTATTCAAGTAGAAATGTTTATATTTCGTTTTAATATCTCCCTTTGCCTTTTGTTTATCTAGCGTCTTGAAAAATAAATTGAGAAAGTACCACTCACGGCAAATCGGTTCAATCCTGATTATTTAACATAAATTTCAAAAAAACACTTGTATAAAAACACCTATTACCCATGAAGGCTCTTAGGTTCAGTATGTGATAGAGACGTCTAAGTCTACGATGACACATATTGTATGACGTCCAAAATACGTCCGTGTATATCAAGGAGTTTTTATAATAACCGAAAACGGTTTAGCAAACCAAAAAGTTCGATATCATCAATCGTTGTTTACAAACCTCCATATGCCGATTAACATTCAAACCTAAATAAACGATATCGCGTAATGCAATTTTTCAACCTACGACTCGTCCAAGCCTTCTAATGTTTGCCTGTCAGCTCAGCGTTTATAACAGTGATTCGTTCGTTGATATCCCAAACAACATGCCTATACCATCTCAACTAGCTATAACTTCAATTATATTAACAGAGAGTAATTGAAAAGCAAACGCATATCGTTTCTGTTGATAAACAAAAAGTACTTTCTTCTTCTCAGGGAATTTCTACGCTCATTGGCAGGGATAATCGATATAACCTAGAGTTCTTAAAATGGCTGCAACCAGCAGAAAATTGCAGGACGGAAGAACCGATTCCAATAGCTGCTCCAGTTACTACCAACTGTATACAAGAGCGGCTTTACGGGAACGATCACCTGGGCCTGTCTAGAAAAGTGCGGTTGGAGGTACTTCATTAGGGGTAGGTTTTAGCTATATCGAGTAAAATTCAGATGCTAACTAGACGGACCACACTAGGCCGAATATAGACACTATTTTGATTTTGAACGTTAACTACTTTTCAATATTTTACGCAAATACTTCTCGTTGTATCTAAATTGGATTAGTAATCCCGTTAGAGCTTGTTAATATTATAATAAACGTTGTCCGTGAAGAATAATAACCATAACCATTCTGTGAAAGTTAGCCGAAACATTCCTTTAACTCATGAGACGTGCTAGTCTAACCACATATTTGAGCCTAAGCTTCGGCTATCTGAATAAATAAAACATAAACGATAATTTTTTCGCTTCTCTTTGAAGAAAATTAACGCAAAACAGTAAAGCATTAAGATTAGCAGTCTTGAAATACACAATATATGTTTCGCTTTATTTCATTACTTCTAAAAGGTGTAAATACCAAAAGAAAAATTAAAAATCTGTCCGACCCATGAAAACCATTGGGTACTCATTTTATAGAGGCAGGGTGAGCTCCAAGAGGGTCTCCAGATCCCGATGGACCCATTTCCGGCTGTTAACAGATTATATAAATTATTTGCCGCAGCCGGCAGGGGACCTTCGGTTGTCGAACTCATAGTTCCACCACTCAACCACTAAGCTCCCCAATGGAAATACTAATGATTTTTGGTACTTGGCGAAAATCATAATCTTAAATGAAAACGAGTAATGTTTTAGGTAATGTATAATGACTAGTTTGTAATCAGTATTGATTTCCATTAAAAAAGCATAAATAATAGATAAAACAGTTAATAATTTGATCTTTCCAATCCTCTGTTTTACATTCCTGAAGTTTTGCAAATTGTTTCAAATCTGATCATTGAATATTAACAAAAAAAATGTACCACTACTACTGATGAAGTTCTTGGGTTCAGTACATGGTAGAAACACTTTCTAGGATAAAGGTTTTTCAGAGAGTTTGTTTGTCCGAGATAACCCTCAACCGGCAGATTTTCCCCCAATAAAGGGTATGCCCTAGGAAGATCTGTAGATTCCAAATTCCATCTGTGGCTGTTAACGGAATGAATATTTAATTTGCCACAGTAAGAATTGAGCCTGAAAAATTCAGCAAAGCAACTTAACACTCTACACAATTACCTATTCCACTCCTGTAGTAAATTGTATTACAGTCTTCAAGTATAATACAGGAACAACATACTAGCTAGTCTAGACACATTCGATAATGAAACATCGATACTCCCATGCTTCAGTGAAAGTTCCATAGCTACTTGCCTATTCAGCTCCTGGAGCAATATCACTTTCTTCTCCGGCTCATTGCCATTAGTGGCAGGGCAGAATGCGTGCCTATGTCTGAGCGCGTTTGATATGCGCATCAGTATCGCCTGTTACCGCCTCAAGTGACACGAGTTTATGAGTCGCAGAACGACTGACAAGTCGGAATACTTAGTGCATCTCAAGTAAGTCACTGTTGCGAAAGGCAGCTTTTACTTGGGAATCCCTTGTTATCCGCTAACTTTGTTACGGTAATTCAAATTTTGTGACAAAACGCAATGAAATAAACGCAACCTTCCTCCGTCAATACGTAGACCACAGAAACCTAGAAACCTTTGCGGCAAGACACACTGACGACACTGCAAAGATTACTAGATCAGCAGGCGTGATCCGCGCAAGAACTTCACCGTCTCCTAAACCCACAGATCTTATCGACTAAGAGAACTTAAAGTTAAACAATAAACCAAGAATCTTTCCTGATGAGAACTGAACTTTTATTCTTACCAAACCCAAATGTTTTTATAACAAACGATTTAACGAGAAATTTAAGATAACGACTAAAAATTTATAGTGATATCCTCACGATGAACCTGCTAGAATGTGCCTACATAACACTAATAACTACAGATATCTTTATTCAGAAAATCATTTTATCAACCTGAAAGAAAGAATTACTGCTGGTCCACAGATATCATCCTTCTATTATTATAATTTGGGAGTGAAAGGCTAGAATTTTAAAAGATTGAAAGAAAAAACTATACAAACTTCAGTTGGCTAAAGACAAACCATACATCTATCTCAAAGCTGTTTGGTGTGTTCACACCAAACAGCAAATACATAATATAATTAGCATAACTACGATCTATCTCCATGGTCGCGGGTTCGCATTTTGGCAGATGGCTTAGGATTCTTTTAAGGAAGTAAAACATCCTAGTTATGTCGTTCTTCGGAGTGTACATAAAATGGTGGTCCCGAGCCATTGTGGTTTCAAGTACTTTTAATGATCCGTATACTAATTGTACCTGAATAGGCAAATTTAGGACTCAGAATCCTACTGTAGCATTCTCCTAGGAATCCTAGCTCAGCCATAGCAGCATAAAGGGGCGTTAAATGAATGAACAAACATTAATTTAATTAGAATTTTTTTCTCACAATAAACAAAATGCCCAAAGGGTTATCCTTCTTCAAAATGTTTATTGTTTCATTTTAACATGCATAGCCACCTTTCCTTCTAGATAAATATGAATTCCGCAAAAATCTAAGAACTTAGAAATCTCATAATTATATACACTAAGTTAACTTAATTTACTATTTTTTTGTTTTGTGCTATATCAGACTAGTGCTAAATCTGGTGCTTAATATGAATCGCTTTCCCAATATTTTCGTAGGGGTTAATCAAAAGTAACAAAACCAAGCATAAGACGGCAAACAAAATATTTAAAAAGTATATTTCTCAAATAAAGGGAAAAATTAAATAACAAATTGCACAAATCAACTAATGATTGGTTCTTTATCGATTGACATTTACATATCTGCGACTGGTCAAGAAGTTTAAGCAAAACACATTTTGTATTATAACAAAAGTAAATCAGCTGATAGACGAAGTACATATATTCTTTATGTATGGACACAGCTGTGGATAATATTTCAGTAGCGTATTGATAGACATCGACCTTGATAATCAGTATTCGCATCACTACCATCCATCAACTGCAGGCACTGTGAATTTCTGACGATAGAGTCTAACCGACAAAAAATATATAATCAATTTCTATTGTTTATGAAATAAAAAAAATCTGTCAACCAGAAGGTGATCGGTACCATTGTCACAGAAAAATAATAATAAAATTAGTAATATATAATTAAACAGAAAAAAACTAATATTTTGCTTATCAAAGAAAAATAAAATATAATTTCCGTGGAATCTGTGATTAAAATAATAATAATAATAATATAAGAATTAATGGCTTTTTTATCGATTTATTCAATATTTCATCAAAATTCGATGTATGATCCAAAGTCTGATCTCGTTGGTCATTGTTCTATAAACAAAAAAATAAAAAAACTCCGAAGTTGTCGTGCTTCGGAAACTTCGTCATTTGCAGATATAAGAAAAACCAATAAGCCCGTGAGGAACCACTCCAGGGCCTACAAATAGGACATAACAGTACCGACAACAGTAAAAACATTGTAACACAAGCATTATAACTCGTATCGGTAAACAGTAGATTGGTAACAGTACTGGAAACTTCTTATAGCGACCACTTTGCATAGCTGCCCCCAACCGCCTGCTTTAGTCACGGCTACCTAACGTACGTCACGTTAGGAAAAACTGTTCGCTAAATTGCTGAGGCGATTCCAAGCATAACTAAAGCGGAAGAATTTCTACCTACATAGTTCTAGTTTCATGAGATTTTTTATATTATATTATATTTTTGTATAGGTTTTAATTTATGTTCAAACATTAATTGTTTGATTTTATAAATACGATTGATTATATATCGGTGTTACTCTAACCCATAAAGAAGAAAAAAGTTATAAATTATCCACATAACTAATAACCAATAGATAATATTTACTCTCGGGCTGTATAGGACTTCAAAGGAAGTCTTTAGCCAAAAAAAAAAAAAAAAAAAAAAAAAAAAAAAAATTTACTCGAAAACGTCTCATATATTTCAAAACATAATAATGAATATTCTTTATGAGATAATACGAATTCCATATGGAACATATTATATTTGTGATCTTTTTTTTTTAAATGTATTTATTGAAATTTAAAACTGTATACAGAATACATCAAGTAAATATAAAGAAAGATAAATCATGCCCAGAGACAAAGGCAAGTAGAGAAACTACCCAGTGGTAGTACTCAAATAAACAGTCCAACTTAGAAGGTAACGAGGCCATCTTATTTTCAGAGGCCTGGGAGGATTAGCAGGAATTGAAGAGGTTGCGAGGTTATAAACCAGTGGGTTTGAGTGGAAATGAAGTTTGTCATGAAAAAATTGATATCGGATTCGGGCCAAATCATCGGATCGGGACATTAAGATCATTATGGATTGAGTTAGTAAAGTAAGGAGCATTGAGGATTTTACGAAGGATTTTGGATTGTAAGGATTGAATATGAGAGGAATTCGATGGCTTAGTGAAGCCCCAAAGCTCTATTCCATATGTCCAGATGGGTCTAATGATCGTCATGTATGTGAGTATTTTGTAATTAATTGGGAGCTTAGAGCGTTTGTCTAGTAAATGTTGAAGTAGCCTGAAACGGCGAGCTGTTTCTAGTCGTTTCAGTCTAGAATGAGGATTCCAGGTTAAGGGTTTGTCAAGGTGTAGTCCTAGGTACCGGACCTGTTCTGCAGTAATCAGTGGGGTGTTATTAAACGATACAGGAGGACAGGAATTCGTTGGGTTACGAGGGAGTGTGATCTTTTGATAAACTCCCCTAAGGAGTTTATGGAAGCGTGTATAGAGAAATATCCTAGGCATACATGTAGGCACTCCTAGAGTGGGTTACCTCTCTGTAGTAGATCCCTGCTCCAGAGGCGTTTCAGACTCTTTGTCTGATTCTATAGTGTCTGTCAGAAATGTTTGTACCAATGAATATGGCTATACAAAAAGTAAGTCATGAAACTTTATGTGTAGAGGTATATCCAGGTCTTTGTGCAATGATTTGTCACTTATGTAATTTGGGACAATGAGTAATATAACGAAGGAATTTTGACTGAAAGACAAAATCCAAAATTCAAAAATTGTAGTCGCCTTATGAGTGGTATCGTTGATTTCAAGAAAGTTATATAATTCGTATATCATATACATTATTCAGTAGTCGCCTTATGAGTGGTATCGTTGATTTCAAGAGTTTCAAGTTGTATAATTCGTATATCATATACATTATTCAAATAAGCCACACATGAATTCCACGTCAGTCTTCTGCCCACTGAATGTAAGGCAAGTATTTAGTCAGGATACAAACACATGAGAAGAACAAATAAAATCACACTCTTTATCAGTAAATTTTCTTATATGGATTTTATTATAGTTAACATTTTCTGAAGAACAAAAAATAATAAGGTGTGATATTCAATCCCCTATGCCGATAATTAAAATCGTAAGTGTAATTTATAAAACTATTTATATAACAATAACTATATACTCGTATTTTTCACATTTTTTAAAATGTTTATAGAAAAAAGTAATAATAAAATTTTATTTTTACAATTAGAATAATTATTATATCAAGTATTAATAGATTATTATGTAGAGCCTGGTTGGTTAAGCCAGCGTGTGGGTGAACAGCGTCTTGTTTAGCTTAAAGATTATTTTGATTACCTCTAATTCCATTTCATTACTAGTCACTCAGTCTTCTTAAAAACTCTACGACATTTCTACATTTCTAACAGTCATATCCATTTTAATACGCATGATCTCAGCAAAAATGTACTTATTCATTCTTTGAATTTCAGATATATACAGTATAGTTCTCGCTTGTATAGTTGACGACATAGAAAACTTCCTAAACTGTCTTCTAAGAAATTAACGCGTTAGTCATCCACAAAAAGTAAAAAACTGTAAATCACCGGAGAAACCTGACGGCCATCCTCCGAGTATGCGTTCTCTCGAGAAAAAGCACGTCGCAGGTTCTGGGGAGCCGAGACGTGAACGGGGAAATCCATAAGAGCACTTTCCCTAATAACAGGAGCAGCTACACACCCGATTATTCACTCAGAGAAAGGAGATCGCCTTTGGAATTAACGGAGTCTGAGTCTCGCACGTGCTTCATTACAGATTGAAATTCGGTTTGAAATAATAACAACAAAAAAAGATTAGATGGATCGAATTCTTCACTTGTCCAAGTAATAAAGCGATTATAAGTTTTTTCCTACAGAATGTTTTTAAGGAGTTTCGATCTATGAGGGGATACCTATTTCACCTAGGGAGAAATAGCCTACCAGTGAAGCGTGATCTCGGACAAATCACCTCCCTACACGACCAGTGTATTATAAACAGTACAGTCTCTATCATAAACTGAACCATTTTCATGGGTTACAGCGGTACATTTTTTTTTTTAATTTTCATATAAACTTAATTGGTTGCTAGATAAGAGCAGTGATTTAACCAAAACTTCTCAACGTTGGCACAATTAAAAAATAAGCCCTTTCTATTTTTGGGTTATCATTGACTCCACCGCCTGACCAATTCAATCCATCAATAGAATTATCCAGTCAACTATTTTCCACTTAAACTTGATAAACTTAGATTCTGAGGACTTTCAATGATAAATAAATGGCATTAGTCATTGGATAAACCTCACAGTTGTACTGAGCTCATCATTTCATTATGTTATATGAATCAGAATATATGTGATATGTTTTTAATATAAATAAATTATGCCCATAACAAATTGAGGCATATAAATACAACTATTTTCATAAATATGCTTTACATACTCGGTTATGAAACTTTATTACCATTTTTTAGTTATTAATATTGCTGTATAAGTATCATGATCACTGGAAATTGTGTGTGAAAATCCGACCATACATTTCCTTACTTTCAACTGTCATTAAAATCCTAAGAGATATATCAGCCAAAAGTCATAGGATCTTGAAATAAACCCAGGCAAATTTTATTAAAATCGGCGCAAACGTATCTCTTAAACCTTTGAGCAAGCCAAATTAAATTCACTTGATTATTAATTGGATTTAATCACCTCCCTGCACAACCGTTGTCCTATAAAAAGTCTCTACCACGTACTGAACCGAAGATCCTTGGGTCGTAGTGGTATTGGTTTTTCAGATTTTTGTTACAGTTCAATTTGAAGCTTAAGTTTTCTTCAGATTCTTTGTTTCATTAGTTTAGGGTTAGATTACATTCGAGGAGCCATGTTCAATAAAAAATGATGGATTGAGTTCTATAACTTATAGTGTTATTCAAAGGTTATCATCAAAGGTTTTATCTGTAGCCCTTTACAGGGAGGCTCCGGGTTGTCGCGACTACTGAGACTTATCTACTAATTATATAGGAGATAATAAAATACTCTATCAGCTCATAAGGTACCAATAACATATTAAAACCATATATACTCATAAATATTGTAAAACATTATCGAACCTAATCTAATAAATTCCACTACTTGTTATTTCCTTTTTATAAAGGATTTTTTTTTCTTTGTCTATCTCCGTAGAGTTGTATGCTGTCAGGCATGGAGTAGCCTCAGTCCATCTTTTATAGTTTTCTCTGTCTAGAGCCATTCTTCGGAGTTAATCCATCGTGAGCCGCGTTCCTTTCCCAGCCCCTCTATGTATTCCCTATAGGTAAGTCTTGGCCTGCCTACAGGGCGGTTTCCTATTGACCTTCCTTCCATCAGCCAGTGAGCCTTACGGTCATCTCCCATCTTACATAACATGGCCATACTATTTCAGCTTACGTTCCTCTAGGGCATTAATAACAGACCTGACACCCAGTGTGGGACGGATGATGTTATTTCTTACATAATCCCGTCTGGTTTTTCCTGCGACTTTCCTTAGGAACCTCAATACCGCTGGGGTAACTTGGTTGGCATTTTTCTTAAGCATCGACCAGCTTTCTGACCAATGCTGAAGATATTTAGAAGAACACTCCATTCGCTTTTTCTTATTCGGTTCAAGATCTCTTGGTCCATTCGTCCATCCCTACTTATGGCAGTACCTAGATAATCGAAATTATATACCACTTCAAGGTTCTGTCCAAGGCAGTTAATAGTAAGCTGTTGGCAACTCCTTCCAAAATGCACGATTTTGCTCTTACTGGGGTTTATGAACAATCCTTTTCTTTTCAATTCTTAAGACCACTCATCGATAGCTACTTGTAGACGTTCAGGTTCATCTGCAATCACCACTAAGTCATCTGCATAGATAAAACTTTGGACCAACACAGGAATCAGGTTCCAATAACCAACTGGAGCTCTAAGAGTTCTTCTTTTGCAAAATTTCCACACTTGGTCCATCACAATGTTAAAAAGGAGACTCAGACTGTCACCCTGATTCACTCCCTTACAGATTCCGAAAGATGCAGATTTTTTACCATTGAGGCAAACTATACCCTTCGGGTCCTGATATACTGACTTAATAGCTTTTATTAAGTTTGGGGGTATATTCTTCTCTTCCAAGGCATTTATAATTTATTTGAAGTTGTAATTGTGTATTGAAAATATCTATATATAACAATAGATATTAATAGAAACCATATTGATAGAAACTGGATTAAAAACACTTTAAAATCGATATATCATTATGCTAAAAGATGTGCATTATGAATAACAATTTTTCGTACCCCGGGAAACGGGGTAGCTCAGTGTGAATAGTGCTAAACTGCAATGCTGAAGGTTTTAGGTGAACAAACAGCCACAGATGGATATTGTGCAATCTACATATCCCGCTGGGGCTCACCCAGCCCCTGTAGTTGGTGCCCTTAATTGGGTGAAAATACTGGCGATTGAGAGTGATCAGGGCAAATAAAACTGCATGACCATTGTTCCAAAAATATTACAGTCCCTACAACGTACTGAACCCCTTTATGAGTTGTAGTGGTTTAGGTTTATTTTAAAGTTTCCGTTATGGGTGGACAAATATTTGAGGCTAGAAAAAATAAAAGGTATACATAACTTCACAAATAACCTAAAAATACTTTACAATACCTACATATTATTTCCCCTGATTCTAATATAAATATACATTGTAAAAATCCTAGTAACTCAGTTTTGAAAAATACAGCTACGTTTGTATCAAATCGTTTTAAAGACTTCTCCATTACTGCAGTGAGATTTTATTTAAAAAAATGTATTTAATTAAATTATACAAAATATTCTTACGTATTTTTAATACACTCAGTGTGAGCTAATTTACAAATATGTATATAGTTTGCATTTGATAAAAGAAAAATATGTCCTATCTACTGAGTCAAGGTTAGAAAGGACATTGAATTTGAATACATTATTCAAATTTTCGAAGAAAATACGAAAATAACAGTTTTGTTCGACTAAGTGCTGAAAGGTTCTTCAAACTCTGTTTGTGCTATTGTGTACACTTTATTTGAATAATTATTATCTCATTATCATCAAATAAAAAAAGTTGTATGCGAAACAATAAACTATTGTCATCATGTTTAATAGATCTGGTTTCATAATACCTTCTATTATGAAATTTTCTTGGATTCCATACACAAGCTATCTGATTATGAAATTTCATTTATAGCTAGACGTAAATAGAGTTATAATTTTAAGTTCGTCTAATTCTTGAACCTAGAAGATTAATGTATTGCTTCTATTCTTTATTTTCTTCTTCTTTCCTCTATTTTGGCCTGCTTTGGCCACGGGAAACAATTGACTTGTTGATTAGCCTTTCTAATACTCTCAGATCTTCTTCATCACTTTACTGTGCATCCCCTTCCTCTCTTCCGACCAGATGTTTTTGGCTTTTCTACTTCACTTTTCTTTTGAATTTATCGAATGTAGCTCGAAACACTCCTCTATTCCTGATCTCTTTGGACTGTCCCAACCTCTTCTGTGCCCTATCTTATTTCATCCAACCACTTCGTATTCGTTATTATCTTTGTGGTGTATTTACAAATTTTCTTCTTTAGTCCATCCAAGCTCATTGCCATGAGGTGCCCTTAAAACTTCATCCATTTCTTCTTTGTGGTATATGTGATATTATTCTGCCTGTCGGCTTAAATCTTCGTTATGCCTCTTCCTCCATGTATCATCGTTCCGTTTTTCGGATCGTGAGATCTTTCTCTAGATTTTTCATTCTTTCTTCTCTTACTCCTCCAGTATCCTTTTCTTGCTGAGTATCATATATGTACTAATTTTTTATTTTTTTTTATTATTTATTTATTGATATTTATAACTATATTACAGTAATATAACAAGTAAATTGGCTGAGTGATACATAATGACGTGATATAATGACAAGTAGAGAAACTACCCACTGGTAGTACTCAAATCGCATGTTCAACTAAGAAGGTCACGTGGCCATCTTCTTCTCAGACGCCTCGGAGGATTATCGGGAATTGAAGAGGAAGCTAGGTTTGAAACTTGAGTGGAAATGAAGTTTGTTATGAAAGGATAGATACCGGGTTCGGGCCAAATCAGCAACAAATGGGACATTAAGGTCGTTATGGATGACTTTATTCTTAACAAAATAAGGAGCGTTGAGGATTTTACGAAGGATTTTGGATTGTAAGGATTGGATACGAGAAGAATTCGATGGCTTAATGGAACCCCAAAGCTCTACTCCGTAATATGTACTAATTTAAATTCTAATCTTTCTAATCCTCCCTTTATTCGCTTCCTATCAAGACTTAAACTTATCCGGCCTCTTTCCTTACTTCACTTCCGTATGCCATTTCTTATCATATTTGCATTCCATGTTCCGTGTTTTCTTCATATAAGATTCTTGTCCTGTTTACACTGCAATTTTTTGTTACTTTTCAAGCATTATTCGAACTTCGACTTTATTTTCTTTCATCTATCGTTAATATTATTACTAGTTTGTGTGAATTTTTTTTAGATGCCTTACTTTATTTCCTTAAAAAAACTATATTGTATATATGGTTACTATACCGATATTATGAATGTATCCATTAATACTCATCCATGCACTCTAGTTGCTTTTAAGATTGTTTTAAAAGGGTTCTAGTCCTATTTTAAAGTATTATATCGATTTGTTAATAATATTTGCAAAATTTAATATAAAATAAGTATTGAGTAGTAGAGATATAATAATTGAAGCTGTAATATGTTTTATATAATTCAAGAAATGGGATAACTGAAGTCAAAGTCCAATATACTATATAATGACAACTCACTTAAGTTATTTAAAACCTTCACAATTTCCCTTTACTATCTATCGCTATGCATTATTTATAGATATTCCGGTAAATTAAACACTTGAAAGAATTTTATTCAACAGTTGGATAGTTTAACTTTGTTTTTACGAAGATGATACTACGCCTTTTTTATATTCACAACCGAATTAACTGTCCTTATGCAAGACTCCCACGGACGTAATTCTAAAATGATCCCCAGTTGTGAACACTCCTACTCGGAGATGTTCAGAGAACAAAGAGTTTCGTAATTCCCGACGGTCCTCATGCCCCCAAATGGTGACATCCTCTTAGTTATTCATATTCATTGCGAAAAGTTTAAAATTAAATGCATCCTCACGTTAAAACTTTTCAAGGTCCAGGCACTACAGATATTTCAATAGTCCAAAGAAGTGGACAGAAGGAAAAATACAGTTTTATTCTATAAAAAATAAATTATCTCTAATTATAAAAAAAAAACCTCAATACGTTAGTGCCAACCAACTTTCTCGGCGAATATTCATGGAATCTAGAACATTGTAAATATTATACCATACATTTTCTGTTACGTGTCTGGTAAGTGTACGTTGAAGGTTCACCACCGACTTCAGTGAGAACGCATTCAATCTATTTACCGTTACATCAATTTTTTTTTCCGTTTCAGTTACATCCTGCAGAATCTTCGGAGACTCTCAAGAAATTAAACCACTCCCAGTTTTCAATATAGCTTTGACTCCAAGGCATATTGTCATGTAAGCTAACATTTTTCAGACCTCAACAGAACATTTTTTTTTTTCAAAATCCTCTATGAATGCTAATAATTCATATAAATAGAACATTTAAAAAAAAGACACTATGGATACTAGTAAAGATACTAAAGACTGATTATAATAACCTTTATATTTTATTTTTTTTATTAATTGTTATAATTTTTAAATATTTTTATTCAGAAGAGAAAAGATTTGTCCAGGCCGGGATTCGAACCCGGGTCACCCACGTATACATCGCAAAAATTGCGAGAACATGGGGACATTGGATCGGTTAAGAGAATGAATTTGTCTGCCCGTGTTACGAGCCAGGTTAGCTCAGTTGGTTACAGCACAACGCTGGAGACGTGGGCGACCCGGATTCAAATCCCGGCCTGGACAAATCTTTTCTCTTCAAAATAAAAACCTTTTATAGGATTTAGTTATATATTTTTTTTTATTTTGAAAACTGATAAAATACCATAAAAAGATAGAAGTCGGTGAAATGTAGATCCACTAGGTTTCTCTAAACCAAAAAGCCAATAATACTGATATGGCGGAAGAAATAATTATTTGTTAAACCCTTGTAAGCAGTAAAGCTACTCGACTCCCTATAAAATGAGGAATTTCAAATTTGTTTAATGAAATTTGATTTATTATCTTATAACAGCTTCGTTTCTTAGTGATAATGTTATTTTATTCTTAATTTTAGTGTTTATTATTAATTTGAACAGATTGTCTCAGATTGAATGTCCATGGTTCAAATCCGGTTGTGACAGATTTTATTATATTATATGTGGGATCTGGAACCCTCCTGGGGCTCACCCAGCCTCTATAAAGTGATAACTGAAAACAGGAGGAACAATCTGACGGTTGAACGTAATCTATGACTAATAACCTGCCAGCACAACGGTTTTCCAACAGTCTCTACTCACTCTCGCTCTGAACCTAAAACCTTTCATGGGTCGTAGTAGTACAGTTTTTTTTTTTTAATTATTATTAATAATTTCAGCCCTCAAGAACAAGATAATAAAACAAAAAATACAACTTATACTATCATCGTTCCTAAATAAAACATTACATATTATTTTTTTCGATTTCAGAAAAACTTAAAACCGGATCTTACATATAACTTCTCTCTGTGAATGATTCTGTAATTAATATTAAATTTATATCGATTATATATACAAAGAACTGAAATAGTTTGAAACTATCCTTGATTGTATTGTCCAGCCAATGATTGCAAAGACACAAGCACAATTCATCTCAAATAGATTGCAGTTAAACAGTTGGTCAATGCAGGAAGTTGCGTAACAGCCAATATAACGGTTCACTAAGATTGTTCAATTGCAATCTGTAAAGGCAGGATATACAAGCTCTGTAAAGGTAATCCAAAAAATAAATAGGTTAAACGAGAACATTATAAATAAATACATTTAATGAAACTATTTACGACGTCTTCAAAAATTAACATACTTTTCTAATGTTGTTGGCTATTTCTACTACCACATAAGATCATTTTCACAAAGATGCCAAGATGTAATTCAACGATGTATTAGAAACACAGTTTAGTGGTGAAGAATTTCATATTTAAAAAATGCTAATTCCCCAGGTTTAAAAAAAATATATATAGTGTCTAAGATGAATTTCAATCAACACGGGCTCTACAACCCAGTACGGGTCTTGGCCGCATCAAAGCGTCGCCTCCACTCTTCTCTGTCCTGTGCCAAGGTCCTCCAAGCTCTGGATCCAACAATGCTACCTGCATCCTTCTCAACCTCGTCTGCCCATCTTAATCGTGGACGTCCATTTAAGTTAATAGCTTTCAAATATTTATGAGTGTTACGAATATACCACTTAATTTTAATATAGAATCATAAATTATATTTTGGTTCATATCTAAATTTCTAAACATTATTTCTCTTTGTTTTATGTAGACCGTAAGAAACGCTTGCTGTAGGTCCATCCTTGTTCTTCCGACTATATCTATGTCATCCGCGTAGGCCATTATTTGGATGTACTTAGTCAGAATCGTACCAGTGACTTGTAATCCTGAGTCTCTTATGACCTTTTCAAGTGCGAAATTGAATAAGAGGCATGAGAGTCCATCCCCTTGTCTCAGACCCCTAGTTGTCTTGAATACTTCAGAAAAGTCATTCTGGATCTTGACCTGGCTTCTAGACTCCCTCATCAGCAATTCCACAAGGCTTATCAATTATGGATTGTTCCTAAGCTTCCGAATCGCATCATGACTTCCTCATCATCTGGTGGGTCAAGAAGCTCACACTCTTTAAAACGAGTGTTTGAACCTGAATTCGAGCCATCTTCCAGGGAAGGGTTTTGAACATTTCCAAAGGGTTCAGACCACCTTTCCATTAACTTCTTCTTACGACTTCTTCTTTTCGTTAACTTCTTCAAGGTCCTTACACTGGGACCATGTTTCGTCAATTTTATTCTCCTCAAACCAACGTTCTAAGCTACATCCAGGCTTTGGGCGAACCGTGTTTTATACTCTAGCTCCTGCAGCTTCCGAGTATTTATTTTCTGTGAGGGGGACCTCTGGTCTTTTAAACATTACTTATTTTGGCATATATGCGTGCTATTACCAGGCAATGATCACTGTCCACATTTGCTCCTCTGTACGTTCTGACCGCCGTTAGTGTAGAACGTTGTCTTTTACTTATAAAAAGGTGATCAATTTGGTTTTTGGAATGAATGTCAGGAGAGCCCCATGTTGCCATATAGATATCTTTCCTGTCAAACATGGTACTCCCAACAACCATATTTTGCGATGCTGCAAAATTGACCAGCTTAGTTCCATTATCATTGGACATATTATGCAGGCTGTCTTCCATCTAGGGGCCAAAGAACCGAATCTCTACTGATCTGTGCATTTAGGTCTCTCAAACCTATTTTTACGTCATGTCGAGGACACTCCTCGATAGCACCTTCGAGGTCACTACAACACTCTTTTTTTGCACCTTCTCCCGTCACCTCTGTTGGTGCATGACACGAAATTGTTGAATAGTTTCGGATTCTGGCTCTGAATCGTAACTTACAGATACGGTGGATAGCAGCTTTAAAGTCGATTACTAGTTGTCCCATCTTGCCACCAACAACAAAGACTGCACCAAAAATATGTTAATCACCATTATGCCAGGTCCTGTCCATCTCATTTCTTGAATTGCTACGATGGCTATATTTAGATAGCTCATATCTCCGCTCAACCCCCAACCTGGAGGACCAGTAGCTTATTGCGACCCTAGGGTCGGGCGATAGAATCGCCACTTCCCTACGCCTAAAGATGAATTTAGTTTATCAAATATAAATTAACCTTCTTAATTGAACTAAATAAATTTATTCAATAATTAGATAAGTTATGATGATGCAAAAAGTTGATAATTTTTGGGAAAACTACCACGACTACGTGAAGTAAAGAATCCTCACAGACTTTCACAAGGTTGAAGGAAGTGAATTTAGAAGCAGAGTGAAAACTCTGGAAGGGTTTCAAGATGAAGAAATACCAGAGAAGGTCGGACGAAACTGGACAGAGGATCAAAAGAAACGTGCTATTGAATCCATGAAGGGATATCGGAGACAGAGAAAACTCCAGCAGAAGAGAAATAAAGTTGTTACGTGATCTGAATTGGGCAATACGAAAACAAACTTAGATAAATTACCTGATGACCCAAGAAGAAAAGGGATTATATAAAAAATATGTAGATAATTTGAAGAATGGACAGAAGGCTCAGTGCAGAAAGCCAATCAATAGTAATATTCCGCCTCCCCTAATTTCAAAATCCAAAAGTGAATTTTAAAACTAAAACTTAATCAAATGCTTTTTTTTCCTGGTCATGAGAAATTAATTTGTTCCAATTTCTTAAACCCACAAAAAAAAGTTAATCAAAGAAAACATAATTCAATTAATTGATTTGTCATGGATTTTCGAAAGTAATAAATCGTGATTCATAACAGTAAAAACTGATTGTCCAAGAGTGGAGACAATAGTTGCTAGGAGAGATCGGCCTAATAATCGATAATTGTCTCGGTCCATTGTAAGATCGCAATAAATCGATTAATGTCTACAATAGATCTATGTCGAAACGTCATTCGGTGACCCGATGAATGAGGGTCGTAATGAGTGGCGGTTCCCTCGAGAATGAGAATGGATATGAACTACGTCACGCATGCGTACCAGGAAATTCAGAATAAGTAATTTCAGAAAGACAACTCACTATAGTCTTGAGTACTCATTAAGAATTTCTAAAATTTCCCACATGTCTGACTTGTTTTGTAAATCTCGTTTAAGCTCAATTAAGTTTAACCAATAACTATTATTCCTCTCTTGAGATTGTTAATTAGAAAAAATTATGGTATTACTACAACATTATAGTCTAAGAGCCAATAGCACATTTCGTTAACGGATTTTTTCGAGAAGAGCTTAGATGGGCCTTATAATTCAAATACGTATTAAACCTTTCTAAGCTCAAGTTTAAAGGGTTGGGCAAGGAAGAAAGCGGGAAGGAACAAGATTGTCATGCAATTAAGTTAATTGACTCTTGTTTGTTTATCAAATAACCAATCAAACGTCAATCAAAATTTATCAAAAGTACAGTTGCCATCTATTATTTCTCGCCACTGATATTCAGATCACCATATATCTTGGATTTATGAACTCTCTCCCTCTTGATCCATAGCCATGGTATATGATTAATAACCTTTCCATTAGAAGAGTACTTATAAAATAACTAATTACTGTAAATAACTTAATTAAAGTATTAACATCGTGTGGAAATACTCATTTAGTTGGGATACTTTTGTTAAATCTTGTCTCCATTGACATGAAACCCAAAGAAATTCGACTAGGTCGCCTAAGAATGCATATATGTGAAATTTACACTATTTTTCAACCCCAACGCAACGTTTGGTAAATGCGTTTAGCCACTCCTGAAGGATGATTATGCTTATCGTTCATTAGATGGGAGTGTCAAGAGTAATTTTTCTAATTCTACCTATCGAATTTATGCAAACACGGCCGAACATTCTCAGTCTCTATTGAACATACGTGTGATTTAATGATATTTTAAACTTTCTAGTGTGATTTAATGATATTTTAAACCAAACTTATTGCAATATAAATAGGAATTTCTACGGTATGGGGGAAATTGAAGTGTTCTATAACAACAATCTCAATTGCAGCGGCCTCAACAAAGAACCTTAAACAGCTCCTTAAATTGTCCTCTATCCCACAGTTATTACTGCAGGAATGAGTCATACTTAAATCATTCTTCCAGGAATTGCATTCATGTAAAAAATTTGTTTTCTAGTATAAGAGCACCCAATAAATATAAAAAGTTAGAGGAGAGAGAGTGAGAGAGAGAGAGAGAGAGAGAGAGAGAGAGAGAGAGAGAGAGAGAGAGTGAGTGAGTGAGTGAGTGAGAGTGAGTGAGAGAGAGAGAGAGAGGGAGAGAGTGAGTGAGAGAGAGAGAGAGAGTGTGTGTGTGAGAGAGAGAGAGAGAGCGAGGGAGAGAGAGAGCGAGGGAGAGAGAGAGAGAGAGGGATTGGGCCCACCATGGGTTGGAGTGGTACACGATTTTTTATTTTAAAAGATTCATATAAAGTCTAACGTTACTTAAATTTGTATTTAACGTTTTCATTCATTTTTACAAATTTAATTCCTTTGTTTATTATAAAAATTACTTTTCTTAGAAAGCTATTTTTTTATAATATAAGGATTGAGTACACTATACACTATGTAAGATTTATTGATGGATATTATAATATTATCTCACTGGCTTACGATTAGCTGATGATGGACTGATATAGAGTGAAAATTGTTATCAGAAACGTAATAAACAATAATGAGAGAGGTTTCCAATTAACTCTTTACACTTCCCTGAGAACGAAACCACCACAACAATAGAGAGACGAGTACATACACACTTCTTTCTCATGGTATGTGTGTAGTGGTCGACTGAACATTTCTCTTTTTAGAAAGAATAGTATATCTTTAGCCTACAGTTTATAAAAAAAATTCTTGTTTGTTGCTTATCGCTTAGACTAATCCCTGATATCTTCTTTATACTTTTCAGTCAAAACGTTTGTTTTAATTTCATATTATTCCCAAGAAGTAGTGAATAACTTTTGAGAATATCCTTCAGTACAAATTTGCATTTTTCTTAGTTTTACTTTCGGAAATGAAGCCAATGCGATCTTAAATCCGCATCCGCTAGTCCATGGAGCCGCTTTGAATGAATGAACTTCTGTCTAAGAATGGTGGAACTTCAGCTGCTTTGAGATCTATTACGTTACTGGCCCTTCGTAAGATGGTTTCACTCTACATCATAATATTTTTTATCCACACCTTCTTCAGCAGTATCAATCTCAGCTCTATACGAACCCCTACTAAAAAACAGACCTTAAACTGGAACTTCACAGGGCCAAAAGGAGGCAACCCCCCAAGGGGAGGAGACCCAAAAGGGTTGCCTGCAATTCTCGCAGTAAGTAAAATGTTTAACCTACTAATATTTTAATGAAAATTAATTATTAAATTTTTTAAAAACAAGCCTTATTCTTATTTGTTCTCAAATTGATGATTTTTCTTAATTATTTAAGATTAAAATTAAAAATCACTTGCTCTAATTTTTTCACTGTGTGAGTGATACTGGTTTATTCAATAATCTTATGAAAGCTTCGTGTTACGAATTTGCCACTTAATTTTAATATATACTCATAAATTATATTTTGGTTCATATCTAAATCTCTAAACATTATTTCTGTTTGTTTTATGTATGCCGGGAACTCAGGTATAATTAATATCTTTAAGGGTCTCGTTAAGACTACATTTTGCACATTGAGATATGTACTAAATACTAACTCAATCAGTATTGAGATCTGTTTATAGTAAATAGCGATTTGTCAAACACGTAAATTTAAACATAGACTAAGTATAAATCATTATTCATTTTCAAAGCAATCATGGCGTTTCATATGCTATGCATTTCTAATACCATAAGTGCTAAGTTCTTGAAAGTCATGCGTTCATCTTTTCTAATTATTTTTTCTCTCTCGTATATGATATCGTTTATGATGATGCAGGTTCCAATCTTGCAGTTTCACTCTGAGAAATCTCGGTTGTATATCATAATAATAATTATCGGTTATTGAAATATTTATTTTCCATTATAGATGATATGAATTTTAATTAAATGTGGAAAATAAGCGAGATTAGTGAAAGTAAAATAACTATTGGAAAACTATTAGTAATAAACTGTACCTGTAATTGATATATTCCATCACTAGTCAAACTAAATTACTTAAACATAATTATACTGTGTATATCACAATACTTTGACAGTTTTGATGTGGGAAACTCCATTTTTCTATGTAATTCCACTCTTTTCAGATGGTAGTTAATATGCTCGATGGAATTATGAGTATAAAAATAAAATATTATCTTTGAAAACAAGTTACAAATTACGCGACATGGTGTGGAAGGATGAATGTGATACTGAGCTGATAGCACCGCCTCACAGGGACCACACACTGGATCATGCATCTGTCCTAGATTTGTTCCAGGGCGATATATATATATATAAATGTTAAACCAAAAGAGGAAAGATGCTGATGACCATGGATGTTATGCGTCTATAAAAAATAAAACCTAACCTCACCTATATATATATATATATATATATATATATATATATATATATATATATATATATATATATATAATTAAATAATACACATAGTAAATTTACAAGACATTTTGCATTTTCACTCATAAAATTTAAAAGTCATTTTTCATAAGGCCATGAAATTTCTTAATACATAAATTATATATTTTATGTAAAATATATTTCTTGGTATTTCTTCAATGAAATGAACGAAATGGAATCAGTCGTGTACGTTCACTATGAAAGAAGGTCGGAACAATAACTGACCGGTCAGGCAGCATTGACTTCACTACTAACGGTACTATCCAATGCGGTAACTGATTTGGAATTCTAACTATTTAGGTTAAATCTAAGAAACGTAGGAAACAAGTAAACAAATTAAATTTTTAAAAATAACAAAATCATGCAGCAAAAATTCATAAAATATCATCGTGATTCTCCTTACATCATGCCGCCACGAAGGCATTGATTCTTTCAGACCAATAATATTTTTTAAATTCCACAAGTATCTTATGGTTAATGTTCTAGGCTCCCTTTCTCTTGTGTAATCTTATAAAATCTATAATCTCAAGTTACAAAATAGGGATTTTATAAACATAATACTGTGTTTGAGTAAAAAAAATTGTTTTTGTCTGTTTGCAATAGAAAGCAGTGTCAACATTCACTGCAGATAAGTGCAAAGGTAAAATCGAAAATAATTGGGATAGTTGAAATATTTAATATAGATAAACTCACGGTGTCTGGCATTATAAATCTAGCTGATTTTAAATTGTATTTATATAATTGAGCCTCAATGGAATATCTTTGTTTCAAATATGACTCTTTTCCATATCACTTTCATTCGATCCCCGTATTTTTGCTTTATTTTAAGTGTCCAAAGTCCGCCTGATTTTCTTTTAGGTCTTCCTTAAAAACCATGAGCATTCTGAAGTTCCTTCTTCAGTGAAGAACGTCCTTCAATGCCATTCGGAGAGACCCTGAGTTCTTTAATGTTCTTTTCAGTCTCCTTAATACCTTGGCCATTTTCAGTTTTTTTAAAACCTGAATACCCTTCTGGTCATTCTGTTTGGTTAAATACTTTGCTATCCATAGAAATGAATTCTTCTTTTTCTTATTGTGTCTGCAATATTTTCTATGTGGGTAAAGAGTCTTTTTAAGACCATGCGAATATCATTACTTTTTCATTGTCATTTTCGCCCTTCTTTTCTCCTAGTAGTTTCTCATCAATTCTGTGTATCTTTGCTCCCTTTCCTTCGACCACGCAGTACCCTTCCGTATACTTTTTTCCAGAAGATCCTTGATTCATTTTAATTGTTTTCCGCATTTTTCTCTATCTATGCTGTCTTTGTATGTTATTTTTATTTTTTCTGTTTCCTCTCTCATTTGTTTTTAAAATGTACTCAGAGACTTTGTCAAAAACTTTCTTGTTTAGTCTCGATTTAGATTCTAGTCTAGAATCTTCTTATAAAGTCTTCTGACTCTTATTTCGGTTTCTAGATCTTTTATCTCTCTGTAGAGAAGCTAAATAGAAGCTGCGTTATTATTATTTTTTTTTTTTATGAAGTCAAACCATACTACTAATACTGGTACTAGGTTTTGAATGCCTCATAGACAGTAAGATCAGGTAGTCCGGGAACCCCAAACCTATTGTATGGACGGCGAAGATATTCTCAGCTCTTATTAAGCTCTTTGGAACGCCTGCTCGCTCCTTAGGCAAACAAACGGAGACATCGATCCACACTTTAAACCCGATCCGATACATCGATACAGGACGATCTCGATGAATCGAGGACGAAGGACAGACGAGAGAAGAGAAAGGCCTGACGGAGCGGCTAGGCGGCTAGTGCTCCCACGGGAACTGCTCTAATAGTTCTTATCACAAAGCGACCATAACCACGGGCACTGTCATCCACTCTACTTGCTAAACCACATATGAACTGACATATAATATGCTATCATGCAAATATATAGTGTATACGTGTAATCTGAGTATGTGCCTTGGGTATGAACACAAATTCGCAGAAGACAGACATAGGCTAAGGTCATAGTACTCTCAACCTTTCAAGATCGTCAGTTAAGATGTTCTCTAATGGTAGCAAGGATCTAACGTTATTTAGATGAATAACGAGAAAACAGAATACGACCATTCATATTTCTTTTTATTGTTATTATTAACTTTGTGGCTTTTGAATCCACCAGCGTCTTCCTTATTTTATCATTTTCTTTGAACGGTAGAAATGTTTCGTATTGATATTGAAATTTATTTTTTATTTTTGATACTTTTTAAAGTCAAATAGTATTTGACTGTATGGGTCGTCCATCCATTGGCGAAAGCCTCTCCCTCTCTTCGTCCCAATTTTCTTTAATTTTATTATAACTTTTAACCATTCCGACCAAAATGTAGACCTTAAGATGGTAACGTAACCGCTTTTTGCAGCTGCTTAAATCCCCCTCCCCCCCAATTGGCTAGTTCGCAAATAGGACGGGGGTATTTTCTTAAGTAGAAATGTATTTTTTATAACCTTGATCACCATATAACGAAAGTAAAGTTATTCTACCTGATTTAAACAATGTTCATTTATTAAAACAACTCCTAGTCAATCAACCGATCACGCAATATCTTTGGAGAAGAAGGGATATATATTTTAATTGATAATTATATGGTATTATTGTACTTTAGTTGTAATTATCATAAGGTGGGATACCATATTTTTATTTTAAATGAATCATTGATTCATAACTTTCCCTATGATTATTGTTGGGGCAAGTAAGGGCAGCACAGCAATTTGTATAATAGCGAATAACAATACAGTAAAGCAAAAACTACTAAGAGGAGGAAAAATTTCCAAAAACAAGCCTCAAACCTCAAAAATAACTAATATTTTTCTTTCTTTTCCTCTTTTTGTCATTTAGCGTAGATTAGCCTCATTCCAACGGTATTTCTTTTCGTTCTCGAAACATCCATTTCGTTTGACCCAGGGATTTTCTTTTTGTTTTTCCTATTCCCTGCCTATAATCTTCATATGAGATTCTCAAGCTTCCATTAACTTCCTTTGTTGCCGTTCCTCGTCAATGCTACAGACATGTCCGAACCACTTCAGTTGCCTTCTTTAGGTCTTTAGTTCGGGGACTTGCACCTGATATCTTGTTGTAGCAATCCGTACACTGTCAATCCGATAAAACCACTTGTTTTACCGACCCCTCTGTGAAGGTACTTTACTTCTACACCTATTGTCTGTGTTTGTCAACTACACATGAACATGAACTAGTTTTCGCTCCCATGTGTAAGTTTTGGGAAGTACACTGCTTTCTAATGTATATGTCTCTTTCCCTACATTTCGGTGTTCAACTATTAAATCCTGGGGAGCAGAGTGGCTCAGTAATATTATATATTACTTTAATTTATAATATTACTTATTACTATTATAATTTTTATTTTATGATAAGATCTGATAATATATTTTGATTTACAACCTTCTAGTTATGGTTCCTAGGTAAATAAAAGAAAACCAAAATAATTGCCGATATTTCGCCAGTTCAGAACAGAAGGGAAACAATATACTTAAAGATAAATAAAATAACAAAATAAGCAGATCTCGAACCCTCAGTTCAAACTCCACAACTGGAGACAGCATCCCTCGTTGACCCTAATAGTCAATAACTTTATTTCAATAAAATATTTTTAGCAAGAGTACAGAAGATGCCCTCGTGACCTTCTAAGTTGAACTTGTTATTTGAGTACTTCCACTGGGTAGTTTCTCTACTTGTCTTTTATGCTAATATGTTCCAATCATTCTATTTACTTGTTGTATTAGTATATGTAAATTGTAATAAGTTTCATTGTATAAATTATTTTTTTTTAACAAAAAGTATGAGTACGTATTGGAAAACGATATTTTAAAAATACAAAAGTAAAATGGATTTATTCTTCTTTCTTCTGATATATATTGACAATTCTTTGCGAAGCCCTAGAGCGTAAAATCTTCCAGAGTTGGTACGAAAAAGCAAGCAAAGCTAATGCGCTTGCAAGGACTCACAGACAGCAGATCAGAGTTCACGGTCGTGTTGTGTTCGTGAATTGAACAGCCTTAGCAACGGAACAATTTTCGCTTAATAAATAATCACACAATATAACTTATTGTTCTATGGCATTTTAATAAATAGTCACCGATTTCAAACTCGAAACTGATATTGATCGGTTTTTTTAATCATAATAATGAATTTCACCTTGAAGCATTAAAGTACTTCTAATCCATTTTAACTCTGTTCCAGTGATGATGATATCGCTGAAATTAAGACATTATGTTCTAGCTAAAACTATAACGTATCTTATCATCAATAATTTAGAAAGATATAGGAAAAAACCCGAAAAGAAAGCCTAAATCTCTGTAAAACATTAGAAAACAAAGACCAGTCAACGTATCGCCAATTCATGCATCATCAGGACACACACCAAAAGAAAAATCATATCAAATAAAACAAAATACATTGCATCTCACATCAACAGTCCAGACTCATTAAATAGACTAATTAATATACAGAAGATATGCATTTTTAATTATTTTAAACTATTCCTAATTTAGGAAGACAGTTTCAAAAGGTACTGAAGCACTAACTGAATGAAATAGACACCTGAATTTAGGCCTATGTGTTTTTATAGACATCTTAATTGTTTTAATGATTTTATTCAGGAAAAAAATATAATTCAATTTTTAATAAAATCATTATTACTTTTAAAAACTAACCTAATAATTGTTTTGCCTTACAGCTATATTTTTATTTTAGAATGGACTAAACTGACAATAATCATCAAATTTTAATTAATTACTACCTTGTAGTCATACACACCTAACGCACCTTAGTAATTATGGTAAGAATGTCATTAGTCACCTGCAACAGAAGCAAGGTATTAATTAGCATGTAAAAAATGTAAAATAAATTCTTATTACTAATATATATATTTTTTTTTACAAATAATAATTTAAAAAATAAATATTAAAAGAGTATTTATTATAATTATTTTAAACAATAATCCATATGTTGAATAAATTGTAATGTAATATATTAATAATTTCAACTCTTTAACATTTATAATGTTATCAGTTACAACATTTATTATTTATTAACATGCAATACCATAATGAAATTTATTTTTTCTGATCTCATGTCATTTTAAACACATTTTTTTATCCATGATATAGCAATACTCTGCAATTTTGTCCCCCGAACGAAATATCTATCATTTATTTCATTTATTTTTTTATTACCTTTTTGTATTTTATGATTAATATAACAACAATTATTTTTGGGACAAGTTATTGAATACATTTCCAAAACTCATATTTTTGTTAGACGCGTTAGGTATACAATAACGCATAACTTTCGAAATTTAGAGTAAAATTTGATCTTGACAATACCCTCATTAAGTAGTGACATGTAAATTTCTAAAGGGTTTAAACTTAAAACAAAAAAAATCTTTGCTTGTGGGAATGTGGATTCTTTGCTTTGAGAGACATCTTAAATGTTCTAATGATTCCATACAGGTTATTTTAAGCCAGGCCCAATGGATCTGCGGAAAAAAAGATAATTCAATTTTTAATAAAGTCATTTAGTTTACTTCACCATAGCAACCCAACGCTATAACGGAGGTACCCCCTCCACGGGGGCGCCTGACATGCCACGATATGCCAGTACCACCGAAAGGCGGTGAACAGTCAGCGTGGCACACAATGCCACTACGAGCTTTTTAACCGCAATAACTTTAATATACGTTATTGGAGCTGTAATTGCCGCGGCTGCTGGCACCAGACCTGCCCTCCATTAGATCCTCGTTAATGGATTTAGGGTGTTCTCATTACGGGGCCTCGGATGAGTCCCGTATAGTTATTTTATGTCACTACCTCCCCGAGCCGGGAGAAGGTAATTTGCGTGCCTGCTGCCTTCCTTGGATGTGGTACCCGTTTCTCAGGCTCCCTCTCCGGAATCTAACCCTGATTTCCCGTTACCAGTGAGCGCCACAAGATTAG
Source organism: Troilus luridus (assembly GCA_964056705.1). Lineage (NCBI taxonomy): Eukaryota > Metazoa > Arthropoda > Insecta > Hemiptera > Pentatomidae > Troilus > Troilus luridus. The sequence continues at coordinate 75,655,270 of OZ057413.1, read as the reverse complement.
ACATAGACACAGAGTCTATCATCGACAGCTGATAAGTCAGACATTAGACGAATACGTGCGATCCGTGGTTTTATCTAGAGTCATCAAGCAGACGCCCGGGCGAACTGGGCGAAAGGTTTTGATCTAGTAAAAGCGTCCTTTCCATCGCTGTTCGGGACTTGGTTGCATGTATTAGCTATAGAATTACCACAGTTATCCTCGTAAGCGGCATGGTAAACTATGACTTTTTTTTTAACTATATCAACTTTTTTAAGTAGGTTCTACCATGAAATAAAAAATAAAATCAATCGCAAGATGATCATTATTTTATAAGAGTTTTTATTATTTATTATTTATTTATTGATATTTACAACTATATTACAGTAATATAACAAGTAAATTGGCTGAGTGATACATAATGACAAGTAGAGAAACTACCCACTGGTAGTACTCAAATCGCATGTTCAGCTGAGAAGGTCACGTGGCCATCTTCTTCTCAGACGCCTCGGAGGATTATCGGGAATTGAAGAGGAAGCTAGGTTTGAAACTAGAGGGTTTGAGTGGAAATGAAGTTTGTTATGAAAGGATAGATACCGGGATCGGGCCAGATCAGCAACAAATGGGACATTAAGGTCGTTATGGATGACTATATTCTTAACAAAATAAGGAGCGTTGAGGATTTTACGAAGGATTTTGGATTGTAGGGATTGGATACGAGAAGAATTCGATGGCTTTTATAAGAGTAATTATTATTTTGTGGTGTTGGGAAACCACATAATTATTGTTATGGAGTGAAAATAAAAATTTAACGACCCACAGAAAAACTAGAAAATAGTATCATCACGCTGCAAATTTTATCGTACACACTAAGTTAATCTTTAGAATCTATACTTTACTCTAAAGTATATTTTGCTGTGAGGAGTTGTGTACACATAAGTATATACATAAGCAGTGAATTCTACGTGACAGATACGGAAGACGTAGAGATGGTGTAATCTTCCCAAGACCTCGTTCCAAGCATTACTTTTTGAAAAGAATCGAGGTGAAACTTCTGACGCATGGCGAAATACGACATAAGAATTATAAATATTTTTCGCTGTGAACATACATTGCAACACCTGGTACTCGGTTACATCGTACAGCCTATAGTTCATAAATCCTCCACTAAGTACAATTCAGCTCATTAAAAAATATCTTCATGGCTAAGAATTATATTGTTGGCTAAGCCTCTACGACGAGTAAATAAATTTTTTTTTCTGTACGATAGTAAACTTGATTTTTGAAATTTAAAAACTTACATATAAAAAAAACTTTTTTTTAATAATATATTCATTGAAATTTACAACTTTATTACAACAAGTAAAAGTCACGAATGATGCGTATTCACATGAATAAAGACAAATAGAGGAACTACCCAGTGGCAGTACTCAAACAACAACTTCAACTTAAAAGGTCACGAGGTCATCTTCTTTTCAGACACCTCGGAGGATTATCAGGAATTGAAGAGGTACCCACACACACATCTGTACCACTTATTTCTCTTCCAGATAATAACAGATGAGAATCCACTAGAAGATAAAGAAATTAACTACTTTTTCAATGACGCTATCAGCTAACGATTAACGAGAGATTAAGATTTATTGTTAAATTGCTCCTTTAAGCCCGAAAAACATTTTTTCGGCTATAGGTCTCTCTTGTCTGAGACATGATTATCCCTTGAACAAGTTGATCGTTTTTAATACTTTGGATAATTAAATTATTTAATTATACTAATTAACATTAAAATTAATTAAAAATGAAAAGCAAAAACGGCTGCGAAATATCCGAAAATCGTAACCTGTGCTGGTTTCATGGCTAACGGATCCACCTTCAAGATTCACAACAGGAAGAGCAAAATCAACTGATAAGAGTTTATTTATAAAGCTGATGATAATAGGTGACGTAATACTACTTAAAAACTGCGAATGTATCAACAGTTGCCATTTGGTATTTAAATATTAAGCAACCTGTATTCTTTCAAGAATATTTAAATACGTTATCTGACCCAAAAAGGATGTAAGAAAGGGAATAATTATTACGGACAGTGGCGGATTATCCGTAAGGCAAACTAGGCACGTGCCTAGGGGCGCGTAGTTACAAGGGGCGCGCGAGCTCAGAATTTTTAAATAAATAAAAAAAATAACATATCGCGCATTAGCGTAAGTACAAGGGCCCTGATCTACTAGTCTAGGATGTGACGATACAACGTCATCGTAATTACAAAAACATTCAGTTAAAATTAAGATGGCCATTTATGGCCGGTACAGGGGCGCCGATAAAGTTATTGCCTAGGGCGCTCTGGACCTTTAATCCGCCACTGATTACGGAGGATAAAATGATCCTGTTGGAGGAGAAAAAAACATAAAATTTAAACTTTTACCTTCCGGATCTCAAAAGCCAAAAATATATCCCAGTTGAACAATGCGTTTGAATAAATAAATCTACAAAAAAATATAGCTTATTCTCAACGACAGCCAGAACTTTTTTATTTCGTATATTATTGAAATAAGAAGTTCTGGGTCCAAATCAAGAAGATAGATTATTTAATCTGTCAATAAAAACGGTGTACCCTGTGAGACCGACATATGGGGCTCAACCATCCTCTATGAATTGATTACTGTTAGTTAAGGGGAAAATCGTGGCAGCTGAGCGTGATCTCGAATAAGTCACTTCTCTGCAACAACCTTGTCCTAGATAATACAGTCTCTTTCGTGTACTGAACACAAGAACCTTCATTGTAGGGGTAAAGGCTTTTTTCTTATTAAATTTTAATACAAGTTACTATTATTCTGGATACTTATAATTACCTTATAACTTGCCTTAACTCATGTGAAGTTAAGGCTTTGAGTGATTAAATCATATTAACTGTTATAAAGAGCAACTGATATTACAATGAGCAACTGAAAGAGCAAAGTTATAAACTTTGACTGAATTAATAGTTAATTAATTAGTTGACTCGATAGTTAATTGACCGGTAATATGCATTATTTGTATAATATTTTAAAGCCTGTCAGTTCACTATCTAAACTGCTGGAGGCTCCAGTTTCTTATCAGCTCTATACCAGGAACCAGCTATCTCTCTTCCCGACTGCACATGACCCAGCATGCAAATTTTAATAATTTGGATTTATTTTATTGTTACTTATAACGATTATGTTTTAGTAATTAGATTAAGCATCATATTATTGGTTGTTAAATAAAGTAATATAAATGGTAATCCGAGCTATATCATGAAAATTTAAAGAAAATCTATCTAAGGAACATCTTGGGGGTAGATAAATACATCTAGAAATTTTTTTAAAATTATTTTATTGAATTGTACAACTGTAATATAAACATCTAGTACAAGGGCTATATGAATAAATAAATACATGACAGGACATGTAAAGGCACTACCCACTGGCAGCACTATAATAACATTTCTATATCTTCTCTTCAGACGCCTAAGAGGATTGTCCGGGATGGAATTGGATGCAAGGATGGAAACTAGAAATATTAAATTTACAAAACTAACTTATCAAAAATTAAGCATTTAATTATTATTAAGAAACATTTAAGAATAAACTAACATGTCAAAATCATAATGAACATTTAATAAATTCAACAAATATTATTTCTTATATAGTGCGATTCCCCACTGTAAGTGCAAAAATCTAATTGATAAATATGAAAAACATGTAACTATATCACTCCTTCAAAAGAAGAACGGCATAACTCAAAAATTGACAATCTGGTAGCAATTGTATCGGTTGAAGCTTTTCAATTCTGGAACGACATATCTGGAAATTCATTTCCATGATGTGATGTGAGGACGTTTTTATTTATTTTTCTTATTTTTAATCATATTTTGCTTTGCTTTATAAATATCCAAATTTTTATAATTTTTTTTTTACTCATTTTGTTTAATTTTGACAAGACATGGAACTTTCATACACCTCGATTGAAAAATTCAAGTTTGAGTTATAACACTCTTCGGTTGCTTATTTGAATAAATATTGCTTTAAGCTGTTGCTTTATTTATATTTTTGTTTCCTGAATTTCTTCATAATGTTATTTTTTATCTATTGATAAGATAAAAATGAATGTTTACTAATAGCAAATCCGCGTAGTTCTACAGTCCCAGGCAATTAAGTCATGTCCAGAGTTAATTGAGTTTTCGTGCCAACTAATGATAATGTTGATTTAGCTAGGAATTTTTCAACGCCATATTACTTATGAGCTAAAGTACCATTAAAAATGATCTATTTATTTAAGTAATATATAATATTATGCACAATTACATAATCCACTAAAATCAACCACTCATACATTGCATCCAGTATTTTAATTCTCTTTAATCTCATCTATTAATGAAGGTATGGTTCTATTTTTATAATAAGATATTATTTTTTATCATCATTGTTATTAATGAATATTCAATTATATTAGTATATTTTTTTATATATTTCTATTTTTTATTTAAACGATAAAGAAGACCTGAAATGAGGGTTGAAACGTTAGGTTCTAATAAATAGTTGTTTAATATTTGGGGGATAATTTTTAGCCCTACCAGAACCATATTTTCCACCATAGTACTTTTATTATTGCATATTATTCAAATTTCATGTCATGTAGCATGTAAGATTATCCTACGATGTTTCATGCCATGTATCATGTAAGAATATCCTACGATGTGAGAAGATATTATAGTATATAGTGGAGTAGTATTAATATAAAATTTAGATTAAATGAACATTTTTATTAATTTGATTTTTCTTTTCTTGAGTAAGGCAGAGAAAAAATAAATTAAAAATTAGAAACTAGAACGAAATTAAAAGCATAACGGCTCTCGGACCAGAAATATGGAGCCTTGACTTTTGAATATCAAGGACCCAACCAGATTTGCAGGAAAATAAACAGGACTTTAAAAAAATATTATAACCTGTCAAATGATACATACATTATGGCAGTACTAAAATAACAAATTCAAATTTGAGATCCACTTCTTTTAAGACGCCTCAGAGGATTATCTGGCATTGAAGTTGCTAGGTTTGAAACTAGTGGGTTTGAGTAGCAATAAAGTTTATCATGAATCGGGTCAAATCAGCAACAAATGGGACATTATGGATGACTTTATTCATAACAAAGTATGGAACATTGAGATTTTACGAAGGTTTTTGGATTTTAAGCATTGGATACGAGAGAGATTCCAAGCCATAATGGAGTCCCCAATAGGTATTATTATAGTCATGTAGAAGAGTCTTTGTAATTAGTTGGGACCTTAAAGAGTTTGTCTAGTAAATCTTGAATAACATTAATACAGCTTAAACTATATTAAGCTTATTATTAAACTATGGTATAATGGTATTATTAAACTATATTTATTATTATATATAGTTATTTATTAAATTTTAATTATTATTATAAAGATAATGATCATTATTTAACTACAAGAAATGTTCTTGAATGCATCTGAAGAAAAGAAAGTTAGAACTAATTTCAAAAGAAATTGTTACTCTACACTTAGAATTGGAAAGGTTTTTGAAAGTAACGTATAGTGGTTCCTATAACGAACAAGCATAATAAATTACTAGATGATTGGGTGGTTCTTTTAGACGGAAGTTACAAAAAAAAAAGAAAAGAGATTCAGTCAGTCTTAATAAATGGTATTTTAGTTACCCAATTAATATCAAGAAGTCGCCGTGCTTATAATGCCTCTTTTAAAAACAATTAAATCAAAGGTACTATGTGAAAGTAGTATATCTTTTTTTAATTTGAAAATACTACGCCTTTTGAGAGCAGTTATACAAAAATAAAACAAAATGAGTAAAAGAAAAAAAAATAATTAAAACTATCTAGTCTACTGAATGTTGTTTTCAAATATCTATTTTGTAAAATAAAAAGATAAGTAAGTAAAAAAAAATATATACATAATCCAAATTGTAAAATATTTATATTTTCAAAAATTTGTTAACATACGAAAAAGAGGCTAAATTATTGAATCAAGTCATTTTGGTTTTATGGAAATCAAATTAAAACTAAATGTTGCAAGAATTTTCTTAAAAAAATGAGATGTAGCATAACTTTTAAAACATCTATTTAACATATTTATTCTATTAATCATTTATATATTTATTGCTATATTGATGCTAAAGTGCACTGTGGGGAATTTACAATGAATCAGATAGAGCTAACGTCAGAGCGACTACTGATTACTGGTTGGTCGTCCACTGCAGGGATCTGTTTCAGATATTTTTCATAATGCGAGTAAAAATTATTAAGATTTATATTATGTAAGCAATAAATCATCCAAATATAATAAACTTGGTAAGTATTCCTAAAAAGTAAGTCCGATATTTATTAAGTCGAAAATTTAATGCCCTTAAAAGTAATATTACTTAGGCAATAAACCCTTATAGGGTTATAAAAAAAACCCAAAAAAGAACTATACCACTACTACCAATGAAAATCCTTGGTTTCATTATATGGTAGAGACTGCTCATTTCTTAGGACAACGGTTGTTCAATGAGGGAAATGTGTAATAAAATTGAGTATATCTTAAAAGTGAAAAGTAGTTTTGTTGATGATTGATGCCAAGAATGTTTTAATGTTATCAACGTGGGATTCGTTTATCCAGTTTGTACCTCATTTATTCGCTAAACAATTAAATAATCAATATTCCAGTATAAACAATTTAGGATCTCATAAAAACCAATCTTTTTAAAAAAAAAAACTGTACTTCTTTTCAAATAAAAATATTTAAAAATTCTTAAAAAAAACATTTTTAGCATGTGATTTTAAATTTATTTTATTGCAGTTTATAACGCAATGCATCGTATTGTTTATGGATTTACATGTGTTTATATATAAACATATGAAATACCACGCCCAGTAATACAATAATAATTAAACATTACCATACAATGTACAGTGGATAGGAAGTCATGCGCAGACACCCTATCTCATGTCTGACCATTTCACACTCAATTAACTGCTCACTCTACCAAAACGATGACCGTTCTCAATGAAAGCAATAATTCATTCATAGCTAAAGGTTTATTGTCCTTATGAGGCAGGTTGTTAAGGAAGCAATTTAAACGGCTCAAACTTTCATTTATAATTTATAATACAGCCTGTACTACTGCAACCCCTGTAGCGTCTTGGGTACGGTACATAGTAGAGACTATACTGTTTTCAGACTAAGGGTTGCATAGGGATTTATTTGTCCGAGATCACAGTCAACCACCAAATTTTCCAGATGTAATAAGGCATAATTCATTGTTTCATATCTCTCTTTAATACTGTATATTCATAAACAGTTAATAATTGCATAAAATATGGAATAAACACGTTTTAATTAAAATATTTTTTTCCGACCATAAAAAGGTTGACTAGCAAAAAAGTGAAGTATTGGTTCATATCAAATGCATATTAATAAATATATCTTATTAAAAATTAAGATCATCTATCAATCTATGAGAAGAGAAGGATGCAATTAGAGATAATTAGATGCAAGATCATCTGTTGGTTCTTCTTTGTGCAAGATTAATTCAGTGGCATCAGCATTGGATGATGACCAATTTATTGCATCCGAGACTCAGCACTTATACTTGATAAATCAGGAATAATAATGGCAAGCCTAAGAGATTATCATAAATTTCAATTAACTTTGTGATAAAACTACGAAGTATTCGATAAGTGATGTTCCAACTAAAACTCTTTCCAACATATTCCAGGTCGGTTTATTTAGTATTTACTGTAATACAAATTTTAATTTGATTACAAAATCGGATCAAACAAATATTAGGTTAGCTATGCTCGGAATCTACAGCTCCTGTTATTTTTAAAATCTATAATTGACTGTAATATACTATATTATACTGTACCTGTTATTGTTCTGAAGTCAGTGATAAATAATAAACAAGTGCTCATTTAATAGAACATGACGTCAATACTCGTCGATTTTAATGCTAACTGTATTACGGAATTACTTTTAGAACCCATTAATAGTTAAAAAGTATTACAAGAAACTCGTGTTTTATCCACATGAGATATTCCAGTTTCTTGAAGTCAACGAACGCTAACAATCATATCCAAGCGTCAAAAGGAAAATCTTTACGTACTAAAGAGTCCATGACTTTAAAAAAAAACTATGACTAAAGTCTTTAGTCTTGCTGGTGTAACAGGAAGGGAGTTAAAATTTTAACTTAAATCTTTTTCAATATTATTAATACTATTATTAATCCACTTCTTCGATAAATAAAGAACATAAAGTTATATAAATATATATGGTTAAAGTTCAAGTGCATTTTGTACAAAAAAACAACATAAATGAACAGACTTTTACATTGTATTGAGTTATTATATAATACCCAATATTAATTAAGTATTAATATTGCGAAGTACTAATTAAGAAATGTAGAGGATAATAAAAAATATTAAAGTATAATAATATATAATATATAAATATGTATTGTTATCTTTTAGATATTTTTATTTGAAAAGAAAAGATATGTCTAGGGGCGGGACTCGAACCCGGGTCGCCCACGTATCTAGGTACGTATGTATCTATACGTCTATCTATCTAATACCGGGTTCGAGTACCGGCCCTGGACATATCTTTTCTTTTCAAATAAAAAAATTTAAACATATGAAAACAATTAACAAAAAATAAAATAAAATTTATTATCTTTTAGATTTCTTTCCATTCTTATCATTTCTCATCAGTTATTTCGTAATCTTTTACTCTTCGTATTTCTTTTCATTCTTATATTTTCTGTTTACATAAACTTTAATTGTTTTTTGGTGCTACAGAGTTTTATATATTTTTTCTCAGCCCTGAAGACGGCCAAAATCATAGGCCGAAGCATAGGGATAATAATATAATTCATTCTTATATTGTGTAATTCATTGACCGCACCTCTTCACCGTTTTTCACCATTCTCACAATTATCAAGTCGCCCATTTACATTTAAATTTAATATTGGGTAATTATATAATATAAAATAGCTTTTTTTTTGTTATGTTTTATCTGTTCGAGGTTAAAGTTTCGCTCACTAAATAAAGTTACAAAGTAAGTCCTTTAACAATACAAAGTCCTTCTGGAGACTGTTCTTCCCTCCCAGTCAGTTATTATTTTCAATATAGTTATTAAATGAACAAGGTATTTGATCGTGAAGGAGAGTAAATGAACGTTCATTTAAAATTGTCGGGATCTTGTTCCAGAATTAAAAATAAAAACAGACGTTTAACACAATTTACCAAAATCAGCTTGTCCCTGACCATTAGCTTATACAAATTGAACAAAATCCATAAAGTTGAAAGAGGATTACACTCAGTTATTAAAACTTTGTTTTTTATTTATTTATCGTCAATTTATGCTGCAATGGCTAATCGGACGATGCAACGGTAGGAGCCCTAAATTTTGCCTATCCAGGTTTAATTAGGATAGGGATTTTTAACGAGTACCTTGTCATCGGGCAGGCTCGGGACCCCCGTTTAACGCCCCTTTTCCTAAGGACGGCAGAACCAAGGATTTTTTACTCTCTTTAAAAACTTCTATTGTTAGGAACCCACGATCTTGGGCTTAGTAGGTTGTTATACTAACCACTTTACCACAGGTCGCCTCTCATTAAAACGTTTACTGATTCAGAAAAGAAATAAATCTCACAAGAACTACTCAAGCAAGAGCTTAAGTAAACAGAGGCAAGTACTGATGTCTCTAAATTCCATTTTTTTCGATTTAAAAAAAATAGATAAACAACTACAACGTTGTTTTTTTTAGTTTTCTGAGATAAAATTAATTATAGAAAATATAAAAGAAGGACGAATACAACTTTTAAAGTTCCAATATATATTTATTTTTTTCTCTGTCCCATGAGAGCAACTGAACAAAAAAAGAAATCGGTTGACGTCTACGGAACGCTGCTTCCAGGTACAGCCAGCACGACCTTGGCGAGCCGAGCGAAGTGTTTATTTTCTTATACCAAGACGAAATTGGAATGATATCGGCCTTCGACCTCTTCCAAAGGAACTAGTAATATAAGCAAAAGCAGAACTAGTAATAGAAGGATAGTGTATAAACGGAAAATTTTACTGAAGGAACTCTGTTTTAAAAGTTTAAGACAGTGTATAGTTATAAAGTTTATAGCAAAAATTCTGATGATCTAAGTTGGTAATCTCTTGCATCTGAACATGAAAATGATACTTGAACGTCTTAAATTCAAGTATGGTATTCAAACGTAGACCAAATATACTTATTAAGTCAAAACATAAATAAAAATGAAAGAAGGATCAGTTTAAGTTTAACAAACATATTTCATATATATTTATTTGAAAAGAAAAGATATGTCCATGACCGGGACTCGAACCCGGGTCGCCCAGATCGCTAGTCTGGAACTCTACCAATTGAGCTATTTATTCAGTCGCTTAACTTATTATAATCTTATTACGTAATATTGTTCAAATATTAAAATCGTTATTTTTTACAACCTACTATTTCTTTTATTTCATAATAATTAAGCTGGCCGTATAGAGTTTTACCTAAAGAAATGCCCAGGTTTCAGAACAAGACTATTCCTACCGCTGAGTACATTAGGAATTAAAGATGCCAGCCTAAAATAGTCGGACATATAAGGACAACGCTATTGTAATGTGAGAACTGAAGACGCTATGTGCGCGGGTTTTCAAGACAGTCACTGATCCGGTGACTTAAGATTCAATAAACAGGGGACCAAATTGATTTATTCATAAAGTAAAAAATAAAATACCCTTTGTATGTTAATAAGGAAGGGTTGGCAGAATCATTTATCGCAAGTCGTTAAGAGTTTTTTCTTGAACTACCGTATCTGATTTCTTCGTGATGGACGTCTTACGCAATATTCAGGAAGTTGGAATCTGACAAACAACTGTAGTAAGAGGAACAGAAAGTATCAGACAATTGTATGATACGACTTAAAGCATTAAAGCATTGCACCTTCGCATAGTCCATTGAATAAAAGATGTAGAATACCTACAAACACAGTTCGACAATGGCATTTGGAGATATATTAAAAGAAGACAGTCTAGATCTGAAAGTAGGGAATAAAGGAACCGCAGAGTGAGATATTGAGAACTAACCGGCCGGGGCTGTGGGAAAGAGATACTACATAAGAATGTGCTAACGCTGCTACTGTTGTGGTACACCTTATTTGATCCAATGGAATATAGAGCGGGTTTTTGTCTTACTTCCTCTTCGAATATTCTCTTATACCAAGTACCAACTGAAAAATAATTTGCTAAATGATATAATTATATACATGAATTACTCATGTGTATGCATGTGGGTTTAAAAAAGAACAGGGATTCGATTTAAAAATTTTTTCTTCAATATAAACATATACATATATATATATATATATATATATATATATATATATATATATATATATATATATATATATATATATATATATATATATATATATTATTTACGGAAAAATTCCCTTCAAAATTTTTCCGTGCTATGATAATATTTTAATTTTTTTCTGTGGGGCGATTTATCTTTACAATTTTTTTTTCCCGTCGCAACGGTCGTACAGGAAGGTAATTTGTCTCAATTCAAATCAAACACCAGGTTTACCCATCCATTAAGGGGGTACCCTTAAAGGGTAGGGAAACCTTTAATGAGGATGGGTAAACCCCAGGAGGGTCTGTAGATCCCCTTGGGTCCATTGTCTTTGGTTCAACGTTTTAGTTTATATACTTGTTGCATGGCATTGATGGGAATAAATAGACGAAAATAAACGCAAATGCAGAACAAAGGCTTGACAAGCTCAGTAATTAATATTATTTGGAAGCATAGGTTAAATTCGGAATCATTGTTTAAGTTAAGCAACGTGCATCGTCAGCTGAGTAATCAAAACCATGTCAATACCCTCACTAGATATTTTTGTCGCGGAGCTTATTTATTGTTTAAGGTGTTGACGTTAAAAATTATTTTCCATAATCTCGAGGACAAATCAAAAATAAACAAAATGAATTCTGATAAAATTCATGCTCGTATATTGCATTTTTTCTTGCCTACAAGTATTTTCATTTTCGGAATTTTCCATATTTGTGATTCTGTTCAGTATCAATGCAAATTTTATAATAGACAATCAAGATGTTTTTAATTCATTGGTATTTATATTGTATTGTAAGCACAGTAATATTAGTTTGTTTGTTCATTTAACGTTACTTGATGCTTATATGGCTAATCGGACGAGGCTACATTGGAGCTCTGTGTTTTGCCCATCCAGGCTTAATTAGGCATGGGATTTATAGCGAGTACCTGACAACGTAAAGGCTCCGGACCCCGGTTTAACGTTTATTCCGAAGAATTTGTTACTCCCTTTAAAAAATCCTAGGACAACCTGCCGGGCTACGGACCTGCGATTTTGGGCTTAGAACTTTGTTGTGCTAACCACTAGACCACAAGTCGCCCCTGTAATATCAGTTCGAAGGACCATAAATTTTGAATTTAAAATTCAAGGTTTAAATCGAAAATCTTATCATGACCCATATGCATACTATTGATATTTCAATAATGTATAACTGCAAATCTACTAAATCCCATTCACGAAGGCTTAGTGATACTAAACAACACTTCATAAATCCTAACAAATTAAGTAATTCTTCAGCCAAATAACTTATTAACTATAAGAAATGCTTAAAAAAAATATCTTCAATTAGCACAAAATTAATTTACAAAATTGCCTGTACAAAGACTAAATAATTTCAGAAAAAAACAACAAATATATATATATATATATATAAATTAAAATAATATATTTATCCCCTCAAAAATTTAATATTGTATGTTTCCACAACCGTATATTATAGGATACGAATTTAAAAAATTCATTCTTTCTTCCAAAACTGTATAATTGATCTGTTTTTTATTTTGTCGAAAGTCACTGAAGAAACAGAAATCATCCTCACAAAATGATTCTCGTTTACTATCGTCGATTAATATTTATTCGTTTATTAATTTCTGTTTGCCTCCTCGTTTCAAAATATGCCAATTAATGAAGACAGAAAGAAAATATTATTAAAACGATCCTAACGATTCAGTAAACACACTACCCAGATCTCAATCTCAGTTCATTCAACCAGGAGTCCGCTATTTGATAACTATGTTGATGGACAGAACTCTGAGTCATCAACGGGTTTGGCTAAGAGGTGCTTCTCCTTGGACGCCGCGGTTTTTCACTTCACAAACAAATGTTCCTAGGTAGCGTTTTGGTTTTTAAAATAAAACTTTAAACTGAAGAGCCCTAAAGTTTAAAGAAGAATGAGAAATATTGATAAATTAAATCGTTTCTAACTAAATTACTAACATGACCAAAACTTATTTAGATGGAATATTATGTGCAAAAATTATTTAAACAGATTTTTTTTAAAATACTATTTGCAAATACTTCATTGGGAAAATTGCAAAAACAAACGCCCTAAGGCGATATACATTTTAATTTCATATATACTTTTTTTAATAAGAATTATTTTTTTGGTGGTTAAAGGCGTGAAAACTTGAGGTTTGCTTGATAAAATATAGATAAATCAAACAGAAAGTTTGAGAAAATTTAGACATATTTTGAGATAATGTTATAACTTAGACAGTATGCAATGTCAAACATTGAAATAAGAACGTAACCTTTGATGTTAACAGGTATCATCGATAATTTTGTTGCGTCCTATTTTATTTAATGTAATTCGAAAAATATTAATAATTGGCTTCAATAATGGGTGTAACTATAAAAAATGCGCCACAATATTGGCATGAAGGAGGTGACAGTTTTTTAATATGCGAATGAGTGATTCGAGGGTGGCCCAGTCTTAAGTAGACCATGGTAATCAATTATTTTTGTAAACAACTTTGAAACCACACTATTCGTTGATATGTTAAAACACAGCAATAAGAAAAAAACTTATACCAGTACAAACCATGTCATGTATTGGGTTCAATAGGGACACAACTCTTAGCCAACGATGTTGAAGGAGGTGATTTGGCCTAGTTCATGCTCAGTATTTCCACACAATTAAGGGTACCGATTTGATGAAGACTTGGTGAGGCCAGGGAGGGTCCTCAGATCCCATCATGTCGATTCACGGCTGATAACAGATGAGACGTTTTATATATCAATGCCTTAAGCTCCATAACCAACACTCGACGTACTGAGCTATGCTTGTGATTATAAATTAGTTTTTAAAATACAATAAGGTTAGTAGTTAATTGTAGCTCATTCTTTTGTTTACCAAGCCAATTCATACCATTACCACTACTTAACAACAGCAGATTAGTAAAGCATCAGATACGGCACAACTGGAAAGAATGTAGGAGGTGAAGGACGAAGAGCTTACAAAAGATGACAGCTGTGTTAACATTCTTCTCTGATAATTCCTTCTTTACAGTTGTTAACAAAAGGAAGCATGTTAACTGCCAATACAATTAACAACCACAAAGCAATACGGGGACTGAATGGAATTCCCCTTTTAGTGCATATCATTCCAACGACTAGTTAGGATTTTTTAAAATTATATTGGTGAAAGGAACTATAAAAAATAACGTATTACTCGTTTTCACTTCCTAGTGTCCAGTAAGGAAATATAATAAAATAAAGTATTTACCACCCATGAAGGAACTTAGGTTCAGTTACAAGGTCTGTATTCTTTCAAGGACAACGGTTTTGCAGGGAGGTGATTTGTCCCAGATCACGCTCGACCGGCAAATTGTTTCTCCCAAATAAAGATACGAACTTAAATAGAGACTGGTAGAGTCCCAAGAGGGTCCCTAGATACTACAACGTCTATCCCCGGCTCTTAACAGATTAAATAAATCTCCCACAGTCGGATTTGAACCCGAGACCTCTGGCACGATAACTTAGCGTTCTACAACTATTTTACTTCCTTATTAATATGTAACTACAAAAAACTACTTTACTTAAATTAATCAGAGGATTGGCTGCAATGAAAAGGAAATCAAGAATGAAGCAAACTAATCAGAAATCTTTCTTTTTTGCGCTAATTCGTGTATGATAAATAAACGAAAATAAAAATGCAATGCTTCACATTTTGTTATCCGAACTCACACATAAGTTTCAATATTCGATGCTCTATATGGCGCATTGAATTTTTTATTGCAATTTTAGTTTATTTATGTATACACTCAAAAAATATGACTTAAACAGAGCTAACTATCATTAAACAGAAAAATCCTCAAGTTTTCTCATAATCTACTCTATACTTTTAAGGCCGTAGTTAGGTAAAGTTGAAGAAAAATATTGAATTGATAACTATTATAGCTGTTGAGCACGTCCGAAAGATTATAACAATAATACCATGATTGCCTCAGCTAGGCAACAAGGCTGCCAACCTCTGAGTTAAAACACGATCCGAAATGTTTACAAACATAATTACGAACAAGGCCAAGGTGTAATCTTACAATACTTCTTCCCTGAATTGTCGTTGAAATCGCGTTAATACCTCTTACTAATGTGCCAAATATTATATTTAACCGATTTTTTCTTAATTACTAAGTCATAATAACTAGTTTTATCATAAAAACATTGGACTGATTAAAATATACAAATATGATTTCTAAGAAGGTACATATAAAAGTATAATATGTTTTATAAAACGAAAAATAAATTGGAAAATTGTTTCACCCTCCTGAAAAGTGGAGTTTTTTACATTTGATACGAAGAGTTCGCATTTGTATCGACGATGTGTTTGGGAAACAGTTAGTTAGTTGATTTATGAACTTTAGTACAAACTTTAGAGTGAAGATTGACAAATATATTTGTTATAGTTGAACAATATTTAAATTGTGTAAATAGTAATTATCAGCAGACAGTTGTATTTTCCATGACAATCTTACGTATATTTAAAAACTTTAAATGTCCGGACAGCAATATTCTACAATTATACTTTAATATGAAAAATCAATAATTCATTGGGATAATGTAATGTAACGAAACCCAATGCTAAAAAAAAATTTTTAAAAAGACTAAAAGACAGACCTTAAAAATGTTCCTAAACACCATGACGGTCACATTTGTTTTTTCCTACATTTTTTTTATTCCTTAAGTAATTCTAACTCGGAATTTGAAACGATAAGATAATCATATTAAAAGTTACAGCAAATTGTCGATTATCCAAATGTTCAATTATCAAGGGATCGACATTGCCACTCCTACAAAATAAGTTTAAAGAGTATTTTCTGGAACCATTACTTAATATACACTATTGTACTTAAAAAAATGAGAGACATAATAAACATAGCTGTTTTGAAGAAAATGTCAATATTGGAGCAAAATAATATAACAACTTTCTTTTTGTCACTTTCATAAGTTTTGTTATATACGTACTCATTTTTATTGAAGTTTATTTTGACCAACGTACCTTTTTTTACCCCTATTTTTTAAACTTACATATTAAAAAATAAAATTAAGATTTTTATATACAAACGCAGTGATTAATTTTTTTGTGTTGAAAGGCATTTTCCTTCCTTTCAGAGAATTTTGGTTATCCGGACTTTTGATTATCCGAGCTACCTCGGGCGATATAATAATATACAATAACAGATAATCGACGCTCTACTGTATTTTTAAATTATTTTTATTTTATGCATGAAACCTTATGGAAATTCACTGAATATTCATAATACCCTAGTTACGAACATTTACAATGTTCACAATATTTTAATAGGAGGACTTCAAGAGTGGTAAAAGAAAAAAAAATATGCCTTTTCAAAAATTTAAAACTGATGTTTTAAGACCTCCGTTTTAAGACAGACGCGTATTTCATAAAATAATAAGTAACCTATTACAATATAACATATAACATGTTACATAAATCGCTGCGTATAGTTTTATTTCTAAGGTATAGGTTTTTTTCGAGTTTAATGTGAGTTTATGACCTTTGCAGTAACCTTACAATATGAGAAATATTTAGTTAGATGATATTGGAATCCATTACAAAAAGTTTAATAATTTTTTGTAACAAAGATTGGGTAATGATAATGGAAAAGAAAATAGGTAGCTGAAATTCATGACTGCCTGGCATTCAATGCAGACACTTCGCAGCCACACCTTCTAGATTGTCGGAGAGTAATCATAGATTCGTCAATCTTCACGCTACACTGACAGCTAGGCCATCCAGGGATTGAGGGCACCTATCTCCTTCATCGAAAGATAATCAAAAGTAACAAGTATCCCACAATATTTTTTCAAATTTTATTTAACTATCAATATTTATAAAAAATGAAAGTATTAATATATTCTACCACAAGTCTAAATATCACGTATACCAGAGTTCTTTGGCTTAATTTTTTTACTAATAAACTCTTGATTCCTGAATTTCCATTTTATTCCCTCCATAAAAAATATAATAAATTCGAAATATAATTAACATTTAAAATAGATTTTTTTTACAGCTCTGGTTCAGTACATCTAGTGATCTTTAAAAAATGTCTTATAATTTTTCAGCCGGTATCAATGAATCCTCAGAAGTGTATCGTGAACTGCAGAAAGACAAGTCCAGTCTTCTAAATTTTATAAGAGACGCAACAAAATGGATAACTCCTGGATCAGTTTCCTACTTGCAGTTAACAAAATATTGAAGGCGTTGTCAAGGCCGTCTGTAGTAAAGAATACCTTCTGTCTTTGGGAAAAGTTAATAGTTTTAAAAATATAAATCTCAAAAGTTGGATTAGTTGCATTTCTGCATTTAGCGTAGCGTTAAGTTTAAGTTTAGTAAGCTTAAATTTTGGGAATATTAGTTTAGTAATGTTAATTCTAAAATATTTTAACCTGTACCACTAGGACCCGTGAACGAGTCTGGGGGTTCAGTACATGGTTGAGACTGTACTGTTTCATGGACAACGATTCTGCAAGGAGGTGACTTGTCCTAGGTCACGTTCAACCTCCAGGTTTTCCCCCTTATTATGGGTACCCTATATTTATAGTACTTTATAGAGGCTGGGTGAGGCCCAGGAGGGTCCTAGATCCTATATGATCCATCTCCGGCTGCAAACAGACTAAATAAAAGTAACTGCCCGTAGCGGCATTTGAACCAGGATTTCCGGCATGGCAACTTAGTGCTCTACCACCGAGCCACTCCACTCTAAAATATTAAAGAATATAAATTTCCTTGACGGAGTTGAAGATATCACGAATGAAATCCATTAATCCACAATAATTAGAAAATAAAATTTTAGATTGCTTTGATTTTGATTGCACGTCTCAATTGTTGACTTTTCGCCACGATATTTTTAATAACATACAAATTGAATAATAACATTTTTAAAAATCAATACCCTCATTACGAATATTTTCTCAATTTAAGACTGATGGTGGGACATATTCTAATCAAGAACAGTTATCGGTTTTAGTTTTAGTTTTAAAAGATTTCATTATACAATATTTAAATATTTACATATTTTTATTATCTCCTTTTCTAACAAAAGAATGAATTAATAGGATGAAAATTTCTAAAATTATTTAAAAAAAATAAGAACATCAATTACGAAAAACAATATGGAAAACTAATGAGAAGCATATTAGTTGAGTATTTTAAAATTATTAGCAAAAATTCAGATATGTTTATTATTTGGAATACATTTTTTTTTAAATATTGAAATACGTTAATTAAAGTTAGATACATAGATTAAATTATGCGAGGCAAAATACGTAGTTACGTATTTATTATATTTTACGTAATATAAATACGTAAAAATCATTTTATTTTAATTCATTTATGCTATTCAAAACTGTATCAAATTCAATCATCATCATCATCATCATCATAATCTTTTATCCTCTTCTACCGCCTAAGCAGTGTGAGGAGACCCTTTATAGATATTGACCCAGTTGTCTCTGTTCAGTACCAGCACACTTCTGTTCCAACCATTTTCCTTAAAGCTTCCTTCACCCCGTCTTCCCACTTCAGTCTTGGCCTTCCTCCCTCTCTTGCATAGTATTCACTTGCATACCTTCTACTCTTGCATAGTATGCACATTTCGCTGTGAGGCTTGGCTCCATACGTAACAAATGTCCAAACCATCTGAGCCAGTTCCGTTCTATTAGTTCAGTGACTGGAACTGTCTCGAGATGTGCCCTTACTTTTTTATTACGCACTCGA
This sequence comes from Troilus luridus, assembly GCA_964056705.1. Classification (NCBI taxonomy): domain Eukaryota; kingdom Metazoa; phylum Arthropoda; class Insecta; order Hemiptera; family Pentatomidae; genus Troilus; species Troilus luridus. The sequence continues at coordinate 75,636,115 of OZ057413.1, read as the reverse complement.
TCTCTTTTGGTCTTCCCTTCCACCTTTCTAAGAAACATCATTTCGGTAGCCTGAAGCCTTGATTTATGGTTGGCTGTTAGAGTCCATGACAATGTGGAGTACGTCAAGAATAAAGGTAGACTTGAAAACTGACATCTTGGTCTTTTTTGTCACCTCATGCCAGTGAGTCCCAAATTCAATCAGTACAAGATTTATTCATGTATAAGGATTAAAGATAAAAAAACTAGTATTTGATCAAATAATGGTGCTGAAATACTGGCAATTCATACTATAATGAAGAAATGGATCTTCTTTATAAAAATAAAATTATATAATATATATATATTTATCATACATATGCTACAAAGTATATAAAAAAGCCAAGAAGTCGGAAGTCGAAGGCGACCACAGGCGACAGTGGTAGGTGTGGCCGAAGAAGTTGTGACCATAGACCTTCCAAGAACTTGTGTCACTACCCGGATCTCTAGCCAACTTTCTTTCGTGCTTTTTCGTTCCGTAATGAGTCAAATCCCGATTCATTCACCATTCTAATATGTATAGAAATACTAAAACTATCCCACCCAACAGTACAGGATAGCTTAGGCTGAAAAGGGGTAAAAAAAATAACTGATATATAAAAATTAAAAATATAATTGAAAAAAAATTAAAATAAAAGTATTAAATATGACCTAGGAGGAAATAACGTATTATGAAGAAATTGTGAAGGACAATAAAAAATAAATACATGTTTTTAAAATTTATATGTAGTGAAATCTATTTCGACCGGTTTACTTCCAACGGTTTTAGTCATGTTCTGATCCTGAAGTTTCGTGAGCTAAAAGCATTGCTTGACCTAACAATCGAAAAATTTGAAAAAGTAAATTTAGAATTATTCGCTTTTCATCTTGTATACTAGATAAAGTAGACCAACGGATTACCCATCGTCTAGTGTTTTTGTTAAATTTTAATTATCTTTGTTGGATATGTTTTTTTTTTTTATAAGTTTATATATTTTTATATATATTTGTATATTTTTATATATTTTATTTATAAATATATTTTAACATGTTCGTTCATTCATAAAATAGATAAAGTCAATTTAAAATTAGCACTTAATTGCAGAGGTGTTGGAACAAACAAATTAAATAGTCTCTTTAAAAGAGAGAATAATGGAAGGTATACAAATTTATACCTTAAAAAAGTTGAAGGGACGTGGAGAAGCGATAATTTTATGTTCTCATCATGTCTTCGAAATTTTCCATTTTACACAAGGGAATTGAATTTTAATACGTTATGATCTGCAATTTTGTTCTGAAGATGGCATTCTGAAATATAGAATAGGAGGATTCGATACGGAGATGGAGAGAAAGAAGATTGAGTGTTTATTTTTAGTTCAATATTTGACTCTAATTATTTAGTTTAACTAAAAAATTATAAATAATTACATTTATTTGCAATAAACTTATATTTTTTTAAACAAAAATCACCCATTGCACATGATTAATTTTTTGTTTACATTCCTATTGAGCTATTTTATTATTTTTTTTTTTTTTACCAGATCGGCCTGGTGGGCCTTTATATGGTAGATATAATAATTGAGCTATTAATGTTAATTAACAATCAATATCAATTTCCCTATCTTGATCTGGTTCTTCTACCAGCTTTGACGTCCTACCAGTAACTCTTGAACCCCTCAATTCTTTTTTTATTTTTTCACCATTCTTCGATATTAATCCTTCTTAATGAATTCGTCTTTCGGAATACAAATTTCTCTGCATATGGATATAATATATAAGGTTTTGAAAAAAAAATAAAGGAAGACATATTGTCCCAAATAAGCAAATGCCCTTATTGTTTTGTAGCATTCATCTACAGTCATACTGCCTTATAGTCTGAAGGTGTTTGCTTTGAGAATCGATAACATCTCGTCATTAAGTGTTCTAGAGATGAAAGAATTCTTGTGAAAAACACTAATTTTCATCAGCATAATATGGTTTCGTGGCCATCGTCATGTATGTCAGAGTTGTATCTCAGAATTTATTTGTGCATAATGCTTTCACCGACAACTTTTTTTTTCCATTGTTGTGTACTTCCTATATAGCACGATGTCCCAAACCTAGTACGATGGGGACGTAAAAGATCTAACTCTTTCCGACAGCAGTGGATCAGCTAGCATACGAAATTCATACTCCTTTCTCTCTTCCGTATTTATATTTCTTCATCGGGGTAGTTATCGTGTTCATTAATGACATTAAAGACTCTTGAATATCTTTGACAAAACCATTCGAAAACACAACATGAGAGGGATAATAGTTGGGCATGTGGGACTTCATCCGTTTGTTCTCGCTTATTCTGTCAGCAGCTGCTTTTACCAGCTGCAGATTTTTCAGAACAATGGAAACATCTGGAGAAAAGGCCAAAAACTAAAAATTTTAAATCCCGGTTTTCCCTTCTTACAACTTGCTTGAAAACTCGCTTGAAACTTATACTACTCTAATTCGGATGACCAGAATTGATTAAAATAAATTATATATGAATAAATAAAAATATAAAATTTAAATGAATTATTTAAGACTCTTTAACCTTTTTTTTTCGTAATATTTCTTTAATATCAATGTTGTTTATTCATCACACTTTTCACGTCTTATCTCCAAACACCCTTGAGTGGAAATTTCTTTATGGGGTATCGGCACCCTCAGGGGGATTATTGGAGAGAAATGTTGACGATTTACTAAATTTACTAAATAATGAAGACGAATGTCAGACGCAAATATTAGGGTGTAGCAACCATTTAAAGCTGAATTACACTTTTTATATTTTTAAAAATAAAAAGTTTAGATCTCGGTTTTCGGTAACGAAAACAGAACGGTTGTAATTTCGGTCATACCTAACAAATCGATTTAAAATAGGCAAGTGACTGAAGTTTTAGTTCTTAGTTCAAGAAAACCTTTTTAAATATGAGTAGTAGCCATCTTAATTATTTTTAGTATCACATTACAGCTCATTTTTATTTCATGATATCATGCCAATTTTTTCAACATCGAGTTATCATTACTAAGATTTTAATCTATGAATCATACCTCTATCGGCAAGTTGTTTAGCATAGAACAAACAATTTACGTGACGGACAATTTTGCACAGTGATAAACTTTTTAACTGGAATTGCAGCCAAAGATTCATAAAAAACAGTCTGTTGGAAAAATGTCGATATTTTATACTAAGAGTGACGGATACTATTCTGAAGTATAGTGAGTTTATTTGACTAAGAACTAAAATTGTAAAAGAAATACAAATATTTAAAAGAAAGAAAGAATCAGAGATGTGAGGTACTACATTATAACATTATTTTTACAAATTTCCATAAGAAAAATAAATCAACGTACGTTACGTAGTAAACTTTGTTACTATTACTTTCAATAATTCAACGATTTGAAAATGCATTAATTTGCACCTTAATTCTCTATTAGAAAAAAAAAGTAATCTTATCAATTCCTGATATTAATCAGCAAAAAAAAATATACTGATAAGAGGAGAATTTCGTTAATAGATAGGTTATTTAGATAAATTAAAAAAAAATATTTTTAACAATATAAACAAATAAGTAAACGCCGTCTTGAAACAAAATTAATTAAATTATATCAGAAATATGAATAGTTCTGATTTTATTTTCAAGGAATATTATGTCAGCTAAAAAATAAAAGTATTGATGATGTTATTGAGAATATATAAAAAATATAGCCGTGTCATGACATCAACTATTTAATGATTGTGATTGGGTTCAACTATCTATCAATAAATAGAGGTATTGTGTACATAAACTAAAAGATCCCAGGTTAAGATGGTGTTTTTATTTGTTAATAACAATAACTGAATAAAATCTCAATAAAAAAACTTATAAGACTATAATAAAAAAAGAAATACCTATTGTCAAATATTAATAATTTAGCACTATATTTTTTTCCGTTAAAATTGATAAATACCTGATAAAATTAACTGTCCATGTATCAATACAGGGAACACCGCAGACACAAAAACACCACACAGTAAACACAAGATTTGTGTACAAACACACCGATGTATAAATAATATTTGAACTAACGAAACCCACGACAGCGCCTGATGAAGCAGAACGATTACTGAGGCCATGAAATTTCTCTGTCGCCGGCGGGTTATCTTCGACTGTCTTCGGTCAAGATCGGCAATCTCCGACTACACTGCCACAACACTCGAACAACATATCTATCTAGTAGAAAGTAAACATAACTTATATAATAGGGGTTTTAGGATAATTTAAATAATACGTTCATGCATAAAAGTTTATTAATTAACAGTAATAATAATACGGCTTAGCGAACTCGAAGGCTCGATGCAGATACCACCAATCTCTGCTTACAAACTTCCGTCCACGGACCTCTACTCAAACCCAAATCCGCTAGATCATTGTTAAAGCAATCCTTCCATCAACTCCTCGGTCTACCCCTCAGACGTTTATAAGTCGGCAAAGCGGAATTAACTTTTTAGGATTTCGTTCGTTACTTAGACCAACTACTTTAAAAACCCATCTTAATCTTCGCAACACCATCACTTAAATTCCTAAATTCTCCAGTGTTCTCATCCTTTTTCGGACCGAATAGTCTACGCAAAACTTTATTTTCGAATACCTTAAGATGTTAATTCAAAATAAACTAAGTTAAATTATACAATTAGTTGTTCTATTTGACTAAGATGGTCATATTTTTCAACCTAAATTTGAGAGTTGTTCTTTATATCCCTTCGCTGCTAAGAACCATACCAAGCACTCTACCGGTTTTAAGGCATAAAAGTGCCCAGCATAGTTTATGTAGGTGCACAAACCACAGTACCCAGGTCTCCTTCTATAATCCGCAGGGGGAAGTGGTATCTTGGAATATCCTTTTTACCTACGGAACATTGCTTAAACAATATTCATGTAAACTACCTGTTTTTTATTTTCTTATTTTAAACTTGGAAGAAAAATGTGGGCTGTGATATGAAGTTACAGATGCCTGAGCATATGTTGCAATTTCAGTGCGCTCACCTAGGTTATAAGGATTGTAAAATGGAGGTCGATTTTTAATTTAAAGAAAAAATACGACTATAGTAGGCCAAAAGTACATCTTATGTTTTATTTGAGTTGATACTTTTTGCACATACGAATCTAGTATTCGGAACTTAAGGTCGTTCTGATAGACACAAAGTTTTAAGGATAAGGCCTTAAAAGTCGGGACGGGTGGTCATTTTCATCTTATAAATACAATATCTTTTGGAGATTTATAAGTGTATACAAATTTATTAGAAAAAAAAATCTGTACACCTACATCTAAATCTGTACCCATGAACGGTCTTGGATCTTTTTAATGGTAGAGGCTGTGCTATAAACTTTATGGTATCAGTTCCGGTGGTTGTCGCTCCCAGTCAAGTCACAAGAAATTTAATTTTTCATACATTTCCTTTGGATATTCTCGATAGTAAAAATAATTTTGTTGTACATAGTAATTATTACTGGCTGTATGAAGATTAAAGAACCGATTGTCACATACTGTTTATGTTATATCATCATCTACAATTCGAAATGTTTTTTGAAATATTAATTTTTTGAAGAAACGATTACCGAAACATACACATTTCCCATAGTTACACCCATTCTTTCCAACTAAAGCTCACGATTATTTTTATTTTCAAAAATATTAAAAAGGAAAATAATGGAAAATTAAAACTTGTTGCGACAACTTGAAGAGACAATCTGCGGAACAATACTGCAGTTTAACTCAACATGTAACATACGCAAACGATGTCCTTATATCAGTCAGAACAAAGGAACAGGAATTGGAATATAAATAAATAAAGAAAAGACCAAGTAAATGAAGAACTCAAGCGATAGAGTTTTCCAAAGTGGACCAATCCAATTTGGAGACTGCATGATGTGACCCCTTTAAGTATTTGGGAGGAATGCTAACAAGTAATAATTCCGTTACCTTAGAGAGGCTGGTGGTTGGCAAGAAATCCATATTTACCTTATACTGCGTTTTAAAATATAAGAAACTTTCAATAAGGGCTAAATAAATCATTTATAAAACAATCATCCGGTCTACAGTCACTTACTGCAGCGAAACCTGGGTCCTTACAAAGTTACTGGAGGAAGCTCTTCGAGTTTTGGAGAGAAAAGTTCTAAGGAAAGAATATTGGCCAGTAAATGATGGTTAGCTTAGCTTTAGAATGATAAAATAAATTTAGCTAACAGACCTGTTTGCAGAGCCCGAAATTCATAATGAACAGAAGACTAGCTTGCCTTGGTCATGTAGAAAGGATGATCCATTTTAGACTCCCCAAGCAACTGATGTGTGGCCATCCACGTTAGGCGGGAAAACAAGGGGAGCCACGTTTGAGATGGTTGAATGATGCTAAGAACGACCTGCAAAGAATGGGAATGCGGCGATAGAGCAGAAGGCCGCTGGCAGGGAAAATTGCAGTAAGCTGTTGGAGGAGGCCAACAATTATTTGTATTAATTAGTTATATAAACAATTTCATATCTTTAATCTAAAAACAAAGGCTATCTGTTCTGCAGGTTGCCGCTTCGAGTTAAGTTAACAGTTTATTTGTTTCATTATTAATATTTTTGGAGTTTACTCCTTAAGAAAGGATATTAGGTCCGTGGTATGAAAAAAATATGGTCAGCATTATGTGAAACAGTAACAATGGAAGTGACGTTTTACCGCACAACGTCTCTTTCGCTCCTTTCACTTTGGAATAATGTATGTGTATACTTGTATACAGCAGCGTTTATGCAGCACAATAGCTGTTTATGTAAGATATAAGTACAAAAGTATACCAGCATTTATCAGAAAATACAAGTTATCATGAGCTTTAGTATGAAAAAGAGAATTTGATTGTGGGTAATGAGAAGATTTTGGTAATCATTTAATTAATTAATAAAAAGTGTCAACTAATATTTTGAAGTATAAATGATATATGTTTGCTGAAACGTTCATTTTTATATGAAATGATTAGCGATTTATATACATTTTCCTAATTATATTCTCTTTCAATACTAAAGCTCATGATACCTTGTGTTTTTGTAAAAATTAAAAGGGAATAGAATGAAAAGTTAAAACTTGCCACTAAACTAAAAGCGACAACGTGGAATAATTATTAATCAAAGTCTAATTAATATATATTTTTGGATTGTGTTTCCATAAAATTTTAGTTTTTCGTTTTTATAGTTTATGTTATCATCCTCATTTTTATCTTGATCTTTCATGCTGGTTGCACTTATTAGCTCTTTGTTAACATGACATATGTTTTCTATGAGCACTATCAACTACAAGTTGGCGCCTTTATTTGCCCTTAGATGTTTAGATAATGATAATTAGGTTCATAGTTAGTTTTGAGTAAGTAACCTGTAGTACTTATTAATATGGTAAATAGGGGAGCTTTAATAGTGATAGAAGGCTGTGATTGCAGTGGCAAATCTATTCAATGTAAAAATGTTGTAGAATATCTTAATACTCAAGGAATTCCTGCTGAAATAGTACGTTTTCCAGGTACGTTTCAACATTTTAATGTCTAGTTTACGTGATTTATTAGTATCTGGCCCGCAGCTTGTTGCTTCCAGTTGAACTACATCAAGTTTTAACTATTTATTCTTTTAATTTTCAACATTTTCCAAAAATATAAGTTATCTTGAGCTTTATTATGGAAAAGAGAATGCAATTATGGATAATTAATAGTAATCATTTCATCTAGAAATAAAAGTTTCAACAAACATTTCAAAGTACATTTAACATTTGTTTATTGAAACGCTTATTTCTACATAAAACGATTACCAAAGTATACAGATTTCGCATAATTACACTGTCTTTTTCTTGCTAAAGCTCACGATAGCTTGTATTTTTGGAAAATATTAAAAAGGAAACTAATGAAATGTTAAAACTATTTGTGACTCAACTTGAAGCGACAACCTCCAGAATAATCACTAATTTATTTTTCAACAATACCTGATATCTGGTTGTTTTTATTTTTAAACTCAGAAAGAACTACGGAGACTGGTCAAGTAATTGATAAATATCTGAAAAATAGTGCTGATCTTCCCGATCAAGTTATTCATCTACTTTTCTCAGCTAACAGATGGGAATTAAGGTACGAACTAATTTTGTTAGTAGGAAATGTTTCCTCTTAGTGGTGAATAAGTCATGATTTTTCTTTCTTCCTTATTCATGTTTTCATATCCTATTTTCTTATTTTGCTTCATCTGCCTTTCCTGTCCTAGGTGGAACCAACTAGGGTTTCCTCTTATTTCTGCATGTTATTACTCTACTATCTTATTATAATTTATTATTGATTTGAAAAATTTTAAATTAAAGAATATTTCTTTATTTATTTGTTTTAGAAACTTATCCATCGATTTTTCAGTGATAAAACTATATCCATGTCAGTAATTGTGATAAACTTTTCTTGGCTTTGTGTATAATATAAACTCTATTGCGGATAAAATCAGAGACAAACCAAACAGTTTTATACACTTACTAGTACGGACAGACTTTTCAAGCTGGGCTTAATAACTTGAATGAGTATTTAAAGTTTTGAGTTCTCTAATTCAGTGGTTCCCTGATGAATTTTATGCTCTGTTAAGTTTAACTCACTCTGTCGAATTTTGTTCTTCAACATCATTGGTGCTAGTGATTGGATTGATAATTTAACTGTTTTTATTTAAGTTACTCAATTAAGGAATTGAAATATTTGGGGTTTATAATAACTTAAAAAAAATTCTAAATACATAAGAAAACAAAAAGGAATAGTCATAATTTCTTTTATATCAACATTACCTCTGGTGTCTTTTGTTCATAAACTTAAAAATTATCGTTTATAAAATTATTATCCTTCCAACTGTTCTGTAGTGATAAAATTGGCTCCTTTATTTTATGGAAAGGTCATTAAATATAATGTGTCGTACAGAGTAACATAATTGGTTAGAAAGAGAATGAATGAATCCATTGGAAAATTCAGGAGGTTACTCAAATCGGTTTTAACTTCATTAAAGTTATAGCATTTTGCTGATCTAGATGTGCGTTGTAATAAAATAATCCTTATAGTATTAATAAGCACTGAGCCAAATATTAAACTTCTGAGGTAGGTTGTGTATAGATGATCTTGAGAGTTTAGATTTGGGCGGTAATTCATGGATGAGATTCGTAAATTGTAGCTGCTGGTCTGGCATCGAGGCCTCTGATTCGCTAAGCCTTTTACCGATAATTTCCAAATACATTATGGTTTATATGATAAACACTTGTAATGATGGATTGTTATCTATTGTCTATAATATTTTTATGCATTATCTGTTATACTATTGTCCATCATCACAACTTTCTATTAAACTTAAGAATTACAAGGAAGTGTAATAGATAACTGCCTATTTTAGAACTTCTATTCCTTAGCCAGTTATAAAACCACCTTCAAAATCTTCTTATCACCTTTTGACAAGTAATGCTGTTGTATCTTAATGATCTATAATTGGTTTATGCTTAGGTACAAGGGCGGATTCAGGGAGGGGGCACAGGGGCATGAGTGTCCCCCCAGACAGTTTTTTGTGTACTATGGAGAATCCATTATAGTACATAATTGTAGGCAAATCACATGACCATAGTTGTTAAAATAACAGGAAGAACATAATGAAACTATTGTTTTTATATTTTAATAAACCTTGGAAATCTTTCTATAGATACTACAAGTTTATTTGTAAGTTATTGTTGATTTTTTTTTCCCGTCTGGCCGTTGAGGCCCCCCGCCCAGAAAAAAATCCTGGATCCGCCCTTGGTAGCAGCAGGTGAGAGAACCCTTTATATTCAATAATAATTTAATTGCTTTTTGACATTATTTGTTAATAACTGATTATGTTTTACAACTACCAGAAAACTATTAAATTCAATTATTTAAGTAGTAGGATCTTACTAATAATCATTACAAGTTTTTTATCGTTATCATGATATTTTCTTTTTTAATTTGTGCATTATTTGGTACTCATGCAAAATATTTTTTCTGCTAGTTTTTTATTTCTTATTAACAGGTCCAGAATGGAAAAACTTTTAATGAATGGCACTACATTAGTTGTTGATCGATATTCTTTCTCTGGAGTGGCATATTCCTTTGCTAAAAAGGTTGGTTCATAACATTATTAATTTATTTTATAGTAAATTTTTAATAGTTACTTTTCTATTTCAAAGTTTTATAATGCTTAGTTTAATCTAAATGGAGTGGGATAGCTCCAGCTGGTAGATTGTAAGCTACCAAGTCCTGGATATGAGATTGGCTATGGAAGATAAAATAGGGATCAGGAGTCTCCTCCGGGTACACTCAGGCCTGATGGTTGAGCATGATCCCTGCTCAACTGTTGGCATCAAGACATTTCCGGTTTTTAGTGTACTAAAAGTGGATTTTATTATCCATGCGTGTTTTAGTTGATATAGTAATATGATTGAACTGACGTTTGGCAGTGATTATCCTTGTTTTTATAGAATTCATTTAGAATGTTCTATTATATTAATTGTGAACATTTAAGTAATTAAATATACATAATTATGATAATGGAGATTATTTTTGTTTCTCTTTTTTGACTAATAATACAAACCGTTTATGTAACTTGCATAATCATCAATGCTAGATCTAGTTATGAAATGTGAGTGAATAAGTATAGTTGAAAAAAAAAGAAATCAATAGAACTCAAAAATTAAAGAATTTATTTATTAGTAGTTAGAGCATTATTAAGTACTTTTGGGAAGAGGTTGTAATAAAAAATATATAATTGATAGTATATCAAACTATCATTGTTTCTTTATATGTTATTTTTTTTATTAATTGTTATAGTTTTTAAATATTTTTATTTTGAAGAGGAATCCCGGACCTGGACATATCTTTTCTCTTCAAAATAAAAATATCATTATTTATATTTGTCCAATTAGCCATGGAAGCATAAAGTGGTGTTTAAATAAGTAAACAATAAAAAGTGTAAAATGAAAAGCTAAGACCTATTTAAAAACTAATCAAGAAAACCTTCAAGGCTTAAAAATTGAAAAGCTTTCGCATCTTCTCAACAATTAGTGTAACATCTTTTTTTTTTTGCTATTTCTGACTGTGCAAGTGTAAAAAACTGGAGATAAGATACTTTTACTAAATTATTTCTTCCTAAACTTCATTCTTTATATATGTGATTATTTTCATTGAAAGAAGTTTTATTACAATGATTATATCATGATTTATTAAGACAATCAGGGAATTTCATAAATCATTTACTTAACTGATATTTATATGATGCCATCAGATACTTCAGTCTAATTTAAATATAAATGACTCAATGAATTTTGTGAAATGATATTTATTTACATATTTTTTATTAGCTTATAAATTTTAGTTTTCATTTTAATTAACTTACTTTTAATTTAATTTTTATTCTATTATAAGCATCCACATCTATTTACTAACTGTTATACTTAATCTTCTCTTTTTTTTTTTAGAATGGGATGGAATTAGATTGGTTCAAATCTCCTGAAAGGGGTCTTCTTAAACCTGATCTAGTCCTATTCCTAAAATTAGAACCTAACGTAATTAAACAAAGAAAAGGTTTCGGAGAAGAAAGGTATGAGACATTGGAATTTCAAGAAGCTGTATTCAAATGCTTTGAATTGTTAACGGATGATACTTGGAAGGTATGTTTTTCATTTAACATTTAGTTATAAGTTTATTTAAACATCTAATAACTATTATAGAGTTGATTTGCAGCTGCAAAGATAAATAATATTTAGGAAAAAACTGTGTGTGTAATTGATTAAATAAACATTTTGAACTGTCTTGTGAGTTGAAAAACTTCTTGTTAAAAATTATTTTTGTTAAATTCCCACCATATCATCTTGTTTAGATATTTTTAAAATTCAAGTTGTTATATTTAATAAAGTAGAGCTGACAATATATAAGACAATGAAACAAAGCATAACTTTATGGTTTCTAAGAATGGCTCCATTCTCAAAATTTCTCCTAAGTTGTTCAATTATGAAATACAATAAAAAAACCAACAATTTAGTTCAGGGACAGTTTAAGTATGTAGTGTGCACTTTTCTTTATCAGTGATTACAACCATGACGTTGTTATTGCTTACTTTGTTTTTTTCTTTTACCATTAAAGATTTTCTTGATTACTTTTTAATTGGGGAGTGGAGTGGCTCATTGGTAGAGCACTCAGTTGCCATGCGGAAGGTCTTGGGTTCAAATCTCCCTCGCTGGCAGAAATTTATTTAATCTGTTAGCGGCTGGAGATGGATCCTACGGGATCTAGGACCCTCCTGAGGCTCACCTAGCCTCTATAAAGTGGATACCCAAAATAAGGAGGGGGATCTGGCTGTTGTACCTCTCAGTACAACCATTTTTCAAGAAACAGTACAGTCTATCATTTACGGAACCCTAGACCCTTACATTTTCTTTTTTTAATGAGCACTCTCAAGATGCAATGCAAGATATGTTTTTTTAAATTTTTTATTTGTTTATATACGTATATATTTCATTTTTAACCAATCTTTTTAATATCTAAATAATTATTCCCTATATATTGTGTTAGAACTTGGTATGACTTGATAGAACACAACGTTATACTTTCTTTGTTTTTCTTTTATCTTCCTAATAAATCTTCATTTACTCACTGTTTTATTTTTGCCTTTTTTGGATCAATTTTTTCGTTATTAATTATGTTTCTATATTTATATCTATCTTCAATTTCTTCTTCCCTTATTTCTAACATCTTCAAACCTTCGAGAGTTTGTTTTGTCCAGTTCCTTTTTCTTTACTTTTTCTATTTATATATATATAAATTCATTACCGTTATAAAAACTTCCTGTATACCTGAACAAAATATATTAGGCATAAAAAAATATTGATATATTGAATATTTTTAGTGGCTGAAAATTACGATTCATATGTTTATGATTACAATTTAGAATTTATAAGGAAGAATATGGTCCGGGATTTCTACTAGCTACTAAATATATTTATAATACCATTTCTACTACTTACTACATATATTATTATTCTATCATTAAACTACATATATTGTTATTCTTTACCATATATTATTTTAATTTATACGTATCTTGTATATTTAACCCTGAAGAAGACCTGCAATGTGGTTCGAAACGTTGGCTTTCCGGTAAACAGTTCTCTCTATTTAAGAGGATTTTTGTTTTTACCTCCACTCGGACCAATTTCTTCCTCATAAGGAAAAGTCAACTAATATTATTCAACATAAAATTTATTAGTTTCTATTTTGTTACAGATTGTTGATGCTGACACGTCTGTAGATAAATTGACTGAAAATTTAATGTGTGAAATTGTCCCAGTTCTGGATAGAGTAAAATATTTGCCACTTTCTAATTTATGGTCATAATTTTTTTAATTATCGAATGATTCTTATTCTATACTGGTCTCTGAATTAGTCATTAGGTATGTAAATATTTTTATATTTTAACAACATTAGATATTTAAATACTCTTTTAAGTTTCCACTGTCACTATTTTTACAAAAGGCTTCGATGGTTTCTTCTAGTTTAGACCAAAAGAACTAGAAGAAACCACTGAAGCCTTTTGTAAACATTAGATATTGTTATAGCTGTTCATCAATTTAAACTAAACCCAAGTGTGGGGAATCATGAAAGATGGATCTTTCCAGAATTATTATATCATCTATCGAAAAAAGTTCTCGTACTGCCAACGTCTACAAAAGCCTCATGCCAGGAACAGCCCAACTGTGGGAAACAAAACTTTTGTTCCACACCAGGATTTTGCAGCTTTAGGTTACTGTTCTGGCACGGTGCTGTAGCCCTGCATCATTGATTTTTTAATTATGTAATAATTAATACATAGTTCAAAATACTTTTTTACATTCCTCTTAATTAATTTCACTTTTAATGCAAAAGTCATTTTTTATACGTAAGAATAAAACTATGAGTTTAAATCCCCTTAGCAAAGTCTTTCTATGGAATAAGTTGAATAATAGTTGACATTTGACATTTAGAAAACATAAGAATCCAACACATTATTGTTTATTTGTTTTAGTATAAAGCTTGCAAAAAAGTACATGGGAAAATATGAGTTTCTAAATTTCATGTAGTAGTTCCATAGCACTTTGTATTTTAATAATGGTCCACAAACTTTAATGTTTGAGAGATCAGTAATAACTACTAATCAAAGAAAATTTAACACAAAATTTAGGCAGCCCATGGATTGACTTAGAGAGGAAAATAATTATTTTTTCTTTTCTCCCAACCCTCTGCCCCTGATCCAAACCCTTCTTTAATGGATGGGAGATAATAAAGCTATCCAACGAGATATTCTGAAACTTATTTCTCGTTGTTTTCTTAGTATAAACATGGAGTTGCGTGGGTGAGTTATGGAATTATGATTGCTCATCTCGAAAAACTATAGTAATCTAATATTTTTAGATAGAATGGGTTGATAGCCCATCTTAAAGATAATTATAATCGTCGAGTAAAAATACAAAACATGAATATTTATTTATTCCAATTTGTTTCAATTAAATAAATGGAAAACAGATTTCACCAAATGTGCTGTGAAAACGTATGTAAATAAGATGACAAAAAGAGCATATCAATTAATAAGCAATACTTTTTAAGGCTATTAACTCATTAAAACAATATAGCATTAGATAAATGAAATATTGTTCAGTTAAGACGATAAATAACATGTAAGATTTTTGTTACAGACTGATTTTATTTTATTGTAAAATAGGTAAAAAATGTCGATTTGCATAGTTTTACTTGGCACATTTATACTTAGTTTTCTCTACCCAATCATATATTTTACATTTAAAATTTTTGTTTACTTGTTACATAAACTGTTCTCTCTTAATTGTACTTAAGCTGTCTTTTATTGTTACTTATATCAGCATTTTTCTGTTACTTAAAGGTTGTTATAGTTTTACATAAAATGTAATTTTACACTGGTAATATGTGTTCTTTTATTTCAAAAAACTGTTTTCTTCTGTTACATAAAATTAAATCTTATATACTGGTAAAACATATTTTTAAAATGTGCATATTGTAAAAAATTGTAAAATAAATAAATACACAACCAAACATATTTTATAAGTATTCTTATTTTCTTCTCTGATTTTTCAGAGTTCATATTCCTTTAAACAAAATATTTAACTGGCAATACTACTATAACCCTTAAATGCATGAATTTTGATTCTTGTTTAAAAGTTTTTTTTTAGGTGGCTTAAGGCTCAATGTCAAAGGTAAAAATAGTAAAAAAAAAAAAAAAAATCATTTCATCCTATTTCATTGAAAAAATTGAAATTTTTTGTCTGCTACTCCTGAGTTACAACATGCCTTAGCGCTCCCTCACCACATACTTACTAACAAATAGTTTTTCTAGATTTTATCAGTAAAGGTACAAAATAAAAAGGCCTAACAAAACAACTAAACAAAAACTAGAAAACGTCACAAACCAAATCGTTCGGTTACAGGTAGTCAGAGGGTCAAGATTCTCCAGGTAAAACGGCCTTCAACCTCCTGAACAAAACGACACGTGAATGCACTTTCTGAGCCATCTAGCATTCTTAATGGAACTAAATTAACTAAAATAGTCTTGCAAAATGCCAAGAGATGTCGATAGGCGTACTTTAAAGAAAGTGTTACAGCTGAATTACAGAATGCATTTAAGGGATAACCTAGTTTAAATATATTTGTTAGAGAGTAATTTTACTCTTCAATGAAAAGATATTCCGGGCCGGGATGATGTTGGATATTTGTTAAGATGGAATAATATTCTTGAATTTAATTGTTTAATGATCATATCCCTCTTGTCACTGCAATTAATTTTTTTTAAAGCTATTAACTTATTAATTGAAGGGCTCAAGGAGCAGAAGGTTCAACTTCGGAAAAGGAGAAGGTTCAACAAGGAGTAATTTTTGGTAAATTAAAAAAAAATAGAGAATCATTCAAAAATAGTGACAATCATACCAGTGACTAGCAAACTATGATCATCAGTAATTTTGCATTCTTATTTTTTGTTACTGTGTTCTTTTCTTGAAAACTGTCCTTTTTTAATGATTTCTTACTTTAAAAAGAAAGAAATTTTCATTTATTTGGGTCAAATTGGAGTTAACTCCAGAATAAAATTGATTCTAGAAATGCGAATTTCTTAATGGAATTTAGCCAAAACATGTAGTGGTAAGAGACATAATTGGACGAAGTCAAAGGCGATTTAAATACATTCTCTATTTTTGAACATTTTATTTTATTTTACCAAAAATTATAAAAACAGAAGTTAACTCTTTGTTGCTGCAAACCCATCAATTGTATTTATCTTTTTTAGCTTCCTATATAACCTAATGAGCTTTTTTATCAACCTATCCTCTGAATTGTTATTAGAAATATTGAAAAATAATTAATTTTTGTTGATTTATAATAAGAAATTACCATTAAATTGATCTTGAGAAGAACTGAATTAGATCTGTATTGACTCTTATATGTCCTGTGCTTACCTACGGTTCCAAATCTTGGACTACTACAAACCTGAAGACCTTCAGTCCCATTAATACTAATGGGGAATGGCGGCAAAGAAATTTATGACATACTCAATGATATAGATATAATTATTAATTATTACTTCAGTGATAAAATTAAATCATCTGTGAGTAGGTCATGTTGTTAGAATTACAAAATGATGATGATGCAGATTGACAAACCAGCTACAGGGACATCAAGCGGTCATTAGGCTAAGACTAAGATGAACAGTTTGCATAGGTAATGATGCAAAAAAAGCAAGAGAGAAGAGTTTGTTAACAACAGCCAGCAATGGAAGAGCATGGTGATTGGTGCTGGAGGAGGCCAGAACTCGCTTGGGAGTTGTAGCAGCAATATAAAGCTCTGCTTTGTCCAGATGCCTTTGAGAACATTCAACTTTGTCACATTGTTTTAATGTATTAATAACTTTTTTAATATGAAGAATCCAAAAAAGCACATTTTTTTTTCACATTGGAGCTGTATGCACTAATATTGTACTATAAGTACCATTGGGTGGTTGTTTGTTTGTTGTTGCTTAGAGGCGTAAAACCCTAGGATCATCAACACCTGTAGATTAATTATTTGTATAATTATTTATATTAAAATAAAAAAAATAAAAATATTCATTTACACACACATACTAATAAATAATGCATCTATAATAAGGAAATAAAACAATCGGAAAAAACAACAAATGCATCTATAGCAGGGACTATTGGTTATTAATTTACAGTTTGTAATGAATTTCACCACTTTGTCGATTTCAGATTTGCTGTCTCTGAGTGCTTCTCTAACATCGGGTGGTATTTTGAGCTGATTTAGTATTTTTTTATAGGAGTAGCATTCCTCAAGCATATTTCTGATACAAATTTTACCATTGGATGGTAAAAGTAGATATACCTGAAAATGTGGATGACCAATTTGTTAAAGTGTTAAAAGAATAACCATGCATTGACAGATGTTGAGAGCTACAAATTTTAAGCTTGATTTTCTCAGTTAGTGATTAATTTTCTCCCTTTCTTCCGAGGGATCTTTTAATTTTGTATTTTCTTGATACTACGCTTGTGACCTAATTATAAAACTATAAAAACAGCTTATATAAAGACTTATGGTAGCTCTTCAAAAATCATCTGTTGATTTCTATTAACCCAACAGAAACCCCCAATAAGATCCTTACTAGCTGGCATGAGCATACAAATGTATTGTATATTTTATTTTTAATACAAACCAATCCATACATACAATTGATAATATTTCTGTGGTTGTTATGTCCCTGTAGTTCGCTTTTGAGGCTATAATTGACATTGCAATTATTGGCAATAATGAGCAATAGTTTTGATAATGTATATTATAAAAACTCACATCGATTGCACAAGTACCTATTTAATTAAATAAGGTAGGTAAAATAATTATTAACATTTTTGAAATATTAATTTACTTTAATTAATTTTTGTATAATCAATACACTTAAGGTGGTAAGGTAAGGTAAAAAATGGAATGAGATTACTAATAACTAGAAACATACACAAGGTGTTTGGACATATCATAAATGGCAAGACATTTTGATACTTACTATAATAAAAATAGCGAAGTGACATAATAGAAATAACTATATCAGTTTATTATTATTTAAAAAAACTTGAGAGGAATTTTCTCTTAACATAAATTTATAGTCCAATAAATTATCAAATCACACTAAAGACAATTTTTCTTGTCATTCAATTCAAAAGTCTATCTAATCCTACCTATAAGCTATCAAATAACACTCAAAAAACAAAAACATATTTCAGTACAAATTAGGTAATTTTCTCCCATAGTTAATCTCATAAAAATGAGTATATTAAGGAGGACTGGACATGTTATACATATGAAGAGGATAAAGTGCAGCAGAAAATCCTATAAATAGTGATCGGCGCTAAAGAAGAGAGAGGCCCAGGTGATAAGGTGAGAAAAGATACCAATAGGAAATAAGAAACTGAAAAGAGGCCAGAAAGAATAGAGGAAGATTAATTAATTAATCTTGTTCTGTAGGCCATGGGTCATTAAAATAGTCACAAATTCACCTGATAGCACCGTTGAGTAAATAATTAGTCACCATTAACAATAATGTATAAAATATGTTATTATTAACATAAAATTTAGTGAATACTATTTACTGTGGGTGATTCTTTAAAAACTACTACTCACAATTCTAATTAATCTATACATGTGATGCATTGCATTTCAGCATATATATTGGAAATATCTATGCATTCCAAAGTGTACCATATAATTTAAAGACAATTATCTGAAGTGTCTTAGCATATTGCTATCATTTATAAGAAATGGGTTTTGTTCATGTAAATTCTTTCTAAACTCACTCGAATTGGATAATTAATTAATAAAAGTAAAAAAACAGTCAAAACAGAAAGTATCAAGCAAGCGATATGAGCTATTGCTTGAGCAATTTTCGTATGATAATTCTATTATTGTGAAAATAAATTATGAAAGACAAAAGTAAATTAATAACTCAATAAATTCAACTTCCTATAAGGCAGTTACAAGGGTAGTCAAATATACTATAATAAATAGCCATTATCGCTGTTTCTTTCCTTCTTTTTTCTTCTGTTGCTTGCCTCCAGCAGGCTTTTTGTAATACATAAACTGGAAGACGATGATACCGTTTCCAAGAGTTGCCAGGAGGTATGTAATAATAATTATCATATCCCCAGTTTCTTGAAAGGATGTGAAGATTCTTGAGGCCGAACCGAACAGTAACATCACACAGGTAATAGCTGACAGTTGCCCGGTTCCTTTAATAGTATAATTCGAATACGCTTGGACCAGCTAAAAAAGAGAGAGAAAAATTAAAAGAAACTTAATAATTAAGAGCCCTTTAATTATGATTTCTCAACTATTTTAATGAACATGATAATAAAGTTCATCTCTTGGTGTGCAGGCTTACAATGTGCTCTTGTAAGATCAGTACTTAACAACAAATACTTATATTCAATCAAAGTCAAAACATATCTCTGTTAAATGGAATAAAATATAAAATTCTTATTTTGATTCTATACTTATGGGGGCATAATTTTTGAAGAGGCCCGGACATAATAACTGGGTATTGCGCCATTAATGATGCTATATTTTTTAATGATATATTTTGTATTTGAATCATATCAGTTAATAATATACATTTAATTAGCTTTTAAAAAATGTATAAAGAATTACATTATAAAATAACAATCCATTATTGAACTGAAATGCAGTTTTGAATGAAAGTGCAACTAGTGTCTTACATTAAGAACACAAAACAATTCGCAGATTAATTTACATAAATAAAAAAATACCAAAGCTGAAAAAATATAAAATAGTTTACCTTTCCGAACAACAGTACAGGTATAGTAATAGCCTGTAAATTCCAGAGTATGTCAACTGGTATTAGATTTGTCATGACATAGCAAAGAACACTGTAGATTGCAACAAATACAGCCGCCAATGAACTGGAATAATTATACTGTAGTACTTGGGCAGCTATTGTCACCGTTTGCAATCCAATAGAAATACCTTCTCCATATGCACTAGAAATATAAAACATTAATAGTTTTTAAAATATGGAAAAACTTTTCATAATAATAACAAATAACATTAGTTGAACATATATATCAAGGGAAGGAAATGGTCCGGGTGGAGGTCAAAGAAAGAATTTCTGATATAGAGGTGAACTATTTATTTGAAACTGACATTTTTACCCACATTTCAGGTCTTATTAAGGGTTTGTAATAAGGTTACAAGTTGTTAATAATAATATAATAATCTTAAAAGTTTAGTGGAAACTAAAAAAATTGAAAGGGAGACAGGTACAACTTAAAATTTTGGATTTGTTAAACATATATTTAACAATTTATCATTCACGTAATATTCATATGAATTCCTCAGCTGTCTTGGATAGAAAATTCAGAGTTCTTTACCTTTCCTCTGTTTATACCTTTTTCACCATCCTACATCACAGAATAAGTTAAACTATTAAAATGAAATAAAGCCCCTGTTTACAATTTAATTAATTCTTAATTGCTCTAGAAAATGTCCAGGAAAGCACCAGTGTTTCTAACTACCATTTATAACACTGTCCTAAGAGATGCTAAATTTCTTAAAAATGGGAGTATTCTCTTACATATTCATGAATCATTAGCCTGAGGAAAACATAAACTCTCCTTCCTTCCCATAACCTATCAGCTTCCATCCTATTTGTGCTAAAAATTTTGAAAAGCTACATTAAAAAAGAATTTTTACCATACAGATTAATCATAGGTTGTATATCAAAAGCATTAGTGCAATAGACATTTAATACTGGTATATTTATCAATGTTGCAAAGACCATAAATCAGGTTTGCCACTAAGGACTTTTCATTATACCTAAAATAATATTATCCTCGACTTACTATTTTACTCTCCAATATCCACTAGTTTAATCACTGTTTGACACGACTCAAAAATCATCAATCAGATCAGATATAGCAGGGGTACCTCAAGGAACAATCCCTGCACCACTGCTATGCATAACATACAATCACGACATTCCCACCACTAATAACACTTGTCAGCCAGCTACATACTCAGATTATACGACCATTATTACAAGACACAAAGATTCCACATATGCCTCTATGATTTTATAAATCAATCTACAGAATTTAAACTATTGAAGCCAATGTTGAAAAGTAAAACTTAATCAGAACAAATCATATCACATCACATTTTTATTTTTACATTATACCTCCCCTCGATTGAATCTTGAAAGCAAACAGATTCCACAATCTGGCAGAGTACATTATCTTGAACTGATAATGGACAAGTTATATAAATATGTCGAGCTTAAAAGAACAATAGATTGATAGAAATAAACAAGAAAACCTGTCTGACAGCATTCTTAGAATATCAAAGAAGCCTCCCTATGTGACTTGATAATTTCTGAATTAAACAATAAAGAAAAAGAGAAAGGAATCAATGCAGTGTGTCATGCAACTCTACTTATAGCAGGTCAAACTCCTAAAGAGACCAACACTAAACAGATTTCAGACCACAAAATGAAGATACAAAAAAACAAAAACAGTTATTCAATACACTGAAAATGAAAAACTATATAATTAAAAATTTATATTATTATCTACTTTTTTAGTATAAAACTTCTTAAAATTGTATTCGAATGATATCCTCTGATTGTGGCAATTGCAATTATGATTGAATTGCATTGTATAAATAGAATTTATAATTAAACATAATAATTATGATCTATATTTAAGAAAGGATTAAAATTCTTAACAATTAAAGATAAGGATTCAAGGGTAAGAACTTTGAATGTCTGATCTGACCAATGCTTCTTGACAAAAGTTTTTATTTTATGCTCTCTTGACAAAAGTGTTGATTACTTTTCAGTGCCATTGTCTTTTATATCCAACAGTTATTTCAATTTTCTCAATCAATCGTTAGATAAATTGTTTTATTGGCTATTAAATTATAAATTAATACTTAATTAATTAATATAGTGCTTTAGTTAAAGATATATGTATATATAAACCATAATATGACTTAAAGTGCATTAAAATGGTTTTAGTTAAAAGTTTAACAGTATTGAATACTTAAAACTAAAAATTTCTGAAGATATTAAAGTATTCAATGATCATTTTAACAATTGTTTTATATTTTGAAGTAAAAGTGAATAAAAGACTGTCCATAGAAAAAACAAACGGCTAAAGAGCATGTACATATAACAACTAATTACAATATTATTTACTATGCAAATTTAAAGGAAATCTTTTCTGTATATTCATGGGAGCAATCATACTGATTGTGAGATAACAATTCAGTTATTCTAATAGGAAAATGGCATTGTTTAGTCAATAAAAATTTAGTTATTTTTAAAGAAATGTAGTATTATATTGTTCAATCAACAAGCCTAATAGGGTTTAAAGTTACAGAAAAAATAACCAACAAACAAATAACATGAGGAAATTACCTGATTGGAAAAGACCGCACAAATGCATAAGATGCATTAACAGTAATAGCAAATAAGTCCGTAAATACATTTATTATGCTAATGCCTTTAGCACTTTTACTATTCCATATTTTCAGTATCTGTGGAAACTTCACTGTTGAAAAGATAATGTTTAATATTAATGTAAATGGCTGTTATGAAAAAATATATAATTCTACACAACTTAATCTTTAACTCACCAAAACATGAGCCTGCAATTATGGCATAGCCCAAGCATTTACTGATAAAGGCTTTCAAGCATAGTACTATAACATAAATCAGACATTGATCAAACATATAATATATATAAATATAATAAAATACAATATAAACAAAGTACATAAAATACTTTTAAGGATTCACTTACAGTTGAAGAAATTAAAATTATGAAAAAACTCTTCATAGCATTTCTCACTTAACAAGTTGAGAGCAACCTTTTTCACAATTCCTTCCATTATAACTGAGCTTACTGAAAGGAGTGCCAGAAGAAATGTTCTACGTGTTACAAACCTCCATCATTCATGCAGGTAGAAGGTTAAAAATTTTGAATTGTATTCAAATTGGCTGGCCTCTAGTAGAGATATTTAGAACTAATGACCTTTAATGAATACTCCATAGAAAGCGCTACTATAGAACTCCTAAATTGCTTTATTAGCGCTTCTACGCCTATGGATATTATAAATTATACGAGGTAGTTTTTGTTTTTCCTTATAAATTGAATAAAATGAAGCATTGTATACAATCAATCTCGAGCCCAAAGATAATAAGAGGCAGTTAAATATTGCTATGCAAATTAACAAGTGATAAGAAGAGGTTCCATGGGATAAAGGGGTAGGTTTCGTGCAGACTGGCTAATACACAAGTACTGTGACCTGTAACATTTTATCTGCTTGTATAGCTAACCTTGCCTATAACTAAAATTATATAAAACTAATATAATAAATAAAGTAGTACTAATAAAACTAATACAACTAAAAAAAGTTGAAATATTGTTATATTTCAAAACTATATCCATGTCAGTAATTGTGATAAACTTTTCTTGGCTTTGTGTATAATTTAAACTCTGTTGTGAATAAAATTAGAGACAAACCAAAAAGTTGTATACACTTACTAGTATGGAAAGACTTTTCAAGCAGGGCTTAATAACTTGAATGAGTATTGAAAGTTTCGAGATCTCCAATTCAGTGGTTCCCTGACGATAATCTGTCATGGATCACTTAGTGAATTATTTTAGTCCTCCAAAACCTCTGTACATTTTTTAAAAATAATTTTTCAATTGTTTATATTAAAATTGTAATTTATTCATCTTACTAACCATTCTTTAATACTCTGTTAAGTTTAACTCACTCTACCGAATTTTGTTCTTCAACATCATTGGTGCTAGTGATTGGATTGATAATCTAACTGTTTTTATTTAAAGTACTCAATTAAGAAATTGAAGTATTTTAAAACTTGTATCTCAATTCGATGCGACAACCTGTGGAAGAATTACCATAGAGAGTTTTAGTATGAAAAAGAGTGTAGTTATGCGAGATGAATATATTTCAGTAATCATTTCATCAAGAAAAGTTTCATCTAACATTTGGAAGTATAGATGATATATCTTTTATGCGCAGTCATAAGGGCTTAAGTCAAAATAAGTCCATAATACAGAATCAGCAATGATCAGACAAGAAATAAATGTATGCATCAAATAGAATTACTACTATATTGTTTTATAAAACTAAAATTACAAATAATATCAATAATTAGATTTTTAGAGATCAAATCAAGATTAGGTGTTTTGAACTCTCCTGAAAAATTCAAAATTTTGACTAAGCCCTTATGACCGATCGCACATCAAAGATATCTTGAAATGTTCATTTCTAGATAAAATGATTACCAAAGTATACACATTTCTCATAATTACATTCTCTTTTCCTTGCTTAAGCTCATGATTATTGGTATTTTGGGAGACTATTAGAAAGAAAACCAATGAAAAGTTAAACCATGTTGTGACTCAACTCCAAACAACAACCTGTGGAACTCATAACAAATAATTTTTATAATTTTCATTATCAATGGTAGTTTCATTTTATTTTTAAAACTACGATTCATTTAGTTATTGTTTATGCTTAGTTGGTAAATTAGACAAGCAATATTGTATTGTATCCCATACAGAATATGGGAAACTATCTGGATCAACTTGTTCCAAAATTATTAGCTGTTAAAGAGCTGGCACTACTATCTGGCACCAAATTTGGCACCACTATCTGAATAGATAGTCAGTTAGTTCAAGTCCTGGAATTCCTTAGGGTGACTTTCACATTGGTCAGAGATTTCAATCAGTTGCTACAGGTTCTTTCTTGTTTTAGGACTTTGAAATTAATTTAGATTCCTGGGATGAAGCTGAACTTATGACTGAACTTGCAAGAAAAGGTGCTGATATCCTCCTATTGTGGCCAAACCTTTGTTAAGTACTAAACTATTACCACAGATTCTATTACAGTGTATATCAGAAAGGCCAATGTGCATAATTAAGGTATTGACTATTAGGATTTATTAAAATACATTGAATGCAGTTCTGAACTTCACCATAAAGATTTGCCATCAATTGAATTAACCACAAGAGCATGATTTATTTAGCAATTGCGAATTTAATCAGATTTTTACCACTGTATAAATGTATTGTAAATATTACTTTTGGAGAAAAAGTGGGCTGGGGTAAAACAGAATTTTGTACAAAGTTCTTGATGTCCACAAGACTATCTAACTTCTATTATCAACTAAACTAATTAATAGCTGCAATTTTCGAACAGTAATTAAAAGTAACAATAATTACTACTTTAAAATATTTACTAATATACATCAATAGTTAGTTAGTTGAACATCTCTAGTTCCTTGTATTTTGTTTGTAAATATATTCATGATAGAACAAATTGATTCTACTGTTACAAGATTAAAATGTGTTCTTGGGTTTATGTCGATATCGCTCATTTTTATATCAGGTGATTAATATAATATAAGATTAGTAATAGTTTATAAAAGGGTATAACAGTCATTCTATTTCACCAAAAAATAGAAAAAAAAATATTAGTTTATTATACATAACTTTTATACTAAAAGTTACCTATGGCTATATTTTCCATATATCCTAACAGAGTCTTATGTAAGTGAAAAAAATAACAGTACGGTCCTTCAAATGATTATTTAACATTGGTTGACTTTTAAGTTAAATGATTGCCATGTAAATTTGATGAAATTTTTTTGTGTATTGTGGCAAGGGCGGATCCAGGATTTTTCTCTGGGGGGGGGGGCACAACGGGCAGAGGGGAAAACAAATCAACAATAACTTACAAATAAACTTGTAGTATCTATAGAAAGATTTCAGAGGTTTATTAAAATATAAAAACAATAGTTTCACTCATGTTCTTTCTTTAATTTTAACAACAATGGTCATGTGATTTGGCTTTAATTATGTACTATAATGGATTCTCCACAGTACACAAAAAACTGTCTGAGGGGGGTAACGTTATGAACATCATAGACAACTCTTTTATTTTGTTTTTTTATAGAAGTGATTCTATTAAATATACAATTTATAAGGTGAAATATTAAAAAAAAAAATCTGTAAATTAAAATAATTATTACTGAAGGACTTAAATATATTACTGAAGCAATAAATCTGAAAGAACAACAAACTATATACCTGCAGCCCTGGTGAATAAGTTGTAAAGTTGAATTTTGTCCAAAGTGAGTTTCTCATACTTAAGGAAGCAGAATGATGTTATACTCGTTGAGCATAAATGGCTAAAGTCAGCCATTAGCTTGAAATGGACTTATTGCTTATATTATAACTCCAATTCAAACCAAAAACTACAAGAATCACTTGATTCCGCTTCCCTCAATACATTTAATTATCTCTGGACAAAATTTGACAATAACTTATTCACCTGGGCTGTAGATATAATACGTACAACATTTAAAATTATGATATAACTATTCAGCCAAAAGTTCTACTGTTAAAGAAAATTTCTGTGATGGCTCTTATCACTTTACTGATGAATGATCACTTACCGAAATCATTTTATTCGGAAATTAAAATGAATGAATTAAGGGATTATAGAGGTTGCAGTCAGATATAACAAATATTCAGGGATAGAAAATTGTCAATTAAAAAAAAAAAGAAGTAAGTTTTAATCCAAGAAAGATGTATTAAAAACAGAGGAACAGGAGTCACGCTGTTCCAATATATATAAAAACCCAAGAGTAATTATGGGAGCGAAGAGTTTTGGAAGTTAATATTAACTTAAAATATTAACATTTAACTTAACACTCCTCGCTCCCATAATTACTTTTGGGTTTTAGATGCTTTTACCCTAAACTATTTTCTCAATGTAGGAGCGCCATATTGCTGCTAGCTTATAGGCAGCAATAGTTTAAACCCACCTCTTGATATAAATTAAAAGTAAAGGGATTGTTCCTTCCTGTCTCAAACTATTTTATTTCTTATTGTTGGTTAATATAATTAGGGGTGTTCACATTTAATAGTGTATCCATAACTAGTTATTTACTTTAAGTTTCCTATTTTTATAGGTTGCATAATGGTTTTAAGTATCTTTTATATCATGACGAATCAGTCTTGGCCTGAAACAGATACTAAAAGAAATTTGGTTCTTTTAAACACTAAGCTTAAAAAATACAGAGCGTTAAAAAATTAAAATCTTAAACCAAGTATCAACAATTCACATTTCAGCTATTTTAACATCGCTCACACTTCTATTCTATAAAAAAAACTCATAAATTCTTCCATTCACTCGTTGACACACTAGTTTACTATGTAATCTACAGTAATTACTTGATTTTTGTTGAAAATAATTCTAATAATTGTTTTACTTCTCATATCTCCATCATCTCTTCAATATGTTAAACCCTCAATACTCGCAGGATACTGTCATTAGATTTCTTAATTAATTGTTGAATAGACACCTTGATGATTAAAAAGAGATCAATCAATATTGCTATCAATTTAAGTTTAGGGTGTACCACGAGGTTAGGAAAATGCAGTCATAAAAGTATAAAAAACAAAACCTGTTCCACTACAACCCATGGAGGGTCTTGTATTCAGTACATGGTAGAAGATTAATGATTCTAGGAGCACTACTTTTCATGGAGGTGATATGTCACAGATATCTGCCAGGTTTTTCCCTCAATTAACAGTTTATAGAGGCTGGATAAGGCCCAGGAGGTCTCTAGATCCTACTGGGTCCATCCGTGGCTGTTAAAAGATTAAATAATTTATCTGCCACAGCCCTAATTGAATCCGGAATCATCAGCATAACAACACGGCACTTTACACACTGAGCTACTGTCAGAAAAATATATAAATATAAATAACATATATTCAAAAATCGTACGGACTGGGATTCTATTCTTAAAGTTGCCCTACACTGTTAGGTTTTTTCATCTGAATGTTTTTAAAACCCATAAAAACTCTGATAGTTGTGAAAACTGTCAGTTTCGCCAGTGTTACAAGTGACATGTCAAGGACAGAAAAAAAATAATCGTCTTATTGGAACGATGGGGATATAACTGCCCTTGTTAGTTGCATCATACTGATGTGTTTTTTCCTCTCCTTTTTTGTACTTTATAGATTCACTTTTGATAATTTTTTACCAAAATAGAACTAATAGCATTCTAATATGTTTTTAGATTTGTGTTTACTTATGAAAATTAAGTGAAAAAATCTGTTTAATTTCCGAAAGGGGCTCTGACCTAATTAGACACAACTTTGAATTTACCACTGTTTCTTAACAATATGTATATATTTTTGGCATAAATACGTCTTTAAAATTGCTTCAATAGTAGGAGACGATTCAAAAAAACTAATGATAACAAAATCGGGGGATACTGTTTAGTGTTGCAGCTACATATCTATCATCACCATCCAAAATTCAATTAGACCACTGGATAGCTAAAGGATCAAAGAATGCATTTCGATAAGTGAGGACTGTGAAGCATCGCGCGCGGTGGATGGGGAAGCACCGAGATTTTGAGGTCATTTTGCAGCGTATCGAGATTTCCATTCGGTATAACTTTTGGACTCGGAGAAGCTATGACGTTCGCTTAGGTTTCAATCGTCAGCTGTTATTAAAATCTATCGATTGTATATAAAATATTAGTTTAAAATAGTCACAGTAAATATAATAAGGTGTTAGAATAAAAACAATATTATCAGAAGTATATAATGTCGGTTTATACGCATGGAAAAGACAAATCCAAATACAGAGATCATACACGGTTTGAAAGTGCTTCTCAAGAGCGATGGTAACAATAAAACGCCGTATAACCGAGTCAAACAGACCTATCTATAAATACAATAAATAAATCCGGAAAAATGCTTTGTCCGGAATGACTGACGGATCAACGCACAGCCTAAGCCGCTGATCGTAGAGACCTGAAACTTGGTGGGTGTGTTCTTTGTATGATGATGTACGAGTAACTTATAGTTAAAAAAATTAAATTATTTATTTTTAATGATCTGTCGAGAAACTTTATGTGGCAGACCAAATTCCATGCGGGCGACGCCGTGGGCAAAATCTAGTAATTAATAAAGTTTTGTTGTAACACATTATTTGTTTACTTGATTTTTTCCTATATACAAAAATAATAATATTTTATAAAATAATTTTATATAAAAAATATTATCCATTACGTAAACATATTCACGTAAAACACACGGCCGTGTCCATGACACAGCCACACCCCATTTTTTTAATATAATAATTTCAAGCAGTTAAGTAAACATCACATCTATATGGTTGACGAACTTAAATTTCTATAACTTATTCTTGTTTGTGTTATAATGGATTGCCTGTTTTTCCAAAATATTGTTCATTCCAAGATGCTATCAGGATTTACCGAAAGTGTTGCGTGTTGATAATACTGTGTAAGAACATGGTATTTTCCCTGGATTCTCCCAGTTGCCGTAGCCCATCTGTTGGTATCACAGGTGTCCGCCCTACTCTTCCCGAATACTACTGTCGATTTCTTTATAAAATTTATACTTTCATTATTCCCACTTTCTCGATTTGACACCAATTCAATGATGCATAGATGCATCTCAGTTAGTCGATATTCATTTTCAACAGTTCTTGCAAGATTGGTGATATAAGTTAGTTCACAAACTTACTGTGTAAACGTCTAATATTACATAAATGTATTACTTATAGCAGGTATAATCTTGTAATAATTGTTGTGAAGAAGATCTCTAAAATTCTTTGGATCAATATTAATATGTTAACTTTCCATGGAAACATTGTTATTTTTTAAATAATATAATAATAGTAATTACTAACTGCAACAATTGTTCTCTTATCTTATTACCTTGGGCAACTTATGTGGGTTAGACATATTTTTTTCCAATTCCTTCAGCTTTTCAACAAATAACAAACAGAAGACTTGAGGTGTAAGAAGAAAATATATTTATTAACGAATGGAATGATGTCACTTGGATGTCCGAAAAGAACTTTTACGAACTCATCTTACTGTTAACAATACGTTAATGTTATAAATAAATATAATGACCTCTCTGCTCTATTATTAATAATCTTAACAATTCTATTCTATGCCCGTACTCATGCCAGCTTTTCGCCCTCTCTTCTCTTCTCTCCTATAATATTTTATAGCTTTAAATTAACATATAAAATAGTATAGAAGTTTCCATTGCTGATTATAAAGAAGTCATGTCTTAAATGTTTGTGTTATTTATCCATATATAAACATAATTACATAAGTCATGAACGCATCCTATAACTCAATTATTTTAGATTCATCTATGTTACTAATATTTACTACCGTCATTCCCGGATATTTGTTTTCAGCGAGGGGGGATATTTATCTTCTTTTTTTTTTTTTGGTTTAGTGAATTATCAATTCACTTTCATAGCCTATCTACTAATTCAGTCAAGGGCCATGCATGCATCATAGATCCTCTGTGATCTGGAGTACCTGCTGGGGGTCACCTGACCTCTATAATCAGACATTCTTAATGGGGGATGGATATTACGCGGTGGCCAATCCGCAATTTAGTTAATGCCTTGTATAATAACTAGAAACCCGGTGGGTTCTCATTCCATACCAGCTCCCATCTTGTTAATACTTCCATTATAGAATCTATAATGACGAGCTAGTTCTGAATCTGAAAGTATCCCAATGAATCCAATCCGGCTAGGCAAGATTACTACTAACCTTGTAATAGTTCCAATTCGCCATAACATCCTGAAGACTATCTAAGGGCGTCGAAGAATAAGTAAATTAACAAAAAAAAACAAAAAAAAAAACGAGTGGACCTCTGACCGAGGGCATTGTGAGCATGCGCGGTAGGTGACCGACGACAAAGGCAGTCATTACCCGGGACGAGAGGATAGACAATGAGTACGTTTTTAGCGCGCGTCGACTTTCCTCACGCACACATGACTTCATTAGATCGCGGCGAGGAGAAACCTCCCGGATCTGGCTAGTCAATAACCGGGCGAATTCCGATCCCTCTAGCACAGGCTGGAGGTGAAAGCTATTAAAACCTATAAAAAAAAAAGTGTTTACACTGGAGCATAATGCATCTTGTAGATGGAAACAGAGGATATGTCCCTTGTCCATGGCGTTCTAGAAGGTCCGGCACGAGGATAGAGGGAACCATTTGCTTTTTAAGAAACACTTGTTCAAAACTCTGTGATATCCTCAAATATCCAAATATTTTAGATAAGTTTGATTATTGATCTACTTACTTAAAACGTCCTTCGATTCATTTGAGAAGTTCCAGAAATTCGAAATCAGAAAATATATATTAGAAAATAGCCTGTTCTATCTCGACTATAATCCTCTACTTATATCTCTTGATATACTGTTTGTTAATTTGCCACTTACCACTATGTAGCCGAGCTGTTACAAATGTATCAAAAAATAAATAAATGTAAAGACTTAGCTAACTCGAAGGCACGATGCCGATACCACCGATCTCCGTTTACAAACTTCCGTCCACGGAGCACCGCCCAAACCGTTTCTAAAAAATAACCTTTAAGTCCTGAGATTTTATCCATGAATTAATCGTTTAAATTGGCTCTACAGACCTTCACCACAGTTTTTATCTTTCAAAAACATCCTTTTTGGGCTATAGTTATCTGTCGAGTTTGCTGTATTTTAGTAAACAACATTCATCCTCTTGTTTAGATAAAAAAGTTTAGATTTGCTGCATCTAAAAAGGTTCCAAACTAATGTCAACATCCTGACCTTATAATAACAAAAATTGTACTACAACAACCAATGGAGCGTACATGGTGCCGTTTCTTGGGCAATTCCTGTACAGAGAGGTGATTTGTATAAGATCACACTCAACCACCAGACTTTCCCCCTTTATAAAGGTTGAGTGAGCCACATTAGGATTCCCTGATCTCACAGGATCCGTGGCCCGTCACAAATTAAATAATTTATCTGCCTCAGGCGGATTTGAACCAAGGACCCCATTGGGATACTCGATTCCCAAACCGACAATTAATCTGTTTAAATTGCTATATTGAACTGCTACTCAATACTTAATTGGATAATCATTCATTTATTGATATATGTAGAACTAGTAGTTGAAGTAATGGACCGGATTTATATAACCCCAACTTTTTCTTTTTTGGTGATGTTTGTATTGAGGAACCCTTGAGTGATTAGATAATTTAATGTTACTTGATATTCTCAAGGTTTTATATTAAAATTTTATTATATCTTAAAAATTCTTTTAGTCTATTGAGATCATTAAATTATTAAATCATGTAACTGTCAAAAAAGTTGTTTTTTTTTCTAATAAAATCATAATGGTTTATAAGTTCATTGTTTGATGAACGTCATTCATTGCTCATTTATTGAATGATGTTCTCAATTGGCTATTGTTTCTTATTAAATTCTTTTGTAAAATGCAATTATATTACTATAGTTAATAAATCCAAGGGTTAAAAATACCCTCTTATAACTATTGTTTACTTAACAAAATCTTGTGATTGAATTTTCACGCATGATTTAAGGAAAAAATGAACTTTGTGACAATAGTTAATTTATCAAAACAATCTGAAAGTGAATTTTAATTCACTCCTATACAATGTTAACAATATTTTGTAAAGCATATAAAATCTTTAATATAATGTGAATTTAATAGGCAAACACCCCCCTCCAGTTTGTAGGATTTCGATTAAGTATATTCAATTCATTTTTGTTCAGTTCCTCCCATTATCTTTTGTTCTAGAGTTCTAGAGAGTAATATTAAGCTATGCAACATTCATTTACTTAGTACTTTTATAGACCACCACACGATATCAATAGAAGTAACTTTATACCAGACCAAATTACTTAAGAAGGTTCTGAATAATCGAAGAAATCAGTTTGTACCGATTGCTTACACCTTAATTTCAATACAGATTGAGAATAAATGAGAACTATCCTCTATTCAAATAGAAACAAGGAGACTGACATGGTATGGCCACTTAAAAAGAATGTCAGAGGAACTATAGTCTAAAACAAATTGAGACTATAGGCCTACAGAAAGGAGGAAAAGAGGGCGACCCAAAAACAGATGATTTGCAGGATATGGAGGAGAGCATGGCAGCGAGGGGACTTGGAGAAGGAGACTGCCTTGACTGAGATCTATTGGGAACGATAAACAAACAACAGGGTTGTCAAAAAAAAAATATAATAATAGTTTAATAAAATTGAGAATGACTAACTTGTCCATACAGGATATTGTACCATGCTAGTCAAAAAGAGAGAATATTGAAATTATTTTTTATCCATTAAGGAATAAACAAATATATCCCATCTTATTTCTAGTAAATTAATAAAAGATAAAAAAATGCATCGATCTGAAAAATGTTTTAAGCAAGACATAGACGGTTTTTCATTTCAAAAAGTAAAACCACTCCTCGTTTCTCTTGCGTTTTAAAAAATAATAATCTCTTGAAGTTGTATAATTGTTATGTTCAATTCAAGTAATATTTTTTATATATATGTAAAATTCATGTTTCCATGTTCCGGAGTACCAAACTCCGTAATCTTATGACCGACCACTCCTGGAAAACATTATAGAGTGTTCATACAGATTGTAGTGAGTGTCGAGAAATCTAAAGAGTGTGGTACAAAAAAATATAACTTGGATTATGCCAAATGTAAAAGTTCTCTGTATGATAAAAGGGACTTGCTAGCTTAATTTAGTAACGTAGAAGGGAATGGATATGACCTGCTATTCTTGTGCATGAGGGGGGGGGGCGGGGTAGCCCAACGGATAGAGTGTTGCTATGCTGAAGGTTCTGAGTTCCAATCCGGCATTGACAAATAAAATATTAAAAAATTTAACGGTCAAAAATGGACCCTGTGGGAGCTACCGACCCCCCAAGGGCTCAACCAGCCTCCATAAAGTGTGTAACTTTAATTTGGGGTTCAATTAAGGCGGTTGAGCGTGATCTCAAACAAATCACCTCACTACGCAACCGATGTCCTAGAAACAACCTCTACCATGGTCGAAACCCAACACATGGGTTGTAGTGGAACAGTTTTTTATTGCGATTAGGTGGTCAGGATGTTGAGATTGGTTTCTAATCTTGCTCGATGCAACAAATCTAGTTATAGCTATATCAGGTTATTGCTCCTGACTAGAATCCTGTAGTTCGAATGATAACAGTCCAAGAAGATTGTTGGTGAGAGATATAAGTGCGATGAAAGGTCTATACAGCCAATGTAAACAAATAATTAATGTATAAATAATGCCCGAAACACGTGGCAGATGTAATTGTCTTCGGGACTTAACGATAATTGTCCAGTATGTCATGCTTACCGAGCTCCTATCTCCGTCCTATCGATGCATTGCTGATGAGGCCC
This sequence comes from Troilus luridus, assembly GCA_964056705.1. Taxonomy (NCBI): domain Eukaryota; kingdom Metazoa; phylum Arthropoda; class Insecta; order Hemiptera; family Pentatomidae; genus Troilus; species Troilus luridus. The sequence continues at coordinate 75,601,655 of OZ057413.1, read as the reverse complement.
CTGATGACAGGGCATCATCTGATAGCGGTTACTGTCCCTCGGCACGGAACTCTGATTCGTATCCGATTCGGATTAACCTAACGCAATTGAACCAGTCGGCGTTTAATAACAGTTAAATCATTACCGTTATGGAGCTTACAAGCAAACTTAATCAAGCCCTTTCCCCAATTTTATTGCAATTTCGATTAGATGCTATATAAATATTTGCCTTACAAACTATATACAGTAATGATAAACATGACAGGATATATGGTGCAGTGGTTAGCATAGCATCCTGCTATGGCCAAGATTGCAGATTCGCAGCCCGACAGGTCGCTTTCCGCTTTAGGATATTTTAATAGGGACTATAAAATCTTTGGTTATGTCTTTCTTCTGAAGAGACGTAAGTGGGGGTTTCTATCCAGTATGATGTCAGGTACTCATTAAAGACTCCTATCCTAAGTATACCTGCTGAGGCAAAATTCAGGACTACCACTGTAACATCGTCCGATTAGTCACAGCAGCTTAAAGTGATGGACGAAACAAACGACTATAAGAATATAAATAAATAACTATATAGCCAGGTTTATATATATTAGTTTAATTTAATGAAAAACTTTTTTCTAAGGGTTTCCTCGAATTCCTTTAACCAAAATTTCCTTTTCGTTTTTCCATTTTGTTCTATTTTGTATATCTCCTCCAATAGTCCCTTTTAGTAGCATGCAGTTTTTTTCCTAAAGGAGCGCTTATCGTCTCAGTTCCATGTAGCAATATGCTTTCAATTATGGACTTATTTATGAGCTTCTTGGTATCTTTCGTCACATTATTGCTTCAAAGGACCGAGTTAAGCTCATGAATTTCGGATTGTATTCATTCTTTGTTTTATCTCTTTTTAGGACGTTATATTCCTTTCTATTATAGAGCCCAAATATTAAAAATAATCCACTCTTTTTATTGCATTGACCTCCTGATCATAAATGGTCATGTATTTAGTTTTGCTGATGTTTATTTTAAGCCCCCAGCTATAATATGTCTCCCATGGTTTTTGTAGCATGGATTCTGCATCCTCATGGTCTTGAGTTGGTCATCAGCGAACAGTAGATTATGTATATGGCTGTTACTTATTCTTATTCCCATTTGCTTATATTTTTTAACCCGTTCCTTTGAAGCAGTTCCGAAGTAGATTTTAAATAGGGAGGGCGAAATAAAGCAGCCATGCTGTAAGGCTTTACAAGTCAAAAATTCTGGTGCACTTTGACATGAAAGTCAATCAGCGGTTTGTTATTCTTTTCTAGGTCTACGAATTTCAGACAAATTTCTTTGGATTTCATTTCACATTTTTCCTATTTAACATTTAATCGTGTTAAAAAATTAAGACTAGTATGGTTATAGATTGATAGAGTTTTTGTAGGGCAGGAAAGGGAAGAAGGAAGAATCACAATTATATGTCTAAATCTTAATAGTATCAATTTATGAAAAATATGGTCATTTGAAATGAACTGTTGTGGTAATGGGACTACTCAATAAGAAAATCTCCTTAATTTTTACTCTTTACGATCAGATCATTATATAACAAGGGTGTTGCACCCTCCCCCAAAAACCTCCACCAGCGGAGAGAAATATTAATTGAAAACATCTCGCTTCCTCCCGAAAATGAAAACGAAGGCGAAGTATAAAAATAATTCGGGGCCCGATATCTGGACGGCGGAGGATCCCGGGGCCATTGTGCTCCTCACGAGATTGATCATCAGCCGCTAATAATTCGACCCGGGCTCACAATGGCCCAGGTAATTAAAAATGGAGGTTGTTCATTAGCCAGCTCGCGGGGGTCCTCCTCGGGTTGTTTCTCTTCTTTTTCACCTCCCTCTGCCTCCTTTATTTATCTATATACCAACAAATAGAATGTTAATACCGATAGCCTTTGTTGCACGGCCGGTCACCCTTGTTTTCAATGTAGCTCCGGATGTTCGGCTCGTGTCGGAGATTCTGTCTTGTTCTTAATCGTCAGCTCAGTATTCAGGCTACCAGTCCATCTTAAATATTAAAGCATGTTAAACTTTAAAAGTCTATTGAAGAGCAAAAGCTCAAAAGAGGTATAAAATACTTGCTATTACATTAACTGGAAAAATTCCAAACAAAAAGCCTTAATATATTTCGTAAATCATTAGTGGAAAAATTCCACTCGAATGAAAAACAGGAAACTAAAATAGCCATATTTGGTAGTGTTATTGCTGGTATAATTATGACTCTGAAATGTATGGAAAAGGTTACCATAATTAATAATAATAACCACTAATAAATAACTAATTTTCAATACATTTAACACAGCAAATGTCTTAAGATTAACATTAACCCACCTCATGGTACTTTTACAACACCAACCAGGAACCATGAACGTAGGTAATAAACAGTACATAAACACCCAGCACTCACTTAATCTAATAAAAAATTTATAATAAATAGTAATATACCAAGTATCCTGTTCCTACAGTTGCATTAGTTCTTTTATATTAATATATTTTGAAAAATAAACGTATGTCCACTTGGTTCTTGATTGTGTCCTCTTTTATATTTGTCCTTTGTCTTCTGGTTTTGTAATGTTTATTATTCGCTTTTTCTTTTCTGATTTTTGAAGTCTGCAGAGTACCCTTTTTAGCAGTTGTTTGGTAACAGTCCTTCTGAATCCGTAGTTCTACTTGGCCTTGGGGGTGGTGAGATGTTTCCTCGGATTTGAGTTCTTTATTCGTTTTTTCTCTTTCATGTTGTTCTCTTTCTGTTATGAATTGGCGAATTACTGCCAGGTGCTTTTGTTTCCTGTTTTTAATTTAGAGACTTAAGGCTTTTCTGTATGAATTTTTCCACTAATGTCATATTAGAAGTCTACTTACTCCTGGAAGCACCCAAGGTCGAGAAAGTATCTGATGGTAACAGATTTAACACATTTTTTACACTCCATGATTAGTAATAATATGAATTCGAATTGCCCTTGGAGGTCTTATTTTTCAGCCGCCATTATTTGGTAAACGGAAAAAGAAGGCGGAAAAGAATATTTTAGTTCTTTAGGAATAACGATGACGAAAGCCCTAAAATCGTCACTAGTTATATTTGAAAGGTTGTAGTAGATTCTGAGGAGGATTTTCGGGCCTTTGGATAAGAACGGTATATGGTGATTGAAAAAAAACCCTCTCTCTAAGAACAAGGCCAGGATATTAAGCAGTTTATAAAATCCGGACTTCTGAGATGAGGAGTGCGTATTGCAAGAATGGGTGATAACGAAATTCCCGAAAGGCCCCTTGATGAAACGATTTTTGGATGCAGACAAGTGGGTAGACCTTGCCTGCGGTGGGTGGATTGCGTGGCTGCAGTTGCGCTGAAAATGTTGGGGGATAGAATTTGGAGAGCAGCTGCACACAACAGAGAAGGTTGGTGGCTCTTACAACGGTAGGCCTTGACTCTTCACGAGCTGTACTGCCATCGAAGAAGAAGAATAAATAAAGTAACTAAACCGAGTTGGTTTAAGGAGTCAGAGAAGGCCATGATGGACTCGGGGTCATGGGGGATATACTTACGGAAAGAACTGAAAAGAGTAATCTAAGAAAAAAGGAGTTTAATGGCGAGAGAAATGCAGTAAAAATCTCCAATGAAGAAACAAGGAGATTGAATAGGATTAAGCGATAATTGGCGGAGAGAAAGGCACAGAACATACACTATTGAGATATATTCGTCGTCGTGGGGTAAAAATAAAGATAACAATGACACATACAACGTTAAGCATACATCCAAAATGTGTGACAGATTAAACATTTAAGTAGCTGGATTGTAGCTAAAAAACTTTCCAAAAAAAAATTCTTTGTCGAAAACCTTGTATGAAAAATTACTGAGAATAAGAAAAAGAAAGAAAATACTTAAGAGAAGTTTTAATAAACAAATTTTATTGCTTTACGGTCATATCGAGCCCAAAATGTGACACAAAGCCATAAAAAAAACCCGAAAAGATTCGCCAAGAAATTAGAGTTTTATGTTTTTATTAAATTCTATAAATGAAAAAAGTTCCGTCTATAAATATATAAAAAATATTTGTAATTGCAAATTATATTTTTGTTGTATTGTAAATATATTTAATAAATAGAGTATTATTCTTTTCAAATTAAGAAGCGGTGAGTTGCTATTTTCAGGATTCCGGGTTTGTCTGATAAATTATTTATTCTGCATCCTCTCCTGGGGCTCACCTAGCCTGTATTAAATGAGTACCCTTAGTTGGGAGGAAACCTGATGGTGAACGTCATCTCGGACAAATCACCTCCCTGCACAATGGTTCAAATGATCGGCTCATATATGGAATATTTTATTTTTGTTTTTTAGGATAAAACATTATTAGTTTAAATTTTTTAAACAGATAAAATCTCATACATGTACCAATTAATGATATCCTCATAGGCAGTATAGGCTAAATTTTTTTTCGTGCCTGTAGGAAGTTTTTGTAAAGTATGATTACCTAATATCGAATAGCCGAATCGAAATCATTTCTACGATTTCGATTCAGCTTTTCGATAATTTAATTATTAATATGCAATACCACGGGATTATTAAGAACTTTTCTACTGTTGTACATATATATTACTAGTTAATCAACATATCCGTTGATTAACTGGTTGAGAATTTTGTCCAAAATAAATTTCTTGTTCTAAGTGAGGCGGAATCGTGTGTTCTTAGTGCTAAGTGGCAGGAATTGGGTTGAAATGTTTTTCTTGATTATATTAAAACGATCGGTCTTCTAGGTCGAGCAATTCTAGTATAGTCTAACTTAGGTAGTGGACCGTCTTGCTTATACTGAGAGTTTATCATCTATCTTCACATAATTACTATTGAAGGCGTGGGTTATTGTTTCACAAGTGGTCGCTGGTACCCATATATTATATATCTATAGCCCCGATGAAGTGGTTAAGTCGAATTTTCATGAAATGAGTTTCTTCAGAAGCGGCATCGTGTTGTTATTTTGTGAATGCGAGGCTAAGCCAGAAATTGGCTTGAAATGAAATTATTGCTTATATCACAACTTCAATTCACTTCATTTACAGGCAAAAACACCGGTAACGACTGAATTATGTTGTTTTTTTCTATACAGTTAATTATCTGAAGGCAAAATTCGGCTTAACCACTTAGTCACCTAACAGTAGCAGTTGGATTCTGCATCTCATCTGTCCTTCAGCCTAAATCTTAGACCGAAACGTAGCCACAATAACATAAGTAATTCTTATTTTGTCGAATCATTGACTGCACCCCTGACCATTTAACACTGTTGTTATAATCCATAGATGATAGTTAATTTTATGTGCACACTTGTGTGTGATCTTAATATCCTCAGAGTCAGGGTATGAACATGGGGGCAATAAATTCTCCTCGGACCAAAGGATAGTGTTATTTAATTACAAGAACCTGAAAAACATTTATGCAAATATCGGCTTTAAAAAATCTAGTAAGAGTATGACGCTTGCAATATACGGTATTTGTGTATTAGCTGGTCTGCAGGTACTGTTATACTACATTGTTTTAACCTGAACACTGATAACAGTTACCTTGTTACTTATATTAATCGAAATTGAATAGGTGCGATATGAAGATGGAAATATAGTAACAAAAACATTTATTTCTCTAGACTTTCTTTTTATTTTAGAGCATAAAATAGCACAATGTAATAGCGAGGAGGGGTGGTTTGGGGTAGTTTTAGTTGTTGTTTTTTTTTATTCTTTTAATTAATTTCTTTATTAAAATGTTGTTTTTTGTTATTGATTCGTTATTTATTATTCTTTATTTGTTATTCACTATTTAAATTGAACAACTTAAGAATGTAAATTTAAAAACCCTTTTTCATTACTATTTTAATTATCCGATCACTACATCATAGTTATCTCTTCGCATTTTTCTCCGAAGTAACTTGGAACTAGCGAATCTAAATGAGAAAAAAAAGATTAAATAAACAGAAAGCAGTTTGGCCTTATATCAAGTAGGCACAGGGGAGCTAATGGTCCTCAATGAGGTTAAGTTCCCGTTTTCGCTGCCTACACACGGTCCTCATAAATCTCCACCTCTTCCTTTCTGATGAGCTCCAATATTTTCCGCACACTTGCCGTCCTAAAAGTCAATGGGCTTGGAAAATTGGAGCTCCATTTAGTTTATTATGTATTCATGTTGTTTAATTTGATTATAACTACATATAAAACAATTTTACAATTAAAAGGGGCAATACATTTATTTTATTTCAAGCATAGGATTATATATTGTTCAGCTTTGAGTGGTGAGGTAGGTTTTTTGTAAGCTCTAGTTTAACTCAGATTTAACTCATTTTATTTTTTAATGGTTCTGATTTCATAGATTTTGAAAAAAAAATACTTTATGTTCTGCTCAATTCTCGAAATTGATTATCAACGCTTTCTTCGGTCGTAACTGTCGACATGTATACGCATGTGTCTGTAAAATATTTAACTATCTGAGTCTGGGTCAGTAAATATATTATTTAATTAATAATAAAAATAAGGCTTATTGAAACCGACTTACCAGCAATTCTGTCCACGGTCCACTACCCAAACACAAATCCGCTAGATCACTTTTAACGCAATCCTCCCACCTACGCCTCGGTCTACCCCTCAGACGCTTCACAGTCGGTACAGCGCTTATGCTAACATCTCAGGAATTCGTTCGTTACTAAGGCCAGAAACTTTAGAGGCCCGTCTTAATCTTCATGACGCTATCACTTGAAAAATGTTTATTGAATTTTATTTAATTAGTAAATTAAAAAATATAGTAGTTACGTCTCACGTCAAAAATCCGATTTTCATGTTGGAATTTTGAAAGACCCGTAGGTATGGTATTTGCCCTAGTGTTGACTTCCCAAATGACCCAAGGCGTCAACCGTGGAAAATCAAGAATGCGAGACTATTTCGCTTTAGTTTACAATTCTCCAACCTTTGTTTCAAAGTGACCTATATGAAAATATATATTTGCATATTCCTTTATTTGCCATAATGTTGGTTAAATACTATACTACAATTATTAATATTTTCAGCAATATTTTATTTGTTTTAAGGGTGTTAGTTTTTAATATATCAGTGTAATAATATGAATAATTATGACATTAAATTTATAAATAAATTCACTAATAGAAATATTATTGCATGTTTTTCAGTATTTATAATAGAAAAAACAGATAAACACTTTGCATTAATAATGGTTACTGGTACTGTGTGAGTGTGACTTGTGATGCTTTTCGTCAAACTCTGACGGTTATCTTCAAGTAGACGCCTCTCTTAACCAAAGATGTATGTCTCAAGATTCATTTTTCGGAACCCAGGTGATAAATAAATATTGAGCGACCCGGGTGGGAATCGAACCCCCAACGTTCCATACCATCTGCTTTAGGACCTCGCCCCGAAGTCTCCATTGGGACTGAGCGGCAAGGTTATGCATATTCTTACTTTTGTATACTGAATAAGAGTTTTATTTCGTTTTAAGATTACGCTAATTTATTTTCATGTATTTAGAGCTAATTTTTTCATACAAGAAAAAAAAAATTAGACATATTTGAGCATAGGTTTAACTAATGAAGACAGTCTACAAAAACAATCTAATAAAGAAATAACTGAATCAAAGAACTATTTATTATTAAAAATCTGTAACAGCCCATCCAACTGTTAGGAATCTGGGAATCCTAACTAAACACGTGTCCTTAACAAGTCCTTTATGTGACTTAGAGGTTTACATTTTATTTTAATGCAGTCTTATAGACGAAGAAAATCTGTTATAGTCTTAATTAGGTCTCTAATTCAGGAAATTAGTCCACTTGGACTGCTTTACAGGTCTCGACTTGTTTTTAGATACACCTTGATATAGGTAGCCCGGCTTGCTCGTTCGGAGATTGCCGTCTTTATTCATAAACAATAATTACAATTGTACAGTGTTTTTGGAGGCTGAGAATCGATGCTAACCCGGCAGACGATAGAAAGCAGTGGGACAGACTTTGCTTCATGCTTTTGTCGTGCAAATAGAAGTAGTGAGATATTGCTTCATAAGTAGTTGCTGTTAACCATATAATATATAACGATTTATATATTTTTAGAGTTATTTTTGGTTTATTTTATGCAGTACTAAGATGAGTATTTTTCCCCGGCGGCAAGTCTATTTTCAAATTATTGTTAATTAAAATTGGTTAATATTAGAATAGATTATTCGGAAGATTACTATACACACAATGGGTAATTATTTGACAGTTGTCGCTTCGAGTTAAGTCACAACAACTTTTAATGTTTTATTCGTTTCCCTTTAATATTTTCCAAAAATACTAGTGATCGTAAACCTTAGTATGGAAAAGAGAATTTAATTATGGGCAATGAGGCGATTTCGGTAATCTTTTCATGAGGAATAAAAGATTCAACTAAAATTTCGATATGATATGTCTTTGTTGAAACGTTCATTTCCGCATGAAATGATTAACGAAGTATACACATTTCTCATAATTACATTCTCTTTTTCATACTATGTTGACTTGTATTTTTGGAAAATATTAAAAATGAAAGGAGTAAACAGATAAAACTTGTAACTCAACTCGTAGCGACAACCTGCGGAACAGATACCCCCTAAATTGTTTCAAGTTTCAATCTTTCAAATAATAAATAAATAAAATAAAAATATATTTCAAAACTGTTGACTTTTATAAGGGGGAGATAGGCGGTGTGTTATTAGGCTGGGCCTTCCCCTCTTGGCAAAATCCTAGTTGCGGTCCTAAATACCACCCACTCAGCCAGAGCACGTAATGGCCGTTTAGTTTAAAGAAGTTTAACCTTCGTCTACAAAGCGGAATCAGACTCGGCTATCTTGAGTATATGAGACGGTTCAGTTCCGTTTGACCGTTCCGATATTTTTTATATTTGTATATTTCAGTTAAATACCGCCGTGAGCGGTAATAATAATGACAACTGTGAGACAAAGAGGCCGACTTCCATGCCGCATTTCCAACGCCTCTTTGATCCGTGGCCGCTAACTTCATCCACACGTATCTTGGTTCGGATTATGTTGGCGGTGGTTATTTCCTGCATTCGTGAACATGGATATGGATGAGAGGAAGGTGAGGGGTGCATATAATTAAAATAAAAATTAATTACTAAAAACCTTCACTCGGTTAGCATAAATATCTGCAATAATAGGCAGACTTTATATCCTCCGAAATATAGGCAGCTTAAAGACTTTTGTTTTGAAAGTAAGTATAATTTATCGGAACATATGAAGCATGGTTATAACCAACAAATAAATAACAAACAAATGTTAAGTAATATTATATTACAATTGAGGTGTTGAGGATTAAAACCGGATTGCTCCAAATTTCTAAAATTGAGTTTTTCACATTTTCCTCTCGTCCATTCAAGTAATACTTTATGATTTCAAAACTTCAGATTCAGAATCAATGTGAAAGTTTTCTGCATTGATACAAACATTATTTATAATAAATAAATAGTTCATAATTACATATAAATAATCTAGTACTTCAAAGATCGAAGTTTATAACAGTTTAATATTAATAATTTGACCATGGAGGATAGATAATCCCTAATGAAAATATATAATAAAAACAATTAGAAATAAAAATGCATTTGGGAGGTATCTATACTTAATTTTACTAGTTATTGGGACAATTTTATTGAAATTATGTATTTTTTCTTATTATAATTGTTATTATTTTGCAGATTTTTAGACTTATAACTTTTTTAAAGTTATGTATGATTGTTGTATCGATGCAGAAACCTTTTTTTAGAAGATTTATAATGACATATAGTTGTAGAAACGTTTTAAGGAATTATATAAATTAAGAAGTTAAAATGACTGGACAATGGTTTTTTTGTCCCAATATATAAAAATCCTAAGATTTAAAGTCCAGTTTTACATCAATTTTAAAATTAATTAATTAATCTGTTGTTAAGCCAAGGATGGACCCTTTGGCATCTACAGACCCTCCTGGAGCCCCCTGGCCTCTATAAAATGGGTACCCTACATTGGGGCAAACATAGTGGTTGACTATGATCTCGGACAAATCACCTACCTGAACAACACGTGCCCTAGAAACATAACAGTCTCTACCATGTACTGAATCCAAGCCTCTGAGTTTATTGGTACACATTTATGTTTACATTTGTTGTTATTTTATAATTTACCAAGAGTAACCCTTAAAATGTTTTTTTGAAATGAGTATTATTACTGTGACCTGGTGAGGTAATTTCCCTCCGAATGATTGACGTTGAAACAAAAGTTGAATTCGGCGACATAGAAACTGCATCTACTCCTGTTATTTTGGCAGCGTTCATTGTAATTTTGATTTAAGATGGACTATTATATCACTACCTGCGAATGGAACTTTTATTTGTACAAATTTTTTTTTACATTACATAATATAGATGTTCTGTTATATGATATGATATTCTGTAAAACAAGAGAAAAAAAATACCTGTATCACTACAACCTATGAAGGGTGTTGGGCTCATTGTGTGGTAGAGACTGTAATGTTTCTTAGACAACGGTTATGCAGGGAGGTGATTTGGCCTAAATCACGATCAGCCGCCAGGTATTCCCTTCAATTATAGGTATCCAATGTATTGAGGCTGAGTGAACCCCAGAAGGGTCTCCAGATCCCAGAGGGTCCATCCTCGGCTTATGATATTCCGTAATAAAATATAATTTAGTTCTTTCCTACGATTTAAGGATAAAATGGGTAAAACACTTGCCTCCTCCAGTAAAAAAAAATAAAATAAAAAATAAACGCCACCCAATTTAAAATTCAAATGCCGCTCCCTCCCCGGGAGCATGAAGTTATGAGTTATGTTTATTGTACAATATGTTTCCAGGCGTAATGATAATCCCCGGTTGTATATAACATTGTTGTGTGGGCTAGGTAGCCGTCTTGACAGCTCCCAAATCCTATTAGTCTCGTCTCATCTGAACCCTGTCCGAACTACCTTTCAGCACCCTTGTTAATTAGTGTATAAATGTTGTGAGTGTGTGTGTGTGTGTGTGTGTGTGGTATGTGTGCGCGCCCGTGCGTGTGTGTTCGTGTGTGCATCTTACATGACGTCTTACAAACAATTGTGTATATATTTCGGTTACTGGATTAAAATAAAAAAATTAAAACGAATAAGGAACGTTATAGGATACCCAATTAAGTAGTCCGAGTGGTATCTGGTACTCACAATATCATTTTCGAAAAATCACCATCGAGCGATTTGATCCCACCGAGGATGGAAGATAAATGACAGGCCGTCCAAGAATCTCATGAATTAACCAACTTCAGGAAGACGTGGCGGGATACGGTCTCAATGAAGAAGTGACTCTTGACAGGAAAACCTGGAAAAAATATTATCATTAAATTTATCCTGCAAATATATGTAGGTTTACATATGTTATGATTTTTCTTGTATAATTTGTTTGTGCTATTTGTATGGGCTCTGTACCTAAATGTAGCTGGGGAGTGGGATAGCTAAGTCCCGGGTTTAAATCCGGCTTTGGCAGATAATCTACAATATTTAATATGTTAACAGTTGGAGGTCCTGAGGAATCTGGAGACCCTTCTAGGACTCACCCTGCGTGATCTAGGACAGTACAGTCCCTAGCATGTACTAAACCCAAGATCCTTTATGGGATGTAGTGGTATAGGTTTTTTTTTTATTAACTAACATTGCATCAACGCATTACGATATCTTTGAAAACAATGTATCTTGAAATCTATTCAAGTGCCCATACTTCTAATAAAAGTGGCACCGGTATCGCCATTTTGTCTCTTAAGCGACCCTCGGGGGGGCACTAAGAGAGGCTTAAATCAATCGGCGGAAGTCAATGCTCCTCAGGGTCCCACCTTCCGGTCGCAATCGATACCATCACCACATTAGACCCACTCCCTGGAACTTATATCTTTGTCACTGCCAATGTGTTCTACACCAATTCATAACACATAAAATACTTCAGTAAGATACCGGGAATCAGTTCAACGGGTTCATTTTTTTTTTAAAGCCATTATCTAAAGGAGATGATAAAAAAAACGAAACTGTTGTTGTTATATACAACAGAAAGGTTGGTGTTTATTATAGAATCGTGTAAGTATACCTTCACATATTTAAATACTTTATTATAAATTATTCTGGTACTTGTGTATTAGCCGGTGCCCAGATACTGTTACCCGCTATTTTTTTATACTGATAATTCTGAAACTGATAACACATACCTTCTTATTTGTATTAATGGAAATTGAAATATGCAAAAGGTAGTAATAAAATGCTAGTTCTAGAGCCCTCTAGCTACGTTCCCCTTCTTATACATATGTTTTTGTTCTTACGTATATGATAAGGTCTCCATTTCTATCCTTGTCAAAATCCTTACAAATTGATGTAAATTTTATTAAATTTACGAACGATTTTAAACGACAATGTTATTCTGTTATTTTCTTATTTTTTAGGTTTATGTCTATCTACTGCAGTGATCATCAATTACATTTGGTCGGGGTCCATTTTGGATTTTCTGACGTCAACCGCGGGCCGAACACTGATATTACAATCGAATACTGATATTCGAACTCACTCCCTAAACTCAGTGCAGCTCAGTACAGGGTGGATAAAACCTTGTCTTAATTTTGAAGTAATAGGTTATCATCCGCAATGTCCGCTATAAATTTTTTATTAGTATCTAAATACAGTTATTACTGTATTTACTTACTACTAAAAACTTGATTCGCGGGCCGTTCCAAATGAGTTCGCGGCCGCCATTTGAGGACCACTGATCTACCGAATGAAGTATACCGTGGTATAGAACCTGCTTAATATCTTTTAAAATAATTATATTCGGAAAATGAAAAACTAAATAAATTACTAAAATTCGAACCTTTCTACTCCCTATCTCTCTCTCAAATTGCAGTTTAATTTAGCAAACCTCAACTATCAAATTTATGGGGCTAAGAATAAGATTTTTTTTTATATGTACTAGGAATACAAAAATGCAGCACGATTTGTCTTAACTTCGATAAAATAGCTTCACAGGCTAAAAATCTAGACAAAAATGAATGAATGAAAAAACTTGAAGATATTCCAATAAAGGGAATATTAGGAATACTCTAAAAAAAAAGAATAGTTTTTGAATAATTACTTATTCATACATAAAAATGGTAATTCAAGATTTATATACTTTGGAAACATATTGCACAATTCGACAGTACTAACATTTTCGTAGAAAGCTATTAATTTCATTGATTAGGTATTACTTAATTGTTCGTTAGTGAATATACTTCTAAATATAAACCTATGAAAAGAGATTCATTCTGGAGTAATAACTTCGCATTTGAAAACAAACCTAGTTTTAAGTTTGTGAGTTCAGAGTTTTAGATGGTTTTCGTTTAATGAAATTGCATTTCTGTAGCAGATTCATAACTTTACTCAGAATTTTTCAAACGATGTACTGTCGAAAATTAAAAAAAATTACTCTCTCTCTCTTTCGTAAGTTTTCTCTACTTCTTTTACCTTTTACATTAATCAATCTTACAGTTTTCAACTACTTAAAGTTTGTATTTCCCAATTAAATTCGTTATAATTCCATAAATAGAATTAAATTAACCTATCATACTAATATTATAAATGCGAAAGTTTGTATGTATGTTTGTCTCTCTTTCACGCAAAAACTACTGAACGGATTTGGATGAAACTTTACAGTAATATAGGTTACACATCAGAATAAGAATAGGCTACAATTTATACTGATTTCGTGTAATTTGGTCATAATATAAAGATAAATTATTAAGAAGTACTAGGTTACAACACATTCTCAATATTACCTCCAACATATGGTCAGTAGGTAATCGCGGTTATTTAAATCAATTGTTAAATATTTTAAATATTGTTAGCATCGCTACAGGGCTCCCCTCTGAGTAGCTTCCTCACGCGTTTCTTACTCGCAAAATCTACATATTTTTGCTGAACGAAACAAGTCAAGATACATAATTTACAAGAGTATATTGCAATATTGCAGTAGGTAAGTAGGACCGCCACGTATTAGAATTGTTTCTTTTGTTTGTTTAATTATAGGATTTTAGCAGGTATATTGTAGAGAAACAATTCATAGTTACGTATATCTCAAATTTATGCCAACCAAAAAATAATGAAGAAAAATTTCTAACAATACCATCAGTGATTTACACCTATATTTTTTTTTAATATCATACTAGATGAGTGAAGAGCCACATCCTACTAATATTATAAATGCGAAATGTTGTATGCCTGTTTGTTACTCTTTCGCGCAAAAACTACTGAACGGATTTGGATAAAACTTTACAGTGATATAAGTTATACATCAGAATAACACATAGGCTACAATTTATAATGATTTTGTATAATTTGGTCATAATCTATGCATATAAAATGCTTTGTCCTCAATGACTGACTGACGTATCAACGCACAGCGTAAATCGCTGATCGTAGAGACCTGAAACTAGGAGGGTGCGTTCTTTGTATGACGTAGGCATCCGATAAGAAAGGATTTTCCGAAATTCATCCCCTAAGGGGGGAAAAGTTTGTTGCTTGCTCACGTGTTTCTTGAAAAATCTACATATTTTCGCTGAACAAAACAAATCAATTACCATAATTCACTTCATTCATCATTTGCTGCCGTACGACAAGTGTAACCGTTACACTGAGTAAGTAATCCTTTTCAATAAATTCAATAACATTACATACCAATCCTTTACTGACACGAACAAAAGTAACCTGTCCGTCCCGTTTGCTAATCAGTGTCAATGTATGTTTCCCGGCTGTGCTGATCCGTCTGTGATGAAATTTGATATGGATAATCTCAAGCCTCGGGAAGGACATGGGCTACTTTTTATCAACACACCACATAGGCGAGGTATATATAAAACTGTAACCTGATTGACTAAAACACCCAGCGGAAAACGCACAGCAGAAGCCACTGAACTTAGCATCTTGAAATTCGCATATAGGTTCTTTGTATAGCTTAAATGAGCACTAAGAAAAGAATTAGGACAATAAAGGGTTTCCCCCTCAATATAATAAGGGTTCAAAGATTGTATGGAATCCGTCAGTTTTGAAGTTAGAAATCTGAAATTTTGGATGTACGAGTAACTTATAGTTAAAAAAAAAAATTAAATTATTTATTTAAAATGATCTGTCACGAAACTTTGTGTGGCAGACCAAATTCCACGCGAGCAAAAGCTAGTCCTTCATAAAACTAAGACAAATACGTAAACGTTATGGCACCACTGCCTGGTTGTTCACGTGACCTATAAATGCCCGAAGCCTCCGTGGCGCAATCGGCTAGCGCGTTCGGCTGTTAACCGAAAGGTTGGTGGTTCGAGCCCACCCGGGGGCGATTACTTTTTTATATTTTAATTTTAAATCGTTAATTTTTAAAAATAATAAATAATTATATGATTATTTTCTGCCATAGGGAAATAACCTTTTTTTTTTTTAATATTTAACACAGTATATGATAATACCTTTTAATATAACATTTTATCTTCCAATTGTTAATTTTTATTATTAACTTAACTATATTGTTCCTTATTGATTTTAAAAAAATATTTTTTTTGGATGCATTAGTATTAATTTTTTTTATTTTATTTTAAAACTATTAAGCTACTTTGTTCACTTAAAAATTACTTAAAATTTCTGATTATTTTATCTCATAGATTTAAATATTTGATTTAATTTATTTTCATATTTATGTAATTTTTAATATTATAACGATATCGTTCTTTGTAGATTTTAATGGGTTTTTTTGTTTGTGATATTTTGGTGTATTAGTATGTCTTTCATGAATAATTATTTTGGTGATTTTGTTTTTAAAAGAGGAATTCATAGACAGGAAAACATATGCCATCACTTATGAAATATAAAAAGTAAAATATTAATATTAAATTCATTGAATAAAATATTTTTTTACGTTTGCTGTGATGAGCTGTTATATACAACCGAAAGTTAAATATAACTTTATAATAAAAAATGAACTAATAAACTACGATTAAAATGATGGCCAAACAAACTAACATACACAAATATGAGATATTTATAATATTGAAAAAACTGTTTGAATTTTAATGATCATCAATCTAATTATGGAGTGAAAAAAAAAACTGACGATAAAACATAATGGTGAAAAACGGAAGATTAAAAGGGAAGCTATTGTAATTATAATTATTTTACAAAAGAGTATTAAAAGCGCTTATTTTCGTTAATTTTATATTTTCCATTTTTTTTTTAATAATAAAAATATTTATTTGAGAAATCATACAAATGCCATTTGGCACATAATGTTTTCCAGTAGAAATAATTTTTAGCAAATTCGATAATGGAATATTTTAAGTTAATCTTTATGAAATTTTTCAAATCTCATTGATTATGTATTTTTTATTGTATTTATTGTATACATCGGAATTTATTTATTTGTAACTGTATTAAATTAAATGAAACATTTCAACAAAAGGACCATGGAGGACAATGGACCTCCAAGAAAAAATTTTAGCTAATGACAATGAATAATATATAAAAAAAAGAAAAAAGATGACTTATAACTCTTCTTAGAAGTTAAAGAAGTTCTTGATGGATTGTAAATGACATATAGTCGAAACGTATCCACGTAATAAAGTTATATGAAAAAAGAAACGACTGGAAATAGGTTTTCATTGAGTGAATGAATTATTATGAAACATTTCTTGTTCTGCGTTGCTCTTTCTCGTAATAATAACAATATATTGTTTTTTGTATTGTTCAACCAAAAAAGTACACCCTTTATCTAATTATTTTATTTTAAGTTTATAGAGTATTTTATAATAAACAAAAGAATTTTCATATACAAAACATCAGACTTTTATGCAAAAATATAAAATTTGTTGTTTCATTGTAACATGAAAAAATACATAACCTCAGTTTTATTTCTGCTGGATTTATCTATAATAGGAATTATATGTTTGTTCGCCAGTTTGATAAATCCGACATAATATCAAATATTTATTTAGATTTTTGGTACAATTGTTATCTCTTATCAGAGTTATACCCCCTTATCAATTTAGACGTCGCACTAATACTATCTAGCGAAATTCGTGATAACTAACTACTTTGAATTCAGCAGTTAAAATCGTAAGCATTAGAATTATTAATGTTATTGTTGCTTTTGACTTCTGTTTGATTGGAATTTGATAACATCGGGAGTATAAAGAGGCCAATAATGATAAAAAGTCTAGACAATTAAAAATGCTGCATGTCAGATTTAGTCGTATGTTTCCATATTTGTATTCTGTGTTTCTTGAAACGTAAAACCTCAAAGTTCTAGGAAGTATTTGGATTATTTTTTCCTCGGTCGATTACAAAGGTTCAGTATTGAAAATAATATACCAAAAGCGTAGAGCATTTATTTATTATTTAAGCATAGAATATTGTTCTTTAAAACCTCTGTATACTGATTCTGAAACGTTTACGTTTTTCTTTCGTCTTTGTAACTTACCAAAGATACAGGGTTTAATAATATGTGTATTTCTCCCAACTATATGCCTATAATAATTAATTTTTATGGCTATTTAAACTAGTACAAAAATGTTAACATTATTGCAATCCTTGTATTTACTTTTGTATTATAAATTATACCTAATATGTTTAACATATACATGTTACGCGGGCTTTACCGCCAGGATGATAATAATAAGTTATTAATAATTACGGAAATGTTTCTGTTGCTGTAATATACTACCACCTAATTTGGAAGTCTTTTAAGTGTATATATATATTCCCACTATTATTATCTATACTATAATATATCATATTATAAAATAAAATATATAAATAATTACAAAATATTATTATTATTATTTATTTATTATTTAATTTACATTTGCACCTGCGCAATTGCGCATTCAGTAAATTTGATCCTAATGTTTTTCACTTTGCTTTTCTACATGATCTTCTATGATCATAAAACTATATGATGATGGGGTAAAAATATCAATAGGTGAGTAGGTCTCTTGGCCAATGTCTTTTTAATATTTTTCTATCAAGTCCAGGTAACAGGGAGTAGGAAAGCGGAAGAACGAGTGGGCTGGGTGATATTGTGTCGATGAGTGGAATTTCATGTATTTGTTATCAATATATAATTTTATTGTGGGAATGTTCATGTCGTTGTGTATGGTGTGATTCGAAATATACCAGGGTGCATTAACAATTTTTCTGAGAATTTTGGACTGTGTTTATAAAATATTATTCCTATAATATGATTACGACAATTGCCTCTAATAAGCCTAAATATCTCCGTATCGAAGGAACAATATTGTATTAATAATATGTCCATTTATCATATAAACTATTGGTAAAAGTTTATATTATACACGCACCTTAGTATACCGTTGTGATATTGCCTCTGCGCATAATATAAACTGTACAGACTTTATTTAAAATTATGTAAATATTTATCTCACTCACCTTGACAACCACATATTCTGGCAGTCTTACAGGTTTTAAAATATTCCCAGATTTGTATTGATATGATTATAAAAAATCTTTTCAATAATAGAATTATGATAGCATTCAAATAAGGTCAAATAACTCCTATCAAAGGGACACTTTTTTATAATAAAAATCGTGTCATTCTCGTAGGTATTTAATAGCTTGAGATAGAGTTGTAATATAAGCAATAACTCTACTTCATGCCAATGCCTGACTTAGCCCATTATTCACAACGATAATCATACTATTCCGATCCCCTAAGTACAAGAAACTCATTTTGGAGACAAATCGATTTACCGCTTATTCACCGGTGCTTACTTACCCTCATCATCATCTACTTTTGAGGTATTCCAGTTGTTCCATGTTACAAAAATCTCAGATTTGTTTTATACGAATCCTAGATATCTTTCCTATACTAGAATAATGTTGGCAAAGATGTTACCTCACTCCCCCCTCCCAAATATCTCCCCCGCGACGGAACACAATAGATTGCAGTAGATGCGTAGTCGTAGACACACACGTAGAGAGACGCACACACGGACAGATATCTACACGGAACGGGAACGTGGATATAAGCGAAGATGTGGCGAATCTGTGACAATGGCCAAGGACCAGCCGACTGTAATTGCTACTGCCCTGATGAATTCTGCCCCACCGTCCAAGGTCCACTACAAAAGAGATCCTCCAAGGATATGAGGAAACTCTTCTTATTTTATCCCACGCTGTGGAGATCCTTTCCCGTCATCTGGGGGTAGGCTAACCTATAGTACAACGGACGAGTGAGGGAAAAAAAAGACCTGGTCTTTTTTTCTGCAGGTTTTTTCCTCTGATCCAAAAAGTAGTCTACTCGATGGATAGTATTTTTTTTTAAAAATAAAACGCTGTTTATTCATCTTTTTTGATTTCCATAAGTCAGTAATTGATCTTTATTCTTAAACATTATATATATAAAAAAAAAAAAAAAATCCTTCAGTCACAATTCTTCTCACAAGTTATTACCTACTAAATACGCCGTACGAGGCCTTGTCAACTCTTCATCTGTTTATCAGCGACTTTGTTCATTTAGTTCTAAATTTTGAATTTATTTAAATAGTTATTAGGTGAATATAATATTTTTTTAAAAATATTTAAATGGAAAATAGTCGACTGGATAATTCTAAGAGCGGTGTAATATGGTCACGGGGTGGAGTTAAGAAAAATAAGATTGACTTAGCTTTTTAGGCCTAAGATTTAGGTCAAAACGTAGGCACTATAAAATAAGTCATTCTTATTTTGTGTAATCACTGACGATTGCACTCCCTGACCATAAAAGAAAATTAATTGACGTTTTAATATCTCACGAATGTGCAAAATGAAACTGGATTTAATATGTGTTATTTCTCCCTACTATTTGCTATGCCAAGAATGATTAATTTTTAAAACCGTTAAAACTATTAAAAAAAAGTTTAATATTTTTCTTAGGCTTTAGGGTATACCCATTTATAATATAGCCTAATTATATGTATATAATCTTTGTTTATAATTATAATTAAATTGCATACCTAGACCACCACTTGTAGGGGCGACCTGTGGTATAGTGGTTAGCATAACCAACTAAGCCCAAGATCGCGGGTTCATAGCTTGGCAGGTGCCCCTAGGATATTTTAAAGGGAGTATAAATCCTTGGTTATGCCGTCCTTCCGAAGGGACGTTTAAAGAGGGTCCTCAGCCTGTACGATGTCAGGTATTCGTTAAAGATCCCTTTCCTAATTAAACCTGGATATGCAAAATTTAGAGCTCCCAAATTTAACATCGTCCGATTAGCCATAGCAGCATAAAGTGACGTGAAATGAACTATGAATGAATGAAACAATGAACAAACCACCACCACCAACACCTATTCTGGAAGTATTTCCACATTTGTTTGATATGAAGAAGGTAGTCTACTGGAAGAATAGTATTTTTAAAAATAAAAACCTGGTCTTTTTTTCTGCAGGTTTTTTCCTCTGATCCAAAAAGTAGTCTACTCGAAGGATAGTATTTTTTTGTTTTAATGAAAACGCTGTTTATTCATCTTTTTTGAATTTCCATAAGTCAGTAATGGATTCCCGCATCTTCTCCCAAGTCATCACCTACTAAATACTCCATGAATAATGAGGCCTTGTAGTGAACACTTCATCTGTTTATCAGCGATTTTGTTTCCTTAGAAATTCCTGAGACACTTAGTCACCAGCCTTGAATATGATTTTCGTTCTGCGTTGTAGGTAAAAACAATTCTTCTGTTTGAAAATGGTTTGAAATATTTAGTTTTAATAAATGGTGGATGACCTGCATAAATGAGGGAACCACGCATTGAGGATTTAGAATTGGAATAATGATTAGTTATTTAAAATTAATCTAAATTATATCAATTTGATATAATTGAAGTTTGATGCAATATCTATCGCTTTTGAGAAAAAAGAATATTGCTCTGCGATTTTTCTTGATATTGAAAAAGGATTTGATAGTGTCTGGCACAAGGGTCTTCTCTGGAAAATATAACCTCACTTGCCTCCTCTTTACTTTTTAATTGTACAATCTTATTTCCAAGACAGATTCTTCTGTACTTCCGTTGACTCTTCGATTTCGTCGTTCTTTCCTCAATTCAGGGGTTGTACCGCAAGGCAGTGTTTAAGCCCTATTCTCTATTCCATTTACACCTCTGATATTCCGGAGCACCCATGCACCACCATCTATACCTCGCTGACGATACAGGCATTATTTCTTCTCTCAGTGAGCCAAACCTAGCATCTATAGCTCTTCAAAATCATTTATTTGATTTAGAAAAGTGGTTCTATAAATGGAAAATCAGAATAAACTTCGTGTCCAGCTGTCAAAATTTACAACGACGAAGTACCTTCCAAAAACTATGTACGTTATCTCTATATTTATTATCTCGGACTATACTTGGACAAAAGACTTATATGGAACGAAGATACAAAATTAAAAAGACAAGACATTGCAAACAACTATCATATCTTCTGGACTTGAGATCTCGACTTATCTATAACAGTATACTAAAGCCTATTTGGACATATGGAGCAGAACTTTGGGGTTCAGTAAAACAAGCCCACATACTCAATATGCAAATAGCACAGTCCAAATTTCTCAGAAAAAATGTTAGTGCAATGGGAAAGATTTCAAAAAGCAAAGAAAATTTCAACCAATTATGTCTCTAAATTCCGGAAAATGAACCAGCCAACGTTTCGCCTATCAGGATCATCAGGAAACACAACAAAATCACATAAACGAAGACAAAGTGCAGCACGCAACGAGAATGTCGGTGATATGAGCTGTTAAGTTTTCCTTTCCAAAAGACGCTAAGTGCGGCTAAAGAAGTTCTCACTTCGGATTTGTACAGACTTTATGCGAGGAATGAATTTTACAGGAATTTCATGTCAGGGTTTTAATTTAGCCTTAAAAGAAGTAATTAATTTAATAAATTCAATCTAACATAGTCCTCTTGAAGATAGAAGAAGCAGACCTTTAAATGATTTATTCATTGGTAGGGTGTAGAGTACTAGTGTGGCACAGTAGTGGCGACGAGACCACAGAGTGGCCATTTTAATTGAACCAGCGGATTGACAGGGGCCTGGAGATTGGCTGTGGGGGGCGCGGATAAAGGAGTCGGGGGCGGTAAAAAACAAGGCCACCCCCAGCGCTGATTGAAACCGACCCTTCGGGGGCGGCGTTATCCTAATCCCGGATTAGTACCGCGTCTGATTACCTCTCACTGTTTTATTACTCCGCCTCTTTGTGGCTTAGTACTCCTAAATCCGACTTGCTTCTAGATTCATCTTTACACCTCGAGGGGCACGAGAATGATTTAGATATCTCAGGAAAGATTACTTCTCACGGGGAGATTTTTCAATGATGTAACGTACGACCTTTGTTGTAGACCGCAAGACTTAGAAGAATCTAGAGGGATTAAAACCAAATAAATTTATACGAACAATATATATATATATACGCGTACATCCACCACACATACACTTTACCGGTGTATTTGAATAATTAAAAAAAAAACACTCTTTAAAAGAAAAGAAAACTAAAAAGTGAAAAATAATCTCCAATAAGTTGAAAATTAGGGTAGAGTTTTTGTAAAAAATAATTTGTGGTGTGCTTGATGTTAATTGTTGCAGATACTACATTGACTGATAATGGTACAAGTAGAATCAATATGAAATCACATAAAAGAAGACAAAGTGCCGTTCATTAAAAAGCACACCACACTTTTTTTGGTCCATATAATGACTTTTTGTTCATCACGAGCAAGATTTTTTCTTTTAATTCAGTATGAACTATTTTTATAATATTTAATCTTAAAACTTAGAAATGATATAATATTAAAATTATATAATATAGAAATAATATAATATTGAAGAAAATAATATAATATTGTTAAATAATATAAAATAATATATATTGAAAGAATATAATATTGAAAATAATATAATATTGAAATAATATAATATTGAAAAGTAGTGCCACCGCTTGATAACTTTTACAATACTTAAAGGTTCATTATTATTCTTCAAAAAAGTCTGTCATCTTAAGGAATCTGCGGTTTGGATGATTCCGGTATTAGTTTCATGCAGATTAATGCTCCTGGAGAGCTGTCTGAAACATGGAATCCTATTCCGGGCTCATGAGTGGGTGACCTGCTGAGACAGGTGCTATCCAGGTGTGACTAGGCGACATATCGACTGGATTCCTAGGATCGACCTGCCGTGTTACGTACGGCATTAGATCGGGAGCTGGAGAACAGTTGTCACG
This sequence comes from Troilus luridus, assembly GCA_964056705.1. Taxonomy (NCBI): domain Eukaryota; kingdom Metazoa; phylum Arthropoda; class Insecta; order Hemiptera; family Pentatomidae; genus Troilus; species Troilus luridus. Next base: position 75,578,358 of record OZ057413.1, on the reverse strand, counting down.
CCCTGAGTGGAATTAAATACCTGAAATGATTGGCGGAACAGGTGGCAGGAGTGATGAATCGACGCAGCTGATTGGCCCCATCATCAGGCGCTCTGTCCGAAATAATTATCCTTGTGCAATCCTCCCCCTCCACGTTCTTCTTCTCTTGGACTTTCCCCAAGGACTACGATGTAGCCTTTGCGGTCGAGCGTTGTGCGATTTATAGAAGGATACGGGGTAAATCTTAGCACCTCAGTTCTTACAAATGGTTGATTGAAAGCCTTATTATTGCAATTGTACTTTGACTGGTACGATAATAAATTTTAAGTTTAATAATTTAAGAGACTAAATTATAAATAGGTTGCAATAGAGTTGTTTGTGGGGCGTCTTGAAGCAGAGTTGTCCCTATTTGATTAGTCTGTTGGTGTTTGATGTACTGCACTTTGTCTTCTTTGATGTGATTTTCTAATAGAGTTTTGTCTTGAGGATGGTGGAATAGGCGAAACTTCGAATACAGAAAGAAAGAAAAAGAAATAGTAAACATCTTAATTAGTTTATATGTCTTAACTAATTATAGCTGGTTTTACTTCATGGATTCCTATTTTTATTTAACCTGATATAACAGAATGAACTTATGAAAAGCAAGTAAAGGAAAAGTAAGTTTAAATATTCTCATAGATAGACAATATTGAGATTACAAATAAATGATATATATGTACTTATAAGGCTAGATTGTGCATATATGTGGTGGTGAAATCAGGAGGGGGCCCAACTGGGGCGTGCAGAATCGTCTCCTGGTGCCAGGCCCTTGGCCAACTTGCTTCAGCTTCCAACTCCGCTGGTCACGGTTTCTCGTATCTATTTCCCAACGCCTGTTTACCTATATACACTTATTGTGTGTGTGTGTGTGTGTGTATGTTTATTTATATACTTCGAATGTCATATTTTTATATGAGGATTATATCTGTTCGCCGGGTGAATAAGCGGTTAAGTCGAATTTAGTACAGAGATAAAGGATAGCGTTTTTCGTGCCTTATCGTAGTTTTTGGCTTGAAATGGAGTTGTAGTAAGGGATAACTCTATTTCAAGCCAACGTCTGACTTAGCCATTATTCACTACGAAAATAAGTCGATTCAGCTCCCCTAAGTACAAGACTAAGTTTAGAGAAAACTGGACTTAAGCACTTATTCACTGAGGCTGTAAATATATTCAGTACCCGAAAGTCAAAAAGAAAAGTTATAGATGCACTTAAAGTTCTGTAGAAGTTTTTGCTTCTGTATAAAACCAGTGTACAATGTATTAGCGTCGACTGTGTGTGATTATGAGTAAGCATTGACATTCAGATAGTTCAATTTTTCATAGTTTGAAATTCCTTCTGCAATAGAATAATAAAAAACTAAAATATGAATTATAAATGAATAAAAAATACTACAAATTTTTGTCGTACTTTTAATTCAATATACACAATTTAAATAGAGTTCTTGTGACATTGAACAATTGAATTAAATTTCGGCTTTTCGAAAACCAAATTCTAAATGAAACTTTTTAAACTATTTCAGGGATTATTAGAACGATGACTGGCTAATGTCGAAGAATTCTGTTAGACCGCGTTCACGCTAAGGCGATTTATGATCAGCGATATATTGTGAGGGATAAACGATACAGTTACCGAAAGGGCTATGAAATGTAAAGGGGAACGATAAAAAGGATTAAACAACGAATCTAAAGCGACACATCTCACGAAGTACCACTTGTCGGTATTTACAGCGATCTGTATCGTACGATATTTCGAACTGTGCATCTGACGGGAAGAAGAGAATAGAATGATTTAATTATTTTCATTGATCTAGTGAAATCTCTAAAGTTCATCTATTACCGCATACAGAAAATAATTAATTTCTTGTGCTTTTCTTTTTATTGATGATTTCTTTTTTTTTTTTCTCATCATACGTCTTGTTGAAATCAATAACCACTACTTTGTATTCCTAACTTTTGTAGTTGAAGCGAGAAAATTGTCTACCTGCCATATCTACAATACCGGTGCATTAATGGTCAAGTCAAATTTTCTCAAAAATTAGTTTATTCTGCTAAGGGAAGCGGAATGTTGTCATTTTTGTAGTGAATAAGCTTAAAAAAGAATTATTGCTTATATTACAACTCCAAAAACTACGAGAATGACAGGATTGCTCTTCCCTCGATACAACTTACTCACCATCTATGGAAAAAATTGACTCACCCAGAAAAAAAATACCGAGGTTGCGGCGATTTATCCGCTACTGTTATTCCTTATTTATATAGCTGTGGTGTGAATGCGGCCTAATAGATACTTCAAACATCCACTTTTTTCACAAAATGTTTCGGGATGCGTCTCCAACCTAGTTATATAGTCCTTATTCAGCTGTTTATCTTATTTTCCAACATATGATATTTACATATTATCTTCGTTCTGGAGACTTGAAGGCCTGGGTATCTGGCCGACGAAGCGGAGAACACTTACAATCTGTTAACGACGGTAGCAGTTTTTTGCGGACCCCCTGGGACCGGGCGATTTGATGGATGGGGCGGCGATCGGCAGCGGATTATAGTCTATTTACTTGTCGGGGGTGGTGCTGCACGTGCGGCGACACGTGGCCTTCCCCGCCCAGTCACGGCGCTAGATTAACTCTACCCCACTTCATTAACATTTAATTTATTTACATATAACACTATCGACTTGAACCAAGGCTCATTTTAAGTAACGATAATAATTACAGAGGTATTCGGAAAATAGTGCATCTAAAAACGTTCTGACTGCAACGCACAATCTGATTTGATTAAGTAGAGCTTGTGATAAATATCGGATCGTTTCATATATAATCCTCCGATTTTCGTCCCTCTGGAACTCGATACCTTCTTCCATTTTACGTTCCAACAATCTTCCAACTTTTATATCCCTTATCTTGGGATTATAAATTCTTTTCGGTCATTATTCCGCAGGTTGTCACTTCGAGTTGAGCCACAAGTTTTAACTTTTCATTCATTTCCCTTTTAATATTTTACAAAAATGAGCTTTAGTATGAAAAAATAGAATGTAATTATGAGAAATGTGTAAGCTTAGTTAATCATTTCATCTAGAAATTTACGTTTCAATAAACATATATCATCTATAATTTATTTTATTTTATTTTTTTATTAATTGCTATAATTTTTAAATATTACCTATACTTATATATATACCATCTATACTTTGAAATGGTAGTTGAAACTTTTTTTTTTTTTGGATGAAATGACTACCAAAATCTACTCATTACCCATAATTTATTTTTTGAATATATTAAAAATGAAACGAATAAACAGTTAAAACTTGTAACTCAATAAAATGTAACAACAATAAAATATTTATTGGACGTAGAAGGATTATTGCGTCGGTTCCTTCATATTTCCTTAATTTAAAGCATGGACCATGTACTAATTTTAATAAACGGTCCATGGGGTTACCATGGGAGGGGGGAGAGAAACAAATATATATATATTTGTGTGTGTTTATATATACAAAATATGTATTGGACCTTGAAGGAAAGCATTATTGCGTCGCTTCATTAATATTTCCTTAATCTTTTCTCGATATATTCTTTTACTCTCCTATATCCATTCTGTTCCTGGTTTCTTCAAATGCTTCCTTCTCTGACATTACTACCCACTTTTCTTCTTCTTCAATCGGCGCAACAACCCATTACTGGGTCCTGGCCTCCTCAAGCAGCTTCCGCCAGCTCAACCGGTCAAGTACAGCTGCTCTCCAATTCCGTACTCCGAGCAGGGTCCTTGCATCTTCTTCAACACCATCCAACCATCGCAGCTTAGGGCTGCTTAGCCTCTCGACCGTGTTCCGTGTAAGCGCTCATTAAGCAGTTTATTTGGGATCTCATCAGTTCCCATCCTTGCCACATGGCCTGCCCAGCGCAGCCTACCAATCCTCACAATTTTTCCTATATCAGGCTCACCAATCAATGAGTATACTTCCCTGTTTTTGCGTCTTCTCCAAGCTAAACCATCCTTTACTGGGCCGTAGATGCGTCTGAGTGTCTTTCTCTCAAATGTTTGGAGATCCCTTTCATCAGACTTCGTAAGTACCCAAGTTTCTGATGCATTGATTAGCACTGGTCGAATTAGCGTCTTATATAATCTTGTTTTTGTAGATCTTGATAACGAGCTACTTCCTAAGTGCCGACGCAGTCCAAAATAGCTCCTTTTGGCCGATGCTATTCGCCTCTTTATTTCTGCCGAGACGTCATTGATGGAATTAACCTGAGATCCGAGGTATACAAACTCATCGACCTGTTCGAAAGAGTAATTGCAAATTTGGAGAAAACTTTCGTTAATACCTCTTTGTTTACCAGCAGTCATATATTTGGTTTTGCTAGTATTGACAACAAGTTCCAGCTTCCTAGCAGCATCATCAAGGGCAAGAAAGGCCTCTTCCACAACAGCTCTTGATCTCCCAATAATGTCGATATCATCAGCATATCCCAGGATCTGTATCATATGGTTTAAGATGGTCCCACTGGCCTGAATCTTAGATTCTCTGATAGCTTTTTCCAGACCAATATTGAAGAGCAGACAAGCCAGGGAGTCTCCCTGACGAACGCCATTATAAGTGGTGAGTCCCTCAGACAGATCTCCTTGAATTTGCACCATACATTCGGTATTGCTCATTTTAAGTTTTACAAGAGGGATGAACTTAACAGGCGAATTGAGGTCTTTCATTGCCTGATACAGGGCCTCACGTTGAATGCTGTCATAAGCTGATCTAAAATCAACGAATAGATGGTGCGTCTGTAACTGGTATTCCCTTCCGCGCTCAAGTATGGTTTGTAGGGCGAAAATCTGGTCTGTTGTAGATTTACATTTACGAAAGCCGCACTGATATTTCCCCCTCTCTCAACATGCGGTAGTAATCGCTGATACAGTATACTTGAAAAAATCTTGTATGCGCATGGCAGTAGAGATATGCCTCGATAGTTATTATATTCAAGAAGATCTCCTTTCTTGTAAACAGGACATACAACTGTCTTACTCCATGCTTTCGGGATGATTTCTTCTGTCCAAATCGTAACAAGAAGATTTTGTAAAGCTTGGAAAAGCTGATCTCCCCCTTTCTTGAATAGCTCGGCAGAAAGTCTGTCAAAGCCTGGTGCTTTGTTGTTCTTAAGCCTATCAATGGCCTCACACAGTTCCTCTTCGTCTGGGGGCTCAATGTCATCTTCAGGAGTTCGACTAAGGTCCACATCTTCCCGATGATCTTCCTGTACCCTATTTCCATTGAGCAAGGGACTGAAGTACTTGTTCCATCTTCGTAGCACTTGTTTTTTTCATTTAGCAGAGATCCATCTGAGTCTTTACAGGCTGAGATTCGAGGCTTGAACGGCTTTCGACCGTTGTTCACTTTTTCATAAAATTTTTGGCATTCATTGATGCTCCTCAATCTTTCTATTTCTTCTAACTCTCTGTTTTCCCAGTTTCTTTTTTTGCGTCGATGGATATACTTTTCTTCTGTTCGGCGCTGGCGATAAATATAAGCTGATGCTCGGGTACGTTTCTTCTGAAGCATGAGTGTGTAGGCGTTGTTCTTTTGTATAGTAGCCTGGCTGCATTCCTCGTCAAACCGTGGCGACCTATTCTGTACTTGGCTGGGGCTGCTGCATCACGGATAATATTTTCAATGTTCGACCACATTTTTTCGACATCCTCATCTTCTGTAGATGGCGCATTAAAGAACTTTTCATTAATTTTATTTACGTATTCTTGGGAAACTTTGGGTTCTTTAAGCTTTTGTAAGTTGAACTTTTTACATCTTTGCACTCGCCTTGTTTTCACAATTGAGATCCTGGCTCTAACTTTAGCCAGAGTTAGAAAGTGGTCCGAGTCCACATTAGCTCCGCGAAAAGTTCTGACATCCAGAAGATTCGATCTATGTCTAGCACTTATTAGAAAGTGGTCAATCTGGTTGACTGTATTTCCATCAGGAGAAGTCCAGGTACCAAGATGAAATCTTTTGTGGGGAAATAGACTGCTGCCAACTACAAGGTTGTGTGATGCACAAAAATTAATCAGTCTATGTCCATTGTCGTTGCAGACATCATGCAGACTATAGTTTACCAATAGTCGGGTAGTAGATTGCTTCCTTACCAATCTTCGCATTGAAATCGCCTGCGATTATTATTACGTCTGAACGTGGAAACGCCTTAATAGTTCTTTCTAGCAGGTCATAATATTATTCCTTGGATTGCTCATCTGACGTTTCAGTTGGAGCATGGCAGCTGAACAATGTATAATTAAAAAAATTCCCTTTTACCCTTATGGAGCTCATTCGGGGGCTTACATGTTTGAAATCAATGACCAGTTGCCTGAGTTTCTTCCCAACAACAAACCCAGTTCCAAAGTGGTGTGATCTATTGTTACAACTGTAATATAAAGTGTGACTTTTCTTTTCGATAGATCCCTGTCCAGTCAATCGGATTTCTTGGAGTGCAGTAATGTGAATTCCGTAGCGGTATATTTCATCTAGGAGCAGTTTAGTTGCTCCGGGTCTATATAGAGTTAAAATGTTCCACGATCCAAAGGTGAAGTCCAGATGACGGGTGCTATGTTGTTTCCTTGTAGACAGTCCGGTTTCTAGATGTTGAGGTTTCCTGATAAGATGGTTTAAGAGGAGCTGGTTATCAGCCAGGTGGCTCCTAGTCAGGTGGAGGGGCTGCCTCCTTAGAGCATCCTGTCGCACTCCCCCATCCGGGGCGGCTACCTAGCGAAGGTGATCCTAGGGTAACTACTGTCATTGACCTTGGTCTGTAATGTTGGGGTCAGTGGAGTGTGTTGTTATTAGTGTAAATGTGTGAGTGTCAGTGTACTGTTCCCCCAACCTGGAGGACCAGTGGCTATCTGCGGTACAATGACCGGGCGATGGGGCCGCCAACCCCCTACGCCAAAACCCACTTTTCTACCTTATCAAAAAAAAATTGTTCCGGGCTATAACATCTCTCGGATCTATTTTAGCAACCTATCTTATCAAACTGATATATTTTCACTAGTATTTTTTAGAATTTTTCTATTAGCATTTTTTCCTTATAGTTTGTCGTGCTATATACATAAGATAGTAAAATAGGATAGGATCGTAAGATACATAAGATAGTAAGATAGGATCAGTTAATATGCCAAGTCCGTTTTAATCAGAAAATCACTAGATTTTCTTTAATGAAATTATTAAATAAGTTTAAACATTTCTAAGTAAAGTAAAGTACAGTAAAGTAAGAATAAGTAAAATAGTTCATAAATCGTTTTCCATTTGATTTCTGGATTTATTTTTTTTAATTATAAAATTACAAGATAGTGAAGAAAAACTAACTGGATATAAATTTGGCCAAGTTATCGGAGCAGGAAGGGCGAACAGTTTATGGCAGTTTTAAACAGAAATTAATTCTAGAGAAGTTTGCTCCTGTGAACTTGTCACTTGCAGCGGTCTCGGTGGGACTTGAAGCCTTGTCCCGACAAGTAACTCTATAAATCGTCAAGAGGACTAACTCCCCAGCAACTTCTGGGACCGGCAAGTTCAGCAGCAACCGAACGCCAGTAGCGTGAGGTTTCCGAACTGCGAGATTTTTAGTAAAGAATATTTCGACTTTCCCACTCCTGATGAAATCAGTAGGTTACCCGCATCCAACTGATCCTACCTTTTTATAGCATTTTACCTCCGAAAGATCAAATATAGTGAACAGTATGTAGGAGAAAACAGGGCGGTATTTTAGAATTTGAATTGAGCCCTAGAACACGTTATGAAAAAGGTGATAAACACCGAGAAAAGTTTAATTTTGAATCTGAATAGTACTATAACCGTTTGCGGACGATTTCGTACTGTTGAGTGAAGAGGCGGAAACTATAAAACTAATTAGAGAAACGTTGATAAATACAGGAAAAAGGAAATAGGGCTGGAAGTAAATTCAGATAGGACTAAGCACATTATTAGTAACAACTTGCGCCACTACAACCCATGAAAGGTCTTGGGTTTAGAAAATGATAGTGACTGCATTGTTTCTTGGACAACGGTTCTGCAGGGTGGTGATTTCTTGCCATATTTTCCCCCTTAAGCTGGGTGAGGCATTGGTTCCATCTCCGGCCACTGACAGATTAAATAAAGTCTGGTAGCGATCGGGATTTGAACCCAGGATCTTCGGGTTGGCTAAATTTGGGTTATATTGTTCCAGGTGAGAATAAGTTTGAACATACCGAGAAGTTTAAGTGGTCAATGTCTATGGCAACCAAATAAAGAAATTAAGGCAGGTAATTCTTGTTATTTTTCGGTTTTGAAATTAATAAGCTCGCGTCTTTTGTCCCGAATTCTAAAAATCAGAATTTATAAAACTATCATCTATCCAACTCTTCTTTACGAACGTGAAACGTGACTGCTAACGCTGAGAGATAAACGACGGCTTAAGATACTCGAAAATAAGTGTTGCATAGAATATTCGGTCTACAAAAGGTTGAAACCACTGAAGTATTTAGAAGATTACACAACGCGGAATGGCGGAGAATGCACTCGGTTAATGTTATTAAAATGATAACGGCACGAGGATTAAGATGGACTTGTTAAGTTGTAAGGAGGATTGCGTTAAGAGTGATGTGACGGATTAGGGTATGGGTAGCGGTCCATGGTTTTTATCCTGTAACTTGGATTCTTTCAATTAGTATTAAGACCCCGATTTAGTCTGTTATATTAAAAATTGCAGAATAAGATGGTTGCGTCATTTGCATCAAATGGATCAGGAAAGAATACTAAGGAAGATAATGGAGGGACGCTCGTACGGTAAAAGAGGAAAGAGGTAGACCCAGGCCACAGTGGCACGAAATTGTTGAGGCTAATCTACAGCTTCTGGTAGTGAGAAGATGGAGAAGAGCTGCTAAGTGGAGGACAACTGTTGAGGATGCCAGAAGCCTTCATAGGCTATAGTACTGGCAGAGGTAGATGGTCCGTGGGCGGAAGTTTGTAAGCAGACATTGGTGGTATCGGCCTCGAGCCTTTGGGTTCGCTAAGCATTATTACATAATTATTAACCCTTATGTAGTTAATGATCATTATTATTTTATAATTCGGGATTGGGCGACAATCCGTGGACAGAGGATTGTAAACAGCAATTGGTGTTATCGGAACCTAACCTTTATAATTGTGTAATTATAATTTGTAATTTTATTATTTCAATAACTTAAGTGACTGCTTTTCAAAATTTAGGTCTTACGAAAAGTTGCGGCTTATAAATTGTAGTTACTATTGGTTGCCTTTGCGTTCTTTTCTCCAATTTTAGTATTACCATAACATTTTTGGTTTTGAGAATAGTGTGAATCAGCTGATACTATTTGGCGTCATTTTGTAAACTGTAACTATTGTCTACTTACTTAGAGGAGGGAAAAAAAACTGAAGTAAGTAATAATGTTGTTATTATTGTGATTTTCATATAGTTAATTTATTCTGATTTGTTTAATCCTAATTGTTAGAAATCAGTGTTTGAACTTATTTTCCTGTTTCTGTAGACTATTCAATTTATACGATCTAAAATATTTTACTCCAGTAACTAAATTGTTATATAATCTTAAAATGTAATGGCAATAGGAATAGCATCTTAAATCATCATTTAAAAGTCCTTAGTTTTGCATCAACGGTTTAAAAACTTTAAAAAAACTTAGCAGAATTGAACTCAGCCTATATAGTTTATACTATATGGTTCTCTAGTTACATTTGAAGTCTTAACTGTAGTTTCTTTAATTGATTCTTTAAATAATTGCGATATTGCAATAACAGGTCGAACAATCATATGCTAAATTATTAGAATAACCTTAATGTTAAGCTGGTATTTATTTTTGTATTGCTGAAGGATAGGAATCGTTCATTAAACAATCAATTAATTTTTACCACAATTCTCAAAGCATTTGATAAAGATGATATGTATACCGTCATCAAATTGATGTATTTCTTTCATTTAATTCAAATATTTTCAAAATATTGCAGCAAATCTTAAATCTTGAAAAAACGTCGTGAATTGTGGTAAAGCAACATAGTGTTTCCCTCTCATGCTGGAATAGCATTATGACGGACAGGCGATCTTTATTTACAATACTAAATATTCAATAAATTGGAATAATATCTGATATTATCACAAACTTGAGCCTATTGTTTATATTGTTCAGTTGATACGATGGGTCCAAAGAAAGCGAAGAAAAAGAAAGCGAAAGATGCCAATTTCATGACAGACGAAGAGCTTCAGGATTTAGAAGAGGCAAAAAAAAGGGCCGAACAGGAAAGATTGGAAAAGGAGCGATTGCAAAAGGAAATGGAAGAAGAACTACGCAGGGCTAAATTAGAGAAGAAAAAACGAGACAAATATTTAATGCAATGTGAAGAATTCAGAAACCAGCTTCTTAAAGAACATTGTTCCCAATTCCGAACATTAATGGAGGAACACAGAGGTCACTTGATAGAGAAGAGAAATGAGAAAGAATGGAAGGTATATGTTTCTTGCAATCATCTACCATTTGCCAACGATCCTCCGGCCCTCAACACCTTCCTCTACACCTGGAGCTTGATAGAGGACCAGCTCAACATGGACAATGTCCTTCCGGAGTCGGAAATCATACTCGAGACTATCCAACCAGTACAATGCTACTTGGAGAATCCTTTAGATATGAAGGAAACGACAATAAATAACTTGAAAGAAGCGAAGCTCAACTACTATAACCAGATTTTGAAGAATGTAGATAAAGTTACATTCGATGCTATTATGGATGTTAGCAAATATCACACCCAAATCTCACCATCCCAAATAGAAATCTACAAAAAGTCAGTAAATTTGATGATTTGGATGTGGGGTTGGGCCCACCAAGGCAGGAGTGAGAAGGAACCGAAAAACATAAGGCCGGAGAGGAAGATCCCAATAATGTCAGTCATTCTACCTGCGATTCTTGAAGTAAAGCGGTATCATCTGAGGATATTTCATACATCTTATGATCCTTATAGTTTTCAGTGTGAATCCTACAATCCTCCTGAAGTCGTTAGTATGCCGGACTTATTCGAAGAGACTATCAATATTAGGAAAAAGGAAATCAGCGCTCTTAAACAGCACTTTATGAACGATTACGATGAGGATATTATGCCATGGTGGTTTTTGATGGACAAAGAAATAATGGAAGACATAGCTAAGCGAGAGTTATTGAAAAAACTGAAAGTAAAGAAGAAGAAAGCACATATCAGTACAACAAGCAGTATGACTAACATCAACACAAGTGTATCTGAAACGACTGCAATCTCTCCTCAGACTCCGGAAGGTGGTGTTACTTCAGAAATACAAAATAGTGAATCCAATATGATAGTTGAAGACGATGCTCTGCTTGATGAATATGAAAAAGAAGATATAGCTTACCGGACGTCAAAACCAGAAAGTACACAAATCATATACTCCCGTTCTATGTCCGATTTAATGGAGAAAAGGAAACATGAGTGCAACGGTCCTGAGTATTATCCTGAGGTAGATCCCATAGAATTTCTAGAACAACCGAATATTTCTCTTTCAGAGGGTTCGATGGAAAAATACAGAGACCTCTTAAAGACCGAAAAACACACAACATTTAAAGCATTTCTGTATCTTGGGGATGACGGTATGAGTGATGGTGTAATACTGAGGGATATAAACGACTGCTTGAATCGTAACGATCCATCTGAAGAAAGGCTCAGCTTCGCAGACAAAAGAGCATTTTTAGACTGGAAAAGCTATAGGGACATCTCACCAGATAGAGAAGCTATTCGTGAGGAACTTGAAGATATGCTTTTTGGAGATACTGAAATGGTAGTAGAGAATGGGGATGTAAAATTTGTTAAACGGAACACACAACTCAGATCGATTAAAGATTTGCTAAACAATATGAATGTCACCAAGGGCTCTGATACACATAAATATGAGCATAAAGAAGAGCGAGAAAGGGAACAGGAACATAATATTCAACCTACGGATCCAGCTACAAAGGTAACGAATGTTACCGAAATGAAAGCTCTTGAAATGGCCATTGCTAATATTTTGGATGACGTGTGGCAAGTAAACATGGATAATTACGTAGATAATCTTGTATTAAGTGTGGGATCGGGCTCAATCAATTTGAGGCAAATAACGATTATTGGTGGTGTGTTCCAATTCGATTTTTTCGAAGATGAACCACAGCCTTATGTGAACAAAGATTCCTTTAAAATGCAATTACACTACGGAGAGTACGAACTCAAACGAGTCTTATTCGACCAAGTTCCCAAAGTAAGAATCGATCTCGCTGCGGAGGCAGAGAGGCAAACGAATATGGCTATGAGGAAAATATCTCTTCGTAAAGTGTCGAGGGTGACCTTATCCACAAGCGAGTTACCACCGCTCGAGGACGAGGACTCTCTTGCTGTTAGTGACGATGATTTAGTTTGGATATCGCTCAAATTACCCAAAGAAGTTATATATTTCGAAACACCTATGCCGGTACGTTGGAGTGTTGAGAAAATGCAATGGATAAAAGACGATATTTACGACACCAAATGGAATCAAAAGACCCACGTGTGCAATTTTAAATTAGGAAAATCTGGGCCTTTTGCTATAGCTATTTCAAGGTTCTCAAATCTTCCTTACTTCGACTTTTCAATTAGGCCTTCTTTAGACTGGAAGAAGAATCCAGAAATCGAACTGGAAATTACAACCAGAAACTTTCCAATAACATTTAAAATAAAAGAAGAAACTATAACCATAGATGAATTGGTCGATTTGAGGGCTGAAAACATATCCCACATCATCAACGTCCCTTTTACATTTGACCAACTAGTAGTAGCAATGCGCTCTTGCGGAATCGACCTGTTCCCGGACTGGGATACTTTTTTGTATATCAATACTTCTATGAAGAAATTGAAGACTCTCGAAGAACATATGTATTATTGTATTGGCTTGTCTGCCCCAGCCTTCGAGTATGCCTCTTCGTTTCACAATACAGGGACTCGGGTTGATCGAATCTACGTCCGGATAAGAGAATGCTTCGAAAAGGCCGTCCCTCAGCCCAAGTTTCGGACATTGGTCGCTGATCCTTTCAAGGTCGTCCTCTTGAGTACGGAGAAGATAGGATTGGTTGGGGAAGAGAGCGACGAAGTAGGCTACACGCCGGATCTGAAATATCTTACGGAAATTATAGCTTCCAAGAGAGCTCTTCGGAGAATGAAAAAGGCTTCGAAGCGCACTATCGGAACATTGGTTAGTCTTCTTACTGCTACTAAGGTATTGAGCTATACATAATATGATGTAAAAAACTGTATTCTGAAAACTATATTGTTTCTAATTATTATTTTTATAATTGTATGCACACTTAATAACATTTATGTGAGTGTTTGCCTAAACGTAAAGTTTTGGGGTTCTGACTATTCGCAGTTGGAAAGAAATAACTTTTTAAAAAGTTATTATTTTAGACATGATGCGTTTTTTTTTAAATTCCGAGAGTATTTTAAATCTCTGTTTCCATTTCCCTGAATCTTCTCCAAAATAATTCACAATCGCCGCGTACTGCTTGCTGAAAAAGTATGGGATTTCCTTCATGGAAGTCAGATGTTCTCTTCACGCATTTTGACGGAGAGAGCTAACCAAACAGCCTTTACCTACCTTTATACTTGGGCATTGACACTTTCAATACACTAGTCAAATCTCCCTACCCGGTGAAACTGATCATTAATTAACTGAAATACCGAAATTATTGTGTGATTTCAAGGTCATGCAGTCTACCTTCTTTAACTACTTTTCTTTCTTCTTTAATCAAAAGATCTTTCACAACTTTAAGCTGGATAAGGTTTGTTTTTCCACGAAAAATGGATCTTACGGCATAATCCTCGCAAGAGCCTACTTCACCGGCCAAAGATCTTTCAATGTGAGATAATCGAAAGTATGCTACATTTAGAGTAAGATTTGATTCTCCGGCGCGCCGGTATTATTAAATAAAAGTGTTTAGATAGAATTATCACATGTTAATATCATATGTCAGGGGTTAATTAAATATTTATATTTTTACGACAATATCTATTACATATTATAAAACAAAGCCCTCAGCCGCGTATGTATGTCTGTTTGCTATAAATTCAAAATTACTGCACGGATTGTCGTGCGGCTTTTACCAATAGAGTGATTCATGACGAATGTCGTTAGGTATATAATTTGTAGTGGTTTTGTGTAATTGGTTGGAATATAACGATAATTGTTGTTTGTTCATTTAACGTCACTTTATGCTGCTAATCGGACGATGCTACATTGGGAGCTCTAAATTTTGCCTATCCAGGTTTAATTAGGATAGGGATTTTTAACGAGTATCTGACATTGTACAGGCTCGGGACCGCCATTTAACATCCCTTCCGAAGGACGGCGTAACTAAAGATTTATTTCTCCCTTTAAAAAATCCTAGGGCCACCTGCCGGGCTACGAACCCGCGATCTTGGGCTTAGTAATTTGTTACGCTAACCACTAGACCACAGGTCACCCCTAACGATAATTGTTGGAACTGTTGGAAAAAGTATAACCGCCTTGGAGGTTTCATCGAAGACGCTGCCTAATCCCTTTGAGATAACTAAACGATGCATGATGGAATATTCCTCTTATATAGATCTACAACAAATCCGCGATAGCACTTGTATTCAGGGGGTTTTGGAATTGCACGCACTAGTTTAGGTATGTGTTCTCTAACACAAAATAAACAAAAAAGTTCATATTAACATATATCTCAAACTCATTTATTAAACAGATATAAAAGGTTAAAGATTTATTATTTATTATTACTATTTGTGTATTATTATTACAACATTTAGAGTAACCGTTCAAAGGGGCCAGCATCCAACATGCAGCACGACGAATCCATGCTTCTCTGGCTCTTCGTATAGGATGGTGCTTGATAGTTACTGCGGCTTACACGATCCGATTTCTTAGCTCTTCTTGCATACCAACTGCCGCAGAATAAACCATAGACTTCATCCAGCCCCACACAAAATAATGTAATAGTAATTGTATTAAACACGTTAGACTTTGAACAGTCAGTCGTAATGTTGTAAATAACTAATAAATCTTTACCCTTTGATATCTGTTTAATAAATGACTTTGAGATATATGTTAATATGAACTTTTTTGATTATTTTGTGTTAGAGAAGACATACCTAAAATAGTGCCGTGCAATTCCGAAACACCCTGTATATGCTTATATACTATCTTTTAAGGATAGCTTACTATTCCTATCATATTTTTTTAAAAATTGGTTACGTATAATTAGGTATTTGAAAAGCTGTTTAGGAAAGCTATTCAGACGGATACAGTATTAATCCTTATCAATTTAAATAACTTTTAGTTACTTACGCAATATAAAAATAGTTTTATATTTACCTTACGCATTTCACGCACATTATTAGTGTATTTTACACCGTATAATTTAAATGAGTATCTCATGGGTTATCGCAAAAAATTCGCGTGAAAATAAATTCGTATGTAAAGAAATATTTTATTTTGTTTATATGTTTGTAATATCTACATAATAAAATACATTATGATATTCCGTGCAGTGTAGACATTATGTAATATTTAAATAAAAAGTTTTAATTTGTTATTTGAGTGCTACCTGTAGGTAATTCCTCTACTTGCCTTTATTTAATGTTATTACGTTTCATTCGTTATATATTTACTAGTTGTATTGTTATTATACGCTTGTAAATTTCAATTTAAAAAGATTTTTACAAATGTGTATTCTTTTTTAAGCAATAGATATCCATTACTAATTTAAATAAATAAAAGGCTTAACGAAGCCGAAGGCCCGATGCCGATACCACCAATCTATGTTTACAGACCTCCGTCCACGGAGCACCACCCAAACCCAAACCCGCTAGATCACTATCAACGCAATCCTCCCACTAACGCCTCGGTCTACCCCTCAGACGCTTCCCAGTCGGTACAGCGCCTATTAACATCTTGGGAATTCGTTTGTTACTATGCCCAGCAACTTTACAGGCCCATTTTAATCTTCGCAACACTATCACCTGAATAATATTTACCGGATGCATGCTTCGCAATTCCGCGTTATGTAATATCCTATATTCCCCAGTGGCCTCATCCTTTTTTGGACCGAATATTCTACGTAACACCTTATTTTCGAATACCTGAAGACGTTGTTCGTCCTTCAGCGTTAGTGGCCAAGTTCCACATCCATAGAGAAGAGATGGAACGATAAATGTTTTATAAATTCTGATTTTTAGATTTCTGGACAAAAGACGCGAACATTCTTTCGCATTGTCAGAGGGTTTTTTTCTGAATCTTGTATATACAGAAATAATTTAAAATAATTGTTCTTGAATTATATTAATAATTGTTCTTGAATTATATTAATAATTGTTCTTGAATTATATTAATATTTGACCTTATTTATATAGAGAGAAGAGCATGGTCCGGATGGAGAATATTTATTAGTAACCAACTTTTCGCCCAGATTGCAAGTCTTATTCAGTGCTTGATATACAAGATATACACATAAAAAAAATAATCGCTTTTTTTGCGTTCTGACGTTTAGTCAGTTAGTTAAACACAAGATAGTTACTTATGTTCAGTTTCTTAAGAGAAGAAACAAAAAAAAACTGTACCACTACAACCCGTAAATGGGTCTGGGGTTTCAATGCATGGTAGAGACTGTACTGTTCCATGGACAACGGTTGTGCATGGAACAGTTTGTCCTAGATCACGCTCAACAGCCAGATTCACCCCCCTTATTTTGGGTACTCACTTTTTAGAGGCTGGGAGAGCCCTAGGAGGGTCCTAGATCCCATATGATCCATCTCCGGCTACAAACAGATGAAATAAAAGTCTTGCCAGCAGCAGGATTTCCTTAAGAGTAGATAGACTTAAATTTATTGTGGGTATGTGTTATGTATAATATAAATATTTTATCATATTTATATTTACTATCTAATATTAAGTATAAAATGTGGTACAATTTAGTAAGTAACACATTTTATAATATATAATAATATAAGTATAAAAGTGTGACTTATTTACTGATATAATTCTTATACTAACACCTGATTATTATTATTTGCAAAGTTCCTTTTTTCATTACTCCTTTATATCTGTGGTAGGATATAAATAGCGGATATAAATAATGATCAGTTATGGTAGCTGAATCGTGGTGCCTCAGACCCTCCGAGACGGATGAGCAGTAGGTAGAGGTGGAAACACGGAGGACTGTTGAAATAAAAAGTGTGATGTGTTGACGTGGCTCTGGGAATGTGCAACATCACTCCACGAGCCCCCACGCTCCGGGATCATTTAAATCACTCAACTAACTCCTTCGGGACCTTTCCGGATCTGGGAGATCGTGATCCCACAGGTCGGAGGATGGGCAGGGTTCGTCAGACACCTGTGAAGGATAGATAAATAAATCTTCACATATATTCAGTGTATTAGTTAATGTGGCAATGTGTAATTCTCAATAATGCGTATATAATGTGTTTGTGTACGTGTACTCCATATATCCTGTGTATAAGCATCATCAATTACGAGGTTAAATAGGAAATCACTAAGAGATTCCGAAAACACCGCATGGCCCATCCTATATTAAGTTACTATGTAGATTAATTCATTACTATATTTATTTAGTTGTTTAAAATATGTAGAAAGTCAGATAAAAAATAAATATTATAATTCATATTGTCTTATTTCACAGGATAATAATCTTAATATGAATAATATCATACCAAGTTGGTTTAAATTAGACTTATTACATATATATTTTGATTATACATTAATACTTACAGTCAGTTCATTCAGAATACTTTTATTTTTCAAGTATCTCTTAACCTTATTCCAAGCATGAATATCCTTGGATAATTTGGGAATAACTTAATCATTTATTATCTGTATCGTCACATACAGTATTTTATTTTAAAAAATATGAAATCATTTTATTTTGATCCAATTAAAATATTGAGTAGAAAAAAGCATTACAAACCCTAGGATTTTGGGTTTAGTACATGGTTGAGGCTGTACTATATTGGAGAACGGTTGTGCAGGAGGGTGATTTGTTTGCGATCACGCTCAATCGCAATCTATGTTCCCTCAAATTAAGAGGACCTACCTTATAGGGGCTGGGTAAGCCTCAGAGTGTCTGCAGATCCCGCAGGATCCATCCACGGTTGTTAACAAATTAAATAATTTATCTGCCAAACGATTTGAATCCTGAACAATCAACATAGAAACATAGAACAAACTGAGCTACTCCCCCCCCCCCCCCCCGGCTCCTCTGTTAAAATAAATTGCAGTATAAATTTCAAGAATTTAAAATTTCTTTCTAGCTGCTCTAAAAGCCGACTTCATTAAACAACTTACATATTTTAGAAAAGAAGGTATTGTACTATTCATATAACATTAGGGAGCTGATTGGGTCAGTGGTAGTGCCATGCCGAAAATCCTGGTTCAAATCCCGTTGCAGTCAAGACTTTTATTTAGTCTGTTAGAAGCTTGAGATGGTTCATATAGGATCTAGGACCCTCCTGGGGCTCACCCAGCCTCTAAAAGTGCGTACCCAAAATAAGAGGGGTAAATCTGGCGGTTGAGCGTGATCTAGGACAAATCCCCTCCCTGCACCACCGTTGTCCATGAAAAAGTACTGTCTTGACCATGTACTGAAAACCATTACACGGTACTAATATATAGTACTTCACGTTTGTAGTGGTATAGGTTTTTTTTTTCTATTCGTATCCAAATTGTGTTAAGAGGAACGCCAGATCACGGTATCATTGTGCGCTAAATCTGAGTCCAGTAAAAGTGAGTGTTAAGAAATAGCAGGATGAAAAACAACAATTTTTTTACTTCCTTTTTTTTTATTCAATATTATACGATAATTCGGACGAAACAGTAGGTATAGAGAGGAGAAAAAATTGTAGTGTCCGTGAGGAAATGAGATTGCAATTACCGAAGAAGACGGTATTAGGAGATATAACGACCACCTGGGGCAGGCCGTATTTAAAAGAATGACACGATAAGAACTGGCTATGGCCAGTCTCTGCTTCGTCATCTACCTTTATAAAAACATAGTCGAGGCGAGTCCGTCGTCTGAGCCGCTTCGTCGCAATCAACCTATTAGTAAGTCATTATTATTATATATAAACTAATATATAGTACTTTGACTAATATTAATTGACCTTAGGGATATGAGTAGGGAGTGGAGTGGCACAGTGGTTGAGCACTGAGTTGCCATGCCGAAAATCCTAGTTCAAATCCCGCTGCTAGCAAGACTTTTATTTAGGGCGCTCGCAGTCGGAGACGGATCATTATGGGTTACAGGCCCACTTAGGGCTCAATCAGACCCCATAAACTGGGATTCCAAAATAAAGGGGTAAATCTGGCGGCTGATCTAGGGCAAAAATCACCTCACTGCACAACCGTTGTCCTTGAAACAGTACAGTCTCTACCATGTACTGAACCCCAAACCACATATAAGAAAAAAAACGATTCGGGTAAGGGGTAAAAAAAAAATCTTAAATATTATTTATTTTTAAGCCGATTGGGTGTTTTGTAGTCAACTGCCATCCCCTTGACCCCAATATAAGCTCTTAAGAAGACTTGCAATTTGGGTCAAAAAGTTGGCTTTAAAATACATAGTTCTCCTCACTTAAGGGATTTTTTTTCTTACCTCCACCCTGATCATTTTCTTCTTCTTAATATTTAATATATGTATGTATAAGTTTCTACCTTCGGTACTTGAGATTCAGACAATACTTAGTTAACCAATCTTTAGACGACGTCTCAAGAATTTATTCTTCTCATATTAATGTCCTAACAGTGAAGAAACAGTCTTAGTTTAAAAATAAAATTGACACCTACATGTCTAGAAGACGGAGTTATAAATAAAAGGACACACCACAAAAACAATAATTTAGCGTTAATGTTTAACTTTGGCACTACCCAACACTAAATCACTTAGAGGAAACGTATGCCGCAGAATGTTTGATCCTGGGCAAGGAAACAAACAAAAACAAGAATGAAAGAGCTATGGACGAAAATAAAAGAACAGTTAAAACAAACGTAGTCCATAATGACTCGATCGTAAATCAAAAATTTATTAAAAACAAATAATAAATTTATAATAATGATAAAAAATGCCTGATTGACCATTATTCACACCATCTAAAATAAACCTAAACTTTACAGATTTCAACAAGTCTATGATATATGTTCAACAGCATTTGCAGGATATATGTTAATATTATATTAGACTGACTGATATAAATGAAAACATTTTGTCATACATTTTGCTAACACTATTTATGCATTAACATTGTCTTCTAAATCAAGTTATGTCTTATTACAGTCTAATCGTACAAGTGTCAATTTCATATTTAGACTATTGTGTGATTTAATATTATTCGCTGAGAATCTGTTCCTTTACTGTTAGGCCATGAGTATAAAGACAATATATGTATATATTTAGGGAGAGAAAGCATATTTTGCCATAACGATTTTGACTCTGCCTATTAAGCATTATTGAGCTTCAACTCCTATATATTTTTCCTTAATTGTTAAATAATTTAGGTTGTTATGGAAAATTTTCGAAACAAACTATTTCATATCTCAGAACACATTAAATAATTAAAACTTTAAAGGAAGCTTATTTTTCAATCTCAGCTGTTCTGATTTTACCTTCCTTTTACTTCAAAATTGATTTAGTCATTAACGGTGAATGTAGATAATAAGTTACTTAACATCGCTTCTATATGCCCTCTCAATATACGAAAAGTTTTACCTTGCCATCTAACTTGTTTTCTTAGTTGAACTGGTTATAAATGATAATAACTCGATCAATTACACTGGACAACAAAATTTAACTTTTTGTCTGTTAAATGAATTACAATGGCTGTTTATTTTAGAATTTGGTGCTCTGATTGAAAAGCATTTTTGTCTCAGGGGCAAGGATTTTGTGTAATTTCAAAATAAAAAAATAATTTAGTGTTAAAACAAGCAATTCTATTTATTTAAGCAATAATTATAAAGCAATTAGCTTTCATACCGTAATTTAAATCAAAATGTAGCCTTTGACGATTTCCTGCTCCATTTTGCGGCTGGTACATCACTTTTTAAAGACCAACAACAGTCTGCCAACATATTTGGATTCCACTTTCCCTGGTATCGTTTCTCCAGAGTGGATATTTCTTGAAGGAATCGCTCACAGCCCCATGATTTTCAGGAAAGAAATCCAAATGTGAGTCAAGAAAATGTATTTTTAGAGACATATTACATCCTAAAGCCTTATAATTTTGTTGAAGGTCAGAAAATAGCTCTATTTCACAAAATTTTTAAAAGGAATCCAAGCTGATTTTTCGGCTCCATTCAAACTTTGCTCAAAGTCTTGATGCATCATAATATTTTTGCATCACTGGTCCGAGGACATGTGGCTTTTAATAGAAATCCGGGGCCACTTTTATCCAGTGCCTTTACAAGATTTTTCATAAAACCGAGTGCAATGGTGGAAGATAAACGTTTTCTTGGTTTACAAGTGGTTCCAAAAGTACATTTTTTTCTCCAGGTACAAGATTTCTTTTGGGCCATTCCTTCTTTATATAATGATTTTTGCGATCTCTGCTGACCTACTCACACAGAAAAAAACAAAATTTTGTATAACCTGATTGAAGACCTAACAGAAGTCCTAACACTTTGAGGTCTCTCCAGACATTCCAAGAATGCTTCTGGTATCGTATCTCGGACAGTAAAATCTTCATATTCTCATATTTCTCTATCATATGGCCTCCATAGGCAATGGGGATTGAGGGCTTGCCATTGGCTATATGAAGGAGCTTTTAAACTAAGTTTGGGGGAATCTATGAACAGCCTCAATTCTTTAGGATTATGATTAGGTATATCCTAATTCACCCATCAATGCATCAATATCTGTGCAAAATATTACATGATTTTTTGCAGAGAAATAGCGATGGAGTTCTTGTTCCCGTTGGCGATATGTAGATATTTTTATTCCCTTCTCAAGTAGGTTCCAACGTTTTAATGTTATTCAGACGAGTTATTTGTTATCTCTATTGCATCCAATATTATCGTGGATTGGTGATGAGTCTTATTAGAGCAAATAAACAGAATACATTCACGTTCATAGCTATGAAAGATTTATACCTTTTTTTTACTTCTTTTTTTTTTAAATTTATTTATTGATATTTACAACTGTATAACAACAATACAACAAGTAAATAGGCTAAGTGATACATAATGACATGAGTTAATGACAAGTAGAGAAACAACCCACTGGTAGTACTCAAATCACTAGTTCAACTAAGAAGGTCATATGTTCATCTTCTTTTCAGACGCCTCGGAGGATTATCGGGAATTGAAGAGGAAGCTAGGTTTGAAACTATAGGGTTTGAGTGGGAATGAAGTTTGTTATTTTAGGATAGATACCGGGTTCGGGCCAAATCAGCAACAAATGGGACATTAATGTCGTTATGGATGACTTTATTATATATTGTAGGGATTATTTGTAGTTTGTAGGGATTGGATACGATAAGAATTCGATGGTTTGGCTTAGTGGAGCCCCAAAGATCTACTCCGTAAGTCCAAATAGGTCGTATGATGGTCATGTAGATGAGTCTTTTGTAGTTAATCGGGAGGTTAGAGCGTTTGTCTAGTAAGTGTAGCCGGAAACGTCGAGCGGTTTCTTGTCTTTTCAGTCTGGTATGAGGATTCTGTTCTACAGGCACCTGTGGGATATTATTAAAGGATACTGAAGGGCAGGAAGTCATTGGTTTACGATGTAAGGTAAAAGTGATTTCATGCGATTTTTGAGAATTTATTTTTATTCTCCAGTTTTGACACCATTCTTCAAGATCAGTGGAGCGATTGGAGGCTTTGGGATGCAATAACTGAATTGGTTTTGACTGATAATACAAATGTATCTTCAGCATACGTGGTAAGGATAGTATTAGGATGAGTTGGGATGTCAGCTGTATAAACTTCATAAAGGATACTACCTTTTACAAAATTTAAAATTACAAAAAATCTGAGCTCCATTGACAACTTTGATGGTCAATTTCGGGGTGTTTTTGCTGGAACGAGAAACGCGTTTCTTTTTGTTTATACGAATATGTTTGATAATGAGAATTATTGTGGCCACCCCGAGGATAAACTTCTGAGCCTCTCAGACTCACAGGGCATAGGCCTAACAGAACGAGACTTGTAGAACATAGAATAGAATTCGATCTTCCATGTACTCAATTAGTAGTGTACACGGATTTTAAAGAAAATAAAAATCTGTTTGGAGAAAATTTAGTTATGGCTGATTTTTAGATATTTTCAAGTCTCTTTACTGAATAATCGGAACTATGTTTTGATCTATCCAACATCTCCTTTTGAATTAGGATTCCAACTAGAATAATTATTAAAACATATCCAATTCCAATGAAATTTAGAGATACAATAAGCTAAGAGACACTAGAGGAAGTCAGGAAGTTTAACATGAACTCATTAGAAATTTCAGACTATAGCTATATATTTAGTTACAGTATTACATCCGGACAGATTCCTTCTTCAATACTTGACTATTCTAAACAGATTTAAAGTAACTCATTAATACACTCTGGGATGTATTTATAGAAGGTAATAAAGAGAACTGGGCCATGAGAATTATTTTTGAACCCAGAGGAAGTACAGATTATTAAAGGAGAGTAATAACTGGAAACACGTGCTCTTTGAAGATAAATACACGTGCTTTAGTTCGTTTTGTGGCCGCCAGTTCGCGCATTTCATTCTTATTTTTTTTATCTTCCTTTGAGGCGGAACATCCGGTTTTCGTTCAATAAGTTGAATGTTAGTCCTTTTTATCAAATATATCAAATATAAGGGTGGTAATAATCTTCGAATTGAAACACTTGCTGTATTGTTTGGAGAAACAGCCAAGTTAGGGGAAACTTTTCGTAGAAACAAATTGTTTGCAGTAGCAGTTTTTCAATAATTAGGAGAAGGGAGGATCAATTAGGATGCCATTGTAATAAGATGTTTTTGCTAGTTTGGATGCATAGAGTTCATGTAAGAAGTATATTAAAGTACTATGTATTACAAAAAAATCAATACTATAGTTGGTAGTATAACAGAATGAAGAAATAATGGACAATAATTTATACGATATATCTTAAATTATTTCAAAAGAGACGTGTTTTTTTTTTTTCAATTGTTAATTTTTTTCTAATCATACCGCGTTTAATGGCTTCAAATGATCGTAGTTCTTCATGCCAGTTACAGCAGGTGGATTAATGTACTCTCCATGATTCCATATTTTTGTTAGTCCTAGAATTAGGTCTGAAAAGGGTACACACGCTGTTTAACTATATTCATTCATTAGTCTGTGTTATTGTTCATCTGTATCCTCAACAATATAAAACAAATAGTTATCTGTCCAATATTCTAAGAAAATTGCAAATGCTCCTTGGTTCATTTCCAATCACATTATAAAAAATATGGACATAACCACTGTGAAGACATACATTTACAGCAAATACACAACATTGTACTCGTCAACAAGTCAACAAAATCTTCTTGTTCGTTCTCTTACCCTTTACTACGAGAAGATAAAAAAGATAATGGTACAGAGACCTACTCAGGAACCAGTTTTCGAAAATTTCATATTCCTCCATATCGAAGAAAAAAATCGTTGTGATCAAATTTACTAGAGTGTCTGCGTATATATAAATATTAATAATTGTCACAACTGAAAACTCACATAGAGAAAATTACAGCTGCAATGACAAAACCAAGAAGTCAGTTCTATGAACACAAACTGAAAATGTTCAACATTCTTCTCTTAGGCTGGAACTTCAGAATGCGTGCAGGTTTTCAAGAAAGGCCAAAGAGAAAAATTTGGAAGCAAGAGAGAAAGCAAAAACAAGGAGAAAATGTAGGAGATATGGATGTAAAAAATGGAACAGCTGAAACAGACGTAGCACATAAACAAAGTAAATAATTATTATGACATAGATAATTAAATTTTAAGTAGTAATGATAGTTATTGCTTATTAAATAGACCATTAATCATAATTATATAACATATACATTATGTAACTTCAACTACAGAGCCCAGATTAGAGATTTACAACCCTTGATCCGCTAAGACACCCCACGACCGCTAACGACCCACCCCTCCTCCTGCGTACATACACCCTCCCTCCCTTCTCACCTCCGCGAATAAGACGCCGAAGAGGAGGATGAAAAAGAAGGATGAAGGAGGAGACACAGTGAGTACCTAATGAGCCATGGCTCCGATTAGCTATTGGCCAATGAGCATGCGCAGCTCCTTATTAATTGCGGTGATCCATCACAGGCAGTCAGCCGACTCGCTCCTCCGCCATCTGTAATAATCCTGCCATTGAGGATCCGCCTTACAAGGTGCCATTCTTAACGTCGATTAATTAGTTGCTGCCAGGGCGCTCTGTCTGTCGAGATACCGGAACCCAATTTCTCACCGGGTAATGCTTTGAGGGAATATGGTTACGGCTATGTATGATCCCTGCTCTATTTAATATAACAATGTCTTCGGATTAATAATAATAAGCTGTACCACTACAGCCTGTGAAGGTCTGTGGTTCAGTACATTGTAGTGACTGTACTGTTAGTTGGACAAGAGTTGTGCCGGTAGGTGATTTTTCCTAGATCAGATTTGTTCCACTTATTTTGGATACCCATTTTATAGAGACTGGGTGAGCCCCAGGATCGTAGTAGTTCCCATAGGATGCTAACAGATTGAATAAAAGTCTTGCCAGCAGAGGGACTTCAGCATGGAAACTCAGTATTCTAGCATTGAACCACTTCCCTCTTATTAACAATAGTAAATTCATTAATATTTTTTCTTTAGGGCATTAAAATGTTTCTTTTATTTATATTAAATAAAATATCATAAGGAAACAGATTTAAGGTATTGAATATAAAATTGAATACCTCAAGGGTAGGTGGAAGGATTGGGTTAAGAGTGGTCTTGCGGATTTAGATTTGGGTAGTGGTCAGTAGACAGAAATTTGTAAGCAGATATTTGTGGTATCGGCATCGAGCCATCGGGTTCTTTAAGCCTTGCTATTATATATTTATTTAAAAACAGGAAGCAAAATTAGCAGAATTTCAAATGATTAGACTTGAAAAGCAATAAGATCTATAAAATTCAGGATACGTTGTGATGAAAGAAATACGTGGAGTAGGTTTTTACTTACCATCAGTGGGTGACCATCAGTGGGTTATTAAATAAGATTTTAACTTATTTTTTTTGCTAGAGTTTTAATCACACTTATTTTAACGAACTAAAGACCTCCATGATCATTAAATATAAAATATTGATTCCTTATCTATTTTAGAGCTATATTTCTAGAATTAATACCGAACGTTTATTGTTTTGAATAATGGTTTTATGGTTTGTAAAAGCCTGAAAAGACTATAAAAATGAAGTAAGTGGTGTGTGGAGTTATTTCCGTAGAGATGACGCCCCGAATCTTTATGGAGCTTGGAATATTATGGCCGTGTTTCGGAGGGTATAAAAATATTTGTTGACATTTACATTATTTTTAGATTTATGAGTTTTTTTTGTTGTTGTTTTTTAACACATCTCAATTCTGGAATGCTCCTCAGTACTGATGAGTGGTTTGACTTATCTATTGGTTTAAATTGAACTGAAAATCCCCTTATATATATTTATTTGTGTGCTTTTACAATCAAAAAAGTTTATATGATAGTCGAAAAAAAAAAAAAAAAACTGGACCACTAAAACCCATAAAGGGCCTTGGTTTCAGCACATGGTATAGACTGTACTGTTTCCTGTTTTTGCACTTAGCTGATTTGTCCAAGATTTCACTCAACCGACAGGTTTTTCCTCAATTAGGGGATCCAATTTATAAGGGCTGAGTTAGCCCAGGAAAATTTGGAGATCTCATGCTTTCGCATTATGACTGTCGACAGATTAAATGAGATATTTAGAAGAATAATCTATATTTTTAATAGCAACACTCTGAGTTCTGCCACAGACGAATCGGAACCTGTCACCTTCGGCTCAGTAACTCCGTAGTCTAAACATTGAACTACCCCATGCCCTATTGGCAATATCAATATTTGTTCCTAATTAAATTAAACCTTAACTGTTTTTATTAATAAATATCAGTTCCTATCAATATCATGACAATATACATTTCATTTCAGCATTAGTCCTTTAGATACAAAAAGTTTTAACGTAAATATATTATGAATAGATCCCAAATAAAATTAGTCACGTATATTTTGTAATATTTTTGAAATTTTTTTTTTACCAAGTTTACCATCTTTTTTTTTTACAACTTCAGTTTATTTCCAAACACTGCTTAACAGGGATACCTGAAAATTCAATAAAATTGAGACATAAATAAAATGGATAGAAAATGTAACTATCCCCAAACATAAGCATTATTTATATAAGTAATATGTTTGCAATAAAACAGTAATTAAAGAAAGCAAATTAAGGGGGTATAGAGAATATTTTTATATATAATCACTATACAGTTGTTTTTTTTATGAATTATATTATATCGCATACTATAATATTGTAATATAAATATAAAATTGTCCTTTATACGACTTGAAAACAATATTGATGGATAGGTTGTACAGGATTAAAATGTATTTAGCAATTATAGACATTTTTATCACATATATTAGGATGCCATCGTCATATTTATCCGCCCCTCCAAACAATTAAAACTGCGTTAGTGTGTTGTATGTATTGCTGTACACAATTATTAAGAGCCATTGGCAACTAAATGTGACCAGTCACACCCTTTTTTGACAATAAGGGTGTACATTCTGCTCGCCCGGTGTTATACCATCGCCATCATGTCTCGCACTTGTGCTTTTATTTCTACGTTTACCTAATAAAATCCTCAATCTTAGGAAATCATTGCCTGTTTCTGAGAAATAAATAACTCGTCTTTTCTACTTTGGAACTGCCAGTTACTTTTTAAAAACGTCTGTCAACTACGTTTTTTTTCAGTGACTGAATAAATCATACCGCTCCTTCAAAAGAACGGTAAAACTCAAAAATTGGCGTTTTTTTAGTTAAGCCTTATGTAGCAATTGTATTGGTTCCTTTAAATTCAGTAACGACATATGTAATATTCCATTTCCAACCTTTTTTTTTTTTAATTAAGTCATGTTTTGATATGTATCGTGTTTGAACTTGAAGTTTTATGGGAAATAATGCCATTAGATAAAATCAAAAAAGGTTCAAGCTTTTATATGTATTATAAAGGTTAATAAAATAATTTCAATACTATCATTAAACAGGAATGCTTTGCTTTATCAAATTTTGATTTGTTTAACGTAATGTAATGGAACTTTCAAATACCTCTATTGAAAAATCAGGTTTTTTGAGATATGACCCTATTCTTGAATATATTGAAAAAACGA
This sequence comes from Troilus luridus, assembly GCA_964056705.1. Taxonomy (NCBI): domain Eukaryota; kingdom Metazoa; phylum Arthropoda; class Insecta; order Hemiptera; family Pentatomidae; genus Troilus; species Troilus luridus. The sequence continues at coordinate 75,549,874 of OZ057413.1, read as the reverse complement.
TATGACAATGTTCATGAGTATTCATGATCCACACATAGGCAATAATTTCTTTATAGGAAAGAGGCGTTATCCCCAAAACAAGACTGTACTGAGAAAGATATGGAATAAAGATGTATTAATACTAAAACGAAGTGGTTTTATTACAAACAATTCTGTCGAGTTTCTAAAGGATTATGTTTGATTACATGGTTTGATGGAGCGAAATTCCCACTGATTAAGATTTTTTTTTAAATATTTAAAATGTTATTTGTTACATATTTCGGAATTTGTTTTTATATTTTATTAAAATAAATATTGTATTGCCTAACATATTTTCTAATCATATCTTTGTTTACAGCGAATAATGTAAAGTAATTTAGGTGACTAAAAAGTGAATGGTTTGTTTGTTGATGTAACGTCACTTTATACTGCTGTGGCTTATCGGACGATGCTACATTGGGAGCTCTAAATTTTGCCTATCCAGGATTAATTAGGATAGGGATTTTTAACGAGTACCTGACATCGCACAGGCTCGGGACCCCCGTTTAACGTCTCTTCCGAAGGACGCCGTAACTAAAAAAAATGCGTCTCTCCCTTAAAAAAATGCTAGGGTCACCTGCCGGGCTACGAACCCGCGATATTGGGCTTAGTTGTTTATTACGCTAACCACTAGACTACAGGTGGCCTCAAGTGACTGGTAGTCTTAAAGTTTAAAAGACTCGTAATAACATTTCTCAGCTGAGAAATCAGTAACGAGCCTCAAAATGAATTATGTCCTTTTGGGGCCTCAACAAATTATTAGAGTTCGATAGAAAGTCAGTTTTTTTTATACGACCTTAGTGATTGTAGTTAAACATTTTTATATAGTCATTATTATTTTTTTATTGTTTTAAACACTCACCACAAATAATTTATAAATTACTGATAATAAGTTCCGAAAAAATCCTTTTAATCAATAACAAATGTGATAGTAGTCATTTATAATTTTTAATATTACAAATATATTTTTAATACTGAAATTATATTTTTTTTTTTACATTTTTACCAAAATTTTTTAAACTTAAGTTTATTTCTTAACACTGCTTAACGAGTTACCTAAAAACTAAAAAAAAAAAAAAATAGATACAAAATGAAATTACTTTGAAATAATTTATTGAGCGATAAATGAATTAATCTCGAAGATAAGATTTGTATTATGGGGCATTTCTTGAAACAAAATTTTATTACAACATTACAATGTTTAGAAATATTCAGAGTTTTATATCTTATTTTAATCCATAAAAAAAATTATTTATGTAATTTAGTATCTAATATGTATATGATAATGAATTTGAGAAAAATAAACAATTTATTAAGGTGTGACTTTTTAGTTCTTCCAATTTCATGATAATCATTCAACTTTTTCAGCTTAGAAGTACAATTGAGTTTCACAGATACCAACGTACAATAGACGAAATTCCATTTGTATTTCGTACCCTATAAAGTTTATTTTTATTAAGTATCAATTTTCACAAAGTAGTCTGAGATAACTATTAGTTAACCTAGAAGTAATTTTAATTAATTTGTATTTAATTAAGGGAGCGGAGTTCCTCAGTGGTAGAGCACTGAGTTGCCATTCCTAAAATCCTGGTTCAAATCCTGGAGCAGGCAGGAGACTTTTAAATAAAACTTTTATTTAGCCTGATAGCAGCCGGAAATGGATCATAGAGATTCTAGGGCCCTCCAGGGCCTCACCCAGCCTCTATAAAGTGGGTACCCAAAATAAGGGGGAAAATCCGGCGTTTGAGCGTGATGTAGGAGACATCACTTCCCTGTACAACAGTTGTCCTTGAAACAGTATAGTCTCTACCATGTATTGGACCCCAGACCCGTCCACGGGTTGTAGTGGTACAGGTTTTTATTTTTAATCAGATTAAATTCATATGTTTTTAGACTGAAATAAATTAACACATACATTTTAGAGGTATAATATATTGAAGTATCATCTTATCATAATTAAAAACAACATTATGAATTTAATTGTTTCTGTATTATTATGAGTTAAATGGCTTCCATATATTCCGGTAACGAATATTTTAAGAACTGCAGTAAATCATTCCTGAATCGAAAGATACGAGAGTGCTCACGTTGATCGTGGATCGTTCGCTTCGAAAATCTCCGCGTTTGGACAGCCCCGTTTGCACGAGAATTTATTTAGTTTTGCATTTTATAGCACAAAAAAGAAACAAATCTTTTATAACAGGGGATAAGTACCTAATTATTTTCTAATGGTCTCGTAGCGAAGCATTTGATGGCCGCTCGGATATTGGAATGGGAACATGTTTTATGTTTGCCCGGCCGGGCTCACCATAAACCACTGAGGATGTCAGGGTAAATAAATGGTCCGGGAGACAGAACCAAAAAAGAAAAATAACACTGGGAGCTGGCCAGGTGCGATCCCATCTCTACGTAACCTAGTAGTCCTCCATCTCGTATCCTCTTCCTCCGGGGGGCCTCTCCATTCATCTAAACCGCGCATTCCTGTCATTGATGTCTTCGGGGGTTCGAGGTCACCCCAGAGGAGAGAAAAAAAAGGGATCCTTCCTGCTTCGGGGAAATTCACAGGTAGGATCCGCTGTCAGACTTAGAGGCGTCCCATCTCTGCGGGGAGCACATTGTTCTTGGAGTGGAGTATGTTTTCAACCGTTTGGGACAATACACTTAAAAAATTCCAGTACTTTGGAATTGTCGTAAGGAGGTTAAACTACAATATGTAGAATAAATTACATAAACTAAATTGTATCCCTCGGACTCCGCATTGTTTATCCAATATAATATGACCAGAAAATAATTCAGAATTTTACGACAAATACATATTATATATCGTGAATAAAGTTTTATGGATGTAAAAATAATAAAGTGTAAGACTGTCAATAGATTTTCCGGACAAATTTGGCTGTGTAAAATAACAGAAACAAATTATTTTATTTATTCGTTTATGAACACCCTAAATGTGTCAAACTTGTCCTTTATTGTGTAACAACTATCTATACCCAAGATCCCGGGTTTGGAGCCCGGCAGTTGGATTTTTTTAAGGGAAATTAAAGATCCTTGGTTATGCCGTCTTTCGGAGGGGAGGTAAATTTGATATCCCATGCCTGTGCGGTTTCAGGTACTCGTCAAAGATCCCTATCCTAATTATATCGTGGTAGGAAAAAGTTTAAGACTCCCATTGTAGCATTGTCCTATTAGTTACGTTAGCATTAAGATGTTTAATAAATAAAAAACTGCTTAAATTAAAAAATCTAAAAATAATTTGTAACCTCCACCATTCTATGGAAATATCTTTCCACTGCCTAATGGATTGATCATATGCGTGCACTTACGACTACTTAAAACATTCTATTCATAGATATGAATTTATAACATTTTTTAAGACATTGATTTGAAAAATAGATATAATACAGAAGATATGAGTATGTATGTTTTAGGTCAACCGCATTATTCGATCCCATCTAACTCACATGAAGTCCTTGCGGAAAAGAGCCCAGATGTGCCAGACATGGTGGCCATTCTGAATCGAAGGCTACGTCAGATCGATAATTTAGACGACTTACTGAATGAGAAAAGTAAAAGAAAAAAATAATAAAAAGTACAGCATCGGTAAATAAGGAGAGAATTTTATTTACTGCGCTATGACTTACTGCAATGGTGGGCTTTACTGGCCAGTAGTCTCCGAGTCGTGCTTAATAAATATCATTCTCGACTCAGCCTTCTCTTTTATCTCGTCTCCTTCTGAAACTAGCTGTGAGGATATATTCTGGAATTGTCGTAGGGTTCTTTAAGGGTACACCTTTCTGTTGTGCTTTTATATATGTTTTAGAATTTTTTAAAGGATATAATTCTATAAATAATAATAATATAAAAACCTAATATTTTATATATTATTATTTTAAGAGAAAGGATTTGCTCCTGGCCGGGATTCGAACCCGGTTTGTCCTCCCCACCGTGGGAACGCTCTAACCATTTGAGCTACCGGGGTCACCCCCCACCCAGGACAAATCTGTTCTCTTCACCGATCCCATATCCCCGTGCTCTCACAATTTTGCGATGTATACACGAGGGAGAATGTTCATTGAACATTACTTTTAATTTTAGGATCTTGTTGACTTATGTCATTACATTATTTATAATTTATTGATCATTGCTTTAATATTTAAATATTATTATTTTGAAGAGAAAAGATTTGCTCCCGGCCGGGATTCGAACACATTCCTATGTGGGGGGCGACCTCGGTACCTCAAATGGTTAGAGCGGTGCCACGGTGAGGGGGACGACCCAGGTTCGAATCACGGCCGGGGGAAAATATTTTCTCTTCAAAATAATAATATTTAAAAACTAAAGCAATGATTAAAAAATTATAAATAATATAATGAAGTAAGTCAACAAGATCCTAAAATTAAAAGTAATGTTCAATGAACATTCTTCCTCGTGTATACATCTCAAAATTGCGAGAACACGGGGGATATGGGATCGGTGAAGAGAACAGATTTGTCCAGGTGGGGGTGACCCCGGTAGCTCAAACGGTTAGAGCGTTGTCACGGTGAGGCGGACGACCCGGGTTCGAATCCCGGACGGGGGCATATCTTTTCTGTTCAAAATAATAATATTTAAAAATTAAAGCAATGATTAAAAAATTATAACTAATATTTTATACTTTTTTTACCTAGTTTAAAGAAATGAAGACCAATCCTGCCTGTTTTAAAGATGTAGAAAATGATTTACATGAGATGGAGATTATCTAAGAGGATGTTCTGGAATGCAACCGTCTCAGGATGAAATTGATCACGTGGGTTTTCTAGAAAAACAAAACCTGAAGGGGGGAAAGATATAAATGCTAGAAGTAGAGAGCAGCACCGCCGACGAATGAGTGAGTACTGGGCAAATATCAAGAAGAAAGAAGTTGAAATTATGTGGTCCATAGTAAGCCAATACGAAAAAAATATAACATACTATACTTGTGATTAAGCCGGTCTCCGTGAAACCAACCTCCTAATCTGGTGTAACCTTTTCTAATAACTTTAAGTTAGTTGTGTCTGGGTTATTAAATTGATTTCTGTGTTGCTTTTTAGTATTCTCGTCTTGTTAATTTTGTTTATTGTCTATTTAAATTTCTGTATTCAATGTCCCATTTGCTGCTTATTTGGCCCAAACCCGATACCAGTCTTATCATGATAAACTTTATTCCCACACAAACCCACTATTTTCAATCCTAGCTTACTGATAATCCTCCGAGGCGTCTGAAAATAAAATGGCCTCGAGACCTTCTAAGTTGAATTTGTTATTTGAGTACTACCAATGGGTAGTTTCTCTACTTGTTATCGATACTATTAGGTTTCATTTCTGACGTTTACTTGTATTGTAATAATATGGTTGTAAATTTCAATGAATAAATAAATTATTCCATAAGTTAATGTTATGGCCAATTTAAAACAGAACTGTACTTTTGAATAGTCGTCTTTAAAATAATAAACTGTGAAATACTGCCAGAAGTCAGGAATTAATCCGAAGATTCTGTGATAATATGACGATAGGGGTGTTATCAGAATTAGAATTATCAGTCCCTAGAGACCGATTAATGACAACTACGAAAATAACAATAATAAAAAAAATCTGATCACTACAAATCATGAAGGCTACTGGGCGCAGTACTTAGCAATGACAATTTCTAAGCCAAAGGTTACGCAGATAGACTATTTGAAAATTAAAAGAAAAAGTTTAAAAAAAGGATAGAGTGATGAACAGTATTTACTTTATTCGTAAAAAAACATGGGGTTCTTATTTAGATATTTTTATAATGACTCTACTTTCTTTTTTCTGTGTTCTTTAGTTATTTTAAAACTAATATTCATTTTCTACTTTTTAGGACGGCATGCAACGAAACTGTGTTTTTTAAAACTATTATTTTTTTTTTTTAAATATACGAAACTCGCCAGTTGATGCTGCTATGAGTCATAAGCTTGTCCCTAAGAATAAGCCATGTATGCAATAATAACCGTTCATTATTTTTAAATGATTGTATTGGCATCGGTCATAGAGAAGTGTTCAATTTAATTCGATGTCCTAAGTGGCCAAAAATCGAAAATTCAAAGATTCCGTTACATACTACCATATATAAAGGCGAAGGTACTAAAAGCTTGTTCAAAAGGTAATACAAATAATTTCTTTACTATATTATCTTCTAAAGTTTTATAAAAATTTTTATAATACTATATACTTGTTTATATACAACTCTTTCAATGAATGGTATTTCTTCCAAACATATTATACAACGGAATGATAGTAGTTATTTTCACAGTCCTTTAATTAGTTAGAGTAATATAAAAGGATAAAATGCACTATAACTATTTAAAAAGTTACTTCATTTTCGTATATATTTATCTAATTAATTATAAACAATTAGGTAAAATGGTTCTGTAAACTATTTTGTCTCCCTTAGTCACCTCGCCTCCATAGCTCAGCGGTTAGAGCACTGGTCTTGTAAACCAGGGGTCGGGAGTTCAATTCTCCCTGGGGGCTTAACTTTTTTTTCTTTTCTATTAATTTAATATTATCAATAAAACAACAAGCAATAAGAAATAATGTAATTAAAAATTTTTATTATTGTTTACTATTTTTATTTATTTATTCCATTCTCCACTATGTAGTAGTTTGTACTATTATAAACATCATGGGGCTGATATATTTTTAAAATTATTAACTATTGTATTTTCATTAAATAATATCATATGAACAACAAGTAATAAGAATTTAAGTAATTCAAAGTTTATTTGATTGTTTTATTATTATTTATTAGATTTCCCTCTTTCACAATGTGATAGTTTGGACAGTTAGTTATTATCTTATTTTTACTTTATTGTTATAAGTTATATAATATACAATAATATAATATATTATTTTAATTGTTATTATAATACTATTTGATACGGATTATAAAATAATTCGTTTTCAATTTATATCATGTCAACAATAAGAACTAAGAATTTAACTAATTCAGAATTTATTTTAGTGCTTTAATATTATTATTTATTTGTTTTCACCCATTTACTATTCAGTACATAAGACAATTACTCTTAAAGCTTGCTGCATAGTGATATATTTAAAAATTTTACGAAGTAGTTTAACAAGCGGCAATGATATTGATATGAGGATTGTCGGCTTGAAAGGTAGGTAATTATAGTAAATAAAATTTACTAATATGTTATTATTTGTATTGGAGTATAATAAAAATAACAATGTACTGGCGGGGAAAATAATAATAATATAATAAAAAAAATGGAATTCAACATTTCATTTGTGGTATATAATAAATTAAAAACCAATGAGCTTCATTTTGTGGAATTAATCTGCGATGTGAGCCATGAATGAGTTTTTTTTATTTTATAATTTTTCTTTTTATATTTTATTATCTCGCTACCATATATTACAAGATTGTAGATTTGTTACAAAATTGAAAAATCAGAGATATTGATAACAAATGGTTCTGTGGGTCGAAAACTTTACGTAGATCATCAAAACGTCAAAAAATCACGACCGGGTATTATCCAAAGACCAAATATACAAAGGTGTATGTCGTGAAGATTTTAAATGGGAGCAACATTGTACTATGTAGAACATAAACCTTGGTAACCCCCGCCCCACCGCTTTTCAGTAGACGTTGAGCATTAGTCATGGACAGACGGAAACAAATATTATTGGAAAATTGATTACTTAAATATCAAATACTCAAGAAGTATGTACGGAAGAGAAGTAGAACTAATATGGTGTACTTAGAATTTATTTTTAATATTAGAATTTATTATATACTTCACTGATGGAGAATATCACAATTTGGTTGAGGAATTACGGACCCAACCCTTGCTATTCAAGGAATATTGACGAATGTTGCCAACAACGTATGACTGTTGACTAAATTAATAAATAAATGTGTCGTACTTACTTGTCCCAGTCATTGTACCCAAATTTTCCCAATCGCGGTACGATAATAATCAGTTGTGATAATTTGTATTCCTTTTATCCCAGTAAATAGGACGTTCTTGAATAGCATTAATTAATATTTCTGTTTTAGACATTTATAGTAATATAAATAATATTTATAATATTATAATAATAAACATATGTACATACTATTTATAATAATTATATATATATATATATATATATATATATATATATATATATATATATATATATATATATAAACAAGACGGCACCGAAAATATCAAGCCAATTGATTGCGTTCGCTTCTTTCCTCCCCGCGGCTACGTAAATTCGGCCGCGTACGCCTCTCCTGTAGGTTTCAACTGTTTGTTTTTTCGCGCGGTGCCACTTCCCTTCGCGTTTGCGTCAAGATCGCTAACGTAGGACGCCGCCTTAATACAAAAAATCCTAATAAAATAGTTCAAATGAGAGACCAAGATTTTCTTTTCTTTTTTGATTTTCTTAAAATGTGTAGTACTAATATATAAATCAAACCGAATGTAAAAATTAGGTACCTGGGAGTAACGAAATTTGTAACCTTCAAGAGTAGGTAGATCAATGATAGGTGTTTCATATAATTTCTCTCAAACTCTCAACTTCGGTATTGGTGGTACACAGTACTGTAAATAATAATTTTTCTACTCTAGAATGAGGATTGAAAAATAAATAAATTATATTATTATGTAAATAAAACAATGCTAATTGAAAATTTTCAAAACGTTTTATAAATTCTTGTGCAGAGCTTACATGTTTTAGTCTTTCGTGTACATTACAATAACAAATACATTTTAAGATCATGTATTCGTATTTATGTCTATATCGTATATTTATTTAATTCTAGACATAATATAAAATACACAGTTAGTTAATTGAAATAATGAATTTCTAGAATATGATTAAATTGATTTATTAGTTCCACATTCATTGCTATATTCGGTAATTATTCTGCAGGGCTAGAGTTGAGTCATAACTTTTAACTTTTCACTGTTTCCCTCTTAATATTTTCCCAAAATACAAGTTTCCATGAGCTTTATTATGGAAAAGAGGATATAATTATGGGTAATGAGTTGATTTCGAATATCATTTCATCTATGAAATCAATGTTTCAACAAATATATATCATTTATAATTCAAAATGTATTTTATTTCTTGATGAAATGATTACCGAAATCTACTCATTGATCATAATTACACAATCTTTTCTATACTAAAGCTCACGATGACTTTGTATTTTTGGAAAATAATAAAAATTAAACAATAAGTTAAAACTTGTAACTCAACAAGAAGCGACAACCTGTGGAACTGATATCCTTAATATTTTTTTCTATCTCTCAGCTTAATTCTTGTAATTAGGTTCTTAGATTTGTATGCTAATTTTATCCTCTCTACCAGAAAAAACCTTTTAGTTCATATTTATTTGTATGTTATTAGTTAGATATTGTATTAATATTAATGTACTGTATTCTAATACTGTAGCCTGTAGCCTGTAGCTATATATATATATATATTGAACTCTGTACACATCATTCTTAAGGGAGCTGGTCCGAGAATAAAATTATCTTTCCATTCTATGTACTTTAGACTGTTAAGGCGCAAAGTATTGCACTTACTAATATTTTAAGAGAAGCGAGGAAATAAATTATTCCCTAAAAGAGTGGCTCTCAGATCGTTACTTTCCTTTTCCAAGTATTTCGAAATATTAAAAAAAAAAAAAGTCCGTTGATTAAGTTAGCAAACTTCGTAAAATTAATCCCCAAAACGTTAAACTAATTAAACAGAGTTGTTTAAGTTTCCTTTTGAGTCGAAAACTTGGCCATCTCGCCCTGGCTGGGACATAGAAATGCAAATTAATTAACACACGTGGAAACTGCTTGTTAGTCCGGGGGGAGAGTATCCCAAGTAATATTCCTCAATGCGACGGTACAGCTCGGCTTTTCTTTCGGGCAGGGATGCTTTTAATCAAGGAAAACTGAGCCTGATTGGAAGAAAAGTTACGGCTGGAGCCCTACATTCGAGAGGGAGGCTGCTTTTCACCGGAACAAATCCGAAGGCCGAATCAAAAGAGTTAATGATTCATCGCGGCCAATTAGTAAGACTTTGCCGGAATAAAAAGGTCCTTGGAGTGAGTGTAGACCCTCAAAGAGATAGCGCTTTATTAATACCTCTACCTAAAATGCTCATCCGCCTTTACAAGGCCCTACCAAACGTTTATCAAGTCGGAATTTCATCAAGTCTCCAAGTTTGAAATATATAAGGTAACGAGTCATTAGCGATGTCATTAATATCTCATTGACTTGGAATACAGTCATTGCCGAAGCCAGGAGGCTTCGATTCGACAGTTCTCTGTTGATATTGCCTGCCAATCAAATCTAGTTGTGTTGTTGAATCAAATAGTGGAACGGAACTTAGAAAGAGTCTTCCCATGTGTAGTGCGCAGAGTGGCTTTAGGTTATCCATTTAATGTCCTTTTACGCACGTCTATTCCATCATGAAACAAGAGTGACTGGGAAACCCGAACATATATATTATATTATTTATTGTTATTAAATATCGAGACCATCTCTAGCCCAGAAAATAGCTCTCCATATATCGCGAAGTCAAAGTCGGGATAAACGAGTGATACTAGAAGCTAGTAAACTCGTATACTAGAATTTTGAGAATGGATAATTTATGGATTTCCGCCTGATCCTGAAAATATGGATATTGGAGTAAAAATTCTGATAAAAAACAGGTCATCTTTTTTTTTTTGTTTTTTTTTTACAGTCTAGTGAAAATTGATAGATAAGGAGACTACAAGGATATGAATGGAGTAAGTGTCTATAATTGATAGTCTAAGCCACCTTGTTCATTATTAGGAACAGAAATTTCACGCGTAATAGTTCTTCTTAGCCGACAAGAATCACCAAAATATATCATAAATAAATAGAGCATAAATTTGATTCGCAATTCGTAATTTTATCGTGAATTATGAAATTATCTACTATAATGCTATTGTAATACAACAAATAAGGTCTGCCTGGTGAAAGATTTAGGACCCATATTTGTTCATTCATTTGCCGTAATTTTATTTTGTTATGGCTAATCGGACGATGCTACATTGGGATTCCTGAAATTTTCCTATCCAGGTATCTGTCTGATTTGTCTGACCGAGGTGCGAGCCAGGAAATATCAAGTGGCAGAGTACCATGACGGAAACATGGGAAACCCGGGTTCGAATGCCGGTCCTGGACATATCTTTTCCCTCCAAAATAAAATAATTAAAAATTATTAAATAAAATAATTTGAAAATGTTGGGTCCATGTTTTTTTTTATAATTATTGTTTTTATTGGTATATTAATAATAAAATAAAAATTTCTCCTTGTCTATTTCCATGATCATATGAAATAGATGATTTGATTTCTATTTGTGGTTTAACTGAAATTTCTAAAATTCCTTTTTTCTCTTTTTAAGAACTTTTATATAGATATTATATAGATTATTATATAGATATTATATAGATTGAGTTTGAATCTCACCTTTTATGGTAATGATTATACGGATTATCAAATACAAAATAATATCGACATTAAATTATTTTATTAGAAACATTATCTCTAGTATAATTTTTTTTTCGTTTAAATTCTACAGTGTGACTAATGTCAAATTCCGTTTTAAAATTATTTTCCTGATTCTCCAAATTGTATATAATACCTAAGTATTATTTATCACTATTCAAAACCTAAGTGTTGTTAAGATCATGGTAGAACATTACTTAAGTAATAAATTGTTGTTTTAATTATCGTTCATTATAAATATGTTTTCATCCATCTGTCAATTTACCGATTTACCGATAAGATCCATTACAATCAGAGCCAGTACAAAAGAAGACTATAGCTAATATCCAACGTAATTGGAATTACATGGTTCAGCAGAACCTTTTCATCCATAGCATTTGATGGGTTTTATTATTAATTTTTTTTAGTGCAAGATATTACTTGCTTAAACTTTATATGATGCTCAAGCAATTTATACTAATGAGTAGAAATGACAGTCCACCATTATTCTTGTTAGCAAAGTATTGTGGGTAATTTGGAAGATGAAAAAAAATAACAAAAGGTGCATTGCTCAGGTGTAGAAGAAAAAAATGACAAAAAAGTCGTTATAAATAACTTTAAGACTTTTGACAGGCGTGAATAATTTTATCACGGCCATCGAAACCTTCTTTTTTCCATTAAGTTCTGTTTCCAGGATTTTTTTTCTCGCCAAAATCCCGATTCACCTGCCTCATCTAACGCTAATGAATTTCGGTCCAATAATGGGTCGAGTTTTCGAGTTTCTAAGTTAAATTAAAAATATAGGCAAAGTTATCTATGACTATATATATTTAAAAATATTTTTTAAACAAAGGATATTTCGTTTTTTAAGAAAGTTATAAATTGAATATTGATACGACGTTTTTATGTTGACAAGACAAGACATGAATATTGTTTTTATATTACTTTTGCTAACATCTAAAGAGGGAGCGGGGTTTCTCAGTGGTAGAGCTATGAGTTGCTAAGCCGAGGATCCCGGGTTTAAATCTTGCAGACAGATAAGTTATTTAATCTATTAAAAGCCATATATGCGACCTGTGGGTTCTCCAGGACAGCTGGGGGTAGATCCTACGGGTCCTGGACATCATCCTGGGGCTCATCCAGACTCTAAAGTAGCTACCATTAATAGTGGAAATTGCCCGCCGGTTAAGCGTGATATCGAACAGTTCACCTCTCTGGACAAGCGTTTTATTAGAAACAGTATAGGCTCTATCATATATTGAACCTTAAGTCCTTCATGGGTTGTTGTGGTTTAGGCTTTTTTTTTAAATATTTAAAGCTAATTCTTTATTCCCCCTCTACTGTCCTTAATCCTCTTCATTATCATTGCTTAAAGTAGTTCCATGTTCGTCATTTCAGCTTAGAATTACACCTTCTGATTCTCAAGTAAATAATGCATGTACAACTAACTACAAGCCACATTTCTATACTTTTGTATGTTTAATTGGTTTATTAGTTGTTTAGTCCCATATATGTTACATGTATAGGGAAGGGTGTGAGAGGTGAATGTGAGCACTGTGTTGCAGAGCAGGTACGGGTTCGAATCCTGTTGAAGGAGTAATATTATTTACACTGCCATAGATCTGCATACCATCCAGGGAATTACCTCTCGATATCCTAATTAGTCGAAAAGCCTAATGGTTGATTATGATATAGGCCGAATTCCCTAATTGCAGAACCGTTGATAGAGAAACATAGCAGTCTCTACCATGTACTGAACTCATGACCCTTCTTTGGTGATAGAGGTATGATTTTTTAAATTAATTTTAAGTGATACATTTCAAGTACAGCTAGGATGCTTTAATATATTAATTATTATGTTAATTAATAAAAACAAAACTAGAAGCGACTAAGAGATTAATAAAACCTGTTAATTTTGCATTAAAAACATTTTTATTTTACCCGGGATAATTACGGATTAACCCCATAAAAACGGAATGAATTTTAAAATAAAAATACTTTTGAAAACCTGTATGTTTTTGTGTCTTATTTGTTACTGATATTTTGAAACAGCATCTACAAAACGATAATATTTTTTAAATGGTGGATATAATTGGTCAGGGGGTGCAGTCAATGAAAACACAAACAAAATATTTTCCTCTTAAAGATAATATTTTTTAATAGACTTCTGTAAAATTTTGACTTAAATAAGTTTTATGTCTTCACAGTTGTTCAATTGCTTGCACTATATACAAAATAAGGTATATAATAATTTCATAAAAAGTTTGTGTCTCAAAAACCAAGTAACTAAAGTCGTGTACGTAATAAGTAATTATAAAATAACCAGATTGAGGAGTTTTCGTTTTTATGCATTTATCTTTAAAGTAACCGAATTATCATAACCTAACCGACTAAAACTTTGGTATTTATTTACTGTGTTTTAGATCGATTAATTCATTAGATTGCAACCACAAAATAATATGCGTACTGAAAATAATGTTATATAATAAATAATTTAAATATATAACATTATATACGAACACTATTGATTCTACCTTAAATTCTAAGCAATATAATAGACACGCACAAGAACTATTTAACTTGAGAAATAGGCTCGGTTTTATGAAGGAGGGAGAAGTTTTTATTTCTAAAAGGGACTTCATCAACATTTAGTATATTTCCAAGAAGGGCCGCCCTTATTTTAGTGGCCTTATGAATAATAAATTCATTTTTAAGGCCACTTAAATAAGAACTGCCGTTCTGGCCGTTTACCGTTTTATATTCCTTAATAAAATTTAATGCGCAAACTAAATTTTTTTTCCCATGCACCTAGTAAACGTGAGAGTTAATATTTTTAATAGCACTTAGTTAAGACATTGGTATTAAAGTGATGGACGTGATAAGTTGTGGTGTATTAGTTATGGTGTATAAGTTTATTGTCACGGAATTATTTAAATATCAGATTCACGTTTTTCAGATGTAAGAAATGCAGTGGTTATCGAATATTTACATGCTTCTATTTTATAGATAATAAACATTATAAAACATAATGAAACTAGGATAGGGTTAACATAATAAAACTAGGATAATTAAGATTAAAGACTTTTTTAAAATATACTCTATAATACCCATAATAAATAACTTTAGCCCTCGAAAATCCTAACAGACACCACCTTGATATTGGTGAACCGGCTTGCTCGTACTGAGTTGTTCATCTATCTTCATATAATTACTTCTCTATGCATGGGGGGTTCAATTCATGGTTATTACTGTACTATTTCAAGGACAACGGTTGTGCAGGGCGAGGATATGTCCTAGATCTTGATTGAGGAATTGACACCTTGATGATGTTGAGCAAGATTAATAGTTTGTGGGAGCTTTATAAGAAATAATTATTTCCCGGGTTCACGACTGTAACACTCGTATATGGTTCGATTATAATATGTAGTGTATTTTCCTTATCTAACCGTGTCAGGCTAGACACGTGCAAACCTATGAGTCATTGACCATCTTTGTCGTCCTTTCTAGATACACAGCAGACATTACCGAGTTTATGATAGGTGTCTAATTAAAAATAAAAAATAAATTATATTCATTATCGGTTCAATCGGACCAAAAATTTTCAAAATTGTCTTTTTTAACCTTTATTAAAAAAATAACAAATAATTAACGAACAACCAATGACTAGCATGGTCTTTAATATTTGATGTTCCATAAATTCACCATTTTCCTGTTGTTACAGCTGGTACAAACCAATTTTAGGCTGCGCGTGTATAAATTTAAATAAGCATCGTTGAACATATTGAGTTATTTTTATTTTAACCTTGTCATCCTTCGTAATGAAATGCACATATTCGATCGTATAATTAAAAAGATCAGATACTTAGCTTTTTTTTTCAAAATTCTCCAAGTGTTATAAGCCACCAGAGCTCAAGTCGAACAATTTTACTCTTAGTGATTTATTTCTAAATACGCCAACAATTAAATAATTTACAATAATTATTATTTTTTAATTTATTGATAACTATAACTGATATATTTGTCTAAACACAAGTACGCATAGAAGGTGATTAGTTTGTTTGATTATTGTAACCTAACCTTTAAGCTGCTATTCTATACGATGTTAAAGTAGAAGCTCTAAATTTTGGCAATCCAGCTTTAATTTGGATAGGGATTTGTAACGAGTACCTGACATCGTACAGGCTCGGGACTCCCGTTTAACGTCCCTTACGAAGGACGGCATAACTAAGAATTTTTTACTCCCTTTCAAAAATTCCTAAGGCCACCTGCCGGATTGCAACTCGCGATCATGGGCTTAGTCCGTTTTTATGCTAACTACATGCCACCTCTAGGTAGTTAGTAAAATATATATCTTTCTCCTGAAAATCATAAAAGTATACAATCCGACCAAATGTTTGTATTTTATGTAAAAAAACAAAACAACCTATATAACTACAAACTATAAGGGACTTAGGTTCAGTACATGGTAAATACTGTTATGGTTCAAGAGCAACTGTTGTGGAGGGAGATTTGTCCCAGCACATCAACTCCCAGGTTTTGTCCGAATTAAGAATACCCACTTTATAGAGGGTGGGTGAGCCTCCGGAGGATCTGCGGATCATACACCGTCTTTAAATGACTGTTAACATTAAATATGTTACCTCATACTGCCAGATCTGAACCTAGGAACCTCAGGATAGCATCACAGCGCTCTACCAATTAGCCACTCTGCTCCCACTGAATGTAGTAAAATAACATAAAAATAGAACGAAATAAATTCAAATCCATTCTCCGAATTTTAGTATATGGTATTGTATTTATTTATATATATATATATATATATATATATATATATATATATATATATATATATATATATATATATATATATAAAGAGAGAGAGAGAGAGAGAGAGAGAGAGAGTGAGAGAGAGAAAGAGAGAGCTCGGCTACAAATCATCTTTATAATACGAGATCTCGTATAAGATGAGGCTTTATAAATATTTGTTTATATTATTATTCAATAATATAATATATATTTTCGGGTTACCCATTTACTCTTATCTCATGATGTAATACTGTGCTATTTCCATACGACAATCTATCGCAGTGTCTTTTTTCCAAGTTCTGATACAACAAACCAAAAACTTCTTACATTTCTCTCTATACTCTTTAAATTCAAATATGTACTATACAACTTAGATGCTTCGAATTTTACATGTTTTGTTATTTTTACATTTATTTACCCTCAGGGAGCATTATCAAAGGATAAAGTAATTTTCTCAATTTATTTCCGTTATTAATTTTAAGACTATCTTTGTGTTTTTTATTTGAAGTACAAAAACATTTCCTAATTTATTTAAGTTATTTATTAAATCATCTAAAATCGATTTATGATACCCTGTCAAAGGCCAGTGAACAGTTAGTCGCAACCCGTTATGTTGTCAATCGGGAGCGATACGGTCTTGAACTGGATAAATATCTGATGAACTCTAATGAGGGGTAAAGGTCCGCGGTCATCGATGTCTTGCTTGTTCTTCCGCCGAGAAAAAAATACGAATTGGTGGAACAGGACAAGCTATTGTAATCTTATTAATCATTGATTATTTACCCATTCTCGAGTTGTTGTTTTTTTTTTTTTTGGCCTATGCTTTATATAAAATTGTCAACTTAAATTAGTATAACCAAATTCATATTCATTCATTCATATATTCATATTAACTTAGAACTGCAACGGTTATAGTTAGTATGTTAATTTATATTGATAATGTTCTTATAATTTTCAAAAGAGATTTAGTTGTTTGTTCATTCAACGCCGCTTTATGCTGCTGAAACTAATCGGACGATGCTAAATTCTGCCTAATCAGGTATAATTAGGATAGGGATCTTTAACGAGTAACTGACACCGCACAAGCTCGGGACTCCTATTTTAAGCCTCTTCCAAAGGACAGCATGACCAAGGATTTTTAATCGATTTAAAAATTCCTAAGGCCTTCTCCCGGGCTACAAGACCGCGATCTTGTGCAAAATTGTTTTTGATCCTACGACTGCGCCATGTGCCCCTACAAAATAGTTTTTTCCCCATTCTTGATGATTATTATCAAGCCTGAAATATATTTTTATTTGATAAATAGAAACTTCATTCAATCCTTTCATTTTAATTTTCCTCGATCGAGGTTTCCTTCAACCTAAAATTTATTTTATTTATAATTTTTCCATATTCTTCTATCTTTTATATCTTCCTCTCTCCGTACTTTCGTAAGTTCTTTCCATATACCTATTCTGTGGTCTTCCTCGCCGTTTCCTCCCTTCAGCATACTAACTGAAATTAAACTGTCGAGTGCTTCCTTCTTTATTCTTCTGAGGTGCTATTTAATATCTTTTTCTCCATCTTGTGGAGGAATTTTTGTTGGGTTAGCCTATCTACCCTGGACACCTTGGCAATTTATTTATTTATGTATTAGTTGATATTAATGGTTTTGTTGTTGTTTTAATCGTGTTGGCCTACTAAGGACAAAGTCATTTCAACTTTATTCTTTCTTGATATTCACCCAGTACTCCCTCATTCGTCGACTGTACTGCTCCCTTCTTTCTCCCGTGCATTTTTTTTTCTTTCTTCAGCTTTGGTTTTTCTCGAAAACCCATTTGTTTATTAAATGTTCTTAAAGGTTTGTTTTTACCTTATAGATTAGAATATTTTTAAATATTCTTTTTAATACTAGATGTGCCGACCTGTACGAGCATGTATCGGGAACGAAACTGTAATTCCGTTTTTCATTTCGGCCGTTGGGAGCGATGGGGGAGATGGTTGTGGGACCATATAGCAGTTCATTATAACTTGTCCCACCAACTGAAGCATTCATATTGGTCCAGCGGTGGACAAATTGAAAAAGGTCTTTAAATATTCGCCGTATTGGCGCGAGTTGGGGGCCGCAGTTGTTGATGAGTTCTATCATTGTCAGAGCCGGGGTCAATTAGCCATTCTGTTCCCGGAGCAAAATATTCACCTCTCAATATTTACCACAACGCTCTTCCTCCCTTTTCCAGTTCTTCTTCAATTGCTCTTTTTCATGGTTGTGTCCGATTCGTCCCTGGCAGAAATTTATTCACTCAAATGCCTCGCCCCGTTGCTGATGCAATTGTCCGTTTTTTATGAGTATCCAAAAAGTGCAAACGAGCTGACATGACTGCTATCGAATGCATTAGTAGTAATTGAGGATTTTTTGAGTAAGTGGATAACGGTGAAAATTTAATAATTTCTTGAAAACGCATTTCCATAAAGCATAAAACATTTTTAAGTGTGTATCACGCCTTGGTAATGGTTCTGCTGCATATCCAATGATATTCAGCAATATTTTTTTGTTTAACATGGAGGTTAGTTGTTTTGCATATTTGCATGTAAAAGATATAACATATAAAATTATTATCCCCCCCCCCTCCACCCCTCTCCCCATCTTTATTTAACACCACTCAGATACCTTGATAGTTATGTCTTTTAATTGTAATATTTACTATTCGTAATTTTAATTTTTATCTTTGTTACCCTATGTTTTATTTTGTATTACTTATTTTATTATTTTTTACTTTTTGTATTACCTTCCTCTTCACCTATTAATACTCTACCTTATTAATACTCTACATTTATCCCCTTGTCTTGTATCTATATCTCAGGCCCCCCCTCATCTTTATTTTCCACCACTCTGATACCTTGATGCTTATGTATTTTAACTTTAATATTCAGCCCTGAAGAAGACCTGCTATGTGGGTCGAAACGTATGTAGCCCCGGTGGATTTGTGGTTAACCCTTTTAATGAGGAAATAAGGGTTTTCGCCCCCTCCCCCCCACCGATTATTTTTTTTTTTTACATTTCAGTGTTTTAAAAATATAATTGACCCAACTGAAGGTCTGACAAAATATTTGAAGCAAACACTACAATCTGAGCGCCCAAAACATCAGTTTAAGGTAAATAGTCGGGAGCTTTAACTAATGCTCTTCGATGGGCGCGAAAACCCGCATAGCTTTAAATAAAGCTCTTGTTTAAGATAATGTTTGAGATAATTAAAGAGGTGAAAGCTGCATCGTATCATTCTCATAGTTTTTGGCTTGAGTTGTAATATAAGCAGTAATTCCTTTTCACACCGATGCTTGACTTAGCCCATTATCCACTACGAAAACACGATTCTGCTCCCTTAAGTACAAGAAACTCATTTTCAAGAAAATTCAACACTTGAACACTTATTCACTCCGACTGTAGTTATATTACCTTTTTATTAAAAATCAGGTATTATTTTTTGACATGTCTTTATATAATAATAAAAAAATTATAATATCGTTGTGTTTAGTAACGAATTCTTAAAAATTAATATGAGCTGAGCTCACTAGTAAGCTTAGACCAAAGACCAGGTGGATTGGGTTGAAGGGGCATCTAACGACTTCGAGTTAAGGTAGGTGGTTGTCCATAGACGAAAGTTTTTGAAATTGTGCCTTACTTGAAATATTAAAGTGCATTCCCTCTTTTATTGTGTCGGCCATGAGAAATGTCTAAAAATGATTTAATGTATTTTTAATAATATAAACAAACATTCATTTTCTATGTATTGTATTATTTGATCATTTGTTTAAAGTCATGCCAACCCTTCTCAATCCAAATAAATTAAATAAAGTACGAAAAATAATTTACGCTTCTTTTTTTTTTTAACTACGCTACATGTTGTAATTACAATGATTATTATGTTGTTAAATGATTCACTTAAAATTACAATTATTTTTTTCTTTTTTCTTCCTTGCTCCCTCTCCTTCCACTATCCTGGAAGATGACAGAAGTGTCCAGGGATTGTTGGAGTAGAGCTTAGCCCAGCTCAACAAGTGGCTCATTGTTTGGTTTATGTAAATCAGTTAGATTACTGCCAGCCCGGGGTCAATATTTGCCTTCCTCTCCTCCGAAGCCCTCCTCAGATTGTATCTAATTATCGACCCTCCTGTCATCCTCGACAACCCGGTTACTGGGAGCAACTGGCTATGTCTACAATGTATGGCGAGGAAAAAAGACTTGTTTTCAGTGTTTATTCTTCATAAATAATATTCATTTTAACATGGATAATGTCCAATCTTAGGTCTCAGTTTCAATTTCCACTATGGAAAATAATTTATTTAATATATTAGCAGCCGGAGATGGATCCTGTTGGATGTGGAGACCCACCTGGGTCACACCCATTCTCTATAAAGTGGGTACCATTAGTAGATGGAAAACCTTGCGGTTAAGCGTGATCTCGGATAAATCACTTCCCTGCACAATCTTATTCTAAAAATAAAAAAGTCTCTACCATGTACTGAAACCAAGAGTCCTTCAACATGGGTTGTAATATGTTTTTTAACCAGTAAATATGTTTTGTAATAGCTTTTTTTAACATTTATATTAAAACTGAAACTTCCTTCAATGTGGCTCGTACAAGTTTATATGAAGTTGATTTTATTTTAACTACTTGTATATCTGCAAAACTGTTTGGAGAGGTAACTTCCCGATTTCGCAGAATAATATCTCCATATTTCGGCTCTGATTACATCTTGCATGGATAGAAATAATCCCATTCATAGATTGTGTATTATTTGTGATAAAAAAAGAAAACCTTTCCCACTACAATCCAATGATGGGTCTTGGGTTCAGTACGCGTTAGAGACTGTACAAAGATTGTGCTGGAAGGTTTTTTTTTTTAATAAAAAGTTTTCCCCCCAATCAAGGGCACCAACTTTATTGAGGCAGGGTGAACCCCGTGGATTATGGCATGAGTTCAATGATCTCAAGTGTTATAGACCGGCAAATCACCACTTACTGAACTCAAGACCCTTTATGGGCTGTAGTGGTACAGGTTTATGTTTTGTTTTTCTAAACAAGTCGCTTAATCTCATTTGCTCTAGACCGTTGAAGAAAAAGGGGTAAAGCGATAATAATTTATTATAAGCCCGGCGGTTGAGCTTATTCTTGGCCAAATCATCTCCTTGCACAATCGTTGGTTTGGAAAGTCCCAACTTGTAGTGAACCAAATACTCTTCACGAGATATAGTGGAGGCAAGGAAGAGAGTGATTGTACGTGTAGATTTTTTTATTTCGAGTATACCTTAAGGTAGTTCTATTGAATAGAAAATTTTACTGCTGCGAATTGCTTATTTAAAATAAATTAGCGATATTTCAAATGAAATTTCATAAAGTAATAAATAGCATGTTCTGTTAAACCCTTAAACCTTAGTATCCATTCCTAGCGTGCTCTACTTTCCACCACGTTTATCCCCCCCGGTGCCAGGCGTTCCCTAGGGAAGAACCTTTTTCCAATGACCTGCGGTAGAGGATGACTGGTGAGTCGCTAATGTCTACTGAAGGGCAGGGAGAAA
Source organism: Troilus luridus (assembly GCA_964056705.1). NCBI lineage: Eukaryota > Metazoa > Arthropoda > Insecta > Hemiptera > Pentatomidae > Troilus > Troilus luridus. The sequence goes on along the minus strand of OZ057413.1, from coordinate 75,527,977 downwards.
GTGGTGCCGCCTGGATGGGGCTCATGTAACCCCTCTCTGTTATCCTCCCATCGTCATTAGTAGCAAGCTACTTTCTAGTTTTGATGAATCCTCATTGATTGTCAGATATTCACTTTCATTGGCGAGTTATGATAAACGCCCTTACCTAAGGTTCAGAAGCAACTTAACAAAATACTAACGATATTTTTGTTTTGTTTGAATCGTTCTTCGGAGGACCGCATCGACTCAATAAAGTGTCTCCTTTGTCCACTAATGGTGTCTTCATTATCCCCAGGATCGTCCTCCCTTTTTCGTTTAAATTATTGTAATAAAATTCTAATGACACCCTACATAATCAATGTTAGACATGAAATTCCATTGCCATCTTTATCGCAAAGATGTGGAATAATAAGGAATGATCGCATAGGGAGATATTATGATTTTACATTCACAAATATACATTTTTTCAATTTCTGTATTCTTAAATATGTATTGCATAATTTTTGTATTCATGAATAAACATGCTGTTACGCCATCATATTTTAATTGAGGGAGACTATGATTAAAATAATATTTAATATTCATAAATAAACACTTTATGATGTTTTGTATTTATAAATGTATTTTATAAATGTGTATATCATAAAAAATATATATTTATGTGAGCATTAATAAGGAATTATTTCGCTATGATTAAAATGTATTTTATATTTTTGTTTATTTATGAAAAAATTGGATTTACATGAGCGATAATAAGGGATATTTTTTAAGGAGGAACACTGTTTACAATAAAATGCATATATTTAATAATATCATGATAAAAATGAAATATTATTTTTTTTTAAACATATGTTTAATTTTTGTTTAAACAATATCTCCTGTTTTGTTTTACAACTTCAAAATCTGCTCCGATTCATCTCTTGCTTCCTTTAGATGATCGGTCTACAACTTATGGTTTGATATTCTGGCACTTTTGAACCCTGCTTTGTTTTCATCAGAACTTTTTTTTTCCTCCTTCACTCCTGAAAAATATTTGTTTCTGATTAAAATAACAATAAGCCAATTTAAAAAAAAAATAACTTAGTAAACAGAAACTCGAAGTGTAAAAGAAAAAAAAACACATTTTTCCCCCTCAGGTTTCCTTCATCCATTCGGCAATACAATGTCATAAGAAACAATAATACACTTGTGTTAACTATTAACAAATAGTTATTTATTTGACAAGTGAGGAAAGTGCCACTTTATTACACCCGAGGTAATTAAACGAAGGTGTTATAAGCACTATTCTCACGTGTTAAATATTACATTTTACCTGTAAACTTTAGATTTGTTAAAACTACACTAGCGCTAGTGGGTGCATGCTAATGCTAGATCTCCAAATTTCTGATGTGTTAAGGTTCTAATACATTTGAGGTTATATTAAATATTTCTATAAAATCGCTTCAAAATAAATAAAATCTATCTTGAATTAAATATAAAATAGTTCTAAAATTATTTATTTTAGGAATATAGAATGAATAAAATTATAATACCGCCATTTAACATTTAAAGTAACAGAGTGCTGATTGTCAAATTCGATCTAGGTGGGAAAGTGCTTTTCCCTTACTAGTGGAGGAAAGTGGGACTTTCCACACCAGTTTTAGTTGAGTAATGAATAGCATTACTCAATCGTTGCCGGAAAATAGGTTTTGTTATTATTTAAATATTATATTATTCTTAAAAATTAGTTTTTAATTATATTATATTCTATATTACCCCCTTTATAATCAACTTTAGAAATTGCAGCTATTACTAGTCTAAAAAAATATTTACAGAATACAATATATTCACGAAATGACGCCAAAAATAGTGTAACAAGTATACGACATAAACAGTTCTTGAGAACTGACAGTAAAACTACACATACAGGCCCATTTAAATTGTTTGTTATTTATCTTTATTTTAATTTTCTTTATTATTGGTCTTCAAATTATTTGGAATAGGGTGAGAATATATCGATCTTTCTCTAGAAGGCGATTCATCCCACTAAGGCCATATGACTCAGGGTATTTTTTTTATAAGAGAAGAATGTGAATAAATTAAATAAAAAAATAATTCGACAGGCTTGAATAAGAGGGTAAATTAAGCCGTATCACTAATAAGTTGGGGGAGGTTGGCAGCAGTGGCGGAAACGGGAAGAGGCGTTCCAGACCCCTGACCGGAACTTCCGGGCGTCAGCGGACTCACGGTCCTATCTCCTCCATCCCATCTACTCTCTGTCCTCTCCGATTCTCCAGCTGATGGAACGTCGTATTGTAATGCCATTTCTCTACTTGATACTCTTGTTAATAATTAAAAAAAAAAATGCCTCCATAAATAGTTTATATCATATATAAGAGGAAAGAAATAAAATTAAATAAATAAATAAAATAAAATAGAAAGAAAATTCTCTTTTATAGGTAAAACTGTTTATTGGAAAGCCGACGTTCGCCCCACATTGCAGGTTTATTATTCAACATATATCATTTGTACTTAAATAAATATTGTTGCATACTTATATAGCTTATTATAATAGATTATAATATAATTATTATAACATTGGGAGATGGACCCTGCTGGATCTGGAGACCTTCCTGGGGATCATCTCCTATAAAGTGGGTGTCCTTAATTGGGAGAAACCTGGCGGTTGTACGTGGTCTAGAACAAATCATCTCATTGCACAATCTTTGTCCAAGAAACAGTACATAATGTATCACATACGGAACCCAAAACCATTCAAGGGTTGTAGTGGTACAGGATTTTTTGGCGCTTATAATGTTATCCATAAGATATCGAATGCGAAAAAAACTCAAAAAAAACAAAAATTCATTTATCGTTTTCGATCCGTAGCGAATGTTTTTTTGGATTGACAATTTATATAAAATTTATATAGTCATCTATAAGACACGGAAACAATGTAAAATACCTTTTGCACTCATTTTGAATGAAACTGGAAACAGTTTTTTTGCTCTACTAAAAAGTGGTGTTTTTCACTTTCAATACTCGTCTAATTAATACACGACGATAACAATCGCATCGTATATTGCGATTAAAAACCCCGGAAACTATAGCACTATTCATTTATGTTTCGAAAATTAAACTTTATTGTAAAATAACATTTGCTTTTATATCTAAATTTGGGCTATTAATTCATTATTTGCTAAAAAATAATCGCCCCCGGGTGGGCTCGAACCACCAACCTTTCGGTTAACAGCCGAACGCGCTAGCCGATTGCGCCACGGAGGCGTCGCACATATGCATTTTAGTATCAAATTAAACCTATTAAACTATAACTCTCTTGAATGCCAATCGATGTATGTAAATGTTTAAAAATTTTTATCCGACTCCAGTAGGTAAACTATATAATCTGTTAACAGCCAATAAATGTGTAACAATTTTTTCAAACGTATTTTAGAACCCCATTTTGCCCTGCCACCTCATGTTATGATTGATTATGTAACTAACAATAATCGATATAAAGGAAATCGATCGAGACCGGCCTTGGCTAAGAGCTGAGTAATTAGCGATACACTATCGGTCGTGAGTAAAGATACCAAGGCTACCTCGCCACTGGTGCCTTATATACTTCACCATTATAGTGCAATTCGTTCGTTTATGTCAGAAAGACGCCATAAATCTAGTGATGGCTGAAGGCCTGTTTAAAGTACTGCAACGGTTGCATATTAATCAAAGGTGTCCTGAACACATGACTGAAAAGTGTAAAGTTTGGTATAAGTTTATTTTTAGGTAGTGCACCTCTAAAAGACTTAACAAAAAAATGTACATCTGCTACCCATTAATGTTCTCGATTCAGTAGAGACTGGACTGTTTCTAACGGGACAACGGGAGTGCATGGAAGAGATTTGTCCGAGATTACGCTGAACCGCCAGATTTATCTCCCTATTTTGGGTACCAATTTCTATAAAGGCTGAACTAGGATCACAGTTATGTTATGATTTATTAAAACCTAATAAGAAAAAACTAACAAAAAAATAGATTAAATGTAAAAGATAAAATTATTGAGAAGGGTAATTTTTTCTTATATTTATTATATTAACAGATTATATGTACAGCTATCAACATATCAAATAATTTCATGTCGGAAAGAAATTCGTTGACTGGTAGATACTATAATAGGATGTAAATAGTTGGGGGTGCAGTCAAGAAAACACAGGAAATAAGTGAAACTTATTTTATTTTATGTGTGCCGACGTTTAACTGACCAAGTTACCTTCTGCACCGAGTAGCCACTCCTATTGGCCCTGAAGATGACCTACACAGTAGGTCGAAACGTCGGCACATATAAAATAAAATAAGTTTAACTTATTTGCTGTGTTTTCTTGACTGCACCCCCAACTATTTACATCCTATTATCAAATAATTTATTTGCCAAAGCCGGATTTGAACCGGAAAACTTTTGTCTAGAAATTCAGCACTCTACCCACTGAGCTATGGCGCTCCTTCTTAAAGGGTTTAGTAAATGTTAACAGTATTTATGTAATTCTAGAACATAATTAAGGGGAGTGGCTCAGTGCTAGAGCACTGAGTCGCCATGCCCGAAATCCTGGTTCGAATCCCGCTGCAGGCCATGACTTTTATTTAGTCTGTTTGCAGCGGGAGATGGATCATATAGGATCTAGGACCCTCCTGGGGCCCACCCAGCCTCTATAAAATATTATAAAATAGGGTACCCAAAATAAGGGGGGGAATCTGGCGGTTGAGCGTGACCTAGGACAAGTTACCTCCTTGCAGAACCGTTGTCCATGAAACAGTACAGTCTCTACCATGTACTGAACCCCAGACCCGTTCACAGGTTGTAGTGGTACAGGTACAAAAGAACTGAAGCTTTTTTCCCCTTTGTTTTGACTTACTAGTGTCCACGCGCCAATTTTTATTGCTTTTCATTTATTGCTTTCTTTTCATTCCAATACTCTCCCATCTATGTTACCTTTTATTTATTTGAATATTACTGTTGTTTTGTAAACACTTTAAAAATAGATGTTCTAATACCCCATGGTTAATCAAAAACTCTCTAAATGTTATCGTAGCCTTCCGAAAGAACACAGGAATTTGAAAAACATTTCTGGCTTTATTTTTTTCGGCTTAGGGTCTTCAATATTGTTGAAAGAATACACAATTTTAACGTCGAAAAATGATTGGGTGAACCTTATTATTTACTTGTTTTTTTAAAAATCTTTTTGACAATCCTAAAAGTACCTAAACTCTTTGTTTTCGGCTCCTGAACCAATATTATCTGGTTTATTATTTTTTTTATTAGCTATTTGCTATTAAATTTCAAAGTCGAAACTCACTAAATATATTTTGTCCACGTTTTCAATAAAATTTTATAATCTTTAAACTGGCGATGACTCTGGTGAAGGGGGTTATACACAGATTACGGTAAACCTTTATTGGTCAACATCATTTATAGTTATAACGATCAATAAAATATTGTTTTTAAATTTAAAAAACTACCTTAAATTTAAAAATGTAACTATTCAGGACTCTTCAGGAAATATTTATATAAGGTCCACTAAATATAGTTTAATAATTTGTGAACTAAACCAAATTAGTATTTTACTTTATTTTAATAGCAGCTTGAGGGTTAACAATGATTTAGGAAGTTGTAGAGGTTTAATAAAGATCGAATCACTAAACTGTTAATACTAGTTTAGATAGAAACGTAGATGGGAAGATAGCATCTAGGGTGATCTCACCGGATTTGGATTTTTATCAATATTGTCAATGTTAACAAATTCCTCCATTCTCATTGTCATCTATTTTTGTTGTTTTTTTATACTTTTAAGTATTGATAGTAAATTTTATTTTATTTAATTCTTACCTTGGCAACTACTCGAAGGAAGAACGACATCCTCATGGGTATTTCCTGGAGACGAATTAATTGATTTATTTATTTATCAAGGACGTGACTTTGGGTTCTGTCGAGTGTGGGCCTGCCACTCATCCGGTGCTGCAATCGCTCCATCCACCTTGTGTTGTCAATACACTCCTACCTAAATAAAAAATAAACTATAAATACATTTTGAATATTAATTTATTCGTATATTAAATATACTTCATAAAATAAAATATAATGGCTGTTTCTATAATTTAGTAAACTAATTCGCGACGATTCAGTCAAGAAGACCTGGAAAATTACACCTAATCACTTATCACATTAACGAATATTAGTTGTTGAAGGTTACCTATAAGGTACTGGTTCAGTAAATAGTAGAGACTGTATTATTTCGAGAAGCCCGTGTTGTGGGCGATTAATTATTAAATCTATTTAGAACGATAGATGGACCCTGAGATATTTATAGATCATCCTAGTGCTCATCCTGATTCTGTAAAGTGGATATCCTTAGCTGGGGGAAAAGCCTGGTCGTTGAGAGTGATTTGGGCCAACTCACTTCTCTGCACAATGGTTGGTTTATAGACAGTCTCTTTTTATAACATGATGTACTGAACGAACTAAATCCAAGAATCTCATATGTTGTTGTGTTATAGGTTTTGTTGGAATATTATTGGAAGAATGAAAAGTACTACAGTCCCGTATATTGTATTTGTTCTGATCGAATCCTCCTCATCGGCGTGTACAAGACACATCCACATCCTCCACCCCCTGACAGCGTTCCAGACGACAGCTCTCGTGCCTTATTGCCCCTACTTCTATCACCATTACCATAAGCCTCACTTTAGCGGAGGGCACGAGAAGAAATGAACCGTCACGGGGGTCGAGGATTAGCAGTATTTTAGCTCCAGCGTGATTCACCCCCGGCAATAAAACGAGGAGAGGTTTTATTGCTCCGTTGCCCGGGGTGTCCTACCATCCATCGCCGGACCTGAGGAAATGGACGACGCCCGTTCCACGGAGAATATTCAGCCAGAAAGTGTGTTAGGGGACTGGATGTTTTCCTCACCAGCATTGACAAGTTTGATTTAGTTAGCACATTCGGCTTTATCACCGCTGAGCTAGGAAGGGTCAGGGGCCATCCATGCATACACAGCTGGGGTTTCTTTCTCCCATTGCCGATGTAGCGTGAAGAAGGGTAATATATCGTCCTCCTTGTGCAACTCCTTTATATAATTCTGGAAGCCCCCGAAACGAAAAATAGAATAGTCATAATTAAGACCGGATTTGTATGGGACAGTAACTTTTTCTTGCAGTATCGACGGAATATCTCTAAACACTATGAATCCTTTGTATTAATCCAAAACATTCTGATATAAAATAGCAAACTCCTTAACCCACAAGAGTTTTAATCAGTGAAATGGATAAATTAATGGTTAACTATTAGGCCTTCTAGGCCATTATATTTTTAACTAGAATTCGGTTTTTGGAAAATGAAAGAAGTTCACATCTAACATAGGATGCATTACTAAAAATCCTGAAAACAAAGCCTTTAGTCTCTAAAATTCTGGAAAAAAACAACCTTATCATCAGGACACATAAAAAAAGGAAAATCGCATCAGAGAAGATAAGATCAACACATCTAAACAGACTCATCGAATATAGATAGCAACCTTGCTCCAAGACGCTCCACAAACAAACAACTCATACCAAAAAAAGAGATTTCAGATTAATTACTAATCATTAATATTTTTTTAATAAATGGAATTTCTTAAAAATTATATAATTACTTCAAAAAAACTCGTTAAATAATAATAGAATTACTATAAGAAAGCTCTGATCGGTTTCTCAGTCTAGTGAGACTGTTACAATTCGTAACAACGTCAATTTATAACTTATGCATCATATTTATAATATTTTGTCTTTTTTTGAGTTTTGCTCAGTTTTATTGATTTACTATTAACATTTAATATTACAATTTGTATTATACATGTTTTATATTTTATCGTTATCATTTTAGATGGTTGATTAGGATTGATTAGAAGTCTTACCTTCCTATCTAAGTATACATACAAACAACTATCTTTTCTTGATGGGAGTTTTTAGTTCGTTGAAGCATCTTGGAACAAGGCTGCTATCTCTATTCGGTTATTCTGTTTGGACTGTTGATTTGAGATGTGTTGCACTTTGTCTTCTTTGATGCGATTTTTCTTTTCTAATGTTTCCAGTATTTTAGAGACTTGAGCCTTCTTTTTGGGGATTTATCTAATTCCATCCTATTTATGTCTCTTTTTTAGTTTTTGCTTACTTTTATTGATTTACAATTAGCTTTTAATATTACAACTTAGGTCATAAATTTATTTTAAATACTTATCATGTTTTGATTGGTTTTATACTTTGATTGACACTGAGGCTTACATTCGCATACAAACAAACAGCTCTCTTTTTTTGATGAGAGTTGTTTGTTCGTTATTGTCTGTGGAGCCCTTTGGAGTAAACTTACTGCCTCAACTCGAATAATTTGTTTGGACTGTTGATGTGAGATGAGCTGCAGTTTGTCTTATTTTATGCTATCATTCTTTTACTATGTTTCCTAATGATGCCTGAATTAGTGAAACGTTGACGGATTCGTTTTTCCAGTATTTGTTATGGGTGTTTTTTTCTATTGCATCCTATTAATTATTTAAAGATCATATAAAATGGTCAGGAAGTGCAGGCAATGATTACACATATTCCATACACAAAAAAAGAGGGGAAGAGTCAACCTTCAACTCAAAACAAAAGAGCTGAAGCCTGGCATTTCACTTCTGCACCTCACTGCCCTGAAGATGACCAACATCTTAAATCGAAACGTATGCACAATAAAACAAGTCATTTTTATTTTGTGTAATCATTGACTGTAGCCCCGTATTATTTCATACCATTATTAGAATTATCCAGTAAACTATTTTTTTAACAATATCTATATTTTTTTCTCACTTGTATTGGTTTACAATTAATATTTAATAATAAAATATACGCCTTCAAGCCTCACGCATCCCTTTACTCTAGGATCCCAGACACATATTCATCTTATGGAATTAAAAAAATGTTTTTTCCATCCCTGATATTAACATAGAGGAGACAGACAGAAGCGGTTATTTTTTTCCGCGATGAACGTTTACCTTTCTGGACCTATTTCATTCACTTGCTCAACCGAATTTCCATAGAGCTATTGAACCACCATCAGGCAGCGTTAATATTCAATCCTTGCCATCTATAGTGGCCCGGGATCCTACGCCACTTTTCCATGATATAAAAAAAACTATCCTGATAATGACCTCTGTTTCTGTGAGATAGGAACCGAAATTAGTGGCTTTCATATTCTAAATATGGTCCCATATGGTCCGACAATGTGTCTTGCTTTTTTTCTCTTCCTCCGAAGTCGATAGTGTGCACGCTAAGCCGCCCTACTCGTTAAGTGTTCTTAACTATCGACAGACTTTTCTCAAGCGATTATATCATCTGTTGCTCAGACGATTAATTATACTATTTCAAGATAATATGTGTTATAAATCCGAAATATGCGGGTACCAGACATATACACCATTAATTAAAAAAAAAAAACTCCACCGCTACTACCTATGAAGGGTACTGAACTGTTCCATGAAAACGGTCGCAAAATACCAGCACTAAAATATTTGAGTATTTTTATTTTGAAGAGAAAAGATATGCCCCCGGCCGGGATTCGAACCCGGGTCCTCTGTCTTACCGTGAAAGGACTCTAACAACTAAGCTTCCGGAGTTGATACCACCCGGGGATAAATCTTTTCGGGATTCGAACAACTAGCTATAGAAATACTATACTATAAAAAATTATAAAAAGTAATATGACGTATGTCAACAAGTTCCTAAAATTAAAGTAATGTTCAAAGAACATTCGTTCTCGTGTATACCTCGCAAAACTTGCGAGAACACGGGGACAAGGGATCAGATAAAAGAAATGATTTGCTGTTATCAACTCCGGTAGCTTAGTTCATAGAGTCCTGTCACGGTCAAGGACCCGGGTTCGAATCCCGGCCGGGGGCATATCTTTTCTCTTCAAAATTAAAACAACTAAGTAATAAATTATAAAATATTTTAATATTTAAAAAGGCAGAAGAGAAGATTGTATAGGTAAAGTAGTCGCTAGGTTATTTATTAAATTAAACTATAGTTAATAGATCATCAAGTTCGTGAAAAGGGAAGTTCTTATTTTTATATCCATTTAAATTCATTCCATTCGATAGTAGATAGATTTTCAGAAATCTCGAAAATTTCGAGGGAATTTCGAGTCATTATCAGGGCTCAGAATAAATGCCAAAGAAAATATTGAAAGAAATGGGAGGAATGGCAAGAATGAAATACAATCAACAAAAAGTTTAATTATAAAATAATTGGTGAGCAATGACAAGAGTTAATTTAAATCTATGAAAATAATGGAACAGTAAAACAATTTCATTACAAAATATAGTAAGCACTATTTTATATGTGAAAGAGGAAGTTAGTTTGAAATTTATTGCCATTGAAATTCCCCGACCATTTTCTGCATTGCTCAAGATATATCCAGACTACTATTTCTCCATCATTACAAATTTTCTTCTCATACCCCAAGACTCTGTTAACTCTAGTTTATAAATCGTTAATAAAGGAAATGTTTAACCTTCGGTTGTATCTCAAGCATAAAGACCTATAACTATACATATACTGAGAGCAACACATAGGAACAGATTCCTACAACTATACATATAGAGAGAGGAACACATACTCCACCTACTTCTGATAATTGAACTAGAGCCAGGGGAGCCGCCGTGACGGGGGCAATCCGAGACGCAGACTCAGGTGTGAGGTGACATGTAAAGAACTCCGCTGCCAATCAAACAGCGATTCGTCCCAGCTGACATAACTTGCTGCCACAACGGTACTGTTTCTAGCAATCTACATAGTCCGGCAGTATCCTGTGGAGTCGATATGCCTGTTTCCTTATTGGCGGAGGATATACAAAACCAAGTAATCTACAGATTCAAAATTCATCAGTAGCAAGTTGACCAAAAGTCTAAATCAAAGAAGACTAGAAAAACACGATCTAAAGAGAGAAAGGAAGCCCATAGCAAAAATTGTAGACAAGCACGTCTCAGGAAATATAATAATAAAAATATTTATTTAAGAAATTATACAAATGCCATTTGGCATATATTGTATATGATTCTTTTGAAAACCTCCCATTGAAGGCACTCCTAGCGTGGTTCATCTCTCTGTAGTAGATCACTGCTCCTGAGATGTTTCAATCTCCTTGTCGGATTCTGTAATGTGTCTGTCAGTAATGATTGTACCAGTAAGTTTGGGTGTCCAGCAAGTGAGTGATGATTTTTTTTGTAATTTTTCTTGATTATGTCAGTCACGAGTGGTATGTTTAGATCATGGTGTAATGATTTCTCAAAGAAATATTAAAATCTTTTGAAGATAAAGTAAAACTAAGAATATTTATTCTTAGACCGGGAACAGATCTTTCTATTACCGTGATATAAATTTTATATCTAGTTTTTTATTAGAACGGATAGTTTATGGGGGCTTTATTTGACCCTTTAGGTCATTTTCAAAATCTTTAAGCTTAGATTGTTTTTTAGCTAGAGCCTTTTGCTATCTGTAGCCGCTGAATCTGCTTACCGCTTTATCCGCCCTTAAGATCGGTAATAGATAATAATACATAAATCACGTATAATAGGAGATTTATTATGAACTAATTAATAAGGGTCTTTTAAACCGTCTTTTGACATATTACAGTAAGAATCTAAGTAAATTATTCCGAGTTTCAACGTTGAGTGAAAATTATGGCAACATGCAACGTCAGAGCTGTCACACTTGAACACATTCCTGTCATGTCGTAGCCACAAAAACAGTGTTTTAAGGGACGATCGGGAAACAGGAAGATGGCTCAAAGTGCCTCATTATACCTACTTTGTTATTGTATTGAGGGGACTGTCAACCATGATTGCACCCGAATCAGCATAATTTTTACTTTCACATGGAATATTGTTTTTTGCCCTGTTATTTTGGAGTCCTTGTTTTTAATGCGGGTAGGCTACCTGAGAAGGAGGAACGTGTGCAGTTTCAATTTGTGCGTGCTGAGAACGGAATCATAAACGATAGTCTATTACGCACGACGGTCGAGGTAAAAAAAATGCTGCTACGGTTCTAACGGTACACGCCCAGGTAAGCCACTGCTTTTCATATTTCCTAAGGCTAGGCTAATTCTCGATTCGACAGCATCTGTAATTTGTAACTAACTGTATGATAATGGATCGGGAGCCCTAGAGTCCTGTCGAAAAAAGTATTCTTTTACATATTTATAGGAGCTGTGAAAATTCACAATATCCAATAATAAATATCACAGGCAGGCTGAATAAACAACCAATGATTTTCCATCACCATTTGTCACCCTTTTTTAAATAATATTTTTAAGAAATTACTGTTCATTAAATTTTACGTCATTATGTACTTAACGTTTTTGTAGAGGTATTATGAAATTATTGTAGAAAGTAGAGATTAGTGATTTCAATCTACAATAATAATATATATCTTAAAACTAAAAGGTTATATCTGATTCTAAGGACTTGCATTGGTAATTTCAACGAAGTGGCTGATGTTACCACTCGTAATTTGTTTTTATTTATTTTCCTCTTCTGCCGTTCAGCGTTTCTCTTTCCACCGAAGTCATCGTTAGCAGGTCACACATCCTCTTCATTTGGGCCAGGGTTTACCCCCTTCTTGCTCCTATTCTTTGAATCTTGCCAACTGGTCGGGCCTCCATTATCTTCCTGGGATATCAACTAATCTTATTACTGATATAGAGAAAAGTTTAGATTCATACTTTTCCCTAGGAAAACAAATTTCTTATTTTAAATATTTGGCCTTTATCGCTTCCACTACATCTTGTCCACTACAACTTCTCCGTAGTACTCACCTATTTCACGCTTCGGACGTTTCCATTCTAATTTTTTTGGGGGGTCATCAGTCGTTTTACATTCTCTTTACATAGACAAACCAAGTCAATTGCCACCTTTCTGTTTCGCCAGTAATTGATTTATCCATATCCATTTCTGATCAAATAGTGTCATATGTACTTAGACAAATATTTGGCCTCTTGTTCGATGAAGTAATTCAAGAATGTAAGATAAGATCCACCGGCAGATACAATTATACCGAAATTTTAAGCATTATGAAATCCTGCCGTATCGAATAATTGGAGCACGCTCCAAGAATACCGGCTGAGAGAATTTCAAAAACTACGATCCTAACCAGAAGAGAAGGAATATCTAGAAGATGGATGGATGGTGTGGAGCACAACTTCGAACGACTAGGATTAACAAAATGGAAGAAAAAAACTAAGGATAGAAATATCTGAAGGAGAATCGTTCAGAATGCCTATGCCTACCCTGGACGATCTATACAATAAGTGTCATTTCTATTTCTGTTTAGTTTTGATCGCTTGGAAGATCAATCACACACCAACTTGCTTATTGAAAAAAGTCTTTCTTTTAATTGATATTTTTAATTCGCTAATAAAGCTGATGATGCTAATCCTAATGTTTATTGGTCCAGGACCAAAAAAGGCACAAATTATCCCATTTTACTGAGTAGGATATTCCCGCAGTCATCGACCACCACCTTTGCTCGGGTTGTTCTTCCAATTTATACAAATGAGTGCAAACACGTGCTGCTGAGTATGTGCCAGATGTGGCTCGAGTGCGGCCCTCCAAAACGTTGACATGTTTGCCGACTGAGCCTCTCTACGTTAGAAAGGTCTCCTCTGCCTCCTGGTGCCAGGATGTTTCCCGTGATTTACGACCTCTTAGCATCGACTGATTAGTTACGGGGCAAAAACTGGTGTTCCTTTTACGTAAGTAAAACAAAACAGGGTTGTTTCGATTTTACTCGACAGGCCATTCATTATGTTATGCAACTGTTCTAGCGACATATATTTGAAATCATTTTTTTTTTAGAGAACACTTATAACGAGTGTTAATTTTATTTTTTTAATGATTTATTAACTATTAAAACCGAAAAAATCAATTTAATTAATTTTAACCAGAAATTTATTTAACTATGTATATATTATATATTATATCAATACACGAGCTGTCTGTATCTTCACTAGTTGGTTAATCAATTGTAGGCTGTTGTGAAATTAATCATGCTGTCTTTTTTCTGCCTTCAATTAAGTAAGCTTGTGCATTTATTACCTTAGAGAATAAAGAATCTAGATTAAGAAACTGATAAGCCACGCTATGCTGAACTGCACTAACAAGGAATTGTATAAGAAGTTTCTGTAATTTTTTTTTTTATCATATCATTTCGTACATATTGATTCTTATCTTCCAAGTAAAGATTGCATTAAAAACAACCTAACACAGAACACTATTCGCTGCTTGTATATTTAACGTCACATTATGCTGCTGTGGCTAACCGGACGATGCTGGAAAGGGAGTCCTAAATTCTGTCTATCCACATACAATAATGGTAGATCTCTTTATCGAAAATCTGTCGTCGCAGAACCTCGGGACTGCCATTTGGCTTCTCCTCTGAACTAGGATTTTTAAAAATCCTAAGGGCAACTGCCTGGCTGCAAAACCACATCTTAGGCATAGTTGGTTATGTGGAAGTGTAGTATTTCATTTAGTACCTTAATTACGATTATAGATATCTCTTACAGTAACTTATAAAATCTTTTAAATTTCGAAGATAGTCTGTTTAGTATGTTAGAATATTATGTTCAATAAGGATTAGGTATGCATTTAAATTTAGTTTTTATTCCCGTATGAAAGACTTGGAAGAAAAAGGAGAGTGGAGTATTTTCAGTTAGGATCTCCCATTCCTTTCTAATGCATTTCAAGTCATGCTTTTGTTCTAGGTAATTCCAAGATTATCTGCACGTCTATGTCGTGCTGATCAGATTTTTTTTTAGAAATTTCTAGACTTGATATGATGGAATACACAATAAAATGATCCGGGAGGGCGTGAAAAGTAAACATGAAGATAAATGAGCCCATGACGATAGAAGGTATAATAAATGCGGTGCGAGAAACATTAGCGATGAGGCCGAGCTCTAGGTAACGAGGTTTGATCGCTGCTGGCCACCAGGCGATAGATCACCCTGATATTTCACGGGATGAGATCTGTCCTAAGAGATGACTGCTGGGATCGTTCCACGGGTCCAGTTCGAATCCTTCAAGTCTTCTTCCCATCTCGTCTACAGAACTGTGTATCCTTAGGACTTAGAATTATGGGAATATGCATAATTAGATATTTATGAAATGTCTGAGATGATGGTAAGGAGTCTATTCAGAAATAAAACAAGCCTCCACGTTTCAATCCACCATCTATGCGTATTGTGTACATATATCAATTTCAACAAAAAAAACAACAAAAAACTGTAACACAACAGTATGTGGTTTACTATTTATTTATTTATATTTCCTGCTTTTCAATTAATTCATTTAAAAAATAACCTGTACCAATACAACCAATGAAGAGTCTTGGACACTTTATGTGTTAGGGACTGTACTTTTTCTATAACTATGGTTGTACAATTTGTCCGATGGCAAATTTGACGGCTAGGTTTTCCCCCAGATTTTGGATACCCACTTTATATAGGCTAGGTGAGCCGCATAAGCCATGGATGAATCCTGTAGGATCAACAGACCTTTCTGGTGCTCACGTTATCCCTATAAATTGGATATCCTTGATTGGGAGGAAAACCCGGCGGTTGAGCGTGATCCCGGACAAATCTCCTGTTGGATTTATTCGTGGATGTTAGCAGATTAAATAATTTGTGAACTCGGGTATTAAGTACTCATAAGTACTAGGGTCACTAGAGGGGTACAAAATAACTACTAAGCTGTACTTCCATTTTTAGAACAGTATCCTGGTACCTCAACTACAACGTTTATGAACATTTGTATTATTGGTGAGAGACTGGGGATACCCACCTAGTAGATATATTAAATAGAAAACTGGTATTGTTTAACTTTTGTCTTTGTTCTAAATTTGTTTACATTGTTTCTAATTATTATTACTGTTTGTGGAAGAAAATGGTCCGGGTAGAAGTCAATATATTATATTTATATATATATATATATATATATATATATATATATATATATATATATATATTATTACTGTTACTCATGTACCATTGCTTTAGCTCATATATTTCAAATAAAAAATCATCTCTTTTTATATATTTTATTTTATCTATATTTAATGTTAACAATTTTTATATACCATTTTAATTTTTTTGTATCCTATCTATCCAGCCCTGAAAAAAACATGTTATGTGTGGCCTCAAATTACGGCTTCAAATAAATAGTTGTACCCTACAAAAAACATTCTCTCACATTCACCCGGATCACATTCTTTCCCTTGTACTGTTATTACAAATTCAATATTTATAAAAATATAAAATAATTATTTTACTTATACGGTACAGACCTTTCTGGGGCTAACCTAGACTCTATCAAGTGATTTTTTTTTTTAACCTTGCAGTCGATTAACTAATCCCCTACGATGAACCAGGGAACCTTCATAGGTTGTAGAGTTACTGGTTTTATTTCATAAAATATAAGTTCCACTTCCATCAAGTCCGTAGTTCCTCGGTAGAAGTAAGGAATAATGTACCATTATTATATATGCGTTACTTTGACGCACACTTAGATAGTAGAAAAATAGCAAGGGAATTTAAAATGCGAAGTTTATTTATTTAACTTAAGAGCATGCTCTGCTAACAACAGTACGGAAAGAAATAATAAAACCATTTACATAAATTAATTCACACTTAAAAGAATCATAGTGTCATATATTTAATTTGAAACTAAAATGCACTTATGCAACGCCTCCGTGGCGCAATCGGCTAGCGCGTTCGGCTGTTAACCGAAAGGTTGGTGGTTCGAGCCCACCCGGGGGCGATTATTTTTATAATATAAATAATTAATAGCTAAAAACTTATATTTATTTAAAAGAAAATAATATTTTTTAACAATACTTAATTTTTCGAACGGAATAAATAAACAGTTTTATTTCAACCACCCCTAACTCCAAAAGTATTTTGTGGTAAATCATGGGAAACACGATACGAAAAGAATTCTGTTGAATGAAATTATTTAATTTGTTAACTCTTTGGGATCTACAGGCTCTACATAACAAATAATTTAAAAATAAAAAAAATATCCAAATCATAACTGGTTATGACAACCCCATCACGATAGAAGGTGCGACAACCTTATAAATTTTAATTACGCTAATCCTGTAAAGGAGTTGCGCTGGAGGCAGTACTGATTGGGTGTCATTTGTACATATTTATGCATATATGTTTATGTTAGTACCAGGTAGAAGTGTGTACTGTAAACATAAATTTCAGCCTGGGATCAAGAGATTTCTGAATAAGCATCGGTGGAATCGAAGAGTCCAAATTAACCAAGTGGTTAGAATTTTAGCCTATTAATAAACAGAAATGCGATTATGGCTAGTTTTATCTGGTTAGAAAATTGACTCCAACGTTCCTCGGTGCTTGAGTACCTAAACTCTCCTTTTAAAAAATATATATACTATTACAATAATTTATAGTAGCCAAATTATTAAACCAATATTTGAAGTTTTATACACAGTTGTATTATTGACTTCATAGTTGCTAATGGTTATCTTACCTGAAAATTAACTCATAGAAAGGTTAACAATATGATTTGGATAATCAAGATACACTGATAAACGAGCATTTACTTTATATAACATGTGATTAGTTAGTGGTAAAATCTATGTTTTATGTATAACAAATTATCCCCTCAACCAAATACTGCATTTTCATAATCAAAAATGTAATGCACAACTCCTTTTTTGTTTTCGCTCCTTCCTATATTGCGTCTTTATTTGTTTCATTTAACGTAACTTCATGCTGCCATGGCAAATCGGACGATGCTACTACAGAGAGATTCCTAAATTTGTGCTATCCAAGTATAAGATAGAAATCATTGAAGAGTAATTGACATCGCACAGGCTTAGGATCGCAATTTTATGTCCTCACCTAGAGACAGCATCACTAAGGATTTTTTACTCTCTTTAAAAATGCTAAGGCTATCTTCCAGGCTGCGAACCCACGATCTTGGGCATAGTAAGATGTTATGACAGCCCCGAGATCACAGTTGACACTGGTTTCCGTCTTGGATTACAGCTTGTTCTGGATGTAGTCATGTTTAATTTATGGAGGTTCCATTCATTATTTGATCCAAGTATTTCATAAATACCCACAAACACTTCTACTCATAATTACGAGATTTAAAACACACAAAGTTCCGCTCAGTTGTCTCTTTATTTTTTAACTTATAACTTGTTTAAAGATACCTACGTTTTTGCTTATACATCTTTGTTATAAATTTCTTCTAAGAAGGCAACTTATCCTGGTTATGATTATGTTTCAGAAGCGTGAATTCCAGACATTTTCACCGCCGCCTAGAGCACTGAATGAAGCTAGAAGAGGAAGGTAAGAAGAGTAGACATTCAGCAGAGCGTGTTCGCCTTGAAACTTACACCGTTTAGGATCTCGTCTCTCCTTTTACATTTTCATAAACACGCAATGTCTCATATACTCAACCTTTTAGGTAAGCATTACATTTTTTAAATTCTAATTATTACTTAAGATTTTTATCATAACTTTAAAATCGTAATAGAAACGGAAAGATAAGAAGCGAATGGTTCTTCGGCCCTTCGGACAAGAGAGATGATGGCATTAATTGGAGATTTGATGTGATGAACGAGTGGTGGAAGACCGGCAGAGCTGGTGAAGACTGTGCAGAATCCCACTTCACACTGATCGGGCGGTTATGAGGAATAATTATGATGAAGATGAGATGAACGATTATGATGAGAATGATTAACGAATTATCGGATATTGGACCACATTGATATATATATATATATATATATATATATATATTCCTTACACTATCAAACACCTTTCGCTTAATAATTTGGAACTTATTTTTTATAGCAGCGGTGAATGTTCATGTTTCTGCACTATAGTTAGGTAATGTTCTAATTAACGGTTTTAAAAGCCTAGTCATGATGCTTATTGACTAAATTTTACTTTAGTGGGGTCTAATACTCGCGACTTTTGCTCTCTTCGTTACCACTATGCTTCTATTTACTTAGTTTATTGTTATTTTCACATCAGTCAGATCTGATCCAAAATAGTTTTTTAAAAGAATAACTATCGGTGCCCATTATGATGCTGCTTCTGCCTGATTTGAACCAATGATATTTTTACTTTCATCCCTCATTGTACTAACAGACTGTTTGAGCGATGAAATATCTCCAGTGTTCAGCCAAATATCATAAGCACATATCTGATAGAATGAATGCTAACTAGTTTCTAAAGTATTTAACTTTTCCACTAAACTACGCTAGGTCAGATATTGTAACGAGTATTCTTTTGTTTGCTAAATTCGTCCGTCAGGTGTCTCTATCTATCTGACCTCACTTAACTGAGGACCGTCATTCCATACGGATGTGTATAAGTGGGTTATATGGCCAAGTAATTGCCAAATTTAATTGTTTTTACCTTATCGTATCTTTGCGGCTCAGCGTTGGTGGTGTTACGATATATATTATGGTTATGTCGTTGGTGTTGGCATTCTGTTACCGTTGATGTATAATATAAGAATATTATATTCTTATATTAAACATTTTTTCTTTGGACAATAGTTTATTTAAATCAATTTGGACCTTGGACCGAAAACCCCGCAACCTGGTCATAAATATTATGGCGCTCGAATACAGGGACTACAAAAGAAAAATCTACAGATAAGTTATTAGTTGAAGATTTAATTATTATATTAACATTTTTTGAAATAGTGAAGTTAACTGATAATAGTTTTATAATAATAGTAACCGAATAATTTTTCCAAACAATACTTTAATATTTTTTCTAATGTTTAAATATAATTTTCGTATTAATTGAAGGTACTAAATTTCTGTTGATTAAAGCAAAAGGTTTGTCTTAGACGCAATTTTGGAAATGTAAAGATAATTATTTTTAATTTATAATTTTGCATCAACAACAAAAATCAAGAATTTTTACTTAAGGTCGTAGAACGACTTAGTTTTGTTTAACACATGTTTTGAAAATTAAAATATACTAATATATTATTTTATTTTGTATTTTTACCGTAAGTTTAAATAGTTGAATTGAACATATGTTAGATTAGCAAGTAAGCATTAAGTTCACTTAGAGACAACAGCTGTTGTTTGTTTCTATTTAGCATTATCTTGTGTTTCCTTTTAAAAGGAAAATATTTGTTTATCTATGGCTGACGTATGAAAAAAAAACAATTATATATTAAGTTTGTAAAGGACGCTTACCGATTTAATTTAATTTGTTAGTTTTGATATAATTTTATTAATTTAATTTTCAGTATTTTACGACTTTTAAAGGTTCTGTTGGTAATTTTTTCAACATTTAATTTCTTTGGCATTTTTTTTGTAACTTTGGGTAACGTCTTGATTTATTGTCACGATGGGTGATCCAGTCGTTCTAGTGTCAGAGAGGGAGGATATTTTTGCCGCAGTTCAATCCATTTTCACAAAATCCAAATCTTTGAGTACCGATTCAGCATCCGCTTTTAAACCCGCTTATGACCGCTTACTCAAAAATGAAATCCGATTTGAAGAAATTCAATCAAAAATTCGGATATTTAATGCAAGTATAAAGAACAAAAGTGAAAAACTCGAGACAACAGAAGTACAAAATTCATTTAACGATTTAGTTGATATTACTAAAGCGAATTATAACAAAGTGGTGCAATCTACCTGCCCTCCTGAGAATAAACCTGTGGTTGTCCATTCTCATTCTATTCCTCAGGAGCTACCGAAAATTGACTTACCGATATTCACAGGGAAATTAGAGGACTGGAATGGATTCTATTCCCTATTTGATTCTATGGTTCATAGGGAAGAATCTCTATCGACCATTAGGAAATTTTACTATCTACGAAGTAGCTTACGCGATGAAGCTCTGTCGCTTATCTCGGGCTTCGCATTAGACGAAGCTAATTATCCGCTCGCTTACGACGCATTGGTCTCTCGCTATCAAAATAAAAGGCGACTAGCCAGATTTTATATCAAGAAGGTGATGGATTTTACCCCTTTAAACAATTCTTCAGCGTCTAATTTGCAGAGATTTTTATCTGATCATGAAAATAATTTTTCTGCGTTATCGGCTTTAGGCATTGAAGACATGGGGGATTTCATTAAACTTCATTTAGCTCTTAATAATTTAGACCCAGGGACTAGAAAAGCATTCGAAGAACGAATAAAATCAGCAGATATTCCCTCTTATAAGGATTTGATTAATTTCGTCACCGAACGAACTAGAGTATATGAGATGATGGCTCAAGAAGGCCGATCAGAAAAGCCTATTATAGAAAAATCCCGCTCTGCGAATTCCACTAGACGATATAACAAATCCAATTCCGGAAAAGAACAAATATCTCCGGGAATTTTTACTGTTTCGCCATTGGAAAAACAAACCGATTTTGCTGCTAACACAACGAATCACGATCCTCAATTCGACCAGTTCGAAATTTAGGCAGTTGGCTCTAAGAAACAGGTATTCTCTCCGACTGATGTACAATCAAGAAATAGTATCGAACCGATTCTCTACGAGAAAACGTGTCTAAAAGGCTCAAAACCGGCTCTACCAGCTAAGAAATTAATTTGCTGGAATTGTGGTGGACCGCACGTGTATTCCAGATGTCCGCTACCACGAAAGTTGTTTTGCTACCGTTGTGGTAACCCAGGAGTTTCCATTCACGCATGTCCTAAATGTACTCCGGGAAATGTGCAAGGGAATCGGAAGTGAGGGTCATTCCTATTCCCACGGTTTCAGCTGACC
Source organism: Troilus luridus (assembly GCA_964056705.1). Classification (NCBI taxonomy): domain Eukaryota; kingdom Metazoa; phylum Arthropoda; class Insecta; order Hemiptera; family Pentatomidae; genus Troilus; species Troilus luridus. Next base: position 75,506,168 of record OZ057413.1, on the reverse strand, counting down.
CACCAAGTACCGATTTACCTATTACCGTGCCTTATCGTTTACCTTTTTGTACCGCTAAATCTGATATCGTTTCTCCTTGTGTCGTATCGAATTCTCCCGAAAGTTCTACCGTATCTTGTTATCGTTTACCGTTTCCTAAACAGCACTATATTGATTTCCGAATAGGGAAACCTGACAAAGGAGGCCTGTCCTACTTGACCCTGTTTGACCCTGGTTCCACTACCTCATTTGTTGGACCAGAAGGGGTTGAGATTCTCCTTAAATTGGGATATGAAGTTGAGAAAATTCCCGAATTTAATATTTGTGTCGCTAATGGAAGCTCTGGTATTGTTGATGAAAGATTCTCCATTTCAATTACCGTTGGGTACCGGTCATATGACACGAAGCTTTACGTTTTAACCAAGCTTCCATTTATGTTTCTTTTAGGGTTAGATTTTATCGTTAACACAAATATGAGTACTAATCATCGTGAATCGACATGGTGGTTTCAAGATGACCCCGACCATAAGTTCTCGTTTCGTCAAGATGTTCAATTAGTAGAAGAGGAAACATCAAAAATATGCGGCATTAGTTCACTTGATCCCTCAGAAAGGGTGGATCTGGATAGAATAGTCAGTGAAGGTTTGCGAATTCTCCAAGATTCTCCAGGATTAACGACGCGCATTAGCCATAAGGTAGATGTTCAGGATGCCCAACCTATCAAGCAGCGCTCCTACCATTACTCACCCAAAGTACTTGAGGCAATGCACCAGGAGTTAGATCGAATGTTGGATGAAGACTTAGTGGAACCTTGCCAATCTCCATGGTCTTCCCCGGTAGTCATGGTTCGTAAGGGATCAGGTTATCGTTTCTGTATAGACTTTCGTAAGGTTAATGAAGTAACTTGTAAAGATTGCTATCCTATGCCTAATATGACATCTCTCTTAGACGGACTTCGACAGGCTAGATATCTCTCCAAGTTTGACCTCAAGCAAGCATTTTTGCAAGTGCCCCTTGCCGACGAAACTAGTAAAGACATTACTGCGTTTACAGTTCCTGGCAGAGGACTGTTCAGGTTTAAAGTTATGCCCTTTGGGCTGACGAATTCACCTGCTACCTTTCAGAGGTTAGCCGATGCAATATTTGGACCCGAACTTTACCCTTACGTGGTAGTTTTTCTTGATGATATTTTAGTTTGCACACCAACTTTCAAACTGCATTTGGATATGCTAAGGGAAGTGTTCAGTCGCCTTAAAGCCTCAGGTCTGCGTATCAACCCGGAAAAATGTGAATTTGGTTGTAATGAAGTTAGGTACTTGGGCTATCTGGTTAATAGTGATGGCTTGAGTGTAGATCCAGATAAGGTTGGTTCCGTTACTTCGATTCCTCCTCCCACCAACGCTGGGCAGCTCAGAAGATTCCTTGGAATGGCATGATGGTATCGCCGTTTTATTAAAGACTTCTCTACAGTTGTCTCTCCGCTAACAGCTTTGCTTAAGCGTAACGCTAAATGGATCTGGTCAGAAGAGCAGGACGCCTCTTTCAACGCTCTCAAGTCAGCACTGACTGAAGCACCAATATTAGCTAGGCCAGACTTTAAACAGCCTTTTCAATTACAGACTGACGCCAGTGATACAGGTCTTGGAGCGGTCTTGACTCAAATACAAGACGGCGAAGAAAGAGTCATCGCTTTTTGTTCTCGTACCTTAAGTTCAGCTGAAAGGAATTATACCGTAACCGAAAAGGAATGCCTCGCAGTTCTTTTTGGTATCGAGAAGAATAGACATTACTTGGAAGGTTATCCATTCACGGTAATAACTGACCACGCCAGTCTGAAGTGGTTACTGAACTTGAAAAACCCTTCAGGTCGTTTGGCTAGATGGTCTCTTCGCTTGCAGCCTTACAACTACAAGGTGGAATATCGAAAGGGAAAACTCAACACAGTGGCCGATGCCCTATCACGAATTGCTGCAATCACAGTATTGTCTACCAGTTCCGATCCTAATTCTTCTACCGATTCAGTTTCGACTTCAGGAACTTTCATAGCGACCGACGATTGGTATAATCAGAAATTTTATCGAGTCCAGAAGTTCCCAGAACTCCACCCTGGATGGTCGATAAAAGATGGACAGCTATTATACCATCGAAAGAATCCTTTGAAGGGAGAGCTAGAAGACCCCAGTGAGGAATGGAAAGTTGTCGTTCCTAGACATTTAAGGGGAGCAGTAATATATGAAAATCACGATCTACCGCAGTCAGGCCACCTGGGGATAGATAAAACTGTTTCTAGGGTTAGTAGACTATATTATTGGCCTGGATTATACCGAGATATAAGCCAGTATGTGAGGCAGTGTGAGTTATGCCAGAAGGTCAAACCCAATAACACGCCACCTCGTGGGTTAATGTTCCCTCGCTATAACAAGCAGCCGTGGGAAATGGTGTCAGTTGACATTATGGGTCCTTATCCTAGGAGTTCTAGAGGCAATGTATATCTACTAGTGTTTGTAGATTTATTTAGTAGATGGGTGGAATTATGTCCCATCAGAAAAGCTACCTCTTCGGTTATTGTAAATAAACTAAAATCCCGCATAATATACAGATTTGGCGCACCGCATAAAGTAATTTCCGACAATGCGAAGAACTTCGTTAGTAATCTTGTAACTGGAGTGGCTAAGGAGTTTGGAATCAAGAGAGAAACTACTCCTCTTTACCATTCACAGGCAAATCCGACAGAACGAGCGAATCGGAATATCAAGCAACTTATCGTAGCGTACCTAGGGAAGAAACACCAACGCTGGGACGAAAAACTAGGAGAGATCCAGTTTGCCTTAAATTCCGCCGTTCAAGATTCGACCAAATTCAGTCCTGCCTTCTTAAATTTTGGTAGAGAACTGAGGCCTCTACATCAAACTAACGACGATGATATCCTAGTGGCTGGCACAGACGAACATGCTGCTTGGGCCGCTAAAGTGGGCAGACTGCCTGAAGTTCATCATATAGCCGAGGAAAACTCTCTGAAGGCAAGTCTAAATCAGAGCAGTCGTTATAACTTGAGAAGCCGAAAAGATCGTTTCCAACCGGGGGACCAAGTCTTAAAGATGAGGTTTCAGCTATCTTCGGCAGCTGATAAACTCGCTGCTAAACTGAACCCCAAATATGAAGGCCCTTTTACGGTTGTTTCCGTTACGGGTGGTGGATCCTGTAAACTGAGAGATACTGATGGAAAGATAATAGGCTTATGGCATCCCTCAAAACTTAAATTATTTTATCCAATCCGACGGACTTAATCGCTGGAGGGGAGTGTGTAACGAGTATTCTTTTGTTTGCTAAATTCGTCCGTCAGGTGTCTCTATCTATCTGACCTCACTTAACTGAGAACCGTCATTCCATACGGATGTGTATAAGTGGGTTATATGGCCAAGTAATTGCCAAATTTAATTGTTTTTACCTTATCGTATCTTTGCGGCTCAGCGTTGGTGGTGTTACGATATATATTATGGTTATGTCGTTGGTGTTGGCATTCTGTTACCGTTGATGTATAATATAAGAATATTATATTCTTATATTAAACATTTTTTCTTTGGACAATAGTTTATTTAAATCAATTTGGACCTTGGACCGAAAACCCCGCAACCTGGTCACAATATATATATATATATATATATATATATATATATATATATATATATATATATATATAACCCTTATTATGATTAACCCTATGGGATCTGTGGATCCTAATGAGGCTCACCCCGCCTCTGTAAAATGATCATCCTAAAATGGGAAATCCCTGTGGTTGAACGTGATCTCGGCCACGGAGTACAAGTTTTTTTAAAAAGATATTTATAAGATACTTATAGCATCTACGTTTAACTGCAATGTATTGTTAATTTGTCTTAAGGCAGAGTACCCAAACAGGACAACTAGTAACTTACTATTAACATTATTTTCTTTTTCTCAAAATTTGTAACGTTGTATATTCACCCATTAGTGTCTTTATTTGTGTTATTAATATTAGATTTTTTCTCTTTTGGTTTTGGAGTCATGATTATATATACTGCTTTATTTTTTATCATTAGTTTCAATATCTCTTAATTTATTAGAATAGGGTTTTTGTTTAGAAGTGTTGTTATTTTTTTTTTATTTCAACTCAACTTTCGGTCGCAGGTGAAGGATTTATATGAAAATAAAAATAATTCGATCACTTTTAATCATGATTCTCGATAGTACGTAACACGAAGGTGCTAGATGAAGCAGAATGTGCAAGTATAACTTGGAGTGACTCCAATAGCCCTCGCTGCAAAAAGAGCTTGGAGATTATAAAAGGGGACAGATAGCCAAGAAATGTTTATCGTAGTGGATGTCGGTAGCCAGCCTCGGCAGCACAATGTGGTAATTAACGGTTATGGTTACGGGTGCGGAGGGAAGCACATGGACTTATGCCCCCCTAACTCAGACGTCCTTAGACCAATGGGGCCTTTGTCGAGGGATCAGCTACTTATTGCATCCCCACCGTTTCCCAACTCCTTTCTTAATGTTTATTATCCGCTACCTCAGCCAGGCCATGGTTTTCTTTTTCCGTTTGTTGGAATACATGAGTTCCAAGCGGGTAGGGAAGAATGGAATGGCATGGGTAAGTATGGATAAGAAATCAAAATCGAAGTTGCTCCCAATAACAGCGTAGTAGAAAGGTTTAAATTTAAAAATGAAATTCAAAACTAGAGATTTTTTTTCTAGTGAAACGCCGTTTTGAACGCATTATAAAAAAAATCATATCTATTTATAATATAAGATAAACATTTGCCGACGTATATAAAAATATACTTACCTACCATTTCTTTTTCTAAAGAAATTTTTACACTTTTACAATATTTATTGTAGCATAATTTCTGATAAGTATTAATGTCCTTTATAATAAAAATCATTTTAAAATGCAAAGTAAATACAACCAAATTAGTGGTATCCCTATTAATTTTTGCCAAGTTTAGATGAAAGTCACTTTCTGGTTCTATGATACAGTTGGAAGCCTCGCCAGAATTTCGAATTTCGCCTACTCAGGTCTAATTAGGATAGGATTCTTTAAAAGGTATCTGAGTCTGCTTAGACTAGCGAACACCATTTTACGTTTCCTCCGATGGCATAACCAAGGATTTTTTCTCCGTTTAGAGGATTCTGTAAGGCAACCGGCCGTGCTGCGTACCAGAGATCTAGGTATTCAGTGGTATTTTATTGTGGCATCTTTACAGTAGAAACGACCTTGATACCTTTTAATATAATTTATATATATATATATATAAAATACTTACCCACAGGGCTAGGCTTATGGGTGTATTTTTTTCGAGGAAGTTTTTCTAGACATATATATTTTAAATGTAAATGAATAAAAGATCTTTATGGTTAATACTAATACCAAGCGTTAGTATTAATTAGTGTTAGTCCACGTAATTATAATATTTAGATATGAAAGATTAAGGGATAATAAAACAAGGGAGTGAGGGAGTGATTGAGTGAGTGAGATATAAAACATTTAAAAAATGCATTTGCTTTGAGTACGAATAGTTAGAGTTGATAAGTCTATTTTCTTATTTGATAGATAAGAACGTCAAGAAATTTTAAGAACGAATTCGAGTACGGGCAAACTAATGATTTATGGGTCTCGTTACTTTGACAACCCTCTATATTATTTTGCTCTATTTATGCTATGAATGGAACTTCATTAATATTAATTTTATGTACAATATCAAAAATAAAAATAATCATTTGTTAAAAATAATCGCCCCCGGGTGGGCTCGAACCACCAACCTTTCGGTTAACAGCCGAACGCGCTAGCCGATTGCGCCACGGAGGCGGATGTGCACGGAGGCAGAAAAAGTAGCACTTCAAGTAAATGAAGCCAATATGCGTTTTTATACAGAGTAATGTTTTTGAAGTCATAGTTGCAAATTATTATCTAATTCGAATATTAAGTAAAAGAAGCCTTTAAAAATCTGGATTCGGATGATCCAGAGGTACGAATAAACAAAGTTGGTACATGTGTGTTATGGTGTCACCACTTTAGAATGTCATATAATTGATTTAATTTTAAATAAATAATTAACATATGTTTTTATTAAAATAACTTTAATTGTTTATATCGATCCAAAAATCTCTACTATCTAATAAAATTTGGGCAAATGGGTCTTGTGTTGTGTATACTACATAAACTCAGCAAGATAAGAAGTCAAAAAAGTGCGGATCATTCCTGGTCTTCGTTTGTTAACCCACTTGGCACATCCCGGCAATTCTTCAATCTTCTGCATATTGCCAACGTTCTTGGGTCAACAAAATTGTAACTGTGGTTCACAGTTTTATGTACATAACCCAGCTAGTACAGATTCATGAATCCCTTCCAGATGTCGGGCACTACAATACTTCCAGGATGAATCCTTCTTTCTATAACTGCTAATAGCGGGGCTTCAGATCTATCCAGCGCCAATTCTGTGAAACATTCATTTGTTTCCTTGCAGATCCTCCCGAACATCCATTTTCGTCTTGAACCTCGCAAAATATGTTTTTTAACGAGAAACATTTTCACACACATAAAAGTTAGTGTAAAAACTATATAATTACTAATTTACAATATTGACCACTTCACATGCGTTTCATGATCATGAAATTCAATAAATTCGGGTCTTTTTCGTTTAATGCACAATTCGGTTATTAAAAAAAGTAACTGTTATTAAAAAGTAACACGTGATATAGTTACAACCTCCATATCAGTAGAACATATGACTACAATTCTTAGTTTCGTTTAAAACCTAATAATGGCTGTGTTAAGGTTATACGAAGATTTTAAAGATTTGGACCGAACCATCGCATTCTTACAAGAAAAAGGCCTCATCCATAAAGAAAAACTATGACGGAATGGACATTCTATGAAGTTGCGCAAGAGAGATGACCGGTACAGATGGCGGTGTCACAATGCAAGTTGTCTTTTGGAAGTAGGACTCAGGGAAGGTACGTGGTTCAACGGTTCAAAATATCCTCTGAATAATGCAATTCTTTTTATTTACTCATGGACCAAGAAATATACAACAACGTTATTTTGTAAAGACGAATTGAGTATGTCTGCAGAAACAGTAACAAATTGGAAAAATTATTTGAGGGAGGTTTGTGCTGATTCGCTACGTAAAAATCCTATCAAAATAGGAGGATATGGTATGACCGTCGAAATTGACGAGTCTTGTTTTACAAGAAGGAAACATAATGTCGGACGAATATATCCCAACCAATGGGTTTTTGGTGGTATTTGCAGGGAGACGAAAAAATCTTTCATGTATTCAGTGCCCAACAGGAACAAAGATACTTTAATAGCGTGCATTAAAGAATGTATTCTTCCAGGAAGTGTTATAATATCAGATTTATGGAAAGCTTATACCACTATAGAAAGAATAGAAGGGTCTGATTTTAAGCATTATACAGTCAACCATTCTGAAAATTTCGTTGATCCTTCAACTGGAGCGCACACACAGTCGATAGAATCGTTATGTGCCGCGGCCAAAAGAAGAAATAAAATAGAAGCTGGAACTAGAAGAACAATGTTGGATTCATATCTCTGTGAATTTATGTGGAGACAAAGGAATATGGGGAAAGACCTTTTTGAGGTTATATTGGAAGATATCGCTTCATTTTGGAAATTAGAATAAACCATATCATTTGTTTTAACAATTATAGTTACTTTATATTAATCACGTGTTACTTTTTATTAACAGTTACTTTTTTTAATAACCGAATTGTGCATTAAACGAAAAAGACCCATAAATTCTATTAAATTATAAAGTCGTGATACCATAACATACAAGTACCTTGTACTTTGTAATTTTTACTTAGGTGATATTTGTAGCTGTAACCTACTAGCAAACCAGTTTTTTTCATAGAGCCACAGTCATGTTATTTTTACTTATTATTGTCTGGCTAATCAAAAAAATCTGCAAGTTCAGATCCGTTTCTAATTCACCACATGTCTGGGTATACCCCTCTAGAGAACCAGTCCATTCATCATTTATGGTCATTTACTTAAGTTGATCCCCTTTCCGTTAGGTATACCCACCTTTACCTAATGTATATTAATTTTATGTATGATATAAAAAAAAAAACATTGTAAATTGTAAAAATTATCGCCCCCGGGTGGGCTCGAACCACCAACCTTTCGGTTAACAGCCGAACGCGCTAGCCGATTGCGCCACGGAGGCAGATGCAAATAAAAACATAGTACTAATTAAAGGATTATTCTAATAAATTTAAATCGCTTTTAATGTTCTTTTAATTCAATTTTTGTTTGGAACAGTTAAAGATTGTTATTTATTATATAAGAAGTTTGCGCTCTGAACTTACTAGGTTTTTGAGTCCCGTTATTTTTCTGTTTAGCACCGATAGCTTTACAGTAATTAATTATCTTAATTAAAATAATAAATATTTTAATATTTATGATAAATCTGTATTTAAAATTTTTCTTCAAGCATATTAATAATTTAGGTTGGCAATATTGACTACTTCTGAAATATCCAACACAGCGAATGTGCGCCGGACACACTGGGCTACTCTGCTCCTAATAAATAAATGAACCTAATATAGTTTATTACAATTGTCTTTATTTTTCTGTATCAAACTTTTAGATATCACGAGAGAACTATTTATTGGAGAGACAACCTTTGAAATTTCAAGCAGCCACGTTTCCATCCACAGATCGTGATGATTCCATACACCTTTGTTTTGTCATAAATTAAAATAAAATATTTATATTTTTTTTTTGTCACATTTAATTTATAGTAGGGAACTTTCCTCTTGCAATTTAATCCATAAATGTTGTTTTTAAAAAATACGACATAAATATATCTTGCCTTTTATCGACAAGATATACCCACTTATTTATAAAACCTCAGTTATTCACAACTATTATTTCTTCATGATTAATCTGTAGTTGAGCTTGTTATTAAATTAAATTGGGCATCTGTTTCGCAGGTTGTCGCTTCTAGATGAGTTAAAAGTTTTAACTGTTTAATCTTTCATTTTTAATATTATCAAAAAATACGAATCACCGTGAGCTTTTCTATGGAAAAGATGATGTAATTACAGGTAATGAATAGTTGACGGTAACCATTTCATCAAGAAATTAAAGTTTCAACAAACATTTTGAAGTTGTTTGGTATATGTTTGTTGAACGTTTACATAAACAAAACATTGAAAATTGTCGATTAACAGATAAATATTCTATAATTATAAATTAATATGTTAATTTGTCAATTATTGTTGCAAATATTCGTAATTAACAACAAAATGCTAAAATTTTAAGAAATTAGTTATTAATAATTACAATACCGATGGAACTGCGACTTTTTCTGCCAATGGGCACATCCGCCTCCGTGGCGCAATCGGCTAGCGCGTTCGGCTGTTAACCGAAAGGTTGGTGGTTCGAGCCCACCCGGGGGCGATTGCTTTTTAATATAAAAAACAATACGACTATTAATTTTATGATGTTGTTATTTATTTCGTTACTATAATCGATACAAATATTACTAGTATCGATAAAATTAAAACTACCTCTATTAATAAAATCAAATAATAATGGTAAACCTTTGGGGAAAAATCTTAATTATGTAAGTATAAAGTTTTTATTTTATTTTTATTAATTATTTTTTGTACTTAAGGAATGTGTTGTATTTTTAATTCAATGTAACTAATGTGGTTAATTGTTTTCTGTAAAACCATAAACTATTATAATTATAATGCCGTTATTAGTTTCTTCACGATTCTAAATAAATATGATTACCTGTACCACTACGACTATGGGGTTCAGTAAATGGTAGAGACAGTGTTGTTTCTTGGACAACGGTTGTTCAGGGAGGTGGTTTGTAAATAAATATTATTGATATTTGTAAAAGTGGAACTCTGCCTATCTTAGTAAAATAAAATAAAAAAAATAAATTGTGTAAATTATTATTAAAAAATATTTTATAATAATTCACAATTTTCAAAATAAAAAAGAATGCTTTTCTTTCTTCTTCTTATTTTTTGTTTTATTTTTATCAATATTATTAAAATAAAATTAATAGGTTAAATAAAGTTAAGAATCTCACAACTTCATTAAATAACAATAGTTTATTGTTTTACATTATTTGCAATTTTTTTGGGGGGTTTTTTTTTTTGGTTTTTTAATAATAATGTTATTCTCTATTTTTCATTACTTAAGATGGATAATAATATATACTATAGTGCTTGTCTTTCTCTTCATTTACGATCATTAATCACAACTTACTTCTTGCTATCTTTAGTAATTCTGAAATATTGTTTAAGTCCGTCTCTACTAACTTAGAATCTATTGAAAACACGTTATAGCGTAGTAATTTGTGTACGTTGATGTTATTTTGAAAGAGGCATTTTGGAATCATTTAATGTAATTTATCATTAATAGATAATAAAAGTTTTTTTTTTTAAACTACCTACTATAAATCTTCTATTTAGAAGCCTTGTGGATGTTTCTAATATATTTTTTTTTCAATAATTCATAAATTATACAATATAACAACTCATAATAAAAATTATTTAAACTTTATATATTTACTTGTTATCCTGTACGAGAAACGAGGCACACACCTGATGAGAGAGGACAGGATGTAAGGATCGTTAATGGAAACTTGTCTTCCTTATGCCAGGACACGAACCAACACCGGCTTTCTTTTTCACTCTTTTTGTAATATTAGCTGTGCCGTACACCTCTACTTCCTCATCCTCGGTTTTCTAGCAGTCGACGAACAGGGTACGGCTGTACTTAAGGGAGGAGCTTCTCAGGCAGCTAGAAAAGTCAAGGCATAGGCTAGCGCATCGTAGAGCTGTGATCGCCAAAATAACGGCAATCATCTAAATTATTCAGTCGTGGAATAATATTATTCGATACAGATTATTTCAACTATTAAATACGAATATTTAATTATTATAGGTAACTATTATATTTCAACTCTACTATGAACATCATAAATAATCAGCCTGTACTACTACAACCGCTTAAGGGTTTTGGCTCAGTACACGGTACAGATTATACTGTCTCTAAGACAAAGGTTGTGCAGGTAGATGATTTAACTGAGATCACGCTGAACCCCCAGGTTTACCCACCGCTTTAAAGACGCTGGGCGAGCCCAAAAAACTTCCTAAATTCCACAGGATCCATCCTTGGCTGTGAACAGACTAAATAATAATCATCTTCTACTGCCGGATTTTAACCAGGATCTTCGGCACAGAAACTCAGCGCACTACACACTGAGATATCCACGTGACATAGGTTTGGTGAGTGATTATTATTAATAAATTATTTAATAATATTGTTGTTGTTAATTAATAATTTACCTCTCTACAAATTGCGGTATTCCAACCACCTGCTAAATAAAACCTATACCACTACAACCGTAAACGGGTCTGGGAATTAGCACATGGCAGAAACTTTACTATTTTAAGGACAACGGTTTTGCAGGGAGGTGATCTGTCCCTGACCATACTCAACCGCCAGATTTCCCCCCTTACTTTGGGAGCCCACTTTATAGAGGTTGGATGAGCCTCAGGAGGGTCCTAGATTCTACATGATCCATATCTGGCTGCAAAAAGAATAAATAAAAGTCGGCCTGCAGCGGGATTTGAACCAGGATTTTCGGCAAGGCAACTCAGTGCTCTACCACGGAGCCACAACGTAACTGCTAAATAATATTATTTATTAAATTTCAACCCACTATGAACTATCAAGGTTAAATATGATACCAACCTGGTGGCTTATTAGGGTAACATTCTGATGGCCTGAGTAAGGAGACGGTAGAAGATGACCTTCAGGCAAGTGGATGTAATCCTATGGAGACACATCTAGTTCTATGCTCTCGAACTGTTCTCACGACTTGAATTCTGAAATGAGATTATAAAAAAAACGTTTATAAGAAAAAATGTATTTTCATATGTTTTTTATTACATGTAAAAACCATTGTATTATTTTAATAAGAAGAAAATGGTCCGAGAAGGCAAAACATTAAAAAGTGATGAACTATTTATTAGAAACCGACGTTTCGACCCACGCTGCATGCCTTCATCAGGGCTTGGAATGTAGGCCACTTGTAACAATCACACTAGTATAATTGTACACATACACATTACCTTGTGGCACAAATTGAATTGAACCTTGTCAAACTAACAACTATTTTTCTTCGGCCATGTCAGTTGGGACCTTGACCTTGTCATCGTAAAGGGTCGATATACCAAACCAGGATTTTATTCAGCATGTGCCAAGGTGGGAAATGCCAGGGTTCTCGGGTGGTAGGGTGTGAATAGACATTTATAATAATAAACTACAATAATAAATTATTTTATAAATTGTAGTATATTTAATATGTTCATTGTATTGTATAGTTACATCATGAAAAATTTGAAACTTTAGTTCAAAAATATGATTAAAAAATTATCATCACAATTTATATTAGGTATATAAATAGGTATATATTATAATAGGTAGTGCTGATATTAATTAAATGGTTATCAAATAGTTTATTTCCTTTAGATCAAGAAGTCTACAAATAAATCGCATGCCTACTGATTTAATACCATTGGGTAGTAACCCGTAAATAAATATAGCGTTATCTGTGCAAAAAAACTAAATAAAATGTATTACTGAAGGAAGTATTAAAACTTATAATTGAGAAATGAAGTGTGAAGCAATCATAAAAAAGCTATTTAAATATTTTTATTAAATATCTACAATTATTATAGTATTTATAGTATATAACCCAATTTTAATTTAAAAAAAAAACGAGAAAAAGTTCGAAAGAGACATAAAATACTTACTAAGGCTTGTTTGAAAAAAATACAAACAAAAAGCCTGAAGTCCCAAAAATGAAAAGGGGGAAAAATACCTGAAGATATTTTTAGCCTATTCAGGGATCTTGAGTACAAGATTATTATAGAATGATAGTATAAGTAGTAAATAAATAAAGTAACACCTCAATCTCAAAATGCAACTAGAAATGGTTTTCACATTTTATTTATAATTTTTTGGGGGTACTTGTGTATCAGCCGGTACCCATGAAACTTTTCTCAGGTAACCTCTTCTTATCACTCGTCTCATTTGAGTCATTTATGTGTGCGTTAGTAAACTGTTTTCTGTATGGTTTTTTAATGTTATTTTTAATTTTGTCTCTCTTCTTTTGTTTTTGCCTATTTAAATTGAACAGAACGACACTTTGGCAACAGCCGTCTTTAAAAGAAGCTCAGAAATACTTCCTGATGTTCGGAAAAATTTCAAAGATGAAATGCAAAAAATGCCATTAAATGAGACAAGGATAGAAATGGAGATGTTTTCGATGAAAGTGTAGCGGAAATTTATAATAAGAAGAGGAACGTGACTAGAGAGGTCTAGAAATACCATTTTATTATTACAATTTGTATATTTCAATTTCCGATAATAATAATAAAACAGGTGTTATCATTATCAGAATTATAGTGTTCAGTTTATTAAGAATGACTGATAAAAGCCCATGGGTACCAGCTAAGTCACAAGTAGCTAAAAATCTCTTTAATATGGACACAATAAACAGTTCTTCATTTTAAACATAAGAGATTTTCTTTTTACCTCCACCCGAAGCATTTTCTATCTCATTTAATTTTTTCCTTGCCTTGAGTGTTTTATATTAAATAATAGTGAACGAAAATAGACTGGGTGGAGATCGGAGAAACAATTTCTTAAATGGGGTTTGGAAATTTTTTATTTCGAAATCAACATCTTAACCCACGTTGCGGGTCTTCTTCTACTAGATATACTATATAAAAACAAATTACGTGATTGAATATTGATTATTATTTTTTTTTTTTAGTTATGATTACAAAGTTAATCCTGATTTTACTTTAATAAATAAATTATTAATTTAGTTCACTTGTAAATTTTTTGTTTCATTTACTATTGCATTTTAATGTAATTCTATAAGTTGATCTGAAAATACAAATAATATAAAAATCACAAATGATGACATGTGATATTTTTATATAAGCATGGTGCATGTCATAATATTAATAAATGATCCCTCCTTGGGGTTACCATGGGGAGAAAAAGAGGGGGGAAAATGATATATAAGAATCGTAAAGAGTAAAAATAAATATAATAAAATATTGAATTATTAACATTGGCTTAACATCTGGCTTACTAGAGTAGCATTAATTGTATATTTTACTTTAATTATATGGTAAGAGCTATCAGTATAGGAATTATCAGTGTTCAGGTTATAAACAATGGCGGATACCGGCTAATACACAAGTTTTACAGTTGTGACAACAAAGGTTGTCATTTTGTTTTCTATAAACTATGATAATCAAAGAATTTGTATTGCTTATTCATATACCATATCGACAGCCCCGGTGAATAAGTGTTTAAGTCGGATTTTGTCCACAGAGAGAGCTAACTGCTTTCAGATCAGAATCGTATGATTCTCACAGTTTTGGCTTGAAATGGAGTTGTAATATAAACAACAACTCCTTTTCAAGCCAATGCCTTACTTAGCCCTATATTCGACGAATATAACTCGATTCCCCTTACATAAGTACAAGAAACTCATTTCGGAGAAAATTAGACTTAACCACTTATTCACCGGGGCTATAGATATGTGGTCTAGTTTCTATATACAAGAAACCATGTTTCTCTCAAATAGAAACGTAGAAACTCGAGGAATGGTCGCTGGGTTGACTGCCTGGTCCCTCGTTTAGAAGGACTTCACACCTTCCACGATTATAATTACTCCCGAAGGCCATATATCACCTCGGCCAGGAGGGCTCGCGGTCGTAAACAAGCCAATAACACACAAGAGAAACAAAAAAGAACAATTGGAAAATGAGTTCAAGTTAGATTGTCATGTGAAGGTTCCGAGAAGCAGTTAGGCCCCGATTGCACTCAAAATATTGACCAGCTCTACCTAAGTGGACAGCTATGTGCTCTCTCCCCGACGAAACTATAAATCAGATCCGAGGGAGCTTTTCACTACCTTTTTTTTTAAGCATCATGAGCTCTAGTTTATAGGCACATATATGTTGCCCCTCTCTCTCTCCTCGACCTGGTCTGTTTTAAAGCAACGCTTACTTGTTATAAAGCGAGTGTGTTATAACAATTATTGGATACTTGTGACTTAGCCGGCACCATAGATTGTTAGAAACCATTGTTTATAACCTGAACACTGATAACACCTAACTTGTTATTATATTTTGAAATATACACCTATCTCGTAAGTATAGCCTATATATAGGTAAAATCCTCGCTTTTCCAACATCTCCTGGCTTCCCAAAAAGATACTCTCTAAGCAGGTCGTTTGCTTAGAATAAAATCTATTGAATAATTTAATTTGTTGTTATGTCGTTTTAATTTTGTTTTTTTAGAAGATATCCGTCATGTAAAGAAATTATTGTTTGCTAGCTAATGCATTTAACAGGTTTTATTGATGTATCTATTCACTATAATTTCTTAATATTTTGTCAGGGTTCGTACTTTTTGTATACTTATATTTTTTTTTCGTACTTTTCAGTTCATGTTTTTCTAAAGGGACTTAGTCCCAGAATAAAGTTACTTTTCTATTCTATTCTATGGGGAAGAAAATATTCCGGGTGGAGATCAGAGAAATAATTTCTTTTATCATTTATATTCATTTGGAAAACGTTTCAACCCACATTTCAGGGTTGGATATACAAGATACAAGCAAATTCCCACTTTTAGTATGCTTGGGATACATTAGAACTCTAAGGGTGATACAAGTACCTTCTGCCAGAGAAGCTGTGAAGATAAGTCGTGATAAAGTTTCGATCAGTGATAACGATAAAAATTTATCCATTTCTTCACCGAAAGACAGTGATTTTTGTGTTGTTTCACTGTAGAAATACTAGTGTATTTGTAGCGATATTTGTCATGCATGATTTAGTTACATCGAATATTTTTAAATATTATCAAAATGGATTATGCCTCATTTCGGAGACCTTTTATCTAAAACTGGTGACTTTATTTTTTATTAATAAATATTTGTTGATCTGCCAAATAGATTTTGTATAATATTTTAAAATAAGTATTTATTATTATAAATATTTTTTACATTCTGTTTATTGTTGTTTGTTTATTCGTTTAACGTCACTTTATGCTGCTATTCGGCGAATCGGCAAATCGGACGATGCTAAAATGGGAGCTCTAAATTTTGTCTATCCAGGTTTGATTATGATAGCGATTTTTATCGAGCACCTGACATCGCACAGGCTCGATTTTTTACTTTTAAAAAATCTAGTGCCACCTGCCGGGGTATGAACCCGCGATCTTGGGTTTAGTTGTTATGCTAACCACTAGATCACAGGTCATCCCTCTGTTATTTATTTTTTAATATTTCCATAGTTCGCGTGATGGAGAAATGGTCACATATGATGATAGTAGTGGATTTTTATAGATTGAATCTTTTTGAACACCTTACATTGAAAAATAATGCATACAAATATATATAAAATATACTTATCCAGAATTTGAGGATTCACAGCTGTGAATCTCTGAAGTAAGACTAAACAGATACGGATTTATGGAATGAATTGACATGACGGGAAATATAAAAAATATATAAAAATATAAGAACATCGAAGCTGGTAGAAGAACAAAATCCAGACATGGAAAATGATATCTATTGCCAATTCGTTGTTTCTAGTGCTGCAATAAAAACGAAAAAATAAAAAAACCCTGTACTACTACAATCTATGAAGGGCTTATGTTTCATTACATGGTAAGGACTATGCCATTTCTAATCGAACGGGTTTTGGGTTATTGCCAACGGGGGTTGGCTTTTCCTTCCAACATTTATAAAAGTACACTGTTTATTGAGGCTGAATTAGCCGCAGAAGAATAATAATTTATCTGTAACAGCCTGTTTCGAACTTGGAACTTAGAGAATAATAGCTCAGTATTTTTGGTAATTAACCAACTCCCGAAAATTGTTAACGGTCTTAATAAAATTAAACGCCAACGTTATTACTTCGACGCAATATCAAATCTCGTAAATTTGGGTATAGCACCTGTAAGCACCTTCGGGCGACGCGTCCGATCTTCTAAAAAGACACCGACTTAGGCCATAACGATATGCCGGGAGTGTCGGAAGAATTAGGGGAGGATATATTGGAGTATAAGGAGGCATAAGGAGGTTATTTAATTAACGTTATTAATGTTGAGGAGGGCGGGAGGGAATGAGATAGTGTCCGGGTCCAGGGATTATAGCGGAACGCCCGGCAAGGATTTGTTTATTCCGCAGTCGCCTATTTATTTCCGCTAATTGTATTTATGTTCGCTTTGCCTCTCGCCGCGGGAGGATATTTTTCCGGATTTGTCGCCTCGTCTGCCTTCAGTATTTCCAACACGGATTCCTGTTTTCGGTCTCTAAAACACCGATCCAGGAAAGGGAAAACGCTCTCCCTTTCTCAGTTAAGATAATCACATGTATTTATTAATAATAATAAAAAACACTGTATTCCATGTAACTGTATACCATATAATCCATGGATGGTCTTGGGCTCATTATGTTGTAGAGAGTGCGCTGTTTCTAAGGCGACGGTTGAGCAGGGTTGAAAACACGCTCATCCGCCAGATTTTCCCCTACTTTATAGAGTCTGGGTGAGCCCAGAAAGGTTCCTAGATCCCGTGGGATCCATCCGTAGCTGCTAACAAATTAAATAATTTATCTGCTAAAGCTGGATGTTGACCTACGTTTAACACGTGATGCTTCAGCACAACTCTGCAATCTATACGCTGGTCTAACCAACTCCCCTTTATTAATTACAAATTAGTGTGTTGTAAGGAATATTAGAATTTTAAAGTTACGAATATTATAGACATCATAAAAATAATAAAATCTAAACAAGTATTTACTGATTGAATCTATGAAGGATACAGGGTTCATTACATGGTAGGGATTGCTGAGTTGTGGAGTTGCGCCAGGAGACGAATTCGCCGTGATTTCGTTAAACCACGTTGTTCCACTATTAAGGATTTGTATAGAATATCCCGCATAGTCAAACAATTTATCAGCCACAGCGGATTTCGAATTCGTTAATATGAGTATAAATATATAAATAAAATATAGTTGACTATAAAAACGACATCATTCATTTTGATCAACAATAACAAGCAATGAAAACACAAAGATTGCTCCTCTGCTACGCGTATACCATCCATAACTATGCCTTTACCACTACAACCAATGAAGGGTCTTGTGTTCAGTACATGGTAGTTACTGTACTGTTTCTAGGAAAACTGTTGTACAGTGAGGTGACTTGTCCGAGATCACGCTCATCCGTCTGATTTTTCACTCAACTAAGGATACACACTTTATAGAGGCTGGGTGAATCCAAGAACTGACTGCAGATCTCACAGGGTAAATGAAATAATTTATCCGCTGAAGCTGGATTTATCCCTGAGAACTTTACTACAGGAAACTAATACAATACACTCTGACTTACCCAGCTCCTCTCAGTGGTAACCATAATTAAGTGGTCTGGGCTAGAATTATAATTATTAAACCACGAATACTATTAACATCTTAAAAGTAATAATATGTGCAAAATATGGTTTGCAACTTCGACTTATTAAGGATTCAGCGCTTTAGCATTCAGGAATATTTTCAGAGATTTCGTCCAACCCTTTTTTATCTTTTTTTACTCAATTGAGGATACACACTTTATATAGAAGTCGGTGAGTCCCAGGAGGTTCTTCTGATCCCACATAATCAATTCACAACTGTAAACAAAATTTGGCGCGGGGGGGGGGGGCGGGGCGGCGGCCTCATCGCTCAATCTTTATACTGCAGCCAATGTTATCTGGAACAACTACACTGAAGCACAACCAGTATAATATGTACAGCACACTTAAACTTTTCACAGTTGCAGACAAAGACCAGTCACAGAACACACCCTAGGGTCATCTCCTCTAGACAGTTGCCCCTGACATGGGGCCCGTGTACTCTGGATACTCTGAGTTGAACGCCCCTCCACCTGGCTTGGGGGCAGAGCTTGGGTTGTAAACCCCCTCCTAAGCTTAGTGAGGCTCGGAATGGTTTGCAGATCCCCACTTACTCATTTTGCGACTGTTAACAAAAAAAAAAATGTATCTCCTACAGCCAATTAAGTAATCGGGACCAAGAGTATATCATATATATAAATATAATAACCTAATTAATTAAACAATATTTTGAACGATAATAGCAGATACACTGGATAAAAACACAAAGAGTAACCGTCTGGTATGCCCATGAAGGATCCAAGAAAAGACTGTACTGTTTCCAGGACAAAACTTGTGTAAAATAACATGAGAGGCTTGAAGAAAAACTGTACCTCTCTCGTGGCTTGAATCAGTTCCTCATGTTAACAGATCCCTAGGTCTTCTCATGAGATTTGATACATGGCATGAGATTTGTGGCCATTTGTCCTACCAATGGGTTTGGGTGTCCGTGTAGTTTTTCTTGAAATCGTTGTTAGTATGTTTGTATGTGTTCTAAGATCGGTTTTTAAAGTCAGTTTTCCGATTTTTGTTATTGAAATACCATCATGACAAGTCTGAGTATTTTTGATTGGAAAGTTTTAAGGTTATAATTAAATATTATTTTTTAATACTTAATTTAGGCAAGATAAAGAGGACGAGACTCTCGGAGGTCGTTGACAGTGCAGAGACTAAACTAGTTAGAGCTTCGACCCGGGCTTATTGTCTTCGGGAGGAACGTGCTCGGCTTCATCAAGGCCCAGTCACTAACCCTGCGACCAAGACCATTCATCTATATGTATTTATTCCGAAGAATGTATCGGTAAAACTTGTTCCGGAATGGTGTACGTTTAAAAGATGACGGTCAAGAAGCGGTCAGAACCATACTAATGCCGATGAAGTACGCAGTGTAGGGTTACAAAAACAAGAGGCGTTAATAGCAATTAGAAAGGAAATAAAAGGAAATGCCATGTAAAGGAAATCAAAGTCATTAATTAGACGGAACTAAATATCAAAAATAAAATCACACAAACCACAAAACATGTACCATTATAACCCATGAAGGTTCTTAGGTTCAGAAACATGGGTAGAGACGCTACAGTTTCTTAGGCAAAGCTTGTGCAGAGGGGTGAATTGTCCGAAATCAAGCTCAGATTTCCCCCTCTATTTAGAATACTAACTTTAGAGAGGCTGGGTGAGCCTCCCAGGTACCAAAACGTCCATCCCATACTGACGGCAAGTCAGTCAGTGCTCTACCACAGAGCCACTCCGCACCTTCCAAAAGGTATAGAGGTTAGTACAAAAGCCAGATTTTAAATTAAAGGTAGATTCTAAAAGTGACCTATCGCTTAGAAACAGGTCATCAACCCTATACATGAGTGCACGTTGAGATATCTTGGTTGGGCTCATTTCTAATTACTAATGGTACAAATGGGCTTATGAAAGGTGCAAAACAACGTTGGTCAATTTATTCACCTTCGTTGTTCATCTTAGCGTACCCTCCAAAAAACCAAAGGCTCCAATGCAATACTAACAATCGGTCTTGACAATATCTATACTCAGATTACCTCCCAAATCCAAATCCGTAAGATCACCCATGACATCCTTAATCTTTCTCCCTATGTCTCTGTCTACACTTCGAGCATTTAACTACCGGTTCAGCACTAATTATTTTAATAATTAGTTGCTTACTGAACCCATAAACTTTTTATATCACCAATTATACTGTCAGAGTGGGCGATATGTAATCCCGCAAAAAAATCCTTAATTATCCAGTAGACTCGTCGTTTTTGGGCCGAATTTCTACGCAACTGGCTGTTTTCAAATACGTTAATTTGTGTTTACTGAAATTTAGTGGCCACGTATCGCAACAAAGTATAAGTATACATAAGGATAATAGTGTTATAATGTATAATTTTTATGTTTAGGAACTAAACCAAGAGCCAAATAATGATAACTCCGAAGCAAACATAGCACAATATTATACGCAGTGATCATATCGTGGGAAATCAAAGATTAACTATATCTATAATGTAAGCCAAAATAATCACTATTATTTGTAATAAACCTATTATCAGCTGTGATACTGTTCCCTTGTCTAGAAAATACAGCTTGGGATTTGGGGACAAAACAAGTCTTGAGAATTCCTGAAAACTAAAAGGAATACATTTGCACATATTTATTTCTTTATTATTCAAGTTTACATTCAATTATTTTTCTTTTTTTTTTATGAAAATAATTCTTTTTAAATAACACGAATCTTTTTAAATACTATTCATCCGTTGTAAGGATGTATAGCTTTTCCTAACCTCAATAATATTAAAATAATGGTAACATCGTTTTTATAACAAATTTCAGACAAGAATCAAATAATTTAATCGAAAATTTTTTTTGGAATCTTAACCTTTTTACGTTCCTAATAACTATGTGGGGAATGCCATGTAGATGAATTCTTTAATCTCTAGTCACGTGTGGATGCTGAGGAATCTGGATTCATTCAGCTTCTATGAGTCTGAAAAAACCCTGACGATTGAGAGTGGATACAGGGCAAATTATCTCTCTGCGCTACCGCATTCCTATAAACAGACTCTACCTTGTAAGATCCTTCGTCCGTTGCAGTGGTACAGGTTTTAATAACTATGCATAAATCCATCTGCTATAACAAAAACTATAATAGTTATATGATGCAAAGCACTAAAAGTTTTTGGGATCTCGGTGTATATACATTTTCATTGGTTATTGAGTAAGGAAGGAAATAGTTGGGGGTGCAGTCAAATTGAACACTAAATAAGTGGGTACTTATTTTTTATTTGTGCCAACGTTTCGACCTACTTTGTAGGTCATCTTCAGGGCCAATGGAAGCTGAGGCTAGACTGAAAGCGGTCTAACTAGCAGTTGGCCCTAAATATGACCTACAAAGTAGTGTAGTGTTAATTTGACTGCACCCCCAACTATTTCCTTCCTTACTCAGATCTTCCAGTCAACTACCTCCTTTCTAACTTGACTGGCTATTGTTGATAACATTTAGATAACAAAATCAGAACGCAATCACAATGTGATTAAATTTAATAATTTAAAGCACAAAAGTGTTTCAACTACTATTGGAATATTTTTGTTTTGAAGAGAAAAGATTTGCCCTGCCCGGGATTCGAACCCGGGTCGTCTACTTCTCCGTAGCTGTGCTCTAAGCCACTGAGGTACCAGGGGTCGTATACAAGTCTGACAAATCCGTTTTCTTAAAAAAAAGTAATGTTCAATGAACATTCTTCCCCATGTATACATCGCAAAAATTGCGAGAACACGGGGATATAGGATCGGTGAAGAGAACGGATTTGTCTGACTTGGATACGACCCCTGGTAGCTCAGTGGCTCACAGCAATGCTACGTAGAAGCAGACAACCCGGTTTGAATCCCGGCCAGGGGAAATCTTTTAAAAATAATAATTAATAAAAATAAAAATACTATTGCAATATGTCTAATTGGACGTAATAAGTTTTAAGGCACGTTTTGTTTTCCTTTATTATTATTATCATTAACATATATATTTTTTTGAGAAATGATACAAATGTCATTTGAATATACTAAATATAGACCAAGTTCGCATGACTTGAAGCTTGTTAATATGCTCCTGTTTAGGTATTATAAAAGTTAGACATATATATGTATCATTATGTTTATGTTTAATGATTACATAAAACATAATAAATTAGCTATATACATATATATATATATATATATATGTATATATATCTATACATTTTTACATTACTGCAGACTTCCCCTCATATATCAATAACAAGAGCGCAGAAGTGATCCTTAGGGTACACCGGTTATTGCCCAAGTTACTTAACCTTCGATTAGTATAACCAGTCCTCTCCTCCCCTCTTCTATAAATTCTCTCCAGGGCATAAACATTACGATTGTCAGGCCTTATTTATTCATTTATTTTTATTATTTCCTCGGGCAACATTTATTGCCCACTAATGTCTCGGTAAATCTTCACTGTTTCGTTTAGCTTGAACGTCTAAACTGACCCATTTAAAAATATGAAAATAATTTATTAGTGCTTGTGAATATGTTAATCATTTAACTCCTTAGAGTTAAATCTATTTGCTAGAAATAGATCGCAGGCACAACATGTGAGGGCGTATAAATAAATAAATACGTGTATAATTATCTATAAAATAGATAATAAAATTATACTGACAGTTAGCCTTGGTACAGTGAGCTTAAAGAATACCTCTGTATTCTTTTCGAGTATATCGGTCGTCATTGTTTCATATGCGATATGTCTGAAGGTGTATGACCCATCTTAGATCCAATTAAATGCATGAGTATATTTGTATCGCCATAAGCCGTAGATCAGGAGGGGTGTGTCCATGTTCTTAGATTAACTAAATTTTCACAGTATATGGCTAGTGATAATTTTACCTCAAGGGTAAAAATATTGTTTTGAAATTTTAGGCATTGTTTGAAATCTTCTGATATTTGTAAAAAAAATAACAATTAAATAAAATCCACAATTTATATAATACTTAAAGATGATTTTGGTACTAATTCCAAACCTAGTTAGTTTCAACCATTTGACGATATTAAGAGTATCGAAGCATCTGTTTATAAACCCATCTCCCGTTCTATTCTGGAAAATAATTATCGAATTTATCTTCTTCTAAAAGCGCTTATTGTCATTGGATGTTGGCGATTATAACGGCCATCTTATTTTACTGATCGCTGCATGAAACAAGTCTACTGATGTTAATCCTGTCCATTACCTGAAGTTTCTTAACCAGGGGTGACGCATGCCAACTTGTAGAGTCGCAGATAATTTTATTATAATTTTTTGGTTTAAATATTTATTTTTGTTAATTGCTCCAGGGTGAACTTGAGGCTGAGAGGACTGACACTGCTATAGGAAGAAGTGACTCATTAGAGGTCGACACCTGGGGACAGACGTGCGAGGAATAGGACTGCCCGCAGGAGGAGCGGGGCCATTGGGATTCCGTCGGAGGATGAGCAAGGGAGAGAGGGAACATAAAGACGTGGCTAATTGTCGGATATCTCCCTTGATTTAGTGCCGTCTCCCCTGTCCTTTAGTATATATCTGGGAGGAGTCATTCCTGGAGCTTGTTTCAGGATGGTTTCTATCGGAAGAAGTCTTGCAAAGAAAAGGAATGACGAATAATCTTGGGTTCAGTCAGTCGATGGTAGAGTCCGTATTGTTTCTTGGAGTACAGTTGTGCAGAGAGTTGATTTGCCCAAGATCACGCTCAACCGCCAGAATTTTCTCCCTAATTCGGGTACCTACTTTATAGAAGCCCCAGGAGGTTCTTAGATCCCATGGGATCAATCTCTGGCTGTTATTAATAAACAGATTAAATAAACCAAGGACGTTCGGCACGGCAACTTTGCGCTATACCACTCAGTCACTCCGCTTCCCTCAAATTAATTAACAATTAAAATATAATATTACCGTTACAAACCTTTTTCGTTACAATATAACAAATAACAACAAGAAATAGTTAACCATAATGCTCTATAATATTACTATCAACCATTTCTGTTTAACTATACTCTGTCCAAATCCAAATTTAGGAAATCATCCAAATATCGGGACTACCCCTCCACCTATAATTTTTTCCATTTCATAGTATTTCTTATTATCGTCTAAATCATGAATTAACATGGTTTGTATTGTAAAATATTGCAAATAGCATTCGTAAGAATTCATAGGAGTTGCCTTTCTTTTGCCTTACGTTCTTTTATTTTTTAATGCTCTTTTTCTAACCCGTCAGCATAAACAAATTACCTACTTGCCCTGTAAACAATCTCTACTCTACCTTGTAACTCAACCATGTAGTGAACCCGAGACTATTCATAAGCTCTAGTGGCACAGTTTTTTTGTAAACTCTTCCACTAATCCATCAGCATCAATCCCAATATTGATTAGTAAGAACCTGTTGTGTTCTGGAAGTTTTTCGAATAATATATATTTAATATATATATATATATATATATATATATATATATATATTTTTTTTTTATTTATTTATTGTTCTTTTGATTATTTTTTAAACATTTTTATTTTGAAGAGAAATAATGAGAGGTTCGAATCCCGGCCAAGACATAATCTTTTCTCTTCAAAAAAAAAAAATAATATATACATATATATATATATATATATATATATATATATATATATATATATCAGTATTCAAATATGATTTCGTGTTATTAATATAATCAGGAAGAAAGTTAGTAATAATTGTGAAAAATAAGAAATAACGCTTGACCCTTTTCTTTACAAAAGTTACATCTCTGGGCAATATTTTATCACTATCATCACCTCTAAGATATTCATGGTCGGGCCGGCCTGGGCTGGACAAAAAGTACGCAATATTTCACCCTGCGGTGTTATAAATAACATTTTTCTTAGCGGTCGAGGGAAAGGGAGTGGGCGGGGGTTGTATTTAATGTTCAAAGAGGAAGGGCCGGGGTGTTTCCTCAGGACCGGACAGGAAACGCTCGGTAAAAAGAAGCGGGCCGGAAAATCGGAGACCGGAAATCCGGAAAAGAGGGATAAATCTGAGAGGGGATTATCTAGCAAGCAGCGGCCCGGTCTCATTTGCATACCTTGGCTACCTTCCTCGGAGCTCTTTCCAAAACAGCGGAGCACCTTTGTCTGTACTGTCCCTCTGGTTCTTGCTGGATGTGAAATAGGAAGGGTCATAGTGAATCCAAAATTTAAAATTATAGATACAGTATCCTGTGAATGTATTTGTATGCACAAAAATGGCAGAAAGCATGTCAACAGATTTCTATAAGAAAGTAAAAGCGCAAACAAAGATAAGAAGAGAACAGAGTGAAGTCCAGTAGGTAACTCTGAAGCAGTAGAAACCCTTATCCTACTACACAACATTTATTCCTATTTTTTTTTAATAATGTGACCAGATTTGTACGTTTTAGATTCCAAGGTCCAAAATAAAACAAACAACAGCTCGTAGTAACTATGTTGTATTACTTCATCAATGTATCATAACATAACACTAAAAACTAATTATGAAACATTTTCTTCTTCCTCTTTGACTTCCTCTAATGCCATAGCATCTAACCAATGCAACCATGCTTCTCGGTCTCTGCTTATCTGCCTTATTTCCTGGATAATTTGCCTCTCTTTGCCCACCGATACAATTAATCTTATAAAGATAAATACATAAACAATACCATCACTAATTAATTCATGATTAGGGATTATCTTTACCGCTGAGCAGAAAAGAAAAAGTTGTGATAAAAGAAAATTTTGGCTATTTCTTGTCTAAATAAATTGAGGTAAGTTATATATCCATACGAGTCGATAGTTCACCACACAAGTTACAGCTGGTTTGTTCCTAGTTTCCTTCAAGTCTACACCGATATGTAGGAGCGCTGGACGGACGTGATAAGCGATGAAATAAAGAAAGTCGTTACAATAATTTGTTTATTTTATTCCCTAGAGACTAGTCTAAGCGCCAGACCGGTGGCACAATCAACAAACCTCAGGACACCCATGTTCAGTACACGGCTATAAACACACTATAGAACAGTACACTCAACAATTACCGCGACATAAGGTCGCGTACAGTACGCACCTCAGAAGACCCGAGTTTGAAGGGTACAACCAAACAACCAGTTGTCCCGAGGACGTGGGGCCTTTCTTTCTGGGCTAATCACCCGTAATAGAGTTACATTTGATTCAGAGAAATTCAGCGAATAGCCTCGGATTTGGATGAACATAATGGAAACGGCCCGTCATGGAAAAGAACATTCTTTTAGGACGCCCAAAAGTGTCGTACTAAGACTATGATGAAAGACTTTTTTTTTGCAAAAAAAAAAAAAAAAAGAACACGGAATCCGAAACCTGGCTCGAACCAGCGAATAATGGCAACCCTGGCTAAACTCTTCCCTACGCATAAAAGGGGGCTATGAAAGAAGATTTATTTTATATTAGGAGATTGTGTGCAATAGTTAGAAAAGACGTTTACATGAAATGGTACTAAAAAGTATCAATAAAAAATTAAGTACTAAATCATGAAATAGTAGACACAGGAAGAGCAAAACACAAATTTGGCAACCAACAACGGTAGCTGCAATTCGAACATAGTGACTGCCACCGTTCATAGAAACTATCATATTGGAATGAGTAACTAACTACTTTTTCATTATCAACGCTATAATTGTTATTTCTATAACAATAAATAATTTGTATGCGTGTATGTACTTACTCTATAAGTATTTCATTCCGTTATTTACCTTTACTGCTGTCTATACAGTAAAAAGTTTTGAAAAGAGGAATAAATTAGTAATGGTTTATATAACACTTATATTGTAAATCTGTCTTAAACAATCCGATATAATAAGACTATAACAAAAGCTAAATAAGAAAAAAGTAAAACAAAATTGTTTCCTAATAAAACACACATTACATTTGAAAATATTTGTAATGGGTTATTATTTTCTTTGAAACAGGCAATAAAAGTTAAAATAAAATTGACCTCCCCCATCAACTATTTGAGGTTTTATGTTTAACAATGCCTTTTGAATAAAAATCATACTACTACCGTCCCCTATTGCAACGATTTTCTGAGAAATGGGGCAACGGAATCATTCTCGGAACTCGGCATTATCATACCCCATGTTTCTATATGGCGACCAATTGTTGACTCAAATCCCGATATCAATAATTCCTTTATGAATCCAGATGAACAGTTTTCTTAGGAGTTGATTCATAACATATTTTCATTTAATTAATTCACCAAATTCTAATTGTATTTTACACGTGTATTATTACTTTAAAGCTGTGGTTCCCAACCTTTTTTGTACCACGCCCCCCGCCCCAAGGGCGGGTTTACCTTATGTGCAGGGTGTGCCGGGCACACACCCTCAAGGGGCGCCGCGAGGTGTCTCAGGGTCTGAAAAATTTGTATTTCATGTTGATCCCATAGCAAAATTTGTTTAGTTTCATGGGCACATTCACCTCCTTGGGGGATATGCCGTTTTATATAACACCTTGTATAACTGTAAGTGTTCAATTTTAATCGCGTGCTTACTAGAGAGGGGTTACGATTGCACACGGGTGCGACATGGGCTAGGGCCGACGCTGCGGCCCCCTTGTTAAAATGAAATTTCTCCTACGCTCCCCTTGCACAATGCAATTTATGGGAAATATGAATGAAAACAATAAGTATTACATTGAAAACAATAAATTTACTTTTATTGTCAAAAGATAAAGCATTTTAAGTTTCAATTTAAAATAAAATATAAGTACTGGTAAACGAAAAGTAACTTAAATTAAGTGATTTTTTATTATTTTTCAACTGGTCTTTCCCTCTCCTCCCTCCCCCTGAGGGCACGCCCCCAAGTTGATGAGCACTGCTCTAAAGAGACATCCCAGAATAGATAAAGAATTTATTTTTATTATTACAACAAAAATTTATAATCTTAAAACTATACGAAGGAAATAAAGTTAATAAAATTGGGGTATTAAATATGAAGCGTGGTAGTTGTCCTTTCTTTCCAAACCTCTGAAGAGACTAAGGCCGTGTTCACACTAAGTCGATATAAGATCAGCGATCTATCGTTAGTGCTATACCATACGCTATACGCGATACAGTCTGTTTCATGAAATCTAAGGGGAGACAATTAAAAGTTTTCATACCCGCGCCATTGCGCAATTATATATCTTTTGAAGTACGATTTGTCGGCCTCCTCATTTGTCGTCCGACATTTCGAGCTGTGAATATGTCGGGAAGAAGAGGAAATAATTAGGTAATTACCTTTACTAATCTCGCGAAAGCTCATCTGGAACTATTACATTGGTGATTACAGAAAATAAAGTAATTTATTTTTCTTCTTATTCGACATCTGAAATAATAAACCACTACGTATATATCACTTGAGCTCATGGTTGTAACTGAAGCGTTGAAAATTGCATACTCGCCAAAAACTCTGCTAGCAATAAATCGTCCCAATATATTTCTTAAGATTTAACGCTTATTTTATATAGACTTAGTATGTACTAGTAAGTTCGCAATCTCGGGTAACGCCAATTTTGACATTATATCTTCCTCAGCTAATAATCAAACCAAATCCCAGATTTAAATGTTATTTTTTTCCAATAAAAAGGGGTATGCGTTCTTTAATACTTAGCGCATCTTGGTGATTGTTGTATACACCAACTAACTGTAGGTGGACATTCCCAGGAGACCTGAAAGAGAAGAGATAAGAAGTAGTGGGTGCGTCACCTCGTGAAATACGGCAGCGGTGCGAGGAGGGTTTCCATGCCTTCCACCTTTTGTCTTGCAACACTCTCCCTATTAGCGTACCGTTCTTTCTTATCTCCTCCCTTTCTTAGGCCACTTCCGATCCGGACTGTTTCGGGGATTAGGAGTGGGTTTGTTGAACCATCGTGGAAGTTTTCTTCTTGCTCGCGCTCTCGACTAGGTAGATGAATAAAAGAAGTTCCCATAACTGTTACATAGGCTGCGAGATCTGCGGTTGAAGAACTAGACGTTATGGAGGAATAAGAAAGCGGTCATGAGAGATGTGAAACAACGACCCTGTTCCAGCTCTTGTCTGCGATGGGAAAACCCACCTCGGTTTGGGGGAAGTTTTTTTTCACGAATCATTCAATAAAGCTTGGTAAAAAGATAAAAGTAGTTCAAGGGGACTGTCTTTCAAACTAATAATAAAACTAAAATATGTATAATATAATCAGAATAATGATATCCTTCTTATTGTATCTTCTTTGTATGATTCTTATTGTAGGGAGCAGAGTGGCTCAGTGGTAGAGCACTGAGTTGCCATGCCGGAAATCATGGTTCAAATCCCGCTGCAGGCCATAACTTTTATTTAGTCTGTTTGCAGCGGGAGATGGATCATATAGGATCTAGGACCCTCCTGGGCCCCTCCAAACCTCTATAAAATATTATTAAAATAGGGTACCCTAAAAAGGGGGGGAAATCTGGCGGTTGAGCGTGACCTAGGACAAGTCACATCCTTGCAGAACCGTTGTCCATAAAACAGTGCAGTCTCTACCATGTACTGAACCCCAGACCCTTCATGGGTTGTAGTGGTACAGGTTTTTTTTTTCTTATTGTATCGGAATAATTCATAAAATGCTTTTCACAATAGAAGAAATTAAGACGATTACTTCTTGAAAATATAAATAAGGTAATTATTTATGTCTTAAATAATTAATATTTTCTGCTTATTCCTGCCCAATGACGGATCTAGGAGAATGTTCAGAGGGGGCATGGGTCAATGTGAATTTGTGATCAATGTATACGATCCATATATGAAGATACATAAAATTTAAATTTTTAATTCAAGACAATTGAGCCCAGAAAACAATAACATGGATGAAACGAACAAACGAAAATACGATCCTCAAATTCTAATAAATAATAAACTCTGGAAAATCGATATATCTATAGGTGAATGAAAAACTTAAAAGGGCTCTGAATCGCTGATTTTGGATGCTCTCATTGAGAAAACATTCGATACAATGAATTTTTACAGTGTTTTTTCTTGTTGAAAACCGACTAAAATTCAGATCAATATCAACTAATTAGAACTCTTGGGGGGCATGGCCCCCATGCCCCCCTTCAAATCCGCCAAAGTTCCTGTCCTTTCTGATCAAAATCGAATTTAAAAAATAAATTACACTACTCCTTTTACAATACTTTAGATTTTAGGACTGTTATTTCAATACAGAGAATGTAGTGAAATAAAATTGAGATATTTTTCTTATAAACTGTATATAAAACAAACCTAAAATTTAACAAAAATATTTTATATATTGAAATAAAATTAAGATATTTTTCTTGTAAACTATATATAAAAGAAACCTAAAATTTAACAAAAATACTAATTTGGTTCTCACATTTAACAGAAAACAAGTTCTCAAATTTAATAGGAAGGATACAGAATAGGTACTAAATTGAAGTTCAATTTCTAGAACGATATCGGTTTACATCTAATAAAACGTTCAGTATCTACTGTAATAAAGTTAAATGAACGAATTTGAATGAATAAATTTAATTTCTAAAATGAGGGATTTACCAATGATGCCAAGAACGAGTTTTGATACAATACAGAAACTTAAATCATTTTTAGTTTTTAATTAAAATTGCAGTGATGCAACCTGAGATTTGAAACCATTCTATAAAAATTAGATGGAAAAATTAAGCTATAAAGTGAAGTAATTACTTTGTTTAATATACTTCTTTTCATGGAACAAGTACATATTAAAAACTAGAAAATTGAGGATTTCTGTACTGCTAAACAAAAAAAACACTGTACCACTACAACCCGTGAACGGGTCTGGGGTTCAGTACATGTTAGAGACTGTACTGTTTCATGAATAACGGTTCTGCAAAGAGGTGACTTGTCCTAGATCACGCTCAACCGCCAGATTTTGGGTAACCTGTTTTTATTATATTTTATAGAGACTGGGTGGGCCTCAGAGGGTCCTAGATCCTATAAGATCCATCTCCCGCAGCAAACAGACTAAATAAAAGTCATGTCCTGCAGCTGGATTTAAACCAGGATTTCCGGCATGGCAACTCAGTGCTCTACCACTGAGACACTCCGCTCCCTCAACTCTGTACTGTTAGTAACTGAAAAAAATATCAACGTAATGATGTGTCATGTAAATGTGCCCTTATTTGTGTATTCATTTAACGCCACGTTATGCTAACACGGCTAAATGGACCACAGCGGGATTCCCAAATGTTGCCTATCCAAGTATAATGAAGCTAGATAGAGATCTTTATCGAGTACCTGACGTACAGACTCGGGATCCTATCTTACGTTCAAAATAACTGAGGATTTTTACTGCGTTAAATCTTAAAGCGCTACCTTTGGCAAAATAGGTTGTTATGCTAATGAATATACCCCAGGGGACTCTAGAATTAGTCGTATGTCCTTAATTGTTAGCTTTTTGTTATTTTTTGAATATTTTAACCCAGTCCTTTTTTAAATTATATATAAGTATATCATTGTTTTTATTTAATACTTCAAAAGTGTAAAATCATCGTACATCATCGATGCCTAATGCTTGCCTGAAATTTTGTCCATGTTTATCAATCATTTTTTTATTGATATGCCACTGTATGTTTTAAGATTAACATACATGACTTCGCCTAAACGTCCTTCGCAAACGGCGAAATATTCAGATCCTGTTATTCCAGTGTTCATAGCGGAAAGCCATGGTCCAATTTGAATTACCCGAAGCGTGGAGACATCCGATTAGTAGAATTCATGGAGATGGGAAGCGACATAAGAGTACAGAAGGAGAGGAAGATATGAAAGAGAAAAAGGAAGGGATGAGGAACTAGATTAGAGGTTCCTGCTAAAGCTTTGTGGTCACTCATTGTTTCGAGGTTTGGTCACTAATGCGGTTCGCGGGAGGCCGGCCGTAGCTAACGCAGTTACCTTTGATCGCTGAAAAACATCATCATCATCATCAATGGGCCCGAGCCCTTTCAGCCTTCTCTTCTTTAGCAAAATTTGTCCCAGCTCTTTGTAGGCCCTTTCCCCACTGACACAATAAAGCTCCTAACTCCCTATTGAGGCCCGTTTCTTCCATTGAGTGCTTTGGGGATTCTCTCCTATAGGCGGCATAAACCAATTTTATACTTGACCTTATATAAACACTGATTCCGGACTCTCTCGAGTGGCTAACAGAGGTTCCGGTATTTTCTGTGAAGCGTTTAAATATTTAAATTAGAACAGAAAAGCAGATAAAATGATAAGGAAACCACGTGTAAAGGTCTGGTATGTATGAGATACACTTAACGGGGGTGATGGAGTAGAATACTTTATTAGTTAAATGAAATGGAGTTATTAATTAAAACAAAGCTTTTAAATCAATTCGATATTATCAATTAACCAGGGGTGCCCAACACAAATGATATTGCAGATTAAATTGGGAATATGGTACATAATAATTCCGCCAGGTCTCATATAATATTATATATTCCCATATCATATATAGATCCAATTAATGTATTTTTTAATATACATTTGTTTTCTCAACTTGGGCCACAAAATAAATATTTTTGTAAAAGTTTGATTAATATCGCGGGCCGCAAATATATTCACGGTGGGCCGCGGGTTGACCTACTATATAGGGTATTGCGTACATGGTAGTGATCAACGGTTATGCAGGGAGGATATTTGCACGAGGTCAAGCTCACCACCAGATTCCCACTCCATTAAAAGGTAACCAAATTACAGAGACTGGGTGAGCCCGAGGAGGTTCTGTTGATCTCACAGCCGGTTTCAAACTCGCAATCATGAGATCGGTAACACTTCTTATCTACTTCTCAGGAGACCTATGTTATAAAATGTAATTATAAATAAAAATTATAAAGCTTTAAGCAAAGTCTAACATAGTATAAGAAATTTAATTTGAGAAATTTATCATGAATTTAAATCAGACATCTATTATAATAAGATAATGAAAGATGATTCAGCAATTAAACTTTTATTTATTATAAGTACTTATTTAATATTTGATTATTATAATTATGATTAAATAAGTACGGTATAAACTATGCTAATAAAAAACGCTAACTGGATATATTATAATTAAATGATTTAGGAGGAATTCTGGCTCATGTTTTTTTTATTTTTAACAATGATTTGTTTTTCTTCCTTACTGACTTAAACTCCCTTACTTAATGAAGTGTATCTAATTTTACGTATATTGTCACCTATTATATTTTATATATAGTTATAAAACAAGAAATATTTTTAATTACAAAAACAAGATACAATTTCTATGTAAATTATAACCTGTCCAAGGTCGTGGACTTGCAGCCCACCAGTTTGTCCAAGGATTTTTTAAAGGGAGCAATATATCCTTGGTTGTTCCGTCCTTCGGAAGGCACATAAAATTATAGCCTGTGTGATACTCTTTAAAGATCGCTGTCCTAACTGTATGTGGATAGATAAAAGTTAGGACTCTCACTGAGACATCGTCCGATTAGCCATAGCATAAAGTTAAATGAATAAACAAACAATTCATATCCAATTAAAAATTATTATTAATTTGTAAAAACTGAGCCCAGTATACTTTTCATGAATACGTTATTGGCCTAATAAGATTCTGTTTACTCCTACCGATCCAAATTCAGTAATCAGCTACTGATACTGGCTCAACCGTATATCTTTGCGACGAATAATAAATTGGATATCAAGGAACGATGAGCGGTGACTTTAATGCCGCAGTTGCGGTATCGGCAATACCGGAGTCTTGAAAAATTTAGAGTTGATTATCAATTTTCCGTGAGTGGCTATGCAGTGGGCGGGTCTCGACTGATTTATTGCTCCAGCCAGTTTGTACAGCTATTTATAAATATATATATATATATATATATACTACTTTAAATTATTATATCTCTAACATAAATTTTTACAATACATAATTATGAATTTTATAGATTACTAACTACCGAAAGGTGCAATTAAACAAGTCAAGAGTTGTAAACATCGTCTTCACAAGGAAAACTCAACCACATCTGTTTATAGACTATCAACAACATCATACAATATATACAAACTGTCAAGCAAATGAAACAGAATAACTAACTTTTTCTTTCTGGCAAAAGGTTTTTCCTAACCCGGCAGTTAATTGAAACTTTGAGTGGAAAGTGAGTTTGCTCTATATAGCATTCGCTCAATTACGAAACGTAAATGTAAATATGCAAATAAAGGAATAATTAGTCGCAATTGATTACTCGTGTAATAGCAAAATGAAAACAGCAGAGCCATGCTCATTAATTTACTAATTAGATAATGTAGGCAAATTTCTGAATCATCTATTTTTGGCTATTCTAAAGCACTTACGTAGGCTTTCGTTGTATAATTTCGTTAGAATCAACATCTTCCTCTTAAATCAAAGGTAGGGTGTCGGATATCCTTTGGGATCTGGGACCCTCCTGGTCCCATACCACCTCTATATGGGGAAAATCTGGAGGTTGACCGTAATCTAGGACAAATCACCTCCCTGCACAACTGTTGCCCTAGAAAATCCAGTACAGTCTCTACCACGTACCAAGATTTTTTTCGTACTATATATTTATTTCAAGTTAATATTGGTGTAACTTAATTATTTTGGGGAGGTTGAACGCTGAGTTGTGACGAAGGCCCCGGCGGGTTCAAATCCGGCAGTGGTAGAAAATATATTTATTCAGTTAACAGCCCTGGATAGATTCTTTGGGGTCTGGAGGCCTCTGATACATACCCAGTCTCTGTAAAGTGGGTATCCAAAATAGGGGTAAAAATCTGGAGGTTGAACGTGAGAGGGCAAATCACTGAAAATCAATTACAGTCTCTACCACGTACTGAAACTCAGACCCTTCATGGGTTGTAGTGGTAAAAGGTTTTTATTTTAGGATCACAAGATCTTATATATGCGATGCTTGGATGGCGTTTTCACTCATAAATCACTTTTTCATTAATTTTTGAAAAACGGTTATTTTTTACATACGTTTTTGCGCCAATGAACCGACTCACAGGGTTTCGATTAGTTGGAGCAGGCTGGACAAAATTACTTTTCGGCATTTTTTAATTTCTTTCGACTAAATAAGTATTGTCATTATAAAAATGTTTTTTAATTAATTACCAACTGAATTTAAGAGGATTGCTAGGATAATAATTAGAAAAATAAAATAAAAACAATGTATAATTAATAATTAAGACAATATATGATAATGAAACTAATAAAAATCCGTATTTATTCTGGAACAAGTCCCTAGAATAGTGACACGGAAAATAAAATATAAACTATAATGTCTTAGAGTAGAATACAATTACAATTTAACTAATAAATGAAAAGAAAACCTTAGTGAATATAAATTAGGAGTTAGCTCGTAATAATTAATTAAATGAAAGAAAAAATATAAATACCATAACAATAGTTATAAAGAAAGATAACTACATATATACAAGTTTAATGAAAATAAAACAAAAAAACTATAATTATTTTAAAAATAAGTGTGTGTGTATATATATATATAGATTTATTCTATTCATCCATCCAAAAAATTGTAATCGTAAAACTAATTAAAGTTGCTTCGTGGTAAATAAATGCTAAATAAGATATATAATAAATTGGAAGAATTGCTTGCCAAAATAATTTTTCTTTTTCTTTCAGAGTCCCCTGTAATGTTTTCAAAATTAATTTTGGTCGAAAGAAACTCTAAGAAATGAGAGTGGATCAACCATTCTACAACAAAATATGTTATCGAAATAAAGTACTCTAAAAAAAAATGTTGTACTCGAGTGTACAGGTTAAAATGTGTCTAATTATTCATAGGAAAGGCGTAGCTATTAAATATAGAAAAATTAGGCCGAATACAAATGGGTAAAAGGCATTTTCATCTTCAAAGTTTCAAAATGAGGAAAAATCCTTCGGCCATTTAAAAAAAAAATAATATAGTTTGATTATCAGAAGACTTTTTTATTTCGAAAACATAGCACTTACCAGTACATTTAATACACATATTCAACGATTGGTTCGATAAAAGTAGTTAAACAATAAATTTTTGAGGTTGAAACGATGCCATGAATTCCACTGATTTATTCTATTGCTATGATTACTTTAGGCCCTAACCCTCAAGCTCTGAAGTGTGTCAGACTTAAACAAATGTTAGATTACAATGATTTGAAGTACTGTTTACAATATTCCAATACCATATTTCAGATTTCTAAACATGACTTTTGTCCTAGCTTGTACTAATCGAAACACTGTGCTGCTTTGATTTTCCCGCCATTGATCAGAAATTTTGGAGGAATAGTTAGCCAATCTGGTTTTAATTTTCCTTTCAGAGTCTAGTGCAAGGTTCCTAACATTTAATTTGGCCGAAAAGAACTATAAAATAAAAAAAAATAAGGGTTTTTCTACCATTCTTCAAAAAAAACCTTTCTCGAAAATAAGTATTCTAAAATTTAAAAAAAAATGTATTCGAGTGTGCAGGCTATAATGCATCTTATTATTAATGGGAGAGATGCACCTATGAAATATAAAAAAATTAGCCCGGATACAACACGATACAAGTCATTCCCATATCTGGAAAGTTACAAAATGAGGAAAAATCCGTCATGCATTTAAAAAAAAATTGATACACTTAGATTATCAGAAGATTTTTTTTAATTGGAAAAAATAGCACCTATCAGGCTTATATAGCCAAATCTTGAAGGATTTAGTATTGCTCATCATGAATTTTCCTGAGGTGGCAGGCTCTGTACCACTCATCCGCAGGGTAATCTCCATTTGTCTTCTTTGAAAAACTATCGACATTTCGTCTAACCCATACATATTATGTTACAGTTATTAAAATAATTTTTATTATTACTATTACTACACTTAGTGTTTAAAACTCATAATGGAGCGAAAGAAGAGACCACCCATGGACGAGAAGGAAGCGAGATGACAAGTGAGATATGGGCTAAGCCGGCGAGGTCAGCCACCTACACCTACTTGCCCCTTCCTTCTGTCTCATTTCGGAATCTTCTGGATCGATGATCGCTTTGAGGTTAACTGTACGGAAAAGAAAACAGTAGAGAGATGCACTCCTGTGCATATTTAACTAAAGTAATGCTATGTTGGGGATATAAAGCTAGATGTTATCCTGATCACTATATATTAGCATATACCATAAATTCTTTTTTAAATATGTAGTTACAAAAAATAAATATCATTATTTATTTACTTTCCCGGCTGACGAGAAAATATATTACAAACTTAGTGAAGTGGCTAATTCATTCCGTGTCTCTTGAAAAAAACACATTAAAAAACCAACAAAAACATTTGCAATGTTTTTTTGATGGTCGCAACTTTACTAAAATCTAAATACTAGTCGTTACGCTTACTACATCTCAAGGAAACAGTTAATAAGAACGTGGTATTTGATAAGGAGTGTGGTATATCGAAAGATACTGTCAGTCACCATCTATGCTCCATTGGGAAGGTGAACAAGTGATGAAGACTGGCCTCTCACGAACTTACCCCTCTGCAATCAGCTAACAGGTTCGCTGATTAAGAGGTTAGACATTTGTGAAAGTTTATTTAAAACACCTTTAAAAAGTTTATTCAAGATTTTCACCTGTGATGAAAAGTGGGTTTACTTGTGAAATCCGATTACTGTGAGCTATGGCTAGATCGCTGTTCAAACTGCTGTTCCGGTTGCTGCAAGGGGGCAATTTGAAAAAAAAAATTCTTGCTTTGCATGTTTGAAGGTGTTATTCTTCAAGACTTTGTTCCTGATGGCTGCTCTTTGAATTTTGACTTCTACTTCGAACAACTGTAAAGATTGTACCCGAAGTTGTCAGAGCGTTATCCTGATTTGGTCAACAAGATAATGCTCGTCCTCACATTCCCAGTCGAACTAAAGAAAAGAACTTCATGGGTTCGAACTCCTGCCTAATCCACCATATAGTCCAGACATTGCTCCCCGGATTAATACTTGTTTCGATCCAAGGCCCATTTTCTTCTAGGGAAAAATTTGATCATTTTTAGGAAGTTGAAATTGCGGTCCAAGAATTCATTGACATCCATCCGAAGGAATGTTATCCGCGTGGGATCGAGCAATTTGCAAGAAGATTGCTAATGACGGTAGATAACAATGGACTAAACTTTGAGTATTTATTGTATTTTGTTTTAAAGAAATTTGGTTGAAAAACGGTCATTTTTTTATACAACCTATTATTTGCACCACTCCAAATCAATTTTTCGATTCATCGTTATACTGAATAGATTTAGTTATTTTTCAATCAATGGTTACTTATAACAAGAAAAACTCTAACAGTTTTGAAATTACATGATTTCCATTAATTTATTCAGGGAAATGTTTATCAAGACATGTACTTAATTAAAATGCGCATTAAATAGCCATTTTTGAGTTTTATCTTTTCCTTGGATTGGAAGAGATATTTTAATATAGGTGTTGTTAACTCTGCAAAATTAAGGATTTCCGCTGGAGCTTTGTCCGATTAGCCACAGTAGCATGAAGTGATGTTTAATAACAAATAAACAAATCAACAGCATAAATATTTCAGTCAAATCCCAAATGGAAACATTTATTATTTAAATTATTGTTGATTCGAGGTAAAATTCTTACACTTTACCTGCAAATGTTTCTGAGTAACATCAGTATGTAAAATCAGAAAGAAATTAAAAAAAAAAACAAGAACATAAAATCATTTTGATTGGAAAAGGAATCTGGTGTGTTTTATATCATCTGATCCACTTTGGTGTGGCAACACTGACAGAATTGTTCAATGCTCTACTTGCAATTGTCAAGGAAAATATGTAAGGTTCCAAGATTCACCAGGTACACTATGCCCTGAGTACTTACTCATCAGTAAGGATCTTGATAATATTTGTAAAATGGTTGTCTATGGTAGAATGCTGACTCTCCGCTGGAGTCGGGCGACTCGCTACCCTCCTCAGAGACTATAAACAGGGAGTTTAACGCCAATCATAAATACTCAACATATTTTACGATCACTAATAAACGTTCATGTGCCCCGGCCGGCTGTCCGCAGCTCCAGATATAGCTAATTTGTTCAGCCGTTCCACCCATCTCATATATATTAGCCCAGGACGATTTATAGATCTCTAGTTCAAATATCATTGTTAGAGGTAGTTATATATAAAGTAATTTTAGGCATTACCAGTATTAGAAATATTGTTAGGCATTGAATAATAGGAGGATAACTCAGAAAGAGGATAGCTCCAAAATTTCAAAAATTGACTTTTTCACATTTTCCCCAGTTTCTTTAATTTTGTCTTAACTCTACATTTAGCCACCTTATTTCTCATCCGCTTTTATTCCTGTTGCGGATCTGAAATTTTGGAAGCATAAAGGATTGCTCGACTAAATAAGAGAAAAAAGTGAAAAAGTCAATTTTTGAATTTGGAATTATCCGCTTTTGATCCAGAACGCCTCATATTGACTTTTAAAAAACCTGTACCACTACAACCCAAGGTGGGTCTTGGACTGTACGTGGTAGAGATGGTACTGTTTCTTGGACAACGGTTGTACAGGGAAGTGACTTTTCCGAAATCATGTTCAACCGTCCGGTTTTCACCCAATTATGGGACCCATGGTATAAAGGCTGGCTGTGATGTGTCAGGAGCCACAGACAGTGACTGTGAACAGAGACTATCCAATTACTTCGTAGGGTAAATCTAATATATCTAATACAAATCTGATATTTTATACTTCATTAAATAATAACAAAAATATAGCTAATAATAACAAACCATTTAGTGCCAATCAAAATCAAAGCTGCAAAAAAGGACTGTGTCCCACCTTCGGTTAAAGTATACCTGATTCAACTGCTTCGTAAAAATAACATTTATGAACATTAATTAAGCACAGCTTATTTTTAAATTAATTTATCTATTTGAGTTGTTTTAAGAAATAGCATATCGAAGATGTATTTAAAAAAAGTTTCGATATGCATGTTTCACTGTTGAACTTTCTAACAAGAACAAATCTGTTGTCAGTGGCAGGACTCTTTAGAAGTGAGACGATAAGTGGCGCGACACATAACTAACCGCGACAAGGCAAGAACAACCCCCCGGGGCCATATCTGCTAATGGCCCGGGGGACAGTTTTATGGTCGGAGAGCGGGTGGATCCATCAATTAGGAGCCCACGGCCTACATCAATCTGCGTCATCGGGTCAGCTCAGGATTTTGTCTTCCATCTTGCTTCATTTAGCGCTCGGCTGCTCCTGCTTCTTCTTTATTAGCCCTCCATTAGCTTTCTTCTTCCCTTCTCGCTACGCTTCATCTCGGGGTATTTTTAAAATAGCTATCTCCCCAACAGCGTCGAATCGGAAATATGATATCGCTACTAGGGAAATCCTTCTTTCTGGATTTTTTAATTAAACAGAACTTCAGCAATATGAAAAATGTATCCGCATACCTTCCACTAAATATATGACTGGCCAAATGCCATAAATTTCCTGTTTTGCTGTATGGTGCAGAGGTATGGACATTATGGAACACTTAGGAAAATGCAGGAGGCGTTTGTTTCTGAATATATCAACAACGTCGAACTACAACGGTGGAAGAAGAAGACATTCGTGGCTTCCCAACTTTCTCCTTTGGTGTGAATTGAAATCTGGCTCGGGGGGCCCGTATAACCAAGGATTTTTTACTCCCTTTAAAAAATCCTGGGGCTACCTGTACGGTTCAGCTTGTTAAAGGTTCGTTCCTTACTTAGCCAAACAACTTACAAGGACAATCCTCAGCCGTAGTCATGTATTCAAGTTAATCACATTAAAGCGACGCATTCTCTGTCTTAAAACTATATTACTTCAAGTAGTTTTCAGCTGATATGAAGCCGAAGTTTTATCCCATTAGGAGTAGCTGATTATTCCTCATTCAAGTTCTGGTATACATACAATCCTTTGTATTAGGTGAAATGTGGATTTATAGATATTTTTCTTCGATGTTACAGGTTTCTAAAACACTTAATCGACTAACACTTAAGCTCCCAATGAATTAAAAAAATACTACTAACTGATCTAATGATAAACATTTTGATTTACGAAGTAGAGCCTTGGGACTACAATAAGTCATCGAATTCCTCTCATATCCAATCCGTACAAACCAAAATCTTTCTTAAAATCCACAATTCATTTTTTAACAATAATGACATCCATATTAACCTTCATGGCATATTTGTTGCTGATTTAGCCCGATCCCGATATCAATCCTGCCATGACACACTTCATTCCCTACCAAATCCTCTAGTTTCAAACCTAACAACCTCTTCAGTTCCCGATAATCCTCCGAGACATCTGAAAGGAATGTAAATGAGTGCTACCAGTGTATAGTTTCTCTACTTCCCTTCATCTCATGGCATTATGTATCATTCATTCTACAACATTTATTAGATTTATGTATAACAGTGTTTTGTTGCAAGTTGAGATCTTAGAGGGTTTGTCAAGTAAGTGTTGAAGTAGCCTGAAACGACAAGAAGTTTCATTTTGTTTCAATAAAACTGATCCAGTAAAAAAAAAAAAAATCTAAACTATTGATCGAAATATTGAGGGCAGAATAGACATAGAAAATATAATGTATCGTTAAGAAAAAAATATTTTATTCAAAAAATAATTTTACTTTTTCTACCAAGTACTTCAATCCCCTTCTGGTTACATATGTTTGTTTCCGAATGAAGGAAGCAGTTTTAACCTCAGCGGACTGAAGCCCATTCCAGGAAGATGTGGAATCCCAACTAGAGAGGCAAGGACCCCCCGGAGGAGGAAAACACAATGGAAAACTCGCTTACATATTCATAACTGGCTGAGGCCGCTTACTCATAAATATTAGAGTCCGAAGGCAGTTGGGAACTCCTCCGTGCCCACTCCAACAGCTGAATAACCTACAAGAAATTAAACAGCTCCATAAAAACTTTGCCAATGAATGGTGATAAAGTGGGAAATGGTTAATACACATGATAAAAGAATGGATGTAGAAGGATTCTTTTTTAATACGCTTATAAAACGTTGATTTGTCTTTTGCTTGAAGCCCACGTGTTACGATTTATTTGTTTGTACATCAATATATTCAACGTCACTTCATGATAATAGGAAGATGCTACAGTGGGATTCCTAATTATTGCCTATCCAAGTATCTTTAACGAGTAATTGACGTAGTACCTTGAGATCTCCATTTTACGTCCCCTTCTAAGGACGGTTTTAAGCAAGAATTAATTTATTTGTTAACATTCCGAAGGGCCTGGGCTCAAACCCCGCTCGCTGGCAAACTTTTATTTAATCTGTTAACACCCGGAGATGTATCTCGTACCCTCCTGGAACTTAATCAGCCTATAAAAAGTGGGTGCCCAAAATGAGGATGGAAAATCTGGCGGGGGATAAATTTTTTGAATCGCTGCTGTCAGAATATTATTATTTGTGGGAGCTAGTTCATCAGGGAGAGGATGATTCAGGGTGAACGGCGGCCGACTATGGAAATGAGCAGGGACTAATTTCCGAAGCATGACGTTTTTCCTAAACTGCTTTACATGTCCCCTCCTTCGCATACAGATCGTCTCCTCCGCTTAACTGAACACAACCACTGCCCACTTTTATAGAATTACCTTGTTGAGAACTGAGGGGAAATTCTGCGGAAAATCGAGGAAAACCCTTCTATAAACACATCCTTGAATCAATGTAATAGACCATATTTTAAGATTTTTTATTTGCATGGAAAATATGAAATATCATTTCATGCTATCTACAAGCTGATAATGAATTCAGCTATTCATTTCTATACTAACTCATCATCTTTCATAGTGGATCGTGGATTAATATTCTGATATTTAAAATAACTATTACCTCAATACAAAAACGTTGACCAAGTATATCCTTACTAGGAAGAACAATTTCATTTTGCAGAAATTTTATATTTTTCTTTCCTTCTATTTGTTTGAAGTGGAAACTTCTAAAGCCTCGCTGAGCGATTTTTGAAGGGAAATACTTATGGGCTCCCATCTCCGACTTACTCGTGAAGTACTGCGCGAGATAGGCGACTCGTAGCGGTCTGTGTATTAATTTGTTTTAATCAACATACGTTTAAATGCAATAATTCAATTGATATAAAAATAAGAATATTTAACTAAAACTTATGATTATTTATGTTAGACCAATTATTTTGGAATGCCGAATTTTAGTTGCCATGCCGAAAATCCTGGTTCAAATCCCGCTGCCGGCAAGACATTTATTTAGTTGGAAATGGATCATATGGCATCTAGGACCCTCCTGGGGCTCATCCAGCCTTTATAAAGTGGGTTCCCGAAATAAGGAGGGAAAATCTGGCGGTTGACCCTGATCTAGGACAGATCACCTCCCTTCACAACCGTTGTCCATGAAACATTAGTACAGTCTCTACCATGTATTG
Source organism: Troilus luridus (assembly GCA_964056705.1). Lineage (NCBI taxonomy): Eukaryota > Metazoa > Arthropoda > Insecta > Hemiptera > Pentatomidae > Troilus > Troilus luridus. The sequence continues at coordinate 75,462,196 of OZ057413.1, read as the reverse complement.
AAAAAAACATAAATATAATCGGATTTTAAGGTTTCTAAGGTTGCCCTTATCCTTTTCTATTTATTAATTTACATATAGCTTTAAGTTACAAAAGAGGTTTACTCTGAATTTCAAAAATTGAATATATCTCATTTTTTTTTAATTTCGGAGTGATTCTGTTATTCATATTATAGAGTCGTGAGAAATCACATATGGTTATGGTTCAAAGCATCGTTCTCAAACAAACTAAAAACTTCAATAAGCTGCAATATTATCTATTACTTTTTTAACATATATGAGCATGAAAACCATTTTTAGGGATTGGTTTAACTCTTAGTTTTGTGAATCGATAGTTATTCTTTGTTATATAGTTTGTAATTTGGAAAAAAGTGTTTAATATTAGAGCAGTAATTAATGTGATAATGTAGACGGTCGCTAGAGTCGAGTGGAGGTTCGCCTTCAAGTAAGTAGTTAGGTCCCTGAGATGAATTCATTATTCCTTAATTAGCTTCAGCCAATATTTTATTTTTAAATGTTTAAAAAAAGTACTTAGTTATTTGTAAATTAATATAATGTTGTGTTTATTATCATTTTCTCCATCTATTGACTCAAAAATAACAAAATATATACATTGGACTTTAAAATAGTTTTTGCAAACAATAAAAAATCATTATCTTTATTATTCTGGATATTGTATATATTTAAGACGTATTTATTTAAAAAAAGTATAAAATATTTACATACAAACGAAATGAATCTATATATTTGCGAACAACATCAGGTTCCTATACTATACAATAAAAAATACTATAGATTTTTTTTTTTTTTTGTGAATTTCCTCAAAAGTGGTTTTTTCTCCAACGAAATTTTATATTTCTTTCCAGGTCTTCCTGTCAAGACAAATTTCAAATTGAGACCGTCTCCTACAGTGTCTTTCTGAACTTTCTTAATTTATGAGATTCTAGATTTCTTTTTCTTCCTTTAGGAGCCGAAAAAGTGTTATTTTGGGTATCCGTAATTTGGAATTGGTATTCGAAATAATATATGACCAATGATAAAAAATATATCAACAATTTAGACAGAGATGAGTATATTTTAAAATAAGATAAAAAGATCTAGTCTGGGTTCTTGAAATTTGCAAGGTTAATGACACAGGTTGGCATTTGCCTAATTCGTAACATGTTTATGTATCGTTCTGCATATGTATGTATGCAAAGTACCGTTGTAGAATACGGTCAAGTAATTTGTATAATATTATAAAATAGGTAAATCTGATTGATTTTGAGCATTAGACATCTACTTACGTTATATTTGTGTATTTGAGAATTTAGACTATATTATTGATAAAATTGTGACATTACCAATTACTTACCCTTAAAGTGCAGGCGACTCTCGTGCAATGCGGTCCAGGGACACTCCAAGCGCGGAGCACTTACCATCGCTGTGGACTAAATACTTTTCACTCGGGCCAGCTCTATTCCTTGATTAAAAGTTCAAGGGACGACTAATAACTTATTATAGTATTTCTTTTCCACCGGATTATATAATAATAGAATATTATTTTTAAGCATCAATCATCTATTAAAATGAATAAAATGTACTGTTACAACATAAAAAAAAAAAAAAATCTGGATTGCCTTACCAGCCATTTAGAGTCTCGAATGATTACGAACAATATATCAATAGTACCAATAATAATATTTATTAAAAATATCAGGATATTTTATCTTATTTGAACTCTTAAACATTTTGATCAACTTTTATTTTATTTTTCTATAAATCTGATTGTTTCACAATCTGTCATTCATTAATGCATAATATCATTACGTATATATTCGCATTACATGAAGTTATACGTAATATTTAAATAATTAAATTTTGCTGATATAGCTAATTGGACGATACTACAGCGGGAGCTCTAAATTCTGCCTATCCAGGTCTTATTAGGATAGAGATTTTAAACGAGAACCTGACATTGTAAAGGCTCGGCACCTCCCGTCCTCACTTTCGAATGAGAGCATAACGAAGGATTTTTTTAAAAATCCTAGGGCCACCTGCGATCTTAGGGCGGCGAATCCGCGATCTTGGGCTTAGTAAATTGTTATGCTAACCACTAGACCAACGGTCGCCCCAAGGATAGATATTTATATATGTACATCCGTTATCAGTTTGATAATGGTTATCAAGGAACGTCATATTTTTAAAAATAGCAGTTGATTACATTTTACCTGCAACCATTGATATCGATATACACCAGGATTTGGCAATTAGGACTTATATTTCGCAGAATCCTCTTCTGCCACTGTACCACATGCTATTGTTATGACGGACAGGAGAACTCGGTTTGGGAACCTTTCGCGGTCCAATCCTCTCCCCTCTCTTCTTCCAGTAATGATCCCGCCGGGCACACTCAGGCAATCCATTATGAATCGGCCCAGCAGGTGGCGGCTACTGCTTCCTGACTCCGTGGGAACTGGAACTCTGCTCCACCGGCCACCGCAATCACATCCGTCGCCTGACCGCACGAATCAGCCTGTCATGTGTGCCGCCGCTCTTGTACGGGTTCGAGTCCCGCGGGGTGTCGGATCGGAATGAATTGTTTTTCCGAATGGATTAATTACTATTTAATTTTGAAAACTTCTTTCATAATAAGGGAATAATCCTCATATGTGTATTTTTGAAATGAATTCTGCACTCTTATATATTCGCTAAATTGCTATAGAATGTTAGAGGCTGGATGAAAGAAGTGGCAATAAAAAATAATAATAATAATAAAAAGGCAGTCACGAGAAGTGAAAATTCAAATCTTAGGAATAACTTTATTATATTTTTTAAAATTTCTAAATCAATTATTGTCTGAATTATTTAAATTTTAAATTTAGTCACATTAAGGATATGATAATTTAAAAAAAAAGGTACCACTACCAAACGGAAGGGTCTGGGGTTCAGTACATGATAGAAACTGGACTTTTTTTTGGGTCGGTTGTGCAGGGAGGTGATGACGCTCAACCACCAGATTACCCCCTTATTTCGGGTACCCACTTTATAGAGGCTGGGTGAGCCCCAGGAGGGTCCTAGATCCCATATGATCCATCTCCGGCTGTTAACAGACTGAATAAAAGTCTTGCCAGCGTCGGGATTTGAACCAGGATTTTCTGCATGGCAACTCAGTGCTCTACCACTGAGCCACTCCGCTCCCTTTGCAAAATAATAGGTCTAACATAAATAAACGTTTTAGTTAAATATTATTATTCTTATATCAATTAAATTCTAGCATCTAGATATCAAATATAAGAAAAATAAAAACTAACAAATATTTCAACGAAAATATCGATAAAAATGTTGGAAATGTTCTTCAACGCATAATTTGTTTTTGTTATTAATGCTTCTACTTAAACATATAAGCGTATTAAGTACTTAATATTGCCCGGTACAGTGATTCTCCCGGTACAATTAAACAATTCAAATAATGATTATTTTAAACACAATTTAAATAGAATCTTCTAGGGGGAAACGAAAAGTTCAACTAGATTTTAGTGTTTAAAATTATTAGTATCAATTGCACAACTAATAAACGACCTGTTAATAACCTTTAAACTAAAGTTGATAAAAAAATAAAATAAAAATTTGTATTATTCATACATAGACAGGCCAATATGTCGCTACCTTAATATTACAAAGTTGTATGATACATATATACGAAAATGAGAAAAAAGATATCAAAGATATCAAAGATTCTGAGTATCTTTTTATTTTTGGTCTTTGGATGATACTCGGTCCCGATTTTTTGACGATTTGAAGATCTATGTATACGTTTCGACCCACAGAATCAGAATACGTGTCGCCGGTTTCGAGCAAAGTTGCTGACGCGAACTCACCAGTTTATGCTCTACCAAAAGTTGCCAAACAGGGCTAAAGAAATTTTCACTTAACTATACCACTACAACTCATGGAGAGTTTTGGGTTCAGTATATGGTAGAGACTGTACTGTTTCATGGACAATGGTTGTTCAGGAAGGTGATTTATTCTAGATAACACTAAACCTCTTAATTACGTTTCCCCCTTATTGTGGGTACACACTTTATATATGCTGGGTGAGCCCCAGGAGAGTCCTAGATCCCATAAGATCCATCTCCGCCTGCTAACAGATTAAATAAAAGTCAGCCTGCGAAAGGGATTTGAACTCACCGCCTTCGGCACGGCAATCCAGGGCTCTACCACTGAGCCACTCCGCACCCTTTTATGTAAAAAACCAAAGCATATATACACTCCTGTAACATAACCGAAACAATCCAAATTGGGCATAATATTTCTTCTGGTTTAATAGTCATTTTTTAAAGGCGTCCATAGCTAAAAATAATTATTTAATTTTTTTTCTATATAATTTTCTGTAGTGGATTATTGTCACCACACCTCTAGTTTTAATAGCTTATTGAACTATTAAATTTAAACATAAACATTAATTATAAGAAATGAAAATATATAACTTAAGTTCACATGAAAAGAAGAGAAAAATATATAAAATTATATTTATAAGGTTTAGAATCATAAGTGGCTAAATCCTGTAAAAAAATACCGGTACCACTACAACCCGTGTACGGGTCTGGTGTTCAATGCATGGTACAGTCTGTACTGCTTCAAGGATAACGGTTGTGCAGGGATGTGATTTGTCATAGATTACGCTCAACCGCCTGATTTCCCCCCTAATTTGGGGTACCCAATTTATATATAGAGATTGGGTGAGCCCCAGGAGATCCCATATGACCCATTTTCGGGCGCTGTGCTTTTTAAATTTAGATTAAAACTTATTGGTATATAGGTTATTTTTATATAACCGTGCACATTATTATAACATAACAAAAAATTAGTTCAGCTACCATCCATGAGAGGTTTTTGGGTTCAATACATTGTAGAGACTGTCACACTCAGATCACACTCAACCAATAGGCTTTCTCCCAATTAAAGGTACCCAGTTTTTAGTGGCTGGTTAGTCCGATCAGTCCTACAAGATCTATCCATGTCTTTTAACTTATTAAATTATTCATTGTCCAGTGCTGGATTAGAACCCGACTCTTTTTAGCATAACAACTAGCTCTCGGCATGAACTTATCTATTCTGCCTCTTCATTATCAAACAGGATGGATTGGTACTACTTACATGGGAACCTCATATCCTCCAAGTAGTCTCTACTACACCATCGATACAAGCAATTCATATTTAAAACCCCACAAATACTGCTCTGTGAAATGCCATTTAAAAGTTAAAAGACTGCATATGAATTACTAAGATGGGAGATAATTAAAATTCAGGGTTTTGCCGTGACTATTCCTTACGCTTCAATGATCTGAGGGTGGGGAGTGAAGTGTTTAAGTACCGCCTACAACCGACGCCAAAAAAAATCACCCCAATAAAAAAAAAAAAAAAAAAATATATATATATATATATATGTGTGTGTGTGTGTGTGTGTGTATTTATCAGTTAACAGGAGGGTCTTCTGATCCCACAGGGTATTAAAGTAAATTAATAATAGATTATATAATTTATCCGCCGCAAGCGGTTTCGAACCGGGGACCAGGCCAAGATGCTAAGGTCAACACATTATTTAAGGAAAGCTAAATCGTGTTATTCTCGACGTGAATTAGAGTCTAAGTCATTGGCTTAAAATTGAGTTATTGCTAACATTAAAACTCCATTTCAAACCAACAATCACGATAGTAACATGAATACGCTTCCCTCAATACAGTAAACTCTTTATCGACAAAATTCCACTTATTCACTAAGCCCTGGTGAGTAAGTGTTTAAGTCTAATTTTCTCCAAAATGAGTTTCTTGTACTTAAGCAAGCGGAATCGAGTTATTTTCTCAGTGAATAAGGGGCTACGCAAGACATTGGCTTGAAAGGGAGTTATTGCTTATATTACAACTCCATTTCAAGCCAAAAACAACGAGTATTCCGGTTATCTGAAAGCAGTGCATTTCCTTTAGTTCATCAATAGCGATCTTCAACCACGTTTCCGAAGTAATCTCGATAATTAAGACTGATTCCGGTTAGAGGCGATGAATCTCACAAACCCCTGGAGACGTCATTAAAAAAAAAATGTATTTAAGAGAAAACTGCCAAGGGCAGGAGTGACAGAGTGTAATTAGGATCGGTGGGACAGAGGACAGGTGGCATTCCACTTGTGGGAACTGCTCACACCGCAACGCCACCTGGGGAATCACTGCCACCACTTCTCCCATCTGATCTAACTGTAACAATTCCACCACCTTTTGTTTATTGTTCACTCTCCAGTCATCTAATCATAGGCATCGCTAAAATATAATAGGTAGTTGGTCTATAACCTTCCTTTAAGTAAATAAGTGAAAAAAACTTCAAACTACGCCCTAGATATAAATAAATCATTACAACTCTAGTAATTGGATAGATAAATAATTATTTAAAATTAAAAAGTGGAATACAAGCCTAAAAAGGGATGAGACATTCAATATAGTGCGTTAAGATTTTATCATTTCATTTTACCAGGTTTTGGAACTTTCCTCTTGTTCAGGCGCCATCACCGATGTGATGACAGGAGGATACAGCAATCTAGTAAACTGGACATGCTTTCGGTATTCCGTTTTTTTTTGTTTGTCGTTTATAAAATGTATAAACTATTATGCAAATATTGGATCTTCCGGAAACAAAGATAGGGGCGGTATCATTATCTCAAGAAAAAGGTGAATTACTTCGTAAGAAGTGTTTTAAAGGTCACAATATCATATTATGTTTCATCATCACCACCTATAAAGTTGGTATCCAAAATAAGGGGGAAAACTCTTGCGGTTGAGCGTGATCTAGCATTAATCAGCTTTCTGCAAAACCATTGTCCAAGATACAGTCCAGTCCTACTAAGTACTGAACCCAAAACCCTCCATTTTTGATTTTTTTTTTCTTTAAGATTTAATAAATAAATAAAAGGCTTAGCGATACCACCAATCTTTTTTTACAAACTTCCGTCCACGTTCGTTACTAAGCCCAGCAACTATACATCCCCACCTAAATCTTCGCGGCGCTATCACATGAATAATATTTACCAGATGCATGCTTCGCGATTTCGCGTTATGTAATCTCCGGTATTCCCCAGTGGTCTCATCCTTTTTTGGACCGAATATCCTACGTAACACTTTATTTTCGAATACCTAAAGACGTTGTTCATCCTTCAGCGTTAGCGACCAAGTTTCGAATCCGTAGAGAAGAGTTGGAATGATGATTGTTTTATATATTCTGATTTTTAGATTTCGGGACCAAAGAGGGGAGCTCAGTAACTTGGAGACCGAATAATAACAAGCATTTCCCGCCCTTATTTCCTCTTGAATTTTGTTTTTTCTACTTATTCCCTCCTACAACAATATCTCCAAAATTTCGCCCTTTCCTTCCACTAACCATATACTTAGTCTTATCCGAACTTATTCCCAGCCCGATTTCCTTACCAGCATTCATTAACGTTTGTGTATTTAGCTTTATAGTTTCTGCGTCTTCACCCTTGAGTACCAAATCGTCCGCAAACCCAAGCACGGATATTTTACTATTCATATTCAAATGCATACCTTTTTCGTGGTGTATCACCTTTTCAATAACGTACTCGAGTGTTAAATTGAACAGTGCAGGTGATAGCGAATCACCTTTTTTTAAACCTGGAACGACCTCAAACTTATTCGAACACTTTTTACCGATTCTAACCTTATCGAAAGTTTCGCTCATACACATACTTACCAGATTTACTAATTTCTTAGGTATGCCCTGTTCAGTCAATACGTTATACATAATCTGAAGGTCAATGGAATCGGAGCTTTTTAAAACTTGATATAAAGCTGATGAACGACACCGTTGTTGATTTTTTCTAAGAATTTAAAACCAAAATATGACAGATTTTATGTTTAACTCGATGGTTCTGAACGTTTTTTAAACTTAATTCCACGTCTGGATTCTTATATATAGATCATTCATAGATTTCATTTATTAGACAAAGACAGTGAGTGGCATTGGAAAAAAAAATAGAAATTAATTTCGACATAATCACTGATCAAGCGAACTAAACTACTCTCTCTGAAGTTTATGTTTAATTTCTATAGGACGAATAATAATCAGAATTGCATTAGATCGATTTTAATGTTATTCTTGTAATTACTTACACAGGACGTCCGGTTGTTACAGCCCGGTAAGTAACTCATAATAGCTTCCAATTCATATGCAGATGTATATTTTTTTCAAATGCTAATTCGATGCCTGATGATTCAGTTCGCTCGAATGATTTACGCAATGTTTGTATTTAAAACGAAATTGCGTATATTTTTTATTATGTGTACAGATTTTGATTTTGTACGTAAATGGATATATATTTAAAAAAGGTTGTTAGCATAAAAACCTTCTGGGTCCAAGGTCGTGGGTTTGCAGCCCAGCAGGCGGACTTAGGATTTTTTAAAGGGATTGTAAAATCCTCGTTTATGCCGTCCTTCGGATTGGACGTATAATGGGTAATTTACGTTAGTTGTAACGAGTATTCTTTTGTTTGCTAAATTCGTCCGTCGGGTGTCTCTACCTATCTGATCTCACTTAACTGTGGACCGTCATTCCATACGGATGTGTATAAGTGGGTTATATGGCCAAGTAATTGCCAAATTTAATTTTTTACGTTATCGTATCTTTGCGGCTCAGCGGTAAGCATCCTATTAATATTTGTAAATAAAAGTGTATATAATCTTTGTTTTTATTAATTATGTATCTATGATTTTTAGTTGGTGGTGTTACGTTGATGTTACAATATATATTATGGTTAAGTTTTGGAGTTGGCATTATGTTACCGTTGATGTATAATATAAGAATACAACATTTTTCTTTGGACAATAGTTTATTTAAATCAATTTGGACCTTGGACCGAAAACCCCGCAACCTGGTCACAAATATTATGGCGCTCGAATACAGGGACTACAAAAGAAAAATCTACAGATAAGTTATTAGTTGAAGATTTAATTATTATATTAACATTTTTTTGAAATAGTGAAGTTAACTGTTAATAGTTTTATGATAATAGTAACAGAATAATTTTTCCAAACAATACTTTAATATTTTTTTCTAATGTTTAAATATAATTATCGTATTAATTGAAGGTACTAAATTTATGTTGATTGAAGCAAAAGGTTTGTCTTAGACGCAATTTAGGAAATGTAAAAATAATTATTTTTAATTTATTATTTTGTATCAACAACAAAAATCAAGAATTTTTACTTAATGTCGTAGAACGACTTAGTTTTGTTTAACACATGTTTTGAAAATTAAAATCTACTAATATATCATTTTATTTTGTATTTTTACCGTAAGTTTAAATAGTTGAATTGAACATATGTTAGATTAGCAAGTAAGCATTAAGTTCACTTAGAGACAACAGCTGTTGTTTGTTTCTATTTAGCATTATCTTGTGTTTCCTTTTAAAAAGAAAAATATTTGTTTATCTATGGCTGACGTATGAAAAAAATTATAAATTAAGTTTGTAAAGGACGCTTACCGATTTAATTTAATTTGTTAGTCTTAATATAATTTAATTAATTAATTTTCAGTATTTTACGACTTTTAAAGGTTCTGTTGGTATTTTTTTCAACATTTAATTTCTTTGGCATTTTTTTTTTGTAACTTTGGGTAACGTCTTGATTTATTGTCACGATGGGTGATCCAGTCGTTCTAGTGTCAGAGAGGGAGGATATTTTTGCCGCAGTTCAATCCATTTTCACAAAATCCAAATCTTTGAGTACCGATTCAGCATCCGCTTTTAAACCCGCTTATGACCGCTTACTCTAAAATGAAATCCGATTTGAAGAAATTCAATCAAAAATTCGGATATTTAATGCAAGTATAAAGAACAAAAGTGAAAAACTCGAGACAACAGAAGTACAAAATTCATTTAACGATTTAGTCGATATTACTAAAGCGAATTATAACAAAGTGGTACAATCTACCTGCCCTCCTGAGAATAATCCTGTGGTTGTCCATTCTCATTCTATTCCTCAGGAGCTACCGAAAATTGACCTACCGATATTCACAGGGAAATTAGAGGACTGGAATGGATTCTATTCCCTATTTGATTCTATGGTTCATAGGGAAGAATCTCTATCGACCATTAGGAAATTTTACTATCTACGAAGTAGCTTACGCGATGAAGCTCTGTCGCTTATCTCGGGCTTCGCATTAGACGAAGCTAATTATTCGCTCGCTTACGACGCATTGGTCTCTCGCTATCAAAATAAAAGGCGACTAGCCAGATTTTATATCAAGAAGGTGATGGATTTTACCCCTTTAAACAATTCTTCAGCGTCTAATTTGCAGAGATTTTTATCTGAGCATGAAAATAATTTTTCTGCGTTATCGGCTTAAGGCATTGAAGACATGGGGGATTTCATTAAACTTCATTTAGCTCTTAATAATTTAGACCCAGGGACTAGAAAAGCATTCGAAGAACGAATAAAATCAGCAGATATTCCCTCTTATAAGGATTTGATTAATTTCGTCACCGAACGAACTAGAGTATATGAGATGATGGCTCAAGAAGGCCGATCAGAAAAGCCTATTATAGAAAAATCCCGCTCTGCGAATTCCACTAGACGATATAACAAATCCAATTCCGGAAAAGTACAAATATCTCCGGGAATTTTTACTGTTTCGCCATTGGAAAAACAAACCGATTTTGCTGCTAACACAACGAATCACGATCCTCAATTCGACCAGTTCGAAATTCAGGCAGTTGGCTCTAAGAAACTGGTATTCTCTCCGACTGATGTACAATCAAGAAATAGTACCGAACCGATTCTCTACGAGAAAACTTGTCTAAAAGGCTCAAAACCGGCTCTACCAGCTAAGAAATTAATTTGCTGGAATTGTGGTGGACCGCATGTTTATTCCAGGTGTCCGCTACCACGAAAGCTGTTTTGCTACCGTTGTGGTAACCCAGGAGTTTCCATTCACGCATGTCCTAAATGTACTCCGGGAAATGTGCAAGGGAATCGGAAGTGAGGGTCATTCCTATTCCCACAGTTTCAGCTGACCCACCAAGTACCGATTTACCTATTACCGTGCCTTATCGTTTACCTTTTTGTACCGCTAAATCTGATATCGTTTCTCCTTGTGTCGTATCGAATTCTCCCGAAAGTTCTACCGTATCTTTTTATCGTTTACCGTTTCCTAAACAGCACTATATTGATTTCCGAATAGGGAAACCTGACAAAGGAGGCCTGTCCTACTTGGCCCTGTTTGACCCTGGTTCCACTACCTCATTTGTTGGACCAGAAGGGGTTGAAATTCTCCTTAAATTGGGATATGAAGTTGAGAAAATTCCCGAATTTAATATTTGTGTCGCTAATGGAAGCTCTTGTATCGTTGATGAAAGATTCTCCATTTCAATTACCGTTGGGTACCGGTCATATGACACGAAGCTTTACGTTTTAACCAAGCTTCCATTTATGTTTCTTTTAGGGTTAGATTTTATCGTTAACACAAATATGAGTACTAATCACCGTGAAGCGACATGGTGGTTTCAAGATGACCCCGACCATAAGTTCTCGTTTCGTCAAGATGTTCAATTAGTAGAAGAGGAAACATCAAAAATATGCGGCATTAGTTCACTTGATCCCTCAGAAAGGGTGGATCTGGATAGAATAGTCAGTGAAGGTTTGCGAATTCTCCAAGATTCTCCAGGATTAACGACGCGCATTAGCCATAAGGTAGATGTTCAGGATGCCCAACCTATCAAGCAGCGCTCCTACCATTACTCACCCAAAGTACTTGAGGCAATGCACCAGGAGTTAGACCGAATGTTGGATGAAGACTTAGTGGAACCTTGCCAATCTCCATGGTCTTCCCCGGTAGTCATGGTTCGTAAGGGATCAGGTTATCGTTTTTGTATAGACTTTCGTAAGGTTAATGAAGTCACTTGTAAAGATTGCTATCCTATGCCTAATATGACATCTCTCTTAGACGGACTTCGACAGGCTAGATATCTCTCCAAGTTTGACCTCAAGCAAGCATTTTTGCAAGTGCCCCTTGCCGACGAAACTAGTAAAGACATTACTGCGTTTACAGTTCCTGGCAGAGGACTATTCAGGTTTAAAGTTATGCCCTTTGGGCTGACGAATTCACCTGCTACCTTTCAGAGGTTAGCCGATGCAATATTTGGACCCGAACTTTACCCTTACGTAGTCGTTTTTCTGGATGATATTTTAGTTTGCACACAAACTTTCAAACTGCATTTGGATATGCTAAGGGGAGTGTTCAGTCGCCTTAAAGCCTCAGGTCTGCGTATCAACCCGGAAAAATGTGAATTTGGTTGTAATGAAGTTAGGTACTTGGGCTATCTGGTTAATAGTGATGGCTTGAGTGTAGATCCAGATAAGGTTGGTTCCGTTACTTCGATTCCTCCTTCCACCAACGCTGGGCAGCTCAGAAGATTCCTTGGAATGGCAGGATGGTATCGCCGTTTTATTAAAGACTTCTCCACAGTTGTCTCTCCGCTAACAGCTTTGCTTAAGCGTAACGCTAAATGGATCTGGTCAGAAGAGCAGGACACCTCTTTCAATGCTCTCAAGTCAGCACTGACTGAAGCACCAATATTAGCTAGGCCAGACTTTAAACAGCCTTTTCAATCACAGACTGACGCCAGTGATACAGGTCTTGGAGCGGTCTTGACTCAAATACAAGACGGCGAAGAAAGAGTCATCGCTTTTTGTTCTCGTACCTTAAGTTCAGCTGAAAGGAATTATACCGTAACCGAAAAGGAATGCCTCGCAGTTCTGTTTGGTATCGAGAAGAATAAGCATTACTTGGAAGGTTATCCATTCACTGTAATAACTGACCACGCCAGTCTGAAGTGGTTACTGAACTTGAAAAACCCTTCAGGTCGTTTGGCTAGATGGGCTCTTCGCTTGCAGCCTTACAACTACAAGGTGGAATATCGAAAGGGGAAACTCAACACAGTGGCCGATGCCCTATCACGAATTGCTGCAATCACAGTATTGTCTACCAGTTCCGATCCTAATTCTTCTACCGATTCAGTTTCGACTTCAGGAACTTTCATAGCGGCCGACGAATGGTATAATCAGAAATTTTATCGAGTCCAGAAGTCCCCAGAACTCCACCCTGGATGGTCGATAAAAGATGGACAGCTATTATACCATCGAAAGAATCCTTTGAAGGGAGAGCTAGAAGACCCCAGTGAGGAATGGAAAGTTGTCGTTCCTAGACATTTAAGGGGAGCAATAATATATGAAAATCTTGATCTACCGCAGTCAGGCCACCTGGGGATAGATAAAACTGTTTCTAGGGTTAGTAGACTATATTATTGGCCTGGATTATACCGAGATATAAGCCAGTATGTGAGGCAGTGTGAGTTATGCCAGAAGGTCAAACCCAATAACACGCCACCTCGTGGGTTAATGTTCCCTCGCTATAACAAGCAGCCGTGGGAAATGGTGTCAGTTGACATTATGGGTCCTTATCCTAGGAGTTCTAGAGGCAATGTATATCTACTAGTGTTTGTAGATTTATTTAGTAGATGGGTGGAATTATGTCCCATCAGAAAAGCTACCTCTTCGGTTATTGTAAATAAACTGAAATCCCGCATAATATACAGATATGGCGCACCGCATAAAATAATTTCCGACAATGCGAAGAACTTCGTTAGTAATCTTGTAACTGAAGTGGCTAAGGAGTTTGGAATCAAGAGAGAAACTACTCCTCTTTACCATTCACAGGCAAATCCGACAGAACGAGCGAATCGGAATATCAAGCAACTTATCGTAGCGTACCTAGGGAAGAAACACCAACGCTGGGACGAAAAACTAGGAGAGATCCAGTTTGCCTTAAATTCCGCCGTTCAAGATTCGACCAAGTTCAGTCCTGCCTTCTTAAATTTTGGTAGAGAACTGAGGCCTCTACATCAAGCTAACGACGATGATATCCTAGTGGCTGGCACAGACGAACATGCTGCTTGGGCCGCTAAGTGGGCAGACTGCCTGAAGTTCATCATATAGCCGAGGAAAACTCTCTGAAGGCAAGTCTAAATCAGAGCAGTCGTTATAACTTGAGACGCCGGAAAGATCGTTTCCAACCGGGGGACCAAGTCTTAAAGATGAGGTTTCAGCTATCTTCGGCAGCTGATAAACTCGCTGCTAAACTGAACCCCAAATATGAAGGCCCTTTTACGGTTGTTTCCGTTACGGGTGGTGGATCCTGTAAACTGAGAGATACTGATGGAAAGATAATAGGCTTATGGCATCCCTCAAAACTTAAATTATTTTATCCAACCCGACGGACTTAATCGCTGGAGGGGAGTGTGTAACGAGTATTCTTTTGTTTGCTAAATTCGTCCGTCAGGTGTCTCTACCTATCTGATCTCACTTAACTGTGGACCGTCATTCCATACGGATGTGTATAAGTGGGTTATATGGCCAAGTAATTGCCAAATTTAATTTTTTACGTTATCGTATCTTTGCGGCTCAGCGGTAAGTATCCTATTAATATTTGTAAATAAAAGTGTATATAATCTTTGTTTTTATTAATTATGTATCTATGATTTTTAGTTGGTGGTGTTACGTTGATGTTACAATATATATTATGGTTAAGTTTTGGAGTTGGCATTATGTTACCGTTGATGTATAATATAAGAATACAACATTTTTCTTTGGACAATAGTTTATTTAAATCAATTTGGACCTTGGACCGAAAACCCCGCAACCTGGTCACATAGTGAAACCTTATCCCTAATTATACCTGGGTAGGCGAAATCGAGAATTCCCACTGTATCATCTTCCGATTAGCCATAGACGTCAAGTGGCGTTAAATTGAATTTAATATGTATTAACAGAAATTATACACATGTCTTTTGGCACATATTAATTACATAAATAAAGAAACACTAAACATTAAATCACTTCCCTGGACAACCTTTGTCCATGAAACAGTACAGTCTCTACAATGTACTGAATCCCAGACCCGGCTCACGGGTTGTAGTGGACGTATTTATGCCCAAAAATTATGAACTGAAACATTTAGTTTGAGTTACTTTGTATTCAGAATTTGGCTGATTTATTGGCTCATCATTTTTATGTTTTGTATATTCAAAATTGGATCTATAGAATTGTAAAACATAGACTAATAAAAAATAGTAATAATTTGTTTAGACATGTTAATAGGAAGTAAATATATTATAAAATATACGATAAAGTCAATTTTTTTAAGTCGTCAATCGATAGCTGAAAAATTATAGCACTGTTACGACCAACAACGAACAAAAAAGTCTTCACTAACAAACAAGAAGCGGGGAAGCTTAGTGTCTAAAGCGCTGAGTATCTGAGCTGAAAGCCCCAAATTCGAATCCGACTATAGCAGATGTATATCTAATCAATCATCACTGGTGGATCGATCCTATTTGACCTTTAGATCCTCTGGAGCACACCAAGCCTCTGTAAGTAGCTTAATTTGTTGGAAATCTGGTGGCGTAATTTTCGTCACATCACCCCTTTTCGTGGGGTTAGTTTTTTTTTATTCATCTTTAAAAACCAATTATCAATTTTTTAATATTTGAAATTAAAGTAATTATAGTAAATTAAAGTAGCATGCAATTAGAACTTGATGGACTCACCATGGCCAATTTTCTTCCTTCAATATAGAAAGTTATCTCAATATCAAATATCAATAAATTCTAATATAATTATTTCAAAACCTTTAAGAAGTTTTAGGAAAGTAATACTTTTGTTTCATTGAAAGTATTTTGGGATCTACTTGTCCACAATCTTGAAGTCTTCATCAATACCAACATAAACATTACAAAAGAAGAGATTTTTGAAACGTTTTTCTTCCTGACCTAAACGCCCACGAAACGTAAACGATTTGGTTGGACAGGAACGTTGATATATTTTGTCCTAACTGGGCGTGAAGAAACGTTCTCGGAAGTTCTGGGGCTTCCCCAAGGACCAGGTAGGAGCTGTCACAGTTTCTCCAGTCATTCTCCCTGATCTATTGCTTCGGAATCATCGCTCATCGATTTTGCATGTTTGTGTATCGAGAGTAAATGCGGGAGGAATATTGGTAGTCATGGTGGAAGGGATGAGGCATGGAGGTGTAATTTGGTGGCGGATCTAAAAGGATCTCGTCGAAAATATCTACATCTGACCAAATACTAGAGTATCCTCTCCCCTACGTTTTGGTACATCTCTGAAGGACGCTATCATCCAACTCACCAAGAAATTACAATTATTTGCTATACCAGGTTCAGGACCAGTAAATAGCTATAACTATATGTCGGAGTGGATTTGTAAAAAGTTGTTAATTTATTTATTTGTTGGGGAAGGTCCATTAAGGCAAATATGGAACTTCTTCCTGCCCCTCTTTAATAAAAATGAACAGTATTTTGGATTGTATATTTTGGAATATATAACACCAACCAACATTAAAAAAAAAAAACCTTAATGTACTCGAATATGCCCAAAAATGGGGAATATAACAAAAAAGCAGAAACAAATATTTCTTTGTGAATAGAAAATTTCGAAATTAGCAGCTCGACAAATTACGACGTTCGGGGAGGATTTCATTCCACTTATGTAGGTATCTAACTAAAAAAAAAAACTGTTCCACAACAACCCACGAAACGTCTTGGATTCAGTACGTGGTAGAGACTGTATTGTTTCTAGTAAAACGGTTGTGCAGGGAAGTGACATTGCAGGGACGCTTAACCGCCAAGTTTTCACGAACTAAGGGTACCCACTCCAAAGAGGCTGGGTTAGCCCCAGAAGGGTCTCCAGATTCCACAGGGTCCGTTCCTGTTAACAGATTAAATAATTTATGCACAATAGTTGGCTTTGAACCCAGGGGTTCGGCGCAACAACTAGCCACCGCCAGCAACTCTACTACTCAGTATTATCAGATCACTGTAAAAATAGGCTCCGCCCCCGGACCTGAAAAACTATAAATACCGAAGTATAGAAGAATATTTTCAGTCTGGGATGAAGCACTGAGGAAGCTTGCGGTATGATAAGCGAAACGATGAATAGAATACAAATTTTCGTACTTACAATTATATCATGCATAATTATTATTTATCACTCACTCGATTCGCCGTTTATGCCTATGCTCTTCTTACACAGATCCAAAGATCTTTCTCAAGACTCTTCTCTCCCAAACTAGAAGAGCTCTTCTGTTTTCTTTGGTCAGAGTCGACGTCTCACTGCCGGCAACTATTACGTCATTTATCATTTTACTATTAGCCAAACTATTGTTTTATACAACAAAAGATTTGTTTTCCTAGAAAGATTTGTGTATTGGCCAATCCGCATCCTTGATTGATTCTCCTGATCTCCTCCACCTTTTTTCCGCACCTATGTTGAAGTCTCTCTTTGTATTTGTACGCTTTACCTTCCTCTTATCATCATCTTGGTCAGTTGGGCATACAAAGTTTCCTTGTCTATTTCCTCTGCATTTCACATGGGACATGTGCACTAATCAATGATATATTAAATATGCCCTTCAATCTCCTTCCACAGGTCCTGTTTTCGACACAGTTGTACTCCAGCAGTGCATGTCGGATACTATTCTTTATCTTGATCCCTTGCCTCTCTAGTTGTCCTTCGAGCCACTATTTGTTAATAAATATTTCTCACGCGATAGCATTTAAGTATTCTTCCTTAGTTTTTCTTATATTGTTACCAAAGCTACCTCATATTGCCCCTGCCCGATTCCAAAGTTCTACTCGCTACCGGCTGTAAGAGACTCTGCACATTCCGGGCACCAATTTTAAGTCCATGTTTTTGATGGTTCTTCTTCCTCCTTCTCTTCTCTCTCTTCCAGATTTCTTTGGTTTATTCAAGATTTGGTATTGGTTGGGCCCCCCGTATGCGTCCCTCTTAGGAAAACCTTTGTATTTTTAACCTTCTCTATTTTTCTTTTCCGGCACATTCTAGACTGTGCCTTTTTTTTGAGGCGAGGCCACCTATCCCTCAAGCTCCACCCTCCTTCTTTATTCAGACTTGGGACTGGCTGAGGTTAACCCAGCATCACTGTACCCAATGGCGGAGTTATTGTTATTAATATCACTATTATTTCTATAGGATTTTATTGTTTAAAAAACCTATACCACGATGACCCATGAAGAGTCTTGTGTAGGAAACGTTCTGTTTCTAGGAGAATAGTTGTGCAGGGAGGTGCTTGGTCCCTAGGTCACGCTCAATGGAGTTTTTCCCCTATTTTTGTTACCCACTTTTTGAGAATTGGTGACCCCAGGAGGGTCTTAGGGATCCATACCCGGCCGGTAAAGAATAAAAACTTTATCAGCTACAGCCGATTTGAATCCGGGATCTTTGGCACGGCAACTCATCATTCAACCACTACTCCAACCGTCCCTCTTACTTTAATAACTAAAGGTTATACTAAGCGTAAACGCAGTAAATGATTCTACCTTAAGCTCTAACCTTATCATTAATTTCCAAGCAGTAATCTGTCATATTATTTGTTTTAAAATTACAAACATAAGAGAAGAGAAAAAATCTGTATCATATATAATCCATGAAAGATCTTGCATTGAGTATATGGCAAACACTGTACAGTTTCTTGTTTTGCAACAGTTGTGCGGGACGGTTCTCATTCTTTAGGTTTTTCCCCTCAAATAAGGGAACCCACTTTATAACACAATCCAGGAGAGTCCGCGAATTCCATAAGGTCCAACTATGGCTGTTAACAGATCTACACACATATAAGATACTATTTAAAAAATCGATACAATAAATATCAAGATTTACCTCTGGCCCATAAATCACTTCAAGCAAGGGAATTAGACGGGGGATTGGGAAGCTAATAGGGAGGTAATATAGGGAGGGGAGGAGATACCACGCGAGAATGGAATCAGGAAGATCTATTACAGGAAGAGCTATCTACGATGAGGAGGCAGGGAGGCAGGGAAGCACGGTAGCGCGGCACGCAGGGCAACACGTTGCTTCTGAAAAACGACCTACCTCCTCCTAATAGCTTCGCTCCACACCTAGCATCCACAGGTATCTCTCATCTCCGTCTCTTCCGAAGGTTCTGTCATCGTCGGTTCTATTAATTGCTAAATAGTGCTTTTTCTCCAGTTCTTAATGTTTGGGCGCCATTTTATCGCATTGCCTAATGGGTTTGTGGCATTTCGAAATTAATAAATACAGTGATCTATAATAGATCGTGGGTATGGAAGGATATAGGGAAAGGGAGTTCTGATTTTAATATATGTTGTTGTTATTTTAACGACACTTAGTGCTGGTATGGCTAACCGGACGAGGCTACAGTGGCAGCCTTAAATTTTGCTTATTTTGGTTGTTATATCGATTTTTAAATAATCCTAAATGTACACGTTTGGGACCCCCATTTTGCGTCCCTTCTGAAGAACGGCATAACCAAGAATTTTGTATCTCCTTTTAGAAAATCCTAGGGCCAGCTGTCGATTCGCGATCTTGGGCATAGAAGGTCGTTATGCTCACCACTCATGAAAATTACTTCGAATATTGCCACCGAATCAACAGAAGTATGACACTGCAAGAACTCGTAGAGTTTTCGTTCGATATTTCTACAGCCCCCGTGAAGTATAATTTTCTCCAAAATGAGTTTTTCGCACTGGGGTGATTATAATCGTGTTTTTTTTCAGTACATTTCGTAATATGGGACTAAGTCAGGCATTGGCTTGAAAAGGAGTTATTGCTTTCATTACAATTCCGTTTAAAGCCAAAACTACGAGGATGACACGGTTCCGCTTCCTTCAATACCGTTAACTCTCTTTGGACAAAATTCGACTTCATCACGCATTCATTGGGGCAGTAGATTTATTTCCTGTATATTTTAAAACGAAATCATCAAATTATTAGTGTATACATTTAGCATCACTTAATATTGCTGTAGATTATTGGAATATGCTACAGTAGGAATCCTGAATTTTGTCTATTTGGTTTAATTAGGACAAGGATCTTTGACGGGTACTTGACACCGCATAGGCTCTGGGCCTACATTTACGTCTTTTTACGTCCCCTCTGATAGAAGGCTTAACCAAGTACTTCTTACAACCTTTTGAATCCTATGATCGCCCGCAGAGGTGCGAACTGGGCATAGTAGGTTGTTATGCTAAAACCTACGTCATATGTGGCCCATCTAATATCCATGTGAGTGACTGGGGATGTATTTATTTTGTGTCATATCATTGGAACTAATCTAGCATTTTTACAGGGTTATTCCAATTTCGAAAACATTTAACATTAAAATAATATTTGACGTTCTTTAAAATTGGAAATGACACATTTTTAAGTGTATCTTAGTATAATATTTAATTTATTGTACCATATGTGCCTATCAAGTTTAGGCGAAAAAACAAACAAAATCCCGAAATTTTGATATTGTACCAGATGGCGGGAAACTAACCAGGACAAGGAGATGAATATCTTAATTTTTTTACTGGATTAATGATACATAAAGAATACAAAAAAACCAAAATCATTCTAACAATAAAGAGGATTCGCTAATAAATATAAAATCCTAAATGTTGAGCAATGTTATTTGAGCTTATATGCATATATATATGAGGAAGAAACAGATCCGGGTTAGGACAATAAATTCTCTTATATAGTGAAGGCGACGTTTCGATCCACATTGCAGGTCTTCTTCAGGTCGATTGTAGTAGGTTCACACTTGAAAATTTGGAAGAGCTGCATATGGGTCGAAACGTCGGCTTCCAAATAAACATTTCTCACTATATAAGAGAATTTGTTTACCTATACCTGGACCATTTTCTTCCTCGTAAAATGCCAAAGATTATTCGACAATATTAAGATCTTTACCTAATTTAAGGGGACACAAAAATTGTTGCTTTAAAACTAATATATTATGTTATTTATTTTTTTAGAGAACTAATTTCTCACTTTCTAACTCTAATATAATACTTTCCCTCTGCTTTTAACAAAATAATAAAACTTTGCCGTTTTATGATCTTAGCTTACGATCTAGCCACTAAACCTAATTATTAAGTTATTTTACTCTTTTGATGAAGATTAATGTAATTTAATTTACAGTACAATAACAATGATTCAATACACCTCTCTGTTAAATACAAATTGGTTTTTTAGTCATGTAATTTTATTTTACCTAGGTAAGGTGGGACGGACCGTAACGGATACCCTTCTCATTCCCAGAATTATTTCTTCCTTTGATTGTTTTATGTTCAATTATTATCTGTAAACACACTTCTGCTTTTCCGTACACGCGTTTAACGACTAACAATTTTCAGCACCCACTCTCCTTAGATTCCAACACATTGACGTCTGTACATATATATTGTAGATAAAATGCGATAAGAAAAATCCCAAAACACAGCCTTACGTTTCCGAAATACTGGTTAAACAATCGGTCACATTTCGCTTGTTCCGAGTAGTTCACAAAGTGAGGTACATCTCACACTAACAGTCCAAAAAGACTCTTAAAAGAGAAAGCAACCTTGCTCCCAGACACTTCACATACATCTAACGCAAAGGAAGGTGATACAAAAGCAACTGGGGTGATCATTAAAACAGCTGGGAGGTTATAAAAGCAGCTGATCAGCAAAAGTGAGAAAAACCAAAAACCAAAAAAAATTTGTAAGACTTATTTATTTTTTTACTATCTGTTTAGAAGTTAACAAAAATCTCCAATTTATGCGTATTATGCATGACCACAGTTGTTTTTTGAGCATCTGGGAGCAAGGTTGATGTCTCTTTTTGGACTGTTGGTATGAGATGTACTGCTCTTCGTCTTCTTTGATCTGATTTCATTGTGAGGTGTTGTCCTGATGATGGCGGTATTGGCAAAATATCGACAGGTTTTTCTGTTACATTATCTTGGAGACTTAAGCTATGTTTTAGAGATGTTCCTACTGCATCCTATTTATAATGTATGTCTGTTTTTTATCACTATTATTGATTATATTATATGTCATATGATTGCGAAAAAAGAGGCTCTAAATTGTAGTACAAATTAAAATGCTATGATGAAGACTTGAATTTTTTTTTTCTCACTTTCACTACATTGAAATAAATAATGCAACCTGAACTACTCGTGCATAATACTTTCGGCTTTTTATTGGGAAAAAAAACTTGTTTTTTGGCTGCCAAGATTTTTCAGAGATTAGTATTTAGTTAGTATTTCGGTTTCTACATGTGTGTATATATGTAAACAAGTTTAGGAAAAGCTGCTACCTGCCTATATTGCATGTTTAGTTCCTTGGACTGGTCGAACTTGTTCCCAGGTTAGTCATAGGAATACTTTACACTCACTCTTGCATTGCCTGTCTTTAGTATAACAAATCTTTGACGTTAAAATTTATTTAGTTTAGAAGGATAGAAACAGATTATAATTCTGATAATTTTATCGGTGAGCGTGAAAGACGTTTTATTGAAAAGCGTTTATAGCAGCCTACACAAACATTAATAAGTTGACACTTTAGCTTTTATTTCCTTACAAGTAAAACTTATATTCCTTCTTAACCTTATAAAATAACTCAGCTCTTAATTACCTATTAATTCATGCATACAAATCTCTCAAAAATGAAACATTACTACTGTCAAATCTCATTAGGTGTTTTGCATTTATAAAAAAAAACTATGAAAAAGCTTTGAAATAAAAAAAATTCTGGTATCGTATGTATACAGAAAGTTTCTCTATATGCTGTAAATAATAAATTATATACAATCTGATGCGAATATTCTTATATCTCCGGACATACTACTGAAATATTCTGAACTTAATAGACATATCATTGTTTTAATGGATTGTTTACCGTATAGTTCCAGTCATCTTCCATATTTAGAAATTTTATCTTCCGGGTATATTTTGATATTTTCGAGACGCAAAGCATCTGTATCCAAAAAGATCCATATTCCAAAAATAAATCTGGTTTCCATCCTAAAACAAAAAATAGAAGAAAGATTGTTTAATTCAAATGGTCAATTATAAAATTCAGAATTATTTAAAAATAAATAATGTAGATAAAAAAATGTCGACTTTTCCTCTTACTAAATAATATAATTGAATACTATTTGTATATCAATTTTAAAAAGGAAACATTTTTGTATTCTTTTCAAAATAAATTCTATGGTGTGCTAATATCCCCGTTAATATGTGTTAATAAATGATCGTTAAATGTTCAGGATTTTATTTTCTCGGCTTTAGAATGACATTTCTGCAGTATCTAATTAATTGGTTACTCATCTATTTCACACATTTTTTTAAAAATCGTACCGTGTATTCCATATAAATCACAACAAATTATACAATGAAATGCTTGTTATATTTATGTACTTCATGTAGATAATTGTTGATCACGCAATATCTTATTAAATAAGAAATTTCACAATAGTATTTTATTTAACTTAACAATACACGCTTCTATTAACATTTTACTGAACGCAAACTGAACATATGAGGCATTTAGGATCAAAAGCTGAAATTTCCCAAATTCCAAAAATTGGCTTTTTCACATCTTTCGTTAGTTTATTCTAGGAATTTTATGCACCATAAATTCTGGTTCAGAACCGGACCAAGACAATGAGGGATAGTAAAGTGTCGTGCTATACAAAATAGCTAGACCAGCAAACAAGTTGAAAATCAACTTTTGAAATTTCGAAGTTATGCGCTTTTAATCCTGAAATACACCCGTGTTTCTTATGGCATAGTGTTTTGCTTTAAGAAGTGTACAGTTCGTACGGAGATCCTTAAGGATTGCAATATAAACAACCAATATTATTAAATATCAAAATAACTTTCAACGCTAGTAAACAACGTAAACTACTTTCCGAAGCAGATAGAGCTCTACAATTGGGGAAGATATCGGAAGATAGTACTCCGAGCAACCAGGACCTGAGAATAACCTTATTTGCCGAGCTCCATGAACTGAATGTAAAGTTAGCTTTGCATAACAAAGGCGGGGAAGACTTAGGGGCCGAGCGCGGAACCCTGCGGAATGCCAAGCGATACTAAGGTGAGAAGGGTCCCCGACGCTGGATCCGATTCCGAGTGCCACCCGTCTTGTATATTGTATATCAATCTTCCGTCATATTATTTTATATTAAATGAATTATTTTTTATCAATTGATTTATTTAGATCAAATATTTAAGATAAATTGACCCATCTTCCCCCCCCCCCCAAGCCCCTTGGATCTTTTTTTTTATGTATATTATTATTATTATGGTTGTTATCTAATTTTTCACAGATTTGCAGGTTCGAAACTGATTCGAAACATTTCCAACCATCAGCAACAGTTTTTAAAGATTCAGTAATTTTCCAACTGTTCTGACTGTGTACAAGAGAACTGCTGGATTAGCATGTCAGATTTAGGGAGCAGTCCATTTGTGGATATATAATTGGTGTTACCACTATACTTTCCAAGTTCCTGATACTTCCGTAGCTCCTCTCCAATAGTTGAGTTGATATTATTGTCATAAAGGATTGATATTGCAATAATATTTCCTTTTGTCTATTTCAACTTTATAAGGAGGATGACTGGTCTATTACGACATATAGTATGGTCTGTTATAATTGATTCATCCCATTAGAGCTTTTTGGATAAGTCTATGGTTCGGTATTCGGTAATATGACGCCTTATCATCTGGTTACATTACTATTATTAAATTATTATTATTATTAAATTTACATTACTATTATTATTATGATATGAAATACTGACGAAGAAGTGGTGCGAAGAATTTGAGCAGCGGGGAAAATGTATAATTGGTCCAACGGGGATTCCTGAGAAGATGAGAGATGACAAATCAGACCAAATTAGCCGCCAATAAATCGACCTTCCTTCGTATCCAATCTTACTCTTCGGAATCGTGGACCTTGACCTCGAAGCACAAAAGCCAAATCCAGCTACTGAAATGCGGTAGCTGCAAAAAGTAGGAAAGAAAACTCGGAGAGATAAGATACGGAACACGAGCTAATCTCGACATCCTGGAGGAACACAAACAAGGAGGTTCGGACATCTACTTAGGATGGAACCAGAAACGGTCCAGAAGAAGGCCTCGCGCGTATCCAGGGAAGATAGCGTAAGGGATGCTTTCAGGAGGAGAGGAATGGATTGGAACCGAAGAAGAGACGTGGTTCAGGAAAGAGATACTTGTTCCAGACTATTATTAAATTCGGTATTTATTTATTAGCCCCCGAAATTAATGTTTAACTTATAATTAATTCAAGTAGAGCATTTTAGAGTTAGGTTTTTCATAACAAATAATAATTATGGTAAGGAAACTGAAGTTAACCTAACAAGGTATTTTATTATACCTGTGTGAGATTTGCTATATTTTGCTATTAATATTTAGCAGGAGTGCAATTTTCGAACCACTTTTGCATGCAGACTAGAATTATTAATAATTGGACAACCAGGGTAATAAGCTTTAACAAACTTTAACACAGAAGTAAATTGTTTATTCAGATTTTTAACTACATATACATACATTCGTAACAATATTATACTGATAATCGAACTCACTCCCTAAACTCAGTGCAGCGTAGTACAGGGTGAATAAAAGCTTGTCATAATTTTGAAGAAGTAGGATATCATCCACTATTTCCTCTAGTTTTTACTGTATTTACTTACTACTTAAAAATTTATTCGCGGTCCGTTCCAAATGAATTCGCGGTCCAGATCTGGCCCGCGGGCCGCCATTTGAGGACCACTGTTTTAGGAAAATGGTATGCAAGAAATTTAAAAATTCAATATTTTTTTTTTGGTGCGAACTAAGTAAATTTGCCATAATGTGTTTAATTAATATTGATTGAATGTTTAAATATTAAAAATGGCATTTTGTTAAAGTTGGCTTATCTACTTTCTCAGAAAACCTTCCAAATTTTACAGATCAATAAAAATTTATTTATTTGTCAAAATTAAATTATATATTTTTTATATTTGATATTAGTGTTACTATGTAGTAATTGTTGATTACAATAACGTTATGATGATGAAATTACCTTATGATATTTTTTTAGAATATGTACCGCCGAAGCGAGTACAAAAATCTAAAAAACGATTATAAATAATATATTTATTAAACTAAGGCGTTGATGATTAATCGGGTTTACGCCTCAAATTTGGAACAACCAACCAACCTTATGATATTCTTAGAAAATGGAATTCGAAAAAAAAATATCGATACATTTTTGCAAAGCAGGATTTTGTTATTAAATGATTGTTTAAATATTTAAAAATGTTATTTGGTACAATAATGTATTACAATAAATATGATTTTGTTATAATTGACAGTTATATTTTTACCGATTTATTCTTCCTCGGCAAACCTTCCCTCCATAATTAAGAGGTTAATGAAAATTTATTAGTTTCTATAAATGGAATAAAATAATTTCTATATTTGGCGTTATAGTTATTTTGTTTTATTGTTGATTGAAAGAATGATTTTAAGCACCATTAGAGATGTACTATGAAGATACCTTATTCTGTATTCGAAAAATAAAACAATATTTCTTTTTAAACTACATGTATTTAAATAATATTTTAATATTGAATAACTGTTTAAATATTTAAAACTGTTTTTTAGTAAAATAAATATTAATGATTATGATTTTATTGACAATTTACAATGAGTTTTTGTCAATTTCTTCTATCTTAGCAATCCTTCCTTCCATATTTAACAGACCATAAAAAATGTATTTATTTACCAAAATAGTACTCGATCATTTTTATATTTTACATAATAGTTATTTTGTGTTATTATTAGTTTAAACGAATGCTGAAAGGAAATTCACGCTATCCGTTCCAAAAACTATGAATCAGGTAATATTACCTGAGCACGAACAATCAACATGTAATAACTAAAAACTTTAGTTGTTTCTTCTGCTTTAGACCGTGTAGGTGAATTTTCTGCCAACGTTTCGCCAGACATGCTGCTGACTTCCTCAAGGCTTAATTGAGACTGAAGATGTCCAGCTAACCCGCGGCCTTATATAGTAGCCATTCGGGTCCTCTCGGGTCCACTCGTGATTCATCGGTTCCTTCCGTTAGTCGATCGGGGTTTTTCGGGTCCGGGGTCGGAATCTGTTTTTCCATGCCTGTGATTGGCTGGTTTCTGATTGCTTGGGCTCTGATTGGCTGGAGTTCGACTTGATTGTCGCTGCTAGGTTAATCTGTTGTTCTTGTTGATTGTCTTTCTCCTGTTCTATGTTAGGGAGCCATAGTTTACTTAATTTGTACCCGTCCTCCCTGTTGAAGTTTTCCGGGTGTTTAACTATTTCTATGGCTTCCAGTATCTTCCTTTCTGTGGCCTTACTACATTTCTTAACTACTCTGATTTTATCAAATTCTATGGCGTGGTTAGTAGTAGTGAAATGTTCTGCTAAAGCCGATCTTTCGCTGTCCATTTTCTTCACACTTTTAATGTGTTCTGTCAGCCTTGTGGATATCAGCCTTCCCGTTTATTCAATGTATTCCTTACCACAGGAGCATGGAATGCTGTATATCCCCGGTGTCTTGAGTCCTAAGTTGTCTTTTGGATTCGGCAAAACCTGACCTATCTTCCTGTCTGTGGTGCATATCGTTCCTATATTAAACTTCTTCAGTACTTTAGCTATTTTCTCTGTTGTGCCTTTTACATATGGGATCGCTGCTCTCTTAATTTCTTCTCTTCTTTCTTCTGTTGTGTCTGGGCCCGCCTTTTGGGCTTTCTTGAATTCTCTGTTTATTATTTCTTCTTGATAACCATTTTTCATGAGAGCTTTCTTTAAATGTCTTTGCTCTTTCTTCAAACACACCGGCTCTGAAATCCTAATGGCTCTTGTAATCAACGTTCTAATGACCCCATGTTTCTGGGCAGGGTGGTGATGTGAGCCTGCATTCAAGTATCGGTCAGTGTGGGTCGCTTTTCTGTATACCGAGTATCCCAAGCGGTTATCTTTCTTCTCAACTTTTACATCTAAGAACGGGATGCTTTCTTCATCTTCAACTTCCATCGTAAATTGAATGTTCCCGTGCCTCCAGTTTATGTGGTTCAAGAAATCATTCAAAGTTTCCCTCCCATGTGGCCAAATTACGAAGGTGTCGTCTACGTACCGGAACCAGTGAGACGGCTTTAAGCATGAAGTTTTTAATGTTTCTTGTTCGAAATTCTCCATAAACAGTTCCGCGACGAGTGGACTTAGTGGTAAAGAAAATACGACGATGTCAAGCATAGTTCAGCCAGTTCTGCGTCTGCTTTACTGAATGCTTTTTCTATAAGTGGTAGAGTATCTTTAATAGGTAATTTGGTGAATAGGGACTTCACATTGAAGCTGACCAGTATATCTTGAGGGTTAATTTTTATTGCGGCGATTTTCCTCACAAAATCGTTTGAGTCCTTTATATGGTGCTCAGTGTTACCGATAAGCAGTTTTATTTTTTTTACTGACGTATTTAGCTGCTTTGTATGTTGCCGAACCAATGCAATCCACTATTGGACGTAGAGAGAAACATTAAAAACTTCATGCTTAAAGCCGTCTAAATGGCTATCAAGAAGAAATAATAAACAGAGAATTCAAGAAAGCCCAAAAGGCAGGCCCACACACAACAGAAGAAAGAAGAGAGCAGCGATCCCATATGTAAAAGGCACAAAAGAGAAAATAGCTAAAGTACTGAAGAAGTTTAATATAGGGACGATATACACCACAGATCGGAAGATAGGTCAGGTTTTGCCGAATCCAAAAGACAATTTATGACTCAGGACACCGGGGATATACAGCATTCCATGCTCCTGTGGTAAGGAATACATTGGACAAACGGGAAGGCTGATATCCACAAGGCTGACAGAACACATTAAAAGTGTGAAGAAAATAGACAGCAAAACATCGGCTTTAGCAGAACATTTCACTACTACTAACCACGCCATAGATTTCGATAAAATCAGAGTAGTTAAGAAATGTAGCAAGGCCACAGAAAGGAAGATACTGGAAGCCATTGAAATAGTTAAACACCCGGAAAACTTCAACAGGGAGGACGGGTACAAATTAAGTAAACTATGGCTCCCTAACATAGAACAGAAGAAAGACAATCAACAAGAACAACAAATTAACCTAGCAGCGACAATTAAGCCGAACTCCAGCCTATCAGAGCCCAAGCAATCAGAAACCAGCCGGAACCGATGAGTCACGAGTGGACCCGAGTGGCTACTATATAAGGACGCGGGTTAGCTGGACATCTTCAGTCTCAATTTTAGCCTTAAGGAAGTCAGCAGCATGTCTGGCGAAACGTTGGCAGAAAATTCACCTACACGGTCTAAACCAGAAGAAACAACTGAAGTTTTTTGTATAAATAGTGGCCGTGGAAATTTGAAAGAGTATTTAACAAGTAGTAAATTTGAAATAGATATAAAATATAGTCGTTTAGACTGGAACAGTTCTGAGATAGTTTAAGTTAAGTTTTTAATGCAGGGTATTATCTTCTTGGGCTGATTCAAAGTACCCGACTGGTCCTAAAGCTACGTCCACACTATGAGACATTTGCTAGGCAATAGACGAGACAAACCTTAGTCCACATCAGCAACGGACTAGGAGCAGCGAGATTAGTCTCGTCTAGCGTCCACACTACTATTTCAGTTTCAAGACCGATCTTTGTCAATACACCATGGAGAGCATTGTTTTGTGCGGAATGAATTCTTGCTTTATGCTTATTACAAATACAAAATAAAACATTTTAACTACCTATTATTACTTATATTAACCTTCTTGCATTTCCCAAAATCAACGAATATATGATATTGTTTCAAATTTCAGTAAAAAAAAAACAAATGCGATTAATAAAGAAAATAGTGAAAATCAAAAACTAACTATATTAGAACTTTTGTATGTTCGAAGAATTTACTAGTTCAGTTTACTTGCGTTTCTCAAAAAATATAAATTAAAAAATTACAATAAAAGTTTATTTAAAAAGAAAAACGTTATATAGAACAGTTTTTTTTTGTTTTGTTTTATTATGCAGCTTCTCAAGGAAATCAGAAATAATACGAATGTTTTAAAAATAACTAGAATTATAAAATTATACTTAAAAAATTATTTATAGGAATGTTCCTTTATTTCACGCCCAACCCATTATTCAAATTAAAAAAAAAAACTTTTTTTCGGCTATAATGACAATAAATAAGATAAATATGATCAAGAAACAGAAAAGTAAGAACTGATGCAATGATTAAAGGTCGCGCTTATCTGGCATATAAAAATCTAACTTCAGTAATGGTTTAAATAAAGTGCAAGTTTAATTTATATGCTTGTTTACATTACCAATGACTTACCAATTTTATATTAAATAATTAGAAATAAAATATTTATAACAAATGACGAATGGATGCGCGTATTTCTGAAATACAAACACTTTTGTTATACCTAACTGTTTATTGTAGGAATTTTCGGTCAGGACTTTCGTAGGGTTGGGTCGAAAGAAGAGAGAAATAAAAGTTTATTCTCAAGGAACTTAGAAAAAAATACAAATTTACATTTTAAAAACGTCAAATTATACTTATACTAATTATACAATTCTTTCCAGGAAAGTCGCGATATCTTGATCAATTTCATCGTCTTTATCAAGGATCATTTCATTTTGCACAGCTTTTACGTCCAAAGCATTATTCAAATTAAACATATTTTTGTCGACTATAATAATAGAAAATAAGATAGCACACTGAAATAAAATACAAATTTCCAAGAAGTAGAAAATAAAAAAACTGATGCGATGATTAAAGGTCGCGCTTATCTGATGAATAAAAAAAAGCTAATAGTACGGTCTGTAATAGTTTGGAGCAGGTGAAAATTCAATATATTTGCTTGTTTAAATTACCAATGAATTAAAAATTTTACATTGCATAATTAAAAAAGGTATAAAAACTAAAATTTACGTATTCCTCAGATTACACAACACTTTAACCTGACTATTTATTAGAATTTTCGGCCAAGACTGTGGTAGGGTTGGATCGTGAGAAGAGGGACATATTAAAACCGGCAAGGATCAAAAAAAGTTAAATGAACATTTCCACTGCATATCTGACGCGCCCCAATCGTAATGCTAAATAAATTAAGACTGGCCATTTTAATAATATTATAATTAGCATAATTGAATTATTATTATAATTTTAGGTATACACATGATAGTTATGGTCTACAATTAATAATCCTGTAGTGTGGACGCTGCTTAATAGAAACCACCTTGACGTTGGAGGACCGGCTTGCTTGTACAGAGAGGGTCTCATCTTTTTATTTCATTATTATTGAAGTCGTGAGGTATTACTTAACTTGCGGTTACTGCTACCCATGTGTCGTTTTATACATAGATATATTCACCTATTTGTATGGATTTTTCCCAAATTTCTATAGTAAAAGATTTTCTTGTTATTATCGTACAGTTAACTACCTGTTGGCCTGTCGGTCCCATCAACAGCCGCTGCAGTTAGCCCCTGGTCCTTCAGGTTGGGGTAATACTAACACTTAACACTCAGATAGTGCTAATATTCAGCACACTGCATAGGACATAATATTAAACAAAGGACATATACAGTGTACACCTTAGGGTAACGTCCTCTAGGTATTAGGACACTCTGGGGAGACAGCCTCCCCCCTACCTACCTGACTGAGAGGGCACAGAGCCAAAAACTCTCTACTCCGAAAAATAATCATCACAAAACCAAAAAATGAGAAGATCTATATTAATAAAACGGAGGCGACATAGAACGCGTATAAAGAACTTAAAAATAAAAAAAGCGTAGGCCTGTGTATTAACTTATCTTTTGACATAGTTTCGAAAGTCGGGTTTATGGACATTAAGATCGCTTACGATTCTGTGCAGGACATTATTTTCCAGTTATTCCAGTAGACCAGGGTTATTAAGGGTTTACAGAGCTGAGTTGCCGTGAATAGGTTCCCGGTTCAAATCTGGCTGTGATGGATTTTATTTAATCTGTTAACAGTCGGGGATGGATCCTTGGGGTCAGGTACCCTCTTGGGACTCTCAAAGGCTCTATAAAGTGGGTTTCCTAAATAGTGGGGGAAAATCTGTCGGTTGAGGGTCATCGTACTGTCTCTACCACGTTATGCTCCCAAGACACTTCATGGATTGTAGTTGTACTTTTTTTTTATTTATATATATAACAGGAGAACATGAACGAAAATAAATGTTTCATAACGATTACTCGGCATTAATTTTGCTTCAGATGTATCAATTTTTAATTCACAAAATAAAAATAAGCAAACAATCCATCCTCATTTGAAACAAAGAATCGTTGCTAATATCCTAAAACATATTAGGTACCAGGAGATCTTCCTTCTGGGAAGGTCCACCAAGTGCTCTGAATATGCCAGACTAGCGGTCTGAGAGGATGGCACTTTCCCGTTTTAAGGCTGAGGATGTAATTAAATAGCAGTTAGTTAAGAGCCACTAACTGCCATTACTTCCCCTAAGTAGCTGATCCTGGATTACAATGACAACTTGTAATCCAGGCACCTGTCCAGGTTCTCGGGACTCCGTACCACACAACAGTTTTCACAGGAAACTTAAAGGGATCCCGTGCAGTTCGAGTGGAACAATGAAGTTCGGTATTCCTTCTTTCAAAATGGTAAACAGATTTTATTTCAAGAGAAAATTTATGGCCCTGTTTTCAAACAAAAATTAGGATCAGTTACCTGGCAAGCGCAACCACATTACCATTATCTCATTGCAAAACCACTTGATTTTCACCCTTATTTTGGGTACCCACTTTAGATTCCATAGAATCCATCTCGGCTGCTAACAGATTGAATAAAAATCTTGCCAGCGACGGGATCTTCGACAACACAGCGTTGCTCTACCACTGAGCCACTCCGTTCCATATTAAAAAGATTAACTACTGAAAAAAATCTTTATAATCTAAATGATACTTATGTCCGGATTTTCTTCTCGCTGATTTTATTTCTAAATTGCCTGAAACACTTTTCTATCCGACTTGATACTAATTTTTCAACAATTAATAAAAAATTATTTTACTAAATTTTACTAAAATTATTTTTAGTTTATCGTTCTTTTAAATTTATTTATTCAGATTTACAAATGTATTGTAACATTGAAACAAGTAAATATAACTAATGATTGATAATGGCATGAATTAGATAAAGGCAAGTAGAGAAACAACCAAGTGGTAGTATTCAAATTACAAATTGAACTTAAAAAGGCCGTCTTCTTTTCAGATGCTTCGGAGGATTCTAGTTATCTTAAATGTTTTTCTAAATTTAAAATCTTATTTTATTAACCAAATTGTTTTTTTTTTTAATAATAATTGATTTTATAAAAATTATCTAATTCCAAATCAGTGAAGTTAATTCTCTTATACAATGCACCAATATCTAATTAAATGCCTTGCTTAATTGTTTATGTAAAAGGTGGTACACGTATCGTTTTTGTTATGTGAGAATAATGAATATGGTCTTATTGTTATTGGGGAATAATGAATCATTTTCTTTATAATAATTGATTGTATGAAAATTATCTAATTCCAAATGATTGAAGTTGAGTGAAGAAGAAAACCCCTCTTAGAAAATTCACCAATATCTAATTAAATGCCACGTTTAATTAGTTACGAAAAAGATCTGCAAACGTTTCACTTTGTTATGTGAGAATAATGAATAAAATAATGTACATTTATCCCAAGCTGGTAGAAAAACATATGATTTTGACTCAATTAATTGGGACTAAATTACGTCTTTTCTCCCTGTGCATAAGAAATTGAGTCAAAAAGTTAACTTTATTCCTTAGGGAATAAATTAAAAAGATGACAACCTAATTCGTCTAAATAATGTAGGTTTTGTACTGAAAAATCAGGGTTAGGTTGGTACACCTGTCACACCGGCCATAATAATCAGCTGTTGTTTCAAAACTCCAAAACTGATAAACAGAAGTTCATTTGTGTTCAGGTTGTGCAAGTTATGGATCCACCACATAATTGTACAAGAAGCAAATAATGTTATTTCAAATTTATTGCCAGCTAAACCAAAATTGTAAATCTAAACAACAAGTCAAAACTGTAATAATTGAACATTTATTTTCAGCTTTTGAGTTTATTGTAAAACATAACATAATATAAAATATTATAGCACATATTTTGAATGAAAATAGTTGACCTTGATAGGGAAAAAATTAAAAAGATGACAACCTAATTCGTCTAAATAATGTAGGTTTTATACTAAAAAAGTTCAGGGTTAGTTTGGTACACCTGTCACACCGGCCATAAAAATCAGCTGTTGTTTCAAAACACCAAAACTGATAAACAGAAGTTCATTTGTGTTCAGGTTGAGCAAGTTATGGATCCACCACATAATTGTACAAGAAGCAAATAATGTTATTTCAAATTTATTGCCAGCTAAATCAAACTTGTAAATCTAAACAACAATTCAAAATTGTAATAATTGCACATTTATTTTCAGCTTTTGAATTTATTGTAAAACATAACATAATATCACATATTATAGCGTATAT
The DNA here is from genome assembly GCA_964056705.1 of Troilus luridus. NCBI lineage: Eukaryota > Metazoa > Arthropoda > Insecta > Hemiptera > Pentatomidae > Troilus > Troilus luridus. Next base: position 75,427,688 of record OZ057413.1, on the reverse strand, counting down.
TTTGAATGAAAATATTTGACCCTGATAGGGAATAAATTAAAAAGATGACAACCTAATTCGTCTAAATGATGTAGGTTTTGTAATGAAAAAGTTCAGGGTTAGGCAGGTACACCTGTCCCGCCGGCCATAAAAATCAGCTGTTGTTTCAAAACACCAAAACTGATAAACAGAAGTTCATTTGTGTTCAGGTTGTGCAAGTTATGGATCCACCACATAATTGTTCAACAAGCAAATAATGTTATTTCAAATTTATTGCCAGCTAAATCAAACTTGTAAATCTAAACAACAATTCAAAACTGTAATAATTGCACTTTTATTTTCAGCTTTTGAATTTATTGTAAAACATAACATGATATAACATATTATAGCGTATATTTTGAATGAAAATAGTTGACCTTGATGAAATATGTGGAAGAAAATGGTCCGGGTAGAGGTCAACAAATTTCTCTGAATATCAAGAAATATTTATTCAGTAGCCAACGTTTCGACCCACTTTGCAGGTCTTCTTCAGGGCTAAATATGCAAAATACAGACAATTGAAAATTAAAAAATTGTTAAGCAAAGGAAAAAAAAGTAAAGAAATAGAAGCATAATAAGAGCATGGTAAATGTAGAAAATAAACATTAAAAAATAAAAAAAATGTTTTTCCTAAGCATGGAAAATACATTATATAGGTTAAAATGAATGAGTATATAGTATAAATAACCAAGTGACAGGAAGGTAGTGAAATACATAATCGAGATTAAAATAATAATAAAACAGAACAGGACGTGTTAAAATTAAAGAATAATAAGGTATAAAGAATAAGTTAATAAAGATAGGAACTAAAATAAAATGGGTAAATATTAAAGTTGAAATACAAGTATTGAAATGACAAGTACTAATTGGTGGACAATAAAGATGGGGAGGGAGAGAACAAGAGATATATATTAATAAAGAGCAAAGAGGATCATGTGGGGCATTAATAACCATAAAAATGAGAAATAAACACTCTAAGATAAAATTATGTATGATAAATAATAAATAAAATATATGTAGGCAATAAGATAAGGTAAAAGTTAAAAGAAAAAATTTGTACATCCCATCTGGAGATAAAATCTTGGATTTGCGGGAATATGAAATATTTGACAACTGATTAATGGTTTCTGAGAAGGACTTTAGACCGTTGTCTTTTTAATCTTTTCATAGGAAGCCCAGGTAACAGAGAGTAGGAAAGAGAAAGAACAAGAGGATTTTGGTGGTGTGTTTTCGAGTGGAGTAATGTATATTTGCTGAGTATGTATGGTTTTGCGGCGGGAATGTTTATGTCCTTGTGTATAGTGTGATCTGAAATAAACGAAGGAGGTTTTAAAATTTTTCTTAGAATTTTGGATTGTGTTATTTGTATTTTGTGTATATGGGCGTGTTTTGCTGAACCCAAAAGTTCTGCCCCATCTGTCCATATTAGGTCAAGGATATTATTGTATATTAGTCGTTTTTTCATAGGCCAAGTAAAGATCTTTAGTCCAGAAGATTGTTTAATTTAAATAAAGAAAAACGAATAAATTAGTGGTTTAAATTAATTATTTATTTTTAAGTATCCAAATCAACGAAATTTTCTCCATACCCTTGACCATAAGTAAGGCGGTTTCATCATTGGTGATATTCTTGGTTTTAACTAATGCAAGACGCTCATTTTAGTATTCAATATCACTTTTACTTATTTTTGGGATAAGTCTGTAATAAGTTCCCATTTGAGAGAATACCAAATAATCTTGCGAGACAGTAATGTGGAGTGCCCAAATTATCAAATTTATTCAGTGGATGGACTTTAATAACTTAACGATGTGTCAAGACAGCCCATCTTGCTTTCCTTGACCGATCTTGGTAATCCTTAATGCCATTAAATAAAACGACCTCGTGGCCATCTTTTTTTAAACGATAATTACGAATAATAATAGCATTAGTGCACTGCATTATGAATATGTTTTTGAAAAGGGAAAACAGCATTTTTGACAATATATTTAGGTGTAGAAATAATACAAATAGAAACACACACACACACACATATATATATGTATATATTGGTTTCTATTTATCTTGACTGTTTTAAGTATTGTTCCGAAATAGGATTTACCACATTTATCTTCACATTGTATTTTGTACATGACATTTGATTTTAACTCTAATTTATCCGAATCTTTGGTTTTTGTAAATAGTTTTGACACAGTGGCTGTGTTTTTGAAAGTAATTGCGGAGTCAATGTTACTTTTATTACCGGTGAGTGTTTTTGCTAGTCTTTCTGAAAGTGTTGGTTTATAGGGTATTGTATAGTATTTTTTAGGATTGGTTTCATTCTTTAAATTATATCTCGTTTCAAATGATAAAATTATTTATTTTAATATATATATTTTTAAATTAAGCGAAAATTTGCCACTCATGGAATATATAACATTTACCCTTTTTTTTTTCTTTTTTTTTCCTCAAGGTAGTATCCTTGGCCCAATCCTTTATACAGTTTATACAGCTGACATCCCAACTCATCCTAACACTATCCTTACCACGTATGCTGATGACATAATAATACATGTGTATTATCAGTCAACACCAATCCACTTATTGCATCCCAAAGCCTCTAATCCCATATCACTGATCTTGAAGAATGGTGTCAAAACTGGAGAATTAAAATAAATTCTCAAAAATCCCATCAAATCACTTTTACCTTACGTCGTAAACCAATGACTTCCTGCCCTTCAGTATCCTTTAATAATGACTTGTCTGAGATCATGCTCAACCGCCATGTTTTTTCCTCGAATGAAGGGCACATAAAGGCTGTGTGAGCTCCAGGAGTGTCTGTAAATCCCACAGGGTCCATCAGTGGATATTATTAGATTAAATATTTTTCTGTCATGGATGGATTTCAACCCTGAACCCTTAGCGTAGTAACTCATCGCTCTTGATATTAAAACTTAACTTTTCATATTAAAAAGAATCAAAGATTACTATTTTACTACAAAGAAAAAAATATATATAGATATATATATATTCAGATTAATAGATTGAGATTTTTGTTTCTTAACTTTTCCTAGATGACATAATTATAGTTGATTATTCTTATTGTTTGATTTCCCCGTGGGGTGAGTTGAACATTGATATCCAAAATGGAATCTATGTTATTGGCTATCTTGGAAAAGATGGAAAACAATAAAAAAGAGACGAGGGAAAACTATAAAAAAGAGATAACAAAAATAATGGAAGACAATAAACGGTCCAAGAAAATAAAGAAAATTGTTCAAGAATAGAACTACCAACAGAAGAGGAAAATTGCTTTTTAGAGGTAGACTTAATGATTCAGATATACATAGATATATAAATATTGAGAATTGCCATAAAATACATTACAGGAATTAAATTACACTTATCTGTGATACAGGGGTACATTTAGAGTTCTTCTTGGTAAGGTGTGTCTTCCGGTTTCGCTGTCTTCGTATCCTCCGCGCCCAGTATCATTCGCCGGCCTCCGTCTTCCGCGCTCATAGCTCCTACTTCCTCGGGCTCTTCTCAGATAGTCCCTTTTCTCAGCGGAGTCTTCGACACCCCTCCTTTTCTTATCTTCTCAGTCACGTTGACCATAGGGGTCACCTGCGTGACCTACTTCTCCCAAACCAATATTGCTCTTTGTGCAAAACCCGATCACTTTCATGCTTGCCGACCGGCATATCTTTCATGATGCCGATGGTACAATACATAGGAATTGACACTTCGAACAATAATGATCAAGTAGTTTATTTATTAATCAAAACATTTTTTATTTATCCAATTCCAGCGCGTGGCATTTCTGCAGACATACATCGTCATCATTGTGTGGAATATACTTAAGACAACTGCAATGTCGTAAGTGTGCACCGTCCATTACACCAGAAAGACAAATTGGGCAATTATCGGCTTCTGCGATACCCATTCTGTACAGATGTGCCTAGAGGTAATCATGGCCTGTGATGAGCCTGAACCTCGCAACAACATCGCCTCACGGAAGATCTCGGGGGAGCTCCTCATGTGCAAGCTTCCCATTTTTTCCCTCTGCTAACGTTGTAGAGTAGGTTCCTTGTATAGCTTCTAATTATTGTTTCGATCTTATTCTTGCCTGAGATTAGCGAAGCAGGATTGTCAGGTTGAGGTAGTGCTGCGACTTGCTTGGCAAGTAGGCCTGCCCGTTCGTTTACCATTATCCTTACGTGACTTAATTAAAACATATGATAGGCAGCTCAATATAAAATATCAGTAATTTGATTTCGATAATAATTAGTATATAGTTGTATTATTTATACATTGTATTTGTATTTACATGGATTTTGTTTTCATTTTAAGCATTATTATCATGTAAGTCCAACAATACTTAGATCATTTGTACTTTCGATCATTCCATAAAACAAGATATTTAACTATTAAAAATAAAATCTTTTATAGGAAAACGAAAGTTCAAAGTTATTGATGTTTTAAGATAGTATATTATCAATTGCACAACTATTAAACGAATTTCTAGGTAAGTATAGTTATTCTCATATCAATCGAATTCTAACCATTAAACATAAGGAAACATAAAGGAAACATAAATATAAAGGAAACTGCATAAATCATATGCACTGGCCGCTAGGTGTTGCCAGTCTCGAGAATGTTACTGATGCGAAGCCAAAAGTCGCTGAACGAGGCTAAAGAAGTTTAAGTTTCTCTTGAAGAAAAAGTCAACTAGCCGATGGTTTATCCTTAAATTAGCAAATGTTTAATGATTACTTTTTATTTATTTCCTTTTTAATAATATTCTCGGAAATGAAAATAATTGTATTACTAACAATATACAGTAACTGTGACTGTAAAAAGATTAAAGAATCAACTTACACATAAGTTACACATAAGTATGATGACACGTTTCTATATTTTCGAAACGTTATATTAATATATTCATCTATATTATCGAAAAGTTTGTTGAAACATTCTTAAATCTTAACATTCTTAATGAAATGATTGCCGAAATATACACATTTCCCATAGTTACACTCTTTTTTTCATTAAAAAATTATTTTTGTTTTTGAGAATATTAAAAAGTAAACGAATGAAAAGGTGAAACTTATTGTAAACCTGTGGAACTAATTGAATTTTATAGTACTTAGTAATAAAAACGTTAAGAACTATTATATATGTTCAGTGGTATAATAAAGGACATTTATCAGAAGTGTATTGTCTTATTTTTTTTCGAAAATTTCCAGTGATTTTTTAGACTGTTAACTACAATGTTTAATACAGGCAGATGAGAGATTACAGATACAAATTGGACACAAAACAATCGAAGGCATAAATAATTCTGGTAATTAAGTAAGGTGTCTCCGTTACGGTCCGTCCCGCATTACCATGGTAAAATGGAAATATTGCAATATCACTAAAAACTTTTTTATATTATTGAAAGATTTTATTTCTGTTGTAATTAGTATATCCTTTACTAGAAATAACTTCCCCTTCTAAGTCTGTAGTAAACGCTTTCGAACTTAGCTGACTAGTGTAGTATCCTTAAAGCTGCTAGGGAACTCAAGGCTAAGCTCATATTGTTACGAAGTTGGGTGGAAGCTGTTATAGAGAAGAGAAGGATACGGCAGTTGCTAAACGTTACTTCACCTAATGTAATATGCAATCGGAACACGACCTCCTTACCAATCACCTTACGGTAAACACATTCTGTTCTCTTCAACGGGGAAAAACAGAATATTCAAAAACTCACGTAAAAGAAGGCCTAATAATAATAATTTGGCACAAATCTCCCTTGATTTAATAGCTGAGCTCAATTTTGTTTGAGTTTTTTTTGCGAACTTCAGTGGAGAATACATAAATGAATAAATAAGAAAGACATCAAAAACATTCCTATTTTTTTCGGAAATTAGGACAAGATATACCGCCTAATGATTACATTAGTTAGGCAAAAATGTTTTGGAATGGTAGATAAGGATCTATTGATACAATGTTTATCCAAAAGGAGGTATATGTTTGCAAACTCTTATATAGACCGAAAATTAAAAAAATAAATTGACTAATCGAAATAGCCTACAAGTAGGCAATTACAGCGTTTTCTTAGTATTCTTATAAACTGCATTCATATTTATTGGATGTTAATTTTTTTAACATCAGAAAAAATTAAAAAAGGGTGTTTGAAAATTAACAAAATAAAAGTTTTTAGTTCCTTAATTTTTTAAAAACTTCGTCTTTTCACTACTTTAATCCTATTGCATTTTCATTAACCAAGGAAAGACATCATCTTAAACCCGAAGGTGGCAATATTATTGTGAGAATGAGCAACCAATTTCACCGTCAATTTGATATCAACGTTTGGGATTTTCCCGAGCTTTAGCCCGATCTAGCCTCTCGGCAACGTCATTTTGAGGACGTGTAGTGGATTACAACGCAAAGGAGAGATAGAAATATTGTCATCGATGCTAGAAAGAACCTTTTCCTCATAGGCGCCTGGCGGATCCTTAATATTGCTCTAGGTGTTTTGGATTCGTAATCATTTGTGGAAAGTTGGTCATTCATCCTATGCTTTGTTGAGACTACTGCAGCTCAGAAAAATGTGGTGCAGGGAGCGCCAAGAAGAGTGCGTCATAAATATTTATTTGTTCTCATACATAGTTATTGTAATGTATAGACCCTGGTAACTGTTAAAAGACATATTTGTAAAGAGCAGTTATTTGATGAACAAAAAAAAAAATAGACATGCATGAGTTGACTACACACAGGTGTCTCTAATGACACAAGCGGGATTGTTCAAACAACTACTGACAGCGCGGGATCAACTCATACATTTATTGTTCTCAACAGTTTTAATATCGACCAGCCAACATAGTAGTCTTGTAGCCCCATTGTAATATTTCTATTGTCCAATTAAGATTCTGCAATTGAAAGGTAATCGTATTTGATCTGATCACCGCTAATGTATCAATTATTTAGAATGTATTTGCATTTCAATAGCTTTGGCAATATTATTACATAGCTAAAGCACCTGTGGATAAGCAAGTAGTGGGCTGTAAGGCCTATTAATTTAACGACAGGTGTGCTTGCTTAAGACATTAATTAATTAAGAAATATCTAATTATTATTAGTGTAAATACTTGCCTAATAACCAGAAAATACAGGAGGATTGGTGAAGGCGTCAACAGCCCTCCATAATCCGAATGGTTGGTTAAAGTATGATTAAATAATTGTGCTAATATTTTATCCAAAGATAAATAAATAAGTAAATAAAAAGGCTTATAGACTCCGAAGGTTCAATGCCGATACCACCAATCTCTGCTTACAACATCCGCTCGATCACTCTTTACGTTATCTTCCCACCTAATTCTCAGTCTACCCCTCAGACGCTTCTCAGTCGGTACAGCGCTTATTAGGAATGCGTACGTTACTCGGCCCAACAACACTACAAGTCCCTCTTAATCTTCCCGACGCTATCACTAGAATAATATTAACTGGGTGCATACTTTGCAATTCCACGTTATGTAATTTCTAAAAGTCTCCAGTGGTCTCATCCTCTTTTGGACCGAATATTCTACGCAATTTTTTAACGTGGGACTAGATTACTTCCCGTAAATGGGTGTTTAACCTTAGAAAGATCCATGACTGTTAGTGGTATTTTTTTAAACTAAAAATAGTGCCAATAGGGCGTTCTAATCTACTTCATTTCCCTCCTGGGGGCCACTATTTCCACAGGAAAAAATGAAATAATCGGGGATCGTCGAACTTCGAAGTCGAAGTACAGTAAAACCTCTATTATCCGTCACTCCATTTACCGTCACTCTCTGTTAACCGTCACTTCAGTTTTGAGGAAAAAAAAGATGTGTATATATTGTTGGGTTGCTAAAGTCGTAGGCGCCGGCTAATCAAGAATCAAGAATCAATCGTAGTGTTTTGACAACTTCGATTCCTAGAATCTGTTGTTTACTCAAAACCTAGGCTTCCTCGCACACATTTCTCAGAACTTAATTATCTCCTCATTTCTACCTAATGTAGCTTCTACAGTTGAACTACCTGCAGTCTTCATTTTTGTCTTACGGGTACTTGTCGTTTTCTTAAAAGTGCGTATAACAATGTCGGAAAAAAGACAAAGAAGAGTTTAGATCTAGCTACTAAGTTTGAAATTGTAAAACGTTTACTAAAAGGAGAAAGTGCTTCAATCTTAGCAAAAATCTGATATTCCTCGGTCGACAGTTAATGATATAAAACGTATCATTATTTTTTAAAAATATTTTTACTACATATGTATACCATATCAGTACGCAAATAAGTTAAGAGTACATAAATAATGTCGAATGCTTGAAATATATTGTTCAATTTATTTGTGTATATATATATATAACATATGTATGTCTCACTCCCATATCCGTCTATTTCCCAAATCTGTCACTATCTTGGTCCCATACCCTGATGGACAATCGAGGTTCTACTGTACGGCAAAAACAGTAATATTAGAAACCGCTAGTATAATAAATAATATTTTAAATATAGAGAAAACAAACAATTGAGCTTAAACTTAAGCAAGGTCCAGATATGCCATATCATCCAGCAAAGTGCTAAGAATAAGAAGATATTAATAATAATACTAATAAAATGATTAGCTATCCCGAAGGCTCGATTCCGATACCTCCAAACTCTTAAGAACATTAATAAACAAATGAAATCATTAACAATATAATCAAAAAAATTCTCTTCTTTTTTTTAACTTCTAAATTAATTATAGTCTGAATTATTTAAATTTCAAAATTTTAAATCCAAATTATTAACAGTATGGTTTTCACATATATTGGCAATCCGAACAATACTTTATTGAATCAATTAAATTGAATTAAATCAAGCAGTTTATCTATTAATCCAAACATATGATGGGCTGCACAAGCATTTACATAGACTTTATTATTATTTTCATCAAGATTTTCATCGTTAAGTTCAACAATACATAGATTATATGTACTTTCAATCATTTCATAAAACATAATATTTAACTATAACAAATAAAATCATATGGTGGAAACGAAAAATTCAACCAGTTATTGATGTTTTAAGTTGTTATTAGTATCAATTACGCATCTATTTATTAAACGTCTTTTTAGATAAATGTAATTATTCTTATATCAATGGAATTCTAACCTTTAAAATAAATTTGGTTAAAAGAAATTTTATAAATCATGCCGCTAGGTGTCGCCAGTCTCGAGCATGTTGTTGACTCGAAACCCCGTAAACAAATGAGTTTACCCCGTTACAAAATTCGGTTAACGTGTCTAAAGGAGTTTTCGCATCAAAAATCGTTGTTAGTTAAAAATTGCTTGCTATTATTACGACCACAACTAGCACAGCTCAACCTCGTCACTTGCTGCAAAGTCTGACGCTATGAAATATCGGCAAACATATTTATGAACTAACCTTCGAAATAATGTTGACCCATGCAGTTAAAATATTAGCTCAGTGTGTTACGTGATTTGCAATGCAACTGAAACTGGTTAAAAACATATCCAAACATTTATTTTACGCAGATGTTTTCCCCATGGACTGATAGTGAACAGTTAAAAGGAAAAAAAATTTGACGTTTTTCTTTATATCCTCAACATTTTTTTTAGAAAAAAGATTTAAAAAAAAAATTTAATTGAAGACAGTGACAGCTTAAACTTTATATTCATTATTATTTTTTGAAGAAAAAAATATTTTTGGCAGATTATTATATAAGATAACTGAATATTATAAGTGAAATTATTTTCACATTAGTATATTGTACTACATGTATATTAGTGTATACATTAGTAGTGAGCTAAGATGTTTCATCCCAATAAGTAAGTTTTGTTGTAAATGCATGTTCACAGAACAGTTTCTGGTTTTATGGAGGCTCGAAGGTACTCTTGAAGGGTTTTTTTTTTTAATCTAAACTTTATTCGGACCGAAAAAGTCGACGTACAATGAAGAAAGTTAAATCATGATAAATTGCAAAGTATGAACGCGGTTAACATAATTGGTGTGATAGCACTCCCAATCTTGGATGGGCTTATAAATTTGTCAGGCTTACTAATGATGAAATTCCAAAAAATGTAACCCAAATAACTGTAACGTCTTTCAAGAAGGATATTTTACTTTATCAAGATTACCACTTTTTTGCTTTATTATTGGTTTTTCTCTAGGATTGACTCCCTTTTGGAAGGATGGACGATAGAGACGTCGCTGTTGGTAGTAAAATTGACTTATGCCAGGTCGTAGATTTTGTTTGTATTTAAAAATTCATCTGTACGCGACGGGGGAAAACGTCCGGGGGTAGCCCGAAGCGAAGTGGGAGGATTCCATTTAGGATGGACGTAGTAGAAGCAAGCAATTTTTAATTAACAACAATTTTTGATGCGAAAACTTCAGACGCGTTAAGCGAATTTTGTTAGGGGGTAAACTTATGAGTTCGAGTCAGCAATATGCTCGAGACTGGCGACACCTAGCGGCCTGTGCATGAGTTATACAATTTCATTTAATTAACTTTAGTTTACAGGTTACAATTCCATTGATATAAGAATCATTACATTTATCTAAAAAGACGTTTAATAGATACTAATAACATCTTGAAACATCAATAACTGTTTGAATTTTTCGTTTCCGTCAAATGATTTTATTTGTAATAGTTAAATGTTATGTTTTATTATATCTGATTGAAAGTACAAATGATCTATGTATTGATGAACTTAACGATGAAAATAATGATTCGTGAGAAGCGAGGGGATGGTTGACTGGAAGATAGATGTAAGAAAGAAAATAGTTGGGGGTGCAGTCAAATAAAAACACTAAATAAGTGGTTACTTACTTAGTGCTTTTATTTGACTGCACCCCCAACTATTTTCTTCCTTAGGCTACACCTACATTGGATCCGGTGGGATTCGATAAGACGTCGCTAGCAAACCAAATGACTGAAATATATCGAGAGCGCCTACATTGGATCCGGCCTTTATCAATCCATTTTTATCCGACCAATCCGGCGGATTTAGTCGCTCGCGGAAACAAAATAGTTTATTTATACGGAAGTGCCTACATTGGATCAGGCGCGATGTTGTACGATCACGTGTGATTTTAGCATTTCGAAATCATTAGTTTTCAATTCGATAAGCCAGCCGTTACCATGTGTGCCAACTTAACCTTTATTGTCTAAAATGTTTATTAAAAAAAACACATTGTAATTTGATAATTAACTATTATATAAATATTCTTCATAAATCAAAATTAATTATTATCAATTCTCATTAAAATATTTTGTTACTAAACTTCATGATCCATTAAATATAGTAGCGAAGGTTATTTTTCCGTTGAATAAAATTATATCTATCAGAAATGTCCATAAAAAATATACCTACATACAATTTTAATTCATCAAAGAAAATTGGAAAGATTAACTTTTGATAAAATTATCATCTTAATGTTAAATTTATTTGTTAAACATTTAGCAACATTGGGAGGTAAGGGCTTTTCTGATTTTTAATACTCCTTTGCAAAGACCAACAACAAAATAAACAAAGATTACTCATAGAATTAGTTCGAAAGGAGCCTCCATTGTGGGATCTATGAAATAATAATAATGAACAATAATTTCTATTTTTTTTTAACTGAAAAACAACTAAATTATTAATTTATGGTGAAACAGCAAGACAAAAATATTCTAATATTACATCATTTTCATAACATTTGGTTCTTTAAATTTATAAAAGATTATTTTTTATATATTTATATTTTACAATAATTTATATAGAAAATAAGAAATAAAAGAATAAAATTAATACCATTATATTCAAAAGGCTAGTTTCATTATCGGATTCAATAGAATAGATCTACACCAGATCTGATCCAGTGTAGGCTGTATGAAATAAAATATGTATTTAACTGATCAAGTTTATCAAATACATTACACCTTCATAATTATCAGAATAATTTTAGCTTTATTGAATGTATATTACAAATTCATTTTGATATAACATGAGTAGATCATTATCTCATCATCTATAAGTTCAATAAACAGTGATTTTTTTAATGAAAGTTCAATACCATTATAACTACTTTGAGTATTCTCAAGATTCCAGTTTTAGAAAATTGTTTATTTATAAATTACTATGTTTATTACTATGTGAGCATGGAAACAAAGAAATATTTAAAAAATGTAAGTTTGATTATTTTCTGTTTGTTCTATTTCTACAATCCTTGATTGTTCTATTCAATCATGTCATATATAAGTGGCTGGCATTACGTCTTTTATTATTGCAATTATTATCCAATTGATATGAATAAACATTTGTTTCGATTAATATTTTAAACCCATTTAAGTAAATATTGTAACAATCTGTCAAATACATATATTTATGGAAACTTTATCCATATCTCTTATAGAGTTATAGTAATTGGAAAGTATAATGTTATGTTAATAGCAATTAATTGAGTTTTTAAATTCATAGATTATTATCTGGTATTTACTGTTATTTGTTTTATGGGCAATGAATTCCATGTTGGAAGGAGTTATTGATCTTTTTAAAAATGCTTCAGATTATTTGCATTACCAATTTATTTTATTAACCTAAACGTCTAGTAGAAATTGAAAGTAGGTACTTATATATTATGGTATGGTACCACCACTTTAGTAATCACTGTGTAAAAACCATTTAATTACCAATTTACTTCTGTTTACTTCACATGTGTTTTATAATCATGAAATTCAATGAATTCTATTAAATTCTAAAGTGGTGATACCATAACAAACAAGTACCTGAAAGTAAAAGCAAGAACCTCTTGATAAAACGTTTCTTAAGAACTTATAGTTATTATTGGGGCTATGGTATACCTTCCGTATACCATTCTATTTTTTCCTGATATTCATAATATCCAATGTTCTATCGATGCTCCAATTTAATATTATAAAATGAAAGTTTATTATATTTACATCACTTACACATTCACAATTAAAGGTATGTTGATTGAAGGTCAAAAATCAAGTCTCGAATAGTAAGCAACTGATACATTTATTAGCTTATCAATGTTTTCGACCAACATTGCAGGTCTTCATCAGGACTGAACATACAAGGTAGACACAAATAATATATTGCAATTATGCTATAGATTAAAAGCAGTAATGATACAAATAATACTTAAAAATTATTTAGGTGATGATATAATATAATAATCATCTTATTATAATGATTATATTAATATTTTTACCTAAATATTTTTTAATATGATTTATATGATTTATGTTATTTATGAATTATCATATTTTACATTTAATATTTGTATCTTGGTAATTTAAACCTGATGAAGATCTGCAATATTGGCCAAAACATCATGCAAAGATCATCATATATTTAAATTATGTTTTGAAAAATAAAAGAGGACACCAGCATATTGTTAAGGAAGAAAATAAATCATTCATAGAAGAAAATAAATCATTTATTCAATAACATATAACAGTATTTACTTATAAAATTAAAATAATAAAATTTAGGATAAACATTTTTAACAACAATATTAGAATTAATTGGAAAAATAAATGAATAACACAATTAAATATTTCGAAATACAAGTTAAGAAGAATTACACATTACAAATTTTATAAATAATAATTGTCGATTAAGATACTAACATATTAATATGATAAAATAATACATAGCAATAATATATAATTTTTAATAATACAATTTTATTTAATAATTGAGGTGATTGAGGAAGATCCTCTGAAGATTTAGATTGGAGTGTTTTCAAATATATATTGGCTTAAGTTGCCTAGAATATCCACTATTATACAGTATTTACTCCGAAATTGTCAGATCTTTCTTGATTATCATTGACATCCATTAAGAAAACTATACACAAAGGTATAAACAAAATTTCTTCTGATACTTGATTACACAACCCAAAAAGCATTATCATCTTCGCCATAAGTGTTCACTTGTAGAAGTGTCTGCTAACTTAGAAAATTGAAATTTGAAGAAGGCCACTTCATGATTGGACAACATATTTGTTTTCTGTCTCTGGAAAAGAACAATGTTTTCAGATACACATTGATTTAATAATAAATAAAAATTAATTTAAAGTATTCCATAATAAATCTATTAGGTACCTAACAAAAAGTTGAACTTTTTACATTTTTCAAAAGAAGCTAAATATTGATATTTATTATTTCTGTTTAGTCTAAACTTATTTATTTAATCTGAGGCAAATTTATTCTAAACACTGTTGTGGAATTGTTCTTCGGTGAAATACAAATTTAAATTAATACTATTTCTAGTTCCATAATAGATTTTTTCTAATGCAATTGTATAATATGGGTGTTATTATTAGTAAACCTAATGTCCACCTGATTTTAACAGTTAATTTACTGGCTAATTGATTCATGCTTAATTATGTGATATGGGGTTATCTTACAAACAATTATTCTGAATGTATATCAAAGTTTACCAATAGAAATCACTTATCACTTCAACTATTTTCATGTATTCTCATAAAGAAAGGATGAGGAAGATTAATTAATGGTTCTTGTCACCCTGTGACTCCTACCAAAAATACATATTGAATAAACATATTTAATGACAATTTTTAATGAAGAAAAGTGAGTTTAGGTGAAACAAATTTTAATATGTTATACTACACACAAACATTATTATAAAAATAATTACACTTACCTTGTTCAATGTTTTCACATCAACTCCTTTGAAAAAAGTTAGGAGCCAGTAGGAGATCAATTAAAGATCCACGATCAAGCAAAAATACAGTAGTAAACACTTGTTGAGATTAGATATTATGGGGAGGTTTCAAGTATAACCGCTCCTATTTATTAATTTAATTGCAATCGTTAATTTAATTACAAACCAAATAGATTTAAAAATATCACTACTATTCCATTAATACATTAAATCATTATATAAAACATGAATATCTAAAAAATATAAATTCTATTTTATGAAATTGAAAAACAACTAAATTATTTATTTATAGTCAAAAAGCAAGACAAAAATATTCTAATATAGTAATATTAGCTCATTGTTATAACATTTGGTTCTTTAAATTTATAAAATTAAGATTATTTATTAATCACTTTTAATACATTTATATTTTACTATAATATAAGAAATAAAAGAATAAAATTAATACTATTTTATTCGGAAGGCAGTGACTAGTTCACTATTGGATTAACAAGAATAGAATTACGGCGGATCTGATTCAGTATAGGCACTCTCGTAAATTTCAGTCATTTGTTTGCTCACCCCAGCATCGTATGTAATAGAATAAGATCACGTCGCGCCGAATAGGATCCAATGTAGGTGTAGCCTTAGATGAAAATAATGCTTAAAATAAAAATAAAATCTATGTAAATACAAATACAAGAGATAAATAATATTATTTCAATTAAATTAATAATATTGTGTATTGAGCTTGTGTAGCCCACAATATGTTTTGATTAATAAATAAACTTCTTGATCAGTATTGTTCGGAGTGTCAGTATATGTGAAATATATGTGTGATATATATGTGAAAACCATACTGTTAATAATTTAGAGAGGAAAATAGTTGACTGTACGATGTAATGTAGGATGGAAATAGTTGGGGGTGCAGTCAAAATAAACACCAAATAAGTGAGGACTTATTAATTAATTATGCCGACGTTTCGACCTACTTTGTAGGCCATCTTCAGGGCAAATATAATGAGGTGCGGCTAGGTGAACCGTGTAACTGGTTATGTTACATTTTTCAAAGTTTACGGGAGAGCCAAAATAAGAAAACGGGTAATTTGATTAGGTGATTGTCACCTACGCCCTTCTTACGTTTTATAGATTCTGCACTTACGCCCTTGTTCGATTGTAAAGAAAGCAACAAAAAAAAAAGAAGAAAAATAAAGTGTTACATCCACGATGCTTTGGTCAAAATGTTTATATTGACATTAAATTGAAAAACCGAAGAGTCTATAGAAATTTCGCGTGCGGGCGGATATTTCTTGACGAGAGAGAGGTTGTGGCCATCACATGGACCTAGTTCCACAAAAAAAAACCAAAAAAACGAAAACTGAAAAATGTAACATACGCCCTTCTTCCAGGTGACTATTCAGTTATTCTTAAGTCTTGAATTTTCAGTTCCCTATTTAAATTGTTTTGCTTATTTATTGTTTATGATTTAATTTGTTTATTTAACATATATTACATTTATTGAATGTATGTTATATTATGCGAGATTCGGAAAGATAACCATATGGCTTATAATTAACCATGTAAGTTTTCACTTCTGCCAGCAATCCTCATGACTGCTAATTTAAATTTTTATTAATTGCAACAATTAATAATGAATTAATGAAACCTAATAATTGTTCCTTCAGTATAATGTTGATCGTTCATTGACTCTTGTAACAACTGTACAGTTTGTTTAGGTTCTATTGATGCTATCACTTAATTGCAACCACTGGTTGCAGATCACGCAATTCGACTTCATCATCATCTTACCACGCCATTGCCTTATTTTAAAAAACCTTATGGGGTTGTTCTATCGTTAGTGCATGAAATCCTTTGTCAAGCAGGAATAAGCTTAATATATTTTTAGTCATCTAAATTTTAATTTTGTAGGCAATACAAACTAAGTGAATGATTTTTCTTAGAACATATAAATCAACGAGATACTTGTTCTTATCACTATTATATAAAAAGGTGATTAAAATGAAATCTTTTTTTTTCGAAACCCCTATAAATAAATATTTTCGAAGCGCTTCTTAATTTCTCTTCTTTTTCTGTCCCTTGTGCAATTTAAAGGCATTCCTTGAATTCTGTTATATTTGATGTTAATTAAGAATATTATTTTTAAAAATAAATTATATTTTAATTACTAATTTTAATAAGAAATTATTAAAAAAAATTAAATTATTCTCTTCCCATGTTTCGAGAAACGAGTTTTACATTTTTCCTGAGTTCAAATCCGAACTCTGGTTGTTTAAAAAAAAAAACTTTTGAATATTTTTAATGGCTTTCATATGGTTTTATTTTTTTCAATAGAATAAGTATGATCTTTTACGGCACCTACTAGTTGCCGTCAGGGCACCACCAATTTTTTGAATTTCATGAAATCATTTATTTAAAAGAGCATTTTGTAAAGTTGGACGGACCGCAATGGAGACGTCACACTTCTTATTCCCAAAATTTCTTATCCCTTGGATTCTTTTGCGTTTGTATCTTTAAACTTACCTGTGCTTTTCCATTGGCCCATTTAACAGCGTACAATTTTCGGCGTTTTCTTACCTCACCTTCCTCTATACTCATTATATCATAATTACTTATCATATTCCCTATATCGTCCCAATTAATTGTAACTATATTCTACTCTAATTATATCGTCCCAGAATAAATAAAGACCAGTAGTGTTATAATTATCGTAAGGTGGAAGACGCTAAGTAAAGATGGTTCACGTTTGGGGCATCTTGGTCTTCTCATTTGCCCACCAGATTTTCATTCTTTGCGAGAACTCAGCTTTTCTTTCTTCTATCCATTTTGGTCCAGTTCTCGGCGCTTTTGTATCTGGCTTAACATCCCAATTTTCAGCTTTTAGTTTAAAATTGTTTCTTGTTTTTAGGTCTTCATTAGTAATTGAGGCTAATTCCAAATCTTTCTTAATCTTTTGGATCCATTCCCCTCCATTAACAAGGAATGCTACGTATTTTACTATTATTTTTGTAAATTTGTGATCTGGAAACCTCATTATGTGCCTATAGGACCTAATACATATTTTCCTCATGTCTATCTCTATGTTAGAATATCATTATTATATGATATTAAAAATTATTTAGTGATCGTGTAATAATTTTTGATATATAAGGT
This sequence comes from Troilus luridus, assembly GCA_964056705.1. Classification (NCBI taxonomy): domain Eukaryota; kingdom Metazoa; phylum Arthropoda; class Insecta; order Hemiptera; family Pentatomidae; genus Troilus; species Troilus luridus. Next base: position 75,409,827 of record OZ057413.1, on the reverse strand, counting down.
GGAATAATCAAATTGGGTCGTAATAATGACGAGTTCAACAGATGAAGGTAATAATATATTATTTCTTATAATTATAAAGAGACGCTAAATTGAATTACAAATTAAAATGCTGAGATAAAGTATAATATAATAATATAACAAAAATATCACAATCTGTATTACAGATTGGATTTAAATTACAATTTGAGGAATGGGTAGTAAAGTTAAAAGATAAATTAAATATATCGTAAAATAGGCTTCAGTTATGCGCAAGCGTAATAATATTATTTATATTATAAGTAGTTATATTGTTTTAACTTATATCAATTATAGGATATCCAGACCTTTCTGGGGCTTACCCAGACTCAATAAAGTTAGTACCGATGATTCGGGAAAACAAGTAAATTGAGTCTCTCGGTCGAGTCACTTCCCTGCACCAGCGTTATCTTAGAAACAGCACAGTCTATCTACTGTGATCCATTCCTTTACTTCATGGGCTGAAGTTGAACAGTTTTTTTTTCAATAAATAAAATTCTGGGAACTAAATATAGTAGAGCTTGATTTTAACTATTGTTTTAATTACATATCCGATCAATGAATAATTCCAACCAAATTGAGTAAAATATGAAGTGTAAAATTTTTTAATTAATTTAGAGTTACATTAATAATATTAGATAATAATAATAGTTAAATTAATAACATTTGATAATGATAGGTCATATTATTAAAATAATTCTCTTTTGATGCAGTGCTCAATCCATAAAGCAAACCGCTAATTGTCTATTCTTCTTTAATTAACGGTAGCTGGTCCATTAATTAGAAGTGAATATTTGATGGCGTTGATAAATATTTGATAAGAGAGATAAAACATTCTTAACAACTTACGAGGAATCTTTCGATCAAAAGAAATTAGTTTAAGGAATAATATTAACTCAATTAGTTATTAAGAATGGAAATTATTAATTTTAATAATTTAACATTGTTATTCTTTATCTATTTAATATGACTTTATGCCGCTATGGCTAATCGGACGATACTACGTTGGGTGTCATAAACTATGTGTGTCGGTTGAAGGATTAATTATTCTTTTACGGCTTTTGATCGAATCTGCGAGAACTGGAGCCATTTTTGGGGTAAAACAGCTTCTATTAAGAGGGTACCTTCTAGTAGGGCCTGACCCTGGTTTGTTATTGAGAGCACAAAATATGTGCTAGACTAACGAGCGAAAAATATGGAAAATTCGATTTATGAAATTTTGGAGTTATCCGCTTTTGAATTCAAACACCAAATATCAAAACTGTTTTGTAAATATAATGTTTTTAAAAATAGCTATTTAACTATTGCGCCTCCACCCTTTTTTCATTGGAGTATTCGGTTCTGCTGGAGAATAAAGATCTTTCTATTAAACGAAAACTGATTGAAAGATAGGAAACCAAAACAAATTTGTTTTCATTGCATATTTAAAACATTACTAATAAAAGTCAAGCACTTGGATACACTGTGTCAAGCTCTGACAAGACTTGGAAGACAGAACATACCGAACAGTGGTACCAATACAGCAAATATTCCATTTTTGCGTATTTCCGAGAAGGAAGAGATAGGACTGGAAGCGGACATCCTGCCGGAAGTGACAGGACATCCTGCTGCCCTGATTACATCCCACACCTCCCATTTCCTCTAGGTGCGGTACGTCCTAGGGTCCGTCCTACCGGAGGGCCTTTGTCAACGTTGTATTTGGGTACGGCAGGGAGCTCCTACCATCGAAGCCTTGAGATGAAAACACACAACTGTTAGTCAATAGGTAGTCGATTGTTCGTATTAGTAATCCTCAGCGAAAAAACAAGAGAAAATCAAGTCATAAAAAATGATACTTAAAATTTCATTTTGAAACCTCGCTTTACTCCATGCTCAAATTGAGAATGACCATTAAGAAAACAACCAGTTTTTACTCCTTCTAACTATGTCAAACTCAATACCTCAATATACCGGAATCTTAAATTTAATTAGGAATAGAATTAGAAGCTAATCCTCAATTTGAATTTATGGTAAATCAAATAGACGTAACAATGAGTTACGTCGTCATAACTTACTCTTATGATAGTGCTCTTATGATTTTTGAATTAGGAAAATAAAGATGGATTTGTTCCAAAAACGTTAAGGACAGTAGCTTCCGTGAACCCAACAAATCTGTGGTTACTTTCTTAGCGGATAAAGGGCTAAGTCAGGGATTGTCGTGAAAAGGAGTTGTTGCTTATACCACAACTCCATTTCAAGCCAATAACTAGGAGAATGACACAATTCCGCTTCTCTCAAAACAGTTAACTCACTTTGGACAAAATTTTACTTAACCCCTTATTCACCGAGGGTATAGATTGTATAGAGTACAACACTCCTCCATTGTATATTGTATTTGACGCCGCTTTTAACCTCTACCGGGCGCGGAAAAATGAGGAGTTAATAATCTATTTATACAGAATGGAAAAAAATGATAACAGCTAAAGAACGCATAGAACATTTGAGACCAATGATGTCCTGTACTGATGTATAAATAGCATCAAAACTGCATGAATGGCTTATTCTGGACAATGTTATATATATATATATATATGAGTTCGTTGACTGAAAAGACCACCGCAGAGCCAAAACGGCATAAGCTACAGACTTGAAGTTTGGACAGTAGGTACATTTTATAAGGCCAACGCGCACTAAGAAGGGATTTTTGAAAGTTCCCCTAAGAGGGTGAAAAGGGTGACAAACCTTTGTAATAATAAAATTTTAAAAAAACGTAATTTTTAAAGCGAGCACCATGGAATTTTTGATTAAGCTTATACATTAGAAATAAAGAAATACGTGCTGTTTTTGAAAATCGACCCCTAAAAGTGTAAAATACGGGAAATCGTATCATGTTATCTATATATATAAGCTTAGAGAGCACACCCGAACTCAGTAAACCTGTAAGAGCGGACTGAGCCAGGGAGGGGCAAAGCAAGGCGCTCGACTCCTGCGTTGGAGTCCTTTGTTCTCGGGCTCTGCCCGGGTTTTTTCCATTGATCATATCTTCGTGGTTTCATAACCAATTTTTTATTTTAATACCTTATTTGAATGGTAATAAAACCTATATTTTTAAAAATTAGTATGTACGCAATAATTTTGGGGTACTTTTTTTGAATAAATCGACGTTTTAGAGGCAGTCATCGTATTTTTTTCCATTTAATGTTTAACGATTTTCGCGTATAAAATATGGGCCAGAATGAACATTTTTTAGGATTTATAGCTATTTAAGATTTTAAATAGGATTTTTTATTTTAAATTGTTACATTAAGTAGGAATATCTTGGAAAGGGTTAACTTTAGGACAGTAGGTCTCGCAGTAGGTCTCATCGTCTGGAATTGCCCCATACTACCTCACCCGCTAACGGCTCCGCCACTAATTTTAGGCCACCCTGAATATAAACTAGTTCGTCCTGGCTGAAAAGACCATCGCAGAGCCAAAACGGCATAAGCTACAGACTTGAAATTTGGACAGTAGGTACATTTTATAAGGCCAACGCGCACTACGAAAGGAGTTTTGCAAAATTCGTCCCCTAAGTTAAGTTAGAGATGTGAAAATAAGTAAGCATGTTATTACAGTTGTACAATTCAATAAAATCATTTTTTAAAAACAAAAAAAAACATAATGATAATTGTATTCAAGATTTTGCAAAATCAACCCCTAGATATACTGTTTTGGATATTAAATGGTGGATTTTAATATTGTTACGGTCAGAGCGGGAAGTAGGACAGACTGACAGGATTAGGCAAACAATGGGATTAAGCGGAAGGGATTAAAGAAGTTGCCGAGGCCAATCTCGTTCAACCTGGATCGGCCTGGATGGTTCTCGATCTTGTTCCGAGTAATGCCCCACCACGACCTACATTGCCTATATAAAAAGGACAGCGTTTTCGGCCGCGGCAGTCAGTAATAAGCAGTGAAGTAATAAGCCAGTGAGTAGCAGTCGTTAACTAGTGATAGTGCGTGATTTACAGTGAGTTAGTATCAGTCTGTAATAAGTGCTTAGTGAGCAACAGTGACAATTAGTGGCCGTGTAATAAGTGCAATAAACTGTGTGGCAGTTTGTCATATTTGGAGAGTCTTACGGTCGGTGGACTTTAGTTAGCGAACTGTAAGTGTTAATTTGTAATTGTAAACTATAGTGTAATATTATTGTATTTGTAATAATTTATATATAAATAGTTTAGTTATTTAGTATTAGCAATATCCTATTATCTTAGAAATTAGATAACATTTAGTAGAATATTATTATTGTAAATTGATATTAGTTTAATAATTTAACTGTTTTAAATAATCTCATTGTATTCTTTCTAATTTGTTAATAAATATTAGATTCTTGAATTAAGTAATAGTTTAGTCCATTTTACACCCAGTAGCCCGTAACAAATTGGTGTCAGGTGTGGGGTATTGTGTAATTGTTATTATTTTGTCTTGCATTTTGTAATTATTGGGCTACTGTATGAAAAATGGCTTCTCAAAGTGTTAAATTGATGGATTTAAAAGTTGCGGATTTAAAACGGGAATTAGAAGAACGTGATCTGGATTCTTCCGGAAATAAAAGTGTACTGCAACATCGCTTGCGTCAATTTTTTGTAGAGTTAGGGGAAAATCCAGATGACGTTCTGTTTGAAACTGATTTACGCAAGTTGTCTGCGACATTAAGCAATGTAGATAATAAGCTAGGTTATTTACAAAATGAGTTAAGCACTGTTAAAAATGAGCTAGGTAATGAGTTAAGCAATGTAGAAAATAGGCTAGAGTCTAAATTAGGCACATTAGAAACTAAGTTAATGGAAAATGTAGATAATAAGTTAGCTAGTGTAGATAATAAGTTAGCCGATGTAAATAATAAAGTAGCTGATATAGAATCTAGGCTAGAAGAAAAAGTGAACGAAATTAGGCTAAGAATGGAAACTCTCGAGCGACGTAAGAGCAACCCACCGACGAACGACACCGACCGTTCATCCGAGGGCAGCCATCGTAATAGCATTCTACCCGCCTATGCTGGGGCGCCACCAACTCACAATACCATTCCAGTATTCGACGGGAAGACGCCGTGGGAAGACTACATGACTCTCTTCGAGACAGCGGCTTCGATCCACGGGTGGTCGCAGGAGACCCAAGCTTCAGCGTTGTGCCTGGCCCTGCGGGGAGACGCCTTGAGAGTGCTGCAGGGGATGCCCATGTCGGAGCGGTCAAACTACGGGAAGCTGATTAGAAGACTGGAAATGCGTTTCGGACACCGCCACATGGACCAGCTGTATCGCTCACAGCTGAGAAGCAGGGTTCAGAAGACAAACGAGACTTTACAGGAATTTTTTTTTTTTTTTTTTTTTTTTTTATTTAATTCAATGATATTTACAACTATAATACATTATTATATCAAGTAAATGTGCAAAAAAATGTAGCATATGACATGAAAACACTTGTGGAGAAACTACCCATCGATAGCACTCCAATAAAGTTCTATAGTAGATGATCTCGAGGCCATCTTCTTTTCAGACGCCTCGGAGGGTTATCAGGAATAGTATGGGAAGCAAGCTGAGAGACTAGCGGATTCAAGTGCGTATGGAGCTTGTTATGGAAGGATAGGTATCTAGTTTGGGCCAAATCAGTAACATATGGGATATTAAGATCATGATGGATGAGTTTGTTTGTGACATAATAAGGAGCATTGAGGATTTTACGAAGGATTTTGGATTGCAAGGATTGGATACGAGATGAATTGGATGGTTTAGTAGAGCCCCAAAGCTCAACTCCGTATGCCCAAATAGGTCTGATGACTGTCATGTAAATAAGTCTTTTGTAATTAATTGGTAGCTTAGAGCGTTTGTCCAGTAAGTGTTGAAGTAGGCGAAAACGTCGAGCAGTTTCTTGTCTTTTCAGTCTTGTATGAGGATTCCAAGTGAGACGTTTATCCAGATGGAGTCCTAGGTAACGTATCTGTTCGACAGGGTTCAGTGGTACATTATTAAACGATACAGTAGGACAGGAATTCGTAGGTTTACGACGAAGGGTGAAGGTAATTTGATGGGATTTGTTAGGATTTATTTTAATCCTCCAATTTTGACACCATTCTTGTAGGTGTGAGATATGGGATTGAAGAGATTGGGATGCAACAAATGGATCCTTATTAACTGATAACACACATGTGTCATCAGCGTAAGTAGTGAGGACAGTGCTTGGATGGGTTGGGATGTCAGCTGTATATATCGTGTATAGGATGGGCCCCAGGATACTACCTTGAGGAACACCGGCAGACTGGGTGAAGAGGGAAGAGTAGGAACAATTATGGTTTACTTTAAAGGTTCTATTACTGAGGTAGGAACTGATAATAAGGAAGTAAGTTGAAGGTAAGAATTTACGGAGTTTGTACAGCAGTCCTGGATGCCAGACTCGATCAAAAGCCTGCTCTACATCGAGAAAAGCTCCCGTGCAGTACATTCCGCGCTCTAATGCAGATGAGACAACGTCCACCACACGATGGCATTGCTGGATGGTGGAGTGTGATGTTCGGAAACCAAATTGGTGATCTGGGATTATTTGATTGGATTCTATGATAGGATGAAGACGTTTCAGAATGAGTTTTTCAAGTATTTTCCCCATTATGGGCAAGAGAGATATAGGACGGTAAGAAGATGGGAGTTCTGGTGGTTTTTTAGGTTTTGGAATCATCTTAATTATGGATAATTTCCAGGAATCAGGAAAATATGTGGTGCGGAGTACGGCATTGTATATATATGTAAGGAGTAGGATCGCTTTCCGAGGAAGGCGTTTTAGAATCTGGGATGTGATTAGGTCGTGTCCAGGGGCTTTGTTGGCGGGTAATCTATGAATAATGTTTGATATTTCGGAAGGATGGAATGCTTTAGGAGGAGGGGACAACTGAAGAGGAATACTTAATTCTGCTCCAATGCATTCAGAGTGGGTTTGATTAAGGATATCTGGATGAGGGTTAAATGTTTTGAATAGGTGCTGGCCGAAAATTTGTGATATTTCTTCATCAGATCTTGACCAGGTTTGGGATTCGGTTAAAAGTGGATGGTTGAATTTTTTATAGTTTAGGAGTTTTCTAGTTGTATTCCATAAGGATTTGTCAGTAGTACTGAGATTTTCTGTACGGTAATACAAATTTTGAATTTTGAATGTTCTGATCTCTGATTTTAATTTGTTGGTCAGTTTGGTATAATGACTCTTGTCCGATGGATATCTCGTGCGGTGCCACTTTGCTCTTGCCCGTCGTTTTTCTTTTAATAACTCGCGAATATGAAGTGGCCAGTTATTCTGTTGATAATGATTTTTACTTGGTAAAGTGTTATATTTTATATTGACTTGTATTGCTTCTGTTAGTTGGTCTATTGCAGAATTGATGTCTCCTTTTGTTTTAAGTGGAATTTTGAGGTCTAAATTATTTTCTAGATTTGATCGGAATTCATCCCAGTCTACACGTCCTGTAATCAGTCTGGGAAGAGAGGGCTTAGGAATGGGAATCGAATGCACTTGAAGCAGAACTGGACTGTGATCAGAGGAAAGGTCATCCAGGGATTTTATAACAGTTTGATTGCGGGAAATCTGTGAGGAAACAAATATATCTAGAATATCTGGACGTTTTTTGAGGGATGTAGGCCAATAAGTAGGGTTTATGGGTGCGAGGATAGAGAAACTATTAGAGGTTGAAATTTGGGATAAGATGCTACCACGGGAATTGGATGTTCGACAACCCCATCGTTGATGTTTGGCGTTGTAATCTCCTCCTGCAATAAACCGCGGTCCGAAGGATTGGAATAAGGATTCGAGGCTGTTATAAGAAAGGGGGATACCAGGAGGACAGTATACAGCTGAGAATGTTATATGGAAAGGACTAGTTGAAATGGTTACTGATGTTGATTGAATGGCGTCAGTTGGAGTAGAAGGAATAAGAGAATGTGGTATAGATTTATGGATAAGGATACAAGAACCGGCATGTGCTGTATCGTCAGGATGATCTGATCTGTAAGTGATATAGTCACGTATGTAAAAATATGATCGTTTTGTGAAGTGTGTTTCAGTCAATAGGGCGATGTCTATGTGATTGTTATGAAGAAATAAGTCCAGTTCGTCTCGATGGTTATGTAAGCCATTTGCATTCCACAGAATGATTGCTAGGGGCTTGTTGTTCATCGTGGGGTATTAAATGGTATTTCGGAAAGGAGTCGGGTTAGAAGGGAAATGAGTGGTTTGATGGTATTATTTAGGTCTAATAAGAAATTCGAAAGGATTGTGTTGATGTCTACTGGACTTTGATCGGGAACAGGATATTGCTCTGAAGGTTGAGGTGGAGGATTAGTGTGTCTTGGGAAGCTGGTTGGGAGTTGGACCCTTCTTAGGACACTGGAAGCTGCATCAACTTTCAATGGTTTTTGGGTTTGGAGGTTTTTCATGGAGTAAGTTTGGGATGGAGTTGTGGGTTCACTCTGAGGCGGAAGCTTCACCCGTAGAGGTAGACGGTGAGAAGGGATGTCTTGGCGTGGAGGTAGTAGAGGTGGATGAGATTTGGGAACCATTGGCTGGGATTGGGAGGTTTGAGGCGCCTGTTGTCGGATCTGTTGATGTCGAGGCTGCTGCTTTCGGCTGATGGCTGAAAATGTCCTTTGTCCCTGTTGAGGAGGATTATTATCTGTTGAGGTCAACGGCTGCTGTTGGTTATTATGATGTTGATTCTCGTGTAGTTTTTCTATTTCTTCTTTACTATTTTCATATTGACTTTTGGATGCTGCATGATGGGATCTTACCCTTTGAAGGTTTTTATGCACCACGCATCCTTTATAATTTGCTGGGTGGTCCTCACCGCATAGCACACACTTTGCAGGTGTTTCCCTAGTTTTCCTACATGTGTCTGTTGCATGTGCTCCAGCACATTTGACACATCTGGCCGGATAGTGACAATAGGCTTTTGTATGTCCTAGTGCTTGGCATCTTGTGCATTGCACAATTGTAGGTCTTTGCCTTGGCTCTTCAAAACGAACGACTGAATAGACCAGCCTAGTTATATCAAATATTTCAATATTACTTCTGGCTGGTTCCAGATCTACAAAAAATAACGGTAGCGGGAACTTTTCGACGGGATGTAGGACGACCGATATATTTCTGACGTTGTGGCCGATCTCTTCCAAGTCCCTTTTGATGGCGTCAGTAGGTGTGGTACTATGAAGACCTCTCAAAACAACTCTGTAGGCCTTATCTTCTTTTAATTGGTAACAATGAAAATGATATTTTTTATCAGTGAGGTGATTAACCAATTTTTTGTAATTCTCTTTTGTGGCTGTGTTAATTTTTATGTCTTTCACTCGAGAATAACATTTAAAATTGGTTGGGCCGATCAAGCTGGCTATTTCTTGACCGAAGGTCATGAAGTTTGAAACGTTTGAGACAAATATTGGAGGTGGAAGAGGTTCGGAAATCTGAGGGGTTTCATGATGTTTAGGAGGCTCTGTGGGTACATTTTCGAGGGCTGCAAATTGATTGCTGGTTGCAACGTTAACTATTTCTGTTTTGATGGCTGCAGATGTTTTACTGCGGGTATTTGGTGCTGAGCATGGCTTTGACGCCGATTTGTTTTTCTTTTTCTTTTTTTTATTTGGAGAGGTACCGGTGGACCCGGGGGCAGCATTTCGCTGCCGTTTTTCTAGTTGACGACGCTTGAGATATTGTGAATCAGTTTCACTGATTTCGGACATTGCTACATTGTCCTCCGATTCAGTACCTGATGAACGTTCTGAATCCATTTTAAAAGAAATAAGCTTATTCAAAATAAAATATTAAAACTGAAATAATAGAAAAATTATTTATAACAATAGATATAACAAAAAAGAAACATTTCAAAATCAATACTTAATACTAAACTATCTACACTAATATATATGTACAATTATATTTAAAAAAATAAAAATTAAAAAGGTCTCTACAAAAAAAAAAATAATAATAATAATAAATTGTCTGGTAAATAGGCTACGTAAACATATAAGTTTCACCAAGCCCTAGACCTTGAGAAGGGGATCAAGATAACTCCCCACTCTTCTGGCAGGTGAACTACTGTACTTAGTACGTTCGCAATGTTAATAGTTAAATTGCTCACTCACCTCACTCACTGTAATTGTCATTGTGCACTGTTATCAATAATAGGACTGTCTACGAAATTTCACAATGAAACAATAACTAAAAGTTGATGAAAAAGGTCAGTAAACACAGAGCGCTGTTAAACGTGAACTGTATCGGCGGCCATGTTGTTACAACTCTACAGGAATTTGAAGCGGATATTGCCCGGCTGGTGAGGAACGCCTACCCATCGGTCACCGACGAAGTCTACGAAAGCTTGGCTGTCGACAAATTCCTGGATGGACTTCGGGACCCAGAGACACAACAAGCAGTGAAGCTCGCCCGGCCGAAAACTTTGGGAGACGCATTATCCCAGGCCATGGAGTTCGAGGCTGTTAGACAGTCCGTACGGGGCCATGCGCGAGTACGAGCAGCAGAAGCGGAGCCAAATGTAGTCCCCAGCTTCGAGGACCTAGTGACGAAAGTTTTAGAGGCTCTCAGGACCCGTAAGAAGGAGATACGCTGTTGGAGCTGCGGCCAACTTGGACACCCTAGAAGCAAGTGTCCATCGAAGAAGCAAGAAAAGCTACAGGAAAACTAAATAGGGTTGATGGGAAGGGGCAACTGTCAACCCGTAACGTCAAAGGCCCCAGGAAGACCATCAGGGTCGCGTCAATAGGAAGCAGAACGAACAGTTGCTACGTTGATGGGATGGTGAACGGACAGCTGCAAAGTCTGCTAGTGGATACCGGCGCGAGTATGACAATCCTGAACCCAAAGACACTTTCAGCTGAGAAGATCTTACCAACAACTTGGGCATTACGGACTGCCACGGGACAGCCAGCCAAGGTCTACGGGGAGACAGTTGCCACCTTCATCATCGGGGGTCAACATCTGAAGCACCGCGCTCTCGTGGCAGAGATCGATGAAGATGTCATATTGAGCATGGACTTCATGATGGCATACGGGATCAAGCTGGACATGTCGAGAGGTGTGCTGACGATGGGAGACGAGGAAGTCATCCTTCGGCAGGGAAAGGATCTCAACGCACGAGTGCTCTTACTAGAAGACACCACTTTACCTGCACGGAGCCAAATCGTAACACATGGGACGGTCGAAGGACATTTACCGGAGGGTCAATGTGTACTAGTTGAACCCGGAAGGCACGAAGAACAAGAGGTTGGACGCGGCGTACTGGTTGCTAGGTCTCTCGTCAAGATCGGACCTACCACTCCAATTCGGCTAATGAACCTGAACAGCTTCCCGGTAACGCTGAAGAAAGGAACACCGGTCGGGGAGTGTACCACCACTACCTCAGCGGTTCGTCAAATGCAACGTCATCCCACCGAGCTTCGAGGGCTCCCAGAGGAACTTAAAGGATTTGTGGACGAATCATGTCGCGACCTTTCGCCTGAACAGAGCGAGGAAGTAAAAGACATGATTACCCGATGGCATGACGTCTTCGAGATCGGCCCAGGACCACGGGGTAGAACGGATATCGTCCAGCACAGGATTGACACCGGGGATGCGAAGCCCATCCGACAGGTCCCGCGGAGGTTACCGTTAGCCAAACGGGAGGACGCCGAGGAGATTATTAAGGAGATGGCAGCTGATGGTGTCATTGAGCCTTCGAGTAGCCCCTGGATGTCTCCTGTCGTATTGGTGAAGAAGAAAGACGGCACAACAAGGTTCTGCGTAGACTACCGTCTTCTGAACAACGTCACCAAAAAGGACAGTTATCCGCTTCCCAGGATTGACGATACGCTGGACACCCTGGAGGGGTGTAAACTCTTCTCTACCTTGGATCTCCGCAGTGGATATTGGCAGGTTGGATTGGCACCTGAAGATAAAGAGAAAACGGCGTTTTCAATTGGCACTGGGCTCTGGCAGTTTACAGTAATGCCGTTCGGGCTTTGCAATGCTCCTGCCACATTCGAGAGGCTGATGGAAAAAGGTGTTAAGAGGTCTCTCTTGGGAGGTATGCCTGGTGTACCTAGATGACATCATTGTGCTGGGAAAGTCCTTCGCTCACCATCTGAAGAATCTGGAGAAGGTCTTCGAACGACTGCGTGCAGCGAACCTAAAGTTGAACCCGAAGAAGTGTAATCTCTTCCGAAGGCAAGTCAACTACCTGGGGCATATTGTGTCAGATAACGGAGTTGCTGTTGACCCAGAGAAGATAGCAGCGATCACCAACTGGCCACTACCTCGAGATAAGCACCAGGTGAGAAGTTTTCTCGGGCTCTGCACCTATTACCGGAGGTACGTGAAAGGATTCGCTAACATCGCAAAACCTCTTACCAGGCTTACCGAGGAGAAATGGACTTTTCATTGGAATCACGAGTGTCAGGCATCCTTCGAGGAGCTGAAGAGCAAATTGATTAGTGCTCCTATTCTGAGCTATCCACGTCCCGAGGGCAAGTTCATACTTGACACAGATGCCAGCAACATCGCCATTGGAAGTGTCCTCTCTCAGCTCCAAGACGGAGAAGAAAGGGTGATTGGATATTTCAGCAAAGCACTCTCAGCTCCGGAACGCAACTACTGTGTCACAAGGAAAGAGCTTCTGGCAGTAGTAAAATCCATAGAGCACTTCCATAAATATCTATACGGAAGGAGGGTCCTGCTGAGAACGGACCACGCGGCTCTAATGTGGCTGCTGCGATTCAAGTCACCGGAGGGACAAGTGGCGAGGTGGATCGAGCGCCTTCAAGAGTACGACTTTGAATCTGCTCATCGTTCTGGAACGAGCCACAGGAATGCGGATGCGCTGTCAAGAAGACCATGTGAAGATGAAGAATGCAGGCATTGTTCCCGACAAGAAGAGAAGCAGGGAACAGTATTGCGGACTACAGTTGTCATCAACAGTTGGCAGGACGCAGAGGTGTCAAAGGAACAGGACGAGGACCCGGACTTGAAACAAATAAAGGAATGGAAAATATCGGGGCGAGGAAGACCGACCTGGCAGGATGTTGCTCCAATGTCGAAAAATGTAAAAACGTACTGGGCCCAATGGGACTCCATTTTAGTGGACAACGGGCTGCTGAAACGGGCATTGGAGAACGTGGAAGGAGATCAGCGTAGGCTACAGCTCATCGTCCCAAGGAATAAAGTGCCCGAAGTGCTTAGGGAACTACATGACGGTGTAACTGGCGGCCATCTTGGAGTTCACCGTACATTGGAAAAAGTTCGTGAACGCTTTTACTGGGCAAACCTTAAGGACGATGTCTTGGACTGGTGTAGGCGTTGTGCGACTTGTGCGGCCTCTAACGGACCAACAAGAAGAAAGAGGGCCCATATGAAGAAGTACAACGTGGGAGCACCGTTCGAGAGGATAGCGATTGACATCGCTGGCCCTTTCCCTGTGACGGACGAAGGCAACCGATATATTCTCGTGGCCATGGACTACTTTTCTAAGTGGGTGGAAGCGTATGCCCTTCCGAATCAAGAGGCAGTCACGGTTGCAGACGTACTTGTGAAGCAGCTCGTCAGCCGGTTTGGAGTACCCATGGAACTTCACGCTGACCAGGGAAGAAACTTTGAGTCTGCAGTCTTCTCCGGAATGTGCGAAGCACTGGGGATACGGAAGACCAGGACGACGCCTCTTCACCCTCAATCGGATGGCATGGTGGAGCGCATGAACAGGACAATGGGTCGATATTTGTCTAAAGTGGTCTCCGACCATCAGCGGGACTGGGACCAATATCTTCACTTGTTCCTGTTAGCCTACCGCAGTTCAGTCCATGAAGCAACGGGGCAGACCCCCGCAAATGTGGTGTTCGGCCGAGAACTTCGTTTGCCTTGTGATCTGAAATTCGGGTTCAAGCCTAATGAGGAAGTGGCCGGAGAGGAATACGTCACGAATCTACGGAAGCGGATGGATAATATCCATGAGAAGGTTCGTGCAAACATCCAGGGAGCCAGTGACAGAATGAAGGAGCGTTACGACATCAGGGCAGAGAAAGGTGGATTCCAACCTGGAGATTTGGTCTGGCTACATGATCCTCGAAGAAGGCGAGGCTACTCACCTAAACTTCAAAACTCCTGGGATGGCCCGTTTGAGATCATCAATAGGATAAACGACGTCATCTATAGGATCAGAAAGCAGCCAAAAGGAAAACCCAGGGTAGTCCATTTTAATAGACTGGCCCCATACAAAGGAGACCATGGCCGAACAATAGACCAGCAAGTCAGGTATCTCAACAACGTGGAGACCAGTAAGGTATCAGTTGCACAACCTAAGGTACAAGGTTCCCGTGGAGTAACTCAGACAGTATACAGAGATATCTTCTCGTTACCCGCGGACTATTCTCTGACCCATTGTGTCGCCGAAGATCTGAGGACTTCCCGAGGGATTGCAACGGTCTTCAGGAAGAAGTTTGCTGGAACTGAGGAACTGGAACGCCAAGGACCACGCGTCGGGAAAGCACTCCACCATACGCACGAAGGACGACACCTGTTCTACTTAGTCACCAAGTGCGCTACTGATCAGAAGTCCACATATGACGCACTGCGGCGAAGCCTCGACGACCTGCGGAGTAAACTTCTGAGACTGCGTGTCACCAAGCTCGCGATCCCTAAGTTGGGCTGTGGATATGACGGCCTGGAGTGGAAGGTTGTCAGGAACATGCTTGAACAGATATTCGCCAACTCTGGAGTCGCCATATTGGTGTGCACGTTCAACCCCTGGAAAGGAAATGCGTCTCCATCGAGAGAAGCTCATAACCGCCCGATTTCTCCGGACTATGCTCTGGGGCAGAGCACTTTTAAGGAGGGGGCAGTGTTACGGTCAGAGCGGGAAGTAGGACAGACTGACAGGATTAGGCAAACAATGGGATTAAGCGGAAGGGATTAAAGAAGTTGCCGAGGCCAATCTCGTTCAACCTGGATTGGCCTGGATGGTTCTCGATCTTGTTCCGAGTAATGCCCCACCACGACCTACCTTGCCTATATAAAAAGGACAGCGTTTTCGGCCGCGGCAGTCAGTAATAAGCAGTGAAGTAATAAGCCAGTGAGTAGCAGTCGTTAACTAGTGATAGTGCGTGAGTTACAGTGAGTTAGTATCAGTCTGTAATAAGTGCTTAGTGAGCAACAGTGACAATTAGTGGCCGTGTAATAAGTGTAATAAACTGTGTGGCAGTTTGTCATATTTGGAGAGTCTTACGGTCGGTGGACTTTAGTTAGCGAACTGTAAGTGTTAATTTGTAATTGTAAACTATAGTGTAATATTATTGTATTTGTAATAATTTATATATAAATAGTTTAGTTATTTAGTATTAGCAATATCCTATTATCTTAGAAATTAGATAACATTTAGTAGAATATTATTATTGTAAATTGATATTAGTTTAATAATTTAACTGTTTTAAATAATCTCATTGTATTCTTTCTAATTTGTTAATAAATATTAGATTCTTGAATTAAGTAATAGTTTAGTCCATTTTACACCCAGTAGCCCGTAACAATATAAAACTTATCGATTAGTAATAGTTCTGTAAATATGCCATTTAATATTTAATAGTACTGTTTATTAAAATCTATCAACAAAGGGATAAGCATTGGTAGGCTGGCTCAATTCACAAATGCTTTAAGTCATTGTTTATAATATGGTGTTCATTTATGGAATTCAAAATTTACTCTCAGTTTAAACTCAACATACATTTCTATTTAAAATCAACACGGACGGAGTCACGTGCAAAAGCTGTTTTCTGAACTTTTTTTTTTTAGTGTTTTTGTTTTGTTAATTTTATATATTGCCTATTTAAATTCCTGTATTGTTTAATACATTTAATTTTGTGTTTTTTTTTATTCCATTAAAACTAACAGAATAACATTTTAGGAATAGCCGTCTTTAAATGAAGAAACTGTGAAGTATATCCTTCAGTTCGGAATAATTACGGATAACAGTACCCGCAGATCGGCTAGTAAACAAGTACCTTTTTTTTTAATACATTGATTTTCGCTACTTAGTCATTATAAAATAAACTTTGTAAAAGCGTTAGGGATATAGCGAGGAGAGTTGGCCACTCCTGATTAGTGCTAAATGCGTTGCAACGTATGGCTATCCCTTTCCGATCTCATCATATCTTAGGCCTATGTCGAAGATACACCTTGGATCTTGTGGCGTTGAAAAACACTGCAGAGAAAAGGATCCAACTACATATCTATGTAGATATCTCCGACTGACAACCATTCCTCGACCTCTTTCTTCGACATGAGCGGGACAGTTACTCTCCGCAGGTGGGAAAAGAGCTGTTCAATATTCCTCGCTTATTGATAGGACTCTGGGGTGAATAGATCTCGTTACAATCTGTCACGCATTTTTTTTCTGACACATTTTTTTTTTGTTCGGTACGGTCGAGAAGACTGGTACAGTCCAGAGGATCGGACCACGTACCTTTCATTAAATCACCATAACTCCCCCTGAATACCTCGCTAACAGGGGCGATGTTTCTAATTCGGTTTTTAAAATATCTCTTCCATATTCAATCCCTTGAGTCGATGAAAAAGTAGGATTTCAAAAAACAAGTAGCTTTTGATTATGAATCTCTTGTGCCTGTTGATGAAATAAAGTGTCTGAAATATTCAAATTAGAATATGTGTAAAAGAAATCAAAAACCTTACTTGGTTGTCGATATAATATCACTGATTTATTTCTTTAAATTTTGTTGGAGTTTACACTTAAAAAATATATTCTAACTACTGATTATTGTCTTATGTTTATATTTATATAAACGAAGCTAGGTAGCTAAGTGCGTAGAATGCTTTAATCTGTTAACAGCCACGGATGGACCATTTGGAATCTGGAGATACTCCTGGGGCTCCATAAAATAAATGGAGTATCCCCCCATAAATGGGGTACCCTAAATTAGTTATTAAAACATGGCGTTCGATACTGACCTTGTACAAATCACCTCCTTGCACAACCGTTTTCCTAGAATCCGTACAGTCCTTATCATATTTTGTCATAGTACTTTTGTTTTGTTTTTTATACAAAATATACATAATCATTGGTACGTCTATTTACGATCACGTTACTTCTAAACGACTTGACCGCGGAATATTTGTCGACAGTTTATTAATATTAGGACATGCACTATGCTTAAATAAGCATATTACATTAAAAAAATAAATAAATTATGAAATATAATTAATATATTAAGCACAGCAAGAAGGTTTTTGTACAATAATTTCCATTACTAAAAAGATTAATGAATACTTATAAACATAGAAAATTAAGTTTAAATATAGTAACTAACAAAATATTATGCACAAATAAAAGTTACGATTAATAACCTGAAAATCTATGTAACCACTCCATTCCCCTTCTTTGATTGATCAAAGTCAATGATTTTAATAAATGCTACTAAGTCTGTACATACATACGCACTTACCTATGTATATATTATATATTAGTTTTAAAGAATGAAATCAATTGATTTTGTCGATGAACCAAAGTTTATAATTGTTCCACAATAGAACTCCTCACTGAATTGTTATTTGTACAACGCTGATCAATTTCTTCTGGTGTATTGCCCATTTATTCTATTTGCAGAAATTTGTGGTCGCCATCTGTCATCGGCAACAGCAAACCTGCTTTATGATATATTTGGCCTTGTATCAGCAAATTAAACATTAAACATTATTTTTACGCAAAAACTGAAGATTTTATTATATGATAGGGACTGAACCTTAATAATAATCAGGCAACCAATGGTTTCCCTCGACATTTTTACGATTTTGCTTTCCATAAGAACCTTCTTTGCGCTTTAGCAAAAATATGAGAAAAAAAAATTAGCCGAATATGTCGAGCCGTTCTCGAGTTTTGCGCTTAGTAAGACATTTGGCGATTCATATTTATTATATAGATAGGTAGGTAAGATTCCAGTTATTTATTATATGATAGGGACTAAACACGGAATCTATCAGACCTACAGAGCTGCAGTTGGTCTCAAAT
Source organism: Troilus luridus (assembly GCA_964056705.1). Taxonomy (NCBI): domain Eukaryota; kingdom Metazoa; phylum Arthropoda; class Insecta; order Hemiptera; family Pentatomidae; genus Troilus; species Troilus luridus. The sequence goes on along the minus strand of OZ057413.1, from coordinate 75,391,766 downwards.
TGTAGCAAATTTAATCTACTTTAAAAATGGTTACCTATGGTTTATTTGAAAAAAAAACTAGCCGAATTGGTCGAGCCGTTCTCGAGTATTGCGCTTAGCAAGACATTTGGCGATTCAATTTTATTATATAGATATTTATCTATAAGTATATATTTGAATTTACAAGACGACGGTTCATAAACGAGCTGGAATGCATTAAATGACGCTATAGTAATCCCATCGACAAATTTATATTTCTTATCTGGCACTGATGTTCAGATATTTGCGTGCATTAATGAATATATTACGGTTTAAATAAAATGACAGGAGCGGATTAAAATACTATCTACATCATCAACCACATGTAGAATATTCAACGCATTCTAAAACAAATGTTGACAGAACAGATAAAGACTGTGAATGTTGTCGTGCATTTACATACGGAGTGTTTCAGAAAAAAATTGTGAATCAGTCAATAAAATTCAGTTGCCTAAAACTTATAAGGGCCGAAAATTGCAAGTTAAATTAGAAAATTAAATCAAGGAGTGCAAAACAACAAGATAGTTTCAAATGTATCAAATTAATTTTGTGAAAATTCTGAAAGACCTTCAATTGGTTATACTGTACAATTGTTGACCTAAAAAATGTAAAAAAGATAGGTTATGCCGTTCTTTGGAGGAGATTTAAAGTGGCAGTCCTGAACCTATGTGGATACTCGTTAAAGATCCCTCCCTATCTTAATTACGGACTGGATAGGCAGAATTTAGAACTCCCGCTGTTGTATTAAAATCGTCCGATTTGTAATTTCAGCATAAATTGACGTTAAATGAATAAAAAAACAAATGACTGTAAGCCGGAGTTAAAATTGACGTAAAGTGGGCTTTAAGTGGGACGTAATCCTTAATGCTCCTTATTATGTCACGAACAAACTCATTCATCATGATCTTAATATCCCATATATTACTGATTTGGCCCAAACTAGATACCTATCCTTCCATGACAAGCTCCATACACACTTGAATCCGCTAGTCTCTCAACTTGCTTCCCATACTATTCCTGATAACCCTCCGAGGCGTCTGAAAAAAAGATGGCCTCGAGACCATCTACTATAGAACTTTATTGGAGTGCTACCGATGTGTAGTTTCTCCACAAGTGTTTTTCATGTCATAATTTACATATCAGCAGATTTACTTGTTATAATAATATTATAGTTGTAAATGTCAATAAATTAAATTAAAAAAAAAAAAAAAGTGGGGCTCAAAGTACTCAAAATGGCATTTGAGCATTTTTTGATGTCCGATTTTGAAAGATAAATTATTCATCATTTTTCTATGGATAAAAGGAATAACCTATAAGGAAATACCTATCGTCAAGTTTATAAAAATAGACAGATTACGATGGGCCGAGCATATGGCGAGGATGGATGTAAGTGAGGTGCCACGAAGACTCCTCCAGTACAAGGCCCTTGGATTATGCAAGATTGGCAGACCAAAAACTAGATGGAGGGATCAGGTGGTCAGGGATGCGCAGTCTTAGGGGATGTTGAAGGGAAAGGACATAAGACAAGGGACGGTGGAAGGATCGTTTGGAAGGTGGCAAGGCTCGGGATGGACTGTTTTGCAGACTTTATAGAGGCTCACCCAGCCTCTGTTGACCTCGGTCTTATCGCCAACCTGTACATCGCTTTGAAAAAAAACATGAACAAACGAAGGTTATACAGGACCTTGTTAGGTTGTCTCAACAGTATTTAGATAATCAACATTTAACAGAAATTAGTCAAAAAAAAGAAAGGGAGAAAGTTTTAACAGCTGTTTAAGAAACCGTCTTTGCTCGACCACTTCAAAAGTTCCAATCATCAAAATAAATAATGCTTTTTTTTTCATATAACTGTATTTCATTAAACTAATATGATTTAAATAGAATGTAAAATATAATATAAATGAAAGTAGTCAGAAAGAATTAAAAAAAAATAACTTCCACCACAAAAAAAAATGAATAAATAAATTTTATATTTTTGATTGAGTGTAATGCAACCCTTTCCATGCTCTGAAACCAACTCCCTTTCATGGGACTTAGTGGTACAAGGCTTTATTGTCATTTTTTATTCTGAAGTTAGATGGTTTTAAGAATATCTAATTATTGTATAATATAAAGAAAAAAAATAATTGGTTTCGCTCCTCATGTGTCCTTTTTGATTTTCTATTACGTTAACATCCAGAAACAATGGAAACCAAATGAAGTAATTTAGTATAGGGAAGCGGTATCATGTCACTCGCGTAATTTTTTCATTAAAATGGATTTTTAACATTACAACTCCTGTTCAAGTAAATGGCTGACTTAGCCACTTAATCGCAACGAAAATAACTCGATTCCGGTTTTCTAGGCACTAAAAAACAATTTGAAGAAAACTTAACTTATTCACCTGGGCTGAGTTAATCATTACATTCTAGACAAACATAACTGTTATAAAGATCTCTGGATCTAAAATGGTGACTAACTAAGTAACCCTGGAAGACTTGGCTGGAGAATACTGGAGAATATATCACGCGATCTCATCTGTCCTGGAGCCCCACCTGGTCCAGGGCCACAACTGTCGCAGTAAGGCAATTTCTGTCACGACAGCCACGCCTCCTTGCAGCCTGCTACTGCGTCCAGTTTCTTCAAGATGCGTTCCTCTACCCAGTTGTAATTATTGAAGAAAGTGTCACGAACATCTCGAGTACATGAAGAGTGGGCAATATATCAACGTCCATTCTCGTGCCTATCTTAATCATCGAGCTAAGATTACTCGTATTCTATGGTTTATGGCTTTTTTTTTTGTATCACTTCCGCAGGTTACCTACACGTGTCATTCGCGTAGATTTTGGCTTGTTGAAACCTTCATTTCTTTAAGAAATGATTACCGAAATATACACAATTTCCATAATTACATTATTTTTTCATACTTAAACTCAGGATTATTTTTATTTTTGAGGATATCAAAAAGGAAACGAATGAAAAGTTAAATCTTATTGTGACTTACCTCGAAGCGATATCCTGTGGAACTGATAATTAAAAAAAATAGATAAAATTAAGTAATTACTCACTGGTAAACTTCGGTTTACCACTCAAAAAACAGTCAACAAATAGTCACTAAAATAACAAAGTCAACATATATTGAGTACATTACGGTCTAAGCGTCCAACCCTGGGGTACTGTCCAACGGGGATCAGTAAGAGCACTTCTATAATAATCGATCAATTGTATAGTATATTATTTTGGATTATGAGAATGATTATAGCATCACTGTTGTTTAACTATATCCCCTCTCGTGATGCCCTGTGATTAATTTAATAATAAATAAATCAATTCTGCAAATAGATTGATAAAAAAATATTGTGTGTATTGAATTTTACAAGAGTATTATAACCATGCACCAAGCATATAGAATAAAAGATACATAATTACTTGGATAAATGCAAGTATAGTAACTACCCACTACTGAAATAAAAAGTCAACATCACGACTATTTGTTAAGCCTGATAAGCCTCGAAGGATTATCAGGAATTGAAGAAGTAGCTAGTCTTAAATAGAGGATGGAAATTGTTGGGGGTTGCAGTCAAAATATACACACAAATAAGCGGAAACTTATTTTTTATTTGTGCCTAAGTTATGATGCTTAATATTTTTTATAATATACCTCCGTTCTTAAACTAAAATTTTATATCTTTTATTCTATAGTTTCTTTTATACTTACATCATATTTTATATTAATGTAACTTCATTCCAATTTTATACTTTTATAAAACATCCGATATTTATATATTCAAATTTATATTTTACTTCTCTATCTGTCATACACGAGATTCCTATTCATTACTTTCTACATAATTCTTCTGTAATTATTCTTTGACATCATATTTGTATTAATTATCTTTCTTTTTACTTATGTAACTCTAGGAGTCTATTATCATACATTTTGTATTTTATCTTTATTAAACTAGGTTTTCCATACTTATATATCTCACTTTTTATTTTTATACTTTTTCATTTTGAAACTTTCTGTTTAACATTTTTTTCTCTGTGTGTATTTTCTTTGCATTATCACCTTTCTGTACATTTATTCTGTATTTTTTTTTTATATACCCTTTCATAATATATATACCCTTCACTATATCGTTCAACTTTTCAATATCTATATATCATTATTATATTTTTATTTTATTTTATTATATTCTAAGTACTGTTATGTATTTTTATAGTCATTTTTGTCTGTTTTTCTTATCCCTGAAGATGATCTACAAGATAGGTCGAAAAGTAAGCACAAATAAAAAATAAGTTTCCACTTATTTGTGTGTACATTTTGACTGCACTCCCCATTTCCAACCTCTTTTAGTTCTTCTAGTCAACTATTTCCTCTCTAGCTAGGCTTAAAATTTGTGGATTTGATTGTGAATAAACTTTGTCATGAAAGGATTGATGTCGAGTTCGAATCGAATCAGCAATATATGAGACTTTAAGGTTATTTTCATTGATTCATTCGGTCCATTGAGGATTTTACGGGAGGGATTCGATGTCTTAGCGGAGGGCTACAGCTCCACTCTGCAAATCAGCTTTAATTTTTTTTTTCAAATCTTAGAATACTAACGATAATATTTAATATTTGTAACGTGTAATATAATATTATAATCTTACGAAGTATAATACTTAACAGATTGGATTGTTCTTTTCAGACGCCCCGGAGGATTATTGGGAATTGAGAAGGTAGTCAGGTGAAACTAGTCGGTTTGAGTGGGAATACGGTGGGTCAAGAAAGGATTGATATTGGGTTAGGGCCAAATCAGCAACAATTGAACATTTACTTCATTATGGATAACTTTATTCTTAACAAAGTAAGACGCATTGAGGATTGGATACGAGAGGAATCCGATCTATTAATAGAGGTCCAAACCCCGTACATACTCCGTATGTCCAAATAGGTCTTATATTAGGTCATGCATTTGAGTCTATTGTAATTAATTGGGTACTTTGAGAGTTTGTCTAATAAGTTTAGAAGTAGCAACTGTGAGCAGTTCCTTGTCGTTTCAATTCGATGACTCAGTGGAGTTCCAAATGGTCTACGAATATTTCTTTTTCATTATTCATTCCTTAACGTTTAATAATATTGTAAATAAAGTATAAAGTACGAAAGAAAGAGTAAAGTGGAGGACCGAAGACGAAGCGAGACGATCTAAAACTGAACTAAATGGCCGATTTCACGGAAAGGTTAAAAAAAATATAGACGACGGCCATGCTCCGTGAAAGCAGATGACAATAGCACCCACTGGCCATCAATTAGTCATTTCTGCTCCTCCGGTCAGAGGTCGCTGGCGATCTCTCGTCGATAACGGTACAGCCACTGGAACCGTTCCGCAACAACCAGTTCCAGTATCGGAAAGAATCGCTACGCAATAACGGCGACGCAATGGGCGTAGTGAATACATAGTCGGATTCACGAATACTCTAGTACTTTGGTTAACCCTCGATTACTCAAGCATGGTCCCTGAGATATTAAGGTAGCCATTTCCTACGCCCCCCCCCCGGATCGATTATGGAAAAATGATGTATGGCTCAATAACCCCTATTCTTGTAAGCACCTTATTGAATGTGAAAGTGGAAGGTTGGTTATGTATTTTAATAACAAAATATAAACAGCGACTGGTCCCTCGGACCATACCTCAGTACTTGTGAGACTTCTTTGATTTTTTCAATGTAAGCTTTCATTTTCAATTTAATGATTTAGTTAATATTAATCAAAGATACTTTTAAATTTATAAATATTATTGCCATTTTTCTCATCTCTTGGAATTTATAAATTGTTTTCTACTTGTCCAACATATTTGGAACCCCAACCTAGCACATCAAAAATAGTTGTTTGGAATGATGTTCCGAGGTTTTATGATTAAATACGCCTCTTGTTAGATAACGTGGAGAAAAAAGAAGCTAATATTTTTGAATCAGATCTTGATAACGGAGCCTACATAAAGCCTACACGATACAGCGTCAGAGCTGCAAGACACTAATGCGGTGACGGGAATGATTCGAAATGAGAGTGGCTATTTTTAAGGGAATAATAGGTTTAAATATTCTAAAACAGAACCCGGTAAACGAGTTCGAGTTTCAACACACAATATTCGGAAATTACGAGAACGTCGAAATGGCGAAAAAGAAGCCAACATACTGACGGAAGTGACGATCTATTAGGCATTAAAGAAATCATTCCTTCTGTTTATGATGTTTGCATACAAGCACAAACAAGCGAGAGCTTTGTTACATATGCTTAACAAAAAACAAAACAACATCTTTCCTTTGTTACAAATAAAACAAACCCATATCCTTGAAATGGTCCTAGAAAACGAGGTGTCAGTACTAGCGAAAGGAAAAACTATGTAAATACTTGAGGGTTATTTAATATAAAAAATAAATGCAATCTGTAATATGGCTACATATTTAAAATCATACCAACAATTATCATTATACCCTTACTCAAAGTAGGTCTAACTCTGCATTAAATAAAGCTTAATTGTCTGGATATACATATATGCGTATAAATAAGATAAAACAACAAATTACTGATGAAGGTAATCGAGTATCATTATTTTTTTCTCTTTATATTTGTATAAACAAGTACAAAAAGTTGCCAATGACCAGTGCCAGTCAGTTAAATAAAGCATAATGACATTAGAAGTATGAAGAAGAACAGTACTCAATGGTACCTCTTGCGTGGCTCCATTTAATTTCTTATGATGACAGATCCCTCATCCACATTCTTTTTAGTCTCCTCCTACTCTTAATTGGTATGAGACTCTTCATTTGTAATATATCAGAGGCTTTGGGTAACTGCGTAATTTTTCGTGGAAACTTGTGTAGTAAGTTCGTATTTAAAATTTTAATTAACCGAATAGGAACCCAGCACTCTATACACTGGGCTACCCACCTACACATATAGGTGAGTGTATATGTGGTTGCTTGTATATAAAAATAATTATAATAATATTATTACGTATAGAAAAATATTGCCGGGTTTAACAATGCTCGTTGAAAATACCTGACCGTAATAGCATTGGGTCTGGTTCAAGGACTGTACTATTTTCGTGACTAGAAACAATTCGGGTTTTTGACGTTTTGAAATATAATCTGCTTGCATTTTGCAATATTAAACGATACTAATTTATGATTTTTAATTACAAGAATTCTATTTTTACAATAAAATAAATGTATTGCTTTGGTTTCGTTGATTAATTCAACTTATATTTTCATTTAGGCTGTATTAACTTTTTTTTTAACGGATAAATATCTTATTTACTAGCATTAGTTTTCATCATAATTTATAGTTAAAATTAGTAATTAAATTATATATTAGTATTCTATTATTATAATAATTATGTGCTGATTGATTTGTTTTCTTCAAATTCTTAGCAGTAAATATTTCTTAGATAACTCTTTGAGGATTTATTTCAACTCAGTTTGAATCCTAACAAGAAAGGAACAAATTTAATACAGAGATATTTTATATTTTAAAAGGACATAGAATGCACAAGGGATATTTTCTTTCAATTCATTTGGGAGCTCTCTAAGTAGTTCTTTGTACTTAGTTTCCAGGCGTTTAAAATTATTTAAATGACCTTCAAAATTTCTTGATATTAGGAATATTCTTTAAGCGACAGATTGGAGGAAATTTTGAATCGATTTAAGATTTTAACATTAAATAGTAACAAAGTTATTAAATAGTGTATATTTATACAAGTACTAGTTCAACGGTCAATGTTGATCCAAAAATATACAAAAATGGCACAGAGTATACTTTTTTATGTCAACGACAATATGATCCATATGACCTTATGACAATTTGGCAAATTGTGTTTTGTTTTTTTAAATTTTGTTGTCTTTGTATGGTTAGTTATAAAAACAAAACAACTTAATATTGTATCAGAACTAAATAAAACGATCTAATAACAAAAAAATAAAAATAAAAATAATAAATAGAAGATACGAAAAAGAAAAAAAAGTTAAAAAGATGTCCTCAGGCTAGACAAAATCGGTCTATTAAAAAAAAAATACTACTAAATAGAAATTAAAACATTTATAGAGAACAATGGAAATAAACCCAATTTATAGCTAAATATTTATGATAAAAAATAAACAATCTGAAATATCTTGATATTTTAATTTATTTTATGGTACTTAATGTATTATATTATGTTTGTGCTGTTGATATTGTTTGTTTTTTTCGCCGTTAGCCTTCAAAATCTACGAGGAACGCCATCTCAACCTTTTGCTGCCATTTTGTGGTTTTAAAAACATAAAACTGCTAATGGTTAAATGCCCTGAGGACTAGACAAAAATCAATCTAATCAGAATCAAAATCAAAATTCAATAGAAAATCCTTAAAGTAAAAACAGTTAAAAGGAAAACAATTAACTGGATAATTCTAAGAATGGTGTATAAAGGTCAGGGGTTGAAGTTAATAATTACACATAATTAGAGTGGCTTATTTTATTGTGCCTTCGTTTCGGCCTAAGATTTAGGAACGGGAACGAAAATAGTTGATCGGATAATTCAAAGAATGGTTGGCGAAAAATATTCAGAATGTGCTGTCAATGAATACACAAAATAAAAATGACTTATTTAGTGTAATCATTGACTGTGTCTGATCATTTTACCCCACTCCTAAAACAGTTAAATTGATTTATAGAGAAAAATTGAACTAAACCCGATTTATACCTGAAAATGATTATGAAACCAAATAAATTAACTGGAATATATTTTACATTTCATATTGCATACTATATGCCATTATTTTTGTACTATTGATATTTTTCGTTTTCGCCCATACAGGACTAAAAATCTAAGAGTAATGCAACATTTTTTTATCCCAATTTTTTTATAAATAACTGATATCTAATAATAATAAGAAACTTAAAAAACATTGCCCCGGGTGAGGATCGAACTCACGACCTTAAGATTATGAGACTTTCGCGCTGTGCTGCCTGTAACTCACGATGTTAGAATAATCAGTTAGGGATTCGCAAATATTATTAGGTGCGATAGACATTTTGTCGATGGCGATACAACATTGAACCGGAATACCGTACGACATCTTGGCAGGAGAGGAAACGTCAGCCGTCATTTGACACCAGTCGGAAGTGGCAGAGGAGATATTGAGAGAGGACCTTGTCACAAGTTCAGATCGTACGTTCTCCCTGTGTCACTCTGAGCCGCTTCCATTGCAAAATGCTCTGTATATATATTATTTAGAAAAGGCTATATAGAACATTAATATACTAAAGACGCCAAGAATACAACCATGTAGAGGCAGTTTTAAACGGTGAATATATATATATATATAGGATAAGGATAGGGATGGCACTCTATTGGGAGACAGAGAAGATATAGCCGAAAGATGGAAAGAATATTTCAATGATTTGCTTAACCCCGGCACAGAAAATTCTCAAGAAACCACAAAAATAAACTTATCGGAGCCAATAGTAGATGACATGTCTCTAGAACCACCAGACCCAGAAGAAGTGGAAGAAGTTGTCGTAAATTTAAAAAATAACAAGGTACCAGGATTTGATGATATTCCTGCAGAAATTCTTAAATATGGTGGTGACCTGTTGCACCGTGAAATTTATGAACTAATCCTGGAAATATGGATTAAGGAAGAAATGCCCAAGGAATGGTACAAGGCTATTATTGTACCGATACACAAGAAGGGAGATAAATTAGAATGCCAAAATAATAGAGGGATAACACTGCTTTGTTTAATCTACAAAGTGTTATCAATACTACTATTGGGAAGATTAATGATAACAGCAGAAGCAGTTTTGGGCGACTATCAATGTGGGTTCCGCCCTGGAAGATCTACTGTTGAGTACATATTTACCATCAGGAATATGCTTGAGAAATGTAACGATTGGAACGTAGAACTACACCACCTCTTCATTGAGTACAAACAGGCCTATGATAGCATAGAAAGAAAGGAGCTCTACGAAAACTTGATGTTTCTTCACCTAAAAAACTTATCAGATTGATAAGGATGACACTGCAGAATAGTAGCGGTGTGGTTAAGGTCCAGGGAGAAATGTCCAGAGACTTCCCTATTAAAAAAGGAGTTAAACAAGGAGACCCTATATCTCCAGTGTTGTTTAATTTGGTGCTGCAGAAAATAGTAATGACAACGAGAGGGGTTTATTTATAACAACATGACCCAACACCTCGCATATGCTGATGATGTGGTTATTACAGCAAGAAATGAATACGTGCTCTTGGGAGCACTAGGGGAATGTGAAGAGGCAGCTAGGAAGGCAGGGCTCATTAAAAATATGGATAAAACAAAATACATGCTCTCATCCAGGAAACTGCCATCCAGTGGATATCTCCAAGGAAGAGGGTGCAGTTTTGAAAAGATTAAGACATTTAAATATCTTGGCACCATTATTACAGAAGACAACAGACTGGAACATAAAATAAAGGCGAGAATGGAAAACTGTAACAGATGCTATTGGTCCCTCAGAAACGTGTTCCAAAATAGAGCTCAAAATAAGGGTATATAAGACGATACTTCGTCCTGTCGTTGCCTATGGTGGGGAGGCGAGGACTCTAACCAAACAGCATGAGAGATTATTGAATGCATGGGAGAGAAAGATTCTTAGAAGAGTGTATGCCCCAACCAAGGAAGGAAATTGTTTCCGCATTAAAAGGAACCAAGAACTTAAAGACCTATACGGAGAACCTGACATAGTTTCTTGTATTAAAAAAGCAAGATTGAGATGGTTGGGGCACGTTTACAGAATGGACAAAAAAAGGCTCCCAAAGCTGATTTTGGAGGGACGTCAAGACGGAGAAAGAGGAAGAGGAAGGCCTAGAATGCGATGGCTGGACGATATGGAAGCAGACCTTAAGCTCCTGGGCGTAAGGACATGGAGAAGAGCAGCGAGAGATCGGTCAAAGTGGAGGAGAATCGTTGAGGAGGCCAAGGTCCTTCATGGACCATAGCGCCATGTAATGATGATGATGATATATATATCACATATTATTTAATGAACAATAATACTTCCAACTTTTCTTGATGGCTGTATACCGTGGCCGTTAACGTTCCAGGATGAACATCGTCTTTGAAAATAAAGCATTAGAAAAAGAAGTCGATCTAAAAAGAATGTGTTTGGTGGAAAGTTTAAGAGATACACAACGCGGAGAAACATAAACCTGGTAAAATTGGTCTCAAACCATTGACTCATTCATAGCATCGCAAAGAGATGAGCTACTAAAGTTGTTGAATTTAGAACCGAAAGAATTGCCAAACTGTTAATAAGCACTGAGCGGATTGGTAAAGGTCCGAAGGTTAGGCCTAGCTGGGACTGCTTTTAGATCGATCCCTCGGATCTGGGTTTGGGTAGTGGTCCGTAGGCAGTTTTTAAGTTTGCAAGAAGAGATTAGATCGGAATCGAGCCTTCTGGTTCGACTCCTTGAACACACTCACAAATTTTAGCTGACTAACCTTTTATAAAAATCCATTTGGCATGACTTGATTTACAAAGCACTGAACTGTACTACTCCATATATCTGTTATATGATAATCCATATAGTAGATTTGGAATTAATAAAGGAAATAATATTCTTTGATTACACAACTTGATGCTCTACAAGTATCTTGAGTTCTTCTGTTAGAAATTTGTTCCCGACATTCCAAAGTCTTACATGTTACCATTTTTATTTTTACTTGTCTGTACCAATACAAACACCAATGAAGTTTAAAGAAACGTTTCCAACTCACCTTTCTCATCCCAGGAACCATTTTCATGATGTTTAAGATAAAGGACCTTCTTTTTTTTAATATAACTAAATAATTTTGGAATCGATATTTAGCCAGCGATATAATTAATCGATACAGGCGAAAAATGTTCTATCAAGTACCCCTTGCCCAGCATTGACAGGCCGGCGTTGGTAAAAAGAAAAGATCTCATTATAGATACACTAATGATCCCTTAGCCACGTTTCATAATTTCAGTGCCACTTTCACTACCGTTTTGGATGGAGGGTTTCGAATCAGCCGGTTGTCGATGGATTCAATTTATATGTTTAGCGTTTCAACTAAAATAAAGTAGAATCTAAGAACAAAATAGACATATATGCATTACAAATGTACTAGGAAATGCGTTTGATATTAAATTTTAGTCGATATTTTTCATTAAATGTTATTCTTTTCAGTTTTATATATTAATCAATATTACAGATCAATATCTGAACTATGAAAAATACAAAACTTGGACCTAGTAAAGGTAATTCATATATCATTAATGCCTAATACTAAATTTATATTTATCTTCAAAGAACTATACTTATTTCCTGTCCTCTGCTGGAGTTTTCTCTATACCCAACATTCTTTCATGGTTCAACTGGCATGTATCCTTTGATCTTCACTTTCAGTCCTTTAACAACACCTCCCTGCACAACAGTTGTCCTAGAAACATTATAACCACTACCAAGTACTGAATCCAAGATCCTTTATGGGTTGTAGTGTTGCTGAGTTTTTTATGATGAGTAAGACCTTCAGGATATTAAATCTATTAGATTGTTGTTGAAAAATGCTTGTGGGGTATGGTAAGTGAGATTTCCTAAATTTCTTCGTATCAAATTATTGAATAGTTGGTAGGATAGCTGTTCACCAGGGCGTAAGGTTGTACTTATCGGATAATTTGTAGCTGATACTGTGGAGGTAAACTTAGCAATGTTATTTTGGTCGTATTGAGAGGGGATAACAGTCCAGAAAGGTAGAACAGAGTGAATTGTTATTACTGAAGGTGTAGTTTGTGAACCTGTGAGAAATAAAATGATAATTTGAACTCAAACTCAGAAGCTAAGATTTGGTTAATTATTGTACCCAACTCAATTACAATACTGAAAAGTAGTTGATACAAGTATCAGATATGTACCGAACGAAATGTACCGCGTACGAGTATCTGTTGGATACTTGACTACGCGAGTCAAGCGATGGGGTGGGAGGTCTACTAAGGTCACGCCACCTCTATCTAGATACTTGTATTCACTGACTAGTCAGTATCAACTACTACTCAGTATGTACTACAATCTCTACTCCCTTACCTGCTACCTGCTAGACCAGATAGATACGAGAGCTATATTCAAGGCCTTAGTTGTTAGAAGCATCAGCTATTCAGTATTCACGAATATATTCACTGCTATATATTACTATTAGATACGAATTAAAACAGGTATATTATTTTTTTGTATCTACTTTGTGAATCAAATAGTGGGAATTAATTTACCATAGAATATAGTTCTTAAACATTATATATAAGTTATGAGTAGGAGCAGGACAGTATTATTGCTAATACCATCCATGTAAATGTAAACACTGTAAAACAGATAAAAGCAGGATTATGAGACCAAATAAAGTAGTGTGTTTCCAGAAGTCAAACAGTGAGTTTCTTTCCAACCTTTTTATTCTTTTTTTATTATTTCTTGTGCAACATCTCTTAAGTGGTGCCGAAACCCGGGAACCTAGGAGAAAAGAAGACCCGTGGTAAAGTAATCTTTTTTTATTTGTCTTCTCTGTTTTACTTCGATCGCTAAAGAAGAATAATGCCTGAACCGGGATTAAGTGATATATTGAGACCTGCGATACTCACGATGGACTCTCAACCACAACCGCCGCTGGAACCGCAGGAGCCGATAAACCCGGATTTTCCGATTCTGCCGTCGACAACTCTGGCAATGGCACGAGCAGACATTGCCGCAAGGGAGGCAAACCTTTTAGAACGCATGAAGCTACAGAAGAGCAACGCGCGTGATTTGAGGCGAAAGATTAGTGAGTTAGAAAGGTTCAACGGAGAAGTAGGGGAGCTGAACCACTTCTTAAAAGGAGGGGATCGGATCATGTACTACATCCAGGTCCAGGTTGAAGCAAAGGATATTGAGGAATTGGACGCCACCAGGCTAAGGGAAGACTTAGCGTGCCGAGTCAAAAGAAGCATCCTCAACCTTATTCAGGCGGATGAAGAGACACCCTGGCACACAATAAAGGAAAGGTTAAAGAAGGTATTTGGAGGAGGTCGATGGGCTCCAGAGGAGAATATGCTCCAAATGTTCAGGGAGTATCGGAAACCAGGGCAACCGCATGGACAATACGCGGCAGTACTATTGGCACGGTATAACAAAATTACCGAAAAACTGCGCGAAATAATGGAGACCGAACAAGTAGAGGCAAGAATGGACTTTCTGTCCCGGATATTAAAAGTCCAGTTAGCCAGGGAGACGGGAAGAAAGGATGGATTGCCAAGGGATAAAACATTCTTGGAGTGTGCCCAAGATATTGTGGACTCAAGCGCAAGAGAAGAGGAGTCAAAATACAGTGAGATAGGAGAGACAGAGTGGAGCAGGGTCACTTACCGTCGCACAGATGTTAGCCGGAACCGTCCGAGATGGGACATGGGAAAAAGGAGAGATCCCGAAGGACATAAAAAGGAGAGGCCAGGTGCACGGGATAGGCGACCAGGAACAGAGAGGAGACGAGAGGAGCGGAAGTACCACGAATGCAGGAAAACGGGGCATGTGATGGCCGAATGTCCCCGCACCAGGTGTTTCGAATGTGGAGGAGAAGGGCACATGGGGCGACAATGCCCGTACTTGTACTGGAGGAGTCAATTACCGAAGCCTGAACCTATGGAGGTAAACACACAGAGGTTGCGGAGAGGTCCCGGAGCAGCGAGGAGAAGCGACTCTTCCGGGTGAAGAGACGGAGATTTCTGGAACATCAGAAACCGAAGGCGAAGGACCAGGGATCAGCGGAGGCGAACGGTATAGGAACCGAAAAGGCGTTCAGAGGCGGACCGGAGCAGGGGATAGCAGGACAGCGGCTTTCTGAGGGGAGTTTCTGCAGAGAGGCGACTGCACCGAGACCTGCATTAGCGTGAGAGGTAAGTCCTGCTGGTTGCCAATCATTAGACTAAGAGGGGGAGTGCAGTGCTTGGTAGACACGGGAAGTTCTAACACCATTGTAACAAAAGGGGCGTTAGAGAAGTTGTACGGGAATGAGAGGGTACTCCAGGTTCGCGATTGCAAATGTCAACTAATCACTCTTGGTGGGCCTTGCAAAGTAGAGGGAGAATCAATTATTGAGATTGATCACCGGACGGGGAAGCGCGGGAATTTGAATGTCCACGTAGTAGGTGAGATGACCCCGCATTACCAGGTAATAATAGGGAGCGACCTATTAGAGCGGGTAGGAGCAAGGGTTAGAAACAACCGAGGTAAATGGGACATCAGAATCGGATCGCGCACATACAGCTGTAGAGGGATCGAAAGGGGCCCGGAAACTCAAATAGGTGCGGTAAACAAAATCGAGGACTGGAAGGGGGGCATTCAGAGGGAGTTCTGCGATATTTTTTTTAACGAGGGGGATATTTTAGGGGTAACAGGCCGGACACTTCACGAGGTTCCCTTGAAGCAAGATAGAGTTACGTACATTAAGGAACGGAGATATCCTCAAGCACTTCGGTCCCATATACGCGTGGAATTAACGAGCCTTAAGCAACAGGGGATCATCGTTGACAGTACGTCGCCGTATAACAGTCCCTTATGGGCGGTTAGGAAGAAAAGTCTACCAGGGGACGGGAAAAACCGGTACAGAGTAGTGGTAGACTACCGAAAACTTAACGAGAACACCGTAGATGAGAGATACCCGATCCCGAGGTTCGAGGATATTTTAGATAGGCTGAGCGGAGCGACTATCTTTTGCATGCTGGACCTCAAAGCAGGATATCACCAGATTAAGATGCACCCTCGTGATCAGCATAAGACCGCGTTTAGCTTCTAGAGAGGGCATTACGAGTTTACGCGTATGCCGTTTGGCCTAAAAAACGCCCCAATCACCTTCCAGCGCTTGATGGACGAATTCCTCAGGGTCTTAGGAGAATCGTTCTGCCAGGTTTACCTGGATACATGGATGACCTCCTTGTTTTTAGTAGGAACGAGACGGAACACATTGGACATTTACAAAAAGTTTTCGCCAAGATTAGGGAGTTTGGGCTCAAGCTGTCGAAGGAAAAATCGATTCTGGGACAGGAGCAAATAACGTTCTTGGGCCATAATATCTCTAAGGAAGGGGTCAAACCGGACGCGACTAAAGTTGAAGCGATTCGTAAGATGGCGGTAACGAAGGACGTCAAGGGTATACGTCGCCTTCTGGGAACCCTCAATTATTATAGGCGGTTTATACCAGACATGGCAGCATATCTAGTGCCCCTTAACAAATTGCTAAAAAAAGGGTCGAGAATTGCCATCACGCCAGCCATTGAGAACAACATCCGGAGATGCATGGAGAGGCTACAGGAAAAACCCGTGCTGGCGTTCCCGGACTTTCAGAAGCCTTTTGCATTAACCACTGATGCGAGGGAGTATGCGTTGGGGGCGGTGTTGTCGCAGGGAGAGGCCGAGGGCGAGCGTCCGGTAGCTTACGCAAGCAGACGCCTGACTGACGCGGAAACGAGGTACAGCGCATTGGAGAGGGAATTGCTCGCGATCGTATAGGCAGTGGAGCATTTTCGGCCGTACATCTTCGGAAGGCAGTTCCGTGTTCACACCGATCACAGACCGCTCCAATGGATCGGGAAACTCAAAGAGACCTCGGCGAGAGTGTCAAGATGGAAGGAATTTCTGGCACAGTACAACATGGAGGTTATATACAAGCCAGGGAAGGAAAACGTTGTAGCGGACTGGCTGTCTCGGTCCATTACAACGAACGCGGTAGAGGAGGTGGCCGAATCGTCACGAGACGTGCGGAAATTCCTTAGTGAATGGACACCGGAGAGAGAAGGAGGCGAAGCAACGGGAGGACCAGAACCACCATCCGACGAGAGCTCTACAGAGGACAGACCCGAGAATATGGAGGAGCTGGACGACATAATCAACGACAAGAGGCGTCAAGTAATTTGGAAAACGCGGACATCAGCGCTACTAAAGATTGATTTCGCGAAGTACGGAACCCACAGCATTATTACGGTTTGGTCACAGCCCGGCGTTTGGGATGACCAAATTTGTAGAGTCCTCAAAGACGTGTCAAAGCAGGGGAAAGTACACCATATTTACGTAGGAAATACCACTATTTGGGATTAAATTCAAAGGGTATGGAGGTCAGAGCGTATTGGGTTGGACCGCAGGTTTATTAGTTGTAAACGAATGGTGGAGACAGTCCGCGAGGAAGAAAGTCAAAAGTAAGTAACCCTAGCTCATCACCAGAGAAAGACGAACCATCGTGGGATTTCAGAGACGATGATGGAATTACGGCGGAGATACTTCTGGGTCAATATGAAGAAAACAGTGAGCGAGATTATTGGGACCTGCGAAGTGTGCCTACGCAAAAAGTACGATCGACATCCGCCGAAGGTCATACAAGAAGAGACGGCCACAGCAGAAGCACGTCTCACGGACTTACAAATAGACACGTTTACCTGGAGGTGATATAAATGGGTGACGATGGTAGACCTATTTAGTCAAGTAGCCATGGCATACCAGGTACAGGAAAGATCGGCGGATGCAGTGTTAGGGGCGCTACAACGATGGTTTCAGTTTTACGGAGTCCCTGAACAGATGTCATCGGACGGGGGTCGAGAGTTTGACAATGCGGCGATTCGGGAGGAGATGCGCGTTTTAGACGTCAGGTGGCACCTCAACACGCCGGGACATCCTAAAAGTAGAGGCTGTATCGAACGCCTTCATAGCACCCTAAGTGAGCACCTACGGGTATATCAAGGGGAGAAAGGACTGGAGCCAGACGTCGCCATGACTAAAGCCATTGTCGCGTACAACCACTCGATTCATACGGTTATGGTGTTCTCGCCGTTCGAGCTACTTTTCGGCTTGAGGGAGCGTCGGAGAGATTTTAGAGGGATCACGGACGGCGAGAAACAAATGGTGACCAACCGCTAGGAAATGCGAGCCATGTGGAAAAAGACTCGCGATAAGATTCGAGCCGAGAAAGCGAGGAGGGTGGCGCGAGAAAACTTGGCAGTGCGGGACGCGATAGGGGGAGTGGCAATTGGGACGATTGTTTACCGGAAACTGGGGACCAATAGAGGAAGGAACCATCAAGATACGAAGGACCGTTCCGGGTGACCTTCATCCGACAGCATAACGTGGTTACTATCGAGAGCATGACCGCACCCCATAAGCGAAGGACAATTCATATAGAACAATTAAAGATACCAGCATTAGAATCCCCCGTTGAGTAGCGTACTGGAGTATCCTCCCGCAAAGACGGATACGGAAACTTGTAGAAGTTCCCGTATCGCAATCTGTAATCTCGATGATAGGAGAGTTCAATAGGAATTTTTGTTTTGTTTTGTTGTTTGTTTTGTATTCCTACAGTGGAGTCTGGAGCATGTATATTGTATTATGTATGTAGATAAGATTTTCATTCTTTAGTTTTTGGTTTTATTGTATATAGATTAGTGAAGTGTAAAGTGTCTAGCATTTTATTTCTGTACAGGTTCTTTTTGGTTTCTAAAATGTTACTATTTATTTCTGTTGTTGTGATAACGTATAAGACTCTATTTTTTTTTTTTGTTTTGTTATATTTTAATTTTTTTTATTTTATTTTATTATTCTGTACATAAGTGTTTCCGAGGACTGTTCGGAAACTGGCAGGGGGGAGATATGAGTAGGAGCAGGACAGTATTATTGCTAATACCATCCATGTAAATGTAAACACTGTAAAACAGATATAAGCAGGATTATGAGACAAATAAAGTAGTGTGTTTCGAGAAGTCAAACAGTGAGTTTCTTTCCAACCTTTTTATCCTTTTTTTTATTATTTCTTGTGCAACATCTCTTAAGTTATATATATATATATATGTATATATATATATATATATATATATATATATATATATATATACATATTTGTACATATTTAAATAAATAAATTGTTCTATAATTTTGAGCTTGAAAATTGTATTATCTCACTATAACTGTAGAAACGTAATGTTTTCACATCTACTTTTCAAATATAAATTGGTAAAAATTAGCTTTAAAATAAGATAAACAAAAGTGAACCTAACAAAATGCTTGTTGTTGGAATATAGCAATAATACATTTCTCAGCTAACGGAGACTAAAGTACTGGAAAAAAAGTAGAATGAATAAACAAATCGTATAATTATTTTTCATTTAGTTTTTTTTAACTATTATTATTATAAGTCTATATGTTGGCTGCAATCGACATAGATGATTGAAATCGGGTGCACAAAAAAATTGTTCGAAGAAATTGATAATTTTTTTCTCCAATTTTTTATTTCCAACCGTAACAAATTTTACATCGTTTTAAAGAAATTAATTAGTTTCATAAAATAAAAAACAGCACCGGAATATGACGAGAATTATAACAGCTATAGCGTTTTAAAGAGTTGAGAGTGTTGCGGCGGACAGACAAATTTTGTTTTACAATCCAAATTCTACATGTCTTGGAACGTGAATAGCAAAAGTTTGAGGTAGGTACGGTTAACAACTATTTATTTTTGTTCAATTCCATAACTTTCAAAAAATAATTAACCAATAAAAAACATGATTTTAATCATTTGATGCCTTGTGCAGGTCAGGTTACTATTTCGGCGAATAACTCTTTTTCCTTTCATAATGATAACTAACTGATGCGCCAAGAAAGGCTTATGTGTAGCGTATTAGAAGAGTAAGAGTCGGGATAACTGTATTCAACTACAAAAATATCAAGTAAAAGTATCAGATACTAATATCAGTATCCGTATCATTTGTATTCAGATACAGAAAAATCCAGTATCTACCCATGACTACTGTTCACTGCGTTTTGAAAGAGACAAGGCCTTCTTCTTGGGATTCTTTCGACATTATCTTTTTTATTTAAAGTCTGGACTGAACTACTAGGCCACGGAGTTTAATCATAGTTTTCCTATTTATTTATATTCTCCTGCAGATATTTCAAATTTTAAGGGATAGATTCAAAAAGCGGAAGGGATAGCTTCAGTAACCTGCAGGAAGGGACACTAAGTTAGTTAGCAACAGTCTCTCTCTTTCTCTCTCTGGTAATTCATTTAAGGAATGTCTAATCTCGTTTGGGGAAAAGGAGTGGGGAGAAGCTAAAATAGAGTTCCAGGCAGTTTTATGTTCCCTTGAATCACTGTTTTGGTTGTGATGGTGTGTTCGAAGGTGATAGTAATTGGAAATAATATGTATTTAGCATAGAATAGAATCGAAAGGCAAAGGTTGTAAATCAACAAGTCGGAACTTGTAACATACGAGTCTTACAAAACTTTATCATGATACAAAGTTAGATCAATACAGCAGCGTCATCCAATCCAATAAAATGTAAAATATTGTAAGCGAATCCCATCGATTTATGAACTCTGATATAAAACTGTAAATAAAAATTAGGAATAACTACTTAGAAAGGATAGAGATGTACGTTCCTTGTATGTTCGATTAAGAGAGAATACAATGTCTAAGGTGGTTGGATATAAAATATAAGATGGACTATAAAAAAACATAAAATCTTTATATTAGGGTTGCAGAGATATAAGAACTCGAGGAAGGCTACGGAATAGGTGGAAGGATATTGTCCTACAGGACCTCCGGAATCTTAACATGTCTCAGCGACTTGCTGTAGACTAACAAGAGGGGACAAGACTGATTGCGCAAGCCAAGTACCGCGTCTGGTGCGTCTGTCTTGTATGAAACAGAAGATGGACATTGTTGAGATGCTTAAGAACGATGTGGTTTTTGTTCCTGGAATGATTGAGCTGGCAAAATTGCAAAACTTATTGATCAGTTACTTATTCACTAGTATTTCAAAGAGAGACTTTTTCTAATAATTTTTAGTATTACCTATCTTTTAAGAATAGTTTTATTAATTCAAAATAAATAAGCACGGATTGACCAACCAAACATTCGGCTATTCCTGGAAGAAGACCTCGAAAACGTGGAATAAAGTCGAAAGAAAAGATGGAATATAGATATGAAATAACGTGCTAGAAAGAATTACTTCAAGAGTAAAGTGAAAAATATTGATGAGCTTAAGGAATTATATGCGAGAAACAGGTACTCTCGGGGTCGGAGTGGACCAACAACCTAAAATTGAATATCAACTATGCGCCCCTGCGTGGAGTCCCAGGAGCCAGAGGACAGGCGAGAGAAGTTGGGTCGCAAATGCGGCAGAGGGTCTGAAACACCAGCCCATGTGCTGGGTAAATGCCCCAACAACTCCCTCCTCATAACACGCCGACACCATAGGGTCAAACACGAATTAATGAGGCTCCTTAAAGAAAAAGACTTCGTCTGCTTTGACGAGGTCTATTGTATAGACACCGAGGGATCCACAAGATATGCCGATATTGTCGCATCACCGAAGACCGGAAAGATAGCGTGGATATTGGATCCGACGGTAAGATTTGAAAATGATGACCTTGACCAGGCGGGTGGAGTGGAAAGGGAAAAGAAGGAAATATATCATTAGATTAATTTCATTCACATAATAAAAACCTTTCTCCAGTCATTAATGTTTTTAATAAAATGTTTCGACAGTTACATGTCATTTTCAATTATCCATATAAACAATTTTTTGTATCCTTTCTTCTTTTTCAACAACTTGAAAAAGTTACAAGTCATACATATCTGTAAATTATCAAACACAACAACGACAATATAACAAATAAAAATTTATAAAATATGTCCACAAACAGAAGTAAATATAGATACCTATTTATTATTTATTGTCAATTTACTGTTTAAAAAGTTTTACTTAGAGGTCAATTACCCTCCATGGTCCTTTTGTTTAATAGTTTAAACTTTGGTCTGTTTTATACTACATTTGATTTACATTTTAATATTAAAAATTTTTTTATTTAAAAATACCATAATCAAATTAAAAAATCAATACATAAAATTTATGATTATAAAGAAGGAAATATATGATAAGTGCATCCCTTTCCTAAAGGAGAAATTCCGCGAGACCTTCGGAGAGAGAGAGAGTTCACCGCGAGAGGCCTCTGGTTTGGGTCTCGCGGAACGATCCCGAAAAGAACATGGAGCTTCCTTGATGACCTGGGTGTCCGTGGCAGAGATGTGGCAATGGTCGCTGAGAATATTATAATCGACTTCCTGGGGATTGCCTCCGAAGGACGGCACAACCAAGGATGTCGTAGTCTCTTAAAAAATCCAAGGTACAACTCCCCAGCATCAAACTCGTGTCCTTCGGCATAGATGGTTGTTAAGCTAATCACTACACCACATGTGAGCCCAGATAAGACTGTTGACGCTGATCTGATCAGAATTACCTATGGACTAGATTTGTTAAAAGATATTGCTGGTGCTGGAACCAAATTTCTAGATAGCTATATGTCTTGTTTTCTTCATATTATTATTGTCAATAGGATAATTTATTGTTAAAGCAAAATTTAACTATTCCTTGAATTGGACGTTGAACAGTAAATATTGCCAATAAGAACTTTCTTTTGAGTATTATAAATAATCAATCACTAAATCTCTCAGAACAGAGCGACGTGGCTCAGTGGTAGAGCTTCGAATCCGGCTATGGCAGATAATCTATATGAAGTGTTGACAGTAGTCGGTGATGGACCCTGCGGGATCCGTAGATCCTCTGTAATGGATCAACCCAGCCTCTAGAAGGAAAACCCTGACGGTTGAGCAAGATCTTGGACAAATCACCTCCCTGGACAACCAACAACTGTCGTCAAGTCCTAGAAACAATGCAGTTTGGATCTTGTAGGGAACCCAAGACCCTGCATGTGTTGTAGTGGTACAGGAATAAAAAATTCATTTGATCACTCAGCGATATTTTACCAATCTTATGGAAAATGATATGGAGCAGGATCCGGAGTTTAAATTATTTACTCTGTTAACTTCCGTGATTCCACTTCGTGGGTCTGTTATATCCTTTATTGGGTAAAAAAACCAATTATATAGCAGTTGGTCATGATTTTTTTCAAATTCATTTCATTGCACAATCATTGGCATAGATTTTATTGGCCAATGTATTTTTTTTGTTATTACGGAAATTCATGGTGGTTTAAGAATACTACAGACTTTAGATTAGGCAGCAGGTGTAGAGTGCCAAGGTGAGGTTCCGGGTTCAAATCCGGCTATATAAGATAAATTATTTATAGATCTGGAGATGCTATAAAACTCATGGGGGTCACCCAGCTTCTATAATGTGGTTATCCTTAATTAGATAAAAAACCTGGATAATGAGCGTATTCTCGAACAAATCAATAACTGTCTTAAAAACAATACAGTACCTACCCAGTAGTTAACCGAAAAACCATGACGGGTTGCAGTGGTATAGTTTATTTTTTATTTATAGTGTTTTATTATTGTGCTATATTTAAAAGGCGTTCTAACTAATAGCGGATAAATTAATATTATAGTAGAATAATTTGAGACGGCGCCCATCATCTGCGCGTGGAGGACTCCGACATTCCTGGTCATTGTTCGACGGCAAATGAGATAATGGCCATCATCAGAGGCGATCGCTGCGGAGGAGAGCGGCGGGTCCTCTGCTTCCGGGAAGTGGCAGGCAACTGGAAACGCTAATTATACAGAGCAATAGTCTGTGATATAGTAACCATCGGCATCTCTCCTCCAATCCATAACCCAACTGGCTTCCTTCACCGGACGAGATTCGAACCCATGACAACCTAGAATATAGAAATGAGGAGTCAGTGGTGCCATCAAATAATCATGTCGTCATGTCATTTTGATCCCTTCAAGTATTTATGGTCACGTCAAATACTAACTATGGGAAAGCCGATTGCCCTTCATGATTGTTTGAAGTAGGAATTAAAATTAACCAAATGAAAATCAATATATCTACAGCACCGGTAACTAATTAGTTAAGTTTAATTTTCTCCAAAATGAGTTTCTTGTACTTAAGGATGTGGAATCGTGTTAACTTCGTAGGAAATAAATAAGGAGCTAAGTCAAGAACTGCCTTGAAAAGGAGTTATCGGTAATAATACAACTTCATTTCAATCCCAAAACTACAGGAATGACACGATCCCCCGTTACTCAATACAATGGGTTTATTCACTTATTCACCGGGGCTGTAGAAATATTTCCATTGCTCATATATAACTAATAAAATAATAGAATAAAACGTTCTTTTTTTACAGCGCTATGGTACATAGAGGACCTTGGGCTCCTCAACGATTTTCCTCCACCCTGAATGATCACCCGCGGCTCTTCTACACGTTCTCACCCCAAGGAGCCTCTACACCATCCTGCCATCAAAGTCTTCGCCTGCCTCTTCTTCTTTCTCTGGATATCCATCCAAGAACTACTTTGGGATCTATTCGATCAACATCGCCCACCTTATTCTTCTTTTTTTAATACATGAAATTAAATGGACCAAATAGGTTCCACAAATAAAATAAAGTGTTGGGAGTAAAAAGTAATATTTTTTCATAGTACCACAAAATTTAACTGGCCATTAATTCAGAAAAATAATGAAATATTATTGATAAGCAAGTTAAGGAAGGTCCTTTAGTACGTACGGACTCAACAATAAACTGTACTTATTTGAATAAAATTATAATATAAAACAATAAAATGTAAAATAAATACAAAAGATGAATATGATACTTGATAACATAGTTTTATTGGGTCTCCTTGAGTGTTATTAATCTCCCCCCTTGAGCGTAACCTTCTGGAATATATGCTGCTCAATAAACACTTCCTTGATTTTCTCCTAACAACCTTGGGTTCATCTAGTAATATTACCGCTATGTATAACATTTATTGGACAAAAGGTTAACTTTTACTTTCCACACTGATTATGTGTGCAATAAAGCTAACAGAGTTCTGTGTACTATATATCCATACTTCAACAGGAACTCTAAATTAATCACAGATAATAAGTTATTATAATATAAAGCCATTTTACGATCTATTCTAACATATGAATGTCCAATATTTAGTTATATGTCGAAAAAAAATTATAAAAAACTACAAATATTTCAAAACAAATGCCTAAGATTTGCTGGAAATTATGCATATTACACTAAAGTTAAAATTATGCATAATGAATTATGTGTACCGTATATTAAAGTATTTTTCAATAAATTATGCAAACAATTCTTTTTTAAGTGTAAACACAATAAAAATCCATTTATAAAAAATATTGAGAACTATATAAAAAATAGTACAAAGCGGTACGTAGACTAAAGAACAAAGCATTTATTATTGTAGGATACCATTTTATTTTATATTATTGTTATTGTTCATATACATGTATATAAGTTATGCAGAATGTCTAGAGACAGTTTTTGTTTATTTTGATAATTAATTTTTTTTTCTCTCTGTTAAAAGTTTTTTTGTAAAATTTTTTTCTTTCATTGTATATGTGATTCTTTATAGATACATTTAAATTTGTCCAAGTTTTTGAGTTTAAGACTGGTTGTTTGGTACATATTACTTTTGTAAATTGTAGCAAATTATATTAGAAATAAATATTTAAAAAAAAAATAATAAAAAAAAGAAATAACATTTATCAATTAAATACGATATCATTAAATAAAACTGAAGTAAATGAAATTGGAATGAGTCGATACAAGTATTCCACATCATCACTTTTGTGTAATTAAAAATTATCATCATAGTGAATAAATCCTCGAAAATTTGCGAGGATTATTCGATGTTTTTTTCACTAAACAACAGAACACATAAAAAAGAATTTATGTGTTCTGTTGATTTGATTGATTTATTAATCGCTACCTGGAGCGCTTCTTAATTTGATGTTAGTTTTGCATTTGCAATGATGACACCAAGATAATTAAAACAAATTTGCATTTCAATATTTTTCAGCAACAAGGAATTAATTCCCCTTTAATGAAAAAAAATTACATCTAGTGTTTGATCATACTTATTGAAAAGCATGCAATATTTTACAACCCAAAAAGACTATCCTTAAGGGATAATGTATCACTGGGCATTCTCAAGTCCTGTTAACACTTGGAGTATTCCACCGAACGAAGTAGGGCCGAGATTACGCTAATCAGGAGCAGGTACAGCGGAAAGGACCTATAGTGCAGATATAGGAGCTATAGGGCGATAGAGGGCGCGTTAGGACTAGCTACCCTCCCAATTACGGAGGCACTGGCTTCCGGTCGGCTATGCAAATCCCTTTCCGGTTCCTTCCTCTCCATCTTCCCAACAACTTCCTTCCACGCCTACGCCCGGACGCTGTAAATCTTTGGACCAGTTCTTTCTGGACCCTATCATGAGGAGAGTCATGGCAGCTTCCGCCGTCCATTACAAGATGGACCAATCGCCATGCATACCTCATCCTCTAGATTTTTCTCATTCTCCAAATGGGACTTGAGTTTTACTTCGAGGTCGACTGTTCAAGATTTTTTTTTTTTTTTTATCGTTCAAGTTTATTTTTAATGAAAAATACATATTGTTCATAAAAATTCAGTTTGAGATGTGAATGGATTATTATAATGCTTATAGCAATATATTTTGTAGTTACAGTATGATCTACTCTGAATTTGATTGTTATACAATTACAAATATTTTTTCTGTTATATTATGGATATGGGATAAGTTCATCCTAAAAGAAATTGCTCATATAAATCTAGCAAAACAAAAATCACTGAAGGAGGAATTTAAAATTTTGTTGAACATATATGATCTTGTAAAGGTGAACCATATTTTGAAAACTTGTATATACAAAATGTCGGTGAGGTTTTTGACGAAAACCTTTTTTCATACTAGAGAAAAAGCTTTGTATAGATTTAAAAAAAAAAATCACCAAACGCTAAAGGATGTATTTAAAATTGAACAGGATATACTTAAGTGATTAGTAAATCTAGTTGGGTTGTGCATGACTGAGATCAAGTCAGAAGCGGGCATTATTTTTCGGAGAAGTTTCGAAGAGAAAGAGGATATCTTAAACCCGTGCTATCTAATTTAACCCTTGAGTAAGTTATTAGAATGGCTATACATATCGAAGGTATTTTCGGGATCACGCTCACCTGCCAGGTTTTCCCCCAATGAGGGAACCCACTTTATAGAGGCTGGGTGAGATAGCAAAATGTCCAACTGTGGTTATTGACAGATTAAATAATTTATCTGCCACAACTGGACTCGAACCTGGGAATTTCGGTACATCCACTCAGCGCTCTACGCTCAGAGCTACCTCTCACCTCTTATTATATTATTGGAAGAATAATTGCATAACCTGCAAGAAAGGATTTAATTTCCATGTTCGTGTTGAGGATGAAACATTGTTTTTTAATAGTTTATCAAGAAGCGTTATTACCAACTTATGTAGACTTGCAATTCAAAATAGACCGCATTTATCAGACTTATAATTTGAGATAGTGGGTCATTACCCCAAAGGAAGTTTTACGACGGATCTCGTTCCAAAAAAATATTGATGATCCTTCGAAGAGGCGATGTTAGAGCGACATAGAGGGCGGGGCGGTAGCACTAACGATGACGGATGTTGGCGGCAATTACAGGACAGAGGGCACTGTCACCGCTACATATCACCGGGATGCCGCGCCACCGAGAGAGCTCGGCCCACCTAGCCACGGCTAACATCATAATGTTTGTATTATGTCTCCTCTTAATAGTATTCATCTCGGCCTTGGTGGCACCTCTGGGATAACGATCGGGCTACGAGTCGCGACAACCCTTTGGCGGCGACAAGACACTATTATTCATAAATCGGTCCAAATCTTAAACAGAAGGAGGATAAGAAATATCCATCATTTTTGCTTGCGGTTCTGTAATTTTATCCAGATCACGAACTTCTCATCGAGAAGATGGCAACCCTGAGATTCAACACACTTTTACAAAAGATAATTATTTTAAAATAGTCGGAGTAATGAAAACCAACATATTACAGACATTATTATTTTATCAATACTTAAAAAAAAACACACCATCGCATGATGAAATAAAGTATTACAATATTATTATAATGATTTCAGTGTCCGTTATGCAAGATGGTTATTATATCCTTTATGTTTACATAATAAGAATAATAGAGAGTGCAATAAAAATGACGCATTATGTTTATATTTTGTTTGTTTAGTAATGTTCTAATTTTAATCCTAATAAATTATAGTAATTAAATTTATAATATGATATTTTATTTATATAGAATTCTGAAACAAATATGTTACCCATTAATATCTTAACTTTCCTTTAACTCAATTTTTAAAATATTTATCAATAATAAATCGAACTTATTTCAATAGGTTCTATAAAACTTTTCAACTGTTTTTTTGCTATATAGATAGATAGATATAGATATAGATATAAAATGCTCTTTATTAAATTATTTACAACTGTTCTTTTTTTTTTTTTTTTCCACATTAGCAACCACAGCATGGTACTTATACCGTCTGCCGGGAGTTTGATTAAACTACTAAACAACAAGAAAACTAAAAAATAAATCAAATTTCTTTTTGACATTAATAATTAAATTCTGAAATTAAAAAATGTCTATAACGACCTGCATTACTTACAAAATTATATAAACCTATAAAATTCTCTCCATTCAGAATATCTATTAATTTTTGTTTTGATATCAGCTCATATTTTAAGAATTTTTTTCTATACAATTTTAAGACGGGACACACTGCCAGGAAGTGAAAACTGTTTTCAATTTCTTTCAGATTACACAGTGAGCATAGCTGTATATTTTGCGAATCAATTTCAAATGGTTTGTAATTTAGATTCAGAAGTTCCCCTCTACCATTGACCCCTCAATATAATAATATTGATTAAAAAGTTAGTCTGAGGTCACAATGAATTTAACTTTATTTATTTAATTTTTTTATACGTATTCAGTATTTACTTGGAGTTATTTCAATAATTCTATATCCTTTTTATCTTTTTTTTTCTAAGTGATAAAATTTTAAAGAAATATCGGGATATTTTAGATCGTCTGAGCCCATTATTATTAACTGAGCCCATTAACATACTTTTCTTTAATATTTTTTACTTATTCAACAATTACTTTGACTTATTTCTGTAGGTTTAAACATTTTCAACGGGTTTTTTTTTCGAAATAATAAAATTAATGAAACATATTTGTACATTTAAGTTAATTTAAAGGAGTTGATATTTTA
The DNA here is from genome assembly GCA_964056705.1 of Troilus luridus. Classification (NCBI taxonomy): domain Eukaryota; kingdom Metazoa; phylum Arthropoda; class Insecta; order Hemiptera; family Pentatomidae; genus Troilus; species Troilus luridus. The sequence goes on along the minus strand of OZ057413.1, from coordinate 75,362,626 downwards.
CCTTCTTTTTTTTTTACGGGTAAAAGCATAAAAGGGAAATAAAATACTTGTTAAGTCGTAAATGGATTTCTTTTGTTTAAATCCTTAAATCTCTAAAATAAAAATAACTATTAATATTTTGCCCATTGAGACATCTTAAGGACAAAAAGAGATTAATTAGCAAAGAAAATAAGTAAATAAAATACACCCAAATCTCAATATGCTGCAAAACACCAACCAGAAGAAAATCGCACCACAACCAATAACTTAAAGAAACCACTGAATCGTAAAGAAGGTACAGAGCTGGAAAATTATAAATAAAAACATGTGATCAATGTGATGATGTTTGACAGAGGTCTCTGTTAAACGGGGAGAGCGCTGAGTTGCCGTGCTGAATGTCCCGGGTTCAAATCCGGCTGTGAGAGAGTTAAAAAACCTAGCGATTGAGCGTAACCTAATACGCGTTTGAAAGCTCTAATTGAGCGTTCTCCGAGCTTTGGTGGAAGAAAATCCCTGAACAACTGTTAGAGAAATGGCAGGGAAACTCGAAGTCATGAAATAAAATGACCAACGCAAGACGATTGGGAAGGTGAAAAAACTCGAATGTTTGCAGAATTTCTTCCACGACCTTCTTTTTTTCAAGGCTGAAGACTCCGTAATTTCTGGAACCTCCGTTAAACAGCGAGATTGTGCCCATGGGTGTGGGCCCATCTCCTGCTGCTAGTAGATTAAATTAACCTCTGCCAACGAGCGGGATTTGAATCCAGGATCTTCGGCACGGCAACTTAGTGCTCTACCGCTGAGCCACTTCGCACCCTCAGTCAGAGTAGATACCATTAATAAGACGAAACCTTGCGGTTGAGGGTGATCCAGAACAAATCACCTCCCTGTTGTCCGTTTTACAAGAAGCATTAGTCTCTGTCATATACTGAACCCTAGTATCTTCATTACTTTTTGAGGTACACGTTTATTTTTTTCTAAATAACTGGTTTGAGTGCTTTCCGAAAATGGATTAAAGGAGACTGTTTACTGGGCTGAGCATGAGAAAATATAGCAATTGATTGAAGGCGGAATAAACGCGGTTGGCAGACTTAGCGCAAGAAGGCCCCCTAGGGAGAACAGGCTATCAGGGCGAGAAGTAAACAGAGCAACAAACCACCCCCGGGCTAACAGATTGTGCGGGAGTCATTAGAAGGAGCTCATGTAGTGGAACACATGTTATCTCACCCGGCTCATTAGCTACCTCAGAACCCTCTGTCAGTCACTTCAGCAAGCTCCTGGGGTGTTGCCTCTCGCAACTGTTTTATCTCCAGACGGCCCCAACAATAATTTTAATCAATATATTGGTGTTTTGATTTTTAAACAAAATAAAAGGCTTTAATCCGTAAAGTTCGATTCCACGCTCAATTATTTGAGTTTATATAATAATCAGTAAAATAATAGTTGAAACAATTTTTTTTTTTTTGTTAATAACAAGCATTAATCAAGTTAAGTAGTTTTTTTTAAACTACACCACAGTGTTAGAGCACAGCTTTTGGCGTACCGAAGGTCCCAGATTTAAATCCGGCTGTGGGGGATGCTTTATTATTATTATGCTGTTAACTGGTGAGGAAAGATCCTGTTGGTCCTGGAGACCTTTTTTGGGCTCACCCAGCCTTTGTGAAGTGGATACCCTTAACAGAGGGAAAATCTTAGAGTAGCTCGAGAATATTCTTTTGTTTTCATCGTGTAAATCTATGTTTACATTGTTTTTTATTGTATGTTTATATTGTTTTTTTTATTAATATTGATATAGGTACCGCTGGGTACTGTTCTTCTTCATGCCTTTCATGTCATTCTGTATTATTTTATTGTCATTCCATCTGCTGATTGTGAAATATTTGTATTTAACAAGTGTGGATAATAATATTAAGAGAAGACATATATATTCTCTTAATAAGCTTCCCTTTCTTGGCTAATTTTCCAGAGTTGTGATGACATCTACCCCTTTAAGAGAATTCATGTATGTATATGTATATATATAATACATATATTCGTTCCTACTTTAAGTAGTATCTCTGCTGTATTTTAATGCAAGTAACATAACTATGAGAGTACATGGATTCCCTAGACTCCTGCTTTACCACCAAATTATCGAAGCTCCATAGTTAGAATATGAACAGTTTCATTGAATTGATGAGTGTTGGAAATGAAATATGTTATTTTTACTTACCTAAAATTATCCTTCATCTTATTTCGCAATTATTTAGTTCGTACAATACAAATATATTTATTTACTTTATACGTATTTGGAAGCGGAGTGGCTCAATGGTTGAGCGCTGAGTTGGCAAGACATTTGTTTAATCTGATCGAAACCGGAAATTGATCCTATGGAATCTAGGATCGTGGTGGTTGAGTGTGATATAGGACAAATTACTGCACAACCGTTGTCCAAGAAACAGTACAGTCTCTACCATATACTGAATCCCAGACCCTTCAGGTACAGGTTCTTTTTTTTTCTATATGTATTCACTATCCACGCTTCCACGTTAATCCTAAGTGGGGTTTTCAGACTAAAAGAAGATTTCAGAAACGGTATGTGCCAAATGTAATTTCATACCTTCGCAAATAAATAATTATAATTATTATTATTATATATTCTGCGAATAGACCCATACAATCACGGAGTTAATTAACCTTGAGTTTGATAAACTTATCTTATGTAATAAACATATTAACATGTAATTAGTGAAATAAATGCAGTGATAAAATATATAATTGTAAGCTTATATTATAAATATGTGAATTATAAAAATAATATACGTCATATCCTTTTATCTTTAGCAACATCGATTCTACTGTTAGTTTATGTATTTTTTTATCCACACACAGAAAGATTCTCGGTCTTACAAGTAATTTTATATCTTACTTTAAGTATGCATTGCATGGTTTTATTTTAAATTTTAAATATTTCCACCAGCACTGTCCTCACTACGTACGCTGATGACACGTGTGTGTCAATAAGGATCCATATGTTGCATCCCAATCTCTTCAATCCCATATCCCAAACGTTCAAGAATGGTGTCCAAATTGGAAAATTGAAATGAATCCTAACAAATCCCATCAAATTACCTTCACCCTTCGTCGTAAACCTAGAAATTCCTGGGATAATGTATCCTTTGATAATATTCCACTGAACCCTGTCGAACAGATACGTTACCTAGGACTCCATCTGGTCAAACGTCTCACTTGGAATCCTCATACAAGACTGAAAATACATGGAACTGCTCGATGTTTTCGCCTACTTCAACATTTACTGGACAAACGCTCTAATCTCCCAATTAATCACAAAAGGCTCATTTACATGACAGTTATCAGACCTATTTGGACATATGGGGTTGAGCTTTGGGGCTCTACTAAACCATCCAATTCATCTCGTATCCAATCCTTACAATCCAAAATCCTTCGTAAAACCCTCAATGCTCCTTCTTATGTCACAAACAAACTCATCCATCATGATCTTAATATCCCATAGGTTACTGATTTGGGCCAAACTAGATACCTATCCTTTCATGACAAGCTCCATACATACTTGAATCCGCTAGTCTCTCTACTTGCTTCCCATACTATTCCCGATAACCCTCCGAGGCGTCTGAAAAGAAGATGGCCTCAAGACCATCTACTATAGAACTTTATTGGAGTGCTACCGATGGATAGTTTCTCCACAAATGTTTTTCATATCATATTGTACATATTAGCAGATTTACTTGTTGTAATATTATTATAATTGTAAATATCAATAAATTAAATTTTTTTAAAATATATTTTCAGCAGATCAATTAATAAACCAAAACGTCGGTATTCTTGATACTTTCAAATCAGTTTTTGACTTACTTAAATCATTATTCTGGTTCTTTCCTTCTCTATAATATTTATAAAAACATTAACATAACATAATAAATGGGGTGCTGGCAGCTCTTGGAAGTGCGCTGAGTTGCTTTGATGTAAGTTCAGCGTTCAATGACGGATGTTGCAGATAAATTGTCAAATTTCTTTATATCCGTTGTTAAACCCTCTGGCATCGGACGACCCTCCGGGGGGTCACCCAGCCTCTATAAGTGTAGCATTAATTAGGGGAAAAATCGAATGGGCAAATCACTTCTTCGCACCATTGTTGTCCTAAAAACTTTACAATCCTTACCATGTACTGAACTCAAGACCTTTCATGAGTTTGAGTGATACATCTTTTTTTTAAACATAATAAATATAGAACGACTATTTAAGGATGAAATCAGTTGGAGTGGGTCACAAGATTACGTACAAAGAGGGAGAAAACCTGCCTTGATAAAAAAAAAATTATGACTAGAGCTTCTGAACAATTTAATCATAAAACTAAACTAGTTTTAGTTACATATTATTAAAATAAACGGATAAATAACAAACTAATACATGAAAATATTGCAGCAACGACCTCCTTCGATTCCCTTAAGGTCGATCGTGTAGAGAAATGATATACTGACTGAGCAATATTACATATAATAACATGATATATAACTATGCATTTATGTAATGAGTGTAGTAACTTGGCATATCTACGACGTGAATACATAATGAGTGGCAGCTAAGATAGATATTCTGAGCGAAGGTAACGGTACGCTTCGCCCTGGGTGGGCCTCCTAAGGTGGTCCTAACTTGCACTACCGGTAATGGAAAATTAATTATTTTACATTAGTCAGTTAATTGTTAAGTAAATAGCGAATAACTTACCTTTTAAGTCTTCTCAATCAATCAACTTCAAGCGTTCAAGAAGTTATGTCGCAGCTTGGGAAGTCTGTGCGTTGCTGGTGCTTTTTGAAAAGGTGGAATATGATTCATATATTTTCATTATATTGAAGTTCATTAACTTTTATTATAATTAAGGGAATTTTCTTTGAAGCATCTATTGTTTACTTAGACTTACTTCTCATAACGTGGAACTTGGTTTAGGATTTTTTTTATGATATTAAAAAACTAATACCCAAATAAAATTAAAAAAATAAGACGATTATTTAAAAATATAAATTCAATAAAACATGATTTAAAGAACTAACTTATCATATAACAATTATTTATTGCCATACATATATAATGGAGACATGTATAATACTAATAATAAAAATAGTAATAATTTTTACCTATTACTTAAAAAGGGATATGTAGTAATTCTGAAAAAAACGTACATAAATACATCAGACTGTAATAATTTATTTATTATATCGGTTATTTATTACATAGGATACATAAGTTACGAAGTCATGTACTAACACCACTGAGTTGTTTTTACATGAGGTGATGTATTTTGACTGTAAATAACTTTTTTCTATCATGAGTTGTAGCGGTACAGATTTTAATTTTAGTTTAACAATTCTTAATTTTTTAATATATCTGAATGATTTTATTTATTTATTAAATACAATTATACCTATAATTATGTTTATAAAGATCTCAATATTGCGCTATTTAGCAGATTTGGCCTGAATTAGATATATATTCGATACAAATGCAAAGAACCGAATGTGATGAAAAAAATCCTTTTCGATCTGTAGCGTTTGCTTTAAGATTGATAATTGATGTAAAATTAATATATAAAAACAACATATAATGGCTTAGATAAAATACGTCTGACGAAATGTATGATCATTAATAAGCCTCCAAACATTTGTTTAACTCTTCTGGCTTTCATTTTCGATACTTGGCACTTGTATCCATGTTATGAGCTGTTATTTTTGAATATGGTATAAGTCCATTTGAAAGATATTATTCTTTTAAATAAATGTAATGATTATTAACTCATAGTAATACTTAAGTGGTGTATACTGTTACGTAAAAACATATGGTTTTCCCATATAAAAATCAATTTTAAAAAAATCCATTTCCTATCAAAAATGGTTGAACCCATTTCACTAAATGAAAATTTGTTATGTATGAAAAATCCAAACTATGGATATATATAGTTTAATTATATTGATTAAAGTGATTTGTTTTAAAAAATGTCTATTTTATTTTTTTTTTTTCAACAATAAACTAATGAGATATCGATATTTCCTGATCAAGATATATCCAATAGATTGTTTTATATTAAATAAAATTTAAAAAGAGAGAAGATCGTAAATAATTATCAGTAATTATCGTTTGAAGTGAATTGTTGGCAAAATAATGAAAAATATTAAACAAAATTTGTCAGATTGAATATTTTACAAATTAAATCTTTTTTACTCAGTACTGACAATTTTTGAAAATGGATGTAACTGGGTTTGAAAACAAATGCTCCATTTATTCCGCTATTCAATCTTCTTCCCTAAACAAACCAATACTTGGCAATAAAGGGTGAAGAATCCTCAACAGAAGATCCTGATCAGGAAAAGACTGGAGATAGTGTGTTTTTATCTCGGATCTGTTGGCTAACAAATGTCGCAAGCGCCGAGGGACGAGGCAATCTCCTTCAGCATCTCACTTGTTCTAAGCCAATTTGAAATTCATGAAGCAATCTGCACTCCTGTTTTCGGCTCCCCCCTTCACACCTCCTTCTTACACCCGATACATTCCCTATTAAATAATCATTTCCGCTTTAGCCAAGTGTGAACAGTGCTCTTAAACGATATGGGTCCTTGCTGAAAAGGTTTTTTTCATATTTCAGTGGTCAGATTACGAGTATCATATTTTTTAAAATTCGTTTATTGAACTTTATAACTGTTTTACAATGATACAAATGATACAAAATGAATGATATAAGATATAAAAGTAACTATAACTGACTATTAATTAAATATAATATAATAGATTAAACCGACTTACACAGACTGTTTAGGTTATTTCATCATCTATACTTCGAAATGTTCATTAAATCTTTTTTTTTTTTTTAACATTCACGAAAGTAATCGTGAATTTTAGTATGAAGAAGAGAGTGTAATCATCTCATCAAGAAATGAACAAGTTAAAACTTTGGTATTTACATAAGTACTTAAAAATAAATATAAAGCAAACCCTAAGAAAAAAAATTGGTATTGAGAAGAAAAATACGGAGTCAAAAAATACGTACTAATAAAAATACATTTAATACATTAGGAAAGAATTATGAAAAAGAAATACTTACTTTTGTGTGTTGTGGCCTCTTTTATATATTAAAAAGAGGGCTTAAAGTTGCTCAGAAAAATGAAGTGAAGAAATCGATAATGATGATTTTAATTTTTCTTCATATTTATAAAAATTATTATTATTTTGTAATTTATATTTTTGGAAATAAAATTTTAATTTTTATTTATTGAAATAATATATGTTATTAATTATATCATAAAGGAGTGGTTTGTTGAATTGAGGTGGTGCTAACAGGGCAAATGTCACCAGCTCATACGAGCTCTATTGATTTAGTACTCCAAGCTACCTCGTTCTCTTCTACCCGTCTCACTTTACCATAATCTTCAACTATATTCTTTATATTGTTATACTTAACCTTATTAATATATTGTTTGATTATAAGTATTGCAATATTCGTATGTTCTTCACCACACACATTAGTTCTTAAGCAACACCGTAGATTTCAATAAGATTGTTTCATTTATGCCTACATAATTCTATCAATCTACATATTTCATTTATAACTACATACTTAATCATAATGATAAGAAAAGCAGATAATAGAAATATTGATTCGTTTCATGTGAAAAGTCCGTTTTCAAATGAAAATTTATTTAATAAAACAACTGTATGAAATCAAAGAATTTTTATTCAAAATATTTTCCCTCATTTTCAATAGTTTTTCCTAAGGTTTAAAAAATTCGGTATATGTGATTTAGCAGGTTGCCGTGAAACCTACTTTAAAATCTTGTGCGACATCTTCTTATCACTTTTTTTTTATATTCTCTTTATTTCCAGATCGGCTATTCCTAGCCTTACATGGTTTTTTTAATAATGAATTTTAAACTTTAACACATAGTGAAAGTGTGGGTTTCGTCTCATGCAAGAGACACCCCTAACTGTACATTATCAGATTATTTACAGAGACGATGTAAATATATAATAGTGTTTTTTCATATAAAAGAATGTAGTAGTTTGAATATAAAACATGTAAATAAGTAAACAAAATTAAAATTAATGTAATAATAAACAGAGCTATAGTACTTTAAAACGGAAAACTAAAAGAAAACAGGATTATATTACATTTTGTTAAAACGATTGGTGAGAAACGTTATCTATTGAGATCACATCACAATATCTTTCAACAGTCTTGGTTTTAGTCTTGGGTATGAAATAGGTTTGCCTATGTTGAATGCTACAGCTCCTTGGACTGCTGGTAATCCGGTCTTAAATCTGGTGTAGCGTTTCTTATCACTGAATTGAGTTATTTGAGTGTGCGTTACTAGATTGTTTTCCGTATTGTTTTTTAATGTTTTGTCTTGTTTTATTTATAGCCAATTTAAAATTCTGTATTGTCTATTTAATTTAAATTGGCATTTTTTCTTATTTATTTTGTTATTGTTTATTTAAAAGGAACAAGATAACACTGGAAATTCCCGTCATCAGAAGAAGCTGTGAGATACTTCTAGAAATTCGGAATAATTCCGAAGATCGAATTATGTGAAAAATGTCATCAAATGGATTTTAACAAGAAGATAAAATAGAGGCTATTTTGTAAAAAAAAAAGTTTAGGAAAAACGTTTCTAAAGTGAAAGAACGGGCTGGAATTGGAATTTTGTATATTTCAATTTCCATAATTATGAATAATTAGATAAATATTATCATTATAAGAATTGTCAGTGTTCAGGTTATAATCAATGGGGAGCTGCTAAATCACAAGTACCAAGTACTAAATCATAGTTTGGTGATCAACGTATATAAAAAGGTATAGATAGTATAAGATAGTACTTAATTTTATAAATGGCTTAAAGAATATACTTTACCTTGACTTTGATATAAAAACCATGATGAAGAGACTTCTGATGATGAGTAAAGACCGAGGTGATGAGATGGTTCGTACAAGGTCTTCCCTTATAACAGTTTCATCATCCATAATCACCAACTTTATTCACATCAATTCATTATATTTTTTTATGATGGGTACTCAATAAAAAAAAAAATTTGATATGAAAAATAATTTTTGATGTGACATATTATCCTCTATAAAAAAAACAACAACAATTTTCTTGCAGCTTATTCTTGGAAGTTGTAAGGCATACAAAATAAGTCTTTGTATTTTTTATTTTTTTTTTTGCTTAATTGCCTATGCTTATTATGTTAAACCAGTATTATTAACAACAATACTATTTTTTCTTACCATCTGATTCTGTATGTTGGTGTTTAAAGGTGTAAAACCCTCTGGTCATCAACGCCTATCGTTTGCTTTATCATATTTCGGTGTATATTGAAGATACATAGCAGACACATATACGCATAATCTAACTAGGCGATGGAGAAAATGTATATACAATTTGAAATCATAGAAACAGACTACTTAAATTCAGAGAGTAGGCGATATTCTTTCAAAAGCAGAAATACCAACGTGATGTTAGCTACATTGTCCCCAAGGGCCAAACATAAATTTGGAGTTAGCTTATTTATAGCTGATTGGTAATAATTAATCTCAGACTTTATTTATAAAATATGTAATAATATTACAATATTTCAGATTATTTAAATCGAAACAGATCTAAATAATCTGAAATTACTACATATACTTATATTATACTTAAACTTAAGATAATTGGTGATTTCCAATTTTCGATTGAAAAGTTAAACTTAGTTTTGACTTAACTCGAAGCGACGACCTGCTAATACCTGAAATTGACACTCGTGCGATATTAAAAAGTGAGTGACACTTACAAATCTATTAGGGAATGTTATTAACAATCCAATTAACCCAAATTACTTGCTCAATATTACCTTGTATTTTTTTTTTAAATTTATTTAAACACCCTTCCTTGCCTTACGGCGATGCAGGTTTTGACAATATCATTTATCACACAATAACTATATTATATATTACCATATATAATGTAAATATCGTTCAAGAGTACTGATTGCTGAAATGTATAACGTTGTATTGTTTATTTATTTATATTTATTATATTATATATATATATATATAATCCAGATTATATAAGTATGTATTTATTATTATATATATATATATATATATATATATAAATATATATATATTATATATATATATATATTTATAACACATACAAATACACATACACACACTACATTATATACAACCTAACTCATGTATTTATTTGTTATTATTTTTTTTTAATTCTCTTTAATAGCTTAGTATTTTGTCATTATTCAAAACTTTTTTTCTACTTCTTTGGCAGTTTATAAATACTTTATGATTTGTATCATTTACTCCCCTGGCATGATATATATTATGTTTCTTTTTCTGCTCATGTTTATTATTCCGATTAGTAATATAATCATATATAATAGTTATAATAAAATAATATACTATTTGAGAGTATAATAAAAATATAAAAATAATACAAATTAGATAATAATCATACAATAAATTTATTTAAGATATTATTGGCTATTAAAGTGATTTTTTTGGGATGGCAAATGTTGTATAATTACTTCATATAATATAAAGTTATATAACATATATATGAATATTTTATCTAACATACAGTTATATAACAGATATATAGAGGACAGAGAGGACTGGAAGTCGAATGGAGCTGGAGAGAGACAAGGTGCAGTGGAAGCGGCGATGCAGAACGACAGCTGCTAAATCTAGTGCAGTAAGTTCCCACGATCTGCGCACAGCTTCTCTTACTTTAGTAATGTCCTCCACTTCCTCCATTTATCCAGATCATATCATGGTTTTGTTTTGGGAACTTAATTGTTTACCTGTTGCTATTGCAACCATTACCACGCTTCACGGGGCAATGTTATCAACCACTCATCAGCTGTACCAATTATCACACGCCAAAGCGACTTACAAAGCGAAGGTTACAAGGACACAGGAAGGAATCTGTTTAGTGAGGGTAAGGGAAATATAGGTAGTTTATGCAATATTACTCAGATTTTAAACAATTTTTAAATACGCTAATTGTAATGAATCGGGGCCGTTACATAATTCAAGAAAAATTGGAAACATAAATCAGCATTATCCTTAAGTTGTTTTGAAATTGAGCATGATCACACCCAAGACTTCTCCTTACACAAACGTTGGATTAAAAACAATTCGAACCATAACCAATTATCGAAACAACTAAGCCATGACCACGACTTGTAATGGTAGAGATTATTAAATAATATTTTTTCTAGGCGTTTCCTCAAACTGAAATAAATAAATACTTAGTAATTAAACAAATAAATAATTTAATTAACTTAAATTATTTATTAACTTAATTTATTTAATTAATAATAATGCATCGTGGCTATTTAGGATACCATTGTTCACATTATAATTTCACCAAATTCAAGAAAAAATTGGATTCAGAAATGAACATTATCTTTAAATTGTTTATAATTAAGGATGATCACACCCAAACCTCCTCCTTACAAAACCATTGGATTAAAAATAATGCAAACCTTGACCAAATACTGAAACAAATGGAAATTATCATGTTTTGTAATGGTAGCGATTTTAAAAGAATTTAATTAACTTTAAAAAAAATATTTATTTGCATATTTAAACAATGTATTAAACTTTAAATAATTATTTATTTGTATATTTAAATAACTTATTTAGCTGATAATAATATATCGTAGCTAATAAGAACTTAATTTTACACATTAGAATTTCACTAAGAAAAGAATTGGATTCAGATGACACCATTATCCGTAAATCATTTAAAATTGAGCATGATCATACCCAAATCTCATCCTTACACCACCTAACAATATAACGAATTAATAATATATCAAATACGAATAGTGATAACAAGGTGTGAACTGTATACAGTTTATTGAAATGTAGGTCAGAAGAAAATACCCAATAGCGTAGACGAGGTGTTGCAGGATTTTTTGTCCATTATTCGAATAAATATCTTCACCTTCATTTTTTTTAATACCAGTATTTGATTTATTAAAGGGAGTGGTAGACCGCTAAGTCCTCATGCCGAAGGTCCTGGGTTCAAATCCCGCTGCTGGCAAGACTTTCCACTTTAATCTGTTAGCGGTTGGAAATGGATACTTTGGGACCTAGGACCCTCCTGGGGCTCACGCAGCCTCTATAAAAGTGGTACCCGAAATAAGCAGGAAAAATCTGGTGGTTGAGCATGATCTAGGACTAATCACCTCCCTACACAACCACTGTCCAAGAAACAATACAGACTTTACCACGTACTGAACCTCATACCCTTCATGGGTTGTAGCGGTAAAAGATTTCATTTATTCATAAACCAATAAATATTTATAAATATGTAGACCAATTCTCAATCTCTGAATTAAGGATAATAGCTTCAAAATACAGGAAATAAGTGTATTTTTTTAGACAACATATTTTAATTATTTACTTAATTAGCTATAAGCTGCTGATGTGAAATATGCTATCACTGAACAACATAATCATGCTGTTATCATATCCATTACACATGATTATATACAATATTATATATTGATTACTAATGCTATGCCGTATTTAAACAGCATGAGTACCCCTCGGCTCGCCGCTGAGACCGGAATACCCTCAATATATAAAGATGACTTGCACCGCCTCCTGGATCGCCCCCCCCCCCCCGCAGAGAAATGATTTACGATCCTGCTATAAGACTTTTATTGGGATAATTATTGTAATGGGAGCGACACTTTGTGGGGATCGCTCTGTGTTTACTGCCTCTTTTACAGGTCCCTCATGTCGTGTTTTCGCTATCTCTCTCCGGATATCGGATGTGTTAGCGATCAAAATCACAAACAACTATTATTCTGGAATTGCCATTACGGTTTTCTTTATAATTTTCGATAATTATGCCTAATAACCAACCTAAGGATCACCTATGGTGTAATGGTCAGCATAACAACCATCTTTTCTTATTAATTTTAAAGCTTTTATGAAATATTCTTATACCATTTTAAAGCCATTTAAATATTATATTATAAAACCGCAATCCAGTATTCGATAGATTGGCATTGGTGCACCTAAATCATTTTAACTTTTTTTTTTTTTTATAAATCTTTCCTTATTAAGATATCACTAATTAATTAACCTATCTGATTATGTAATGAAAGAAATTTCAATTCAAGCAGTAAGTAGTTCTTCCAAAACAAACCCGGAAACAAAATCAAATATAAACAGTTTATACACATAATTATTACCTACTGTGAATTAATTGATTATGGGGTCACCCAAGGTGTAGTGGTTAGCGTAGCCTTCGACTAAAGAAAGTAGCCTTTTAATTTTTTAAAAGGAATAAAATGTCCTTATCTCGCCGTACTTCGAATGAAACTTAAAATGACGTTCCCGAACCTATGCGGTATTGGGTACTCATTAAAGTGCCGTGTTCTAATTAAGTCTGAATAGGCAAAATCTAGAACACCCTCTGTAGGTATTAACCCGTAGCTATAATTTTTATTTTATTTTCACCGCTGAATTCCAATTTTTTTCCTGGATGTTTACTTTTTCTTAAGTACCTACTTTTATGTTTCTAAGTTTCTAACTAAACTCTCTGCATTTAACTAATGTAAAAATAAGAAATAAATAAAATAAAATATTTATTCACGAATAGGCAACATCTAGGGGACTCTCTCTGTAGCATCGTCCGATTAGCAGTAGTATAAAGTAATGTTAAATAAATAAGCAAACAAATTTGTTTTATATTCTAAACAAAAGTTGTAATTTTTTTTTAAATAAAGGGTTCTGACCATTCACCTATAAGCCTTTGATTTCTTTAAATTAATGGTAAATAAATAATGACCGATACAGAATAGTACAAATAAAGCTTGCTTGTTTGCTCGTTTCGACCAGTGTCATTATCAAACACTTACCAAGTGTTTACGTTTTTAATATATGATGATAAAAAAATTATATTATAAGAATAAATAATCAACATCAACTATTTCAGCATTTTCAAATTAATAAATTTTAAATAAACATAAGATTCGTCGTATGCTAAATATAAGAAATTTATATCCTATCAATTAATTTTTATTTTATATACTAATTTAGTATACAAATAAAAAAACATTTCTAACTTTATACTCTCAAATTTTAATTTAAAAACACAATATATACTTAAAAATCTATTACCATTCTATTGACAGCATTAAACACATTAAACCGGAAACCAATTATTAAAATTTATGAATGATATTTATTAATTAGACTTCCTTGCGATTAAGTCTGTAATAAAAAAAAAATTGACTAACAACAACGCAGAAAAAGAATCTCTTATATCTCCCGATAAAATTACATCGAATAAACCAGGCTTCATTTGGAGCACTTAGATAAGAATTCATATTTATTTCTAGTCAATTTTCATAAATATTTATTGCGGTGGGCAGAAAATCGATGTAGCTGTGGTTAAACTCATAGTGTATTGTCCCTTTATGAGCGTGGTATGTAGCTATCTAAATCGCATTGTAAAATTTTATTATTGCGCTAAAGTTGTTTAGTTGTTACAACTTTATTTGCTATTTCATAAACCGATATAAATATATTGAAGAAAGAATAAATATGCCGATTGAGATGTATATGAAATTGTGTGTGATAATCAAGTAAGAAGGAAATTGATTTTAAAGACCTCTGAAATTTTGGTAGAATACTTCAATTAATTAATGACTCATTAATTTTATTTTAATCAGTTGTAATTTTAATCTAGATTTTAAATTAACACTTAACTGAAACCATTGTAATAACAAAGTTCAATATTATTTATTGTATTTAAACTAGTTGTATTTATAATATTTTTATTTTGAGTTTTCAACCATAAATTTTATTGTTTAAACAGAATATACTCATGACCTACAGTTCAATCCCTGAAGAAGTCCTGCAATTGTGTCGAAACGTCGGTTAGTAATAAATATCACTATTTAAAGAATTATTTTGGTACCTCCACCCAGACAATTTTCTTCAATTTTTTTTTTGTTTATTAATGATAAACAGTTTCATTATAACTGTTTGGGATATTTAAACCTAACAGAAAAACTAGTATTGTATTCATCATCAACATTCATAAATAATATACAATGAAAACATTGGTACTGTATTTGTATTCATGACACGTTATTAAATGGTATTCATAAATTTATAAATAGAAAAGAATTTCATATTTTTTACTATTATTGGTGTTTAAATTCAATTTCATATTAGGATAGAGGTAATAAACCTGTTGTTATGAACAATACATTACATTCATAACATTGTTATGAACTTTAAAAGTATAAAATTTAAAAATACTTTCGTTATTGTAACTTTTTCTATAGTACTCTATAGATTGATATTGCATAACGTCGTATTATTAGCATTAATTTTCAGAAGTTTCTTTAACACTATTTTTATGAAATCATTCGCACACCTTGTCTTCTGACTTGTATAGTCCTGTTTTTCTAATTAAACATTCCCAAGTATTAATTATCTTGAGATTAATTAATATTACTAATAATTAAAAATATTAGTTAGCTGCCTAAGATTAATGAATGTGATTTGTATTTTAATATTGTTATGTATTAACTATTCAAATTTCAAGTTATTAGTTTTTATTTGATTTTATATATCCTAAATGTACTTTAATGTACAATAATATATAATGTAATATCCTAAATTCAATTATAAACAATCTGATAAATTGCAATATGTTTTTCTCAGAATATTCTGTTTTATCTTTCACATTACTTTTTTAAACAATACACTAAATACTGATGAACATTCTTTGATTAACAATAATATTACATATACTTAAAAACATAGTATAATTAATCTCAGACTTATTTTCACCGATATAGTACAGATATGAAACTGAAGAAGTTAAAAAAAACTGAAGTCGTCTCGTATGTTTCTTTCTTTTTTGGTTTAAGGTGGAACACTGGAAGAAATATTACAAAAATTCTGAGAATATTACCAGAAGTAAAAACACACGGGCACACTATCCCACATGTATTCGTTTCGCTATTACACAGGGTGGTGTGTGAGTGTGTAGGGAAAGAAAATTACCCATTTTTTCTTACAAACCTTTACAAGTGTGTCGTGATGTTTTTCACAGTTTGTATTAGTCATGCAGACTTATGGACGAAAGAAAATGAAGAACTGCATCACGAACGCTAAAGAAGAATATAACATTAAATGTTATACTGCATTAAAACATAACATTAAATGTTAAACTGTCATTAAACAGGAAAAACAACACTTGTTCGGTATTCAATCTGTCATTTCAGATTAAAAATATAATATTATTAAGATATTAAAGATATTTTAAAATAATTGTCTTAATAGGTTCATATATATATATATATATATATATATATATATATATATATATAGCGCTCAGTCTGTTTCATCAATACTTGTTTTAGTTAAAAATGTTTTCTACCTTATTAAATTGAAAACATAAAATGCTTCGTTTAAATATATTTAAAATCTAGAATTTGACCGTTAAACCATCAGTATTCGGATTTAATAAAATAATTATTATTAAAACTAAATATAAAAACTCCTGAACAAGCTATGTATAGTTATAAATTCATAATCAATTAACAATAATTAACTACTTAATTTATAAGCAGTAAATGTTGTTTCTTAACCTTTCTTAAATAAGAAGAGAGATGTTTGAGAGACGAACATCAAAATCATGTAACTAGGATAGAAAAAAAATAACAACTTTCCATAATATGCAAAACTAAAGGTAGGTTTAGAAATAATAAATTACAAACATAAAAATTTTAAATAATAAAATAAAAAGTGGCAAATTTTTGAAAATATCTTTTCAAAATATATCGCTCATTCAAAAAAAAGCAATGTCATAACTCAAAACAATATTTTTCAATAGAGATATTCTGAAATTTTCATGTGAGCTTAAAAAACAAAAATTTGGGTATCGGTAAAGCAAAGCATTCATTCCTATAGGAATTGTGGTATTTTTTTATTTTAATTTATGTCATTATTCCCATAAAAATTTCAACTTTAAATTTTATGATACATTCCAGGATATAACTTTATTAAAAAAAATAAAAATCGTGTTGGAAATGAAATATCATATATGTCGTTCCTGAAAGAAAAAGCTTGAATCGATACAATTGCTACTGGAGGTCTAACTCGAAAATGCTTATTTTTAGGTTGTGTCGTTGTTCGTTTGAAAGAGTGATAAAAAAAATTGATATGATTCAAAACTGGAAGCCTCCGGTTTTTATATCTTGAACCTTCCGATCAACCATTCTTGAAGGTTGGTATGAGTTATGCATGGTTTATAGTTTACAAACAAAAATCCTTTTCGTGATTTTCCCCCACGAATTTCGTGAAGCAGAGAGAAAGATCCTAGGGATAATAAACTGAGAAAATGATGTGATAATTCGGATTGTCGACAGAATGAAACGTTTTTTCTTTTTTTTTTTCTTAGAACCCATTGTCCTAACATCAAGGCTCAACCCATTACTATAACCTATGAGATAGTTCGCCACTCTCTTCAAGAGCCCAATTGTGACCGGGCCGGAATAAAACAACGCTCACAATTACACAAATTACCTCCCACTATTCCTTCAATAATGACATTAAAACGTCTTCAATTGGTTAATTTCGTCCAAATCAAATCGACTAACTGTCGAATAATATCGTGAAATTGATATAACCTTCGTTTTGAATACCGTGGGAACAGTTTTTGGATTGAGTTATTTCGTCCGTAGTTTAGCTACTTAGCCTATTGACACGTAATAAGACTCTCGTCAGAGCAGGTTCCTTCCAACAGAGTATATCAATCAAATTTTACGGAAATCGTACTCGGACTGGAAAGAAGATCAATAGATAATGAAAAAAATTATAAATCACTAAATTCATGAGCATATTATCGTTTCGATAAACAAAGTAAAATTAACTATCTCGATAAACAAAGTAAAATTAACTATCGATTCCAAAAAAAATATCAGTCTCAATTATGTTTCAGTTTGAACATTTACAATGAGAAGACTACTAGAAAAAATATCAATATATATTTATAATATTGACTCGTAAGATAATATTATAATAAGACCATAATGGGAGCAGTTTCGTTAAAAAAACAACATATTAATCAGGTATTACGGCAACTGTATTCAAACTAGAAACAAGAACAATTCCTGATAAAGAACTGATTTTAAAAAAAATATGAATAACCGTATTAATGAGTATATTAAGGATTCAGTCAGAACAAAAAAAAACCTAAATAAAAAGAAGATTACACTCTTAGTTATGTATTAATATCAAATATTAATACAAACTTATATTAAATCGTAGGATATTTATTTAGGAAAAAAGTGGGTTAAAATTTGATATTTGAGCTTTTATTTTATATTTCATAACGTGAAGATTATTAGAAAAAAATTGTTGAAACAAGATAAACTGTAATATTAACACTAATAGGAGTAGTTCGTTCCAATCTAAACTTTGCTCAACAGAGACTATACTCAAACTAGAAAGAACAATTACAGATAAAAACTGATTAAAAAAATGATAAATCAACAAACTAATTAGTATATTAAGTATAATTCTGTCGGAACAGAAAAAAAACAAAAACATAAATTTCAAAACAATAAAGTAGTTTAATTATTACAATCAGATATTAATACATACCAATACAGAATCGTTAGAATTTTTTTATTTTTTTGAACCCTTCAATTTGATCGTTCATGATGAGAAGATCATTGGAAAAAAAATTAACCAATATAATATATATTGGAATATTGGCGCGTAATAAGACTTATCGGAACTGTTTCGTCAAAAAAAAACAACAACATATTAATCAGATAGTACACAAACTTTACTTACACGAAAGGAGAACAATTTCTGAAAAATTGATTAAAAAAAAATTATCAACCACCAAAAAAATGAGTATACTATGGTTTCAGTCAGATCAGCTAACAAAAGATTTACTGCAAATTCCAAAAATATAAAATAAACTTATCAGAAATAATTAAATTCATGGAAAAAGAAAATAATAAAAGTAATAATAATACAGTTCCCGATAAATAATAAAAGTTTAGAAAAACTATTTTTTAAAGTATAATTACAATTTCAATGACAGCGGAATTACGTTGAAAATATAACGAGCTGGAATGAAAAAAATCTTATTTATTTGATATGGAAAACAAATTTCTGACATTACAATGGTTACTAAGAAAAAACGAGAAAGGAGTAAAAATTCGTTTAATTTCAAGAAAAATAGATACAAAATATACATATTTTAAATTTAAAATTTTAAAAACTACTGATTATATGTAAGACTGATTCGTAATAAATAATAAACCAATATTATATTATAATATTAACAGACTATCATCGAAGCTGTCTCGTTCCAACAAAGAATATTAATCAAATGATTCACAAACTCTAAAAATGTCTTATATTATCTAGATAATGCACAGCTTACTGAGAACATTAATATATATATATATATTTGTGTGGGAGACGTGAAAATTAGTTTCATTTTTATAATAATCAATAAATTGGACATTTTACAAAGAAAAGAGGATACAAATAAAATTAATATTTTACCTGTATAATCCGCATTAAGTAATTATTAATTATAAATTAGTAACATCAATCACCAAACTTATTAATATCTCCAAGCTTACAAAAAAAAAATTATATATATATATATATATATATATATATATATATTAATCAATCTCCAACAAATATTATGCTCTGAATTATCACTACCAAATATTATCATAAAATGATATAGAATATTTAAAAAAAAAAAAAAAAAATCTGTTCAAATCCTTCAATTTGATATTTTATTATAAGAAGGAAAGGCAAAAAAATGTTTAAAGCAAGATTAATAGTAATTAATAATAGGTTCTTATATAGATTGATTTACAAATTAGTTTAATTTTGTCGATACTCGAGAGACAAATTTAAGATCCAATAAGACTTAAAAGTATATACTTAACTGGAGACACAAAAACAAAAAAAAAGAACACAGGTATAATATCAACAAAAAACTAGAACTTTACCAATTTAAATGTACCTACAACAACCGTGATCTTTCTATTGTAAAAAGAAGATTGTTTTTTTAGATTGAAATATAAGTTGTTATTCAATTAGCAATCTAAAAAAAACAAAGTAAAAACCAGTACATTACATAAAATGAAGGGTCTTGGTTTAGGGGTGGTTAATTAATTAAAGCAGTGTTCCTTGATCAACGGCTGCGCAACGAGGTAATTTGGTCAGTACCTCCACCCTCCTGGTTCTTCTTCGACATAATTGCTAATTAAAATAACATAGCATGGAAAGATTTAATTTTTTATCACTGTTTAGTTTAGTAACTGTTTTCGTTTATTATTAATGTATTAATAACGATGTATTCATTAGTAGTCTATTTATTTTACCAGCACTATATTTTTAATATGTTACTCAAATTTATATACTAATATTTATTCATAAAAATGGGAAGAGTGAATTGAATGCGACCCGATAATAACTATCAGATGAATAAATAGAATGAAAAATAGAAGGGAGAAGTGCGTTTGATTAAGTAAGATCAATGTAAAATATGAAACCAACAAAAAACATGAAAGATAATAGTAATTCTAAAACGTTTAATTGCTATCAATGTATTTTTTTACAACTGGATTAATTATATTGTATGTTATAGATATTTTAAGTCATAAAATTTAATTTTCCTGTTACATTGTCTATTATTTAGCCATTTTCATCGATAATAAATTTAAACCAATGCTCTTTTATTATATTTTATTGTCAGCCTTAACATGAGAACGATCATTATATTATAGAATACTTATTATTATCTTCGTTTCTGTAATAATATTTTGAATTATTTTAATTAATAATATTAGAATAATTAAAATTAATTTTTTCCATAAAATTAAAAATATTTAATCATTTAGATGATAGTGTGGATACAGGTACGCAATTGTTGGTAAATAGTGAAATTTATTTAATCACCGGCATTTAAATTAACACACAGTAATAATTATGACAAATTACATTCATTATAATATTTACCGATTCGATTATTCTTCATGGTTTGGTGTTTAATACAACAAAATAATCTCGGCAATACTCTAAAACATTCTTCAGCTATACCACCATAAAACTTTTATTTTGTTATTTTTTTCAGGCCTCTGTACATGTGTAGAATAAGGAAAATTTATATTTTCTCGACCGAATAAACGAAGGGATGCTGCATTAATAATTAAGACAACATTAAATATGGATAACAACAAAGAATGACTATTTCATAAAACGTGCCTGTGCATTTATAATTCGACGAAAGTAATTTAAGTGTTGAATGGTTAAGAGCTGAGATATTGGCTCTGGCCCGTCATGCTTCTTGCACTTTTAAAAAATCCTAGACGAAACATCTGTTTCAAAATAAATAAAAATTTTAACTAATAAATAAATAAATATATATATATTATATTTATATATATATATATATATATATATATATATATATATATATATATGTATGTATGTATGTATATATTCTGATTCTTGAGGTTCAGTCGTTTCTTAAATTTCCCCTTTCCGTGTAAATTCATGAAAAATCTATAATTTACAGGAAAAGTGTGATATGGTGTGATATTTTGCGATGCTAGATATATATATATATATATATATATATATATATATTCTATGTGATATATGTATATATCTGCAGTGTTTAAGTTGAATTTTATCCACAGAGAGTTAATTATATTGAGGGAACAGAGCTGTCATTCACTTAGTTTTTGGGCTTGAAATATAGTGTCTTTCACATCTTCATGTTTTTTTATCTTTGATCTTTGAAATATCTAACTGGATAATAACAATAATAATTAATAATCGGTTTAATAAATAGATTATATCTGGAGCATAGGTGAATAAGTGGTTAAGTCGAATTTCATGGAGGGAAGCGGAATCATGTCATCCTCGTAGTTTTGTCTTCAAATTAGTTCACTACGAAAAAAACACAATTCCTCTCCCACAAGAACAAGAAACTAAATAAATGCTAAAAATGTAATTGTCGGTTTTTTGATTTCAGATTAAATGAGTTTTTGGATTGAAAATAAGAGCTTAACGGTATTCTAATGATACTTGAATGATTTTGGATCTCAGCTATACAAGTTCTTATTATATTCCTATCATGAGAATTTTGCCCGTTGGTGATAGGTTGTACCTGGTACGAAATGTTGGGTTCGATTCCCATCCGTATCAGTAAACATTTATTTCACGACGGTTCCGAGAAATTAATTTTTATTATTAATTTTAAAAGGAATTATTAATTGCAATTTACAACTGTATTATTACAATTCAAGAAGTAAATGGCAGGAATGATACAATTTTAAATGGAAGCATGGGCTCCACCAAACCATCGAATTCCTCTCATATTCAATCCTTGCAATCCAAAGTCCTTCGCAAAACCCTCAACGCTCCTTAGTTTGTGACAAATAAAACCGTCCATAAAGACCTTAACGTTCCATATGTTACGGATTTAGCCCTTTCCAGATACGTATCATTCCATAATAAACTCCAGCCCCATCCAAACCCACTAGTTTCCATCCTTGCATCCAATTCCATCCCGGACAATCCTCCTAGGCGTCTGAAGAGAAGGCCTCGGGAACTTATATTATAGAAATGTTATTAGAGTGCTGCCAGTGGGTAGTTCCTCTACATGTCCTTTCATGTATCTAGTTAGTCATATAGCCCTTGTACTAGAGGTATATATTACAGTTGTACAATTCAATAAATTAATTTTTTTTTTAAATGGAAGCAATTGTACAATTATAGGCAAGAATAGAACTTGCCAGATTATACACATATATACCGGTATTAGTAAAAAATTTAATGAATTTGTTTATAAATACTTCATTATATAGCATTGATAGGGTATTTCTACAATGTTAAGGACGTATTAAGTTGAACAGATGGCAGCTTACATTATTTCCTGGTACACAGGTGTCAACAAAATTCATTCCCTATGAATAATGAATAAGGAAACCTCAGCTATGATTAGTACTCTCGACATCGAGGGGCTATGGTTATGACTGAGAATGCTCCTATGGTTCGTCTGAATGATGAGGGGTGAACCACCAACCGTCAACAGCTTAGGGGAAGCTGGCACGTCAGGAGGGGTTGTTTGGCTTCTAACGGTCTATTTAGGGTAAAATGTTTATCTAATAAATTTTTCTCAAATCCATGATAAATAATTTATTTTATACATCAGAAATAATATTAAAATAAATAAATTCCGATTTGTTATTTTGTACACGCTTTTGTTAGCTTCGCATGTATGTAAGCATGAATGAAATATAATTTTAGGACTCGATTTGCGAAAACTATATACATTTTTCAATGACCGATGAAAATACAATAATTTAATAAGCTTGACACATTATCCCGACCAGGATCTCCAGGCTTAGTGATTTTTCATATCCAAAGACTAGGTAGTCTTTTGTCAAGTACTTAGTTATACATGGCTTAATCTTTGAGGCAAGTATATGACTAATGGATGGACCAACTAGGGAGTTTTGTATATTTTGTAACAAAAGCAATAATGTTTTTTTTAAAACAACTAAAAAAAGATGCTTTTACTAAATTTTAGGCGTTAAAAGCAAGCCGAATTATAAAGCAAAAAATAAATAATAACTTCAAAAGCGAAAAACGCTTTAATTGAAAACAAAACTAAAAAGTAGAAAAAAATATGAGAGTGATGAACGAAAAAATTCATTTCATAATGACTTTACTTTTGCCAGTAACAGTCAATAAAATATTCAAAACTTAAACATTAAATAATTAACGCCCCACGTTTTTTTACGATAAAATTAATTTTTGTTGTTCTTCACTCTATTCTTATTTAAAACTTATTGAAAATTATTTATATTATATTTAGAGTTTCAATGAACGAGGGAAATTTCATTTAATTTCCTGAATAATTATTTAAATGAATGGCAACTTACTGATTATGTGTTAGCCTTATTAGACTGATCTGCAATAAATAAATATTGAATTCAGTCAAACCAAAACAATAAACAATTAATAAATTTTAAAAAATGTTTAATTAATTAACAAAGAAAATGTGTTCGATTTTTTCAATTTGATCTTTCTTAATGAGAAGACAATTGAAATAAAGAAGTGTTGTAGCTGATAATTATTTTTGATTGAGCTATCAAAATGTAATTATCATCAATGTAATGAATGAAGTTTCGCCTCATCAAAAGTATATTATGATTTTATCTTAATTTCCATTAGATATATTAAATCTGAAATAATAAAAATACGAGCTATAAAATAATAAAAAAACTAAATTCATAATTTAAATTAATTAATCGTTAAACTTAATCAATTATTTCTGTTTATTTATACAAAAATTTCGGTTAGATTTCGTACTTTTTATAGAGTACATATATATTTATATGAAAGTTCATTTTTGTTCACTTTTATAGAAATTATGATAACAAAATAAACAACGATCAGTGAAATCGGCATTGTGCCTTCGGGTTTGTTTAGACTTTCGTTATTATTAATAATCTTTTCACTAATATTCTGTATCTTATTAATACAAAACAAACAAGTAAATTTTTTGTATTATGCAATTTGTTGAAATTATAAATATTTTATATTCCACGTTGATAATTACTTAAGTTAAGATTGTGAACTGTAAATATTCAATTATGAGGTCAATCAGGTATATAGTGCACATTTGTGTACAAGTTCACGGTGCTTTGAATAAAAGGATTAGTTTCAATGGACGAAAATATATAAATACATCATATCACTTTTTAAATAATTAGTTTTTTAAACTACTATTAAACATACAATAACCAAGATTTTTTATTGTATACTGAAGGTGTTGTCTATTTCAAAGTTTAAATTGTAAATATGAATAAAACCGTTGGTCAGTTGTATTTCAAATAACGGTTAATAAATTACTGATGATATCACAATACAATACATTTTAATTTGCAGTTACACTTTCTTAGATCCGATATATTATTTGATTGTAGTGATAATATTACGACTAATTAAAAGACAATTTAACCTTTTTTATTAAGAAAGTTCAATGTTATTTATTCCTTTTTTTTCGAATACAAAAATTTTTATTTAACAACCATTGTATAAAATTCAATAATTTTAAAATGGACCTAATAACTGCAGTTAACTTGTTATGTTAATTTTTTTGAGAATATTCCCAAAAAAATTTTCCCTTCGATAATTTTTTACGAAAGACATTGAAAAATTATAAATGAAACCAATTAGTGAATGCCATAAATAAATGATTACTCTCATTTATTAATTTTTAACATGGTATGTTAAAAATTGGGTTATAAAATATATCAAATATGAAACTAATATTTTTCATTAAAAAAAAACCAAATGCTTATTTTATTCGTTCAGTTTTTTTTAAGTTGTTAAGCTCTTTTGCAAATAATAAAAAAATAAAAGATAATAATTTATATAATTGATGATAACTGTGATAATAATTTAATATAAGAAAAAATTTTCCCAGGAAAATAAATATAGCAATCCATTTCTTCTAATCAACATTTAACTACATCCATATTTAGTTATTTTAGGTACAAATATTGTTCTTTTAATATTAAAAGATTAATTATTGACTATAAATTATTATTCATTGAAATAATTAAATTTTAAAGCAGCAATGGTGGGGTAGACTGTATTTAGCTAAAGTCGCAAAATTATATAATATTAAGTTGGTCCTTATAAATGAGTTACGCCTTACAAAATCCAAAAGCTCCGTTACTTATTTAACGGTTCAACTAAACAAATAATAAAATAGATAACGGCGAATATACGGCACGTTGGATCGAAAATAATTATCGCTTAAAGTAAACCCTAAAAAATCTTTATCTTATACCATTTTGAGATAGTAAATTGAAACGATGATAAGAGAAAATAAATATATAGTCCAGGTAACGCATTTATACAATAATAAAACTTTTATTAGTTAATAAGAAGAGGTTATTGTTAATTAATTATTAACTGTCTGATCATTACGATACCATACCCAAAACACATCTAAAACAAACTTTTAATAATTAATTATAATTGGTACGATTAAAAATTTAATTACTACCGACTTTAAATAGTCCTTGTCCATACTATAAATAAAAATCAATTGCAATGTCATCAACCACCTATTAAGTTTGTAATATCAATTATAATGAGTTTAATTATTCTTAAGCATTAAAAGCATTCAAGAAACAAAGGGGATATAAAAAAAAGTTTGGCATTTCGAGTATTAATAAACCAATCAGCATTTGGTGTCTTAAATTAATGAATTAAATTTGTTTTATTTCTGTAAACAATAATTAGAAGGCAAGCAATTTTTTAAAAATAAAAAAAAAAATATAAATTAGTGGTTAACTCTTATTAACAATTTATTTAACCATTTTATTAAATGCCCATCATACGAAAGAGGGACGCCGGAAACGCAATTTTCTCAACGGAAACCAATTGTTTCTTTTTTTTTTATCACCCTAACCTCAAAACTAGACGACCGTTTGACAGATAGAATACTTTTAATTATTGTAAATTGTTAATTAATAAATACTTAATTGTCTTTTGATTTTTAAGAAAAGATGCCGATAGTTAAGAAAAGAATCGCCAAATATATTGTACGATGTTTTTTAATGGGAATATTAATTGAGATTTAAAAGAAACAAATGATGGTAGTGCAAAACTTTAAGTAAATTTAAAATAATTAATTATCTATTTAAGGACATTAGTTGATTGTTATTTTTTAAATTTAGATCACCTAATGATTTGTATCAAAACTGTATTTGGTAATATATTAAACGGGAAACGAATGGAAAATTAAAACATGCTGTGACTCAACTCAAAGCGACAACCTGCTGATCAGATAGTATTTTATTATTGTATGTTTGTTTATTATTACTATTAGCTGTGACTGATACAAAGGAAAATACAAAGATACAAACTATATTATACTGGAAAACCTTCCCGATGTTTATAAAAATGTTCGTTATTATCAATTTTTAATTTTACAATTGTTTATAAATGACGGAAACAAGCAAATAATCTACTAATGTAATACTACAAGTGATAACTGAGTTTACACAACAAACCGGAATACATCTGTATACTCAGCTGTGCTTGCTACAGTGACTAAAGAGTTTCTCTGGCATCAGTGTTCGACTGAGCTGAGAAACAATATGTATTTCATTTTAGATTATCGTGATTAAGATTATACATTTACAGAAAATTTCAACCCACTTCCGACGACAAGAAAAAGCAAATTATAGAAATTACGCTCAAGTTAGAAGGTTTATATTGCCGGTTTCGTTATAGTATAAGTTGAAGAAATGTTGAACGAATCCGATCGAAGATAGCTCTAAATATACGATTCATGCAGAACAGCAGAGGAACGTGTAAGGAAGAATTATTTATAAGGGTCTGAAAGGTGTGATCAGATAAGAAGGGGGCGTAGAAGGAAAAAAATATAAACAAGAAAAAAAAATCTGTTAAGATACAAGAAACAAACCAAAACAAAAAAAAACTACAACAAAAAAGATATCTACGAGGTGTGAAGAAGACGAAACGGATGAGCATGCTGAATATGTTAAGACCTGATGACTTACCGTGTTAACCTAAGCTGCCAAGATGTAAACAGGGGGATAAACCCACCCCGGGCCTCGGCGAACTTCTTCAAGTTGTGTTCAGCCTCACCATTATTGTTTAAATATATATTTTATTTTTAGTATAACACAATATTTTTTCTTTTAACACTTCAATTTAATTTAATCCTGCTATGCTTATTAGAGCTACAATAGCTTATAAATTTCAATCTGGAAAATCATATTATGTATTAGAACGTTATATGACAAAATTGCGAATTTATTAGTTATTTTAAACCGTCAATGTGTACATAATTCATTAGCTATAAGATTTTGTATGAAATATAGCATACTAATATACGATAAACAATTTTTAATTTGTTATTTATCATTTTATTTTGTTTATCAAATTGACAATTAATTAAAATCTTATTTTTGGATTTAAAACACTTTAACTATGAAATACTAACACAGATTAGAGTTTATAACAGTTATTGTAATTTTTAATTTTTAGCCTTATACATTAATTTTGAAATATTATTTCATGTTGAAAATATTACATAGGAAACATTCATTCATGTGACTAGATTTTTATAAAAGTTTGTTTCTTTGGCTTGTAAAAGCGGCTACAAACACTACCAACCGTCTGTCGATTTTATAAACAGATCACAGTAAATTATTAATTAGATAAACAAACTACACAAATAAAATGGCTCTATATGAGGCATTGATCTGTTAAAATATAAACAAAAGGATTAAACTGTTGTTAACATTTATAGCCGATGATATTTATTGAACAAGTTATGTGTTGCTATCAATTTAATCACAGTTGTTGCACCTGCACGAGGAAAATGTTTTCTTGAACTAAAAGGCAGGCGTTTTAGTGAGGGAAATGACAGAGCCAGAAGAGAGAGCTATTATCTGCCTAACCAACCATTAAAATCCCTCTCCCTGGCTCACTTGTCGGGCAGATATATATGATACAGAAATGAAAACACAAAAATATAGATGATATAAACTTATTTATATTATATTTATATATTCACATAATTATAGCCATTGACTATATGACACTCACTGTACATAAAATAGCATAGGAAATTTGATTTGTACAATTTGAAAAAAATATAACAAGTGAAGTTTCCTGCGCTACTGTACACTATACAAAATGACGTTTAGAATAAATACAAGACAAAGCGGGAGTAACACTCCCGTCATCGGTAAAAATTCATATAAATTACAATTTCTCTTAATTAAATATACAAAAAAAAACTTACAATATCAACATCGCTTGTCATTGGACAATGTCGTATACTTTCGGTACATACATCAACAATGGTTCAATCTGACACATAGGCCCGATTTTTTTCTACATAAAATTTAAACGTCATCAACTTGAAAAATATAATTTTGTTCATTTACGTATACTATTACAATAATTAGATAAAATTTACGTAAGAAACATACTTAGATGAAAATGGAACGAGTTTTAAAACGTGCCTGTTATATTGTATACAGGTTGTCATTTTTTTTATTTATTTTTTTTTTGGTATTTTAGAAAACAATTATAAATGTCTTGCCAAACGTTGTGATCACTAAATTTGTACTCAATGAAAGCTTGTGCTCATTCGAAACTAATAACGCAATACGGGGACACGGCAATGTCCACAACGGGCAAGAGTGAAAAAACATAATATGGCCTACTGATTATAACATAGAGATTTATACATATATACTATCAATTACTTACGCGACATTATTTACAGAAACACCTAGTATCCTTTGAGCACACGCATGGACTCTTGGCAAGGCCAAATCACTATATCAAACCACTAAAAAGTCACTATGATGCTAATATCTTTCCAAAGCAAAAATAATAAATGAATAAAAAGATATTTACCAACTCGAGACGGGCATAGTTGAGTCTTTAGTGGTTTGCTACAGTCGGATGACTAGGCCGGAGGTGAGAGGCTTAGTATATCTATGTACAAATGTAATGGAGGCCGCTTGCTAGCAGGTTGGCACTGGGATCACAATGTGTATTCGTATGGCTGCTGGAAGCGGCAGTCCTGCCCCTACATGTGAGCCAGGGGCATCGGGTCCGGGCTACCCGTCGAGTATCCTCCGGGCAGGTGGAGTCGCTGCTGGTTCTCCACAGAGTTGGGGTCCGTCGGTAAGTACATCGAGATCATTTGTCGAAGGTCCCCGGTATTGGGCGTTCCGGAATACTCCCTCTTAACTCCAGCTTGTTGGGGCGTCGGTGTGTGGATGCCCTGGGAGGACGGCGACACTGGCTCCGACTTGATGCTGCTCCCTCCGGGGCTGCTCTGTTGCATCGAAGAGTGGTACGGTGATCCGGCTCCTGGAGCACCTCCATACATTCCGTAACCTGTACCGTTCATGTAAGCCGAGCCGGGATGCATCTGGGACATGTCGTACCTCGGGTAGGAGCTGGCCATATGGCTGGAATAGGCAGTGTGTTGTTGGTAAGCAGACGGATCATAAGGGTAGCCGTTAGGCATGTATCCATTGGGCATGTTGTACATATCTCTGGAAACCACTTGCTGAACCCCGGTATTGCCAGATTGACCTCGCTGCTCGACGCTATTGTTGGGTAGAAGACTGCTGGCGGTTAGGGGATATTTATCCTTCTTCAGTAATGTTTTCGTTTTTCTCCTGGGCCGGTACTTGTAGTCCGGATGTTCCTTCATGTGTACCGCCCGCAACCTCTTGGCTTCGTCGATGAACGGCCTCTTCTCGGTTTCACTTAACAGTTTCCACTCGGCACCTAACCTCTTAGAAATCTCCGAGTTGTGCATTTTGGGATTCTCTTGTGCCATTTTTCTTCGCTGCCCCCGCGACCAGACCATGAAAGCATTCATCGGCCTCTTAACCCTATCCATATTATTATTCTTACTTGTGTTGTTGTTATTGTTGGGCTGTTGATGATGAGGGTGCTGCTGAGGTTGTTGGGGCTGTACCAGCTGATGGTGCTGTACCTGCTGTGACGGCGGCGGACCGCTCATGACGCCTCCGTGGACGAGAGATCCGAGGCTTCCGTAGGAGGGCACCGGGTGCCCGTGATGGTGAGGGGCCATGAGACCCCCCTTAAGGTCCGTCTCCATAGTGAGCATATCGTCTTCCCTGTGAGCGTACAGCTTGGCTGTCGTACAGTACTAACTAACACAACACTTAAAAACTCCCGCGACTGAAAAACACTCACTAACGATGATATGCGTGTGCGCCTGAGCACGGCTCGTGATACACTGACTAGCTCACCGACGGCCGGCGGCTACACCAAACCTTACCCCCACTCCCCTGTGCCGGGGGCAGTTATTGATTGACATGGGTCTGCCATGTTTGCCGGCAGCCAATCATAGGGTCCCTTCTGCTCTGACGTCACGCCGCCCCGCCCTCGCCAGGCATCCCCACCACTCCCCTCCCCGGCCGCCTTCCCCTACTCCTCAGGTAAAACGAATTCCTCAACTTGTTGACTAACAACTATTTCCAACTTACTTATTATAAGCACTCCAGCATTTAGTGGCCTTTATAGTAACACACGGGCAAAGGTCATGACCCGCTACAAGTTGAGAAGACTGACCGCATTTATATGCTCAGTCCATTCATGACTATTGACTGACTCCTAAAAGAGATCACAATCGGGCGAACGGCTCCCTCATAACATCTTGTCAACAAACCGAGTTCCGTTCCTCAGTGGCGATAGTTGTGCATTATAGTATCCGCTCTACTTTACTGTATCGATGTTATTCCCTAATTATGAAGATTTCTCAGTTATCCTCCATGAAAATTCAAGGAATTTCGGTACGTAAACAGAAATTCTCCAATTGAAATGGTAATTATTGGCGGTTAACTGTACCCGAGAAATAAAAAGGTTATCTTGTTTAAAATCAAAGACCAGAAACGAACTTCATTAAGTTTATTTAATTTTATAAAACAAAATAATGTTACCTTTGAATCCTTAACTGATTATGCCTTACATATTAGTAGATTTGAACAGTTACTTGTAAACATAATAAGCAAATAAAATTAACATTACTCCAAAAAAAAAATTAAAATAAAATAGGGTTTCATGTATGAATTTTAATTAAAGGAAGTTCTGTTACACATTATACTTTAAAACCTCATTAAATATTGTAAAATAATAATAACCCAAGCAATAGTTTATAACGTCTTAATCAACACAAGTTTGTGCGAGTTCTTACTCGGATGTTTACAATAAGCATGTTTTGGTGTAGATTATGATCTATTTATGCTTATCTCACTTTCCATTGATAAATAAATAAATGATATTTATCTATGATAAATTATATTGATAAATAAATAATAAACAAATCATGTAAACAAATATGGGTGATGAGACAAAAATATTGATAAATATGGCATTTCATTAATAAGGTAAATATAATATGATAAATACTGATTAAATGTATCAACTTAAAAACTAAAAAAAATTAAATTAAAAAAATATATAAATAACAGGATACCCAACTAAGAAAGAGGTCGAAATTAAATACTGTTTTATAAATTTCATTAAGAAAATAATATTATGTAGATCTTAAATATCGTAAATAAACTATTTCTGATTGTTTATTACCTAGACGATAGATTAAGTACTAGAATAGCCACTAAGTCCCTGAACTTAAATTTACGTAATCAATATTCCTTTGATTATTGATAACTTATCGAATTAAAAAAAAAGTAATTAAGTACCTCTCCCAAAAGCAGTTTTGCAATATAAAAACATTTCAAAAAAAATATCTAAAGTATTTCGTTATTAACTAAGATGTTTTATTTGGAAGCATGACAACTACGCGACAGAAAAGTTTTTCTTAATATTCTCTAAAAGCATTGACCTTGGAAACTTGGTAAAATTGATCCGAAAAAAATATTGTTTATAATCATCAATCCGTTGGTTCGAATTGCGGCCAGGGCAAGTCTTTTCTCTTCAAAATAAAAAATGTTTAAAAATTAAAACAATTAATAAAAAATATTATTATGTAGTGTAGATAAACTGTTTTTGTAAATCGTGATGTTGATAAAATACAAACGACAGCTTCATGTTTTTATAATTAAACTAATCAGACACCCAATATTCTTTTCAAGTGGTTATACACTTTTATAGTTATACACGATTATGCACAAAAAAAAATTAAGATGGAGTACAGTTAGACGTATGAAACACTTGAAAAACTTCTTAACGACAGGAATTCTTTCGTATTGAATATTGAAATAAATTTATATCTATATAAATTTGAATTTGTTGTTCTGAAGATGTATATTATTAAGCAAAACTAAAAAATCATAATATAATATTGAATTTAAAAAAAAATTAAAATATATCGATGATCAAAATTGATATATTTGTATGATTGTAAATTTCAGTTTAGGAGCTTAAAGTTGATGATCTGTTACCGGATTTTCATAAGTGGCATTTTTGAATTACGAATCCCTGGAAACCTTATATAAAACAAAAAATATATATATACATATATATATATATATTAATTAGTAGTAGGGAGCGGGGTACCTCAGTGAGTTGCTACGCTAAAGGTACCGGGTTCAAATCCCGCTGTGGCTCATGAATTATTCAATTTGTTAACAGCCACTGATATATACTCAATGGTATCTACAGACCCTACTGGGGCTCATCCAGTCTCTATAAATCGGGTACCCTTAATTGGAGGAGAACCCGTAGGGTGATTTCGGACAAATCACATCCCCCTACATCCGTAGTCCTAAAAACAGTACAGTTTCTACCATGTACTGAACCCAACACTTTATGACTTGTAGTGGAACTGTTTTTGTAATGTAAATAAATGCTAAATTACCATATGCTCTATAGTAATAATAATGCTATATTATTACGCCATCCACACAGGCATCTTTCGAGCATCTTCTAGTAGATTCTTACTCACAATTCTTCAAGGTCGTTCATACATTCCCAAACCGAACAAGTGAACTAGTGACAACATGTTATACTACATTTATAATTAATGTTTACATTTTACATATACATGCCATTCAATTTACATGTTATAGTAAATTTAATAGGATACAGATTATTGCAGTCTCTTCTGTTATTCTCTCGAATACTTTATGTAATAAACTATTTGAAAACACACACACGCACAAGAAAAAAAAAATACTACTAGAGTTGATCCATTTCTTAAGGAAATCATTAATATTCTACTAAAGGAAGCTAGCGTGTCTGAGTTGGGTTAAGCAGATATGTTTATGAGTCAATAACATATAATTTGGAAGCAGTCAGGGAGCCTTGCACCGTTAGAAAAAAAATTAAATAAAAAATACACTAATAAAAAAAAACGTTAAATTCAATTTACCTGTTTTCGTTCCCACAATATCCGAACACGCGCATTTTCTAGATCGTGGAAGATATGGTGGGGAAAAATCAATTTGTATATTAAAGCATGCAGAAACGGGCCTTAAAAGCAATTACAGCTTAGGCAATATTTGAAAATATATGTAAGTAATGTACAGTAGAAGATATACATACTCGAAAAGGTTGCAAACTTATATTGATATTGCAATAACCTGTAACCTATTCAATACAATTGTGTTATTTAATTCGACATTTTATAAGGATTAGTATATTATATAACAACTTTTGTTTGAAAATGTATGAACTACTGTAAATAATACCATCTTGGAGTCTACCGGAAAACGCACGAAAAATAGACCGTGAGTGGTCTGTATGGAAGTTGCTTTTTAATTTAAATATTTCATGTCTTACGACAATGTACATTGTAAATTAATTTTTATTTAATTAATGTCTCTTTGTGACCGCTAAACTTATCCCCACGTTTGCAACCCTCTCTAAGCAGTTATTTTTTAAACATTTAGCGTCCCCGTTAGATACGGTCCCGTTAAATTTATTAAATATTTTAATTTTTATTCTTAGACGCAATGTCACATTCCGGTTAAGTCCCTCGCATTATATTAATATTATTTAAAAAACCTGCACAACTGCAAAAAGCTACAAACCATGAAGGGTCTCCGGTTTAGTACGTCGTAGAGACTAGTGTTTCTAGATTAAAGGTTGTACAGAGAGGTGATATGTCAGACATCACACTCAACCACCAGATATCTCCAAAATCTGCTACAGCCGGATTTGAATCCGTGATCTTCAAATATCAACTCACCGCTCTAGTTGTGAGCCGTGCATCACCCCCCCCTCTCTCTCTCTCTCTCTATATATATATATATAGATTTTATTTATATATATGTATGTATACACACACATATAGTTATAGTTATTAATATGTCCCAAGAGTAGAATTTAGTGGGCATCAAATTTCGAGGTAAAATTTATTTTTAAATTAAATGAAAACAACTTTTTCTTGCTTTTGTTTGTTTTAACTTTAGTTCCCACTGAACCCGGTCGAACAGATACGTTACCTAGGACTCCATCTGGATAAACGTCTCACTTGGAATCCTCATACAAGACTGAAAAGACAAGAAACTGCTCGACGTTTTCGCCAACTTCAACACTTACTGGACAAACGCTCTAAGCTACCAATTAATTACAAAAGACTTATTTACATGACAGTCATCAGACCTATTTGGGCATACGGAGTTGAGCTTTGGGGCTCTACTAAACCATCCAATTCATCTCGTATCCAATCCTTGCAATCCAAAATCCTTCGTAAAATCCTCAATGCTCCTTATTATGTCACAAACAAACTCATCCATCATGATCTTAATATCCCATATGTTACTGATTTGGCCCAAACTAGATACCTATCCTTCCATAACAAGCTCCATACGCACTTGAATCCGCTAGTCTCTCAGCTTGCTTCCCATACTATTCCTGATAACCCTCCGAGGCGCCTGAAAAGAAGATGGCCTCGAGATCATCTACTATAGAACTTTATTGGAGTGCTATCGATGGGTAGTTTCTCCACAACTGTTTTCATGTCATATTATACATTTTTGCACATTTACTTGATATAATACCATTATAGTTGTAAATATCATTGAATTAAATAATAAAAAAAAAAAAAACTTTAGTTCGGCCAATGAAGCGATATTTATTTCGGAATAAAACATTAAAACTAAGTATAATTTTAACTAACTAGAGTTAACTAACTAATTAACTAGAAAAGTTGGCTTTTATTAAAAGGGGCGAGTGAAAACAACGGGAGATTAAAATAATCTAGGATATAGCCTAGGCATCATAGAGAAGCATTTTTTTTAAAGTAAATTTTTAATGGACTTTCGAAACGTCTATATTGGGTTTCCAGTGAAATTTCGTAAGCGATAAGGGCTGCAATTTCAAAAGATATGAATTGGAGGGGTTTCAGGCAAAAATAAATAGACTGATAACAGAGCTCAGAAAGATAAAGTGTGTACTCACAGACATCTTATGAAGAAACCTCAAGAAAGGTGGCGCCGTTCTTGTCTCTGCAACCAGATAAAATAGAGATTAATGAGAAATATAACATCTTTTTCGCCACATTTAAGTAAATAAATAAGTTATAAGATTAGATAATCATTTTTACAATACTATCCAATTTTACTATGTAAATACTGTTCATAGCTCGATTGAGACGCGTCACTCAAAGTTAGACTTCAAATACAATATTAAAACACTGAAATCGTTAGGTGAGCAAGGAAAGGAATGATATTGCGATTTAAAAATAATTTCAGGGCAGGAAGTTTTCTATTCCAGATAAATCCAAAGTTATTTAAAAATGTATTCAATGGTCATAAATTTATTACATCTATAATAAAAAAAAATATTTTGATCATAATTTAGAAAATAAGAAACAAAAATAATTCTTATCCTATAATTAAATATTAAATTCATCAATATTTAGTTCTATGATTCGGCACAGCGCTTATTAACTTTTTAGGAATTCGTTCGTTATTCAGCCCAACAACTTTACAAGCCCATCTTAATCTTCGCGACGTTATCACTTGAGTAATATAAACCGCGTGCATGCTTCCCAATTCCGCGGTGTGTAATCTCCTCAATTCTTCAGTGGTTTGAACCGAATATTATCCACAACACCTTATTTTCAAATCAGCGTTAGCGACCACGCTTCACATCCGTCAAGAAGAGTGGGGAAGGATTATGGTTTTATAAATTCTGATTTTTGAATTCCGGACAATGACTAATAAACAATTTAATATTTTTAATTATAATAAATAATCTAAACATATTTAATTATAAGATGAATATTTATCGATTAAAATAAAATAAATTTTTATCAATCTTTGTTACATTGAAAAATAAGTGCTAATTAGGTTTGCCGTTAGAATTATTAACAACAAAAAAAATGTCCTTATCTGTACTCAAGAAGCTTCTCGTCAGCGGGGCGTACGAGGATGTTGAGATGTCAGTTGAGACGACAATCCTGGTCTATTCAGAAATGGTCGAATCGATGAAGAGATATGATCGCACCTGCAGGTCAGCGAGATGGTTCCTCCTCAAATCCTAATGCTACTCTGAACTTTTGTTTGCGATGTACAGGTCAATATACCAACAATATTAGACATTGTTTCCGACGGTATAAACAAATCACTTCACTCCGCTCTTATTTGTTTGTTAATTTAACTTGTATGCTGCAATGGATAACCTGAGGGTGCTACAGTGGGAGTTCTAAATTTTGCCTAAATGCTGTTATTCTCTTTCTGCCCTGAGGATGCATGAATAGGCGAAATATTGGACAGGTATTTTCAATTTCCTGTTTTAGTTTAGAGGCTTAAGGTTTTTAGTTGGAATTGTTCCACTAATGTATTAACATTTAATAATAATTATTAATAAGTACAGATTTGAAATAATTTTGTACTCGTATTTCCCGAGTTCCTTCCACTTTAAAGGAAAGATTAGTATTCGAATTATTGGTTGATACAAACATAGCCATTTCGAACATTGGTGGTATTTTATGAACTAAAAACTATGTAAGTAGGGCGTTAAACCTTCGCCACACCTTCTGTGGGAGTGCCGCGGAAATGAGAACAGCGAGAGGATGTGACATTACGACAAATAATTAACAATATTAAAGAATAATTAAGAATTATTTTAACAAAGATATGCTACATTATTAATAAGATTATAAATATAAAATTAGAGTTTACAACCTACTCTTCCAGCTCAATCTCAAATTTGAATTTATTTGCATTGTTTAATTTTCTTTGAACTAAGAAAATTAAACAAGGCAAATAATTGAATTGAAATATACAACGTGGAATTGCGGAGAATGCACCCGGGTAATATTATTGAAGTGATAAGATAGGCTTGTAAGTCGCGAGGATTAAGATGGACTTGTTAAGTTGTTGGGCTATGGAACGAACCAATTCCAAAAAAGCTAATAATCACGTGCCGTCCGGTAAACGTCCGAGGGGTATATATAGACGTGGGTGGGATGATTACGTTAAGAGTGATCTGGCAGAGTTGGGTTTGGGTTGAGATCCGGAGACGAAACTTAAGCAGAGGTATTGGCAATGAGCTTTCGTGTTCGCTAAGCCGTTTTATTATTATAATTAAACAATGCAAAGTTAGATTAAATTAATATTTATTATCACCCAAATATTAATACCATCACGATATGTTCTGATCAAAATTTTTTAGAACGTTGAGTTGCGGTTCTGAACGGCCCGGGTTCAAATCCAGCTATGCCAGATAAATTATTTCATCTGCTATCACTCAAGGATGGGCCCTGAGGACTAGCATACCCTCCTAAGGATCGCCCATCGTCTAAAAAGTTTGGATGTCCTTAATTGGGAGAAAACCAGGCGGTTGAACGTCTCGGACACCGAAAAAAAACCGTTTTCCTAGAAACAGTACAGTCCCTACCATCTAGAGAACCCAAGACCCTTCACGGGCTGTAGTGGTACTATAAAAGATTTTTTTAAATTTCATTTTTATTTTTTATGAATCTAGAGTAAACTAACAGAGTAAATCTGGTTTAAAGATGTCTGATCTCAAAAGCTCGTGGAAGGCGTTTAGATAATAAGTGAACTGTCATTTTTCATTCAAATAAAAACTTATGTAAAAATATGAAATCTTAAACAATTCTAGGCTTGATGGAAATAATTTTTAAAAAACGTTATTTATTTTTTTAAATATTTTAAATGTTGCATTCAAGTATATAAGTAAAGTTCAGCAACAAATCATAAATCATGAGAGTAGGATCATAAAATATTTTATGACGCTACCTGGACCTTATCAAAGGTATGACTCATGGTAGATAGCAGGCACTTTGTTCTAATCCAATCGGGATATTTCAACTACAATATTTCGTATACCTATATAATAATTGTTTATAGTTATATTTTTTATGGGTTGTATAAAGAAGACAATAATCCAAAGTATTAACTATTTAAAAACAATAAATAATTAATGAAACAAAATAAATTGTTTATTTTTTAAATAAACGATAAATGTTTTTACTTTTGAAAAATTAAGATGGGTGTAAATAATAAAAAAAGAAAAAGGATATATGACGTTTCTTAATAATTTTATTTCTTAATGTGCTCATAAAATCTATTTACAGACCTTAGGTTAGTTCATGGTTTTAAAAATTAATTCTATTCTATAACTCAGTGTGGTCTTTTGTAATCACAACAATCTGTGCTAACAACAAATTTTACTAATATCAGAATCTTTTCCATATCTTAAAATGTACTAAGTACAGAAGAAGGGAACCCCTCCCAACCTAAGGTCCTTCGTAGACCAACAACATCAAAGTTCGAACCCTTAGGGGCTTAAAAAAACATGTAGTTTGTTCTTACTAAAAACTACGGAAATAAAAGGTCCGTTTGGAACAGACTGGATATTTTACTATGTATATTTGTACATTGCAATAATCGAAAAAATAAAAATTCAAGCACTTTAAAATTACTAATGACAATTATAAACAATGTAATTGATAGTAGTTAAAAATCAGTACTTATACGTTGTTGGTCCCAAAATCAGAAGAGCAATTATTTTCATCAATAAAAATATAGGTTAAATAATGCACCATATATATAGGTGTATATAAACTTTCTTGAACGAAATCGAAGTCTTCCATGAATATATAATTTCCAATGAAGTAATTTTTATTGTATTTTTTAGTTTTTCTAATTTTTTTAGGACATGAGAATTCATCCTAGGACTCTTCATCGTCAATGAGCAATCTACACTGTCATGCACGTAATCTTTACTTATTATTTTCTCCACTATTTTAGCCTAGTTGCTTAATTATAATATATGTTTGTACACCTATAATCACTATAAACAAACAGATTTTATGATTAAGCTGTACACCTAAGCTAAAATAGTGGAGAAAATAATAGTTAAAGATTATGTGAATGACAATATATGAATGCACATTGGCCAATAAAGTATTAATGCTACTTTAAAATTGTTTATATACTCTTTTAACGGTATGTGACCAATGACCTGAGATGGTAAAGATGGGCTCTTCCTTAAACCCGGTAGGGTCACTCAGGTAAATCCACTCAGGTATTATCACAGGTCACCAGAAATGGAAAATAAGGTTACAGGTAAGAAGATAGTGAGTGCATGAACTCCTAAATGGATAATGGTAAGATGGATGGATCGTGTCCTATTTCTAAATTGTATATAAATATATTAATGCACATTAATCAAACATTATAACTATAATTTCAATTATATTGATTTATAACTGCCAGTAATGGTTCCTTTGGGTTCTAGGAACTTCCTGGGGCTCATCCAGCCTCCATAAAGTTTCTACCCAAAATAGGGGGGATCTGGCGATTCTACATGATCCAGGACAAACACCTCCCTGTACAACCATCCTACAAGATACAATACGTGGTACCTTAAAAACCTGACCACTCTAACCCGTGAACGGGTTTGGGGTTCAATACATGGCAGAGGCTGTACTGTTTCATGGACA
This sequence comes from Troilus luridus, assembly GCA_964056705.1. Lineage (NCBI taxonomy): Eukaryota > Metazoa > Arthropoda > Insecta > Hemiptera > Pentatomidae > Troilus > Troilus luridus. The sequence continues at coordinate 75,322,052 of OZ057413.1, read as the reverse complement.
ATGGTTGTGGAGGGAGGGGAGTCATCACGCTCAAACGCTAGATTTTTCCCCTTTATTTTGGGTACCCACTTTATAGAGGCTGGGTGAGCCCCAGGAGGGTCCTAGGCAAGGCAACTCCGTGGTCCCATGCGGTACAGGTTTACAGTAGTGTATAGGCTTTTCATATTTTTTTGTAAACTCATTAATTAACTTTATAATCGAACTAACGAAAAGAAATAATAGTCAAAAAGCATATTATTAGAATCATATGTATTATGTTAGAAATGATAATTAATTTCGAAGCATATAAATATAGTATCTCATTCTAGTTCCTTCACAAGTGACCAATTTATATATATTATATTATAATTATATTAGGGCGTCCTTAAATCTCCGGAGGACTAATTAATAAATGACGGGATGATTAAAGACCTGATACCGAAATGACAAAACAAAAGTAATATACCTCCGCTAAACGGTGGGAAAAGACAACCGCTTATATCCCGTCCGTAAAAGACAAAAACCGAACGGCTAAAGAGCCCAACCGAAAAGGAATAAACAAAAAAAAAAAAGAAGGCGAAATTGGGTCGGAAATCAGTTGGCGCGAATCGGAGAGCTCGCATGTCGTTCGGGAAAGACTAATTGAATTAAATGCGGGCCGGGCACGCCAATGTTTTTGTCGGCGTCGAAATGAGAGGGCGGCTGATGGCGTGCGTGCTCTCCGATCGGAGGCAGCTAAGGATCTACCGGGTCCGTCTTATTGAATCGTCCGCCTGTCTTCCGTCTCTATCACCCGGGCGAGATATTTGACGATTAGCCGGAGTATTTGGGTATCCCTACCGATATCAGCCTCGTTTCTAACAGGGAGCATCTTGAAAACGTGCCAGGCATCCGTTTTTCAACTTGGAATCCCCTCATACTAGACTGAAAAGACAAGAAACTACTCGTAGTTTTAGGATACATACCAGAAAAACGCTCTAATCTCTTAATTAATTACAATATATTCCGATGCATGGCCATTTTAAGACATATCTTAACTTAATGAATAGGGCTTTGTGGCTCCACTAAGTTATCGAGTTCCTCTGGTATCCAATCCTGACAATCATTAATGCTCCTTACTTAGTTACGAATAAAGTATTCCATAATGACCTCAATATATCATTTGTAGCTGATTCGTCCCAAACCTGATACTAGTCCTTTCTTGACAAACAGTTTTCCCACTCAAAACAACTACAAACCTAACAACTTCTTCAATTTCCGATAATTCTCCGAGGCGTCTGAAAAGAAGATGGTAACGTGACCTTCTAAGCTGAATTTGTTATTTGAGTTGGACCACTGGGCAGTTTCTCTACTTCGTGTAATTTATCCGTATAATGTATAATTAATTATATTCACTTTTACTTTTATAATACAGTTGTAAATTTGAATGAATAAATTTTTTAAAAACAACAATTTGTATGCTGCTAAGGCTAAGCGGACAGGTGTCCTACTTTTGGATAGGTATCTTTAATCAGTACCTGACACCGCACGGGCTGGTCACCATCATTGTACGTCTCCTTCAGTGTCGGCATAACTACTGATATTTTACTCCCTATAAAAATTTCCTAAGGTCAACTGGAGGCCACCTAGGAAGACGTTTTATAGCTCCAATACAAAGATATCCCTATAACTAAAAGCCAGTTTTGCGAGTAGATGTAAGACACGTGACTAGAAATTTCAAAGATGAGGTAAAAGAGATGACTTAGTTAAGTAATTAACTCAGAATTATTTAAACATTCCATCAAAACTAGGAACTCATGCACTTGCACAAACGATGAAAAACGTTTTAGGATGACGAAAATGGTTTCGGTAGTATAAAAATAAATTCTTAAATAGTGATAAACCATTTACTGTAAAACGACCTTTCGACCCTCTTCGCAGTAGCGGTGGGCGATTAAGAAAGATCGCTATAATCGAAATATTTTGTATTACTGATGTTGATAATCGATTATGAAATAAGTAAGTAACTTATTTTCATAATCGAATGACGTTACTAATTAGTATTATTAATCCAATTTTAATAATAAGTAGAGGTAAAGAGACTCGAGAGTCGCTGTTTGGCTTTTGAGTAGAACAGACGTCTTCTGTTTTGTTTGTTCCACTGGTGTGAGACGTGACGTTTTTTGGTGGTGTCATTAAGCAGTAAGTTACCTTGATTTAGTTTTCGTTATTGATAGATTTCTATTAATTCTAAGATCACTATTAACTCAAAAAAAAAAAGAAGGCAAATAACCTCAACCACTTAAATGTTTATTTAGTGTTTCGTAGGTATGAAAGTGAAGTTATTGTCATTTTCGTTGCATGTTTGTGACATATATATGTTATAAATAAATATTAAAATAATCTATGAATCAATTTATTACCGAAGCAAGAAAGAAGTATGGTAGTTGTTCGTTAAAAGGGCGTAACTTAAAAAAATTAGAAAGGTAACATGTAACCAATGCAACTAAGATTTTAAATTCTTCGGTAACACAACCAACTTAAAAGAACACTTAAAAAGAAAACACCCATATACCACTTTGTTGCAGTTTATGTGTATAATATAATTTAAAATAGTAATGCATAATGTATAATGCATTACAGGCGTAGTAGGTACACTGCTGTGACGATATTCTTGCGAGCGCAAGCAGCGTGGCGCATAGTGCTGTCCCCTTTCTACGTCATGTAGGTACGCTACTGCCACACCAGTCGACTCGACCGACGCGACCCTAGTTGACCCGACCAACCATCGTGTTTCGCTTGCTCTGAGCTGCGTCGACTTGCGAACACAACTACTTACTAAATTAGTAACTACTAATTTTTATAATAGAGATATCTCGAGACATTTTTATAATCGAATGATTTCATTAGTATGTCTCATAATCACCCACCGCTACTTTGCAGGTCTTCTTAAGAGCTTACACACTCAAGCTCTTCAGAAGACCTTATCACAAGTAAGTCCACACTACTAAATTTTTGTAGTATGTTTAGCACTATACTTGTATAGTAATATATGATACTACTGGTAATCTATTTTCTCTTCTTAAATCTAATTTCGGAGAAAAAAATGTTTCAGAAAGAAATAAAAAATAACTCCTTAATCATATTACTATTGATATAAATTACAAGCCCTAAGGAAGACCCGCAACGTGGATGGAAATGTCGGTTTCTGATAAATGTTACATCTTTATTTATAAGCTTAACATTTTTTAACAAATTTTCAGAAGATAAAATAATAATAATTATTTGGTAAAACAGTACTAAGATGTTAATATTCTGAACAATAAAACAGTCCCGAACTGATCTTGAATCATAAGTAAGGAGCAAGACGTCGCCTTGAAACTCTTTGTCTACTTCATGAAATAATTAAATGTTTTGCTTTGTTATCGATGCTTACATAAAATTCATTCGAAATTTTTAACAAAATATTATTTTAATTATTTCAAACAGACTGGAATGCCTGGTAAAATGGAAATTCAGTAATATACACTTAAAATATGGTATACTTCTAGAGTACCTGATTTTTTTTTTTTAACCATTAGTAAAACCTAAGTATATTGGAGAGGAATATTTCAGGAGAAGCCTTTTTTAAAAAAAGTATATAGAGCTGGGACATTTCCTAGTAACGGGAGGGCCCATTTGAACAGGTAACACAACACCGGGTCTCGAGTTCAACCCAGCAAAAATAAATATAACGAGAAAAAACTTTACAAAACCCTTATCAACCTTATATTGGAGCCTGATCGATAAAGCATTTTTTAATAATTTTGTTTTGAAGAGAAAAGATTTGCCCTGGCAGGGATTCGAACCCGGGTCGTCTGCTCTTCGTAGCAGTGCTCCAACCATCTGAGCTACCAGGGCTCGCATCAAAGTCAGACAAATCCGTCCTCTTCACCGCTCCCATATCCCCGTGTTCATGCAATTTTTGCGATGTATACACGGGTGAAGAATGTTCATTGAACATAACTTTAATTTGGATCTTGTTGACTTACTTCAATTTAAATTAATTATTAACTGTTATTATTTTTAAATAGTTTTGTTTTGAAGAGAAATGATTTGCCCTGGCCGGGATTCGAAACCGGGTGTTCTGCTCTCCGTAGCAGTGCTCCAACCAATTGAGCAACAATGTTGTATACATCTCAAAAATTGCGAAAACGGGGATATCGGATCGGTGAAGAGAACGGATTTGTCTGACTTGGATGCGACCCCTGGTAGCTCAGTTGGTTGGATCAATGCTACGGAGAAGCAGACAACCCGGGTTCGAATCCGGGCCAGGGCAAATCTTCTCTCTTCAAAACAAAAATATTTACAAATAATAACATATAATAAAGAATAAAAAAAAACATTTTATAAAACGTTTTACCAATGCTAATGTTGAGTCCAGCTTATTAGTAAACGATATATTTAGTTAACTAACCAAATATACGTTATAGTATGTATAAATATAGATAATACAAAAACACAATCAAATCCAGGATACAAAAACGGAATACATGTAATAAAAAATCATTATCTTGAAATTCGAAATTCAGGCATTACAGAACAGTCATAAAACCAGAAACAGATTATTAAGCGGAAAATTGGTTTTAATAAATGCAGAATTGCATTGTAGATTAAACATGAAAGGAACAGAAGTAGTAAAAGTTCGGAAGAACAGAAGTTATACTGTCTGAACTCAGAATTAGAAAACAAGTATTATATTATTTTATAAACAGAAATTCAAAATGTAAATGGTATAAGTCAGTAAATGGTAGGTAAAACGCAAATGAGTTAAATATTTCAGAGAGGATAATTAGAAATACTGTTAACTAACCAATGTTAATAAAGGCTGATGACAGAAGATTCCAAGAGAAACTGAAGTTTAAAAGAAAAAAAAAATAATAAATAAGTCTTAATTAATAAATATAATTGTAAATTAAATATTTTATTTTCACTTTTTAAACATTGTTTTAATAATTAATAAATAAATAAAAACCATGGAGAGTATAGTAATGAATAAATCCATAATGTTAAACTTATTTATAATTTCCTTTTATAATATCAACCAATTATGATTATGTACTAAAACTGTAAATGTTCACCTTTTTATGAAGAAGCATCCAAGCTTTTTTTCTTTTTTTTTGTAAAGATTAATCTGCCTGTGCCCACAGTTGAGTAAATATATACATATTTCTGGATAGGTACAGAAAGGTAAAGGGCGAACCATACCTGCTTCAGTGCAGGCACGCAGCAACCCAAAAACCACTTATACCTTAATGTGCAGCTTAAAACCGTAAATAAAACTTTAAAAGAACTTTAACCATTTAATAACCAGGTTTGGAGTGTTATCTGGTAACAGACTCTAAACTTTGCCCCTTTATAAAATTCAGATGGAGAAAGAAAAGTACAGACGATTAGAAAGAGAACGATTTGAAAGAGAATGATAGAGATAGAAGAATGTAGCACAGAACGTTTCGTCGTTTCGTATGCAAAGTATCGATTGTAAAAACGCTACTTTTCAGGGTATTGAAAAAACTGTTACACAGTTCACTCAAAATCAGTGCGTTTAGTCAGATGCACTTTACCTATGTCATTATATGTTGTTTTGTGACTTATAGATGATTCTATATGAATTTTATATCATAGATATATATGAAACACTACAGATCGAAAACGAAAATTGTCTTTTTTTCAAATTCGATACTTTGCATTTGCATTGAAAAATACAATAGCTGTCAACCTTATATGATAATGATATTGTGATAAACATAACTATATATGAATATTTCCGTTGAATTAATTGTTACGTCGAATTTTTTCAAAATAAAATATTCTTGTGCTTAAAGAAGCAGAATCGTGCTATTATCGCAGTAAATTAGGGGCTAAATCAGAAATTGGTTTGAAATGGAGTTATTACGTATGGAGTTAAACATTACAACTCCATTTTGCTACGAAAACTAAGAACCAACACTAACACGATTCCGCTTCCCTCAATACATTTAACTCTCTTTTAAATGAATTCGACTTAACCACTTATTCAGTGGGGCTGTAGATATAATTCTGTAATTAACTGCATCCTTTAGTGACTTGCCTCTTCTTGTTGTCTCGGTCAGACCTGGGTAGTATATGTAACAACCACCAGAAGTGTTTACATCTGAGACCGAAAGATGAATACATTTTTCGCTACTTCTTCCTCGTTCTAAAATGATCTTCAGTCTTCCAGGAACATTTCTGGAATAGATCGCGAGTCCTAAACTATATACCATGCTATATATATATCACATTATGTTGCACGAGGCTGTTTAAGAAGAGGAAACAAATTGACGAAAGAAAAACATGTTTACTCCCGAGAGGACAGGTAGTGCGAGTAACCAGTAGAGGTATTACTAACGGTACTTCTCTACTTATCCTGGTTCTTTATCCAGGATCCTCATGCCACTATAACCAACTTATTATAACAGCTTTTAATCAAGGTAATCAGTTAATAAGTAACCAACTACTGTTCGAAAACCTAATCAGAAATTGTAGATCCGAACTCAAAGTAGCGTAGATCCAAACTTTTCTCCTAAGATCCAAATCTATAAATAGTCGTCTTTCATGTAAAAGTGCTTTTCTGTATTCCCGTTGAATCAATCTATCAAGATAATAGTAATAATCAATAATTAGTTTAATTAACAGATTTTAATGAAAATAAAGGAGGTTCCAGAAAAAAACCCGATAATATCTCCAGCCCAGGTGAATAAGTGGTTAAGTACAACTTTGTCCAAATAGAGTTAATTGGATACTTGTGACTTAACAGGTCGCCATGAAACTCACCTCCTTATCTCGTGTAACCTCATATTGTTCCTTGCCCTATTTGACTAACTTTTGTGTGTGTGTTATTAAATTGTTTTTTATTGCTATTTTCTTCTATTTAAAATAAACAGAATAACACATTGGGAATTGCCGTCTTCGGAAGAAAAAATCGTAAAAAAAACTTTCAAGAAGTTCAGAATAATTCCAAATATCAAATTATATGAAAAAGTCATCAAACGGATTTTTAGAAGAAGAAATGGGGTTTAGAATTAACATTTTACAATTATATTTTCAATTTTATTAATATGAATAAGAAGGAAGCCATTATATGTGACAGAATTAGCAGTGTTCAGGTTATCAACAATGTCCACTATCAGGACGGTGACCTGTTAAGTCATAAGTACCGTTTGTTGTATTGAGGGAAGCAGAATAGCAGAATTCTAGCAGAGAAGCAGAATTCTAGTAGTCTTTGGGATGAAATGGAGTTTTAATATAAACAAAAATTCCTTTGCAAGCCAAGTCCTTACTTAGCCAATTATTCATTACGAAAATAAATCGATTCCACTTACTTAAAGAAACTCATTTTGGAGAAAATTAGACCTAATCACTTATTCCCCGGGGTTGTAGATATATAGTTCTTCAATCATTATTTGTTATTATATTTTATTTGATTCACGAGATTATGGCTAATAAACATTGATCACATTCTTGAGGTGTGGGATTATTTACTAAAAAAAAAAAGTCAAGTCATTGGTAAATTACACAACCTAAAAAAACGAAACATAATTCGATGTATTTCAATAATAGGAAATTTTGAATAGGAGAATCAATTTCAATATAAATTTAATCAGTAATGAGAATCTTTATGAAAGTTTATTTAAAACAACGTTCTTGGCCCTAAACTAAGAATTTAAGTAATTATTTCAGTTCGTATATTCCTAAAACAATATTCATTCAACAATGAAAAAGATGCATTATACATAAACATTTTTTTTATTCATAGATTGACAAATGATATTTTATGGATGATACCAATAAATATGGTTTTAGAAAACTTATTTAAAAATTCCAACCAAAAATTATCTAGATCGGTTCAATGAAAAGTTTACTTGTTAAGTTGGCAATTCTCAAATATAGTTTCCTGTACTAAGCGATACGAAATCGTATCATCCTCGTAGTTATCGGCTTGAACTGGAATTGTAGTATAACTCCTTTTCAAGCCAGTGCTTAGCCCCTTATTTACTACGAATTCTGCTCTCACTCATTTTGGAGAAAGTTCGAATTAACCACTTCATGCTTTTGTTTTAGCGATGGAAACCGATTTTAGATAATCATAAACCAATTTATTGACTTTTTTTTTTATTGACTTTTTTTTTATTGACTTTTTTTTTATTATTGTTTGGGAAACCTCCCATACAAACAGGAGTTAGTTTGGCAGCCTCACAATAACAAGAAAATAAAGCATTAGTTATGACAATAACAAACATAGAATAAAAACAAATAATTACAAATGAAAGTACATAATATAAAGTAAATTCATCAACTCAATATTCAATGACAGATCTAAGGAACAAAAAAATGTTATTCAGCTTCGATGCTATTTAACTCCAATACACTTTTAAGAGATTGCAAACAGTCCTTTTCAATAATATACTTCTGCAGATGATATCGCTGCCTTTGAGATTGGATTGCAGGACAGTCGAATAGCAAATGTTTCAGTTGCAATAGTCTTCAACGCTTGTATGGCACCGTTCCCACAGATCAACCACTTTGACCACTTTACATTGATTTCTATAAAGTATTCTTAAATATTCAATGTTACACACTCTTAGGTGACTAACAGTTCTTAATTTTTGTTTATTTATATTAAATGTTAAATATTTTTCTGCCTTGGGGTTAGTAAAATTGCAAATACTTCTATAAGAAGGGTTGTACTTTGAGTTAAACGCTCGGCTTATAACTTTCGAAAATAAATTGTTTTTTAGTTTTTCTATAGCAGTGCTTTTGTTGGATAGTAAGAATTTCGCATTAGAAAAATCAGAGAAGTTATCAACAATGTTGTTGGCGGAGGCTATCATTTTAATCTGTGAGATCCAGATGTAATTTAAATCTTTTTTATGCGAGTCCAGAGACAAAAGCCTCTCATAGCATTTGCGTGGCAGTCTATCTTCCGTCAATGACAGTATTTTTATGCAGAAATTAAGAATTTTCGTCATGACTTTTATTACAGGGGGTCTCGGCATGTTTCCAGACGGACGATATAATTCGGAGTAAAATTTGGCCAGAAGAATAATGCTTTTAAAAATTTAGTCTGTGCATTTTCTATTGCATCGTTAGAAGAGTAAAAGAAGTTTACTACCCAGATATTACGGAAAGAGGGATGGGCCTAGAAAAGGGTGAAACCAAGTGAAAGCGGCATACCAAGACCAGACCCACCACTTCCTACCTTCTGCTGGAATAATTAAGGCTTAGCTCTAATATGTGGGAGAACAAGAGGTTTGCATCTTTGATTTATATGTTTATGTATATATATATCCACTAGTCTATTCAGGAATTAAATGGATTTCGGGTTTACATAATGTGTCTCAAAATTTTCATAGAAACACTATGAACTCTTCGTATATTTGTTAAAGGAAATGTTTACAATTTACAGCTGAAATGAGTTTGGAAATGTCTTATCACAAGAATAAGAACTATGATTCGACCAGCTGAGTGTACCTTTAGTAATAAAAACCCCCTCTTCTGCATGCTTTCTGTCATAGACACTTACCCTTCCCTTCTACAATACAAGGTCCTATATTTAGAATAGGCAATTTTCAAAATTCTTAAGATTAAATGATTTTGATTAGAATCTCCCGAAGTCTGTAATCTCTAACCAAAGGTGAAGTGGGTTGTTTCATAAATGATCCACAAATATCCATAAGGCAGAATATCCCATTCCTCAGTAATAATAATAACTTCATTATGTATTCATACAGTGTCCTCGTAATATAAATGCAGCCCTCAAATTTAAAATATGTTTTAATAATTTTGAAAAGTACACTGTGTTTCTTTAACGGTGTTTTAAACTACCCTTGTACTTGAATTTAAGGGGCCTGGTGGCCTGAGTGGTCTCGGACAATTCACCACTGTACACTACGGTTGCCCTAAGAAGAGTACGGCCTACCCTGCAATATGCCCTTCATGGGCTGAAGTATAATTTTTTTTTTTTAAAGGATTCCTTTTATAGCATCGTCCGATTAGCCATAGCAGCAAGAGACAGAGAGAAGTGAATAAACAAACAATTTTAAAATATTTTTGAAAGCCATAGGCCGTATCGATACCGAAATTTTCTACTACGTTTGTACCTATTAAATTTAAGACGCCATTCTCGATTAATTTTAGATTAAGACTACTGAGAACGTCTAATATTTCAATGCTTCTATTAAACAAGTTCGTTATTTACTTATAATACCGAATTAGTAATGAATGTTTAATATAAAGTAAATTTAAAACAAAAGTACTGTACGTAATTATGTACATATGTATTTTCTCATCAATATCGTTAGCACTCATAACCCATTATTCTAGTTCATTTATTTTGTTATACCTATATAATATTATTTTATATATTAAATCATCTTATCTTGCCTATCCAGCCCAGAAGAAGACCTGCAATATGGGTTGAAACGTCCGTTTCCATTAAATAGTTCAACTCTATTTAAGAAATCCTCTCTTTGACCTCCACCAGGACCATATTCTTCCAATTTATATTAGGTCAACTCATATTAGTCATGATATAATACTATTTTTGCCATGCCGAAAATCCTGGTTCAAATCCCGCTGGTAGAATGATTCTTTAGCATAGCATAGCTGGATGCATTTTTCTTTAGTTTGTTAGCAGCCGGAGATGGATTATATGGGATCTGGTACCCTCCTGGCGCTCACTCAGCCTCTATAAAGTGAGTGCACAAAATAAAGGGAAAATCTGGGGGTTGAGCGTGATCTAGGACAAATCACCTCCCTGCACAATCGTAGTCCACGAAACAGTACATTCTCTACCATGTACTGAACTCCAGAACCATTCACAGGTTGTAGTGGTACAAGGTTTTTTTTTTTTATAACACCATTTAAACATTGTTATAACCAGGAAATGATTTAGTTGTTCTACAGATGCAGCTCTCATAACCGACAATCGATCAAGTTAAGCTAAACGACAACGAGCAAGTCTATACTTAGCGTCTCCTGTCGTTCGTGAGCCTGGGAAGTGGAAGAGCACAACTGAACGAGAAGCATTTGATTAGATGAGTTGATTGCAGGTTGTCAGGGCCCCCGATAGCCTTGTAGATCGTATCTTCTAGGAATCGGGTTCTCCTTGCTCCCGTACTCGCACCAATACCATCTAATTACCTGCCCAGGTGTCGGTCATTAGCGGAGAGTCGTCGTGGATGTGATCAATCATTTCAGGAACTTCAAGTTGCCAAGTCCTTGCAGTCACGAGAGCTTCGATACGGGCTCAAGGATTTCTGGAAAAATGAGAAGTGTAATAATTATAATAAAGTTCGATTTCAAGCAAACACGTCAGAGGTGTCGATCCAGTAACCAATTATTCGTCTAAGGAATTAAAAAAAGAAAGTATTAACTACAAAGCTCGATTTGCACAAATTATCATGATAGGGGAAAGAAAACCAGAAGATTCAATACAATTTGTTGTTTAGAAGCCTACTTCCACCTGTGAAAATCCAACTCCATAAGGGGAATTGTCACTTGTGGTGTTAGGATAACAACCCAAGATCGTTTTTTTCCGACTTTTCAAGAAGTAAACTTTACTTTTTTTAAAGTCCATACGGGTATAAGTTTATATAGAAGGTAAACATGATGATAACCAGGAGATGTCAAGTTATAACAAGTCCTCTTTTAACTCTCTTACGGATCTTCTACGGTTTCGAAAGGAATTAAAACTTTTTTTTCCATTTCTCGACTTTTTTACACCACAAACAGAAATATTTAATTATCTACATTAAAATCTCCTATATTTAAAAAAATAATCGTACAGTAATGACGACATCATTAGATAGGTATACAATACATTTAGTTTAGCTAATAGACTTATACAATATGACTCAAGAGAGCCCACGTTACCCAAGAAGGAGGCAGTATGTAGAGAGTGAACTTGACTGACACGAGGCGAGATGAGCCGTGAGTACGTGCGTCATGGCGGGTCACCTGATGACGTAACAGTCTCTGTCGAAATGTCGCATTGATTGTCCTCTTGTGTAATAAACTGTCCCCGCTTGTCACTTTCCCTGTTCATAACACGTCTTTCCTTGATTTCCTTCAAGTTACCCGTCTCCAATAAGTATAAGGACCGAGCATTTTCAAAGGAATTTGAACTGTGTGAAAATTTCACCTGTACTTCAAACGATCATGTTGATTGCGTCGAATTACAATAAGCAGGAAAAAATACAGTAGGGGAGAGTGGGGCAAGATGGGGTACTTAACATTTTAAGGTAAATAAGATGAATAAAAACTCAGATTCATGAATACACATTGAAAGATGTAGTTGTACATAAGAAGTGAACAAATTTCAGTATAAAATTTAATATTTTAATAAGCGCACGGTAATCGAGTTTGAACAATGTAAAAATGGGGAGTTTCCTTCAAGGCTGGGCACTGACTGACAGGACTGAGGAAGTGTGGGCGATAGGTATGGAGTGAGCAGGCGTGGACCTGCATAGGCCTGCAGGTCTCGGCACGTTTGAAGAAGGGGAAGCAGGGCAGGCCGGAAACTTATGGACCTTACTACGTATATACATTATACAAATACAGGGCTTACTTACCAAGCACAGAATAGTAAATCTAATAATACAACAAAGGTGAAAAAATATACTGTGTTTAAGACTTAAAACGGATTGGGTTCGAATACAATTGAGCTTTTATATATTGCGAAAACTGACAAAAATATACGGCAACAAAGGTATAGCAAATACAGATACAACAAATATTTAATTTTATATTATACAATGTCAGAGGCTTATGATAAAATCCGATTCTCAATAATGTCCAAAGAGAATAGATAGATTTTTAAGTTACGTCGGGCATAGCTGTAAGGACCTGGGACAAATTATCAAGGGCTGTGGAAAATAATTTTTTTTTTATCTGTTGGATCTTCTAGATGCTTACCCAGTATAGCGCTTTTTAGATAATGAGTCGGTATCCATAATTTTAGGAAAGACCTGGCGGTTCAGCGTGATTTTGGACAAATCACCTCCCTGCACTACCATTGCCCTAGAAGCATTACAGACTCTACAATGTAGAAAGACCCTTCACTGGTCATAGTGGTACAGTTTAGTATCCTGAATCAATCTGTTCCTCCTGTTCACTTTCACAGAGGTAGGAACATAGGAGGAGGTAAACACGAGGATTGAAACGGCCAAACAAAGTGGTGCATTATTCATGTATTCAGTATGCATACAGAAAACATACTTGGCAATGTATCAACGATTATAACTCAATTATTAATATAACATAAAATCTATATAAAATTTCTTCGATAACTCCGTCCCCTCTAGAAGGGAACGACTGTCAATCTGTTCAACATATGTCGAACCGCCTCTGGAACCCTCCTGACTGAAAAATAACACAACTGTATCGGGCCCGTTATTAGAAGTTAACGAGTGCTGGAGGCTGGGAGACAGCACCAGAAGCGGCCATTACACTGGAAGCCTGTTATCAAAGTGCCCGGTACAGGGCGGTACATTGTACTCGCCTCTGCGGGGTACCTTAAGGACCCTTCTGTAATTAGTCGGTTGCCCCTGTACCAACTGACTACGGTTAGAGGATTGCTTTATAATCGCCACAAATTACTTTATAATATTATAACAAATACAAGTGGATATATTATTTAAGGGATTATTTGACGTCCAGCCAGACCATATTATTCTCGAAATTGAGGGAGCGGAGTGGCTCAGTGTTAGAGCACTGAGTCGCCATGCCCAAATTCCTGGTTCAAATTCCGCTGATGGCAAGACTTTTATTTAGTCTGTTAGCAGGCAGAAATGGATTATAAGGGATCTAAGACCTTCCTGAGGCTCACAGAGCCTCCATAAGGGTACCCAATATAAGGGGTAAAACTCTGGCGGTTGAGCGTGATCTAGGACAAACCCCCTCCCGGTACAACCGTTCTCCTTTTACAGTAGTACAGTCTCTATACCACGTATTGAACCCCAGACCCGTTTACGGGTTGTTGTGGTACAGGTTATAATATATATATATATATATATATATATATATATATATATATATATATATATATATATATATACATACACACACACATATATATATATATATATATATATATATAGAGAGAGAGAGAGAGAGAGAAATAGATACACAAATATTTCAACGTTCATGTCGTTTTGGATAGCGTGATTGGAAATAAGCCAAGGAGCATTAACCATTTTTCTTTGAATTTAGACGTATTTTGCTGAACACTAAAGTTCTGATCCATATGTCCTAACAAATCTTAGTATAATGCTATAGATTAGTCATATGTTTGTTTAACTCAAATGAAGATCTGTAGTCCAAAAGATGCGATAGTTGTATATAGCCTCTTCTTAGTTGCCGTTTTTACGTTCACTGTCATTTACAATTGACTGAGCAGTTACAATTGATCAAATGTTATCGACAGTCATTTTGAAGTTTTACGAATTTAATTTAGATCTGCATCGTCTATTGTTGACAACGTCTGAAAGTGTAAGCAAAAACGCTTTTTTGGTACATTGGATAAAAATCATCTCGTGATTAAACTTACATAAAATTTAAGCAAATGATATTAAATGAATAAGGGCGCATGTTACATTTTTCAAACTTTACGGGAGCCAAACTAAGAAAACGGTTGATTTAATTAGGTCACATACGGCCTTCTATTTTATAGATTTTGCACTTAGTCCCTTGTACGATTGGAAAACAAGGGAAAAAAACAATTGTTACATCCACGATGCTTTGGGCAAAATGTTTATTTTGACATGGCATTGAATAACCGAAGAGTCTATAGACATTTCGCGTGCGGACGGATATTTCTTGACAACACCTTTGTATTCTAATTTTTTTTCTAGTATTTGGCGTAAGGAAAATATTTGATCGATAGTTGAACGATTTCGTCCAAAACCACATTGATAATCTCCGATAATTTCCTCGGCATATTCCGTAATTCTACTAGTTAGGATTAATGAGAATATTTTATAGCAAGTCGGCAGGAGTGAGATTCCGCGGTAGTTATTGCAGTCCGTCCTCGGCCCCTTTTTGTGTATCGGAATAAGTATAGCTTCTTTCCATTCTTCAGGCATTTTTTCATGGTCTCATATCTTTGTAACCAAAACTGATCTTCGAAACTCCTACTTCCCCGCATGCTTTTATCAATTCACTAGGAATATTATCGACCCCAGTTGCTTTGTACGATTTCAATTTTCCGATGGCTATTTCGACTTCCTCCTTACTCGGTCCTTCTATAAATGGTTCGGCACTCTGATATTCTAAAACAGGGATTCGATTATTTATTCCACACTATCAAAGTGAGTTTTAAACTTCCTCAAAATGTCCGTAGGATCAGCTAAGATATTGTTATTTCCGTCTCTAATTGCAGTCAATCCAGGAACATACCGTTTAGGTGACCTGTTTATCCCCGTGAACATGTCCCTTATGTTACTTTCGATTCTATTACTTTCTATCTCTACTAATTTCTTTTTAAGATATTCTCTTTTTTTTATTTTTAAGGAGTTTTTACGTTTCATTTTTAATCTTTTGGAAATCGACTACAATGTTATAGACGTCATTAATAGGAACTTCCATTTTTGCGGCTTTTCTTTTTTCACACACATTTTGACATTCATCGTCGAACGAGGGTTTATTCTTTTTACTGTCCTTATGTGTTTTACTTCCCCAATACACAAGTTACCAACTTCTTTAATCCTTAATCTCTACCCAAACTTTTTCTATCAATTCATCTTAATTGTCTTATGTCCATAAGGCTTCAAAGCTATTCTTGATCTCTAACGCGAATTGAGTTTTAATTGAAGGATTCTTCAATTTATCTAAATCAAAATTTTCTGAATGAAAACGGTTTTCTGTTCTGTTTTTATAATTAGTTTTTGTCGAAGCTGAACTATAGCTAATTCATGATCTGATCCACATTCTGCCCCACGATACGATCTCATGTTAATTACGTTATTCTTCCATTTTGTTTGCATCAAAACATGATCGATTCGATTGAGAATTTGTGAATCTGGTGATGTCCACGTGTACTTATGAATATCCTTATGTTTAAACGTAGTATTTTTGATTATTAGGTTTTTGGAGATAGCAAAGTTTATAAGCCGCATACCGTTATAATTACTAATTTCGTGCAAACTTTCCTTACCGATCGTCGTATAATATACCTCTTCCCTTCCCACCTTTGGATTCGTGTCCCCTAAAATTATTTTTATACAGTTTCGCGGTAGTTTATCGTAAACCTACTCTAATTTATCATAAAGTCGCATTTAATTTCGTCATCAGTATCTGCGGTAGGAGAGTGTATATTTTAACCCAACGGCCCTAAAAGACAGCCACCAAAATCCTTTCACTAAAAAACGAACGTCTCTTCACGTCGGAAAGCAATATATTTTCTTCACCAAAAACCCAGAACCTAAACAATAGTTACCGCTTCCTCCATACCAAATAGTGTACTTCCCTTCCTTACCTAACCGTTCCCAGGAAACTCGAACCTCTTTTAGCGCCATGATATCTAAATTGTACCACTTAGATTTGAGACTGATTTTAACCCACCAGCCGTATTTAAACTTCTCACGTTCCATCTCCCTATACGCAAATCTCTTTATTTCAACCTGCGCCATGAATCCCCTGAAGCACCCTACCCGAACGAGAGACTAGTTTACCTCCGGATAATTAGCGTTTTACAAATGTGCGGCCTGTGGTCTAGTCGTTAGCATAACAAAGGGAGTTATAGGAGTTTTTAATGTCCGACGGAAGGAATCGGAAGAGACGTAAAGTAGGAGTCCCGATCATGTACGCTGTCAGGTACTCGTTATAGATCCCTATCCTTGTTGTACCTGGTTAGGCGACTGTATCATCGTCCGACTAGCCATAAACAGGTAATAACGATAATAAATAAATAAGCAAGTAAACAACAAAAAGATAAAAAAAAAGTGCCGCTCGTTTATAGACACATCCGCAGACTTGAGAACTAATAGGCTCCGAGAAGCCGCTTTGAGGCCGACACTAATTTCAATCTCGAGAGCCCTGTCAAAGACAGTCCACATTATCGGCTCATTTAGTCACCACGCGAGGCTATTTAGTCTTCCGTTTTCAGACAACGCCGAAAAAAGGGAGTTAGAAAATAATCGCTCCGCATCAGGATAATTAATTGATCCTATGAACAAGACCAATTTCAGGCCACTTAGCAAGGCGCCCAATTTCAAAGGGGCCGGCGTCTGAGATTACGACGAAACGGGAGACAGTTCCAGAGATACACGAAACAACTTAAACAGGATGCTTGTACGTTCATTTCAAACGCGTGTAAATACATATTCAATTAACATGATCAATAAAGTTCTAGTTCATAAGTTTACTATATTTATGTTTACAGTTTGTAATAAGTTGTTGTTTGGAAAATGTGGTCCAACTTAGAAATTTACCAGCTTTATTATAAAGAAGATATAATAAAGCATGTAAAGCTTAGACTAAGCTTGGCGGGCCATATATGGCCCAAGGCATGCGATCAGTTCCCGAGAAAGTCCTGGACTGGAAGCTCCATCTGGCCAGAGGAAGAGGCAGAGATCGGCTTAAATGGGAGGATGCTAAGATTAGGGACTCCAGTAACCTACCGAAAATCTCCAACTGGCAATGGCAATCAACCGCACTGGACAGAACTACATGTAGAAAGCTCTTAGTGGAGGCCAAGGCCCGAAAACTGCTTTAGCGCCACGAATGGGTGGAATTAGCTGTCATTAATCCTCTCTTTCTTGAAAACATTAACTACCACTGCCATTAAACGATTAGATTTGACGGTATGTCATCAAATCTGACCTAAGAATCATGGTATTTTCGCGTAACTTTTGTATAAGGATTAGCGTGGACGTGAAAACTGTGCAGCTCAAGGTGGAGAACCAGCAAGAAACAACTACCGCTTTTGGGGAAGGGTAAATATTAACAAAACACCTGGATACATGCCAGAACCAAATTAGTATCAAAAACAAATATTCCTCTGTGGTAGTCAATGATTATCCAGAAGTGAAGCCATCATATCAACGTCGTAGTGCAAAGATATTGCCATAAAAACTTATTAAAAAATTCTATTAAAAAAAAACAATCGACATTGTTTGATCGGAAGGGACCCGTACTCGACAACACCAGACCCCACGTTTCACTACTGACAAAGAAGAAACTAAACGAGCTGGGTTGCGAAGTACACCGCAACCCTTATCGAGACCGAGATGCCCTCGAAAGGGCTGATTACAATGTCGATTAATATCGATAGTTAAAACGTTTGAAAAAGCCGTCCATTTTCATCCTACACTCATTCAACACTGGCCGGACATTTCATTGGACAGCCATAAATGCCAAGACGATATGTAAAACATCAAATAGCTGATGAAAAAATATCAATTAATTACAAAATTTTTTGTAAAATAATATATATAAAGAGGGAGCTCAGTGTGTTGATTGAATAGTTATGACGACACCCTCAGGTACATACCCGACTGTGGCAGATAAATTATTAGTATTTTAACAGGTATGGGTGGACCTTAGGAAGTTGAAGACCCTCTTGAGGCTCACCCACCCTCTATGAAGTGTTTACCCTTTATTCGAGAAAGACTTAGTGGTTTTGCGTGATCAGAAAAGTCACCACAAAGCTCCTCCACGCACAACCGGTTTCCTAGAAACAGTAAGTAGAGTCTCTACCATAAACTGAACCCAAGACCATCCATGGGTCGTAGTGGTACAGGTCATGTTTCAGGTCAACATTGGAATAGTTTAGTAAGTTAACCTGAACGATTATTTTTATAGTTTTGTGTAACATTAATTTACTGACAAAAGCAGAATTAATTTTATTTTGGTGCAGTAGCGAGAGTAAAAATAGGAAATAGTGTATTCCCGTCGTTCCCCATCAATAAAGTCTTGAAACAAGGTTACAGCTTATCACCAACGCTCTTTAACCTGTTCATTGAACAAACACTGAAGAGGTAGAAGGAAAAATGAACGTACATGGGAGTGAAGATTGGGGATGACTATTTATTCACTTTGCAATTTGCAGATGACCAGGTAGTCATAGCTTCGGAAGAATGGGACCTGCAATATATGCTTAGGAAGCTCATAGAGGAGTACTCTAAATGGAGTCTGGTGATAAATCAGGGGAAAACGGAGTACATGTCCTTTAATTCTCCGTGCACGTCGTTGTCAATTGAAGATTGGACTCTAGCTCGCAGCAAGTACTTAGACTTAAGTAGTTAAGTGTCTATATAAATGAGTCACTCGACAAAGATATAGAAATGAATATTGAAAAAGGGTACGCTCAACAGAGACATCAAATAAATGTTAATACATAAGTGGAAAAATTCCAACTAAAAACCTTAAGTCTCTAAACTAAAACAGGAAATTAAAAATACCTATCAAAACTTGCGGAAAAACGGCCACATTTGCAGAAAAAGAAAACCCTGTTTCACTAAGACAACTCCACGAAATCAAACGAATCCAAAAATCCACGAATTACGATTTGAACTGTCGGACGATCCGCCTTACTTACCAGATCTAGTCCCAAGCGACTTCGTTTTGTTCCCTCATCTAAAAACTGCGCTCGGAGGACAGAGATTTTCGTCTAATGGAGAGGCAATCACCTTCGTGAACAATTATTTTGCAGAGAAAAACGCTGAGTACTTTTTGGACGGGTTACAGAGATGGGATCATCGCTGGGAGAAGTGTGTAGAGTGTACAAGGAGACTATGTTGAAAAAAAAAAAATGTCTTATTTTTGTTAGGTCGAAAACTTTTCAGACCGCCCTTGTAGTACAGTCTCTAACATGGACCCTGAATTTTAGTGTTGCAGTTTTTTTTTATTATTATATTGAAGGATTCCATGATTAACATCCTACCGTACTCCTTTAACAAAGCCAATCGAAAAAACACGTCATAGGAAAAAAAGGGTTGGGTTTATTGCACCTTGGATTTGTTATTATTGTTTAGCTTTGAATGAATTCAGAAACAAAAGTTGTGAATACTGTCATTTTGAGACTTGAATTTTATAATAAAAAACGAATTTAAACCTTTTAAAATTGGAGAACTAAACGATCCAAAAATGTGAAAAAAACAAGTTTAGAAATTTCGGGATTATCCGCTTGCTGAACGTCTCACATTAAAATGATAGAGCGCTGAGTAGCCATGCTGAAGTTCCTGGGTTCCAATCCCGCTCGCTGACAGACTTTTATTTCATCTGTTACTGACCGGAGATGAACCCTATAGGTTCTAGGAATCTCCTGGGGCATACCCAGCCTCTATAAAGTGGGTACCCAAACAAATTGAGCGAGTCAATATATATGTATCATATACAATGTATATAGCATATACACAGCATACACACATATGTACAGAACTGCACAGTAGCTTCAGCCATCTGTCAGCCCTGAAGATGGCCTACAACATAGGTCGAAACGTCGGCACTTATAATAAATAAGTTTTTCTTATTTAGGGTTTTTTTGACTGCACCCCCAGACTATCTATATAAATAGCATATAGATTATGACAATGATTATTGTTCATAATTTTTCTTTCGTGGGAACCCTTACAAGCCCAATTTCATGGCCTGAAGAGGTAAATCGAAATTATAAATATATATAAAGTAAAATAGGAAAAAAGAGAAACGTTTCTATTGCATAATTTAATTTAAATTTAATAATTAGTTACGGAGGGACTGTATATTCGTTTAAGTACGGTCAGTAATTCGTCTGGTCGCGTACCGTAATTGGTCATAAATTGTTTTTATTACAGGTCGTTGGGTTGATTTATGACAACACTAAATGACATTACTTCATGCTTCAAGAGTGAAAAGTCAACATGTTTCAGTCGCGGGGGTGTATTGGCTATTGATATTGTTGTTAAAAAATTAAACAATATAAGTAATATTAAACAATTCATTAAACACTATAAATTATTAAAAAATCAGTGGAAACAAAATATACAGCGAAATAAGAGCTTTGATAATATTAATGGCATACAGTCAAAAAAGAAAATAAACACAGTGATCTATGTCAATATCCTTCAAAAATCGCTATTTTTATTAGTTTAGACGTGTTATTACTAAAATAACACAAGTTGATGTTTAAGAAATTCTTGGATATTTTTACTTATTCCTGCTATGTACGCTCTTTTTCTTCTAGGTGTTTCACTGAAATGTTTATATTCTGCTTTAACCTTGTTTATATTCATAATTTTTAATACAATTAGTATTAATTCATAAATTAGTAATTTTCTGTAAACGGAATTCATTACCTCAGGAGTATCTTCTTAAGATTATGGCATATATATATATAATATTATATTTTTACAATATTTACAAGATTTTTAGATAAAGCTATAATTCTGGCGCCAAAATGGAGCCCCAAAGCGTGTATCTTTATCTTATCACTAAGGCTCTGCACTGTTGGCAGCATTCGATTCCATATCTAAATATTGACTCACACAATTGTTTATACAATGCTACTAATGTTTCAAGATTAGATCAGTAATCCAAATTTTCTATTAAATTATAAAAATATATAGGAAATTCTTGACGTGGTCTCAAATATTTTCCTTCATCTGGAAGTGCCATGGCATTCATTTTAATAAAATGATATTCATTTTACATAAATATTCATTTTTATTTAATTCGATGTATCAATCTTTATTCCAATAGATCTATTTAATTATCTGTAAACAAATAAATATATAAACAAAATCTTATTCAATGTCGTTTATGTTTATAAAATAAAATATTCCAATATTAAACTGAAACTTGACCTGTACCACCCATGAAGTGTCTTGAGTTCAGTACGTGGGTCGGTACTGTTGCTAGGACGGTGGTGAAGAGGGTGATTTGCCCTAGATTTCCCAATAAAGTGTACCCACTTTGTACAGGCTGGGAGAGCCTCAGGTAGGAATCCAACTTCCTCAGGGTTCATTCCCGGCCTTTGATAGATTAAATAACTTATCTACAGCCGGATTTGTATCGGCCACGCTCTGCATTACAGTGGTTTTAAAAAAATCTATTTATTGATATTTACAACTGGATTACAATAATACAACGAGTAAATGGGCTAAGTGATACATAATGACATGAGATAATGACAAGTAGAGAAACTACCCACTGGTAGTACTCAAATCACAAGTTCAACTAGGAAGGTCACGTGGCCTTCTTCATTTCAGACGCCTCGGAGGATTATCGGGAATTGAAGAGGAGGATAGGTTTGAAACTAGAGGGTTTGAGTGGGAATGAAGTTTGTTATGAAAGGATAGATACCGGGTACGGGCCAAATGGGACATTAAGGTCAATATAGTGTTACGGGCTACTGGGTGTAAAATGGACTAAACTATTACTTAATTCAAGAATCTAATATTTATTAACAAATTAACAAGAATACAATGAGATTATTTAAAACAGTTAAATTATTAAACTAATATCAATATACAATAATAATATTCTACTAAATGTTATCTAATTTCTAAGATAATATACAAATAATATAAGATATTGTTTATACTAAGTAACTAAACTATTTATATAAATTTGTACAAATACAATAATATTACACTATAGTTTACAATTACAAATTAACACTTACAGTTCGCTAACTAAAGTCCACCGACCGTAAGACTCTTCAAATATGACAAACTGCCACACAGTTTATTACACTTATTACACGGTCACTAATTGTCACTGTTGCTCACTAAGCACTTATTACAGACTGATACTAATACTAACTAACTCACACACACTGCCACTAGTTAACGACTGCTACTCACTGGGTTATTACAGACTCGTCTTATTACTTACTCTTCTTATTACTCACTGCCGCGGCCGAAAACGCTGTCCTTTTTATATAGGCAAGGTAGGTCGTGGTGGGGCATTACTCGGAACACGGACGAGGACCACCTAGACCGATCTAGAAGGCTCTACGCCATTCTATAATCCCTTCCGCTTAATCCCATTGTTTGCCTAATCCGCTCTAGGCAGATCAGAAGCCGGTCCTACTTCCCGCTCTGACCGTAACACTGCCCCCTCCTTAAAAGTGCTCTGCCCCAGAGCATAGTCCGGAGAAATCGGGCGGTCATGAGCTTCCCTCGATGGAGACGCATTTCCTTTCCAGGGGTTGAACGTGCACACCAATATGGCGACTCCAGAGTTGGCGAATATCTGTTCAAGCATGTTCCTGACAACCTTCCACTCCAGGCCGTCATATCCACAGCCCAACTTAGGGATCGCGAGCTTGGTGACACGCAGTCTCAGAAGCTTACTCCGCAGGTCGTCGAGGCTTCGCCGCAGTGCGTCATATGTGGGCTTCTGATCAGTAGCACACTTGGTGACTAAGTAGAACAGGTGTCGTCCTTCGTGCGTACGGTGGAGTGCTTTCCCGACGCGTGGTCCTTGGCGTTCCAGTTCCTCAGTTCCAGCAAACTTCTTCCTGAAGACCGTTGCAATCCCTCGGGAAGTCCTCAGATCTTCGGCTACACAATGGGCCAGAGAATAGTCCGCGGGTAACGAGAAGATATCTCTGTATACTGCCTGAGTTACTCCACGGGAACCTTGTACCTTAGGTTGTGCAACTGATACCTTACTGGCCTCCACGTTGTTGAGGTACCTGACTTGCTGGTCTTTTGTCGGGCCATGGTCTCCTTTGTATGGGGCCAGTCTATTAAAATGGACTACCCTGGGTTTTCCTTTTGGCTGCTTTCTGATCCTATAGATGACGTCGTTTATCCTATTGATGATCTCAAACGGGCCATCCCAGGAGTTCTGAAGTTTAGGTGAGTAGCCTCGCCTTCTTCGAGGATCATGTAGCCAGACCAAATCTCCAGGTTGGAATCCACCTTTCTCTGCCCTGATGTCGTAACGCTCCTTCATTCTGTCACTGGCTCCCTGGATGTTTGCACGAACCTTTTCGTGGATATTATCCATCCGCTTCCGTAGATTCGTGACGTATTCCTCTCCGTTAACTTCCTCGTCTGGCTTGAACCCGAATTTCAGATCACAAGGCAAACGAAGTTCTCGGCCGAAGACCACATTTGCGGGGGTCTGCCCCGTTGCTTCATGGACTGAACTCCGGTAGGCTAACAAGAACAAGTGAAGATACTGGTCCCAGTCTCGCTGATGCTCCGAGACCACTTTAGACAAATATCGACCCATTGTCCTGTTCATGCGCTCCACCATGCCATCCGATTGAGGGTGAAGAGGTGTCGTCCTGGTTTTCCGTATTCCCAGTGCTTCGCACATCCCGGAGAAGACTGCAGACTCAAAGTTTCTTCCCTGGTCAGCGTGAAGTTCCATGGGTACTCCAAACCGGCTGACGAGCTGCTTCACAAGTACGTCTGCAACCGTGACTGCCTCTTGATTCGGAAGGGCATACGCTTCCACCCACTTAGAAAAATAGTCCATGGCCACGAGAATATATCGGTTGCCTTCGTCTGTCACAGGGAAAGGGCCAGCGATGTCAATCGCTATCCTCTCGAACGGTGCTCCCACGTTGTACTTCTTCATAGGGGCCTTCTTTCTTCTTGTTGGTCCGTTAGAAGCCGCACAAGTCGCACAACGCCTGCACCAGTCCAACACATCGTCCTTAAGGTTTGCCCAGTAAAAGCGTTCACGAACTTTTTCCAATGTACGGTGAACTCCAAGATGGCCGCCAGTTACACCGTCATGTAGTTCCCTAAGCACTTCGGGCACTTTATTCCTTGGAACGATGAGCTGTAGCCTGCGCTGATCTCCTTCCGCGTTCTCCAATGCCCGTTTCAGCAGCCCGTTGTCCACTAAAATGGAGTTCCATTGGGCCCAGTACGTTTTTACATTCTTCGACATTGGAGCAACATCCTGCCAGGCCGGTCTTCCTCGCCCCGATATTTTCCATTCCTTTATTTGTTTTAAATCCGGGTCCTCGTCCTGTCCCTTTGACACCTCTGCATCTTGCCAACTGTCCATGACAACTGTAGTCCTCAACACCACTGCCTGCTTCTCTTCTTGTCGAGAACAATGGTTGCAGCCTTCATCACAAGGTCTTCTTGACAGTGCATCCGCATTCCTGTGGCTCGTTCCAGAACGATGTGCAGATTCAAAGTCATACTCTTGAAGGCGCTCGATCCACCTCGCCACTTGTCCCTCCGGTGACTTGAATCGCAGCAGCCACATTAGAGCCGCGTGGTCCGTTCTCAGCAGGAACCTTCTTCCGTATAGATATTTATGGAAGTGCTCTATAGATTTTACTACTGCCAGAAGCTCTTTCCTTGTGACACAGTAGTTGCGTTCCGGAGCTGAGAGTGCTTTGCTGAAATATCCAATCACCCTTTCTTCTCCGTCTTGGGGCTGAGAGAGGACACTTCCAATGGCGATGTTGCTGGCATCTGTGTCAAGTATGAACTTGCCCTCGGGACGTGGATAGCTCAGAATAGGAGCACTACTCAATTTGCTCTTCAGCTCCTCGAAGGATGCCTGGCACTCGTGATCCCAATGGAAAGACCTTTTCTCCTCGGTTAGCCTGGTAAGAGGTTTTGCGATGTTAGCGAATCCTTTCACGTACCTCCGGTAATAGGTGCAGAGCCCGAGGAAACTCCTCACCTGGTGCTTATCTCGAGGTACTGGCCAGTCGGTGATCGCTGCTATCTTCTCTGGGTCAACAGCAACTCCGTTGTCTGACACAATATGCCCCAGGTAGTTGACTTGCCTTCGGAAGAGATTACACTTCTTCGGGTTCAACTTTAGGTTTGCTGCACGCAGTCGTTCGAAGACCTTCTCCAGATTCTTCAGATGGTGAGCGAAGGACTTTCCCAGCACAATAATGTCGTCTAGGTATACCAGGCATACCTCCCAAGAGAGACCTCTTAACACGTTTTCCATCAGCCTCTCGAATGTGGCAGGAGCATTGCAAAGCCCGAATGGCATTACTGTAAACTGCCAGAGCCCAGTGCCAATTGAAAACGCCGTCTTCTCTTTATCCTCAGGTGCCAATCCAACCTGCCAATATCCACTGCGGAGATCCAAAGTAGAGAAGAGTTTACACCCCTCTAGGGTGTCCAGCGTATCGTCAATCCTGGGAAGCGGATAGCTGTCCTTCTTGGTGACATTGTTCAGAAGACGGTAGTCTACGCAGAACCTCGTTGTGCCGTCTTTCTTCTTCACTAATACAACAGGAGACATCCAGGGGCTACTCGAAGGCTCAATGACACTGTCAGCCGCCATCTCCTTTATAATCTCCTCGGCGTCCTCCCGTTTGGCTAACGGTAGCCTCCGCGGAACCTGTCGGATGGGCTTCGCATCCCCAGTGTCAATCTTGTGCTGGACGATATCCGTTCTGCCCCGTGGTCCTGGTCCGATCTCGAAGACGTCATGCCATCGGATAATCATATTCTTCACTTCCTCGCTCTGTTCGGGCGAAAGGTCGCGACATGATTCGTCCAAAAATCCTTTAAGTTCCTCTGGGAGTCCTCGAAGCTCGGTGGGATGACGTTGCAGCTGACGAACCACTGAGGTAGCGGTGGTACACTCCCCGACTGGTGTTCCTTTCTTCAGCGTTACCGGGAAGCTGTTTAGGTTCATTAGCCGAATTGGAGTGGTAGGTCCGATCTTGATGAGAGACCTAGCAACCAGTACGCCGCGCCCGATCTCCTGTTCTTCGTGCGTTCCGGGTTCCAGTAGCGCACCCGCGGGTAGATGGCCTTCGACCGTCCCATGCGTCACGATTTGGCTCCGTGCCGGTAAAGTGGTGTCTTCTGGTAGCAGCACTCGTGCGCAGAAGTCCTTTTCCTGCCGAAGTATGACTTCCTCGTCTCCCAGCGTCATCACACCTCTCGACATATCCAGCTTGATCCCGTATGCGATCATGAAGTCCATGCCCAATATGACATCTTCATCGATCTCTGCCACGAGAGCGCGGTGGTGCAGATGTTGACCCCCGATGTGGAAGGTGGCATCTGTCTCCCCGTAGACCTTGGCTGGCTGTCCCGTTGCAGTCCGTAATGCCCAAGTGGTCGGTATGATCTTCTCAGCTGGATGTGTCTTCGCGTTCAAGATCGTCATGCTCGCGCCGGTATCCACTAGAAGACTTCGCAGCTGACCGTTCACCATTCCATCAACATAGAAGCTGTTTGTTCTGCTTCCTATTGACGCAACTCTGATGGCAATCCTGGGGGCTTTGACGTAACGGGTTGGACACTTGCTTCTAGGGTGTCCAAGCTGGCCGCAGCCCCAACAGCGTATCTCCTTCTTATGGGTCCTGAGAGCATCCAACACTTTGGTCACTATGTCCTCGACGCTGGTTACCGCATTAGGCTCTGCTCCTGCTGCTCGAACTCGCGCATGGCCCCGTACAGACTGTCTGACAGCTTCAAACTCCATGGCCTGAGATAATGCGTCTCCCAACGTTTTCGGCCGGGCGAGCTTCACCGCTTGTTGTGTCTCTGGGTCCCGCAGTCCATCCAGGAATTTGTCGACAGCCAAACTCTCGTAGACATAGTCAGTGACCGATGGGTAGGCGTTCCTCACCAGCCGGGCAATATCCGCTTCAAATTCCTGCAGGTTCTCGTTGTCCTTCTGGACCCTGTTTCTTAACTGTGAGCGATATAGCTGGTCCATGTGGCGGTGTCCGAAACGCATTTCCAGTCTTCTAATCAGCTTCCCGTAGTTGGACCGCTCCGACATGGGCATCCCCTGCAGCACTCTCAAGGCGTCTCCACGCAAGGCCAGGCACAATGCTGAAGCTTGGGTCTCCTGTGACCACCCGTGGATCGAAGCCGCTGTCTCGAAGAGAGTCATGTAGTCCTCCCACGGCGTCTTTCCGTCGAATACTGGAATGGTGTTGTGGACTGGTGGCGTCCCATTATTGGCGGGCAGAATGGTTTTATGAAGACTGACCTCGGGGGAACGGTCGGTGTCGTTCGTCGGTGGGTTGCTCATACGTCCCTCTAGAGCCTCTACTCTTTGCCTAAGTTTGCTTTCAATTGAATTCAATTTTTCTCCTAACCGAGATTCTACATCAGCTACTTTATTATCTACATCGGCTAACTTATTCTCAACACTTTCCATTAACTTAGTCTCTAATGTGCCTAATTTAGACTCTAGTTTATTTTCTACATTGCTTAACTCATTTTTAACAGAACCTAATTCCTTACCTAGCTTATTTTCTACATTGCTTAACTCATTACCTAGCTCATTTTTAACAGTGCTTAACTCATTACCTAGCTTATTTTCTACATTGCTTAACTCATTACCTAGCTCATTTTTAACAGTGCTTAATTCATTTTTAAAAGTTGCTGACAACTTGCTTAAATCAGTTTCAAACAGAACGTCATCTGGATTTTCCCCTAACTCTACAAAAAATTGACGCAAGCGATGTTGCAGTACACTTTTATTTCCGGAAGAATCCAGATCACGTTCTTCTAACTCCCGTTTTAAATCTGCAACTTTTAAATCCATTAATTTAAGACTTTGAGAAGCCATTTTTCATACAGTAGCCCAATAATTACAAAATAATAACAATTACACAAAAAATCCCACTTCTGACACCAATTTGTTACGGGCTACTGGGTGTAAAATGGACTAAACTATTACTTAATTCAAGAATCTAATATTTATTAACAAATTAACAAGAATACAATGAGATTATTTAAAACAGTTAAATTATTAAACTAATATCAATATACAATAATAATATTCTACTAAATGTTATCTAATTTCTAAGATAATATACAAATAATATAAGATATTGTTTATACTAAGTAACTAAACTATTTATATAAATTTGTACAAATACAATAATATTACACTATAGTTTACAATTACAAATTAACACTTACAGTTCGCTAACTAAAGTCCACCGACCGTAAGACTCTTCAAATATGACAAACTGCCACACAGTTTATTACACTTATTACACGGTCACTAATTGTCACTGTTGCTCACTAAGCACTTATTACAGACTGATACTAATACTAACTAACTCACACACACTGCCACTAGTTAACGACTGCTACTCACTGGGTTATTACAGACTCGTCTTATTACTTACTCTTCTTATTACTCACTGCCGCGGCCGAAAACGCTGTCCTTTTTATATAGGCAAGGTAGGTCGTGGTGGGGCATTACTCGGAACACGGACGAGGACCACCTAGACCGATCTAGAAGGCTCTACGCCATTCTATAATCCCTTCCGCTTAATCCCATTGTTTGCCTAATCCGCTCTAGGCAGATCAGAAGCCGGTCCTACTTCCCGCTCTGACCGTAACAATAGATTACTTTACTCTTAAGAAAATAGGGAGCTTTTAGGATTTTACGAAGGATTTTGAATTGTAGGGATTGAATACGAGAGGAATTCGATGGCTTAGTGGAGCCCCAAAGCTCTACTCCGTAAGTCCAAAAAGGTCTTATGATGGTCGTGTAGATGAGTCTTTTGTAATTAGTTGGGAGCTGAGAGCGTTTGTCTAGTAAGTGTTAAAGTAGCCTGAAACGTTGAGGGGTTTCTTGTCTTTTCAGTCTTCTATGAGGATTCCTGGCTAATTGTCGAGATGCAATCCTAAGTATCGGATCTGTTTTACAGGCACCAGTGGGATATTATTAAAGGATACTGAAGAGCAGGAAGTCATTGGTTTACGACGTAAGGTAAAAGTGATTTGATGCGATTTTTGAGAATTGATTTTAATTCTCCAGTTTTGACACCATTCTTCAAGATCAGGCTTTGGGGTGCAATAACTGGATTGGTGCTGTCTGATAATACACAAGTATCATCAGCATACGTGGTACGGATAGTATTAGGATGAATTGGGATGTCAGCTGTATAAACTGTATAAAGGATTGGGCCAAGGATACTACCTTGAGGAACACAAGCAGATTGGGGAAAGAGGGATGAATAGACATTGTTATGGTTTACTTGGAAAGTTCAATTTGTGAGGTAGGATTGAAGGATTGAGAAAGTATGTAGGGTGTAAGAATTTACGGACTTTGCAGGGCAATCCCGGATGCAAGACTCGGTCAAAAGCCTGTTCCACGTCAAGAAAGACCCCCAATATTATCCACGTTCTAATTCAGACGAGACTATATGCACCACACGATGACATTGCTGAATAGTGAAGTGGGATGTTCGGAATTCAAACTGGTGATCTGGTATTATGTGATTTTGATCAAGGATGGGGTACAGTCGTTTGAGGATGAGTATTCCTAGGATTTTACCCATGCAAGGTTAAAGAGAGATAGGACGATAAGAGGATGGGTATTCTGGGTTTTTTTTTAGGTTTGGGTATCATTTTTACAATGGATAATTTCCAGAGGTCAGGAAAATATGTAGAGCGGAGTACAGCATTATATATATATAGGTAAGGAATAGAATGGCTTTTCTGGGAAGGTGTTTTACGATATGAATTGTGATGAGGTCGTGCCTAGGACCTTTGCGGGATGGTAATTTGTGAATAAATGTTGGATATTTCTGTACGATGGAATGTTTTGGGTGGAATAGAATAGAAATAGAAAAGTAACTTTATTCTGGGACTAAGTCCCTTTAGAATAACAGATATGAACAGGAAAAAAACATAATATTTATCTGGCCAGAAGGCTTAATGTTACAAATCATAATGGAGTCCATTTGGACGGGAACATCTAACGCTGCTTTTATATATTCAATGTGAGTTGTGTTAATGATATAAGGATGTGGATGAAAGATTTTGGAAAGGTATTGACCAATTGTGATTTTCCATTACAATGTTAAAAGGACAAATATAGGGAATAAAGCTAGTTGCTGTCTGAGGCGGAAAAGGGTCATTTATTCCGGAAATAATTAATAATAATAATCATTAACTATTTGTTGTAGGAGGGAATAAGTTCGAATATGTGAAGATGTTTAAGTATTTAGTGTCAATGGTAACTGGCATCCGGTAAATATTATTCAGTTGATAGCGTCGCGAAGATTAAGATGGGCATGTAAAGTTGCTGGGTTTAGTAACGAACGAATTCCTAAGATGTTAATAGGTGCTGTACCGACGGGGAAGCGTCTGAGGGGTAGACCGAGGCGTAGGTGGGAGGATTGCGATAGGACTGATCTGGCGGGTTTGGGTTTGGGTGGTGCTCCGAGGAAGGTGGTTTGTAAATATAGATTGGTGGTATCGGCATCGAGCCTCCGAGTTCGTTAAGCCTTTTATTTATTTAATCTTTAACTATTAAAAACTATTAATAGGTTATGGATTGGATAAAGTAGATCTAATGTGAACTAACGAACCTATAATCAAAAGAAAAGAAAAATAAATAAATAAAAATTAAATGATCATAATTTGGAACTTGAAAAGGGACTCTATGAACAATGGAGCAGGTTGAAATATATAGTTTTAATAATTGCTACTAATGTATGTGAGTTGAAGAAAATAACTTATTAAAGGAAAAATCTGTAAATGTTGGAATCAGGAAGTGAAAGGAGTTATGAACAGTAAGAATAGGGGTGGGCTGCTGTGTAGTGGTTAACATAACAGCCTACTGTGCCCAAGATCACAGGATTGCCGCCCTGAAAAATTTTAAAAGGGAGTTAAAATCCTTTGAAATGTCGTTCTTGTAGGAGAGATAAAATGGAGTACTCGAGCCTGTGCGATGAATGACCCTCATCCATATCCTAATTATACCTGGATATATAAAATTCAGGCCTGCTACAGTAGCACCGGCCCAATGAAGTCAATAAGCAACAACAGTAAGAAAAGGGCATAGAAAACTGGGCAGCTCCCACGTGCCACCTCTCAGCACAAACGTTGGCTGGTAAGCTGCAGTACTGGACTGAACCAAATACTTGGGTTTTAGTGGTACAAGTTTTTTTTTACATGAATAGTGTATTCAATTCTTTCAGTTTTACTTTTTTGTCAAGATAGATAGCGAAATGTCAAATGTCAATCGTCAGGGTGCCCTAACGATAATTTGCCAGTAAGTACAATGCCTTCTTCAACAATAGTCGACTACCGTGTTAACGACGTTTTTTTTTTTTTATTACTTAATTTAAGAAGGAAAATAGATTGAGTAGTTTCAGATTTCCTTATAATCATAATTCTAACATACAATATTTAAATAAACACTATATTTAAAAAAATCTATGATTCAACAGAGAATAATTCTTTATTAACTACTAAAAAAAAAAAATGTGCCACTACAACCCGTGAAATTAAAACTTTCGTGACGTTGCTGCAAATATTATTCTTTATCTGTAAGTGCCATAATTCAGTTAAATTTAATTTGATTGATAATTCTTCAATTAAATAGAATATTTAAATTATCTTTAATAGTAATAACATACATAATTATCCGCTTTAATTTAATTTGAAACATCATTCTTCATTTGAAAAGAATTTTTAAATTATCTACAAATAAATGATTAAACAAACTTCTAAAAGTATCCTCTTATGTTAACATGACCAACTATTCTAATATTAACCAGATACCTGATCACCCATGAAAGATCTTAGATTAATTACAAGTTACCCTTTCTTCAATAAAGGGTAACACTTCATAGAGGTTAGGTGAGCCGCAATAGGGTCTGCAATTTGCAAGAGTCCATCCTAAGCTGTTAATGAACTAATAATTTATCTGCCATAGTCGGAGTTGAAACTGTGAGCATCGGCATAACTCAGCACTCTACACACTGAGCTGTGTAGCTCTTTAATTTTTTTTTACATATATAATAATACACAACATTCTATAATTAATTACGAAAGTATTCTAAATCAGTTATTTGACGTATTACTTATCGTGTTAGCATTCATAGCCATCCAAAGAAATGTCAGGCGAGTGATGAATAATGTTTAGAATAAATATTTGTCCGCTCAAACGCCAGGTTTTTCTCTCAACTAAGTAAAGATATGCAAATACAATGGGTTGCTACATGATAGAGCCTTCTTGATATACGCAAAATTTGTTGTATTATTTGAATATAACTATGATAAACGGGTAATACTTTCCTCCATTTTCCTTTCTACTGCCACGACAGTTACTCCTATGTTCCTACCCAACATGCGACAAACGTTACAGAACCCTTGGAGCCGTTGCGTGTGACCTTAGTGCGCTTCAATTCTTTGTCGGCACCTGCCCGACGCCTTCTCGCAAATAGCCATAATCACCTCATCGTTTAACAGGCCTCTCATTATAAGCCAAAAAGGAAACCCCAATCCCACCTTTTATTATCAAAACCGAAAATACATCTCATGATATAATGGATATTAATTTACTGCAATTCGGTTGTGGGAAAAAAATCTATAATTGATCTTAAACTGGAGCGATTAAAATATCCAGAACCGTCTGTCAGATCTGATAAATTGTTTGTTTTTTGTCCTTTTGTGCGCCTGTAGGTTCTTTATTGTTATTTAGAACGGAAAGGTCTTGGGATATCGATCCCATGAGGTGTTTTTTCCCAGGCCAAAAAAATATACTAATTTGATTATTAAATCCTAATTCACTGAAACGAGGCTCTGGTTTAATAATATAATATTCTTGAGAACCGCAACCCGGAATAACTTTGATAAAATATTAATTTCAAGTCCCGTCTTTACTTTAGTTTCTATTTTAAAAACAGTTATACCTTAAAGTAACTCAGGAAGCGGAATATAGAGAGTGTATAGAGAGCTCTGAGATGCAGCGCCGGTGGCCGGGTTTCAATCCGGCTGTTATAGATAAATTATTTAATATGTAAACAGCCAGGGATGGACCTCATCGTATCTGGAGACCTTACTGGGCTCACCCTGCCTCCATAAAGGGGATACCATTGATTCAGGGAAATATTTGGCGGTAGGGTATTATCTCTGACAAATCACCTCTCTGCATAGCCGTTGTCTTAGAAACAGTACAGTCTCTACTATGCACTGGGCCCAACAATCTTCATGATTTGTAGTGGTACATTAAAAAAAATTAAATTAACTATGTTAACACCTTAGAGACATTATCTTTTATGTGTCTTTTAAACTCTTTTATTATTTCATTACATTTATTTGTTACATTTATTTCTTAAATATGTCTACTTAAACATTAATTATTTCAGCTAAAAAAATATACCGTTCCTGAGTTTTTATTAAATACTTTTAACTTTATGTATTTCTTTTTTCCCAAAATGATTATTTTTAAAATGAATGGGAAAACATGATGATGTACATTCAAATTTCTATTCAATAGGACCAAATTTTTATCTTAATAAAAGTTCATATTTACAGTCCTTCCTCAAGCCTAAAGTTCTGGATTTAAAAAAATAATAATAAATTTCACTTATTAGCTATTTAGTATTAATTTTAACAATTTCCAATAATAACATATTCAGTGGTAGCGTAAAAATATACAGAAGAAAGCACCATCTAACTTTGCTAAACACATGAACGAGTTTTGGGTTAACAGTTTATTAAAAAAATAGTTTCTTTAAAACAAAAATATGTTGTTTTCCTTGTTGATTTTTTTTTTTATATTCTCATTCTACAATCAATTCGCCGACTGTTCCAAGATTATAGAAATGTTTTTTCCCTTGCTCCCCAGGACTCGTATCTATTGTTCAGTTGATCTGATCCCAGTATGTAGGTATAAGACTACGGATCAGTGGCGAGTTTAGTTCGGGGGGAAAACCAACAAAGAACACCTGAGGACGAAAAAAAGAATTCGCCAGGTTTAATTTTTTTTCATCCGTGTTCAGCGCCATTTCCTTCTTATCAGGTTATTTTCCTTTTACCTGCGGCATCACCACCCGCGGCGCTCACGAGGAACAATGGACCAAGGTCGGAACACGAAGTTGCGTCAGTTAGGAGTAACCATAGCATACATGGTTGCACTCCTGATCCTGCCGTAACCATGGTATGCTATGTATCAATTAGGGTAGTGTTCACAAAACAGGTGTACCTACTTACTGAACATCACAAGTGTTAATTTATTTACTGAAATTTACAACTGTATTATAACAATGCAAAAAGTAAATATGATGGAAGGAATGATACACAATGACGTAGATAAACGCGACTAGAGAAACTACTCAGTGGTTATACACAAATAACTAATTCAACTTAAGAGATCTCAATGCCCGGAAAATAGCCCGGGAATTGTAGCTAGGTTTTAAACTTGTGGGTTCGAGTGGGAATAAAGTTTGTTATGAAAGCAGTGTTATCGAGTTCGGACCAAAATAGCACAAAATAGGACATTGAGGTCATCAAGGAGAACTTTATTGGTAGTAAAATAAGGAGCTTTAAGGAATTTTCAAAAGATTTTGGATTGTAAAGATTAGAACTTGTAATTTAAGAGAAAAAAGTTATGCCTGAAAATTCAGAGAAACCATTCACAGTCGTTATTGTAATGGAATAAACTGATGAATTTATGATCCTAACCCGTTTTCGATCCTAACTGTAATTAAATTATTGATATTTACATCTGTATTATAACAATACAACAACTAATATAATAGCTAGAATGATACATAATGGCGTAGATAAAGACAGGTAGAGAAACTACCCAGTGGTAATTCTCAAATAACAAACTCAACTTCATACGCCTAGGAGGATTATCGGAATTGAAGGAGTAGCTAGGTTTGAAACTAGAGGGCTTGATTGGGAATGAAGTTTGTCATGAAAAGATTGATATCGGGTCCAGGCCACCAAATGGTTAACATTATGGTCGTTATGCACAACCTTTTTTGTAGCGAAATAAGGAATTTACGAAAGATTTTGGATTGCAGGGATTGAATACGAGAGGAATTCGATGGCTCAGTGGAGCCCCAAAGCTCTACTCCGTAAGTCCAAAAAGGTCATATGATGGTCATGTAGACGAGTCTTTTGTAATTAATTGGGACTACTAACAACTAACTGTTAAGTGATAAATAAGTTATATCTGAAAATCCATTGAAACTATCCATAGTCGTTGTTATAATTGAATATACTAATGAATTTATGACTATAATTACAATAAAAATGTGCGTTTTTAATCCTACCGTGCCTAGGGTTAAAATCTGAAAATTAGAAAAGAAATCAAACAAGGAAATAGGGCACTGTAAAATAGGATGTTCTTCAGTTGAGTAATAAATCTATAGTCCGATCAAAATCAAATACTAGAAAAACATTCACTATTTTCATAGATGACTAGCTTTGGCCCGCTACTTCGTCCGCGTTACAGTTTAAACGGAGAGTGCATTTTGAATTCCATAAAAGAACGTCATATTATAAACACAGACTTAAAGCATTTGTGAATTCAGCCAGCCCACCAATGCTTATCCCGATGTTTATAGATATTAATAAACTGGCCTATTAAATATAAAATGGCATAATTACAGAAATATCGATAAGTTTTCTATTGAAATCCACTATGTAATATCCAAAACTGCTATATCTAGGGGTTGATTCTGCAAAATCATGAATACGATTATTATTATTTTAAAGTGTAAAGCCTTCTTAATTATTCTCATAACTCTAACTTAACTTGCTACGATTTTTCGTATTTTACACATTTAGGGTGTGATTTTCAAAAAATAAAAAAACATGTATTTCTTCATTATTAATCTAGAAGCTAAATCTAAAATTTTATGGTGCTCGCTTTAGAAATTACTTTTTTTTATATTACAAACGTTTGTCACCATTTTCACCCTCTAAGGTGTCGAATTTTCAAAAATCCTTTCTTAGTGAGCGTTGTAGGAGGCTTTATAAAATGGACCAACTGTCCAAATTTCATGTCTGCAGCTTATTCCGTTTTGGCTCTGCGATGGTCTTTTCAGTCAGAACGAACTCTTTTATATATATAGATGAATTCGAAGTGTATACAATTTCGACATAATATTTTGCGTAATTTAATCTCTTGCTATACAATTATTATTTCACAACTTCTTCGGCGGAATCTTTAGTTGATTCAAGATGTATACCGGATCATGAATTTAAAATAATAATAAAGAAGTGTGAGCGAGAGAGAGAAAGAGAGTGTGTGTGTGTGAGAGAGAGAGAGAGAGTGAGAAAGAGAGAGAGAGAGAGAGAGAGAGAGAGAGAGAGAGAGAGAGAGAGAGAGAGAGAGAGAGAGAGAGAGAGACCGAGAGAGAGAGAGACCGAGAGAGAGACCGAGAGAGACAGACAGACAGAGACTGATAAACGGAGGCCAATCCCGAGCTACGCTGTTGCTTTAATTCCGCCATTGTCGCGTGGGTTATCTGCGGAGCCACCTGTCAGTCTTTTTCGATTTTTTTAGGTTGAAGTCATGACTCCATGGTTATGTGGGTCGACTATCCATGATGGATTGAAGTTTTTACTTATATATAAATAAGCGAAAGGATAAATACCTATTAATAAATAGGTACATATGGTTCCAATCATAAACAGCCATATTCCCAGATACTGGAAACATATTCGGCAATTTTCTCTTATACGGGCGCCTTCATTGATAAGATTAGAGGACACTGCTTACAAGATTCCTAATTTATTGACGTTTTTTGTTTTTCATTTACAAAATATGATAAAAATATAGGATATTCCGAATATAGAGATCTAAACGGTATTATTCTTCCGAAAAAAAGGGATATTGCCTCAGGAGAAGTGTAGCAATGAATGTCACAACAAGAAATTATGTTTTAAAGCAATGGACTCGGAGGTTTTATTTGAGAAGTTGCAGAAATGTTTTTAAAGAGTTGTAACCTGGCTTGATTAGATAACATTATCATTTGTCATAATCGTCATCCTCTCTACCGCTCATACAGTGCGAGGTTTTCTTCGTTACAGCCCGGACATAACCGTACGATCTTTCTCTGCCATTTCTCTTCTGTTCCATTGCCGGCCTGTCTTTGCGAAGCTTTCCTTAAAACAATCTTCACAGGTATGTCGGGGTCTTCCTCTTTATTATCATTTGTTAATGCCTTAAAATTAATCTCTTTATCGTGTAAGGAATCTGTTAAGCTTTGTTTAGAAGAACTGATAATGTAAAAAAGACGTACACAGAGATGGAAAAATAGGAAGAGAAAATATAATAATCGATTCGAAAAAAAGAACGCAGAAAAGAACTTAAGTTATTATTATAAATTGCATAAGTGTTATACGATATTTTGGTTAAATATTACTATTCTTATACCAATCGCATCCTAAAATTTAACGTAAAGTAGATTAAAATAACGTGTATAACCTTGTGCACAGGCACTAGGCGTCGTCAGCCTCACGCCTTACTTCACGAGTATATTGAGCATGTATGTGACGCGAATCCATAAGTTTCTCCCCTACTGAAAATTTCTCAACGCGGCTAAAGAAGTCTCAATACAAAAATCAAGTGAGAAAATTTGAGATGGGTCTTATCATGATATGGTGATAAGATAAAGATACTAATAGCCAAATATATAGGAGCGCCCCCATCACCCCACCGCCCCCAGGTACCTGGCCCAATTAACAAGGATGTAAATAATCCACAACGTTGCGAGGGGGTGGTTCCAGTGGCCACAGGACAATAGTCTTCGCACGGCCCATCCTCGGCAGCACGCAACTGGTGCTTCTAATTGCTGCTGCCCCAACAAGCTATTACCGGCATCATGTCTGTCTATACCCATCAGTCAATTATAGGAGAACTGACAGAGAAGAGTGTGCTAATTGAGGAAGAAGATATGCCTACTCTCCGCCAACCCCCTGTGGTCAGATACTGAGCCTTAGGCTTGGATACAATCGGAAAAAGTATACGAGCAACGCATGCTGCAGCCATGTGCGGGATTGGTTCAGGTACCGTTGCGCAAAACACAAAGGGAGATTTTCATCGTAATTTAAAGTGAGAAAATGAAGTATGATCATAGATTTTTTGATTTGATGACTAAGTGCATAATGTCGTATCAGAAATATGCGGCTTTAAAGACACTTCATACCTACACACCAAGAATTCTTGAAATTTCTTAAAAGTGACCGTCAACTAAAAGCGGGTTTTAAAAGGTTTAGCGTAGCTCAGCACTGAGTCACCATGCCGAAAATCCAGGTTCTTTTCCAGCTGCTGTCAAGACTTTTATTTAATCTGCTAGCAGCCGGAGATGGATGGTATGGGATCTAGGACTCCCCTGAGGCTTATCCAGGCTCTATAAAGTGGGTACCCAAAATAAGGGGGAAATCTGGCGGTTGAGCGTGATCTAGGACAAAATACCTCCCTGCACAACCTTTGCTCATGAAATAGTGCAGTTTCTACCATGTACGGAACCCTGGGGTTTCTGGGCCCGTTTACGGGTTGTGGTGGTACAGGGTTTTTATAGCGCAGTTCAGTAAACTTCCAAAACCGAATCACAGCTCACAGAGCTGAGCTTCCAGCTAGCTATAATAATTATAGCAGTAATTTATAAAAGGGTACATAATGAGCTGTTAGGATAATAAAAAAATATTTGATT
The DNA here is from genome assembly GCA_964056705.1 of Troilus luridus. NCBI lineage: Eukaryota > Metazoa > Arthropoda > Insecta > Hemiptera > Pentatomidae > Troilus > Troilus luridus. The sequence goes on along the minus strand of OZ057413.1, from coordinate 75,282,712 downwards.
TGCAAATTTTTCGATGATACTGTACACAATTAGTACAGTTCCGTAGTAATGCCGTCCTTTCTTAGGGGACGTAAAATGACGTTCCGAGCCTGTGCATTGTTAAATATTCCTATCCTAATTATTAGTTTTCTTTTTCTGCTCACGTTTATTATTCTAAAGTGTTAGTACCAGGATAAAGTTACTTTTCTATTCCATTCTAATTATATCTGGATAGGCAAAATTTAGGGTACCTCTCTGTAATATCATCCGATTAGCTATAACAGCATAAAGTAACGTAATATTAATAGTATCTAATACTACGAAACAAATTAGAACAAGTAAAATACGCACGAATTGGCCAAAGAAACAAACAAAATTTCTAAAAAAGAAACTTTGGTCATAAATTCGTTTTTCAGAAAAACTAAGACTGAGTCCGCCCGAAATTTTCGAAAGGTCAAAGTGCGTGGTCTTAAAAATGAAACCCACAGGTAGTAATCAAATAAAAAATTAAACTCAGAGGATTGTCAGGATTACAGAGGTAGCTAGGCTTAAAACTAGCGGAATAAAAATTGCCACGAAAGGATTGATATCGAGTTCGGGCTAAATCAGTAAGAAATGCGACACTGAGTGGACTATGGATGACTTCGTTCGTAACAATATAAGAAGCATTGAGGTTTTACGAAGGCTTTTGGATCGGAAGGATTGGATACGAGGGTAAGTTGATGGCTTAGTGGTGAACCAACGCTCAACTCCGTAACATGCAATTCTAAATCTTGTTATCCAAGTAATATTGTTACTGTACGTTCATTTTCTGGAGTCTGGAGAATTTTTTTTTTTTATGGTTTAGGTTGGTTATATTGGAGTACTATGATATAAAGGTTAAAAAACAAATTAAGATGCAAATCATAATGGCACGGATTGTTCCAGTTAACACCTTTAATTTACCAATTATAAAAACCCCGAAAAGGTTACCTTAACAGTCCGATTAGTGAGCAGTTAAGAAGTACAATGGAAGAGAGGATGGAAGAGCAAACAACATAGAAGCTAGTGGCTGGTGAACCCGCCACGGCTGATTGCGCGCCAAGATAAAGACATCTTCCGCCTTTGTCTGCCATCCCGTAAATGTCGATAATTACCGAAAGCTCTAGTCCGGAACGCTATGTCTTACTAGGAGCTCAGGGTCTGAAAAACGGCTGGCTTGGGTAAGAAATAGAGGAAACGAGGTTAATCGACACATCGAATGAGGTGTCCCACGGAGTTGGGTGCTGCAGTTACCGATGTTATAGTCCCGTCTTCTGAAGACTTTCATAATGGAGGAGTTCAGGATCAAAAGTGATTCGGTTTTCGATGTCGACATTATTGTGGGATGAGTCTATACACTAAACCTAAGTGAAACTTATTTTAACTTAGCAGCAGTGGTAAGGCTAATTGTCCAACTTCGAACTAAAGGGTTTTGGTACGGATCATACTCGACTTAACTGTAATTAAAATTAAAACAGCTTGCATGAATTAAATAATACAATACATAAAAGATAATACTTTTTTTTTTATTAACCTCCACCCCGGACCATTTTCTTCGACATAAACGATCATACAGTTAGATTTATGAAGTTTATCTAAAATGTTTGATTTCAGATTAGATTATTTTTACATTATGAAGGAATTATAATTTATAAGTTAGATTAGTAAAATGAATTTTTAATGACCAGTCCAAATATTTAAAAATTTAATTTAAAAAAAAAGGAAATGTTAGTAATGGAACGAAATAGGGTATGTGAAGCTCATTTGTTTATGCTACTATGACTATTCGGATGATGCTGAATTAAATTTACCTTAGAAATATAAATTATAAATAAATTTAAATCCTGTATCCAGGTATAATTAGGGTAAGGTTCATAATATGAACCAACATTGGCTCGGGACCGGCATTAAACGTACGCTCCGTCCGAAGGACGGGGTAACTAAGAATTTTTTACTATTTAAAATATCTTAAGTCCACCTGCCGGGCTGCGAACCCGTGACCTTGCACGAAAGGTTGTTGGCTGAACACAATTAGAATGAATGAAGATCGAGTGCAGCGGTAAATACCTGAGTTGGGACTCAGGTTAAAGAAGGATATAACTGTGATACCGTAGGACAAACCTTGTGTCCTTAAGGATACCATAGGGCAAACCTTGAACTGTAGGCCAAGGGTCATAGCCCTGGAGTTTAGGTAGTAATGGTTACTGGAGAAGCCCATGATCAATAGATTTTACAGTCCAATAGTGGGGGAATGAATATCTCGTATTTTTTTCAAAAATGTTGAAAGGCTAAATTTGGACAGGCACCTTTGATTCGTAATCTACTTCCCTGAATGATTTCATTGTTATACTAAAGCGTTTCCAACTTTTTTTTTATTGTATAAGTTGTATTGAATGTTATAATTACTTTTTTTTTTAATTAAAATTAATAAGTTCACATAAACTTGAAACATTTTTAGAATAAAAATACAGGTATTAACATTCAAGGTATTATGTCTTAATACCTCGCAATTTTTAAGAGATTATATAAAAAATAAAATAAACTAAGGGAATGAAAATAAAAATGTTAAAAATCAGCACGTTTTAATTTTTATATTGTAATAACATATTTTCCTAAGTTAAGCAAATAAAAACTAATTATAAAATTTAATAATAAAGAGTAAGTTAACAATAGTAAGTATCAGAAAAAGAGAATAGTATTAGTATAAGGATATATTAGTAAGGATGAGTTAACAAACATACAGCGTAGCCATAAACATACGGAAGTAGTTGCTAGCTACGTATATTAGACATTACTTGAATTAGAACAAAGAAGAGATGGCAGTAATGAGCAGCAAGCCACCATATTACCTCTTTTTTTCAAAGGAATTAACATTTACACAGGCAGCCACTTATTCCACTTCAGCTTATGTAATTATATAAGTTACGGGAAGATAAGTTTATATTTTTCACAGAAGACTTAAGAAAAATGAAAAATTTTTATTATCACCAATTAATTTTAGATATTTTTTTAACAAGGCCTAAATATCTTATTATGTGGTACTTAAATGATAAAGTTTGATAAAGCTTTTTGAAATTAATAAAATAATTAATGTAATAATCTTTTCTTAAGTAAGCTTATTAACGCACACACAACTGTACGATGGATATTTAGAAAGAATTTGAGATAATGCTGTATATAATTGAGGCGGTTGACGATGTGCTTTCAAAAATTACAATACCAACTTGTTGGTAAGTTCGTTTTCTCTAAGTGCCTTCGATAAATTTGTCGCTAGTCATATTTCATTTATTGTTGATAGCTAATAATTACATTATTGAGAATATGTGTAACTGTTAGAATGACGTTAAAATATTGGCAAGAATGAGATGGCAGTTTTTTAACACTAATCATACCAAGACTTAATATATACCTATTTCTACCATAGCGGGTCAAATGACCCGACTTTATGTTTCATGCTTGAATGTATGAAATATGGATGTTAGGAAGGAAATAAAAATATAAATTAAATTTATTATAATTAAACAAAATAGTATGTTGAGCATTTCTATAAAAAATAAAAACTTTTAATTCATAGTTCATCGCATTTTTTACATATAAGTGTTTCCATTGTACATTTTCCGCAAACATATTTTTTACATTTAGAGCAAATTTTGTTGGTTTTATTTCCTTTACAGTATCCTATTTGACATCTCATACGTTTATAAGCATCTTTAGTAGACTTAGGCAACGATCCTTTCGTATTTGTTTCTTGTTTTGGTTGTTCACGGGCTTCTCGAAAATTGGCGCCAAGTTCTTCTGCTAGCTTGAGTAAAAAATCTTGTCTCGAGATATTTTCTCCTGTCGTTTGCTTGTACAAAATCCAGGCATTTATGCCAGCTAAATCAAGGATATTGAAAAAAACTTGGAGAGGCCATCTGCAAGACTTAGATTTTGTAGTAAATTTCCTCGCCATTTGATCGGTCATGTCTACACCAAATTTGGTTTTATTGTAATATGAAACAGTTTCAGGTAAACGTTTATCATTGTTTTCTGTAGAATCAAACTCATTTTTATTTGCAACCAATATATCTTCATTTTCAGAAAATTCATCTTCACTAATTTCTGAAAACTCTTCGCCAATATTATTTATATCTTCTAAGAACTTGTACTGTCTTGTTTGCTTCGACATTTTTCTGGGTAAAAAATGATCTGTATTACTATAGCTATCAAAATAAAATATAAGCTAGGTACTTACCAAGACTTCCAATTTTTGTCACTTTTTCTTACACTAAAAAGCTATTTTCAATCTAAAATTTGATATTTTCTTGAAATTATTCTGAGCTATTTTCGTTGAACTACTTTACGCAACAGTCTTTGGAAGAATGTGCAACTTACTGACTACAAATATGACTAGATAATCTCATAAAACAAAAAAATTCTCTCCGGGTCAAATGACCTGTTGTGGTAGATATCGGTATACAACAAGGATTACTCAGAATAAACAAAACAAAACAAAACAAAAATATTTGTATAACTGTACATTAATTACTTAGAAAAAGCCATGAAGTCAAATGTGCAAACGCAATAAAATTATACGTGCATTTTCAATGGAAAAGTTCAAAATGGGTCATTTGACCCGTTATGGTATGTTTAGTGTTAATGAAACATGAACGAGTGAGCCGTGTGTCCTAATCTCAGGCGGGCCAGGGCAACCTCCTCTGTACGGCTGCTGCGGTAGGATGAAGACCATGCCCTTACTTTTTTTCCATAAATATTATTGTTTTCTCCTTTTAGTTTTAACCGTTGACACAATGTCATAAACGAAAAAAAATTACTTATTATGCATAGGGTTTATAAAATAAACAATAATTTTAATAAAAGAAAGTAACAAGAAATAATTTATAAAAAGTGTTAATAATGAAACAAATAAAGATTAATGTTTAAAAATTAGCTATATATACAAAGCAAGGGGATAAATATAACGACTAGAAATTATCAGATTTTCTATCTTTTTGGGTGATCATGAATAAATTCAAAATACAACTTTTATTATAGTTTCCAATAATTTAATTCTAACTGTAATAACTGTTTATGTGGTTCTTCCAACTATATATTCTTATCTAGGATGGAAGCATATATATTTATATATCTATAAATATATATTCTTATGCATGTGAAAACCATTAAATAAGTAAAAACTTTAAATAGGGTAACACGAGGATAAGTTTAAATTGCATATACAGTTGTAATTATTTATAAATAAAATTTTGGAGGATAAGAAAAAAAAATTAACTATATGTTTTTACAAAAAAATATATATTTTTATGAATACTAAGACTATTAATAAAATACGATATTGGGCAAAAGTTAAAGCCCAACCAAGAGGAAGGGAAAGGGAAAAGAAGAGGCATTTGAAATAGCGAGGCCCGTAGATGGCGGTAAAGGGGGGGGGTGGGTTATGACTAATAATTAATTAAGTGAGAATGACAAAATAATAATTTAAAATTATAAATGTTACTTTTACAATACTAGAACAATATAATTACTTGTTAATATTCATTACAAATTGTTTAAGTAGTTGTTGAGGATGATATTTAGGTTGAAACGAAAGCAAAAATAAAATTAATTATGCTTATTTTGCATGAAATTATCGACTGCGCCCCAAACCGTTTTCAAAATATCTTTAAAAAAATTACCAATTTGTATTATGTGTATACTTACCCAAATAAATTTTAATTATAATAAACTCTGTGACTCAAGAAAATATTTTTGTCTAGAAACATGGGCTGGCATTCCCCAGAGCCACCACTACTCCCTCGGCACTTTCACGACTTCTTTCGAACTGTCCCCCGAAGATTTAAACTCTACTCCTCAATGTTATTTATGACAGTGTCGTGGAGTGTGCCTAACTCACTCTCCAATTGTCACAACATCAGTTGACATTTACTGTCTCCATGTCAGTGCGACAGTAACTGGGCAATACTTAGGCAGGGGGTCCACCAACCCTTGCTTAGCGTCTATATTGCGCCATTGGTAATCATTTTACAGTTAGGAACCGATAAAAGGGCTTAGCTCCACATTTCCACAGTTTCTTAGGCCAGTATTTCATAATTACCTCAACAATGGCCCATAACAAGTCATTAATGTAGGTAAATTTTTAGGAATAAAAAAGTGTTTATTAAAACACCAGTGATAATCATTAAAAATAAAAGTGTTATTAATCAACAACAAAGGTATTCTAAGCCGTTATATGAAAAGTTTATAATTAGACAATTATTAAACGATTTCTCATGAACATTTAGGAAATTTTTGTTGTTAATGTTGTTTTCTGACGTCTTTAAAGGATTACTATTCATCAAGCATTGGCTACATCACTCCTTCAAAAAAACAATTTAATTTTAATTTAAGGAGTGATAAAGCCAGTGTTTGATGAATAATAGTAATCCATTATTAAGAAGTAAGCGCTAATGTAGAGCACTGAGTTGATGTGCTGTGGGTTCCAGGTTGACTGGAGGATGAGCACCACCTCCCTGTATAACCTATAATGTTTTCCTAGAAACAGTACAGTTTTCACTATGTACCTGAACCCAAGACCCTTCATGGTTACAGTGGTACAGTGTTGGTTTTTTGCTTGTGTTTTTTGTGTTATGAGGTTTTGCTTCTTTTCTGTGAACAACAAATAACTTTTATTAAAGAAAACTTTGAAGCAACTACGAATAAAAAAATAAACGAATCAAATAACTGATAATTTCAGGAAAATCAGTATAAAATATATATATATATAATTAAAACAATACAGGGAAATTAAATCAATTACAATGAATTAAAACAAATTTACTTATCAATCGATTTCTCGCAATGGCTGTGCTCTTTAACAGTAAACAACATTTCGTCGTACGACCGCTGAAAGACCCTGCAAAACCCGGAAACCCATTGGGGCTATAGATGATAAATTTTATTTCAACAGACAGAATGAACGGAGATAAATCAATACATGTAAATATTTCATTGAATATTTACTATCGCCTTAGTTGATCGAATGCAGAGGCGGGAAGTAAACTAGTTCGCGGTTTAATAGTAATAGCGAATCTATTGAGAGATTAACTGATTTGGTACTTGGAAGAGAGATATTTTTACTAAAATTTATAATCAAAATACCTATTTGTTAGACTTATTAAATAACAGAACTTCTCTCATGTACTTTTATTAAGAATCACTGCTATTAAGAGTTTCTAATAGTGTTTATTATTTATTCAATATTCATATAATAATATTTATGGATGGATAACCAGAACTCCTAGACTTATGCACTAGTGCAATCTTAACAATAATACAAACAACTCAAACCGAAATTCTAAGAAAAATCGTTATTGCTCTTTAGTTTGTTTTAAACCACACTATACAAAACATACAGAACACTCCAACTGTAAAATCATATATTCTCAGCAAATACGCAACATTCCGCTCATCAAAACAAAATCACCATAGTCAGCTTGATCTTTCTCTTACCTAGTTCCATGGACTACCTAGGAGAATATGAAAAAGACAATTAAAAAGAAACCCGGTCAGATATTATTAAAAAAAAAACTTACAACAGCTCTTGAGTAAACAATAAATAATATTTTATTAAGTAAATAATGACAAACATAGTAGAATGGATATTAATTATAAACTTTCTCTTCGATACCAATGGTTATGTTTTACAATGACCGGAATGACCCTTGTAGTTTTAAACTCTTCGTTCACTAACTGTGAGTGAGTGTATCTAAGAGATGAAAGGAATACCCATCATGATAGTTTAAATTTTTAATGTTATTCTATAGTCAATAAACAAGTCTATCGATCCTACAAATAGTTGGTAGTACAATGTCTCTTTTTATAAACAAGAAAATTCATTCCATTGAAGAATAAATAATAATATATATTTATTGAAAGAAATTATACCAATGCCAATTAGCACATTGTATTAGTGATCTTCTTTTGCGATACTCCACAAGGGATTCACATGGAAGCGAATATAGAAAAACCTCCCATTGAAGGCACTCCTAGCGTGTTTCATCTCTCAGTAGTAGATCATCTACGTATCAGTCTCCAAGTCGGGTTCTATGTTAGTGTGTCTGTCAGTAATGTTTGTAAAAGTAAAGAATAAATAGATCTTATAGCGAATCAAGTCTCTGTTCATTAAGTCTTTTCATAAGGTTGAGTGTCAAACGACTATGCCCAGTACTAAGGCGGGTAATAAACACCTCTTATTTTCTCCCCTAGACTACACAGCCTGGCCCAGTGTTTGTTTCTATCAGTTGAGGACCTAACCTCATAGGGAATGACTGACCATATCGACTCCATCTACTAGACCAATCCCAGAGCGATTATTCGGAAGCAGCGGAACACCCCAAGAACGCAGAGCCAGGATAACAAAAAGGTAAGACCCCTCGAGTTAATAAGTCCGAACTAATGAGATGTGATTTGAAGAGCCGTGGAAGGCCTTGGACTTTTTTCCCAGCCTCGATGGCCTGCTCTTGTTTTAGTCACGGGCGCTGACAATGCTCCCGATGACGGGTTGTTCTTATAGCGCCGATTAGTGATGCCGAGGCTCCTCGGCCACAACACACGTTCTCCTTCCTCAGGGTCCCTCAGGGGTAAACGTCTTCTCACATCACACTATAGGTGTACCACACAGTTATGCAGGAGATACAAACTTGATCAAAACTCATAATTACGGAGACTCCATCAGATTTCACTCTCATACGACGAATTTTTTTTTCAAACAATCACTAATTAAGAGGGACGAAAACAGTTTTTATTGTCAAATAATGATAATGGGTCCTATTGCTAAATGTTAGGAACCCAAGCTTATACTACTACAACAAAGATATTGATTGGGTTTAATACGGGATAGGGACTGTACTCTTTCCAACAAACGGTAGTGCAAAGAGGTGATTTGGCCGATTTTATGCACAACTGCCAGGTTTACTGATAAAGGATAGCCATATTTATATAGCCATCTTTTATAGCTTCAGTGAGCCCCAGGAGGTTCTTTAGAAAGTAACGATAATTCGATGTAATGGCATTATTTTTAGGGTGTATGTTTTCTGTTTTGTTACCTTTAAGTAATTAATACATAAAAGAATGGTAAGTAAACTGAGCTAAGTCATAATCTTGATATTTATCTCATTTAAATTACATCACTACAAATATTAATTATCTCTATATAGACTTCATCGAAAATGATCCAATTATAATAACTCCAGTAGCAAATAAAAAGAGGGTAAATAGAAATACGAGGTAATGAACAAAATGCCCCTTAAGCATGATTCTAAATAAAAATTAAAATACGATAAAAGGTGAGTTCAAAATTTGATCTCCAAGTACCTTAGAATGTAGTAGTATTGAAAGTATGGCCTATTTGAGCATTAAAATGTCAATTTTTTTGTGCAAAATCTGTTTCAAGTAAAAGCAATTCTTTAAATCGGGTTATATGAATGTATTTTGAATTTTAGCATAGCTCTACTGCCAGGAATAGTATGTTTTAGGTATTTTTGTTGCCGCTTTATTATCAATTTCCGATCACGAAATTAATAAAATTTTGTAATTTATAATACTACTTTAATGTTAAACTTAATTTCAATTAAATTACAAAAAAAAATAAATACATCGCATTAAATAATTTTTTTTTTTAAATGCAGGTTTAGAGCATTCATTTAATAAGAGTTAAGAGTTAGTGAAATGAGGAGCAGCTTTTTTTATCTTCGTGAATGTACAGTTTTGTATAGGAATAATATAGTTAATGAAAAATAATAATCTAGCCTATATATACATTTAATAAAATCATGTTATTGATATAAAACAAAAATGCTGGTGTAATGTCGATGAGCCTAGAAGCGATCGAAGACGCCCCGTGGCTGCTACGATCGCCTTCTTCTTAGCTATTAACGTTTTTTTCATTCTTTTTCATTTTCCACGCTTTCGTCTTCACTAACCTGGTTAGTTATAGTTCGGGTTCATCCCCACGCCCGAGCTGCCTCTAATGTTTCATGCAACACTTCTCCTTCTCATGCAATACACAATATGCATTTGTAAGAACAATGTAGTGCAATACAAAACGGTTTTGTAGTAGCAACTCGTAGTATGGGTGTGAATAAGTTGAAAATAAATAATACGAATACAATTCAAAGTACAATAAATATTCATAGAAACAAAGATATTATTTTGCAATATTTGCAAAAATAAAAAAATAAAAAATGTACTATTACGTCTCTCGAAGGCTCTCGGGTTTAGTACTTGGTAGAAATTGTACTGTTTCTAAAACAACTGTTGTGCAGGGATTTGCCCTATTTGTCCGATTGATTGGTGATTTGTCCGAGTTCACTCTCAAACTCCAGGTTTTCCCCCAATTAAAGGGTACCAACTTTGTACGGGCTGGTAGAGTCCCAGGAAGGTCTGTAGATCCGACAGGGTCCATGCATATCTGTCAGCAGATAATAATAATTTATCTGTAACAACCGGATTTGAACCTGTGACCTTCAGCACAGCAACTCAAAAACTCTTCAAACTGAGCTAGCCCACTCCTAAAATGTAAAACTAGAATTGGATATTATTAAAAATTAAATTAAACAATAATAGTGTTAACATATTTACATGTAATAAACATAGTTACAACCTGTTAAAGACTTCCATGGACTTCACGGGTGTTATTTCCCTTACTGCAGAGAGAAATCGTGTTGGAAGGGTCTTGAATTATTCCAACAATTCAAACTAGTTCAATAATTTCTCTGACCATTATTTCTCGCAAATTGCTGGTGCAAGGTGAATAATTTTAGACTTTAGCAATGCTATCAGATAACTCGTTTTGTTTTTCCTAACTATTACGATTTTTTTCATACTCTATAATTTAACTTTAAATAATTAAAATATAAAATACATTACGAATTGTATATACAAATATAACCTCTCCTTGTGTTACCCTAGGGGTAAAACCCTAAACAACATATTTATCATATTTTTATGATATTAATTTAGAGAGTCAACTACGAATAATAAGATTAATTAATTAATTAATTTATTATTTAATTTTATTTGCACCTTCACAATTCCACATCCAGCAAATTATAAGACTAATAAATTAAAAACCGATTAAATTTTAGTGTGAGACTGATAAAATATATTTTATATAAAACATAAAAAACTCTAAAGAATTTCTTTTTATCGGTATAAAGGACTGATTATAATTGCTACCTATAATAAGTCGATTCCAGGAAGAAAAACAAACAAATCTGTAAAATTGAAGAACCAATTTATTTTATTTTTTAAAATAGGCATAAACGTATATTCCATTATTATTTATATATTCCATTAATTATTTATAGAATTATTTATATTTCATAATTAATTGCTGCACTTAACCTTAATAAACTTCATTCTATCATTCCCTTATTCGTACCATTACCTTACAAAAATGGAACCGATAAATAAGAAATATTTGTAACTGTCGTTATTTATATATTTTTCTTCAATTTTTAAAATACATAAGCATTTTAAAGATAATTTTTTTTAAATTATTTGTTGTAATTCATAACAACTTTCTTGAAACTAAAACCAAGCAAAAAAGCGTTTGGAGAATAAAAAGTATAAATAAATGCAAATAATACACACGAAATAAAATCTAAAAATTAAAAGATTAATTCATACTTCAACGATCCAGCAAAATTGTGTCAATAATTGCTTATTTGTTCATAATTTTATAGCTAATTTTACTAATACCTAAAGCCTGTACAGATTGGTATCCATTTATTTTCTGATTGGTTTGAAAGATATTTCCTAAGCCTTAGTCCCTATCATTGTTTCCTCCAAGCTTGTCTTCTAAAGAAATCTCTATTAGCCAGACAAGTCGAGCGCGTCTTCCTCTTTCATTTTATTAAATGGGCTATTTGGTATGCTTTTTATTTATAGGTTTTTTTCTCGGTTTTTAATTATTTATTTTAAACAACAAACGCGCATAATTATTATTATTATACTGTTGCAATATGTATATCCTATATAACATAGTTATAGTGTTATATAAATAGTAGTATCTATCACGCAAATATCTATAACTTTTTTACAGTTATAATAAAATTGAAAATAATAGTTTAAAAATGAATGTTTCGTTTATCACTCTATTTTTATTTTAAAATTATTGAAAACTAGCGACCCGCCCCAGCTTTGCCCGGGTAATAAGGCATATTATGCTTACATAATTTGTCTGTGTAATGTATTTTTTTTTATCATGTACCGGCCACTAAGGTCCACGTGAATATCATTGGTTAGGCTTCTTTGGGAGTCTTGATTTTCTTTCTTCCCATCTCAGCTAATGTACTTTATTGTTTAGAAACAATAAAAATAAAAACAAAACCAAATAATTCTCTAAGTACGAATTTATTATCTTGCACGTCATTGTCTTCAAACACTTTTTTGCTTGGTTTTAATTTCAAGAAAGTTGTTATGAATTACAACAAATAATTTAAAAAAATTTATCTTTAAAATGCTTAGGTACTTTAAAAATTGAAGAAAAATATATAAATAAAGACAGTTACAAATATTTCTTATTTATCGGTTCCATTTTTGTAAGGTAATGATGCGAATAAGGGAATGATAGAATGAAGTTTATGAAGGTTAAGTGCAGCAATTAATTATGAAATATAAATATTTCTATAAATAATTAATGGAATATATAAATAATAATGGAATATATGTTTATGCCTATTTTAAAAAATAAAATAAATTGGTTCTTCAATTTTACAGATTTTTTTTTTTTCTTAGGAATCGACTTATTATAGGTAGCAGTTATAATCAGTCCTTTATACCGATAAAAAGTTGCATGAGATTAGGCAATCAGCGTCTTCGGTGAAACCCATCGATATTCCAACCCATTAACACAAAACCTCGAAGATTATATACCTAAACTCTCCTGGTGAATTACTCTATCTATTGGTGAAAACCGCATGAAAATGCGTGAAGTAGTTATTGAGTTTACCGCGAACAAACGCGGGCTTTGTTTTATATGATGTATAGACTATTTTCTACTCGGCTGGCTAAAGAGATCTTTTTTCTCACAAACGTGTTCTTTAGTTTCTTTTAAACTAACATTCATTTTCTAGTTTTTAGGTCGACTAGTTAAAAAAGTGTGTTTTTTAAAAACTGTTATGTACATTTTTTTCATTTTATACGCAAATCTCAGTTGATCTTGCCAGTAGTCAAATGCGTGATTCAAAGATTAAGCCATGTATACGTAATATATGTCATAGAAATGTATCACTGATCCCGAATTTTATTAAAAAATGTAGTAATAAATAATAAATTTCAAGGGTTAATTATTGTATTTGTTTGTATGTCAAATGTATTTTTTCTTTTATGCCCTCATATATAATTAGTAAACAGAGAGGTAATAACTATATTTGGGTTTAGCTAAGGGAGTAATTACAGTGCTAAAGAGAGAGTAAAAGTGGCGGAGATGAAGAGAGAGAGGAGGTAGCCATGGGAACGCGGGAGTGGGGCGGGCCGTTGATACAATAGCCAGCGGTGCATTGATTGCGCGCCGCCCCACTGCGCATGCGCCATCTTACACCACCAACCACCTCGCTCCGCTTCTAGTCTCTTCTCGATCCCTGCTCTAGTCAGGTTCTTCTCTCTCCTCTCTCTCGAATATTAGGCATAGATATATATTGTCGTAAAAAAACGATAACGAATACACCTATTTGCGTACATAAATCCTGAGGAACAAACATGTCATGAAACAATTTACTTACATGCAACCCCTGCGCAATGCCGAAAACATACCAATAACTAAAAAAAATACAATTAAAATATTTAAAAAAATTATTAATTAAGATTGCATTATCTTTTTTGAAACAAGTATTTCAGCTGGTCTCTGTAGTAACAATGTGAAAACCAAATTAAACATAAAAAAAGTAATGTAAGTGAAGTAGTGAATAATAACGAAATAATAATTACATTATTAAGAATCTCCTATTAAAAAAGAGCGTTAACTTTTGATAATTCCAAATTTATAATCATACAGTGTACATGCAGTCTAATACAATAATTAATAACTTTATATGGATTATGTATCTCTTTAGTCTACCAAATATTAAGAATAGAACTTTCGTAAATAAAACCTCTAAAATGGACATCCGAATTTACACTCAGGGGAACGAAAGTATGATGAAACAAGAAATAACGCAATAACTAAAAAAATGCATATATAAAAAATTAATTTATAATAACACAATATAAGATTAATTGAAATTACATTATCCACTATCTCCTTTTAATGCAAATACCTTGGCTTGTTAATGTAGTATTCCGAATATTAGGCATAGATATATTTGTTGAAAAACGCTTCAAAACTGACATTCCTATTTGCGTACGTACGTACTAGAGAACAAAAATATAATGAAACACTGTCCTTACATACCAACCCTGCAAAATGCCAGCAGAAACAACCCCATAAGTAAAAATAAATACAAAGAAAAATTAAAAATATTTTAAAAAATACAAGTATAATTAACATTGCAGTATTAAAACTAGTACATTAACTTTTATTAATTTGATATATATTATTTTTATACCCCTAATCGCGTACAAACAAACTGGGAACAAAAGTAACATGAACCAAACCTCTAAGCAATTTCGGAAAAAATCCAATAACTATAAAAAAATTTAAATAAACAAATTAATTATTAAAACATAAAATATAATATAAGATTGTTACATTGCTTTATGTTTGAATTCCACAGAAATAATAAAACTAAACTGAACATAAAAAAAATAAAAAAATATATAAGAATAAAGATATTAAAACACAAAAATAATATAACCTTAATGACATTATCCAATCTCTACTTTCAAAACAAGTACGTCAACTGGGGGACAAAAGAACGATAAAGCAATGTACTTTCATACAATGGAGGAAGCATAACTCAAGAGTTTAAAAAATGTGTAAATAAAAACATAAAAAATAAAAAGCCTGCCTCTGTACCTTCTCAAATATTAGGCATAAATACATTGTCGTAAATACCTTCTATAACGGACATCCTTGATTGCGTGCATGGGTATTAGGGAATGGAAATATAACGAAACAATGCATTACGATCCCTGCCCAACGCATGATTAAACGAATGTGGAAGTAAACATTTGAAATATTAAATAAGCTCAATTAAAATTACATTATCCTCTATCCCCTTTTAAAACAAGTACTTCAACATTTGATAATTATAGATGTGTTATCTTACTACATGCGTGCAGCCTACCGTGAAGTAACCCAGAATTATGTTCATTTAACATTCCATCAATTATATAATAACGTTTTTAGTAATGCAATATTTTATCGTCGTTGCCTAGCAACAGACCGTGGAACTACTTTTTGTTTAGTCGTTTCCCGTCCTTCAGTTAAATAATTTAAATTATATACATATATATTAAATAATATCAAAAAGCGTATCAAAAAGTCAAAGTTCCTTACTTCAAGCCAATGCACAAAATACGCATAGCCATGCATTTAAATGGAATGGATCGCTTTAAAAAATAAAACAATCAGCATCTTAATCCAATATTTCGATTTGACGACTACTTCAACTAATAAGGAAAATGCATTGAAATAAGACAAAAACATTTTTCTAAATATTATTTTTTTAAATATTTAAAATAAATGAAAAAATATGAATTTTGAGCAATACATAGTGTGCCCTCTTACTTTACTAGGCTAGATTGAAGAATAATAAGTTATAAACACTAAATTTCAATTTCTAGAATAATAATTTATGTACTTAAGGTAGTAAAATTAAATTAACAGTGGTATAACGTGTACAGTGGGAGTTGGTCCACCGTGTGGGGGACATGGGATACCCCCGTAGTAAAGAAAAGGAAATTTTCATCCTAAAAATCCTTTTTTATTGTTTTAATTTATTAATTAAAGTTTGCCGACTCCACACGTATAGATTCCCATAATACAGATTGGATAGTAAGTATAAGGTGTATTGTATAAGGTAGGTTAGTCATTTGATTAGAATACAATGTATATAATAACTCATTGTGTTATCTAGTTCTTTTAATTCTACTCTTTGAAAAGCTGTACATCATCTAAACAAATTATTGAATGCTAGCTCATGCATTCAATTTCAAAAGCTATGGATTTATCTATTCTCTGTAATTACTTAATATCCTGTCAAGATCTGTACTGTTTATTTACTTACTATTATTTTTGTTTATATATTTCTTTTTAAATTGTTTTCTGTCATGTTTTCACGCTTCATGATTTGTAACATTTAGCCTTCTGGCCAGATAAATATTATGTTTTTTATTCCTGTTCATATCTGTTATTCTAAAGGGACTTACTAATAACAATTAACAATTCAAAAAGATTACTAATTTCACAATTCCGCAGTGTGCCCGACAAAATTCTTAATAACTATTAACGGTTTTAATGACTTCTGCGAAATTCATTTGTTTAAGAATTACAGTTACAAAAATTGTTTGTTAAACATATTTTTATAGTCATTTATTTAAAATTTCAAATAAACTAATTGATTCTCTTATTACATGAACGAAATCAAATTAGTACAGAAAAGTTTGTTATTTCTGAATACTTATTTGTTCAATAATTTAAACTAGATTTTTTAAGAATCATTATTCAAGTATTACTCTATTTATTTTGTTTTCTGATTTATTCACTTCGTTGGTGATTTAATTTATTTATTTACTGATTTATATAAACTTAGGCTGATGCATGGCGTCATTGAATAGTTAAGTATTCCTTCAAAAGTACGGTTCGTTTCAAACAAAAATGTTTAATTTAAAAAAATATAACTAGTATTTCTTTATTAATTAAGTCAAACATTTTTAATGATAAATAATTATCTTTATTCCAATTGTTCGAAAGAATAACATACTCCATACAAATATATATTTCCCAGTTGTAGAAGAATGAAACAAAAAATGAAGATGAAAGCAGCCAGAATGAAGTCATTCATTAGGCGGGGAAAAAACTGAAAGGAAGTAATAAAGGAACTGGGAATAATCTTAAAAAATTGAAGACATGATCGCCGACTGTTTTTTACCGTCAACGTCCGGGGACACTCGATATTTCTCCCTCAGTCGGATGTCAAAGTGTGTGGAGGTGAGAGACGGTGGCGATCTAGGACGAAGAAAGGAGATGAATGGACACGGACTTGACATTGACAAAGAACAGCGATGACGAATATATTTAATTTATTACAACCTCGGGGAACCCTTTGGTTCAGCTCTAATCCTCCTGGGGGCAGGGGAAGAAAAAGGTAAAGGTAAATGGTCACATTCCGAGGTAAAAAAGGACATTGATGAATGATGGAGTAAGAGCGAAAGACGAGAAGGCATAACTGATGAACTGTAGGACAAACAGGCCGGATCATAACCACGGAGGACTCAATACACTATCTTGGTCCGGTGCGTGAGCAGTGTACCAACCATTGGGTGCTCTACATGTATAATAAGGAACAACTTAGGTTCGAGGCTATGACGTACAGCCAGAAGGATAGCATGGGATGAACGACGTGGGGAAAGAATGTGACGACTGGTTGTCTATTTTCATTTTTTTTATGTCAGTATGAATAGATTCTAGGGTATGATATCCTACCGTATAGGTCTCGACCTATCTTTAATGTTCGCAGGAGAGGGCATGAACTAAATTACCAATAATTTACTCTATATTTTATAATTTATCATAAAATAAAAAATATTGCGAGAGGCAATCATTTAATACATATTTAATTTTTAAAAACTGTACTACTAAAACCCATTAAGGCGCTTGGATTTAGTATTTAGTAGAGACTGTACTGTTTCCAGGTAAATGTGCAGGGAAGGGATTTGTTCGAGACCACGCTCAACCCCTGTTTTCCCCCAATTAAGGGTAGCCACTTTATTTAAGCTCGATGAGCCCCAGGAGGGTCTTGTAGATCTCCATCCAAGCTCCATACGCTTGGATACATTAAATAATTTATCTGCTACATTAGATAGATAACCATGCTACTTAGATAATTCAAACGTGTATTGACTGTTTATTTCTTACACATATACTAGATTGAGCATTGGAGATGAGAAATAAATTGTGTTTAAAATAATTAGATAGAATGCTTAACAGGTAGATATGGAAAAGGAATTCTAAAACTAGATAGAAGGAAAGAATTTTTAAAGAAACTAGTTCTATTAGATTGGTTAGACAGACCAATGCGAGCAAGTCGGCCACCAGCATCAAGGAGGTGTCTTTTAGGACCAGTCGAGGACTGTGAAGCACTCCAAGCGGATAATGCCCTCCCTCCAGAAGACTGTATTCTGTGAAAACAACATACTTTAAGGCGAGAATCAATATTAAAATTCAGAATGGAAATTACAACTGACCCTACCCTACCAGTGGGAATTCTAACTAAACACGCACCGTTAACAAGTAGTTTATGGGATTTAGAGATATAATATAATCTTTCAAACCATGTTTTAAATGTGGTCTGGGGTATGGTAAATTAGGTTTTTAATTCAGGGCCTTAATCCCCTTGGACTGCTTCTCTGTCCTCGGCTGGTCCTATGGAACACCTCTTAGATGTTGGTGGACCCGCTTGTTCCTACTGAGAGTGTGTCATTTATCTTTTTATTATAATACTCCAAAGGTGGTTACTAGTACCCATATATGTACATATGTTATAGAAAATGTCTTCTTTCCCTTAGCACAGCGCTTAGGTCCATTGAGGATCTTGGCCCCCTTGACAACGTTCCTCCACTGTGAATAATCCTCCGCGGTTCTTCTCCATGTTCTCACTACCAGTATGGTCTGCTTCCACATAGAGCAGCCATTACAGTCTAGGCTTGCCTATTCTTCTTTCTTCATCTGGATCTCCATCCAAGATCTGTTTTGGAAGCCTTTTTCTGTTCCAATCCATTTGATCTTCATACTAATACAGATATATATATATATATTTTCCGACTACACCCTTGGGCATGTGAGAATCGTTAGACAGCTGGAACTCACAACGATCGGACCTTGTAGGACCATACTATATGCAGCTATAATTCTAGAAAGGACATTTTTACACAGAAATGTGAACACACATATATTAATTTATTCAAGATATATTTACATTACACAATCCCAGGTAATTTTTGCATTATTGCTTAGGAAAACTACAACAAGGAAAAATAAATAAATGAAAAGGCGGAAAAGAGAAAAATAAAAACAGCTAAGGAGATACGGAGATGTTTTAATATTTGCAAAAAGGGTACGAAACAAGGTTGATGACAATTCCAGCGGAAGAGACCGGGGCAACGGCATTCAACTCATTCGGAAACACTTTTCCGGTATTAAACCGGCGGGGGAGGTTGGGAAGAGAGAGAGAGAGGGGGGGGGGAGGAGCGTGCATTTGTTAAATGAAATAGGAAGAGCAATCCGCCTGAAAACTGACTGGGAGAGCTATGAAGCAATTAGTAGAAGATTTCCATCTAGCCGCTCTTTTGTGGGGCCCACTTAGTTAATGCGGCAAACGTGTAGCCCCGCTCAAAGCCAAGCAGGCAACAATGCTCGCGTTCTCGGCTCCCATCGACTTTTAACTCCCGCTTAGCCGACAAAGATTTATATTTGACCTGGAATATCCATTAACCAATGAGCTTCTCACAATTAGCGCCTCTCTTACGCTCTCGGCTGCTCTCACTCTCGCCTTTCAGGCCTGGGCCAGGATCCTACGCTACCCACGATATTTCCAGTTTATCTCCTCAAGAGAAACACTATAAGGAATAATTTAATTTAGTAAAATACCATCTATGAGTGTATAGTTCAGTGAGTAGAGTGCCAAAAGTATCATCTGTAGTAGATAAAATAATATTTTAAATTCCTGGCCGCGTCTTAGGTGGATGGCGTTAATGAGGATACGCGGAGGATCGTAGGGGTCAGGAGCTGGTGAACTCTTGCCCAACAGTATGCAGACTGGTGAAAATTGTTTTAGGAATAACGGAGACAACCTTACGGTTGAGTGTGATCTCGGTCAAAACACCTCCTTCACAGCTGTTTGAATAGAAACAGTACAGTCTCCACTATGTACTGAGCTCAGTAGCCTTCAAGAGTTGTAATGGCCTAGGTTTTTTTTTTTGTATCCTCCAACCCTCCAATCTCAAGACGTTAATATACCATTAATTTTAGCCCATATTGAGTACAATTTGAGCAGAACCTCCGGCGTCATGCTTCCAGTATCACTGCAAGCCATAAAGCGTCTTGGGCTCAGTACATGGTAGAGACTGTACTGTCCCAGAATCATAATCAGGCCATCTATCGAGACTAATCATTGGCATATACCATTAATTTTGTTTTACAGTTGTTAAAATAGGCGAACCGTATCCGATACACAACACTTCTTATTCCCTTAATTATTTCATCCATTTATTCATAACTATTTTTCTCCGAAACCAACAGTGTCCACTTCCATGTCTTATCGTTCTACACACGGAATTCAAACTTCAAAATCCCTTGGTTAAGTTTATGATAGTTAAAATAAAATAAAGGTACCCAAGTCGGTCTTATATTGCACAGTCACGATTGTCGTGCACCCAATGAGCAAGTACGCGAACTATTTCCTGGCAAAAACTGGTAGAGCACTGGTCACTCCTAGGCATCAGTCACTGCTGTTTCTATAATGAAACTTTTTTCACACATAAATATAATGATAGTAATATCCAATTTGAAATTTCTCTCTAATAAATAAGACATTTCTAATTGATCATCTTATAATATTTTATTTTACATATAAGATGGAATGATAACAAAAAATTAATTGTAAAAAATTTAGTCTATTTGAAGAAGAACGCCTATAAATTACGAAATGATGTGTGTCCACCATTAGACGGACAGGTACCCTCCTAGTATAATCTTAAAATATATATAAATTTATTCACGTTAGCTCACTGAAATCTGAGATCAAAAGGGCATCAGTACAGGTAACGTAGGGAGAAGATTTAGAGCAATGCTAAGATATTTTCCTAGGGCTAACTAGCGATATATTAGGCACTGCGACAAGACAGATGGGGCGAGAGGCGACAGAGACAGAAACGGGACAGGTAGGTGGGATCCTGTGGATGGCAGACTATGACATATGTCGGTGCTCGGGCTATGACAGCAGTAGATCAGGGCGCAGGGCGCAACGGCGCTGAGGGCGGGGGCGCAAGAGATTGATTATTATTGTTATCGTGCCGAGGCTTGCAGCTAATTGTTGCCCACTTGATCCTCTTGGCTTTTACGCTCCGACGCTCAAGTAACTGACCGCATACCTGAGTCCAGATAAGTTCCCGTATCCTCCAAGTTTATGAATCTTTGTTTTCATCTGTCATTATTCGGGAGATAAAACCAATATTAATCACATTTAATTGAATGTATATTGAGAAAAAATACATTTGAATAACTGCCCTGCTGCTCATTAGACTTAATAGGTCAGCATTCATATACACAGGACCTCTCATCATTCAATCAATAACAAACTATTAAACGGAAGGAATAGTTTGGTACATATTTCAACAAGTCTGGTACGGCAAAACTTTGAACGTTTAACTTTTCAATCCAAATATGAATACAAAGTATTTCCGGCAGTAAGCAATGCTACCTACAAACATCAGGAGATGGGCCCTATAAAGGTGGGCGAATCACACAGAAGACGCCAGAGTAGTGATCTGCATGACCTCTTTAGTGCCTCAGATGTAGACTACCCTTACTGCTTAGGCTAGTGCATGGGCTGACCATGTACTCGTAGGAAGAATGAGAATCAACAAGATTCCCAAGCTGGGCATTATGGAAGGAATTCATGGCACAGGAAACCTGCAGTAACAGACAACTGGCGGAAACTGTTGCAGCCGGGCGAGTTGTTTCCGTGGATAAAGAAAAAAAACAACGAGAGCGGGTTAGCTTAGTGTTTAGAGCTAATATCCAGCTATGGTAGATGAATTATTTAATTTAACAACCATGGATAAGCTCTTTGGGATCCGCAGATCCTCTTGGAGCTTGTCCACCCTCTGTAAAGTTGGCACCCTTAATTCGGAAAAAAACCTACGCTGTACCAGTACATAATATCTCCCTGCACAACCGTTTCCTTGGAAACAGTTCTGTCACTACCGTGAACTAAGCTCTTCATTAATTATAGCGGCACATTTTTTTTAGTGTTTTTATCATTTTACCACCAACTCAATATAATCTGAGAAATAATCTGGAGGAACAAATATATTATGAATTTATTTATCGATTTAATTTATACTAGATTTTGTTAGAATAATAGGAGTGTACCCCCTGTTCACCAAACAGAGGACCAAACACTTTTTTACAAATTACACAACTCTTCATTCGATTTTACTACAGTTAGTACTTAGCGTTTTAGTCCGCTAAAATTCTAGAAATTGAAGTGAATTGAATCTAGAGATTAAATTTAGTAATTATTATGTACTCCCTAATGAGCCTATTAATGAGTGCCCTCATAGTATTGTTTTGAGATATCGAGTATTTGGGATCAAATATAATAATGACTTTAATTTTTTTCAATTTATAGATTAAAAAAAATTGTTTGTTAAAAAAATGTCGTAATCTTATTTCACTGCACTCTCAGTATCGAAATAACATTCCTAAAATCAATATATTACAATAAGATGTAGATTGCTTTATTTCTTAAATCGATATTTTCCATTGTTTCCCATATAAATCCAAAAACTGGCTATATTTTGTGTATAGACTTAAAGCAGTCAGGAACTTGTGATTTTCAAATTAAAAAAAATATTTATGATCTACTTACCGAAAACGAAGAACACAAAATAACATACCATACTTACGAGACAACGCCATAAAAATATTACATCACAATTTTTTTTGTTTTGTTTTACATATAATCTCATTTTTGCTGATATCTCAGTCCCTAAAATATTCATTACATTACCTGTCAGTCACTGATTTCAGAAACTATTACTAATTTTATGTTTTTCTCTCCTAATATTAATAGAATAATCAGTATTAATTTAGTTAAAAAACTTTGTATAGATATTAGCCTTGACTGAACGAATGTAGATTTTTTAATTGAAAAAAAAACAAATATATCTAGATGTGTGCATATTAAGTTAATATTAAAAATAAGATTAAAGACTCTCCAAATGCGATTCCACTGAGTTTAATTTTTAAAAAACTTAATCATTAATTTACTGAAAATTAAGGAAATTTTCCGTTAGAATAGCATTTTGATTGATTATTTTTGCCCACGTATACTGGAAATTTCGTGGAAAAAATAAAAAAAGAAATGGCTAAGGTTTTTCCATTTGGGGCTAATGGAAAGGCTAACATACTTCGGGAAGGTGAAGAAAGTCGCCGCGGCACGAGCTCACTAACGGTACAAAGAAATAGCCAATTTTCGCTAATAGTAGGGCGATTGTACACTGAGTGTGGTCTAAGGGGAAAATTCGTCCAACATTTTGTCTCACAGAATGTTCGCTATTATTTAATTTTCGTTTATATATCTCTACAGGGTAATAGTGGATGTTAAGATATAATAATAAAACCATAGATTACGAGAAAGAATTATTTAAAAAAAAAATTAAAACACTAAAAGTTTTCTTGGATTGTATTTTTAAAATTACATATTTAAAATTACTTCATAAGTCCAGGCCATTCGATAAATTTAAATTTTATTTTTTCAAAAAACATTTTGAAGAAAGAAGTAAATTTCTAATTTATGAAAAGTTAGGTGTCTAAAAATGAAGAAAAACCACATAGGCTTTTAGACCCATAACATTAATTTCTACCTTGCTCTATAAACTTCTACTTAATTTTCTTGGTGTTATGGGCCACAGAGTAAACTGGGGCTCACCCAGCCTCTATAAAGTGGGTTTCTAAAATTGGGGGATAACATGGTGGTTGGGCGTAGGCTCGGACAAATCACTTTCCTGCATAATTTTTGTGCTAGAAACAGTACACCATTTGCTAAATCCAAGGTCCTTCATAGGTAGTAGTGATAAACGTTATTTTGGATGTTATGAAGGCTTTTCCCACCTATACCGATATTATATATGTCTCAGTTCCGGATACCAGCTAACCCCCAGGACTAAAAACACCGAAGAGTAAACTTAAAATTTAAAAATAAAAGCAAGATTATTTATTGGGCATTATTTAAGACCTCTTTTAATACACCTGTACCGAGTAATAGCGAATACACGGAGCCATAATAATTACAGCAGTATGGGATATAAGATATCAGTTAACTACTGCAGTCCTTAAATAAATCGGCATTCAAATTTAAACACAAAATTTGTTTTTCAGTTTTTCGTTATTGTTTAGTTACTTATTTCACAACAATTAATTTGGAGTCACCTTTGGAGTTATAGCGTAGTGCTCACGATCGCGGATTTGCAGGCGGCCGGCAGAATCTTTTAAAAAGTGTAAAAAATCCTTGTTATTTAGTATAGCGTCGTATAGTATAGTTATGTACCTACTCCCTAGTATGTGCGGTGTCAGGTACTCGTTAAACGCCTATATCCTAATTATGCCTGTAAAAATATACGATCAATACCTCAATTAACGATTAATATTCGGCTTGTTTGTATAATGTTGGAAATTAGAACCGTACTGGATCTTACAATCCAGTGTCAGCTCAACGAGGTCTTGGGAAATGTATATTTGACCAATAATCTGAAATTAATGAATATATTTATTTGATACTTTCATTTTTTTTTAAATTATATTCTTGCAGGAAATAGATTTATCCTATAACACGACCTTTACAAGACTACTCCTAATGAATATACGATAATAGAGTAAAGGCTACGCTAGTACTAATGCCAAGACAGGTAGGACCAGTAACTAAATCCAACATGTAATATCAAATCCTCTGTTTACACTTAGTTCCTGGAACTGTCATAATTAGGAGAGGAAGAGGCGGCTGGAGAAGGAGGAGGCTCCGGGAGCTGGGATGAAATTGGCTGTGAAATTATAGTGCTCCGCCGCCCCCGGCTCCGAGTGCCTCCGCAATGAAAAACAAGTAAAAAGTTGGATTGCGGCTAATAAAGCTCTCTCTTTACACTAAATTGAACTTCATCCGCCACCGGTTTAGGTTCCGAAGTGCCTCCACAACAGGTGTCGAGCAATTTTATATCATAAAGGTATACCTAAATATATATATACACACACACACACTCATATATTCGTATACATATAAAATGTTATTTTTTTTATTTCTTTAACGTCACTTTATGCTGCTATGGCTAATCTATCTGCCTGATTATTAGATACAGTGGGAGTCCCAAATTTTGCTTATCCAGGTATAATTAGGATTAGGAAAAAATATCGTTTTGTAAAAAGTTTTAAATAATATCAACTAAAATAAGCTAAAAATGCTTTGGAAATCTACAGTCAATCATTTAAGGGAGAGACATACTCGCTGATCTCTAAACTGGTTCCGTATCAATTTTCAGTTCCATTTCACATGGAAGTAATTTGTCGCTAACTTATTAAATATTCATTCATTTATTAGGATTCATTCAAAAAATGACATGGGGCGATATTAGAAATTCATACCGATCAACAAATACGTGCCAACTACCTATTTTCACAGCACAGCTCTTGCAAAGATAATATTATTTCTGGCTTGACTATTGATATAATCATTAAATCTGTATACTATGGACGCATTCATTGTATTTTTCTCCCAATATATATATACTGATATAAAATAATATAATATAATATATATACTGTTAGATGATTTTCATACTTTTATTTCCAAGCTTTCTCATCATTATCGCAACTAAATCATGTCCTAAAGTTTTAGTTCATAATTTTAAATAGTACCTTTATGTTTCCTTTTTATTTATTATTTTATATTTTTATCCATTCAAATTATTACACTTCTAAATATGTTTGTATATTGTCTACCCAAACCTGTATAAGTACAATGTGGGTTACACGATTTTTCTAAATACTTTATCACTATTTAATGAATTATTTATTATTATTAAATGTTTTGAAACCTGAAACATCGATAATAGCCCTAAACAGGGCTGTAAGTACCAATGCTCTGAAGACAAAGACATTTCTCCCTCGAGCGACCCTAAGATAGAGACATTAGGAACGGGCAAGGACCTGGTTTTTCATCCTCATCCTCAATCCTTGCCGTCGGACTTTCATCTTGTTTTTGCGCTTCTCCTCCGCCCTCGAGATGGGGGGGGGGAGTAAATAGGGACGTGAGAGGTTGATTTCACGCGCCCGGCGTGACGGCGGCTAACGCTCCGTGACTATTGGCTCTCATACCAACACACATACATACGCTATACACATGCACACATACACACTCGTGGAACTCTCCTTCCACCTAAGGCCGGTTCACGTAACGCCCCACCTCCTTAGTTATCGAAAGAGAAAAACATTGTAAAAAAAACAACCAAATAATATACCTTCCTAACGATAGATAAAACAAACTGTCAAAATTATAGTGAAGATAGACCACTTTTATATATATTTATATAAATAAAACAATTTTTTTAAATTTAAATATAATGAATCTAATGTTTGGACTCATCGTATTCAGGAGCAAGTAATTAGATTACATTTTTTTTCTATTAAAACAATGGTTAATAGGATTGATATTAAATAGAATAAAACTAATAATTTTTGGAAAAAGCTGGACAGAGGATGAAAGGAAAAGTGCCAATAAACCCATGGAGGGAGATTGGAGGCAGAGAAAACTCCAGCAGAGGAAAATAAAAAAAGTGTTTGCGTGTTTCTGAATGGTCAATACGAAATTAAAAAACACAAAAAAATAATAATCAAATAATGATGTTGAGTTATTAATAAATTATGGTTTGAATTGGTAAGGGGGTGGAGTCAAAGATCGTCCAGTTCAGATTCAAAGTACAGATACGAGTACATTAAAATCGGTATGATATCTATAATAACAATCAATGGCACCATTAAAGTTGTTTTTTTTTAGAAATCTATATTTTACATGTACCCACATTTTATTTATTTGTTTTTTAATTTTGAAATCATTATAATTTTAATTTAAAATTTAAAACTCATTGTAGAATTAAAATTTTAAAAGTAATTTATATTTTAATAACAAACAAAAATTATAAGTCAAGTTTTCTCGGAATTTACCATTGCTAAAACATCTAACACTCTTGAACTTCATTTTTTTTGGGGAGGGGATACTAACATAAAAAAGAACAAATACGCTAGCGATAAAACTTTTTAAAAATCTATTTCTTTCTTTAAGTTTGAAGTTATATTCGACTAATAATTTTCTAAAAAAATAAAAACATTCAATAGTGGAGTAAGGAATGAACATTATACCAACAACCATTTAAAAGAAAATCACGACCATCAAAACAATTTAAGCCATTAGTGAAAAAATTACAAACATTATTCCAGTATACCAATTGTGTAGTGGATGTAGTAGTCATTTTCGTTTCCTGATTGGTTTTTTTGTTTGGATTTTTTCCAGATTAATTTAAGAGTATGCTATTGAGTATCTCCTTTTCTCTATCCTAATAATTTAGTTGTTTTGTTTGTTTTCATTTAATTTTATTTATACTACCATCTATTCCAGTATTAGTGAGGTATCAGGTGGTAATTTTCGTTGTTCAGATTTTTTCCAGCTATCTCAGCGACTTTCTCTTAGAGCTTTTGTTTTTCTCAATAGAAATAACTTAATTGTCTATTGAAGATGATATAGAATGATAAGGATGATTTTTTCCAACTTAATTTCAGAAGTATTATCTATATACCTATATACAAGATACTAACCAAAACCTATTAAAATATTCTATATAATAATAAAAATCTCTAGAATCGTGATCTCAAAATTTACAAATCTACCTTAAATTACTGTTACAGCTTGCTATTTCAAGCAGCTCCCTTCTAATACATTAAATTTATAAACGAAGGAAAGTAAAATATTTAAAAAAAATTCTGGAAGAGGGAGAGAACGGTCAAGGCGTTTTAATATAGAGCGGGGCGAGAGGAGCCATTCAGGAACCAGCCGCTCAATTTCAGTCCATCAGAAATTTATTAAAACCAAACAAGTGAGGGGGGATATCGCCCCCTCCATTAATTCTGTTTACAGACCGTTTTAAATTATTTATAGCCGAGCTCGTACAAAGGCCGCGGGGTTGAGCCAGCGCGGAGGACTAATAATGAAACGGCGATCGCGTAGTGATATTTCTGTGATCGGCGTCGAACCATTGTGTCAACGCTACAATAGTAATAAGGCTCGGTCATTGTTTGTCATTGTTGTGCACAGTCAGCTAGCCACTGTGCAAGATTCGGTCCACCGCTCCGCTAAACGGCTCTCTTAACTGGCGAGGTCGATCTAGTGAATAATCGATTATTAATTAGGTTCAACTAAATGGAAATCGAATCATTTCCGGTCGATATAATGCCCACCTCATTGACATACGGTAACTGTTAGGTAAAGCTACATCTATCTTTAGCTATCCATTAAACTATTTACTGAGCAAATTACAGCAAAACATATAAAAAAGCATACAAAAATTAGTTTCATTGATTGACAGCTACAATATAAACAAGCTATCCATTAAATCATTTACTTTGTGAATTACAACAGAACATCAACAAATACAGAAAATAAAAAATAAAACATATACTACTTACGTATTATAAAACATTAAGGCTAGTAAAAAAAAAATCACTATATTTGTATTATTATTGTTGTTTACAGTTTTAATTAGATTGTTCCTATTAAAAAAAAAAAAAGGAAAATAGATTTAAATTAAATCAATAATATTTAAAAAAAAAGGACACCTAGAAATCCTAAGGAAACTAATAATATTTAAAAAATATATTTTTATAAATAAATAAATAGAGGTTTTATGATGGACTTTCTGACAAATCCAGAAATAAAAACTTAATTTAATTATCACTTTCTATAACATTTTTGATTCGATTGTTCATAATTTTTTTTTTTTTAATATATATTTATTGAAATTTACAACTGTATACAGAATACATCCAGTAAATATTATGATTGAATAAATTGAAATGAAAAGACAAGTAGAGAAACTACCCAGTGGTAGTACTCAATGTTCATAATTTAAAAAAATAAAAACTAGGATTTAAATTAAATTAATAATAAATATTAGAAAAGGACTTCTAGTAATTCTATGATAACAAATAATATTTAAAAAAATATTTTTATTGATTGCCAGCTTATCTGTTGCTATCCAATAATTTATTTAAGCCGAGAATTACAACAGAACATCAACAAATATAATAAAACAATAAAACTGATAAAATAAACTGCTTTAATTTTATTATTTTTCATGTTTACAGTTGTAATTTGATTGTTCATATTTAAAAACAATAAAAATTAGGACATAATTACACCATCAACCATATTTGTAAAAAAATACTTCTAGTAATCCGAAGAAAACGAATAATATTTAAAAAAATATTTTTATTGATAAATAAATAATCATTTTGTAACTGCTTATAATATCCTCTTCATTGACATACGTAAACAGTTACATACAGCTACATCGATCTTAAGCTATCCATTCAATTATCTACGTAGCGAATTACAGCAGCAAGATTATAAAAACAATAAAACGTTAACTACTTATTATAAAATAATACGATACCCATGATTTTTCATTAAAATTTGTCACCTCCATTTTAACCAATTAATCGTCTCTATTTGTTGACTTTAGCAACTATGACTCATGCTTGACCTGCAAGGCCTAAGGTAGTAAATACATTTTAAGGGTCTAAAGATAAGATAAAAGATCTCACAAACAAAGTTGTAAAGAAAATAATAAATATAAATTTGGAATATTTACATTTCCTGACATTTCGGACATTAATATTGTTATGGCCATTTTCAAACTAAATAATTAACAACACTAGTATGAACATTTATTAATTAACAAATAAACCCTTTTGAATGACATAGTTCTGACTAGCACATAATAATACACACACCGATATTGATTTCTAATGCTTGTGACAATGAACTATAATAAATTACAGAGTGATAACTTCACTAATAATCTAATTTTTTGTAAACTTTCTGCAGCCAACAAACTCATTTTCAAGTATTTTATCAGTTCGATACATCGCTCCTTCAAAAGAGCAATGTCATAACTCATAAAACCTATATAATTTTTCAATAAAGGTTTTTGAAAGTTTCAAAAAAATTGGGTATGGGTAAAGCAAAGCATTCCTATCGCATTGATGGCATTGTAATTATTTTATTACCCACTGGGAAATATTTGAAAGCTTACATTTTTCTTTTTTTTTACTTATGCCAGTATTCCTTTAAAACTTCAAGTTCAAACATGATGAAACTAAAAATATGACTTTATTAAAAAGAAAAAATACATGTTGATATAAAAAATCAGATATGTCGTTCCTGAATTAAAAAGCTTCAACCAATGCAATTGATACTGAAGGATTTACTAAAATATTCAAATTTTTGGGTTAGCTGTTCTTTTGAAAGAGCGATAAGTATGCATATATGTATGTGTGACTGTTCGTATACAAATAATGTCTAGAAATCAGTTAGATGGAACTTTAAAACCCCAATAAACATATTTTAAAAGCTTTAAACTAAAATTATGACAATATTTCTTTTTCTGAGCTTACTTAAGTATGGGAAATAATAATATTTAAACTTAAAAACTCATTGAAATGAAATAAACTTATATTTATTTAACAACAAAAAAAAATTATAACATCTTAATTTATCACAAAATGTACCGTTGCTTAAATCCAAAACACTTGAACCTTCTCATTCGTCAAGAAAATATTTAAGAAAAAAACAATAGAAAAACGCTAATGATAATTTTATTTGTTTTACAATTGGATTCATTCATAAAATAAAAACAATATTCGCGAATAACGATCGTAATCGCCGTATGTTGAAATAATTTTAACATAATTGCTAATTGAAGTCATTGAAAAGCTATATGAAAAATTCTGAAATATATAAGAAAATATGTATAATTGGTAAGGATATTGTCTATAAATAATAAGAAAAAGTACAACTTACATTTTCCTTCTGCTTTGCTAAGCACACAAAGATCTGCAACAAAAAATAAAAACTATTTTTAACAACTAACCTTGATGAGTCATATCTATTTGTTGATTTTTACAACCATGGGTCATGCTTGACCTGCAAGGACTTAAGTTGTAAATATGTCATAAGGGTATGAAGATAAGATAGCAGAACTCACAAACAAAGATGTAAACAAAGTAATAAATATAAATTCTGAATTATTTACTTCAACAAAAACTAAATTTATTATGAAGAAATGCAAATAAACATATTTTGATACAAAATTAATCGGCTTTTAATAAATTTAAGTTCGGTTGGTTGGTTGATTTCAAGTCGAAGGCGGTTTTATGCCTTCAACGGAAAATCGGCGCTATATATATATATATATATATATTATTCTTTATATACATTCGCTATTCGTTATTTTGTTCATCTTTATTATTAATATAAATACGCTGAATAACCAACTAATAACTTTAAATGTACGTAAAATAAAATGACTATGAAAGATACTTCACAAAAATAAATTATGTTAATATCATATATATTGTATAAGACCCGAAAATATTTAATGTTTAGATCCCCGATTAAGGTGAATTTACCTCAAATTAAGTTTCTTGTAGTTAAGGAGCGGAATCGTGTTATTTTCGAAGCGCAGAAGTGGTTCAAAAATTTGACTTAACCTCTTATTCACTGGTGCTGTAGATATATACTTCAAGATACCTATTTCAAGATAATAACGTCTTCAAAGGCGTAAAACCCTTAGCTCATTAACGCCTGTGGTTCGTGGAAAATTTGGTAGGTGTTAAAGATCAGGAACACTCGCAAAATCATTCACAAACACACACACACTCAAACTGGACAAAATTTAGATACAATTTGATTATTGCTATAATTGAGACAGTAGGCGACTTGGTTTCAAAAACTGAAAGACCAAAGCAAGTTGGCTTCGTTGTCACCGAATGCCTTCGATAAATTTGGGGCTTGTCCTGTTTTATTTATTCTTAATAAGATATAATTACATTTTTTGAAAAAGATGTATAATTGTAAGAATGGTGTTGCAACAATGGCATCGATTTTTTAATGAGTGAGCTAAGTATAGCCCAGTAAATAAGCGGGCCGGGACAACCTCCTCTGTACAGCTGCTAACAGTCAATTATCAGCTAAATACTAATTACTGCTAATATATAGAGAAAAATATTGTTGTTTTTATTATATTTTATATTTTTCCTAAATCCTACTAAGAACCACGTCATTTCAACTGTCTAGTTTCAATTTCTTCTATATATTCCCTCCCATTCGTGTTGCTCCCTTCTTTCTTCCGTCCATTTCTTTTCCATTTTCATCTTTGGTTGAAACCCCACGTGCATATTCAGTATCGTTCTAGGACTGCTGCTTTCCAGAACATCCTCGTAATCTCCATCTCATGTAAATCTTATTCTACCTCTACGAACCAGGCAGGTTTGTTCTTCTTTTCTTTAAAATATGTAAAAATCCGCTATGTCAGTCTAATGGGTTTCATTCTTAAAAAGAGGCCATAAAATGCAATTCCCCTTTTTTATAACATCCGATATTTTTGGAACATGAGTGTACAGCTCACTGTTATGCCGTCGTCTGTATTCACCTTGGCCCTTAATTGGGCCAAGTATTTTCCTTAAGATCTTTTTTTCTTTGAGTTCCAATTTTTTTACCAGGCCTTTTTCATTCATAGTTAGTCATTCTGCAGTATGTAGGAGCTTGCAGGTGCAATAATGCCTGAGTCTTGTGTTCAAGGCATTGAGCTTTTGTTGTAAATATTGATGGTAAGTTGGTACGCCATTTTCATTTTATTAAAGCCCAAAAATGTTTATATTTATTGTATTGTTCACAGTTTGAATAGTTGATGCGTTTACCTGGTAAGGAAAAGAAAAGAGATGGATAATAACATTACTCCCCAACGAGGGGAAAGAAGGCGTGAAGAAGACGCCATATCAAGTGACTCCAGAGGATGCGAGGAACTGTTTACAAAGTAATAAGACTGGAAGCGGCAATAAAGGACACATATAGCTAAAAGTGGCGAAAAAGGAAATAAAAGAGCCGCGACGAAGTGGGGAAACATAAGTATAACAAATGGGCGGAGGATGGAAGGGGGGGGGAGGTTGGGGGAGATGGAACACAAATAAAATAAAGAACTGGGAGGGCTATGCTAATCCGGGAGCGGTGTACCAGTTGCTATCTCCGTCTTATCTCTGTCTTCTTTATCTCCATCTCTTTGTCTCTGTCGTCCTCCGGTCCTTCCTTCTTCTGGCGAGTTTCGTCGGCGAAGCATGGAGTTAGCAGTTTTATGCCCCACGGAGATATGTAATCATTTATGCCATAAGCGAAAGATAGTATAGTTTAAAACGAAAAATATTTTGAAATATAAGGGAAGCGTAAAATATGAGATTTGTAGCTGATGCGAATCCTACCTGTCTCAGGCGAATCTTTCTAGTCCATAAGAAGTCCCAAGCCTGTGCAGTACAAGGTACACGTAAAAATCAATCATAGTTATAACTGGATAGCAAAAAGATAGGACTGCCGCGGTCGCATCAATCGATTACCCATCGTAGTATAAAGTGAAGTTCAATAAATAAAGAAACAATATTTATTAATTTTTAACGCGATTTGTAAAACGTTTAACTTGGAATCCACATACTAGACTGGAAAGACAAGAAACCACTCGTCGTTTCGAACTACTTCAACACAAAATTAAGCGTTGCTATAAATCTAAAATGCTTGAACCCCCTCATTTATTAAGAAAATGTTAAGAAAAAAAAACAAAAGAAAAATGCTAATTCAATTACAATAACAATTTAATTCATTCATAAATTAAAAACAATATTCGTGGATACAACGATCGTGATTGCCGTTTCTTATATATATCTTATTTCGGCAAAAAAAACGTACCGTTGCTATAAATCTAAAACGCTCGAACCTTTCCTATTGCCAAGAAAATATAAAAGAACAATTAACAGAAAAAGGCTAATAATAGTTTAATTTTTTTTAGAATTGGATTTATTAATAAAAAAAACAGTACATTTGTAGATACAAAGGCCTTCACGATCGTAATTGCCTTATCTTGAAATAATAATAGCACAATTGCTGATTAACGTCATTGAAAAAAAAGACTCTTTTTGAAAGGATGTAAACTGGATTGAATTATCTAATAATTCATTCACTCAATGAAAACCTATTTCCAGTCGTTTTTTGGCATATAACTTTATTATGTGGATACGTTTCGACTATTTGTCATTTGCAATCCATCAAGAACTTCATTAACATCTCAGAAGAGTTATAAGTCATCTTTTTTCTGTAAATTATTAATTACATACAATCACAACAATATAACAAATATACATTTCTTAAAATCGTACATAAATAGAAGTAAGTATAGATACCTTTTTTTATTATTCATTGTCATTAGCTAAAATCTTTTCTTGGAGGCCCATTGTCCTCCATGGTCCTTTACCTCCAAGAAAAGATTTTAGCTAATGACAATGAATAATAAAAAAAGGTATCTATACTTACTTCTATTTATGTACGATTTTAAGAAATGTATATTTGTTATATTGTTGTGATTGTATGTAATTAATAATTTACAGAAAAAAGATGACTTATAACTCTTCTGAGATGTTAATGAAGTTCTTGATGGATTGTAAATGACAAATAGTCGAAACGTATCCACATAATAAAGTTATATGCCAAAAAACGACTGGAAATAGGTTTTCATTGAGTGAATGAATTATTAAAAAAGACTCTATAACTCATTTATTATATGTACCGCCCTGTATCCCTCAGAAACCTGGTCCGTTTCAACTGACTCGGCAAGAAAACTGCTTTCAATGGAGATGGATTTTTCCAACACGTTCCGAATGACAGAATTAGAGAAGCAATATACAGACCACTTATCATCCTGTACTCAGTCGAAATGAAAAAACTTAGTTGGTTTGGTCGTTATGAGGATGACGGACGACCGATGACCTAAAAGCGTACTGAAACATGTACCATCGGAAAGGAGGAAGAGAGGTCGCCCAGAGAAGAGGTGGATAGAAGGGTTCCCAGAGGCAATAGCGGCAAGAGGACTTAGAGAGGAAGACTGCTATGATAAAAAGAAATGGCGGCAAGGCTTGTATGAATTAGGCTACGACATATGACTCATTGTTGTAATAAAGTCGTTTTATTTATTTATTAGACTGATGTTAATAATAACTAATAAGTATTTCTAAATTTAAGTATATTAATAATAATAATAATAAAGCTTTATTAACAATATTAAAGCTTTATTGACATCAAATTTTGACAAAAGCCTCTCCCTTAGGAGGTAAAATGGAGCTCAGCTCCAAAATATAATTTTATTATATTATAAATATAGTTGTTTTTTTTTTGTGACAATATAAAATAAAATAACCAATACTCGTCACAGATTACAAAAAACAAAAGCACTCATTTAGAACAAATATAAATAAGTAGTTATAAAATAGAATAATCATCACTCATTATTCATTACTATAAAAAAAAAAAAAAAAAACATTATTTAAAAAACAATTATAAATAAATAATAAAACTATATTACTACCACTTTCACTATAAAACAACGATCACTACAAAAACAAAACAAAACTTCTTCCCTTTTATAGACTCTTCACAATTCTAGACCAACAGTCTCTGTCCCTGGCCACTTTTATCCAGTTAGTTCCCACTCTTCGGGCAATTTCATCGCTCCACCTCATGTACTGTCTTCCCTTTTTTAGTATATCTAAATTTATCACAAAATGTACCGTTACTATAAATCTAAAATACCTGAACCCTCTTCATTTATTATAAAAAATATTAAAGAAATAATAAAAACACTAATGATAGTAGAAAAGCACAAACAATTACAATAAACTCATAAGCATAACTATTATAAAACATATTTGTGGCTCCACTAAGCCATTGGATTCCTCTCGGATGCAATCCTAACAATACAAACCCCTTCTTAATATCCTCAATGCTCCTTACTCAGTTACGGATAAAATCATCCATAATGACTTCAATGTCCGATTTGTTGCTGATTTGGCCCGATCCTGATGTCAACCCTTTCATACCAAACTTTATTCCTACTCAAAACGACCATTTTCAAGCCTAGCAACCTCTTCAATTCCTGATAATCTTCCCAGGCGTCTGAAAAGGATATGGTCTCGTTACCTTCTAAGATGAATTTCTTATTATTGAACTACCACCGAGTAGTTTCTCTACTCGCCTTTATCCGTAGCAGTATGTATCATTTATTATATTTACTTGTCGTGTTATTATAATACGGTTGTGAATTTCAATAAATAAATTAGAAAAGAGGAACGGTTTCCAAATGGCATTCCAAAATTATATAATTTTGTAATTTTTCAATTTATTTTTGCCTTCGTAGATTAGTCGTTGAGCATTTCAAAATCTTATTTTTCCAGGGTTTTCATTGACGTTCTTTCAATGGGAATTGGTCAGAGATTAGTAAACATATTATAAATCTGATTGTTTTGCTCTTGTAACAGCAAACAAATCTATTGCCCGCTCAAAACCATAACGTAAGCTATAATACGCCACAGAACCTTGACCTTTCGGTATCTGAATGGAGGCAGACTTACTTAAAACTGTAAATCAAATTTATACTGTTTACGCCACTGTCAATTACGGGGTTAGTTCGATGCAGGTAAAGGAGGGACGATAATCTGTTTGGGTGAAACTGCAGAGAGGACAATGGAGAAGCGCATTAACTGCAGCCGGTGCACGGCCAGCAATGTGCTAGCGAATGCAATCGAATGCAAGAAGATAAAGGGCCCCGTCGGGATAAATCTGGAAGCAATTATTGTGTAATTAGACAGGCTAAGTCGGCGAAGTATGGCTAAGTCGTGGCCGGGAGCTTAGCGCTCCGCACTCTATGGCGGGATTATCCCAGCCGATATTTAGACTTAGTCCCGCCATCGGCTTATAGTCTCCCGCCGCTCTACGTCACAGCTCTCTGTCGCGTTTAGTACGTAACAGTTCCCTGGGACATTTTCGTTATTTTTTAATATACTTCTAAATTGTCGTGTGTTTCTGGAAATCCTAACATCAAGTTTGATACTTCACAGTTTAGAAGTTTTTCAAAGTTCTTTGATAATATTTCACAAAATTTCGGTATCAGTAAGACCTGTCGGTAAGGTAACCTTAAGGTTACGTTTTAAGGTTGACAGAAACTCAAATGGTGCTATTATATAATTTATTTACTAGTATTTTTTTTTAACAGAGAAGTGGATGAGGCTGGTGGATGACGGACTCGTCACCGTGTTGTAAAGCCAAAAAAAAATGTGTTTAATTAAAATTTAATTTAAATTTTGAGAGTATGTGATGGGCTACTGGCAGAAGAGATACAATTATTAAATTTTTTCTTGTTACACTTTTAGTACAAAAAATGTAAACGCGTCACTTTCTATTCATTCAAGGAAATTTTCTATTTTCAAAATTTTTGATAGACAGAGTTTCTCGTTATAGACGTTCTTCAATATAGGAGACCACATACCACGATAATTCCATTATATGTGAATCCTATCTACCTCACGCAAAACGACTAAGACGGATTTACGAAGTAAATTTGCTAATTTTATTCCAAGTCCAGACCCTCTGTCAATAGAATTGAAAATCTGTAAATGATACTAATATGGTTTTCGAGTTTACGAGTTGGACTTCATGTTGAACATCTATTCAGAGCAAGACCTGTTCCTTCTGAATCCCCTCTAATATTCGCCCAAATGATTTTCTAGCAAGTGATTTGCGTTTACAGTGCTTATAAAAATTGTATAGAGTATCTGATGAGCCAGTCGCCCCTTTCTCAGTTGGTTAAAGGTATTTCATGCCTTCTCTATACGAGACAGTATTAATAACTACTTATTAATTAATATTTAAAATTATTATTTTTGTGGACTCCAATTAATTTTTATCCCTCACAAGAGACAAAACCGACAGATTTATTTTTTAAGTTGTCGGGACATTAGTTATTGATTTGATCATCACACGATTTCCGACTTCTGGCCGATCACCACACCCGCTGAAGAGGTGAATATACTCCTAGCGGTCTCATTCAGTCTAAGTAGAGCAGATACTGTAATGTATATTATTATTACTTAAGATGCAACACCTCAAAACCAACAGATGACAATATTGTATTGTAGAGTACGATAGTTTGCATTATTTAGCATCTTCTTCATGTTATACTATGCTGAGGTGACGTGTCTTACTCTTGCTCAACACGCAAGCTGAGGCATTTGTCACTAGTGAAACAGCTAACGTAATCGCCAGATTTGTTTAAGATAACATTGTATAATTGCATAAACAATTTAGTACTTATGTATAATCGTTTCAAAAATTTGCTTATTGGGTCAATATACTTTGATTGATAATTAATACTCGAGAGTCCATTTTTTTTATAATTTAGTCAGGAAATATGGACTTATAGTCTGGGACTCCCAGATAACTAAGACATCAAATTAAATCAACCATTATTGCCTCCATGTTAGTTTGTTTAAGCATGATCACAGAAGGCAGAGGGAACACATTGGCGGTCGATGGAACTACTTTCTCCAAGAACGGGGAAACGCACAAGGCGTGCGTGTATTGGACATGCGGATGGACTACCCCGCTCCGCTATCTCTTGCATTGTTGCCAGCTTTCTAGGGGCGTCTGCCAGCGCACGTCTGATCCTTCGGTGCGCATCGTCTTGCGCTTTCACGAGATCTTAATTCCGGTTTCCAATTAGGCTACTTAGGTAGTTTAAAGGTAATCAGAAGGGGGAAGGCATCCTTTGTAAATGACATTGTTAGTTGCTTACGGCTAATTAAATCAGATTTGAGAAGCGGTGAGTGTAATTCTCATTGTGTAGAGGAATGAGTGTCTAAGAAGAAGGTCCAAGGACCAACTCAACGACAACAGCCCTAGAGCGAAGTCTTGGGATCTCCAGAAACTTCTAGGCCTCCTCCAGATATAATATGGGTACCTTTAATCTGGCGGATTGGCCTAATCTCGCGCTTATCATCTCACTTCACTGTTTCCTGTGGTGAACACAATACACTTCTATTCTATTATATGGCGTTACCGTTATACCCTTCATAAAACTATAAACTTAATCAAAAGTCGCATAACTCTAGGACGATATTCTAAGATATTTTCATGTCCGTAATTGATTTCTGTTTGCTATCAGCGTTTACTGTGAGCCAATTTTAATTCTATATAGTTTTTTTTTATTTTAATGATTTTAAAGCTGAGCAATCGCTAGAAAGTCTGGATACCGTATCAATGAACAATCATAAATTAAGATTAAACTATTAACAACAAGAACTTCACTCTAAAGACCAACATAACTTCAGGCTCGCTTGAAATTTCTATTCCTAAATTTTGAAAAAGAGTAAAAGAGTATGAATAAGAGAGCTTGGTACAATATGATTATTGTTATATTATGTCAAACAATAGTTATAATATATGATAATATCACAGGAAAGGCCCCCTACTGCGTCGTCTGCGATATTATCATATATTATATTCTTGTTGGCAAGATGTTTCTGAAAGTCATTCTTCTTGGGATAGCTTCAAATTTCAAAGATTGATTTTTTCACATTTTTTTCGCTAGTTTAATCGAACAATTTTGTCCAACTTTACCACCTTAATTCTCATCGTGGTGGTTTGGCGTGATCTCGTGGTTCACTTCCTGTAGACTCTTGATATATCTTCCTTCAAGGTAGGCCTGAAATAACACAAACTTTACCAAATACTGAATCCTATAGCCTTTATGGTTTGAAAAGGTATAGGTTTTAATCAGGTTCTTAATCTAACGTTTCGGTAGCTTAAAATTGAAGAACAATAAGAAATAAGGCAGTAATGTCAGACAAAACTAGTGAGAAATGTGGAAAAGTCAATTGAAATTGAGGTATTATCCGTTTATGAATCCGGACGCCTCCAATATTCTACTATCATAATACATTTACAGGTGATCGAAATTTTGTATATAATCAGAATGAATATCCACGCACAAGTTAGTTTATGGTGGTCTAACCATATTGTCTGCCAGGAGTGTTGAAACAAATCCGTGAGACCGTTAAGATAGAGGAGGCAGTGAGATTGCGATATAGAAGGGCCGAAGGGTAGATACAAAATTCCATTAGACTGGCAGATATTTAGAAGGCAGGGGACATAGGCCCTGAAAAGGGCGGGAACTGTATCGGAGGAAACCAGATAGGCGGCGGACAGGAAAGGAAATGGCGCGCTTGTCCTATCTCTGACCCAATACCTGTCCAACTCCTCTCTCTAGTTACTGCCTAATTCATTACCTGTCTAGTTCTACTTCTCCCTTCTCCGTGAGTCTTATTGTCATCTCTTCGGCATCCAAATTTAAACAAGCCTAATATAATTAGGTTTATAATATAAACGCCATCTTACTTTTAGAGGCGTCAGAAAGTCACACGTGCCTATATGCTGTGAGAATAATCAATAGTGAAGAAATCGACATAAGCTACTGATACAGCAATGATGAAACTTAAAATTTATCGTTCATAAAAAAATGGAAGTTTGAACTTTGCAAAAACTTCGCATACAACGATTACACGCGTATAGAATAATAATAAAATAAAATGTTTAGTGTTAAAGAGGAATTTAAGAAAAAAATATTGTTTACGTACACATCATATGAATTTATTTGGAAAAATTGCATAAAAACATTAAAAATATATTTATTGAAATATTAATATAAACTAGTATTTCTCAAACCGCCATTAGCCCTGATAACTGAGTCGATCCAGTTTGGCAACGAGACGATCAAATTTTTTATGATTTCGTCACTAATCTCCTCATTCCACACCTTTTCGATTGCCTGTTTTAGCTCATCTTTAACCTTAGGCTTTCCAATATTAATTTGGTTTTTCATGATCATCCACAAGTTTTCTATAAGATTTAAATCAGGGCTATTGCCTGGCCATGTCAGCGTGGAGATCTCGCCCAATTTAGGCGAGATTGTTTAATTTGTTTGTTAAGAAATGGCTTTTTGGCTGGTTTTCTTGCCCATAAACCTTTCTCTCAATCTTCTGCCAACTGTTTCTCGACTAACTTCTGCTAAATTGCTATCTACTAGATCTCTAGATATTTCTCTAGCAGTTTTGAAGCGTTTTCTAAGGACAAGCTCATCATCATGCGATCTAAACGCTCATCTGTCTTCCTTTTCCTTCCAGTCTCTTTCTTTTGCTCGGTAGATCCCTGGGAATCTAGCACCCTGGGGAGGGCACCTCACCCTCCTTGCTATCTCACGCGAAGAAAGTCCAGCTTCAGCAATCGTCACTATTTTAACTTTTTCCTTATTAGACATTTCTTTGAAACTAATTGTATTGGAGATAATAATAAGAAATACGTACTTAATATTGGATATTGGATACTCTTGGCACAACTGAACTAGGAGTCACTGATTGCATCTCACAGTTCTGTTGATGGAATCGGACTTTTAGCATGGCATCTTTCTGAACTAGCCCTTCTCTCCTAAATTGC
Source organism: Troilus luridus (assembly GCA_964056705.1). Lineage (NCBI taxonomy): Eukaryota > Metazoa > Arthropoda > Insecta > Hemiptera > Pentatomidae > Troilus > Troilus luridus. Next base: position 75,241,109 of record OZ057413.1, on the reverse strand, counting down.
AAGGAATAGATTAGGAGAAAGATCTCTTATGGCTAACATAAGCATGTAGGTTCGTAAACAACTGGACAATTCTTAAGGTATTAGGAGGCGTGGCCAAGAAACTATTAAATCAGCAGCTGGTTTAATGGTATACCGATAAGAAGAAGACGACATGGCATTCATTTTTAAACCTACATATTAATAAGCAAACCTAGGACATGGACATTACAACCACACGGTTAGGCATCGAGATTCTTCCTACACCTTGTCTCTAATTTCGGTTGGGACAAGACAATGGAAATCAAGCCGCATTCAACCGACTCCCTGCGGCCCACATACTAATAAGATCGTCGACTATGTCGTCCTAAGTAACTCACATGTTTATCACTGGAGGATGAAGAAAAAAAACCCTGTAGAAATACATCTATCCTCCGCAGAATAGCCTCTACGCCTCTACACAGTAGATACAATGAATCTATCTCGTATTTAATTATAATATTTTATGAAACATACAATCGGTCAAATAAGATCTTTAATAAACCGTGTTTATATTAGTTAAATTAAAATAGGCAGCAGTGATATGATATATAAAGAGTACCCCTGAAATTATAGTCGTAACTAAATGTCTCAATAATATAATGCGAGTCTCTTACAGTTTTTTTTTCAACCCCTTAGACCTTGCCGAAGAAAGCAAGAAATATCTTCGGAACATAAATGAGAATCTTCATTTCATAGAAAATGTAGTAATTACTCCTGCCAATAAAATAGAAACAGGAGTAAGTCAAAACTGGGGTTGGTTTAGTTTTTATGAACGTTGCTAGTTACTATTTTCCTATTGAAACTTTCATTTTCAGTTGTTAAAACAGTTTTGTTTTTTTTCTTCTCCTGTAAAAATAGCGGTTATTATCTCTCAGGTTGTCACTTCGATGAGTCACTTATTACCTTATGATTTATTATTGATACTTATTTTATTCTTTATCAATTATTTTTATTACCTCCTTTATTACTCATGTTAATACTCTACAATTATTCCCTTTGCTTTAGGGATGGGTAAGGTTGTATCTATCGGATAATTTGTAGCTGATACTGAAAAGTAGTTGATACAAGTATCAGATACAGTCGAAATGTACTCGGTACAGATACTCAGATGAATACTTGGGGTGGGAGGTCCTACCAAGGTGACCCCACCTCTCTCTAGATACTTGTATTCACTGACTAGTCAGTATCTACTACAATCTTTACTCTCGCACCTGCTACCTGCTAGACCAGATAGATCCTTGAATTCATCGGCCTTGGTTGTTAGAAATATCAGCTATTCCGTATTCAAGAATATATTTACTACCTCATGCTACCTTATGCTATTTAGTACAATATTATACGAATTAAAACTGGTATATTATTTTTTTTGTATCTACTCTGTGAATCAAATTGTGGGATTTAATTTACTATAGTATATAGTTCTTAAACATTATATATATATTTGTACTATAATAATAAATTGTTCTATAATTTTTGAGCTTGAAAATTTCATTATCTCACTATAACTGTAGAAACTTAATATGTTCTCACATCTAGTTTTGAAATATAAATTGGTAAAAAATTAGCTTTAAAATAAAATAAACAAAAGTGAACCTAACAAAATCTTTGTTGTTGGAATATAGCACTAATAAATTTCTCAGCTATCGGAGACTGAAATGTACTGAAAAAAAAGAAAATAGAATGAGTAAACATATCGTTTAATTATTTTTCATTTAGTTTCTTTTAAATTATTATTATAAGTCCATATGTTGGCTGAGAAATGTTTTCTTAATTTAATAATTTGAAATGAAAATTCCTTTTTCTACATTATCATACTATAAACTAAAGGCAATCGACATAGATGATTGAAATCGGGCGCACAAAAAAAAATTGTTCGAAGAAATTGATAAATGTTTTCTCCAATTTTTTACGTTCAACAGTAACAAATTTTACATAGTTTTAAAGAAAAAAATTAGTTTCACAAAATTAAAAAAACAACACCGGAATATGACGAGGACTATAACAGCTCTAGCGTTTTAAAGAGTTGAGCGTGTGGCGGCGGACAGACAAATTTTGTTTTACAATCTAAATTCTACATGTCTTGGAACGTGAGTAGCAAAAGTTTGAGGTAGGGTTAACGACTATTTTCTTTGTTCAAGTCCATAGCTTTAAAAAAAAATTAACCAATAAAAAACATCATTTTAATCATTTGATGCCTTGTACAGGTTTTTCGGCGAATAACTCTTTATCCTTTAAAAATGATAACAAAAACTGATGCCCCAAGAAAGGCTTCTGTGTAGCGTATTAGAAGAGTTAGAGTCGGAATAACTGTATTCAGCCACAAAAATATCAAGAAAAGTATTCGTATCACTTGTATTCAGATACAGGAAAATCCAGTATCTACCCATGCCTACTTTGCTTTGTATATTGAGTCTACCCCCATCTTTATGTTTTATCACTTAGATACCTTGATGCCTATGTATTTTCAAATTGACCATATGTAATTTTAATTTGTCTGTATTTTGTATTTATAGATATCTCTGAAGAAGACCTCCAATGTTGGTTGAAACGTGGGCTTTCCATTAAACAGTTAAGAGAATTTTTTCTTTACCTCTACACGGACAATTTACATTCTCATATATCATCCATAATTCGAAATGTTAGTTAAAACTTGTATTTATTGATAAAATGATTACTGAAATCTAGTCATTATCCATAATTACATTCTCTTTTCAATACTCACGATAACACGATAAAAGTAATTTAATGAAAATAAAGACGGTAATACAAAATATAGATGATATGTCTTTGTTGAAATGTTCATTTCTAAATGAAATGATTACCGAAATCTATTCATTAAAATAATTACATTCAATTAAACACATGATAAGTTATATTTTTGAAAATATTTAAAATCAAACGAATAAATAGTCACGACTTGTTGTGATTCATCTCGAAGCGATAACATGCGGAATAATTACCGCTAATCTTACAGGAGAAGCAAATAAATATTTTGACAACTGAAAATGAAAGTTCAAGATATTCCTTAAAACGAGATATTTCTTGTTTTTCTAGGGAACTCTGATTGGATGAAAAAAAAAAAACTGATAAAGAGCCCGAGAAACATGATGGCACTGAAATCGAAGCAACAACATGCGGAGTACATACCAATTTACCTTTTCATGACATTACCTTTTCCATGTCAACCCCTAAATTATTTTATTGTTTGATTTCGTTTTGATTACTGTTAGGCCAGAAATCAGATTTTTTTTAGCTGTCAAGTTATACAATAAATCTGTTGCCGGGTCTAAAAATAAACAATTATATTGTGAAACTGGAGATGCCGAAGTATTAAGACCACCGCGTGGAGACGAGGAAGAAGTGTCCTCACTGGAGCAGAACAGAGCCAGAGCTCGTGCCGGCAAAAAGTCCTGTTTACAGCGGCCAGTTGAGGGGCAATAGACTTCTTATGGTTTGCTGTAGTCGTTACACGTTCCTCCGCCGTGGGATGCCAGTCTCTCCTCTCGTGTCAATCCGTCCGTCCATCTGGACCGTCTTCTAGTTCGCTAGTTGAGGAAAACTGAGTAACGATTGGGTTATAATGTCTTGAAATGAAACAGTCGGTGTTTAATAGTATAACACAAATATGATCTTTTAATAAGATATATTTTATTATCAAGGCCTTAGTAACGAACGAATTCCTAAGATGTAAACAATAGCTGTGCCGACTGGGAGGCGTCTTAGGGGCAGACCGAGGCGTAGGTGGGAGAATTGTTAGTAGTGATCTGGTGGGTTTGGGTGGTGGCTCGTAGATGGAAGTTAATAGGCAGAGATTAGTGGTATCGGCATCGAGGCTTCGGGTTCGCTGGGCCTTATTATTATTATTAATAATATATACTTTAATGATATTTTAATTGGTATCGATTTAAGTCACACGTTTTTAACTTTTTAATCTTCTCGAAAATAAAAATAATCGTGAGTTTCAGTGTGGAAAAAAGAGTATGATTATGGGAATTATTGATATTGTCCTAGTAATTCCGTCAAGAAATAAATCCTTCAACTAATATTTCGAAGTATAGTATATATTAGAAAGAAAGTGGTACGGGTATATTGTTTAAGAACTGTTTATTGGAAAGTAACCGTTTCGACCCACATTGCAGGTCTTCTTCAGGGGTTACGATGGGGTCAAGGGTTGAAAGATGACTTTAAAACAGATTATTTGAAAACAAATGTAGGCATTAAAGTAAATAGTTCTTATTTAAGAGATTCTGACCTGCACCCGGACCATTTTCTTCTTCATAATCATATTCATCATAAATCAGGGCTTAGTATACAAACTACGGGAAAATTAAAATTATAAATGATGAATAATAAAAATATATATAAGCATCAGTTATATCATTGATAAAACATAAAGGAGTGGGGACCCTTAAATAAATATAAAACATTATATACCTTGATGCCTATATTTATTTTTAATATACACCATGTATAATTTTAATTTTTCTGTATTTTGTAAGTTAAGCCCTGAAGACGAACTGCAATGTAGGCCGAATTGTTGGCTTTCCGATAAATATTTCTCCCTATTTAAGAGATTTTTTTTTACCTCCACCCGGACCATTGTCTTCCTCATATATATAAGGTCAACTAATAAATTTCAAGATATAATACTGATGATGATATTTGTATGTAGAAACGTTTATTTCTTGATGAAATGATAACCGAGATGTAAACCTTCGGAACTATTTTTTTAATTTATTATATTTGTGTTACATTTTAACCTGCGAAGTACTGCATCTAGCAAATTTCATCCCATTCATTTTCTGATCGATTTGCAGGAATATAAATTGTTTGATCTTGTCTATACTATGTAAGCAGGTTTATAGGACTATAGATATCTATTCAACTCCTATTGAAAGAACGTCGATGAAAGGCATGAAAAAAGAAGGTCTCAAAACACTCAACGAATAATGTACTAAGACCAAAATAAATTATATAAATTTAGAATGTCAAGCAAAAACCTTAAAAATTAAATTACATTGAACAAAAATACATTATTTATTTATTATTCTTTCGTTACATTAAAACCTACGCTGTACCGCAGCATGTTTTTTTTATCCTCGATTTGCAGGAATTTATGAACTTCAAAGCAAGTCTTTAGACCATTGTCTTTTTAATCTTATCATTGAAAGTCCAGGTAACAGAGAATAAGAAACAGTAAAAACAACAAAAGATTGTGGTGATGTGTTGATGAGTGGATTGTTGTGTACTTGCTGTGTATATATGATTTTGCATTGATTGTTAAACAAATTTTATAGGGTGTTTAATAAATTAATTTTTATTCAGCGTCTTAGTTCTTAGTAAGGGAAAATTGAGCAACGGTTAAGTTTTAATGCCTTATAAAACAGTCGAGGTTTAATAATATAACACAAACATGTTTTTTTAATCATAAACGTTTATAATATCATATTTATGTTTACTTTTATTACATTTGAACCAGCGCAGTGCCGAATCTATCAAATTTGATCTCAATGATTTTATCATCGATTTGCAGGAATATAAAATTTTGGAGCTGATTAATATTTTATTAGACCATTCTCTTTTTTATCTTCTCATTGTAAGTCCAGGTAACGTCGAGTAGAAGAGAGAAAGAACGATAAAATTTTGGTAATGTGTTGACGAGTAGAATAGTGTGTATTTGCTGAGAATATATGATTTCGTAGTAGATATGCTTAAGTCATTGTGTATAGTTTGATACCAAATCAACTAAGGGCTATTAACAATTTTTCTTAGAATTGTGGACTGTGTTGATTTTATCTTGTTTATATAGACGTGTTTTGCTGAACCCTAAAGTTCTGCTCCATATGGCCTAATAGGTATTAGCATAGTGTTGTAGATTAGCCGTTTGTTTCGTTAATCAAATGAAAATCGTTACAGAAGATGAGATTGTTTTTTTAGGAAAAAATTCTATGGTTATGAGATCATAAAAACTATTTAGTTATTATTTTATAATTTATTAGTTAGTTGTTTTAATTTTAAAATATTTATATTTTGAAGAGAACAGATATGCCCCCGGCCGGGATTCGAACCCGTGTCCTCTGTGTTACCGTGACAGGACTCTACCAAGTAAGCTATCGGAGTTGATACCAGCCGGGGACAAATCTTTTCACTTATCTGATCCCATGTCCCCATGTTCTCGCAAGTTTTGCGATGTATACACGAGAACGAATGTTCTTTAATTTTAGGAACTTGTTGACATACGTCATATTACTATTTATAATTTTATAATTTATTAGTTAGTTGTTTTAACTTTAAAATATTTATATTATTTATACGTCGCTAAACCTGTGAGAACACGGGGATATGGGATCAGATAAGAGAAAAGATTTGTTCCCGGCTGGTATCAACTCCGGTAGCTTAGTTGGTAGAGTCCTGTCACGGTAAGACAGAAGACCCGGGTTCGAATCCCGGCCGGGGGCATATCTTTTCTCTTCAAAATATAAATATTTAGTTATTAGATATGCATACAGCAGATCTGTCACATAAATACCATCATGCCAATCCTGCGTTCGAAAAAATTAAAGATATTTTTTAAAAAGTTGGAAGAAAAAAATAACTTCCATGTAATGCATAAATTTCACGTATTGCATTCTGTATTATTGTTGGCTTTTTGCAATTAGTTAATAGAAGTAAATAAAGCTTAGTACATTCTTATTATTTATAAGCTAATTAGTAATATACACCATATCCATATGAGACACGCTAAATTATTTAGCTATATACTCAAGATTCAAGAAGAAAATGAGTCTAATGTACTGAATACCTCCAACCACCCTCCAAAAAAATTAGATGACCCTTTACTTTTTATACCAAACTTAAAGTTGAGAAAAAAAGTTTGAATGATAATCAGTCATCAAATGAAGCCTTCCCCAGTTTTGAGGCAATGAACAAGAAAAAAAGTACTTTGTTGTGTGTTAGAGTTAACTCTTTCTTTTTCGAAAAATACGTTTAATAGTTGAAGTACTATAACCCATCATTCAGATAGACATTCTATTGCATTCCATAATCATTATATTATCAAACAAAGTTTCTGTTTTTTATGGTACGAAAAAATTTTACCCTGTACCGGTTACATGAGTCGCAATTACAACTAGTTGTTTCAATGAAAAAACCAATCTTATATAGTTTTTTTTTAAATCATAGTTAATCATCTACTTCTTTATTATCTTCTTCTATTTTGAATTTCGCAAAATAAATAATGTTTGTTTCATGATTCTTTTTGGTTCATCGTCAGTTGAATCCTCCCTTTTAATATTGGCATTTCGTCTTAATGTTGAATCATACTTCTCATGAACAAGAATTATATGGCATTTATGCTCTCATAAGTTAACGTATCATTGATCTGTGAGAGTTAGCTAAAAAAAAAAGAAAAAAAAAAAAGGAATTTCAAATTATTCTATTCAATATTTACCAGTGATTTTCTTAAAGGATCTATTCATTCTATCCAGACCATGAAAATAATTTAATTTAACCTCCAAATCAATTTAATGAATCGAAAAAGTGAAGTATTGAAGTATTGCGATTGTAGATTGACACCTCTGTCAAACAATGGATAGTTGTGATAACTTGCCCTCTTCTGATCAAATGTTTATTTGTTTTTCGTCATTTTTCTTGTTATATGTTCCTTTCCTATTATCAATAATTTTAAGAAATTTTTAAGTTGTATTATCAAATTATAAAAAGGGAAAATCTCAGGATAGATAAAACATATTACTATCTGTGTTCTTTTTTTAAATGAATATTGCACCTTCAAAAGAACAACACCGTAACTCAAAAAAACTAATTTTTAAATGAAGGTATTTGAAAGTTCCATGTGAGTTTAACTAAATAAAAAATTGGGTATTGAAAAAGCAAGCCATTCCTATTGTAATTGTAAACCCAAAAAATGATAGTGTTGAAATTCTTTTATAAACCATTAAAACAGTTTTAAAAGCTGGAAACTTTTTTTGATTTTAATTTATCAATTATTCTATAGTCATTATTCCCATAAAACTTCAATTTCAAGCATGATGCAAACCCTAATGTAACTTTATGTAAAAAAAACATGTTGGAAGTTGAATATAAGATACGTCGTTCCTGAATTAAAAAGCTTCAACCAATACAATTTTTACTGAAAGCTTAACTAAAAAAATGCCAATGTTTGAGTTATGCCTTTATTTTGCTAAAACAACTTTATGAAATTAAAACATTTTTATTCAAAATATTGACTATAGTTTTCTATACATTTTTCCCAAAGTAGTATGAAATTTTCAATCCCGGAACTGAAGGAATGTGAGTTTTAAAATGAAATAAAGTCTGAAAAGCCGTTTTGAACGGATATGCTATAAAGACCAATAGATATAACTATAAAGACCGATAGGATTGAAGTCAATTTAATGATGGAACTTCTTGTGGTGAGTAGAAGATCCGACAAGACGACCTCCTCCGAACTCATTTCCCATCAGATAGGGAAGGCATTATCAAGAGAAGGGCGGAACTAAAGAGGCAAGATGATTGGGAACTGGAGGATATTTGTTTTGGCGGTTTCCCGCGGAGTGTATTCCATTTCCTAGAGCCTCCGTGGCCGGGCATGACAAATCCCGTTGGTCGTCGCTCGAGGAAGTGGCGGGGCCTTTGGAGCGATGTGAGCAGATACATTGGAATCCACTCCATCTGGAACACTTTCACACCGGCATCATGACCAATCCGATTTGCTTGCCTGTCCCCGAGTAGCTCCGGGATGGGAACCCACAGCGCACACATCATCCTTCGCCTTCCTCACCCTCTCTCTCTAACACAAACATACGTACACACTCTCTCCCTCTCGACACACACACGCACACATGTACTCACACACACAACCAGTGGGTGCGAACGTGAGTTTTCTTTTCTCCCAGCCCATCCTTCCTTTAATAGACGTAACTAAAACCTGAGTAATTATTCCGCAGGTAATAACTTCGCGTTGAGTCACAACAAGTTTTAAGATTTTATTCGCTTCTCTTTTAATATTTTCCAAAAATACAAGTTATCGTGAGCTCAGGAATGTAATAAGAGATTGTAATTATGGGAAATGATTACCGAAATCTACTCATTACCCATAATTACACTCTTTTTTCCACACTAAAGCTCACAATAACTTGTATTTTTGAAAAATATTATAAATGAAACCAATAAACAGTTAGAACTACTGGTAACTAACTTAAAGCGACAACCTGCGGAACAAATACCATTTCCGGAATAAACCAAAACCCGCAAAACTCAATTAAATGCTAAAAATTAAATAGGCAGCGAGGGGATGGTTGACTGGAAAGTAGACGTATGGAAGAAGAAGAAAATTCATTAGCATTTAACATCACTATTTCATCATATTTTATTCTATTTCCATGGTCATACCATATTGTTACTTATATTTCTATACGTTCCTCGTATATTTATGTCATATATTTATACCACTTCATACTATAGGTATGCATTTTAAAAACTGTTATACTCTATATTTATATCTTGCCTTTCTACTGTTATTTTTCCTTTATTTACCCTTTAATATCATTTTGGTTATACCTTCTTTCATTTTGCTTATGTAAACTCCCTAGGAGTCTATTATCTTACATTTTATACTTTTTATATATATTCTACTACCTTTTCCATCATTTTACTTCTCACCTCTGATGTTTATACTTTTTCTTTCTTTTTTTAAAATATCTTTCTGTTTACTTCCTTGGCATCACCAATGTTCTGTACATTTTCTCTGTAATTTTTTTTTTATTCATATATATCCCTCACTTTTGTTATAAATTTCTACCTCTCTACATATATATTTTTTCTCATTTATCATATACTTAGTCCTCAATGTATTTTTATAGTTCTGTTATTTTGTCTGTTTTTCTTTCTTAGCCCTGAAGATGACCCACAAAGTGGGTCGAAACGTCGGCACATAATTAAATAAGCTACCACTTATTTAGTGTTTTCATTTGACTGCACCCCCAACTATTTTCTTCCTTAAAAATTAAATAGTTTATTACTCCGTTCTGAAATTTGAGGAACTTAATGGCAACTGATCAACTAATTGGCTTGACTAGTGTTAGTTTGACAAATTACCAGAGCCCTGGCACCCGCTATTTCGTTCCCTCAAGATGGTTGACACCGTTGGCCGAAACGTTGGCACTATTAAAAAACAAGTTCCGCTTATTTTATGTTGTCTTTGACTGCACCCCTGACCAATTCAATCCATCATTAGAATTATACAGTCAACTATTTTCCACTCAAGCATTAAACAAATGTTTTGCCCACCCTATTATTTATAATTTCTTACTGAACAATATACTCGTCACCATAAATACAAACTGAGTTGATTGGCTATAGAATCAAGCTAAATGTGCGCAAGAAAATCAGGCTGTACTGTACTCAACTTATCATTTCCCGTCTCCCTACAAAAAAATAGGACGACCCTTGACTCTTAATAGTAAACTCATAAACACTGCCAGTGGAAAGGACTGGAAAGTTTTATTTTCTCAGCCAACCTCCCTTAGTCCAAGGATGATTTCCAGAAATGGCTAAAACATAAAAACTCAATTCAGAGTAAGTACTTCTTATTCTAAAAACTTAATAACATAGGTTACTACTTCACCACTCTTTTCCTTTTCCAAATATATAGGAATTCATTCTCTTATGATTACATCTAGATCAAGTAGAAATAATAAGGCATTTATTGGAAACTCGCTACAGTTATGACAGGATTTATTAAAGGAATACTGAAATATTCAATCGCTTCTTCAATCGAAACTAGAATTTTGGATATTTGATTTTTTTTATCGTGTTCATAATAATTAAGAAGAGCATGAGGCATTCAGGATAAAAAGTGGATGACTCTAAATTTAAAAAATTAACTTTTTCACATTTTTCGCGAGTTCAGTCAAGTAATGGTATGTGCTCCCGAAACTTCAGGCTCAGAACCGGACTAAAACCATGCAGAATAAGACAGGAAAAATGTCGAGACCAATTTGCTGACTAGACGGTTTTGATCCTGAAAATCTATGTAGGTAAATATCTCCAGATTATTTTAAAATTTTATGAAGCAACTAACCTTATAAATAAATATATTTACATGGCAATGGAAATATTATCTGTTAATTGCTCATGTATGCAATTATGAAAATATTTATATAAAAGAGTTAATAGCCCGCAAATTGTGGGGAATTGTCTCGTAATGGAACTAGTCACACATAAGGTAGGGTCTTAATTCGAAACTAATTGAATTATTATCAAATTCTTCAAAAAGGCATATTAATAGTAATAATCCACTTCACTACTGACCCTAAAATACATTTTTCTTATTAGAAATCGAAGTGGACTAGTACAAGAGATAAAACGCAAATACTAACACCGAGAAAAAGAGGAACCAAAACATAAGTTACCACTGAGTTTTATGGCTGCTTAACGAATATTAATACGTTTCTGACCAATAATTAAGTAAGGTGTAGTAAAAAGTGAGTATCGAAATAGAAATAGAACAAATAAGAAAAATTTTAAAACCTTTGTTATTTTTTTTCTATAACAAATAAAACATATATATAATTTTCCGTTTCATCCGACCTCACGTTGATGTGAACTATTTTTTCCTTGATACAGCGGTAGGCAGCCCATTGCTCCTTAACCGTAGGGATTCAACCCTATCCTTCCCACCAACTTACACTCGGGTTCATAGGCAGTGACAAATCGGTCAGGACCCAAGGATTATGGTTCATCGGGATTAGGGGACGCACGAAGGCTTATGTCTGTTTCCTGAAGCAGACCGTCAATGAACCAAACCTTAGGGTGGTTATTTTAGATCCTGGAAAATCACAGCACTATTCTCAATAGATGTCCACCGGGTAGGGCCATCATGCCTAAGCCCAGTATACATATCATTTAGTTAAGACAATTATTGTTCAAAACTGTTGAAGTGCAACTCTGCATACCATTCAACTTTAATATAAACTTATAGAATACACATCTATAGTGTAAGGTGGTTTGGCAGATATTTGGGCCAGTATGTAATGAAGACCAATGGAGGTCAAGAAATAATAGAGAGCTTCAGGACCTATACAATGAACCAGACCTAGTCACCTATGTCAATACAACCCGTATAAGATGGCTTGGGCACGTAGAAAGAATGGGAGAAGATAGGTACCCAAAGAAACTATTATATGGCAAACCAGGAGGCAAAAGGAGAAGAGGAAGGCCCTGGCTGCGATGGCTGGATGATGTGGAGAACGATCTGCAGAGGATGGGGATCGGGCAGTGGAGAGGTCGAGCTGCTGACAGGGAGGACTGGAGAGGCGTTGTTGCGGAGGCCAGGGCCCTGCAATGGCTGTAGAGCCATGGGTGGAAAAAAAAGGAAAAAATGTGAAACAATGTTTTTTTTTTAAATTGGTTATTAGATTATATTAATTTGGTTATTAGATAACTATATTTTACAAATATAGGGAGCGGAATGGCTCAGTGGCAGATATCTGAGTTGCCATGCCGAAAATCTGGGTCGATTCCCGCTGCCGGCAAGACTTTTATTTAATCTGTTGGCAGCCGGAGATAGACCCTAAGGGATCTACGACCCTTCTAGGGGGCCTCAACCTGCCATATAAGGGGGGAAATCTGGCGGTTGAGCGAGTTCTAGGACAAATCATCTCCCTGCACAACCGTTGTCCATGAATGGCGTTCAGGATCAAAAGCGGATAACTCCATCATTTCAACAATTCACTTTTTAACATACTTTGTTAATTTAGTCAAGGGATTTTGTCGAACATAACACTTAGCTGCCTTTTTTCTCATGGTTGTAGTCCAGTTTTGAATCTGGAGTTTTGTGTGTATTAAGTATCCTTTTTATCCATTGTAAAGTAGTTTGTTTCACTAAGCTGTGAAAAAAATGTCTGATATATTTGTTATTAATTTTGTTTATCATTAGTATTTGATAGCATTGGTTTTTTTTCTCAAATAGGAACAATAAATCATTAACACCATAACGGTAATGTATATGTATTTATCTTTGCTGTTCTTTTGGTAATATCACCGCAAGATATGGTTTAGCATTAATGGAATAACTATTTGTACAAGCTTAGAGTATGATTATCGGACCTTGCGTCTACTGGACAAAGTGCTCATCAGCAATTACCTTGAGATCACAGGAGGTAATCACTAATTAAGGGATTAGAGCTGGGATGTTAATGAAGGCAAGACAAATATGGAGGATGGGGCGAGCAGTTGAGGATCATATCCGTGAAGGACGATGGCCAAGCCGAAATTACCTGTCATTTACCTCCGGAGGGTAAACATCATTAACGATCTTTTGGGCTATTACCTGTCTCTGTTTGTTCCTAGTTTAATAAGTCTCCGCAGCTCATAGCTGAACTTATTCACTGTTCAGTTATTAGGGCGGTAAGTGCTTCGTCAAAACCAGGTGATTAGAGTCTGCTAGGTGTTTGTTGGAAATTCTGGAATTATAAGGCATAGTTTGTCACTGAATGGGACAATAAATTGATAATAAATCGAGATAAAATATTTTAAATATAAAAAATAGTGACATGACAATTCGGTAATATTTTTGTATGATTATTGATTATTAATGATACAGCAAATAATAACAACATTTTCTCTCATCTATTCCGTATTGCATATTAGCTCATTTCTTTTGTCAATTTCTGAAATACACAATAGTTATGTGAAGCTGAAATTCTTGCTTTAATTTCCGCAGTGATGTCATTCTTTCGTGTCACTATAGCCCCCAGATACTTGAAGCTGTCCACTTTCTTAAATGCGTGGTGAAGCAGTTGCACATGACTCTGCTCTTCCTGCCCATCATTTTTTGGATTTTTCCTTATTTATCACCAGACCCAATTTTTTCCCAGCTTCTTCAAATTCCTGCAAAGCTCCAGAAAGCGCCGCTTTTGACCTTGCTGATATCACTACGTCATCAGCATACGCTAGGTGTTGTGTCATACTGTTATATATCGTTCCTCCTGGGTTGGTCCTGATTGATCTAGAAGCTTGTTCGAGTCCTATGTCAAATAATACAGGTGAGAGGGGGTCACCTTGACGCAGACCATTTTCAACCTCAAAATCTTCTGATGACATATTTTGGATCTTTACCCTACATCTGGTGTTTTCCAAGGTCAACTAGGTTTTCTGGGACTCCCAGAGTTTTCATTACTTTGAGCAGTTCATTCCTGTCAAGATTATCGTAGGCCTGGCAGAAATCTATTTTTTTTTTCTTACCCTCCGAAATTTATTCAACAACAAACGAATACAACATATATAACAATGTAACATATGTACATTTACAACTAAAAGCATTTTTTTACCCTAGGGTACTTGTTTCACAATCCCTTTGGAACAATGGATATAATTCAAAAAAGTTCATAATCCATGGGGTTTATAGGTTGTCATGTCAGCCTTTATACCATACTGTAACATAGTATAATTTGGTAATTTGTATAATTTGGTATTTGGTACTCTTGCTGAAGAATGTGAGCAGCATAGATTAATAAACAATGTTTATTAGTAATCCTTCAGGAGGTAACTTAGCCTCTTTAAAGATGTTACCCTTGACGGAGAAAATGCTGGCGCTCGAGTGCGGTCTCGGACAAATCACACCCAGCACAATCATGCTCCTAGAAACGGTACAGCCTCTACCGCACTAAATCCTTGACCTTTCGTGGGCTTAAGTGGTACAGGTTCATATTAATAACTGTTTTTGTAACAGATATATCGCTTCTTCAAAATAACTAACCTAATTTTTGAATAGAGCTATTTAAAAGTTTCATGTGAGTTAAATAAATAAAAAATTGGTTATTGGCAAAGCAAATAATTCCTTAACCCCAAGACTAAAACCAAGACTCTTGAAAGATATTCTGATGTTATCTCAATAGATAACGTTTCTCACCAATCGTTTTAACAAAATGAATATAATCAATCCTGTTTTCTTTTAGTTTTCCGTTTTATAGTAGGTACTATAGTTCCGTTTATTATTACATTAATTTTAATTTTGTCTACGTATTTACATATTTTATATTCAAACTACTATCATTCTTTTATAAGAAAAAACACTATTATATATTTAGATCTTCACTGTAAATAATCTGATAATGTGCAGTTAGGGGTGTCTCTTGCATGAGACGAAACCCCACACTTTCACCATGTGTTAAAGTTTAAAATTCATTATTAAATAGACCATGTAAGGCTAGGAATAGCCGATCTCTAAATAAAGAGAATAAAAAAATCCTTCTGTAATGATGGTATTGAAATTCTTTTTTCGACTAGTAAATAAAAACTTTTTATTTTAACTTATATGATTATTGCAATGAAACTTCAAGTTCAAACCTGATACACCTCAAAATCTTATTTAATTAAAAAAAAGGCTGGAAGTAAAATATCAGACGATTCCTGAATCAAAAAAGGTACAACCAATACAATTGCTAAAAATGCCAAATTTTGAGTTATGTCGTTCCTTTGAAGGAGAGATATTATGACAATATGTTTGAATTTTTATTGCCACAAAAGAATATATGTAAAAGATCATAAATTTTGTTGTTTTTGCTTTATCCAACAATAAGTCTATATCTTGCCTATCATGTTTACATACTTGAGCAATCATTACCTCTATTTGCGAACGTTCATTTGAAACCCCAGAAGTTTTTCTTTATCGGCACACCCAGTGGTCGCTACATTTCACGGAAGGGCGAGTAACCTGAGTGCACCTGGGAAGCATTAACGACGCTAGGCTGAACAGGACCTTACCGGCGAACATTAAAGCACTTCTTCCAGGTTTTGGGTTCCTAACAAGACAGGGAAGGCAGGCAGATATAGCTGGCAGATAAAGAGAGCTCGGTACCGGCTACGGTAATTGGCGGTACGTCGAGGTACAGAGGGAGGATTAGCCCTGACTGACAGCAGCTACCTGGGGCCATGTTGTTTTAAGGCTTCTTCAGATCAAAGGCGGCCGTCGAGGAACCCTTCCAATTTCTTGTCATTACTCCAAAGTTTCCTCTACCCGATGTCCTCCAGGGTCTTCCTCCCAAATCCTTAAACCAGTGCTTTCAGAAAAATAATGGGTTCCAGTACAAACAGTGAAGCCTATGAAGTAAATATTCTTGACAATGTCATAGTGTGAAGGGAAGTCCGCTCGCACCAAAGCCACAGCAATGGAGACCGAAAAAGTTATAAGCAATGAGCTCTAGACAATTCACAAATAATTATTATTTAATTATCGAACCAACAATCAATACATTCCTTTAAGTAACAATGTTTAAACCTAGAACAATGCACAAACAGACCAGTTCCCACAAAAGAATGATATACAGAAGCAATTCGGATTTTGAGTTATGCCTTCAGTGCCTTTTCAATTCTGGAACGACATACCTGATATTCCATGTGTTTTTTTTAAAAAGTCTCAATAAAGTTGAGTTGTATCATATTTGAACTTGAAATTTTATGCGAGTAATGACATAAGTGAAATTCAAAATCGTTTCAAGCTTTTAAAAGTTTTCTAATGGCTCTATTGAAATTTTTTTTTTAATTATGAAATTTTTTTTTAATGAGCGATATATGTAGTGAAGAAAATGGTCCGGGAGGTCACAGAATTAATTCCTTAAATAGTAAGTAATAAACTTATTATTATAAACCGACTTTTCGATCCACAATCTCGGTTTTCTTTGTTGCATGCAAGCAACAAAAATATTTTCTAATAAAATAGTTGGAGCAGAGAAAAAATTAATAGAAATTTTTTTTTATAATCTAAATTATTTCTACTTTGTATTTTTTTTAATGTAATATTTTTATGGTTTATTAACAGCCGGAGAGTGATCATGTGGAACCTGGATACCCTCCTGGGGTCTCCCCGAGCCTACATAAAATGGGTACTCGAAATAGTGGGGAAACCAGGCGGTTGGGCGTGAACTCGGACAGATCATTTCCCTGCACTATGGTTGCCCTAGAAACAGTACAGTTGTAGTCTTCATTGGTTGTTGTACTATAGGTTTTTTAAAAATAATTGTTCATAAACCATTTATTCACCGGAGATATACCCTTCCAGAAATATAATGTTTTATACCTCGTGAGCAGTAAATCCGGCCTTACAGGTATGCCTACACCCCGCATAGAAGGCCATCCAGAACGAGTTGGCACCGGCCGAAGAACATGACGACTAATGCTGGTAGCTCCAGCTGTTTTTGTCAACATGTTCCATTCACTTTGTTCTATCCCTTATCTTGTCCTAATTTTTTATTCTAAAACCAGAACCCTTTGGCCAGAGCAGGAACAAAGCCCTACAAGGGCCGATCCCTAGCTCTGATATACGGTCGTACACCCACTCGTGTCAGTACACCTCTCTGCCACTACCTCTTATCAATAGAATCGTCCTGTGTGAAAAATCTCTGCACGTTATCGATAATCTACAAGGATTCGTGATACTCCTGTACGTCTCACATTATGCGTAGTTATATATGATCGATTATCTGTATCAGCTATCAGTATTGAGACGAATATGAAGTCAGAATTCTACAATGAAATAATAATAATAATAAGTACCACTACAACCCATGGAGGTTGTGGGATTCAGTGCGTAATAGAGACTATATTGTTTCATGGAAAATAATTGTGCAAGAAGGTTATTTGCTCTCACGCTTAATGACCCATAAATAGTAATGAAATGTAGAAGAACAATGATTATAGTAATTTTGTCTTAACAACGCTGACGTCTTAAAGAAAAAGCTATCTTATTACTCATCCTAGCCAGTTCATAACAGAAACTTAATTAGTTTATCGTTTATAACCTAACTTAATGATTTTATATTTGAAGAATTTAATGAATTTTACATTACAACTTATTAATATGTTTATAATCATGTTTGTGAATGATAAAAGAAGGGGAACATATATGTGGCGGATAATTAATCAAAGCGGATAATTTTGATGAATTTTAAAAATGCATTTTTTTTCTCATTTTTCGCTCCCGGAACTTCAGGCTCAGAACCGGACTCACACTAATCATGTGAAATAAGGCGGAAAAGTTTCGTGTCAGGTAAAATTGCTGACTGAACTAGCGAAAAATGTGAAAAAGTCAATTTCAGAGTTATCTGATTTAGATCCAAAACTCCTCAATTAATGATTGCGAATATATATCGGTACCGAAAATAAATAATGGTAACAAGTGATTATGCTTTAAATAAGTGGTTATGCAGTCCTTTGAAAGGGACGTAAACTAAGGTTTCCGAGCCTGTTCTGTTACTTATTATTCAGGTACTTATTATAGGTCTCCCCAATAAAATTTTACCTACACATGCATGGACAATTTTAGAACTCCCACTGTATCTATCATCTGATTAGCCGTAGCAGCAAAAAGTGGTGTTTAATGTATAAAGAATAAAACAATTTTTAAATATATTAAATAAAAAAAATAAAGTATAGAAGAGTTATATGAGGAGGGGTGAATAAGATTATTTTTTAACAAGTTTTACTGTTTCCCTTCACCCTAAACATTTTCTATAACTCTATAAAATGTCTGTAATTCTCTCGCCATATTTTTTTAATTCTATAATTTTATAATATAATCACCTCTTCTCAAGTAACTCTTTAATATTTTATACTGATGTTAGTTCGCCATAATATATATATATATATATATATATATATATATATATATATATATATATATATATATATTTATTTATCTTAAATAATGCCTTTATGCCATGCATGTATTGTTTGTTATCACTCCATGTCATTCTTAATATATTTTGTCATTCTTAACTATATATTATCTTAATTTATATGCAAGTATTATATTTAGCTCAAAAGACCAGCAATGTAGGTCGAAACGTTGGCTTTAGAATAAACAGTTCTTCTTGCAAAAGAGATTTTTTTTCTGATCTCCACTAGGATCATTTTCCACAGGAGTTCATCCTGAAACCGGTTAAAAATACACTTTGGAAATATGAATTACTTTTTTTTTAAATATTTTCAACCCCTCCCTACATCTCAGTTCAAATAGCGCAGGAAACTGACATTATCTTTAGATTTTCTTCTGGAGAATGTGAGGATGACGTTGAACTCGACCAGAGGCTGGAATTCCTCCAGAGCGCGACACAAAGAGGAGAAGGCGGTGCGGCTCAACACTTGTTGCATTGTCTTGCTGCTTTCTAATTAGTCAACAATAGCCGGGCATCATTAGCCGCGCGGCGAGGGGCAGGCTCCGGTAGTCCGCCTCGGCGCCCGATTACCATCTCCTCCACGATAATTCTTCTTGGTCTCAGTATTCAACTCTTCTAGGTGCCGGAGGAAAACAGGTCGTCAGATGTAATCCTTCGGGCAATGGGATAGGTAATACAGACAGTTAGGTAGGGACAGTTTACAAGGGATTCGCTAAGGGCAGAAGGGGAACTGACCGACTTTTCTAAATTTTAGAAGAGAGAGGCAAAGAAAGCGATCTTCTCCTGTACCATTTCGTTATCATCAGTAAACAATCTGGTGAAGGGGTTGTTAAGACTTTGCTATCTTGCAAAAAGTGTCCTTTCTTTAGTAAATACACCTTCAGTCACTGGTCAAAGTTAACAGTTTAAAAAACAGAAATCTCAAAAAATGTTTTAGTTTCCTTGTTAAGTAAGCGATTCAAATATCAATGATCAAATACAACTGTAAGCAATGTAAACAAAAAAAAATTCATACACCGACTACTAAACCATGAACGGTAAAATCAAAACAAATTAAAAAAAAAAACATTACTCGATTTGTTGTTTATAATATTTGAGGCTTATTATTAATTGATATTACATTATCTTTGAAAGTATGTTTAAACGGATCATAATAATTCTTACATGGCCAGTCTAGGGGATGATATTCTCATTATTTAATAAGCCATTATAATATATATATATATATATATATATATATATATATATATATATATATATATATATATATATATATATATATATATATATATATATATATATATACATATATATATATGATACGAGTGGTGTAGCAGAGAGTTTAGAGCGGAATGTTGAAGGACAATAAACCAGCCCTAAAGGTCTCGATAGTGTAAAGAAGAATGACAAGACATTTTTTCCTAAGGTTTAATTAAACGAATTGTTGATCCCTTCCAGCCAACTGTATGATGGAATGAATAATTAAGATTGTCACTATAATGGTTTTTTTCTGAAAACTAATATTCTGGCACAAATATGTGGTTCTATGTCGGAATGACGTCAGAACTGGTATCAGTTCAATCCAAACAATTACCCCTGATAATTGTTATCTTGTTTGAGGCGAAATTTTCCTTTTGAAAACCTAATTATAGTTAGTCCATTCTGGTTATTAACTACATCAAATTCAATAGAACTTATTTTACACAGGGACATTTGTCATTTTTTAAATATTGCATTAATTTATCAAGTGATAACGAAATGGGAGTAAGAGAAATGAGCAAATGCCATATCTTGTCTATGATATCATCGATAGAAATGCAAAGTATCGAAAGTGAAAAAAAGCACATTTATGATTTGCGATCTAGTGATTGATTTGAGAGTTGATAACTGATATCAAATTCATATAGAGACATATAAAGGTCACGAAACCACGTATACAGGCAATTGTAAACTGCGTACGACGTTACCCACTGATTTTGAAGTGCAATGAAAAATAAATTCACTCTCCTGAAAAGTAGTGTTTTTGTATCAGATGCTTTGCATTTCTATCAACGATATACGCATACACTCTATCTTATTCCCATGCTTAATCTTTCATAAAAGAGTTCGAAGTTTCTTCGAGAACCAACATCCATAGGCTTGAGGTACTAAATTAGCGAGAAATCGAATAACACGGTCGTCACGGGACACCGAAGTTCCTCGGATACCTCCAATTTTTTTTGTGAGTCCATCCGTCGTTGAGTAACTGGAAGAAAGCGGGGGAGAGTTAAATGTCAGCTAAAGATGAATGTTAAATAATTGTCCCGGGGATGGTTCTGGGAAGGGGACCGGGAGATATACCTGGCCAGCTCCGTCCAGGTAGACCCCCTGGCACCATAGCTCACCCATCGACTTATTTACTACATTCTCTCCGCACACCTGGCATCCTCTTCAATGACAGCTAAAACACTGCTTCCATTCATGGATCGGTCAGCTATCACCCACTGTTCCTCAGGTGGACAGGTAATGCTTCGTCTTTTTACGATCATTGAGGGTAGAGTGGGTGGTCGGGGAGCGGTCGGCCACAGTCAACCTACATCGGTGATTTTACTGCGAGAGCTTTCCACTTCGAATCGAGGACTGTAAGGGTTCGGGGGTACTATGTTGTGGGGTAGGTGAATTCCTTCACAAAATCAGGTAATGCCTTTTGGAGTATATTTTCAATCAGCAGAACTACCTGTAAATAATTAGTGATATCCTCTCAGGTTATTCATCTACCAAGCATATTTTCAAAAAGCCTCGGGAAATATCGGGAATTGAATAGAAAGCTAGGTATGAAACTAGTGAGTTTGCGTGTGGATCAACAACTACTGGGTCATTGAGGTCATTATAGGCTACTTTATTCGTAACAAAGTAAGGAGCGTTAAGGATTTTGGATTCTAAGGATTGAATACGAAAGGAATTCGATCGCTTAGTGGGGTCCCAAAGCTCTACTCCGTAATTCCAAATAGGACTATGAGACTTTTGTAATTAACTGGGAGCTTACAGCGTTTGTCTAATAAGTGTTGAAGTAGCTTGAAACGGTGAACAGTTAATTGCCTTTCGAAGATAGTATTACCACCTGAGTGAATAAGTTATACGCTCGTCAATATGTAGTCCTAAGTAAATTTGAACATTATTAAAAGATTCAATTTAAGTATGAAATAGTTTTAACTTTCGACTACTTTGAGACATTTGATGGGGCTTTCAACAGCCCATCTATGTGAACGAGCCTTATCAATATTAAGTTTTATTAAAAATAAATAAATGAATGCCGAAAGTGATCTGAGACTGAAACTCTCCAGTTTTAATGCAGTCATTGACTAATTTGTTAGGTACAAACTATGTCAAAATCCCATATATTGATTTATATTATAAGTATATTAAATGCTCTTTTTCAGAGAATTTTTTATATTAAAACTTTTCAGTATGCAATTCGAAAATGTAATGTTCAAACTTTTTCGTCAAATATGTAGGGACGTCTATTGGTGTTGTATATTCCTGGAAGATTTGCTTTCAAATTTGGCGGTCCGATGTAAAGTGTTAATTTAATGTATGATTGTCACACATGTAAAGAGAGTACTTACAATGTCAATTGCTACTAAATGGCAAATGATTATGCAAGTATGTTTCACTCAATTGAGGAGTATAAATAAATAAATATATATATTTAATGCATACACATACACACACACACACACACATGATTAATCTCTCAGTAAAATAAACTGATTGAGAGAAAAATAATTGGAGAAAAAAAGAAGGGAGGAGCAGAGAGAGAGACCATTGTCAAGTTCTTCTATACCTGCCTTCATTGAATAGTCTCTTAGCACTCTTCACTATTCACTTCTCTTATATCATCTCCTCTTCCATTCACAAACCGCCTCGGAATCGTTTTTGTAAATATTTTCCGTCTCGTTGGTAAGCTGTTTAGTTAAGAATGAATGTGCCATTGTAGAATGTCGTGTTAGGCCAATAAGGAGGCTGGGTTTAATAGTTGGGGTCCTGGGCTCTGCATTATTGTGTTTACAAAATAAAATATCACAATGAAATCTTCAAGTTTTTTTTTTTTGTAATTATCTCAGGAATAATATATTAGTATTTTAGCATATCACTCCTTCAAAAGAACAACATACCCAACAATGCCAATAACCCTTGAGTATCAATTGTATGGCTCGAAGATTTTTAATTCAGGAACTACATATCTGATATTCCATTTCCAACATTTTTTTTAATGAATATTTTTGAGCTGTATTATGTTTGAACATGAAGTTTTATGGGAATAATGACATAAATTAAAGTGAAAAAAGTTTTCAAGCTCTTGAAAAGTTTCTAATGGTTAATAAATGTATTCCAATAGGAATGCTTTGCTTACAAATACCTCTATTGAAAAATTAGGTTTTTTTGACTCATAGAGCTCACATGATCAATTTCAGATCACTATTAAAAAAATAGTGATCATCATGCAGAAGAAATTAAGATATATTCAAAAAAATAGTTTTGATTGAAAATCCTGTTTTAATAATTACTAAGCAAGAGACAATAATTAAGTTAATTAAGGAAGGTTTGAACATGAAGTTTTATGGGAATAATGACATAAATTAAAGTGAAAAAAGTTTTCAAGCTCTTGAAAAGTTTCTAATGGTTAATAAATGTATTCCAATAGGAATGCTTTGCTTACAAATACCTCTATTGAAAAATTAGGTTTTTTTGACTCATAGAGCTCACATGATCAATTTCAGATCACTATTAAAAAAATAGTGATCATCATGCAGAAGAAATTAAGATATATTCAAAAAAATAGTTTTGATTGAAAATCCTGTTTTAATAATTACTAAGCAAGAGACAATAATTAAGTTAATTAAGGAAGGTTTGAACATGAAGTTTTATGGGAATAATGACATAAATTAAAGTGAAAAAAGTTTTCAAGCTCTTGAAAAGTTTCTAATGGTTAATAAATGTATTCCAATAGGAATGCTTTGCTTACAAATACCTCTATTGAAAAATTAGGTTTTTTTGACTCATAGAGCTCACATGATCAATTTCAGATCACTATTAAAAAAATAGTGATCATCATGCAGAAGAAATTAAGATATATTCAAAAAAATAGTTTTGATTGAAAATCCTGTTTTAATAATTACTAAGCAAGAGACAATAATTAAGTTAATTAAGGAAGGTTTGATTTTAGAATTTGTTAACAATGTGTAAAAATCTTATGATAATAAATAAAAAGAGTACTCGTTTAATGTTCGGAAGTAAATGATCTATGGCATTCTAGTTTGGCTGATGGAGTTCGTTGTTCGTGGTTCGTTGATGGAGGTTTGTAAGCAACGATTGAGAGTAACCTGTGGTGTAGTGGT
Source organism: Troilus luridus (assembly GCA_964056705.1). Classification (NCBI taxonomy): domain Eukaryota; kingdom Metazoa; phylum Arthropoda; class Insecta; order Hemiptera; family Pentatomidae; genus Troilus; species Troilus luridus. The sequence continues at coordinate 75,217,018 of OZ057413.1, read as the reverse complement.
TAGCATAACAATCTACAACACTCAAATATATATATTTGTAGCGACTTTTTGTAGGGTGTAAAAATTCTCAGATATGCCGTCCATCGGAGGGGGCGTAAAATGTCGGTCCGGAATCTTTGCGATATCAGGTACTCGTTAAAAAACCCTATCCTAATTATAACTTGATATGCAAAATTTAGGACCCTCACTGCTACTTCGTACGATTAGCCTTAGCTTCAAAAACTCAAAATGTCAAAAGAATAAACGTGAGCAGATTGGTGGTATCGGCTTCGAGCCTTCAGTTACTTAAAGCCATTTTTTAATATATTTATGAAGTTTAATTTTCTATTTTTACACTCATAATCGTTAGTTAATTCATGTATTTTTTCCAACTGATTTCAAAATATTCCTTCATTGTACCTAATAAATAGCTGAATATAGATAATATCTCTAACAGATTTCTTTTACCCATCCTCCATTATTTTATTTATGAACAACATACAATACATAAACAACATACAAATAATATGTACAATACAATGTATATATATATACTAAAACTATCCGACAGAATTTTGTTGTAAATGTTGAAATTTAAAACTATGATTAATTGCTATCTCATTTTAATGGATTGTTGAAAAAATCTGAAATACTTAACAGTTCTGGTTCTGCTTTGGTGTCGTTTCTCGTTCAATGTGTGGGAAAATTTCAACAATAATTGGTTTTCATTTTTAGATAGCCAGAAGGAAGTTAACTGTAGATTTCAGATTCCTCACGCCATCAAGAAGAAAGGCAATAGACTGTGCGATCCCGATTGAATAAGCGACAGGGATCGTAAACTAGACATTAACGGTCTCGATGCAGTGCGCCGCCATGTTTAGAAGAGCAGTTTAAAAACAAGAGAAACGCTTCAAGTGCCATAGAGATTAGAACCGTTAGAAGGGCCCATTAGGAAACGATTTATATACAATAATACAATATGGCCGGAACTAACTCCCCATGTTTTCTAAATGAGCGGGAATTCCTCACTTATCAGCTGGGAGAGTATGCCAGTGCACGTCCCGGGTTAAGGGAAGGCAGCTCTCTGTGTTCTCCAACGACCTGCATCGTCAAGGTGATTCAATTCTGAACCAACACATTATCCGGAATTTCATAGCTTATTATTAAAAAATAAAATAAGATCTATGGTCCTAAAGGCAAAACTACAGAACGGTATGTTGATGACATAGGTGTATTCAAGATAACATCATAGCATTAAGTATTTCCAGTCAGAAGCTCAGGGTATTTCATAAAAAAAAAACTGTAACACAACAACCCATGAAGGGTTTTGGTTCTCGATACTAGATGCTTTCAGTAATTAGAGCTAATCCAAGTCCAAGCAGCACGTTTTTCAGTTTAATTAAACTTCGAAAATAATATTAAAAGGATTGATTATGAAAAAAAAAACTGCCAACATCTTTTTTTGCCAGTAAAAAAACGATAAAACCTTGCACTTCACGATATATTAATAACATAGTATTAAGTAATTCCAACCACAATGAAGTATATTGTATTAATCAAACCTGCATTCCAACAACCCATAAAATCTGTTTGGATCAGTACCTGGTAGGGACGGAGCAGTTTCTTCTAAGACAACGGTTATGTAGGTATTTGGCCGAGTTCCGAAACCCCAAGGTTTTCTCTCAATTAAAGATACCCACTTTACAGAAGTTGGGTGAGCCCCAAGAGGTTCTGCAGATCTGATATGGTCCCCGTAAAAACTGTGCCGAGTAAAAACAAATATGCCTAATGCCATATTTGAAATAAAATAACAAACAATTCACAGAAGTTTAGTAAAATTAACTTGCGAATAGGCTTGAGAAATTATCTATATAACATTGAGTTAGGTAATCTGTAATAATCAGTCGAAATGTAATAAAAATCCAAGAAATCTTTGAATGTTATACAAACACAGAAAAATCTATTCAAACGATTGCATTCCATTTCTAAAGACTTACTGAGTTAGCTAAAAAAAATAAATGATGAATAATAGACTGGTTGTTTTTTTTTTTTCAGTATTTTAGAGACTCAAGGCTTCACAGGAGCTGAATAAAATTGCATCTTCACAAAAGTTAAATAACCATTTGATTGAAATACTAAGTAATAATCGGTACAACTGAAATAATCGGTTGACATGTAATAAAAAAGTCAAGAATTCTTATTCCATTTGTTAAGAATATTACAGAGCCTGCTAAGAAAATTGAATAATTAAAAATTAAAAAAATGAATAATGAATAATAGGCTGATTGTTTTTTCCTCAGTGTTTTAGAGACTTAAGGATTTGTTTTTTTAGTTTTTCCTATTGCTTTCTATTTATAATCTATGTCACTTATTGAGGTTTTTGCACACTTTAATTTTTTTTGTTGTTTAGATAAATTTATAGTTACATGATAATCAAATTTATCACCAAATCATACATAAGACAAAAATAAGACTAGGTTGTTGTATTCTAGGTCACGGTTTGGGGATTTTCTAAGGTCTACCTGGCGGGTTTTAGGTTAAACCCAGGTGATTACGGGAACTCTTGGAGTACCCTTAGGAATCCTTTGAACTTGCCGCTTTAAACATTAAAATAAATATTTTCCCTCTGTTCTGTAAATTTTTCTTCCCTTTTTAACGTCTTTTTGTTTATACTTAATCATAAATTATAAACAAAACGTGTATTTTAAATGATATTTATGTTATCTGTAGAGTATTGTGTGGCATAAGATATGATATTATATTGCTTCAAGAGTTTATTTCGAAGGTCAAACGTGGATACAAGAATATCCACAACAATGGATACAAGAAGCACCACCTATAAGTGAAACTGCCCAGGTAGTTTTTGAAAAATTCCTTTTACTTAACCAAGACCTAAACTCTAAAATAGCAAGTTGTATTTCCAGTACACTATTATAGTACTATATTTTTTAATATATCTATGGAGGATAAAAAGATATATAAAATTAGCAATTATTTTTTATTAGTATATTTCTTGAATGTATGGCTAATTATTATTTATTTCTTCTTCTTTATTCATTCGATCCAATAAATACATAATATTTTTAAAATAATTTATATTATTAAGTGGATTATTGTTGAAAGAGGACTAAAAACATGAAATATAAATTAGGCGACTTCCCAATTCGTGAAAATGAAAATGGTCGTCTGTAGAATGAAGATACGTTACTTTGTATTGATAAGTAAGATGATAACATTTATTTGTAAACAGGTGATAATGTTAATGTGTTCATCAGTTTCTGAAATAGAAATCTCCCTTTACAGTAATGTTCATAAAATGAGTATGTATTCCGTGGATAATTTAAAACAACTTTCTTTTAATTAGTGATTACAGTAATTAATTTTAATTAATTAATGACGAATAAGTGATAGTAATAAGTAGTGATGTAGCGGATCCGAGGAAAAAGAAAGATCCGTATCCGTATCCGCGACTTTTTTGGCGGATCTTTTACGGATGTTTTACCTTATTAATTTTCAATACATAGATGAAATTTTATATATGGTTATTTAATATTCACTGCAAAACTCTTAGGTACGTGTTAGCGACCTTATAAACAGCAACTTTTGTTCTGGCCAACGTCGAAATGAAAAAAAAATCAGTCCTCCATTCAAATGACCAATCACCTGGTATTAGTTTGTAGGGAGAAACGCAATTTTATTTTCGTTTTCGATCTTTTTGCAGAACAAAAGTTGCTATTTATAGTGTTACTAACACGTACCTAAGTGGTTTTCAGTAAATTTAAAATGACCCTCCATAAATGTTATTAGGTAGCAGTGAAAAACTATTGACATTTAACATTTGACTCAGGCAATCCTTTCAAGGTTTAAAGAACAACTTCTTTGTTGACAATTTTATAACTCACTACAAAACACAAACGTTATCTATGCCACACAGCGCAAGTCGAAAACTCGAAACATTTACCGTCCTTTCTCTCACACTATGCGTCAAGTGGCGACAACTATCAAGATCACGCGGACGGACATCGATTGAGTAAAAAAGTTAAGATCCGTATCCGTATCCGCGGATCTTGACACCAAATATCCGTATCCGGAAACGTATCCGCGGATATACTTCGTTAAAGATCCAGCACACCACTAGTAATAAGATATAAATTTATAATTTGTTTAGTTTTTAATATTGTTCAATTTTTAGTATATCTATCGCTAAGTTATTGAGAGTGACCTGTGGTGTAGTGGTTAGCACAACAACCTATTATGCCCCAACTCGCTGCTCGTAGCCCGGAAGGTGGCCCTAGGATTTTTTAAAAGGGAGTTAAAATTCCTCCGGAAGGTACTTATAACGGGGGACTAAAATCCCTATCCTAATTAAGCCTGGATAGGCAAAATATAGGGCTCCCACTGTATCATCGTCCGATTTGCTATAGCAGCATAAAAAGTGACGTTAAATAAACAAACAAAGTTATTGAGCATTAAGGTCCTGGTTTGAAACCAGATGTAGCAGACAAGTTATTAAATCTGTTGACAGCCACCAAAGGATCCTGAGATGCCTATAGACCCTTGTAGTGCTCACCCAGCCTCTTTATTTAGGAGAGAAAAAAAAACTGTCGGTTTAGTGAGATGCCAAATAAGCATTGTCCCAGAAACTGTACAGTCTTTACAACATACTAAACCCAAGACCCTTCATGGACTTTAGAGGTACAGGATTTTTTTATTATTATATAATAAAATAAATCTTAATGTTAACATTAATACTGGTCACAGAATTTACAAATAATTAACTTTTTTTTATTAGATTCTAAAATTTTGTTAAATTGGGCAGATAGTATTTGTTTGGGAAAATTATTGATAAACACAGAATAAATAAACTTTGATTTATTGAATTTATTAAACTTATGTATCACTTAGAAGGTAAATCACTTAATTACTTATGATCCCAGTTTACAAGTAAATCCTCTATGCCCCACTAACGGACTCCTTGCCCTCTATAATTCTGGCCCTCTAGTATTTCGGTACGGCGGAAAACCCTCCAGGAGCTGTGATTGGGAAGAAAAGAAGAGGGACGCGAGGCCATGGGAACTGGCTCTTCCGGCCTTTTGTGCGCGCCCCGTCTACAGTTTCAGCGAGAGCCTTCATCTGCCCGCTCGCTATCGATAGTACCGCAATCGATTCCTCGATACTAGCCGTTATTTCACAATCGATACTACATGCTATCAGTAAATAGATCCAAGTATCCAGGTAGCACAATTTCTATCTTAATTAAAGTTCGACAACTTCGCAAAAAATAATTAAAACGCGGAGAAAATAGTCTGGGAAAATAATTCCTCAAATAAAGATAAAGTTCTTATTAGAAAGCGATATTTCAACTCAAATTGCACGTCGTCTTCAGGGGTGGATGACATCATACAAAAATATATTAAAAAATGTAATAATTGTTATAAAAATATATATTATGTAAACTTGAAAATACTGGAATAAACAAGATACAAAAGTAGAAGTAATTAAATAATAAAATAAAATTAAAGAATTTTTAACAAAAACAAAGGGATGTAGGTAGTATCAATAGTGACGATAACAAATTAATTACTAATTTGAACAATAACGATTATTTATTTTGAATTAATTGATAAATAACTTGAAACTCGCCATGTTTCAAGTTTTAACTGAAGAAAAGTGTTTGTAGTGTGTCTAAATTTATTATGGGGGTACATAATTTTATATGCGGCCCGCCAAGTTGATATCCTCCGGTTGAGAACAGTCGGATATACTTTTGTCTATATTCATATTTGTTTTTAAATAAGGTAACAATCTTAATTGATAGGTAAACCGCACAGTCAAACAGCTATATACAGAAATAAATAATAATAATAATATGGCCAAACGAACTGGAAAGAACGGTGCCAATATCACCGATCTTCCATCCACCGGCACCTACCCAAAACCAAATCCGCCAGATTCCTCTTAATGCAATCCTCCCACCTACGCCTCGGTCGAACACTCAAACGTTTACCAGTCGGCACAGTGCTTGTTGTGGGTTGTAAGCCCAATAACATTACAAGCCCATCTTAATCTACGTGACGCTATCACTTCAGTAATATGAATCGAGAGCAGACCCCTAGTGTTATGTAATCTCCTAAATTCTGAAGTGGTATCGTCCTTTTTTTGGCCCGAAAATCCTGTGCAACGCCTTATTTTCAAATAACTTAAGACGTTCATCTTTCAGAGTTAACAGCCGTATTTCACATTCGTAAAGAAGAGTTGCAAGGATGATAGTTCAATAAATTCTGAATTCTAGTTTTCGGGACAAACGGCGTGAGCTTAGTAATGTAATACATATATAAACAAAAATAAATACTTTTGATATTTTTAATCGAATAGTTCAGACCTAATAATTAAATTTAAAACTAATCATTTATCGATGCAATAGGAGATAAGTTGAGGGCTACCGCCGAGGATTGTCAATTATTTTACACTAATCCTCGAGAAGGCGAGACTTATCAATTATTCCAGGCTTCGTTAGCGCTGTATTGAGCCCTGCTAGGGTTCGCTGCCGGCCACTACACCTGCCTGTCTGTCTCCACTTTTGTTGTTTAAGGATATTATTTTTTTTATTTTCATTTTTGTACTATCTTTTATTTTCACTTCTGACACTGTCCGGCATAGAGTGTAATTAACGCCTTTGTGGATCGGTGTCCAAACCTCCCGTGGAAGAGTCACATAAATCAATAAGAAACGCCAGCTACATAAATCGTTAGTTAAGTGAATCTGACAGAGGAGATAGGTGAAAACACGGAATAAAAAATAGCAATTATAATATGAATGGGAGCTATGACAGGAAGCCGGTGAAGCGTCTCCCCTTGTCTTCTCGTCCTTCTTTATCTCATCTCCAAGTCCCTTTTAGTCTATTTTCTGTCTACTTTCCTTTCAGAACAACATGGAAGAATTACATATTACAAAACAAAAATAAACTTAAGGACGAAAAAAAAGTATTAAGGCATAACTTGAAAAAAAACTTTTAAAAAAAACTATAACACTAAACCCTTGAAGAGACTGTACTGATTCTAAGGCAATGGTTCTGCAAGGAGATTTCGCCGAATTTCATTCCCTCCCCCCTCAAAATAAAGGTACCCGCTTTTAAGATACTATGTGACCTCAGGGGAAGTCTTCAGATCCATCATGGCCCATTTAGGTCTATTAACAGATTAATTAACTAGCAGAGAATCACGAGTAAAAATGTAATTAATAAAAGTACAAATAAACCGAGACGAGAATAAGAAAATTAAAAAAAAAAATGCAAGGCCGATCACTCTCAATCATGCCAATGCCTGTCTTAGCCCCCGTTCACTACGAAAATAATCACGATTGTGCTTTCCTAAGTACATGAAATTCATTTAGGAGAAAATTGGACTTAACCACTTATTCACAGGGATGAAGGGATATTGTTTTGAATAGTCTATTGAATGAAATATGTATTAATAAATCAATAATTCATTAAGTGTTTTCAATGTTAGTATTATAAACATAAATGGCGATGGTAAAACTCATATTGCTCCTTGGCAAAGCTAATCACCCCTCACCGTGCGAACTGGATCACTGACCTTTTAGTCTCGTCGGTTCAAAGGTCATCATCCCACCCTATTCCATTATTTAATGTAAATATTTTGTTCTTATCATTTTTATTTTTTAAAGATACTAATGGTTTTCAATTTTACACGAAGAATTTTTTTTCTTTCGATAAATGGACCCTAGTGAAAATCGTCCCCTACTTCTCAATCACACTGTACGCACTCATTTTTCTATTTTTAGATACCTTTCACATCTCTGGCAAATGTGAATACCTTCGACATTGCCAATAATGTAAATTGATCCTAATATATTTTTTTTTTTTAGACTTGAAAATAATACTGGACCTTAAATAAAACAGAAATACAAAGATTTCAAGCTTTTGAGCTCTGGTTTGATATAAGGATTAACAAAATAGGTTGGATGGACAGAGTTACTAACGAGATTGTTATGGACAAGATGAAGGAGAAAAAGGAAGGAATGATTGCATTGAATATAGAAAGGCAAACTGCATTGAATGGACACATAATGCGTGGAGAAAAAATATAAGCTATCGTAGATGAAAATACAGGGAAAAATTGAGGGAAGAAGAAACACATGAAGAAGACTACATTCCTGGCTGCGAAACTTAAGAAAATGGTTAAAGTGCTCTACAATACACCCTTTCATTACGGCTGTTTCCAAAATTCGAATTTTTTATTTTATACAAAATAGACATTTTTAATTAAAAAATCTCATCACAGAATTCTTATTACAAAGCTTGAAATTAAGTTTAAATTTTTTTATTCAGCATAGTCTCCATAAAAATATTATCTTCCGTTAAACATTAAAATAATCATAATTAGCAACCAGAATCCCCACCTCCTCCCCCGCAAACATATTTCTTACTAAGGCATCATCTTTACTCGCGTAAAACCAATTCCTATAATTATTCCTTCCTTATTTGTGTGATGAATTATTAGCTAAGAAAACTATTGATCATTTTCATAATGTATAATGCTTTGTAATATTTATCAAGATGTACAAGTGGGAAAATCAAAGTACTCAAGCGGGAAATCCTAAAGGATAAGTGTGATCTCAGTATTTTTGTTGGATTCCTTGAACCCATATTCAAAAAGATTCTGAATCTTTCATAAGAAATTTACAAATATAATTTATAAACCATAGGCGGTGGTAGAGCGCTGATTTGTTGTACTGAAGGTCCCAAGTTCATATCCGACTGTTGGAGATGAATTATTTAATCTGTTACCAGCTTTGGATTGACCCTGTGGGATCTGGAGACGCTCCTGGGGTTCACACAGCCTCTATAACGTGGGTACTCTTAATTGCACATTAAGAGGTCCTGCACAACTATTGTCCTAGAAACAGTACAAATCCTACATCCACAGAACCTAAGACCCCTCATGATTAGTAGTGGTACAGGTTTTTGTTTTATAATTATTAAAGTGAGCTGTTACATTGGTTTGACGTCAAAGGTGGGTTATAGATAAATATAAATGTTCTGTAAAACCAATAATTTAAAAACATATATATGAAACTTACTTATGTAAACTCCCTAGGAGTCTATTATCTTACATTTTATAGTTTTTATATATATTCTACTACCTTTTCCATAATTTTACTTCTCACCTCTGATGTTTATACTTCTTTTTAAATAACTTTCTGTTTACTTCCTTCTTTTATCTTTGTAAAAAAATCTTTTTGGCATCACCACCGTTCTGTACATTTTCTCTGTAATTTTTTATTCATATATATCCCTCACTTTTGTTCTAAATTTCTACCTCTCTACATATATATTTTTCTCCTTTATCATATACTTAGTCTGCAATGTATTTTTATAGTTCTGTTATTTTGTCTGTTTTTCTTTCTTAGCCCTGAAGATGACCCACAAAGTGGGTCGAAACGTCGGCACATAATTAAATAAGTAACCACTTATTTAGTGTTTTTATTTGACTGCACCCCCAACTATTTTCTTCCTTATGAAACTTACTGTAGGGTTGTCCGGAAAATAATGCAGGATTTTATGCTTTTTTTAAAATACCCTCCAAATAGTAAACTGCTTATGTGGACTTATCATTTTTATATATGTGAATGAGTGCACTGTTCATCGGTCTTCCCAGAGATCCTGAGAAAGATACTTGAGCCTTGAAGATAAAGAAGGGAGGGGGAGAGCTCTGTCCTTAAAATAATAAGAATATTGTGTTTATAAAATACTATACATAATTTTAAAAATTTCCTAATATATTTTGTAAGCCTAAACAAAAAGTAAATAGATGCAACCCCGAAGACCTGACAGCTTCCCCTCCCTCCCTCTTCTCACCGAACAAGGGGTAGCAACATACCCTGACCACCAAAAAACCGCCCGAGGAACCTGTTGTCGCGTACAACCTGTTAAGCGAGCTGCCCTTCCAGTCCAGGATCTATTGGGAAACCGGGGCAAAAAATAACGAGAGGGCGGCTTAATGAGGGAAGGCCTGATATGGAGACTCCCACGCACTCCGTCCAACGGCGGCCAAGGATGTCCTCTGACCTTCGGGCCGTTGTGGGGGTGGTGTGCAATATGGGGGTAAAGGTTAAAAAGGATAATAGGTTTACTCTAGATATCCAAGATCTGGATTAAATAAACAATCCAATCTCAAACCTAAAAATCTACCGTTCAACACAACTTCAACTCAACCTTCGTGAAGAACACAACCGAATCTATAACTGCAGAAAGACAGCAAGTCCATCTTTTGGAATTTTTGTTTTTAAAAACTTGTAACTTTTACCAGAAACAGCAGACATCGTTTAATAGCGAATGAACACTGGTCCGTAAGATACCACGGTCTTGACAACGCCTTCAATATTTGGTTTAGATAGGGAACTGGTCTAGGACAAATCCATTTTGTTGTGCCTCTCTGGTAAAATTTAGAAAAATGTACTAGCTGCCTTCCAATAATTAGCGATTCAAATAACATTCCCTCAGACCAGATATAACCCATCTCACTTGTACACCGTAACTCTTAATTATTGAATGGAGACATTTTATCTTAATAAACTGATAAATATCCCATTGTTAATTACTATTCTAAGATATTTAGCTGTATCTGACAGATGCGTTAACTTTGGTCTGAATTTGAGTAATTTTTGACTCCAGGAGTCGAAATATTTTTTTTTTACTGAAAATGTGTTGAATGCAAGGCAGCATTTTATTTGTTACTTATTGAAGGCATACAGTGGGTCAAAAAAGTATTGGTACAGCCTAATTTTTTTCATTTTTTCGGTGATATTGTAAATTATTTTCAAGTTGGAATTTTATAGTAAAAATAGAACAGAAATCAGTCTTTTTGGAGGTAATTAAAAGCTAGACTATTAATGTTACAATTATTAAGAAAAAAAAGGAGGAAAATCAACGGTCAAGTAAAAAAACATCAGTCAAGAATAATTCATTCAGTAAAGACTGCATTATCTCCTTTTTTTTTACATAGATATAAGTGATATTTGTTTGTTTCTTTATTTATTTAATTATAAACTAATTCATTTTCATGTCTGTATTTAGAATTAATAAACCACATGTTTCAGTATCTGACTTCATCATTTTATTCCCCGAAACTATTTTACTATTATATTTTATTATTTATCCTTTATTTCTATTCAGTCTAATCACGCTCGAACAGTGCGAAAGTGCGAGTTATAGCTGAGGAGTGGGTTAAGATCAGACCGGAAATCGCCCAAAGCTTGTCTCATCAATGCCATCAAGACTCCAGGCTATTATAGAAGCAAAAGGGATAATAACAAAACATTTAAATTTTCTGCACAGCGCAAAAGCAGAAGGGTGTGCCAATACTTTTTTGACTTATGATTTTTGTTATTTTCCATGTTAATTAAATAAATGTTTTCATTAAGAAAGGTTTCTGTTAATTTACTATTGCTTTCTATGTATACATTTAATAAAATTGTTGTCACAGTTATATCAGGCTTTTTCTTTCTATAATCCAGGAAAATGAGGGTGTGTCAATAGTTTTTTGATCCACTGTAGCTATTCCTAATAGCTACTAACCTCTTCTAACATGGACGGAATTCATTCCGTGGATTCGCAATGAATCAAGCTTCAATTCAAAGAAGAAGCATAAAATATTAATTAATTTTATTTTGTGAAGGAGAAAATGTTCAAAGGTTAACTATTTGGATAAGCTTTTAAGCCTTAGAGGCTTATTTTTGAAAGGTATTTACTTTAAGATGGCTTTCTTTAATACGTTGGGATGTTACTTCCGGATACTGTCTTCCTGGATTGTTAAGGCGTACTGCATTAATTTGTTATAGTTTTATTTGTTATTATTCACTTTCTGCAGTGAAAATTCTCGAATAGGCGAAGTATTGACAGGTAGTTTTGTTTGGAGACTTTAGGTATTGTGTTTGGAATTATTCAACTAATGCCTTAAGCATGTATTTTACGTCTCTTTCGAGCTTTTGCTCTTCTATATTAAAAAATTGTTTAATGTAAACAATAAAAAAGTTTTATAGTACCTGAAATGATTCCTTTTTCTAACAATCGATAGGATCTGCAACGATTACATACACTTACGCAGCGATTGAAGATACATACACTTCAGTTCCACACAACTCGGCAATAATCCCGTTCTCTGGCAGACTTATTTAATCAATTAGCGGCTGGAAATGGATCCTATGGGATCTGGGGCTCACCCGGCGTGGTAATCTATAAAATGGATACCCAAAATATGGGGGAAATCTGGTGGTTAAATGTGATCTAGGACAAACCATCTCCCAGCACAGACGTTATCCAAGAAAAAGTAGTTTTTACAAAAAATTTTTTTAAAGCGACAAGAAAATATGCAGTTATTTTCAAGAACTTTTCTTTGTCTTTGGGATGACTGTTCGCAGATTAATTATTAATGAGTGGTATATTAAAAAAGGAAGGAGGTATCTTAATGGTAGAGCTCTGAGTTGTCGAGTCTGTGGCAGATAATTTAATTAACATGTTAACCAGTCGAGGATGGATCCTTTGGGAGACCATCTTGGGGCTCAGCCAATCTCTAGTAGTGCCCAACATAAGGAAGACAACATGGCGGATGAAACTGATATTGGACAATCACCTCCCTGAAGCCGTTGACCTAGAAAGTGCATAGTTTCTACCATGTGCAGAGCCCTAGACTCAACATGGTTCCCTAGAGTAGCAGTTTTTTTTTTATTACCTTTTTTTGAAGGTTGATTATTAAGGAGTGATATATTGAAAAATAAATCCTGAATTAAAAGCAAGTAGTGTAATTTCGTTTAACACTCCTCCCCATAGTCTGCCGCTATTAACGACCGCACTAAAGACTAGCCTGGATAGAAGACATCTGGGACACGAAGAGGTGTGGATGCGGCGCGGCCCAACCCCAGGGATTTAGGACCCCATGGAGCGAGCGCCTCATTACGGGCTCTTTTAATTGATGAACTTTGGACAACTGTTAGCTCCCAACACACTTCGCGGGGATCCCAAACAAAGCCTCACGCAATTAGAGGGTTTGGGTACTCGAGGGGGACAACATGCGGCGATCTGTTAGCACATTTTGACGTACATTATAAGTCACATGTGTTGACGTATATAGGTTCTAGAAAAGTACGTCGAACATCCTTTGTAGAGACATAGGGAGGGTAGTAGTCATAATCGGCTATTTACTGAATGAACTGCATCATTCGCCCAATAGATCAGTATAATGTATCCCTTCTTTTTCAATTTCGAAACCGCTTTACCACAGAAGTTATGTCGAACCTCCTTAACGCATCTTCGGTAAACACCAGGTAAAGGAAGCACTGAAGAAACAGACAATCTCCTTAAGATGATCTTGGAGAATATTCATAGCATGGCCATAACACAACGAGTTTAATATGCCAATGTTAACGGAACTCGTGGTGTCGTAAGGCAAGCAAGGGAGGTTAAATAAATGATTAAATAATTACTTCCAAAACGCATTCACTAATTCCTATTTTCTCTCGAACATATCTCCCCACTGTAATTTAGTAAATAACCTGTAATTTGGCCTAATTAATTTTTATATCATTATACTGGGTGTTTCAGAGTTAAGTAGCCAAATAGAAAATTTGAACTATAGACTTCAAAACAAGACAAAATTTCCTTTGGAGGTATGTCCTGAATCGCTTTGTTTAGACCTAAATTTGCACCTAGAGATTTTAATTGTTATTATTACTTAGGCATAGTAAATAAAACTGATTTTATCTGTTCCAACTACTTTATTCATGAAAAGTGAGCTTTAAAATCCATAATAAATGTTGTTCAACTAAATCATAGTAATCGTTATGAAGAAATTCCAAAAATGTGTCCGAGGTGTTGACAAATGCGGGTCAACTAAAATATTGTCACCTTGAACAATATTGAAGAGCTAATTTTTTTTATTATGTTAATGAATTACCTAGTCAGTTTTTATAAATATTATTTTTATGATAACTCATAGTAATTTATATCTAACTACTCCTTTTTTTGTGCTACTATTTTTATTTATTATTATTTGTTTATGCCTTTTTTATTTAGTAGTTTTGACGACGTTTATCATTTTCTATTCTAAATAATTTATCGGTTTACAAATAATTATTCAACAGGTATGAACAAAATCTGAATATATCAAATATTATTATGTATGACTATATTCCAATTAAGTACACTAAACTGCGCAAAAACTAATAGGAATACCACTAATTTTGTTGTATTTAGTTTGCCTAGCATTTTAATATTATTTTTATTATAAAAAGCATTAATATTTATTATAAATCATACTACATTTAATATTAATGTGGTCATTAAATATATAATAATATAAATGCTAGGTAAAGTATATACTACTAAATTAGCAATATCCCTATTAATTTTTATTATTTTTAGTACATATTATATATTACTGTATTATTCTAAGTAAATTATATCTGTTCCGTTCCATTTACCACCAATCACAAAAAAGCTAGCTGATGCTATTAGCTGATGAAGTCAATATCTCCGTCATTTTGAGACGAGATGTTTGGGATCCGAACTGGCACCCCGCGGGCTGGGGTCGAGGGATCTGGGAACCGTTTCTTGTCAATCAGTGCATGAGAACTCGCACACCCACAGCTTCTCAAGTAGGAATCAGGTAGTCCTTTCATCTCCGTAGCAGCTTTAGGCTAATCGATACTCAAAATATATTTAGTATATAATGGAACTATTGTTTACCATACATTTACCATATTACATAATATAATAACAAAAAAAAAATTGAAATCTCCACTCATCATAAGGTTTAATCGATAATCACTAAACTAACACGTATTGCAATTCAACATTAGAATAGTAAATAAGTAAAATAATAAAAATCTGTTTTGTATTCACTCCAAATATTATTTATATTTTTTTTTGGAGAGTAAAAGAAAATATATCCTCATAAAAAAAAATTAAAATCCCCATTAGAAAATTAAAAGCCCATAAGCTTCAATTGAGACTAAACAAATACGCACTGTAATGTCACATAGGAATTTTAAATAAACAAAATACTCAAAATCAATTTAGTATTTACTCGAAGTATTACTTACCTATTTTTATGAGTAAGACAATATAATACTAATAAAAAAAAAAGAAAATCTCCACTGATCATAAGGTTTAATTGATACTTACTAAACTAATACTTATAATTGGAATTTTAAATAAATAAAATACTCAAACTCTATTTAGTATTTACTCTAACTATTATTTACAATATTTTATGAGTAAGATAATATATAAGTAATAATAATAGTTAAAATATTTAAAATCCCCACTCATCATAAAGTTTAATTGATACTCACTAAACTAAAACGTACTGCAATGCACAATTAAACAAAATACCTTTTTTTTTTCTTTCTTAGCCCTTGGCTTTTATTAATTTTTAACAATAACATATTAATATGATACGTGGTATCTCTTTTACTGCACCAGGTGAATTTTAAGAGAACGAAATACTCAAAATCTATTTAGTATTTATTGTATTGTGCATTGGAGTACGTATTAGTTTTTTGTGAGGATCAATTAAACCTTATGACGAGTGGAGATTTTAATTTTTTTATATTATTAATCTCTCTGACTTAATCTCTCTTTTTACATTTATTAAATATAAGTTGATTAAATTAATATCATGCACAGGCAGGTACTCGTCGTCGGGCATCCGCAATTCGTCATCAACATGTTGGTGACACGAATCCATAAGTCCTTTCCTGTGAGTAGTTTTATAGTTAATAAGATATAGTTACTCGTTTCTTTCAAAGACTCTTATAATTTTTTTTTAATGAAAATTGTCTATCCATATTCATTCTATATGTATCTGAAGATTGAATATACCCAGATATATCTAATGCTTCATATAGTTTATATTATATGGTTTTATGAAGTAGATGTAAAAGAACTAAGATGGACGGATAGTTCGACTAGGGCCTAGCACAACTCAGTCATGCCACCTATCGACAACCTGAGTAACTACGTCTAGTACACGCTATGGAATACAGTACCAAGTACAGTATACAGAAGTTATCTGGTTTATATTTTAAATCTACAATAAAAAGTTTACTTATATAATTATTACGAATTAATTCAACACACATGAGAAATATTAATAACATAAATTAAATAAATAAATAAATGAATCAAGATTACTAGTGTACTTCAAAACAATTTCTACATGAAACAATCAGCCACATTTGTTACTTTTCTCTTTGGATATGCATTCACACCGGTCAAGTATAACAAACTGAGAATCGGCTGAAGGCCTATCAGTAAAATTACAACAAAACATGAGAGGCATGAAGAAGAACAATACTCAGCGGTACCTCTACCGTGGTGATTTTATTTATTTTGATTATAGATCCCTCATCCACGTTCTTTTTAGTCTCCTTGTGTCCTCAGGCATGAGTGTCGTTCTGTTTGGGCTTCCATGAAATTCCTGCTCGGAATACTAACGAAAAAACTGGCCATGAAGAAATATAATAATTGTTTATTTAAATAAATATTTCTCAATTTAATGAACTGAGGTATTCAATTCCAACAAACATACAGCAGGAAAGTACATTCAACATGCTAATATATTAATCTAATGTTGAAGGAATTATTATACACGGTTGTATCAGTTAAGGAGTCCCGTTACCATCTTCATTTTCATGCAGCCTCTTATTTAAAAATAATTATTTTTAATAATATTTTTAATATTTGTGAGGTTATAAGGACTGAATTATATACTGAAAATGGGGTAGAAGATGAGGCTATAGGTGACACCTTTGAGAGCTATTGGGAATATTTATACATAGATTGACAGATCTAAATCTGCAATAACTAGAGTTTTCCATAGGAACCGGAGAGATTGGATTCTGAAGGTTTACATTGTTGTAACGTTGTGAGCATTTTGCAATACACTGGAAGTTGGGTGCTGTTGATTATCATTATCATTATTAAAAAGCAATCGTTAATATAAGATTAGAAAATCAGCAGCCTTGGTGATTGAGAGGCTAAGTCAAATTTTGTCCAGAGAAGTTAATTGTTTTCAGAGAAGCGGAATTAGGGCTTGAAATGGAGTTATAATATTTGCAATAACTCCATTTTAAGCCAATACCTAACCAAGCCACTTATGCGCTACGATAATAACACGATTTCGCTTCCATAAGTAAAAGAAACTTATTTTAGAGAAGATTTGACTTAACCATTTATTTACCGGGGCTTCAGATATAAGATATCACCGAAAGGTGATACGCAACCTAAATTTGAACCTGCAGACTCGAATCAGAGTACTCTGATGTTACGAGGACTCAGTATTATCATACGGATCAGAGGCAAAGACACTGATGGATGATTCAAGAAAACGCAGTAGACATTTGAGATGTGGTAGAAACGAAAGAAAACTACAGCGAACACAAAACCCCCTCGAGATATTGGACAGCATCAGAAAATATAAATTGGCATAGTTTGGTCATATTATACGAAATGAAAAACACCGCCTGCTGCAGCAATCCATGCAGGACAAGATTGAAGGGTAAGAGAGGTCTTGGTCCCAGGCGTTCGTCCAGGTTGGGAAACCTTCAAGCAATGCTGGAAAAACATCGATAGCCTAATTTCTTTCCCGAAGGGGAATAACGCTCCCCCAGGTTATTAAATTCTGTACAAGTCAGTATCGCAAGATTCATTCATTCATAAACAAGGTCTTGGTCACCAGAATGGATCATACAGAACTCGCGTCTTGGTCACCTTCCCTGGGAAGACCCAAAAACCGGGAGTATAGCATACCCAATTGGGCCTCTGGCACTTGGCCAGTCACCCGTAGTATAGCAGATTTAAAGAAATTTACCTAGCCTAGCAGCAGTTGAGCCTCTTAGAAGTTAGCATTGGCCTATGATTTATAACAGAAAAAAAAAGAGACCTGTTTACAATCACCAACATCCAAAGAGGATAGGCACTTTTGGAAGATGTTGTAGACTGTGATATACTTGTATACTGCAAATCGAGTGGAAGATCAGGATGGAGACGACACCTTTTCCTTATTAAGAGCCATCTCCAGACCGTATCGACCGCAGAACCACGACACACTCCATCGGCAGTGAACTCCTGCCGTAGGTCTTTTCAGAGGCGCCCCCGAGAGTGCCGCGGGAGGAAAATAAAGAGGAAATGAAGGAGAGGAAGGTGTGAAGGTGTGTGAGGGCGACAAGGGAGCAATCAGGAGCCCTCTACCTCTGGCAGCTAATTCACCCCCCCCCTCCCTCACGGAGCTATATTAGACAGCGCGCCTCGTTCTAATCTTAATTATATTTCAAATTGGAAACCCCCCCCACGTCGTCGTCATATAAAGTGTCACCGATGAAAGGCATCACATCTCCCCTGCCCTCTCCACCGCTTTCCTCTCAAAATTTCACATTTTTTTCTTCTCTTTATATATTCATTTTTTAACGGTTTAAATTGCTTTTCCTCTATAACCTCATAGTCCCGTATGAAAAGGGATTAAAAGAGAAAAAATTGAGTAAACCCGATTTTCATAAATATATGTTCACATTAGTGTTAATATAAAATAAAGCTACAACAGGTCACTAAACTGGAAAATTCTTTTTTAAATATATTTATTTGATAATTGTATATATAACTATGTATATTAATGAGTTATGTCACTATTAAAATACTAGTGCCATATCTCATTATTTACTAAAATACTGTTTAAATACGAAAATATCTCTGACCCAAACGTCTCTTTTATACTCACATTTATGTTGTAGCTTATTAATGCCTGAGTAATTGTTCCTAATGTTTTCTGTAAGCAAAAGGTATTGCATTAAAAAAAAAAATGAATTATTGGAAATTACAACTGTATAATAATAATAATAAATAAATAAAGACTTAACAAACCCGAAGGCTCGATGCCGATACCACCAATCTATGTTTACGAATCTCCGTCCACGGTGCACCACCCAAACCCAATCCCGCTAGATCATTTCTAACGCAATCCTCCCACCTACGCCTCGGTCTACCCCTCAGACGTTTCCCAGTCGGTACAGCGCCTATTAACATTTTGGGAATTCGTTTGTTACTAAGCCCAGCAACTTTACATACCCATCTTAATCTTCGCGACGCTATCACCTGAATAATATTTACTGGATGAATGCTTCGCGATTCTGCGTTAAGTAATCTCCTTTTTTGGACCGAAAATTCTAAATAACACCTTATTTTCAAATGCCTGAAGAGGTTGTCCATCCTTCAGCGTTAGTGGCCACGTTTCACATCCATAGAGAAGAGATGGAACGATAATTGTTTTATAAATTTTGAGTTTTAGATTTCTGGACAAAAGACGCGAGCTTAGTAATTTCGAGACCGAATAGTAACAAGCATTTCCCGCCTTTATTCGCGCCTTTATTTCCTCGCGTGTGGAAAAAAATTTCGTTTTTTCCAGTTACCATTGACCCTAAGTTCATAAACATCTCCACACGTTTGAACTTATTTCCTCCTACAACAATATCACCAACATTTTTTTTTTTTTTTTTTTTTTTTTTTGGCTATACAGCCCCACCAACATTTCGCCTTTTCCTTCTACTGATCATATACTTAGTCTTATCCGAATTTATTTCCAGCCCTATTTCCTTAGCAGCATTCATTAAAGTATAATAATAATATATCAAGTAAATAGTTAGAATGAAACTTAATCGCTATAGATAAAGACAAGTAGAGAACAACCCTCTGATAGTATATTACTCGAAAAATAAAATAATGAACTCACGGTTTCTTCATTTTAAATATACAGTTTCACGGAAGGCTATAGTAATCTATTATAATAGCTGCATATTAAATACAAAATATAAATATTAAAAAATTGTCAAGGTTAAGTCTCCATATTTTGGACGAAGCTAGAGTTAGTGTATCGGGCTAAAGATAGACCCAAGGGAAAAAATAGATTCCTGAAGTGAGACATCAAAGGGAAGATTCCCTAAGAAGATGGAAGATTTACTAGGTTAAGGAGTGAATGATTCCTTTGGAAGTAGGCACAAAGAGAAGGCTAGGGCACGCGCCGTATTGTACCATACAAATTCTGTAATCTGTTCCTCTTTTAAAAAAGTCTCAATGCACCCTCCCATTGACTCCTATTCCTATTGTCATCTTCTCATAGACGCTATGTTTACATTTAGCGACTCGTCTGTCTCTTATCTGTCTTAACCGATGGCCAAACAGTCCTAGACCCTTCTGTTCCAATCAGGGCTGTTAGCGGTCCATCTCCTAGAGACATCCTTTTAACGAGCAGTTTTTATAGTCGAAGTCTTGATCGTACTAACAACGGCTAGAGTAGCGTGAAACGTTCAAATAGACTTCCATCAGTAACTCGAAAAGTAATTCCTAATTTTTAAATAGTTTTAGCAAAATACCCTAAAAACTTGGTGCTTTTTGAAGTTTGTAGAGCGTATTTTGCATTTTCTATCTAGTTTTTTATTAGCTATTTTTGTTTAACCTTATCCAGCTGTTATCTTGCAACCTTCCTTCTGATTCAGTTGTTGCTTTTGGTTTATGGAGTTGGTGTGATATTTCCTGTTGTTGGTGCTTGCTACATTTTTAGGTTGGGATATGCTTTAATTATTTGTTTCCTTTGCTAATATTCCCTTTCTGTTCTGAAAATCCCTGAATGGGCGAAGTATTGACAGGTATTTTGTTTCATTTTTTACTTTTGATAATTCTGTTTAGAATTTTTCCTCTCACTGTCAAAATTTATAATTTGCAAGAATGTATTATAACATGCTACACAGTTGTGTTTATTAATTAATTTTATATATTGCTAGGGGACCCTACAGAAGTTTTCCTGTAAAAATTATTAATATAATAATTTTATATTATCAATAAATTTTGAAATATTATTATGTTTAAATGTTACATTTTTAAAAATTGTAATTGTTTGTTCTGTTTTAACGAAAATATATGTAAAAATAAACATATAAAATACCTGATTTCATGACATGAACACTTGGAGAAGTTCAGTGTCATGTACATGAATTGTGAACTTTATCTTTACATATATCAAGATGGAGAACCCAACAGACGTCGCCCTGTTTCAAAAATTTGGGGGAGGGTATATTGACTAAAAAAAAACATTACCTCTCGGTCCTATTTGTGAATCTAAACCATTCTCGAATCCACTCGAATACACATAAAAAAATCATCAAAATCCGTCCAACTGCTTAGGAGGAGCTCAGTGACATACACACGAACAGAAGAATTATATGTATAAATGTTATTTGACCAAAATCAATTCTGCTTCTGTTGAAATAAAAAACAAACAGATGAACTGCTCAAAAATTAATTTTAGACAGCAACATATGTATTGAATTGAAAACATTAACTTTTTGCTTTTTATTATTAAGGCACAGAATTAAAATACATATTTGTGTATGATCTTTAAAGTTTAAAAATACTGAAATCCATTTTCTTTTTATTAAATCATGTAGCTCGGAGAAAACAGATATACCGTTTTTATCAGCAATGTGAAAAATAATAGATGTCGACCATGACGCAGTGGTAGAATCATTAAAGATTTCAGTAAGCTATGAGTCTCTTCCACAGATTAAGAAAAACCATCTGGTTTCGCAATATCCACCATATTCCACCTCAGACCAAGGCAGGGAAAGACACGACATCCATTTGTCATCTTTCGAAAGTTGCATTATTTTCACATCTACTCCTTGTGAACTTTATCATAACGCAATTTCCTCCCAACCGGGTGAAAGTGCTCACCACCAAAGGAAATCGTTAATACTTTCAAATTTTCATCATGGCTTCACGATCAGTCATTGGGTAGTATAGATGATTCTTATGCAGTAATGTCTATATGCTACTATAATGTATAATTATAATATGTATTTAATACGAGTATACTATTTAGGCATATAATATTAGATAAATATAGTGAAAAAATATACTTGTTATATCTAAGGATAATATACAATGCATATCGATATTATAGAACAATAGGATATGCATATTTAGATTACCAGGTCAAATATATTGCAACTTCCTATCTAAGTTATGATATAACTATGTACTTAGAAGGTTGAAAGTCTTTACTGTTATTATTTTATTAACTTCATTTATTACTGTTGAATTGAACCTTGATGTTTTTTTCAGATAGTTAATTAAATAGTAATCCTAACAAATATTAATATTCAAGAGCAAAATCTCAAAAGAGACTTAAAATACTGGTCAAAACATTAATGGAAAAGTTTAACCAAAAAGACTTTTGCCACAAATCAACAGGAATCAAAAAACCTGTTAATGTTTCTCCTATTCAGGCATCTTCGGGATAGATGGAGCTATTATTCTCCAAAGGAAAAAAGCGAAATAAGCACATCTTGAAGTGCAAAAAGACACTATCCAAAAAAACTTCCCGCCACCTCCAAACACTTATGAATCATAAGGAACGACCACTGTAGGAATACTTTAGATAAAAACAGCCGATAAATAATAAATATAAAATCACCAAACTTAAAAAATAAGTTGAACAGAAAACAAAAATAATAAGCAACACAAAAACAAAATATAAGAGACTATGTGAAAAGAGGAAAGTAAAAGAGCAAGAGAAAAAGGACTTATCATGAAACCAGTCGACACACGAGTATTCCACAAAATATATTAATACTGAACAGTAAATGATCAGAAGAGGCATAAAATACTTGTTAAAACATTTAATATATGTGTATATATATATATATATATATATATATATATATATATATATATATATTTATATATTTATATCGAAAGAGGTTTGAATTTGAACTTGAATAGTAAAATATCCGTGCTTGGGTTTGAGGACGATTTGGTACTGTTGGATGAGGACGAAGAAACTATAAAGCTAAATACACAAACTTTAATGAATGATGTTAATGAAATAGGGCTGGAAATAAATTCGGATAAGACTAAGTATGTGGTCAGTAGAAGGAAAGGGCGAAATTTTGGTGATATTGTTGTAGGAGGAAATAAGTTCGAACATCTGGAGATGTTTATGAACTTAGGGTCAATGGTAACTGGAAAAACGAAAATCAAGAGGAAATAAAGTTGCGACTAAAGGCGGGGAATGCTTGTTACTATTCGGTCTCGAAATAACTAAGCTCGCGTCTTTTGTCCAGAAATCTAAAAATCAGAATTTATAAAACAATTATCGTTCCATCTCTTCTCTATGGATGTGAAACTTGGAAACTAAAGCTAAAGGATGAACAACGTCTTCAGGTGTTCGAATATAAGGTGTTACGTAGAATATTCGGCCCAAAAAAAGGATTAGACCACTGGGGAATATAGGAGATTACATAGCGCGGAATTGCGAAGCATGCATCCGGTAAATAATATTCAGGTGATAGCGTCGCGAAGATTAAGATGGGCATGTAAAGTGGCTGGGCTTAGTAACAAACGAATTCCCAAGATGTTATTATGCGCTGTACCGACTGGGAAACGTCTGAGGGGTAGACCGATGCGTAGGTGGGATGATTGCTTTAGGAATGATCTAGCGGGTTTGGGTTCGGGTGGTGCTCCGTGGACGGAGGTCTTTAAACATAGATTGGTGGTATCGTAATCGAGCCTTCGGGTTCATTAAGCCTTTATTTATTTATATCATTTTTAATTGTAAATAAATTACCAAATATATGGAAATAATACATAAAAATATTATAATGACGGATCTAAGTACTCCAACAGACGGAATTTAGCTATTCAACAAGTTAGTTAAAACCATACGAAACAAAGAAAGATTATGGCCATTTTGTACAAAATGCAGAATTATAGACAAAACGGAGGTATATTAAGGGAGCGGCAATATCGTGGATGACACAACAATATATAAGGATAAATGGGATTGTCAGTGGGACCATTTAGTGAGGTTATTAAAGGCACTTTGGCGGCGTGTGTTGGCAGCACTGGAGGGAGGAAATCAAATAGAGGTCAGTGATTAGAGGTCACGTGACTTCCGGTAGGAGCGGTTCCCATGGCGACGTCGACAACAATGGCAGCCGACCAAATCAAATTATCCAATTGCCACCTACTGACCATACACTCACTGTCTCCTCTCCCTATATAATATATAGTCTTGTATATTTATAGTACTCTGCCTCATATCAAACTGAATTATATATGTATATTGTAGTACCTGTCATGCCAAGTTATCAAATTTTCACGATAATGTAATGTTAACAGCAAAATTTTGTTCAACCAATAATTTTCATTAATTTTTTATAAAATGTTAGTTATCTATTACCGGTCATATATTTTTTTTTTTTATACCAATTTATTTCCTTGCACATCCCACATGGTACTTCGTGCATTAATATTTACATAAATTCTGCAATAAAATAAACATATACAAAGGTTTACACAATAATTTCATATAATAATGCTTTATATACCTAATAATCTTACAACTCGAAATTATACAAAAACTTTACAAATTCTCTGAAGTATTTTTGAGAAATTAATGTGTGATAGTCTGCAGGCCAGATATCACCACACGTCACAACTTCTTTGATCAATGCCAATCTTACTCAAAGAGGAATCATACACCAAGTGTCCAGGAGATTGGGGTATTTCCGCATTACAAGTACATTTCGGACTGTTTATTATTTTAAGCTTAAACAAATATTCATTAAATGGTCCATGAACTGTAATGAATTGGGTTAGCTTATAATTAATTTCAAAATGCACTTTAGGAAAGTATTGTTTAGTCAGCAGCCCTTTTGTACATTCCGCCCAAGCTCGTTCCCATTCTGTAACAGCGTGATCGTGTAGGGTTCGTTTAATATAACTTGTTGGATACTTCTCCTAACTAAGAACACGACTATTTTTCTGACCGGCCTCTTTAGCTCTAGCACCCGCCAGTTCATTCCCAACTATCCCTATATGAGCCTTGACCTTCCGGAATTTAATGATCTTTCCAATTGATTTCAATTTATTAATGTTTTAAATAATTTGCTTAATTAGGCTTGACCAATTTTTTTGTCTTAATATCAGCTGAATTGTTACCTGACTATCCGTATTTATTAAGAAGGCATTTTTATTTCCAGAATATGTAATTATCCATTCTATTGATTTTAACACAGCCACTTGCCCCGCTTGGTTAACCGAAAAGTACTCCCGTAACCTAAATTTTCCTTCCGACCTAATCAGAAAATTTTCAGAATTCATAACTACAAAAGCTGAACCTACACTATCACCCATCTTACTAACATCGGTGTAAATTTGTATCGTGTCGCGTTCAAGATCATTATCCTTAGTAGTACTTTTAATTGTTCTGTTATTTCAGCTTGGAAGCATATAGCCGGATGGGGTTGATCGGTATATTTTATTGGGGCATCCCAATTTTCAAAGGATAATTCTAAAATATTTACTTTATCTTTGCTTAGACGATGGAAGTTGACTACCTCCTCAATTTTGAGAATAATTGGAATAATTCCAGCAAAAACACAACTTGCTTCATATGAAACCGTTCTATATGATCTAGTGATTCTTAGGGCTATACTTGGTATAGTTTTTTCCTATTTTTTTGTTTTTCTAAAGCTTTATACCAAACAGGTGAAGCGTATAATAGAATTGGTTAGATTGCTCCCTCATGGATAGTCCTTAATGCTTTAGATCCTATTCGCCACCTTATTTTACTCACTCTGGCTAACATACTTATTAGTCTTAAACATTTGCATTTAACATATTCAATATGAGCACCCCATTTGAATTTGCAATCGATAATTACCCATAAATATTATAATTCAGTTACTGTTTCTATTTTTCCCCGTTATACATAAATTAAGTGGATTCTGATTTCGCTTTCTGGATAAGAGTAATGCCTTACTTTTGGAACAGTTACAGATTATTTTATTACTAATAGCCCATTGGTTAATTTGGCGTAAAATTTCCCATTTTTTCTAATTCCTCTTTACCATTACCATTAATCAGGATAATAAAATCATCAGCGATAGCTAAAGGGCAGACATTTGAGAACTATGTAGTATATAGCAATTCCAAATTGAAGACACGCTGCTCGATTCGAAAAATAGTCTTTGGATAAACTATAAAGGTTTTTAGAGAACCTAAATAAACGCAATTGTTTCAATATAGCCCCAATATTGAAGCGGCCACCAAGCCGCATTAAAAGCGCCTTGTACATGTAATGATATAAGTAATACATCATTTTTTCAACAAAATTATTTTCAACTGTGTTTTTTAAAACCGCGAGGGCGTCTATTGTGCTACATTTAGGTCAGAACCCAAATTGGTTTTTATTTAACAAGTTGTTTTTTGTAGGTAATAGAGAATTCTACCTATTAATAGTTTTTCTAAAACTTTCCCACCTATCATTAAAAGGCTAATTGGTCTAAATTTTGAAACGTCACTGCAATTTTCATTGCCGGGTTTATTTATTAGTATGATATTGGCCTGCATCTAGATTATAGGGAATACCCCATCACGTAGACACCGGTTGTACAAGGCTGTAAGCGATAATGGGAACAAGTCAAAGGCTCTTACCAATATGATGTTATTGAGTCCATCTTCTCCAGGTGCCTTTTTTGGATTGAAGTTGTTGATTGTGTTCCTTATTTCTTCCCGGGTAAATGCTAGATCAACTTCAGTATTGATATCAATCAAATTATCTTGTCTTATTATTCGGTGAAAGCAGTTGTCTTAGCTCTCATCATCTTCGGGGACTATTTTTTCTATTATAGCCTCTAAAGTCTCGTTAAGAGTTTCAGTAAATACTTCTTTTAATTGTACTTAGCAACGTAGAAGGCTTTAATTTGTCTGCACACATCTTATAGGCAGCACCCCAAGGGTTCGCTCCTGTTCGGAACAAATCAACTTTAAACATACATCACCCCAAGAAATCGCAAAATTAATAAAATCCTTAAACATTAAAAAATCACCCGGACCCGATTATATTCCGGCAATATTAATAAAACACCTATCCAAGAAAACGATAATACATATTACCAAAATCTTAAATGTCTGCCTCAGATTAAATTATTTCCCGAATATTTGGAAAAGAGCAAAAGTAATAGCCGTACCCAAACCACATAAAGACCCGGAAAGTACATCCAATTATAGACCCATTAGTTTACTTAACATCCTGTCGAAACTGTACGAAAAAATAATAAAATATCGCCTGGTCCAGCATTTAACAGATAAAAATAGACTAATAAATGAACAGTTTGGCTTTCGGTATTTTCACTCTACAACCGGTCAATTGCCGAGAGTAGTTGGCATTATCACTAAAAATTTCAAACTAAGAAAGCATACAGGCATGATCCTCATTGACACAGAAAAAGCATTCGACAGGATTTCCCCTCAGTTGCTCATTCACAAATTAATACAATACAATATCCCAAGGTACTTAATACTAACAATTAACTCATTTTTAAAAAACAGAACTTTCTTTATTTCATCAAACAATAAGCACTCAACAATTAGAACAACAGTTGCGGGTATACCAAAAGGTTCTTGCCTCAGCCCAATATTATTTAATTTATTTATTAATGACATTCCAAAAATCAGTAATGTAGATATCGCACTGTTCGCCGACAATACAGCAATACTATCATCATCGTATAAGATAACCACAATAATTAAAAGACTACAGGAAGCATTTTCCAAAACTAAGAAATATCTGAAAAAATGGGGACTGAATATAAATACTGACAAAACCGAAGCTATAATTTTCACAAAACGAAGACCTAAACTCCCCTCTACCATACTACTTAACAATACCTCAATACCTATATCAAACCATATTAAATATTTAGGAATCTCTTTAGACCGAAAACTACTATTCAACCATCATATAAACAATAAACTAAATAGTGCCCGTAGAATATTATATAAAATGTATCCCTACTTCAACAAAAAATCAAAACTATCTGAAAAAAATAAGAAAATATTATATAAGGGAGTCATTAGGCCCATGATAAGTTACGCATGCCCGGTCTGGAGTTTAGCTAGCAAAACACACATAAACAAAATACAGATCTTCCAAAACAAATGTCTACGAATCATAAAAAACTATTCAATATATACTCAAATCACCACAATGCACAATGAACTAGATATCCCAACAATACATGAATTTATACACCAACAAACCCTCAGATTCTTCACCTCATGCCAACTATCAGACAACATACTCATTCAAGAAATAGGAAATTATACAAAAACAACAACACCAAAATACAGACACAAACGAACAAAACACATTCTACTATAAATAATATATATTTTGAAATGAGTTCTTCTTTAAATTAATGTTCTTATATGCTATATATAAGAACTGTGTACTATATAACAATAATGTATGTACTCTTATAAATGTATATCTTTTGCATAATATCCTATGTACTTCTTTTTCTGTTGGGTTTTTTAAATTTTTACCAACAACAAAAACTTATTAACCAAACAAACATGTATGCAAAATCATTCTCATTGTAAGGGATTAACCCACCAATGTTTAAAATGTATGTATATAATTTATAATAAAATAAAATTAAAATCTCAAAAAAAAACTCACCGTTTTCTTATTCCGCGGATATGTGCTAGTATTCTTAGGAATAGAGCCATCTGCTGCTTCAGTAAGCATATTATTAATTTCCTCTGCCATTTGATTCACATCTTCTTTTAATATTTTTGATTCTAAGAGCTTATCTAATTCATTATCCTCAACTTCATGTTGAACTACAAAATGTAGTGCTTGGTTAAAAAGCAGTTGTCCCAATCTGCCAATTTGATCTTATAAAATGCTTTCCTGTCTTCTTTATAGAAGGGTAATCTACTATTTACATTAAAAAATATGAAATTATGATCTGATAAGCTAACTCCTTATAAGCTAATAACTCCAATCATCAACGTATTGTAACAAGTAACTATTGTCAGATCTGTACAACTTTTAGCCCTAGGGGCCTCAAAAGTTGGATTATTTCATTATTATTGCAAATATAGAGGTTTTTAGAATTTACATAATCCTCTAACATCTTACCTCTATTGTTAGTTAAGCAGTCAAACCAGCTAATCGAGCGACAGTTACTATCTACTGCCACTAATAATCTAGGTTGGTTAAAAACCTTATCCAATTTGTTTAATTCTTCTTGTAATGGGACCTCAATCCTAAAGTATGCACTGATCAACGTCATTTGGAAATTTTTATAATTAATTTCAACACAGACGAAGTCTTCATCTGAATATTGGTCCAGTTTAATAGCACTTATATTTTGGTTTATGGCTAATATTGCTGACCTTTTCCTATAACTTCCTGCTTCAAATATTTCATACGTTAGAGAAAAACCTGTAGATTTATTATTGTAGGATTAAGGGTCTTGAATTAAAGCAATAACAATATTTAGGCGTTTAATAATTTGGCAGAAATGACTTGTAGCTTGTTTCGATCTCTGCAGATTAATTTGTACAGAATTTATTTTAACTGTGTTAATTGCCATAGGCAATATTCTCTATCTTTCTATTCAACATACTCATATAGTGTAGACAAAATTTACTGTCAGCTGCATGGTTCACATTAACTGTTTTATCTTTCTTTGCATGCTTATTATAATACCCACACAATTAGAACATTTATATTCCTGACTTCCCTTATTTTTATCGGGACATTCATTACTATTATGGTCTAGTGGACAATATTGACAAGTTACTTTCCCTGAACAGTGTTCAGACGAATGGTTAAATTTCTGACATTTGAAACATCTTAGTAACCTGATATAATCATCACAGAAACAAACGTTCCACATCATTTTCACATTTCGTGTCAATCATTTTTTGAGTAGATTAGGTGTAACCACGATAACCATCTTAACAACATTTGTAAATTTATTTTTACAAATATATTTAGCCGAGCAAATATCTTCATCATTAAATAAGTTTGTATTCTGGTTTTTAATAGCTTCTAAAGCATTTTCCAAGGTCACTTCTTGAGGTACGTTCTACAAAACTAACCTAGGCTTTTGTTTAATAACCTCCCTCACTGTTACAGTTTCACTACAATTATTTTTAATTTCTGGACAAAGTTTATTTAATTCGTCTTTTGTTTCAGTCTCAATTAAAACTGTATTGTTTCTTAATTCTCTGCATTTTTGGGCACTCCTATTTGAAATTTACAGGGATCAAACATTGGCATTAGTAATTGTTTAACCTCTTTAGAACCCTTGTTTTCCGTTGATTTAACAATTAATTTATGTTTTTGGCATGCTTTATTTTTTTTTTTTTTAGATTTCATAACTGTAGCATAATCTGGCTTACTTTTATCTAATTCCAAGTTTACCTCACCTTTATTTTGAGACAAGCCCAACTGCTTTATTAAAATTATAATTTCTTCTTTCATCTTGCAGAAGACAGATTCTATATTCTTCACTGCTGCTTCTATCAATTCACTTTTCTTCATTTTTGCACTTTTTTCAAACACTTCATTAATTTTTTTGATTGCATCCATACAAGCACTGTCTGTACTGTCCGCCATCTTTCCCCCACTCATTCACCGGTCATATATATGAGGTGTTTAAGATCACAAGCAGGGATAACTCCAAAAATCCACTTTTTTGAAAATTTCGCTAGTTTAATCAAGCAAATCTTTCTCACCCAACTGTCGCCTTCTCGTGGCTTTAGTCCGGTTTAGAACTAAAGTTTTGGGAACATAGAGTATTGCTATATAAAAAGTCTATTCCCAGATTTTGATCCTGAACACCACATATGTTCAACAAATGTGCACAATGATGTGGACCAAATCAACACTTTCAGTATTTTACAATTTAACTGATCGAGCATGACAAAAGACCGAAAACAATTAGTTCAGTAAATAGTCGAAGCCGATAAACGTTGTATTATCTTTATGATAATATATTTACAAAAATTCGAAAATTATATATTTTTTTAATGTTAGATTTTATTTATTATGCACTATGGTTCCTACTACATTTATATCAAATATATTAATACAATGTTAAAAGTTATTTTTGTGTTGTTTTCCAATTAATTTTTTTTATAAAATTGTCCATCTTACTTTACCTATTTAATTAGTGTTCGCTTCATTCGATATAGCAAAAAGAACACTCCTTTAGTGTTTAGTTAATAATTAGTTATAATTATAATTATAACGTTATAATTATTAGTTAATTATCTACATAAATAAGAAATTGAATTACTTTAAAACAAATTCCAATTAATTATACGTACGTAAACCAAATTAAGGTTAGAAATTTATAAAAAACCTGGTTTATGTTGTACTAATTAGGTTTTCAGCTCAAATATGGTTTTCCATGATTTGGATATCGTACAAAACTATTCACTTTTGCCCCCAAGCAACCGCAGTCTCTATTACATTGAAACAAAATATTCTGAAATGAGCATGGAATAGTCCTGTTTTAGGATAAATTAAATTGTTTCTACTCAGAACATATCTCTTTTCATAAAACATATTTGTTCTCAGAGATCACTCTATCAACATTGTCCATTATATACTTATTGCAAGATGAATACAAAATTTATTTATTTTCAAAGAAACGAAAATCATGTTGTTTTTTTTATTATTAAAAAAAACTATTTTCTGGATTGTGAAAAATAAGTATAAAGGGTTCCTGGACTGGATTGTAAATATAACTGGTGAAAATTATATCATATATGTTACTCGAGCAGGTGCCTCAAGCCTAGTTTACGTATCAACCGTCAGGAGTCACTTGCATTATTTATAAGCTGTTGCCCGGGGCCGGGAACACACATTTCGGGGTCGTTAGAGACCTCCCACTCTCCCCGGCCTCCATTTATTTCCGCAATATCTTGTCTCTCTCTTTTTTTGGGTCTCTTCCAGATCCTGCCATTAGCGAAGAGTTCGTAGTAGATTCGCGTCGGAAGTAGGGGTTTACGACTAGTATGTTTTTTCTAGATTCCCCCATGAATAATAGATGTATTGCACCAAGTCACAATACACCGAATCAATAAACTATAATAAATTTGACTCTTCGAAGGTAAACAATAATAATTAAAGTCTTTGTCTAAGATCCGACCTATTCACTTAGTTTTGTGGAGTATATCAGAATATACATCTGATGTATATGATGTAAGTATTAAATGAATACAAGTGGCGATTAACTTAAATGTTACTTTAAAAGGTACATAAAGTTCTATAAATAAATGACTACTATTAAGTGATATAATAAGTACAAAGACGATAACAAGTTAATAATTATTGTACGATTCCCCCCCCCTCCAAAAAAATTGTATATGCCCTTCTAATGCAAGGAAATATATGTGTAATATTTAAATTTTCGTTATCATAAATGTTGTTTATTTCGATATAATTCTTATAATATTCGATTTAATTCTTGCCAATTAACTACCATGCACTAATTAAATAGATAGTGAGGAACAGTTAATTTACTTATTTATTAACTCTTTTAGGCATTGGATGAAGATTAAGGAAATAAAAACCATAATAAAAAAGTATATGCTTTGCTTATAACTACTATAAAAACTCTCAGAAACAGAATCATCCAGAAACATAGACGCAACCATTGAAAAGGAAAAACAAATTTCTAATAAAAATTCAAAACTAATGGCAAAAAAATAGTTTGCCATCATTGTTATGTTAAATTTAAACTATTTTTAATAATATCGAAGTCCTGTTTGTATCATCTATTTCTGTTTACTTGTCCCCTGTACTCATGTACTCATGTACCCATATTCTCCCTGTTTTTGCTTTCCTAACCTGCAACGAGGGTACAAAAGTGTTCAAGTGTTCAAGAATCCACTTTTCAGGGTTGCTATTTAAACGTATTTTACTTATACCATTATACGTTGATTTCTCGCGTTATGCTGACTATATGAATTTTATATAAATAATCTTAAAGCAATTGCTTTCGATCGAAAACGAAATACTTGTTTATTCACACGATACTTACCATTAGTATCGACGATATGGTCTGATCAACATTATATAAAACCGATAATTACGCGAACACCGCGTAATATCTGGACTTATTTCAACATGTTTATAGAATAAAATAGAAAAGTAACTTTATTCTGTGAATAAGTCCCTTAAGAATAACAAATATGAACAGAAAAATAAATATAATATGTATCTGGGCAGAAGGCTACAAAAAAAAATCATAACGTGCAAAAAAGTAAATACAATTTTTAAAAATACATAAAAAATACGAATCATGGCAAATTACTAAGCAAATAAAGGAATAACAACCATTATTTACAAGAGCTAGGATGTTGTAATTTCTTTACATAATGTATATCTCCATTACAAAAAAAAAATAC
The DNA here is from genome assembly GCA_964056705.1 of Troilus luridus. NCBI lineage: Eukaryota > Metazoa > Arthropoda > Insecta > Hemiptera > Pentatomidae > Troilus > Troilus luridus. Next base: position 75,183,690 of record OZ057413.1, on the reverse strand, counting down.
CAAACAATAAAATCCATTATTCCATATTAATTCATTTGAGCAAACGATAACCTGCGTAGTGAATATGTGTTTGGGAAGGTAGGAGATGTTGGAAAAGCCAGGATTTAAATGCTGCTTGAGAAGATGCATGACGGATGATAGGAGGGATTGAGTTCCACACTGCGGTGGAGCGGGCGAGAAAGGAACGGTATAATGTTTTGGTTCTGTGTGAACGAGTATAGAGATCGGAAAGGCGGGATCTTTTAGAGACTGTAGATATAGACCGGGTTTTGGGGGTTGATGAATTGGTATAAGTATTGACTGAAGAAGTATTATCTGCGAATGGGAGGGTAGAGCCACTTAAACACATCATAAAATTGGACACGCGAGATCGCCATGGAGTACCAAAGATAATTCTTGGAGAGCAGATCTAACACGAAGATTATTTACATCTTTACACAACTGATTGGTGTTATATAATTCAGGCGGAATATGCAAAGCTCGAATAATTGAGCACTGGATATCATTAAAAATTATCGATTTTCCTTATGATGAGTAGCAGGAACAAAGGAAGATACCGTACCGCAGCGGTATATATATATAGTACTCAGGTGATGGGTACATAAACAATAAATAGGGCGAAATATATAAATTGTATTTAAGATAAAGCGGGCGAGGGGACGCCAGCCATGTTGGCCTGTGTGAGAGAGATTAATTACTAGAGGAGGAGAGAGAGCCGACGTGAAGCCATTATGTCCGCTGATGAGCCGGCCTAATCACCATCCACCATCATTACTCTCTCTCTCTCTCTCTCTCTCTCTCTCTCTCTCTCTCTCTCTCTCTCTCTCTCTACTCTCTCCCTCTCTCCTCCTCTCTCTCACTCTCTCCCTCTCTCTCTGAAAAATAGAGCTACCTCCGCCTCACGACTTCTCGCCTCAAAGAGCTGTCTCTTTTTGTTTTGCCCTTTATAGCCACCGTTCCTTAGTCTACTTAGGCCAATGGATTTTTAATTAAAAACAAAAATACTTTTCGAATGACTCTCTACGTCCGGAGTTTTCCGACTGAATCGCTCCCATTGACTCCACCATCGTTCGGAAAAAGTAAACATTTTCCTACCAAATAAACATATATTTTTTTAAATGTAATTATTTAAACTTACAAGTGTGTAATAATCATACATGAAGTATATAGAATGATATATTTTATAAAAATTCTCCCAAATCCTTCACGAAAGGTCTATTGTAGTTCAATTTCTGTTTCGATGAAGGTAAAGTTCCAGAGAGTTTTGGAAAATCAGTCATCTTCTCTCTCCATAAAAAAGGTGAGTTTGGCGAAGTGACAACTTACAGGAGTATTTCTTTTTTAGATTCCATTTCGAAGAAAAATTCTGGCATGCTATCAGTAAGACTTACAAACTGGTTGGAAGAAAGAAAAGTGTTGATAGAAGGCCAAGCCAGTTTCAGAAAGGGTAACTCAGTTATTGACAATTTGTTTATTTTAAGCAATTTAATAGAGTACATGTGGAAATTAGGGAAAACTAAAATCTATTGTTTTTTTGTCGACTTCAAGGCAGCGTTTGACTCTGTGGACAGGAATGCATTAATTTATAAAATGTACGAAATGGGTCTGTGAACTAAGTTCATTAACGCTACTAAAAGTCTTTTCGTAAACACGGAGGCAATGGTCTGGACATAAGATGGAGTTACGGAGCCATTCAAGACAAATATGGGGGTCAAGCAGGGTTGTGTACTGAGTCTCTACCCGTTTACTCTTTTCATAAACGACTTAGCGGAGAATCTCGAGGGAGTCATAGTGGGGCATAAGAAAGGGAACATGTTGGCCTATGCTGACGATATTGTCCTAATATCAGATAATCCGGTTGGTTTCCAGTATATAGAATGAAAGAATAATGGCAATATTGCAACGAGTTTAGTTTTAAATCGGATTAATACACAAGGATGTTCTGAAAATGAAATACTGTCACAAATTTAGTTTAAAGCTTAAAAATATGTTTATTGGGCTTTAATTTCTACCCAAGTGACTTCTATACGACATTAATCATATACGAATATATCATATATATTTCAGTTACACAAACCTATATATATATACATGCATATCGCTTCTTCAAAATAACAACGAAATAACTCGAAAATTGGCATTTTTCGAGTAGCGATTGGTTCAAGCTTTTCAATTCAGGAAAGACACATTTAATATTCCATTTCCATGATTTTTTTTTTAATAAAGTCATAATTTGAGTTGTATCATGTTTAAATCTGACGCCTGTATGAGAAAATTAAAAATCATAGTTGGTGTACTTACAAATGGGTTGAAAAAGTCACATCCCTGAAACAAAAAAAAACTTTACTTGTAAAGTAATTTAATGATTTAGTATAATAATTTTACAATTATTTCATGATAATTATTTTAGCTTATTATATTTTAAGCATATTATCTCAGTTGTAAATCTGTATCAGTTCATTTACAATGACCCTTTAATGAATTTCTTCTATTGATTTTTCCTATTGCATTCTAATCAATAATTGATCCCCCTTTTGGAGTTTTCGCTCATAATTATTGATTATACAAACACACACACACACATATTAGGTGTGAGCATGTATTTATCGTATTTATATATGTATGGTAATATATCATAAATATCATTCATACATAATACAAAGCATTCTAAATATAGTATTTAGGAAAAGCTAGAGTCATTAGACTAACAGTGTAGTATATTCAAGGTTCCTTAACCACTTGCCAATAGCTTGGCAATATCCTTGGCATAGTTCTGCATAACTCGGCACTAGTTGGGAAATAAATTGACTGTGAGGTTCTAGGACATGGTGAGGCGTAAGTATTGAGAAAATGTTTCATACATATAACTTCTCATATATGTACCTAATATTTTCATTTAGTATATAGGTATTGATTGATAAAACCAAAACATCGCTTTATTAGGTTTGTTAATACATATATACTTAAAATCATAAATATAAAGGGAATCATAGTAAATGATACCTAGAAGAAAACAATAGATTAAAAGCATTTTAATCATTATATATAAATATGCACCTATATAAATAATTTACCTTAAAATGAATAACCAAACCCAATCAAAAGAAAATCAATCATATGGTAATAGACACAGGTTCACATGTAGTATTCAAATATTTAAGAATTATACTATATAACATATGGTCATAGAATTTGCATCACTTAAAAATAATGGAGGAGCTCCATAAACCAATGTTGTTCTTACCTTTTGATAATTTTAAAGTATTTTGCAAAGGAAAAGAGTATGTTATAAGGCGTGAAAAATGGTTAAAACCCAAACAAAAAATAAATAATATTCATAAAATGATAAATAAAGTTTTTAGTGTTAACGAGGAATTTAGAAAAAAAAATTGTTTTTTACATTTTTACATACAAAATTATTAAAAATATATTTATCGAAATATTAATATAAACTAGTATTTTGTCAAACCACCATTAGCCCTGATAACTGAGCCGATCAAATTGTTGATGATTTCGTCACTAATCTCCTGATTTCACACCTTTTCGATTCTCTGTTTTAGCTCATCTGTATTCTTAGGCTTTGCAATATTACTTTGTTTTTCATAATCATCCACAAGTTTTCTATGGGATATAAATCAGGGCTATTTCCTGGTCATGGAAGCGTGGAGATCTTGTTTTCTGTTAGAAACTACTTTACCTTTCCAAAAACACAATGGTAAAGGCAATAAAAAATAATGTATCTTGCAGCTAATATATTTTTTTAAATAAATAAATAATTAACTTACCGATTTGGCTCTATGGCATGGAGCAGAATCATCTTAAAAAATGAAGTTTCCGCTGTGTGTAAGATGGGAATTCATTGAGGGAATCAAACTCTCTTCCAAAATTATTTTACATTTTTCTGTCCCTTCTATGAAGTTTATTTTGCCAATTTCAAAGTAGGAAAAACATCCCCAGATCATCACACTTGCCGGATGTTTCACTGGTTTTATAGTACAGGATTCGTCAAATCTTTCATTTGGCCGACATCTTACGTATCGAGCTCCGTCAGAACTGAAGCTATTGAATTTACTCTCATCTGAAAACATTACATTGAAAATTTACTCATCATCATTCGATCTAAACGCTCATATGTCTACCTTTTCCTTCCAGTCCCTTTCTTTCGCTCGGTAGATCCCTGGGAAAGATTTTTGTATATTATTCTTACCACAGTGGATTGGTGCACCTACCTGTTATCTCATGCGAAGAATGTCCGGCAAACGTCACTATTTTAAATTTTTTCCTCATTAGACATTCGTTTGAAACTCAGTCTATTGGACATAATAATAAGAAATACGTGCATAATATTGGATACTCTTGGCACAACTAAAATATGAGTCACTGATTCCACCTCACTCTAACACTAATAGGTAAATAAATACAATCCTACTATTTGTTTACAAATTTAGGATAAAAAAAGTAAAAATCATAGGTGATGCAATTTCTATGACCACGACTGTATCTACAACCTCGATGAATAAGTGGTTAGCTCGAATTTCGTCCAAAATATGTTTATTGTACTTAAGGGAGCGGAATTCTGTTATTAACGTAGTAAATAAGTGGCTTAGTGAGGCATTGGATTGAAATGGAGTTAGTGCTTGCATCCGAACTCGATTTAAAGCCAAAAAGTACGAGATGACACAATTTTGCTTCCCATAGTAAGATTTACGCTCTATGAATAAAATTCGGATTAACCACTTCAATCACCCAATTTAAATATCATAGAAATTTCCGTTGATTATATGCCTTTATTGACTTCATAATATCGTTATTGTGAACAGTAAACAGTCCTAAAATAATCGATTATCGTTCTTATAAAAATGGAAACAATACCTGCAATGTATCAGTTTATAACCAATCTAATAAATTGATCTATATTTATGTTCTCTAAGTGAATGCCTTCTCCAAAGATCAAATAGCAGTGCAGTATTCGACAGAGTCGTATTCTTGTTGAAGTTTATGGTATATGTCCGGCAGGTTGTCGCTTCTAGCTAAATCACATCAAGGTTCAGTTATCATTCGTTTTTTTTTTTAATATTTTCCAAAATAAAAATAATAGCGACTTCTAGTAGCTAACATTGCGATATATAGATACTGTACATGTTTGTTGAAACGTTTATTTCATAATTAACAAGCGTTGGAAGACTTGTAAGAAAGACATACAATTATATATTACACATCGATATACAAGAGACTTTTCTTATATGAACTAACTAGGTGACTAATTAACTATTGACTAACACTTAATTCTTAATAACATATTATTGACTAATGTAAAACTAACGTAGGGAGTACTCCCTTACGTACTATTAACTATCCCTACCATCTCCTCTCTCCTCTCCTTCATTTTACATTCTAATCTTAGAGCTAGTAAACATGTAAAAGAAGAAGCGAGGACCAGGAAGTTACATTTCTGACAACACGGACTTAGGGGTTAGGAGCCCTATACACAATAAATTTAGGTCATTAACCCAATGATCGGATAACACATGATGAAAAAATTACCAAAATATACACACTTCCCAGAATTACACTCGATTTTTAAAATGAAGCTCAAGTTATTTTTATTTCGGAGAATAATAAAAAGAAAACGGAAGAAAGGGTGAAACTTGTGAAAGTGTGATTTAACTCGAAGCGACAACATGCGGAAACTGTTTCCAAACTTTTATATCGACATTCCATTAAGTCGACGGACTACCAATGACACTTCTTGGATTCGGCCGCAATCGAAGAATAACGGAGGTGGAAGCCCCTGATTGGATGACTGTCCAAACACGAAGAGGAGGAGGAATGTGGAAGAAGGAGAGAAGACAAGACAAGCAGAGGAGCGGCCATAGGAGAGCCTTTGTGTGCGAGGCCTTTTATTACATCGCAGAGACGTGATTAATCCGCGACGTGAGTGAATCCCAACCGCGTCCTCGCGAGAAATATTCACGCTCCTCAACCTGCGGCCCTACTCACCACTTCCAGATTGGATTCTTTTCAAAATTTGTGTTTCATCCTGGATCAAAAAGCTATTGGAGCCTCGTCATTGCATTTTTAAGTTACAATTAAAATTTCTGCCTCACTTTTTAGGAATTGCTTTGTTGTTTTCTATTTTTTCCTGTTCTAATTAAGCTACCATAATTAAACTTGAATAATATTGGTCTCAAGAGGAAGAAAATGGTCCGGAGGTAAAAAAAAAATTTCTTAAATAGGTAGAACTGTTCATTGGAAAGCCAACGTTTCTTCAGGGCTTGGGATGGGGTTATTCAATATAGGCTTAACTCCATATTATTCAAGAAAAAGAATAGTTTCAATATTGAATATTAATTAATGAGTATTAATATTGTAGTATTCAATTTGAATTAATTTGAGTATCAACTCAACCCCTGTTGGAGTTGAACCTCAACCCTTAATCCCATTATACGCCCAAAAAGAAATCCTACAATGAGGATCGAAACGCTGGCTTTCCAATAAACAAATCACCCTGTGTAAGAGAATTTTTCTGACATCCACCAGGACCATTTTCTTTCTATAATAATTGAGCTGTTATTTTCGAAAAGGGTATTAGTCCATTAGGATCTAAAAAAAATCGTTTATTATTTTAAATAGTTTTAATGGTTATTATTTAATAATAAAATTTAAAAATCTTATGGTGATAAAAACATCACTCTATACGAAGTACTTAGTGTTAACCGCATAACGTTTGCCCATGTTTTTAAATTAATTCAAATCCAAACCTTGAATATCTCGAAACCACTTTCAAAAATAACAATTCCGATTTTTCCAATAATTCAGGGCCATGTTTTCCAATAATTCAGCCTTGTTTTTTATATGATGATAAGCTGATACTTACTTTTTAATAAAGAATAAAGAAGTTCTATTCCACGCATTAATACAAATTTTTAACAAGCAGCGTATAAAACAAATAAAAACCAAATTTTTTGCTTTCAGTTGTTGAGATTCAGTTAATACTTGTTCAACGATCTTTTGGCGACGTTTCAAGACTATATTGTTCTCATATTCATGGCGTTACAGTGAAAAAACAAGTTAATAGTGAATCATATTGAATCACACACTAGTTTAAACATAAAACTGACACTTAGGATATGTCCTGACTGATATTTTATATCATAAATTAGGAAGGGTTGAGTATTCCAATGAGATGTATTCAACAAATTCAGTTAATTGTGAATTTATGCCACATTTAGGTCGATTTCACTTGATGCCCACATTATGACAAACCCATTTCTACCTCAGTGTTTTTTTATTTACTAATCCTGTATAAATTGTTAATGGTGTATTGAATAATAGAGTGAGGCAGTCCCAAAATTATTATGGTACATATAGCTTTTAGTTTAAATCCATTTTATTTAAATTTATTTTATTTATTTAAATTATAAAAAAAAATAAAATCATCACGAGGTTTCTTTAAAGTCCACGGTTTAATAACCCTTTTTTCAAATTGAAACTTTATTAATTAATGCTCTAAACGCTATAATGATCGACCCCGACTTTAAAACGGATATACACGGATAAAATGTTGCTACTATTTTAAGTTTATCGGATTAATATTAATCTATAATACATAATTTGTTAAAAAGAACTCAACCTCACCTTAATACGTTGTTAAAAAATATGTTATTTTTATTATATATATATATATATATATATATATATATATATATATATATATATATATATATATTGTTATTCACAAACAACATAGTTATTAACAATAAATAAAATTTTCATAATTAAATCTTATTCTATTTTCAGGATATGAATTTTTATCTTCCATTTAAATTTGAAGCTGGCCTTAATTTAAAAAGAAACATCGAAAAGAAAATGTAAGAATGATTACCTAATTTAAGTTTTAACCTCTTCAGAGTTAGATCTAACAGTAATATTTTTATTATTATTTTTTAATATTCTTAGAGAAAAATTAGTTTAGGTATAGGTATTAAAATACTAATTCTGATTTTAATTAATTATGAAAAATAACTAAGAGCAATGGTATCAGTGTATATAGAACGCGTTGAATTTGTTATGATGTTTTATCTGTCTCAACTATCACCTGTTTCTAATCATCTGTATTCCCGTTGTTTATTTCTGTTAGTCCGAAACGTCTGGGTTATCCATTAGGTAACAATCAGCTCTAAGAAGAGTGCGAAGGACAACACTTATTCCAGATCGATTGTCCTAGCCCGGATTCGAATCGGAACAGGTATCTATGTCGGTGGCCTCGTTTAGTAAGTACTTGCATGTTCAAATTGTTTTTCTCACCACAATGGTAAGTATTTGTGCCATTAAACTGAATACATAGTGTTAATCGATGGGTGTCACGTCATTGCCGTAATGTCTATATTTGGCTTCATAACTATTTTAAAAATAATTTGGCAAAACATACAGGTTAACATAGCGAATTAAAATTAGGGAAATTATTGAAAATATTATTATTCAATTTGTAATATCAAATATTACAAATCACATATACAGATGTACTCAATATAAATTGATATCAGCCTGAATTCTTTCGCGACAATAAACGCAGCAAGCTAGAATATTGAGGCAAAAGGTAGAAAATCCAACTAATCCTTGGTTAGTCGCGTTCTGACAGATCGCATAAGTATATTTTGGCAACAATTCTTTCATGCTCTCAGTAGCTGTTTCGTGGATCACCCGGGTGAGTTTAGTGGTTCACTGATCAGTGTGCAACCCTTCTGGAGGGCTTATATGAAGCATGAAATCTGACAGATCGCCACGACGGAAATCGAAAGTTTACCCAACATCATATAGACTTTATTTGTATTATTACATTAGCCGTACCATTTCGCGATGCCTGTTTTTGTATACATAAGTAATATGGTATATTGGTAGAACTGACGTCTACGATCTCTCAGAAAACTTCCTGGGGGATAAGGTGCTCCAAGAAATGTGAAAACTGTTCAGGATTGAACCTTATTGTTTGATGAGCATATGTTGGGTATGAATGTGGAATATACCAGTAAACATATTTTAAAAATTCAAAACACATTCTCTAGGCCAAGGAATGAGAATATTACAGATATTGTAGAACTGAAAGCTTTTTTTCAAAGTTTTTACGTGACAGTGATCCATGTCTGTTTTTATGGTTAAGCCTATCTAGTCTTCGTTATGTTATTATTAGAGCTCATTATAACAATAAATAAAATAAAATAATAGAGGTTACCAAGAAAAAAGCTGGTTCATGTAATTGTTTCGCTTGAATCCTAAATATACTTAATGCAAATTATATTCCGTAATTTCCTTTCTATCTCCATAATCCATATAACCCCTTAAGCACTTAGTTTGAGTATATAAGCTCAAGTTTCAACAAAAATACTAGTTTTCCTGAAAGTAATCCGTCAGATCGCCGCTAATATGATACGTTTTAGAGCGACTAATGGAAGGCTAAACATAGTGTATTACAAAATATTATTCAAGAGAAGGTTGACGGAAAGATAGGATCAGTAAAAATCAGAGGATTGAGCCCGTTCAGCCTGCGTAAATAAAGTATGAATAAATGGTAGGAGGACATTGCTGTTCAACATTTCCTAACCCGGTAAATTAAGTCCGCTAATCCTTGAAAATCGCCTAGGTCCGAAACCAACCTCGCTCACCCAATATTAATATATATATTATTGTTTATATCCAGGTAGAGGGCACAGAAGCGCCAACTACCTGCTAATAATTTTTATTCGAGGAGGTAGCTGTTAATGACCCCCGGGACAGGTGATAAATGGATCGCTCCACGCTCTAACTCAATCGCAGCGCTCTAATGAGGCGCCCGCTAATGGTGAAGGCGTTACGTATCGCTCCAAATGGATCCTCTTTGTTCTAGCCTTTTTTATTTCCCCGTGAGGCTGTCGGTTTTTCTGGAAGGTGGTCTTCGGGGCCTCTCTTCACGCCTTCATGCTGATTGATCGAGTGTCATATCCCGAAATAAATAGTCTACAAATATTAGCCCTACCACTTATCAATTGGAACTGGGGCCTATCTCGTGGGATTCCAAATGGTTCGGACTTGGATCGCACACTAATATAAAAAAAAAATGGTTTCTAGATAAGCCAACCGTTGACAGTTGAAATAACTCATAAACCCAGAAAAATTTTAAGACGAATATTTTTCTTCTAGAAAAGATGCTATGTAAAATATTTGCTATTAAATATCTTGCAATAATATATATATATATATATATATATATATATATATATATATATATATATATATATATATATACATTATAGACTTCTTACATTTATAATAACTTGTGTATATAATTTATATACATGTTTAAACTGTGGAAAATGTTTTTATTTTTTCTCTCAGCCTATGTTCGTCCTTTTTTAGTTAATAAGATAATATAGTAACTAATACCATATGTAATAAAGATTACATTTTAGTTAGATAAACTTCGAAAAAGAAGAATATTTTAAAAACACATTTAAAAGACAGAATAAGGGTGGTTTAAGGGCAATCTTTTTCTTTTTTAAAAAAGGTTAATTGCACATCGACTTTATTTACAGTTTTAAGAAATCTGAAAGTATGGATTAGAGCATTTTTTCTCAATGAGATAATACCTATATCCATGGTGAATAAGTGGCTAAGTCGAACTATGTCCAGAGATAGTTAACTGTATTGAGGGAAACTGAATGGTGTCATTCTCGTAGTTCTTGCCTTGCAATAATAGTAATATAATCAATAATTCATTTTCAAGCCAATCTCTGACTTGAGCCCTTATTCACTACAAAAAAAAACAACACGATTCCACATTTCACAAGTACAAGAAACTCGTTTTGGAGTGAAATCGACATAACCACTTATTCACTGGGCCAGTAGATATAATATTGATATTTATAAATCATTATTATGTATTCAATGTTAAAAGAAAATTCTGTTGAAGAGCCCCTGGAAGGTCTCACGATACTATAAGTTCCACAGGATAGCAACTAAGCTCTTTACAGACTGTCCCATGGTAGAATGTTTTTTTGGCAATGAGTTTTTTAAAGATTATCAGATTGAGCGTTTTCGTAATCGATACACATGTGTAGTATCTGATCTTCCAAGTATTGCAAGTAACGTGCAAGAGAAGAATAGGTTATGAAAATGCTTTGGATTTCGAAAAAATGGTACAGTAATCTCAATCTCGAAATAACTCTTCAAGTATTTTTATATATGTTTAGCAGGATGCCGTCACCCATCGGAGCTTGGCAATTATCGAAGTTATTTTACTGCTTTAGCAATAAATGCAAAGTTATTCTGCTGCTATTGTATACACACAAGCCTATAGATTTCCATTGGTACTGCTTAGGTTTCGTTTTGGATAGTACATCTCAATTCAGTGTCCTTAACAATCCGATGCAAAACCGGGCTTCAACTCTACAGAACAGCTACAAGAATATAAATCTTTTAACGCGCGTATTCTTCCTTTTCAGGTATTATTCATTGTTGAGTGATCATAAACATGTAACACCAACTCTATTTACCAAATTACTTAATAGCATCGGTTCGATGTACGTGCAATCAGAGGATAAGCCAACACATTTAAATGCTACCTCGTGGCCAGATAGGCGGAAGGGAGCGGACAGAATGGATTGAATGCAGACCTCACATATAGGGCGACATTGTGAGGGCGGGGATAGGGCACGGTGACCCGACTGCAGTAATAGGGATTCGATAGGCGAAGGGATTGTTTCGGGAAACTGCGTCCACTCGGACCCGCCGATAACTGGATTAGGGACCACTCACCTGCTCTACTCGACAATGAGGGAATTAGCTATAATGCAGCCCTCCTACTGCGTCCAGCGCGAAAAATAAATCCAGTCCTATTGTTTATAATATTCAATTTATTTACAAATGTAATTCCAGAGGCAGTTGGAGTTCTAATAATCTTCTTCTTCTTTCACAATACCCTTATGCCCGTGGGGAGCGTTTAGCCATTTGGAGGCTATTCGCTGAGTTTCTTTGAATCAAGTACTCTCTTACGGGTGATTAGCCCAGCAAGAAAGGCCCCATAACCTCGGGACAACTGGTTGTTTGGTTGTACTCTCCAAACTTGAGTCTTCCCAGGGAAGGTGGCCTTGAGGTGAGAACTGTACATGATTTATGTAAAATTAATTTATTAGTGTACTGTTCTGTTGTGTGTAGCCCTGTACTGAACTCGGAAGTCCGGGGGATCGTTAATCCCCACTAGCCTGGCCCTTTGACAAGCCCCTGCGGAAGTTCTAATAACCAAAAGTATAAATACGGAAAAGTAGCGGGGTGACTCAGTGGTAGAGCGCTGAGTAGCCGATACGAAGGTCCTCTATAGGATCAGCTGATACTTCTGGGGCTCACCCAACCTCTATGAAGGGGAAATCTGGCGGATGGGTGTGATCTCGGACAAGTCATCTCTCTGCACAACCGCTATCCTCGAAACAGTAGTCTCTACCACGTGCTAAACTCAAGACCCTTCATGATGTTTCTTTATCTGAAACAAGCATTTATTTTTTTCAATAAATAAAAAGAAAGTCGATGGTTAATGATGTAACAAGTGGAAAGAAGGCGTGAAGGCGACGCCATATCAAGTCCAGGAGGATGCAAGGAACTGCGTATACACTAATAAGACTGGAAACGGCAATTATGGACATATAGCTAAAAGAGGCGAAAAAGGAAATAAAAAGTGTCTCTACGACGTACTGAACTCCAGACCCTTCCTGGATTGTAGTAGTCAAATTTAATATTTTTATAAGAAATATTAAAACAATTATGTTTCCTTTCTGTACACCAATTAGCAACAAAGTGAATACTTTGCTTGAAAAGTGCAGAATGAATGATCTTGTTTCATGATAACCTAGTTATTGTAGAATCGAGAATAAGGCTGAGTTCACACTATGGCGATATAAGATAAGCGATGTATCGTAAGGAATATTAAAAAAAAAAAAAACTTGTACTATTTCTAATACAACGGTTGTGACTGGTCCGAGGTCAAGCTCCACATCCAGGTTTTCCCCTACTAGGGTACACACTTTACAGAGTATGAGTGATCCCAAGAAGAATCCCACTGGATCCATCCTTATCTATTTACAGATTAATAAAATCATCCGCTATAGCCTAACCACAGGGCCTCCTGCAACTAAGCGCTCTTCCTCAGAGCTATCACGCTCTCAAGGAATTTATTGGAATGATTTATTAGTTACGGAAACGATGCAATTGTTTATTGGTTCAGACGCAGTAAGTGAAGAAAAAGAAAATACTGGCATCATCAACAAAAATTACGAATTACAATTTCATCTTCACAATACTATATTATATCACAATGATGGATTGAATTGTTCAGAGGGTGTAGTCAAAGATAACACCAAATAAGTGAATCTTATTTTTTAACCTTGCCAACGTTTCGGCCTATGATGTAGGTCATCTTCATGGCGGATGTGGGGGCCTTGTCTGCGCTGACTCGTCAAACTAACAATTGTCCACCCCCTGACCAATTCAACCCATCATTGTGATATAACATTTTGTTGTGTTGTCACCTACTTTCCACCCAAATATATTCAATTACACTCGTTTTAGCAATAATTTGTATAGTGCCGACAAGAAAAATAAGACGGATTTTAATTAATCCTTCTTTTGATAGAAAGGTGATGAACTTATTAACGCATTTTTCCTCATTTCCAAAACCACTGATACATAGATATTGCCCTTTTATATATCGTTCTTTTGTAAAAGGCACCCCCCCCCCACCAAAATATTGTTAATGTCTCGATGAACTTCACTACGTGTCATTAGGTCACATCAACTATATATCATTTAATTGATGTTGGTATCTGTTCTGCACTTTGAGAATTTATATTTTTCTGAATAATCAAAAAGTTGACCGAACAGTTATTTATTAATGTCCTAGACTTTGTTTTATATGCTTTTAATAACAACAGTATATTTATTGTGCTAACCAAAATATTTACATATTTATAGAAAATCCGCCTCCTTCTTCTAACAATGAAATAAATGCTCCACAAAATCTGTCAACAAGAAACTTACCCATTAGGATCGGAAGGGAGCTCTGCAATATCCACAAGGGAGGGGAAAAACTGGATTTGGCCCGAAGAACTAAAAATAAGATGTTAATAGTGGCCACAAATATCGCTAAGACGAAGTTAGGAGAGACGACATACATATGTATGCCTAGCTGCCCATGGGATAGCTTACAATAGTTCGAGGACTGACCCTATAGAAATATACTTCTTCTTTATATATATCATCGGATATCTTGATATATTAGCCTATTTATCAGCTGGGATTATTTACTCCTTCGCTAAGTATTGGGAAGTAAACATATAACTTCGAGAAATGCAAATCAAACATATATTACTTATAAAAAGCCAAAGTATTTTTTATACTTAAGTATATCACATTTATATAGATACAATCCGAAATCAGCTGAGAATATAATATTTTATTTATTTATTTCATTTCCTCTATCATTCAGGATCAAACTTACAGTATAGCGATTAACCTAATGACTAATGTAGTAGTGTTTCGGATAATCAAAGTTTCCGATGATAGAAATTCACATAGAGAAGAAAATGCCCAACAATCACCAAGTTTGTTCAAAATATATCTTTACTTTATTGTTTAGCACACGTACATGTACTTTAAAAAATAAACAACAATATATATAATATGTACCCTTGTGATGAAGAAAGTTTTGATATTACTTTTAAATTTAAAAATCTCAAATTATTTTAACTATTTAAAAAAAAATTATTTATTGAAATTTACTACTGCATTTACAACATTAATACTTGAAGTAAGTAGAGTGGAAGATATATAATGGCATAAGATAAAGGCGAGTAGAGAAACTTCCACCGATAGTACTCGAATAACAAATTCAACTAAGAAGACAAGACTTATTTTCGTACATCTCGGAGGAGAATCGAGAAAGGTTTGTCATGAAATGATTGATATTGAGATCGGCCCCAGCCAGGAACATTAAGGGGACATTAAGGTCAACATGGTAAAAGTTTACCCTAAAAAAATAGGTAATATTGAGGATTTTACAAAGGATTTTGGATTATAAGGATTGGATACGAGAGGAATTCGATGGCGTAGTGGAGCCCCAAAGCTCTACTATATTATAGTCATGTATATGAGTCTTTTGTAATTAATTAGGAACTTAGAGCATTAGTCCGGTAAATGTTAAAGTAGCCTGAAAAGGCGAGCAGTTTCTTATGGTTTCAGTATGAGGATTATAAGATTAACTTTTCGACACTTAAACGCCTGCCGGGCAACGAACCCGCGATCTTGGGCTTAGTGGGTTGTTATGCTAACCACTAAACCACAGGTCGCCCCGGGATGTTATTAAACGATACAGGTGGATATGAAGTCATTGGTTTACGACGTGGGAAAACGTGATTTGTGGGAATTTATTTTAATCCAGCAGTTTCGATAACATTCTGTCAAAGCAGCATAAAGTGACATTAAATGAATAAACAATTAATGGACAAATGCTTTACAATATAAAGTTATGATTTACGAATCAAATAATTAGTTGATACTAGAATACCTCATGGTAGTCTACTTTGACCAGCCTTTTTTCTTTTCTTTTTCTCATCCTCTAAGATTTTATTTACAAAATATATATATATACATATATATATATATATATATATATATATATATATATATATATATATATATATATATATACAATTAACAAATAAATGCCTGCAAATGCTTCTATAAATACAAAAGCCTTCTGTTACCTTTCGGTATTTTAAGTTAGTTTAAGCTGAGTCCGCTGAAGGCGGTTTTTACTCGAACCGGCATGAGGGCGCTGACTATTACAATAAACCAGGGAGGGACTTTGACCAGCCTAAAAATGGTAATTGTTATAATTCTGGCACTTAATTCAATTCGTTGAGGGCCAGACCGTAGGAACCGACTACTACAATAATAATTATTCAATTTTGTAAAACCGATTCAACACATTTATGCCCAATGGTGACCAGTGTTGTAGTTAGCATAAAACCTACTATGGCAAAAGATGGCGGAATTTCTTGGGAAAATCCTTAGACATGCTGTCCTTCGAAGGGGACGTTAAATGGGAGTACCCAGCTTGTGCACTGTCAGGGACTCGTTAAAGATCCATATCCTAATTATACCTGGATAATTAAAATTTAGGACTCCCACCGTGGCATCGTCGTATCGGATAGTAGGATAAGGTGGCGTAAAATGAAAAGACCAAACATTGTACGCCAAATAGAATTACTATACTATAACCCAATACCCAGCGGACAGAAGAGACAAGATACAAGACAGGCGAACGGCGCCGCGCGGGACTAGACCTCGGTCATCCGAAAGCCATTAAGAGGCGACAAATAATATTCCGATAGCCTTCCCCATCCATCATCGCTAAACGCTGTCCGAGTTTTAGCAATTTAGATCGGTCGGGGCTCATACATATTTAGCGAAGGTCCTGGCTTATTTAATACAACTCATTTGGTACTCATGTCGTTTGTCACTTCTCCGGGGATCAGGGAGGATTCGAGCTGCCAATACTGTAGGGCTTTTCGTTCTCGATGCCTGTTCTTCTTTTATTGATAATAGTTTTATTCTGTATAAAGAGACTTCGTAAATTAGAATTAAAAAAAAGAACTGAACCGTAACAATTTGTTTTAGTACAGGGTGGAGCTACACAGTTTCCAGTTGACAGTCAATAGTTGAACAAGGAAGTGATTTACCCAAAATTACAATCACCAGCTTTTACGTCTAATTAATATCAGTTCACGGAAATGACAATAGGTACTGTTTCCATGCCAAGGTTTGTGCGAAGAGGTAATTTGGTGATCACGCTCAACCACGGGGGTTTTCCTCATTTTAAAGAGACTGGATGAACTCTAGCAGGATCTTCAGTTCACCAGAATCGATTAACGGCTGTTAACACAATAAATATTTGATTTGACAGCCAGTCTCGAAAACGGGAAATATAAATCAGAATCCCACCAAACAAACAGTTTCGTATCCACTTGCTTAATTGGGTTTAATATTCTTGTACAGTCCTAAAGATTACTTCCTGGTATGATATACAGTTTTAATAAGAATTTAGAATAATCCCCAACTCTCATGAGAGTAAGCTTCGAACAATACACCGAACCCAGTTGCCGATATAAATCCAGGTATCTATTCTATTTGGAATGGAGGAAAGAGGGGTAGGAGGGAGAGTGTGTGTGTGTGTGTGAGAGAGAGAGAGAGAGAGAGAGAGAGACTAATTCTTGTATTGTGGATGAGGTATATAAGGCCATATAGGGCGGCTGACCACAGGATATTAAGGGACTCGCGGTGCAGATAGCAAGGGCTCCATTGTCTTTCCCTGCCCCTCGGCAATATTCATGCCTAATAGCCCTACCTCTCCCTTTATCTTAATATGTTTGTCTCTCTTTATCAAATATTACCTCTCCCTCAGCTTTGCCCAGCCTTAGCCCTATCTGCAACTTTATTTCGCTTTTGCAAATCCCATTTTCGGTGAGCAGACTATGGACAGAAAAATTCGCAAAACAGTAGGACTTTTATGTGGAAAAGTGAATAAGATCATTTAACAGGAGCGAAATTACATCAATGAAGAGAAAGTGTAACGCATCACACATCAATAGTCAAACAGACTCATGAAATGGAGATAGCAAACTTACTCCAAGACGTTCAGCAAACAACTTATTGAACTGAAACAAGTGAAATACACTAAGTCAAAAACATGATTTTGAGAACGCTAATGGAAAGCCTAGAGATGAGACTAGAGTCAGATGTTTTTACAGAAAATTAAGTAGTTTTGTGGTTTTTGGTACTTATTTCGGAAGGGGCAACTAATTTTAGAACTTCAATGATTTTCGATCTTGGTTTAATTAAGAAGTAAACTTGATTATTATTCTGAAGGCGTTAACACATTATACAACCAAGCGATGTGCCTATATTTAATGCAAAAAATATTGATTTAAAAAAAAAAGGTTTCCGCAGGGTCGACACCCTCAACCCCTAGAGCTTTGTATCGGTCCTTAGGTGAAAACGATACTGTTCAATAACACAATTTCGTTTCCCTCGGAAAGTTTGAAGAAATGAGTTATCTAGTAAATTTCCCTGGATTATTTACGTCTCCTTCGTATGATTATAGTACGAATATGATTAAAATAGTAATTATAATTATTAAAGTCAATTACTCTTAAATTAAATAATTAATTTTATAACCTACTTTTTTTTGTGAGTTATACAAGTAGTTCCTTTCGCGTTTAATAATGGCAATGAATTAAACATAAAAAATAAAACAAGTATTTTAGTTTGTAAAAGGGATCGTTATTTGAAATTAGGTGAATTGTTATAACTACTAATTTAAAATAACAATTTTCTCACCATTCAACATCATATTCATAGTTTAATATATATTTACTGTTATAAATAACTTTTTAAACAGTTATTTATAACTAGGAGCAGGTCAGCTCAGCGTCTAGAGTTCTTTGTAGCTATGCTCAAGTCCCCGGTCCAGGGTTCAAAAGGATATGAAAGGCACGAGCTTGGTACATAAATTATTTAATCCGTTAACTCCCATGTATATATCCAGCGGGATCAACAGAACCTTCTGAGACTAACCCAGCCTCCTATTAGATTCTCATAATTGGGGAAAACCCAACAGTTGAGCATGATCTCGGACAAACCGTATGCGCAAATGATGCCCTAGAAACAGTAAAGTATTAGTTTAATATATATTTATTAGTTTTTTTTTAAAGTTATTCAAATTATTTATCTGAATTCAATATTGCAGCTCAATATAAATTGTGTAGCTTTAATTTATGTAAATAATCTGAAATTTAAATTTCTGGATCCTGAAAGCTCTTCAAGAATTTAACAGTTCAAATCAAAAACAATATCATTTCTGTTTCAACATAAACAAAACAACTTGTAAAAACTTAACCCATGTCTTGGATTCAGTACGTGGTAGAAACTGTCCTGTTTCAAGGTCAACGGTTGAGGAGGTTGGTGATTTATCCGTGATAAATATCAACCTCCCGATTTTTACCCCGATTAAGGGTACCAATCAAGGAGGATCTCCACACCCAACAGGGTCCATCCATAGCTGTTAACAGATTTAACAAATAATCTTCCACAGCTGAATTTATCTCAGTACCTTCGAGATAGCAACTCACCGCTCTACCCACTCAGCTCTCCATTTCAACACAACGTTGTCCAAATAGCATCGGATAAACTTGAGGAGAATAAATAACGACCTAACTCACATAAGTAAGCCATAAGAAGAAAAGACTCGCCGGATGGGGAGGACTATTATTTCGACTGGATTTCGTGGGGATTATCCCTTTTTAATGGCGGTGGCCTTCAACACCACTCCTCCATCCCTCTGCTTTCTTCCTTTATAAATATCTTCCACCCTTCCTTGTTCGTGGGCGTAGCTCCCCAACACCGGATTTAGCTTAGGTCAACAAATAAATAAGTTTCATTAGTAATGTATTTATGCTCTTGCAAACATTTACTAGAATAACTAATTAGGGATAATTTAATATAAATCTTAAGCGGGAATTGGGACTATGCGAAGTGGTATAGGAAAATGCTTAGTGTTCAACTAATCACTATTCAGCATATTTATACGTTTACCTATTTTTCGGCAATATTTTGGGATTACTAATGAATGTTCAGACTAAAGGGATTAAATCCCTAATTGCCATTGAACATTTATATTTCCACTCCCTAATAATATTTCCGGTATAGAATATTTCTGCAAACTATAGAAAGCAGTGTAGAAAAGTCCAATAGTAGTTATTGTATCCATTATAACATTGGTTGGCATCAATCTTAAGCGAAAGCTATTAAAATGAATTTGGAATTACCCTCTGCCAAGGTGAAGGGAAGTCCAACCAATCCGAACGAACGGTTTTGCAAGTTGCCACGAGATTATAAATGCAGGGGATATTGGGCGGTGCAGGAGAGACAAATGGAGAGAGAAGCCGGTCAAAAGCCAGCGTTCTATTTTTCAACGAAGGGCTCGGTAATGAAAAGATGTCCCTCCGTGATAAATGCCCCTGTCAGCTCGGAGCACTCCTGGTCGATACCTCCCTCCCTCACTCACTCTCTCACTCTCTCTCTCTCTCTCTCTCTCTCTCTCTCTCTCTATCTCCCTCTCTTATCGGCTCTCTCTCTCTTCTCCTCATGGTCTCCATCGCAGTGTGGAAGAATAGCCCCCGTAGGACAGTCGGATCTAAGAGAAAAAAAGAGGATGAATTCCGGGTTTTCAGTTAAATTAGACGATCATTCAGCTTACATAAATGTGTATCATTGTTGGATTTGAGCTTGGATAAGTTTACAAGCAATCAAAAAAAAAAAAAAATCATTTTTCTATTTCTATTTCTATTTAGAGAGCGAGGTAGCTCAATGTTTATGGAGCTGAGTTGGACTGGCAAACCTATCTAAGGAAGATAATTATTAAATCTGTTAGGTAACATCTAGGGTTTCAAAGCACGAGAAAATGAAGTTATGTATTCACAAACCCAATAACGTACGGCATAATTAACAGGGCAAGGGTTTTTTTGAGAAGCAGAGAAGTTATTGATGCACTGAAGACTCTTAATGCTATGAAAGGACTATGCTGAAGGTTCCGGGGCTCAAATCCAGAATGACACAAAAATAATTTATAGGGAAGATAAATTAATTAATCTGTTAATAGCCTCGGTTGGACCCGGTGTGATCTGCAGACTCTCGTGGTGCTCGACCTGCCTCTGTAAAGTGAGTACCCGTAATTGAGGGGAAACAGACGGTTTAGCGCGATTTCGGACAAATCACCAATGCATTCTTTACATATACTGAAACTGTCATTAATATAAAATGTAATAGTTTGGTTTAAAGGTATTTTCGACTCTATTCCCTATCGTATTCTTATCTAATACTTTATAATGATATGGTTAGATCTTTTCTACTACCCCGAGCAATAGATTTTAGGATGTAGGAGGCAGATAGTAAAAGCTTATCGCCGTTTCAGGCTCCTTTAACACTTCTTCTTCTCTTCTTCTTCATAGGAACGACAGACGCACAAGGCGGTCCTTGGCCTGCTCAATCACTCTTGTCGGTCTCTAGCAAGCCTCAGAGACACGTTAAGATTTCGGATGTCCTCTGAGATGCTGTCCTTTTATCTGCCTCGTGGCCTCCCTCGAGCTCCCACTCCTTCTGGACAATCCTCATACAGCCCTTTGACGGTTCTGCCATCATCCATTCTGTGGAGGTGACCCAACCACTTTAGACGTAGTATTCTGACATAGTCTGAAAGCTTTACATCGTCATATAGGGAATATACTTCTCTATTCTTTCTGAGACGGTAAACCCCATTTTCTTCCACGGGTCCCAGAATGCACCTTATCATTTTTCGTTCAAAGATGTCCATCTTTTCATCTGCTGATTTTTTAAGTATCCATGTCTCACATGCATATGCTGCGATTGGTCTTATATAGCCTTAATTTGGTCATGCGGCTAACTAATCTGCTTCTCATAAGGTGAGCTATAGAAAAAAAAACTTTATTGGCCGAGATAATGCGTGCCTTAGGTTATTTTAGGTTATTATACCTTAGGAAGGAGGTTATTCTCCTTCTCCTCCAATGCTTCATTAAACTGTGCACCAAGATACTTAAAACTATCAACACATTGGAATGAGTAGTTTCCAATTGTGTAGCACATCTGGTGTCCCATGGGTTTCTTTTTCCTCAAGATCATAATCTTTGTCTTCTCTTCATTAATTTCTAGGCCAAATCTGCTGGCCTCCCTTTCCAGCTTCCCAAAAGCATCTTTGATATTAAGGAAAGATCTTCCAGCTATCATCACATCATCGGCATATGCTAATAATAGGGCCCCTTTGTAGAATATATTACCTCTCACATCCAGACAGGCTAGGGAATCACCCTGCCTGAGTCCATCGTTTACGTGAAATGCGCTGGTTAACTTGCCATTGGCTCTAACTTTGCAGCTTGTATTGTCCTTTAACACTTACTGTACCAATACTTTAAGTTCCCAATTAGTTACAATAGACTTTTATAGAAGACTATAATAAAACCCATATGGACTTATACAGTAGAGCTTTGGATCTCTACTAAACCATCGAATTCCTCTCGTATCCAAACCTTGCGATTCAAAATCCTTCGTAAAATGCTCAGTACTGCTCAGTTGCTAACGAACAAAGTCATTCATAATGACCTTACGGCCCCATTTGTTGCTGATCTGGCTCGAATCTTACAACTTTATACCCATTAAAACCCACTAGTATCAAACCTAGCTACCTCTGCAACTCCAATGCCTTCTGAAAAGAAGATCTACGTTGAATTCTTTATTAAAGTACTTCCAGCGCGTGGTTTCCCTACTTGGATTTATCACATGGAAATTCATTCTATTTACATGTCGTCTTCATTAGATAGTAGTAACTTTTAATAAAAACATTATAATATTTTCATACAATATTATTTCATGGCGGAAATTTTTAGAAATTATAATAAAATAGAGCAAAAAAAGGGCCTCTATCTTGTATAGTTTGAGCTAATGTAAATAACTATTATTCTTACAGTCTTTTTTTTTTTAATACTTAAGTCAACATTGAAATTCATTACGTTCTTTAGTAATATCGGAATTTCGCATTGTTTCACTATTCCACTTTTTTTTTACATTTTACGAAGAATTCAATAAAAAAAAACATATTTAAATTTTCCAGTTTATTTATCTTGTTAGTTTTGGTGACGAAACGAGAAAGTTTTCGTATTATTTTTTTTCTTTTAAATAAGATTAAAAAAATGGTGAAGTAGGGAGGACATAGATTTCCCCCAAGAACAGGACTAGCTGCCCTCTCTTTCGCCAAAGTTAAATTCGACTTTAGTTCAGTTTTTCTCGTCACTGCCTTAATTAGTTTCTGCCCCCCCCCCTTCTTCAGTATATTTAATTGCTATAACTTTTATGAATAGGAGCGGAGGAACAAAGAGTTTTTTGCCGCGTAAAAAAGGGCGGGTAGAGGAGCTTTTGGGCGGGAGAAGGGATTTGATTGGCCCTGCAAACTTAAGGCGGCGGCCTATCTGGCCCTTTCAGGGCTATAACTTCTTCAATAAATCCCCACTCCACCTCCCCATCCTCCTTCACTACCTCCTCGATATTAATAATAGTCCAGCTCTGTGTTGACGCCTCTCCTGCTATCGATCTCATTGGCCGATAGCGAGCACTACAGGTGGCCATTCTTAAAGGACATAAAGCGTCTGTTGTGTCAGTGGCAAATATTCCAGGTCAACGATTAGTAAGAAATCAAAATGGTTGATTTTTATATTATATAAATATTCTGTTTCTTTTAAATAATCTGATTGTTGATTGCTCATTTTTTTTTAATTCTAATTTTTTATTTTTAAATATTTAATACAGTTGCTTATTCAGTTTTAAATTTTTTTTTCCCATAACAAATCAAAATGATTGATTTCTAGGTTTTTAAATATATTTTTAAATAATCGAAATGGTATATTACTCTTTTTTTTTTTTAAATATTTTTACGTAAATAATCAAAAAGGTAGACTACTCAGATTTTTTAAATACGTATATATTTTTCGGTCAATAATCAAAATAGTAGATTATTCGTTGTTTTTTAAAAATATTTTTTGCAAATGAAATATTCGAAGGAAATTGGGCTCAGTAAATAGGAGTGGTCCTTTATTTTAAACCAACGGTTGTGCAAATTTATTAGGTTGAGATCACGCTCAACCTCCAGGTTTTCCCCAAAATAACATATACCCACTAATTGAAGCTGGGTAGGCTCCAAATGGGTCACTAGATCCAATAGGGTAGATTCAAGATAGTTAAAAAAATTAATAAATTATCTGAAACAGCCAATCTCGAATTCGTGACCAACAGATCATTAAACCTATTAGGTGTTAAGTCAAGTGCCCTATATACTAAGCTATACTGTTTCCAAACCTATTAAAATCGTTAAAAACAGTTTGATATCATTGCTATTGTTTTTATTTTGTTAAGTATTTTTATACAGCATTACTCCATCCAAACCACCACACCATCCGGATGCCTAAATCCTAAGCATACAGCTAGGGGAAGACACCCTGGAAGGAAGGAGTGCCAGGGAGGGCAGACTGGCCCAAAGCCAGGCTAATGAGGTAACGATATATCTCTCGGCTAATACCCACTTGTTCCTCATCATTACCTCGCAACAGCCTACTATATCAACAGGTAACTGTCTCGACCACTATGAAAGGGATAACGTTTCTGCAATTTATAACAAATCCGAAAGTATAATGAAACTACAGGGCCGAACATAAATACAATTATCTGACGAGGTTTGAATTTGTATATACAAAAAAAAAATTAACAATGTCTTAGTATTAAGCTTACTATCTGCCGTAGTCTGCATTCGATTGCACATGTACTATAAGCCAAGATAATTAATGATCTAAAATCATAAAAAAAAATTAATTAATTGAAATTTTCAACTGTATAATAACAACAAATTAGATAATAATAATACAACTAAGAAAAGTGATGTGATATGTAATACAAGAGGCAATTTGGAGGTAACCAGGTTATTTGGAGAGTATGGTTATGTATTTAGATCTGGTCACATGGTTTCAGTATTTTTTACATAAGTTTTGACCTTGAACAACCTTGTACAAAGGTTGTACAAGGTCAAAAGGAAACAACAAATTTGACTTAGAGGGTCACGAGGGCATCTTCTCTTCAGAACCCTCGGAGGATTATTGGGAATTGAAGTCGTCATGAAATAATTTATGTCGGGTTCGGGCCAAATCAGCAACAAATGGAACACTAAGGTCATTAAGGATGACTTTATTCGTAACAAATTAGTGAGCATTGAGGATTTTACGAATGATTTTGGACTGTAAGGATTGGATACGATAGGAATTCTATAACTTAGTGGAGCTCCAAAAGTCGAAATATTTCTTATATTAGTCATATATATCTGAGTCTTTTGCTATTAATTGGAAACTTAGAGCGTTTTTCTAGTAAGTGTTGAAGTGGCCTGGAAAGGCCAAACATTAAATATAAATTAAATTTGATATGTAATAAACAACTTAAAATATACAACTTTCATTTCGGGGCCGTCTCAAAGATCAAAATTCCTAAATTAAGAGATTCACCATTATCCTGAAGGATTAAGTATGCTGGAGGTGTGTCCGAGATCACGCTCAACCAACAGATTTGTTGGTACCTATGAATAATGGTACCTATTTTATAGAGCAATGGGATCTGCAAATCACTGAACCCGTGGCGGTTATCAGTTTAAATAATTAATTCGAAATTTATGGCACTTCCTCTCCATCCATAGACCCTATTCCTAGGTCCTATCCATTCCTAGGTTCTTATACTAAACCATCAACTCACAACATCCCTCTTATATCTATAAACTCCTACGAGGGCACACGATCTCGCATTTTCAACGTTTATATGCGTTCCCACAGAACCAAAACTTTTGAGTCGCCCGTTCTGCCCCTCTTTGGAACTCACTCCCAGCTGATATCCGTCATGCGTCTTTCTTATCCTAAATAATAAGCTTTTCCTACATCTCCTAAATTCCCAAACTGATGCTCATTAATCGGTAATAATTAAAAGCTTATATTCATCAGAATTGGTATAGGAATTACTGTTAATATTCATCCATAATAATGCTATTTTTATGGATGTCAGGTTATTCTTTGGAATGTTAGGTGCTTTTTTTTTCTCTCAGCTTATTTTTTTCGTTGTAAATTTAAATGCTAATTTTTAGTTTATATTTATTTTTATCTTATTATTTAAATATGGTATTATTCTAATTATGTTACCCTTTGGCAAGATATATATATTTATTATATTTTGAATATATATGTTATTCTTAAGCGTCCACAATAAAATTATTTTTATACTGAAATAGACAATACAGTTACAAGTGTTTATTCATGACCGATAAGTTCAATTGGAATTCGTTGACTGTGATAATCTAAATCCTGACATTTTTTTCTGAAATAGCAAGATGTCTCTCTGGAACTTCAAGACAAACAATACGTGGACGCGATGACCCCTTGGTTATCAATAACGGCCGGGAGGACCCTGGTGAGGACAATTACCCGGGATCTGAAGGGCTCCACTGATAAGATAGTATGATCGAGGAGGCACAATGCCAGCTGATTAGGCTCTTCTGAGTCACCCTAAGGGCTCCTGTAATCAGGTGTCGTTAGAAACACTCGAGGGCCCCACTCGCAGGAGGAAACCTTATGATTATGGTCATCAGGAACAGACTGTACAGAGATACTTTCATTAATGGTGCAATGTTTACCTTCTTCGTATCTCGCAGATATTGTGGAGGATTGATAACAAGCGGGGTAGCACGCGGTAGTAGATAAATCATTATCTTATCACCTTGAGGGCCCGACCAGCCTCTATAAAGAGGGTGCACTTAATTGAGGAAAAACCTGGCGGTTGAGCGTGACCATGGCCAAATCACTTACCTCCACAACCGTTGTCCTTGAAACAGTACAGCCGTACCATGTACTGAACCCTAGACACTTAAGTTTGTAGGGGTACAGTTCATTTTGTTGTTTTTTTAAGATCTATCAGTGTCCAAATGATATTTTAATGCCGGATTATTCTATAAATTCGGCCTCCACAATTTTTAATTAGCTATATTACAAATTATTGAACGTAGAAAAATATGCAATAACATTACTCTAGGCGTATTTTAATTTTAAAAAGCTGTTAAGAAAGTTAATATTTTAAACTCATACTATTCTGTTGATAAAAGTAAGAAAATTGTTATTTTCAATTAGTAGTTATACCATTTCTCCTAATTGCATACCACAAACACGCACCGTTTTACGATACGTCTTTACTATGTTCTTAAGCCAAGAAACTTATTTAGTTAGAACTAAACCATATGAAAAATTGATTTAAAGTATCTATCTATATTTGGTTGAGAACTATAAATAAACTGCATCGACCATTCCATGTCCCTTAATAGTCCTGCTATTCTACTTGTAACACTAAACCCAGGAAGACTCTTGGCTTCAGTACATGAAAGAGACTACAATTTATGGGACAACATTTGTGAAGGAAGGTAGATTTTCGAACATCACGCTCAATCGCCAGGCTTTTCCCCCATTTAGGGAATCTATAACTTTAATAAAATATAGAAGCTGCAGGGTTGTAGTGTAACATGATCTAGTCGAAGTCATAAGGGGGTAAGAAAGTTGATACTGGATTCTATTCAATAAACTACAAATAACGACTTAACTCATTCCTTCTTTACGAATTACTTGAAGATTTCAGGAAAAGTATAAGCGTCCTCTAGATATCCTATAGCAATCTAAAAATGACGGCAGCATTACAAATTATTCAACTTATATAATTTTCTAGTACTTAAATACTTAATATTACTTGGTTTATTATCCAGCCTCAATGAAATAGGTACACTAACTTCGGATAGGTAGCAGAGTAATTGACCTCCTGAGTTCGAAACCAGCAATAAATGATCACAATTTATTCTGTTAACAGCTGTAAATTATCGCTGTGGGGTCTCGAGGGATATCCAGGCTCACCCAGCCTTATAAGGTGGATAACCTGATATCGTAAGACCTGTCCTCATAACAGATAATTGGGGTATATTTTAATAGAATGTATTTTCAGCTCAACTAATTTATAAGATTTGACTATGTTTGTTTTTTGGTTAACCAGATGATCTATTTAATCCACAAAAAGCTATTGGAGTGACCAAAATTGATTATGAACCTATAAATTCTGTCAATGTTTCCATCAATAACAAAACTGTACATAAAAAATAACCAGATAAATAGAGAATAACGTCTAGTAGACCTTAGCCTAGTAGAATGGTACTTACTGATGACTTTATTTCTGCTTCAAACAATATTTTATAAATGATACTTAGTAATTTAAACTTTTTGTAGGATTCAACTCACTCAACATTTCGCGTTCAACATTCCGCATTATATGATCCAGGCATTCTAATTTCCGCTTTTCGATAGTATTTACGATTTCTTTATCTATTCTGATCCGAATTAGTGGTAGGTTCATAAAATTCGAAGAATACATACGGAACACATACATCTCAAATGCTTCAACTTTCTTCCTGAGTGTTTCCTTAATTGTCCATGCTTGTACAACAATGCAAGGGAATACATAGCATTTAAGCAGTATTACTTTAAGAGGAAATGGTAAGTCATTTCAAGCGAGAAGTTTCTTCGAGCCATTAAACATTTATATTTAGATGGAGTGAATTGAAATAAAACTCAAGCCCTCGTACGAAATCATGAAGGATTTTACGTTATATTCTGAATGCCCCTCCAAGTGGTAAACTGTTTATGCTTGTTGAACTTTTGACTTTTATTTTCGTGTTATTAATCATCTTTCAAACAAAAATATTTGTTTACATCTGTAATATTTTGCTACTTTGAAATAATGCAGTTTTAGTAATGTGACATTGTGTGCATAATTTTGTTTTACATGTTCTAACACAGTCGGAATGGGCCCCAAAGGGCCAGAAATTAGTCTAGGGTGAAGGGAGTATAAGTTCTCACTTATTGCTGTTCCAGAGACTTCGAGTGCAAGACTTGAGCCTTGAAAAAAAATAGTGCCGCAAAACCGTCGATGACCAACTCAAGGCTATTTGGAAGATGAAAAAGCATGAAAGTCTGCAGAACTTCTTCTACGGACTTCTTTGTCTTCAAGACTCAAGTAACTGAAATCATGAATTCTCCGGCATAGCTCTCACTTATACAGTCTCCGACCTTGACTTCGTTGATATTACTGACCGTTTGGGCCCCGTTCCGGCCAAGATCGGACACGTAAAACAAAATTATGCGAATATCACTCTTAGGCATGTTAGTAAAGACTGAATTATTTCCGAGTAGCAAAATGTTACAGAGGTAAGCAAACATTTTCGTTTGAAAGAGGATTAATAAGCGTTTACGTTTATAAAAGTCAAAAGTCCAACAATATGGGCGACCTGTTGTCTAGTGGTTAGTATAACAAATCACTAAGTCCAAAATCGCGGGTTCGTAGCCAGGCAGGTGGCCCTAGGTTTTTTTAAAAGGTGTAAAAAAGTGTCGTCCTTCGGAAGGGACGTTAGACGAGGGTTTTGGGACCGTACGATGTCAGATACTCGTTAAAAATCCCTACCCTAATTAAACCTGAATAGGCAAAATTTAGACCTGCCACTGTAGCATCGTCCTATTAGCCATAGGAATATAAAGTGACGTTAAATAAAAAAACAAAGTCCAACAAAAATGAACAGTTTACTATATGGAGGCCTATTTTAAAGAAAACATAAATTCCTGCTTTATTTTCCGGACCACCCGATATATTGTTTCAGGAATCTTCCAATCAAAAAGCAATTGCGACCCCAAAACCTTTTATATATATCGAGATCAAGATAACTTTGGGACGGTAATGAAGGAGGGAGAATGATAGAGCGACTTATATCTAGTGGGCAGCGGAGCATCCTGGACCGGATGCATTAGGCCTAGTTCCGGTGGGGGCGGTGAGAGGGAGGCGGAGGATCCGGGGCCAGCCGACCGTCAAAACGGGGTCCTTCCAGCCTCCGCAGCTGGTCACTGATGGAGTGGTAATGGGAACAGGACCCAGGAGGAGGACGTCTTGCAGAATGAAAGAGATCCAGAAGATAAGGACCTTGTTTGGAACAAGATCGTCTGTAGTGGTACATCAAAGAGTTTCTTGCAAGGCTGGAAATAATTAATCAAAAAACTTTATATCAAAAGCAACCCAAGCTCCCAATTAATTACAAAAGACTCATAATATGACTGGCATAACACCTAATAGAACTTATGGAGAAGAGTTTTGGTGCTCCACAATGCTATCCAATCCTTACGATTCAAAATTCTTAGTAAAATCCTCCATGCTCGTTACTTTGTTACAAATTTACAACTGAATTATAATAGTACAACAAGTATATATGCAGCTTGATTTATCTGGAGCCCCGGTGAACTAGTTGTTAAGCCCAAAGAGAGTTAATCGTATTTAGGTTAGCGGAATCGTGTCATTCTCGTACTTTTTGGCTTGAAATGGAGATGGAATATAAGCGATAACTCCTTTCCAAGCCAATGCACGACTTAGACCCTTATTCAATACGAAAATATCACGATTCCTCTTTCTTAAGGGAAGGAAACAAATTTAGAAGAGAATTGGACTTATCCACTTATTCACCGGAGTTGTAAGTATAATAGCATGGCTTCAAGGAAGTAAGACCAGAAGCAAGTAGAGAATCTATCAACAATTAGAACTCAAATAACATATTTAAATTAGAAGGTCATGAGGCAACCATCTTTACAGACGCCTTGGTTAGATTACACACACAGGTGTGCAAAAAAAAACAATCTTTTCAGCTCCATGAGATATTGTTGTTGGATTATATGTTTTAAAGTACGCTGATTTCAAAAATAACTTCTATTACTCTCCATCACGTATAGTTTTTTTTCAAAATAAGAACACAATAATGAGAAAAATCATCTATTTATAACAACAAACACACAGCATAATATTCATCAAAACCTATCAACCATTATTTTTCTTATTTAAATTTATACACAACTTTATGTTTACTCTTTTTCCTTGTGAAACCTTTTCTTCTTTTCTTTGATCGTTTTTGGTTTCTTTCTTTGGTTTCTCGGTTAAGCATCCAACAATACTATACTGACATCCCATCTTCCTAGGTAACATCTCTCGATATCACGTACATCCTGGTGTAATTTTTCACCTTGTTCTTCACAGTAGGCTCCCAAGTTTTCAGGAAAATATTCATAAAGGGAGTGTAAGAAGTGAACTTTTAAGCTCATCTTGGACCCTTGAGGTTTACACGCTGTCAGCATGCGCTGTACAATAGTTCTATATTCGGGATCCTTAGTATACCCCAAAAACTTCTGCACTACATTTTTGAAAGAATCCCATGCTTCTTTTTCGATTTCTCTTATTGATTCAGAAAAGATTTCTTATGTCGGGCTCAGTGAAAACTCCTTCTTTTAACTTTGCTTCAGACAATTTCGGGAACTTGGAACATATATATCTAAAACAATGCCCATCTTTTTGCAGTGATGGGAGATTTTACAAACTGCTTAGTTAGCCTCAATTTAATATGAAGAGGCGGAACCAAAGTGGTACTGATAACGTTTTTCTCGCCAGGAGTTACGAAACGAGGTGTCGTGGTGGCTAGTAAGTTTTTGTCCAGTGTAGCTCTCTGGCTCTACTATCCCACAAACATAGAAAATAAGGGAATTTTGTATAATCTGACTGTTGACTCAACAACATTGTTAGTATTTTAAAATCTCCACAAACCATCCATTGATGTTCATGATATTTGATTTTCTCAAGAATCGTAAGTCATTGTAGTTTTCTTTCATATGAACTGAGTGTCCCATTGGAAGAGATGCAAATACATTTCCATTATACAGCAAGACTGCTTTGAGGCTAGTTTTGGACGAATCAATGAATAAGCACCATTCTGACGAATCATATTCTACTTCAAACCATTTCATGAGCCCACGAACATCATTACAATAAACCAGATTTCCCTCTTTAGTGAAATACTGAGTAAATTCTCTCTCTCGATGTCTGTACCAGGAAAATGAGATACCAGATGATAAAAGGTTTATGTTTTTTAGCCTTTAACCTAGAAATTCGACTCCATCTTTTGAAAGACCCAAGTCTCTGACTAGCCCATTGAGAAGAAAGTTGAGGTCCCTCGTCAACTGAAAAATCTGAGCTAGATTCGTTCTGGATAGCAAAACGTTTCTGAGTCCTCTGCATCACTCAGGATGTCATATAAGTTAGGAGGTGGGTGCGGAACTGGTATTTCAGAGCTATGGGGCACTGGACAAATAGCTGAATCAGGGTTAGGGTAAGATATTTTCTCCTTATTTTTCGTATTAAATCCTTTCACGTCTACCGAACAAAAATAGCAGTCGGTTGTGTGACTTTTCTGTTCACGCCATATCATAGGAATGAAATTAACAACTCATGAAACAAGAGCACAGTAGCGTTTGAATGCTGGATGTCAACTGAGTGTGGAAAGACAGGGTCAGCAAGATAATGGACTTAGCCTGTTGGAATATGATTAATCCAATTGTACGATTGCCTCTGAGAACACGCTGAAACATGTTCAATCCTACTGGTAATATGATAATCACCATTGGCTATCATCTAACTTATGCAACCGTCTGCCTAACACCAGAAATTCTTTATCCCCCCTTTCACTAAATTATTTACGTCCATTATTTTTTTTCTTTATTTCCAGATAAATATTATTAAAATTAGGGTAAGAAATCTTAATTTTTATTAAATTTGAAGCTTAAAAAATAAAATACAAAATTTTAACTAAATCAGAATTTTACACAAAATAAAAATATGAAAATTAGTATTGTAAAAAAAATTGATGCGATGGAATTCTTTAAATATTTTTTTCGGTTTTAGGACATCAATGCAGTTTTTTACTTGCAGACCTTTGTTATCGGGAATAGAAAAGTCAACTGGGTGTGAACTAGGAGTTTTGAGAGGGAATAAAGTCTGCTATGAAAGTATTGATATCGGGTTCGGGTAAAATCACCGAAAATTAGACTTGGAAGGTCATTAAGGAGGATTTAATTAATAAAAAAATAATAAATTTTGAGAAGAATTTTCGAAGAGTTCAATGTTTTAGAGTAGACCAAAGCAAATAGGTCATATAACAGTCATTTGCAATTAGAAGAGTATAAAATCGTAAGGGGGTGCAGTCAATAAATTATACAGATTAAGTAACACTAAGTTCAACTAACTTTAAGGCCATCTTCAGAGCAGAGGGATGAAAACCCAACTTACTGAAAGGTAGGCACAAATTAAATAAGTCTAGCTTATTTTGTGTAATTTATTAACTGCATCCAATGATCATTTTACACAAAGATTACAGTCAACCATTTCCTTTTGAATTTAATTGGAATCTTTTGTATTTAATTGGAATCATTAACCTTTTGTCTTGTGTTAAAATGTTGAAGTGTTTAAGTAACCTGATACGGACAACTTATTAATTCATTTAATGTCACTCCATGCTGCTATAGCTAATCGGACGTTGCTGCTGTGGCACCCCTGAATTTTGCCTATCTTGTATTATTAAGATAGGCATCATTAACGCGTACCTGACACCATACAGGCTCTTAACCCCCATTGTACCCCCCTTCCGAAGGCGATCTTGGACATAGTAGGTTGTTATGCCAACCAATAAACCAAAGGTGCTTGTTATAACGAATATTTCTTAGATCTTTTTAATTGTGATTATTCTTCCTATGATTTGGGAATGACTGAAGAAGGAAAAAGACCCTTTTTTTAATTAAAAAAATTATTGAAATAACTACTTTTGCTTAGATGTTAAGAGTTCAATCGCTCACAATTTTATTTATTTATTACGTCAGTTTTTAGGGCAAAAAAATAATTAAAATTTTCCGAGCTTTTGTTTCTTTCATTACCCCTTTATCGATTAACCCTTCTACCCTCAGTGGAATGATGAAGAGATTGCAAATACCAGCCGAGGAGAGGTATTAAAAAACGAACTCCGAACGGACTACTCGATAAGTTCATTACAGAACAGGCATGAAAAAAGGAATAACCAAGAAACACGAGAGGGAGGATGAAGACCGCTTCAAGAGATGATTATTAAATAAAAGCGTGCTAGTAAAGTAAAGAAGTGGAAATTGGAGGAGAAGAGAAGGAACTAACTGGAGGTGAAGGAAACTGTGATTCGCGTCTTAATCAGACAGCGGGGAAAAGTTCTTCTTGCGGGGGAAGGAGGAGTTGTAGGCTAACAAATAGCCTTACAACCGTAACTCCCTAACGATGTTTACGGCCAAGTAATTATAAGTTTGACGGTGCCAGAAGAATGTGACAGTGTAATGAGGTTGTTACCAAGGAGCTGTCACAGGTAGTGTCGTGGGAACAGCGATTGTGATCAAGAAGGTGTGAGGTGACGTCTCTTTGTTCTCACGGGAGCACTTCATCCATTGTTAGCTACGAGTGTGGAATCGCCAAATTTACGGTACGACTAATCTACCAAATCTACGGAAATATTAATTCTCAAATAATTTATCTTGGACGTGAGTTTCATTGAAAGACAGCCTATATATTTTGATGTTTTTCTAACGATTTCTCTTATTTTATTCGATATGCTTAAGAGATACCGAGAGAGTGTGAGATGTGGAGATGAGAGAGAGGGTGTGTGAGAAAAATAGAGAGATGAGAGAAATAGGGGAGAGATAGGTAGATAAAGAGAGAGATTATTAATTTACTAAAAGCTTTTTATGCAAAGACAGGCTATATCAATTGAGGTATTTCTGATTATTTCCCTTATTTCATTACTGTATGTATAAGCTGTGGCTGAGAGAAGAAGTGAAAGAGATACCGAGAGAGAAATAGAGAGATGAGAGAGAGCGATTATTAATTCACGAAAAGCTTTTGTATCGCATTTGTTTAAATTCACTAAGGGATTTTAAGAAACTTATTATTACCCATCATTACACTGTTTTTTCACGGAAGTGACACAAAATATTCTGTAATAATTTTATCTTGAACATAAGTTCTTCACCAAAGAGAGCATATATCAATTGAGCTATTTCTAATGATTCCCAATTACGATATGTTTAAGCGGTGGCGGATAGAAGAAGTGAGAGAGAACGAGAGCGCGTGTGTGAGAGAGAGAGAGAGAAGAAAAAAGTGTACGAAGGAGAGAGCAGAAAGAGGACCGGCTGAGCCCCTTTGAGGAGCTTAGACATGTCTACTTCAATACACATACTGAGTGAGACACTATTTAGGCTGCGGCTGAGTCATCGCAATGTCTCCTTTTACCAAGTCAATCCCGTCAAAACTGCCTTTTAGGCACATGTTTTTAAAATGACCACTCAGCGTTACTAATTAAATCGGTTAATTTAAAAATGATAAACTTATCCAATCACTTCAAAAATAATTAACCTCGTTGTATTTTATTTTATGATAATTTTCGAAGAAACGTTAATCAGTTGAATTTCAATTTAGATTCCAGAGGAACGCAAAGAGAATAGAGAAAAAATGATCGAGGGTACTATACCATGAATTGGTCCAGTGCATATATATGAATATATTAACTTTGATATTATTTCAAACAGGAAAATAGTTAGTTTTTAATACATAAATAAAAACGCGGATATCCGTTGCGCGTACAAACATGTCACACCTTTGATAAAACCTCGCGAGACGCTTTTGGTCAGCGAATCAATCGGACTTGTCTTAGAGGAACTTGAAAGAAACTTCCACTGGACATTGTCATAACCCTCACCTCAATGACATCCGCAAGAAGAAATTATTTTAGCGTTGCAACTATTATCCAGTAACCGACTAATATCCAGACACCTCCAATTTATTCAGCTAACTTAAGATCATGTTGCTAAGGATAGGTCCTAAATCTTTCCTATACAGGGATATTCAAGGAGTCCCTCATATCGTACTGGCTGGGGTTTTACCCATTTTACACCCCACTCGAAAGAAGGCCAAGGTAAATTCCGTGGGTATGATTTTTTACAATTTTTAAAAACCTAGGAACACCTGCCGGGCTGAGTGCGATCAAGGGCACAGTGGGTTGTTACACTAATATAACTACTGCACTACAGTTTACCCCCAGACCAACTTAACGAGAATATCTGGGTACTAGGTGGGATTTGTAACTGAGCTTAGCACGAATATAATAAGAAAAATAATACAATTTTAAACTCTAAAATTCTACCTAATATAACCTAATGATGCACTTGTGCTGATTAACATTGAAAGAAGAAAAAAGAGAAATATTGCAAAATTGGATTTGGAGGGTAATTTGTGAACTGGAGTAACATAAAGTAATGTAAAATGGTATCTGCAACGGATTAAAGCTTTTATTATTATCATTATTAATGGCAGGAATAAAACTTATCTGATCCAACATACTGGTATAGTATTTAATATTTATATATATGGTGATAAAACCAATGCTGGGAATTGAGCTAAATAAGGCTGGACCATGTGTCCTACGATTATCCTCCGCAGTTCACTGACCTCTGGCCTCGTCTCACCAGCTAAATTGAGGTGCAGTTTCAATAATGTTATCATTAACGTTATAAAGAATAAGTTTTTATAAAAACGTACAATAAATATGAATAATAATTAAAAAATAAAAATAAAATAAATCATTAGAAGAAAAACAAATGAAGAGAACAGAACAATATTTCAGTGATTCATATTGTAACAATATGCTAAAACCAAACTCTACGATTTTATATAAAATTAAGTTGAACCTTTCTAGAATTTTAAACTTAATTGAATAAACTCCAGATTCGTTTTAAGTACACAATTATCTTATCAACTGTTTTAGCACATATTTTTAAATAACTAATGGGTCCTTTCATATGAAATTCCAAAGGAAAGATTATTTAGTAAAACAACTTTTTGAAGTCAAAACATGTTTATTCAAAATATATCCCATCATTTTCAGTAAATTTTTCCAAACCTGTTATAAATTTTTAATACCAGAACTGAAAATATCAGAGTTTTCTGATGAAAAAAGGCAAGGACGTTGCCAAATTTCTGAACCTATGGAATTCTGTTAAATAGGTCCGACGAATAAGGTGGGTGTAGAAAGACTTCGTTACCCAGCTCGTTTAGTTTCTTCATTAATTGTCGTGGAAAATGAGATCCATCGTTGTCGTGTAGGAGTACAGGCAGCTTCTGATTAAACCAATGCAGGCTCTTTTTGACAAGTTTCAAATAGGATGATTAGAATGGGATGGTTTCATCTCTGGGTCAATAAGAGAAATGAATTGTTTATTTAAGAATTAATTTGAGTCAGCCGCTAAAAATGTCTCAAACTAACGGCTAATGGCTCGTTCGTTCCAACTTTCGTTCTTTTGAATTTTAGGAATAATAAAAATGGACATATGAAACGAGCCAATAAATCTATGATTTAAATTAAAAAAGGTATATATAATTTCTATTTTTTCTTGAATAATATTATTTGATCTTATACATATGTGGAAGAAAATGGTCCCGAGCCTATACGATGACAGGTACTCGTTAAAAATCTCTAAGGGTTTAGTGCTCCCATTGTAGCTGATTAGCCGTAGCAGCATAAAAGTAACATTACATAAACAAACAAACAATAAAACGACAAACTTTTAACTCATATTTTTCTCATAATCATATTTTGCTTTCTTTAATAACTTATTTTTAAAATATTTTTTATTTTTATTATTTATTTATTGATATTTACAACTTTACAACTGTATACATCAAGTAAATGGGCTAAGCGATACATAATGACATGTGAAAATGACAAGTAGAGAAACTACCCACTGGTAGTACTCAAATCACAAGTTCAACTAAGTCGTCATGGGGCCATCTTGTTTTCAGACGCCTCGGAGGATTATCGGGAATTGAATAGGAAGCTAGGTTTGAAACTAGAGGGTTTGAGTATAAATAAAGTTTGTTATGAAAGGATAGATAGCGGGTTCGGGCCAAATCAGCAACAAATGGGACATTAAGGTCGTTATGGATGACTTTATTCTTAACAAAATAAGGAGCATTAAGGATTTTACGAAGGATTTTGGATTGTAGGGATTGGATACGAGAGGAATTCGATGGCTATTTTTAAAATCTAAGTTTTTTTTCGACTATTTTACTCCAATACTTTTATAATTTCGGAAAAAAAATAATTTTATAATAAAAAAAGTAATTAATAGTTTTTTGTATGCATATATTTTTATGGTTTTGGAAAGCGGAGTAGATCAATAATAAAAACGCACATTTCAAATGAAACGACCCAGTATTTTTAACCTTCTAACATACGAAACTACGACAATTTTCACGTTAACACACGTTATCACTTTGGATATTACCATTTTAGAGGAATGGAACAAGAGAACTTGGAAGAGACAAGGCTGTTTGTGTATCTGTATCTGTAGGCAGCTGGTCGAAGCAGAGGGAGCCAGATTCCTTTTTCCAAATTGCTTCCGCTTCCTGTGACGTACAATTACAAGGTCCCAATCACTTCCACCAACTCCCCCCCATTTCGTTGGGGGGGGGCCCTCGACTAAACATTACATTTTTTTTTCACAACTCTTCCCGCCTACTTCTCCAAAATGAGCCATAATTCCCCTCGTAGTGCCCCTTAGGACGCCTCTTTACTTCCAGTCTTTGATTTTAAACATGCCGGATTCCCCATCTAATGCGCCTGATGCTTTTTTTTTTTCTTTCGAAAAACTTTTGTTTAGAAGGACTTTTGAGCCAGTGTCACGGTTAAACTCGCTCGCGTTGTTAGGAAGTCATAACGGAAAATTTTGAATGAATTTGTACTTGTATTTCTAAAGATTTATTCATTCAAATGTAAATAAACAATATCATAAAATAATAAATAAAAATACCACTGGGAGCGGAGTGGCTCAGTAGTAGAGCACTGAGTTACTGTGTCGAAGGCTCTGGTTTCAAATCCCACTCGCTACCAGACTTATATTCAATCTGCCAGCGGCTGGAGATGGATCCTACGGAATCTAGGACCCCCCTGGGGCTCACCAAGCCTCTATAAATTGGGAAGTGAAATTAATGGGAAAATATATGGCAATTGAGCGTTATCAAGGACAAATCTCCTCCTTGCTCAACTGTTGTCCAAGAAACAGAACTGTCTCTACCACGTACGGAACCCAAGACCCTCCGTGGGTTG
This sequence comes from Troilus luridus, assembly GCA_964056705.1. Classification (NCBI taxonomy): domain Eukaryota; kingdom Metazoa; phylum Arthropoda; class Insecta; order Hemiptera; family Pentatomidae; genus Troilus; species Troilus luridus. The sequence continues at coordinate 75,144,902 of OZ057413.1, read as the reverse complement.
TAGTGGAACAGGTTCCTTTTTGTTTTTTATAAACTAATAAGAAAACAGGCTTTAAGAGAACACATATTTAAACATCTAGAAAACACGCATTAACAAATCAAATTAGAAAATCAAACTAGAAAGTAGAAAATAATTTCCAATCAATTTAAATTAAGAATAAACGTAAAAATCATTTTATCCTAAAAAACCTGAGGTGCTTTTTATGATATTTTCATAACGACTACCAATATCGGACAATAAAATATTTACAATTAACATTATGCACGCCACGCTTTTTTACGTTAAAATGATTTTTTTTGTCCATTCTTGTATTCTTATTTTAAACTTATAGAAAATTACTTTCTACTTTTTAGATTGGTTTTCTATTAAATCGTTTGTTTTTTAACCTAATATTCATTTTATACTTTTTATTAAGCTACATAATTCCATATATATTTTTTGTTGCAAAATATACAAAATTCCTTAGCTGATGCTGCCAGTAGTCATATGATTGTTTCAAAGATTAAGCCATGTATGCCATAGTAAACGCCTTAGTACTTGGAACAAGACACTACCGTATCTTAGGATTTGAAAAGTTTCTAATCCTGAAGATCCTGATCAAGATAATGAAACAAACTTATTAAGTTATTCTATTTCCATCGGTTCTTCAGAAGTGAGCAATGCTTCAATTAAACCCGATGTTTTGAAGAGGTCGAAAGTTGAATTCAAAGATTCCGTTATATGTATATCCACATACAGACGAAGCAAATAAAAGAGTGTTTAACATCTATTTGAAAGCGGGTTGCTTTACAAGGATTTTATATAAACTTTTTTTTTTGCAAATCGACGTTTGAAACAATGCGTTGGGTATTCGAATGTTTTTTCTATGTTCTAGATAGCTGAAATTTTCTATAAAAATAAATTGAAACAGGACCCGCTAATTGAGGAGGAGGCTATGTAGAGGCGGAGATATCGCGACAGAAGGAGGCACGCATGACCTCGACATCTCCGATTCGGTCCGCCACAAATTGCTCCCCTATCACGTTATATATTATGGATCCGGGGCACACACGCTCTTTTTTCCTCTGCTCGCACGTACCCGACCTCCTTCGTCACGCTCCTCGTACGCCGCCGCCGGAGTCGCGTCTTTGTCCTTCGCGGGTTGGAGTGCCCGCCTCGGCCAAGGATTACCCGCAACCTCTCCGCTCGCCCAAGTTGGAGCAGCATCTACCACGTGCCCTTGTATCACCAAAATGACTGCCATTCCTGCTACTACATATATATGTAACTTGTAGTCCAAAATTTGGAAAAATAAATATATGAGAGGGTGTAAAGATATAAATACTTCAGGGATCAGCGGTGAATGACACTTTGGACGAGGGAGAAGAAGTGAAATACAGAACAGTAGTAGCTAACTGAGCGCATTTCAGCCTGTCTAAACTCTTTGGTAATAGGCTGCTCTGCCGCACAATCAAACTGAGAATGTACATAGCTTGCGTCCGACACAAAGTGATAAATGCATCGGAAACCTAGTTATTATTATAAAGCATCAGCTGAGTGTATTTTCAGGTTCGAAAGAAAAAATATTGAGGGTGATTTATGGACCTTTTGAGGAGAATGGCTGAGTTGAGCACAAATCATGATGACTAAGTGTTGAAATTAGTAACAAATCAGATGGCTGGGGAAGGAAATCAGGATGGGTGAATAGAGGACTGTTAGGTTGTAAGATCTCAGAATGGAATATGATAGGATGCTATAGCCGAGGATTTGAAGAGATCATGTGCATGCATCAGGCGTGCTAACTGGGAAGACTAGGTAATAGCAGTTGAGCTGGCCAAGGATTGCATCAAGCATCAGTTGCTCGTGAATGCATGAATCCAAAATTTACCTCAACTTCTACCTTTTTTAGGGATGGGGAAGCAAAGCTGTAGTCCCCGGATTTCGGCAGGTAAATTTATGCTGTGTTGTTACACTCAGGGAACGACTTTACAATCAGGATATTCTCTTAGGTTTCACCCTATTAAAGTGGGATCCTTCAATTGGGGGAATAATTTTTCGGTTGAGCCTGATCTCGGAAAACTCATGCCGTAATCAATGCCGAGTTGTTGCTTAACATTTTTTTTTCTGAAATATTTGGTGTTTACGAAAATATAGTTGATTCCACTCTCCGGGGAAAAAAAAGGTTTTAGCAAGTTGATGAACATAAAATTAATAATACTGAGTTAATATAAAGTAAACATATATTATAGTTGCATATAGTACAGTAAATTAGATATCGATGATAACTAAAGCCTATACCACTATAGCCCAGAAGGGCCAATGGTTCAGCACATGGTCGAGAGTGTACTTTTTCTAGGACAGCGGAGGTGTTTGTCCTAGATCATCCTCAACCGACTGGTTTCCTCCCAATTATCCATCCATCCGTAGTTGTTATAAGATTTAACAATAAATCTGCATCAGCCGGACTTGAACCCAGAATATTTAGCACAGCAACTCAGTTACAAAATGAGACAACCTGAGCCTCGATGATTACTAAAGTATATTATAATTATAATTGCTACATAAGGAAAAATATACATTGTATTAATTATATTATAGCCGGTCTATTACATTATTTTGTTAAGTTATAGTTATTCCAAGAAAAATGTCGCAAGGTTAAAATCCCATTAGGAAAATATAAAGGAGGCGAAGTCGATACCATTTTCTCATCACAGCGGTCCCGAGCAGCCATTAACAGAGACCATTACTCAAATTAAACCGTTTTCCTGTGATAATTTGCCAGAGTGCTCTATTTTTGTGAATAGCCGGTTCAAGGCCGACCCGCGCTCTCTGTTGGCAGCCAAATTGCTCAGTACAAATAGAGCATGTTACTCCCGCCACGTACCCAACTCCTTTCCTAATGTAGAATAACAAAACGGCATTATTCAATTATAATTGTATAACTATAATAACTGATCTATTTAGTGTAGTAAAGATGGGTGATTCCATGCTAACAGTGTTTATTACTATCCTGCACAGTTTGTTCATTGTCGTCAACCATTAACAATCTATTAATAAAATATTTGTATAAATATGATCCTCATGAACACACTAATACTACTACATCACTTCTTTCACATAATATAACTTACAGTCCAGAGAAAACTTACAGTTTGTCACTTAAATATCAGCAGCACCTTGTCATGTCCATTTCTAGAACTTACCTATGAGTTCATTATTTTGCGTAATAAATGAATCAAACTAATTAATCCATAAACGATTTTAATAAAAAAGTAAGAGGTAGAACATAATCAGATGGTTTTGATAGTTCACTGGGTCGTACCAAACAAAAAAAAACCAAACAACTCTTATCCTACTCACAACATGTTAGGGTTTAAATATTCTACGCCAACGGCTTTGATTGGATTAGAACACGCTCAGTCGCCATATTTCCCTCAATTAAGGAGGGAACCCACCTTTTAGAAGTTGTGATTCAAGAGGGTCTCCAAATCTCAGGGAGTCACCTCACTCCTGATAACTTCATCATTAGATCGACGAATCCCACAACCTATGCTTTAAGTCACAATTATCCGGTAATCAATCTCAAAGCTGGATCACCAGTCACGACAAGATCACCTTTTGGAATAAAATTGCTAAAGCATGGGTATTACATAACAATGGGTATTCATTTACAAACTCGGTTACATCATATGGCTGCCCGTTTACTTATTGTATGTACAGATTTTCAAAAGGTCTGGTATTACAAAGGTTGAGTGAGCCCCTCCAAGTCCCACAAAGTTTAAGCAAAATATAGGATTCCCAGTGTAGCATCATCCGATTAGCTATATCAGTATAATGTGGCGTTAAATGAATTAACAAACTATTGTGAGAGAAATTATATAGATGTTTAATAAATATTTTTAAAGTTAAGAAAACATTGTTAAAAACAGGTTAAAATTTGGTGGTTGAGCATGATCTAGGACAAATCACCTCCCATTAAAACCGTTATCCTAAAAACAGTACAGTGTGTATCAAATACTGAGCCCAAGACCCTTCATGGCTTGTAATTTTTTTAAAATATATTTATTACTTACTTATATTATAATGTATAAGGGAGCCGAGATGCTCAATATACAGCGCTGAATTGTCGTGCGGAACGTCGCGGGTTTAAATCCGGCTTTGAGAGATAATTTATCTAGCCGGGGACGGATCCTGCGGGATCTGGTGACCTTCCTGGGGGTCATCCAGCCTCAACGAATTGGAGTAAAACCTTAGGGTTGAGATTAATCTAGGACAAATTATGTTTTGATCTGCACAATCTTTTTGTCCTAGAAGCAGTACAGTCTCTATGATGTACAGTCAAGTAAGTATATATATATATATATATATATATTTACTTGAATCTTATTTTGCCTATAAATATACTATGTAGTATATAAATAAGTATATATATAAGGGATACAGGTATATATTATCCAAACTGAGAGGACGGTGAAGCGAGATGAGCGATGACGAGGACGCAGCGGGCAGCCTAATCCGGACGAGTGGCTCATCAGCTAATGCCTCGGCCGGGGGGAGGGAGTGGAGGGGGCCTTTTAGTGATATGACTCTCCCGACCAGCTCCTCTTCCTATGCAGATCCCTCTCACCTTAAATCGCTTAATCATGCGCCGCTATTTTTGTTGATGGCCTCATTACCCAGCTACATCTGAAGCTTCCCCTACCAAATGGTTGTGGTTGTTAGCCAAGGATTATGTGGGGGTTGGGCTCATCAGTTCCTAATCCCTAAGTTAGATAGCTGACCTAAGCTTATTCGTACTTGTGAATGGCTGTGTTCATGTATGTGACATGTAATCTAAAAAAAAATGAGAAAGATTTGAAACTGATTTCATTATGCAGGTGTGGTTATAAAGGTGCCATGGGTCCTTGTAGAACTAAGACCAATTATAGACATAAGAGAAAGCTGATGAACAAGAAATATTCACTAATATTCGTCTTGATAGAAAGGACAAACGAAACCTAATCAGGCACTGTATAAAATATATATCTCGTAAATCCCCTCCCTCTAGTGCCTGGGTCCGCAAGAATGAACGCCGATTAAAATGTAAAAAAATAAAATAAAAAAAAGTACTACTGCAATCCTGGGTTCCAACACACAATAGACACTGTAATGTACTAGCACTGGATTTCTTACCCCCAAGATTTCGTACCCACTTCATTGAGTCAGGGTGGGCCCCAGGAGGACTCGGGTCTGCAGGACCCGCTTGTTCCATTCTAAGTTGTTTAAATAATATATTTAGCTTTGCCCGTAAACATTCAAACAAGAGCTAAACATCCATTCCACTCCATTCCATGGAAAAAACTAAAATATTTTTACATAACATAGACTTTACATTGCCTCTATGACGATTATAATATTAAAACAATTAGTTTGAAAATTAAGGATCATTTTCCATACAAGTAAAATAAATCTGTATAATATCACAGAATAACTTTGATTAATCAGGGTACGTCATACACCTGTACAATTAAATACGAATCATCCAGTAGATTTGAGATATTACAAATGAAGAAGGAGGATAAAAAAAACAAAAAAACTACAACACTGTATCACTATGGCGACACATAAAGTGTTTTAGAATTAGTACGTGGCAGAGGCTAGCGTTTATTGGACCACAGGTGCGCAGAGAGTTGATTTATTCGAGATCACTCTTATCTACCAGGTTCCCCCTATTTTTGATATCCAACTTACAGAGGTCGGGCTTGCCCCAGGAGGTATCCACATATCAAAGGATCCATCTCCGGCTGTTAACAGAATAAATGATTTAAAAACATTAGTGGAAAAATTTCAACTAAAAACCTTAAGTCTCTAAACTAAAAACGGAAATTGAAAATACCTGTCCAATATTTCGCCAATTCAGGCAACCTCAGGGCAGAAAGAGAATAACATAAATAATGCACCCAAAAAACACTCATCCCGCCACCTCCAAGGCTCAATGCAACTACTGAATCATAGGGAAGGTTACTAGATTCCCAGCTGGCTAAGGTTAGATAATAACAGCTGATAAATACTCCAGAATTTGAAAAATCAATATACACTCACCAAACCCCAAAAAACACAACAGGAAACCAAAATAAAATAAATAATAGTAACAAACAACACAAGAACAGAAGACAAAAAACCAGGGCAGGTATTTTCAATTTCCTGTTTTAGTTGAGAGACTTAAGGTTTTTAGTTGGAATTTTTCCACTAATGTATTAACATTTGTTTAATGTCTCTATTGACCTTTCCCTTTTTCAATATATATGTTGTGGAATAACCATGAGTCCACTGGTTTTTTATAAATTCTCTTTTTTACTTTCACTTTTTCATATGCTTTTTATCTAACCTTAGCCAGCTGGGAATCTAGTAACCTTCCCTATGATTCAGTAGTTGCATTTGAGCCTTAGAGTGGAGGGATGTGTTTTTTTTGGGTGCATTATTTATGTTTTGCTTTGTTGTTATTCTCTTTCTGCTCTGAGGTTGCCTGAATATGCGAAATATTGGACAGGTATTTTCAATTTCCTGTTTTAGTTTAGAGACTTAAGGTTTTTAGTTGAAATTTTTCCACTAATGTATTATCATTTGTTTAATGTCTCTGTTGACCCTTCCCTTTTTTAAATAAATAATTTATTTGCGTAGCCGAATTTGAACCTAGGGCTTTTAGCACAGTAACGCAGCACTCTACATCCTGATCTATCTCGCTCCCTAAAATTTAAAATAAAAATTAACAAGATGGCCGTTCTAAGCTACGATGTACGATCATGGGAATAAATATCTTATGCTTGTCAATGAAATCTTAAACTGATTAATCATCATTTTTTTTTTTTTTTTTAGTTTTGTAGTCAAACCCACATTTTATTTTTTAACAGTAACATAACCTTGGTTGAGTTATAATAAGCAATAAAAAAGCATCTATTTCATTAAATAATTACTTAACTTTACATACAATGATTGCAATGCCAACTGGACATAAAACATTAACTCTTCTACAAAAACTTTGTTTCTTTTATTCTGGTTATCGAATAAGTATATTGATCCCACGCGTCCTTTTCAAACAGGGATCTTTTTAAAATAAAATGCACCTGTGAAACCTTGATCAGCGATAACCCAGGATGCGTTCACGAATGATCGCTCAAAATGAATAAGGAATCGGGAGATCACAAGGGCTTCTCCCGGCGATTTTTAGAGACGACTGTTTTGCTCTGTTAAACACCGCGCATGGCTGCTTCTGTTTGGGGTGGACGTTTAATATTTGGAGGGCGGTCAGACAAGTTCGGATTTAGAGCTTTCAATATGTGGGACTTATATTAATTAATTGAAAAGATTTATCAAGTTTTATCAGTCAAATGAACCATTTTAACTAAAGTAGAAAAAATCATTAACTATTGGGCCGATTCCAAGGAAATATCGTTTTTCAAAAGTAAGGGTATATATAAAAACAATATTTTTATTAAAATATTATCTGTAAATTCTTCCCACCGTATTATCAAATTTTCGATCCCAGAACTGAAAAAAATCAGGGTTTTGTGGAGCAATGTAGACTGAAAAGAAGTATGTGACTTGAGAAGGATTTTCAAAAATTTTAAGGAATCCGTCCGAATTTCTGAACAGATGGAAATCTGTTGAAGATAAGTCTAGCGAAGAATGTGGGTAGGGGAGGACTTTTACCCAAGCCTGTTTGCATCTTCCCTGTCGGCAATGAAACATTAAGGTCAGTTGCTGTCTTGAAAGAGATCACCAATGCAGGTTGTTTTTGTTGCATCAGTGCAGTACGATGCGGATATGATGTTTTCACATCTGAGTAGAAAGTCTTCAGATAAAAATTTCTCGGACCAACGGCGAATGGTCCGTCTGATACAACACCCTTCCCCAAATGCCTTGATGATGTTTCTTGTAGTTTAGGCTGTAGAGGGACCTAGTATAACCTCATTAAAAAATTATGCAAATATCGCGTGTTGCCATTTGATAGCTTACTTAACAATATTCGTTTAATTGTCGGCTCATTACAATCAGTAAACATAAAAATAGTAGACAACAATACTCCACTGATTCTACTCTGAATTTTAGGATTAATAAACACGGATATTTCTTATGAAAGTACCCAATAGCTAATCGTAATCATACTTATTAAAAAAAAAAAGCCTGTACCACTACGGCCCGTGAACGGGTCTAGAGTTCAGTACATGGTAGAGACTGTACTGTTTCATGGACAACGGATGTCCAGTGCATGTGATTTGTCCTAGAAAAATAGATACAAAAATAAAATAAATAAACCCCTTTCGCCGTTCAACGTAAGTAATGAAGCCTAATTATAGGAACCCAGAAGAAAGAAGACACCTCGATCTAACATATTAAGAGAGAAGAGGGGCCGAAGATACTTGAGGGAGGCCGCATCCACACGACTTCGCCGCCTCCACGACTCCAGAGCCCCCACAGCCAGGACCACCCCCACGGCTCTCAACAGTCTCCACGACCACCCCCCAGCAGGCATCTACTCCAGAATAACGAGCGCACGCGGCGGTGTTGGGTTGAGCAGCGCGTGCTGTGGCTCCGCGGAGGGCCTCTCCAGCTCAAACAGATCTCCGATAAATTGCATCTGACAGCTATCCTCAGTGTAAACCTATTCCGTCGTTACTGAGCTTGGCTCTTGTTCATTCACACCATTCCAACATCAATTATACTCCATCCAATGGAAACAAACTAGTATGTCTTTATTGAACACAGACTATATATTACATTATTTTAACAAAAGTATTACTATTGAAATTTATAAGGGAGAAAGATTTATAGGGGGATATATTTGTTACTTAAACGATTCAACAATAAAATACAAAGACCTAATTGGGTATATGAAGCAGTGCAGTATCTGCTTATCTGCATTGGCAAAATCCGCATCATCTGATTAGCCATAGCAGCATAAAGTGGCATTAATTGATTAAACAAACAACTAATTAATCAACTAAGCTCAGACTAGTCCGGTGTCAAGAGTTTTATAGTATTCCGACAATTGCAAAAATATTTGCTAGTTTACATCTGAGGTATCTTACGATAAAAAAAAATAATGTCACTTGAGTCCCAAGATCTTGGAAAAGTTTATAAACCAGTTTCGTTTCACTAAAAATCCTATTCCGTTAGATTTTTTTTCTTTTACAGTGAGAGGAGTAGTGTTGTGTTAATACGGACTCTAAATGCAGAGAAGCAGACCCCATCTTAGTCTCCCAACACGCTATTGTCGGAATTACGACTTCCTTAACGGCGGAATAAAAATGTTCATTTATCCATGAAATAGAGAGAGCACGGCGGATCTGACGAAGCTCCTATATGTACTTGCACATTAATCTGTCTATTTTCCCACTGTAATTACTTTTTTACCGGAATAAATTTACATCAGTACACTGTTTTTTAAGTGTTGCTTTACACATATTTAATTGTTTACATATATTTACATTACTTTTCTAATTCTTAGTTCTTCGTACCTTAAAATAAGCCCTGCGTCATATGTTGACTACTTTGAATGGTTTGAATGGCAAGAATAAATATTAATCTAGCACTAGTAGAAAATGTGTCTAAAGATCATTATTATGAGTTGAATTGGATTTAACATTAATTTTGATCTGTGATATTTTACAGATACAAAAAATACCAGTTATACCGTAGATGCCCTTATATAACAAAAACATCGCAACCCAAAAAATTCAAATTACTCTTCCATTTGTAAACGCGATATTTACATTGGAAATTCGATTAATGTAACAACAAATATATACCCAACTAAACCTAAGCGAAATGCAGCAATGATAAACACGAACATATCCCTCTCACAAGTGAAGTTCCCAGAATTAGAGATCTATCTATTGTAATACCAAAACGTGATTAATAACATTATTCGAAATCTACGTGTAGTTAGATGATAAAAACAAAATGGCATCCCCATATTTTTCTCTTTTCCAGAATAAAGTTAGTACAGCATAAAGTTGTAATATGAAGAGCCAATAATTATAAAAATTAATAATTTATATAAGGAAGTTAGGTTGCTCAAAAAACTGAGTTGCTATGCTGAGGGTCCTGATTCGAATCCAGCTGTGACAGATAAATTATTTAGTCTGTTAATAGCTCTAAATGGACCCTGTAGGATCCGCAGAACATCCTCGGGCTCACCCAAGGGTTATAATGAGGCCACCATCGGGCGTGATTTTGAAGAGATCATGTCCCTGCACAGCCGTTGTCCTTGAAACAATACAGCCTCCACACCATGAACTTAGTGCTTCTTGGGTTGTTACTGCCGGATTCTATCCATAGACCTTCGGCTCAGCAATTCACTGGTCTTTTTTTAAGCTAAACCGGTCCCGTGAGTATTATAAATGCACAAAACAAAATCAGAACCGATTGGAAAAACAACCTTAATAATTTATTGAATTATTAATGAAAAGATCTAAATAAACCAAGAGTAACTTTTATAAAGGCTTTATTTATAATGATATTTATTCAGCATAAAGGCTTTCCAATTGAAGAAAGCCTTTATGCTGAATAAATATCAAGAGTAAAAAAATTGTCGTTCTATTTTTTTTTAAATATAGATAAATATACAACTGTATTATAAAAAACGAAATATAATGAATGATACATCACAGCATGGATATAGACAAGTAGTGAAACTACCCACTGGTAATACACGTAAAGCAAATTTAGCGTAGAAGGTTAAGAAGTCATCTTCTTAACCTATTTTAATTATTTTTTCTATTTATAGTTTTATTCACACCTGTCCAATAATTCATAATCAGGAGATTGGCTAACAGTAAATTAATACAGAATGAAATGAAAGGCATGAAGAGAACAGTACCCAGCGGTACCTCTCCCGTGGCTTCAATTTATTCCTTCATCGTTGTTTCTTATTAGTCTCCTCCTAGTGTTCTCTGGCATGGGAGTCGTGGCCATTGGTTATATCCATGGGTTTGGGTGTCCGTGTAGTTTTAATTTATATATCAACAAAATATTTGAGTCTGTTTTGCTTGACCGCTTATGCTATTCTCGTGTAAAGATCAGAAGAACAAACGCAGCAGTGAGAAAAAGATTTATTATTTGTTTGACATAGGCCTAGAGGCCAGTCGTCATTCCCAGGCATATCGCTTCCGTACATCAGCCGCCTCTTCTCCAGGGTAGAGATCTTGATGCTATGAAAAAAACTCCTGCGAGAGACATGGAGGCACTGATGACTAGTGAACAGGACACGATCAGATAGGATTATTCCCGCTCCTTGTCCGGCACGGCGGTGAGGGTTGTGTCGCTACCCGAGATCGGAGGATAAGCAGAGTTCTTCCGGGGTTATCTCTGCATCTGGAACTACCGGGGTTTTGCTATCTATCATCTCCCGCAATAATTAGTGCCGATTATTATTAATATAATTGTCTGTTTAAAATCTACATTAACACGGCTTTAATAGAATGGGATAAAAAATGTAAGCAAATAGGAGCAAGAATAGGTAACAGCCATCTCCATAATCTACTGCTCGCTGATGATCAGGTAATTGTCGCTCAGCACCATGAGGATGCAGAATATGTGCTGCGAAAACTGTGGGAAACGCTGCCTTAAAATAAATTTCAGCAAAACTGAATACATTACCTAAATATTTTTATTTTGAAGACAAATCTTTTCTCTTTAATGTTTAATTTAAATGATCACTATAAAAAAAATTATGAATAAATTACCATATATGATCAGGAGGGCCTTGTTGTTCGAGGAAATGTCATAAAACTAGTGGATAATTTTAAATATTTGGGCACTGTAATGGAAGAATGGAACATCGGAAAAAGAGATAAAACAAAGGATAATTACAACCCGCAAATCAATTTGTATGCTTTGAATGCCGCAAGTCAACTAGGTCCTTTGGGAGCAATAATATGACAAAAGACACCAACAAGTCCATAATTGAAAGCATAAAATAGTATAGAGCAGAGACATGGACGATAAGCGCTGTTCTAGGAGAAAAGCTACTCGCTACTGAGATGAGCTCGCCAGGGTATCCAGACTAGAGAGAAGGACTAAGGCCGAAAATAGAGAACAGATACAAACTCAACAAAACGTCCTCCAAAATACAGAGAATGGTATGGTCATCTCAGAAGAATGAAATAAGAAAGATCTCCCAATTTAATTTTCATTTAAATCTAGGGAGGAAACGGCGAGGAAGATAACGAAAAAGATGGATAGAAGGCATTAAGGAAAGAAGGCACAGCCATGGTCTGAGGGAGGAAGATATACAATATAGAAAAAAAAAATGGAAAAAAGAATTAAAGTAAATTTTTGGTCGAAGGAAACCTCAATCTGAGGAAACCCTTAGATAAAAAAATAATAATTATTGTCTATGTCACAAAAAAAATCCTCAACAACCAGCCCAAAACCCTTGAAAAGTCGTTGGAGTCGACTCTGGAACAGCAATTACCTACAAAGGCAAGAACACAGAAGACCAGGTGAGTCTTGTCAAGAATCCGAGGTGAGGGGCAGTCCGTAGTGAGATCCGATTTCAACTGAATGGACGTCCACTCGAGGTATTACCAAACGCCTTAGCTGAAATATAATCCGTCCTATGAAAGAGAACGCCTCCCCTCAAAATCCGTTGAGAGGGTAGGAGCAGTATTGAACCATTTGGTTTCATGAACTTTATCGTCCATAATATTAACCTCAACAGCTGTTTTTAGATGATAAAAAAATTAATGAATAACCTATACCACTACAATCAATGAACGATCTTAACCTCAGTACATGGTAGAAACTTGACTATTTGTAGTGCAACGATTGTTCAGTGAGGTAATTTACTTTATAGAAATGATAGTGATGAGTAAGCCCCGGCAGGGTTCAATAGATCCCACATGGTACATACGTGGTTGCTGCACACTTTTAATAAACAACGTTCTCATAAAAACATATTTTTTTTTCAATTATTTATGACTGCCACATGAAATCGAGTGTAAGTTGTATGTTTCGAAGTGAAAATTATCACATTTGGGCACAGTTTTTCCAAAAAAACTGTCGACTGCTATAACCGTCATTTGCTCATTATGTCGTTTTTTTTCTCTTCCCAAAGCAAATGACGGCTATGACCGTCGTGACGACTATACGGCTTTTGCTTTACTAATTCAAAATGATCCCTATGAATAAAAGAGGGTAAATAGGTGTAAACTTAACACAAGAAAATCAGTTTGAAACAAAATTATCATTTGTAATTTATTTTGCGTAGAAAATAGTAAAAATGAAAAGGCAATAAATATGCTGTCTGGCATGCTACACCTTTTTTTTATTATTACTCGATAATTAACAAGTGTATGTGTCACTACACTTCGTACTAGCGCTGTTCTTTTTTTTATTGATTAAAATGTGCACGACGGGTATAGCTGTCGTTTGCCTACATATCGCCAAAGATCGGTCATTTGCGGTTAAGTGTTTTAATAATGATATGCCCTGAAATTGAAAAACAATTCAGAGATGCAACATTATTCACACGTTTTAGATTTCGAAGGTATAAAAACATATCGATTTCCTTATCTCTAATATTTAAATCAATAATTTTACAAAGTAGTCATTTTAGAAATAGCTCATTTAACCTCACAACACAAAAACGATATTAATAATAATAAAACCTGTACTACAATAACCCATGAAGGGTTTTGGGTTCAGTTTTTGGTTTCTTGTACAATGGTCGAGCAGGGAGGTGATTTGTCCGAAATTACGCTCAACTGCCATGTTTTACGTCCGTCTTAAGAATAATAAATCCCTTCTAAGGCTGGCTGAGCCCTGGAAGGGATTAAATTATTTAAATACCATAAAATATTTTTTTTCAGAAATACAACTTAAATTGCAAGTACTAGATACCGAATTTATAAAATAGGGACTTACAAGAATTTTTTTTTTTAAATTATTGAATCAGTTTGGAAGAAGTTCATTTGATCTCAGATCTCGAAAAATGTTTTGGAATAATATCAATTAACGAAATAATAATTATTTAGTTACATAACTAAGTATTGATGTATGGAATAAGTTAAAAATATTGCGATGAAAAAGTACTGGAAGAAATAAATTATAAGAAAACAGGGCTTTGGCACTAGTGGGCTCATTAAAGGCAAATGAAATAAACTTATTGATGAGGAAGAAAATGGTCCGGATGGATGAAAAAAAAAATTCTCTTAAATAGGGAGAACTGTTTATTAGAAAGCCAACATTCCGACATACAATATATACATACAAGATACGATAATATATAGCCCTGAAGAAGAAGTACAATGTGGGTAGAAATGATGGCCTTCCAATAAACAGTACTCCCTATTGAAGAAAATGTTTTTTTTTACCTACACCCAGACCATTTTCTTCCTCGTATAGCTACCGCCCTGGTAAATAAGTCGGATTTTGTGCAGCTAGAATTAACTGCTCTCAGACAACCGGAATCGTATCATTCTCGTAGTTTAGGCTTGAAATGGAGTTGTGATATAAGCAATAACTCCTTTTCAAGCCAATGCCTTACTTAGCCCCTTATCCACTACGAAAATAAATCGATCCGCTTACTTATGTACAATAAACTCATTTTGGAGAAAATTAGACGTAACCACTTATTCACCGGGGCTGTATATATATTTATATAAGGGCAACTAATATTATTCAACACATTTACTTATTGATGATTACTACTTACGTCCTAATCCACAACTTAATTCCACGTCGAGCGCCTCTTGGTTTATTCGAAGACCAAATTGATTGCATGATTTCAATAATGTTCCAATAAATTTGATTGCTAGATTAAACTGAGAACGTTTAACTAGTGTTGTGGTTTTCACTGAATGGCAATAGGATAGAATGGAACCGATTAGACAAGAAACTTTATTCTGCGACCAAGTCCCTTTAGAATAACAAACATGAATACAAAAATAAATACATCTAATATATATCTGGTCAGAAGGTTACATATTACAAATCTTGAAGTATTTAAGAAGTGCCGAAAAGAAAATAAGTAAAATAAAAATGAAATAACTAAAGAGTCCGAAACATGACTGGAACCAATTATAGAGAATTAATATATTAATAACAACTGTTAATAAACAAAATAAATTAATGCTATAGCATGCAATAATTTCTTTACATAAATAAGAAAATCTTTACGAAAAATAAGAAAAAACAAGTAAGCATCAAAACCGATTGTTCAATACTGATTCATTTATGCAAATGACTGACCTGCTTAGAGAGCATTTTTCCAGTATTTAAAAAACAATCGATTTCTATTTTTTTTTTTTTTTTTAATAATCTCGGGATGTTACCGGTCGAAATGAGGACGTGAGGACGAATAACCGGTTTTTCATCTACCGGTAGAAAGAAATACAAAAAAGACCGGATAATGAATATAAGAAGAAAATTGGCAGATGAGAGTCTCCGTTATGTAAGCCCCACCTCTCCGAATTAAAACCATGACTCTCAATTTTTTTATTTTATTTTTTTCCTAGGCAACTCTTTTCACGGGGACGAGGAGGCAAAAAACTAATTATTGATGAAGCGGGATTTCCCCGAAGCAGAGGGACACGGCCGCGCCTCATAACGGAGTCCTCATTTTCCCAAGCGAGGGTTTTCACTTTTTACACACACGTATAAAAAACATTCAGTAAAAATGAATTTTCTTCTTCAATAGGTTTTTTCCTTTATTTCTTTCATGTTTTTATTAGCTTCGGAACTAAGTGGAAATTTTCATTAGGGAAAATTAAAATGTACTGATAATTAAAAAAAAAAAATTTTACATACACATTATACTGATATTAACCGACCATTGCACTAAATCAGGACAGTACTACAGCATGATGTAATATAATGAAATAATAACAATAATAAATAATTCATGATCAGGGATAATGGAGATGAGGAACCGTACCGTCAGCCGGAAAAACTTTTAGGAAATAATGAAATAAAAATTGACTGCGATGAACAAATAATTACATAACCGATCGGATAATTTGTTGATACATAAAGCGAAAATATTGTCAGAACCATAGCAGTCCCAAATGATACAAACGTAATGAACACCAGACCCGACAAAAAAAATAGGAAATACCAAGAACCTGTTACTGAGTTAAAATCATTTTATCATTTGGAGAAAGGGCTAAAAACTCCAATAGTCATTTCGTCGAATGGTCTCACATTGAAATGCACAAGGGAGGATACAGAAGACCTTGGCCTCCACTTGGAAAAATTAAAATTGGCACAAAATTCAGTTCTATTGAACACCTGCAGAATTGTGAAAAAAATCTTGAGTCAGTAAATTCTTTTACATTTCTCTTGAATTTGGAATTCCGGAATGAGAATTTGGTGCCAGATAAATCTGTCAGAAAAATAATAATAATATAATATATCGAAGCATGGTACATGATTTTGTTACTAATTTCATTGTTTATTTTATGTTGCAGATGTTTCTTTCAGTGAGCATAATACAGAAATGTGATATCGCTATAAAATATGAATTCTATATGACTTTACGACACTTCCATATGATCGTGGCTACCGCAAAGATCCAAAAATCAACCGGTAAATTTTCAGTTAAATAAAAAGAATTTAGAATTTTTATAAATTGGAATTAAATTTTAGAAATTTTTGACGCTAACCTAATGGTCTTTTATGACTTCTGATGACCTCCCAAAAGTTCAAAAAAAAATTCTATATATATAGGGTCTTGAAATTGCGAGTATAAAACTTATACTTAACTAACAGGTGTAGGTTACACAAAGCTTACATTATTACTCCTATGCTCATAAACTATTTTACATCGATACATATGATATATGTACATAGGCATCTGTAATCCCATATGCCTAGTTATGTTATATATATTTATTCGTAACAATTGTAAAGGTGCCCAGCATACTTTTTTCCTGTAATTTCAGCAGTACAAGTATTAGAAAAAATGGTGAACGAACGCCCCTTGCGGACTTCCTTACATAAGAATAAATTTTTTCGAGAAACAATCAACTAATAAGAAATGGCAACGTACCAATAATCGATCGCCATTAAAATAATTTATTAAACATTATTCTAATAAGATGTTATTGCGAAAATACTTCAAGTTCAACTAGAAGTTATGTGAATTTTTCATGACCAAAGTTAACACGGGCGACTTGTGAGAAGAAAATCTATTGATTGTCGAATGGAATGATGACACGGATGTACTAAGAAGAACTTCTGCAACGAACTATTTTGAGTATTAACTAAAGACAAATATTATAAATTATGAACTAACCTAGTCACTACTCTACTCTCTTATCAAGCTATACATACAATACTTTGTCCTACCTCACTCTCTTTTCTCACCTATTCTTCCTTACAATATTTTAGAGCTGGTATATAAAAGAGGAGAGTCAAAGTAACTGACAATAAGGGAGTAACGTCATAATTTCCTGGGTAATAAACCCATAATTGTAAGGCCAAGAACCCATCCGATGAACCCATCCATGAACTCATAGAGTAAAGAAATCTACGCACCAACGGAACGCATGCAAGCTTTTTATTACTAGATTATGTTATGAATATCCAAGATTACTAAAAACGTTCTTATGAGGCGTTCAGGATCAAAAGCCCATAACTCCAGTATTTCAAAATTCTACTTTTTTACATTTTTCGCTAATTTGGTTCTAATTGTATATAGTATAACACGACAGTTGGATGCCTTATTTATCGTGGTTTTAGTCCGAACATCAGGCTCCGAACCCGATGTTTAGGATAATATATTGCTTGACTAAACTAGTGAAAAATGTGCCTCATATATTGAATTAAGTAAGGTTGTGTATTTAGTATCTCCCACCATGTAGGCATTTGCATCCAATTCATACAGTTGGTATGACTGTTTCGGGATTACCCAATCGGTCGATGACGTTGCAGCCGGGAATACATCCGGCATTGGAAGCAATACCAAGCGAGGTTATATTAAGCAAGGAGGTTTATTAATGAAGGCTGCTAGGGGAAGGTGACGCGGGAGTGACGTCTCCTTGGAGATGACGCGGGGTGACGTCGCCATGGCGACCGCGGGGGTGAGCGACTCATATTAAATTTCTTGGGAAACCCCCCCCCCCTGCTTTTTACAGTGCTGCCAATCCCCGTCGTCTTATGAAGGATCTTTCCTTACAATGGATGGTAGAGGGTCCGATCTTAATAAGCTTAGCTCAGGGCGAATTAGGCTTATTTAGAACTGATTACAACAGGGCCAAGCCATCCGGATGATAAAAAGGAGATTGAATTATCAAAGGTGAGCACGAAACTGGGAAATTCTCGAAAGATGGGCAGAAATATTCGTTTAGGAGCTTAACAAATAACTCGTGATATAATTAATTTTATTTTCATTATATATGAATAATTTTTTTAACAATCGGAATAAATCTTTATGCATTTAAGTTGCAAAACAAAACAACATAACTATTACATAAATTGATATAGCCCAAAACCACGAGAAAACAAACAAGAAGTGGTACAATCATAACTCAGCATGCCCAAACCTAAATTTTAAAAAAATAAATAAAAAGATATCTGTTCCGCTGGTTGTCACTTCCAGTTGAGTTACATTTTTTTGGTTTACTCATTTCATTTTTAATATTTTCCAATAATATAAAGGATTTTTTTTTTAATCAACACACATCAAACAAAGCTTTATTGCAATATCGTGGTTTATTTTGGCAACAGCTCCTTAGGATGTCATTTCGAGTTAA
Organism: Troilus luridus; assembly: GCA_964056705.1. NCBI lineage: Eukaryota > Metazoa > Arthropoda > Insecta > Hemiptera > Pentatomidae > Troilus > Troilus luridus. The sequence goes on along the minus strand of OZ057413.1, from coordinate 75,126,186 downwards.
GTCATGAACTTGCATTTCGTTTCCTTATTAATATTCTCGAAAATAAAATAATAATAGTTAATAAGTTAGTATATAAATAATATTATACTAGTAGGGAAAATAGTGTAATTATGAGAAATGTGAATATTTCCGTAATCATTTCATTAGAAAATAAACGTTTCAGTTATCATTTCTAAGTATAGATAATAACATAGTTGTTGAGAAGTTCAATTCTTGATGACTTAATTATCGAAATATACACATTTCCCTTAATTAGACCATTTTTTAATACATAAACTCACGAATATTCTTATTTTGGAGAATATTAAAAAAGAAACGCATAACAAGTTAAAAATTGTTGACTTAATTGGGAGTGACAACCTAAGGAACTGATACCAAGCGCCTGAATTCTAATTATTAATAAATAATATATCAATGTCTAAAACTTAAAAATATGTATTATTTTATAACATGTATCCTCCCCCAGTTACAAATACACCATACATCATACCTCCGCCTCCTTAGGGAACAGGGTCCTCATACCCAGAGCCACCTGCTAGAGCCGCCCCCAGATCGTAAATAAAGACAATTAGCCAGCGATATCGGCCATAGACAAAAGACATGGCGGCCAGGAAGCGGAAATGAAGACGATAAGGAAATCCCCCGCTGCCTCCCCAATTAAGGATATCCGTGGGCTAACTCCATTACCTTATCTGTCAAATTATTCTATTACTTCGAGCCCTTCTGGGTCTTCTGGTTAGTACGCAGGGTTAATACCGTGCAAACCATCCCCAACCCTAATTATAAATTTTGCATTATCATAAATATAATTTTTTAAAATCTAGGATGATTAAAAATAGGCAAATTATTATCATTACGCTTTTGCACCTGCGCTGTATCGCATTCAGTAAATTTGATCTCAATTCTTTTTATTTTTTCAACTCCAATTGCAGAAATATAAAACGTTTGAACTGATTAATCTTTTCCTAGCAGGTATGTCATTTTATTCTTCTGACAAAAAGATCAGTTACCAGACAGTTGACTTTTTGGATCTTCTGTATTTGGTATAAATATACCTATGATCCTCGCGCGGATCTAATTACCGCGTAGGGGAGCTTCCAACGGGTGGCAGGTGGGGGGATGGTCGGTGGAAATTCTCTTGAAGTTCCTCCCGGCTAAGTCCGATGGACTCGCTGACCAACAATGAGAGCGGTCCCCCAGGTTTGCTGGAGGGATCTGACGTAGGTTAGAATGCCCTACTCACATTATTTTTTAGTTCTAATCACTAATCCACTAATAGTCATGGATCTTGCTGAGGTAAAAGGCTCATTATCCTGAGGTAAACTAGTTGGTGGGGACTGCTTCGGGGATTCATGGCGTTTGAAATATAGAGATTTGCTTATAGGGACTAGTAACGTGATAAGTTTAAATTTGGGTGATAAAGGTAATAAAGCTGTTATACGACAAATTACCTCTATGCACCACCATTTTCCATGAAACAGTACAGTCTCTGCCGTGTATTGAACCCTGGACCCGTTCAAGAGTAGTTGTGGTGCAGGTTATATATATATATATATATATATATATATATATATATATATATATATATATATATATATATATATGAATGTATGTATGAGGAATAAAATGGTCCGGGTGGAGGTAAAAAATTCTCTTTCATATATATATATATATATATATATATATATATATATATATATATATATATATATATATACAGATATAGTGGTATATAGAGTAGATGGAATGGATTTAATATAAAGGCTGAGAGACTAAGACGGAAGATTGCTGCGGTGGGCTGCCTGATTCACCCCTGGCTATTGTAACACTGATTCTATTGTCCCCTGCAATATGGCCCCTACTATCACATCTCTTAGGATTTGAGGTTTTTTTTTCTTGCTCTGGCTCGTTATCCAATAAAGTGGGCCCGCATCTCGCCACAGATTGACGTCCAGTAATCCTCAATAAGAGCCAATGATATTTTGGACATTTTCTCGATCGTCCTTTCATACGGGCTTTAACAATCGCCCCATATATATATTTTATCCTAGTTAGCAAAAATGAATCTATAGACCTGTGTGTCATTGGTCTTGTCCTGTACGGGACAACGACTGGGTATTTCCAGAAAATAGAAATGAAAGGCCCTTACAGATATTTATTTGTTCCTATTTATCATTTATTAGTGATAGAAATGAAATTGGTGTCGGCAGAACCTTTCCGTGGTTCACACAGTCTCAATAAAATGAAGTGAATCATTTAGATTGGATGAAATTTCTGACGATTCACCTTCTTGGGTCGGAAACCGTACATTCCATATCAAGTACTAAATACTTGAAGCAAACATAAACTGTCCAACATTTATTATTAAGAAACATATTACCTTCCTATGTTCACCCAGCCTCTGTAAATGGAGTAACGGGAATGATAAGTTAGTTATGATCTCGGCCAAATCACTTCCCTCCACAAACAGCAGAGTACACTAAAGAAACATGAATGTACAGAGCCACTGACCCAGCGTTCAGGGTTTTTTTTATAGGTACTGTTTATTCACAAATTATTATTTATTCATTTATTTTTAAACGAAAAATTCATCTGTATTAGTAGCGTAAGAAAATAAATTAAAGCTATAGTGGGAGTCATAAATTTGGGTTATCCAGGTTTAATTAGGATAGGGATCTTTAACGATTACCTGACATTGCAGAGATATTGGGACCCCATTATACGTCCTCCCTGAAGGACGGCATAGCCAAGGAACTTTTTAAGGACAATTGCAGGGCTGCGAACAGTGGGTATAAAAGGCTATTTTGCACCACTACACAACAGGTGACCCAATTGTAACATATTATTGTTCATCTTGAACTGATTTTAATCTGTAACTTGTGCTGTTAACTTGAGATGGATCTCTTTGTTTCGGCATCTTGTTTTCGGACATCTCAAAGGGTTAACGGGTATTGAACAGATACCTACCTTTCTTTTGATACTTGTGGGTTTGAGTAGTAATAAAATACGTCATGGAAGGATTTCTATGGGGTTCGGCAAATCAGCAATAAGGGACAATACGGCCATTGATGATTGTGAAGGCTCTTATGATAGTCTTATTAATAATAAATGGGACAAACTTAATTTTTACCGTTATTGGTTGCGGTAGAAATTAAAAGCACCACACATCCCTTGCCCGGATGCCGTTTCCAGTTGAGAATTCCAAACCCAAGCTATACGCTCACATACAATGTGACTCTTGACTCGGCGAGTACGTTAGGTCCTGGCCCGACAGTTCCCACCAGGTCGATGGAGAGCACTCCAAGATCCTGAAGTCTTGTTTTAATTGTCCCCGATCCGATGCCTGGCTACTAATAACATAACGAGCGGGCTTATTGTGGTTCGGAGTGAGAGGGAGCGAGCGGAGGGGGACAAAGAGTGTCCACCACAAAGACCAACTCTAAGTGGCCTCCAGCTCTAATACCATTGTGCTCTCCTCGTTACCTCCATCGGAAATATCTGTAAAAGGATCTCCTTCTGAGGGCCCCGCGCCGTCGGCTACTCCACTCTGTTTGTTCCCGTTTTCTCTCCAATACGCGAAAAAATAATAGAGGGGCGGAAGAAACGAAAGACACACAAAAAAGAGGAAAAAAAGGAAAGCCGGAGCCGAAATTTCGGTAATAACGGTCCGATGAGCTCATTCCTAGGACCTTTTGATGTTCTGTCAATATTTTTCTTTGTTCTGTTTTGATGGATGGGATTTTCAGAAAAGCAACATATTTATTATGATTAGTGTTATTACTATAATCATTATCGTTATTCAACGATCAGACGAATTAGCATACTAATGGGCGTACAGTATGTAAAGTGCAGAGTTTCTACGCAGAAGGTTCCAAGTTCAAATTCAACTAAAGTAGTTGATAATAATTTAATCTGTTAGCAACAACCAAAACACTCTGTGGTATCAGATGGGCATTGTAGGATCTACGAACACCATCGGAGGCTCACCCATTCTCTATAATGTTTAGGGGACTCTAAATTGGAAGAAAACCTGACGGTTCAGCGGGATATCTAACAAATTCAGATGCACAACATATATTCTAAAAACACTGCAGCCTCTATCATGTTCTGGCGAAGGTGGGTAGATTGAATTAAGATTGATTTTTTATGAGTTTGGGTTTTGGGCGATAATCCGATAAGGGAGATATGTAATGCCAAAGCGGTATGAAAATCTAAAGTGGGCCTTAAGGTTCGCTTATGATTTATAATTAATTATTTTTGAATCAAATATAAACGATTCTACTTTTTATTTTTCATGTAATGTAATTGAACTACGACAGGTATTAGTATTAAGTATTAATCGTTAGTCTAAAATCTTTTATGACACCCTAAACGCTGTATTTTTTTTTGCCAAAAGTATCCTATATGAACCAACAGCTGCCATCCATCTTTCTCTGTATCATTTGAAAGAGTAACAGTAATCCTAGGTTGTCGCAGATCCTAGCCAACAACATACCCAGTGGAAGTACTCCGTCCGGAACGTTCCTATATAATTCGTTCTCCGTATCATCCAGACATGGTCGGAGTACTTCCTCTACTTCGTTTGCCCCCTGGTTTCTCAGAGAGCATTCTCTCTGGTATCCTGTGTTCTGGCAATCTGGCAAATGCTTCATCCATCTAATTATCTCTCTTTATCAATGCCACCACGTCTGGCTTTCCATACAGCATCACCGGCTCCTCATTCCTTCTTCTACTCTGGCCACTCAGCCCAGTATTCTTCTTAATATTTTTCCAGGAGTTGACCATAAGTTCTGATTGGAAAGGGGCCTAATTAAATAAATTCCGGAATTACTACAACTAAACATTATTGGGTGCTCCAAAATTGGTGAGATATTTACTTTATGAGATTTGGATCACATTCACTGATCTTAGCAGTCCTAAAAGATTGTTGACCTCTACTCACATGAAATATTGGCTTCCTTCGTACTTTTTTTTTTACAAAATGGAGGCTTATAAAATTGGTAAAAATCGACAGCGAATACAATCTATATTGCTACTATTTAATCCGGAAACCCTTTTGTTGATAAGGAAGAGGCGATAAAGGGCTAAAAAGTTATAGCGCTGGCTCATTTGTTTAGCCCGGGAGGGCCGGAGAGCGCTGGTGAATAGAAGATGCATCGCGGAGCAACATGATTGATACCGGCCCTTCCAGCCATTGAGGCCGCTCCGCCCTTTGTCAATCAAAGACAGACTCCAGATTAATGGTGTAGGGCCACCTCGGCCTATTACCGCCGCCCCGTTTTATATCATCACCTTGTAGTCCCAAATTGATAAGGCTGAGGCTGGCCATTGTCCCTATGTAGGTCGTAATATATATCTATATCTATACAACAACCGCTATATACTTGATATAAAAAGTATAGAAAAATACATAGAAGCAATAAAGCACTTTAGTCTAAAAATCTAGAAACTATAGATGAGAGATATTTTATAACTCTCATCTATAGTTTCTTTTACACTTAATCATATTTTATATTAATATAACTTCATTCCTATTGTAACTTTTATATAACATCTGATACTTATATTTTTTTTTTTTTTTTTTTTTTTTATTATTTAATTCAATGATATTTACAACTATAATGGTATTATATCAAGTAAATGTGCAAAAATGTATAATATGACATGAAAACAGTTGTGGAGAAACTACCCATCGATAGCACTCCAATAAAGTTCTATAGTAGATGATCTCGAGGCCATCTTCTTTTCAGGCGCCTCGGAGGGTTATCAGGAATAGTATGGGAAGCAAGCTGAGAGACTAGCGGATTCAAGTGCGTATGGAGCTTGTTATGGAAGGATAGGTATCTAGTTTGGGCCAAATCAGTAACATATGGGATATTAAGATCATGATGGATGAGTTTGTTTGTGACATAATAAGGAGCATTGAGGATTTTACGAAGGATTTTGGATTGCAAGGATTGGATACGAGATGAATTGGATGGTTTAGTAGAGCCCCAAAGCTCAACTCCGTATGCCCAAATAGGTCTGATGACTGTCATGTAAATAAGTCTTTTGTAATTAATTGGTAGCTTAGAGCGTTTGTCCAGTAAGTGTTGAAGTTGGCGAAAACGTCGAGCAGTTTCTTGTCTTTTCAGTCTTGTATGAGGATTCCAAGTGAGACGTTTATCCAGATGGAGTCCTAGGTAACGTATCTGTTCGACCGGGTTCAGTGGTGTATTATTAAACGATACAGTAGGACAGGAATTCGTAGGTTTACGACGAAGGGTGAAGGTAATTTGATGGGATTTGTTAGGATTTATTTTAATCCTCCAATTTTGACACCATTCTTGTAGGTGTGAGATATGGGATTGAAGAGATTGGGATGCAACAAATGGATCCTTATTAACTGATAACACACATGTGTCATCAGCGTAAGTAGTGAGGACAGTGCTTGGATGGGTTGGGATGTCAGCTGTATATATCGTGTATAGGATGGGCCCCAGGATACTACCTTGAGGAACACCGGCAGACTGGGTGAAGAGGGAAGAGTAGGAACAATTATGGTTTACTTTAAAGGTTCTATTACTGAGGTAGGAACTGATAATAAGGAAGTAAGTTGAAGGTAAGAATTTACGGAGTTTGTACAGCAGTCCTGGATGCCAGACTCGATCAAAAGCCTGCTCTACATCGAGAAAAGCTCCCGTGCAGTACATTCCGCGCTCTAATGCAGATGAGACAACGTCCACCACACGATGGCATTGCTGGATGGTGGAGTGTGATGTTCGGAAACCAAATTGGTGATCTGGGATTATTTGATTGGATTCTATGATAGGATGAAGACGTTTCAGAATGAGTTTTTCAAGTATTTTCCCCATTATGGGCAAGAGAGATATAGGACGATAAGAGGATGGGAGTTCTGGTGGTTTTTTAGGTTTTGGAATCATCTTAATTATGGATAATTTCCAGGAATCAGGAAAATATGTGGTGCGGAGTACGGCATTGTATATATATGTAAGGAGTAGGATCGCTTTCCGAGGAAGGCGTTTTAGAATCTGGGATGTGATTAGGTCGTGTCCAGGGGCTTTGTTGGCGGGTAATCTATGAATAATGTTTGATATTTCGGAAGGATGGAATGCTTTAGGAGGAGGGGACAACTGAAGAGGAATACTTAATTCTGCTCCAATGCATTCAGAGTGGGTTTGATTAAGGATATCTGGATGAGGGTTAAATGTTTTGAATAGGTGCTGGCCGAAAATTTGTGATTTTTCTTCATCAGATCTTGACCAGGTTTGGGATTCGGTTAAAAGTGGATGGTTGAATTTTTTATAGTTTAGGAGTTTTCTAGTGGTATTCCATAAGGATTTGTCAGTAGTACTGAGATTTTCTGTACGGTAATACAAATTTTGAATTTTGAATGTTCTGATCTCTGATTTTAATTTGTTGGTCAGTTTGGTATAATGGCTCTTGTCCGATGGATATCTCGTGCGGTGCCACTTTGCTCTTGCCCGTCGTTTTTCTTTTAATAACTCGCGAATATGAAGTGGCCAGTTATTCTGTTGATAATGATTTTTACTTGGTAAAGTGTTATATTTTATATTGACTTGTATTGCTTCTGTTAGTTTGTCTATTGCAGAATTAATGTCTCCTTTTGTTTTAAGCGGAATTTTGAGGTCTAAATTATTTTCTAGATTTGATCGGAATTTATCCCAGTCTACACGTCCTGTAATCAGTCGGGGAAGAGAGGGCTTAGGAATGGGAATCGAATGCACTTGAAGCAGAACTGGACTGTGATCAGAGGAAAGGTCATCCAGGGATTTTATAGCAGTTTGATTGCAGGAAATCTGTGAGGAAACAAATATATCTAGAATATCTGGACGTTTTTTGAGGGATGTAGGCCAATAAGTAGGGTTTATGGGTGCGAGGATAGAGAAACTATTAGAGGTTGAAATTTGGGATAAGATGCTACCACGGGAATTGGATGTTCGACAACCCCATCGTTGATGTTTGGCGTTGTAATCTCCTCCGGCAATAAACCGCGGTCCGAAGGATTGGAATAAGGATTCGAGGATGTTATAAGAAAGGGGGATACCAGGAGGACAGTATACAGCTGAGAATGTTATATGGAAAGGACTAGTTGAAATGGTTACTGATGTTGATTGAATGGCGTCAGTTGGAGTAGAAGGAATAAGAGAATGTGGTATAGATTTATGGATAAGGATACAAGAACCGGCATGTGCTGTATCGTCAGGATGATCTGATCTGTAAGTGATATAGTCTCGTATGTAGAAATGCGTGCGGTGAGTGAAGTGTGTTTCAGTAAGTAAAGCAATGTCTATTTGGTTGTCGTGTAGAAATAAGTCAAGTTCGTCACGGTGAGTATGCAGTCCATTAGCATTCCACAGAACGATAGCCAGGGGCTTCATGCTCATCGTGGGTAATTAAATGGAACTTCGGTAAGGATTCTCGTGAGTAGGTTGATGAGAGGCTTGATTGTTTCTTGAAGGTCTTTCAGGAAAGATGACAGGATAGTGTTTAAGTCGATTGGGTTTTGGATTTGGAATGGATATGAGACTTGAGTTTGATAGGGATAATTAACGGGTAATGGATGGTTGGCTGGGGGTTGTACCCGAGGTGCTGAGTTTTCATTCGATGTTTGATGAACTACAGCTTTTGTTTGATTGTTGTGATTGGAAGGTTGTTGAGGTGGTAATTTGACCCGTAAGGGTGTATGGTAGGGAGGAATTTGTTGACGTGGAGGTTGAGGATTGGGATTGGCTGCCTTGGGCTTGGATATGGGTTCCCGAGGCTTGGGTTGGGAGGTCTGGGATTTGGTAAAGGAATGCTGAGATTTGATTTGGGAGGTATGAGGCGTCTGAGCTCGAGGCTGCTGCTGAATGCTTGAGGTTCCCAAGGTTTTGTTGTCCGGAAGTCTATCTGTAGGGTTTACGGTGGTATACGGTAGTACTACGGTTGGTCTAGGCAATTCAGGAAAGGTGGCAGTATTGTCAACTTCAGGAGCCAGCATTGTGCTTTTCTCTTGACTTTTTATTTGATGGTTTCTGGTTCTAAGATGTTGAAAGTTCTTATGGACTGAACAGCCTCTGTAGTTCGCTGGGTGACCCTCACCACAAAGAGCACATTTTGCAGGCTCGTTTCTCGATTTCTGACAAGTGTGAGATGAGTGTTGTCCAGCGCATTTGACGCACATAGCTTGGTGATGGCAATACGTCTTGGTATGACCTAAGGCTTGACAGTTAGTACACTGGACTATGGTATTTTTACGCCTAGGTTCTTCAAATTTTACTATTGAATATACCAGTCTTAAAACTTGAAATATCTCTGGGTTATTAGGAGCTGGTTCAAGTTCGACAAAAAATAATGGAAGGGGGTACTTTTCGGTGGGATGAAACACTGGCGAAATATTTCTTACTTTGTGACCTATTTCTTCGAGGTCACTTTTGATTGCTGTTGTGGGCGTTGAAGAGTGTAGTCCTCTTAAAACCACTCTGTACGATTTATCCTGTTTTAGTTGGTAACAGTGAAAATCATAGTTCTTCACTGTAAGATGATCAATTAATTTTTTGTATGTATCTTTATTGGATGTATTTATTTTAATGTCTTTTACTCTAGAAAAACATTTAAAATTAGTTTGTCCTATAAGCTCAGATATTTCTTGAGCGAAGTTATAAAAATTTGTAATATTTGTGACAAAAATAGGAGGAGGGTTAGGGTCAATGAACCCTTGGTGTTGCTGGTTCTCGTCACGATCGCTTTCTGTAGGTCCAGGGTTGCTGCTAGTTGAGGCGATTGGAGATTTGCTAGAATTGACTGCAGTAGTTTTGCTGCGGGTTATGGGAGGCTCCGGTGTTTTGTTGTTTTTTGTCACTGGCTTTTTTGTCACAGCCGATTTATTTTTTTTCGTGTTGGGTGAGTTGCCCGCTGAGCCAGGGGTTGCCTTTCTCTGACGTTTTTGGAGTGTCCTCCGTTTTAAGTATTGCGAATCGGTCTCACTTATTTCCGAAAATGGAGTCTCTGCCTCCGAACCTTCACTACCCGAATTGTCTATTTGCATGTTAAACATTGGATAATTATACGATTAAAATAATTTGAAATAAATTATTAAATCTAACAGTCACTAAAAAATAAAGAAATAAATTTTAAAAAAACTTTTCATATTTAAATAATAATAATAAAAAATATATATACATATGTTTAAAAAAAAAAAAAAAGTTGATGAATGCGGGATTCGATCGAGAGGCTGGTTGCCAAGCCTTGACCGTGAACTAGAGAAGGTAAATATTGTAAGTCACCTGTAGGGATTATTGGCCACGTTGCTAGCTTCAGCAGCCAGTCACCAATTTATTTGCTGAATTTTATTGTTTAATACAGTCACTCACCTCACTGATCTTGAATAAATGTCTTAAAGTACTTATGGATTCTTCTGACACAGTTTGGAGATATTATTTTGAGAACTATTGTTGTAATAATGTAACAAGCACAGAGCGATTTAACGAGTGAACATTAGTTGCGGCCATGACACTTGGTACTACTTATATTTTAAATTTTATATTTATATTTTACTTCTCTGCATGTCATACATGAGATTCCTATTCTTTACTTTCTACAATATTCTTTTATATTTATTCTTGGGTATCATATGTTTTAATCAATTTTCTTTCATTTTACTTATGTAACTCCCTAGGAGTCTATTTTCATACAATTTTTTCTACAATACAATTCTATCTTTATTAAACTAAGTTTTCCATACTTATATATCTCACTCATTATATTTATATCTTTTTCATTTTATAATTTTCTGTTTAACTTGATTTCTCTCTTTGTATTTTGTTTGCATTATCACCTTGCTATACATCTATTATGTAATCATCTTTATTCATATATATTTTCATAATATATCCTTCACTTTTTTCGCTCAATTTTTCTATATCTCTATATTATGTTATGTTTTCTATATGTCTATGTTATGTATTTTTACAGTCATCTCTGTTTTGTCTGTTTTTTCTCATAGCCCTGAAGATGACCTACAAAGTAGGTCGAAACGTCGGCACACATAAAATATAATAGGTTTCCACTTATTTGTTGTGTAATTTTTGACTGCACCCCCAACTATTTCCATCCTACATTAGTACCTACCAGCCAACGAATTTCTTTCCTACAAGTTTCAGATACAGTCGAAATGTGCCTGATACTTTTGTATCAATTGATACAAGTATCAGATACGGTCAGATTGATAAAATCAGATTGATACAACCTTACCCATCCCTATCCCCTGATTTGGTTACCGGGGAAAGACCAATTTCGCCGCATATCTCCTTAGTATTAATAAATACATAAGTAAAAATAATAGTGAACAAGTTTTCACTTATTATCAATATAATCTATAATTAGTCACTTATCACTTATGTAGAAACGAGAATAAACTATGAAATTAGTTAACAGTAAAGGGTGGTTGAAAAAACATTTACTGAGATCGCCTCCTAATTACGTTTTTTAACTTTCGCAAAAGAAACCTCGACCTATATACGGTCAAATATGGGTTCATTAATGTATAACTATACCATAAAGTAAAGACAATTGACATAAATGATTGAAATCGGGTTAAAAAAAAACAGCTATTGCGTTTTAAAGAGTATAGCTTGCGGCGGCGGACAGACAAATTTTGTATTACAACCCAAATTCTACGTGTCTAGGAACGTGAATAGCAAAAGTTTGAAGCAGGGTTAAAATCTATTTTTTTTGTTCAATTCCATAGCTTTCAAAAAATTATTAACCAATAAAAAACATGATTTTAATCATTTGATGCCTCGTGCAGGTTACTATTTCGGCGAATTACGTTTTTTCCTTTAAAAATGATAACAAAAACTGATGCCCCAAGAAAGGCTTCTGTGTAGCGTATCAGAAGAGTAAGAGTCGGGATATCTGTATTCAACTACAAAAGTATCAAGTAAAAGTATCAGTATCACTTGTATCAGATACAGGAAAATCCAGTATCTACCCATCCCTAGTAGAAAGGAGAAATTAATTAATTAATTATTTATGAATTAATTTGTGTCCTCAGCTGAAATCTTCTCAAACCAATGCCGAATTTCTCAAAGCTTAAAACAACCTTCCTAGAACGGGGTGGTATTGTAACGTATTTTGCAATCATGAAAAGAAAAATATTTATTATCACCATTATTATTACAATTATTCAATGATTATCAGGAATATTACTGGACTAATGGGTGGGGGGGGGGGTTGAGTGTAGTATGTAGTGAGCTTGCAGTTGATTTGCTGAAGAATACGGGTTCAAATCCGACTGATGATAATTTACTCTAATAACAGCTATAAAAAGACAGTGTGGGATCTGCAGGATCTCCTTGGACTAACCCAGCTTCTATGAAGTGGATACCTTTAATTTGGAAAAAAAACTGGCGATTCAGCTTTTCTTAGTCATGCTGACTTAGCATCAATGAATTATCGAATAACTTTCTTAAACATTTTTTAAACTCGAAATAATTTTAATAAATATTTAACGTTTAAAATGATCGGTGTATTTATAATGTGGAGTGGAGAACATATTGCGATACGTGAGCTAGGACAGATTGTATGGAAAGAAGGAAACATAGAGTTGGGGTTATTTACACAATATTTATATTTTTTATAATATATTAAGTATATGAAAGTTATTGTAACCAAGGTGGCAATACTGATATGAAGCTTACAGGATAAAAACTGGGAAACCTGAGATAACCGCACTTCTACCTTGACTCTCACTCTTTCGTTGTATCTTGCTAAACGTGTGTCTTTCTTTCAATTACTACATTGTTTTCGCTAATTATGTAATATTAAATTATATATAAAACATAAATAAATACATAGGGATATATAAGAACAGTTAGGCGGTGAGATGGTAGAGATTGAATGGAGAGAGTGAAATACAGAGGCTGGTTGAGGCTAAGTATATGATTGAGGGCTTCCTGCCAGCCGCAGCCGCCACTTCCTTACTCTTCGTAGAGATTATCTTTCTTCAAATCGTCCTCAGGTATAGTCTTGTCCCATTGTTCTCCAAAGCATCCAACGTTTGCTGATTTAGAGGATTCGTCAAAAAGTCTAAATTATATCATATAAGAAACAAATAAAGATTTATTAGTATTGAATAATGTCAGTGGACCTTATATATATATATGAGAAATAATGTGGTCCGGGTGAAGGTGAGACATTTTTTTAATTAAAAAGGAAGAACTATTTATTTGAAGTAGTTTCGACCCACATTGCATGTCTTCTCTTAAATATAGTTGAGGTAGAAAATGATCCGGGTTGAGGTCAGAAAAAATTCTCTTCAGTAAGAACTGTTTACTACTAAAGCCAACGTTTCGACCAACATCTTCTTCAGAGCTAAATATACAAGATAAATATAAATTAAAATATGTTGAATAATATTAGTTGTCCTTAAATATATATATGAGGAAGAAAATGATCCAGGTGGAAGTCTAAAAAATTCTCTTATATAGGGAAAACTGTTTATTTGAATAGTGGCATTTCGACCCACATCTTCTTCAGAGCTAAATATACAAGATACATATAAATTAAAATATGTTGAATAATGTTATATGTCCTTAAATATATATATATATATATATATATATATATATATATATATATATTAGATGTTCCGAAATAGGATTTGCCGCATTTATCTTCACATTGAATTTCGTACACGACATTTGATTTTAACTCTAATTTATCCGAATCTTTAGTTTTAGTAAATAGTCTTGACACAGTGGCTCTGTTTTTAAAAGTATTTCGGAACATCGGAACAATACTTAAAACGAAGAGTGTACCAACACAAAAATAGTTGTGATTCAATTATAAAAAACCCCAATAAACCAGATCAAACAGCCTTCACTACACATTTTAGAAATACTCAACATACATTTAAATTTGATGCACCTGAAGTGATACACCAAGAGAAAAATAGCTTCACACGAAATATGAAAGTATATATATATATATATATATATATATATATATATATATATATATATATATATATATATATATGAGGAAGAAAATGATCCAGGTGGAAGTCTAAAAAATTCTCTCCTATTGGGAAAGCTGTTTATTTGAATGCTGACATTTCGACCCACATCTTCTTCAGAGCTAAATATACAAGATACATATAAATTAAAATAATATATAACAGCATATATGTAAAAATAAAATAACAATATAAATATATAATATATAGCATAATATAAGAATAATAATATATGAAGTAAAGAATAACAAAAAATATAGCCATCAATGGATATGAGTGATAAAAAATATACACCACAAATGGGGAACCCTTTAAGCAGATGTAACAAAAACAGAGGGAATAGTTATAGAGCATCATCCAATAAGATAAAAGGAATAACATGAAGTAATAAATAATAACATAACATAATTATATATAATATAATATATATTATAATAAATCTAAAACATATTTGATTTAATACAATGATGAAGAGAAGGAGTTTACTATTCGATTCCCTGATGTATTAAAAGGTAAATAAACTAATCGTAAGACAAATTATATATTTTCGAAGTACAATCATTAGTGGAGGATCAAGAGAAAAACATATCAAGTAAAATATAGGTTTTAAATTAATTATTTAATTTAGTACTGAATTATTTAATTTATGTTACGTTGATATCGACAAGGTTTCAGCTATAGGTAACTAATTATACCAGAAAGAGTAACTATTTAAATCACCTTAATTGATTACTTACATAAAACGTGAAACATGGGAAGAAACTGGAATCACTCACCTGAAAAAATAAATAATAATGAGATGAATTTAAAAACAATTAAATAAATGAAGCATTACCAATTAACAACTAATTGTTATACTCAACAATAATTGATCAAATCAAATGGATCTATGGCTGAAACGGCGAAAGATTAAACACCATCTCAAAGATGGAGGATGCTTAAGTTTTTTAGGTTACAACAGGTAAAGCAATGAGATGCAAAATCAGAAACTACTGGATCTCAAGAGCTATTATCTCACGCAGGTTCTGTTTTTATATATCCTAAAAGTATCAGTTTTATATCTGCTAAAAAACAAATAAATTTGACTGTATTAAATAAACTATTGTTTATTTTTCTTGAGTAATATAAGTTTGAATGTATAAATGAGAAAGAACATGCTCCGGGTGGAGGTAAAATAAATTCTCTTAAAAAGAATTTTGCTTTATTGGAAAGCAGCGTTTCGAACATTGCTGGTCTTCTTCAGGGCTGAGTCTACATACATAAATGAATGATGGCTTTCTTATTCATCTATAAAAAATCAAAGTGCATTTTTAAACTGAGAGGAGTAAATCAGGGCATTGAGTGCGAGTTTCTGTACTAAATGTCCCGGGTTCAAATCCGGCAGTGGAAGATAAAATATATAATCTGTCAAGCCCATTGGATTCCTTTTGATAAATAAATTGACCTTAAAAGAATCTGCTGATTGGGCGAATCACCTGCACAATTTGTAGACAGCACAGTCCTTCTTGGGATTGTAGTGGAAAGGCCTCCTTTAGAGATAAACGCCCTAAGCACGTAATAAAATGGGTCTCTGAACATCCATAAAAAAAAAAAATTATGTTACAAACCCCCGATAGTAATAGAATCATGGAGATTATCTGAAAACCAAAAACCCCTATAAAGATATATAGAGAGAACTAAAGCAGTTGACAAATACTTTAATCCTATCAGGATATCAACAAGTGCTCTAATCACTTTGTGCCTATGAATACTTGATAAGAGGCTCATTAGACGCGGGAGCCAGATGGGCTTCCAGTTGGTTCGGGTCATTATCGTCCGGGGATACGGCTTTTAATCTCCGATAGGCAAGGGTGTACTCCAGGGGACATCTGTCATCGGCTTGCTTCTTTATATCTTCAATCAGGGGAGCTCTCTCCCGACATATCATTCCCTTCGAAACGCGGGTGGGTTCTCAATTAATAACCCCGTATTGTTTATGTCGTGGAAAGGTTGTTGAAAGTCAAACTGGAGTAGGAAGGTTGCTTGATTAATTGAGGCGTTAGCAGATATAAGAAGAAGGGAAATGACTTAGAATTACCAATGAGAACTTCCTGGACAGAGAGAGAGAGAGAGAGAGTGAGAGAGAATGAGAGAGATAGATAGATAGATAGATAGAGAGAGAGAGAGAAAGATAGAGAGAGAGAGAGAGAGAGAGAGAGAGAGAGAGAGAGAGAGAGAGAGAGAGAGAGAGAGAGAGAGAGAGAGAGAGAGAGAGAGAGAGATAAGAGCCGACTGGAAAACATTAGTGCTCTTGTGGAATAGAGTGTTCGGGATAAAATAAAAATGAGGTGTTAGGGATAAAAAGCGTATAAATTCGAAATTTCACAAATTTACTTTTTCACATACTTCGCAAGTTCAGTCAAACAATGCTTTATGCTTCTGAAACTACAGGTTCAAAACCGGACTAAATCAATGTGAAATAAGGTGGCTAAGAACGTGTTGGACAAAATTTCTGGACTAAACTAACCAAAATTCTTCAAGTTTTTTATCTGCTTCTAATCCTGAACGCTACATGTTTACATTTTATTACTAAGTTATAGTTGGCATTAGTACTCAATTACAATGCTTAGTGAGATTTAATAATTTCGTTTAGTAAATTTAGCATGAAACTTTAGTACAATAAGTTTCGAATGATTTCGCTTCTAGACATGCATTTATACTGTTTAATTGCCTTTGCATTCCATATGTAGTTGTTTTTTGTATTTTTTTAATTCTGGTTATAGCCTTTCTCATGGTCTCGGGAGGATTAAATCGCTTGACTAACTTGTGACAAAGTCAATTTTTGAATTTTGGAGTAAACCGTTTGGGACCAAACGCTTTAACTATTGCTGACCGTATAAATATCAAGAAGAATATAATGTTCCGAGTGAAGGTAAAAAAAATTGAAGTAGCAAGCAAAAAATAAATGCAAGGGTGGACAAACAAACAACTATAATGGTTCTCAATATCTAAGAATACATTTATGACCGTCATAAAATAAAATTAAAAATTATTGCTTGAATTTTGAGAGAGATTTTTTAAATTAAGATATTTTGAATGTTTTTAGACGTAGCATCAAATGTTTTCACGGTAAGACCTAAATGCCGTCTATTGGGAAAAACAGAAAATACATTGAGTTTTTTCCGATATTATGGATTTGTCTGGATTATGTATTATGGTATTGTTTATTGATGGAGTATGATTGGTTTTTTTTTGGAAATAGTTTGTAATTTTGGTTTGAGGAGGCTTAATTATTAAGTTTTTTTACTGTTTTCAAATTTTGGATTAATAGATATTGGTTTTTGGTTTTTTATATTCGTGTTAAGTCTGTTATCGGTTTGTAGGACATCTTCATTATCTCCCTCTTTAATATTATTCATCAAATCAATTGGTATATACCACAAGTTAAATTGGAAATGCGTTATTTTTAAGAATGTCAAAGATTTTAGTTTTTTTTTCTTTTATGTATTCGGTATTTGATAGTTTAAGTGGTTTATTAATTAGACCTGTTTCTTTTTACCCAGAAGAGGCAATGTCTCTTTTAAACCATTTTGTAGAGAGGGTGTTCTTCAGTGGGTTTCAAATGATCTTGATATCTAAATAGTTTAATGTATGATTTTTTTCCTTGGAATTCCTGTGTAAATTTAATATTTTATTATGTTCATTAAGTATTTGAGTGAATTATTCAAAATTATTTTTGTTGGTTATCATCAAAAGATCGTCTATGTATGAAGCTATGAATATTGGTGGATTATTCATTTTTTGTAAGCTCTCGTATTATGTGTAGATGAGGTAAAATAAATGTTTTAAACTAAAGGTTTTGTTACACCCCAGAGAAAATATAATTTTCAAGTCCAGTGCCCTTGAAGCTAATATGTAATTGGTAAATATTCATTTAAATTTAATGGTGTTCACTAAATTTTTAATGAAGCGGTGAAACAAAAGTTTCACTGGAAATCATGAAACCAATTTTTCTTTCTAAATAGAAATGTACTACTTCTCTATCAAAACGGAAGTCTGAATCAATCCTACAGTCAAAAAAAAAAATCACAAAAACCCAATAAATACTTTGTAATTAATTTCAGGCGTGCAAGTAGCCTGAACTTTAACAAACCAAATAGATAAACAGAAAAATAAAAAAACATAAGATGATACCTTTGATTGGATAAAAAATTGGCCCTTAAATGTGATCTCGGACAAATAACTTCCCTGCACAACAGTTATCCAAAAAACAATACAATCTTCCCCATGCGCTGTACACAAGACCCATTATGAACATATTAAAACCTGTAGTGGTACTGGTTTCCAGATATTGTGTTGCATATGTACATATAGGGTGTATATATGTACTGTACATTGTATATACTGTAATTGTACACTACGATAATAGAGTAGTAATATAGAATGTAATTTAAGTCGTAGATGCAAGAAATAGCTAATAATCGAATCCCACAGGATTGAGAGGGGAGATCCCTCTGGCGTCTTTTTATCAGATCGTAACAACCACATTAAAATGTCAACTTATCAGTTTAAAGATTCGATAAGACTTTAAACACCGAATTATTTTTATCTCTTTCCATTCGGATCTTATCGGGTTTGTTTATACACTGTCAACTACTTGTGGGGGTTGGAGCAGGGTGAGATAACAGAAAAATCAATGATAGTAAATGGAAACCTTTAAACATTTATAATATTTCATTTTAAATTAATTCTTATTATTATTGAGCCCCACATGCAAAAAGAAATATCATAGATACCAATTGTATAGAGAAAAAAATAATAGAAAGGAAAATGCCTCAGTATTGCTTCCTGTTGATGGTGTTTTATATAAAAAAAAGGGACTACATTTTAAAGGTAAAAACTATTTGATCAATAGTAATCAACCTACCAAAAGAAATCCAGAGCGAAGTTGAAATGATAATGAGCCATTGCGTGATACAGAAATGTTAAGGAAAGTCTCCATGACATGAAATGGATTTAAATTATATAAATTAAGAAGATTGAGTCCAGTATATAAGAAATATCTTATATACCAATCAGTCACCTGGTTGAACTACAGTGGTACTTAGATAGCATGATGATTCGAGCGGTACGAGAAGCAAATATTAACTTTGAGACTTAACAGCCTACAGTAATTGAGACCAAAAAAACAAAACAAAAAAAAATCAAATAGCAGATGACCCTATTTATATTTATTTTGAAGAGAAAATATTTGCCCTGGCCGGGATTCGAACCCGGGTCGTCCGTCTCTCCGTGACAGCACTTTACCATTTGAGCTACCAGGCGGCCTGTAAGATATTACTTTAATTTTAGGACCTTGTTGACCTACATCATATTATTATTAATAATTTAAGAAAAGATCCCGGCCAGGAAAAATCTTTTCTCTTCGAAATAAAAATATTTAAAAATTAAAACAATTAATAAAAAATTATAAATAATGATATGACGTAGGTCAACAAGGTCCTAAAATTAAAGTAAAGTTCAATGAACATTCTTCCTCGTGTATATATCGCAAAATTGCGAGAACACGGGGATATGTGATCGGTGAAGAAAACAGATTTGTCCTAGGTAAGGAGCGACCCCGGGGCTCAAATGGTTAGAGCATTGCCACGGTGAGGCGAACGACCCGGGTTCCAATCCCGGTCAGGGCAAATCTTTTCACTTCAAAATAAATATAACTAGGGTCATTTGCTATTAAAAACTCATTTTAGAGAACATTTGACTTCAAATATAAGTAGATACTTAAAAAATATTATTGAAAAATCATTGAATGGAAAATCAATACTCTTAATTAGTAGAAGATATTATTTTTTGAAGTAGCCGAATTTTGTGATATCGGTCCTGTGTTGTATGGAGTTGGACCAGAATTCGGAAGACGGCTGCTTACTTAGTATTCTTTGTTTTATTAAACACAAAAAACCAAGACATGTATTGGGATAACTATTGGCACTAACCAAATAGCTCCAATGTCAAAACCTTTCATGATTATCTTGTAGAACCTGTCTAAGTTGAGCGCGTCAGAGTATCCATATCATATCATATCATGTCCATTGGCACATTGTTGGTTTTGCTGAAAATAAAGCAATTAAGAAATACATGCATTGACGAATCGATTTTTTATTTATGCGTGGATTCGAACTTCTAGTGGCAAAAGGAAACAAAGAAAAATGTTGCTACTAAGTCAGTGAAGTTAAAAAATGTCTCTTTCAAGGACAACGATTCTGCAGGGAGGCAATTAGTGCTAGATTATTCTCAACTGGCAGATTTTTCCGACAATTTAGGGTACCCATTTCATTTAGGCTGGGTGAGCCCAATGAGGGTCTTTTGATACCCCAGCGTTCTTACCCGGCTGTCAACAGATTAAATAATTTATCTACCACAGCTGGATTTAAACCCAGAACGTTCGAGACAGTAACTGAGCATTATACTACTGAACTACCGCGCCCCTTGTTGTATTTTTAAGTTATACCTGTGTGTGTGTGTGTGTGTGTGCCATAGATCGCACTCACGACCAATTTCTGGATAATTATTATATCAAACGTTTCCAAATTTCTAAGAAAAACGTACGAAACTAATAGGAATCACCGAGGCAATAGTTTAGCCATATTATCGAAAAAGAAAAAGGGAAGCAAGAAGAGAGAAGAGAAGAGGAAGATAGAAGAGGAGATAGAAACAAGCAATCTCCCTAATCCCGGAGCACATGCACACAGCTTAGCTCGGCTTATCCTCCCAGTAATTTCGGCTCCTTTGAAACGCCCCCTCTCCCTATTTCATTTTTTCTCCCCCCCCCCACCCCCACCATATCTGCGACCACCAGATATTACCCCCACCGCCGGCCCTTCCTCTTATCTCTTATCTACTCCATTCTTTAAACTGCACCGGAGAATTTTACATATTTTACTTTTATTGGCTATTCGTAATGGGTCATGGCGTGAGATAAGGGCATTTTATTTTAAATAAACGACGGCCCCATCCTAAGATCTCACTTCCTTTATCACTGGTGATTTCCTCATCCCAGCCGCCAAGGAGCGGAAACATATCAGAAATAATTTACGATTTCGACATAATAAAGATAATAATAATAAGGCGTGGCGAACCCAAAGCCTCCAAACTCAGCTAACAAACTTCGGTCCACGGACCAAATCCGCCAGGTCACTCCTAACGCAATCCTTTCCACCTATGTATCTACTTCAAACGCATCCCAATCGGCACAGTGCTTATTAAGCTTTTAGCAATGCCAGCAACTTTAGACTCCCATCTTAAGATTCGTGAAGCAATCACAATAATAATATTAACCAAGTGCATACTTCACAATCCCGCGATGTCTAATCTCCTATGGTCTCATCCTTTTATGGGTCGAATATTTTACGCAACACCTTGTTTGAATACACCATAAGATAATGATAATGATGATAGATAGATTCTACTATGATTAATTTGGAGCTTAGAGGGTAAGGCTAGTAAGTGTTGAAGAACTTAAAAATTAAATTTTTTTTATAGATAGGTAGTGTCTGGATCTCAAAGATCTCGTTCATACTCGTTAATTTGCAGTTCAGTGTAATCTCAGTCGAATCACTGTCCTGCACAATCGTATTTAGAAACAGTTTAGTCCCTAACGCGAACTGAACAGGAGATCCGTCAGGGGTCAGAAATATCACTCAAATATTTCTTTTTCTTTTTTCTTTTAATGCTGAGCAACTATTTATTAGAAACCAATGTTTTGATTCATAGGACCGATTTTCTTCATTATTGTATATTTTAAATAATCGATGTGGACTGATCGATTGGTGTGGAGCTCTGCTCTGACAGATTGCCAACCCATAAAACGCCTATAATAATAATGAATAAATAATTGTTTACTTTATCTGGGGTTTTTTACCCACATTATATATTTTAATTTATTTGTTTTTTATTTTAATTATCTTCTGCGTTTAGCTATATTCCATTTTGTCGATGATTTGAACCAAAAATGTTCTCCGGAGATATATTTCGAAAAATGTAATTTATAAAAGAGAAAACCAATATCTGCCAGAAAATGAGGTGATATTTTTTGCTTTTCTTTTTTTTTCTGCTGGTCATGACGGTTTATTCGAGAAGGGAAGAGGGTGATAAAGCTCACTTGACAGATCGCGGCAATAAGGGACGAGATCGGATATGATTTAGAAACATAGGGTCAGTTTGATATAGCGGAGCAGATAGATCAGCGGCTAATAGAGATTCCTTTTTAGGAGGAATGTTAGTAATAACAGTTCCGGGGAAAAAACAACGCTGTTAATTTGAAAAAGGACGAAGCGTTTTTTTTTTTGCAGCGATGATGGATCTCGTCGGGGTCAATTATATGCGAGCGCTACACAGTGCGGTATCAAACCCCACCCAGTCCTAGCGTTCCTTGCGCAATGGCGGAGCATTCGTTTGTCTCTTCTGCACTACCATTAATGGATGCATTATTGCTTATAATGGGAATTATAATTACAATCTAGTATAAATGTCATTAATATTATTATTATAGGGTTCGGTTTAGGTATTCTCGGAATGTATTTACCGGAGGTTCCACTAATCTGAACTCTTCATTAATAAAATTCCAAACGGTGTTGATAAAGAACAAGGAGATAAACTGATCATAAAAAAACAAAACAATAATAATAGAATCACTGCAAGCTCAATGTATAGATTGGGCTTTAAAAAATAATACTAGAAACGCTGATTAAACTGAATGTACTCCCTACATATTTCTAACCACAGAGTCAATTATCAATTCCCTACTAACAAAATCAAGCTGAGATAATTCTAATATAAGCTAAAAAGTAAAAAGTATTATTAGATCAATCTGTAAGTCATGTGTATCTTATTATATAATGAAGTTGATTTATTATACTATAAGTTAGAATTTCTTTTTGTAAATTATTTAAAATAAATGTACTAAAAATATTTTAGTTTTTGTCACAATACAGAATTTAGAAGATTGCAAGATGTGGAATTGCAGGGCAGGTACCGAATTAATGTAACTGAAATTATGCCGTCGCGAAGGTTGTCATTGGCTTGTAAAGTTGTTGAGCTTAGCTAAACTGAACAGTTAATAAACGCTGATCCTACAACTAAACATGTGAAGGATGGCCCGAGGAGTCGGTGGGAGGATTGCGTTAAATGTGATCCAGCTGATTTGGTTTTGGGTGATGGTCCATGGACGAAGGTTGTGAGCGGAGATAGTTGTGTCAATTGTGTCCAAATCGAGCTTGCTGAACCGTATTCTGATTCTTAATAATAATTATATATTAATATTAACAAATAATTTTTCATGTACAATATATAATTAAAACTTGTTCAATAAAAGCATGAGCTAAATAAAATTTCAAGTGTTGTTAAGGATACTAATGCACTTCAGATACATAATTTACATGTATTTCTGTTTTTAAAAACAATATATTAGCGTAAGGTACTTGTTACTTTTTATTCAGTTATATCCGATTTCTGTAAAAAAAAAATAAAAATAGTATATTCATTATTTAAATATACAAAAAGAGGTTTGAAATATAGGCGTGGGGAATTGTTTACTAATCTTCGGCACAAATATAGGAAGAGTATGCTAATGGAATTTGGGGAATCCCCTGGGAGCGACCTATGCAAATCACCTATTGAGATTCATTCTCACACTCCTCCAAATAGAAGAAAACTCCTCTCCTAAACAAAGTACGTCTATTAGCAGGAATATTTCTTTTTGTCAGGCGTCACTGGCTATGATATCACCTGTTTCTGCGAGTATCTAATGAACAACAAGGAAGAGGGGAGGAAAATAAAATAAATTCATTTCGAAAAAAAATACAAAACGAAAAAATAATATACTAGGTTGACTGTAATCTTATGTCTTTAATCATCAACCCACGGCAGTCTTTAAAGCTATGTTTTTTAAATTATTTATTGAAATTTACAACTGTATTATTATAATACGTCAATCAAGTAGAATGAAAGTAACATAATTTCATGGATGAAGTAAAGAAACTACCCACGGGTATTACTCAAATAACAAATTCAACTTCGAAGGTCACGAGGCCATCTTCTTTTCAGACACCTTGCAATTAACGGTCAAAGAGGCTATGGTTAAAACTTGTGAAATTGAGAAGGAATAAAGTTTGTCATGAAAGGATTGCTATCGGGTTCGGGCCAAATCAACAACTGGGACATTAAGGTCATTGTGGAAGACTTTATTCCTAACAAAGTAAGGTGCATTGTGGGTTTTACGAAGAATTTTATATTGTAAGGATTGTATACGAGAGGAATTGTATGGCTCAGTGGAACCCCGAATCTATACTAAATTGGTTTTATGGTATGTTAAAGTAACTTATAGTTTAATTTTTTTTTCATATTTAAAGATCCTAGTCAGAACAATAAGACAAACTTATTAAAATATTATATTGCCATTGGTCGTTGAGCAGTATCCAATGTTTCAATTTAATTCGATGTTTTGAATTGGCGAGTTCGAATATTCCGTTATATACATACCGGCGAAGCTAATAAAAATGTGTTCAAACGAAATTAAAAGATATAATGGAAGAGAAAGTCCGGTTGGAGGTAAAAAATTGGTCCTTAAATAGTGAGCATATAGAGGCTTTCAGGACTTGATTGCTACAAGTATGACACTACAAGTACTCCTAACTCCTAAGCTCTAAAGAACGTTTGGATGTGGATTGACACATAGGTTCATTAAATCGAAAAAGGGGCTTGGGTTGAGTTCACGGTAGAGACTGTATTACTTCCAGTAAAACGGTTGTGCAAGGAGGCGATTTATCTGATATCACGCTAAACCACCAGGTTTTTTCCACATTAAGAGTACACAGTCAAAAAAGGCTTGGTGAGCCCCAGAAGGGTCTACAGATTTTTGATTACTGTTTAAAGTATTATAATATAATATTAGGAGATCAATAATAGAGAACATGAAGGAGTGTTAAACTAAATTAACAAGTTTAAGACGATACATTCGGCGTTTTTCACAGATAAACATATTAAGAAGAAGATAAGGCAAAAATAAAAATAGAAGATATAATGGAGTAGAATGTGGTCATGGTGGTTAACAATAAATACTTTGATGTAGGAATGAATAAAAGAAGAAGTATTCAGGGTTTAGTGGGCAAAAGTTTGGTGCCGTTAAATACTGATCCAAGTCTTCATAGGAAAACGGTTTTGCAAGGAAATTTTTCTCCGAGATCTCGCTAAGCCGCCAGGTTTTCCAACATTGAACCAACTTTATAGAGGCGGTTGAGCCCCAGGAGGGTATGTAGATACCACAGAGTGCATTGATGGCTGTTAATAGATTAAATAAGATATCTGCCACTGCCGGATCTGAACCAAGGACCTCCGGCATTAAAACTCAGCGCTCTACCACTGAGCCACTCCGCTCCATGATATTTATACGGCCAACTGTTAATTATTCAAGATAAAAGAAGTATTGACAAAGAGCCCAGATACGTGTGAGAAACTACCGCGTATAAGAGAAGAGATGATCTATCCAGAAGATAATAACTAAGACAAACACAGGAATAAAGTTGGCGAGCCTGGGAAGGAGGTGCCTGAGAGAGGAGTGGGGGGAACGCGGGCCAATAAAACAAAAGAACAGCTGTGCCGGCCATGCGGGCCGCGCCCCCGACAAATCTCCTCGCTATCGGCTTACAGGTGCCATGCTCCATTGTTCTTCTTCTTTTATCTCGTCTTTTCACCCTAAGCTCTCCCAATAATTCCCCGATAATTCTATCACCTCTTTGTTCCACGGTATTTTCACTGGCGCACACACGTTCGTATTAAACAGTGCTAGGATAAATGTAGTTTCAAATAAAATTACGATTACTTGTCATGTATGTAATTTTATAGAATGGGTAGTAGTGTAGCAGTATTACAATTATCAATAACAATATTGCTAAGTACAGTAATATAATGGGAAGTCCTTCAGCGATCATATTAATTAATTGTTAATTGAAGCGTTGGTGTAAAACGTTTTATGTAAAACGTAAAAGGTAATTTTATACAAAAAAATCATTTGACAAGGAGCACCTAAAAATGAAAGTTTCAGTTGAAAAACAGTAAATTGTACCATTCGTAAAAATTAAATCACTCCCAGTTTTGATTTACTCCTCTTTGAAATCTATTGGTATGATTAATTACTACCTTTTCTAAAAAAACAACCGAAAATGAATTTTTTTGACTTATTAATTTTTCCATGTCAACACCTCAATTGTAACAAAGTTGAAAAAAATACAAAACAAGCACATCGTATACGGAAGAAATATATCAGAAAAAATTAAGTATTCATAATACATATTAAAATTTATATTCATTTTGAAAAATATTTAATTTAAGTGCTAAATGTGATTATCCTGATACCATATACGAGAATCCTCTTAAACATTACTATGAACTATCTCATTTTCTTCGGTAATCCCGTAGACTCTGAGAACACTTGTAATATAATTCTTTAAGCCAAGGATTCGAGTAATAATTGGTATTGTAGGGAGTATCTTTTTACAATCAATCCATTGTTATCTTTCATATACTAATTCACTGCATATTCTTGTTCTTAAAGTTCTTCTATATCCGATCTGGTATCCATCGAATTTCCGGAATGTCAGCAGTATGTAGTTTATATTTGACAATCTCTTATAACTCTCTATGTATTCATTATCAAACCGTAGACGACTTCCAGTTAAGTACATTCGAAACAGAAAGTAAATTTTTAGTTTTCGTAGTATTGAAAGCCACAGATCCTCACTACGTACTTGCAGAAGTTCGGCTCAACATGCGTAGGGTTCAATTGGTCTTCAGGTCCTATTATATTTCTAATTTTATAGTATAAAAAATTATATTTTTATTAAAAAAATATATACTACATAAGTATTCGAAACACGTTCGAAAGTCTTTGAGGTTCCTCGGACGAATTTGTCAAATTCCTACAGGAACTTTTTACATGTGTTAAAATAAAAAAAGAAGACCCCCCTTAAATTAATGATAATTAGGCATTTAATTCTTTAAGTAATTTTCACATCAAGGAAAATGTATTTAGTACCGAGAAAGCTACGTTACTATTAACACCTACGTTACTATTAGTGTTGAATTATAAACTATGGTAAACGGTTTGTAGAAGATTAAAATTTAAAAAAATAAATAAATTGTGATTATTTTAAAATGTGTTTCATTTATAATGTGAATTCATACATCTTGTAATCGTGTGCAGGGTTCTGCAATCTATGAACGCTCAATGAGTGACTCTTTGGTAATGTCAAGTGACTTACTTTAGTTTCGAAAATAAAGCCTAATTTACAAAAATCAATTATAAAACATGACCATAGATATCGAAAAGAACGTTTACAAAGTTCACTCCACTCTGTTTGTATTTTTTCTTTTAAATAAGTTAAAATAAGGTTGCCGACCCCTGGTCAATTCTATGGCTTTATGATAAAATTACAACATGCAAATTATAGTATATTTATTGATTTTTTGGGGGGTGGAGAGAAGGGGTGTGAGATTAAATTAATAAAATAAGAAAAATTAAAAAAACATGTAGATAGTTACCCTACACGAACCAACTGTTAAATATTTCCCAATAGTATGAATGAAACGATAATAACACCACTATTAACGGTAACCACTAATCGCGATAAAATACATATCTAGAAAATAAGACGGAGACGGGGAAAGAAAGAAAAAAAGCTAGAAAAAGCTAATGATGAAACAGCAGCTGGCGGAAGAAGGACCAGGCTGGCAGCGTACAACAAGCTATTAGCTGATGAGTCGTCTCGAGTCAGCCACCGTCCCGAGGAGAAAGGGGAAATGAAAAAAGAGAAGAAGGGTAGAAGGAAGAGAGAGAAAGAGAGAGAGAGAGAGAGAGAGAGAGAGAGAGAGCGAGAGAGAGGAATGGGGAGGGGGATTACGAGAATTAAGAAACAAAAGAGCAATTGTGGAAATTACCTCCGCCTCGGGCCGAGACATCGCCACCGCCTCCACGGTTAGCGAGATTAGATCTCTAATGAATTTAGTATTGTCTAATCTTATCTCTTCAATGAACATAATGCGATGAACCAATGGACTAAGGGTACGTACCCCTCAGGATACG
This sequence comes from Troilus luridus, assembly GCA_964056705.1. Taxonomy (NCBI): domain Eukaryota; kingdom Metazoa; phylum Arthropoda; class Insecta; order Hemiptera; family Pentatomidae; genus Troilus; species Troilus luridus. The sequence continues at coordinate 75,098,053 of OZ057413.1, read as the reverse complement.
GTGCTGGTTTAATGACTGCCCATTTCAATTAGCTGTCCTTTTTTTTTTCTCACAGTCCAATTAAGATTTTTTAAAAGGAGATAAAAGATCCGTGGTCATGTCGTCCTTCGGAAGGAACGTTAAATGGATGTCCCGATCCTGTAAGAGTACCCGGTACTCGTTTAAGATGCCTGTACTAATCAAACACGGCCAACCAAAATTTAGAAATCTCACTGTAGCATCGTCCGACTAACAGCATAAAAATACGTGTAATTTAATTGTATTGGCTAAAGTAGAATCATGTTATTCTTGTAATTTTTGGCATAATATGCAGTTAAACCAGAAGCAATAAGCCCATTTCAAGGCAGTTCCTGACTTAGTCTCTTTCTCACAACAAAAAACACGACTCCGCTTCCCTAGAGCAAAGTCATTTTGGAGAAAATTCGACTTAACCACTTTTTATCGGGACTGTAGATATAATATGTGTTAATATTATATTACCTGAGAGAATTTCCTACTTGAGACAGCTATTTGTTATTAATTTAATTAATTTCAATGTTATACCAAAGGTATAAACTGTTAAAAATTAACTTGAGATAATTTTAAGTAAGACTTTAAATATGCAATTATTGGAATAAAATATATGTTCACATGAAACTACTGGATTGAACAAATACAGAAGCAGACGTAATTGAAAAAAATATATATATTTCAATATGATTAAAACTTTTATACTCCGATAGTTTCATTTCAATGTCATCATAAGAACAACGACATAACACAGAAACTGGCATTTTTGAGTTACGCCTTCAGTAGCAATTTAATCGGTTGAAGCCTTTTAATTCGGGAACGACGTATCTGATATTCCATTTCCAACATTTTTTTTTATTTATTAAAGCCATGTTTTGAGTTGTATCATGTTTGAATTTGAATTTTTATGGGAATAATAACATAAGTTAAAACCAAAAAACGGTTCAAGCTACAGGTATATAAACTAATTTCTATAAATTCATTACAATAGGAATTCTTTGCTTTAACAATAACTAAATTCCCTTGAAGAAGACCTGCAATATGAATCGAAACGTCGGGTTCTAACAAATAGTTTATCACAATTTAAGAAATTATTTCTTTAACGTCCACCTATCCCATTTTCTTACCCATATATATATACAGCCTCGGTTAATATGTGGTTGTCTAATTTTCTCCCAAATGAGTTTCTTGTACTTAAGTAAGCGGAATCGAATCGTAGTGAATGAGGGGCTAAGTAAAGCCTTGGCTTGAAAATAACTCACTTATATTACAACACCATTTCAAGCCAAAAACTAATAATTACTCAAAATAAATAAATATATATATATATACTAGCTGACCCAGCCACGCGTTGCTGTGGCATTTATAATAGTTTTAAAAAATTTTACATTTTATTCATCATATATATAATAAACAAAAAATATAAAAAATTCTTAAGTGATAAAACATAAACATTAGTATTAATGAGGAATAAAATGGTTGATTTTTAATTCACCTATCGAAAATACAGCAGGTTAAAAAAAAATAATTTTGCAAAAAAAATATCGCGATCATTAATCGAAATAAAATAGCATATATTATAAGTTGGACAATTTTACATATATGTGCGAAATTTCATTAAAATCGGGAGATTTGTATATAGGATAAGATTCCGCTTATGTGTTATACGATAGGGACTGATCTCAGAATCTATTAGACCTACAGATGTATAATAATAATAATAATGGCCGACACATATCACTTAGATTCCGGTTAGTTAATATATGATTGGAACTTAACTCAAGATCTGTTAGACCTACAGAAATTTGAGCTCAAATTGTAGCAAAATGCATCTTCTTTAAAAATTGTCATTTATGTTTTTTCCCTAAAACGCACCGATTAGGAGATATAGGCTAAAAACTGAAATAACTCTGAAAATTTCGAAGTTTTTCGGCCACCAAAAGTATTCCCGTCCGTTTTTTCGGTTGCAAACATGGATTTACACTTCTCAGACATGCCCTTACAACATATCAAAAATGCAGCATCATCAAGCGTCACTGCTACGATCGACGCATAATCAATACTAATGGCCAACACATATCACTTAGGGGTATGAAAAATAGTTTACATCCTATTCTCAGAACTACTGAATATACACACAAAATTTCATAAGAATCGGTCAAGTCGTTTCGGGGGAGTTTTGTTACACTGTTACACGATAATTTTATATATTAGGTATATTTATAAAACTAAAAAATATACATATGAAAATGTATCCGTTGACGAGTAGAGAAGTTAGATTGGAAGGAGGGGAAACAGATTGAGACGCGGTGGGGAACAAGAAGATCCGCACCCCCCGAACTGATCAAGTATGCGTATTAAATTGGTCTAAGTCACGTCTTTGTTAAGTGGCGGTGAATTATTGAGCTAAGGGTGGGATAAAATATTCGTGTAGCGACCGCCCCCCCGGCAGGCCAATATTGACTCTGGTCCATATGTGCTGGGTACACCCGGGCCTGTGTACATACCTCAGCCAGCATATGTTCCACTAATTATTGCTATGTCAACTCCAGCCCCGGGTCTCATCTGCAATGCCTCATAAATTATGCCACCTTCCCTTCCGATAAACTAATTCCGTCAGTCGGAATCGCCCCCAAATATACTCACTATAATCTGATTTTACGGTTGCTTTAATAACCGACACTATTATATAATACATACTAGCTTAAAAAGGTCAAATTTGCCTATTCTAGGATTTCATAATTATATCTGGATCTATATCGTTTGGGGAGCGGTGTAGGTTAGTACCTAGTGCGTTGAGTTGCTATTCTGAAGGCGTGATAGATAAAATGTTTATTTTGTTAAAGCCATGGATGAACCTTATGGAATTTAAAGGCTAGTTAAAAAATAAATAATTCTCAATATTATTCTTGTAGTTTTCATTTGTACCTCCGCAATTTCACACCCAGGAAATGTGATCTAAGTGTTTGTTTTTTCCTCTTTGATTTGCAGTAACAACAAGTATTGGAAATGATCAGATGGTCAGTTCTTGAGCAGGTCTCAGACTGGTAACAGGGGGCGGGAAAGAAAAAGAGCATGCGAAATTTGATGATTACTTGAGTGGAATGTTGAGTAATTGTTGTAAGTATAATATTATATAATAGGAGGGGAGCTTTAGAAGTATTTTTGTCGAATTATAGGATATAGAAGTGGAAGGAAACCTTTAAACAATGTAGAATAAGCATAGAATCTGGTAGGGCGCTGAGTTGGTGCGAAAAAGATACCGGATTCAAATCCACCCATGATAGTTGAGTTATATATCGAATTAGTAGTATTTGCAAACCCTATAAAGTTCGAAACCCAAAATTGGGTGAAACCCTGGCGGTTAAGCGTAACCTTGGTAAAATATATGTTTAATTATTACAGTTTCCACCATTACCGTTATCTTCCATTCTATCATTTACCCTTTTATTTAAGGAAGTTGCTGTGCTGAGCGTCCCTGGTTCTAATCTAACATTAGCAGATATTTTAATTATTGAATAACAACCACGGATAGAGCATGTTATAGAGCTCAAAAAGTCTGTAAAGAAGATATTCTTAATTGGAGAAAACATCTGGCTAATGACTTTGGCTAATTTTGGACAAGTCATCTTTCTTTGCAACTGTAGTCTTAGAAACAGAACAATCTAAAGTATGCAATGAACCTAAGAACCTTCATGTGTTCTAGTCTTTAATGTTTCTAGCTACGATTTCTTAAAAACCAACGATCCTATCCACGTTGCAGGACTTCATCACTGCTTAAAGGTCTCATACTTATGATCACTAAGCCCTGAAAACCTCTCATTCATCCTCTCTGTTTATTTTTTACCTCTACCTTTGTCACATCATTTAATTTATTTTTACCTTATCTGCTTTTCAATCTCTTTATATATCAAGAATGTTCCTACTATGAAAAAAAGGAAAACGGATAAAAATATGTAAAATAAGGATACAGTTTTAAGAATCTTTACTTATATATATTTGTCAAATTTATAAATTTTTAATTGCACTGAAGGACATTCTTCTTGTAACGACAGAAGTCGTTAATTTACTCCGGGTCTTAGCCAGAGCTGCGAGAGAAGTGCCAAGAGCAGAAGACGCCTTAGGGTCCAGATGCCGAGCCAATGGGCCGTTTAATTATTCCATTAACTGCCGGAGGGAGGGAAAGAGTATTTATCAAATATGTATTAAGGATTGTTTGCTCCGGCAGCAGGGAGCAGGGAGTAGGAGGACTTCCTCCCGGGGGACGAGCTGCCACCTCGGCGACACCCGGATCAGATGTTAATCACTCGCCCCCGCACAATGCTCTTCTGATTGGAGTCCCCTCCTCCGTTTATGTAATTTCTATAATTGATAGTTACCGCTCCTGTCCACAATACGCAATCAGGGCTCCTCATTGACCGCCCAAACATCGCCTCACTTCTGTCCAATTCCGTCCTCTCCTCGCGAGCAAGCCGTTTATTAAATAAAAATCCGCTCGCTCGATTCGATAATAACTAATGCAAATCGAATCCAGGGCGATGACTCAAGGCCGCGTTGAATGCCGCACTTGTTACAACTAAACGGATTGAGGACCCTGTCGCCAAAGTATCCAGTAACAGAAAAATAAAACATGACATAAACAAATATCAAGAACCTCTAACGCTAAAGTTCAGTATCATCATAATCATCATCATCACGGATGGCTCTTCAACTCTTGTAAAGTCAAGGCCTTCAGATACGTTCATCAAGATGTTTTAGTAGCATGTGATCTTCAGGCAACCGAATTTCGTGTCGAGCCCATCTCAATTTTCTAATTCTAATTAACCTATCCACGCCAGCACCTCTAAGTAGCTCCCACAGCGCATCGTTTGTTCTCATTCACCGCTCACGGTTAATTCCTAGCATTGGACCGAAAATCCTACCTGATCTGGTATAGTTTTATACAGCTTGGATGTGTGTGAAATCACAAAAGACTAAAACGCGCCCTGTTTGGCGGCCATTATGCCTCTGTGGATTTCTGTATTTATGTCGCAAATTTATACTCATGGTAACCAAGGTATTATTAAATATCATCATCAAATGTACGTTTTTTCTAACGATAAAATTGTGTGTCTAATTTCATTTTTAATAAATATGCTTACTTCTAAAAAAAAATTAAATAATAAATAAAGCATTTTCCACTGATTTTGAGATTACATATTCTTCCCTTTTAATTACATTTTATAAAAAAATAACCACATATATATTTACATATTTCAAAATTTGTATTAGATATAAATCCGGGCCCTATTTATCACTGTCAATAACAATGGGGACTGTTCTCCTGTTGTTGGTTTGTTCTCCTGAACAAATACAAAAATTATAAAGATGACAAGTCCTGGAAGTGGTGGACTGCAAAGAATTAGAAAGATTAGAAAATACTTCTTATGCAATTTTGTACAAAAACGGGCGATGATTTTATTCGTATATAACCTTAGTGTAAACGTGAAATTTTCCTAAATTATTTTTTTTCTCATCCAAACGTTTCGGAGCTATATTCTCCGTATGTAATTATAAACTAATAGACAATATAATTCTATGACTGGTCACCCCCATGTCAATGATTTTGCCAGGGTTTTATTATCACAGTATAATGCAATATTATTCTTACTAATATCTAGCAAGTTCACAACCTAAATCTTTTTAACTATTAAGTCTTAATACTTTTGAGGAACATGTTCTCTGTTCCTCCCCCTACCTTTAAGTTAAAGGCCTCAAAGGATAGAACACAAAGGAGGCTCGTCATGACCTAAGCGGCAACAACTATGTAATTGCAGGCTCAGTCATGCGACGGCGCCCGGAATGCGATTCCAGTGAAAGACGGAATTGTGCCTCGACTGACAAAGACAGCTTTGCCCGGCAGAGCAGGAGAGGAGGAGATTGTCAGGTATTGTCGGGATTAAGGCAATATCCAGGTCTCCTGCTGGCTCCTTTATTAAAAACGGCTCACTTAATTAAGCACTGCATAACCCGGAGGTACAATGAGGTGACCGTCCTCGATGAGCAGCCGCGATGTGCGATAGCGTCCCTCAGGAGTGCCGAAGACGTGGGGGGTCGGCTTCATTAACTTTCGGCTTCAATAATGTCCGGACGTGGAAGCGCAAGCCGGTGGAAGATGTCAACGGATCGGAAAATCGATGTTTTCTTTTATAATAGATCAGGTAGCATATATTATGAATACATTTAATAAATCTGTAGCCCCGGTGGATAATAGGTTATGTTGAATTTTATCAGAGATTTAATTGTAAACAGGAACAGGAATATTATCATTCCATTCTCGTATTTTTAAATATTTTATTTTAAAGAGAAAAGATATGCCCAAGACCGGGTCTCCCATGCTTCCGTCATAGTACTCTGCCTCTTGAGCTATCCTGGCTCGCATCTTGGTCAGACAATTCCATTCTCTTCGCTGATCCCATATCCCCGTCTTCTCGCAATTTGCGATGTATACAAGGGGAAGAATGTTCATTGAGCATTACTTTAAACAGGATCTTGTTGGCTTCCTTATATCATTTATAATTTATTTTATTTTATTTGTTTATAATTATTATAATTTTTAAATATTTTATTTTGAAGAGAGTAGACATGCCCAAGGATCAGTGATATGGGATCAGTGAAGAGAATGGATTTGTCTGGCCGAGATGCGAGCCAGGATAGCTCAGGTGGCAGAGTATCATAGAAGAGAACTTAGATTTTCCGATCCGTTAACACCTTCCACCGGCTTGCGTCTGGCGAATAAGATGGGTGTGGGAGGCCTTACCAATCAAACTCGTCTAGTTTCTTCACAGCCTGACAGGAAACACGAGATCTGATGGCATTGTTAAAGAGTATAGGTCCATTCCGATTAGCCAATGATTCTTTTAGAATAGTACTTGTTACATTATGACAAGATCCCTGCAGTAGAATGTGAATGTGATGGTGTCATCTCTGGGTAGAAAGTAGTAATGAATTGTTCACAAACTAATTATTTCTTTATGAAATAATCTGTCACAAATCGTAAATTTTTCAAACCAATAGCGAATGGTCCGTTCGATACACCAAACTTCCCCAAACGCAATGGTGATGTTACTTGCATTTGAAATGTCCAAGTTAAACTCATAAAAAATTACACGAAAATCCTGTGTTTCCAAGGCATAATGTGTATGCCATACAATACAATTCTAATGATTGTTAATATAATAACAGCTCATTCCAATCTGTAAAACATATACATAGAGTGGTCATTTATGGTCTAGAGGTTAGCATAATAACTTAGTATGCTAAAGATCGTCTATTCGCACCTCGGCAGGCGACCTTGGGATTTTTTAAAGTGGCAAATAACCCATACTCATGCCATCCTTCGGAATGGATGTAAAATTGGGGCCCCAAGCCTGTACGTTCAAGATCCCTACTCTAATACCTGGATATGCAAAATTTAGTGCTCCCACTATAGCACCGTTCGGTTAAACATAGAAGCATAATATGATGTTAAATAAATGAACAAACAATGATCTTTCACAATATGCTCGTATATAAATAAATGGTAAAATCCTGAATTGTACTTAACTTTTTGTAAAAAAGTAAAAACCTTAAAACCAAAAATATTACAATTATTAATGTATAGTCAATGGAAATTATTAGTCTTTCTATTCTTTTTGATAACCAAAAACAATTTGTTATTAGCCGGTTAATAACAAATAGCTACGGCTTAGTTATACCGTTTCCTGGAACGGGAATAGAGGGCTCCTGGAGATTGGCCTGGAGATAGCCGGGATTCCATAACTGGAGCAGGCTTTGTCCAGAGGAGACTGGCCAAATTAAAGGGCAAAGTAGCAAAGGGCCGGGGGGGGGGGGGAGATTCAATAAGGGCCGCTGTTACCTGAGCGTCGATTGGCTCTATTAACACCCGTTCCTTTTCATCCTCATATTAATCCTTCATTATTGATATCCAATCGGAAAAAACTTATTAAAAAATCCTATCAAAGCGAGCTAATTACGCGACAGGACTCGCCCCGCGTTCCAACTCCTTCCACTTTTAAGTTTTAATATCGCGAGTAATAAAAGGCCACAGGTCTGAATTTTCTCCTTCCTCAATTTTACCCCCTCCCCGAATGGATTTTCCGTGGAAGTATTCTTGCGATAATTTGTCACCGTGAACTCCCCCTTTTTTTAATTTTCCTTATTTCAAAAGTGATATAAAAATTTATTGGATGGTCATAACTAAAAAAAGCTGGCACTTTTATGAAAATTATAATGGTAGACATTTAAATGTTTATAATTTGTAAATTTATGCAGAAGGATATGTACACGGTATATGAAAAAAAAATGAATGAACTTTGACAAATGAACCAACATTTTCCTCAACGTGTTATCAAATTTTCTCCCTGAGCTGATAAAATCATGGTCTTATGATGAAATAAAGCCTGTTTTTGACTTGATATTTTTTTTTTTTTTTTAATTCACCTTGTTTGTTAAAACACCCTTCTTGCTAATGCTTGTTGCAGCTCAGGCTGCCGAGTGTCCAAGTTAAAACTCATTAAAAAACTACTCAAAAAATGCGAGTTTTTATGGTCATATTTGATGAAATACTAAAAAAATGTTAGTCCAACTGAAGTTATTGTAAATATAAAAACAAATAGGATTAATAACACCCCATTACAATCTGTAAACATGAATATAGCAAACAGCTTAAGTCCACAAATTGCACTTTAAATTTTAGAAATAATAAAAACGAATATTCCATACAAAACGACCCATATAATATATCCAGAAAGTTCACTTAATCGATATTCACTTAAATACACTGTTATACAATAAATAGAAGCTTAGTGAACCAAAATTCTTCAAATCGCACCATCCCCAAATACCTCCATAATCCCACCCCTTGCCTCCTTCAAAATCCCTCTGAGCATAATCTGCTTTACAATCCTCCCACCTGCAACTCGATTAATTTCGCATACTTTTATCGAGCTGGTTTATTAATTAACTATCTACTGTTTCTATTTTGAAGAGAAAAGATTTGACCTGGCCGGGATTGGAACCCGGGTCTTCCGCATCTCTACCGCGGCACTCTTCCAACTGAGCTACCAGGATCGTAATCAGGTCAGACAAATCCTTTCTCTTCTAAGGAATAAATGATTTGTCTGGCCTGGATACGATCCTGGCAACTCAGTTGGAAGAGTGCCGCGCTAGAGATGCGGAAGACCCGAGTTCAAGTCCCGACCAGGACAAATCTTTTCTGTTCAAAAGAAAAATATTTAAATAATCACCATTAAACAATAATAAATAAAATATAATTTATATATACTGTTTCATTCGTTACTAACTTCAGCCGTCGCTCTCTCCAGCTAACTGCAGATGTAGGATGGACACACAATTCCATAAGCTATCTCCAGCTATTTAAATTATATAAAATTATTATAAGTACTGAAGAGCAAAAACTCAAAAGAGGCATAAAATACACGTTAGTGGAAACATTCCAACCAAAAAGCATTAAATCTTTTAACTAAAATAGAAAACAAAAATACCTGCCTCTATTTTACCTATTGAAGCATCTTGAGAACAGAAAGAGAATAATGCCAAAGGTAAAAATACAAAAATGAATAAAGCTCATCCTAAGCTTAAAATCCATGAGACTAAACGGAGGATACATTCCTCCACCTCCAAGACACTGACGCATCTACTCATCCAAGATTATTATAATCAACTGCAATCGCTAATAGTATATAATTAAGCATTAACATACTTTTAAAAAAAACGCAAAATAATCCATAACTGCTATCCTCTATGACAGTTATATTCTGAAGTAAAGATAGCATCCTTGGAATAGACCAGTGAAAAAACTATAAATGAATTTACACCTAAAATGTTTGGCTTCCTAAAGAAGTGCTAATAAATAGATACACTTCATCAGATCGTTCTTTTTACTGATTTTCTATGCTATAATTTTTAACGTTCTGCATTAGATTCTAACAGGTTTTGATTGAAATTAATAAAATAGAACACTTAAAAGCTTATACATTATTATGCTAATAAGTTTTGAAAAAAAGTGCAGTTTTTTGTTAGTAAATTTACCTGTACCACTACAACCCGTGGACGGGTCTGGGGCACATTCAGTTCATGGTAGAGACTGTACTGTTTCAATGACAATGGTTGTGGAGGTAGGTGATTTGTCCTACATCACGCTCAACCGCCAGATTTCCCCCCTTATCTTGGGTACCCACTTTATAGAGGTTGGGTGGCCGCCTGGAGGGACCTAGATCCTATATGATCGATCTCCGGCTGCTAACTGACTAAATAAAAGTCTTGGCAGCAGCGGGATTTCTGGCATGGCAATTCAGTGCTCTACCACTGACCCAATCCCTTGTAAATAAAATATATTCCTCAAAAAAATCCTGAGCCTTGAGTTAATTCCTGGTTGGTTATTATGTTTTTGTAGTAATAAATATATAGCAAAAACACTATATTACTAAACCCATGAAGGGTCTTGTTTGCAGTACACGGTAGAGACTAAGCTGTTACTTAGACAACTGGGAGGTAATTTTGCCGACATCGAACTCAACCGCATGGTTTTCCCCACAATTATGGAGGCTTGGAGAGCCCCAGGAGTTTCTGCAGATCATATAGGGTCTATTTATCGTTATTAAGTTCATCCGCCAGCCCAGTGGGTTTCATTGTTTTATTTAATTTCATTCCCGGAAATGTCAGTCCGGAATCTCCAGCAGAGCAACTCAGCGTCCTACACAGTGACCTATCAATTTCCATCAGTGATAACTAATGTAAATAGAAATAATCTTTCGATTATAATCAATTAAAAATTCAATTGATGCTATTGCAGGAGGTTACATGGCTTCTAAATACCCTTCTAGATGCATCACACAATTGATTTACTTTAGTAATTTAATTATTTAATGTTTTTCAGATGACATGGAAGAGATAGGAATAGAACTGATAGAAATTCTAGTGCGATAACATCTTCTGCGACGTGGCGCACACCCGCACTCTTCATCAAATCGCCAGATTCCCGGCTTATCGTCAACCCCGAGCAGATATCCACGTTTTATTTTCGGCTTCAACGAGAGAAGGGGAGATTATGTCACTCACATCTTGCAACACTCTTATCACGGGATCGCAGAGGCGTATTTCAGCCCTCGGACAGGCGGCAGTAGTTTGAATATGATGGTTATTCATAGCCAACTCTCATCGGTGGTTAGTTCATTATATAAGTTTTAGGAGCACGACTAAAAGTGATTAAGCACAAATTAAAATTTGAGGTAAAGAGTTTTAGGCATTCCCATTTACGGATTTAATACATATTTCTATTTAAAATAAAAAGGGAAGAGAATTCGAGATTTAGAGGTACAACATGGATAAACTTTCATACTTAAATATTTTATGTATATTATAATGAATCTAATATTGCAACTGTACTCTCATTTAGTTCAGTTAGACAGTTCACCCAGCCGCCTCTCCTTATATTTGCCCTGAAGATGACCTACAAAGTAGGCACAAATAAAAAATAAGTTTTCACTTGTTAAAGTAACAAACTCTATAATAGATATCGATTGTTGGGAGGAAATGGTTGTAGAAAAGGAATTCAATCATTGGGAATTGGCTATTAGGGGAAGTTGGATTTGGTTATACAGGAGGCAGCGTAAACTGTCCAAAATGGCGGCGCCGCTAACGACTCGGCTCAATAGTGATTATTATTTCAGATCCAGGATGACAGCTCCCTTCTTTGTGAGCGGGTCCTTAATGATGGACTCTATCGCTGTTGCGGCCCACAAATTGTCTTCACACTTACGTCTTGTAGCCGGCCATATTTGCTCGCAATCACATCGCAGTGTCAGTCCTCGTTAAAGGCATTTCGTAATGGTTACTGCTGTATTGTGCTTTTTGGTTTCCCTGGTAGCACTGGCGATGACCTATCACTCTCCCTTCATGTGTCTCATTAGAAGAACAGTCAACGCAGTTATTTTCAATAATACCGAAATCGATCATAAGATGAAGTATGTCTCAATTAATTTATAATTTTTACTTATTTGTGTGATTGTTCATTTAAAAGGACTTTATGGTGATACGGCTACTCGGATGAAGCAAAAATGGGAGCCCTAAGTTTTGCCTATCTAGGTTTATTTAGGAATCTTTAACGAGACTTGGCACCGAGGCTCGGGACTACCGTTTAACGTCTCTTCCGGGGGGACCTGTGGTCTAGTGGTTAGCATAACAAACTACTAAACCCAAGATCGCGGGTTCGTATCGATATCGGGTACTCGTTAAAAATCCCTATCCCAATTAAACGTGGATAAACAAAATTTAGAGCTCCCAATGTAAGGTCGTCCGATTAGTAAAAGCAGCATAAAGTGACAAAAATGAACAGACAACAAACAACGTCTCATCCCCTATGACGGCTTCATTTAATGTTTTATATTTATTAATTAATATTAATCTGTAATACTTTTAAATTTATAAATGTTATCAAAATATTAATTGTTTTTATTTTTGATACAATTAAGGAACCCCACTTGCTTTGAATATTAATAATTTTTTTAAAGCATTTTTATATGCATTAATCTTTTTTTAATTGTTTAAAATTGAAATTTAATGTATTGTGATTATTTTTTTATAAATACACAAGTTTTAGAACATGTAGTTTTGGATTTTCACTATTTCCTTCATTGATCTTATTTGTTTTTTGTTTTTTATTGAAATTTGAAAAAATATTATTTAGTCGTCGATTATAGGAAATGCAAGAAGGTTCATATAAGCCATAACAAGCAATAAAAGGTTTAAATATTTTAACTAGCACCGTGTATAAAAATTATTATGACAGATGTAATTTTATTGATTAATTTTTCTCATTAACGTACTCGCCTGGAATATAATTTATGAAGAAGATAATCGGCACTTTAAACTATTTAATAAAGTGTGAACGGATGAACATGATTTTTTATAATGCGACTCACCGTTGGGGTGAAATATATCTTAAGAAAAAAAAAATAGGTCAAACCAATGTAAACTGAACCCGATAAAAAAGGTTGGTTAAGGATCAGTATCAAAGGGGAAAAAATAGAAAAAGAAAAATCTTGCCCCAGCTGAAACAAAAAAAAAAAGACCCAGTAATTTTTCTCTTTCGATTAGACGGCAATAGGTAAAAGGGTTGTAAGGAACACCGACAATGAATGTCACTTAAAAAATACACCGGACCCTTATTCTCTTGCCAACAATAGCAGGAACATACCCGGGTATATACCTGCCTCTGGGTTCTGTTTTTGTGGTACGGTCTTACCACATATATCACCCAGCCCTAACGAGTACGTCTTAAACCTTGCCAGAATGGAACCAGCGAAATGAAAATATACTATATTTTACCCAAAGTGTTAAATGAACCCTTTAACATTGACGGACAATAGTAATAATAAAATAAAACTAAGAAAAAATCATTTAATATCTGTTTAGTTATGCTGAGTCCTGGGTTCAAATCTCGCTGCTGGCAAGACTCTTATTTAATCTGTTAGTGGCCGGAAATGGTTCGTATGGGATCTGGGACTATCCTAAAAAGTAGGTACTCAAAATAAGAGGGAAAAATCTGGCGGTTGAGCGTGATTTAGGACGCATCATCTCCCTGCACAACCGTTGTCCGAGAAATAGTACACAAGTCTCTACCATGTACTAAACCCGAGACCCTTCATGGGTTGAAGTGGTACAGGTTTTTTTTTTGTATTCGCAAAACAAAATAAGATTTTTTTATTTTTTTATTTATTCTTTTGAAAAGATAGTAGTGATAAAATATTTGTTTCTATCTTCCTACTTTATTTTAAACTTTGATTACGGCTTTAATTCAGCATTGATCCGTCAGTAATTGTCTAGATTACAAAAAAATAATATAACAGAAATCACTGTAATAACTAGTGTATTTTTTTTTTGGTGTATATATATATATATATATATATATATATATATATATATATGGGTAGCTTGCAAAGGAATGCTTTTTCTAGAAGTGTAAAACCGAAGCATTTAAAATTAAAGAAATAATATAAAACTTTCTACTTTATATGAGGGGTGTAGATGGAAAACTCACATTCTCCACTTTTCATAACTTTCGGTGAAGCGAATTTAAACCGATTCTGTTTTTATAAATATATGAGATAAAGGAGTAAGAATTTTCGAGAGAATAGCAACAAAAACCTCTTCTCTTAAAAATTTCTGACTCATTTATCTCAACTAATATATAAAATTGTCGTGTCACAGTGTTAGTAACAAAGCTCCTACAACACGACTTGACCGATTCTTATGAAATTTTGTGTGTATATTCAGTAGGTCTGAGAATAGGATGTAAACTATTTTTCATACCCTTGTGATATGTGTCAGTCATTATTATTTACGGTGATTTCCGACAGACATAGCCAGTCATATCTTTTCATTTTCCCGATGAGATTGACGCATGTTTAAATCAACCGTTTTTGTGGCGAAATGTCGAAACACTTAGATTGAACATAAACATGCGAGTACAATTACAAAATGATCCATCAGCACAAATATTTTCAAAACTACTACTGGATATTGGAATCGCTGAAATTAGGAGTGTCTTCCCGGATCTACAAAATAATTACATTTTGTGACATGTTCCATGTCCTTAAAATCCTCCTGTACCAGGAGATCCAATGTCCTTTAAATCAATCGATACTATTGTTGATGAAAGCCAAGCCGTAAATTATCCAACTGAATTTTGTGAACCACACAATCTTTAGTTGAAGATCGGTTCACCTATTATTCTCCTGCGTAATTTGAATCCACCTAAGTTATGGAATGGTTCACGTCTGGTCATCAAAAATATCACCGTGAATGTTATTGAAGCAGCCATGTTAAATGGAATCTTTAATGGAGAAATCGTCCTGTAGCCACGTATTCCAATGATACCATCAGATCCCATAATACCGTTCAAATGACTTCAATTTGATATATGCTTGGCTTTTGCTATGACCATTAACAAGTCTCAAGGCATTTGTCCATTTGCGGTTTGGACCTAGAACATCCATGTTTCTTCCATGGACAATTATATGTGCATGATCACGTGATACCGTAGTAACACGTAATAACCACCATAGTAACCATAGTAAACCATCTAATCTTTTTTTATTAGCAAATAACAGATTAACAAAAAATATTGTGCATCGATTAGCGCTCAATTAAATCGAAATAAATAGTTATAATTAAAAAAATATTATTAGCCATAATTAAAAATCAACCATGATATACCTCATTCATTAAAATAATGTTTATATTTTATGAGCTGAGAATTTTGTATATTCTTTATTTATTATATACTATACTTAGATATAAGATGAATAAAATGTAAATTCAATAATAGAATTCATTTTTTCCATTCTTTCATTGTTTCATTATAATTCAAATTTTAATGTAATATTTTTTAAAACTATTACAACAGCCACACCAACGCGTGGTCGGGTCAGCTAGTATATTTATAACAGACTCGGTTTGAAATCGCTTTTACCGAAAGAGTGGATCTTTTATGAAAACTGGAGAATGTATATAAAATATATAACATCAGGTGTGTCATATCCTCTGTTTAAAAAACCACTACCCAAATAGTGGGCAAATGAAATGAAAGCAGGTGTTCACCATATTAAATTTATTTAGCAGTTCGAAATAACATATGGTATGTTCACGATAGCTCAAATTTAAAAAAAAATACGTTTTCACCACTCTGGTTCAGTCAAACACTCTTGTCTAACATGACACATCTTCATTTCTCCAATATTTCTCATGGTTTTAGTTTGGTTCTGAGCCTGAAGTTTCGGGAGAATAAAATTACTAGACGAAACTAGCGAAAAATGTGGAACAATGGTTCTTGGAACTATTCAATTTTGATCCTCAAAGCCTCATTTATACTTTTCCAACAAGTACCTAGAATATTCTATTATCTAGAATTGATAAACTCAACAAGCTTGATAAAATTTTCATCCTATACTTTCTTGTATATATCAAATATTTATATACTGATTCGGTTTAATGCAGCCAGAAAAAGCTTTATGTTGACCGTGGTCTCTCCATGCTGGCCGATTTTACATAACCCCAGGTCCACTTGGACTATACTCCCAAGAGTGGCCCCGAAGATTATCGAGCGAGTAGCCGTCGATCGGGGATCCATCAGGCCATTGAGAAGGCGTTATTTATGACCGCTCCCTAGCCCGCTATATAAAAGGCCGTGTGTCAACTTGATTAATTAGTGAAACTTTAAGTTATTCATCTTCCCGCCCCCGCCAAGTCCCTTTTCTCCCGCCAAGTTGGCTCCCCTTAGGACCGCCATCTTGCCGGTGACGTCATTAATGTTCCTTATCGTTAATTTGCGTGCCCCCCCCACCTCCGCAGGCTCCTGTCTTTTCTCCCCCCCCCCTCACTAATTAATATACTCGTGACGTGCCATCCTTCTCCCACCTGAGCCCTGCTTAGCTCCGTTCCTCTCTCCATCCTTAATGCTCCACTGCTAAGGTTAATGATAATAATTGACGGGGCGATATAGTCAGAGAATTTGCCGATTTCCAACCTATCTTTAGACGGAACAGTATTAAATTTGAACAAGAATTATATTAACTATAAGAAATTATAAAAATTTATCTACTCAAACTTGCATCTTTACTGCTACTCTTAAGGAACTGCTCGCTCAGGCTACTACAATACTTACAAGACAAACGCTGTAAGGCCCCAATTAATTACAAAAGACTCATATATATGACTATTATAAGATCTATTTGGACTCAACGAAGTAAAGCTTTGGGGCTGCTAAAAGCTATCGAATTCCTTTCGTATCATATCCTTACAATCCTAAATCCTTCGTAAAACCCTTAATGCTCCTTACTTTGTTACGAATAAAGTGATCCATAATAATGTCCTATTTGTTGCTGGTTTGGCCCAAACCCGATACCAGTCTTTTCATGAAAAACTTTATTTCCATTCAAACCCACTAGTTTCGAAACTAGCTACTTCTTCGATACCTAATAACCTTATTTAAATCCTTGCTTTTCCAAAATCTCCTAGCTTCCCAAAAAGATGCTCTCTAAGCAGGTTAGTCATTTGCTTAGAATGTAATTCATTGTGTTATTTAATTGTTTTAATTTTGTTTGTTAAGAAGATGTACATCTTGTAAAGAAGTTATTGCATGCTAGCTCATGCATTAAACAAAAGTTATGGATTTATCTATTCTCTTTAATTGCTTAATATCTTGTCAAGATTCGTACTGTTTATTTACTTTTTATTTTTTGTTTAAATATTTCTTTTAAATTGTTGTCTGTCACTTTTTACACGCTTCTGATTTGTAACATTTAGCCTTCTGGCCAGATAAATATTATGTTTCTTTTTCTGTTCATATTTGGTATTCTAAAGGGACTAAGTCCCAGAATAAAGTTTTTTTCTATACTATTCTATTCTAACCTCCGATTCGTCTTAAAAGATGATGGCCTCGTGACCTTCTAAGTTGAACTTATTATTTGAGTACTACCGATGGATAGTTTCTCTACTTGTCTTTATTCATGCCAATATGTATCATTCCTGTCATGTACTTGTTGTATTTTTATAGTACAGTTGTAAATTTCAATGATAAATTAATTTTTTTTAAACTCTTAAGGACAAACCCTACAATACTGGACAATATTTTACTGAGAGGTTCATGACATAAGAAACTATGTTTGTAAGATGTTCTTTTCTTTAATCCAGAAAAACTTCTTCAACCTCCTCCTCCTTTTATGTATACCTAATATCGCATAAAAATACTATAAGAAGAGAATAGAGTACATATCTGAGTTAGTGAGTTATATTGCCTATACAATACCTTTTGGACTTTAATTCGGTTTAAAAGGGGGGATGGTTTCTCACTAAAAAAGAATCCGAGATCTTTTGGTTTTTCGTTGCTATTTAATATGTCTATATTAATGCGAAATAGAGAGCGCAGTGGCTCAGTATTGGAGTGCTAGATTTCCGTGACGAAGATCCTTGGTTCAAATCCCTTTAGCTGGATTTGATTTAATCGGTTAGCGGCCGGAGATGGGATCTAGGATCCTTCTTGGGCTCACCCTGCCTCTATAAAGTGGGTACCTAAAACAAGGGGGAAAAATCTGGTGATTGAGCGTGATCTACGACAGCAAATCCTCCTGGACATCTCCAAGAAACAGTATAGTCTCTACCATTTTCTGAATCCAAAATCCACCTTGGGTTGTAGCGGAACAGGTTATCGATGCCAAATACCTGTAACCTGTACCACTACAACCCGTGAAGGGTCTGGGGTTCAGTACATGGTAGAGACTGTACATAGACAACGGTTCTGCAAGGAGGGGACTTCCTAGGTCCTAGGTCTCGCTCTTGCGCCAGATTTTCCACCTTATTTCGGGTACCCTATTTTTATAATATTTTATAGATGCCAAATGCCAAATTTGAAAAAACACATTTTTCGTTTTTGATCTACATCCTTCGCTGTAGTATTGATAAATGATATAAAATTCATATAGACTCATTTATATGGCACATAATCACTTCTTGTGACACACTTAAATAGGTTTGACGATACGCGTTGATTTTGAAGGAACCTTAAAACAGTTTTTTCACTCTCCTGAAGAGTAGTTTATCACTTTCGATACTGTGTACTTGTATCGACGGTATGTATAATGATATAGAGACACCGGTAAATGACATAATACGAAGTAGTTGGATTTTATTCTTATTACCCTCCTATATTTATTAAACTACAAACTATTACAATGTAAACATGCAAACTAACAAATATATCAACTTAAAACTAACAACCTTCTTTTACCTTATGGTATTTTAAGGCAATTCTGCTCTTACCGCTGCATGTATGTACAAAAAAAATAGAAAGAACTATAGATCATTTTAGCTAATTTTCGATACACACATAACAGGAATAATATTATTGTAGGATGGAAATAGTTGGGGGTGCAGTCAAAAATTATACAACAAATAAGTGGAAACCTATTATATTTTATGTGTGCCGAAGTTTGGACTTTGTAGGTCGAAAGAAATATTTGATCGAATTTAAATATTTCTGTGAATGTGTGTATGAGTGTTTGTGAGTGTGTGTGTGTGTGTGTGTGAGAGAGAGAGAGAGAGAGAGAGAGAGAGAGAGAGAGAGAGAGAGAGAGAGAGAGAGAGAGAGAGAGAGAGAGAGAGAGATAGATAGATAGAGAGAGAGAGAGAAAGAGAGAGAGAGAGAGAGAGAGAGAGAGAGAGAGAGAGAGAGAGAGAGAGAGAGAGAGAGAGAGAGAGAGAGAGAGAGAGAGAGAGAGAGAGAGAGAGAGAGAGAGAGAGAGAGAGAGAGAGAGAGAGAGAGAGAGAGAGAGAGAGAGAGAGAGAGAGAGAGAGACGAGAGAGAGAGATAGATAGATAGAGAGAGAGAGAGAGAGAGAGAGAGAGAGAGAGAGAGAGAGAGAGAGAGAGAGAGAGAGAGAGAGAGAGAGAGAGAGAGAGAGAGAGAGAGAGAGAGAGAGTGATAGATAGATAGATAGATAGATAGAGAGAGAGAGAGAGAGAGAGAGAGAGAGAGAGAGAGAGAGAGAGAAGAGAGAGAGAGAGAGAGAGAGAGAGAGAGAGAGAGAGAGAGAGAGAGAGAGAGAGAGAGAGAGAGAGAGAGAGAGAGAGAGAGAGAGAGAGAGAGAGAGAGAGAGAGAGAGAGAGAGAGAGAGAGAGAGATGGTGGGGGGGGGGGAGGGGAGAATAGTGACTTTGTATATTTCGGTAGCTGATGGTGGTGTTGTCATGACTCTGCACCACCTGCTCTATCATTACCTCAGCTATCTAGTCCTCCATTAGGATTTTTGTTTTTATTTCTATTTCTTAACTGCGCAGGAAGGATTTTTTTACGATATTTTTTTCTCAACATCAAACTTATCATTTAACAATTTTTATATCAATAATCATTTATACGGACTCATCAACTGATTTAAAAAATCACCGTTAATCACGTACACAATAGAAGGCAAAAATACATTTTTACTAGTTTAGTTAAACAATTCTTTATTCTCCTGAAACTTCAATTTTAACTAATCAAATAGTCTAAAACAGTGAATAAGTTACATAAGTGTCGTGTTAGACAAAATTACTTGACTAAACTTACGAAAAATGTGAAAAAATCCATTTTTGAAATTTTGAAGATATCAGCAATGATCCTGAACGCTCATATAGACATAAGGAATGAGAGAGAGAGCAGTAACTAATGTAGAATACATAATAAATAGGTGCTGCAAATGGTACTGTCATATTTTGGGATCTTTGGGTGGGTTTTGTATCAATAACATTTATAAAGAAATTAACAAATCCAATTTGAAAAATACCGGGAATACAATTTAGAGGTATGTTTGTAACAAGAACTATTTTCCTGATAGCGTTGATGAGACCCTACTGAGGTAACCATTACGACACGATCCTCTGCATACAGAAGCCCTCCACTTCCAAACGGCAGCTCCTGCCGACAAGAAGACGTAGCTGAAGAACCGGAGGCAGCTGACTGGGATAGAACGTGTCGTGAACTGTCAGACAGGGCAGTAATGAGACGAGAGACAAACTCGGTAATAGCAGCCCTCAAGAAGTGCACTCTCATCCTCACACCTTCACGTTCAGCCGACATCCTTTTAATCACCAGCCTTTTTATACTCTTTTTTTTCATCTTTTTTTTTCATTTAGTCTAATCTACGCCTACCTCTCTCAACACACGGCAGTCGTTTGTTTGACACTAATACATAGGCCGTTTTAAAACGAATGACATTGGGAACTCACTGTTGGATAGGCTACGGGTCTTGATGATAGATGAATCGATCCGTACCGTTGAAATTATTTGCTCCTGGTACTTCTATTAATTTATAAAGAAGTATTCCCATTAAATTATACTTGAATAACTTTAAAGCAGTTAGCTTTTATTTTTTAAATAGGTACAACTATATTTTTTCTATATTCGTGATATCTAACGTTTCATTAAAATTACTTGAAAAATACTGACAAACAAGCAAATGTTTTTATCACTTAACCCTATACACATTTTAAATTTTATTATGAAATAATAATCATTAAAATAATTTAAAAGAATACACGATTTTTCTTGTTTACCCAAATGGATTTATACCATTTTCAAATATTACCGCACATATACTAAAAGAGTCCAGGTGGAGGTCAAACAATTAATTCCTTAATAATAAATAATAAACTATTTTGAACTGACGTTTCGACCCACATTATATTTCTTCTTCGGAACTGTATAGACAAGATACAAAAATATTGAAAATTATTCCACAGGTTGTCGCTTCTTTTATATGTCATCTATCATATACCATCTATACTTCAAAATGTTAGTTAACATTTATTAACATTCTTGATGAAATCATTACCTAAATCTACTCATTACCCATAATTACATTCTCTTTTCCATACTAAAGCACATGGAGGTAAAAGAAATATTGCTTTTAAAAGAGATATTCTGTGCTTGTACCAGTACATCCCGTGAACGGATCTGGGGTTCGGTACATGGTAGTGACTGTACTGTTTCATGGAAAACAGTTGTGCCGGGAGGTTAACTTATTCTAGATTGATTTGTTCTAGATCACGCTCTGCCGCCAGATTTCTCCCCCTTGTTTTGGGTACCTACTTATAGAGGCTGGGTGAGGCCCAGGAGGGTCCTAGATCCCACATGATCCATTTCAGGTAGGAAACAGACTAAATAAAAGTCTTTCCAGCAGCGGGATTTGAACCAGGATTTTTTGCATGGCAACTCAGTGCCATTCCGCTCCCTAATAGAAATATCCTATTTATAATATAATAGTATGCCGGCGTTTTAGCCCACATTGCATGCTTATTTACAATTTATCAGCTGACTGAAAATATATATCTGTCTGCTACTAAATATATACACTCAATTGTACATGTCTTAATTAATTCGTGGGCATTTAAAGACTTCTATGCACTTACCGCTGCGTGGAGTAGCTTATATTGTTGCCTTATACCTTTTCTTCTATGGTTCATTGGGAGGAACCATTCAGATGGTGCAAAAAGATTTTTATTTAAATCAATCTGTATCCGTAAACTCACCTCTGCATTTTTGGATTAACTATTATAGTTAACAATCGAAGTAATCGCTACATTTTCATCTTCGAAACAGAAATGAGATAATAGTTCACTACTCATATATATTCATTGCTTTACAACAGAACATTTATAATATGTATTTAGGTAAAGTATCTATTACGACGTATTAGAAAATTGAATGGTTAAATTTTGATGTTGGATTAATACACTACAGCATCTTTAATGATTTTTTAAGGTTTTTGTTATTATGTATTACAAAATTAAATGATAAATTATATGCAGGTTGTAAATTAGAATATATTTTGAGAAGCCACTTTGTTTTATCTACTTCGAACATTGGACTCTACAGGACTGTACAGATTCATAGCACTACTTGGTTGTCAGTGTCGGCCAAGCTATGAACCGATTCATATCGAACGAAGTTTCGCGGCTATTGGATATGTTACAAGTTAATCAATCTAAGATTAAATTATTCTATTTAAAATCCAAGCAATTAAAACAGTCTTATATTGGAAGCAGAAATGAGGTAATAATTCATGTCTTAAAGAATTGTTGCATCCTATTTGATTAATACATTACAGCATGTATAATGTTTATATTACTACGTATTACAAAATTTAATGGTGAAATTAAGTGAAGTTTGTAAATTAGAATATATTTTGAGAAGCCACTTTATTTTATATACTTTGAACATTGGACTCTACAGGTCTGTGCATGTTCGTAGCAGTACTTGATTCTGAGTGGTGGCCGCTCTATGAATTGATTAATTCTGAACTATGTAAGTTTTATAGTTTTCTTTATCCATCCAGTTAAATCAATGTAACATTAAATAATTGTATCTAATAATCAAATAAATCACTGCAGTTTTCATCTTACAGGCAGAGATGAGACAATAATTCACTTCCTAAATAATTAATATATCCTTTTTGTTTAATAAACTTCATCATTGATAATGATTTTTATGTTTTTGCATTATTACGTATTATAAAATTTGATGGTTAAATTATTTGCAGTTTGTAAATTAGAACATATTCTAAGGAGCCACTTTATTTACCTAACTTCGAACATGAAACTCTACAGGCCTGTACAGGTTCGTAGCAGTACTTGGGTTTCAGTTTGTCAATTAGGTTACATATATTTTGAGAAGTAACATTATTTTATTAACTTGTACTCTACAGGTCTGTGCAGGTTCGTAGCAGTACTTGGTTCTCTGTGTTGGTCGAACAATGAACCTATTCATATCGAACGAGGTTCAACTGTCAATAGTTCGAAATTAGTAGAGTTTGGTCATGATTTGATCAAGAAATAAAAGTTTCAAATAATATTTCGAAGTATAGATGATAAATGTTTGTTGAAATGTTCATTTCTAGATTAAATGACACTTCCCATAATTATTCTCTTTTCTATACTAAAGCTCGTATTTTTAGAAAATATTATAAGGGAAACCAATAAAAAGCGACAACTTGCGGAATATTTTTCAATCACTACATATAAAATATAGTTTTTCAATTTTATGTACTTTAAACATTAATCAATACAGGTCTGTGCAGGTTCGTGGCAGTATTTGGTTCTCATTGTTGGCAGTATTTAACATCTGAGTGTGGTATGAACCGATTTATATCGAACGAAGTTTTAAAGCCATTGGTTATGTATCGAGTTTATCCAGTATACGATTAAATTATTGTATTTAATAACTTGAAATACATTTTTTTCCTGCTAACACTATATTGAAAAAAATAATATTGTACTACAGAATACCTGTAAATTACAGTTTCAGGATATTAAGAGCGAGTAGTAAAATTGAGTGAACAGTTTTATAAATTGTACAGGGGTACCCCCCTAGTATGTAAAATTGAAATCATTGGAGTAAACCTGCGTATTCCTTTTTTACATCTGGTTTACACTCACAGTTTTTTATATATTATTTAATTTTTGTATATATTTTTTATACTACAATTATCATTTAAATATATTTTTGTATCTTCTCCAAACATTCCCTGAAAAAGAACAGCAAAGTGGGTCAAAACATCGGTTTATGAGTAAATAGTATATATATCTCTATTAAAAGGGTTATTTCTTTGACCTTCACCCGTAATATTTTTCTTCCCCATATATATTACATAAAGAAATATATATTATATAATATATAAGAAATATATATTATATAAAGAAATTTATATTATGTAAAGAAATATATTATATAAGATCAACTAATGTTATTCAAGATAAATATATTTATGAAGGATGGAAATAGTTGGGGGTGCAGTCAAAAATTTACACAATAAATAAGTGGAAACTTATATTATTAAATAAATATATTATTAAATAAATATATTTAAGTATAGTTAATTTTCAGTATGTTTTATAGAATCGGAAAAAAAAAACTTAACTTACAAAAATACTACAGTGCATATAGCGAAGAGATTCAATTCTTTTATTTAAAAAATTACGTTTTCAGATAGTCAGACCAAAACAAAGGAAATATTCGGGAATCTATTTCAATTTCGAATAAGAAAAATAAAGAAGAAAGGTAAAGCTAATAATCAAATAAATAGTTGATTTTATATATATTAACCATCAAACTTTTTAAAAATTCGTTTCCCTATACACCTATATAGTATAATTCAACTATTTTAACAATTGATCGAATTGAATTTAAAATATAAAAGCAATCCATTTATTATTAAATTGGCAATTTCGGCAGGGATGTATAATGGATATGATTACAAAATAAAAATCTCGATAGATAATAATTTGTAGAATGGGTAGAACAGCCGTACTGCAATTACCAATCACAATCCTGCTTGACTACCCACTCCACAAAATGATATACTAAATTATTTTATATTATTATATACCGACAGTTTCTTTAATAATCATATCTGTTAATAAGAAGATAAGTGATCCCAAGTTTCAATCAACTCTGGTTTCAAGTTGGCTGTTGAACCTTACCTCGGAAGAATCACCTCCCAGCACAACATAATCCTAGAAGCAGTACAGTCTCTATCACTTCCTCAACCCAATACCCTCCATGGATTGTAGTGGCATAGATTTCTTCTTTTTTTTTTTTTTTTTAATGAGAACTAGTATAACTTCTCAATAAAATAATAGTTTATTAAAAAGTTGTCGAGCAAATTCCAGACCACCTCGATGCAGCATAGCCCTGGCTTATCGGAGTTATTTCGACTCCTTCAATAAGTATATTTCTACAGTCCATGGAGGGTTCACGGAGCTATACGTTCTTGTGTTCATTAAGTCACGTCAGAGACAGAGACTGAGCCCTAGGGTCCTAGATCCCATAGGATCCATATCCAACGGGTAGCAGATTAAATAAAAGTCTGCCAGCGAGCGTGATTTGAAACCATCAGCACGGCAACTCTGCCCTCTACCACTCAGCTACTCCGCTACCCATAAAACAAAGAAGAAAAACAAAGTCTCCTCAATTATAAAAGGTATTTGTAATAAATAATACGATTAAAGAAATAAATCATTAACCGTTTTTCCTTTTTTATTCGACAAAACCGCCGGCAACGAGACCTCCATCGACGGGGCGACGGTACTGAGATACACGAGCGATTTCCGGACACGGAGTGGTAGTGTAGCCAGTGACCGGAAGCGCCGCCATTTATTACCCACTGCCCCCTAGATCACCAATAAATATAATGCGTTTCCAATGACAATGCATTTGTCGTCCCTTGCATAACTCAGCGAAGGGCTAATTCACCCTTCCGGCAGTGCCTACATTAAGCCTTGCCCTCTTTCGCTTCCGCTGGCATTACTTTCGACTCCGGTCCGCTCGACATAAATCACTCAGCTGCCTCGAACCGCGGACCAATGGAAATAATGCCAGCCTCTCCTCTAGTGCTAAATCATCCCTACACCACTAAGTCCGGAAGGAGGCCTAAGTGTACCTAGCTTGTACTTTATTTTGTTTTAAGCATTCTACATTACTTCTTCCTTTTTTTTAAATAAAGTAATTGTATCCAAAATCGTTTAATTACTTTACAAAAGGAGCTTTTTATGGTCACCTTGTTGTTAGCGTAACAACCTAACTTTCTAAAGGAAGCTACACTTTTTTAGTTTTGCCGTCCTTTGGTAGGGATGTAAAACGGGGATCCCGAGCAAATACGTTGTCAGCTACTCGTTAAAGATCCCTATTCTAATTATACCTAGTTAGGAAAATTTAGGGGTCGCGCTGTAGCACCTTCTGATTAGCCATAGCTAGATAAAATGACGTTAAATGAATAAATAATCCAACTTTTTTGACTCTATAATACATAATACATATAACTAAAAGTATTACTGATCTGTAGGTCTCATGTATATTCAGACACTCCTGTGTCTCACCTGTCTGGCTCACCCAACCTCTATTATAACGTAATTAAGAAGAATGCTGGTGGTTGAGATCGGTATCGGTCAAATCATTCCATACAACCGTAGGATTAGTACAGTTTAAATAATGTACTGAACTCAAGGCCTTAGTGGTCTGTAGTGATAGTGATCTACAGCTAGTTTAAAAAAATCAATATATTGACTAAAACGATTTTATATGGCCTCGTGTATTCCCAATGTATATAAGAATATATTCTCATAATCTATTATTTTTTTATAGCGTAAAAATCATAACCGTTCTTTAAAGAAATCAACAACTAGTAGATCAATAACTAATTCACCTTAACCTAAGAACTCGATTTATATAAAACAGCAACAAGACTATCCACAAACAACTGCAGTCTCTATGGAAAACAACTAAAGAATTGTTAGTGGAAATTCTTGGAGTAAGGTTGCTGTCTCTATTTGATGAATCTGTTTAGATTGTTGATGTGAAATGTATTTAGTCCTCTTCGATGCAGTTTTTCTTTCAGCGTCCTGATGATGCCCGAATTTGCAAAACGTTGACTGGTTCCATTTTTTCAGTATTTTAGTAGAGAATAAAGTCTTTGCTTTTGGAATTTTGCCATTGCATATAAATTCCTTTAATATTTAACACAAAAATCATTAACCAAGCAGATGTATATTAAATTTTAAATATCTTTAATTGAGGATTCTATATTGATAATGTTGCCTAAATATATTCAGAGAATGTAATGAAATAAAAAATATTTAAGACTCTTACCTAATAATACTGCTATACAGAATAATCTGTCAAAGATTTCGTACTCACCTGAAAAAGAGAAAAAAGATAAATTATTTCATCATGCATACATATCAATGTCTCAACTATGATTCGTTACATAACAAATGCAATTTGCAACATGATATCTGTTTCATTACTTACTTAAAATCACCGCTATGCTATAGATATTTGTCAAGGATATTCAATTTAGGGAGCGGAATGGCTCATTGATAGTGGTAGGTCACTGAGTACGCGAGCCGATGGTCGTGGGTTCAAATCCCACTCTTTTTGTTTCTAATTGCAATACATCCATAATAATATTACAATAATAGAATATATACATCAAAATATTACAGCCTTCTGGTACCCGAAGGTGTGTTAAGGAATTCCAAAAAAAAATGCTACTATCTGGCAGACTCTCTGTTAGCAGCCGGGGATGGATTATATGGGATCTAGGAACTTCCTGGCGCTCGACCAGCCTCTATAAAAAGGATACCCAAAATATGGCGGGGGAAATATGGCGGTTGAGCGTGATCTAGTGTTATCACATCCCTACACAACCGTTGTCCATGAAATAGTACAGTCTCTACCACCAGTACGTACCCCGTTCACGGGTTGTAGTTGTACAGGTTTTTTTTGTTATGTAAAATTTAACCTTTCGTTTTTTTTTTAAATAACTCATTAATGTACATATATAATATTTTATATAACACCTAAACGTAATAATTAATAATTTTCATATGAATTCATTCGGTGAATTATACAACAAATATAAACTTGTATTAGTATTAATAATTACAAAAGTAGTATTAAAGAGTATTAAAAAGCGGACTTTACAGACAAGAATCAAAGCTTAATTTGATATTTGTGTTGCTAAGTTTAATATTAAGAGCTATTAGATTTATGATTTAGATTTTTATGATTTCAATGGCTAAGAATATAGTTTATAAAATACTTTATACATCGAGTATATAGTTAGTAGCTTACTGAGAACTCTCTAAAACTAAATAGTGAAAGATATGGATCTAGCTGCGTCACCATTGTAGGTAGCTAAAACAGGAAGCGGTCGCCATGTTTATTTTTTATCCTCATACTATGAGGGTATATTTCCTGTCCTAAGCTTCATTTTCCTTTATTATTTTATATACTTCATTGAACATTCAATAATTTTCCATGCAAAACACTTCAGCGATTTTAAGTGTTTGATTTGCCTGTTTTTAATTAAATCAATATTAAGAGATTATGTTTAATTTGCCGAATTTCCTTATTGCCACCCCCTATCGTAAATAAGTATACGATTGAATCATAATATGCAAATAATTATTGTCAGAGGATTTTATATATATTATTTATTTCAAGAATTTGGTTGTTTGATAACAAATTTATAATGAATAAAACTAAATTAACGTCAAGGAGGAATAATAGATAAACTAATTGCATTATTGAACATTACCTTTGTTTATTTATTTATTTATTATTGTTGTTAAATGCTATTTTTTTAAAAAGTATTTTTGGAATTATTAATATATGTATCAAGAAACTAAATAAATTCAACCAGTGAGCCAATATTTGATATAGGAATGAATTTATTCAAATGTAAGCAAAATATACTCAGAACGCTTCTCGAACACTAAAATAAATGAGAAAACACCCAAAAAGAGACAGTAAATAATTATTAGAATGCAATTGCAAATCTCTACTTAAATAGTCTGTTTGGATTGTTGATATGAGATGTGCTGCATTTTGTGTTGTTTGATGGAATTTTTCTTTTGGAATAAGCCCTGATGATGGCTGAATTGTCGAAACATTGACTGATTAGATGTTATCAGTATTTTAGAGACTTGAGTATTTGATTTTTGCGATTATTCCCTTAGTATCCAATAAAGTGTAACAAAAAAATCATTAAACAAGGAGACATATATTAAATAGTTAGGAAAACCAACATGCTCGTCTCTAAAATACTGGAAAATAAGTAAGCAGTTTTCTCGGGGATTATTTCAGAACATGAATATTAATAGCAAAAAAATAAAATAAAAATAAGACATGAAATAATTATGTACAAGAATCCAATAGGAAAACTAAAAACTAAAATAAAATACTGGTTGTGTTTTTCAATTGCATTTTTTTAAAATAATAAAAACAACCTTTAGAGATTATGTTAAAATATCGTCAATACTAATTATCTGTATCGAAAGTGATAAACACCATATTTCAGGAGAGTGAAAAAAATGTTCCGAGGTTCATTCAAAATCAGTGCGTATCATCGACGTATTCTACCTAATGTCATTATACATTGCTTTTGTACATTATAGAAGGTTCTATAATAATTTTATATCAATTTTAAGTCCTACAGCAAAAGGTTTAGATCGAAAAAAAAACAATATCCTATTCTGAATTGACCTTTTAAGGATTCGCAGTGAAGTTTTAACCTATTAAACAGCTCAATGAATCAAAACCTAAATCTTCCCGGATTCCCTTGTAGGGAAATCGTTCGTTGTAAATCGAATTAAAGTCAAACAGGAGGCAAAATTGTAGCACAATAAGCATGGGACCTTTCTACGATTCTGGACGAAGCTCATTCATGGATTCCATTGAATGGGACAATAGAAACTATTCAGGTAGTCCCTACACCTCTGCTATTTCTGGATATCGGATGACCAATCCATTTCCTCCAGCAGCTGAATGAATGAAAACCCTATTAGGAGTATATATAATAATATATATTGGTAGAAACTAATATATAATAACTACTTATATATAATATAAGACTTTTATTTTGTCCATTAGCAGCCGGTGATGAACCCTATGGGTTCTAGGACCTCTCTGGGGCACCATCTATAAAGTGGGTATCTAATATAAGGCGGAAATCTGGGGGTTGAGCGTGATCTAGGACAAATCACCTTCCTACACAACCGTTGTCCATGACAACACAGTACAGTCTCTACCATGGACAAAACCCCAGACCCATTCACGGGCTGTACTGGCATTTTTAATCATCTCATAGGAAGTCCTAATAACAGAGAAAAGCAAAGAGAGAAAACGAGAGGATTTTGGTGATGTGTTGACGAGTGGAATGTTGTGTATCTGTTGTGAATATGGTTTTTACAGTCGGAATGTTTATGTCATTGTGGATACTGTGATTCGAAATAAACTATTATTATTATTTATTGTATTTTATTAGTTATTAATTATATAAAATTTTAGATATATATATTTATTTATATATATATATATATATATATATATATATATATATATATATATATATATATAAAATTAAATACAAATTTTCTTTTCAAATAAAAATATTTATTATTATTATTATTCGAAACCATTAACAATTTTTTCTAAGAAATGAGGATTTTGTTGTTTGTATATTGTGCCTATGGTTTGTTTTGCTAAACCCCAAAGTTTTGCTCCAAATGCCCTAATAGGCCATAGGCGTAGTATGGTATAGTGTAGTAGATAAGTCGTTTGTTTCGTAAGTATTTGTAGTACAGAAGATGTGGTAGGTGTTTGTAGCGTATTACCAATCCTTTGGTTTTTAATTATGTACTCGTATGCATTCCCATCTAAGTCTGATATAATTATTTAAATTTAAAAAATAGCCACAAGGGAAGGATGATTCGCTCGAACATGTCATTTCGCAATATCCTCAAGATTCATCAATCACGACCCCCTCTGCTGGAGGACCGGTGGAGTCGGATCTACAATAGGATGGGAGTAACGCGTCCTCTTTGTAACTACGTCCGCACTTTCGCAACGCTCTTTTGCAATCCTTCCCCTACTGGTTTCTTCAAGGCCGGGCGGTTCTTAGTCTTAGTTCTTTTGTCCAAGACTAACAGAGAGAAATAGAGAGACTATAAGGATTTTCTTCGTAGTAGGACACGAAGTGAAGGGATACAGATAACTCGAAGGAATAATTAGCGAATTAGAATTAAAATGAATAATAAAACCTAATATGACCGAGATTATCACTAATAAACATTAAATAATATATCAACATCTTCAAGGTAGAATCCATGGAGGTATAAACGCGGAGCAGATCGGTAGTTTGAGCAGTAGCTGGTAGAGAGCGGTACAGCATAGTACGGGTCCGATCCATTAGTTATAGCTATCAAAGCTAATATTGATTTCGTGATCGCCTTCACTGTTGAAGAAATTATCAGTTTCAACTTAAAATTTATAAATTTCGACAATATTAGATACATATTTAACAAAAGCATAAGGTTGTTCAGAATACGACTACAGTACTTAAAAATAAAGATCATTCCGAATTTTTCAAATTGAAACTATTTCTAAACAATTCAATAAAAATTAATGGATTCATACGTTAGATATTATTTATTTTTTCGCATCATCCAAAACTATATTTATAAATAATTACGATACACAATAACAGCTTTTTTTTTTTTTATAAATTTTCGTGGGTACCCAGCCCGGTAGTTGGCCCTAGTATTTTTTAAAGAGAACAAAAAAATTCCTTATTATTTAAAAATTTCCTTCTTCCACTATAGTGAAGCATTGATACATATATCGGGAACAAGAATTCTTCTTGTCCTGCGTTCAAGAGAATATCCACTTTATTTCATTTTTCATATCATTAAGAATACATAAATTACATATACTTTTATGATAAATAATGTACTACGGTAAATGAATTCATGTGTGGATCGTACAGTTCCATATTAGATCAGAAAGAAAAAAGAAAGCATCATTAACAATTAATGTAATAATTAATAAGGATTAACGAACCCGAAACCAGTGCTTACAAACTCTCTTAAACGCAATGCTCCAAACTACTCCTCGGTTAGCTCATAGTAAGTTTACCTGCCGGCTCAGCGCTTATTAACATATATAGAAATTCGTTCTTTACTAAGTTCACAAACTTTACAAGTCTAATTTTCACCACGGTATTACTTCAATAATATTAACCAGGTATTAATGCACTAAAATTCCACTATTTTCGAATTCCTTAAGACATTGTTTATCCCCAAAGTTAACGGCCAAATAACACTGAATTTATGGATTTATTTCATTTTTTGGGATGTTAACCATAAATTTTCTGATATTCCTAAATGGCCTTAATATATATATATGAAAAAAAGTAAGCTTGAAGACTTAATATGATTTCAATATTCTCGTGGGACTGGAGGCAGGCATAGACCCTCACCAACGAGCAAGAAGCAGGAGGGGGTCGCCCGTGGGAAACCTCTACCCCTGTCGGTATACGCGGTTTCTCCTGCGCTGCCTTTTCAACTAGTATATTTGCGAATATATAGTATTATTTTCCTATAAATTTAATTTCTAAAATGTATTAGATATTTTAAGTATTTTATTATTAAAATTTATAATTAAAAAAATTAATGATTGAGTAATTGGTCAATAGAGAAGAAAAAAGAATTATAGCAGAAAATCTAAGGTAACTAAAATAAAATAAAAATTAATTTATCGCAAAATAAAATAAAAATCTTCACCACTACAACCCATGAAGGATCTAGAGTTCGGTATGTGTTCTGTTTCTAGGACAGGGCGGTGATTTGTACTAGATCACTATAAACAGCCAGGTTTCTGTTCCGATTTAGGGTACCTTATAAAGTCTAGATGACCCTACGATGGTCCCCAATTACACAGGATCCTTTCCCGGCTGTTAACTGATTTTATTTTCTAAAAGAGTCGGATTTAAACCCACAAACTTTGGCACCGCTAACCCCAAAAAAAATAGTAACACAATTTATTTCAATAATAATGTATGATGTTCAATATAATAAATATATTGAATCGTCAATAACTAATTTATTTATTTATAACTACCGAACTACAGGTATGAACGAATAAGTTAAACGCAGTATTTAGATGTATGTATGATGCTATAATTTATCTTTTTTTTCTGATTTTCATGCGAGTGTAAGATTCTTGAACTATTTTTAGGTAAAGACATAACCAGTAATTTTTTGTAAGGACCTATAAATACGTTTTCTTAAAAAAATTATTTATATTTATCATACATTAATAAAATGGTTAACCACGAAAAGTTAAAATTTTGTAATTGAAGTTGGTGTAAAATAAAGTTATTCACTACTTTTTTAAAACATTACTTGATCATTGACTGAAGTAGTGCGATAATCAAATGTAAGAGTAACTAAAAAAAATAAAAAAAAGGATTCTTTTTACGTTTTGTACATAATGGTTTTATATAAACCAAAATGACATATTAAATTTACAATATATCTGTTAAACTTCACTTTTTATCTTTCACCGCTTGTAAGGGAGTTATAACAAAGGTCTATTTACTTATCAACAAACCTAGAATTTTGTAAACAATCTTGCATGTTTTTTTTAATATATTAGGTAGTATTCTGTAATACGTTATAACTAAGTAATATTTGATGATGTGTAGGTACATTTTAATTTGTTTCGAAAGAACTTTTTGATCAACTTTGAATTTAGTTTGATTGGTGTAGAAGAAATAATTTGTTTTTCACATTACAGTTTTTTAATTGTGATAATAGATAATTGTTTCATTGCTATTAATTAACATTTTTTCGTTCTTCTAATTAGTTGATGGGCTTGTAAAATTGCTTGGCTTACTAAGGTTCTTAGTCTTTTATTCTTAAAAACTTAATAAGCGCAACGAGCCCTCAGATCCGCTAAGCCTTTTTATTTATTTGTTTATCCTCTAATTAATTTAACTTGCTTCGTTTAATTGCATTTCTGTGCGCTAGACTTTTGTTTTTACTGTATTTTTTTCACCAAAGAGAAGAGTTTCTTGGGGAAAAAAAACGTTATAGAACTTTACAGAAAGTAGAAATTACAATCATTTCAAGTCTAGCAATGAGTAGATAAGAAAAAGTTAAGATAACCATGTAACAAACGGGTTACATAAGAACCTTTTATCTTTAGTCTGCAAATATTATTAGAAGTTTATGTTATATAAAAAAAAAAAATGTGTACCACTATAATCTATGAAGGGTCTTGGGCTTAGTACATATTAGAGACTTTACTATTACTAGGATAACGGTTGTGCAGGGAGATAATTTATCCGAGATCACACCCAACCGTCAGGTTTTCCCCCTATTAAGTGTGCCCATAGAGGTAGAGTGAGCCTTACCAGATTAAATAATTTATCTGCAATTGCCAGATAACCTTGAACCTTCAGCTTAATACTCTACAAACAGAGCCACTCTGCTTGATTGTTGTATTTCTTATATAAACTTATTGTTGTTACTGCTATCTATGAATTAATAAAAATACGTACCAGACTAGAAGAAATAAATATGATTTTGATACGTAAGGTTCTCTCAAAAATTATACATAGTCAATAGCTTCTGCTGATTTATAATAATTAATAATTATAAGTCATTATAATAAATAATACATAATAGAAAAAAAAACTGATTCATAAATTCAACTTTATTTTATTCTTGAAAGTTCATTTTTTATGGAGAGTATTTACAGGTTTGTACGTAATCGAGCTACATGTACCTTTAACGTAAATTATGTCAAAAGTCGGAATATTACCTTGTATGTATAAAGTGTGAATATATTTATTGTTTTATCAGTAATACTGATAAATTAGCATTAAACTCAGTATTTTAGGAAAAATCATAATTTTTTTTTATTTACCCGAGATTTTCCAGAAAAACCGTCATCCTTTAAAATTTTAAGTTATGAAATAGTTCATTAATAACCGCTTCTTATTATATAATTAATTATATATTGAACATTTATTGCATTGTAAAAGAGTAAAAGGTAATATAGTGGTCCGTAATATTCTGAAATACAGCTAAAATTTAAACAATATAGCTGCAATTAATTTTTTAATGTTTTAAATTATTATTATATGCCTTAAGATTTAATGATACAAATTCTCTTATTTGAGAAGTAAACATTCAATGTTACATTCATTATTCTTACTTTTCTTTTTTTTTCTTACCCTCTCAATTTATTTATTTACAATACAAAAATAACGAATGTATTATAGGTAAAAAATAACGATTGTATTATAGGTACTATTGCAATTATTTTTATTGAACCCGAACTATTGCATTTATCTTCTTGTTTTCTTGTAAAGATAGAAAGTTGTAAAACTGTTATTTAAACATTTGTTAATTGTTAAAGATTAACTATGACTCGTAAACCTCAAAATGCTTTTCCATAATTAGAATTTATAAATTGGTTATGTAATATATTCCTTCCACTATTACAATATAAAATATATAATAAAAAAACATAAAACTATCCATTATTGTTAATAAACAGTCCGAAATAGCCCTCCATTATAGAAGCGCTGAGTGTATTCGTTGGCCGGAAGTAGCCAAGGGCAGCTGAAGCCTGGTAGATTGAGGGCAGCCCTCGATTCCCGTGTCCCCATTTATAACGGTTTTCTCGTAGATTTTACTCTATATTTATATTATTATTATTTATAGTGGTATAAATAATATAATTATTGATTAATTAACTGTTCTATTTTAAATAGGTAATTTTTAATTAATTTTACTATATTTTCGGTAATAATGTTGCTCCAGAGATACCGATTAAGCACTAGGTGAATTTACATTAGTAAATAAATAAATAATGTATGTATCTTTATACATATCATTATTCTGTCCGTGAGTATGTTATTTAACTCCATCGAAATAGGTGGTCTAACTATTTTGATTAATTGTTTTGCGTTTGTTCAAGTGTGTTCGAGAATAGTTTCGCAATACGATAGGAAATATAATGTTTTTTAAATTAGTTTACATACGTCATTCTTCTGTACGTATTTCACTGAACTAAAGAGGCAGTACTGCGATCGCGAAAAAATATACCAGTTATAAAAGTTATTTGAGTTTTTTTTCTTTCTTGCCTTTAATTAAAACAGTCTTAAGTTTGCATATGTAACGTATACTATATGTATAATATATTATTCATGATAGAGCATATTTTAGTCGCTTTTGTCTTTTTTCATATATACGTTTCTTCATTTAATCTAAGTCTATTATTTTCGAAATCATTTGTTGCTTTCTTCGTTGAGGTAGCGGAGGGAAGTAAATCTAAACTTAATTGCACCTTATTATTTTTCACCAACAAGTTGTTTCAGACTTAACATAAAGACATTAAGTACTAGTCATAGGCACCTTCCTTCCACTTTAAGGGCAAAGGATTAGGATACAAAGCGACTCAATAAACTGCGGAGTGATTGCCTTCCTGAGAAGAGATCTAGACAGCTTACAGAGTCAACAGGCGCACGAGGAGGATAATAATAAAAGACATGACTCGTATTGTCGGAAGACAAGAAAGGAAAAACCGACAAAAGGAGCGCATTTATACTAACGGGTTGTTCAATAGATCACCTGCGCACCCTTCAATTATGTGCAAATGCACTCGAAGGCGTGAAACGACCAGAAGGCGGACTACAATAAGTCATTTTAAATCCGAACTGCAGGTAGGTACCGGGGGAAGCCGCGAAGAATGGGAAGAAGTCTTACAATGAGAGGACTTACAATGGAGAAGAGCAAGTGCTACTGTCCTAACCCTTGTATGTGTGTCATATTCAAAAACCGCCCGGGGATCGGGACTACACAATACCTATGCGACTGCTACACAATACTACGCCACTCCTATACAATACTCTCCGCACATAATGCCCTAATAGACTGACAAAAAGCGTCACAACACGCTAGTCCGTTCTGCCAGCTCGTGCCGACTCTTTGTCATTCATTAGTCCACTCTTAAAAGACAATTACAGATTCGGTTATCCTCCCATTGTACGTCCCAATTGCCAGGATACGCCAATGACTTGCATTTTCACACAGGTAAATATTTACCTTTCCTTTTATAGTGGACTGATGCTCACTAGTACATACTTTCATACATTCTATGTTCCCCGGACACAGTATTGTACAAATTATTAAGCTTAATTCAATATTTAGTATACTTAACATTTAATAAGGGGCTAGAGGAGACCCTAACTCAATAAGTGGATTGTAGCACCAATGATGACCAAACATTTAATAGCATAGAACAAATTATTTTATAATCACACACAATCAAAAGTTAAAATGTGGATTTCAGTGAAACAAGCAAGGAAGTACTGTTTCATGACCAACTTTTGTGCAGGCAGGATACGTGGTGAGTACGCTTAAGTGCGCTAAATGTTATTAAGACCTCTCATTTTATAGCGACACGTGATCTAGGACAAATCACCTCCCTACACAACCGCTGCCCAAGAAACAGTAGTCTCATCCATATACTGAACCTCAGACCCGTTCATGGGTTGTAGTAGTACAGGTATTTTATAGAGACTGAACGTTCCCTTTAACAGTTTTCCGCACCCATAATACATAAAGAACAATTAAGAATATAGAAATTGTTTTAATAAACTATCAAACTAGAATTCGACCTTAATGCCGCAACTATCAGAATAGTTACAACCGGTAGTTTATGGGATAGAATATACTGAACTGTTTTTTAATGTTTGTATTCTTTCTTTTATCATTCGTATTCGTATTTATGTACATTAGGGAGTATACGAAAGATGATATGCAAAATTATGGGATCGTGTGACCTTATGCTGTGTGTGGAGGGATTGACAAGAAATCTCAGTAATGGATAAGTTCATGACAAATGATATGATAGTTTGAACAAATTAAAATCATTGTAAGCACAATTAGGATTTCAATTTTACGAGTTCAAAGACTCTATATGATTAAGTTTTCAGCTTTTATAAGGGTTTAAAAAATGATAAAACAAAAACATTTAGCAGATTTATTTTATTTAAATCGATAAAATATGTTACTAAAGCTGACAGTTACAGAATTAGGACGATTTTGAATATAGATATCCCACTTAATGACCCAAAGTTGATCTCTTCCATAAAGAATGATAATTTGCAGTTATTTAAGGTCATTTTTACTAGTAGGAACATTTGAAACTTTATTTTTGTAACTTTTTTTTGTAAGGTAAAAAAGAGTGATCTAACGGATTTGGACTTAGGTCCACGGGCGGAAGTTTCTAAGCAGAGACTGGTATCGGAATCGAACCTTCGGGTTCACTAAGCCTTACTATTATCATTATTTTTTTTTAGTATTCAGTCATTCCCCCCTCTATTCCACTTCGCCACTGGAAGGTACGGTATTTTTGGGGGAAATATTTTAAGCAATTAATAATAATTATATTTATGACTTTTATGTATTATTAATATATTATAGAAGCAGAGATATAGGAGAGAGTTCAGTAGAGGCATCCCCACCAAAATGGAAGCTAGAGAGGAGATCGGCCAGGTGCACGCCCATCCTGCCGCAGCCAACCCCTGCTCTCAATCTCCCACCACGCTACCTTCGCCCTCCTTTGTTTTATTTAGTAATTCCCTTCGGATTAAGCCCCTACGATCTTGTATCTCTGTAGTATCGGAGGGATTTCCGTATTTATTTTTATATTTACGGTCCTAGTGACGGTACCGTGGTAGCCACGAAGTCGTGGATACCAGAACAACATATCAGACTAACAAAATATGCTAACCTCTGCACCAAATGACTTTTACCAAAGGTGACCTCAATTTACGACAGTTATGGCGATATACATTCATTGATAACCTGTCATAAAGATAGTATGTATGACTATTTGTACCATTAGCGTAGGCAGAGAAAGGACAGAAGTTTATACAATCCCCCTTTGAAATATAAGGAAAAAGATCATTTTTTTACAATACTGTTGTAATCAAATTCATATAAATAAATCATTTGAATCGAAAAAGCAAAGTATGTATTAGGCGATAGGCACTTGCTATTAAAACAATGACATACCTCAAAAAAACGAATGTTTCAATAGACCTATTTGAAAGTTCCATGTGAGTTAAAAAAATAAATATTTGGCTATTGGTAAAGCATACCTTTGTAATAATGATATTGAATTTATTTTATTAACCAATAGAAAATTTTTAAAAGCTTGACACTTTTTTTATTTTAACGTATGACATTATTACTTT
Source organism: Troilus luridus (assembly GCA_964056705.1). Classification (NCBI taxonomy): domain Eukaryota; kingdom Metazoa; phylum Arthropoda; class Insecta; order Hemiptera; family Pentatomidae; genus Troilus; species Troilus luridus. The sequence continues at coordinate 75,058,836 of OZ057413.1, read as the reverse complement.
CAAGTTCAAACATGATACAACTCAAAATATGATTATATTAAAAAAAAAAATTGAAAATCGAATATCAGATATGTCACAAGCTTCAACCAATACAATTGCTACTGAAGGCTAAACTCAAAAATACAAAATTTTAATTATGTCGTTCTTTTGAAAGATTGATATACAAAGAACACGGTATTTTTACACGCTTTAATTAGCTTCGTCTGTATGTATGTATGTATGAAAATATTCATTCGATTTTCGACCACTTCATACCATCCAATTAAATTGAAACTTAGCAGGGACTGATGCCAATACAATAATTTAATAATGTTGTCTCATTATTCTGACCAGGATATTCAGAATCAGCGAGTTTCCATATCCGAAGACACGGCACTGTCTAGTGCCAAGTACTAAGGCGTTTACTAAGACATACATAGCATATTTGAGACATGAAATACTAAAAACTTAAATATTAAAGACTAAAACTTTATAAGCGCAGCGAGCCTTCATATTCACAAAGTCTTTTTATTAATTTGTGTACCGTCTAATTAATTTAACTTACTTCGTTTAATTGCATTTCTGTAAAGACTTGAGACAATCATTAAGCTAGCGAAAAGCAGATAAGAAACAGTTAAGATAAGCATGATAACCGGGGGGGGGGGTTACATAAGAACCTTATCTTCAGTCTGTAAATAATATTAGTGATAGTTTAGGTTATTATTTAAAGACCTGTAAAACTACGACCCATGAAGGGTTCTGGGATATGCACATGGTAGAGACTGTTCTATTTCAAGGACAACAGTTTTGCAGGGAGGTATTTAAAAAAAATACCTTTAAGGGTACCCACTTAATAGAGGCTGGGTGAGCTCCTAGGAGTTTGTTGGATCCGATTGAATAAGTTATCTGGTATTTATCGAAGCAACTCTGCACCCTACCCAAGGAGCTACCCTACTCAGCTAAATTTATTATACACTATAACTTTATTATATCTAAACGTAAAACATTTCGAGTATATCCACAAACGGGGCATAAATCTCTGGGATGAGTCCACTCGAGAAACAGTAAACAGTAACAGAAGGTAGCAACAATGGCTCCCGATGACAATGCCTGAGTACACACTAATACGTCCGCTGCGGTCCAGTTCTAAACGTCTGTCGCAAATAATCTCTCAACGCCTGGCTATGGCGTATCTATGTTTACGTAATCTTCAGAATATAGTGGGGATTAAATCAATTTATAAATTTTTATCAAACTCTGAGCTGAGCTATTTTATAAAAACAAATATATTGTAATTAATTATTGTTGCCTCTATTATAACAATGAAGGTAGGATCCAAATGAATATAAACATGGTGTGATATTTCAAAACAAAAGTAAATGTACAAAATATATATATCCTATATTTTGTATTACCGTTTAAGTAAAATATTGTTTTTATTGAATGGTCTTCACTGTCCCAAACTTCATAAACTCCCTCACCACACCATGTTTATAAAAACCTGTACCACTACAACCCGTGAACGGGTCTGGGGTTCAGTACATGGTAGAGACTGTACTGTTTCATGTACAACGGTTCTGCAAGGAGGTGACTTGTCCTAGGTCACGCTCAACCGCCAGATTTTTTTCCCTTATTTTGGGTACCCTATTTTTATTTTAAAAAATAATTTTTTTTTATAGAGGCTGGTGGGCCCCAGGAGGATCCTAGATCCTATATGATCCATATCCCGCTGCAAACAGACTAAATAAAAGTCAAGGCCTGCAGCGGGATTTGAACCAGGATTTCCGGCATGGCAACTCAGTGCTCTACCACCGAGCCACTCCGCTCCCATGTTTATGTTTTCAATTAATTGGTTACAAGCTGAAAATGTAAAAGGTGTAATTTTCTGTTTTAAATTATCAACTTGAATATCGTTCTATCACAAGGACTGTGATAGAATCTAACTCATAAAAAATCAAACAATTTCAACAATCATTCAATTTTTTTTCACTCATTTCGAATTCCTACTCACTAGATAATTGAATTGGTATTCACTAATTTAACACAAATACCAAACAGTCGTAATTATATAATTAAAAAATATATGTAAAACAACGAAAAATAGTGACAATTCAGAATAGGCTAGGAACAATATATTCACAAGCTTGATTGGAATTATATAACAAGTACTTAACTGGTTTTTAATATCGGAAGTAAATCGCAATTATAAAGTTTAAATTTATAATTCTGGATTAATAAAAATAAAACAACTATAAAGAATTAAAGGAAGGTAATTATCAGAACATCTACTTATTATTATTTGAATTATTAACCGTCTTTCATTGTTTGAATAAAACTGTTTTAAAATAAAATATTAAAAAATCGATTAGATATTAAACTAAATTGATTCAATTTAGTTAGCACTTTATATGTTTGACCATTATATTAAATTAATAACAATTATACTTGAACATAAACATTAAGTAAGGTTATAAGTTTTGAGTATGAGCCTAACAACTGCTGGGATCTTCTGGCCAGGGCTGGTTGCCATGGATACTCCCAGTGCTGACTGTTTTAGGAATATGACAGTTTAGCAGGAAAATAGTGACTACCACGGTTCATAGAAACTAAACCAATCCCAGTTTTGACATACTCCTCTTTCTATCCTGGCATGACTAATTATTAATTTTTCTATGAAAAAAACTGAAAAAATATTCTTTTTTACTTACTACGCTTTTCCATGTCAATGCCGCATTTGTAAAAGTAGGAATATGCAATATTCAAGAGTAAAAAACGGCTACTTTTATATATAATTAAATTTTTTTTGACTATTGTCAGAACTAATAAAGTTATTTTTTCTTTGCAGCAATCGATTAACCCTGATGTACTACAAAATACTAGATGTGATTACGTCAATTGTTTTAAAAATAAAATATTGATATTGAATAAACATTTCAAAGCCAGAGACATGAACAGTTGGAGCAGACTGGTAAAACAGATGAAGTACGACATGAGTTGGAATGAAGCCATGACAAGGAGGGTCATGTTTACCCCTGGCTAGGACCATATGCCATCTGCCATGCTACGCTCACATCGGCCGGCTTCACTTAAGCAAATCAGAAAACCCCCTATTCACTAAACATGTAATAGTGAATCGTGAACACTCGCTCAAATAAGGCGTGTCCATCAATTATCCACACAAAACCCCCATTACATCAAGCCTATTTAGTGATTAATCAAACAACGTTTAGTTAAAAAACAATTTATGATTGATCACAAAAATATATGTAGCAGATTATACAATCGTAAAACCGACACGTATCTATAAAACGTGGGCAATAATTTTTGTTTTTATTTTACCAAAATCGCCATCATTAATTTTTTCTCGAACATAAATGTCTTCACATGACCAATGTACGCAGTGAGGATCTTCAACTACACCGATGTGATAAATATGTAAACAGAAGAAAACGTGACAATAAAACATTCTCACCCAACCACGAAATGGTTGCCTCTGTGGGTCTTTGAAATCATTGAAACCCGTTCTTACAGATCTTTCAAAATTGTTTACCATTTTCCTGCTGATTTGTTTGCAAACTATCCAAAAATTTAGCTGACGACCTTTTGCAAAATCGGAGGCGGAGATGAGGATAATTTCCATTGGTACAATACCAGCGTTAATATATTATCTAGGTTATACAGGTTTTACTCCTGTCTCGAAAATAGGAATGCCAATGGCCTCCACTCTGACGCTGAAATAATTCAGTTTTAATTGTACCCTTGTAATTTTTAGCCATATAATATTATAACCTAATATGTTATATTTATAGCCCCGATTATTGCAACGTGCTATTGAAGTTAAGTAGTGGGGAAAGGGTGTGCTTTTCTATTTGTGGCATGCACGAGGCGATTTTTGCGCAGGTCGTTTTCTAAATTGTCAGAATAAAAATAAATTTCATTGTACTACTTCCAAGTTGTAAAATAAATGGCTAATTGTTTCTTCCTTGGTCGATTCGCTTAGCATCTTCCTTTCCGCGATTTCCTAAGTGAATGAGAATCGATTTATTATTTGGATAATAAGATCTCAGCACTTTAGAGGACAGAGGTAATCGGTGTAATTTATATAAATGATATACCTGCCAATCACCAATCAACCGGTAACAGTATATCATATGTTGATTATCTTTGATATTTCTTTGGAGAGCAGTCAATTCCCACCATGGTAATGACACAAAACAGAAAATTCAAAATCTCCAGCATATCGCTTCCGCATTTCACTTCAGTTCATTACACTTATGTTGATAAATTTAAAATAAATATTTTCAATAACCATTCAACTATAGTGCTTCATAGTCCTAGAGGTCATCAAGACAATATGAATTTTTATTTCAATATTTTTTTTTAGTTTCTGCATAAAATTCAGTACCTTAACATCCATAATAATTGGTTTGATGAAGCCAATATCACACCTGAAATAGGGAGTAGTCATAAGATTAATCGTGTCATAGTGTAAATTACATCGTCATTTTCAAAAAAATCATTACTTTTTCACAATCAAATATTAGTGTTGAAATAGAGAAGAACACTTTTCTCTCATATACGTTTAAAAAAAATATATCAAGTTTTTATATTCAGTCCCTCCTAGACATAACTAGACCCAAACTTTGAAAAAATAAAGTTTTTCAAATTTCAAAAAATTATAAAAAAATTCAAAAAACGTTTGTCAAAGTTCTTGCGCTACATGAGGCTGGTAGTTTACGACATCTAACAAGAGAAAAAAAACAAAATTACATAAACCACATGTAGATTGTTCTTATTAGGTCTAAAAAAGATTTTCTCCGTCAAACATTGGAGGTAATTTTGGCATATTATTTTTGGATTTAAGTTATTCGGGGTAATAAACGACGTTTTAGAGGAGACTTTTATAAAAACAATTTTTAATTTTTTAATTTATTTTTATTAAGTAATTTTTTAACTCAGTGCAGAGATATTAAATGTAAGCTGTCTGCAAGTTGAAAACCCGTCGAAATGAAAAAAAAAAGAAATGAAAATGGACAAATTAACATGGTCAATACTTTTGAGCTTTTTAATAAGAGGTCATCCTAGAGGTCATCAAGATAATATAAATGTTTAGTTAAATAATTTTTTGAGTGTTTACATAAAGTTCAGTACCTTAACATCCATAATAACTGATGCATAATAACTATTATTCTTTTTCTTACGAATTTGGAAACTAAATATATATATATGAATGATGGACGTGTACAATTAATGCCATTTTATATACATATATACTTAAACGACGCACGTCAACCTCTTGCAAGCTCTTAAATCCATTTAGCAGCTGCCCAAGACGAGACAATAAGCCTGTGGAGAGATATTTACATAGAGGAGCGTGTGCTGGTGATACAAGCGTGACATAACCTCGACGTGGCATTGATTGACGTGGCTAAAACAGAGGCAGCCATTAAGGGCTGGCCGGGGGGAGGGGGAAAGGCTCAAATCCATCACTCGCCCTTTTCATGACTTGTATTTTCCCGATTTATTGAAAACGCTGCCGCGTCGGGTAGAAAACAGACAAATATTTTTCATCATTACCCCGAGGAGGGAGACAGAATACAAAAAGCTTCCCCTCACGCCGGTACTCGAACCCCCTACCTCCTCCCCAACAGCGCTCCAATAACCAGCTGTTTTAGAGGATACATTACGGCCCTCGTTGTAACAGATGTTCCTTATATTGCCCCGTCGAATTATCTACGCCTTATTAAATAACCACTGTTTGTCCAGGTCCGCTTGCGTTGAATCTGTTTTATTAGATTTTTTATTGATTTATTAGCCACATAATTTGATTAATAAAAGCAATCCTTCTCCCCTCAAGATATCTCTCTCCCTCCTGCGGCATTCCACTTCTTGCAGCTTGAGGGGGAGGAAATACCAAACAGGAATACAGCTAACAGCAATTAGTAGAATGATGGAATTATAACATTTTTTAAATTATAAACTTAATTAATTAATAGGAACTAAATACCTGATGTTTCCAATACATTACATCGCCGTAAACCTATTAAACACTAAATTGGTAGGTAATTCAAAGGGATCAAGACGCCTCTTGCTAAGTATCCTCGCGTATATCTCGCTTTTAAAATATTAGACGAATTTCAAGAACGTAATGAAGAGTACTAAAATTGCCGAGAAACTGACGACTGACGTCATAATCTTATCAAATGTTTGTGTGTGTTTGATAAGGGTACTATGCACATTCTTTTTTGACATATAGCAAATGGCACGACTCTTGTGTCTAATACCTAATTTTTTAAATTTCTTTATTAAAATTTTTCCAGATTAATATCTTCATATACATGTAAAATATTTTATAAATAGAAAGCTATGTAGGAGATATAAAAGTAATCTACACCTACTAGTGAAGTAAGAAAACCTTTACCGTATGATTAATAGCCATTAAGTAACCACTAAGATAGATATTTTTATTATCGATAGTTCTTAACTATCGACTTATTAAAATTAGAGTAATTAGCGTCCAGGACTAACTTAGTGACTAATCTCTTTACAGACAATAGTCTAGCCATATCATCTTCTCACTAATCTCTATTCTCTCTCATTAATATCTCTCTTAATTTTTTAGAGTTGGTACATATACAAAGAAAAGAAGGGGGTTCAAGTTTGCCCTGAAGATGTCCTACACCGTGGGGCGAAACATTGGCACAATTAAAAAATAAGTCCTGCTTGTTTTGTGTTAATACTGTATCATTCATATGATGTAGTCCATTGTAGCCAGATATATACCCAATTAATTTTGTACACGTCGGTTATTCTTAAGAGGCAAGAATAAAATTATTTTTCTTTTCTATACTGTTCTTTGATTTTATAATATTTTCAAGAATCTCTTCTACAAGTTCCTGTCACTGTTATTTTGCCCAATGCGGACGAACCTTGGCGTGCCAATGTTGGTGAAGCACACCACATGAACTAATGGAGGACATTGCGGTCAGGTGACTACGCAGAGAAAGAGTTTATTTTTTAATGCCGGTCACGACTGATACAAATTAGGTGTCATGGAGGTGCCATATATTTTCTTTTGTCGGAGCTAGCCCCTTTCTGCCCGCTAATAGACCGTTCGTAGAAAACTGGGCTGGTACGTACCGACACCTCCGACCATCATTTTGTCCTGTCTACTCTCGACTCTACATTAATCTAGATCAGAGCCCTTAGCGATTGATGTCTTCCAGTTCTCAACCAAAGGCCCTATTTCCATAATATCATCTCTCACCTCATCTAAATAACTAGCATGTCCTTAAGCTCATAACTTCATTACCAAATAATTATATTGGGTCGTAACGGATGAAATGTCAGTTTCGTTTATTTACAGTTTTCTTTTCATTAGGGATTAGATTATTAGTACACAAACAATTATGTTACATATACCGTTTAAAAGATCGTTTAATCCTAATCCTGCTTTAAAAAAAGCAACGTTTTAAAAATAAATAAGAATAAAATTATGTCTTCCGCGGAAATTCGTATAATTTTTCTCTACGAATTTAAACTTGGCCGCAGGGTCACGTAGGCGTTCCGAAACATTAATATTGTTTATGGTGAAGAAACTGTGAGCGAAAGAACAATCTTCCGTTGGTTTGAAAAATTTCGGTCTGGAGATTATGACCTTACCAACAAAGAACGTAGTAGGTCGAAGACTAAGTTGGACAACGAAAAGTTGAAAAAGCTGGTCGAAGGGGGCCTATCTCAAACCACTCGCGAATTAGGTTCACAACTTGGACCAAATGCCATTTCTGTTTCCAGCCACCTTAAGGAGCTTGGTAAGACAAAAAAACTGGAAATATAGGTACCACATGAACTAATCGAGGCCCAGCAGTTCACCCGATTTCTTTTTTTTTTTCAGGTCCTTCCTCCAGAAGAGGTCCTTCCTCACCCACCATGTTCTCCGGACCTTTCTCCAACTGATCTTTACTTTCTCGGTTGTTAGGATAATTTTTAAGAAATAAAATATTTGACAACGAAAAAGCCCTGAAATCGGCCTTCCAAGACTTCGCTTCTTCCTTGACACCTAATTTCTACAGAGCGGGGAAAGAAATGCTTGTTTCACGTTGGGAGAAGTGTATTGAAAGTGAAGGATCAAAAATAGTAGATAAAAAAAGTATTGTTTAATAATTTGTTTGCTAATAGTTTAAATTTACACCTTCACTGACATTTCATATGTTACAACCCAATAAATGGAGACAGGATAATCCTGTTAATAATAGTTTTATTCAATTTTTTTCTAACAGTTACAGAGCATATTATCTATTTGATCTACGATCTATTAAACAATATATTACGGCCTATTAATATAGTAATAATAAAACAGTACATGTGATAGTTTTTCTCAAGTTACCTCTGGTCTAGATTGACCGTATATGTTATGTTATATGTATGCTAAATTAGAGCATTTCCACTTCAAAAGCATAAAATTGAATGTGGTTTACCTGTGGTGAAATGGCTAACATAAGAACCCTCTATGTCCTAGGTCGGGGTTAGCGGCCCAGGAGTTGAGCATAGGATTTTTTAAAGAGAGTAGAAAATACTTGGTTATGCCATCGTTTAGGCGTAAATTGGGGGTACCGAGCCTGTGGGGATTCAGGTACTCTTTAATGATTCTAACCTAATTTTATATGGACAGGCAAAATTATTGAGTCCAACTGTACCATCGTCATATCAGCTATAGGACCATAATAACAAAAATAATATTATTTTGGTGGTTAATATAAAATAATTCCCAGTTTCTTTTATAAATTTCTATGGAAATAAATTCCTGAAATACCAAGTTAAAACAGACCTTCCACTAATTTATTATTTATTTTTAGATCATAGCAAACACTTCTTGGTGTCCTTTAATTCCGAAATGATGAAGAATGAACTGTTTAGATTTTGCCTTTTTTTTTTTGGATAAAATTCGATGTCAAAATACATTTAAAATATGCTAAGTTAGAGAAATGATAAAGGAAAAAATATATGGCAATAAAAATAAATAGAATTTATTATTGTAGACTACACTACAAAATCAAATTTATAATATTAGGTAGTTAATAAATAAAATTAATTAAATTCAATAATTTAAATTGTTGAAATAAATAAAGTTTCACTAAAAATCACCGGTTTATATGAATAAATCAATAACCGAAAAATGTCTGAAATCGTAGAACTAGATTGGCCGCCATTTTTTATTCAAGACGCTTCATTGTGGTTGAAATCTACTTTAACCACTTTTTATTTGAGCTGATAACTCCAAAATTTTAATTGTTGACGTGGCCACATTTTTGCAAGTTTAATACTAAGAAACTACTTCAACTAACTACTAAGAAATTTATGCTTCAGGTCCATAAGTGGACTCAAATCAAGAGAAATAAGACGGCAAAGTGCCATGATATACGAAATTGATTGGATAAACTAACAAAAAAAAGTGATAAAAAAATATTGAAATTTTGGAGTTATCCGCTTTAGATTCTGAACGCCATATATATAAAAATTATTTTATAGATACAAAAATATAATTATCGGACAGAGGAGAACCTTAGTGTAAAATCAGTCTCATTTTACTTTCAATGAACGTACTGTCAATGATTGGCCGAGCTTCTTTCAGTTTCGTCTATTCTGATCTATTCCATCCAACCATTCCAATTGTTTAACAAATGCCCTGAAGATAGGCTTAAAGACTATACGAAATTTCGCAGAAAAAAAAAAGCATGTCAAATCGAAACCTTTGAAGATGGGTAATCCCGGTTGAGTACTCCGGACGAGGGTGGTGAGGTGCAGGTACAGGGTGAGGTACCCAGGTACAGGGAAGTACCCAGGTACCAGGGCAGCCTACCTGGCACCACTACTAACCATTATTAGTGCCCTAATGTTGAAGTAGGTACATTTTCGTTTGTTCAGGATCATCGGCCTGTACTCAAAGTGTTTGTGGCCCAGTGAGCTGATAGCTGGGGATCAACCTTTGTTTACTGCGTTTCAAACATTTCTCAACCTTGTGAACTTCTATTGTTGTTTGATGACACCTTACCCTGTTATGATACTCTGCTCTGTTCTACTGATCACTATGAAACCCATCCTCTATTTATATTTTATTATACTTATTGGCTATTTTAGATTAAATCTCGGGAATTGTCGGAGGATGTTGGTCATTCGAGGTACGTTGCTGGGAAAATATGTGATCACCATAAAGTTGGATTAAGTGAAAACTCTTCTTACCTACCCACTCTCGTTTATCCACAACCTTATCCACGCTTACATTGGGAAACAATGTACATTGATGACGTCACAAGATACGTGAATGGTATTAATTTATGTAAAAAACGTTGAAATGCCTAAACGTAAAATATTTTGCTATTAACAGGTGCTTGGAAGCAAGGCTTGAAGAATCTTCTGAGAATATATTACTAAAATCTTTGTCTTTTTTTTTTTGTGCAGTTAAAAATTAACATGCGCACGTATTTATACATACAATATTAAAGAAAGATCGACACACTGGGAAGAGACCGCGAGGCTTCACATCAGGAAATCAGAGTATTGGAAGCAGAAGAGGAAAATTCCTTAACCAACTAAAATAGTTACGCAGAGACTAGGAGGAGTGGTTGCAAAGTGGTAGAGGCTCATCGACGCTAGAAATAGCGTGTGAAGAAGAGAAAGAAGAAGAAGAAAATAAGATTACAAAAAATACTTCTTTTATATTAAACTGTATGATTTAACATTCAAATATGACCTTAATTTAGTAATATAAATATATGTGAATAAGACCTAGAATTATCATTTTACATTAGTCATGTTATAAGGCTTGTATATATTACTTGGTGAGTTTAATAAATACTAATATTTTTTCTTGTTATTAAGATAAGAATGAAAACGGTAATACTTTCAGGTACTCCAAAGTGATATAAGCTGAATTTTTTCCCATCCTCCATTTTTCTTATTAAGATATTATTTATTCTCAATTGTTGTTATACTCACATCTTTTCTCATATTTTTTCTCTCTACCTAATTTATGTATTCTTTTATTTATTTTAGTTTCACGTTTGCTCTACCTATGTCTGTTAGGTTATGTCTTTGTTTTCAGTCTCATACCTGTGATCTATATTAGAAGTGTGTTGTGTTTTACATTTTTATTGGTTATATTTCTATTGCTATAGCATATTTATATTTATTGCATAACTGCTATATATATATTTGGTTATATTTCAATATAACCAAATATAATATATAATTTTATATATTAATACATTATATATATATTTCTATTGCTATTACATATTAATTATAATTTAATATAATTTTATATATTAATATATTGTATATATTTGGTTATATTTCTATTGCTATTGCATATTTATTGGTTATATTTCTATTCTATTACTATTAGAAGTATATTAGAAGTGTGTTGTGTTTTACATATTTATCGGTTTGATTTCTATGTTTCATCGCTTTTTTTTACTATCATTATTTCATTTAATATTACTAATTGTATAAATATAATACTTTATCTTACTTTTCATTCTTTTGTTTGCAACTTACCTACATTGCTTCACATCATTGTTGTCAGTAACCCATATCCCATTGTTTTAGTTCAAACATTGTATATGTTCTATATCAAACATAATATTTTATTTCATAATTTAAATTATTTCTATTTTTGTATCTGGTTAACTCCAATAGTTTCACTTTAAAATGTTTGTATCTTGTCTATCCAGCCCTTAGGAAGACCTGCAGTTCGAAAGCCCAATTTAAAATAAATAGTTTATCATTATTTTAGGAACTTTTTGACCTTTACCCAGATATTTTCGTCTCCATAAAAGTATAAAATTTATGAGCATATAAAAGGATACTGCACCGGGCACTTTGCTCGGCACTTCAGCCCTTGCAAGCGAGAGGCGCGAATACCAGTTTTTCTGGGTTAGGAAACTGGTTTTCCATGGAGTTGATGGGATCTGTCCCCAAACCATTGGGGCTAAGGTCAGCGTTGATTGGCTCTTGTTATTACAGGTCCTGTTATCTGGAGCATGACTAGGGGATTGCGACTAAACATCTCGCAGAAATTTCTCCGTGACGAAGGTGAAACGGAGTACGTAACACCGTGGCCTACACTCTATCACTGGCGCCTACTACCAAAAGGATATTCGGAATGTATATCCTTGTTCATGTATATTTATAATATATACTTATTCGGGAGGGATGAGTAGAGAATTTGCAACCTTTTGACCTGTATAAGTCTTAGCAACCAAAGGTAACCATTTTATTACTTTAATAGGGTAGCACAATTTCGGGGTTCGGGAAGCTTAAGATGGGCTGTTAAAGTAGTTGGGCCGAGTAAGGTGAATTCTTAAATAGAAAATACGCCCGGTACCAACTGGTATACGTTAGAGGGCTAGACCAAGATGTAGACGGGAGGACATTGTTAAGAGATTTGTCAAATTGGGTGTGGGCAGTGGTTCTTGGGAGTTTGTAAGCACAGAATCGTGGTATCGACATCGTAACTTCCAGTTCCTTAAGCATTATTATTATCATTACTACTAATAGAACTACTAGTTTAAGATATATTAAATTTATAAACATGAATCATTTCGAATGGATTCGGTGTATTGTGGTTTTGATTATATACAACGATTCGACAACTCCATTTCTTTTTATTCGAACATCTTTATCATGTGACTATTCTGCAAGTGTAGAAGGTCATCCTTAACATATAGAAAACATTTCTTATACGAAAAGTAAATATACGGATTCTTGAAGGATCAGAAGAGAAGAAGGGGATGCTGGTAAGAAAAATACGGAGGAACACAATACTAATAAGCTGTTGGGTAGAATTGCGTGTTCCCACGCTCCATCTTCCAGTAGCCCGATCCTTACCTAACCTCTACCGCTTTACCCCGTCTTTATTAAACGGCATCACTTCCTCCCTTCGCCCCAAACCATGTATTTACAAGCAGTAGGGCTGTGATAACATATCAGAGGAACACGCTAAATAAACTTAACAAGTTGGCAGAAAATTATATACATCATCAACAGTACAGTACTAGTGCTAAGTAAGTGGAAGGTATCGAAAGTAGAAAACCGGTTTCAAGGTTTGATTCTAAATCAGTCTGCATCGTCCAAAGTATTTTAGCTATGTATTTATCATAATACATAGCTATGTATTTATCATGCCGTAGCAGCATAAAGTGACGTTAAATGAACAAACAAAAAAAAACTATGTATTTATATGTCGTTTTATGTCCTACAGATTACTCTGTATTAATTTTATATAAATTATCAATCCTAAAAGGAAAACGAAAAATGAATAGTATTGTTTTTACTTTCGATACTTTGGATTCGTATGGAAAATATTATCATAGCACCCATCATTAAATAATTATTTGTCAGAGATACAATACAAATCCTAAATTCAAAACTCTCTTAAAAATTGTACAAAAACAGTCATGTTCACAGCTTTTATGTAATATTTTTAATTAGGTTGAATTTTAGTGAATATTCTTCAGTTAGTACACCTGATAATTAATTTAAAGTATACCATATAATATGATACATGAGGAATTTAGGGTCAAAAGCAGATAACTATAAAATACAAAAATCGACTTTTTCACATTTTAGGCTAGTTTAGTCAAGCAATGCTTCATACTTTCGAACGTTCAGGTTTAGATCAGGACTAAAACAATGAGAAATAGGGCAGACAAAATGGGTGATATACAAAATTGCTTGACTAAACTACCTAACATATGAAAAAGTTAATTTTTGAAAATTCCGAGTTATCCTATTAGGTCCCAAACGCCACATTTGAATCTTCATAATTTTCAATTGTTAGTTTTTTTGTTGAGATCAACTGAACAGCACAGAACTCATTATCAACTGTTCTTCGATTAAGGTATATGTGTTATAGTTATATATTAGGTATATACAAAATATTATTAATTTACCTTTTTATAAATATATTTGTAATTGTGTTGTATTGCACCAATTATACTGTGGTTTTGCTTTCTTCTCAAATTACCATCTCTTCGGTTCACATGTGGCGTAGTGGCATAACAACCTTCTATGGCCAAGGTCTCGGATTCGGAGCACGGTAGTTGTCCCTACGATTTTTTTAAAGAGTAAAAAATCTTTGGTATTGCGCTCATTCGGAAGGGACGTAAAATGGGAGGGGGCGAGCATGTGGCATTGTTAGGTAAAGCTTGATATACGGGTACGCAAAATATAAGACTTCCAATGTAGAATGTTAGTCACAGGAGCATTGTATGACGTTAGATGAACAATAATCAGATCGTAAGAACGCTTAATAGGATATTCCTATTACAACAAATTTTTATAAAAATAGAAAAAATAACACTGTTTATTTTCAAGGTCATATTCACCTAAACATTTAAACATGCCCTCGAACGGAATACTTCAAATGACTGGTTACCAAGAAAAATTCCGAAATCCATAAACGACCGTCAGATGAACCCCTGACGAAGGTCGGCCCCCAGAGGCCGGAGTGAAGAAGAAAGGAAGCCGAAACCACCCAGGAAGGTGGAGGATTAAGGATGCCTCTCTACGCTCATCCTCTCTCGTCGGTCCTTTTAAATTAGTCCTTCAGGATTAGGAGGAGGAGGGCTTAGCCTTCGGGGTAGTTACTCCTCCGGCCCTGTCCCTTTACTGGAAAACTTTTGCAATATGCCCTTCCTTACCCATGTCCTGCAAATTAAGGATGTTCAAGGGGTTCGGCTGCTTGTAGCTAGGGTCTAATTATAAAAAATGTAAAATAGAGGGAATAACGTGGTTCAAAAAAAATTAATACTTAAATTAATAACGATTTATCGCCCAAGAATATCATAGGGAAGCTAAAGAATGAGTTCGTATAAAGAAATGTACGAAAGGACAGAGGTCTTGGACATATTCAATAAGATATACAGCCTAAAAAGCCAGATTTGTCATGTTAACCAGATGAAAGAAGAACTTAAAAGACTTGGATTGCCTGGACAGAAAGAGACTTAGTAGCCGACTGAAATCAAAAAGACGAAGGATATCAGAATGCAGGATTTAGAGAGAATCAATGATTGTTGGAGAGAGATAATTGAATAAGTTAAAGACATGATCTGTGAGTTGTCCTGTTCCAAAACAAATAATGAATAAATAAAAATAAAAACGGCCAAAAGTGATAAGCGAGCTCGAAAAATATTTGTAAAAAAGAGACATTTCTTTAAAATATAAAAACTATTTGTTTCCTTGGAGGAAATAAAAGTTAAAATTTCCCTGATTGGAGTTTTATTTTATTTAATTATTAATTTCTCCCATACATTGCCCACTTCTAGGTTTCGGGACCAGTGGGTACGTTACTAATAAACAAGGTTTTACTATTATTATCATTAGCTAACTAACTTACGCATTAAACTTGGCCTGCTGAGTTAACCTATACCACAACTCCCTGTCCAGAGCTCCTCTCTTCCAAATTGCGGTACCTAGCTTCCTCACGTATCTCCCCACCTCATCCTTCCATCTGCTTTTAGGTCTACCTCATTTCTTCTTTTCGCTAAAGTGCGCTTCTACTATTGTCTTCTGAACTCTTTTATCCTTCATTCTGACCACGTGACCTGCTCATTTCATTGCATTGAATAGTTAATCTCAATTTCACTGATTCCCTTATAGGCCAAGTACCAAAAAAGGGCTTTAGGTCGCTACCATTAAGAGAGCTGCATTTTTTATATGTTTTAAGGACATGTCTGAGTTGTGTAAATCCAAGTTTGCAACCGAAAAAACGGATGGGAAAACTTTTAGTGGCCGAAAAACCTCGGCGAGACTGGGTGGCTCCCCCCCTTGCATAGTAGTGCCTACTAGTACTACCATATTTTTTGCATACGTAATTTTTAAGTGAATATTTATACTTTACAATAAACAAGCTGTTTTAGATCAATTCGTGGTGTACAAGGGCATTTTCTTAAAACACCCACTTTCCCCGATTTCCCTTTTTTTTTAATTAACAAGAGAAGTATAACATCTACAGGCCTCGTTCTGTACTTATATTAATGCTTATTAAATTTACTACAACTTCATTATTAATGACTTTCATCGTTGGATCACTCCTTCGACCAGTGTTCCTCACGAAAGTCAGCCAAAACATAAAATTTGGATTTTTTGGAAAAAATTACCAACTTTCAAAGAGGCCAATTACCAACTCAGAATGTATTAGAGCTACAGAACCGCGGTTGGATTCAAATTGTAGCAAATTTAATCTACATTAAAAATGGACACTTATCTGTTGTTTATCAGAAACCAAATATCGAGGTTTTATGGCCACCAAATGTTTTCTCATCCGTTTTTTCGGTTGCAAACTTAGATTTACACTACTCAGACATGCCCTTACAACATATCGAAAATGCAACTCTCTTCAATTTATTGCGACCTTCAAGTAACTGGCAGCTGGCCAATCACTCGCCACTAACTCTTGTAGCAGTAGTATTCTTACCTTTCTTGTACATAATTCAAAAACATCTATAAATATGGAACCAATAACTCGGTTTTTTATGGTTCAACTTTCTACTTTCACCCTTCACCTAAGGCTAAATCTTTATGTTTCTTCTTCTTAGCTACGCTTAGCCTCCAATTTGCACTACCCTGAGTCTTTATTACCGGCGAATTCTCCAACAGTCTCCTCTGTGATTGTTTCTATCTTGTGCCCTAGGGCAAGCGACCTCTTGCAAAATCGAAATCTAGATAGGCCTAGTAAAATCGTAATCCTCTGCCGTGATCCCTTTAGAAATGATGATATACATTATCTGTCAACAACGAATTTCCAGGTTTCCAGAAAATATTTCAGTCTCAGGAAATGTTTAAACATTGTTTGAAATGGTAAGAACTAAATCTACCCGGGTGAGAAATTTTCTTCAATATTGGCGTGCAGTCATAACACAGAGATTAACATTTATGTTACTTTTAAAATCGATAAAAGTTCATTCGTTGAGGACTGACACTGTGTTTTGGGTATTTATCACTCCAAAATTATTCTTGTAATTTTTATGTTTAGCATTTTTCGGAAGAGGTGACATTAGTACACGAAATCTAGTAAGCCCATGGAATGTGGAATATTGAACTTTTTCAAAAACAGGTAAAACCTTTCTATTACCCAACTGAGTGGAGGCAATATAAAATACCATTCCTCAATAAATTTATATTAACAGGCACCGTATCATCCACTTTTACCTGAACCGCTCTAAACCAACCCATCATTAGGGTCCCCCTTTTTTTCCTGTGGGTGTTGACGATAGGGCAGGGTTGATGGATTAAGTGCGAAGAAAACAATGGCACCTAGATAGTTTCGGCTCCCTCCAATACTTAGCCGAGCTCCCTGATGAGCTACTAAAGTAGTACTTATTTAATTATTTCAATCGCTGAAAGGGGTACATGAAGTTTGTGACGATAGATTAAAAAAAAACCCAAGTAATTATATAATTACTAAAAAAATTAACTACTCATTCGTAACACTCATATGATAATTTAAGATAAGAAGGAACATCAGGTCATCTGTTTTGTTTTCAAACACATCGTATGTTCACATATCAGAAATATGAACATACGATACATAAACCATACAGTTAATTGGGTATAGTAGGATTCCTACATTTTGGCTAAACAGGTATTAATTTGATAGGGATCTTAAACAGTAACTGACATCACAAAGAAGCCGGAGGAAGGCATAACTAAGAATTTTTTACCCCCTTTAAAATCTTAGGACCAATTGCTGGACTATGAACCCGAGATCTTGGACGTGAAATGTCGTTTTGCTTATCAAGACCCATACAATGGTGGTGAAATTTCGCGATATTGGTTTAGTTGAGAGCACCAAGGTTCAGTTTAAAAATCGGATGAACAAGTAAAATTGACTTTAAAGTTTTTGTCAGCGTGCTAGAATGCTTCGAAATATTTCGGCAAGGAAAATGTGGTGGCAGACTGGCTGTCTAGGGCGGTTGTGGTTAATGCGATTGAGGATGCGGTAACAGGATCGTCACGGGATATACGACAATTTATCCAAGACTGGTCACCACAAAGTGAAGAGTGCCATGCTGCGACGGAGGTGGAGAGAGAAGGAACATCCTCAGACGGAGAGAGCTCAACGGATAAAAGGCCAGCAGAATTGGAAGAAATTGATGAGATCGTTAATGATAAACCGCGTCAAATAATATGGATCATGTTATTAAATAATAAAGGATCAGTTAACTTCGAGTTAACTCACAACGAGTTTTAACTTTTCATTTATTTCCTTTTTAATATTCTTGTAAATAATCGTGAGTTTTAATTTGAAAAAAGAGTATAATTAGTGGAAATGCGGGTATCGCGGTAATCATTTCAGAAAGAAATTGAAGTGTCAAGTAACTTTTCGATGTATAGATGATTATATAGCCTAAATACAAAGTGTAAGTTGGTTCATTAATCTACATCATTTTTATTTTCGAGAATATTAGAATGTAAACAAATGGAACGTTAAAACTTGTAACTTAACTCGAAGCGATAATTTTAAGTTTTACACAATCAAGATGGGTTTCCACAATATCAGTTTCGTGGAGAGTCAAAACTTTTAAACCAAAAATTGGATGAATAAGCAAAATTGGAAAGTTTCTAAGACCGAATCATTAGAAAATATTTCGTAAGATAGAATTGGTAAGGATAGACTTGATGTTTATATTTTTATAAAATAATCATTTTCATAGAATCATCGGAGTTCTCTATCACATCCACGATGACAGATAATGTAGTTCTGTTAACCATTAGACCACAGGTTACCTATACAACCGTGACGTGATTCCGCAATATTGACAGAGAGTTCCAAGGGTCAAATATAAAATTGGATGAAAAAGCAAAATTGACCATAGTTTCTGTCAGCATACGTAAGGGGAGTGTTATTAGAAAATATTTCGGAAGGGAAAATTGGCTCGGATCCGGAAGTTTTGATCTGGATATTTTAGTCGGAGTCATCGGAATTGTCTAACACATCCAATATCCATTTACATCTTAAAGAGTTTTACACAATCAAGATTGGATTCCGCAATATTGGTTTCGTTGAGAGCCCCAATGGTCAAATAGAAAATTGGACAAATAAGCAAAATCAAACTTAAATTTTCTGTCAGCTTACTAGGCCCGTGTTGTTAGAAAATATTTCAGAAGGGAGTCAGCTACAATTGGAAGACCTGATGTTGAGATAGAGTGAAGGATCATTTTTTAAAATAATTTTGTCGTTATCTCAACCATATTCGGGGAGCCGGCGACCCGGAACTTTTAAACCTTTACTAATTGCCCAGGACGAGATATAATAATTCCAGGAGAGAATAGTTAATTACTCGGAATAATTTGTCGTTCCCATTGTCCCAGGGCCCTCCTGATAATGATACGGCGGCCGTATATCAGGAGCAATAAGGACGCCACTGGATTTATGCTCAGCAATTAGGGCTAAGTTCCACCCTCGGAGGAAAAACTGAAGGAGCAACAGCGTGTTTCCATTAAAAACAGAAGAGTCCTTTGTCCGGGGGCCCCAGCGCTAGGGAAACTTTTTCAACGCCCGGCTAAATTATGTCACAAGTTGGGAGAGGAACCCTTTGTAGTTTGGCCTCTCTCTAATTAGTCCCCGAATAATTAAATCCTAGCAAAAATCAACTCCTTGTTTAAAACAGTGCAACCGAGGATCAGAAACCTTTTTCCACACTTTTTTTTTACTACCTCCTTTGAGTATACTACCAACTACTTTGTAGTTTGCGTGTGGCCCTTTTGATAACTTAATTAAAAATTTTTACGTGACTCTCTGAAACAGCGAATTAAACCTGAGAAAGCTTGTAAGTATAGTATAACTAAGATTTGTTTTCAGTCTCTCTCAAAAAAAAAAAGATCAAACAAATAATGCGATAATTGTTATCTAGAATATTGGCGAATAAGATATATACAATTTATAAATAATAGCAAAAAATTTATATCGGTTTATTGTATATTTTTCGGTTTGCTGCATTAACGATTAAAATACCAAGCTCTGATTCGCCATGCCGAAGGTCTTGGGTTCAAATCCAGCTGATTGTAAGACTTTTATTTAATCTGTTAGCAGCCGGAGAAAGATCATATAGGATCTATGGCCCTCCTGGGGCTCACCCATCCTAAATAAAATGGGACCCAAAATAAGGGGGGAGGAATTGGCGGTTGAACGAGATCTTGACAAAATACCTCCATGCATCATTGTTAATAATCCATTACATTACATAAACGATAATCTTTTACAGCTATAGTTATAGTTAATGGTTACCATAAAGTTTGTAGGGTGTCCTGGCAAGCATGAACTTGTATAAAAAAATTTTTTTTTTATTATATATTTTTACCTGATTGTTCGGAAAAAATTATACCCATAGAAAATCTAAAGGACCGGTGTTAAATTAACGGATATGCTAATTCATTAAATAATAAGTTTATTTTACTCACAATGTTTGTAGTCGCCATATTGGGTATATGGCTATTTCCTCAAAAGTGGACAAATTTAACTCATGAACCTTTCTGGGAAAAAATAAGTCTAAATTACTATCGGGAAATCCCCCAATAAATTATTTAAAGAACGATTTCCATTTTTAGAGCTCTTGGAAACACTTTTCATCTCTTTCGTGTTGAACAGAACTTCATTCATTTAGTTTCCAAGATTTGAGGCCTGTGGAGTTATAACATCAGCTATAAAAAGGTCGTGCTGGAATATTGTATTTCTTTGAAAAATGACCCATGTCATTAATTCTGTATTAATTACCAACATCTATAAATAGCTATTAATAGTTACAAAGTTACAAATATAAATAGCTACAAGTATAAAAAGAAGAATAAGGAAATGTTGGTTTTATTAATTCCTAACACTTATATTCTATTCAGCATTTCTTTATTATCAATTCTTTTTCTTGAGAACCTTTTTTATTTATTAATCCATACTACTACAACCCTTGAAGGATCCTGGGTTCAGTAGGTGCTAGATAACGTACTGATTTGAAGACAACGTTTATGCAGGGAAGTGACGTCTGATACCGAGCTCAACTGCCAGATTTTCCCCCAATAAACAGTACCCACTATATTGAGGTTGGGTGAGCTCCAGTAGGGTCCAAATATCCCATAGGGTCCATATATGGCTGTCAAAATTCAAAAATTTATCTGTCACACTCGGATATGAAACTGGGGTCTTCAGCTCTACCACTGAGGTACCTCACTTGCTTCTAAAAAACCTTGTAGTGTTAAAAATAAATTTCCTTTATAATAATGATATAAATGTCTTTATTACGGACTGATTTGAAGCGAACATCTAAAGAAATAATTTTACTGAATTCGATTACGGTCATAATAAATATCTAATATTTTTACGATGTGAAACATATTACGATACTTACTTTTAATAACTATCGCAAATAATTTAATAAGAAAATGAATCCTATTTTTAAGTGAATAAATTAACTAAAAATATTATTTTTTTTTTTATTAACTAATATTTAATAATGCCTAGAACTATAAGTAGTAATCTAGCAAACATGTATTATTATTTACAATTAATTAAGGTGTTCTGGATCAAAAGTGGATGGCTACAAGTTTCAAAAATTGGATTTTTCATTTCTTTTGCTAGTTTAGTAAAGCAATGTTATATATATGCTTCAGAAACTTCAGGTTCACAACCGGACCAAAAACCATGAGAAAGGCAAGTGTCGTGTTAGAACAAATTGCAAAATCCAATTTTGGAAATTTTGGAGTTATCCCCTTTTGTTCCTGAACGTCTTAATTTGATATTAAAACACCAAACTCGAAACTCGAAAGGATATGATGATTTGCAATACAGGTCATGTGATCCCTAGAAGAGTTGTGGTTTTTCACATTTGTTACATTACGAAGGGTACAAATCTATTTCAAGATTACATTTGTACAAACTAATTTACGGTTGATGCCAACTGATATCTTTAAACGTCTTTAATATTATAATACGAAAGGAATAATATATAATAATATGTCGTTTCAGGAATACATTGATATGAGTATTTAAATGCAAAGTTTTATTATTATATCATTGCCCACTCTATTTTTTATTTTCGGTGCTGTGACATTTATACTTCTTGTCGTAACAAGACCGTGTTATATTAAGGTAATCTTGACATGATATACAAGTGACATATGATTCATGGTTCGGAGCCAGATATTACACCATGCATGACATGCCAAAGCTCTGGGCTGATACCTTTAGCCTGCTTCGCTGAATAAGCTCAAGTGTGATGCGGAAATCTTGACTTCAGTGCGAGGGGTGTCTGAGTCATGTTCGTCTCATGTTTCACGCCAAGATTGTGAATATTTCTACTAGGTATTCTATGAGTAATTATTATAAACAAAAAATATAAATCATAAAATAATAAAATCGTTATATATAGTTAAAATTAAATCATTAAATAGTATTTATTTATTGCTAATGGACCCAGGAGGATCACGCAAAGCACTCTGACGTTGTTTTTTTTCCAAAATCCCTTCCTCTTATCTCCATATATTCTTTTTCTCTCTTTTGTCCATTTTGTTCCTCATTCTTTCAATCTTATAAATATTTTTTTTTATAGATCAGTTCGATCTTTTTTTGGTGTTTAATTACTTCATTAATATTTAATATAGTATAATTTTTAGTAAATATTAATGATTTTTATAATAAAAATAATATTAAAATGCCAGGAAAAGTAAATACAACAAAATTAGTGGTATCACAATTCATTTTTGCCCAGTTTATATAGCAAGAACTGAAACCCTGAACATAAGAGTATAATTAAAAAAAAATCTCAAATGGAACTTTTAAATAGCTCTATTAAAAAATCAGGTTTTTTAATTTATTCCATCGTTCCTTTATTGGAGCGATATCTCAAATCAGGCAGCATAAATATATAAAAAAAAAAATTTGTATTGACATACAAACATTTATAAATTAAAATCTGTAAATATTTTAAAATAAATGTAAATCATCTACTCCACAGTTTTGAATCCAGGATGCCTATATGCGAGTGAATGCTTAGTATTAAACTATAGATTAGATAAACCTGAATTACTTCAAAGAAGAATAATGAGAAAAATTCAAGGCCCGGTGAAAACCACAGAAGTATGGAAATTAAGATCTAATGATGAAATATACAGGAACGTAGAAAACATAACAGAAACGATAGGAAAAAGGAGACTATTATTTTTTGGACATGTTTTTAGGGTGGATGATTCGAGATTAACAAAAGGGATATTCAAATACCCTTGGGAGAGAAAGTCAACAACTAGCTGGATTCGAGAGTTGAAGAAGGATTTGGAAAGAAACAAGAAGGACAGAGAGATTTTTAGAAAGAAGATCTTGAGTATGGAAGGATTCCAGGGAAGAGTGAGGAGGAAACCTGGGGTGAGATGGTCTGAAGACAGAAAGAAACACCATAGTGAAAGGATGAAGAATATTGGAAGGGACGGAAGAGTAAACAACCAAGTGGGAAGAATTGAAATTGGCATGTGGTCCTCAGCCGACCTCATCGGGGGAAGAAGAAGAAGAAGAAGAAATGTAAATCAGATTTTAAATAGACAAAACAATAACAACATAGATTTACTCAAATCATAACTGGATCATATACCGAAGGCTAGGCGTTGAAGAGTGAAAATACCGTTCGAACTACACTGAAGATCGATAGTAATTCACAAGTGCGTATTAGAAATCGAAACAATTCGCCAAGGGGTAGCACCAATTAAAACAGTGGCCATCGCGGTATCGGCCTGATATCAGAACAGGAAGTCGGAGCACTCCTTCATTAAAAATAATAAGAGAAGGGTGGGAGAGGTCAGCGGTGAAAGGACTCGCTTTTCACATGCCTCATTAGTGATCAAATCCGAGCTCTTTCATTTCAAGTGGTCTTGTTTTACTGCCTCTCAAACATCTCATCATCCCCCTTGCTCTTTTCCCGATGTTGTAATTCTGTATCTCGAGGGGCTTAACGAACGTTCTAACCATTCCTTCAAAAGTGGAGATGTGGTTCAGGGCATGAGGGTAACCCGAAGAGTACCGGGGAGGAATAATTACGGAGGCAACGAGTGGATACACTTGCGATGTTAAGGGTCCTCGTTTCAGAAATGCGCGTCTTTCAAAATGATACAAAAAAGAAATAAAATAACTAAAAGTAAAAGAAAAAAAAAATGGAAAAGTGGATCTCAACTTACTGCCTCAACAAAACCGATAAGGTTTCCAAGGCTCCCGGAGCTCTACAAAATACGTTAGGTCCAATAAAAAAGCTCAAATTTACTTAGTTAATATGTATCCCATACAATTGTCATAGAAATGTTCTATGACTGCTATCCATTTTCTTTATGGCTTCTCTGAAATAGAACTGCTTAAAAGCAAAGGTATGTCAAGGACGCCCTTAACACCATCCTCGAAAACCTCACCATCAAGCAATTAGAGTGGTTTTGTCACCAACTGAAGATGGGAATACAAAAAATGACCCTGCACTGGTGCCCTGAAGGGAGAAGAGGCCGACCAAGAATCTAGTGGATTAACCAAGTTCAGGTAGACATGAAGTTGGTAGGAAGGACTGGAAACAATTGTCGTAAATCTGGATTGGAGGAAACCTAAACTTTGGGGATAACTAAAACTAAAAAAAATGTGATAGCTATGAAAAACATTATATGGTTTTAAAGTGTTGATGGATCCAAAAATAATATTTTTTCTTCGTCTCGTTGCGCTCATTTAAGTGAAGCTTTAAAATAGAAATAAAAAGTAAAATGATGCCCAGACGATAGTTACTTTGTCTGTAATTATTAGAACTTAAAAGGTACGATAGGCATACTTTTAATTTCTTCAATTTATAGATTGGAAGATATAGTAAAAAGTTATAAAATCAAGAGTGTTGTTCCACTAACACCAACCATAAGTTTTGTTGCACTCTCTCACCAGGAGCTAATAAAAGTGCTTGGGGGAAGCATATCTAAGAGAGTTTTCGGGAATGTTGACAGATTAAATAATTTATTTGCCAAAGCCGGATTTGAACCGTGAAGCTTAAACATAGCAACTCTGCACTAGGACAGGGCGATAGTCGATAGTTAGCACTATCGATAGGCCAATACTAGCGGCTGAAAACTATCGATAGTTTTTCGATAGCTGCTTCTTTTTTTTCCAAACCTATTCAATAGAGAATTTCAACTAATTTAATTAAATTCAATTACCTACCTACTATTTGAAAGTTGCAGGATTATAAATTATAAGATAAAAAAATACTTTATTTGAATTTAAAAAAAGTATTTACAATTTACATGTTTAGAATAACAATGAACAAATCAAATCATTAGAAAAGAAAAATAACGAAATAGTTAATTTCAAGAGTCAAGTGTGCTCCTTGAGTCACACATTTCCAGAAGAATAAACTGCATTTCTAGTTGAAGCTTTAAGAATTGTAGAAAAATATACTTAATTAAAGAAGAAGTTAAGGTTATAAAAACCTAGAAGAGCCAATGCTCAATACCGCGAATTTGGTTTGTTTGCACAAATGTGAGACTACGTGTAATACCCAACATAATGTAACCAGTTATTTCGGATAATTAAATAATGACACGTCTGGTGCGGCATCAATGATATATAGAAGAGAACCCTTGAGTTCTAGGAATTCCGAGTTCAATTTCAAAAGAACTCGACACTGGACAGAGACAGATCAGTATGATTCCGAGAGTTTCAAAACTTAAGGGTAAAAAAGATCACAACTATCGATAGGCAAGTCCTATCGATATATCGATAGTAACGATCGACTATCACCCAACTCTACTCTGCACTTTACACAATGACCTAGCTACCCACATAAGACCATTCAAATAGCCGAAGTCAAATAAAAAAAGTTAAAAAAAATCTTGTTATTAACTATATACTCCTAAACAGGAAATAGGTATTATTTCCTAACTATTTGAACTTTGTCAACTCTTACTAAACACTAAAAATAAAATAAAAGTTTAGTCTAAATAAAGGTTTAGATTTCAGGAGTACCACGGAATATATTGAAGTAAGATAACACAGAAATGAAAATCAACGTAAAAATTAATGACGAGTTTCTTATTGAAATAATTCGTTCGGACAATTTTGTCTCCAATTCTTATTTTGTCCGCATTGTAAGAATCAAATGAAAACTTCAGCCATTATGCTTGTAGGGACAATTACCTTTTTTTCGGTTTGCGAAATCGCGATTACTGTTGTAACAAACGCTCCTCTCAAAGAAAAACCCAACAATCAGTGACTAAATTATCCGGAAATCATTAGCAAAGATGGTATAAGTCAGTGCCGTATTTCCACGAAGCGTCTCAGTTTATCAACAGGTACTTTCCGTATCCAAGTTTTCTTATAATTCGGGTACAGCACCGATGCAATCACAAATGGGGGAGTTCCTACGAAAGAAAACTCCCGTAAATTATCCCCTAAAACTGGACCAGTTGGTCCCCTCTCCTGGTATATCTGCTCAACGGACCCGAACCTGAGGAGACCATTTTTGTAGGAGATTACCATAAACTTTTTGTACGAATATGATGATAAAAAAAAATTAAAACTGAAAAAGAAGTGGTGATAAATGGCGAAAGGGAGACTGGAGCTAAAGCAGAGGGGATGGTCATATAGTAATTAGAGATATTATCGCGCCTCTCCTACCCTCCGCAGGTTATTGTCGGTTTTTTCGTGCTCCTATTTCTCATCTCGTCGCTATATTTCAAAACCTTTATGAGATTTTCGGCCCTTTTTTCCCCCTCAGATGTTGAGCTATAAGTGGCCCTGTTTAACCGACTGATATTACGGTGTGGTTTTACTTAGTACCTACCTGTTTACAAAGGACTGAATTCTCAACGGTTCGGATGATGCGCATGTCTCCTCGTGATTTCTTCGGCTGAAATCTCCCTATATATAATACAAAACATAAATAAGATTCATTTCAAGTATTTTATTGAAAATTCCTATAATATAGAAGGTCATTACTACTAATTTTAAAATAAGAAACACCGGGTAATTCATATATTTTCCAATCTGGGTTATCAGATAAAAAAATGAAAATTCCGGAAAAAAGTTCGCTTTTTGAAAAAAATTCTGGACATTCTTTTAAATATAATGTTAATGTCATTTTTTGAGAAAACGAAGCTAATTCTAGTATTTTCTCGTGAGATTATGTAATATGTGTATAATATTAAGAATTGACCATGGATATGGAAAATGGCTAATCCTGAAGAGAACATACACATACATACATATATATATATATATATATATATATGTATATATATGTATTTAAAAAAACATTGTCGACATTAAAAATGCATTTTATGAGATTTGTGACTTATAAATTTTTTAAGTTATATATGATTGTTAATTGATGAAGAAGAATTTTTTTAGAAAGATTGAAAATGACATAAATTTGTCAAAACGTCTAATAATTTTAATAAATTAAGAATATATACAGACTGGATAATGATTTTTCCCCATTTTTTATGGAAATTGAAGATTTATAGTCCAGTATTTTCTATCGTTTAAAAAAAAAAAAAATATGTCCTGTGAAATGTTCTATAAAACTATTATGACCGATTCGGAAGTGTTAAAAAGTATTTCTCGGACCACAAAATATAAGAAAGATGATCTAAATAATAATTTGTAATTTATAATAATGTAAAATTGATTTTTAATGAAAATCTTGAGTTTATTTGATTTTTTAATTTATTTCTTTACCTGAATTGTAGAAAATCTGGACGGCTTAGAATTCCCCCCGTATTCCGGGCTTAGACCGATATTTACGGACATGTCCAGAAAATTCCGGACCTATAGGAACCCTAGGTAGGGGGGTTTTGAAGCGACACTTATCATAGAAAAGTGTAAAATGTTCAGTGGGTCAAGATAGATTTATTTTATTTGTGCCTACGTTTCCACCTATTTTAAAGGCCATCTTCAGGGCTGAGAATTAAAGAAAACCGAAAAAACTATGCATAAAGATTATATAGTATATATACTGCAGTATTATATGGTACATTAAGTACCCAAGAAGATACAAAAGTTTGTATAAACCGAAATAATAGGATTGCAAAGAAACACAACGATAAATTATGAAATAACTGATGAAGTTAATAAAATATAGTCAATGAGGATAATAAAAATAGTTAATGAAGACAATAAAATATAGTTAATGAAGATAATAAGACATAGTAAAATTAGAAGCGGATGATTTAGCTCTGAAATTTAATAATTACAATGACATTAAGAAAAATATATATATAATATTTAAAAAATGCATAAAAAATAGACTTATATCATATTTTACAACCATACATTACATGGTATACTAATTACTATTATTATGTGTGGAATGGAAAATTACATTTGATGACCCATAAATATTTTACGATAACAATAATCCATGAGGATAGAACTCAAAAATATAAAGTGCAGAATAGTTAAAAATTCTCACTAAAAAATGATCTTAATATGCAATACATATTTGTAAAGAGAAGGCTGATTATAACTAATTTTATGAAAAAATAAATGTTTACACACTGGATTGCACACTTTATATAACCTCTGCCTAAATCTACTGATATGTCCTGACAATTAAAGTTATGTAAGTAATGTAAATTTACTTTGGAACGTCCAAGGGTCATAAAAAGTAAACGTGTAATATAATACTTATTATAAATTTACAATACTTATGAAAGTTTAACAATAACTTTTTTTAGAGGTACAATACAGTCCAAAATCTATGTGTGTATAAATACATATATATATATATATATATATATATATATATATATATATATATATATATATATATATATATATATTGTGGAGGTTTTTTTAAATAAAAAAGGGGGTGAGTAAATTTTTATATTAAAAAAATTACAGTGTGTAAAACTTTAGGGAGAACCATCAATAAACAATATTTAGTAAACTTGAAACAATTCATCTAGAACAAAAGTTTTCTTCATTTTTAAATAATAACGGAAGCAGGGTAGCATAATTTGTAGAGCGCTGATTGGCTATCCAGGGTCCAAATCCGTCAGTGGCATATAAATTATTTAATCTATTAACAGCCAATGATGGGCCCAATGAGATCAAGAGACCCTCCTGGAGCTCGCCCGACTTCTATAAAGTAAAATTGGGAGAAAACCCTGGCGATTAAGCGTGATCTTGTACAAATCATCTCCCTACACAACATAAAGCCAAGAAATGCTACAGGCTCTACCATGTGCTGACCCCCAGGCTCTTCATAGCATATAATCGCGCCGGGTTTTTTTTATTGTTTTTATTTAGCATTTAATAGGTACTTCATACGATAACTATGATTATGGTGATTAATTATAATCGAATGATTCAGTTTGTTTTTATAAATTAAGAATCATAAAAACAAACCCCCATGACCCATTGAGTAGTGCGAACGCGCTTCGTATTCAAGTTGTCCCTCTTTGTGTGGATCCGAAACCTCTGTTGTCTGCCGACGATACAATACTTGCCTTTGTTCCTCATTGACTCCGTCTTTTGGCTGGCTAGTGCAGACCGCATTATTGTCCTCTCCCCAAGTGCAGTCAGGGATCCAATATGAATTCTATTAAGTCAGTTTCATTCATGATTTCTTTCTAATGGCCCCATTGTGCAAAATAATTTGTCAGTGGTAGTTGTAACTTGTCAACAAACTTCTAGTGATCTTTTTCGACCATACATGGTGCTGTATTATTGATTCTAAAAACACCTATGTATAATAAAAAAAAATCCAGTTCAGTATATATTTTTTTACATTTTAAGACTAGATACATATTTCTGTAAATAATGAAAATGAACGCTAGGAGGAAGTGATCCAATGATAGAAAGAACGACCACAGTGAAAGGATGATATTGGAATTGGAAAGATTGGAAGGAACGGAAGAAAAAACAACAGGATTGGAGGAATTGAAATAGGTACATGGTTCCTTAGTGTTGGCTTATCGACAAGAAGTAGAAGAATTAAAGCCATCGTAGATAAACGGTCTGTCGAACGCAAAAAATATATTTCAAATCAATCTAAAACGAATAAGTAAGTTTTGTTGAGTACTTGAACCATTCTCTTAGTTTTCGCAGCCAGGAGTGTAGTCTCCTTTCTATGCTTCTTCTTCCATGATTTTTTCCTTGGATTATCACCTATCAATAGCATATAATAATGATAATGATATTAGTACAATTTCTGTCAATAAATATTTTTTATTATTATTATTATCAGCTGCAATAAGTTATATTATGTGTCACAGATATTAGTTTGCGTTTCTTGAATGTAAACACCACTTCATTTTTCTTTTTCATCCTCTCCACAACAGTCTTGTTTGTAACTACATATATCTATCCACCATTAAACTCTAAAATATCCAACATAAGCAAGAATAAAGTAGGTTAAATTTGTCAGCGGTCTATCGCAGTGCTATTGCTAATCGTCTAAACGTTCAAAATAAATAATTTTTAAATATTAAATTCGATTTACCCACAGTTAGATGGGACATATGATGTAATTGGATCTCCAATGAACAGGTTGTTAAGTCGAATTTTGTCCAGATAGAATTAACTGTAATGAGGGATGCGGAATCGCATCAATCTTGTACTTTTTGGCTTCAGTTATAACATGAGCAATGAATTCATTTCAACCCAATGCCTTGACATAGACTCTTATTCACTTCGAAAATAATTCCGCACGTAATTCCGCATCCCTCACATTCCTTCCCAACCTAGTACCTGAACCATTCACCGTGTTTGCAATAACAAGGGACTATTTGTAGTTTCTTTGGTGTATTTGTACTAACAGCTTCCAGTGCAAGTACAACCGCAAGAAGGTAGATATAATCGTGGCTTGTATAAACAAATTAAACATAGAGCAATGGCTAAATACGGAGATAATATAACAGAAGTAAAAAGGTGGAAGGGAGAGGCTGGTTATGGTTTCTACGAATGTAATTCAAGGGAGAGGGTCAGCGGGGAACGGTTGAATAGGTGAGGGGTCCGGGACAAAGCGGGCCCCCTCCAAATTTTTTACCCCCCCCCCTGCCACCCCTCGTCCTCCCTAGCTGCTCCCCCCCTTTGCGCTAATATTTCACACTAGTCTCTCGGCCCGAGAGATAACTCCTCCATAATGTTCGCGCATAAATCCCTATAAAACTACCCCTTAGGGTCGTCTATGCAAATATCTACACCTATCGCCCTGTCCCTTTTTTATGTCTATATATCCGCCTTAGGAGGCCAGGGAATTCTTCCGATATGGCTAGTGATGTATTTATAGTTGAAGCTACCGTTATAGGAATATCCCACATTATTATAATCTGGCATAACACAAACTGGAATGAAAGAAAAATAGGGCATGATACTTAAACTTAAGATAGTTTATTCAGCAAGTTGAGTAGTTTGAAACAATTATGGTGACTAGGAGAGGGAGCGTGAAAGTGACAATTTTTTTTAAATGTCCCTAATATAAATCTAATAAGTCCTAAAAAAAATAAAAAATATGCCCGATTGACCCAGATTTACGATGCCATCGTCACCAATCCTTTCCTAAAAACTTCTACGTTTTGCACCCGGAGGCTAGCGTATTCTCTTTATTGCCGCGATGGTTCGACTTGACGGTGTGATTATATTTTGTCTTTTTTTAAATTTTTATAGGCGATCATGGCACAGGTGTCAACCTACAATCAACAATATTGGCATTTTGCAAGCTACAGTCAGTAGTACAGCTACTAGTTATGCTTAGTATAGATGCTTAGTGAGCCCAGGAAGGTCTGAAGATCCCACGGGCCCTTTTAAGCCTTCAGAACTGCAACTCAGTGCTCTACACGCTGATCTGCCTTTTGTATCTACAGCTCAGGTGAATAAATTAAGACTAATTTCGGCCATGATATGATTACAATATTAATAATAATAAACTCTTTATTTATTCTACGACAAGTCTCTTTAGAATAAACAATACAGGTATTATTTTATAACCTAACATGCCTTGGAGTATAATATAATTACACTTAATTAATTACTACAAATAATTTAATAAGTGAGAGAGAATTAAAAAATTTAAAGAAAAAAATGCGAATTACCTCCAATAACAATATTTAAAAAAAAACAGATTAGAAAAAGAGAAAGAAAACTATAACAACAATTTATCAATATTAATATTAATTATAATAACAATTTATAACAATTACATTAAAATTTAAAAAAAATTATAATTAATAAGAATGTTAATTAAACACATCATACATTCATCAAATGAGAACATTTTAACTCAAAATTAATACAGAATGGTAGGGAAATTAGGGGATTGAATATAAGGGATTCAATGGTTGGAAGATTATTAGAACGACGAATGGAAGAAGGTATAGAGTTCCAAAGGGAGGAGGATCGGATAAGGAAACCTCTGTCAAAAGCTGCTGTTCAGTATTATTGTATTGAGGAAAGCGAAATCGCGTCATTTTTCTAATGCATAAGTTGCTGTCATACTAAACCATGAGGTTTCCCCCCAATTAAAGGTACCCGCTTTGTAGAGGCTGGGTGTGCCACAAGAGAGTCTGCAGATCCCCAAATCCTCCAGGATCCATATATATCTTCAGCACAGAAACTAAGAGCTACACAATGAGCTGCCCATATTTCCAAAGAACATTAAATGGCCTAAAACCAACAAGACAACTTTGTGCAAATCTTAAATTAAGAAACTAAGAAAAAGTAAGAATGATTTGCTGAATAAACCAAGGGATTTCTAGAGATTTGATAATCTACAAAGTTTTATTAATAATTTCGTAAATGTTTTCACATCGCAGGGCTTCAGAGTAATTTTTCCCCTTAGATGGGGGGAAATAGTTCATGAGTTCTATTAGGGAAGGGAGCGGGGAGTTTTAGGGCTTCTTTGTCAGAAATAATTACGGTTTGGGAGGAGGGGCTATACTTCCTTGGCAAAGCCCCCGGGCTAAGTTCAACACAGGAAAATATCTACCATCAACACAACGATTGAGCTTTAAGACTTCTATATCATTATTGTCAATTAATTAAAAAAAATTATAAAACATTTCTTATTTAATTCTTAACATCTAAAGTTCAAATGAGCAGATGCTTATTTATAATTTATATTATGCTTTGAAAATATAAATTTATTTGTATACATGGATACAGTATGTAATATTATCATATGATTCTGAGGGAAGGTTGCTCTGAATGAATAAATTGAATTGAAAATATAAACTGAATGAAGCTGAGATTATTTGAAAAAATATTGTTTTTACTTATATAATTGTATATTACAATAGATCTAAAAAAAATACGGTTTTAAATATGAATATTAGATATTTGACGAAGTCAAGTAAAATAATATGAAGTAGGATCAGCCTAGATAGAATGTGGAGCAAAGATAGGTTTCAGAATTTCCTTTCGCAACAATCGTATTGTAAACCAGAAAGTTCAGCAATTTCGGTTTATGAGTGATAAGTTGCAGTGGAAAGGGTGAGAGATTTAAATCTAGCTTTGGCAAATAAATTTAATCTGTTAATGGCAATCAACTCTGTAGGATCGGCATACCCTCCTGGGGCTCACTCAGCCTCTATAAAGTATATATATATATATATATAATAGCCTCTATAAAGCGGTTCCTCTAATTTGAGTGGGAATATGCCAGTTGAGTGTCTTGGTTAAATAACCTTCTTACACAATCGTTGGCTTAGAAACAGCACAGTCCCTACTATGTTCTGCACATATCGATATCCAAAACCTGATATCTGTATGTGTGTATCTAAATATAAATATAAACCAGCCCTAATGCAGAATTAAACTATATAACGTCGCTGAGGCACAACACAAAGTATTTTTAGCATTCTTGAAGATTTTTAAAAGACGAGGAGATGCGATCTCTCTATATTTTAACTCGTGAATACTTTATTTTATTTCGCTGGGTTTGAAAATACGATTGATAAGAATTTCGTAGCATGCCATGTAGGATCCATAGGGACAGCATCTGGTTCATCCACTAATCACTTGGGACAGTTTAGAGTCAAAAGATGAACGGAGCAACGAACCCTGAAAGGTCATTCGCAGATAGATTGAAGGAAGGGAGGGGGATATGGCGATACACAGACCAGGAGCCAGTTAATACAAAGGTCTCAGTACGATGGCAAAGATTAAAACCACAATTAATTAATATCAATTATATAATGGCTATTAATTAAAGCAAAATAGAAGGTTATGATGTACCTATTGAAACAACTACAACAACAATAATCCGGTTAATAAAAAAAGTACTGTAGCAAGGAGTAAATTTGAACAATTGTAAACGGATTTATTTATTTAAATATTCAATTTATGTTAAAAGCTTGTATTTTATGAAAAATTACGGTATGTAGTTTCATATTTTATTAGCCTGTATTATCAAACCAGTAAGCTTCATATGACGTTTCATGCGCTATTGAGAAGGTAACTATCGCAATCAGGTCAAAATTAAGTTTACAGCGATTTATTCTTATCAGATCCCTATGTCCAAAACTATATATTTTCATTAGTGTATATTTCAAATGCTAGCTGGAGATAGGCAGCATTTCCAATGTTTGAGATTTTTATTTTAAAAACTTT
Source organism: Troilus luridus (assembly GCA_964056705.1). NCBI lineage: Eukaryota > Metazoa > Arthropoda > Insecta > Hemiptera > Pentatomidae > Troilus > Troilus luridus. Next base: position 75,024,248 of record OZ057413.1, on the reverse strand, counting down.
TACCCGAGACAGAATGTATCGTTTACTATAGTAATGACACTTCTAAGATACCATAGCCTTGACAACAACTTCAATTAGAAAAGTACACTTAAGGAAATCATTTGCGTAAATACACTAAATTATTAAAATTAGCTTTACCATTAAAAAACAAAAAATCGTCGAAATAAGACCATTAGGAAAGACACACCCTTTTGATACATTTTTCGAATATTACGAATTCGAATATCCTGGAAATGATCTCAATAATATATGTTTATATTAATAATAGCAAATGTAGAAATTTCATATTTGACTTCGCACCAAGTCAAATACAATGGTAGTGAGCATACCACATTCTTATTTTATTCCTAAGTTCTAATACGTTCTTGAGTTGCACATTAGGTTTGAATGATACAATAATTTAAGTAACGTAAAAGCCTAATTACTTCGTAGTTTGACTTTTTTGATTCTACATTGTAACATATTTTAAAAAATGGTACTTTTAGACGAATATTTTCTAGATATATGATGAAGTAGTGTGTACATATAACGTGGATCACCCCTGCTAGGGAGTGGTATTAAAACAGGTTTCAGAATTTCCTTTCGCAACACAAGTACTGGAAGCCGGAAACTTGAGCAAACAAATAACGGTGTTATATATTAATAGGAGTGGGTTAGCTCAGTTTGTAGAGCGCTGAGATGATGTGCTGAAGGTCCTTGGTTGAAATCCAGCTATAGCAGATCAATTATTTAATCGGTTAACAGCCATGGATGGATCTTGCGGGATCTGGAGATCCTCCTGGGACTCACCCTGCCTCTATAAAGTGGTTGAAACCTTATGTTTAAAATATTAACCTATTGTTAATAGTACTAATATACAGTTAATCCTACTAACATTAATTTCAAAAGGTTAATGGCGTTATTTGATTTTTAGTTTGATTAATCGTTTAAAAAAAATGTTAAACTAAAATGGTGCATATTTACAAATTTTCTACATACACATGATGATGTCAGATTGCATGCCAAATTAGATTCAAAGAATACATAAACATATCAACAAAAGCAAACAAGTGCCATTATTGGATCACGGAACACAATTCATTTAATGCTTTGAATCAGTTGAGGGGAGAACTTAAGTACAGTAGTAACTGGTTTATTCAGAACAATATAGTCGGTCCCATTCAGGAAAACACAAAATAATTACATGGCCTAATTATTTATTTTTAATGTAATTGGGAGAAGATAAGCTAGTTTTCTAATTCGTGATTATTCATTACCTCAACAAAGACTTTTAGTATCAAACAGTAAACGAAAGAAAAAAAACTGTATTGAGGTAAAACTATAAGGCACAACTATGAGAAATGGGAAAACAGGAAATTCATCTAAGAAAAATTTGAATTCCTGATCTCACAAAAGAGACGGGATAGCAGGGTTGAATGCTGAGACACTATACTCGTATTATTCTGAAGGTTCCGGGTTCAAGTATGTCTGTGGCTGATAAATTATTTATTCTGTTGACCGCCACGGATAGACTATTGTAGGATCTACAAACTCCTGGGGCTCACCCAGGCTCTAATAGAATAGGAAGAACCTGGCGCTTGATCTTGGACAAATCATTCGTACAACCGTTGTCCAAGAAACAGTACAATCTCAACCACGACTCTTCATGGATTGTAGTGCTACGAGAGAAAAATCTCACAAAGGTATAATCAGCTTATCCGACTCATTTCTCCAACAAACGCATATTCGGATTCAGCAATGTATATTTGTTTGTTGTTTCCTTGGGTTTAGAACATAAAAAGGGCGTAAAACATCTAGGTCATCAACGCCCGGCAATGTATATTTAAAATCGGATATTATGGATTCAAACAAATATTAAAAAGAAATTGTTTATTTTTGAAAATTAAACTGTATACCAAGTTGACATATGCATCATTAATAACTTTAAATATTAATTTTTTGTTTGTTATTAATTATTGCAAAGTTCAAAAAATTCGAAATAGCCACACTTAGCGTTAGAAGTTTATTAGCCGACTGGAGAATAGAAGAACTAGAAAACGCAATGTTTGATTCAAATATAAAAATTCTGGGATTATCTGAAGTAAGATGAAAGGGAGAAAACATTCAGTAAAGAAAAAGTGGATATTTATTTTTCCATTATGGAACAGACGTAACTGTTCTTATGCCCAAAGAAGGACCTTTTTCCTTTTTTTTAAAGAACTTTTTTAATTTATTTATTATGTTCTGTACTAGTATTTGTAGTTTGGAACTTATTATTTTGTAAATGTACAAAGAAGTAAGAGGAAAAAATAAATAAATAAATAAAGCTTATTATTATTGAAAAGTTAATAATGAAAAATTGAAACTAATTCAATAACAGTAAAAGTAGTCTCTTACTTTCCGAAATATTATGGAGAATCCTGAATTCGAATTTAAAGAAATCCGCAGATTTTCCCAAGAGACCAAGCGGTTTTTGTTTTGTTGTTAATTTGGTAGTAAACCTACCAACCATGTAAACCTTTACAGTAGGAAGCCAAGACGCTTGCGGAATGTCGAGCCAAAGAGATGATAATGGTAACTAAAGCAACGGACCACTCAAACTGGATTAATACAATTATTTATTTAAGTAGTTAATCTAAAATATAAAAATGATTTGGAATAAAACCAAAAAATAAATGATGATTGATGTTAATTATAAACCATAAACTTGCTTCGTTTTAATAAATTCATAAAGAAAGAATCATAAATAGAGGCGTTCACGATTAAAATATGATAATTCCAAATTTCAAAAATTGACTTATCCGCATTTAAAATCAAGAAATCTGCTATGCTCCCTAAACTTCAGGTCCATAACCGCATTAAAACCATGAGAAATAAGGCGGCAACGTTAGATAAAATTCTTTGCCTGACTAGAGAAAAATGTAAATACGTGAATATTTGGAATTTTGAAGATTTCCAATCACAAATGCCGCATTTGAATTTTCATAATTTTCTGTTGTTTATTTTTCCGTTGGGACCTCCTGATGTGAACTGGGTTCGTATATATATATATATATATATATATATATATATATATATATATATATATATATATATATATATATATATATATATATATACATATTTCTTTTTTTTTTTCTGAACCTTCTTTATTTTATGAAATTAAGATTACAACATATTAAACATATCATATGTACATATAGATTGAATGTACATATTATTTGCTCAATATGTTGTAATTGTAATTTCATAAAATAAAGGACGTTCAGAAAAAAAAAAAAAAAATATGTGTCGTATTGTACTTATTTCGTGAGATTTTAGAGCTATCCGCTTTTCATCCTGAATGCCTCAATCGAAACAACTTCATGAGAATTATGAACAAAAGTAATGAGGAAAAACAATGTCAGGCTTTTAGATATACCGGATATATCGCTGCGGGATACCAGATAATCTAATTTTAAACTTCGAAACATTAATATTCCGGTACTAGATAAATTTTAAATAACGTGTTATATATTAAAGGGTTGATGCTAGAAGATCATCAGGCTGGAAAGACCAAGGAACCTGACTTCCTATAGCGGAACTATCGAGTACCCATCCATCGCGGCGCAGGATGATCCCCGAATCAGTGGCATATCCTCATCTGCCCTAGCCTAGGGGGGGATCGCCCTTGCGTAATCCGACGTGACAGGAGAGGGCAGCTGCGCCCCAGGTGCGCCCCACCTGGTAACCCCACCCTTCCCTCCCTTCCATCCCTACCTCCTCGCCACCTTGGCTAAAATAAAAGACCATTAGCCAAAAATCTCCATCAATCTTGCCACCTCCTTAATGTATTCTTCCACCTCCTTCGCCTAATGGCCGGCGGTCCGCCCTCTGGAAAAAAACAAAACTCTCCTCCAATTTGTAGGTTTCATTAACCTGCCCCCCGCTGGACTCTGCCTTAGCGCCGCCAAATAAGAATTAATTTTCCGAGCGAAAATTCCTTCCTCCAACATCAATTTAGACCATGACGCGCGCTTTGAAAGGACTACGTGGGAAAGCTAATCAGTGTTAAATCGTTGTTTTTATCTTACCGAGAAATTAGGAAGGCCAACTCGCATTAACTGTCCGAATCAAGGCTTCTCAAAAAATTATTGTGTTGACAAAAAAGTTATAATGTTCCAAATGATAATATTTGGAAAGAAGTTTTAGAAAAAAATAATACAAAAAAAAAATGCTGAATAATAAGGGTAGTTTAACGATTCTAAAATCAGTTTTAATTAACATTGAAGATTTTTTTATTATCTACGTTTTATTTTCAAACAGCGATCGGGGTTTTTAGATTTTATTGATTAAATTAGAATTTATTTTATAAATGTATGTTTGCTAGCAAACATGATACCAAGTTATAACAAAGTTAACTTGATAATTACTTTTAAATTAACAAAAAAAAGATGTAACATTACAACCAGTTATGGACCACCGTACTTTTATGAGCCAAGCGTTTCTGCAAAGAGATTCTCCCAGTGCCTCGAACCCGGCACTTAGAGAATAGTAGTGCCCTACCCATCGGGTTATTATACAACTTCATTAGAAATTTTGTTTTAATTAAACATTATTTCTGAATAATTTTTAAAATCGTGGAAACTTGTATTATATTATAATTCGCGTTAAATAAAAGGAAATACACATTTAAATATAAAATAAATAATCGTTGGACCGACTGTTAAAGGTCTAATCAGTATATCAGCAACCAAGAAGGGAGGATTGCTTTAAGAGTGGTTTAACGGACTTGGGTTAGGTTAGTAGTCTATATAGGAAAGTTTGTAATCAGATATTGGTGATATTGGCATAGTTCGCGAGTTCAGCAAGCCGTATTGTTGTGATTAAAAAATATAACTGTACCACTAAAACCCATGAAGGGTCTTGGGTTCAGTATGTGGTAGAGACTGTACTGTTTCTAGGATTACGGTAGTGCAAGGAGGTGATTGGACTCACGCTCATCCATCAGCTGTTTCCTCCTAATGAGGGTCCTATAATAACTTTATATTATGATTAAATGTTATATTATTTATGTATTATGAGGCGGGTGTTTGAGAAACAAATACTGCGCAACATGACAAATAACTGGATTTCGGTACGTTATACCATCTTGAACTTATGGCAGGAGAATAATTCTATACTATCGAAGGTGAACGTAGGTAATTGGTACACGGGAAACGATAAGACTCAACGCAGTTGTACTTGGACCACCAATGGAGCCTTAGAACAATAATAATAGTTATTTGTCATGAGACGAAGAAGGCAGAGGGAGCGAATCCGTGCACCCCAAGCCAGCTGCGTAACCGTCAACCCCCCGCCATGTGAAAAAACTGCGGGGCCTTAGCATGACAATGGTCCCTCCCAGGTGCGAGCTCCAACGTACGTACCCTCCTCCCCGCCCCAACTGAAATCATTTGGATATAATTAATACCGGGGAGGATGTCGCAGAGGCTCTAGTGCGGATTTTGTTGTCGGTCAATTGTGCATTCGCTATCGTTTCCTGCACAACCGTATGTTGCAGGGCGACTTGACCCGAGTGTTGCGCTCGCACAATAACAGGCGTCCATTTCATTCATAACCAAAGGGCTTAAATGCAACATGTTATATCCTTACAAGGTCATTTTATTATTGTCCAGGGAACCAATTCAGCCCCCCTCGATATCTTTTTCTTGTTTTGTCTAGTTTTTTTTTTATAGCACAATTACATAGAATGTAAGGTGAATATTAATTTTATTTCATTTAACTGCAGGACCTCTTTACGATCTTGGATTATTCCTATAGTTATTGATTTGATAATAAATGTTTGTTTTTATTGACCACTTCAGATCATGAAACAAGTTTACCAAAGTTATGAAAGCAGTTTGTACTTGTACCCAAGAGATTAGTATACGAGAACCCAACGTACTCAGTTTTGATCTCTTAAATCGTAACATTTTTTATTATTAATTACATTTATTTTAAATTTTATTTACACGATTTATTATTTCTTAATAATTGTATATTATTGTTATGCTGGCGTCATAACCCTCATCCGAATCCAGGTCTCCTCAAACATCAACAGCCATGATTGTATATACACTTACATTTAAAAAAAAATGTAAACATTTTATTTATACTTTTTTTAAAGTATTGTTTATAATAGTTCCGAAATATTTTATGTCTTCTCTATTTTCGTACTTAAGGGAATTTGAAACACAAGTCACCCTCAATTTAGAAAAAAAAAAGTTGCGAAAACCGCGAAAAAAAAGAAGACTTAGGAACCAAAAAGGAATTTAAGAAAAGTCGCTTCTTTCTTTTTATTCGATATTTGTATTCCAAATATCCAAGAGATGTTAAAACTCCTAGCTTGGAAGAAGGTAAAAATTATTTCTTCGTGGAACAAAAATATTTACAACAATTTATTAAAAAATCGTTCAATTTGATGAAAACCGAAAAAAATAATTGAAAATATTGAATTAGTCCATTATCAAGTGTTTACTATTCTAAATCTATTCGATTCAAAGCTAGATTTGTCGCAGGGTTTATTTATTTATTTTTTCCAAAAGGGTGAATTAAAAAAAATTCTCAATTTTGAATCGGATGATAATAAAAAAAGTAGGTATAGCAATATTTCTGATATTCTTTGAAAATTTCATGAAAAATTAAATAAGAAGCGAGGGGATGGTTGAGTGGAAGATAGAGTAAGGAAGAAAATAGTTGGGGGTGCAGTCAAATAAAACACTAAATAAGTACCCACTTATATAGTGTTTTATTTGAAAAATTAAATACATAAAGTTGGTAGATATTATTATTATTTATATAAATAATAATATCATTATTTATATTTATATATATTAGTTTTTCCAGTAATAATTTCTATAAAACCGGAAAAAAATTTAAATAAATAAAAATTTATTATGAAAAATGAGATAAAATAAAAAGGAGGAAATAACTGTATTAGATATTTTAATTAATTCTTCTTTGAAAGAGAGTTAAAGACTTAATTAATGTATTTTTGCTCATGTCATGCGAAATATCGCATCTGGAAAATATTGCAAATTAATTATCATTCATATTATTACACATATTTCTTTTATAATATGTTGCGTAACATATTAGGTTACGTATCAAGCAGGTATATGACTTCACCATTTTAAACCAATACACCTCCACTGCATTCCATTTGTCCTCCTCTGCCTTCCGCAACAGTTTGAGGTACCTAAGTTCTCAGGGTACAATATGTCCCGGAACTAACTGGGGCAGAATCGGATAGCGACCGTCCTCCAGAGGACCCTATTCTCCGTCCTCTATCAAAGAGCTTGTTGATATTTAAGGTGGCTCCGGTAGCGAGGCTTTGTAGTGTCGCGTGCCGCGGACCTGTTGAAGACCCTGATTTGAATTAAAATCGGTAGAGGGAGAAGTGTCCGAGGAGGGCACAAAGGAAGAGATCCTATTCACCACCAGCAGCAGCTTCCTACTCCATTATAGTCTGCTCTTTTATGTAATCTCCTTTCGTATTAAAATTTTATTACGCGTAACTTAGCACATGAGTAATATCGTTTTGATTGCCTTCCTAGGGTTTTTTTAAATGCTTGATCCGCAGACTTTTGTTAGGATTCCAGGGACGATAAAAAATAGATACATCGCACTTTATACAGTCCTCGAATTAAGGAAAAAAAACCAGTCACTAAATCTTAAACTGAACGTAATATATTCCCTATTCAGAAAAAAAATCCAAGTTAGAAATAATACAAAAAATAAACACACACTTACTTACTAAAATCAGTTTGGGCTTATGCATTACAAATGTATGCAAAACAGACTCACAGAAAACGACTACACTGGCACGTCAATAACTGAACTCTGCATACTGACTTAAAAATATTAACGGTTGACGAACACCTAAGAACATACTACAAACGTTTCTAAAAACACATATCACAAGAACATACGGGCAAACAAACCCTCAGATATAACAAGTGACGACGAATGCCATTAGGAGGCTATGCAGCAAAAATAAAATTTAAAAAAAATTGACCGTGTAAGCTCAGAGTTATATATACCAATGGATTTTCGTTTTTTTATTCAATTTTTGTATTCTGCGTGTCTTGAGACGTTAAAACCACAAGGAAGAGACTAAAAAGAACGTGGATGAGGGATCTGCTATCATAATAATATCAAACAAAGCCACGGGAGAGGTGCCGCTGGGTATTCTTCTTCACGCCTCTCTTCCCATTTAATTGTAATTTTACAGACCGAAAATCTTCCGATTGTCAATTTGTTTTATTTATGTGTATAAATATATAAAGAGGAAAAAACTCGATAAATAAGTCAATTGGTGAATAGTAGTATATATGGACCAAATGGCCTTGCGGGACGCATATCAAGTTAGATATCCCCATAATTTAGACCCAATATAAACATAAAATAAAAAAGTTAAAGATAATGATGTATTATTAGCGTATTAACAGTTATTTTTACATGCAAAAATAACCATTTTAAAAGCAATATTGTTATAAATTCATTCCTTACTTTAGAAGAGTCTGTCGACGTCATTCTATCTAGGAATAACTAATTTTATTACTTTTTACGATTGTTAGAAATTCGTAGCAATGAAGCAATTAATTCGTTATTCCAGAATTTAATTCGTTATTTCAGAATTTAATTCGTTATTCCAACACTTTTACTATCTTCAAGGTATTGTTAAAATCGAGTAAAACAGCGTTTTATAATCAATCAACCCAGATATCGCGTATGAGGCACAGAAAATCATGATAGGTCTTATCTGGATAATTGGAACATTAATAGGGCTTAGGGAGGGAAAATAAATTATTTATTTATGCAAAATATGATTTAATTAATATAGTTTCCACTTTAATACATATTTACGAAACCTCCATAACGTCTATCTCAATATTTTTTTAAACTCAAGGAAATTTAGTTATCAGTATTACTGTCTTAGACAAATACATTTTTTTAAACTCTCCATACATTATATTCCTATTATTATTATTCGGAGTTATCAGAATGTAGCATCCGAAATAAATATAAAAATTTTAATTATGATTTTTACTATTATTGTTGGTTTTCAGATAACTGTTACTGTTCAGTAATTATTTAAATCTGTTTTGTCGTGTAAAACAATATCACATTGATAAGAGTTGGAAATACGTAGGATGCGTCATGCCATGTTAGTGTTGTTTCGATGTAAATGAATCTGTGAGCTGACAATTCGGACTTAGTTGAGCTCTTGCGTAAAATGAGAATGTGAAAGTGATATCGGTTATTGCTTCATCTTTCGCAATTAAAATAAACATTTTGTCCTTCTTTTTAATTGCTATATTTCTTTAATTGTCTGTTTGGGGGGAAAAGTTGTAGAAATAAATATTTCTTATATTTCTATTCCATTCAACAAAAATTTACAACAAAATACAAGCGATATAAGATCGAAGTATAATAAACTTAAATTTTGTATTTTTGTTTTTAATATTAATTAGTAAAATTAATAATTTTTGTTTATATTATTTTACGATTCATGGAAGTACTAACTCTTTTATGCAAGATTTAAAAAATACGGTAACCGAAAAATAAACTAGGTCATTTTGAACAGTTGGGTTGTCCGGAAAATATTTCAGGTTTTGACGTTTCCTTTAAAATACCCCTCAAAATAGCAAAATGTTTAGTTTGTTGGTCTTTTGACTTTCATAAATGTAAACACTAATTAAACCTCTTTCAAACAAAAATGTTTACTTAAGGTTGCTACTTGGATATAATTCAGTCTTTACTAAGTTGTAAAAGATTGAATTTCACATAATTTTGTTTAATGAGGTCAAACTCGACCGGAACGACTAGAAATATCAACGAAGTCTGGAACGTAGGCCGCTAAAGCGGGTTATACTAAAAAATAATTATGTTTCATAACCGATTTCCCCCCTAAAACATGGCTTCAGTTTCGTTTTCACTTTTTGTGGTAATGTAATTGTCAGTAATGTTTGTACCAGTATGTTTGGGTGTACCAGTAGGCAAGTGAGTCAAGAAATTTTTTGTAAAAAACTACATATATAAAAAAATGGGTTTTCCGGAAATCACTGGAGGATTTTATTATTTCTTTGAAACCCCTCTCCAAATAGTAAACTGTTTATGTTTGTTAGAATTTTGACTTTTATTAAAGCCAAATGTAAACTTTTATTTATTTATTTATTAACACTTGTTAATCCTCTTTAAAACAAAAATGTTTGTTTACCTCTATAAAATTTTGGTACTTGGAAATAATTCAGTCTTTACTAAGTTGTAAAAGAGTCATTTTCGCATAATTTTGTTTTATTAATTCAAACTCCGCCAGAAATATCAACGAAGTCAGTCTAAGTGACTTAAAGACTTGAACCTTTAAGACAAAGAAGGCCGTGGAAGAAGTTCAGCCAACTTTAAAGTTTTTTCACCTCCCCAATCACCTTGAGATGGATATCGGCGGTTTATTTACTGACATCAAGTTCCTCTGCGTCTCGAACAGTTGTTCAGGGACTTTATTCCACCTAAAATCGGAGAACATCGTCATCTAGATCAGGATTTCTTCCATGGCCATCGTTATCTTCAAGGCTCAAGTTTCCCTCTCGAAATCTCTGGAACCATCGTTAAACTGTACACCCGCTTATGCTGCCTTCGTTCCAGACTTCGTTGATACTCGTATTTCTAGTCGTTCCGGCCGAGTTTGACCCCGTAAAACAAAATTATGCGAAAATGACTCTTTCACAATTTAGTAAAGACTGAATTATTTCCAAGTACCAAAATTTTATAGAGGTAAACAAACATTTTTGTTCAAAAGAGGATTAATAAGTGTTAATAAATAAATAAATAAAAGTGTACATTCGACTTTAATAAAAGTCAAAAGTCCAACAAACATCAACAGTTTACTATCTGCAGAGGGATTTCAAATAAATTATAAAATCCTGCAGTAATTTCCGGACAACCCATTTTTTTATATTTGTAGTTATTTACAATAAAATTCATGACTCAATTGCCTACTGGTACACACAAACATACTGGTACAAATATTACTGACAAACATATTACCACAGAATCTGAAAACTATACTGAAACGTCTCTGGAGACTTGAGTCTTGAGGACAAAGAAGGCTGTGGAAGAAGTTCTGTCCTTGATGACGATGTTCACCCAGTTTTTGTGGTAGAATGTCCCAGAAAAACTGTTCAAAACTGTTAGGGAAACTTTAAGCCATGTTTTGGGGGGAAAGCCGGTTATTAAACATAATTTTTTTTTAGAATGCAATCGATGTTTTTCTTGTTTTTTACTTTGTCGCAGAGACAACAGTTTCACAATCAGTGCTTATTTCTAAACCCGTTGAATATAAGCTGCGGTTATATTATTCGATAACGAACTCGTTACGAGAGTTTTAGAGTAGAGAAAGAGGGTGCAGACGCACGCCGCGGTGACAACATTAATTATAGGAGAAGAGGACGCGATCCGAGCAATCCCACCATCCACAATCCCACTTCACCCGCACCCGCACCCACAAGATCGTTAGCCACGGCATGTGAACGCATCCTATATTATATACCAATTATTTTTCTCTTTAGAAATCAATACCATGAGACCATTAAGCCGTTGCTACTCATGTAAGTATAGAATAGAGCCAGTTTCGAACCCGGGAATTGTATTTCAGAACTCAGTGTATTAATTCAAAAATATTCAACAAACATTTTTTTTTTCTATCAACGTACATCACTGCCGGAAAATTATTTATTTTTTATTTTCCAGAATCTATCAGTTTTATTTATTTTTATTTTGTATTTTTTTTTGTCACCTTAATCCAGCCAATACGGTAGTATTTTGATAAGTAGCCATAGTAATCATTATAATAGTAATGTTTATTATTAATCATTTTTATTTTATGCTAATCATCTACTCTTTTAATAAATTAAATCTGCTTCTATTAATAAATTCATGAAAGATAACAAGATAATAAACTCTTTTATTCATATATCATGAAATACTAATTATACAGACAATTTATCATTAATTTTGCTTGAATGGTTTCATATTAATTGATAAATTAAAAATACTATTTGTCGGTTTCGACCTGTTTATATAATTATTTATGAGTATTTTATAGAAAGATCAAAGATCTAGTTCATTAGTCTCACTATTTTTTTACTTGCATATAGGGAACATTATATAAGGCAATAGCGGTTATTGTAATATAGTTATAGCTGTACAGTTTTTATCTTTTATCTTTCAAGTAAATTAAATCAGCTACTATAGATAATTTAATATAAGCTGACAACAGGTTAATACTCTTTTTCATACATCTTGAAATACTATTTAGATAGAAAATGTATCATTGATATGTATATATGGTACTTCGAGGCGATCCCGGGTGTCACATAGTAATAAAATAAAACCATATTAAATAAATATCGATTCCCTTTTTTTTACCTATACCACTACACCCCGTCCGAGGGGTCTAAGTTCAGTTCATGGTAGACTGTACTGTTTCTTGGACAACGGTTGTCCAGGGAGGTGATTTTTCCTAGATCACTTTCAACGGCCAACTCTTTGCCCTTATTTTGGGTGCCCAAATTATAGAGGCTGCGTAAGCCCCAGGAGGGTCCTAGACCCCTAAGGATCCACTCCGGCTGTTAGCAGATTGAATAAAATTCTTGCCAGCAGCGGGATTTGAACCCAGGATTTTCGGCATTGCAACTCATCGTTTGTTGCTCTACCACTGAGCAACTTCGCTCCCCAATATGTAAAACAGTATTAAATATTAATAATGGAAACATTTATTAACTACTAATAATGTGAAACGTTATTAAATATTAATATTAAAAACAATATTAAATGCTAATAATTTAAACCAGTATTACCTTTTATAAACCAGTATTTAGTATTAATAGAATAGAATAGAATAGAAAAGTAACTTTATTCTGGGACTAAGTCCCTTTAGAATAACATACATGAACAGGAAAAAAAACATAATATTTATCTGGCCAGAAGGATAATTGTTACAAATCATAAAGCGTCTAAAAAGGGACAGAAAACAATTTAAAAAGAAATATTTAAACAAAAATAATAGTAAGTAAATAAACAGTACAGATCTTGAAAAGATATTAAGCAATTAAAGAGAATAGATAAATACATAAATTTTGTTAAATGAATGAGCTATCTTGCAATAATTTCTTTATATGATGTACAGCTTCTCAAAAAGCAAAATTAAAAGAACTAAATAACACAATGAACTATAAAACAATTTTAAAATTAAATTATTAGTTAAATTTATTTTATTGATACAAGCTGTATTAATTCAGCCTTAAATTTTATAATGGAAGCTGTAAAACTTGAAAACACAAGCAATTTTTTGTTCCTTTCAAACCCAGCTACCCTTAAGGACCTCATGGGACGGTTATAAATAAACATGTAAGATTAATGTATAAAGGTTGGAAGTAATAACCGCAATAAGTGGGAGGGGAAAGGTGAGCCCGGGAGAGATAATAGCGGTCAGGATTTGAATGAGAAAGGCCCCTCCTACACCCCCATCTGAAATTCATATCTGTAGGGAAAGAGGAAGCGAGCCTATTCCCAGAGCTATGGCCTCCTTTTCTAGCTCTCTCTCTCTCTCTCTCTCTCTCTCTCTCTCTCTCTCTCTTCAGTCCGATCTAACGCTACTCTATGTACTAAATACTAACGTGTTTCTATTCAAATTACGCACATTAATTTGATAATAATAGTAATATTAAAATAATTTCGGTATCCGCAGGTTCATACCTCAATCTATCCGAAGTTTTATTTTTTTATTGCACCCTAATCCAGGCTGGACGGTAGTAGTTTGCTAACTTATTGAAGTAATAATAGTAACGGTTATTATAAATGTTTCTTATTTTGTGCTAATTATTTATCCTTTAAGTAAATTAAATCGGTTTCTAGAAATAATTTACGGAAGCTGACAACAATATAATAAACTCTTATTCACGCACACCATAAAATCCTATTTAATTAGTAAATATATCAATATGTTTCATTAATATATATATATATATATATATATATATATATATATATATATATATATATTTTTTATATATATATATGTATATAACAACGAAGTCTGGAACGAAGGTAGCACAAGCGGGTGTACTGTTTAACGATGGTTCCAGGGATTTCGAGAGGGAGATTTGAGCCTTGAAGACAATGATGACCATGGAAGAAATATATATATATATATATATATATATATATATATATATATTCGATAAAATTTGAATTTTAAAGAAATAATGAATGAAAAAAATAATTTAATAGATTTTTGATTTTACATCTTTTTCATCTTATATCTAACTGTAGTATATAATAAATAAATAATATACAAAATTCTTAACGGATAAAATATGATGATTGATTTTTAATTATGGCAAGTAATATTATTTTAAATTATAAATATTTATTTCTATTTATTTGAACGCTAAAATCGATGCACAATAATTGTTTCTTTGGGAAAAAGAAATAAAACACGTAGGCAACGAAATCGATTATTCAATACTAATTTATTTAAGCAGATGATTGATCTGCTTAGAGAGCATATTTGGAAAAGCAAGAATTTGAATGAAGCCAGTGAAGAAGCATGGCGGATGAAAGGAGGGATTGAGTTCCCTTTCATTTAACACATTTGTGAACTAAGGCATCGATATACTAATGTTACTCCAAATTGTTTAACCAAACACACCTAAATACCAGATGCATATCCAATTGTTCAAAATTTCGCGTTGAAATTTCACGTTATTTTTAGCTTTAAGGCATTTTTTAATCGCTTCTACGGACAATCGGAGGAGAGTTTACAGACCCTCGTCGTAAACTAACGACTTCCTGTCCTGTACCGTTTAATAACATATCACTGATTCCTGTAGAACAGGCCCGGAACTTAGTACTAAACCTTGACAAACGCTTAACTTGGAATCCTCATACTAGACTGAAACGACAAGAAACAGCTCGCCGTTTCAGGCTACTTCACACATTTTCCAGGCAAACGCTCTAAGCTCCCAATTAATTACAAAAGACTCATATGCATGACAATCTTTAGACCCTTCTGGACCTACGGAATAGAGCTTTGGGGCTCCACTAAGCCATCGAATTCCTCTCGTATTCAATCCTTACAAACCAAAATCCTCAATGCTCCTTACTTTGTTGCGAACAAAGTAATCTGTTTAATGTACAGCGGCTCCTTGCTCCTTGCTCTCTTCTACCTCCTTGCCACAGAGGCAGTGCCCTCTATCATCCCTCCTAGAGCGACTGCCGGTTAAGAAGCTCCGATTTGGCTCTAGACGTTTGGATGAGTAACATGTTTTACGAGCACATGGAGTAGAGCAACAAAGAAGAGCCGACAGAGCGGGGAGCATGCGGAGTCCGGCAGCCAGTTAGAGGCCCAACATACCAGCAGCCTCAGAGACTGACAATAACCATCACCATCGTAATGTAACTTATGTATATTCTCATTATAATATGTTCAGTTAAGATGCCTTTCATTCATAGTCATCACCACCATTATTTCTTTATAAAATACAGTCCACCATCCAGAAGCATCATTTCCCGTCAATGGAAAACCAATTTTGTAACTTAAACATAATCCATAATGAACTTAATGTCCCATTTGTTGCTGATTTAGCCCGAATCCGATATATATCCTATCCACTCAAACCCACTAGTTTCAAACCTAGCAACGTCTTCAATACCTGATAATCCTCCGAGGCGTCTGAAAAGAAGATGGCCTCGTGACCTTCCAAGTTGAACTTTTTATTCGAGTACTACCACTGCAGGTAGTTTCTCTGCTTGTCTTTATTCACGCCAATATGTAACATTCATCCTATTTACTTGTATTAGTATCATACAGTTGTAAATGGAGCGGGCGAGGAAGGAACGCTCGAATACTTTGGTTCTGTGGGAACGAGTGTAGAGATCGGAAAGGGGGGATTTTGTTTTGTGGTGCTGGATAGAGGATTTGAATCGGAGGAGACTGTAGATATATGATATACATATATCTATGGATAAGATATATATGTGTTACGAGTTGGTACAGAAAAGGACAATTGGATTGGTATAGAAAAGCACTAAGGAAATAATGCCTACGAATGGGTGGGAAGAGTTTATTAATTTCCTCATTTCCATAGACACATTTACAATGGATTATTGAGATCTGAATCATATAAATAAATTCATGTATAAGGACTATTCCTATCGTTTTAAATTAAAATTCTACAGTTAAAGCTTAAGTTTCTCAATTTTTTTAGTTATTTGTTAAGTCGTTTATACATAAACTACTTAATGGAATAGTTATAGAGCATACTTCATGAATGTTTCAACTAAAAAGATGATATTATTTAAAATAATTTTGTACTGGCATTTGAGAGATGTAAAGCATTGTTTTCAAAACTTAAAATCTTGATCAATTAAATATAAAATTATTTTGTAGTGGGTAGCTTGGTGTGTAGAATGCTTAATTGCTATGCTGAATGATTTGGGGTCAAATTCGGCTGTGGCAAATAAATTATTTAAGATTTTACCGGCCATGTAAGGGTCTTCAGGGATCTGCAAGTTCTCCTGGGGCTCACCGAGCTACTATAAAGTGGTTACCTTAAATCGGAAAAAAACTGGCAATTGAGTGTGATCTCTTACAACCACTGACCTAGAAAGAGTACAGTCTCTACCATGTACTGAACCCAAGACCCTGCAAGGTTTGTAGTGGTACAAAGTTTATTCTGTTTTTACATATTTTTGTTGGGATAGTTTAGGGATTATATATGTTTTTTTGATAAGATGTTGTTGAAGATTACTAATACTTCTACCCGTTATTACCGTGAGAGGCGTAAGAGGTGAGAAGCGGTAAGGTTGAGGAAGTGAACGGAGACGACGGAGCCAGTTTCGACAAGAAGCAATTAAGACTAGGCTATAGGACACGCTCCCAGCTCGTAGCATAGACCAATCTACTTTTCAAAAGAACTCTATAACGAAAGAAGGCGTTAAGTAACTGGCTGCGACTCCTTGGAGACTTCAGGTTGGCCAAGGCGGCGCTACCTTGTGGAAACTCAAATTCGAAACGTTTTGACACGCTGGGCTTTCCCAACACCCGGCATGTGTAATTCCACACTGTTTTTAAACGAACATGTCTCCTGGAGGTCACCCGTTGTGCGAGCGTTGGAAAAGGTGGGCTGCGTAAGAGCCATGTTGCCGATAGTGCTATATGGGTTAGAAGAAATTTTTGAAATTCCAATCCATAGCAACGTGTTCGTAGTATAATGTGGTTAAAAGAATAGAATATAAATTCACTTTTATTTTTTTTAAGTTATTAGTTTTTTGAGCAAGAAGGTATATAACCTTCTACCTAAATAAATTGTGCAAAAACGAATAGGGACACCACTAATGATGTTGCATTTACTTTTCAATATTATTTTTATTATAAAAAGCATTAATATTCAGTAGGAATTATACTACATTAAATATAGTAGATTGTAAAAATGTTCATAATAATATAAACTCTAGGTAAAGTATATCCTAACAAATTACCAATATCCCTGTTTATTTTTACGCAGTACAGATAATAAAAATATAAGGTGGACTGTCACCGTCGCAATGATCCATGGAGCCATCATGACTATTCAATAAGTGTATATTTTTATGTACTATCAACACAAAATTTATGAACGTCTGAGAGGTGGGGAATGAAAACACCTATAACTTTTCTAATGGAAGTTATAAATAAATAAGAATAATTAATTAATTACGACTAAATGTTATATATTTTTCCCTGTACATTCTCTTTTCACAGTATAAAATATAATATTAACATTAATACCGAGACTGTAGGTAGTCGTTAATGATAATACCCATAATTATTATATCTGGATAGGCAAACTTTAGGACTCTCACTAAGCCATCGTCCGATTAGCCAAAATAAGCATTAAGTGACCTTAAGTGAAACGAATAAACAGGACTCATAGCAGTGATTTGGTGGTTTATTTGTGTATTTGCAGGTTAATGCAATAAAGGGGGCTACAATAGAGATGATAGCTGATCAAGTAGGAGTCTGTTTTTTCGAAAAATAAAGTTATTTGATAAGTCATAGTATATTCGAACAAATTAATAATTAAGCAGGTTTAAAAAATGAATCCAAGTAAAATAAATTCTTAACAATGAGACAACGTGGGTAAGTTCCATTAATATTCTTTATGATTCTTTATATGAAATAAAAAAAATTAAACTCTAAAATTAATCTCTACAACCCATGAAGGGTCTTGGTTTCAGACTTTTTTCGTGGACAACATTTGTGCAGGGAGGTGATTTCTCCTAGATCACGCTCAACCACCTCCCTAGTTTGGGTTTATTGAGACTGGGTAGGCCATTGGAGGGTCCTAGATTCCAGAGGATCCACCTAAAGCCACTAACAGATTAAATAAAAGTTTCCCAGCAGCGGGATTTGAACCCAGGACATTCGGCTTGGCAACTCAGCGCTCAATAGAGCCACTTCGCTCCCTCTTTTTGATTTAATAACAAACTGATTTTATAAAATCTGGCAGATTATATAACATAAAAACTTAATTACTAATTTTATCGAATGTTAATGGTTTGATGGCAGCCCAGAAATATTGAGTATAAAATTTTATACCTTTTAGCGAAGAAGAATCTTCCTCGATGAGACCGGGGGCTGATAGCACGGTATTTATTTTCTGATTGATGGAGAGACATATATCGCAATTAGTTCCGTGGCGGTAGGTTGAGGTAGATAGAGGAATAAACAAGAGAGGGATAAACTTGGCACTAAAGAGGATGATTGATACTCTCTGAGGGATACCTTTTGTCTCCGGGCTATCGCAGTCACGGGCCATTAGGGAAGGCGGCTCCGCAGCGTTCGTTGAAACAATACCTCGCTCTAATAACTCCCTATTACCCCCCTCCTCTTTCTCTTCATTTTTCAAATCTTCTTCCGCAGCATCCTCCTCCGTTCTCCTCTCCGTAATGAGAGGAAATGTCATTTCGCTCCTGATGGGAGTACGGAAGGAAAGCGAAACGCAGCCTATCGATCACGGTATGGCTGTGGATCAGCCTTACTCCACCATTTCATTAGGTATTCTACAAAAGGCTATAACGTCAATAAACAATGGAATAAAATTACTGCAAATTAAAAATATAAATGGCT
The DNA here is from genome assembly GCA_964056705.1 of Troilus luridus. Classification (NCBI taxonomy): domain Eukaryota; kingdom Metazoa; phylum Arthropoda; class Insecta; order Hemiptera; family Pentatomidae; genus Troilus; species Troilus luridus. Next base: position 75,005,074 of record OZ057413.1, on the reverse strand, counting down.
AATGGGTTGACAAAGTGCATCTACAAGTGTATCTCCTGGAATGCAAAAGAAGACATTATAACACTGCTATACAAACAGCTACTTCTTCGCTAGTGAATGCCTCGCTTTGAACTAAAAATCAAAACTCTGTCGTGAAAAGTTCAAACTGAAGTGGGGTGGAAACTGCTAAGTAACAAAGAACGAAACCAAAAAATGGAATGAATCTCGGCTACTCTGCAGAAAAGGAGGTCGACTAAGCAAATATTTGACCACATATGGAGGAAGGAAACTACGACAACCTGGAATAAAGAAGTAAAGAAAGATTTTAAAATGGTGAACATTACAGATTCTATATGCCCGAAGGAAGTGAATTTGGAAGACGAATGTAAAATCAATGTTTCAAGATAAAGAAAGGAAAGGCTGAACGAAGATTGACAGAGAATTAAAAGAAACGTGCTAGTAAACGCATGAAAGAATATTTGAGACATAAAAAAATCCAGCAATTGTAAGGAAAATAAAGTTTCAATGTGATCACGTGTGGTAAAAAACATAAAATGGCCATGACCGCTTAATAAGTCCATCAGCCATTAAAGGAATGGCATTCAGTAGTGAAAATGTGTACTGCTCCTTAACAAACACTGAGGTCAATATGATCAACTACCAGAACATTTCCCCAACACAGAGAAAGTTCACATACTCACAACACGGAAGATAACATAAAGTCAACATCCATCCACCATTCCCATGAGACAGTAATAATTGTACGAAAACCGTTTAACCAGTCCATCCGAAGTTAAAGGACTGATGTTCACTAGTTAAAAAGAGTAACCTTTCTAAGCTAATATTCATGTTAATATGATCAACAATCGGCAATCAACTTTTCTTTTTGAAGAAAGAGTAGCCAAACTGGAAAGACTGAACGTTGCCACTTGTAACATGTACAGCAAGAAAAATTCGTCCTCCAATGCAAAAACAATGCAAACTGTACAGTAATAGGGCCAGTATTACTGTATGGTATGGAAACAGTCAGCCTTCCGAATCTGAAGAAGGTCCTGAATCCTGAAGATCGAGAGAAAAATTCTGAGGAGGATCCATGGACCCAAAGTAACGCAAGAGGGGTATAGGCGAAAATCCAACGAATAAATATACAAAAATTTGGAAGATCTTGAAACAGTCATCAGGACCAGAAGACTGAGGTTCTACGGGCACATGGTCAGAATGAACAATTAGAGGCTGACCAAAAAAATCGTTGATAAAGTATCAAGCTATAAGGTATAGGTGGATATGTGAAGCAAATAAAAGAGGAGCTGGATAGGCTAAAAATCAAGGATAAGGACTGTTTGGATATAGAGCTTTTCGGGAAAAAACTAAAAGAGGTTGGGGTTCTTGGGGGAAGGAAGAAGAGACGGGGGAGTAAATGGACTAAGGAAGAGCGAGAGTATTGGAGTAGACGGAAGGCGGAGAATGTAAAGAAGATTTGAATGATATTCGCGTGGTCCTTGCTGGCCGATTCGTGAAAAAAAAAGAAAATAATAAAATGATTACATCTTAGGTTTAAATACATAACTTTAGCTAAATTACACTTTAGAAGATCTGAAACCACTGCTAGAAACAAGCATGGTTGACTTTTATAAACAAGGGTTTTATAATTTTGATTTTATAAACTATTATAAAGATGAGGGAGGACGATAGCTCAGTGGTAGAGTGCTCAGGTGCCGTACCAAAGAACCTGCTTTCAAATCTTGCTGTGGCAGATAATTTATTGAATATGCCATGAAGCCTAACTCAGTTTTGCATAAGAAATTTGGTAATAAAATACCTTTCAAGAATCTTCTCAGTATAGACAATTTCAAAACAGTTTAAAATTTTAGGAAAACTCTGAAATTAACTATATAATAAAATGAAAACGATGACACCGCAAGGTTATTCCTTCAATTAAAAGTGACTACTTTATAGAGCCTGAGTGAGGTTGTAGATTCTATAGGGTCCATTCGAAGCTTATAACAGATGAGTATAAGATCTCCGACAAAAAGCATATATTATTATATATGATATATAATCAAATATCATTTCAGATTACTAAGATTCAGTTATTCATATGTAATAATAAAATGGCCAAAATATAGTTAAACAATTATTGAACCAAAAACCAGAAAACCACTTTAAAAAAATAGGTACCAGTAGAAATATTAGAGAGAGAGAGAGAGAGAGAGAGAGAGAGAGAGAGAGAGAGAGAGAGAGAGAGAGAGAGAGAGAGAAAGAGAGAGAGAGAGAGAGAAAGAGAGAGATTTAATCTAAACTAATATACTGTACCTACCTAATACGAGCTAACAGAGTACGGTTAATAAAAGCCGGTTGGTTAATCGACAGATAAAAACATAGCAATAAATATGATTAGGACAGACGTGACGGTAAAGATTCCTCCCGGTAGACAAGACTGACTAATTACAATCGGTTGTCAGAAACAAATGGCACTTGGAAGGAGCGAGACAAAGGCCAAGGCATGCCGTGTCATGGGCACCCCTAGCCTCTCTTCGTCTCTCTTCGCTTCTCCTTTATTATCGTTTCCTTGTATTTGCTCAACTTCGGCTCTAGTCTGCGTCATTGTCCTCCATCGGTTCGGGGGAGGGAAAAACACAGGTAATTAGCTTGATGGGTTAACTCGGCCGCGATGACTGAAATAATTATATTTCGACAGCGTGCATCTGAGCATTTGGGTGGGAAGGCAATGACGTCAATAACACGCGCCATTTTTCGACCAAATAAGCTTCGTATCAATTTGTCTACTCTTCGAAGAAATCGAATGAAAAGGAAATAAAATATACTCTAAAATAGCATAAATATAGGACTAAATAGGTCAGGGGGTGCAATTTAAGATAACACAAAATAAGAATAACTAATTTTATTGTGCCAACGTTTCGGCCTCAGATGTAGGCCATCTTCAAGGCGGTAGCGGGTGCCGAGTTCAGGTGACGCGTCAAACTATCAACTGTCAACTGAGGTCAACAAGAGTCGATTAAAATAGAAGAAATTCGGAAAATACTTCATATAGAAAAATAAACGAATAATACAAACAACGATGGGTCAGAAATTAGACACGACTCACTTATCGGTGTCAAAGTCAAAAGTGGAATCCTTATTCAAATCCATGCTTTTCCGACATTTCCAAAAAAACAGGTGTTTTCAAATCAATTATAAATCAATTTTGCTACTTTTTTCTTTGATTTTTATTTTTTAAACAAAAAAATAAAATCAAATCATTTTTTGCTCTTAATACCATCTTGTTTTTGGCCAAATGGTGTATGAAAAGGCACGCACGTATACGATTACTCAAACCATTTTGTGATAATTGGTAACTAAATCTAAATTTGCAGCATAGTTGAATAAGTGATTAAGTCGAAATTTGTCCAAAATAAATTTCTTGTACTTATGGGGCGGAATCGTGTAATTCTCACATTACACTAACTCGGATTGAAATGGAGTCATTGCTTATATGACAACCCCATTTCAAGCCCAAAACTAAGAGAATGGCACGATCCCGTTTCTCTCAATACAATTAACTAACTCAGGACAAAATTCGACTTAACCATTTATTCACCTGAGCAGCTGGTATATATTGCTAATCGAATCTTTCTTGAATGATTCAAAATTGTTTATGATCCAAATACTTCCCTTACTAAATAGGGCGATTCCTGAAATAAGCTAATTTTTTTACATAGGATCTTGTAGCAAATTAATGCTTATTTAAGGCTCTTCTCATCTGGTAACCAATGGTAACCGTTAATTTCGATCCTGTTATATTCATCTTGTATTTTTCAAGTATTTGGCCACTAAACTGATCATGACTTCATTTGCTGATCCATGTCCATAAAAACATTTTTGTCAATTTTTAAATTAGGTACCCCCGAGGTTATGTTTTTTTGGAAGAGGAGGGACGTTCTTTGTGCTTTTATATATAAGGACATTTTTTACTCAGAGTGGTCGGGTGTTTTGTGCTGGTGCATTATGGGAGGAGCTACCACACCATCTATAAAAAATGTATAACTACGTGACCCTCGCTTTACTCACAGTTTGCGAAAAAATCTATTTTTACGTATTCCAAACACAATGTGCGAGTGAGTGTTACCCTTGCAACGTAAATGATTCGTATTATGAAATTATTTAGACATCATCATCTGTCTCTTTATTCCAGTTTCAGATAATTTAATTTGAAACTAATTTTTCTTAAATACCCAAATTATTTAAATTGCTAACGGACCTGAATCGATCATTAGACAGAATGTAATACTTTCACACTTAAGCTATAGTTAAACATTACCGTAGTAAAAAAACTAATATTAAATATCATAAGTTATTTATCAAGTTTACTATTCAGCCATCTTATCGATCTATTAGATTTAATGTATAATGAACATTATTTATTTTTCAAAAATGATGATAAGGCTTAGCAAACCCAAAGGATCTATGCCGATACCACCAATCTCTGCTTATGAACTTCCTTACTCGAACCACCACCCAAATCCAAATCACTCGCATAATCAAATCCAAATCGTAACGCATTTACCCACTGACGCCTCGGTCAACTATTTGGTGGTATTTTTTTTAAATTTTAATAATAATAGACTGAAACGAAGAGAAACGTCTCCCAATTAATACAAAAAACTCACATACAAGATCATTATAAGACCTATTGTGGATTACAGAGTAGAGCTTTGGGGCTCCACTAAGCTATCCAATTTCTCTCGTATCCAATCATTCCAAAATCCTAGGTAAAATCCTCAATGCTCCTTGCTTTGTTACAAAACTCCTTGTTAAAATGACGTCAAAGAAGTTTACCTGTTTTTATTATTTCTAAAAATCAATGCGGAATTCTTCTATCCTGACATGATCATGACGCGATTTTCGTGTATTTTATTTTCTGAGTTTGAACTTGGACAGAACCTACTATTTATTCCACTCAAACTCTCTAGTTTCAAACCTCGCTACCTCTTCAGTTCTGGATAAACCTCCAAAAATAGTACTCAAATATTATTTGAGTACTACTAGTGGATAATTTCTCTACTTGTCTCAATGTTCTGTCACTATATTTTAAATGTGGCGTATGGTTTTAAAACCGGTTACAACCATTTTCAATTTTTTTTTTCAGGACGTATCAAAAAAGATTCAATTTTAAAAAATAATCAATTTAAGAATTTGGTTTTATTATTTTTCGCTATTTTACTAACAATTCACTTCAAACAATAATCACTATCAATTTTTTATAATTTCCTGGTTTTTAAAATCTCAACAAATTAAAAAAATATTTGGATACACTTTGATCAGAAAATATCGATAGCTGGGTAGTTTATGGTTGATAATAAATAAATAAAATAGACATTTTTAAAAACAAATAACTTTAATCAACATAATTAAACAATATATACATAGTTTTGATTTTTCATTCATACCAATTTCCATTTACATCTTGTAATATTAGTAATATGATTATCGTGGCACATTATGGTCTATTATAACCTCTTTGTAAAATTCTAGAATACCAATTGTTCTCCCCCATAACGTTTTTTAAATAAATCATCAACATCATCTAATTTTTGGATTAGAAGTGAAGCTTGGATTTAACCACTTCTGATAGGAAATGGAATCTTTTGGTATTCATTTTTGAAGAATCAAGACGGTTTTGACATAAACACATCTAATACATCATTAAAAACTTAACACATTAAAAACATTTCTAGAAAAAATGGATGTACCGAATTTTGAAACCAAACGCCTCATTTATAACATATATACATAATAATATGTGGTATATAGGAATAAGTAAATCATAATATAGTTAGGAGACAATAATTTTTGAGACCTGTTGGCACATTGAATATAAATTTTTATTTTTTTTTAACTCCAAGCTGTTTCTTACATGTAACAAAAGTCGAAGAGCTGAGTTAAGTCAGTGAGACGAAGCACTAAGTTGGTGAAGCCCCCACGAGACAAGCCGCTAAGACAGACAGAGACGCGTGAAGTACAAGCCCAGATCGCTGAAGTAAACACATTAAAGTTCTCCCTCCCCCCCCCCTCTTGTAGACCACTTAAGCTCCCTGTCTTTCCACTCCTGTGTCAAGTCATGTTCATTATTTCCTACTCATCCCCATCTATCTTATACATTATGTATAGCCATTATCTCTTTATATCCATCACGGTCGGTAGATATTTTACCTCGGAGGTGATTCGGTAATATACGACCCTATACGGAGGATGATCAGTGTTTTTTGGCCGGGATAGATAGATAACTTGTTTTATTGTATAAAGCAATACAAGATAGTTAGATTACATAATGAAACCTAATCCGGGGAGCGGTTTAGGTTAGTGATGGGTGTTGAGCGCTGAATTACTGTCCTGTAGACCCGGGTCCGAAAATGGCTTTGGAGCATAAATAATTGGGTATCCTAACAACCATATACTGACTCTGTGGGATCTTTAGATCCTCCCGGGTTCACCCAACCTCTATAAAGTTGCGCCCTAAAGTAAGGAAAAAAGTGAGATTTCGCCCAACCTGAAACTATTCGTGAGTTATAGCGATACAGATTTATTTGTCCACCCCAATACATTTTATTTAATGCAGGCAGGACGGTAGTAAGTTGCTAACAAACTATAATAATGGCTATTATAAATATTGGAGGGTTATCAGGAATTGAAGAGGAAGCTAAGTTGTTTGTCAAGAAAGGATTGGTAATGGGTTCGAGCCGAATCAATCACAAATGGGACATTATGGATGACTTTGTTCGAAACTAGCAAAGAGCATTGAGGAATTTACTAAGGATTCAAGATTGTAAGGATTGGATAGGAATTCGATGGCTTAGTGGAGCCCTAAAGTTCTACTCCGTAAGTCCAGATGGGTCTAAAGACTGTCATGTATATGAGTCTTTTGTAATTAATTGGGAGCTTAGAGCGTTTGTCTAGTAAGAGTTGACGTAGGCGAGCAGAATATTGTTGTTTCAGTCCTGTATGGGGATTTCATTGTCAAGATGTAGTCCTTAGTATCAGACCTGTTCTACATGAATCAGTGGGATGTTAGTAGACGATACAGGAAGATAGTAAGTCATTGGTTTACGATTTTTTTAAAATCTTTAATCTGAGAAACAGTTGTAAATGCTTCTACACTTCACTGCCTGGTTTATATCGGTATACAACAGATTATTTTTCAATAATTATGCTTTCTTTTGCTATTAATTTGTTTTCATTTGACAGATCTGTAAAAAACTCCCGTGTATAGCTCATTTGTGATACCCTTCCATTTGTGATACCCGACATGATCTGAAGTCTTGTTTCCTGATATCCTCACCAGGATACGTCCGAAATTTCCTAGGAGGAGACTGCGAACTATTACTACCACTAATCCTAAGCTAGATAGTGATAAATGTATTATTTTGCCGGATAGAGCGCGGGATACGACACCCCCTCGAAAAGCCCCCCGCCCCCGTGGATGACAACTAATATCCTCCGGCGGTGGCGGGATTAGTGTCTCCATTCATTAGATATTATTAATAGCAGGAATGTTTATATTAAACTGTCCCCTCCTGATATATTAAGGCGGGCCTTCCCAATCCGTCAGCTTTTCTTATACCTCCGAGGCGCCATTTAGGATTTTATTAGGTAATTATTATTAAATTGTTTATAATCCTGTCCGGAGACAAGAGCTGAAGTAAACATAAAAATATAAATTTTAAATATTTTCATTCAAGCATTACATAAGAACTGCGAAAGAGTTTAATTACATTTACTTCCTCGCTCTTTCTTAGATGCCTTGGTAATATTTGTAAAACTTATTTTTAAATGAACTATTGAATTCTATTTAAAATTATAAGCGCTGCTTTAGGAAAAAAGCTACTTGCCACTGAGATGGATTAGTGGAGCTGCCAAGGTATCCAGACTAGGGAGAAGAGCTAATATTAAAATCAGAGAGAAAATTCAAACCCAACAAAACGTCCTACAAAATATAGAGAAAAGGAGATTGGAAAAGTATGGCTATCTCAGAAGAATGAAAGAAGAAAGACTGCCCAATTCAATTTTCAATTGGAATGCTGAAGGTAGAAAACGGCGAGGAAGATCACGGAAAAGATGGATAGCAGGAATTGAGGAAAGTGTTCACGGTCATTGTCTGATAGAGGAAGATATAAAAGACAGAAGGAAATATAAGAAATCAAAAAAATAAATTACTGGTTGATTATGATGGTTTGTTGAAACTTCAATCTAAGGAAACAATTAGTAATAAAAATAAACAATATTTAAAGTTTTAGTTTTCAAATTTACAACTACATTATTGTAATACAGCAAGTGATCAGAATGAATAAAATATAACGGCAATGGACAAAGACAATTATCGGACTTCAATTTAGGCCATCTTCTTTTCGGGGGCCTCGGAAGATTATCGGGAATTGAATAGGTTGCTAGGTTTTAAACCAGTGGGTTTGAGTCTCATTTTAATTTTCTAGTGAACATTTTTTATAAAAGGATTGATATCGGGTTCGAGCGAAATCAACAACAAATAGGGACATGGAAGTCATTTTGATTGACTTTATTCGTAACAAAGTAGGGTAACATAGAGGCTTGTAAGGGACAGATACCCGAGGAATTCGATGACTTAGTGGGGACCCAAATATGCTTCATAGTATTCATGAATTTGAGTCCTTTGTAGCTATTTGGGAGCTGAGAGTGTTTGTCTGTTAAGAGTTGAAAGAGCCTGAAATGGCGAGTAATTTTCGAGTTTCTGTCTAGTATTTCATAAATTAAAATTTTAACATTCTCAAATGTAAAATTTTATTATTAACGTTACTTCAGAATAAAAAGGTATTTCTTTATTAAGTAACTGTAACGTTGATCATTCCCTTTCCCTTTTGATACTTTGAAAATACCTTAAATATTCCAATTATTTTTATATACTACCAAAGTAGTGAATAGCACACTTTTACACCCCTACTATAAACATAATGGTAATACAAATATAATAAAAAATAACGCAATTAAATATTTGAGCCACCACAGCTTTCTGATAGTTCAATTAAAATCAGAAATAAAAATTCACCACGCCAATTCTAGTGATTAACAATCAAATATATCTTTTATTTATTAACCATAATTGTTCGCACAGACCTTCTCTGGCATTGTATAAGTCGTCTAATACTTATTTCTAAATATCTGATTGTCAGACAAAGTGATGTAGTCGATTTCAAGCAGGGGAGACCTAAAAGAATGATCCAAGTGCTCTAAAAAAAGGTTTTCAGAGCTGCCTTATCCAAAATTCCAATAAGCTTGATTATTAACGACCTTCGGACTAAAGATGGCAATTGAAGAAGAAGAATTTGTGGCCACTCTACTGCTAGTAGCCTGAACGCAGGTATTTTTTCATTAATCATTTCATTAATACAATATTCAATTATGTTTACGACAAAACGTAGATAACGTTATTGGGTAAGAATATTTCAATTTCAATATACTTGAAAAATTTGCTTCAATAGTAGTGATCGTGTAAGGCGGGCTTAAAACATATTCCATACATGAAAGAGAGAATATATTTTACGAGAAAATGTATAAAGCCGTTGGAAGGGGAGCTTCTCCAGAGATCAAAGGGCACTTATCTCTAAAATGAAACAGAACCAAAAGCTACATCCTAAAATATCTAGTGTTCCATCAGCCATGAAACTCTTTTTGTAACGACGACATAACCTGGGTTTGACGGCGTACGCGGAAGGCGGCGGAAAGTGACTCTGACAAAGACAGCTCTGGGAGCAGAAAGGATGTGTGCTGTAATACATGTCTGGAAATCCTCATAAAGAATTTACACTAAAGTATTTTTCCAGCATAAATGCGTATACAATGTAATAATTCCTTAAAACGATGATAATATTGATTTACTCCTTAAATATATATATTTATAAACAATCTTTTATTAGCTTTGCCCGTATGTATGAGTGTAAGGGAATATTTGAACTTGATTTTCGGCCACTTCAAAACATCGAATTAAATTGAAACTTTCCACACTTCTCAAGGACCAATGCAAATACTACACTATCTAGTGACGATTACTAAGGCTTAAGAATTTGTCAAGTTAATATAGATTAACAAAAAGTGAAAGTGAGTTACCATGCCGAAGGTCATGGTTTCGAACCCGCTGCTGTCAAGACTTTTAATTAATCTGTTAGGAGACGGAAATGGATCCTAAGCGATCTAGGACCCTATGAAGTGGGTAGCCAAAATAAGGGGTGAAATCTGGCGGTTGAGCATGACCTTGGACAACTCAACTCTCTGCAAAACCGCTGTCCTTGAAATAGTACAGTCTCTACCATGTACTGAACCAGATCCGTATACAATATTTTTAAAAACAGATTAGAAGAAGAGAAATAAATTAAATATAAATAAGATAACAATAATTATGTAAGAGGAATAATTCAAAGTTACATATATATCAAATTTATGCCAAGCCAAACAAAAAAAAATAATGAAGAATAATCCAAACAATACCATCAATGAATTGCACTTATTTTTAAAAAATATCTAACTAGATGAGTGAACAGACACATTACAGGAAAACATGCCTTATATGAATAATATAAGATATTTATTAGATGTAAGAAGTATTCGCAAAAGGTTTACTTTAAAGTACTTCCATCAACTAAGTCCTGTCGTGCTTGGGAGAGCCCGAAGGCCGGAAGAGATGGATGGGGTGACAAGGCGCCAAGAAGCAGACCATCCGCCGATCGGAGAAGAACATGGAGCGGTGACACATGGGTTGACATATTCAAATGCGTGGGGCGGTAATGCGGAGGGCGGTCCGCCACGCGCCACCCCCCTCAAAACTAAATTTAAAGTGGGGCCGCACCCCGGCACATCAATTCCAGAAACCATATTGCCCGAGATTTCATTACGATTAATGCTCGCCCGCCCCCGTGTGGGGGAGAACACCCTTGGTTTAAACCCAGATTTAACCAGGCATCAATTCAGCCGCTCCATCATTACTTAGGTCGAGATAAGAGTGTAAGAGAATTATGTCCCCAACTAGCAGTTACAGAATCCTATCAGCCAGTCCTGGCTACGTTTTTACTCAACTAACCGTACCTTTTCAAACTTACTTCGGAATTCAATCAGTGAAAAAAAAAACCGACAGTTGAAAACAAATAAAAACCAGGTAATACAAAATGGAGGAGGAAATGGGTTTCTGAACATCTCCAGAAAATATCGATAGTAAAAGGATAAAACAAGGCAGAGGAATAGGAAACAAATTTGAAGAAAAATACGACTAGATTTCAACGAGCACATGTTCAGGATGGATCCCAAAAGATGGAGTAAGCAATTTGAAAAGATCAACCTAAAAAGCTAGAAAACCTAAAAAGAAGAACTTAGAAGAACTACTGATGAGGACTGCTTGGAGATTCAGGAGCTTGCTCAAAAACGCAAGGGCGATGTACGGAGCAAAGAAAAAGGCATCGTAGAGAATGAAGGGTTATTGGAGGATAACATAGAAAGGCCAAAAACAAGATAACTACTAAATCCTTAGTTGGGCGGTATGCAAAAAAAAAAAATTAAATAAGGACCAAATAAATCATCTTATCAATTAACGTTTATTGAAACCAACGTTTCATATTGCCTTATCATAAATAAGACAAATTAACTACATACAGGCTGTCATATGAACGATTTGCAATTTGTTTGACCTCCACATATCGCTCCTTCAAAAGAACCTATTTTTTCCATAGAGTTTTTTGAAAGTTCCATGTTTGTTAAAAAGAATATTTCGGTATTGATAAAGCAAAGGTATTTTATTAAACGTTGAACATTTTTTATAAGCTTTGAAACTTTTACGATTTTAATTAGATAGATAGATAGATATAGATAGATATAAAATGCTATTTATTATTAAATTATTTACAACTGTTCTTTTTAATTTCATTTTCCACATTAGCCACCACAGCATGGTACTTTATACCGTCTGCCGGGAGTTTGATTAAACTACTAAACAACAACAAAACTAAAAAATAAATCAAATTTCTTTTTGACATTAATAATTAAATTCTGAAATTAAAAATTTTCTATAACGACCTGCATTACTTACAAAATTATATAAACCTATAAAATTCTCTCCATTCAGAATATTTATTAATTTTTGTTTGGATATCAGCTCATATTTTAAGAATTTTTTTCTATACAATTTTAAGACGGGGCACACTGCAAGGAAGTGAAAACTGTTTTCAATTTCATTCAGATTACACAGTGAGCATAGCTGTATATTTTGCGAATCAATTTCAAATGGTTTGTAATTTAGATTCAGAAGTTCCCCTCTGCATTTCATAACTACGCTAATTTTTTTTGTTGCTTTAAAATGTCTATGGTAATCTATTGTTTTATTTAATGAGCTATAGAGGCCGTGGTGTATTTTAATTAATGTCGTTATTCCCATAAAACTTCGAGTTCAAATATGAAACAACTCAAAACATGATACAACTTTTCGCCAAAACCAGCCTTCTTGGAGTAATAAATCGAAAGTTATGTATTAAAGTTTCGAAAACGCGCTTACCCTAGATCCAAGGGAAAGAAATAAGAAATAATGCCTCTTATAATGTTATCAGCCACTCTAAAATAATAATTAACTAAAACGTAAAGTTTTGCGAAAGCAGCACATCTCATATTAACAGCCAAGCAAGACGAATATAATAAATAAAATTTTAAAATACAGATCGGATAAATAACTAATATAATATTAAATATCTATAAAGAAGTGGAGATTTCACCCCACAGCTTGCACCCCATTCAATTTTTTCATGGGATGACAATGGATGCTCTTTTTCCCACACACCTAGCATCATTTATTTCGGACTGTCATTTTCTTGCAAGGTGACCATATTAATTATCGGAGGAAACATAATAGCAAGAAACAAATAAACAACTACAATGAACTTATGAAAAAATAAATAAATACATTACTATTCGCCTTAGGTTAAATTATTGCTTACTAAATTTCTTCTTATTCCATTTAATTCGTGCACCAACCCATCCTTGATTATTAGCATTTGATTACAGTTGTATAGTTTTGACTCTTCAACAGACAGAAAGAAGTAAACAGATAAAGCGTTATGAAAACTAAATAGCGATTAATTACAACCCAGGTGTAAATCATTTTTATATATTGAATAATACTAGTTGATCTTGTATATATGAGGAAGAAAATGGTCCGGGTGAAGGTAAAGAAAATTCTATAGGGAGTGCTGTTCATCGGTAAGACAACGTTTCGACCCACATTGCAGGTCTTCTTCAGGGCTAGTGCGATCAGAAGTGGACCATTTGCTTCCTCTTTTTTTTTTTATAGCCTTTGTAGTACGAGTATTTTTATTATTATTATTTTTGTTTGTTATTGACTTGTAATGAATAGATCATTGATACAATGATGGAAGTCCAATTTATATATTAGTATGTAAAATAGCGTAAATGATGCTAAAGAGACATAATGTAATATAATTAAAATGATTAATACGACTTACCATCATAAGCTCTGATAGTAGGAGGCTATACTCCATCTGTAACAGAAATAAAAATCAATAAGTAAATGAAAATAAATCAAAATTTAATTTGCATTAATATACTTCAATAATATGTCCACAAAACGGCGGCACATGTGTTATAGTGGTTAGCTACTATGGCCAAGATCGCGGGTTCGTAGCCCACCAATCCTTCGGAAGGGACGTAAAACGGGGTCCCGAGCGTGTACGATGTCAAAGATCCTTATCTTAATTAAACCTAGTAAGGCATAATTTAGGGCTCCCACAATGGCATAGACCGATTAGCCATAGCAGCATAAAGTAATGTCAAATGAACAAACAACCACATACACATTATATATATATATATATATATATATATATATATATATATATATATTTATAATAATAATAATGAATCTTTATTGACATCATATGTTTATGACAAATCCTCTCCCTCAGGAGGTACAATGGAGTTCAGTTCCAAAATATAATTTTACAGAATAGTAAAAATATAAAATAAAATAAACAACATTCATCATAAACTACAAAAAACATTCTTTTAAAATAAATATAAATAAATCATAAAACTATGCTTTTACCACATTCAATATAAAATAAACTAAACAACATTCATTATAAACTACAAAAATAAAACAAAGCTTATTCCTTTTTATAGATTCTTTACAATTGATTTATATTATATTGATAATTGATTCTTTACAATGATGTGAACCAACAGTCTCTGTCCCTGGCCACTTTCATCCAATAGGTTCCCACTCTTCGGGTAATTCCTCCACCTCGTGAACTGTCTCCCCTGCTTCTCATTTGACCGATCGTTGCTCCTGATAGCTGCACTATTTAACAAAATATTTCCATTTTCGGTTTTCTGCGATGCTTTCATTGTTTCATTTTATTCCGATAACCTTTCGTTTTCCCTTAAGTTCCTATATTCAAAACTATCCGGTTATTTGCTACCTTGCTCCGTTATTTATTTTATTTTTTTGCTGAATATTTCGATTCTTCCTTTATATATTTAATATATATATTTAGCACGAACTCAACTAAGTTTTCTCTGTTGCAATATTTACTATTTCATATATTATTAGAAGAAAGAAAATCTATTAACATATTATAAAGAAAAAAAAAATACCAAAGTGAATATTTCATGTCGAGCAACAAGTATACAAGTGTTGAATAACTGAAGAGAAACTATTTGTCTTGAATAATTGATGCCCGTCTTTAGAACAGTATGTTTCGCCAATAGAAGGCAATAGTGGCCACTACTGGAGGGAATTGGGTACCCTAAAAGGTGAGAACGCAATCGAATTGGAAGGGGAGAAAACAAACAATTTAAAGTAAGAGTCCAGTCGAACTGCATTAGGTGCAAAGGCTCTAATTCCCTTAGGACGGCGGAGGCTTGTTAGCATTCTGACTGGGGCCCCCGGCACAGCACATCCCCAAATTAAATTTCCTTTGTGCAGTTTAAAGCTGTTAGGGCTTAACTCTGTAACAGCGGGAGATGTTAACCGGATTTTCTCTTATCTCCATGAACCAAGCAACAATGTTTAGTCTCGAGAGCGTCGGTCTGTTGAGAGGCGCTGCCAGCTAGAGCTGTTTCGAGATAAGAAAAAAACAATGGCGCAATTAAAAGTGTTCTATTGATGTAGTTAATGGCGAAATGTACACTACAAGGCAAGGTATTCCTGACTGATAAACGACAGCATCGATCTACTATAGAAGAAATTTGGTAGTTAGTAAATTATCCTCCAAACTTTCTTTGTACCATTAGACTAGTAATTAGTTATCACTAAACACATTCACAGAAGGAACAATAGAGAGCTGATACTTATAGGTATGTAGATCAATAAGTAAATATAAATTAAAAATGGTATAAAATTATAAACTCGTCCAACAAATTTTCGAAAATAAAGATTGTATGAACTCAACACTGCTACGATAAGTTCTAAGAAATGTACACTAAGAATACGGCTTGGCGAAGATGAAGACTTGGTCCCAAAACGACCAATCTCTGCTAACGAAATTCCGTACCACTAAAAAAAATCCGCTAGATTGTTCTCAACGGAATACTCCGACCGACGTCTCAGTCTTTGTTATAGTTAAGAGCAAATGTATACTACAAGGAAAGCTATATCTGACTCATAAGCCCAACAACATCAATATAGATGAAAAAAATTGGTAACTTATTCTGTTGAACGATCTTTGTTCCAGGTTCCTAGTCAATAGTTAAATTATTTTATCAGTTAAAACACATCCACATAAGCAGTAGCAGAGAGCTAACATTTGTAGATGTATAGAGTTATAGGCTATTATAAATTTAAAAATATATAACATTTTAGCCTTATACTAAAAAGTTTCGAAGCCAGAGAAACTGAAAAACAACTCATGTCAGGAATGAGAAAATCGATGTTCAATTAAAATCAGAGCGTATCAGCAAACGTTTATTGCTTATGCCATTATGCACTAAGTTTGTGATTTTGAAAGATTTTATATGAATTTTATATCGATTATTAATCCAAAAAGCAAACGCTATAGATCGAAAAAGAAAAATGTGTTTTTGCATATTCGATATTTTGCATTTGTGCGATAATCATTCTTAAAAATAAATACAAGAAAATTCGGTTTAGTGAACTCGATGGTACCGCCAATCTCAGCTTATAACTTCCGTACACGAAACACCACTCAAATCCTAATCTGCTAGATTACTCTAAGCACAAGTAACTTGTAAACACAAGTAATTCCCACCGACGCATCGGACGGTTACCAGTTGGCTCAGCTTTTATCAACTTTTTAGTAATTCGTTCGTTACTAAATCCAACAACTTTACGATCCCATCTCAACTTTCGCTACGCTATCAATTCAAGTGTATTAACCTGGTGCAAGCTCTGCAATTCCACTTTTTGTATCTTCCAAATTCTAGTTTCATCCTTTTTCGGATCAGATAATCTAGGCATTATATTATTTTCAAAAATAAATTGTTAATCCTTCAACGTTATTGGTTACGCTTTCCATTAATAAAAAAAAAAGTTGGAAAGATGTTAGTTTTATAAATTCTGCCTTTTCTTTTATAAAACATATACTTCGTTTCTCTTGTAGTACCACGGAATCTAAATTGCATACCTTGGCTTCGTTTGCGCCCAATTTTAGCCCACCATCAGTATTTAAAATTCTGATGTTCAATGTTCCTACGTTCGTGAGAACCGAACGGGGCATGATTTACCTCCGAACAATTTTTTTACTTCAGATAGATCCATGACTGTTTTGGGTATTTTTCGAACTACGAAGTAGTAGTACGTAAACCCCATAGCAAGACTGGAGGGCCGCACTCTCTTTGTTGGTTGAGGAACATCCAAGGAATTTCCACCAAGCATCTCTACATCTGTCACCCATGGTCATATCAGGGTGAGAATACGTTAAATTTAATAAAAAAATGAAAAACACTAATTAGAAGATGAAAAATATAAAAGATACCAACTAATGATTAATAAATAAGAATAATTAATAATATATGCACACGTGTAAATATATATGAATATTAATTTATAATAGCATAAGGTCATATTCCAAAAATAAAGTTTCTAATTAGCTCTCCTTATTTGGAACTGAAATTCATTTAAAATATATTTCTAATACGATTTTAATACTTAAACGGACAAGAGGCTTGAGGAAAAAATCGCTTTTAGAATGCAATGATATTGCGGGTATATGAAACGGTTGGTTAAATGCTAACGTGTTGTAAATTTATATTTACATATTCTAATGTTTTATAGTTTGTGGTATCAGTGAGTGGATGAAATTTTTAATTTATGATCGGCAACTTGGACGAAATTTTATTTCGGGCCCCTCGGGGAGATGATATTGCGGGCTTCTGCTTGCAACTTGCAAGTACTAAGTCCCCCCAGTAAGTGTGAGATTAAGGGTACTGGTACTGGTATTAGAGAGGGCGATTGGTGCCATAGAATTCCCTCCAAGTGGAATGGAGGGCTTGGGAAACCTCCCCCGAAATAATTTCAATTTTTTGAATCCTCATAATGACACCTTCTTCCTCCTTAAAACATACATAGACTCGTTTCGTATACAACTTCTCTTTAAAAAAATATTTTGATAAAACGAGGTCTAAAAATACGATTTTTCTTTGAGGATAATTTTACCCTTTTCGAAATTTCTGAACACATGGAAATCTAAGATATAAGTGGGCGTGGGAGAACTTCGTAACCCAGGTCGTTTAGTTTAACACTCTTCCCCGAACGCTTTACTAAAAAAAAAAAAAATCCCGAAAATCGCGTGTGATGGCACTAGATGGCGTTCCACTGCAGTGATAATAAATATTATCAAAAAAGATAGCTCATTACAATAACAGCTCATTTAAATCAGTAAGCATAAACAATGTAAAACAGAAATCCAATTATTTCAATTTAGAAAAAAAATTGTACCATACCATGGCAAGCCATGAAGGGTTCTGGGTACATACGGTTCGTGGTAGAGAGTGTACCGTTTATATGACAAAGGTTGCACAGTGAGGTGATTTGTCCTGGATAACGCAACTCAATCACCAAGTTCTTCCCCCTATTTACGGTACCAACTGTATAGAGGCCGGATGAGCCTCAAGTTCTCCAGATCCACAGTATCCATACCTGTTAACAGATAAAATAATAACTGCCACAGCCGGATTTGAGGCAACTCTATCACTGAGCCGCTCCCAGTTGCACTTTCAATTTTAGGGATAAAATGAGAGGGTATATCATATGAAACGATCCAGAACATCTATTTTTCAAGAACATTTGGCGCTGATATAATAGAGTATGATGGTATAAGTAGTCCATATTAAACTATAGTATAAAAATAGAGCGCTAATACTGGATAGGGACCTAAAGAGGGAGCGATAGGAAGCGAGGCGTACTAAGCCGCTCATGATATAGCAAAGCCGATTAGCCGCGGGCTGTCAACATATTGACCCGAGGTCTCTTCCATCGACAAAGGATTTTATTTAGTAGCCCCGAATATCATCCCCTGGATTATGGCAGCGGGCGGTCTCTCATTAGTCCCGGCAGATGGTGCGCGCTCCGCTGCCTTCCCGCCCCCGCCAAAGGGAGGGTGGTGATGTGCTCTTCCCAAGTGATTCTGATGGGAGTTCAGTCCTTCGTGAAAAATACAAATACGAATGAAGCAGGATAGATTATGTACACGAACTGTATTTCCTATCACTGGATGTTTTAGGAGAGACAATCTGCTGACTCTCAATTGTTTTTACTTGACAGGTTTGGATACAAATATAGAGAGAAAATAGATAATGTAATATTTGGCTCATTAAGGGTAAACATTTTTAATGGAACGTAAGCGCAGCAATGCATCATGGTGGTAGCTGGTAAATCACTAATTAAATAACCTCTTTTCAGTTCACTGATGAATTGATCGTTGCTTGTTAAGGGCTGTTTGTTCTGATTATTTCTAAACCTTACATTTAGTTTTGACTTAGTTCATGGAGAAGAAAAACAACCATTAAATTTATACTACCATTAGGCACCAATCATCGGCGAATCAAACCTATAATTAGAGTTGTTTTTATTTGATTCTATGACCGATCCGGTTCAAGTCAAGTCCCCAACATAGGAAGCATTAAATTCATAATTAGAGTCATTGTGAATAACATAGTCGTCATCAAATGAGGAAAAATAAAACCTTCGGCTAAGGATTTTGGTTTGGGTAGAAGCAGAATTTCATGGTTTATTGGGGCATAAAAACTCAAGTATAAGCCCAAAATAGTCATTATTATAGTAATGTATATGTGTTGGAACCATAGAACTAGTGTTAGGACAAGTGCCTGGTTTTTACTAACAGAACTCGACTAATAAAATCCCCCGTTTCATTGTTGTATCCAGTACCAGAGTATTTGTTTATTTGATTATTTTATTTGAAATTTCATCACTATTAGCAACTCTGTTGTATATCATATGTCATGTATATCATAGTTGTTTTCAGAAATCATTGTATGACTAAATATGGTTGTTTTCATAGTTTTTGTGTGGGCCGTAGTGGGCCAGAACTTCGCCATTCAGATTGATATAAAGAAGTTTAGAGCTTATTCGCTTAATAGAACTATTCAATTACAAAATGTATCCAAGTGAGGTTAAGGATATCCTCCTTGAAGTTTATTCATTAGGAAAGTAAAATTATGAGAGAAGTTAATACAGTCTCGATAAACCGTCCCTCTCGTGGGGTTATTGAAAGGCAATAATAGGAGACAAAAAATACGAGACTGTGGAGGACGTGGTGGCTCAAGTGGGGGTGGGGGTGGTTTGCGGCATGTTGTCACGTGCAAAGCTACGCACCCTCGTTCTAATTGAATCCACTAGGAGCAGTCAATCCGGACTCTGTCGAGTCTGTATCCCTTACTCATAGCAAATATCATCCACTTCTCCTTCCTCTCAATTATAGAGCCTTAACAGTAAAAACAAACAACAATATACTAATTTGTTCCGTAGTATTCAGATTGCACGGTTTTATCGGAGTTTAAGCAGATGATAGTGTTAATGTTGATCGTACGGACGTAAACCAAACTCTTTTTTTCACCTACAGCGTGCATCAAGATTATGTACCATGGGACTAAATATTTTTATCGAACACAGGCAACAAAAAATTTTTTATTTTTTTAAAATTATTTTATTGAATTGTACAACTGTAATATATACATCTAGTACAAATGCTGTATGAATAAATAAATACATGAAAGGACATGTAGAGGCACTACCCATTGGCAGCACTCTAAAAAAAAAAATTCAAAAAAGTTTGAAGGTCCTGTACTCAAATCCCGCTTGCTGGCAGACTTTTATTTATTCCGTTAGCCGCCATGGTGCTTAGGACCCTCCTGGGGTTCACCCAGCCTCTTTAAAGTGGGTACCAAAATGAAGGGGAAAATGTGGCGGTCTAAATCTCATATATATTTTCATAATGGTTATACAGGGTGTTTCGGAATTGCACGGCACTATTTTAGGTATGTGTTCTCTAACACAAAGTAATAAAAAAAGTTCATAGTAACATATATCTCAAACTCATTTATTAAACAGATATCAAAGGTTAAAGGTTTATTATTTATTTACTACATTAAGACTGACTGTACAAAGTTTAGCGTGTTTAATACTATTACAGGTTTTAATCACATGATAAACAAATGAACGATAAGCAATGACAGCAGTTGCTCATCTGTTTGTCTAGTTTTTTGTTTTAGTGTGAGTGAATACTGTGAGACAGTTCAATTAATGATTATCATGGGAGAAACCACAAATTTATTCATTTTTGCAAAACAAACAGACATGCTTTAAACTTATTGCGAGGTACATAGAAACGTTGCTGCTGCTGTTCGAAGATATCGTGAAAAATTTCCTAACCGAAGAATACCAAACCGTAAAACGTTTGAGGCCATTGAAAGACGCCTTAGAGATAATGGCACCCTAAAACCTATACGAGTAAATGGCGGTCGACAAAGATTTCGACGAACTGCAAACGTTGAAGAAGAAATACTCGATGCTGATCAGTTATCTCCTACTACTAGTACCAGAAGATTGTCACGTCGCTTCGATGTTTCCTCTACCAGCTTATGACGAACTTTACGCGAACAACAATTGTATCCATTTCACGTATTGAGTAGGCAAGATTTATTGACATAAGATTATAACAAGCTCAGAAATTTCTCCCAGTGGTTAATTTGACAATGCACATGAGATCCTAACTTCCTGAACTGCATTTTGGTTACTGATGAATCTTGCTTTACAAGAAACGAGATTCTAATTTTCGAAATACCCATACTTGGGCTGAAGAAAACCCTCATACGACTGCTATTGGACATTACAAACCTAATTTTTCTTTAAATGTCTGGTGTGGTCTTCTAAGTGATAACATCATCGGCCCCTTCTTTTTTGCAAAATAACCTTCATGAACTCCTAGAAGATATTCCGCTAGGCATTAGGCAAAGGCTATGGTTTATGCATGACGGTGCTCCAGCTCACTTTTCTAATATTATTTAAATGCAACTTATGGAGACCAATGGGTTGGTCGAAACGGACCTGTTAAATGGCCACCTCGATCTCCGGATTTAACGCCATTAGATTATTTTGTGTGGGGCTGGATAAAGTATATGGTTTATTCTGCGGCAGTTGGTACGCAATAAGAGCTAAGAAATCGGATCGTTGAAGCCGCAGTAACTACCAAGCTATACGAAGAGCCCGAGAAGCATGGATTCGTCGTGCTGAATGTTGCATTCAACAAAATGGAGGCCTCTTTGAACACTTACTTTAAATGTTGTAATAACAATACATAAATAGTAATATTAAATAATAAATCTTTAACCTTTGATATCTGTTTAATAAATGAGTTTGAGATATATGTTAATATGAACTTTTCTGTTTATTTTGTGTTAGAGAACACATACCTAAAATAGTGCCGTGCAATTCCGAAACACCCAGTATATCTGGAGAAGTGGTGGTCTTGGCATCATTGCCACTAATAACAAAGCAAAAATTGCTACTAATAAAAGAAGGATTAAAAAGCCAAAAAAATCATCATGCTACTTGTCTTTACATTCATGGCTATGAATGAATTGAAAATGCCCATAAAGCTGATAGGAGTGGTATGGATGGCAATGACTGATGTCGATGCAGACTAAATTAAATCTGTATAAAACCCTAATCTGCTCTTTGCTTACCTGCGGGTCCGAAACTTGGAGCACCACAAAGCCGGAAGATAATAAGCTACAAATTTTTGAGTGAAAATTACTCCGACCAATCATTGATCCCATTAATATTAGAGGGGAATGGCGACGGGGGACAAACGAGAAAGTTTGAATGACCTACTTAACGATATTGATATCAATACAATGATAAAATTAAATCGTCTTCGGTGGGCAGGTCACGTCGCCAGAATGGAAATGAATACCACTGCAAGGGTACTAATGACAAAACAGTTGCGGGGACGTTGAACGATAGGCCAAGACTGCGTAGCTGGTGATGTCAAGAGGGCGGAAGTAAAAAGCTGGATAACAACGGCCGGCGATAGAAGAGCATGGCGATTGGTGTCGGAGGAGGCCAGGACTCGCAGTTGTAGCGCGAAAATAATAACAATTTGCCCTTACACGGCTTACCTGATAAACATATTGAATAATTGAAACCCATAGTGGGTTTCAATGCGAAAATGATGGACACAACTCATGAACTTATGAGGAGTCTTGGGTTCACCAAAGATTCTTCATGAGTTGTGGCGCAGATTTATTTTCCAGGTATTCTGTTCGAGAAAATTAGGACTTTGCATATAGTATAATTTCATTATCCAGCAATAAAATTTATTGGATGTTTAACAAGATTTTAATATTAATCATTTTATCTTCTTTTTTTTAATCAAACAAGACAACGCCGAGAGTGGAGAGATAAGGGATGGAGGTTAAATTAAGAAGCTACAGGTGAAAGGAGGGGGAATGGAGGAGAGAAAAATACAAGAAGATAGGAGGGAGGAGGCGGCACTACTCGCACTTGTAATTAGTTTATATAGTGAAGGAGGCGGAGTGGGGTGGAAGAGAGGAGACGGGAATACAGGATGAGCGGGGAGCTACGTGGTCCGAATGGGCGAGGAGGAGGATCGGCACCCGGGGCACGCTCTCTTCACTCATTTAGCTCGGTAATCTTATCCGCCATTCAGGTGCGGCGCGGCGCTTGTTAGCGAGCAAAGGGCCCTCCGCGCTTGTCTTCCCGGCTCTTCAACCCTTTATGTTGTCGGCCAATGGAGCTCCTCCGCCAATGGCAGAACCTGCCTACTTGATTTCCTGCCAGTCTCGCTTCTGCATCATTAAATTTAAAGCAGCCCTCGGTTTTATTCAGATGCAGGCTGCACCACTCGTACCGAGAGGGCTGCGCCGGTCAAAGAGGATGGATGGGGAAGAAAAAAAAATAAACATTATGAAAGGAGGCGCACTCTAGATAGAAATTTCTCGAGTGGCGTCGTTACATAAAACCTTGTAAAAAAGCCGGGCTGTCTAAACAGTATGAATTCATTAAACTTGACCTAAACTACACATCGGCGGCATAATCGATTCTTTCCGCTATTCAGTGGGTTTGAAGAAAAAATATATATACTAAAAGTATATTAAAAGATAGATGGAAATTAACCATCCATTGACCTAACCTAATCGAATAAAAAACGTTAATCCAATTAACTTTCTTTCTTCTTTTTTTTAAATACTGTGATGATGACTATTTATAATAACGCTATGAAACGGTCAGGGGGTGCAGTCAATGGATTTACAAAATATGAATGAATTATTTTATAGTCCCAACGTTTCACCTAAGATGTAAGCCATCTTCAGGGCAGCGGGGTGCCGAGTCGAGGTGACGAGTAGAACTTAAACTGACAATAGTTGTGATTTATAAGTTTAAGTGCGATTTGTAGGGGTATTTTAGAGAAAACTTGAATTTCTGTATTTTTTTCCGTACAATCCAATACTTAGGTCATCAACCCACTGAGATCCATTAAGGCTTGAATAGAATCAAACTTCATAGTTCGGAAACCTTCAAAATCAAACATTCTATGGACTAGTTAAAATAATATTACAAAAGTCCAGTGTCGTAATGTTCCAACAAATCCGAATATAATTCTGTCTCGATTGCCACAGTAAAACTCCGGAAGAATAAAGCAGTTAATTTCTACGATGGGGCGAGCAGAGTAGCTCCCGGTTTCCCTAACCTCTCTCCTATATTATCCCTTAGTAAAGTATCGGAAAAGGATTTCCCGGGTATTTTCCCCTCGAAATAAGGGGGATATTATACACGAGCCATTACCCCCGCCGTCGGGGCTCGGGAATAAACACTTTGGAGAAATTACCGAAAGATATGTGAAATTATGAAATTTCTCTGGGCTGAGGTAACCAGATCCGGGGCCGCCCATTTCCGAAATAAGAAAAAAAATGAATCTGGGGGGGAGGTGGCTCCCCTCTCCAATCTCGTCCGACCCACCCTCTCATTCTCTCATAGCTCCATGATGGGACCAATATTGAAAACGTTGAGATTTTACGGTCCGTTTGGAAAGCATTAAATTCTTTAGAAGGAATTCCACGAAAATCCTCGGGAACGGTTCATCCCCTATGGTTCTAATGATGATTCTTGTGGGAAAGTAAATTCGTTGAGACATGAGGTTTACAAATAATGTATGTGACAGTTGTTTATAGGAAACCTCATCAGTTTTTTATTGGAACCTATCCAAGCCAGCCTCATAACAACGGCTATCGATTTAATCAACTTTTCGACATAAATTGAAATTAATTTTAAAACAATTAAAAATTGCGTATAATACTAAAATACATAAAATGTATATACACATATTATATGGTAGTAAAAACAGATATGATATTTAATAATCAATAAATATGAGAAAAATCTCAAAAAGGGATATACATAAATTTTAAATAACATTCAATTGGAAATCCCAAAAAATAAAGCCTTAAGTCTTTAAAATACTAGAAAAAAACGTCGACTACTGGGTTTCTTTCCTGTATTTAGATATTTAGGGCTTGGCTTTTCGGATCTTTCCTATTGCCTTCGAAAACTAATAATATTCAATAATAGCAATATTCATCAAATATCACTAGGATAACTTTAGGCCCTTTAAGGTTCCCAATTTAGTTATTTATAAAATAGGCTTAATTTTAAGAATTATCTAGTAGGCTAACCAAATAATTTTTTATCTGTTTTATAAAATGTATATATTGAAAGTAGTGATGTGTCGGATATCCGTATCCGTACCCGTATCCGCGGATATCCGAGGGAGAAGAAAGATCCGTATCCGTGACTTTTTTGGCGGATCTTTTACCTTATTATCACCTTATTAATTTTCAATAAATAGATGAAATTTTATATAGGGGTAATTTATATTCACTTCAAAACTCTTAGGTACGGGTTAGTAATCCTATAAACAGCTACTTTTGTACTGTACTGCGTTGAAATGAGAAAAAAAATTCAGCCCATGACCGATCAATTGAGCTTAGTTTGTATGGAGAAACGAAATTTTCTTTCCATACATGTTTGTTCAGAACAAAAGTTGTTGTTTATGGTGTTACTAACACGTACCTAAGAGGTTTTCAGTAAATTTATAATAACCCTGAATAAAGATTATTAGGTAGCAGTGAAAAACTATTAACATTTAACATTTGACTCAGCCAATCTTTTCAAGTTAAAAAAAACTTCTTTGTTGACAATTTTATAACTTACTACTAATTTTATAACTATACTACTAAACACAAACGTTACCAATGCTGTGCAGTGAAAGTCGAAAATTCGAAACATGTACCGTACTGTCTGTCACGCAAAGCGTCAAGTCACCGACATCGATGAAGTAAAAAAGTTAAGATCCGTATCCGTATCCGCGGATCTTGATACCAAATATCCGTATCCGCGGATATGCTTTGTTAACGATCCGGCACATCATTAATTGAAAGTGGCACGAATAAAAAATTATATATACAAATAAAAATTTAAAGTATATTAAAAACTAATCATGATTTAATTTCGTCTGTTTACTAATTTTCAATTTCAATTTTATTATTATAGTCCTCTCATTGAGGTAATGGAGCGCGGTAGCTCAGTTGGTAGTGCGCTGTGTTGCTATGCTGAAGGTTCCGGGTTCAATTCCAGTTGTGGGAAATAAATTATTTAATCTGTTAACAGTCGTGGTTGGACCCAGTGGGATCTGAAGATCCTCCTGAGGCTTACCTAGCCTCTATTAATAGGAAAAACTACGGTTTTGGCGAGTGCGATCTCCGACAAATTACCTCCATGTACAAACGTTGACCAAAAGCAGTAGAGTCTCTACCATGAACTGAACCTAAGACACTTCGTAGTGATACAGTTTTTTTTCTCATTTAGGTTAGCGTAATTAATTATCCAATCTTTTCTTTTATAAAAAAATAGTATGTAGTCACTTAGGTGCTAACATTTTACTCTAGTTTCTAATATTGTTATTGGTGTATTTAGTTATTATATTTAGTATTCCTTTTCAAAATTTAATGCATGGTTGGTTGGCTTTTGTAAATAGTAATATTGAAAAACATTCAAAAATGCCATTACTAATTTTTATTTTTAGCTGATGTTGATCTACTACACAGAGGTGGTACAGTCTTATCTCGATATAGGAAGAAACATGGCTGGGACGTAAAATATTTAAAATTCTCTGAATTTACCACTCATAATACCCTAATTAGCCCAAATTGAATAAGTACCCTGTCAAGTATTCCTATACTTTGTGTTTAATGACAGGAGCATTCAGAACTTACTTTGAAAGGACTTTTAAAAAAAGCGAACCTGTCGTCTTTTTCCACTACATTTTAAAAGTGTTAGGTTATGACGTCTTCTTCCAACTATTGAAGTGTTTTTAAAGATTTTTTATATCAACACCGAGCGGATTTGATATTATCCCCCTGGAAAAAAGTTGATATTACTATGCGCTGGTATATATAAATTACCAAATATGGCCCTGATGTTTGCACTCAAGTTAGGATCGACGTTGACCTATAGAATAAAAAACAATTACCCTAATAATATAAAAAAGTCCTTTAAAATAGAAAATATCTTCTAACTTTCAATGCTATTAGTGAATTACTATTAGATAAATAACAATGCTGTAATAGAGGATTTATTTAGGGATAAACATAACCAAATCGCTGAATGCCCTATTATTATTAAGAATTGTATAATCATTACTTATTTTCGTGTCAATAATTGTATGCGTTCATGTGGTATATATATGTACATGTATATATATTCTTTGAAATAAAAATTATTTATTCTCTTAAATATAGATCAACCCAGTGGGATCCGCAGACCCTCTGGAGGATCACCCAGCCTCTAAAAAGTGAGCATTCCTATTTGGGGGAATGATGAAGTGATATCGTGATACCTTTATATCCTTTCCTACAGAACCAAAACATTAGGCCGTTCCTTTCTCGCCCGTTCCACCACTTTTTGGAACTCACTCCCACCTGATATCAATCATGTTTCTTTCTTATCCACATTCAGATCCAAACTTTTCCTGCATCCCTTAAATTCCCAAACATATGTTATCTAACTTGTTATAATTAATATATCATATCCATCAGAAGTAATAGATGAATTACTGTCAATTTACTTCACTTATGACGGTATTTTATTTTATAATGTTAAGTAATTTTTTTTTTCTCTCGGCTTAATTATTGTTATTTGAGATTTTTTTCTTAACCAGAATATAACATTTAGTTTATATATATATTATATCCCCAATGAATAAGTGGTTAGGCCGAATTTCGGTCCAGAGAGAATTAAGTGCATTAAGGAATGAGGAATCGTTCCGTTCTCTTAGTTTTGGCTTGGAATGGAACTGTAACATAAGCAACACTCCATTTCAACTCAATGCCTGACTTAGACCCTTATTTACTAAAATAACAAGATTCTGCTTCCCAAAGTGCACGAAATTCATTTTGGGAAAAAAAATCGACTTCACTATTTATTCATCGGGGCTGTAAGGTTATTCAGTTTTTGAGAATTTTCATTGGAAAACAATATTATTTTGAATCAATCAATCCCCTCCTATCAAATCCCTGAGTGATAGCATAGACCGACGGGAACTTCCTTGAATATGCGAGATTAAAACTTATCATCATGGAGCGATATCCTGCGAAATCGGAAGAAAGACAGAAGAGGCGAAGTAGAGGAGGTTAGGTACCCGGATCCAATCCTTTAAAATATGCGGCTGGTGGATTTCCTGAAGGCGCGGTGCCGCGTGCCCTAGAGAAGAGCTCGGGTATTAGCTGGGGGCTCTGTGCGCGGGCATAATGAGCTGTGAGCAACATCTTCCTCGCTGGATTATCTCTTATAGTCTCACCTTTACATTTTTTTATAGGTCATTTCTTATGCCGAGACCGAATCGGCAATCGCTCAGCGTCCTCTGATATTTTACAGGCACATATCTCTCTTAAATCCTCTGGTTAGACAGGCGGTCAGTCTTTATAACAGTGTAAAGTATACAATTTTAAAAATAAAGAGAATATACAGTCATACTCAGCCTATCGAGTTTGACGATGCCTTCCTTTATCACTTGAACTCTAACGGTGTTTATTCATTTAATGTCACCTTATGACTTATCAGAAGATGCTATAGAGGGATCTTTAACGAGTCCCTGATCTTTGACGGTGATACAGGCTCGGGTCCCCCATTTTACGTCCCTTCCGTAGGACGGCATAACAGAGGATTTTAAACTCTCTTTTAAAAATCCCCAAGGCCTCTTAAGGAGTATTTTTACAAACATTTAAAAAAAATCCTAGGTGCATATGTTGGGCTGCGAACCCACGAACTTGGCAATAATGCGTCCCTATACTCACATCTACACCACAGGTGGCCCCGGTGGGTCCTAGGCAAATGTTTCTATACGATTTCTCCTAATTAGCATGAAAAGCAAGCCGAATATAATCATATACATATTTCTCAATATTTACAACGAGCTCAAAGAATCATTGAGGATCATGATGGTTTGAATTGGCCAGGGGGTGCAGTCAAAGATAACACAAAATAAACGGATCTTATTTTTTAATTGTGCCAACGTTTCGGCCTAAGGTGTAGCCCGCTATTTGTCCTGAAGATGGCCCACACCGTAGGCCGAAACTTTTGCACAAAAGCCTGGTTCAAGTTTAATTCTAACGCTCCTCACAGATTCACACCGAAGCAATTTTGTACAGAAAATTAATGTCTGTTTTGATTCACAAAAAAGAGTTCATCGTGGGTTTAAATACAAAAATATATTAGCTATCACCAACCATTGGATCAAATTAGTAAATCACAAGATTTCATAAAACAGCCGATTCTTTTTCAATACATGATAGGTGCTTCATCAATACGTTTACGAACAAGAGGAGGATAGTAATAAGAAATGTAAATGTTTTAATCAAAGCGATAGGAATCAAAGACAGAGGGATATTTAAATCAGTGGCTGTACTCGTCTCCCTCCCTTCGTCCTATCAGGGACTGATTACTGTCCAATCATCTGCTCCGGGATTAAAGAGCTCTCCCCTTTAATCTACCCGTTCTCATTTCCTTACTGCGGCTGCCCTATGTCTCTCTCTATAGTGCTCTGTCTGCTTGGGATACATGTCATTTGGGAATACCACTCGTCCTATACACACTCCATTATACTCCCATTTAAACTATATATCTATTATTTAATAAAGATTTATTACAAAGGAATAAATGGTAATGAAAAAATAGTATTGGGCAGAGTGAAATGGGTAAATATATTTTTTTAAGCGTAAAACTTGTCTTATACATTGTATTACATTTACAAAAGAGTACACATCTGATGAGTTGTATTATATTTGATTGAAGTTTCTTATTATCCTATCAACAAGGTATAAAAATTTAATGCTAAGTATTAGATCAATGGTATAAATAACCAAGTAGCTATTTATAAGGAAGAAAATGGAAACAATAAAGTAAAAGAATAACTGTATATGTAGTGTATTGACATAACAATATTATATGTAATTAGTCGTAGCAATAAGAACAAAGGGGATTGAAATGTATAATAACAAAGAGGTACTGTTTAAATCCAACGAAGTAACAATGAAAAATTAGAAAATAATTATAGTAAATAAAAATTAAACATTAATAAAAATTAGATTAGTAATTGTAGGCACATACAGAAATTTTATAGAGTTGTAAGGAATAACTAATAACTTGACAAATTTTGTAAGGAATTACAAGAAATTAAAAGAATTGGTAAATAATGATATGACATAAAGATAAAATGTAATGTATGTATGGAATTATCCAATGAAAGGTATGGAATAACAAAAAGTAGCAGTAAACAACTCTTCATAGTACTTCTATTATAGTAGTTTACTATTACTACTAATATAGTAGTATTGGAGTCCATTTTCTTTTATAGGTCCTATTATTCGTCTCAGGATCTTTCTTTCGAAGCGGTCCACCTTTATGTACATCGTACTTGTTGAGAGTCCACATCTCACACGCATACGCTACTGGCCTTATGAGGCATTTGTAGATCCTCATTTTCGTAGCACGGGTTAATAACCTACTCCTTATAATTTTGGCGAGGCAGAAGTCCGCTCTATTTGCTGCTGCCAGTCTGTTCTTTCAGCCTCCTCGTCTATGTATTCAGTTATAGTTGTAGATCCCAGGTATTGTAAGCTAGGGACAACCTGGAAAGTGCAGATTCCTAGCTGTAGTTGTTCTGGAACCGTATCTTTTCTCCTGATGCACATCATCTTTGTTTTATTCTTATTGACCCTGAGACCCACGTATTTATCTTCTTGGTCTATCTTTATAAAAGCATCCCCACACAACCTAGTGACCTAACAATAATGGCCAGATCATCCGCGTAACTTAGTACTTGTGCCAGTTTTGAGAATACAGCGCAGTCTGGGTCATGACTGTCCTGCTTATTATTTTATGGGGGACTATTTTAAACAGCAGTAAGCCCTGCGTTGACACTCAACGGTCTACTACTCTTTCCCGTTTTCGTACTTGGCTAGTATTCCCTTCCATAGTGCATCTCGTTAAAGCAATCAATTTCTAGGGATAGCCATCTCTTCCATTGTACGGTATAGCTCCTTCCTGATCACTGAATCGTACGCTTTCTCAAAGTCTACAAAAAGCACCCAAAGATTGAGGCCGAATTCATACATCTTTTCTCCCAGATGCCTGAGGGTGAATATTCGATGCCTGTCTAATGTCGGTCTATTTGATCGGAAGCCTGCTTGATAATCACCAACGGTGCTTTTTATGTAAGTTACCAGCCTGTTATATAATGATATGGCAAACATCTTGTAAGCTACGTTAAGAAGGCTGATCCCTCTGTAGTTTCTGCATTCTGAGGGATCCCCTTTTTTCTTTAATATCTGAACAACTGCAGATTCCCTCCATTTTTCAGGTAGTCTTTCCTCTTACAATATGTTTCCTACCAATCTGTACAGTTTCTTGTTCATTTCAGGGCCTGCAGCTTCTATTGCACCGTGATGTCAACTGTCCCCGGGGCTTTGTTATTTCTGAGTTTATCCACGATGTCTGCAATATCCTCTACTCCTTTGGGTATTTCTTCTTTAGCAGTTTTATCTGACTGGTTGTCTTTGTCTATAGACAACCTTCACCATTATTATTACTGTGATTCAGTTCTTAGCTGAAGTACCTCTCCCATCTATTCAACACTTCTTCCTCTATTAGTAGCGTCGCCCCATCTCGTCTCCAATCATTGTTTCCCTTGGCTTCCATCCTGTTTTTATCTCCTGGAAAAACTTTCTTGTCTCATTCTTGGACCGAGATGTTTCTAGATTCCTAATTCTTTGCACCAACGCCAGCCTCCTTTTTTTTCTGCAGATTTTCTATGCCTGCGCCCGAGCTTCTGTGAATCCCTTCCTTGTTTGGCGAGTATCGTGTTTAAGAAGTATGGCCCGTTTGTTATTAAGCATTTTTACAGCCTCCTCACATATGTATTAAAGTAAAAACAAAGTAAACAAGAAGTTTCGCAAAAGAGTTATTTATAGTTCCAATTATATGAATAACTGTCCATAAAAGTATTCAGTCAACCGATGTTCCATGCATTAGTGTATATTTCTTGAACTTATACGGGAACCATAGATCCTAATGCAGTCTCTATAGCTTTCCAAAACCACCTCTCTATATAGAAAAATGGTTCCCTAATGCCAATGGCAAAACAAAATAAACGTCACAAAATAGAGCTACGTTAGTTTCTCCCTACCGAAAGCTTCGTGTCTAGCGGTCAAAATTGACGATTATGTAACTTCTAAAAACTATGTACGTCATCTCGGGCTATAATTGACAAAAGTATACATGGACACATACAAACAAAGGTTAAGATCTTAGACGCTACAAACAGCTGCCACATCTTCTGGACTACAGATCTTCACTTGACCTAAAAAAAAACACTAATCTATAACACTAGAATAAGACTTAGTTGGATATATAAAACAGAACATAGGGTTTCAGCAAAACACGTTCATACACACAAGATACAAACAACGCAATCAAAAATTTAAAGAGAAATTGTTTATGCACCTTGGCTTATTTCGAATCCAAAACGACATCAACATCCCTACTGTAAAATCATATATTCACAGCAAATACACGACATTCCAAAAACACAGAATCCTCTTGTTCTTTCTCATTCCTACTGTCTTGTACCCGGACCTTCTGTGTGAAGATTCAAAAGACATTGGCCCAGAGACCTGCTCAGAAAACATTAATCAGTTCAAAAATTTCATTCAGAACATCACAGTCTCAGTTATTCGCCGGTCTTATTAAGATGGTCATTGAACCTTGTAAAGATAAATTTCCGGAATCTACATCTTCCTCTGTTCAATTATTTATCATCACTCACGTTGGACAAGGTTTAGAACTAAGATTGAGATGTTCTGCATAGAAAAATAAGTAAATAAAACACTCTAATTCTCTCAATCTAATCACTTTCAAATTCTACACGTGTTCTTGTAAACGATGCTTCATAACATTTATGAATTCGGTTGATAAAATTATGGATTCAGTTGAAAAAATTATGAAACTGGTTGGAAAATATATGAATTTTACTGCAAAAACTATAGAGTGAGTGAATTATTGAAGTGAGTAAGAATGATTCAAGGAAAAAATCTGTTTTAAACCCAAATTGGTTTTTACATCTTTCATAAGATAAAAATGTCAGTAGAAAATGAAGCAGAGATAAAAAAATAACTAAAACATACCTATGAGAGATAAATCTTTCTTAAATGCAATTGTAAACATAAGCAACGTCAACAGCTTCTGTCTCGACCTCGATATCTCCCGGAACCACCCCACTTTAGACAAAGAAAGAAAAGATTTTTACCGGATGGGAACGAGAGGGGACCGATGCGAAGTAACGCGAAGTGGATGAGGAGTAAATAGAGAAGGCGGAGAGATATTGGCTTACCTAGAGCTTGCTGATGTATGATGACTAACTGAAGGCGGGCCATTAGCAGCAGCGGTGTATGATTTCTGTTTCTGATCAAGTTCCACCGCGGCTTAGTCTCTTGCGAATCATAAGTCAGTTACCATATTCGGGTATGCCTTTACAGGATTTGTGTTATAGGAACACAGCGAAACGTATATATAGTATATATACGTGTATATATAATTATTTACTAACAGAGATGACGTTGGACTGGTAATGGTTAAAGTTGAAAATTATCAATTACATAGCCAGAATCGTTTAAACAAGATATGTTCTATAATACTGTTTGCCAGTATAGTCTCAGGAGGTTGGATGCAGCTGGGGGACAAACATCTGTATGGAAATAGCTACAAAAAGATTGTGAACATAAGTATTTGACCCTCTATTATAGAAAAGCTACTAGGTTCTATTGGGAAATAGTAACTACCACCGTTCATAGAAACTAAACCACTTCCATATTCCGGATTCAAATCCAACTGTCGCAGATAGATTTACTCAATCTGTTAACAGCTAGAGAAGGACACGGTGTGAACTGGAGACCTTCATGAGGCTTACCCTACTTCAATAAAGATCTTGTATCCTCTAAATTGGGAAAAAAACTCGTGGTTATGCTTGTTCTCGGATCACTAAAATCAATTCCCCGGTCAACCACTGTCTGGGCAAACATAACAGTCTCCAACCATGTACTGAATCCAAGGCCCTTATTTATTATATATACCCATATTTGATTTATTTCGCCCTCCAGTGCCATTTTCTTCTTCATCCGTGTATTTATTCTGTAAATTACAATAATAAATAATAATTTTAATTATAAGATATAATTATGAGAAGTTTTTGTGTCAAAGTGTCAAATGAAACGAACTGTAGGTATTTTTACTTCCTATAAGAAATATTTTCCCGTTAATAGGACAGAGAAGCCAGTGTTCTAAGAAAAGAAACTTGCCTGGGTTTGATCACACGGAGGCCTAGATACGAGGATATAGGAGAAAGTCTATTAAAGCTGGGACTGGGAAGTTGGAAAGCTATTTTAAGGCGTAATTGAAGATTTATTTCTGCGGCAAATGGTTGTTTTGTTCTCGTATAATGATAGTTGACAGGAGAAACTAAAGAGGCGGTTTAAAGTGATCTGTCGAGGCCCACTCCATATATAAATTTATTTCTTAAACAACAAAACAAATTGGCATTATAAAACGTGTCTTGCGGCAATCCATAGTAATTAATTTGTACAAAAACCTAATGTACGCAAGTCGAAAAGTAGTTTTTTAAAAACTATAATCAATCCCGTTTACGAAACATTTCGAGAGAATAAACAGTAAGATTCACAATATCTGAGACTTAATTCTAGACATACTAATAATGAAAGGTACTCATGAAGGTTGAGCATCATATTTAATTCAGCACAGAACATAACTCACTTGGCCAAAATATAAACTGTAAATTCTTCAGTACAGAAGCCGTTTTCCAGATTTCAAAATAATTAACTATTTCCTCTAATAAGAACTAAGAATAATAAGTGAAAATTAAAACTTTAATTTTACAACAATGCATATAAATCTAAAATATATTTTTTTTTTTTTTCATCTATATTAGTTCACACCTGTCAAGTAGAAACAATTGACAATCAACAGATTGGCTGCCAGAAACATAAACAAAATGGGATGAGAGGGATGAAGGAGAACTTAAGAATTTAATGTCTTATTAATCAAGGAATATCGCTATTAATCAATTTTCTGAACAATCATTAAGGACCTTTTCCCAACCTTCTGTAACCACATAGTCACTCTTTGAGTTCGCCAGCAAGTAAGGGCCAAATACTCTAGGCTGGATTCAAATCAATACATCGCATTTGACTCGATACTAAAGGTGACGTATTAACATTTCCAGTCACAGAAGAATATTTGGCCCTGAAAGGATGGAGATCAGTAGAGAAGTAGGAAGTATCTATTCGCTGATATAGATGAGGTTAGAGCCATTAAGTTTGAGAGAATGAACTGAGTGATCCATGTCTCAAGGATGTTCGAAAGAGAGATCCCAAGAAAACCATCAAGTGAAGTTCTGCATCGCACAAGAAGAGCCGGAAATCCAAAGCTAGGTTGGATGGATGGGAATGGAAACTGATGCTAAAAGCCTCATTGAGACCAGAGTTTACTGGAGAACGGCTGAACAAGATAGGCCCTTACAAGGCCCGTACAACGCCAAACAAGGCGTAGGATTATAGTTCATAATAATATTGATGAAGCACCTGTCATGTATTATACAAATACGGTTGCTTCATAAATTTAATGAAATCGTGGTATTTACTAATTTGATGGAATGGTATATGATTGCTAATAATTTTTTATGCTTACATTCTCCATGAGCAATTTGTCAACACAAACAGACATTAGTTTTCCGAACCAATTAGTTTTAGGTGCGAATCTGTGAAGATTTTTTTAGCATTAATTTAGCTGTATATTATTCTGTTTCTGCAGGATTGACAGCAGTTCACATGGAGTTAAGGTAGCCCTAGTATGCAGAGAGTAAAAACAATATTGTCCTCTTTACTGAGTCTTTGAGCTTGCTGTAAATAATAAGAAATAAGTGTATTATCCATTCCAATGGAATTTTAAAATTATACCTGCTTTTCAGGCTATGTTGGAAGATTCATCTTTATTTGTATGGATCCCGTGACTGAACGATATACCTCTGATTGCTTGGATAGCCCGTCACAAAGACCTGTATTTACATGTCAATTCTCAAGTATTGATAAAGTGGATCATAACAACGAAGTAAGGGAAGTAGTTGGTTATACTTCATTTTCATGTTCACATTATATTAACCTAATTAATTTCACTGGTAACATCTTCAGTATAATTCATTAAAAGATGTGATTAAAATAGATCGTTAGTCGCATCCGGATTTAACTTCTCACCGTTCAGGTCCACCCTAAGAATCCAAACCTCTTGGAGTACCGGAGGATTCCTCAGTAGCGGCTGGAAGAGAGGCCTACTAACGACTAGGTATCGTTAATCACGAGGCGACCGTCACAATCAAAAGGAGCTAAACACACAGAGACACTTGATTAATCAAACCGATCGGGCATTATGGCCCTCGGACAAAGAGACAGCGGCCGGAGCCTTCTTCTTCTTCTTCTTCTCATGCATAATGGAAGCTCCCGCGAGGAACTGATTTTCACGTCCTGTCACCGAGGTAATTAATCGAAGATTTTCTTCAATTAATCAAACTGACTCGTCTCCGGGTCTGATTTCAATTTTAAATAGCCGTCCAGGGTCAGGGGGTGACCACCCAAGGTGTCACAAGATGTCTCATGCTGGTCGAGGGGGACACTCGACGACTTTCTTGACCTGGTCCGTCCTGTCACTGAGTCGTACATCACTTTACCTTTTGAATAACGTTTTATCAAATAAAGACAATATGACAAGCAGACGCAATCAGCATGAGGACCATACTGGAAGAATAATACAAAAGAATAGAGTATATATACTTCAAAAGAACAATATCGAAACAAAAAAAACTAATTTTTGAATAGAGGTATTTGAAAGTTCCATGTTTTTGAGTTTAAAAAAATAAAAATGTGGGTATTGGTGGAATTGAAATTATTTTATCAACCGTTTTTGAAAAATTTTAAAAACTTGATTCTTTTTTTTTATATTACTTTCTGTTGTCATTACCATAAAACTTCAAGTTCAAACGGTACAACTCAAAATATGACTTTTTAAAAAAAAATAAATAAATAAATTGGAAAATGAAAAAACTTTAACCAATACATTTGCTACTGAATGCTTAACTGAAAAATGCCAAATTTTGAGTAATTTCGTTGCTCTGTTGCAAAGTAAATTTGTTAACTTGGCTAACCCGTGGTCTGATTGATATGACTTTTTGTATATTATTAACATTTCTATTCGCGAGACCTTGTTGGAGGATGTCTTGTAATGAATCCATAAAATTCCACTTGTCATTTTTTTATGTCTCGTGATAATTTGATATTTTTTTTTTGTTTTAAATTTATACATATTTTTTATATTTTATCAATTTATACATATTATATATAAAATACACATATGCCAGATATTTAGAATAGAATAGAAAAGTAACATTTATGGAGAAAAAAAGTTATTCAGGTACTTAGTCCCTTAAGAGTAACAAACATGAACAGAAAAATAAAAATAATATAAATCCGGTCAGTAGGCTACATACAAATCATAAAGTATCTATGAAGTGCCAAAACAAAGTAAATAAAATAAAAATTAATAAATAAAAAAAACGAATGATGAAAAAATAATATAATAAGCTACTAAAAAGAATAAATAAATTAATAAAAGCCAATAAATACTTGAAGGATGTTATAATTTCTTTACAAAATGTAGGTATTCTTTACAAAAAATAAACTATAAAACAACAAAATCCATTTTTCAATACTGATTTATTTAAAAATGACACCCTTCTTAGAGAGAATCTTTTTGGGAAACCAGGAGATGCTGGAAAAGCAAGGATTTATATGAGGATAGAGAAGAAGCATGGTTGATGATAAGAGGGATTGAATTCCACACTGTGGTGGCTAAATTAAGTTTAGTCTTAAAATAAAGTGAACTTACAACAAAGTTTTTATGAATGCTTAAGGATCAATGACTTTATTTTAGTCATATAGTCTTCATAACATAGTCATAGTCTTCTGAAAATGTTTCCAATTTTCTGCTCCATAAGAGAAAATAGAAAGTCAGAGAAATTAAAAGTATAACTCCTTTTCTCAAATATAGTAAGAAGAAAGTAAATAAATGAGAGAAGACATTAGAGAAGTAGAAGAAGGGATGGAGGAAGGATATGAAAAGGGTATTAGGAAGTTATAGGGCGGATATATATCCTGTAGGAAAGGGCCTATTAGGCTCCCTCTATTGTCTCCTCCTCTGCCTAATCTTCCGTCTCCTTCTTCTTAGGGCTCCGTCGCAATAATTCACCCTCCGGTCTCTCCTCTCCTCTCCCGGTAGTATCTTCCACAGTCCGCCAAGCCTTCACAGTCATCAGAAATGGTTCAAAGATATCGGGAATATCGGAATAAGGGTTGTCTATCTTACAAAATTAGAATAAATTATAATCAGATCTGAAATATAACTCTAAGCATATCCATATTTTAATTCAACTTCCATTTCATAATTTTACTAGGAGATTATCCCTTGAAAAGCCAAAAATAGGCCATCTAGACAAAATAGGCGGCATCAAACCTGGAATTTAAAGCTACGTTCCATTTATTTTGGATGTGAGATTTTTAAATTGTGTCAATCTAAAAATATTAAATCAAATAAATTCTGCATTTATTTAACTGTCAAATTCTTCTAAATATATTATTATTATAAATATTTTAGGGGGGCGAAATTATTCAGTAAGGGAATCTTCACTCTCGTTCTGTGGCCATTGTTCTCTCATGAAGACCATGTGATGGGAAACATAAGTTTCTAATAAATAGGTCCTTCAATTTTTAAAAATTGACTTTTCCACATTTTTACAGTTTAATCGAGCAATGCTTTATGCCCCGAAACGTGATGATAGACGGAATCGCTAGACTACACAAGCGAAAAATGTGAAAAAGTCGACTGTTGAAATTTTTGAGTGGTGAGGGACCACTGGAGAATTTAGGAGATTACAAAAACATGGAATTACAGAGCTTCCGGTTAATATAATGGAAGTGATAGCGTCGCAATTGTTGAGATGTGCTTGTAAAGTCGTTGGGCTTAGTAGGTTTTATTTACTTTTTAGAAATTAGTTAAATGGACTGAGACTGAATATTGCAATAAATCTTAGATAAGTAGTATCGGCATCGAGCATATAATTATATGTTATATAATTATGATTATTTATTAGGGAGTAGGTTAGCTGAGTACGTAGAGCTCTGACTTACTAATATATAGTCCCTTAGGTCAAAATGATCTAAAAAAATTTATTTTCAATGGAGAAGAAAAAAGTGCCCGTGTTAGTTAGTGATTCTCAAATTTTGGTATCGAAGACCCTAATAGTTATTTATGCACATTGGGACTAAATAATATCATTCCCTCAGCAATAGGTTTGAACCTCAGCGAATGCGAATGTACAATGGGAGTTCCTTCCCGAGCGAACGCGAGAAGAAATATTGCTGGGAATAATGATATGTTTAGTCTACGAAATGCATATAAGATTTTATTTCCAGATGGAATGTAACGAGAAAAACTATATTTATTTAATTATTTTTATTCTGAAGAGATAAGATTTGCCCGCCTCACTGTGGCAACGCTCTTACCATTTTCATGAAGAATGTTCATTGAACATCGAATATTTAATTTTAGGAACATTCTTCCTCGTGTATACATGGCAAAATTGCGAGAACAGGGGGGATATGGGATAGGTGAAGAGAACAGATTTGTCCTAGGTGGGAGGCGATCCCTGGTAGCTCAAATGGTTAGAGCGTTGCCACGGTGGTGCGGACGACCCGGGTTAGAATCCCGGCCGGGGGCAAATGTTTTCTCTTCAAAATAAAAATATTTAAAAATTAAAGCAATGATTAAAAAATTATATTTATTTAAGTTTTAATGACCTATTTATTACTATATATACAGGAAATACATATAAATCCAGTTTCAGAAATAAACAACGTAGATACGGAACAAAAATTATAATAGCACAAACGTTGATACTGTAGGTATTCTAGTCTTTCTAAAACCTATACTAGTCATGACCAAAACAACTGAACTTGATAGCATACATTGACAGGTGGACCAGGCTAATCTTGACCACTTCTACATGTTGGACTACAATATTAGAGCAAATTAAGCTGTCGTATTTGTTGCTAGTTCCCTAGGAATTCTTTTCTACTTTTTACCCTAGTTTGTAACGGATAGGGTGAAATGACGCAGTTTAGACCTAATTAATTGAGCCAAAAACATACGTTTTTGAACCAGATGGAGATAAAATAAATTAAAATAATATTCCGATTGCTCTAGAGAACCCCGGACAGGGAGTAGAGACCACCCTCGGTAGAGATGGCTATCTAAGACCAGTGGTCTACCCAACCCCAGACCCCACTTGCAGTAGGAGGCGGCCATACAATGGGCGAGGGCTATATTAATAAAGTTGTATAAAAACATAAATAAGCGCGCTGACATCCAGCGACCTCCCGCTCCTTTGTCACCCGGATGGCATACATTACCTTTTTGTTGCCAAGTCAAACATGCGCTCCCCGTAGCCCCCTCGTATATTTATCCTCTTTTGCAACAACGTTGAGGAGTGTTGACCGTCGGTGGTTCTAGCCGAATAAATTATATTTTTTTTTTAAATATGCTTGTCATTGGATGGATAAATGGCTAAAATGCCATATATGAAATCTGCATAAAAAAAAACTAAAATTTAAAAATATATTTATGACCTAAAATTTCTTCTTTTAATTAACATTATAAAGTTGTTCAGCATCATTTCTTTAATGATTTTTCTCACACATGACAACCTTAAGTGTTGTTTAAATACAAAATAAAACATGATATCTAATTTCGCTTTTTTCCTTTATTCAAATCGCCAACCCAAGTTCGGGACCAGATTTTAAAACATAAACTAGAAAATTTGAGAAATATCCCATTTCTTTCCACCGCAATCGTCACTAAGGAATCAAAACAGGTCTTACTAAACAAGTCTCTTAAATTTTAAACGAATACCTGACATTGCAAGTCTCTTCCAAAGGACGACACTACTTAGGATATTTCACCTCCCTTAAAAAATCCTATGGCCACCTGCCGGCTGCGAACCCGCAAGCTTGTTTATTGTTATGCTAACCTTAGTGAGGAAATGATTAATGTCTATTAAAAAATTACATATAAATTGGAGATTTTCTGTACACCTTCCATTAAAACTCAAATCTTCATAATATGGTCAAAGGCAATTAACCAACATGCGTTTCGGGTGTATTACACGCAAGTGACTCATATGCTGTCCATTCTCATTTCAAAACATATATGAAGCAGTCGATGACTAATGAAATTTATTTAGGACTAAACAAAATGATACAATTGTGAGACAACACCTATCAACGTCCGGAATTATTACAGTTGACAATGCTCCGAAGACGATGACTAGATTGAGAAGCAGTTACGCAAGCGGACCGTGGAGGAACGGTTAAGAAAACAGGGACTAATTAGAAGGAAGACTTAGGACAAACAGAAAAGGCAGACCTTCCTCATTGTAACTCTGTCTTATATTCCAAGACTAATGAACCCTTCTGTAGCAGCGTCTTCTGGACATTGTCTCCAGGTCCTGCCTCTGACAGCAAGATGTTACTCCGTCCTTCGTGCTTCGGTGGAGAGCCTGTTCAGACAAACTAAATTTAGATGTACAAGAAAAAAAGAGTTGCTTAAAAGCCCTGTTTCAATTCCAGTCAGTTAAACAACCCGCTTCAGATTTTCTTGAATGGAGTATTATATCTCACTTTATTGAACCTTTAAAAAAGTATATTGAAGGATATTTATTTTTATTTAAATAATCAAGGAATTAAAAAAAGGATTGGAGCTATACGGAAATTCAAGCCAGAATAAACATAAATCGAAAAGTATGTTAATAAATAACAAAAGATTAAATTTATTTATTTAACATCACTTTAAGCAGCTATGGTTAATCGAACGAGTCTACTGTGGGAGTACTAAATTTTGCATATCCAGGTATATTTAGGAGGGGGGTCTTCAACGAGTACCGGTCACCGCATAGGCTCACTACAGTAAGTTTACGTCCCCTCCGAAAGAAGATACAACCAAGGATATTATACAAAACTATAAGGCCGTCTACCGGGCTGCTTAGCCGCATTCTTGGGTATAGAAGATTGTTATGTTAACAACTACACCGCAGGTGACCCTCACATAGATTAGTATTTTGAAAAGTAAATTCATATTTAATATATAGTAACGTATATTTATAGAAAATATCATTTCTATGACTTCCGTCAACTTCCCCTTCTTACTGTACTAAAGGTTATCAATAATATTAAATTCCACTAATTCATATTGACCCAATATATTTCTATTCTACATTATAATAGAATAGAATAGAAAAGTAATTTTATTCTGGGACCAGGTCCCCTAAGAATAACAATATTGTACATAAATTCATAGAAATATATCTGGCCAGACGGCTACATTATTGGAATACTGCAATTGAATATGAACTAAAACGTATGTTCTGATAGAGGATAAAATATAATGAAATATTTATATTTATATAAATTTAAAAAAAAAGTCATAAATGAAATAATAGAATAAAAATTTACGATAAACAGAAATTGGCTAATGGAAAAATAAAAAAGTAGATAAGAACATCTAATAATATGAATAATAGTATCATAATGAGCGTGGAATATTTTCTCAATCTATTGAGTTTAATATAGTTATTTATTTTATTGATTAGAGAGCATTTGTTTGGGAGTTAAGGAGATTTAGGAATAGTTTGGATTTGAATGTGGATAAAGAAGATGCTTGACGGAATCGGGTGGGAGTAAGCTCCAAAGAGAGTAGACCGAGCGAGAAAGGATCGCTCAAAAGTTTTGATTCTATGGGAACGGGAGATCGGAAAGGTGAGATCTAGTGCACTCGGATTGGATCGAGGAGTTTAACTGTAGGAGACTTTAGATATAAGATGGATGTTGTGAGTTGATTGTTTGGTATAAGAAAGAACCTAGGAAATAGAGTCTACAGATAGAAGGGGAGGGGAGCCAC
The DNA here is from genome assembly GCA_964056705.1 of Troilus luridus. Taxonomy (NCBI): domain Eukaryota; kingdom Metazoa; phylum Arthropoda; class Insecta; order Hemiptera; family Pentatomidae; genus Troilus; species Troilus luridus. The sequence continues at coordinate 74,961,840 of OZ057413.1, read as the reverse complement.
TTTAACTCATCATAGAGGTGGGACACATGAGACTACCTCGGGGCGTCGGAGACAAACCTAAGTGAGCTTTTCATAATTCATCTCAGTCTTTCCCCAAGCTTATTCGAGAGCCAACCATAAGCCATAGTCAAAGTGTGGAAAAATGAATGAAGTGATGACGAGCTTACGGATAGGTAGTGTTAGAAGATGCCGGGAACGATGGAATAACTTTAGGGAGCTTATTGATCGACGGGAGATTTGGGCAATGTGGGGTTTCCAGGAAAGGGTTTGGTCGAAAACGATACCGAGATTTTTAAACAGAGGAACTGAAAGTAATAGGGTGATCGTTTAAGATTAGTTGGGGAAGAGAGTTGATGGATTTAAGGAGGGTGTTGGTACCAATTAGAATGGCGTGAGTTTTAGCAGCATTTAACGACAGTTTATTCAGGTCAGCCCAGGCACTGATCCTATCTAGGTTACTCTGGATATAAGCGAATGCAGCTATTATCTCAGAGGGAGGAAAGGGGAAATAAATTTGGGAGTCGTCGGCGTATAGACGGTGGCAACAGTGGTGGATTGATTTAGGGAGGTCATTAATGCAACAGTTGAAAATGATTGGGGAAATACTAGAACCCTGAGCCACTCATGTGTTCAACGGAAGGAAAGAGGAAGGTGTTGATAATAGGCTATCTTCTGTTTATAATTTATTCCAATCCGACCAAGGAGGTTTAGAGTTTTAACATTTTTTTTATTGAGCCCCAATGTATACACTGGTCCACATAGGTTTTAATTATAATATAAATACTGATATTTATTAGGAAATTAAAAATAATGTCTTTAAACGTGATTATCAAGGTATTCGATTTTTTTTTTTTTTTATATCTGTATAATGGTTAACAAATGATTAAGAAAACAATCCATGAATGGATCCATTGATTGATAATTGATATAAACAAGTTTTTCAAACCTCCTAAAAATCTATAAGTTGCGATCATTTAAATAAAAGTGTATGAATTAGTCTACAATTCTTTAATTTAAATGATTTTCATTTATATGATTTGTTTGTTCCTTTTGGGATCAATCATATAAACTTAATTAAAATAAATCGCTATAAACGAATTACTTTAAAGATTAACTAAACCTTCCTAATAAATTTCTTATAAGTATTGTCTTTCTATTTATTCATGTAATATTACAATTTATTTTTTTCCTTATTCCGTTTTTTTTTTAAACATTATTTCTTTTATTAATATTTCCCCTAATAAACCGGCCAACAAAGAATATCACGCTGATACTATGTTTCTCACTCATTCTTTCTTTTTCTCTAATAATACTTCATTCTTTCCCAATGGTATAATAATCATCAATTGTAATTCTACTAAAGCTAAAATAAATAATCAGGCTGTTCTTCAAGCACTCCAGCTCAGCGCTAACCAGTGTCGACGCAAGACTACTGAAAAGAGCATCTCCTGGAAGATCCTTTGTTCTAACAATGTGTTCCGGAGGACATGCAAAACTTTACCAATTTATCTGCCTCCTAAGTTTGGCGGAGGGTAATAGTTAAGTTGGAACTCGCGGAGCCTGCCATGGCAAACACTTGAAACAAAATGACATTTTCCCCAGCCATCATATTTGTCCTGTTCCTCCAGCCGGGCTTGTCAACTTTCCCCGAAGGAGGGAGAAACAAAAACCTCAGCAACTCCTCAACCATTTTCCTCAAACTGAAAACTTGGCTCTATTACAAGAGGGCGCTAAGTTCCCAACTCCACCCCCCTCCACCGCCGCCTTATCCATTCAATCTTCTTCTCCTAACTTTCCCGGTTGTTTATATTCCACAACTTTTCCTTCCGTTATTGACATTTTTACAGAGATCCGTCAAATAGTTTTCGCACCATGGAGGATTATTGTGTGCGTTTTTAATGATGCATTATGAGCTTTAATAAACATACTTTTGGAATTAAGAACTAGAAGCATCAAAAGTAATAAATATAAAAAGAAATGTACCACTACAACTTTGATGGTTGATAGAAATTATATGATAGAGATTATATTATTTCTACTGTACTGATTATACTGGTTGTGAAGGCCGAAATCAAACTTTACCGCTGTCTAGCAAAAAGGTATCCACTTTATAGAGGCTGAGTGAGCCCAATGAGGGCCTTGATATGAGGGCCTAATGGGTCGATTCTCGATTTATTGGTTAGGGACGCCTAGCATGAATATTTAATTTTTTTATTTCGGTTATCTATAACGTAATATCGGCTAAGCTGTAACATAATGTTAGCATAAACTGTTATATCATTAGGAATATCTTTTTCTATAAAAAATATATCATCCCCTACACAGAAAATGTCACAGGTACAGCTTGTATTAAAATTTATTTTTTGTTTCTCAGGTTAGGAATCATGGACTCATATAAATATCTTATAAAATAATGTTAATTTTATATATATAATGGCCATATTTGCCTATTTTTTGTTATTTCTGTTATTATTATTATATCTGTGTTATTAAACCCTGGCCTATACAATCCATTATTAGAAACGGTATAATCTCTACCAAAACTATCTACCATCAGAGGTTGCAGTGGTACATTTCTTTTATATTTATTATATATTATTTTTATTTTACAATTTGGAATAACATCAAGAATATTCCATTCTTTTCCCCAGGGTGCTGAGATAAAATAAATTCAATACACTTTAGAAAAATTATTACATTTATTCATGAATTGAACATAAATAAATTAGTTTGGTTCATTCGCTGCGATAAAAAATAATGAATTCATAGGTAAATTATACGGTACTGACATGTATATATTATACAGAACTGCAAGTTATGTCCACGAAATAGCTTCATAGAAATAAGAAATAAGCTCATGAAGATCATACTGATTCAAATATTTTATAAATAGATTATTAATGGATGACCCGTGAGATTAAACAGCACATTATATATATATATATATATATATATAGCTTTTTTCAGTGAATTTCATAATTTTTTCAACCAATTTCATAATTTTTTGAACCAAATTCATAATTTTTTCAACCAATTTCATAATATTTTCAACCAATTTTCCAATTTTTCAACCAATTTCATAATATTTTCAACCAATTTTCCAATTTTTCAACCAATTCCATAATTTTACCAATCAAATTCATAATTTTTTCAGCCGATTTCATAATTTGTAAGATGTCGCGGCGTAATTGTCAGGAAATCATATAACATATATTTGGATATAATACATATATTTGGAAAGAGATTTGGATGTATTAAATTATTACATATTCTAACGATATACTTATAAGGAGGTAATTTTTAGGATTACCTCTTCCAATTTCTGTATTCCTCTGCCAGAAGACAACATCGCTCTTGCTTTTGATTTTACTTTTGAGAAAGCATATTCTGTCGGATTAACCATTGGGAATATGGTGGCAGGTATTTTATTATATGGGAAGATCGCACCATAACTTCTCTTACCTGCTCAGTTTTGTGGATAGCTGCATTGTCCATCACTAAAATACTATTGATGAGGGGTAGCTGATCAAGTTTTTCAAGCAATTAAAACAAAAAGTGGCAAGATAAATCACTATTACAAGTTCCAGAAGCTATATAAAAAAAAAGTGAACGACCGGTTGGTTGTTGATACCCAAAACAAGAGTTACGTTCACCCCCTCTTACTGTCGGCGTAGTCACAATAGCTTTCGTGTTATCTTTTGACTTAGCCCGGTTTCTTGTTAAATGTTAGTTAAATCCGGATTTATCAATGAAGAGGATGAGAGAGCGATTTTGAGGTATCCAGCTCTCAAAATGAAGAGCGTATTGTTTACTTTGCTTAATGGTCAACTCCGAGTTCATACGGTCAAGCTCTTTTGCAGCGCGTTTTAACTTAATTTTCAACTGAAATAGTCCTCTAAGAATTGTGGAGATCAAAACATTAATGTTTAGCTGAAACAGTTTCTCTTTTATTTCTTGTAAGGTGTAGGCTGCGTTTTCTCCAATTACTTCCTCAATCGCAGCAAGAGTTTAGGGTTTTAAACTTATACGATGGATACCACCTCTTTTTTGTGTGTGTTATATGATTTTCTGACAAACACACCGCGACATCTTACAAATTATGAAATCGGTTGAAAAAGTTATGAATTTGGTTGAAAAAAATTATGAAATTGGTTGATAAAATTATGAGGTTGGTTGAAAAAATTATGAATTTGATTTTTAAAAGAATGCCACCTCCTTTACGTCAGTAATGTAACAACATTCTAGCAGTAAAGCATATGTTCGAAGAACGTAATCATCAATAAATAAAATAGGATTAGCCTCAAAAAGTACTTTATCGAAAACACTTGATGACAATAAAGCTACCGACAAGTTGGTATTTCTATTTTTGAAAGCTCATCGCCTAGTTCCTAATTATAATATTATTATTATCAACTATATTCGCCACATTGGTCCACTTGAGTCGATCTACATTCGCTTCCTCTTTGAAGGTTTTACTGTTGTTTTTTTGCGACCTGCCCACTACTTTTTCAATCGCTCCGATCGTAATTTTCTCAATTCTTCTAAAATGTCCATAGTTTTTCTGTGAGTCATTTCTTCTGAAAATTGAGAAGGGTATTAATTTTAGCTTTGTTTTCCGCATTTGCTATGGGAAGTCCAATGTCTTTGAAGTCTTGTGGAATTTCATGGATTCATTTCCTTCCTGTATTCATTCCCAGACTTTTTAGTACTAGTTGTAAAATCCGGGTTTCTCGCATTCGTAAGATGTGAAAGAAATATGAGATTCTTTTCTTTAAATTATAATATAACACAAAATGTATCTAAATTTTCTCCATCGTTCAGTTTGAATGTGTTTGTGTGTATATGAATGGGTGTTTATTATTTTCCCACAATATATAACAATATTCTTTTAAGTAAACTATAAGCGTTGATGATCTGAGGGTTTTACATCTTTAAACACCAACAAACAATAACAACAACTCATGTATTTTTTTTAATCTTACAATTTTTATTTTCATTCGTTCGGCCAACTAGGGACCACGAGCCAATTTTATATTCTTCTCATTTGTGGTTTTCTTTGCCAATACACTCTCATCTTTTCATCACGTCTCTTTTTTGTTTCTTCCGACCACTTACCATATTTATTATATGGAATGTTATATTAGGCAAAAATTAGGTAGAACTCCTGCAGAAAGTGTTTAAAAGTTAGGATCTGCTCCTTAGAATGAGGTGTTGGTGTTGTAATCGCCGCCGACCAAGGATAATAGGGATGCAGGTATTTTATATTGATATGTATGATTTTTTAATTTAATTTTACCCTATTTATATAAGGCAAAAATCAGGTTGATCAACTTTATGCAGTGTATAGACACTTGGATCTCCCCTAAGAAAGCAGGGGCTGGCGTTTTAATCGTGACCTACGTGGTTAACAGTGGAATATGTTTTTTCCATTAATATATATGGTTTTTTTTTTTAATCTCGCCCCATCTATAGTTGTCAAAAATCAGGTTCGTCACCTTAAGACAGAGTATACACACTTAGATCTCCCCTAAGGAAGGAGATGTTGGTGTTGTAATCGCGTCCGACCATGACGATCTCCTAGGACGGAGAGGCCTCAAGGAGGAAGGCGCCCCGCGGAGCCGCGGTGGACTGGCGCCAAGAAGAGCTAATTAGTGTGGGCCGTGACTAGGCGCTCTCTTTGTCTTCTCGCCGATTGTTTACTCTTAATTGCTTCACCTCCCATCCTTCCCTCTCCATTTCTCATTATATTATAATCTCCGAGATGAAGGAGATAACCGAGCTCTTTGTAGGCAGCCGCAGGACTTCAGTCCTCCGTACCGAGGAATGTAGCACCACCAACGTGTTTGACTTCTATTTAACAAGCCAACAGGGAAAAGTAAGTAATGGAAAAGTAAGGGGTAAATCTGTACCCAGTGAGGGTTTGTGTTCAGTCGTGGTAGAAACTTTGCTGTTCCCAGCGGTGTGATTTAGCAGGGACCGCGCATAACCGATAGGCTTTTTCTCCAGTCTACAGATAAACACTATATAGCGCTGGGTGAGCCTCGGGGAGATCTTCAGATCCTAAAGGATTAATCATGGCTGTAGAAGAATAAATAATTAATCTGCCGCAGACAGTCTCACATTCAGGACCTATAGTTCAGTAACTCAGCACCCAATGTACTAAAGTACCCTACCCCTTTAAGAAAAACAGTTAGCAAATTGGCAAAACTAAATAAAAAAAATCGTAAGCTGTATTTTCTTGAAATTTTGATAAAAAGCTGTTTATTGGACCCATGACCTCCCATCTGTAACACTTTCACATTTAAAAAAAATTATTGTATTTCTTCAGGAGAGCATATTTTCCATAACTTTGAACTAATAGAATTTGTTTCTAGGATACCTATAGAAACCGCTTAAAGAAAATTGTACACATTGTTAAAGGGATCGATAAGTATTTATTTGTGACAGAGTACCTAAAATTTTACCTATCTTGTGGAAATGGTGTCCTTTGCGTCAGAGGTGCGTATATTTTACGCCGTAAAATTCCTTTTCAATAGTTCAAATCATTACCCCTACTTCAAGTTGTTTCTCCCTCCACACTTCGACCATCGATGGAATATTCCATTAATACAGCGATTTCTGATGGCATTAATTCCTTTTCGCTGACGAGGTGTTCTGGTTTAAAACCTTGTCAACCGATTCACTCCCTTTTTTACTCCAACTTTATCCATTGTAACCGCTATGGTAAAATGTGATTCTTTAATTACGAATATTCTAGCTCAAATTAATTTTAATTACGAATCAAATTAGTTCTGCTTTGGTCCAAACGTCTCAAGACAAAATGAGAGTAGATATGTTAATCATTGACAACTACAAAAAATATAGAAATAAATATTTGGGATGATATTTACGATTTTTAATACTTTATTCATCAGTAATAAAAAATCTTTTCGAGGTGTCACCCGTGGTCTAATAACCTTCTTTCGGAGTCCGGCCAAGCAGGCGATCTTAAGATTTTTTAATCAGTAAGAAATCCTTGGTTTTCTATCAACTGGATGGCACTTAAAATTGCGGTCCTGAACTTTTGTTGTGTCAGGTTGTGACTTGCTAAAGATCCCTATCCTTGTAATTGTACCCGGAGAGCCAAATTTGGGCCTATTACTGCAATCCGATAAGCCATAGCAGAATCTAGTGACGTTAACTAAAAAAAAGAATTTACTCTATAGTATTCACTGTATATACTATTTTTGGACCTGAGTGGCTCAGTGGAACTGAGTTGCCATGCCTGGTTCAAAGACCGCTGAAGGCAAAACTTTTACTTAGTATGTTAGCAGCTGGAGATGGTTCAAATAAGATCTAGGCCATCCTGGGGTTCCTCACACAGCCTCTTAAAGTGGGTACACGAAATAAGGGGGGGGATGGCGGTTGAGCGTGATCTAGGACAAATCACCTCCCTGCACGACCGTTGTACATGAAACATTAATGTCTCCACCACGTACTCAACCCTAGATCCTTCACAAGTTGTAGTTGTGCAGGTTTTTTTTTAAATATATGCTATTTAGATTATATCACATATATTCAGTTTAATTTAAAGATGGGGGGGTTTCATGTAATTTTAACGTGAAAACGCTTAAAAAATGAAAAACCCATATATGCGTTCATAGTTCCTGTGGGTGACTTTCTACAGACGTATATATGCCCTCTTAGTACCAACCGATTGCATTCACCGTATATATGCGTCAATAGTACTTTAAGGGTTAAAAACTTATTGTTCTTAAATCAAAATAAATAAATTTAAAAAAGAATAAAATTAGTAATGATAAATTAAAAAAACCTGAAAGAGTTCAAAGACTAATTAATAAAAAGTTACAATAAAAATAAAAAAGAATAAAAATATAAAAAGGGGTTGGAGGCCTAATTAACTATACTTGTTTTAGTCTCCATAACGAGCTAACGTTACCGTTTATTCTTCCTTCACAAATTAAAAAAAAAATCATTTTCTTTAATAAAAAAAAGAGAGAGAGAAGCATGTAATTTCCCTTTCTACAAGCAATTAGATGGTATTAATAATAATTCGGTATAAGGTCGTGCCTCCCCCGAAGGACTACTAATTACGGCTGTGAAGGGATTAAAAACCTCCCCGGGTGAAAGGAGGGACCCGGGGCCTCGGCTAGGTGAACTTCCTAATTAGTGGCAGGTAATTTGTGTGTGAGGGCGCCACCGTCTTTGCCACTAATTGGGCCGTCCACTAATTACTAGAGCACCAACCAGGCAGCGCTCAAAGCGCTCTAATCCCGCCATTATGAAATAATCCCAAGGTGGAGGCGAATGGAAGGAATGGGATGCTACCTAATGACTGTCCCTGAATAACTCCCGCATTCAGGCCCCGGCCGTAATTACACGTGATTAATGATAACGCCCTGACACTTCGGGAGAATGAGACGGAGGAGAGGGGGAGAAAAAATTCCAAAATAAATAAAAGTAAGAAAAGGAAATGTGAATTAAAAAAGAGCTGGTTAAATGTCAGAGGCTGGCGGTGAATAGGGAAGCTATCCTCAGCGCCCGTTTAAGGAACGACTAAACTCGAATTATAGCCATTAGTGGTTCCTTTCAACTCCTCCCATCGTTCTTAACCAGTTGTCTTTCATGGCGTTCTGGATCCATTCCTCTCGTAGTACGCTATAGCGCTTCCTGGCTTAGAAACGAAGCCATAGTGATATGAGGGTATCTATAACATCCCTCAGAGCATAGGGAGTATCTCTTTCACGAGCAAGGAGTATGTGAGTTACCGCGACTTACGGATTTTATAAAACTGTAACAAAAGTCAATTTGCATTTAACCTTCATTAAAAAGATATGGTTGCGGTTTCCCCCTAACCACACTAAGCACTGTTTTAACAGAAAATCTACCAACGCAGACATAAAAATAACGGTTAAAACTGTAGAAGGTGTGGGACGGTTTCATTCTGGAATCAAATGAATGTAAAAAAAAAAATTCAATATACAAAGTTCGCTTTTGGGTTCTATGCGTGTAGACGATGAACCAATGCGTACGAAATATTAGAGAATACAATAAGCATATTTAATAAGCCAAAGCAGTTTCTTTTTCGTTATATCATAAATTGAATTGAATTTATTATCTTTATAGATGAAGGATTGACATTTCCAATCGGTGTAAGTATAAGTATATAATAAACTTAATAAGCCGCCTTCCCACTTCTTTTAAACTTTATTATAAGTTTTAAGATATTCGATAATTAGTTCGCTAAAAACTAATTATCGAAAACATTTTACCTAGTTCTGTCATAGTGTCATATTCACTTCATTGTATTAATCATAATATATATTTAGGAATTTCATAACATATCATTCTTGAGGCCATCATTTAGTCAATTATATACTAATATTTTTATTTTCTCATATTTATATTGTAAAAATTCTGTTGGGGAAGGTAGCCCATTGTTTAGAGCATTTAGTTGCTATGCTGAAGGTCTTGGGTTCGAATCCACATACAGCAGCAACATTATCCAAGCTACAAACTGCATTTTTGGTTATACCCAACATCTAAAAAGTATTCTCGGCCTAATCACCTCGCGATTACTGGCTTAGAAACTGTATAAACTACTATTCTCTGACCCTAAACCCCTTTATGAATTTTTAATGCTACAGCAGGTTATAAACATTCCGATCATTTTACGTATGAATTATTTTTGTGGCAGTTCACCTATCACCGAACTTAACGGTGCAACCAGATCTCTTATTCGATTTGGATAATTTACTCCCTCAAAAAAGAGCTGTTGAGTACAGGTTTACGGAAACAAGATACAGAACGAATGGGAAGTTTTTAATCTCATATTAGTTAGTGGGGAGAAAACGGTCTGGGTGGAAGTCAAAGAAATGTTCTCTTCCATAGAGATTAAACTATTTATTGATATCCACCCAAACTATTTTCTTCCCTACATATGTAAAGTTAACAAATCTCATTCAATATTCATATTATTTAGTTTAATTTTAGATGAGAATCGGATTGAAAAGTCTATCCGAACTTAAGAAGGGTTAATCGGGAGCGGATCCCTGGAGATCATCCCCTCCGGAGGACCTTCTTGGGAGATGACGAGAAAGCCGAAGTAGAGAGTATCGTGGAGAAGGGCTAAGGACTAATTGAGACTACCCACTATTAGCCCAGAGCCGGACCCTAATCCCATAATGCCCCGGCTACTAATAAACAATCGACCACCTGTCATAGCCTACTATATCACTCCTCCTTCTGGTACCAGTCCACTCCTGTCCCAAGTCTCTTCTCAACAGCTTAGCAACTTGTTAGAACGGCTTAGGGGTGTAAGATCATAATCTGCATAGTTCTGATACTTCCTCGCTTTTCGTTCCGAATGCAAAGTACTAAAAGATAGACACAGATCCGACTATGGAAGACACAGCGCATTTTATAGTTTAAATAAAAATATTCAATGGACTTGATAACGATTCACCAACACAAATTTAAATAGTATTAATAATATTTTCAAAAAATAGTCTTTTGATTTCTACTAAGAAAAATTATCATTCAAGTACTTAACATTTTAGTACTAGAGATACTTGACTAGTAAGAAGAAAATTGTCGAACGGAATTATATAACATTGATATACAAGGAAGAACTTCTGATACACTTTCCACTACTAACTATAGACTAAAATTATAAATTATGAAGTTACATATTGACTTGTCTATTCTCTTATCTATAACTTTGACCAAATATACTATACTATACTCACTTCTCTCCTTAAAAATATTTTAGAGGCGGTGAACAAAATTATAAAATAAGAGTTTAAGGAAGTTCACATTACTGGCAATAGCTACAAGAGCATTATTACTGACGATTTTATTTTTTTTGTAGATTATTCCTTTTTTGTAGGGATATTGGGTGTTCTGGTCGCAAACAACACTGCCATGTTCGAAATCATCTAGGATAGGATTCTCCTTAATCGAATATTTTAGAAATAAGGTTCCACTTCATCATGGCAGAAAATACATAGCTAAAAAAAAAAAAATACTTCTGAAAAAGGTGTAGTGTTGATAAAATGGTTTTTTAAAACACTTCAAGGCTGATAAATGCTACCCCACGACGGCGAAGGACAAGCTCGATAAATTTTGGCATTAGCCCAAGCAATTATAACAGGTAGTCTGGCCAGGGGTCTGGTATTTAGTAAAGGTTACCGAGCTACATCCTGTCAGCTAAGTACCCACTTTTTATAAGTGCAACATATATATATATAATTGTTTTTAATATTAGATTATTATATAGGTTGGCTAATTACCTTATTTTCAACAATACGTGGTCTAAAAATGGTATTTCACAATAATTTAGAGTTTATTATTATCAAAACCGGCTTTGGGAGAACTTGTTAACTGCTTAAATAAACATCCACTGATGGATCCCATGGATCTACAGACCCTCCTGGGGCACACCAATAAACCTGATCTTTTTTATTTGTACGTGATTGAGGTGACTTATCACCTCCCAGCACTACTGTTTTCCTAGGAACAATAAAGTATCTACCATGAGCTGAGCACAAGAACCTTTGAAGTGGTACAGTTAGTTTTTTTTTATTTATTGATTATAATTGCAAGAATTTTATTTTGCTCGTAAGTATTTAATTGAGCAAGGTAGTGTATTAAACTATAAATCTCTATTTTGTGGCTAGCTTTGATAGATAATAGTGTAATCTGTTATCAGCTGTGGTTATCCTTATGTATACCCTACTCTAACGGGTATTATCGATTAGGGGGGAAACTACGGGAGATGGAGTGATCACTGCTCGCATTCCCTTTATATTAATAGCAATAATAATAAAGCCTTTATTTATTCTGGGACATGTCCCTTTAGGATAATAATATTAAAATAGAATATGAGCTTTAATGTATTAAAGTGAAATACAAATACATTTTTTAAATTAACTAAATGAAAATAAATTATGAGTTAGCTCCCAATAACAAATTAAAAGAATGAAAAAAATATATAAAGAACATTATATATAACCTCAATTTTATAAGAATAAATACACCATATTAAAAACAGGTGTGTTTTCCTATATTAAGGTTCCAGATATATTATTATTTTTGAATCAATAATCTTTTAGTATTAGTATAATGAATTAATTTAAGTTACACTTATAACTTGAACATTAGATGTCTAGGTATGCTCTCATAGCAAAACCTTTGGAGAGATCGGTACCTAAATAATCTCAGCTAAAGCAGTATAACAATTTACTCAAACCCATATAAGTTATGGAGTATTATTAAAGGTGCTAAATATTTATATAATAGCTTAAAAGGTTTTTTTAATTGATTTAGCAAACCCGGATTATAACATAATTAGAAAGATGAAAAACCAAAGAATACAAGTGGCAACAAAACAATATTTTTAAAACCCATTATAAAGATTTTGATATAACCAAAATTTTTGAAGTTTGTATCGTACCTGTACAGTAATTCTAGAGAATACAACTTTGGTATCGGGGAATATTGAAAAACATTTTACATTAGCTGAATACCTAAAACGGCACTTAATCCTATACATAATAAAAAAATAGCTATACTCTATGGTCTCTAACCCAGTATGATTGGATATTGTAAGGCACTAAAAGGGATTGGATAGTGTTTATAAAAAGTAGCGCCTGGAAGATACACTACAATGCATCATTGTTTGCCAGGTCGAGCTGCAAAGTGTCTTGCAGGCGCCGTACTCTTCCCATAATTTCTCATAAAAGCTTCAAAATTTTAAATTTAGTTAATTTATTTATACATATATAAAACATACATAATTTAAAATTTATGGATACTGAATCTAATCATTAATATTTTCTTAAATTATATTAAAATATTTAAATATTATAATAATACTGTAAATTTATTTTCTCAAAGCTTATGTTATATCGACACTAAAACATTTATCATCCAGAGTTAATATTATTTAATAAGCAGACACTTGCATTATTAGTTTTTCAATAATATGTTTTAATAATAATGATCCTGTCTTTATTATTTGAGCGCGGATATCTCCTTAATAACTCTTAAACTTGATAGTATCTATTATCTTAATAGTGTCTATGTTAAATATCTAAATATTTAAAATTGATTATTAATATTTTATAAGTATCTATGTTAAATATCTAAATATTTAAAATTGATTATTACTGTTTTATAAGTACATATGTTAAATAAGATGCCTGAACTAATAGGACAATTTTGATAGAATAGAACATGTATATTTATTATACTCTTATTATATTTCATGGAATTAAACCATGACCTGAAAAATCAAAATTTTCTGTGCATCTAACACCTAAATATATAAATATAAGAAAGGTAAGCTAAGTTAAAGCTACATGGTTCATATGCTGTTTATAGAGAAATTCTCTACTCTCTAATTAACGAAAAAAAATGTTTATTTATTAGTACCTTAATATTATTAGGTCCCATATAATTTTCATTTTTATAATAATAAATAATCATTACTATTGTTCAGTCGCGAATCATCTCATAAATTAAAATTAGAATCTCGCAGATCCTTGTTCACATTTGATTCCATGGCGACGAATAAAGAGGACTTTGTCCCCCCCCCCCCCTCCGTCATCTCGCACTTCACTTGACTCTTCGCATCCAGACTCCAAGAAAACCACATCTCTCCACTCTTCTCGACTGAAGCCAAAACCTAACCTCGCCGTTCACCCCAGGAAATCGATGATATTGGCCCCTAGCCCTGGATCGCCTAGCAGAAGACACAAGAAGTGTACACTCGATATTAGATCGCCTGCTAACCAAAGACAGTCGGAGCTCGGGAAGCGAATCCTTCGCTTGAACTGTAAGTAAGCCTTTTCATACAATTAAAAGGAGGGAACTGTTCACCGGCCATCAACCTCAAAGACCATATCATTTCGTTCATCGTACGAAATAAAGACATTATACTTTCCACTCCATATGGCCCTATCGCCTACTGTTAATTTGTTTTACTTTATATTATTCTAGTTGTTCATGTTTCCTTTTCTCTTTTCTTTGAAAAATGTTAATTTCTATATTTTTCTTAAGTGTAAGCCTAACCTTATAATATATTTAAAATTAATAAACCACATGTTTCAGTATCTTGCCAATTTATTTAAAACCCCGACTCTATTCTACTAATATATTATATTTTATTATTTATCCTTTTTCAGTCTAATCACGCCCGTACAACTATAATTCCCCATATAGTAAATAAAATTTATTGTTAATATTTTATAAATATCTATGTTAAATATCTTAATATTTAAAATTGATTATTAATATTTTATAAGTATCTATGTTAAATATCTAAATATTAAAAATGTATTGTTAATATTTTATAAATATCTATGTAAAATATCTAAATATTTAAAATTGATTATTAATATTTTATAAGTATCTAGGCTAAATATCAAAATATTTAAAATTTATTGTTAATATTTTATATGTTAAATATATAAATATTTAAAATTTATTACATTATATATACTTTACTGAAAGCTTATGTAATGTTTGTGGTAAAAGCATTTAAAAATTTGGATTATCTAGAGTCTATATTAATTAATAAAGAGAAACATACATTATTAGTTTTTATCATAGGTTATTCCAAAGTCTTGAGTTTTCACTTCTGCGGCATTCCTCTTGACTGCCCATTTTATTTTTTTTATTTTTTTGTATATTTAATAAAATAATATTCGGTAACAATTATAGAGATCAAATCAGATTTTCTTCAATTATAAGAGAAACAGGTAGATATTGAGAGAGAATGAGAGAAACAGAGAGAGAGTGAGAAAGTGAAAATGATCTCAACTCGTAGTGTGTTTCTATGATCCTTAACAAGTTCCACTATATTTGGATGTTTCAAATACTTTATTGTTAATAAATAAAATAATATACGGTAAGTACTATGAATAGGAAATAGAATTGTGTGCATTGTTAGAGGGGGAGGCTGTAGCTTCAACACTTCTTACGGCCCTTCTCAGAGACCCCACGCTCAAGTCAAATGTTCTTAACTAATAGTTGTGGAGTTCAGCTAATGCCAGTAGGGGAAACCCATATATAACTTACAAAGCGTTTTTAAAGTTGATATTCATAATTGAGGGGAAAACCAGGCAGTTGGACTGAGCATATCGCCTTCCGGTGCACCGGAAGTTTTAGAAACAGCATAGTCTCTACCATGTACTCAACCCATTTTTTTTAAAGTGAAAACTTCTTTAACCACGTTTAGTGACTTTTGATGGGGGATAATGTTGTGGGTTCGCATCAGCAACACCTGTGCATGGGCTATACAATTTATTTAAATCAACTTTAGATTAATGGTTCGAATTCCATTGATATAAAAATAGTGGTATTTATCTAAAATGTCTTTTAATAACTGCGCAATTGATACCAAAAATAACGTAATACATGAATAACTGGCTGAACTTTAGGGTCCCCTAAAAAAATTTGTTTGTAATGGTTAAATGAATTTTATAAAAAGATTTAGCATAATTCAAGGGGTTGTAAGAATGAATTTTATGATTTTCAATATAAACCTCCTCCTGCATTAGTTGGATGGGTTTTTCATTTGAAACCAATGATAAAGACTTATACAAATAAATATAGATAATAGACAAAGCAGAAGTTTTAAAAAATTAAAAATCATTATTTCCTAATTTGCAGCAGGTAAAAAAATCGAACGGAGCCGCTCTGGATCAAGTTAGAGACTTCGAGTTCCTTATTTATTAATAAAAGAGAGTCAACCCTGCTAGCCATTGCTTCTATGGTTTGGTTAGCATAATAGCCTTCTATAACCACGATCACTGATTCGCAGCCCTGGAATTGGCCACAACTTTTTAAATACAGCAAAAAAATCCTTGATTATCCCGTCCTTTAGAAGGGGAGTAAAATGGGGGTCTCAGGCCAGTGGGGTTTCAGGTACTCGTGAAAGATCCATATCCTAATAATACAGAATAGGCAAAGGACTCCCACTGTTGTCCGATGAAACAGCCATAGTAGCATAAATTGATGTAAAACGAATAAGGTATAAAAACTACTAAAACATAAATGAAATAATAAAGAAATTGCAATAGTTTGACTACCAGGCTGATCTTGCTGGACGAGAGATCTCTGCACTGTTTTAGGTTTCAAATAAATGAACAGATTTTGACAATGGAATAAGTCCATTTCCATCTGGGACACTTCAATTATTCCGTATATTATTACATTTTATCTGATAAATTATTTTTTAATTCAAACAATATGATTATTGTGAGTTTTACGTAAAATTAAATGCGCTGTTATATATGAAAGTGGTAATAGTCCATATGGATCTAAAAAAATAGTTTATTATTTTATGGTTTTAATGATTATCATTAAGGTGTATAGGATTTGAAACATCACTCGTTGCTGAATGCTAGGTGATAAAACAGTCGCTCGTTTACCAATATTTTTAAAATAATTAAAAGGGAAATCTTAAGAAATCGCGAATATGAAAAAAATTAACTTACGAGTAAAACTTCTTAATCCATAATATACTAGTATATATTTCTTTTAAATTCTTCTTCTCAATAACTTTTAATCAAATTTGTTACAACTAACTATATATATATATATATATATATAGGGAGAGAGAGAGAGAGTGAGAGAGATTAGTTGTAATATAAAATATGTATATAAAAGAGTTCGTCCTGACTAAAAAGACCATCGCAGAGCCAAAACGGCATAATCTATAGTCTTGAAAATTGGCCAGTAGGTACATTTTAAGTTAATACAGTAGAGTAGTAGTATAGCGAGTAGGGTAGTAACATTAAGGCCAACGCGCCCTAAGAAAGGATTTTTGAAAATACGTCCCCTAGGAGGGTAAAACGGGTGAAATTTGGGCAAGGTGCACTAAGAAAGGATTTTTGAAAATTAGTCCGTTAAGAGGGTGAAAAAGGTGACAAACATTTGTAATAAAAAAACGCCATTTTTAAAGCGAGGACTATGAAATTTTAGATTTAGCTTCTACACTAAAAACAAAGAATTTAAAATAAATGTTTATTATTTTTATAAAATCGACACCTAAAAGGGTAAAATACGGGAAATCGTAACATGTTAAGCCATAGATGTGAAAATAAGTAAGCAGGCTTTAAATTTTAACATAATAATAATCGTATTCAAGATTTTGCAAAATCGACCCCTAGATATACAGTTTTGGATATTAAATGGTGGCTTTCAATAGAAAACTTATCGATAGTTCTGTAATTATGCCATTTTATATTTAATAGGACAGAACCAATATATCAACAAAAGGATAAGCATGGGTAGACTGGCTGAATTCACAAATGCTTCAAGTCATTGTTTATAATATTCAGTTCATTTATGGAATTCAAATTTCACTCTCCATTTAAATTCAACATAAATTTCTATTTAAAATCAACTCGGACGAAGTCGCGGGCAAAAACTAGTGGGTTTTACAAATATCTTGAACGACTTGCAAATATCTCTCTTCTTCAAAGGAACCTTTTTCTCTCCACGGTCGACTCAACATCCATCATGTCGGTTCCGGATAGTTTAGCCCTGGCTAGAAAAGACGTTGGACACTTTGGAGCCGGTATCCTACCTGATATTTTTATTACCCGTTCCTTCAGGACACGTTGACTGATGAAGTGAGACACCTGGAGTCACACGTGCGCCTCTCACCTGCATTCCTCACCGACCGGGAGCTCCGGGCAGAAAAAAAAAGGCAGTAAAAGCCATCCTCAAATCTCCGCATCATCGTAACTCAGTCATTGTTTAACGTCTTCGGGGGACATGAGGCGTGGTTTGGAAAGAAATATAGATATAATTTACGATCCAGTTCACACAAAAGGGGGGGGGGTAGCCATAACTGATTTGAACAATATTGATAGACCAAAACTATAAAAAAAAACATTTATACATATTTATATATTAATATATTTGAATATTAAACTGCTCTTAATTAATTTTTCAAATCTACAAATTAGTTCATATACTGTACCACTACAATCCATGAAGAGTCTGTGATCTCATAGGATCCATCTCCGGCCGCTAAAAGAATAAATAATTGTTTGCCAGCGAGCGGAATTTTAACCCAGGACCTCCGGCATGTCAACAAGCGCTCTACGACGTAGCCACTCCGTTCCCACAGTTCTTATCCGAGTATTAAAAAAATATTTATGGTTTTCATTTCCATCTGATTCATTTTGTCTAAACCACAATTAGAAACGTTATTTAATCTGTTCACTAACCGTAGTTGCACCCTGACAACCCTGGAGCTCACCCAGCCATTATACAGTGGGTACCCTTAATTGGGAGAAAACCTGGTGACCACGGACAAGTCAGTTCCCCGCACAACCGTTATCCTAAAAATAATTACTTTTTATATTTGATTGAATTTATTACTATTTGAGAATTGAAACAACTTATCTCATTAATTGATTCCTGAAAAATAAGTCTTCAAATATTGCTTATTTTGGCCATCATATGAAAAAATAAATCACTTTGGTTTCTATCTGTGGCTGCGAGCGGATAAAATAATTTATGTGCTACATCCGAATTCAAACTAAGGACCTCCTGCATAGCAACACAGCCCTCTATAGACAAACCCCACTCCCTAATTATGTCAAAACTATACATTAATATAAGTCAGATCATTTTCGTGGGCAGCTATGCAGAATCGGCTTTATCATATAAATCTGTTTACAGCCATAGAGCTCCACCATCTATAAAGTGCGAAAAAACTTGCGGTCGAACATGATCTCAGACTAGTCACACCCCTCCACATCCCTTATCCTTGACACTGAACAGTCTCTGCCCAATACTGAACCCAAGACCCTTCATGGGTTGTAGTGGTACAGGTAACACCGCTAGTTGGGGTACCAAGGAAAAGTCAGTTCATTACCCTTCGCCCTCTTTTCATACTTTACACCTTTCCCTTTGGTCTACTTAAAAGTAAAAGCTCAAGGTTTTAAACAGTCTAAAATTACTTAAGTACTTATAAGAAAACACAAATTTTAGTTTAATATTTAAAAAAGTTAAGAAGTCCCATGTTATAACAAATACTAGTACCATTATGAACATTTTATTATACTTTATTCATAAATATATTTACAGATTTTTCCTTTCACTTCTATAAACTATGTAGTTCAAACACAAACCCGCGATCATTCATACACAGATCATTTATTTCCATAAAAACATTTATTTACAATATATGACAAAGACAGTCTTACATAAGAAATGCTTCGACAATGACCGACATAATTCGGATAACATGTTTCGACTAAGCAGTCCCCGATGTATCCGGACGGGACAATGGAGAGGTGAAGTTGGGCGGACGGAGTTGAACTGTGAACCGGCCTACAGATATTAGTTTCCTAGCCCGAATTCTGACGGGATTAATCTCAATGGTCCGAATTCCAGGAGCCTCTCCCGCTGGGCCAACTTCCAGCCAATGAGTTATACAATAATGACCGATAGTGGAGCCCTCTACTGTTCCCTGTTAATGTTTAACTTTATCGCTATTAATTAGCAGGGGGCTCAATTATTGACAACCTGTTAATGTCATTTATTGAACCAGGGCGTAAGAAAGGGAGGAAGAAAGTGGGTCGTATAAACAAATAAATAAAATTCGTAACAGCAATACCTTGTCTAATAAAATATGTGACATAAAATATTCTTATTCTAAAAAATATACATTTATATGGTAAACTTATGAGAACCATCATCATCGTCATCACACGGCGCAGTGGTCCATGAAGACTTTGGTCTTCCGCGACTCTCCTACATGTTCTCACTCCCAGGAGCCTAAGGTCTGCTTCCACTTCATCCAACTATCGCTTTCTAGGCCTGCCCCTTCCTCTTTCTCCATCCAGACGACCCTCCATGATCACCTTTGGGAGCGTTTTTTTATCATTCTGTGAACTTGCCCCATATGAGAATGATAAAAAAAAACCTGTACCACTACAACCCGTGAATGGGCCTGGGGTTCAGTACATGGTAGAGACTGTACTGTTTCATGGACAACGGTTCTGCAAGTAGGAGTCCTAGATCACGCTCAAACTTTTCCCCTTTATTTTGGGTACGCTATTTTTATAACATTTTATAGAGGCTGGGTGAGCCCCAGGAGGATCCTAGATCCCATAAGATCCATCTCCCGCTCCAAACAGACTAAATAAAAGTCTTGGCCTGCAGCGGGATTTGAACCAGGATTTCCGGCATGGCAACTCAGTAGGAGCATAATTACTTTTAAAAACTGATACTGATTCAGTTTTTGCCTATATTTCACAACAATAGGGACAGTGATAGAAATTCTGGGGTCCCCTACGTTCTTTCGTAATGTTGTATGTGTGTTTACCTTTGCTGATAAGTTCTCAATAACTTGGCGAACGAACAAGGGAATAGGCGTGATATATAAATGCTTGAAATGCATAAAAACAACATGGTGAGCTTTACTTTTCGGTTGTAAGAAGACACCAGACCCGATAAAAGCTGGTGCTTGTGGACCCTTTCATTGTTTGGTAAAAAGCACACCATCCACAGAAGAAGATAACCTAGCATCTGTAAGATGTATGACGAAATGCTGTAAAAATATGTTATAAATAGAATAAACAATAGTTTAAAAAACAAAGAACAAACGTTAATAGAATACAAAACTAAAAGTAAGTTGAAAATAATTTTCAATGAATTTAAGATAAGAATGTGGGACGCTCGATGTCAATTCTTGTAAATATATTATTAACTGATATTGCAAAAGTAGACCCATTATAAAAATATCTGAATAAGCGATCTTTAGCATTGGTTTCTATTAAGGGGTCTTTTTTAGATTGTTTTAAGCCATTGTTTTTTAATGGTTTTTTTTTGTCGCATAATATACGAAACTTCCCGGTAGGTCCTGTCAGCAGTCATATGCTTGTCTTCGTAAAGCCATTTATACCTTAGTACACGCCTTAGTCGTGTGGAGACCAATATAGGCATATGCACAATGAAAAGCTATACAAAATTTATCAGGAACCGGATGGGGCTCAATTCAGAAGAATTTAAATACTTCGGGGCGCCGGCAATTTTGCAAGAATGGATGATGGCTCACAAACCAAAAAAATTGAAGATGGAAACAGAAAGAGAGGAAGACCACAACTAGATGAGCAGACGAAGTCGAAAACGATGCCCAGAAACTAGTCAACATAAGAGTCTTGCAGATCATGGTGCATGACACGGAGGAATGGAGGCGAATACTTGAAGCGGACAGGGCAAATCTTTTCTCTTCAAAATAAAAATATTATATTATCATTGGTCTTAAAGAATTGTGGAAAGTTTTATTTGATTCGGTGTTCTGTGTCCACAAATCGAATTCAATGGTTCCGTCGCATACATATCTATATACAGGAAAAGCTAATAAAAGCATGTTACAAGGGAAGCGATATCTTTGTAGACCATTCGCGAATAAGCCAGGTCATTTCGTTATTTATTGTTGAATCATGGATTCAATTTATAATCCCAAATAACAGGGACATATCTGTTATATAGAATATTCAAGAACTGATTTAAATTTCAAAAGGATTCACACATAAAAATAAATCTCCATAAGCGTAATAAATCCTACATGTTTAGGGAAATTCCCAGCTAAACATCGACGGAATGACTTATGGCCTCCGGGGACTTCGTAACACAGGTAGGACTTCCAAGTTCAGAAACGTGAGAATTTCCCCAGCTCGAACCTAATCTCCCCGTTTTATCTCGCAAACTCGCCTCTTTTCTTTTTTTCTCTCAAAAACTACACCGGAGAGAAGTGAAAAAAAAATCCCCGAACGGTAGCAAGTGAAAAAAATGCAGGTCGACGCAGGGTCTGGGCGAGCTGGAGGTTCGTGGAAGTGGTTATTGTGTAGGCAGGTAGCTCCCCATTCATACCTGCTCAGGTAAACAGCTGCGCTACCATCTTTTCCGCTCCCATGCCCTCGCCTAAGTAATGACCCCTTTGTCCGAGCCGCTAGCGTCAGTTTGTCTCTCCGATTTACCGACAGGAAACCACATTTTCAGAATTTTTCCCGCCCGTCCTCCTGTCACCTGATTATGGCTAACTAGGGTTTTCGGAAACTGGTGCAGGACCACCTTAGGGTAAGCCGCTCAACGGTGAGTGAAGAGGCAAGAGGAACTTGGAAGAACTGGAAGAATCAATGGATACGGGTGTAATGCCATGTAAATTGGTTATCTAAATATCAAGAAAAGAGAATCGAGATAAGAATGGCATCACATAAAAATAGATTCCCAAAGTTTTCTGTTTCAGGTACACTACGAAAATACACAAATAAAACAGGTTTCTATGGATGATACTGAGATTTTGACCACAGAGATCAAATAAAGAATTTATGGCCTGCTCCACGATATAGATATCTCTACAGTGATAAAATTAAATCGTCTTCGGTGGGCAGGCCTTGTGATGCAATGAAGTGCTACTCTAAGGATGGCGTTGCCTAGGCAGCTGCAGGGACTTTGAGCGCTCGGTAGGCCACGATTAAGATGGACTGATTGCTTAGAGAATGAAGCAAAGAAAGGTTAACAGCTGGATGGCAAAAGTCATATAGTAGCCAGCGAGAAAAGAGCGCGGCGATTGGCGTTAGAGGAGGACAGGACCCGCTTGCGGGTTCTAGCACCAAATAATAATAATTATGCTGATTTATTGTCAAACCAGTAAATCAGGTTGTGCTGCTCTACCTGCTTACCTTAATCCCCCCCTTGTTTGAAATGTTTGACCAAGATATTTCCTCTGGTAAGTTCTTTCGCAGCACCATAGCTCGAATAAAACCAGAATTCCACTGTAATTTTAATTGTAGGGCAAAATATTTTAAGGTAAAATTGAAGACTTTTCATTATATATCACCGGGGACGCTTTGCTGATGCAACTGATTGTGGCCCTGTTCCGACTCTTCATTATTAACCTCAGAAAGTCTGTCTATTATTTTACACCAGATCATCTTTAAATAATTACTGATCCTGTCCCATTTGTTGTAGATTGATACCAAGTCAGGTATCAATCCTTTTATGACAAAACTTATTCGATTAGTTTCAAACCTACTTCTTCAAATCCCGATAATCCTTCGAGCTGCCTTCGTTAATTCGTGCCTGAAAATAAGATGGCTTCGTTACATTATAAGTCGAGTTAGTCAATTGAGTACTCAGTGAGTAGTCTATCTACTAGTCTTTACCCATGCCATTATGTGTTATTCATTATATTTAATTGTTGTATTGTTATAAGACAGTTGAAAATTACAATACAAAAAATTAATAAAAAAAGAAAATGGAAGAAAGCCTGGCGATTGAGCACGATCCCGGTACAGTCACCTCTCTGTACAACCGTTAGCTTAGGAACTTCTATAATTCCCAGTAATCCTCCGAGGTGTCTGAAAATAAGATGGTCTCCTGACCTACCACTGAAGTGTTTCTCTACTTGATTTTTACCATGCTATTATGTTTCATTAATTATATTTACTTTATCATTATACTTGCTGTATTGTTATAATACGGTGGAAATTTCTTCTTTTTTTTTAAAAGATATATGTTCCATCTAAGTCTTTACAGAGTTAAAGAAAAGTTATAATATTACATAAATAAATTAAAAATATATTAAAAAAAAAAAAATCTAACCTACTTCTTGAAGAGAGCCAAATCTGTTTAGTTGAGGGGCTGAAGAACGCACAGAGAGCATTCTAAAAGGAGAGGAGGAACCTACTTCAAATCCCTGAAAGACGCCCTCACAATTACAGAATAACTCTCCTTCACATAATGCGGCCATATTTAATATTATTCATGAAGTTTGACTTTGGAATCGGTTGTTGAAGATCCCCACTCCTGACATTTGAGCCCTGTGACCTTTCATAGGGACAATCTGCACGCCACCATAAAAGGGTCCCTTGGAAGGGGGTTGAATTAACTGTTATTAAATTTCTCGGCCCATTTAACAGCGAGTTGAGTCAGTACGATTCAAGCAGTTACTTCCACTAGATATTCCCCTGCTCCACTTAGCTACGTGGCTTTCCCAGCGCGTCGGTCGAGGGAAAAATTGATAATGCCCAGTGAGAAAATATCGCTGTAAGTCTTTACTAGTCAGACGAATAGTCTTGAAGAAAACCAATACCTTGGTAAAGAAGGTAGTGAAATATATTTTTTGTTGTTTTCGTTTTTTACTAGCCAATTAATAACAATTTATAAGCAAAGATCCTGCAATTAATATTACACGTTATGCCGTCCTTCGAAAGGACATATAATGGAAGTACCGGAGCCTATACAAAGTCAGGCTATCCCAATGTAGGCTAAATTTAGGACTCCCACTAATGTACAAACAATATTATACTTATTGTAATCATAAGTAATTTAATTTAATTTAAAAAAATTCTTTATGATTCACAATTTATTCCTTTATTTCATTTAGTATACAGAATATAATTAATGTGTATCTGTATTTTATATCACTATCCTGCAACACCGCACAGAAAGAATACAATCTCTACTCTTTACTAATTACTGGTACAGGTTATTTTTCCCGTAAACACAATTAAAACTGCATTTATTATTGAATTACGAGAGCAAAAACACATACAATATAATGGTAAATATATAAATAAAAGTAACCAAATTAAATCAATACTTTTTATGACAGATTTTGACGAATTCCTTTTTTTTTTTAACAAAAACAAAAAAAAGGGTTTTTTTCGTAAACCTATGACGAAGGGTTTTAAAAAACGAAAAACTATGACGGAAAAGCAAAAACTCGACCCAATAATTTTCTTACAGGTCGCTCCCCAACACAAAATAATTCAATGACCCACATTAAAAAATTGAGGTTCGAGAACCTGTATCAGATAAGGAATAATGCGAAGTATTATTTCCAACATTATTGTTACAGTCTTCTTCGCAGCTTTGTTGGGTCTGGTCTACACAGACCGTGGCTAAACTAAAGCTTAATTGTTTGTTTTTCCACTATTTAAAAATTTTCTTAATATAGCAGCGCTTCCTAATAATATTGCTTTTTGCAGGTTCAAGATTCTTCAATGATTAGATTGTTTCCTCTGGAGTTAGGCCAGCGGTAGAAACTACAATTAATAGTACTTTCACTTGTACCAGGGTACATTTTTACATTTTTGTACAGGTGTTTAAGCCCGTCTTGATGTTTCCGAATTTTTTCGCTTAATGTTTTCTGCATATTATCATCGGCTAGAACTCAACCATTTGCGCTTTCTTTACTGTCTTGTCAATAAGTAATTTGTCTCGTATTTTACGTTGGGATAGGTTGGTCTGTCATCATTGTCTAAGTCCAATATAATTACAACTTAACAATACAGTTGAATGATACTTACAGAAAGGTTGGTGATATTTAATTAGTTGATATCTTCAGCTAAAGCTTAACGAATGACCTTTGCTGTATTAGTGTCTCTTTGAAGGTGTTCTTTCCCAACTAGTTAGTTAATGGCAACCTGAGGTCACACGTAGTATTGGAAGATTTTGTTAGAAGACACTCATAATCATCATTGGCATCTTGGATGATGTAATTCCTGTAACAACGTCTTGCCGTTATGTTTATTTGGTACAGCCAAAAGGAACCCTCCAGTCTCTGGAAACATACTTCCATTTTTTAATCACTGAAATGAACCCCTGCTAAATTGATTCCAGAAGTTTCCAATATGTAAAATCGGCCAAGAAGATGTTTGCATTTCCATGATTCGGTGAGGCTCTGCTCAGATAGGTTTCCGTTCGGTTCCTGCCAAAGTAAATTTAGGACCCTTAATCAATGTACATATATATCAAGCCTAGAAATCTCTGCATGTTTTCAATAAACTAGTGAGACCTCTCCCTTCATGTTTTCGATAGACTGAAGAGTTCGGGTGTCGTTGCCTTGATTTCACCACATATGTTCTAATGCTGCCATTCCCAACCAATGGGAAACATCAGTAAATTATTATTTAGTTAACCTACACCAATTCTTTAAAAACAAAACATATTCTGTTGAAAGTTTTTGAATATTTTTTTCGTTCATTGTATATTATGATTCTGTATAGATACATTTAAATTTGTCCAATGGTAATTGTTTTTAAGTTTGAGCCTGGACTATTTGGTACAGCATATGTTTTTTGTGAATTGTAGCAAATTATATAAGAAATAAATATTTTAAAAAAACAAATTCAGTTTTTATAATACACTAGCATTTCTTGTGATGAAGATAATCTTGATGAATTGAGTATAGCTCGTAGGAAAAAATAAAACTTGAGCATTGTTTCAATAGGAGTGACTAAGAGGGACAGTTACAAACAGGGCCATTAGTTTTTGTCACATTTCTAAACAGAGGAGAGATTTGAGTAAACAAGTCATGTTTTGACAATGTTGAGTGCTCGGGCCCACTCCCGCTCCCGTCGCGGAGGGACCCCCACCTCAATCCTCAACCCTTATCTTCCTCTCACGAGGGGAGATCTCATCTTTTCTTTCAACCCCCACGATTATTTCCAATCGCTGACGATTGCTATGCTCTTGTCGTCAGGGAGCCGTAATAGGGTCATGAAAAATATGATGGAAGTTAATAATCTGGATCTATCTCAATTTCTTGAACAAAATTCGAGCGTTCGCGGACAATGAAAACGAGTAATATATGATATATAAGCTTGAAATAATTGGAGTAAACAAGATACAAAATGAAATATAATTTAAGAAATAAACTATTTTTTTATTTAAAGAATAGTAAAAACTGGTCAGGGGATGCAGTCAATGAACTACATAAAATAAGAATGCCTTATTTTATTGTGCTAACGTTTCGGCCTATGATTTAGGCCATCTTTGTGGAAGATATATCAAGAGTCCAACTGAAACTATGTCCAACTCTAACTTCATTGTTAAATATTAGGCCGAAAAGTTGGCACAATAAATGAAGTAATTATTATATTGATTAATTCATTGACTGCACTCCCTATCTATTTTATACTATTCTTAGAATTACCCAATCAACCATTTCCATTTAAAAATAATTTTTTTAAAAATTTAAAACTCAAACATGAATAATTCAATTTGAGAGATTCTTCAAGATTCTCTACAATTCCACATCTTTGCTATTAGGTATTCATTATATTTAATTGTTGTATTGTTATAATAGAATTGTAAATTTCAATAAGTACATTTTTTTTTAAATTTAAGTTAGTAGTAGTAGGTCAATGCGGTCACCACAGCAAGAAAACAAAACGTGCTCTTGGAGGCATTTTTTAAATGTGGACAGGCAGCTTGGAAAGCTGGGCTCTAAATAAATTAAAGATAAAATAAAGTACATGCTAATATCAAGGAAACAGTTATACAGAGGAAACCTCCCGGGAAGAGGTTGGAGTTTTGAAAATGTTAAAATATTTATTTATCTTGGCACAATTGTAACGGAAGATAGCAAATCGGAACAGGAAATAAAAGTTAATCGAGAACGTTAACAAATGTTATTGGTTCCTCGGAAAAGTGTTTTAAAATAGAGCTTCTTCCTATTTTTTAAGTTTATATTTACCTTATTTTCATTTATTCCAGGTTCCAGTTTCGATTCCGGCTATAAGATCCCGGTACATAATTTATTTAATGTTTTAACAGCCCGGGATGGCTAAGGCTCACCCAGCTTATAGAAAGTGGGTACTCTTGATAGGGGGGGGGAACCTGGCGGTTGAGTGTAATCCTCAGACAGATCACCTTCCTGTACATCAATTCTCCTAGAAACAGTACTGTCTATACCACGTACGGGACCCAAGACCCTCATGGTATGTAGTGATACAGGTTTATTAAGGTCAGTAATATCTTAGGTGGGAATTAAATTTTATCATAATTATAATTCTATAATGACATATTTAGAAATTGATGAAATTGCAAAAAAATTGGATAAAGTTTGTAATATATAACTAAAAAAAAGTGTAGGACCTGGGGCTCAGTACATGGTAGAGACTGTAATGTTTCTTGGACAACGGTTGCACAGGTAGGTGATTTGTACTAGATCACGCTCGACCGCCAGGTTTCCCCTCTTATTTTGGGTACCCACTTTATAGAAGCTGGGTGAACCCCAAGAAGGTACCAGATATATAACCATTATAAAAATATATACGAGAGTGAAAAAGTATACGAGTATATGTATATTTTTTCATATAATATATATATATATATATATATATATATATATATATATATATATATATATATATATATATATACATACACCCACAAGCGGAATCTTGGCAAAATAGCGCAAAAACTGAGGGAGAGAGGAAAACACGGGGGTGTTGGTAGACCCCAACCTCTTCCAGCTCATATAAACCGTGTACATAATTCATGACAGGGATATCGCGCCGGCAGTGGTTGTTTTACACGGCCTCCCGAATAATTAAATAAAGATGGAGGGAGCCGAAGAAAGCGGACGTTGATAAGTTGACGGGAGTAGGGTTGCCTGTCTCCCCGCTTCCGGTCTGTCATGCATATCCCCCCTTCTATGTCACGGCCCCGCCACGTGTGAGTTATAGACCTCCTGAATATCGGCTTCACGCTGTATTGCCCGCGGGATAATATTCGGCTTGCTGTAAATAGAGTAATAAGTATTTTATGGAAAAACAGTGATCTGATTTAATCGAAATGCATATTTCAGTAGATAGCAAACATAAGAAAGGTAATTACTTGTTGTTTAAATAAGTACATAACCGACATTCGGGTTAGCTTAGGAAATAGGTGAAATACTAGTGTCAGTGAGATGAATAAATTGCTTGACTAACGAACTAGCGAAAACTGGCAATAAGTCCATTTTTATTTTTATTTCGGAGTTATCCGCTTTTGATACTGAACGCAAGGAGCAAAGTTTCAACACAACATTTTTACTATAATTAAAAAATTGAAAATATTGGCACGTAGATTATATCAGCTATACAACTGCCAAGTATCGAATGAGTAGAACACCATTTTCCAGGAGTATGGAAAAAGTGTATCAATGCTCGTTCAAAATCAGTCCGTATCATCAAACGTATTTTGTCTATGCCATTGTATTTGGTTTTATGTCTTATAGGCGATTCTATATTAATTTGTATGAGTTATAAACCCTAAAGCAATCGCTATTTATATAAAACAAGAAACTGTGCTTATTTCAGAATCGCAAATTAGATTTATATCTAAATATTTAGTATTTATAGATTATTTAATACATAATGGACGAAGGTGATTGAGAAAACAAAATATATAAATTTCTAATCCATTAATAAAATATGGAAAGGTTTCATATCCAATTTTAGATTCACCGAATAATCGTTCGGACATACATTAATATATTTATTTACACTCCCATTTGTATACTAATACCATACAAAAAAAAAATAATACTGATACACAGAACATTCAAACCAAGAAATAAATATGATATTATTAATTATTAGAAATTTAATCACAAAATACAAAATATTCGTTGACATCTACAACATTATCTTTATCTCTTAATATAGCGCAAGATGAAATAAGTTCGAACATTATACAATATTCCAAGCATATTACCCAAATACAATGTCAGTGACAATAATGTTTACCGATGTTGACTTTTTTCAAACCTAGCCCATAACTGATGTTAAATTTCCGGTTAATGCAAAAATATAGCTGTATAGTAAAGGAATATTTCAAGATTTAAAAATATTTCTGAAATATATGTTTAGAATATGTGAGCACCAACATGAATGACCAACTGAAATGTAAGCACAGTAAAGCTGATTCAGTTTGATTGCATCGCCTAATCTGTATAGAGAAAACAATGAATATAGAGTAAACCTTAATAGAAAACCATTTACTTTTAATTCACCAACGTCCACAGAAGTGAAACAAATTAATTATAATAAGTTTGTAGCAATCATAGATACACTACTGGGTAACAGTACTAGGAGAGTAACCTCTATGGTAACGTATGTTTTATGTTTGCCTCGTGGTGCGAGTCTATATTATTTAATAAAGTGTACAGAAAGTAACATTTAAGTGCATCATTTACAACCAGTTACAATTTACTGGCGGTACAAAAAATTGAGAAAGAAAACCAATTTCGTATCGACTTTTCGAGATTGAGACATAAATTACTATATAACTGAGTGATTTTCAGTGTTAATTAATATATATAAACAAACTACTATAATTGTGTTATATCACTATAATGTTATCGTATTGGATAATTGTATTAGTATGTGTAATAATGATGGAGTAAACAATGAGCTGAAATGGTTAGTAGGAACACTTAACTACCAGAATTCAGAACCCAATCGAGTCATTTTTATTGACAAATAACAGATTTAATTCAACTACTCAATAATAACCCACTGTTTAGAGCAACGATTTTTTTTTTTAAACAAAAGATGAAAAATTTCCCAGTTAGATCTCTTACAAAGCAAAAGAGCTGTAATTATCAAAATATAAATAAACAAACCCTCTCCCAAAAAAAAAACAAAAAAAAAACCCAAAAAAACCCAAAACCTGGACTTGACGACAAAGGGCACACACTTGGCGGGGAGAGAGAGACCTTTCCAGCGAACAATATGTGACAGAAGGGCTGAAGGGCTGATCGGAAAAATCCGCAGGCTGGCCAACAGACAAAGCCTCCATAGATTGGAAAGGTGCCAGCCCTGTCAGGCTCCGGAAACAGAACGTCAACATATCAACTTATATTTTCTTCTACTCGCCCGTTAAACACTTCGCTTCAAGCATCATATATTGTCAAATTATATCTGACTTTGTTGTAGAGAATAGTTACTTAAGTTGTTTCTTTAAAGAAAATTAGTCATTAACAGATTAGAGTCAAATTGATATTTAAGTTTGCTAACTAGATTTTGGTTTCTGGGACATTGACTACTACATATATTTACAAGTACAATAAAATACCAGTATAATTTATTTCATCTGAGCACAAGAACAAGGTTTCAAGATATGCCAATCTAATCTTACGGTAGGTATTTATTTTTATATAGTCCGGAAATTAATTAGTGACTAAAATATTAGACTATTTCTAAAAAAACAAACAAATTTTTAAATAATTACATAAAATAACTTTTGTTGTATGTTATTTTTATGATCTGAGTAATTAGTAAGAACTATCCTGTTTTTATTTATGAACTCAAAACATTTTAATTCAAAGTATTTACCTACATTTTCTCCAACGTGTTATCAAATTTTCAATCCCAGAACTCAATAATTCAGGGCAATGAAAAAACCCTCTGAAAACGCTTTTTTCGCCCAAAGAAGTTGTCCGAATTTCTGACCAAATGGAAAACTGTTGCATACAAGTCTGGCGAATAAGGTTGGTATGGAAGGCATACGTAACCCTCGCTGAGTTTCTGATTAACCAATGCAGATCGTTTTATGATAAACTTCTGTCGCATTATGTCAATATCCCTGTACTATTATCTGCATGTGATGGTTTCACATATATGGAGAAATTAATTATTTATTTATGAATTGATCTATCGCCAGCTGAAAATTTCTTGGCGAGCGGTCCGTTCCTTAGAACAACCTTCCCCGAACACGGTGGTAATGTTCCGATTGGACTGCCGAGTGTCTAAGATTAAACGTTTACAAATTACAAAAGAAAAACTGTTTCCATACTAAACAATGTTCCAGTTAGTGAGGCCGATTACTAGAACCCAGATTTCTCGTTAGCCAATAACATTCATCCGTTTCAGGTCTCTAATCTCTCTTGAAATGGACGCCGTGCAGTAAAAGAGATGTGTATGTGTATTTAAACTTGAACTAATAGCTTTTAAGTTTGTTTCAGGTGATTCATCTTTCCTAGGGGATTGGAAAAAAAACAAAGTTCGTTCATATGTATTGATAGTAAATATTATCCATATTTTATAAAAATTATAGGATTAATAACAACTTTACAATCTGTTACAATTACAATCTTTAAACATAAACATAATAAACAACAGATGTCTACTAATTCCACTTCTAATGAAACGACCTAACAATAATTACAAATCATAATTTGCTGTAATAAACAATTAGCTAAAACCTAGATTAGATTAGATTTATTATAATTAAACGAGAATGATGAATGGCTAATAACGAGGGGGTTGGGACTTGGTGCTATCCCTACAGGGACGCCCCCGCCACCGCGACCAATCGGTTAGAGGAACCTCCCCGCTCCAAAATGTTATACATTCATGGCGTCATCGCGCTCATCCATCACGCTCATCCGCTCCTTCCTCCATCCTAGTGATGAATTAATAATCGATATTAGCGCCCTTGTTCTTCCCCGCTCCCCGCTACGTCCTGTCGTCAAAAATCCTGATAAAATTTTACTATATAATGTTACCAAAGCGACCGTAACAATCCCCATACAAGCGTGACTGGACGAATCAAGGGTTGAAGAACGCATTCATTTTCATTGGAATTGAATTATGTGGTTGTCTGAGAGTTGGACCGTGAAACGAAAATTACTTATTCATGTATATATTATTATTTCTAACCCTAAATATTCTAAACAACCGTTTTTATTGTTCTTTCGATATCTCATAAAAATTATGAATATGTTCAATGATTGTACTTGACATAGATTTAAAAATCATTTGGCTTACTCAACGAATTTATCCAAATACCCTTTTGATATTAAAATTCAATGTAGTTATTTTTATCACAAGTGGCTAAATCAAAGTTATTTTGTTTTTTTAAATTATTTTATTGAATTTTACAACTGTAATATATACATCTAGTACAATGGCTATATGAATAAATAAATACATGAAAGGGCATTTAGAGGCACTACCCATTGGCAGCACTCTAATTACATTTCTATTATAGAAGGCCCCGAGGCCATCTTCTCTTCAGACGCCTAGGAGGATTGTCCGGGATGGTATTGGATGCAAGGATGGAAACTGGTGGGTTTGGATGGGCCTGGAGTTTATTATGGAATGATAGGTATCTGGAATGGCCTAAATAGGTAACATATGGCATGTTAAGGTCATTATGGATGGTTTTATTTGTGACAAAATAAGGAGCGTTTAGGTTTTGCGAAGGATTTTGGATTGCAGAGATTGACTAAGAGAGGAATTCGATGGTTTGGTGGAGCCCCATAGAAAATCAAAGTTAAAAACCGAGCTAGAGTCCCCTGTGTGGCAGTGGTTAGCTTAAAAAACTAGTATCCCCAACTTCGCGAGTTTGTTAATTGATAAATTCAGTGATGTTTCGTCAATCCAGAAAGGAGTTCACTTAATTATGGACGACTCCTAAGGGGGGCACTCACAGAAAGGCATGCTGTCTCCTCTACTGTAGTGTTTGGTTGTTGATTCTTTGTTTGAACGTTAAATATTGCAGTGTTTTGCACACAGGGATGTACAAATCACTGGATAAACCACTGCAAGTTAAGGTTATCGATACTCTTCGTGAATCGTGTGTAAAATCTATTGCCTCAAACCCTCAGAAGATCAACCTTTTAATTGTTCAATAACGAAGGAATATTAGACTAGCATGTTCGGAAGGAATTCAGATTAGCACCTATATGGAAAACAGGTTACGCTGGTTTGGGTCCGTCAAAAGAATAGAAGTGGAAGGGAGAAATACAAGAGGAAGGCCCAAAGACACATAGGGAGGTGAAGGTGGGATATCTTTCGAGCGAAGAGGTATGGATTGATGCAGGCGTAGTCAGTAGGTCCAAGGCCAAGAATCGTGGATCACGCCTCCAAGGAAGCGATTAAGGAAGACACATAGGTGTCTTAGGTAATAATAAAGTTTATGCCCAAACTTTAAGGAAAAAGGAAAGACTTGTGCCTTTTCTCAAATAGCCTATCGGTCAAGGAGATCCTAAGTCAAAAACTAAAGTTCAAAAAATTTGCTAGGCTTTTATTTAGGCTGTTATTTATTTCAAGAACCTATGAAAACAACAAATTTCATTTATTCGGTTTAATGTCCTACTTATATCCTCCAGGTTATTTTTCTTTGTACAAAAGGAAGTGTCTTTGATTCTCTTTGAAGAAGTGTCTTGAAGTCTATTTGATTCCTCCAGGTTACCAGTCTTTCTACAAAAGGAAGTGGGTGCGCTGTCAATTTTCAGCTAACCCAGACCGGATTCGAACTAACGCTGCAGCTAGAGGCTTAGCAACTATTCTTTCTTTCTTCTTACATGGTTCTACAGCCCATCATTGATTCTTGACCTCCTTGATACATTTTCGCTTGTCTTCCCTATCTAGTACAGCGGCCTTCCAGTTCCGAATATAGTAATACGTATATATTACTACATAGTAATACTAGCAATCATTAGTAATACTTATTAAAGGCGACTGCAGGGTAAATGATAAATGAGACAATAAATATAAGCCACGGGAGAGACTGGGTGAGAGAGACACCCCCGTCGATATTTAAATTCCTCCCGACTCCTCTTCCAATAACGGGAGAGCGACCCCACCATATTTAGGATGTTCTCCATACCAGTGGCCTACGTATTAGGAAGATTGAGCTGCTTTATATTTAAATCACGATAAGCTTCCCCCAATTTCTCGGCTTTTAGGCCTGTCCAAGGATTTATAAGAAAATTTCTTACGAGGTTTTATTTCACACTAATACATTTAAATAATCAATAATCAAATATAGCGACTATCTATCCCTCACTACATTTATATGTGTAATAGAATGAACATATCACTGTTACCTATGAAGGGTCTTGGGTTCAGTGACCAGCCCTGATTGCTTCATTTCTTAAGCAACGGTTGTGCAGGGAGGTGATTTGTCAAACGCCTTGTTTTCCCCCCTATTAAAGGTACCCACTTTATAGAACCGGGTGAGCCCAAGGGGGTCTGCAGATCCCACAGGGTACACCCTTGAGTGTTATCACATTAAATAATTTATCGATGGATTGGATTGGTCAGGGGGTGTAATCAGAGATAACACAAAATAAGTGAATCGTAATTATTTTTTACGTTATAATAAGTTTCACTTATTTTTTGTTATATCTGACTGCACCCCCTGACCAATTCAATCCGTCATTAGAATTATCCAGTCATTTTCTACTCAAACATAAATAATTTATTTTTTTTATTTTTTATTATTAATTGTTATATTTTTTAAATATTTTAATTTTGAAGAGAAAAGATATGTCCAGGGCCGGGATTCGAACCCGGGTCTCCCACATCTCCGTCGTGGTGCTCTGCCACCTGAGCTATCCTGGCTCGTACCCTGGTCAG
This sequence comes from Troilus luridus, assembly GCA_964056705.1. NCBI lineage: Eukaryota > Metazoa > Arthropoda > Insecta > Hemiptera > Pentatomidae > Troilus > Troilus luridus. The sequence continues at coordinate 74,926,663 of OZ057413.1, read as the reverse complement.
ACAAATTCATTCTCTTCACCGATCCCATATCCCCCTGTTCTCGCAATTTGCGATTCATACAAGGGGAAATAAGGAATTAAATTTATAACAATTATTAAAATTATAACAACAATTTATAAATATTGATATTAGTTATAATAACAATTTATAACAATTAAAATTAAAAATTATAACAATTGATAAAAAAATATAATAAAATAAATTATAAATAATATAACGACGTAAGTCAACAAGCTACTAATTAAAGTAATGTTCAATGAACATTCTTCCTCTTGTATTCACACTTATGGGGTTTGTTTATTTGTCTAGATCACATAATTATATGTTCAAAATTATTTTTATGGTCTTGAGCTTAATTACAAACAATAAGATGGAATACTTAAAAAGATATCCATTAATAAAAGTTATAAAAGGCGAACCATGTCATAATGGTTTTTCAATTCAATTCCTTCCATTTTGCTTGTAAAACGTAAATATCGAGTGTGAATTGTAGATTGTTTTCAATTGATATAAGATCGATTGTAAGTTCATTTAGAATCATCTATAAGGCGTTAAACCACGTATAATGACGTAGCTATAATACGTTTGACGATGCGCACTGATTTTGAATGAACCTTGAAAACATATTTCCACTCTACTGAAAAGTATTGTTTACTACTCATAACAGATCATTAGAGCAGTAATAAAACGTGATAAACTCAATTAGCATATTGAAAATACATCAATTAATAGACATATGGGCCCCAAGGGATCTGTAAGATAAAACAATATAATAAAAATGGGAAACCCTAGGCAAATATAAATACAGTAGGAATAGCTATAGAGTATTGTCGCTATAACTCTGTTTTTATGTGTCGCTATAACCTAACTATTCCCTTTGGTTTTATATTTTCCTAAAGGTTCTCCATTTTTATCATTTTTTTTTTATCACCTATATCCTTTGATACCAATGTGTATTTTTATTCTGTACTATGTATTTTTTAAATTTGTTTAATATTTTGTATATTTAGCCATGGAGAAGACCTCAAATGTAGGTAGAAACGTTGACTTTAAAATAGATAGTTCTCCTTATTAAGATAATTTTATCGGACCTCCACCGGGACCATTTTCTTCCTCATATATACGTATAGTCAACTAATATTATTCAAGAAGAAATTTTTTATAACATTTTATTTTTTTAAATTAGGTAATTAAATAACATTTATATCGATTTTAAATGCGGGAATCGATTGTGGAAAAAGAGAGATGGAGACAGTAGAAGAGAGGGACGGAGGGAGAGCGAAGGAGGACTATTGAGCGGTGGCCTCTGCGCCTGCACCTGTGTGCTCGCCCCCACATCGATCTTCAACTCTCGATATATTATTGGCTTAGTCCCTACTTTTCGGAAAATCGAAATCATCCATCGTCATGGTAAGTCATAGCCTAAGTCCTCTCATGGTACAATACCGAGCCATGGTATCCAGAATCATAAGTCATAAACTAGTATATCTATAAATAACCTGAAAACCGCTTAAATTATAAAAAAATAATCGATATCCTGTATGTAGGGTGTTCCAGGGCAAAGTGGCCTTACTGAAAAACTGAGGACCTCAAAACAAGATAAAAATCTTCTATGGATGTATGTCCGCAAACGCTTTGTTTAGGAGATTATCACACCTAAATATTTTCATTTTTATTTACTATTTAGGCATAGTAAATAAATAAATTAAATAATAATAAAAAAATAAAACTTATTTCATTTGTTTCAACTTCTATGAAGATGTGAAGGTAGCCTCATCTGTCCATAAAATTGTGTTTTATGTTTACATTTAATGAATAAAGTAGTTTAAAGTAGTCATAGCAGTGAAAATTTTTAGGTGTGAATATCTCTTGAAACGTTTGCGGACATACTTGCGTAGGATTGTTTTTCTTGTTTTGAGGTCCTTAGTTCAAATTTCCAGTTTGACTACTTAACCCTGAAACACCTTATATATCTACAGTCCTGGTGAATAAGTGGTTAAGTCGAATTTTCTCCGAAATTATTTTTTTGTACTTAAGAAAGTGGAGTCGTGTTATTTTCGTAATGCATAAGAAGCTAAGTCAGGCATTAACTTGAAAAGGAGTTATTGCTCATAATACAAAAACCTGAAACGACTAGAATGACACGATTCTGCTTCCCTCAATACAGTCGACTCATTCTAGACAGAATTCTTCGTATCCACTTTTTCACCTTGGCTGCAAATATACTCTTATATGTACGAGTATTAGCATAGAAGGGGAAATCCATATTAGCAGTAAAGTCAGATAACTAAATCAGACCGATCATATCTCAAGCTTGATAAACCATTTTCATCCCTTTGAAATATTATGTTATCCCCTTGTTGTTTGTTATACCCTGCATTTATTATACCCTTGTAGCCTCTATGCATGCCTCTTTATTACTGAAGAATGAAAAACATACTCATTTCAACCACTTGTACAAAAGTTTCGGTCGATTATCCATTAACCACGACCTTTACGTTAGTCAGTTATCGGCTGTTTATGGTCACAGCGTACCACATACAGGTTTCATATAACAGATTTATGGCGTTAGTATTAATAGTTCGTCTTTATACAAAAATACCAATTGATTTACAAAATGTTAAAGTAGGTTTACATAACAATTTATATAAATGTACCTATGCAATTTTGCATCGAAGGAATTGGATAAAATTGGTATGAAATCAATTTTACTACAATTCTTAAAAGTAAATATCTCAAACCTGGCAGATGATGACATAAGAAACCGGACCAGTGTGACACTAATCCCAAGTTTTCATTCGGAACTCTGAGGAATCGATATGTATAACAAGAAAAAATGGAATTTAAAAAAATGAAATAAAAAGATCCAAGTATTAGCTTATCCCAAAACTGTAAATTTTATGTTTTTAAAATCGGATAAGCAGGCAGGGACGCAGGCCGAAAAAATGTTCTTCCAAAAATCCCAAAACGTAAGAAGACATTTTCGATTCTGAGGCTATACACTTTTATACACGTACGTTCCCATCACACGAGGGTTGTAGATGAAAAACGCACACTTCCAACTTTTCATAAAAGATCCACTCTTTCGGTGAAAACGATTTTAAACCGATTCTGTTATGAATATATGAGATAGATGAGTCAGAATTTGTAAGAGAAGATTGTTGTTGCCCTCCTATTAAAAATTCTGATTCTCATTTATCTCGTATATTTATAACAGAATCGGTTTAAAAGTTATAAAAGTGGCGAATGTGAGTACCTATTGCTTCTTCATCCCTCATATATATAATACGAATTGCTTGTTCAAATCGTAAAACGCAAGTAGATACATTTTTTACTCACTTCTCCTACATATATTTAATTAAATTGCCTAATTTTGACCTATTCTGAATTTATATTAACTTGGAACGCGGCACAGTATCAAAGCCTGAATCGTGAACAAACCCCAAGGAAGGCTATCTATCGAGAGCGCTTTAGAACGAGATATTACGAAGCTACTGTATACAGCTAATTGACTACGGTATAATAGGAAGGGACGGAGTGTATCAGTAATTAGTACATGAATATGTACTCTATGCTCAGTTCAGATCGGCTTGATATGTTGATAGGGTCTATCTACCATCATATGTGTCTATGTACCCATGGGCAACCTCTAACGTTAATGTTTAGTGCTCCTATGTCCTTACCGGGAAATGGATCTGTATCAATCCCGGAAACTTGAACCATTGATACCATGTTTATATTTGTAACGGCAGGGAGGAAACGCGATTAAATTTAAATCGTCACAGATTGCAACATAATACTAAATTATTATTATTATTTAATAACTCGAAATTAATATTAATACATACAAAGAGAAATAAAAGCGATTTTTTTTCTCTTCGTTCGTGGATCAAACATCCGCTATCATGGACCAATGAATGAGATGAATTGGATCAGTTCTCAGATTGTAATAAAAAAAAAAAAAAGGAGAATGTTTATTGTTGAATGCAAAGTTCGAGAGATTTGGATCAGAAACTGAAAATATTATCGAAATGACAATTTATTTTATAGCTAATTGACTCGCATTAAATAACCGATCGCTAATTAAAAACTTAAATAACCGTGATCACCTACTGACCAAGCGTTGGAGGTAATATTGGCAATGTTATGTTATGTGAAAATACAGATCATTAACGAATTATAACTCGATAATTTGAGGTATTAAATTTGTGTTATAAGTGTGTTAATGGAAATTAAAATTGTAAAATTATAATAAAGGTGTAATATAATAAAATAGTTGATATTATTTTGCAGACTTTAAAAAAACACCAAAAATATAAATATGTATTACTAACTTAACAATTTGTAGATCGATACCTAGCTCTAAGGGACCCCCCCACCCCAAAAAGAAATTTAAAATAATTACATGCTCTTAAATTGGTGGGTTGTTAAGAGTACTGTATAAATAATATTTCCGATTTGAGAAAGTATTCTTATTGAAACATAATAACATCGAAATAGAAAATTCGACAAGAAGTCATAACTCACCAAAATCACGGAAACGAAAAACTCTTCGATATTTAGTGAATTTGACCTTATCACGACGGAAGAATTAATAAATAGTGTTAAAGACATTTAAAAAATGATGGATCTGACGCCCACCAGATACACCATCCCTCCGCTAAGAATAAATAAAAACCCTATAACAGTACAACCCATGAAGGGTCTTTTTATTTTTTTTACCAGATCGGCCTGGTGGTCCTTTACATGGTTGTTATAATATTGATTTTTTTATTTTTGATAGCAATTGATTATGGGGGGGAGGGGGGGTATAGTCTCGTACAATAGACACCCCTAACTAAATAGATCGTTATAACTATTGGCTAAATGTATAAAAATCTAAAAATTTAAAATAGCTGTAAAATAAATTAAAGGTAGTATATATACTTATACAACTTATAATAAGATGTCCTGCAGTAACCTGGGGTTTAGTCTTCGAGATGTTGTCTGCTTTCCTACGTTGTAATTTATTGCTCCTTTAACTACTGGTAGTTGGGTGTGAAATTTTCTGAATCTTTTTTTTATGCGGTCGTCTATTACAACGTACAATTTCTAATTGTAATTCTCGGTGCAGTTGACTATTATACAGGGGGCATATGAAGGGTCTTGAGTTTAGTATATTTTCGAGACTGTACAATTTTTAGGACAATGGTCGAGCAGAATAGTGATTTTTCCAAGATTACGCTCAACCCCTAGGTTTTTCGAATAATTTTGAACACCTACTTTATAGAGGCTGACTGAGCCCCAGGAATATCTGTAGATCCCATAGAATCCATCTATGGCTGTGAACAGATTGAGAAATTTACCTTTCACGGACGAATTGGAACTTGGAAGAATAAAAAAATAAGTAAATACATATTAACCAAGTAAGGAAATAAAAATTAATTTTGTGATATTACCGTTTATACTTTTGGCCTTAGTCATCGATAGAGATAGGGCGAGGTATTTTGAGATAGTTCTAGATCTTAAATTACTTATTTACAAAGTAGAATTTAGCTTATTTTAAATTCTTCAACTTATCCATTGCAAGGTCCTTTGTTTGTCTACACGATTGTGGGCATACGTAGGTTTAAAAATTTGTAATATTCACTCACTCCCAGAAGGATTGACCCTCCTCTAACAACCCACTCAATTTGAAATATTATAACATCATTCTTGCGTTACACAAACCATTGAGAGCATCCATTAAGTAAAATGCACACAACAACTATTAGGAAGTTTACATCTCGTACAGGAAATGATTATGTCTTAAATCAATAAGACATAAATTATATGTAGAGAACGATACTGATTAAAAACAGGATTTACTTAAGTATCTAAGAACAAATGTAACACTTCCAGCCATTAAGGATACTTTGTTCAGTACATGGTAAAGACCACTGTTTGTACTTTAGTCCGTTATACACAACCCAGAAAATCTAAATGAACAAATTTTAGAAGAGGGTCTGCATATCCAACTTATTCCATCTGTGGCTGTTAACAGATTAAATAATTTATCTGATACAGCTTGATTCAAACCAAGGGACCTCCTCCTTAGAACACAGCACTCTACAGAGATACCCCACTCCACAAGTATATCATTATACATTTAAACAATTAAGATATATTTCATTAGGCATTCATTGATGTCAGAAGAATTTCAAACAGAGATAATATTGTATCTAAGAATTAAATAATAAATCTAAAACAAAAACATATTGTACATCTATATTTACAAATATATATATATATATATATATATATATATATATATATATATATATATATGTATATATATATATATATATACACATGTTTATTATTATATATATAAACATTATCTTATATTTCCTATTTAAGAGAGGAGTAACCTTGAACAATTTTCATGGCAACCCAGTCATGCGTCTATGTTCTTGTTGTTATATCATATACGTTCTCCTAAGTTCTAAAACTTAAAATACTTATACATATATCTACCGTCGCTGTGAATAAAGGGTTAAGTCGAAATGTGTCCATTGATAGTTATATGTATTGAGGGAAGCGAAATTGTTTCATTTTCGTAATATTTGGCAAGAAATGGAGTTGTAACATTAGTAATAACTCCGTTTCAAACCAATGCCTGACTTAGCGCCTTATTCACTAAAAAAAATTACACGATTTCGCTTCGCTACGTACAAGAAACTTATTTTTGAGATAATTCGACTTAACCTCTTATGCCCCGTAGATATATGCATAAGTAAGATACTTTTCATTAGGCATTCATTTAAGTCAGAAACATTTTAAACAGACATATACAGCACCTAGAAATTAAATAATATATCTCAAAAAAAAAATTATGGCATACCCATGTACCAGTGCTTATGGGATGCTCCTTATATATCTTTATCCGTACATCTCAATTTACGATATACACATTTATGAACAGTATATATGCCATGGCTAATTGTATTGCTGTGGCTAATTTCGGGTCTTCTTGTTGTGTTTCCTTTTCTGTTTTATAAAGTGGAAAGGCCAGCAAACTCTGTCATTTGGAATAATTAATGACGGTTCGGAACTGGAGAGGATCGAAGAACTATGAGGAGCGTGTCGGAGGGTGTTTACTACCTGGATAATAGCTAATAATCACGCAATGAGTGCGCAGCTGTTGCTACCACAACTCTCAACGGCCATTAACAGAAAATAATGGCACCTCGTCTGTCTCTAATTCTCTAATGTCTGTTATTTCATCTCCCAGGATATGCTTGTTTGCTGCCTCAAAGGTAGCATTAAGTTAGTTAAAACGTTTCGTATGTTTAACTTACTGATTGAATCCCAGTTTAATAATAACAACCTGCCTATACCTTTACAAAAGACATTCGGAAACCTATTTATTTTTTTATTAAATTATTTATTTTAACTGTACAATACAACAATTAAATGGCAGGAATGGTACATAGAGGCATGTATAAGACAAGTGGAGAAACTACTCAGTGGTACGACTCAAATAACAATTTCAACTTAGAAGGTCACGAATCCATCTTATTTAAGACACTTGGAAGGATTATTGGGAATTAGATGGTTTAAAACTAGTGCAATAAAGTTTGCCATCCAGGATTGATATCTAGTTCTGGCCAAACCAGCATAAAATAGAACATTGAGGTCATTAGGGATTACTTTATTCATAACAAAGTAAGAAGCATTAATGATTTTGAACTGTAAGGATGGGATACGAGAGGAATTCGATGGCTTAGTGGGGGCCTCGAATTTCTACTCCGTAAATCCAAATAGGTCTTATAATAGTCACGTTATGGGTTTTTATTCATAAACCTGATTTTATTTCTTATTATTTAACTTTTTGAATAATTATTAGTTAACCTTACCTTGTACCAAAGGTTGGACCCGAGGCCTTTGGTTGCGCAACTTATAAAAAAAATAAATAAAAACCTGTACCACTACAATCCGCGAAGGGTCTGGGGCTTAGTACATATTAGACAGTCTCCTGTTTCTTGGACAACAGTAGTTCTGGGAGGTTATGAGTCCTAGATCACGCCCAACCACTTTTTGGAAGCTGGGTGAGCCTTAGGAGGATACTAGATCCTCTAGCATCCATCTCTGACCGCTAAGAGATTGAATAACAGTCTGCCAGCGAGCGAGATTTGAATACAGAACCTTCGGCATGGCAAGTCAGTGCTTTAACACTAAGCCACTAAACTCACCACAGCAACTTATGGATATACTTATGGAGTGGGTTATCTTTGTAGAGTACTGAGTTGGTAAGCTGGAGTCCCTTGGTTTGAATCAAGCTGTGTCGGATAAATTATTTAATCTCTTAACAGCCACAGAAAGGAATCAGTTGGATATGCAGACCCTCCTCCTAAAATTTGTTCATTTAGATTTTTTGGGTTGTGTATTACGGACTAAAGAAATTGTTTTGCGAAATCGTTTAATAGCATGACTTTCCAGTAAAAAAGGAAAAATAAATAAAGCAATAAAATAAAATCCTAATTCCATAAGGAATAAATAAATTATATTTTTGCTGGATGATACTAAAATAGATCCGAGGGAGCGAGTGCATAGAACTCTACAGTTAGTTGCTAAGTTGGTTTTGTAACTGACCGTGATAGATAAATTATTTAATCTGACTTAACAACCAGGGATTGAGCATGTTTGATCTGCAGATCACCTTGAGACTCACCCAGCCTCTCTACTGTGGGTACCCTGAATTGGGGGAAAACCTGGCTGTTGAGCATTATCTCAGCGAAATCACCTCCCTTTATAACGATCACCTTGTCATTACCATGTACTGAACCCAATATCCTTCATGGGTTATAGTGGAACAGGTTTTTTTTCTTATGTGCATTTCGTTTCCCTCTAAACTCGTAACCTACATTACAAGCCCTGAATAAGACCACCAGTTTGGGTCGAAACAACGTTTTTAAATAAATAGTTTTTCACTATTAAGGAATTAATTCTTCGACCTCCATCCCGACCATTTTCTTCCTCCTATTATTTTAGTTATTTATTGACTTTTTTCCTGTAATGTTTAGTAAATACAAAGAATTATGTAGAATTTCTTCTTTATTTTCATTCAATAACAGTTTGTTGGTTTTTACATTAATGACAGGTTTTTGAACGTAAAAACATCCCTAAAAAAACTTTGAAATATCAAATATTAAAATATAAATTCTTTAACAATAACAACATTTATATATTTAACAATAAATATAACAAGCTATGAAATAATTTATTATAAAATAAGGTTCATTGAAATTTCTTCCAAATAAATTCATAACCTGTTTCACGACAACCCAAAGGAGTTTACTGCATAGTAGGGGCTTCCAGTTTCCAAGCAACGATTGTACAAGGAGGTGGTTTGATAGAGATTACGCTTAATATGATCTCCAGGTTTTTATTAAGGATAATCACATTAAAGAGTGTGTATTTGTGGGATGACAAAGATCAGGCAGGTTCGACTCACGGTTTTTAACAGATAAAATAATTTATCAGCCATAGACGGTCTCGAACTCAGGATCTAGCTATTAGTAATTGATTGCCCATCGTACTAAGCTACCCCGGTATCAGACAAAAAAAATGTTTAGCCATAAAAAATAATTACTTACAATTAATTAAACAATTGCGGGATTTATATTTTCTCCTTACTTTTTCAGAGTCATCTTATCCATTCCAAGTTTCTATCACGTAAAAAACTAGACATACTTCCTCTAAAGTATCGATTATCCTAATATATCAAGCGACTAATATTCCATTTTCTATTGGGTTGTCCGGAACATAATACAGGATTTTTTGTTTTATATAAAATACTCTTGGAAATTGTAAACTTTTTATGTTTGTTGGACTTTTGTAAATGTAAACACTTATTAGTCCTCTTTCAAACAAACATGTTTGTTTACCTCTATAACATTTTGCTTCACAAACACAAACATTTCAGTATTCGGAGGTGTATTTTAAAGAAAACATAATTTCCTGCATTATTTTCCGGACAACCCAATAACTATTCGTTTGAAAAATAAAACAAAAAAATATTCATTTTTTATTAATGTATAATTATGTATTAGATTTATTAAGGAATTCTTTTTTTTACGAAGTTTTCTTAAACGGAATTCTTCCTATGACTTTTTTCTCCTAAATTGATTTCCCAGTGATCAATTCTAAATTTCCAGATTGTTATGAAGCGGATACTCTTTATATACATATATAAAGAGCGTAAAGAGTAAAGAGCGATTGTGACATCTGCACGGAGTTTTTGTGTTAAAGTATTTTATTGTTATATTAGATATATATTAGATAAATATTTTATAACAATAAAATACTTTAACGCAAAAACTCCGTGCAGATGTCACGATCGCTCTTTACTTGTCGTAACTCAAATCCACAATATTACCTTTTATGCAATCCTACCAGCTACGTCTCTCCCCTCCTCACTGGGGTTTACCAGCAGTTGCTAACTTTTTACGATTTCGTTAGTCATTAACTCCAACACCTTTACAAACTCCTTCACGCCAGCTATTAAGGGGATGAATGCTACGCAAATATGTTGTGTAACCTCATTCATAATTTTTTTCGTCGACGCTCGCCATTTCGGATCAAATTGCGTGACCAAATATGATATCTAGAAGATATTATAACTTCACAGGCACATTGATAAACAGGAAAGTTTTGAAAATTCAATCTTATAAATTTACCAGCTTAAGTCGCGAGTTTTAATTAAAGTTTTTGAGATTCAGTGGAATAGTCGTTAAACATATTACAAAATATAATGAAACCACGTTATTGGTTAAGAATAAATAGTTAAAACTTGTAACTCAACTAGAAGTGACAACCTGCGGAACAGATGCCTTAAATACATAAATATTACATGCATAAAAAAAATATAACTTAAGATATGCATATTCACATTGACAAGTAAAAGGGAAAAAAGTTGCACCGTGAGAAAATTAAATGTACTGTATCTTCTAAAAACTTGTATTATGGTTTCTAAGAATTAGAATACAATAATAAGAATAAGATAATCAATTAAAAAACATAAATAAAAAAATGATAAGTAAAACCAAATGAAGGAGGGTATAGAAAGATGGAACAAATTACAAATACATTGCTACTTCTACAAATGGTTCTACCTGCCATCTAGCGGCAGGTGCCTGAAACTACCAATCAATATGCTCGCCTCTCGCAGCGCTACCTCTTAGCTTAGTGAGGAACTACTTGCTCCTATCCCGATGCCGCAAGAACTACCTTCTCTAGGAAATAGATTTTCCAATCAATAAACAGTTCATGACAACTATTGTTTCAATTAATTAATTAACTAAAATCCTCAAATCCTATAAAATCACCCAAGTGAAATGCTTCGGTGCAGTAGGTCTGCAAATCAGCTATTGGAAATCAATAAAACAACTAACAATGAAATAATAAGAAATGACATAGGGCCATTTTTTATGAATTTAAAGTAAACTTAAAATAAAGAGGGAGAAAATAAATTGAAAACCATCTGCGATAAAAACAATATCGACTGAACAATTAAATTTTCAAAATCGATTGATATTTATCTAATTAATATTGCTTAAGAGATTGTTAATAAACTTTTTCATCCAAACCCGAGTATATAATTATTTTTCGCCATACACTGTTTCTTTAAAAGTTGAGAAATATTCAGTTTCCCGTGGATGAGAGCAAACTGAACAGTGAACTTAATTCGTACAGAAGGGGTAATATTCTTTATGAGATAATCTAGATATGTCTGTTACTGGTTTATGAAATAAATATATAAATGTATCTGGTAGTTTTATGCCATTAGGCACGAACGCACATTTGTTTAAGCATGGCTTATAAAAAAAGAAATAACATTTTAGAAAAACTAAAAAGAGATATAAACCAGTAACACAAAATTATAGCTTCTCACTTAATATCTAGTGGCTATCAACGACTTATCAGCTTTCGGTTAAACAATGGCATTCAACAAAAGAAATCCTATAGTTATTTATTTCTACCTTTAAACTAGTGAAATATATAATCCTTAAGCTTATTATAACGTATCATACTAGGGTTTATGAAAAAGAGATGTAAAAATCTTTATATGGAGCTTTGCGCTCTAACCTAATCCGAAAACAAATGTTAAATACACACATACATAGTACAGAGCTATATTTTCTCTAATATATAAGAAATATATATCTACTCCTGGAAAATAATAACATCCATTTTACAATTAGATAAAGCGCAGAGTTCCATCAAGATTTATTAAGATTATATTCGCTATAATAATAATAACCAATTATTTAAACAAATTAAATCAATTATAACATTATGATGCATTAGGGCAATATTTTTCTATAAACAGTCTGATTTCCAAACCTACTGAACCATCCTCACGCTTTCAAATTTTTGTTTTTATCACCATTATATCCCAATAATTGATTTATATTAAGTCTTAAATGAAGGATGGTCGTTAGTTTATATATGCAATTCACATTAAAAAATGTAAGAAAGAAGAACACTATCATAACTACAATAATACTTTTTAATCCATTCATCAGGAGTTTCTTCTGGTTTCGACCGTATAGTCAAATTCTTTGCCGAAGTTTCGCTGCCCATACTCCAAGTTTCCTCAGGGCTTAACCTGAAACTGAGTCTTGATAGAAATTTAGGAGAGTCTTTAACAATAATAATAATTATTATAATTGGTAATTATTGTAGTTATTGAAGTACATACGGGTATCATCTAGTGTAAAATATTGTAGATAAATGGTTTTAATAAAAGTAAACCATTTTATTATAGTAATTTTGGTATTCGTTATTGCAGGGGATCGACTGTAATTTAAATATTTTATTATAAAACGTAACAAGATAGGCCCTTTAATATTCAAGAAGTACCTAATAAAAACTGATCCTTCTAGAGCTATAATATATACAATAACTATAGTGGCTGTGCGAACAATACCCTTTATAAAAAACATTAAGTAGGAAATAAATATTGAAATAAATGATCATTACACCCCTCAGCACTAGTCGGGCCATGAGAAAATTGAATTATGCTAATCCGTTGCTAACACAAAATTAAAAAAAAAATTCTTCTCGGGAGTACTTCATCGTTTAAAAGGTAGGAAAGGAGACGAAGAAAAAAAGAAAAACGAAAAAAAAGTTACAGGAGTGAGAAAGAGAGGGGAGAAGTGTTTATTAAAATTATGAATTCATAACAAGGGAAGGGTTGGAAGTGGGGAGGGGGAAGTGAACAATGGACGCTAGCTCGGGCCACGATTCTCCCGGTCCTTGGAATCCCGACTCTATGTGTGCGTGTGTGTGTCTGTGCCTGAGTGTGACCCTGTTTAATTTAATTAATTGCTATAATAATTCAACTGATAAATTATCCAAATTAGAGAATTTTCTCGGAATCCGATCTAAATACCGTTCGCCATTTTACGAATTATTTCAGTCCTCATTCCTTTTGGGGTCCAATGAAACGTGTGCTTGAGGAAATCACCGCATATTTGTAGCCACGTAGACCTCCATAAAAAAAAGAATTAATATGCAATTTCCTGTAATGAAATGATCAAATTAATCGGTTCGGATTAATAGTAGATATATTTGTTAACTAAATTAGTAAAGATATGTCAAATTTATAGTATTTTACAATGTAGATTATAATATAATAACCATGTAATAATTATCCTGCAGGAACACTAACTAGTGAAAAAAATATCGGCACTTAAGTAATTGCATTAATTCCCAATAAATCTTGGGTTATGTAATGATATATTTTTTTGAGTTTCGGCGCAGATTCAACCAATATCTGGTATTAATTGATGACCTTCCTTGAAAGTTTTTACTTTTAGTTTTTGTATATTTTAGAAGTGAACTTTTTTTGAACTCGGATATTTTGAACTGAACTTTTTTGGAAATATTTGGAAGTTAACTTTTTTTGAACTCGGTTATTTTTTTTTTTGGGAATTATTAACGCTCTTAAAAAACCGAAAAGTTGGTATGTTATAGATAGGCAATAGCAAGTACAGTTTTTATTACATTGATTTTACCATCATGGTTGCTTTATCGTAACATGTTTTACGAGTGTAACTGTAATATGCTAAAATATAATGAAATATGCAATTAAAATACAAACATTTAGAACTATCCACATTAAACGTTTTATCACTTTTTTCTCAGTTATTATACATAAAAGAATGGATGTTTTAAAAATCTGAAAAAAATTTGTTAAAGTTTTTAAAAACAGCCATTATTCTAGCATTCGTATTATTAAACAAATTAATAAAAAAGATGATCTTACGTATGCTTATAATTAGAAAAAAAGTAGGCATATAAAGAATTATATGTTGTATCGAAATGAATATTGGGCGCATCCTCAGAAACTTGCCAACAATTTAGATAAATAATTTTTTTTAACTAATTATTGTAATTATTACTAAGTAATTTTGCTCAGGGTAGTAAAAAATCCATGGTTATTCCGTCCTTCGGAATGGGCGTAAAAAGGGATCCTGCACCTGTACTCATGAAAGATCCTTTCGTAAAACTTGTAAGTCAACTCGAAGCGACAACAAACGGAATTGTTTCGTACTACGTACAATATAGTACGATTTTTAACTTATTTAGACACCCATATATTTTTTATGTTTTTATAAAATATCTATTTTTCTAATAACCATTATATTTATCACTGTTATAAATAAAAAATATTGGTCAAAAGCTAAAACTAACATTAATAGCCAGGCATAGCCTCTGATTAATTTGGAGCTGTCCATACATTTGGTTTTATCGATGTAATAAGTCCCTTGGTAAGGAAGATTGGGTTAAACCCGAGGTTACAAGAGATTTTCGACCCCAGGAACAGGTACTGTAATAAAAATAAAATAAAATAGCGTAAGATGATTGGATGAGAGCCGTGGAGAGCGCAGAGGAAGGAAACAGGACGTTGGGACGTGCGGAGGGAGAGTGTGGCGGGGCGCGCGGGGCCCCGGAGGGGGGGTGGCGCTGGGGCGAGGGGGGGCGGGGCGTTGCCATGGCGACCCCTGATTGATTGCCCCCTCCTGGCCAATCCTTTTGTTTCAGGCCCGCCCCTTTGTCCGCCACCCCCCATCTTATATAACTCCCGCCGCCGAGGTCCACGGCAGCTCCTCGTACGGGCTTAAGGTAGGCACCTACCAGCGTGTTCCGTAGTCCTAGCCAGGCACAACAGAAAGGATAATCAAATTCTAATCGAAAAGAAATAAAAATAATCTGTATATTAATTCAATTTGCATGATCGATTAAAAAAAACAATTAAATAGGCATTCATGAGGACACCCGACAGAAGTGAAAACTCAAGATTTTGGAAAAACTGTGTTTTTTTATTTCTAAATAAATTAAAGTCTGAATCATTTGAATTTCAAGTTTGTAAATTTAAATTAATAACACTCCGAAACATAAATGTAAACATATTCAAGCAGATTATTAATTAATCAAAACATATGATGGGCTACTAAAGCCTAATACAAAATATCAATAATTTAATTGAAATAATAATTAGTGTATAGTTGTATTATTTATACCTTGTATTCATTCACTCGTGGTGTACCCAGTCTCGACCATGTTTCACAAAAATTATGAATTAATTTTACAAGACCTTATAATAGATTGTTGATGGTTACTATGCATATAGTATACGCCTCTTCAAATTTAAAAAAATGTATTTATTGAAATTTACAACTGGCATATGGAGAAAATACCTACTGGTTGTACTCAAACAACAAATTGAACTTAGAAGGTCACGAGGCCATCTTCCTTTCAGGAGCCTCGTAGGATTATAGGAAGTTGAAGAAGTAGCTAGCTTTGAAACTAGTCGGTCTTAATGGGAATAAAGTATGTCATGAAAGGACTAAAGGTCTATTATCGGATTAGGGCCAAATCGGCAACAGGTGAGACATTGATGTCATTATGGATGACTTTATTCTTAGCAAAGTAAGGGCCATTAAGGCTTTTGGGTTGTAAAGATAGGATACGAGAGGAATTCAATGGGTTGGTGGACCCTCGAAACCCTACACCGTGAGTGTTTTTACTATAAATTCGTTTATACAAAAGCTCAACATAGAATAAAAATTTTTTTCGTTTCCGATCTATAACGCTTGCTTTAGGATTGATGAATTTTATAACAAATTCTTGAATCTGGAATCACTTTGAAAAGAAGAAGATTAATCCTGTCAAAAGGTTGAATATGTAACAATCTTAATGACCTTCAATAGGAAAGTAACGAAAAAACCCACCTTAGTTCTGCATTTTGCAGCTATCGAACAGTATACGATGACAATATAACAAATATACAAAGAGACTTTAAGATATGAAGTAACAAGATAAACTTATTATAGAGTAACATTATAACTTAGTGACTTCTCACATAACTGTGTTTTGACATACTATACTCTAGTAATGCCATCTCCTCTCTACTCTCTAATCTATCTCTCCCCTATATCTTAAAACTGATATATAAGCATATATAAGAGCAGGGGAGGTCAAGAAAGTATAAATGTCTGACGACAAGAATTCCACGGTATCTGAAACCCAGAACATATTATTCCAATAATAAAGCTGTTCAACTATAATGAAGTTGAAACCTAAGGAAATATTCGCAGACCGTATGGTAGAAAATAATATAATATTATTTAAGTTGAAAATAGTTGACTGGATAATTCTAAAATGGTCCTGGATTTCAATGAATGATTATTGATTGGGTGTAGTTCATTCATTGACTCCACTCTCTGACAGTTTCATACCACTGTTAATACAATATTATCTTTTATTATCTAAATGTCCCATTGGTTGCTCCTTTGGCCCGAACCCGATATCAATCTACTCATCACAGTATTCCAGGCCAAACCCACAAGTTCAAACATCCTTCTACAATTCCCGATAATCCTCAGAGGCGTTTGAAAAGAAGGCTGTCTCGTGACCTTTTAAGTTTGCCTCTATATCATGATTCCGTATCATTAATTATATTTACTTGTTTATACTGTAATATTATTTGAAGGGAGCGGAGTGGCTAAGTGGTTCTATTTAATCTGGAAGCAGCCGGGGATGGATCCTTCCGAATCTGGGGCCTTCCCGGGGCTCATCCAGCCTCTTTAAATTTGGTAACCAAAATAAGGGGAGAAGTGGCGGTTGTGCGTAATCTAGGCCAGATCATCTCCCTGCACTTGAAGAAACAGTACAGTCTCTACCAAGTATTGAACACTGTTTGAGACTCTTTATGGGTTATTGTGCCACAGATTTTTTATTACTTATGGTATTATTACAATACCTTCAAATGAAGTAGAAAAAAATCAAACTTTTTTAAAAGTAAGTCCTTTCATGCCATAAATATTCACGCGTTTAAATAAGGTTTAATTATGCAGGAGCCCTATACACGCTGCCACAAAATACAAAAGCCCTACATTACAAAGTGTCAACAGATTTCATTAACATTACAGCGCCCCCCCCTCCACCACTTCCTGATTAATAACAACAACCCCCTTGTTGCGACACGACAAAAAGTTGTCGTGCCGCGATAACCCCTAAACCAGGGGGAGGTTACGTGATGGTACGAGGTTGATGAATTGGCACGTAATTCCTCCATCATTCCTCCTGGTCACTCCTATTAGTGGCCACCACCTGCTTCTCTTCAACTGGTGGCTCACACCACCGTGTAATGCCATATATTATGTCTCATAGCCCTCGAACGAGTTTAATTAACAAACTAACCATTGATAAAACGTACATAAGAAAATAATCTAATTAGTTCGAAGTATTATATTTTTATCATTATAGCATTACGATTTTATTATAATTCTTCTATAGTAATTATAAAATAAATGCTATTTCAAAAGATCAACGTTAAAACTAAAAAAAAACAACTAATTTTTCAATTGAGGTATTTGAAAATTCCATTTGAGTTAAAAATAATAAAATTTTAGGTATTGGAATGATGGCGATATTGAAATTATTTTACTAACCGTTATAAAATTATTAAAATCTTGAAACTTTTTTGATTTTAATTGATGACATTATTCCCATAAAACTTCAAGTTCAAACATGATAAAACTCAAAATGTGACTTTATTAAAAAATTCTGGAAATGGAATATCAGATGTGTCGGTCGGAATTAAAAAACTTCAACCAATACAATTGTTGTTGAAGGGTTAACTCAATAATGCCATTTTTTGAGATATGTTGTTGTTTTTTTGAAGGAGCGATTTATTTTAATTTCATTCTATTTAAACTGCTACAATAAGTTTTTCATAAACTGATTTTATTTTTGGTGAGTGATTGTTAGTTGATTTAACATCACTTCTCTATCCACTCAAAACAAATTGGCTATATGTGCCACAAATAGCACACATACAGAAATCTAAAATTCCATCCAGACCGTACATTAAAATATATTTATATCAACATATCAACATTAGCCAGTAGCAACATTTTTGTATAAGTTTCGAAGTTATATCATTGTGACATTTATTTATATAATTCGACTTTTCTAACATCTCATAAGCTTTTAGATTCCTGTAGAGTCCTATTAATACTTAGTGGTCATAAATAATTAAATAAAAGTATAACAACCTAGTGGTGCTTCTAAAGATAATTGCATCCCCTAGGATTTTTTAAAGGGAGTAAAAAGTCCTTAGTTATGCAGTCCTTCGGAAAGGACGTTAAAATGGGGGTCCCGAGCCTGTACCTTCTCAGGTACTAGTTAAAAATTACTATCCTAATTAAACCTCGATAGACAAAATTTAGAGCTCCCATTGTGGCATCGTCCGATTGTTAAAATAAACAAATGAAGCAATTCAAACAGCTTGAACTATATTTGTTTGTGACATTACTGGACATGATAAACAGAAGGTAGAACCTAGAACCAGGGTAGTTAAGGAAGAAGGAACATATAGGATAAGCTTTATGGCATTGGGAGTGACATACAACCTGTTGTCTCGCCCCTAACAGGCCGTATAAAGTGGGAAAATAAAAGAGGAAGAAAAAGCGCACTAAATGAATGAAGAATGGGGAGTTATTTGCATACAATAAAGAGTGGCTGGCGAGCCCAGATAGCAGATCTCTTGGGGGGGGGGCTCTACTTAAAACAGGAAGAGGGGGAAAGGAATCAATATGGCTTCCGTAGGGGCCACTCAGCCCCCTTCTAGGGCCAACAAGTCCTCTTGCGCAATATCTTTCAATAACTCATTCCTTGCGAGTCCTACCGCCGTTATATTGCCCAGTCACTCCTAGCCTCGGGCCTCTTCTCTTTATTGCCCTCAGAACTAGGGCGAAGGCACTCCCTTACTAAATTCATTCAGCAAACAGAGATGAAGAAAAAGAAAACAAACATAGCCAGTATATCTATATAATAATGGCGATACTTAACTTCTTCCGAACCCACAGGAGATTAATGACGATAAAAACAACGATTTCCCATCAAAATCCGAATGTAAAAGATCAAACCTAATCAATCCTCTAACCACATTTCGACATCTTCTTCTGACCTTCAGACACTTTAGAGTAGTGCAAACTTTTCATTCGAAAAAAATCGTCTATAATTAATTTAAAAAATCATTGTAATCCAAAAAAAGAAAAGAGAAATAAATGCATAGGGAAGTCTACAATTGTAAACGCCTCATTGACATTAAAATGAATACGAACATTATTAGAAATGTCATGTCAGAGATAATGGATAAAGCAGGTTAATTGGTATGTACCTAATGATAGAGAATTAAAATTACACAACTAATTACCAAAAACCATTAAACAGTTCACAACTCATAGTAACAAAATGCCAATGCCAATAATATTGTATACTGAAGTTTTTAATAATACAAACGAATATCGACAGAAACCGTTAGGTTACATAATAATGTATGTTTTATTATGTAATTATTATTACATTACTTTATTAAATTATTATTATGTAACATACATGATAATTTAATTAATATTTTTATATTTACAAAATATGTTTATGCGCTATTTTTGGATTATATATCGTACTATTATATTGCACCACTTATGTTTATATCCATCTGTTAGTGCCGAGTAATGACAAAAAAGCATTATTTATAATACATAATGTAGGTATTTAAAATGTTTATGCAATATAATCTTCTGTCATTATACATATTAAGTATTTTATTAATAGTAATAAAAATAAAGAGATATTAATTTTTATCAATAAAATCGGCTGAGTAAATACATTCAAGTATAAATATCGCTTGGTCATTTTGAATAACTCTCAACTGTTAATTTCTCTTTTTCATGGACCCAACTCCCATCAGAACATGAAATAATTTGAAGAAGGACGACTTTTTTTAATTTTAGTACTCTGTTAACAATTACCATAATCATTAAAAATAATTATAATAGTAAATTATTGTTTTAATCCTACCAGATAGACAAATATGCATTCATAGCATATTTTTATACAATGAGGATCCATCCAGCGGAAGAAGTTTATTGGCCGCGATATGAAATAACTTTATCGATTAAATCTTAAGTCGACCCTAAAGACCAAAGATCAAAGACTTAATATCACCGCACCGAGACTTAATGTTTTAGTGTAATTTAAATTTACAATTTAAAATTACATAGGCAACGTAACTATTATTTAATTAATTATTAATTATACTGTCATTTTAAATGGGCCTATAAAGTCGTAGAACATGTAAAGAGTTTATTATAGTTATTATCATTAATTATTGACGCCACATATTGAGTTAATTATTGTGAATACATTATATAGCCAAGGGAACATCACAAAAATATGGAAGTTTTCGGAATTATAGTTCAAGCAAAATTTTCGATGTAATGAAACATATATTTTCAAAGATATATAAATAACACTTACAATAAAGTGTCTAATGTATTTAAATTTAAATTAATATGAACACATTCTTTATTATTTGTTTGTTTCTTTATTTAACCTCACTTTATGCTTCTACGGCTAATCGGACGATGCGACGTTGCAGGTTTAATTAGGATAGGGATTTTTAACGAGTTCCTTTTATTTTGCGTTTCTCGGATTATCCCGGATAAATTCACATACCCGGACCAAGGTCAAGGGTATGTTCCATTTTATAATTAAATTGGAATGTTGAAGAATTTTCCGACGATGAAGTTCCCAGTTCACAGCATAACGGCTTTCTGCACTTCTTGAAATTCCCAGCTTATTTCAACCGCCTTCATAGATTTGTTTGGTTCCTCAGGAATTAAACCATTGCTGGATACTACAATCAGGAGTACTTTAACTTCTACCAATCGGTAAAGATTTCGTAATTCCCCGCACAGCTCTTGGTACTTACGATTTTTTTCGCTCAACGTTTTAGAAACATTATCATCCGCAAGCAACCCAACTTCAATGATGGTGTTTTTTTTGTCTATGAGTAGTATAACGGTTCTGTTGTGAGGGATATTACGAGTATGATCAGTAATCATAGCTTTATCCCAATATAATTTGATGTCTACTTTTTCTAATATTGCCTTGGCTGGTATCTGTAAAACGGCTTATGGCTGGATGTTAATTTATATTATTATTATTTCTCCAATGATTACTACTACACCTGCCATAGCCAGTAAGACAAGAATATAATTTCTGTGATATTGGAGTTGAGGTTGGCAGAGAAAGTACTTCAGGCGATCGATCCTTTTCCGTTCCTCTCCCCAACACCTTGTCGGATCTGTCGTTGACATTCACATTTCAATTCTCTTCGTCTCTTGCCACTGATTCGAAATTTTCAATTAATGTTAGACAAAAGAATCTTAAGGAAGTAATAACCGGAAACGAATCGAAAACTCTCGAATTATCAAACAATTTTCAACAGTTTTCTTAATGGAAACTTAATGCTAAAAAAAAGCTTGCCATTTTTAAATTCGTTAAAATACCGTGAATTAAAAGTAGTTTTAAGTTTGAAGAACAACATATAAGCTGTTCTTTTTGAAAGTGTTACAATTCCATTAGGATACAAAAAAAATTGTTACTTTTAAATAATTTTAATGGTTATTGCTTCATAATAAAATTTAAACGGTGTAAAGAGTTTAAAACCTCACTCTTTGCTAAGTGCTAAGTGATAAAAACGTTTACTCTTAATTCAAATGGATTCCTTTATATATCGCGAATATGAAAAATACCGCTTTCGACAATAACAACACATATCATAATTAAAAATTATAAAATAATGCCAGTAGCATAACGAACTAATATAGCCCGTATAAAGTGTCTTGGCCACACTAAAATTAGTAGATATATAAGTTAAATGTTAAATATTTAATAGCTATTTATAATTAATTAAATCCAAAAATTAAAAACTAGCACAGATTTTAACTTAACAGGGACACCCCACATCATACTTACAAAAATTACACATAATCAATGACAATGCTTGTTCTCTGGGTAAAGAAGACTACACATTTAATCAGGTAATTCATGATTGCCAAATTTATATTATGAAAGTCAAAGGACAAAATTAACTATTTCAATAATATTAAAAGGAAAAAAAGTTGGCCAATGTCTGAACACGAACTATATAATACCTTTCGGCCCGAATTCTTTAAATTCATTAATAACATTGATTTTGAAAAGTTGATATCAAATTGAGAAGCATATGCGTAATACAATGCATATATAAAGTAATACAGAAATTTAAAAAAATAATTTTTGGCAACTGTAAACTTTTATTAAATTTAAAAGTAAAATAATGTTTTTGTATAGATTTTTAGATATCATTTATGTTATGATTTCATTTTGTAAATAAGTAATTATAAAGCATCGAGTATATAGTACTATGGAATTTGCCAATCACTAAACGGTCCTTTCAAACGCTTACTATAATTAAAAGAAGCAACTATAATGATTGTTTATGATATAGATTTTAGAAATACAATAAACATATTTAAAAAAATTAAAATAAATAAACATAAAATCCTGTGAAAAACATTGCCAGTCTATTTATGGCACTGTATAAAGCAACACACAGAATAATTTCTTTAGATATATTAGGGGGTATCCCTCAGTAGCCTACCCCCATTACACAAATTATACTTCTGTTACTTTAATAATAGGTACTCATCGTTTCAGTAGAGATTATTCTAGGGAGTAAAGTTCAGTAGAGTACATATTTTGTACTTTAATAGTGATTAAATGAAAACATTAGTACCCACTTAAAATTGTTTTAAAATATTGAGCAATTTGTGCATTTATTTTAGGTTTGTTTTATATATAAATAAAATAATTTATAGGGAAGAAAATGGTCCGTTTGGAAGTGGAAAAAATATTTTGACCTCCACCCGGACCATTTGTTTTCCCATATATACCAGGGAAGATCAACTAATATTCAACAAAAAAATAATTTATAATTTATAAGAAAAATTACGAAACCTTATTTCACTGCATTCTCAGTATTGATATAACAGTCCTAAAATCGTAATACTGTACTAAGATGTAGCTTGTTTTATTTTTTAAATCGAAGCATTATATTTTTCCATTTAAATTTAAAAACAGTGGTATAATTTATGTAACGGTTTGAGAAAGCGGCTTTTTGATCCCCTATTTTTTTTAACTGTCTATAACTAAACAGTTCGGGCAGGAAAAAGACTAATCGGGCAGGTGGCCCTACGATTTTTTAAAGAGAGTAAAATATCCTTGGTTGTACCGTCCTTCGGAAGGGACGTAAAACGAGCCTGTGCGATGTCAGGTACTCATTAAAAATACCTATCCCAATTAAACCTAAAATTAACATACGTGGGTTTTATTTTTAGTGAAAGTCCAATTCAGTGGAATTGGACGTTTTTATCTTAATTGTGTAAATTGTACTGTATTTGTTGTCGTTGCATTATATTGCTTATGCAACCGTAATTGAAGAATTAGTTGTATATTTCTTGGAATGTAAACATTAAAAAAATATATTAAAGAAAGTTTAATTAAGTAGGATAAATTTGACAGCTTATAACCCACTATTAAATAAAATATAAAAAAAATATGACTTATATACAAGTACATAATTGATTATAAAAAATCAATTATGTAGCATTTTTTTTTTATGCTATAACATTGTTATTGTTTCTCCCGATTTAGGGTACCCAGTTTTAAAGGCTGGATGAGCCCCATGAGGGTCTGCAGATCACACCGGGTCCACCTGATGCTGATTTTATTAATAGTAACAATCAAACTTATGACTTTTGCACTTATAAGTGTAAGGGGATATAAAAGCAAAATATGTATTTAATTTAATTAAGCATTAAAGTAATTGATTAATTCATTCTTTTCCGCTTTAGTGGTTCCACAGAAATTTGATGTATTTTATCATTACAAAGCTCCAGATGTTTCTAAATTATTACTTTTAACATAACTTAATTTAATTTATTAAAGTAAAAGTTCTAATTGAATATAAATTTTCTAAGAAATTTAAAAAATACTAACAATAAAGTGTCTGATGTCTTTCAATTACAGTTAATGCGAATACAGTCTTCATTATTTATGTTAATAATTATTTATTTATTCATTATTATAATTGATTCAGATAATGAGGTAATAAACTAAGAAAAGCAGTAAATTATACTAAATTTCCATAATCTTTATTTGTGTTAATATTTTTTTATTGTTCTATGTCATTATAGAATAATCAATTAATTATGTAATTCACAATTATTTCAAATAACGTAGATATAAATCTACTGAATTATGGCATCAATAATATATTATTGCTAAATAATTTATTATGAAATTGTCTTCTAACATCATAAAATTAGTAATTACCTTAAAGATGTTATGAGATATAATATTTAAAAAATTAATATCAGAATTATTTAAGTTAAATATTTAGTTTTCATATTTAAGAAGAAGGAGTAAATATTTTACAATCGTAGCACCAATAATACAAATGATACCATCCATACTTCACAATCTAAAACACATACTTACCATAGTGATGATTTAATGAATCATGTTCATCTACTCAAAGACTGACCATATTTATATTTAGTAATTATTTTAATATATTTAACAATGATAATAAAAATAATAATTCTAGAGGCAATATGTATTATTTAAATATAGAAACTAAAGAAGTATTTTTTTATTGTAGTCACATTTACTGGTCATTAGTAACTACTAATAGCAGTGAATTAAGCAATTAAGTTAAAAGAAGAAACTAAAGGCAACAGCAGAGACCTCATGTGACGAACAGAGGAATTAGAGGACTATAATTTTGATATTATCTTTATTAAACTAGCTAAAAAATCATAAATGGTTTGGAAGCTATTAACAAAACTTATATAAAATATAAGATGAAAATAAGCAGTCCATAAAACAAATTTACATTTGTTTAAAATGTCACTTAAAATATAAATATTGTTAAAAAACTAAAATCAATCCAATATAATTTTTCATTACATGGGACATGAAAAATAAATAATAAAAATGAGCTGAATATATATTAAATCTTATAAGTATTCCTAACAAACTTTTAATTTTCCATTTCATAATATCCTTTTTCATTTGTTTTTATATATACACATGTATACTTATATATATTTTATTAAAAATAATTTTAATTATGATGTATACATTTTAGAAAAAATGTTTTGAAAAATTATGAAATTATTGTATTTTAAAGAATTTGAAATAAGTTATGAATAATTTAGGAAATATATTAAACATAGATTTAAACTCTTTAATCTCTGAAGATTTAATCTCTGAATTTTAATCCATACACAGAATTTCACCAAAAATTGCCCATATCGTTTAGGAAGTTCTATATATAATTTTTGTTTAAATCTGAAGTGATACACACAACTCAATATTATCAGAAGACAGATTTTCCTGCACTTCCGTTGACTCTTTGATTTCTTCCTTCTTTCCTCAATATAGGGGTGTATTACAAGGCAGTGTTTTAAGTCATATTCTCTTAACCGTTTACACCTCTGATATTCCGAAGCACCCATGCACCACCATCAACACATTCGCTGACGATACATTTCTTCCCACAGAGATCCAAGCCTAGCTTCTATAGTTATTCAAAATTATTTATTTGATTTAGAAAAGTGGTTCTAAAAATGGCAAATCAGTATAAACGCCTCAAAATCGAGCCATCTAAGCTTCGTGTCCAGCAGTCAAAATTGACAACGACCAAGACTATACATGGACAAAAGACTCACATAGAACATACAAAATTAAAAGGACAAGAACTGACAAGACACTACAAACAAGTATCACATCTTCTGGACTTCAGATCTTCACTTGACTTAAGAAACAAACAACTTATCTATAACAGTATACTAAAACCTATTTGAACATATGGAGGAGAACTTTGGGGTTCAGCAAAACAAGTCCACATACACAAGGTACAAACAACACAGTCCATAATTCTCAGAAAAATTGTGAATTCTTCATGGTATATTTCAAATCACGCCATACACAATGACATGAGCATTCCCACTATGAAATCATATATTCATAACATTCCACTCGTCGACACAAAATCACCCAAATCCACCCGCTCTTCCGCTTTCCTACTCCCTGTTACCTGGACCTGATAGGAAAAGATTAAAAAGACTATGGCCAAGAGATCTACTCAACTATTGATATTTCTATTCCAAAACTTGATGTTTCTGCAGAATAGTAAAGAGAATAACACTTAGATCAAACTTTCTGGATGCCCAATTGCACAGGTGCAAATGAAAATTAAAGAATAAATAAATCTAAAATGAATAAACTCAATATTATCATTCTGAATATTAAAAAAAAATTCTGAAGGATTTTAGTGTAAGTATTTGATTTGGCCGAGATCAATCTTAAACCTCAAGTTTTTCTCTTCAATTAAGGGTACTCACATTGTAGAGGCTAGGTGAACCTCGCAATGGCCAACTGCCCCCACAGTGGTGATAAAGCCTATAAATTATTTTACCTTTATAATTTTTAAATTAATTTATCTGTATCAGCTTGTCTAAAACCTATATTATAGCACACAGTAGAAAACTATTGTGTGTACTGAGAAAAGAATTATTAATTAATTATGTTAAGAATATATTGATGATTAATTTCATTGATAATAGCAGCATAATGTAAACCTAGTACTTATGAAATAACGGTTAGCATATGATGTCTACTATTTCTTTTATTGACATAATTTAATATTTACTTTAAGCAGCTATTTCTACCATTGAGAATTCCTTATAACAAAAAATTAATTTAAAATGTAAAACATACGAGTTAACTGGAATCGGTAACTAGTGCCAATTAGTAGTCTATTTTCAGATTCTATGTTATGTACAAAAGCTAGCAACCAACTAAAGAAATGAAATATAGCGATTTACTGAACATTTTCAAAGCAATTAACATACCAGTCAAATTTAGCTTTAATTGTTTACTTTTTATCAAGCCTATTAAAACATTGGTTGGTTTGGCTGTGATGGCAATCAGATGGAAAATCAGACAACAGCAAAAATTGAAAAACATTTGATTTACAAAAGGCAGCTGACTAATGAGCTTATTTGCAATAATACTAGGTCAATTATGACTTACAAAAGTTCATAAGATTTAATTCAAAGGCAATCACTATATGATATCAGATGATAATCACCTTATGATATTACATGCTATTTATTAAACTACAACAGCCCATGAAGGATATTGGTTAACAAAATAAATAATTTATCTGACACATAACGTCTCGGACATGGGACCTTGATATCAGTAACTCAGCACCTTACGTAATGAGCTACCCAGCTCCTTGAATAATATAGTTGACTAAATCAATATCTTTATTAATGGACAACTACAAATATCATTATTAATTTAGTTTTTAACATTCAAATAATATTAGTAATCATGGATTAACTACCCTTAGTTTTAGTAAACTTCAGAAAAGTCTAGAACAAAAAATAAACAATCAAATTGTCTGGTTGGTTTCAAAGAATTTTATTTTATTTCATTAATAAAGAATCAAACTTATTCTAAGTATTTGTATCAAAATATTAAATAGTTTCAATCCGATGCAAAAAATCATTCCATGATTAATATTTTTTACAATTCTTCCAAACCTATTATTTCTGTTTAGATTTCCCAACAAAAAATAATAGGAATAATGAAGCAAATAATTATAAAAATGCCTGGTTTTTTGTAACCACACATGATAGTTTTATTTTATTAAAAAAATAAAACATTTATTATTGTTTATATTTATAATAGAGTTCAGGAAAAAGATTCAAAGTGTGAAGATAAAAGAATACTGGATGAAGAAGATGCAACGACATTGAAACATTGACATTGCCTCATGGTCCCCATGACAAGAACCTGACGGAGAAAGAAAAGAAAGTTTACTAACACTTTATTGCTATATTTTTTATAATAATACAAATTCCATGTTATAACATTCTAGAGCACTCTGTTTCATATAAAATATTTAACTAATAGTTACATCATTAAATTATATAAGGATACCATAAAAAAGTTAGTAATTTAATAAATTAAAGTTTCAGCAGTCAAAATTTAAGATAGGAAGTTGTTTATGTGACATGGTTTTACCAGATTTCCATCAAATTTAGAACCTACAGGAGCTGGAATATGTCAGAAAAACAAGAGCCATCTTAAGTATGATCAGATAGCAATAGAAATCTTTGCTAGTTCTCAGTAAAATTTGTGTTTGCTATGATATTATTGAGCATGAGGTAGAAACAAAATTAATTTGCTATATCTTGATCAGATCACAAATATTCTCTGCAGTTTATTATGGCAAGCCTCGACTAAAACCATGTCAAAAAACCTACTGTATTTAGAGAAATAACTGCATGATGATTTACTAAAACTATTGACTTCAATCTACAGAATTGTTTTGAAGTGTTAATTGGGTTCTTCTTTGAATGAGTCAATTCATTGATAACAAAAGTCACATATTTAAAAAAAAATCACAAGTAATATTAATATGGAATACAGTTACTGTGGAAATTTAACTGAGGGAACAAAATTCATGCTCACATAAAACATTTCAAATACAGGCAACAAAGAATCCAATCATTCAAATATATCATCTTATTCCATTTGGCATGGAAGAGTTGGAGTGGAATGGTAATCCTTGACTCCTTTTAAAGGTGAGGGGATTGGCAACACAAAATGGTCTTGGCCTTATAAAATAATATTCTTTCAGTAAGGTTTTTATATCTATGTCACATTTTTTCTGTCTGTCCCAACATTATCTCTTGAAAGGGAAGAATAATTTATTACTTTTGATTTCAGAGGCTTTTGATCTGTTGGGCCTATGTTCTACAGCAGCTGTGAAATACCCCAAAAAACCGTTAATTCCAAAACATGTAGCGCTTAAACAACAAAAGATTTTTAAAATTTGCCTAACCTCTTCTACTTAATGTCAATTAACCATCTATAAATGTTGTATTTTTTGAGAAAAGTTATTGCATAAAGAATTTGTATTTGCTAATAATTCAAAATGGGAAGCGAGGAACCTCAGTGTGCAGAATACCGAGTTGCTGTAACAAAGGGCCCAGGTTCAAATCCGGCTGTGGCAGATATATTATTTAATCCGTTAATAGTCAGACCCTAGGAATCTGGACACCCTCTAGGGGCTCACCCAGCCTAATACAGTGGGTACCCTTAAATAGAGGAATGGGTTCTTAAAACATATTAACCCTCTGCCCGGAACGTCGCCATATTGTTGTTTACTACTATTGCATTCCATTTTATAATTGCTTCTAACCCCTTACTACCCTTTCAGTGAACCTTCCACCGCCACAAGAGGAGGTCAGGTAAATCATCCTTATCTCTCTGTTCCTAAGAAAAACCAGTTTTATCTAGTTTCCTAGGTCTGTGTGGAATCCCACCCGACGTTCCTATGAACTGTACATTTTTTTTCTAATCGGTTTGACGTGACAAAGTTTGTATTTTCTCTAACAGATTTACAAAATGTTCACAAAAGATATTTTTATGACTTATAAAGAGTTCTGGAAGGAATATAGACCCCAAGAAGAGGAGTCAAATGGAGAGACAAGTGGTGACTCTGGTTCGGAACTGGAAGATGAAATTTTAAAGAATAGTGATGTAGAGCATGATGAAGTTATTGCAGACTCTTGTGAATATATGGACCAGGAAAAAGCTAGTCATGAGCGTAATTTTTTTTTATGGAAGGATAGCATGACTATTTGGACGGACAAACCACTGCACTCGAATTTTTCAAGAATCCCGGAGAGAAATGTCATGACCCACCTTCCCGGGCCTAGAGGCAGGGCAAAAAGGCTTAAGGATCCACTTGAACTGTGGTCATTATTTATTTATGACGAAATGGTGAAAAGTATAGTCTGTTTTTCTAATGAAGAAATTTCGAGAAGGAATGAAAATTTCCAAACTGAAAATAGGTCAGCAAAACCAACAGATGAAATCGAAATCCCCGCTCTGGTGGGTTTATTATACATGTGTGGCACCTTAAAGCAGTCTGGAATGAGTACAGAAGAGCTTTTTTCTAATATTTTTGGACCTCCTCTATTCCGTTGTGCAATGTCTCAAAAAAGATTTGATTTTTTGATTTTGATTTTTTTGATTCGACTCTGAAACAAGAGGGTCTAGGCAAGCGTGTGATAAATTTGCAGCGTTTAGAAATGTGTCGGGCGCATTTAATAGTAATTGTTTGTCGTATTATTCTCCTTCTGAATATTAGACAGTTGATCTCTCTTGAGCTTTAAGGGAAGGTGCAGGTTCAAAATGTTTTTGCCAATAAAACCTGATAATTTTGGTCTGAAAGTGTTGTCAATGTGCGACGCTAATACTTACCATTTATTTTATATATGGTATTCCTTACATAGGAAAAGAAATAAAGAATCAAAATACTGATGTATCTATTCCAACACAATAAGTGGTAGAGCTTACGGAATCTGTAAAAGGAACAAAACAAAATGTTACTACTGACAATTGGTTTAGTTCCATAGAACTTAAAGAAAAACTTGAAAGACAGCTGACGTTTGTTGGAATGCATCGTAAAAATAAACCTCAAATTCCACTCCAAATGCTCCAAACATCACTACCACTTATCTCAAAATTTCTTTACCAACCTGACAAAATGCTTGTGTCACATGTTCCTAAAAATAAGGCAGAAGTATTACTACTGTCTTCAATACATAGTGTTGGAGATATAAACCAAGAAACTGAAAAGCCAGAGGTTATAGAGTTTTATAATATGACAAAGGGGGGTGTCGACACTTTTGATATGTTGTGCGAAGTAAAAACCACCAAGAAAAAACTAAACGGTGGTGACTCAGATACTTCTATGATATGCTAGATTTTGCTCATGTCAATGCCTTCGTGGTGTATAAGTGTATAAGATAGATCAACATTCCTGAAAGCACTTGCTCGTTCTTTGATTCTAGAACATATGAATAGAAGAGCGTTAAATAAGCAAATTCCTCGAGGACTTAAAATGTGTATCAGTGAGCTTCTTGGAATAAAATAAGATATTCCCGTAAAAAAGTGCCTTTGCCAGGAAAACCTCGAAGATGCGAATTTTGCATAGACAAAAAGGATAGTCCTTCTGTAAAAAATGTGCAAAATGTTTTTGTAGAGAACACAAAGTTATAATGTGCCCATCCTGTGTAAAGGAGACAGAAGAAGGAGCAAATTTAGAATCAGAGTAAAAATTTCATAATTGAAACAATTATTGTCATTAGATTACTTTTTTTCACCATCCAAATTTTATTTACAATAATAAATATATATAACTACTTATAGTAAATTTACTATATACATTTTATTTGTATAGATAAGATGATATTTTTTGAGCATGTATGTATATATATATATTCGATTATGTGATCACTTGTCAAATGTCAAATGTCGGGTGGTAAGCCACCCAACGTTCCTATGACTGTCTCTGGACTGAACGTTCCGGGCAGAGGGTTAATAGCCACCAATCCTCCCTAGTACTATTAGTAGCTTCGGTTTCACAATGATCTCGCACATTGAGCATTAGTGAATTTTAAAAAATAATTATTACTATTTCTAAATTCAAAAAATAGCAGAACATTTTATTTTATGATCCTTTATATTATTTTCTTAAATCACAAAACTTATACAAGACCGTTTTTGTTGTTGGTTAGGTATAGGTCACTAGGGATACTAGTTTCTATTACTATACTCAAACTTTTAATTTTTATTTTTTCTTAAGAAAACAGGCTGAAACTTAGGATTTCCATAGTTTTTTATTTTACTTGAAAATTTTCTTTAACCAGAACTATCTTACCACAATATAATGTATAAGGTCAACTATAACAATCATTCAAGAAAATAACTTTAATTTCTACCATGAAATAATTTTATTCAAATTCATCTTTTAGAAATATGAATCCTTAAAGGGTAGTCCATGGACCCTCAGCAGTCTGTGAACAATTTGCAAAGGGTAACCGCTAGCTAGTGAAAATAAGTTTTTGAATGCCTTTTAGATTAACCTGTTATTTATAATCCAAGGCACTGTAGAGATTTTATTTGAAATTAGAATTTGATGAGTTAGTAAAATTTCATATACGATTAGGTGAATTTCACAGTTTTTTTTCTTTTCGAAACCCTGAGTAAAATAAATCGTAAAAAAATAAAATACCAGCTAATACAATATGATTCAATATTAAATGTAGAGATACAGTTTAACCTAATTTTTCAGACGTATTTGAATTATGTAAAAGATTCTGGAAATAATATACATAGATGTAAAGAGGTAGGTTGGGTATAGCGATGACGAATGCTTACTTTGTAGTTCTTTTGTAAAAAATTGTCATGTCGTTATTATAAAAATTTATTTCCATATTGGTAATTACTAAGTAGTTTCTCTGTACAGACCAATAGTTCTTCATTAGTAAACAAATAAGTGGGATGTAGTAAATAAATCAAAAACATATCTTATGACTGTTGAAATCATTAATCAAAAACATTACATAGAAAATAAAGTATTCTACTAAATAATAGTTCAAGCTATAACAATAAATAAATAAAAATAAAAAAGAATCAAAGAACAAATTAATGATATTACTTATGTTTATATGTGATAAATGATAAATGATATTTATATATGTATCATATAATTAAGTAATCTGAGATACAGAAATAAAATGTAAATTCTCACAAAATTAACTATTTTTTGGTGTCAGAATCAAATGTGATTTGTTAGGATAAGGGTATTTTTAAGATACATTGGTTCAAAGTCAAAACGACACCCCTGGATATTGATAGGAATCTTTGAATAAATAAATAGTTCAGCTTATATTGTATTAAAAACAATAATTTATTGTATTCACTAAACATTCTAGTAATATTCTATTTTGTATAATTATATAAAAATAAACAATAATTTAACACATTTGTTAATGATTATTGATCTCACAGTGAAATTGATACATCTATGTGTTTACAAATATTTGTTAAACTTACTAATTTCTTTTAGTTAGACTATTGTGTCGAAAGTGTTGGGTTCTTTTCTTTACTTCAAAATGTACTGCATATCAGAACGTTTTTCAATGTTAAAAGAATGTTGAGTTGGTCATTTAACATTTTGATGATGGGAAATCGCTGAATTGAATGGCCGAAATTATTTTAAAAAGCCCTTCAACTGTCCAGCATGTGGAAAGATTAAAAAAGGAAACGCACTGCCGAAAAAAAATTTAAAAGTTCAAGAAAAATTCTAAGGATAAGAATGAGACTTGAATAGTCAGAGAATAAAACAAAATCCATAATTTAGTGCAGCCAACATTTATGTGCACCCAATACAATTAGTATTGAACTAAATTAAATTAATAACTAATAAAAAGATTAAAGACTATTAGTTCTAAAAAAGTTAATAAGAAGTGAGGTGTATCATTTTGACTGGAAGGTGAAATTATTTATTAGTTTTTTTTAAATAATCAAAGGTGAATATTTTGAATTTCATTATTTGAATATATTTAAATTTTTATTATAAATCAATATGGTGAAGAGTTTCTGGTTTTGTTTCCTGTAATGATTTAAGTTTAAAATTGTTTTTTCTTCTTTCTAGAGGGTGTAGCAATTTTACAGTGAACCTCTGAACATAACAAAGAAACTTACTAGATATTTAAAAAAGGAAAATGAAAAAATATTATAATAAAAAAATATTCCTTCGTAGCAGTACTTTAAGATTTTTAAGGGTTTATAATGTTTAATAAAAAAATGTTCATTTACATATCCAGTTAGAGCACACAGTAGCAGCAATCTCATAATAAATGGAATGACAACTAAAAACCTAGTCATATGACATATTCCTCAGGAATTATTGAAGACAAACATCTCATCTCAAATAGTTTGGAATAATGTACAATATTATATTGTTTTAAAAATTTAAATCATGTAATTGCTATATTTCAGGACTTGGTTATTGTTTCTAAAATATCTTGGAAAAAGGATATATTAAATAATGAAAGAAGAGTATAAAAAGAAAAGTAGAATTAAAAATAATTTCTTTAATTTATCACGGAAAGAAACATAAAATTATGCCTCATTGTATGTCATTCAACTCGTTATAATAAAAAATATTCCTCTGCAGGGTATCTGTTCCGCAAGTTGTCGCTTCGAGGTGAGTTACAGCAAGTTTTAATTTTTCATTTGTTTCCTTTTTAATATTTTCGAAAAATACAAGTTATCTTAAGCTCTTATGGGATATATGTATAACTTGGTATTCATATTTCAGTACTTATGGGTAATGAGTAGATTTCGGTAATCATTTCATCAAGAAATAAAAGTTTCAACTAACATTAACAAAGTATAGATGATATTTGTTAGTTGAAACATTCATTTTTTGATGAAATGATTACCGAGATGTAGATATTTCCCATAATCACATTATCTTTTCCACACTAAAGCACATGATAACTTGTATGTTTGGAAAACATTAAAAGGGGAAGGAATGAAAAGTTAAAACTTAAAACAATCGGCGGAATAATCACATTTTGCAGTATTATAAGCACTCATCATTTAAGGTTATTAATTTTAATTTAAAAAGAAAATCAATTTGTAAATATAAATGGAAGAGAGAGACCTATGAGAGAACCGCTGAACTACCTGAATGGTAGCGGCACCTAGCGGTGAACGGCTGAACTACGTAGTCGCAGCCTGCTTGAATGGTGGCGCTCCTAGCGGGATATCCCCGAACTCTCAGTATCTCTATCGGCGAGTTGGTGCACTACTGTTTAAAGGCGCCCAGTTCAATATGAGATCGTAATGTACTTTCAGAATAAACGATAATTTCATTCGGGTATTTGAATGCTGAATTTTGAGGGCTATAGGAAATAGGTACTAGATGAATATATTTACAAAAGCTAGCGGTATAAAAATATAATATAGCCAATTGGACGTGAATGGCAACAAAAGAGCATCCTAATAGGATATTAAATAATCTTAGCAAGACTGGTATAACGAGGAGAGAGGAGGCGGTGATAGGTGGACAAAGGCACAATGCCGCCACCCCACAATGGCACAATGGACAATGCTGGATCCGGTCGTTTTAATTATACACCCTTCTAACGTCTAGTCCTCCGGTCGGGATTAGCACTTCGCTCGTCCTCTATCTCCCTCTGTGTCACTCCCAGGAGCTCTTCTCCACATCTTTCTGGGGCATAGGAGGGCATTCATCTAGGTTGCATCCGATAATATAGTCATAGCCATTGAATCAGAGGCGAAACAACAAATAGCTAAGCCAAATAAGTCCGAATAATGTAACGAAGAATTTTAGTCTTACTCGTGGGAATCAGACAATAATATGAAGAGATACGAGGCGTTTGGCTACAAAACTGGTAACATCCGTTTTAAACAATTTGTCAGGACTGATCAAAAAAGGTTCAATTTAGAAAATAAATTATTTAACAAATTGTTTTTATTATTTTTCGTTATTCTGCTAACAGTTCACTTCAAACAATAATAACTGAAAATTTTTTATGATCTACTCTTTTTTTAAATTTCATTTAATATTATAAAAAATTGTAGGATACACGTTAGTTTATGGTTGATAAAAAATAAATAATTAATAAAATAGACATTTAAGAAAAAACAAATCACTTTAAACAATATACATACATAGTTTTGATTTTACATACATCTAATGTTTCCTTTTAATGTAATAGATGTAAACCACTTCTGATAGGAAATGGGAACTTTTAATGCTATTTGGGTAACCCAAGTAGCATTAAAAAGATTTTTAGTCTTATTATAGGATATCAACCGAAGTATTAATAATATAAAAAACTGTACCACCTCAACACATGAAGAGTTTTGAGTGCAGTGCGTGGTAGAGACTTTACTGTACTGTCATGGACAACGGTCGCGATTGCACCTCGATCAGGCTTAACCACTAGGTTTTCCCTCGGTTAAGGATATTCAGTGGAGTACTTCAGATCTCTTAGGAGAGTTTCCAGATCTTAAAGAATCTATTCGCAGCTGTAAACCGATTTAATAAACTATGTCACAATCGGATTTGGACAAGGGACCAGCGGCACGGCAACTCAGCGGTTTACCACTGAATAATTACCCTTCGAACAAACCTTGTTGAATTAGAAATCAGGAACGAAATAAAAAACTAAGCCTAAATGACGATACAAAGATAGTTGTTTGGGTATCAGACGAAGTAATACGGCGTAAAAAATACTATTATGTGACACACCCTTAAAATAAACCCGACAAGAAAAATTCCTTAAAAAATTAACATGCCTTAAGCCTTAAGTTTCAAAAATAAATTATATAATTTTAATTTATGCTGCTATATATATCATCAACCATTTCACATAATAATAATTGCTAATATTTTTATATAAATCATTCTTGGGAAGATTCGTTTGTTCTACCATGAACATTTAACATGATTTTGAACAGTAGTTAGTCCGTGAATAGTATTATCATCATTATTAAATACTGTGGCAATAGGTTTGTGGCAACTAAAATACAATATGTGTACGTCAGAAGTTACATGGGTTATGAATCGTGAAAACATTGAATCAATAGTTGTAATATATCTAGTCGTCCCGAGTAATCTGCCAGAAATAAAGACTAAATTAAGTTCATTTTTCAAGAATTGTACTAAGTGTAAACTTTCATCTTTACTTGAGAAAATTAAATTTACTTTCCACTATTAAAATTTTACTTAGTGACGTTAAGTGAATAAACAAATATCCACTGTGTCTTTATCTTTAAAAGAACCAACGATAAATGATTTCATACTAAAACTGGGTTTGCTGTAAGTAAGTATTTTTCAATTTTACAATTTGACAAGACAAATTTACAGTTAGGTTGCTGTTATCCACGTACATAACCTCGAAGTGAGAAGTGCGCAAAGGAAAGTAACGTCTCTCAATATATTTATATTTTACTGTAAAGTTTATTGAGTAAAACCTCCTCCCTGACCATTAAAATATTTGTAAATCTATTCTCATAATTACAAATAATAAAAAGCATCTAAGCTCAAAGGAACATTGAGGTTATATATATGCAGTTAATGATAGGAAGGAAGCTGGAGATATAAGTAAATTATATTCCTCCATAATTTTAAAATTAAAAAAGAAATAGAGCATGGGAAGTTAAGCATTAGAAATAGGTCAGATGGAGCAAAATAACCTGACCCATGACTTACAAATAGATTAGATGATTAGTAAAAAATTTCCAATTAATACTTAAATAATATTTCATGGTTAGTTCTTCAGGCTATAAAACCAGAAAAACTATTCCTAAACTAGAAATTCCGCTATTCCCATTACTGTCTTCAAACTTAAATAATAGTTCAACCCTGAGAACACTATTGGTACATTATTGAATGTGCTTGAAAATAGATTTTCGCTTATTATTTAATCAGTGTTCGGATTATCACCAACAAGACGATGAATATATTGACTTAAGTCGACTAGATCCTTATTAAAGTAATGTTCAATGAACATTCTTTCCCGTGTAAGCACCGCGAAAATTGCGAGAACACGGGGATGTATGATCGGTGAAGAGAACGGATTTGTCTGACTTGGATACGACCCCTGGTAGCTCAGTGGTTTAGAGCAATGCCCCGGAGATGCAGACAACCCGGGTTCGAATCCCGGCCAGGACAAATCTTTTCTCTTCAAACCAAAAATATTTAAATATAATCACAATCAAAATAAAGTAAATATAATAGTTTAATAAAAAAATTATATCGTTACCAGGTAGACCAGAAAATAGTAATATCATAAAAAAAATTGAAACTATGTATACTTGAAAAATGTGCGATGTTTCAATTTAATTTGAAGTGGCTCAAAATCGAGTTCAAACACTCCGTTACTTACATACGTACATAGAGGCGAAACTAATATTAACTATTATTTTTTTTTTTACTAGTACTAATACTATTATATACGACCTAGTCATTCTTGATATTCTAAGGAAATTATCGAAAGTTAAACATATTACCACCTACTTTAGAATATATAAATATACAATATATTATTTTAAATATTGTAACAGTGTGACCGCTATATTACAGGATGATGGTATTAATTCTAAACCATCTTTTAAATGTAAGGTATAAAATTAATCAAAGAAGACAATAAAAAGAAAAGTAGAGGTAGTAATAATTCAAATAATGTATGTTTGTATGTTTATATGTTATACTGAAAAAAAATTACTGCTTCAATTATAAGAAAATAACAAAATTACCTTCCAAAATAAGACAATTGACTTGTCAGGATGAGGGAAAAAAGAAATTATTTTAAGTATTATTGCAGGATGTGGTATCGCTGAAACAAACCAAAAACCGGACAGGTATAATAGCTAGTTAGTCACGGAAGGACAAACAACAATAATTCGTCTCTATTCTTTTAAAGAAACTGTATTTGAAATATGTTATTAGTACCTATAACTATAAAATAATTTTAGGCCTCATAATCAAGATAACATAACATAGTATACTTTCAAAAATTTAATTTAATGTAGATTATTTAAAATATTCGATTGAAAGCAAATAAAATTATAAATAATGTTTTTATTTTATTCTATTTTATGAATTTGTAAAATTAACTAAATATTTTCAGCACAGAAAAATATAACATACTTAAAATATACTACAGGGTGGCCCAAAAAAAGACTGAAGGATTAAAAATAACTGTATTTTTTTTGTTTTTATTTTTTATTAATTTTTTTTTTATGTTTTTAAATATTTAATTCATGGAAATTTTTTACATCTAAGTGTGAAATATAACATCTCTCAAATGGTGTCCATTTTCTTGCAAACAAAAATTGGCTCTTTTAACCGCATTTTCCATTACTGCCCGTAGAGTTTCTGGTTCCAAGTTCCTTATTTCTGCTTGAATGTTCTGCTTAAGCTCTTGAATTGTTTGGGGTTTATTGATATACACAACTCCTTTCAAATAATTTTCTCTGGCTATTTGACTAAAACGTAGCATATTGCAGGTGTGCCTGATGATCTTGGGGAAGCAGTTGCTGTACCATTTGAACTTTATACGGAAACATTTTAAGATCCCGCTTCAAAATTTCTTCAAAATTCTTTGCAGGGATGTTCTGGAGATTCCCAATTGAGCAGAACGACGACGTCCTTCAGTCTTTTTTGGGCCACCCTGTATATATCGGTAATACTCAAAATGAAAGAAGCAAAATGCAATAAAACGTTGGGTTTTTTAAATTTATTTTTCTTTCTTCTTCTTTTGTTGCTTTGTGTTCCCTTGTTCGGCAATTATTACATTTTAAGGTATTCCGTGGGTTAGGGTACATTTAAATAGCAATTACTAGGATGGTGTTTAGAGAAATTTTGGAATTTCTTCCAT
Source organism: Troilus luridus (assembly GCA_964056705.1). NCBI lineage: Eukaryota > Metazoa > Arthropoda > Insecta > Hemiptera > Pentatomidae > Troilus > Troilus luridus. Next base: position 74,886,875 of record OZ057413.1, on the reverse strand, counting down.
AAACAACTGTTTGCTTTTAAAGAATAGCTTAACAGTTCAAGAGACCTTTGAAAACATTTAATACGCGTAAAAATATCAAAATAAAATTTTGACAAATGTTGAGTTTGTTAGTTTGTGTTCAAAGGCGTAAAACCACCAGGTCATCAACGTATAAGATTTGCTATATAAAATGTAGGTGTATATTGTAAATAATCATAAACACAGAAGCTCATTCACAAAAACTCAGGCTAAAGAAATATTAGATAAAATTTGAGATAATGCTATAATTAAGACAGTAGGAAATATCCTATGAGACTTCAGAGTATAACTTAACATGTATCTAATGCTCATTATTACAAAAACGAATTTGAGTTATGCCCTTTCATTTTGGGTGCCCAATGTGAATTTCCAAGAGACGATTCGAAAAGCGAACAGTATTAATTATAAAAACCGGACATCCTTCGGTCTCTAAGGGTTCCGGTATTCTGTACAGGAACAATTCAACAAAAGGATAGAATGACTTGGCATAGACCGGTAACAGTCGTGTACCATTAGCTCCAACAGACCCGGAGTGAGCTTCAAAAATCAAAAGCTTAAAGAATTAGAGTCAAAGGTTCTTGGACGTATCGAAGAAAGTCGAGTCATGACGATACAAATTTTTAATTAACAATCCACTTTTATTTTTTTGTTAATTTTTATTTGTGATGCAGAGATTTAAATCCAATTGTGTGAGATAAAACATTTTTACAGATTCGACTGAAGAACTAAGGCTCGAAAATTCAAACAATAAAGGGAATAATTTTTTATTAATTGTTTTAATTTTTATATATTTTTGTTTTGAGGAGAAAATATATGTCCTAGCAGGGATTCGAACCCGGGTCGTCCGTCTCTCCGTGACAGCACTCTACCATTTGAGCTACCAGGGGTTGCCTCACAGTCAGGATGTCGTGTATACATCGCAAAATTGCCAGAACACGGGGATATGGGATCGGTGAAGAGAACGGATTTGACTTGACTGTGAGGCGACCCCTGGTACCTCAAATGGTAGAGTGCTGTCACGGAGGGACGGACGACCCGGCTTCGAATCCCGGGGAGGGCATATCTTTTCTCTTCATAATAAAAATAAAGGGAATATATTTTATTAGAATACAAATGGAAAAAAAACACAAGCAAAGCCTTATGTTTCAAATCTGGAGTAATAACAAACATCGTGCATCGTCAGGGGGTGGTGGTGCTGGGATGGATAATGTGAATGGTGTCTTCTTTGCCTGCACTTATATTAAGGGCCTGTCAGAACGGTTTAGTAATATATTTAAAGAGTACGATGTTTCGATATTAGGTTTGCGAACAGAATTATTAACAAGATGAGTAAATTTTATACGCCATTGAAGGATAAGATACTTACACAGCAACAATCGGATGTAGTGTATGAGTTTAGCTATTTGCAATGTCCTGAGATATACATTGGTGAAACATCACAATTGCTGCACAGAAGAATGTATCAGCATCAATATGATTGTAGGAATATTGGTGGCAAGGAACCTAACACAGCATTGGCCCAGCATACTAAAGCCTGTAAACATCGATTTGATTTTGAGAATGCTAGAGTGATTTATAAGGAGAGTGATAGCTCTAGAAGAAAGTTGTTCGAGGCGATGCAGATTGCGCAAAAGATTGACATTTCAGTTAATTTTAAAACAGATTGTAGACATTTGAACCAATTTTATTCTGAAACGTTGAATATTTTAAAAGTTAAATCTAGCTAACTTTTGCTAATATGTATAAAATTGTATGGGTTAACATTACTTGATAAATGGTGTGGATCAGCTGATTCTATAACCTTCCCAGCTGGTTGCGTAATATCTTCTTTTCAGTTTTGGGTTGAACGTCTTGGGGTGGAGGTCCGGTCTCAGGTTATTAGCCTATTTGGGCGGTTATTCGTTGGGATGTATTGGACTTCTTCTTTGAGATGTGTTTGATCTTACTCTTTTTTGTGTCTTGATAATGCCTGAATAGGCGAAACGTCGACTGGTAATTGTTTGTTTTTACTCCAGATTTGAAACATAAGGCTTTGCTTGTGCCAAGGCCGGGATTCGAACCCGGGTCTACCACATATAGTCGTAGTGCTCTGTTAAAAATAAAGGGAATACTTTTGATAAATTTGATTTATAATGGAATTTGGATTAAGAATGTTTCTTACTTCGAATTAAATATATATATATTTTTTTTGGTCTAAAAGTAATTTTCTTCTTTCTCTAGTATATTATAATATATGTTGTAAAGATATTTGGTAAAAAATAGTTTTCAAAAGTATATTGTACAACGGTTTTTAAAATTCTGAGTATAAACCTATAGATTAAAATTATATCGAGGAATGAGTATCACATATACTGTCTAGATATTTTATTGAGTAGAGGCGTGGGGCTCCACTAAGCCATTCTTCTCATATACAACCCTTACTATCCTAATTCCTTCGTAAAATCTTCAATACTCCTTTAGTTTGTTACGAATAAAGTCTCCCGTAATGACCGGCATGTCCCATTTGCTGCTGATTTGGCCCGAACCCGATATGAATTCTTTCATGAGAAACTTTAAGCCCACTCAAACCCATTAGTTTCAATCTTACCTTTCTCTTGTATTCCCGGTAATCCTCAGAGGAGTCTAAAATGAAGATGATCTCGAGACCTTCTAAGTCGAATTTGTCATTTGAGTACTAACAGTGGCCAGTTTCTCTACTTGTCTTTATTAATGGCACGAGTGCCGTTTTGTTATGACCACTTCGGATTACGTTAAAACTATATTTTCCTTTCTTCTTCTTAAGTTATCTCTGCCTCCATTATTCCTTCATGCGTTCTAGCACATTTGTTTTGATCCTCTATTCCCTTCCTCCCAGCATGCGAGGCAATGCAATGTTCAATTTTTTAAAGTCTAATAGCATACTTCTTTAGTCTGCCGAATTGTGACCTTCTTTTCCAAAAACAGTCAAATATTAGCTAAACGAATCATTGTATTTATTGAATCTGATAATAAAGTTAGATAATCGGAAAAACGCAAAACAAATTAATTCTGTTCTATTTTTAATGTTGATCATTCGATCTGGTTCTCTATGCTATTGGATCATCCATGAAGGAACAATACTGCTAATACAATTAAAACAAACCTACACTAGTAATTGAATTTGAAATGGTCGACGATAAAAAAAAAGATAAAAGGATTATTAAAAAAAAAACCTAGAAAACAATACGGAGCCTATTATAGGATGGAATTATAAAACCGACCTTTTAAAAAGGCCCTTAAACAAGGGAGTGGGGGGAGGTCGTCTTCAGAAATAATTTGGACTAAAACAAACAATATTAATTCCTTAGATTATGATCCATTGTATTATTAAGATGGAATTCATAATGAACAAAAGATCCTTTAGAATTTGTACAATACACTGGACGAGCCCCCTTTGTTCAGCTCATACAAGTGAAGGCACAATAGATAGTCCCTTCTTTCACTAGCCTCCTTTCGATATACAGTCCCGCATCTTTTCTTCTGTTTTATATTGCACTTGGGTCCTTTATTCTCTTTCCCTCCTACGATTCTCTCCGATTTACAATAGTTTTCCGTCCGTTTATCAAGCCTCGGGTTCTTGTATACCGTCGCCAACAAGGAGTGACAAATTACTGGCGATTCGATTGTCGTGGAGAGATAATGCGGTTTTGAAGGACGGAGGTGTCTGGAGGAGGCTTCGAGATATAAAAAAAAATCATACTTTCTATCAGATTAGAACTTATCCAGTTTGGACTCCCACTTGCATAACATTAAGTTAATGTTAATGTTAGAAAGTTCATATTTAAATTACGTCTACTAATTACTATCGGTATATTAAAAAAAAGTGTACCTCTACAACCCATGAAGGGTCTCTTTAGTTCAGTACATGGTAGAGACTATTTATTTTCTAGGACAACGGTTATGAAGGGAGGTGATTAGTCCGAGATCAAGTACAACCGCCAGGTGTTTCCACCCAATTAAGTGTAACCACCTCATAGCTGAGTGAGTCCCAGGATGGTCATTAATATGATTGATGATGAATATGACCTAGGTCATATTCTCATCGAAGTGTTTAAGCCGACCTTAAATACCGAATAAACGTTTCTTCCTCTAAAATATCGTTAATTTGGAATATTTGAAATAATTATTCTTTCTCTTATTGTTAGCAGTAATAAAACAAGGATTAATGGCAACTAGGCAAGAATTCGATAGTAAATTTAAGGAGAATATTCTTCACAAGTTGATACCATCATTACGAAAATAATTTGAAAAAAAACCTTGGGTTCAGTACATGATAGAGAGTACAAATACGGCTGTGGCAGATAATGTATTGTTACGGTCAGAGCGGAAAGTAGGACCGGCTTCTGATCTGCCTAGAGCGGATTAGGCAAACAATGGGATTAAGCGGAAGGGATTATAGAATGGCGTAGAACCTTCTAGATCGGTCTAGGTGGTCCTCGTCCGTGTTCCGAGTAATGCCCCACCACGACCTACCTTGCCTATATAAAAGGACAGCGTTTTCGGCCGCGGCAGTAGTAATAAGACGAGTCAGTAATAAGCAGTGAAGTAATAAGCAGCCGTTAACTAGTGGCAGTGTGTGTGAGTTAGTTAGTATTAGTATCAGTCTGTAATAAGTGCTTAGTGAGCAACAGTGACAATTAGTGGCCGTGTAATAAGTGTAATAAACTGTGTGGCAGTTTGTCATATTTGGAGTCTTACGGTCGGTGGACTTAAGTTAGCGAACTGTAAGTGTTAATTTGTTATTGTAAACTATAGTGTAATATTATTGTATTTGTACAAATTTATATTTAAATAGTTTAGTTATTTAGTATTAGAAATATCTTATATTGTTTGTATATTATCTTAGAAATTAGATAACATTTAGTAGAATATTGTTATTGTAAATTGATATTAGTTTAATAATTTAACTGTTTTAAATAATCTCATTGTATTCTTTCTAATTTGTTAATAAATAATAGATTATTGAATTAAGTAATAGTTTAGTCCATTTTACACCCAGTAGCCCGTAACAAATTGGTGTCAGAAGTGGGATCTTGTGTAATTGTTATTTTGTCTAGCATTTTGTAATAATTGGGCTACTGTTTGAAAAATGGCTTCTCAAAGTCTTAAATTGATGGATTTAAAAGTTGCGGATTTAAAACGGGAATTAGAAGAACGTGATCTGGATCCTTCCGGAAATAAAAGTGTACTGCAACATCGCTTGCGTCAATTTTTTGTAGAGTTAGGGGAGAATCCAGATGACGCTCTGTTTGAAACCGATTTAAGCAAGTTGTCTGCAACTTTAAGCAATGTAAAAAATGAGCTAGGTAATGAGTTAAGCACTGTTAAAAATGAGCTAGGTAATGAGTTAAGCAATGTAGAAAATAGGCTAGAGTCTAAATTAGGCACATTAGAGACTAAGTTAATGGAAAATGTAGATAATAAGTTAGCTAATGTAGATAATAAGTTAGCCGATGTAAATAATAAAGTAGCTGATATAGAATCTAGGCTAGGAGAAAAAGTGAACGAAATTAGGCTAAGAATGGAAGCTCTCGAGAGACGTAAGAGCAACCCACCGACGAACGATACCGACCATTCCTCCGAGGGCAGCCATCGTGACACCATTCTGCCTGCCTATGCTGGGGCGCCACCAACTCACAATACCATTCCAGTATTCGACGGGAAGACGCCGTGGGAAGACCACATGACTCTCTTCGAGACAGCGGCTTCGATCCACGGGTGGCCACAGGAGACCCAAGCTTCAGCATTGTGCCTGGCCTTGCGTGGAGACGCCTTGAGAGTGCTGCAGGGGATGCCCATGTCGGAGCGGTCCAACTACGGGAAGCTGATTAGAAGACTGGAAATGCGTTTCGGACACCGCCACATGGACCAGCTATATCGCTCAAAGTTAAGAAACAGGGTCCAGAAGGACAACGAGAACCTGCAGGAATTTGAAGCGGATATTGCCCGGCTGGTGAGGAACGCCTACCCATCGGTCACCGACTATGTCTACGAGAGTTTGGCTGTCGACAAATTCCTGGATGGACTTCGGGACCCAGAGACACAACAAGCAGTGAAGCTCGCCCGGCCGAAAACGTTGGGAGACGCATTATCTCAGGCAATGGAGTTTGAAGCTGTTAGACAGTCTGTACGGGGCCATGCGCGAGTTCGAGCAGCAGAAGCGGAACCTAATGTGGTCCCTAGCATCGAAGACATTGTGACGAAAGTGTTGGATGCTCTCAGGACCCATAAGAAGGAGATACGCTGTTGGGGCTGCGGCCAGCTTGGACATCCTAGAAGCAAATGTCCAACCCGTAACGTCAAAGCCCCCAGGAAGGCCATCAGAGTTGCGTCGATAGGAAGCAGAACGAACAGTTTCTACGTTGATGGGATGGTGAACGGGCAGCTGCGAAGTCTTCTAGTGGATACCGGAGCGAGCATGACGATCTTGAACTCGAAGACACTTCCAGCTGAGAAGATCATACCGACCACTTGGGCATTACGGACTGCAACGGGACAGCCAGCCAAGGTCTACGGGGAGACAGATGCCACCTTCTACATCGGGGGCCAACATCTGAAGCACCTCGCCCTCGTGGCGGATATAGATGAGGACGTCATACTGGGTATGGACTTTATGATCACATACGGGATCAAGCTGGATATGTCGAGAGGTGTGATGACGCTAGGAGACGAGGAAGTCATACTTCGGCAGGAAAAGGACTTCTGCGCACGAGTGCTGCTACCAGAAGACACCACTTTACCGGCACGGAGCCAAATCGTGACGCATGGGACGGTCGAAGGCCATCTACCCGCGGGTCAATGTGCGCTACTCGAACCTGGAAGGCACGAAGAACAAGAGGTTGGACGCGGCGTACTGGTTGCTAGGTCTCTCATCAAGGCCGGACGGACCCCTCCAATCCGGCTAATGAACCTGAACGGCTTCCCGGTAACGCTGAAGAAAGGAACACCGGTCGGGGAGTGTACAACCGCTACCTCAGTGGTTCGTCAGCTGCAACGTCGTCCCACCGAGCTCCGAGGACTGCCAGAAGAACTAAAAGGATTTGTTAACGAGTCATGCCGCGACCTTTCACCTGAACAGAGCGAGGAAGTGAAGAACATGATTATCCGATGGCATGACGTCTTCGAGATCGGACCAGGACCACGGGGCAGAACGGATATCGTCCAGCACAGGATTGACACCGGGGATGCGAAGCCCATCCGACAGGTCCCGCGGAGGCTGCCGTTAGCCAAACGGGAGGACGCCGAGAAGATCATAAAGGAGATGGCGGCTGATGGTGTCATTGAGCCTTCGAGTAGCCCCTGGATGTCTCCTGTCGTATTGGTGAAGAAGAAAGACGGAACGACAAGGTTCTGCGTAGACTACCGTCTTCTAAACAACGTCACCAAGAAGGACAGTTATCCGCTTCCCAGGATTGACGATACGCTGGACACCCTGGAGGGGTGTAAACTCTTCTCTACCTTGGATCTCCGCAGTGGATATTGGCAGGTTGGATTGGCACCTGAAGATAAAGAGAAGACGGCGTTTTCAATTGGCACTGGGCTCTGGCAGTTTACAGTAATGCCGTTCGGGCTTTGCAATGCTCCTGCCACATTTGAGAGGCTGATGGAAAACGTGTTAAGAGGTCTCTCTTGGGAAGTATGCCTGGTTTACCTAGACGACATTATTGTGCTGGGAAAGTCCTTCGCTCACCATCTGAAGAATCTGGAGAAGGTCTTCGAACGACTGCGTGCAGCGAACCTAAAGTTGAACCCGAAGAAGTGTAATCTCTTCCGAAGGCAAGTCAACTACCTGGGGCATATTGTGTCAGACAACGGAGTTGCTGTTGACCCAGAGAAGATAGCAGCGATCACCGACTGGCCAGTACCTCGAGATAAGCACCAGGTGAGAAGTTTTCTCGGGCTCTGCACCTATTACCGGAGGTACGTGAAAGGATTTGCTGACATCGCAAAACCTCTTACCAGGCTTACCGAGGAGAAAAGGACTTTCCATTGGGACCACGAGTGCCAGGCATCCTTCGAGGAGCTGAAGAGAAAATTGAGTAGTGCTCCTATTCTGTGCTATCCACGTCCCGAGGGCAAGTTCATACTCGACACAGATGCCAGCAACATCGCCATTGGAAGTGTCCTCTCTCAGCTCCAAGACGGAGAAGAAAGGGTGATTGGATATTTCAGCAAGGCACTCTCAGCTCCGGAGCGCAACTACTGTGTCACAAGGAAAGAGCTTCTGGCAGTAGTAAAATCCATAGAGCACTTCCATAAATATCTATACGGAAGAAGGTTCCTGCTGAGAACGGACCACGCGGCTCTAGTGTGGCTGCTGCGATTCAAGTCACCGGAGGGACAAGTGGCGAGGTGGATCGAGCGCCTTCAAGAGTACGATTTTGAATCTGCTCATCGTTCTGGAACGAGCCACAGGAATGCGGATGCGCTGTCAAGAAGACCATGTGAAGATGAAGAATGCAGGCATTGTTCCCGACAAGAAGAGAAGCAGGCAACAGTATTGAGGACAACGGTTGTTATCGACAGTTGGCAGGACGCAGAGGTGTCAAAGACGCAAGACGAGGACCCGGACTTGAAACAAATAAAGGAATGGAAGATATCGGGGCGAGGAAGACCTGCCTGGCAGGATGTTGCTCCAATGTCGAAGAATGTAAAAACGTACTGGGCCCAATGGGACCCCATTTTAGTGGACAACGGGCTGCTGAAACGGGCATTGGAGAACGCGGAAGGAGATCAGCGCAGGCTACAGCTCATCGTTCCAAGGAATAAAGTGCCCGAAGTGCTTAGGGAACTACATGACGGTGTAACTGGCGGCCATCTTGGAGTTCACCGTACATTGGAAAAAGTTCGTGAACGCTTTTACTGGGCAAACCTTAAGGACGATGTCTTGGACTGGTGTAGGCGTTGTGCGACTTGTGCGGCCTCTAACGGACCAACAAGAAGAAAGAGGGCCCCTATGAAGAAGTACAACGTGGGAGCACCGTTCGAGAGGATAGCGATTGACATCGCTGGCCCTTTCCCTGTGACGGACGAAGGCAACCGATATATTCTCGTGGCCATGGACTACTTTTCTAAGTGGGTGGAAGCGTATGCCCTTCCGAATCAAGAGGCAGTCACGGTTGCAGACGTACTTGTGAAGCAGCTCGTCAGCCGGTTTGGAGTACCCATGGAACTTCACGCTGACCAGGGAAGAAACTTTGAGTCTGCAGTCTTCTCCGGAATGTGCGAAGCACTGGGGATACGGAAGACCAGGACGACGCCTCTTCACCCTCAATCGGATGGCATGGTGGAGCGCATGAACAGGACAATGGGTCGATATTTGTCTAAAGTGGTCTCCGACCATCAGCGAGACTGGGACCAGTATCTTCACCTATTCCTGTTAGCCTACCGCAGTTCAGTCCATGAAGCAACGGGGCAGACCCCTGCAAATGTGGTGTTCGGCCGAGAACTTCGTTTGCCTTGTGATCTGAAATTCGGGTTCAAGCCTAATGAGGAAGTGGTCGGAGAGGAGTACGTCACGAATCTACGGAAGCGGATGGATAACATCCACGAGAAGGTTCGTGTAAACATCCAGGGAGCCAGTGACAGAATGAAGGAGCGTTACGACATCAGGGCAGAGAAAGGTGGATTCCAACCTGGAGATTTGGTCTGGCTACACGATCCTCGAAGAAGGCGAGGCTACTCACCTAAACTTCAGAACTCCTGGGATGGCCCGTTTGAGATCATCAATAGGATAAACGACGTCATCTATAGAATCAGGAAGCAGCCAAAAGGAAAACCCAGGGTAGTCCATTTTAATAGACTGGCCCCATACAAAGGAGACCATGGCCCGACAGAAGACCAGCAAGTCAGGAACCTCAACAACGTGGAGACCAGTAAGGTATCAGTTGCACAACCTAAGGTACAAGGTTTCCGTGGAGTAACTCAGACAGTATACAGAGATATCTTCTCTTTACCCGCGGACTATTCTCTGGCCCATTGTGTAGCCGAAGATCTGAGGACTTCCCGAGGGATTGCAACGGTCTTCAGGAAGAAGTTTGCTGGAACTGAGGAACTGGAACGCCAAGGACCACGCGTCGGGAAAGCACTCCACCATACGCACGAAGGACGACACCTGTTCTACTTAGTTACCAAGTGTGCTACTGATCAGAAGCCCACATATGACGCACTGCGGCGAAGCCTCGACGACCTGCGGAGTAAGCTTCTGAGACTGCGTGTCACCAAGCTCGCGATCCCTAAGTTGGGCTGTGGATATGACGGCCTGGAGTGGAAGGTTGTCAGGAACATGCTTGAACAGATATTCGCCAACTCTGGAGTCGCCATATTGGTGTGCACGTTCAACCCCTGGAAAGGAAATGCGTCTCCATCGAGGGAAGCTCATGACCGCCCGATTTTTCCGGACTATGCTCTGGGGCAGAGCACTTTTAAGGAGGGGGCAGTGTTACGGTCAGAGCGGAAAGTAGGACCGGCTTCTGATCTGCCTAGAGCGGATTAGGCAAACAATGGGATTAAGCGGAAGGGATTATAGAATGGCGTAGAACCTTCTAGATCGGTCTAGGTGGTCCTCGTCCGTGTTCCGAGTAATGCCCCACCACGACCTACCTTGCCTATATAAAAGGACAGCGTTTTCGGCCGCGGCAGTAGTAATAAGACGAGTCAGTAATAAGCAGTGAAGTAATAAGCAGCCGTTAACTAGTGGCAGTGTGTGTGAGTTAGTTAGTATTAGTATCAGTCTGTAATAAGTGCTTAGTGAGCAACAGTGACAATTAGTGGCCGTGTAATAAGTGTAATAAACTGTGTGGCAGTTTGTCATATTTGGAGTCTTACGGTCGGTGGACTTAAGTTAGCGAACTGTAAGTGTTAATTTGTTATTGTAAACTATAGTGTAATATTATTGTATTTGTACAAATTTATATTTAAATAGTTTAGTTATTTAGTATTAGAAATATCTTATATTGTTTGTATATTATCTTAGAAATTAGATAACATTTAGTAGAATATTGTTATTGTAAATTGATATTAGTTTAATAATTTAACTGTTTTAAATAATCTCATTGTATTCTTTCTAATTTGTTAATAAATAATAGATTATTGAATTAAGTAATAGTTTAGTCCATTTTACACCCAGTAGCCCGTAACAGTATGTAATCTGTTGACAACCGAGGATGGATACTGTGGGATATAGAGACCCTTCTGGGGTTCACCCAGAGTCTGTAAAGTGGTTTTTACATTACATTCCCTTACATTGGGGAAAAACCTAGCGGCTGAGTGTAATCTCTACCTCGCAGTGCCTTTGTTCAGTTCAACCGTAGTCCTAGAAACAGTACAGTCTCTACCATGAGCTGAACCCAAGGCCCTAGATGGTTTAAAGTGGAACAGATTTTTTTTTATACAGATTCAGCTCATAGCGACCTTTCAATGGAATGACGAACTTCTATCCCGAAAAAGCTTTAATAAAAGGTGAGGAACATTTCTACCCTTGCCAGTTTATATCCGTCTCTTCTGGAGAGGGATTCAAAGAAGAAAAAGAAGCGGTAATGGTCCAGAAGACATGAAAATGTCAAGGTTGCGATATAGCATGCTCTAGCCTGATAACACAATAAAAATGTTTAATTAAAAACTTTTTCTTATTTTTGATGGTAATAACGAAAATAGAATCGCACCATGGATCGTGCCTTCCTAGGGTAATGAGCCGGAATAATCCCGATCAGACGAATATAAAAGAGGTCCGACTGATAAGGCAGCGGTAGACAGGCGAAAAGAAAATGGCAAGAGGGAGGAAGAGGGATGCGGAGAGATAAAGAAGGAGGAGGAGGGATAGAGAGAGATAAAGAGGGAGCGAGGACTTAGCTAAACAAACATTGGCGATTGATTTCCTATTCCAAGGATTTGGAGCTGATTCCATTAGGCTCTCCTTTGTTAGCCGCAAATCACCGGATCCGCTCATTTCCCTGTCATGTCGATTCTTTGTAAACGAATTATTTGCCATAATTGAATTCCTCAGATAAACCGCCAGGCGAGAGCGCCTCGAAAAAACATAAATCCCTCAAGCACACTCCCTATTAATGGGGAGGGAGTCATTTCATAACAGTTCATCAGAAAAATAAGTCGTCTAATCGGGTACCTTGCCTCGAGGAAAAAAACAGAAAACAAACAAGCGGAATCATCCCCGACAAATGTTCGAAGCCGGGTCTTAATCGTATAACTTCCCTACAGCAAATCCTCTCAACAGAGGTAGTATCAAGTTAATTTATTTTTAAAAAACAGGCGTAATTACGGCTTCATACTTCCTTACATTGGCATACACAATGTAGATTGGTAGAGAAATGAAAGAAAATATCTTACAACCTCTAATTAAAACTTGTTAATTTAAAAAAAAAAGGGGGGAAAACTAAACCAGATAATTCCCAGACAGGGGAAATGCCAGTGATATGTGTTTCAATACAGCTCTAATCAAATCGTTCTTACTTAATGCTAAAATTCCAATGCATTGAATTTTAGAGTTAGAGACTCTAAAGAAAGACAATATATCATACAAGAGCCGTAAACTAAAATGATGAATAACAAAGAACTAATAACTCCATGCCCAATTATTATTTTGTCTCAAACTGGGTGATTGTTCCATTAGAGGTAATATTTAGAAATTTAAACCATAATTTTATATTGAATTATTACTATTAACCACATAAAATATAAAATCTGTAAGCATATAATATGTAATCATACATCTTGTATTTATACAACTTGTAGCTTTAGATACAACTTGTATCTAATCATACATCAAAAAACATTAAAAAGATGTGAAATTAAGCTACCACAAAGCATAGTTGTTACTCACAATCAGTCAGGATCATCAGCAATTTAAGTCCCCCTGAAACAATAACGACAAATATATAAATTCAATTGTTAATGCCAAATGAATATAAGTATGTTAATAGATAATACATAACATATTGTCGTAATCCTGTTATCGACAATAATGTTCCTGAGCCAGTACCACCCATGGTTGGTCTTGATCTTGGTACTCGTGGTAGAGACGCATAGGAAGCGGTGTGCAGTGAGGTGATTTGTCCGAAATCATGCTCAACCGCCAGATGTTTCTTTCCAATTAATATACCCAGTTTATACAGGCTTGGTAAGACTTATATTGAGAATATGCAGCACTTTGGGGTCACAGAGAACAACTTATTTGAAGTATCCAGAACTTTCAGCAGCTGGTAATAGAACTAGAAAACAAGTAATAGCTTCACAGGAATCAAGTCGTGGGTTCGCAGGACGGCAGGTGACCTAAAGGTATTTTAAGGCAGTAAAAAATTACTTGGTTTAGTCGTCCTTTGGAGAGAGGGTATAATAGTGGTCTCGAGCCTGTGCGGTGTCATGTACTTAAAGATCCTTATACTAAGTTATACCTGGATAAGAAAAATTTCCGACTTCCCCTGTAGCCATGTCCGATTAACAATATATACATTAAGTGACGTTAAATAAAATAAACAAGTGCTGTTACATTTCATATATTACGATTAGATAGTAAACATGACAATAATGATAAATAAATAAAAATAAATGCCCAAAGCCAAACCCGAGACAAAAGGATGAGGATTGAGGGGAGAACGAAGCGGATTATCAAAATCTCCGATGAAGAAAGCAATAGGGGATCAGAGAAAAAGAAAAAAATACTCAACGGAAGGAAAGTCACGGATTAAGCATTAATGATTGATCAAATGTATACCAAAGTTAGGTAAAACTAAAATAAAATTATACATATATATTTTTTTATTTACAACTCACATGTCACAATGAAATCGTTCAACATCCTTCATCCTAAATACTCTTTGATTTTTTTTTCCGTGAATACCTTGTATGACAATAAGGACACGGAAGAAGAGAAGCGTAGAGGATGTGGGCGCCCAAACCGAGGCACGTATCAGCATTGTACCAGCTCTTCCAGGTACCTGCAAAAAGTATCCTTCTCGCTTCATGCCGTCTCTTTCATCCGGCAGGGGTGCCAACTTATTAGTCGAAAGAAACTCTTCCAACTGCTGCGCAAAAAAATCCGAGTCAAATCCGGACCATGTAGGGCACAATGGAAACCGCTAACCGATGGGAATGAATGAATCTATCGGTGGAGGAATAACGGTTAGCAAAATAATTAGCTGTCATCGCAAGTTTAATTAACAATCTGCTCAGCTAATTATTAGTTTATTACAATGTTTTATAATATTAGATTACTAAATTATTTTCAAAATGTTGATTGTCAGAACCATTCATAATGTAATTATAATTGGCATATCGTATTCATATTTTTTAAATATTCCACATTGATGAAACTTATATTTAATTATTTCAAATTTGTTCCAATGTCGTCAAAACATGTTATTTTACTTGAGTACATCATATATTGGTACTTGAATCAATAAAAATGAACAAAAACTAAAAAAGACTTTTTATGTACAATTTATTTATTAATGTTATTAAGTATGTAAAATCGGGTGATGTGCGAAGTCAAAAAACAAGATTTTGAGAAAAAGATGATGAACAGGCTAAAGTATTTAATGGGTGTTTTTCTACTGTAAAATCCACCTAGTCATATCTTTATTTAATTTTAAATTTTTCGTAAACGCTTGAGTATTTCACTTCTAAACCCCGTGATACGCTAAACTGTACTGTAAATGTTTGATTAACAATACAGTAATTAAAATTGGTAATAGTATAATTAAATAACTTGCTGGCGGACAAAAACGAATGGCGGAAGAAATTAGCAGAGCCCATAGTTCTCCAGGGACTGTAGAGCCCAATAATAAATAAGTAAATAATTACATATAGGTTTTTTTTTATTTGTGGCGTTTGGTTTCAAAATCGGGCACATCCATTTTTTTTTTTTTTTCCATAAATGCTTTTTTATTTTACTTTATACATATAAGTTTTAAATGATTTGTGGTATGTATTCATCATCATCATCACTGGCACTACAACCCGGTACGGGCCTTTGCCACATCAAGACGACGCACAGTGGAACGAGCGTTAGGAGCGTCTGGACATTCATTAATATCTCCACTTCTGGTTCTCCTAGAATAAGGCTATTGGTACGATTTTAAAGATTTTTGAAGGAACTATTTAATTATATGATAAACAGGATCAAACCTTTTAGGATAAACGTGTAAAAATTCTAGATTTAATATTTCGATGTTAGATTATTTAGTATCAAATATTGTACCATTTATTGAACCAACATACTACGAGAATAGGTACAATACAGTATTCTATGGAAATACAGATACATAGGTATTAAATAAAGTTACACAAAGGAAAAAGTAACAAATCAAATAATTTAATTATTAAACAAAATTAATAAAATATTTGATAATTACTTTTGTTAGTTAATATACTAGGTATAATTGATACATCAAAATTATAATAAATGTAAGTGCCTATATAAAGTTGTTTTATTTAAATAACGAAATAAAAATTAAATAAATCAAAAATTAAAAACTTGACGATTTGTTGTAGGGACTATTGCACCATTACACATATGTCGTTCAAATACCACACGCAAACTGAGTTTCATTGTTAATACTATTATGTTAGATGAGGGTTGTTCGGATAAATGAATGTAAACAAAAACTGGTAAAAAAAAGAAAACTTGCGAAAAGTAGACGCCAATATCAACAGAAATTATTTTTAATTAATTCTCAAGGCCCTTAAAATAAAAGAAAAAATCATTTTCTCGGAAAATAGCACCTAGTAGCAAAATCCGACTAATGGAAAAAAAACTTCAAACATTCTAGTTATTTACTGTGAAGGTAGTTTTTTGGGCGATTTTGAGCGATTTTTGCAATTGATTATTTAATTTTATCACCCAATTTTTCCCGAAAAATCCTAGACGTTTGAAATAATCCCAAGTTTTATTTGCCTAAAATATCTTATTATGGATGTGCTTTTTTCCAGTTGGTGCACGATTAATTTAATGCACTACCTCAAACAGTGGATTGCTTTAAAAATATGAGTTTTTAGAAAAATTTATATTTCAATTCAGAATTTTTTATATAAGATTTGATTTCACAATAAATTTATCTATGGATTTTGTTGAGAAGAAGTATAAAGTATAATTTAAAATCAAAATAAAGGACAAATTTAGTTATTAGAGAATCGGTCCAATGTCCAACAAATGCGTTGGTTCGTTCCACTGTGCGACGCCTCCAATCATCTCTGTCTTGCGCCAGGGTCTGCCAAGCTCTGGTGTGGAGGAGCTTCTTTGCGTCGGCTTCGACCTCATCTGCCCATCTCAATCGAGGCCGTCCTCTCCTTCTCCTCACATCCACATACCCAAAGAGGTCTCCGTCAATTCTTGCAACATGCCCCGCCATCTTAGCCTTGAGATCTTTATAAATTGTACCACATCCGGTTACCGGTAAATCTGGTACAACTCTGCATTTTGTCTCTGCCTGTACTGGTCCAAACATTCTTCTCAGAATTTTTCGCTCAAAAACCTGCAAGCTGGTAGCATCTGTACGTGATAATGGCCATGTCTCTGAGGCGTATGTCAGTAGAGGTCTAATTCAAGATTTGTACAGAGCGATCTTAGACATTCTTGTCGGCAAATGACTTCTTAGTATTTTGGCTAGGCCAAAATAGCACCTGTTTGCTGCCGCTATTAGTCTCTGAACCTCCTGACAGGACATATTGTCTGTACACACTAGGGAACCTAGATACACAAAACTATTAACGCTTTCAATGGTGTATCCTTCCAACCTAAGAGTAGGTGGTGGTGCCTTAGAGGGTTAGCAACCATGTATTTGGTCTTTGCTTGGTTGACTTGAAGACCCATTTTCTGCCCTGCTGCCTCTATAGCCAAGAAGGCCCGTTCCTAGTCCTGTGATCTTGCTATGACGTCTATATCATTTCCGTAGGCTAGAATTTGGACTGACTTGGTGAGAATCGTACCGTTTCTTTGCACTTCGGAGTCCCTTATAACCTTCTCTAGTGCTCGGTTAAACAACAAGCATGATAGGCCATCTCCCTGTCTGAGGCCCCTTGTGGTTGTGAAAGTCTCTGACAGGTCTCCCTGTATTGAAATCTTGATCCTATCATCAGCAACTCTGTAAGATGGATCAGTTCAAGGGGGATATTCATTGTCACCATAGCCGAATACAGTTTCTCTCTTATGACACTATCATATGCACTGCTGAAATCAATAAAGAGGTGGTGCGTGGTGATGTTATATTCGCGCGTTCTTTCAAGCAGGGACCTCAGTGCAAAGATCTGATCAATGGTTGATCTCCCCCTCATAAAACCACTTTGGAAGACTCCTACCTTTCTTTCTGCATGCGGAAGTAGCCTCTGATATATGATATTAGACAGGACCTCAGACAGGATACGTGCAGTTCAGAAGAGTTATGCCACGGTAATTACTGCAGATTGTCTGATCTCCCTTTATAAGGAGTGGCATGATGATGCCAGTGTACCATTCTTCAGGCATAGTCTTGGTAATCCAAATGGTATGAAGAAGGTCACGAATGACCTTAATCACTTCATTACCACCAGCCTTTAGCAGTTCTGCGGCTATGTTGTCAGATCCTGGGGCTCTATTGTTCTTCCAGTTTTCTATAGAGTCTTGGATTTCTTCTTCATCTGGTGGATCGGTCAACTCGAAGTCATTGCCCTTAACAGAAGCTACATTTTCCACAGTGGGACCCTGGGAAGTTTCCAGAATACTTCTAAAGTGGTTAGCCCATCTGCCAAGAATGTTATCTTTACTGGTGATTAACGAACCATCCTCTCCCCGGCAAGCATTGCTTCTTGGCTTGAATTCCTTTCGTTGGGCTTTCATGCTTCTGTAGAAGGCTCTTGCATCCGCTTGGGATCTTAATTCTTCAATCTCTTTAATTTTCTCTTGTTCCTTTTTTCCTCTTTTTACTTCTATGGATTCTGGTATGTATTAGATGTGTATGTTTCAAAACGGTTTTTTTTATTATATCATTTCAACTAGAAAACCACATAAACATTTATTATTTTGTAATCGATTCTATTTGAACATTTATTTATTTGAAATTTAATATAATTAAATTTCTTATCGTAGGATTAAATAATAATTAATTATTTTCTTTTTGTTATTAATTAGTTGTTTATAATTTAGTTAATATTAGTAACTTCATTTTCTCATTATAAAAACGTTTAAATCGTACTTTTAATTTAATCAATTGTTTTTTTTTCTATTATCAAAATTATTAGTTATTTAATTTATAAAAGCGATTTATGTTATTAAGTTAATAAAAGGTTTCAATCAAAATGACTTGCGATCTGGTATAATTGAATCAGAAATTTATTTTTCTTATCCATTTCGGAGCTCTCATCAAAAGGTCCAAAATATTTTGAGGTTGCTCAAACAGTGATTAAAGTGATTTGTTTTTAAAAATGTCTATTTTATTTATTTTTCATCAACCATAAACTAACAAGATTAGATATGGATATTTTCTGATCAAAGTCGGCTATTCATAAAACATGAGATCATAAAAATTGTAAGTCATTATTGTTTGTAGGCAATTGTTAGCAAAATAAATTAAAGAATAATTTGTTGAATTGATTATTTTTTTTAAATTGAATCTTTATTGATCAGTCCTGAAAATAGATGTTACCGGTTTTGAAGCCTCAATTGTGAATGTGTATACCAAAATACACGCGACAATACATTTTTAAAAATTATTTTGTGATTTTTTTTAAATTATGAGAAAATTATTAATTATTAATAATTAGTAATTATTAATACTTGGTGATGGCCAATTGAATATCTAATGGATGATTAGAAAAAAATACCAAGAGAGGATAGTACATTACCTAGATAAAAAAATAGCACCTGTTTACGCTTCGGCCAATTAGCGAGATGAGCCGCGGGCTACATAAGCCTATGTCGACGCGATATGGTTTTTTCGGAACTGTTGTGAAAATTCGCTGTCGCTGTCGGGGATCGGATTATCGAGAGACAAAAGTTTTGAGCTGCGACTCGTTTTAACTCCCTTTTGTCATGAAAAAGAGAGTAGGAGTTGTATGCCGGGTTTTCAATGTCCGCTCGCTCAATTGAATGTCCATTGATTCCTCCTATTCACTGTCCCATTTATTTTTTGAGGGCCTCCCATTCCGATCCAAAAGTAAATGAAGATGTTTAAATTCAATGCCTTCATTCAATTTAGTAGAGAGAGAGAAAAAAAAAAAAGGAGCTGGACTATAATTGGAAATCACTGATAGGCAAACGAAGAAACTTGAGAAAGTGCAGCGGGAATCGAACCGTTCTCATTTATAATCTAATATTTTCAGTATAAGGACTAACCGATTGCTTGAAATAAAACATTAATTTATCAGATGTGATAATAGATACAATCGAATAATATATTTGAAGGTCGATGTAGCCTTCCAACACGCATGTATAATAAAAATTATCTTTCTTGGAATTCACAAATGAGAGATTATGACACGGTGATTAAACCCGAAGCCCTCAATGCAGCAGAAACACTATCCATCAACAATAAGGCCCTAATTGAAATGTTTCAGTTTAAAGAACAGATGATAATAATGAAAATTTTAGGCCCTATATTCTCCAACAGTTAACGAACAGTGGACGACTTGTAAAAAAGATATAGAGTTATTGTGATATTGAAAATATTACATGGATATACAAGAGACTTTATTTTATAACTTAACAAGAAGACTAATTAACTATTGACCAATATTATAACTTATTCACTATTCTCAAACTAACTTAGTGACAATTCTCTTTATCTGCTATGAGCTAACCTAACCGAACCGTCTCTCCTATCTCTGTCCTCTATTCTCTCTCACTCTCTCTCTCTCTCTCTCTCTCTCTCTCTCTCTCTCTCTCTCTCTCTCTCTCTCTCTCTCTCTCTCTCTCTCCCTCTCTCTCTAATGTTAGAGCTGATATATACACAAGTTAAAGAAGAGGGAGGTCAATGAAGTTACACGACTAAGAATACGGAAGATATTTCTCAACTTGGGGATTAGGAACCCACAAGTTACTCAACGACGCATTAGCCCATACACGAAATGACACCCTTTACAAAGCAATAGAAGGAATCTCTGAAACAATGAGAAAAAGAAGGGTTAATTTCTATTGAATGCAAGTAGACTAACGAAAAGAATATTTGAATTCCTTAGAAATAAAAAAACTAAATCGAACGAAAGCAGAGAGGGACATGATAGAACCAGAGGTTTCCCAGGAAATGGTGAAGGATGGAAATGCCAAGAGCATAACCCGAGATAAGAGGATTAGGTTTGAGAAGAGAACGAAGCGGACGATCAAAATTTCCGACGAGGAAAAGATGCTGGGCGGAGAAAAAGTATCCGAACAAGCACTGATGAGTGATCCGGAGTGCCCCAAAGTTGGGTGAAACTAAAATACACAACAAGTAGCAGGGTTAAAGCGGTATATATTAATATCAAGTGATAGCGGGTAACCTCAAAACTTCAATAATTTATTTTTTCACATCTTTCGCACATCGAACAGGCTTTCGACCGAGTCTGGCACCCCGGGTTGCTTTACAAACTCCGTAAATTCCTACCTCCTACATACTTTCTCATTATCCAATCCTATCTCTCCTACAGATCATTTACAGTAAATCATAATAATGTCTACTCACCCCTCTTTCCTCAATCTGCCGGCGTTCCTCAAGGCAGTATCCTCGGCCCAATTCTCTACACAGTTTATACAGCTGACATCCCAACTCATCCTAATACTATCCTTACCACGTATGCGGATGACACATGTCTATTATCTGTCAACACTGATCCAGTTATAGCATCCCGTACTCTTCAATCCCACATCACTGACCTTGAAAATTGGTGTCAAAATTGGAGGATTAAAATAAATTCTCACAAATCTCATCAAATCACCTTTACCCTCCGTAGTAAACCTGCGACTTCCTGCCCCCCTGTATCGTTTAATAACATCCCTCTAAGTCCTGTAGAACAGATCCGGTACTTAGGACTACACCTTGACAAAGGCTTAACTTGGAATCCTCATACTAGACTGAAACGACAAGAAACAGCTCGCCGTTTCAGGCTACTTCAGCATTTACTAGATAAACGTTCTAAGCTCCCAATTAACTACAAGAGACTCATTTACATGACAATCATTAGACCCATCTGGACTTACGGAATAGAGCTTTGGGGCTCCACTAAGCCATCGAATTCCTCTCGTATTCAATCCTGACAATCCAAAATCCTTCGGAAAATCCTTAATGCTCCTTACTTTGTTACGAACAAAGTAATCCATGATGACCTTAACGTCCCGTTTATTGCTGATTTGGCCCGAATCCGATATCAATCTTTTCATGACAAACTTCATTTCCACTCTAACCCACTAGTTTCAAACCTCGCAACCTCTTCAATTCCTGATAATTCCCCGAGGCGTCTGAAAAGAAGATGGCCTGGTGACCTTGAAGTCAGGCAATTAACATAAATCATATGAAGTCCCTAAGAGCTTGTAAATAAACTGATTTAGGATTCAGCACGTAGTGACAGTATACACTGCACGGAGGTTACTCGAGAACGCATGATTCTCTCACTGAACATGCATTCTCAAGATGACAAACTCTCCACGTGTTGTAGAGCATTAAATTATGTCCATTCTGTTGATTATCAAGTAGAAATAGTAATCGATACAGTATGTAATATACCATAGTATGTAAGAGAGTAGTCTCTAAATTAGGTGTAGTAGATAGTAAACTGAACTTTTTAATTTGAGAACTACCACTGGGTAGTTTCTCTACTTGTCTTCTCATGTCAATGTATTCACTCATTATATTTACTAGATGTATTTTGTATACAGTTGTAAATTTCAATAAATAAATTAAAAAAAAAAGTTTGTTCAAGTAGACCCATCTTGAATAAAACCAATAGTTAGTTCAAGCAATTTTGTCTAATAATAACTGATTTATTTCTCATAGCTTTAGTCAAGTCCTAAACCTGAAGTTTCGGGAGCATAAAGAAGCATTGCTTGACTAGACTAGCGAAGAATGTGAAAAAGTCAATTTTGAAATTTGGAGTTAAACGCTTTTGATCTTTTGATCCTCTTACGCTAATGGTCAGACGCAGACTTAATAACTAATATATCTACGGCACCGGTGGATAAGTGGTTAACTCGAATTTGGTTCAGAGAGAGAGAGAGAGAGTAAACTAAAGGGAGGGAAACAGAATCATGTCATCGTCGTAGTTCTTGGCTTTAAATGAAGTTGAATATCAGACATTACTCCTTTCAAATCCAATGCCTGACAAAGACCCTTATTCGCTACGAGCATATCATTATTTTGCTTCCCTAATTAAAAGAAAATCGTTTTGAAGAGAATTCGACTTAACCACTTATTCACCGGGCCTGTAGACATACGGTTACGTATAATTTCATTCCATCCTATATTATTTTCATGAAAATATTCTAATATAGGACAGTATTTGGCAAAGGATGCAATTGGTAATATTCATCCATTCTTCGGTTCAGCTAAAATAAGATAAACGTTCATATTCATAACGACGAGTTCGGCCATTCGTGCCCTCAGCCTTCGAACAAATACACGGAGGCAGGAGTAAGAAGGGAAACATCAAGACAAAAGGTGGAGGATGATACAATAGCGAGGGGGCCATAAGATAACAGCTGATTTCACATGAATCTGGAAGCGAGCCTGGCAAAACACATTAATCCACACGTGAATGGAACCCGGCCGAGTTTATACTAACCCGAAATAATCACATTGCCATTGTCGATAGCGGGCACAATACCTGACCGCATTAGGAATACAGGTGGCCCGTATAATTCCAACAAGTTCCGAAGCAATCAGTTGGCCGCATACCTCCTCCCCGGGACAACTTCTGTCTAGTGCCTCATTCAAGAGGAACATTCTACTTCTCCAGGTATTGGTAGATATTTGAATATATTTTTGGCATCTTCCGTAATTAATCAAATTAATTAACCAAATTAACATAACCTCGGTAGCGCAGTGGGAAGAGCGCTGAGTTATTCTGCCGTAGATACCGGGTTCAAATCCAGCTGCGGCAGATTATATAATCTTTTAACAACAGTTATATGACCTTGTTGGATCTCACGGCCCTACCTGGGATTTTCCAGATGGGGCTTACCCAGCCTATATAAAGTGGGTAACCTGAATTGTAAAAAATCCGGTTGAGCTTATATCAGCCCCTTGCTCAACTACTGTCCTAAAACCAGAACAGACTCTACCATGTACTGAACTCAAGGCTCTTCATGGGTTGTAGTGGTACAGGTTTATTTATTTATTTTTTTACCGGGAATCACCTCATGGTTACCTTTCAATCAAATGAAGAGCTTATATCACTAAAAAAGCTGAAAGATAAGCGTGGGCACATAGTAACTTAGTTTTGAAATAACAGATAATTTATTAAAAATGTTGATAGCCATGGATGAAGCCTGTGGAATTTAAAGATCCTCCTTGGGCTGACCCTGCACACAGTTAATTGGAAGAAAACTGGCGGTTGAGCGTGATCTCGGACAAATCAACACCTTCACGAATGTTGTCCTAGAAACAGTAAAGTACATGCCATTTTCTACAATTTCCTCTAATCATGTGTCTTTTTTGTATTTTTTTTTATCGGATAAACTTGGTGATTACGAGATTTTCCTTTTGTATGTAAAGTTAAGTCAGGCAATTAACATAAATCATATGAAGTCCCTAAGAGCTTGTAAATAAACGGATTTAGGATTCAGCACGTAGTGACAGTATACACTGCACGGAGGTTACTCGAGAACGCATGATTCTCTCACTGAACATGCATTCTCAAGATGACAAACTCTCCACGTGTTGCAGAGCATTAAATTATGTTCATTCTGTTGATTATCAAATAGAAATAGTAATTGATACAGTATGTAATATATCATAGTATGTAAGAGAGTAGTCTCTAAATTAGATGTAGTAGATAGCAAATAAGTTAAAATAATAGCCCATAGCAGTAAGTCTACTTGTTGGTTCACAAGAATCTTTTTTGTTTATCCATATCATAATCTTCAATAACTTAATAAATCTATTTTTTCTTACTAGCAGTCAACCGTTTCACCGTTTATTAACTCAAGAAATAGTAAAGTCTCTACCTCTAGCGTGATCTAGAACAAATCACCTCCCTGCCCAACCGATGTCCATGAAACAGAGCAGTCCATATAATGAGGCCCAGACCAGTACACGGGTTATAGTGGTATAGATTTTTCTTAAAACGTAGGTAGCTACCCCGCTTATTGGTATAGCGCCGTGCTGCCGTGCCGAAGATTCCGGCTGTGGCAGATAATTTTTTCATTCTATTAGTAGTCGAGGATGGATCCTTTGGGACCTGTATACCCTCCAGAGGCACACACAGTCTCATGAAGCGGGTATCCCAAATAGGAGGGAAACCCTAGCGATTGAGCGTGAACTTGGACAAATCATCTCCCTGCACAGCCATTGTCGAAGAAATATTACAGTCTACCACATACTGAACCCATGACATATTTTTGTTAATTAAAAGGATTACATTATTAAAAATTGTACATGGTAATTAAAAAATGTATATTTTTTCCGTGAATCTGAAAATTTGGGACCGGAGATCCAGTGAGATATGCGCTAAATCATGGCAAGACATACAGGCTAGTAGTCTATTAGAGCGCATGACAACAATTAGCCAGGGATGACTGTATCATTGTGGAAATGATAATGGCCATCCTGTAGAGTGCGCCACCGCCTGGGCTGGCGGTAAAGAAAATGATGGCCCATTGTTAGAGCTGTGCGGCTCCTGAACAAAGAAACGCGCGTGCCTCGACAAAAGCTCCCAGTCCCATTGAAAACCAAAGAAGTATTATCTGACTTCCTCCCCCTCCACCCCTCACCCTCTCTCCCTCCAATATCTATCTCTCCTTCTCTTCCTCCATTCAGTCAAGAATACAAAAATAACAATATCCCTACTTTTTACTTTTTTCCCCCGTTTCTTTTTCTTATTCTTTCCCCCTTTTCTTAGTCCTCCCGGAGTCAGCGATAAATTTCGAGATCCTTCTAACTAATAAATGACTCAGGGATTTTTCACACCGTAATACAATGTAACGAATAATGTAGAAAAAAGTTAAATTTTAATTTGGCATATTTAATATAAAATTGTATAATAATAATAATAATGATTCCTCACACAAACAAGCCTGATATTTTGCTATTCCTAGAAGAAGGAAAATGCGTGAATATAGTTGAAATAGGTTGTCGCCGAAAAAAATAGAAAATATATGGACCTGGCACAGGAATTGAAGCAATTATACAAGCTTCATAAAGCAAACGCTTGGTCGTTGGTCATATCTGATTCCGGAAATGACGGTGAACACCATCAAAGAATTAGAAAATAATTATAATATTATGGATCAAATGCAGAAAGCAGTACTACTCGGAACTGCGAGTATCGTAAGACAAGTAATAAATATTACTAATTAATATTTCTAGCCTTGACTTATGTCCGGGTAGATGTATTTTTCGGTAGAAACCGAGAAAAAGAACAAATAATAATAATGATAACAATTCTCCTAGAAACCACTGAGTTGCAATGCCGAAGGTCTTGGGTTCAAATTTCGCTGCTGGCAAGACTTATTCAATCTGTTAGCAGCCGGATATGGATCCTATGCGATCTAGGATATAATAAGGGGGAAAATCTGGCGGTTGAGCGTGATCTAGGACAAATCACCTTCCTGCACAACCGTTGTCCAAGAAAGAGTACAGTCTCTACCATGTACTGGTACCCCCCGACCCTTCCATGGGTTGTAGTGGTCCAGGTTTTATTTTGTTCTCCCTGAAACAGCCAGGATTGTAAAACAATTTCTGAACGATTGAGGAGGACTAGAACAAAACAAAAATTAATAACTGCAGATGGTTGGACTTGTCCCGCATCTCTCTTTTGAACTCGCAAGTGCAGGAAAAATAGATGATAATAATAATAATAATTGGATAATAATAAAAAAGAGCTCTATGATGTGGCCATCATCATCCTGCTCCTGATTAAGTTTTTAAAACGTCTAGTGGAGAAATTAATTAAGGAATTAAGACATCATTGCGGACTGGTTGAAGTAAATGTCCTAATTGTATCCATCAATGGTTTGATTCCTGAAGAAACAATTTAATCTATGAAGGTACTTGAAATATTATGCTGGGAATTGCCAGCTCGCAAGAATATTTTTGAATATATAAAATTAAACATTAAATGAACAATACCATTGACCGAGGTCTGGGTTGGTGTATGTATTCGGCATAAGCCAAAAAATGCAAAAGAAAATAATATAGTAACAATAAATTATACTCGGTAACGTTTGCATCAATCCAACATATCACTAGGGATTGATGTGTTAGATTGTACCGAAACCCTCCAGTAACAGATTAATGTGGACACAATTTTTCATCAACCTATTTTGGGTGTGAAATTATAAGTACTATCCAATAGACTTATTATAAGTACCATCCATGTTGACTTCTCCTTAAAGGTCACCTCATGGTGACACCTTAATTGACCACACATCCTCCTAATAAAGTTAGGAGAAAAGAAATCAAATATAATTGCTGTTGTGGCCCTTAACACCATTAATATCAATTCAACTGTAGGAGAAAAACTTCGAAAATATCAGGAACTAGTACCGAAAGAACCCTACCTTAAGGAAAGGTGGTATCACCAATTATAATTTTCACAAATGGACTTATCTCTTAATCCACGGCGGAGGGAACTAAGAGTCTGGGTTTTCTGTTTAATGTTTTAAGCAACTAGCAGTTCTCTAGAAGATTTTAAGAAAATTCTTGAATGTATGAAGGTGCTAATTACTGCAGCTTGTCCCCAGCTCAGTTTTGAATTCGCAAATGCGTAAAAATACGTAATTTTGTCGATCTAATAATAATAATATCGTGTTATCATTTGGATAAAATACTATTAACTCCTGTAGCCATTTCTTGGAACTGCCTCATACTGAAAAGGAAAAGAGAGGGTACAGAAGAAAAAGAGGGAAGACGTTGGCCTCGATTTAGACAATTTTTTTTTTAAATATTTATTTATTGATATTTACAACTGTATTACAATAATACATCAAGTAAATAGGCTATGTGATACATAATGACATGAGCTAATAGGAAGTAGAGAAACTACCCACTGGTAGTACTCAAATCACCAGTTCAACAAAGAAGGTCGCGTGGCCATCTTCTTTTCAGACGCCTCGGAGGATTATCGGGAATCGAAGAGGAAGTTAGGTTTGAAACTAGAGGGTTTGAGTGGGAATGAAGTTTGTTATGAAAGGATAGATACCGGGTTCGGGCCAAATCAGCAACAAATGGTACATTAAGCTCATTATGGATGACTTTATTCTTAACAAAATAAGGAACGTTGAGGGTTTTAAGAAGGATTTTGGATTGTAGGGATTGGATACGAGAGGAATTCGATGGCTTTGTGGAGCCCCAAACCTCTACTCCGTAAGTCCAAATAGGTCGTATGATGGTCATTTAGATGAGTCTTTTGTAGTTAATTGGGAGGTTAGAGCGGTTGTCTAGTAAGTGTTGAAGTAGCCTTAAACGTCGAGCGGTTTCTTGTCTTTTCAGTCTAGTATGAGGATTCCAGGCTAATCGTTTGTCGAGATGCAACCCTAAGTATCGGATCTGTTCTACAGGCACCAGTGGGATATTATTAAAGGATACTAAAGGGCAGGAAGTCATTGGTTTACGACGTAATGTAAAAGTGATTTAAGGGATTTTTGAGAATTTATTTTAATTCTCCAGATTAGACACCATTCTTCAAGATCAGTGATATGGGATTGGAGGCTTTGGGATGCAATAACTGGATTGGTGTTACTGATAATACACATGTATCATCAGCATACCATAGTATTAGGATGAGTTGGGATGTCAGCTGTATAAACTGTATAAAGGATTGGGCCAAGGATACTACCTTGAGGATGAACAAAAATAAATATACAAAAAAGGCAGTTCTATTCTTTTGCATTCCCTTAGTTTCGAATTCCGGGATGTTGATATGGTTCAAGATAGTCCAGGATCCATGGTCCATTTTTGCACTTAATTACTATCAAGCTGAATCTTCGTGAATAGCTTCGTTTCGATGAGACGCCCAACAATTTCCTGTGAGAAAATTCTCGATCGTGGTAGCTAACAGATTTAGCAAGGATAAAATTTGTCGATTTGATGATTCTCAAAAATTGATTACTAACTTTTTTTTTTGCAGTGAAATCTCGAGATAATTATCTAAAATATTTGTACTACATAATGTATGGCTTGATCAAAGAGTCCCCTTCTTCCAATATGTATCAATAGACATCTGAGGCCAAAATATCTTCCACACCACAGATAGTGTGGGACTCCAACCCACTAAAACCACCTTGTGCAACAACTGAGCTAGCCCAACCTTTCTTTCTTTCTCAACCACAATGATAAAGAATAATAACAAACATAACCATCTGGACAGTTGTTATTAATATATTTGAAAATTTAAAAAACACCACTAATTTACCTGAATATATATTTGGGTTAGAACTCGCAAAAATACAAACTCATTAAAATTAAGTTTCTTGTATTTGTTATCAATTCACTTTTTGAATTTAAAATTTAAAACACTTGAAAGCGAGTTAATTCTCACTCCATTTTCAAGCCTGAAATTAAAAAACTAATTTAGATTTTAAAAATTATTTTTTTTAATTTGTTATTCAAAAATAAAATGATAAACAAATTTGTTTCGAATTAAAAATTTGTAACGCACTTCTAAAATTGCCCAACCTTTAAATTAGTGGCACTAATCACAAGATTTAAGTGTAAACAGGTCGAAAATGTTCAAAAACATGTTACATGTTTGAGGTTTTGTCCTTTTTTCATTCAAACCCCATTAAAAATAAGATTTTTAAGCCCATTTATAAAAAAATGGCAACTACGTTACATGCGGAAGAGTTTACAGCATGAATTATTTAAGTGCTAAAAGTTGAATAATATGGTATCAAAAAATTATCCCAGACAGACTCGGAACATGATTAAAACCTTACCTTAAATAAATATTTTACTACTTGATTATACAAAAATCAGTAAAATATGCAATTAAGTGCTGATATTTATTTCCAATAAACCATGAAAACATTAGTTACTTACCTCGCAAAATACATCACTGGTCAATCAAACCATAAAACTAATTATATTAATAATTAACTAATTATATTGAACATAAAAAGCGTACTGAGTGATCCGTCGCGTCGTCGAAAACTTGTGTTCATCTGTGGTTTAAGATAAGTAAGAGGAGGTTACCGTTCCGATATTGTGCCGAGTAGATATGCCAGACAGTTATGAATCAGGGAATACCAATTTTTAAAATTGGTATTAAATTAAATATAAAATTTTAAAATTTATTTTATTTTTTATCCTTTGATTTGACTTCAAATGTGTGATCTACTGTTCACAGTTATCAATGAAATATTTCAATCATATTATTGGAGAGAAGGTCACTCACTATATAGGCCATGAACTTTCTTTGGGTTAATACATTATCAACGCAATTAAATTTGTAAAATTTAGCCAACATCATTTTCTTAAACGGATTTACAATAAAAATCTGAATTATAACACTATTCAGTCATATTATTCATTCGTATCCATTTCTTCGGCAACATTTTATCCAATTTTTGGCCATATTTATGAATCCCTAAATAAAATAGGATAAAATAGAATTTCAATTACAATACTTGGTCTTCCTTTTAAACAATATTTTATAATACAATAACAATAAATAAGTAATAAATACTTCACTAAGTAATTTTTTTAGAGAAATCAGGTGAACCATTAAATAACAAAAAAATCAGTGACCAATTGTTCATACAAAGACATATCTGCATTTGAAAGACAGGATGTGAGAAGAAGAAATGTACGTTTAACAAAAAGATTTTGTAATAATGAAACAAAGGTTTAACAATAGTAACCCTAATTTATTCGTGGCAGTCGGATATTGTCCTGTTTTAAACAATACCTAAATAGTTACTAATGAACGGTAAGACAAAGCGTATTTGCAGCTTCACAGCTGCACCAACTGAATCGCTTAGTACTCATCAAAATTGAATCGTTAATATCATGAGACATCTTTTAAGTCAATGAATAATATAGTTTTATATCTTTTGTTCCAATTTTCTCATAATTTAGTTTATTTGCCTATACTTGCATATTGGGCGAGGATTATACTATGGATCTTATAAATTACATATAACTTGATCAGTTGGAGTATTTTTATTCTTATTAATTATAAGAACGGGATTTTAGGGTATGCTTTACCTTGAGGTCAAATATCTTTACGAGGTGCTACAGTTATTACTAATTTATTATCAGCAGTACCTTATCTAGGAAAAACCTTCGTTATATGATTATGAGGGGGCTTTCAGCTGATAACGCAACATTAACACGATTTTTACATTACACTTCCTATTACCTTTTGTAATTGCAGCTTTAGTCGTTATGTCGTTGTTAGTATCTGCTTAACCGTTGATGGTTGATATCCTTGTATTTTCTTGATTAACTATATATGCATTTATTTAGTACCTACCATGTCCTGGAACCATAAGTTGTATTAGTAATTTTTTTTTTACGGTTTACCAATCCTTCATTTTTTGTTTAAAATTTCGACCATATAAGATATTATGGTTAACATTTTTCGATAAACTCGTGTTTTTTTATTCCCTGGTCATAACATTTTACCGAAATATTACAAGTTGATATTATATAATAGCATAAAACTATTGATAATTAAGATATTTGAGCTATTATAATTTTGACTATACACTATCAGTTCTTTCGTTTACTACTTAACTGAACATAAATATACATTACACGATATTAAATACTATGTATTAATATGGCGGAACCCTATTAAAAAAATCAGGGACGAACCCAATGGATTTTCCAATATCCGCAAAACCATGTCATAAACTGCAAACTGTGAAATAGTTATATGACAAAAACATGATAAGAATAGTTGAGCTGTTATGATTATTACTATATTTGAACAGTACTTCGTTTCGTGATTTTTTAATTGAACATACATTTTTCTGTGTGATAATAAATATAATGTATCAATATACGGGAATATATAAGTTTATGTATAAAAACAAGATGATAAGTAAATTGGGGTCGATGCTTTTTCCACTGTCCAGAAATCTGGGCCCTAAACGTGGCTCACGCCAATGTGTAACACACATATAAAATGTTTATTAAGATAGTTTAAATATTATGATTTTTAGAATATATGGCCATTTGTTTCATTTACAGATTACTTAACTGAACAAAATGTATATTTGTTATATTTAATAATAACGTTAAATATGTTGTGAAAGACATAGGGAAGAACAGGGATAGCTCAGTGGTTGAGTGGTGGAGAATTGCTCTGCCGAAGATCCCGGATTCAAATCGGTTGTGGTAGATATATTATTTAATTTGTTAACAGTAGGGGATGGATCCTGGGGGATCTGAGGACTCTTCTGGGGCTCACATAGCCTCTATTAAGTGGATATACTGGGGAAATCTGGCAGTTGAGCGTGATATCCAACAAATCAACTCCCACCGTAACCGTCGTCCCAGACATAGAACAGTCTGTAGGATGTATTGAACCCAAGACCCTTCATGGGCTGTATTGGTATTGGTTGTTGTTTTTGTTTTTTTATTAGAAAATTGACTGAAACAAGAATCAGGATACAAAATTGGACGTGTACTTAACTTTTGGTTACATAACAGAATATATATATTTGTTATGATACGGCTTAAAATATATTGATGCAAAATTATAGACCTCATCATAATAACGGGTAGGGCAAAAGTCCCTGTTGACCATTTTGATTGCGCGCCATCTTAGTTATGTGACGTTTAGCTCAGTTTAGCTTTAACCAATGTGTTGTGTAGACGTCTAAATTTTTGAAAATTACCAACGTGTTGGAGTTACTATTACTGCTGAACGGTACCAATATATGGTTCGAAATTTTCTTGTGCCTGAAATGGAAGAGCAAGGACAAGAGGACATGTGGTTTCAGCAAGATGGGGTCACAACACACAGCTCGTTCAACAATTCAATTATTGAATGACGTTTTTCCACGTTTTTCGCGAAATGGCGATTTAGCATGGCCAGCCAGATCTCCGGATTTAACAGCACCGGGTTTATGGTTTTTTTTTTTTTTTTAAATCAAAAGTTTATGTGAATAAGCCCCAAACGATTCAACATCTTAAAGACAATATTCGTCACGAAATTTAAGAAATTCAGCCTGAGATGTTGCAGGATGTCATGAAAAATGCCTTAAAAAGATCCGAAAGTTGCATAGCGAATCGCGGTCACCATTTAGCCGATATAATTTTCCAATCATAACGGAAAAAAATGTGAAGACCAAATAAACTTTTTATGAAAACCAAACTTACTTATCTTTTCTTTGAACAAACTTACTTATCTTCCTTATAAAGTTATAAGGAATCAAAATGGTAGCGGGAGTTTTGCTCCACCCGTTACATTACCACTTTCCTAATGTTAATTGTTTAACTGAAATGTAAATTAGTTTATATTATGCGACACTAAATGTAATGCATTAATGAACACTGATACCCTGATTATGGACATAAAAAAGATAAGTAAATTAGGGACGGACTTTATGTTTTTCCACTGTCCACAATTCTGGGCCAAAAAAAATTATAAAAAAGTTATATAACAAAAAAAAATTATATAACAAAGCTATTATGATTTATTAATACGTTAATGTATAGTTATTATACTATGATATGCATATGTTATATAATATAATCCCTGCTACGAATTTATGTATAAAAAAAGGATAATAAGAAAATCGAGAGGTAGAGGTGTTATCAGAGGAGAGAGACGGAGGACTAAACACAATGAAGCCTTGAGATATTTATCGAAGCCATCGACAGGGGATAGCCTAGCATCAACTAATTGAATCGATATATTATTCAATCTCCATTCCAAAAGCAGCTTTGTCCCTCGTTCTTTTTACTTAGTAATTCACATGATAGCGATTCCTAATTAATTCACCGCCTGCTTAATTGGCAGCTTGAGGCCGTGTAGGGCCGTTTTTGCCTAGCCTGATATCGTTCAATATCAGTCATTGAGGCGGCTCCTGTACAGCCACACTCTATTCACAGGACTCGTCTCCTTCCTCTTTTTCAGCGGAGAATAGTCAGTGATTTCCCGTTCCATTCTTATGTGAATAGCGGCTTTTCTTTCTCTCTCTTTAATTAGTACGACCATTGTACCGCATTTTTTTTTTTTTACTATCCTAACCAGCTTCGATATCAACCCAATATGTCTGATTTATTACAACGCTTCTGAAAGAAAAAAAGTACTTTACTCCCATTCAGTTGACATCACTCAAATAAGTGAATAAGCGCCAAGTATAAAAATCACCTGAAAAAATTTAAATTACTTGAATGATGGGAATGCCATATTTTATTAATTATTAAAATCTGTTCAATGTGAATATTTAAACAAACATTGCGGAGTGTCTGGAGTTAAGTTGCCGTGGCGAAGATCCTTGGTTCAAATCTTGCTGTGGCACTTTAATCTATGAACCGCCGGGGATTAATCTTTTGGGGTCTGAGTCCCTCTTAGCGCTAACATAGCCTCTATAAAGTGAGTACCCATAATAGGGGGAAAACCTGACGGTTGAGCGTGATCTAGGGCATATCACCCCCTGCACATCCGTTGTCCAACAAACAGTACAGTCTCTACCCCGTACTGAACCCAAGATTCTTCACAAGATGTAGCGGGACAGGCTCTTTATATTTAAACACCTTGTGGAGATACCTGTGATGTGGCGGTTAGCGACCGCCTTCGAGCACTATACCCAGGATCGTTGGTTCGCAGCCACGCAGTTGGCCCCAGGGTTTTTCAAGTAGGGTGAAAAAATCTTGGTTATCCTTAGGAAGGGACGTAATATTGGGTCCCCTGTGCGGTGTCAGGCATTCTTTAACGATTACTATCATAATTATATCTGGAAAGGGAGCAAAATTTAGGACTCCCACTGTAGCATCACCCGATTCCCCATAGTACGAGTAGCATTAAGTGACGTTAAATGAACAAACAAAAACTATCCATCACCTGTAAGGGCCTAATTGGAAGGTTGGAGATTTAAGAACGAAAGATATTAAGGCAAATTTTATTACATAAATTCTCCAACGCGGCATTACTCAACACACGAAATGGACCCTTCACTATGTGAACTTTATTTAAACGATCTTGGATGTTTAATAAAAGTATAATGACATAGAAATTAAATTATTTATGGGATTCTAAATGTTTGAAATTAATAAAGTAATGTTTGAAAATAAGAGAAATCACGTGAATGTTACGTGAAGATGATTCTGATATTCAGGTGTTCATTACATAAGGAAATTTCCAAAGATTTAAGTATTACATATTTATTTAAATCAATATAAAATTGTAAAATGTAACGGACCTCATGTCATTTCCTCCTCCACCCATATCATAAAACCAAACAAAAAATCAGCACGTGCACAGTAATTAGCTTTACGCCGACTAATTATCATTTGGATATAGGATTTACACCTGAAAGTATTTATTTATATTTATTATTATATTAAATTTATTATATATTATATTATTATATGAAATATATAATGAAAATATATATTTTGAAATATTATAATTAATTTTACTTAACTAACCTCCGAATTGGTTGGGTTTGTGCATATGCTATTCGTATTCTATAGTAAAAGATCAATTTAATAGTTGGTAGATAGATACAGTTGTATCAAACCAATAAAAAATGTATTAATAAAAAACAATAAAAAATGTATTAATAAAAAACAATAAAAAATGTATTAATAAAACAAGTGCACATACTATGTTGAAATACAGGTATTTTTAATGTAATATACAGATACGTCACACTTATATTTTCAATAACACTATCTGTTATCTGTAATAGAATATTTATTGGCCATAAGAGGAGCAGGTCGTGAGTTCCGAATTCATTTCGATAAATTAATATGATAGCTTCATTTTTTTTAATAGATTATTTGGTAAATTAGGTAATATAATGTGTAATAATGTTTTGCACATAAAAGACAAATACAAAAATGTACCTATAAGTTTTAGCTTTTTCGTAGAAACGAATAAATTGACTAAGGTCATTCGAAAATTTATTATAACAATATTATCAGCTTGACAAAGGAATATTCCAGAGAACAACATTTTTTAAAGATTAATAAACACCCTGTTATTTATTTAAAATATTACTAACATTTTAAAATGAGTAATAAATATTATTGCTATCAAACGGCCAATAAATTTTAAAATGAGAATTGTGGGAATTACTGTGAGACAGATTAATCCAAATGGTGTCATACATTTTTAACTTTAATAATTAACCTGTTAATTCATCAAGCTTTCGATTCATGAAATAAAAAGAAATTAATGTGCTTAAGAATCAGTGTGAATTTTCACTAAATAAGAAGGGAAATGATTATCTACAGAATAATTTCACAAAAATTATATCGTTCAAAAAATATTACCAAAAATCGAGAAAAAAAATCCTAATGATAGGTTGATATAATTTTAATTATCCTTATTTATAATAGAGAAGAAAATGGTCCTGGGATGTCAAAGAATTAATTCCTTAAATAGTGATAAGCTATTTAATCTAACTAGGGCATAAAACATGCAAGTAATAAAAATTCATTTGGGTTACTTGTATTGTTTTTAAATCATTATTGTAATCTACTTATATCCCATTGTTTTAGTTCAAAATTTAAAATAACACTTTTATTTTATAATTTAAACCATTTCTACTCTTGTATCTGATTTACTCCAATGAAATAACAATAAAAATTTACTATTTTATTTTTTTAAATCTTTATTATATTTTTCTCTATTCCAATTATTTCGTTTTTAAATATTTTCGGATCTTGGCTATCCAGCCTGAAGAAGAACTATCATGTAGGCCGAAAGATCGTTATAAAGACCTATTTATAATAATTAACTGCGAATTATTTAATCTCCTCCGATTTTGAAAAAAGTTATAACATATCAACCTTGCCCATAGTCCCACTAGATTTATTTATAACCGGCATTGAAAACATAAAGTGTAAATAATCTCGGGTTCGATATAAAAGATGTAATCAGCTAATATTGATAGGGCGGTACAATACTAAGCTGGAACGTCCATCAGCATCCACTCTGGCCACTCTATAGCCACCTAATGGCATCGTTTCGGACGATTCTTTGGTGGCCTTCGATGCTCTTTGGCGGCGGTGTATCACAGAGGTTTCATTATAATTCTAAATTAAAATTAATTATTTTTTAAACACGTCTCTTTTAATCCTAAATTAATACATTTCGTATAAATTTCAAAAAATAAAAATTAAGTTCACTAAAAACAATAATCTTAAAGTCAATAAAGAAATAAATAACTAAAACATCAAAAAACGCTTTTTATAATAAGAGATTAAAACATCTAATGATCCACTTATACAATTTTTAATATTTAATAAAATTGAAAATCCAGCAATGGAACCATACTCCGAATAAGTAGGAATTCTAGAAAAAATCTAATAAATTAAATAAATGAAGGAGTGAACATTATTTTTTTTAAATAATGTGTAATAAAGTTATGATCGCCACCAGTTCCACTGCTAATATTTTGAGTTGTAAATATTGTGTTTACTCATTTAAAGTAATTTTATGCTGCTAAGGCTAATCGGGGAATGCTACAATTGGAGTACTAAAATTTGCCTACCCAGGTATAATTAAGATGGGGATCTGTTTTAATTTGTTTGCCTAACTGGCATCGCACAGGCTCGGGACCCCCATTTTATGTCCCTTCCGACGGACGGCATAACTAAGCAATTGTATAATAATTAAGTCCATCTGAAGGTTGGCGGACCCACAATCTTAGGCGTAGTAGATAGTTATACACTACACCACAGGACACCTCATAAATATTAAGTGAATATACGCAACATATGTAACAAATATTGCCTATGTAGAAACAAGTAAGCTTTACTAGGTCAGCCCGCACAGAGGGTCTATATTAGCAGCAATCGCACACTTCAAGAGAATATAAAACAAGTGAAAAATCATTACTTTCCTAATAGTTGTATATCTATAAATTCCTACATGTTTGCAATCTTGTAAGTAGCAAATTTTGGCTGTCATAGTTTTTACAAAATCCGTCACAAGTATCAGTTTTATTGGATCATTCACATGAAAAATGCGTATTTATTATTTCTAAAATTCAAACTGGCTTAAGTGGACTCCTGTTGTATACTATGTTTATGTTTAAAGATTGTAATGAGCTGCAACCAATCCTCTTTTTTTAATACTATTTACGATCACTAAAATTGAACGAATATTGTTTAGTAAGCCACCAAATATTACCCTGAAATTGCGTGATCTGCAGCCTAAACTGCAAGAAAGATTATTATCGCGTTACGGGAAGAGTGTTGTAATGAACGAATCATACTTTGGTTGGAGACATTTTCAGCTAGTGACAAAATTTAATTCATAAATAAATAAACAATGTATAGCTCCTTTTTATCCTCTGCTAATTTATAATGCAACAAAACTCATCAAAAAATAACCTGCATTGGTAACTCCTCATAAACTAAACCAGCTGGGTCACGAAGTCCTCATACATGTATGAGGATCCTTATTCTCCAGACTTATATCCAGGAGATTTCCATGAGTTCCAGAACCCTGAATTTTTCAGTTTCGGGATTGAAAATTTGATAACGCGTTGAGAAAAATATATAGAAAGTGGGGGTAAATATTTTGAATAAAATTGTTTTACTTATTAACTTTCCCTTTGAAAACGGACATTTCATAGCCAGGCGCTTTCCTAAATGACGAAGGACTCTTATTATTCTCCTAAATAGACATTAATAAAAAAACTCTTCTGAAAAGGTAGATGAAGACAGGACACAGTTGGTGCCCTTGAGTGACTCCCTGCACTAATGACTCCGACAAACAGGAGGCCCATTGTGATCCGTATTGTGGAGTCATCGCTCGCCCTATACCGCCGTACTCACAATGCTACGCACATGCCCAGTTGAAAAACATTTAATTAGCCCAAGTCTTCACACCTGTGACTTGGCGTCTGTCCCTCTCGCTGCTAGGAGTCCACTCAGCGCTGCAGCTGGCTCCCAGGAAGTTGTAATTTGGTGATGGTGTTTATTCTTAAGAGTCCAGAAATAACTGCTTCCTGTTTATTATTTTATGTTGCACATTCATGACAGTTGAATTTGTATGCTGTCTTTATTGTTCCATGTGTGATGTCTGATAACGAATGGTTTGAATCCCGGTCCTGGACAAATATTTTCTCTTCAAAATAAAAATTATAAAACAAATAAAATAAAATATATTAGTATTATAGTATCAGTAGTATTATACTATAATACTACTGATACTAACAGTGTATAGTAGGAGAACCCGGCGATTGGGCGTGATCTTGAACAAATAACCTCCCTGTACAACCGTTGTCCAAGAAACAGTATAGCCAATATGCTACCTTCTCTGCCAATACTTTCTGGCTAACACGACCTTATGTCCATGCCACTATAAAAAATGTATGAACCCAATAAAAGGGAGCGAGGTAGCAGTGCTTAGAGTGCTGAATTGGCATGCTGAAGGTTCTAGGTTCAAATCCGTCTGTGGCAGATAATATGTTTATTCTGTTAAGACACGGGGATGGAACCTGTGGGATCTGGAAACCCTCCTGAGGCTCACACAGTCTATATGAAACGGATACCCAAAAGAGGAAGGAAACCGAGCGTGACCATGACAAATCACCTCCCTGGACAAACGTAGTCCTAGAAACATCGCAGACTTTATCACGTATTGAACCCAAGACTCTTCATGGGTCTTTTTTTTTTAGTTATAGGATACGTATATACATATGTGATGATGGGCTTGTGGAGATGGGCTCTGATGGTAGCCATATTTAAATAGCTTGGTTTTTGCTTGATATGCACGGTGGTTCTCGGATTTTTTTTTTTTAAATCTTGTTTATAATATTTTCGGTGTAGATCTAACTTAGTATTTAATTTAATCCTTAAAATGACAGGCTTAATTAAATATTATTATAAATTGTTATGGGAAAAAACACTTTGAATAGACCCACAGCAACACGCTATGGCTATTTAATTCAATAGCACTGAGTGACGAAGCTTCTTATTGTTTCACCCTCTAAGCACATTTAATAGAGCACGGAGGGGATGCACCCCAAAGCTCATTCCTAAACCATTGACACACCCCATACATAGGCAACCATCGCAAGGAACCATGAAATTCTATTCATCGGATCAGGCATCGCCAGGAAAGAAAAAAAAAATGTAAATCGCAAGGGCCACTCAGGCAGGAGAAATCTCGGATAAAAGGTCGCGAACAATGTGCCAGTTTAATAGCTTTATCTGGGGAGTGGAGATCCGTCTCGGCTGACGTGAACTTTAGCGGACCATAATCCACAGGCCGTTAAACAAACCTATTAAATCCTGGAGGAGCGTGGAGCAGGGAGCGAGGAGCGAGGAGTGAGGAGGGAGGGATGAAGGAGGTTAATGGCGAGGAATGGAGACGAGAGATAGAGCCTTATGGATCATATTGATTGACAATCTACTTCAGAGATAGCGAGCGCTTGATATCTTTAATGTCACCCGGGCTGCCACGTATCTGACACCGTGTAGTCAACCCTGATATACTCCGGCATAAGCAGTTTTGATACCTCAAGTATAACGTGAATAAATTCTCTCTCTGACACCTAACAAGCAGCTTGAAAGGCATTGAGGAGAAACTCAACTCAAAAGATATTAAACATGTCTATGTTATCAACGTTTTAATATAGGCACTGATTACCTGAGGGTATTATGCCTTTAAACGCAAATTATCAAACAAACTTATAATATATAACAATATAACATTATGTACATTTTATTTATTTATTTACTCAAACACCCTTCCTTGCCTTACAGCAAAACTGGTTTTGACAATATTAATTGTCACATAATAATTATATTTTTTATAATCTTCTCGTACGGGTCACTACCTGAGGGAAAATTTTGATATTGAATGCCGGTTTGATTTCGATATTTTTCTTTTTTAGATAATTATTGTTCTAAATTCTACTAGAAAAGATTTATATTTCTCATCATAAAAACACCTTATATCTGCCGTCCATCCTCATTAGTGGGAGTTTGACCTGAGACTGAAGAGGGTCGGGACCCCCATTTTACGCACCTTCCGAAGGACGACATAACTATGAATTTTGCAATGCTCAGTTCGCTATAATATTATTACTAAGTTAATTATAAGGTGGTATGTAGAAAAATTGAAAATTCAGAGATTTTGATATCAATAGGTTCTATGGGTCGAAAACTGTACATAGATCTTCAAAACGTCCAAAAATCGCGACACAGTATCATCCAAAGACAAAAAATACAAAGTTGTATGTCATAAAAATTTCAAATCGGAGTCACATAGTCCTTCCTATGTTCCACATAGAACATTGTTATAAAAAATGTACGACTTCGGAAATGCGTGTTATAGCATGCACGTATGTAATCCGTTAAATTTCCGAATGTTTATCCTCAGTACAAACCAAATGAGTAATCCACTAAGAAGAGGGAAAGGGAAAACAAAGAGAAATATAAAAATAAATAGTTTTAATGCTTTTCCTTTTGATTAATAATCGATTTCCGGTAATTATTCAACACTGGTTAACTAGGAATACGGCTGAAACCCATATATACTTTTCAAAAGCTTGCAACAGAAACGAATACTTTTTGAAATAGTACGCAAGGAAAACATGAAAAGAAGTATACCACAGACAAAGCAGCAGATCCGGTTCGACAGCATATCAATTTCCCAAAGTTGAGGGTCATTACTAATATCTAATCTTCGTGGAACAGGTTCCAGTTTCAGTCCTGTCAAATCACATGTTTATCAGAAAATATTTTGCAACGAGAATAACTTTTCTTTCAATAAACCGTCGTAAGACCTATGTGACCTGCTCCCAAAAGCATATCTTGAAAAAAAGAAACAACTTTAAGGAAGAAAAGAACAGAATATTAGAGCAGCACCTAACTGGTAAGAGATGCACTGACGGGCTGGTAATGGCATTGATAGCTTAATATAAACAATTTTAAACATGATTATAAAAGATTTTTCCATAATGGAATATTTGATTTTATGGAGTGATAGCTGTGTTCCACAAGACTCATATTCTACAAATAAGTCTAAATTTGAATATAATCACAATGAAAATTTCCGCACCCGGGCATTGGGTGCAATTGAACGGAGCTTGAGAGAATCGGAATATTTCTCTACCTCCATTTTTAGAATATTATCGAAAGTGAATATAAAAAAGCATTACAGAACACTTCAAATGAGAGGCCAAGATTTTCTGGATCATAAATAGTATTTTTCCAAAATGCAATATATTGTAGTTCCGCTTTCAAAAGTCGTAGCCCTCGAATTCAGTAGATCATTTTACGAAGTGAAGTGTTCGGCCCTCCGAATTCTCACTAAAACTTAGGAAACGAAATCTGAGAACAGTAACATTAATAAAATTGATGAAATAATAGCTGACCTTCTCCAAA
The DNA here is from genome assembly GCA_964056705.1 of Troilus luridus. NCBI lineage: Eukaryota > Metazoa > Arthropoda > Insecta > Hemiptera > Pentatomidae > Troilus > Troilus luridus. Next base: position 74,845,194 of record OZ057413.1, on the reverse strand, counting down.
ATAAGATACATACTCTGAAGTCCATATATAAAAGTATGCCAGGATTGGATCGACAATTTTATGCAATTAGTTTCGCCGAAATATGTAAACTTTTGAAGAGAAATTAAACTTACGCATAGACATGTAATGGTTCTATGTTACATTGTCATAATTATTGTTCTCATTATGGAGTAACAAAGTTCTATGTTATTTTATTTCTTCAATAAATATTATCCGTCTTTCATTTTTCATTTATAGTTTTTATGGGTCTCTTTTTCTGCTGTTCAATGTCACCCGACTGGATTGAAATAAAACTATAATATTCCATCACCTAAATATTCCGATGGTCAGAATCTTTGACATTGTTTTTCTCATTTTCATATACGTGTATCATAGAACTTTGTAATACTAAGGTAGCGAGTTGTGCCATCACCTAACACACACTTCCAAATAACACATTTCTACACAACTACTTTCACACTTCATTCGTTCGATTAGCCCCTTAAAGTGACGTTAAATGAACAAAGAACAACTATGAATTTTTTATATCGTTTAAAAAATCCAAAGGCTATGTGCCGGGTTGTGAACCCGCGATCTTGGGCATAATAGGTTATTGTGTTAAACACTACTTCACAGGTAGCTCCTGAGTGCTTTAAGTAACTAAAAGAAACTGTCAACCAGAAAGATGAGTAGCTTATTATGTATGTAGAAGATACTACATACATGATAACCCTCATCGTTTATCGTATAGACCCTTAAATTCGTCTTTAGTCTACTTTAGTAATCTAAAATAGATAAAATCATAATGATGAACATATTTCTATAACCTCGATCCTTCTGGTATAGATGGGAAAAATGTATGGATGTTCTATCTGTATTGTACGGCATCTCTTCTAATGGCTGTCATTTAAAAGATGCCCATGACGAAAGGTACTGTTGTCGGTAATTGTTCTAAGTAAGTGTGGCCATTACTGTGCACTTAGCCTAACCGACTATCATTTGTACTAGGCCTTCTACCCCTGAATTCGCTTCCTCCACGTCCGATCTTTCTCGGGTCTCTGGTTCTGGTAACCCTGTATTGTGCTATGGTAAATGCATACATTTATAAATCTATAATAACAACACTATGACATTAACGATACGACAGGCAAGAATTAAATTGATAAAAAAACATAATACTCAAACGAGGGACTGGCCTGAGACAGAACACAAAATTATCTCTAAATTCATAACAGACTTACTAACATTTATAAAAGATATTGACTTTGATCAACTGGATAACCAAAGAAGGGCAATTGACCAGGTGCATACATTTTAAGGTTATTACTTGTAACTGTTATTTGTGTATAAAATCTATTAATCTTTTAATTTTCTATGTTTATAAAATATTCATAAATGTTTTTAATTAATATAAATAAATTATTAATTTAATACATTAAATAATAATTATTTATTGCATAAAAACCTTCTTTCTGTGCTTAAAATATTAATTTTATTTATTTGTATGTTTGTTAAATTTGTTTTATTACTTTTTTTTTAAATTATGATTACAAATGTAATCCTAATGTTACTGTAATGTATACATTATTAATTTAATCAACTTTTAAGTTTTTATTATAATTTTTTCATCATTGCTTTATTTTTTATTTTTATACACTGGCCCTTTTTTGAAAAAGTAAAAAAATCATAAGGTTTTATTATCGGCTCATGTTTTGTTTGAGGTGCTCAATCTGAATCTGAAGTTATCCAGCGAAAAGAATAAAAAAAAACAAACAATAAAATTGAGCAAAACCTCAATAACAGACATGAATTATAAATAGGATGGTATAGGAAAAATCCCATAGACAAAGCCTTAACCTGATATATAAGAAAGTTCTGGTATTTACCATTTTTATAATCCTGTACTGTGGCATGGTAAATGTATAAATTTATATTTATAAACCACGCTAGGAGTGCCTTCAATGGCTCTCCATACACGCTTCCACGAGAATCCCTTAGGGGAAGTTATCAAAAGAGATTCGAAAATACAATATGTGTCAAATGGCATTTGTATAATCTCTTAAATAAATATTATCATTATATTTATAAACCGATAATAACTACACTATGACATAAACGATTAAAGAAAAAAAAATCAGTTTGAAAATGGCATGTTGGGTATATTACTTGTAATAGTCATTATATACGTTCATCATGACAATTCCTTTAGCTATTTTCGATTGTCCCAGTAACAGAGAAATTTAAAAATGTTTACGATGACTACTATATTTACCACGTCTATAAAGAGGTTTACACATGAAAATATCTTTTGCTAGCTTATTTGGCTAAACTTTCTCATTAACACGACCTTTTGTCCATAATCCAATTTTTAAAAAATGCATTTTAGTAAACGCCAAATCATGCATTCAATGTAAATTCACGTACAATAGGAAAAATCTCATAATCCAAAGCCTCAAGTCTTTAAAATAATGAAAAAAACAATCAGTCAACGTTTCACCTATACCGATAATCATAGACCTATATACCGGAGAGCCATCCAACCCCGACAAGTACACAATGCTGCGGCCAGTCCGGCTGTTTAGGTTCCCGATAGAACCATCAATAATGAGAGGAACCTCTGGAGGAATGTGGTCGAGGAAGACAGTGGAGGACAATGGCTAAGGACAATGAGCCAAGTTGGAGGAGCAGGTAGCCCCTGATTAATATTCAGAGCTATTGATAGGAGGCCAGTGAGCATTGTGAGGAGCACAATGTCCTGCCGCAGGACTTCTTAGCCAGGAGGGGTCCTAGGAAATGTTAATCATGCCGGACCGTTGGCAATATATCACCGCCCCGGGGCTAAATGACCACTCTCCTCCCCCCCCCCCCCAGTGGTTCTCGCCTCTTTTATCCCCTTCTTACACAGTCCGCCATTCTGTCTCTCGTTTTATCAACACTCTTTCCTCGCCCCCTTTTTTTGCGACATTACGGCTTCTAAAACTTCCCTCCTGAATAGAAGGCATCGCATGGGAGTTTAGCAGCTTGCAGATTAAAAAAGGAAGGATCAGTCCGGACACCATGATTGCCGTGTAATATTAGTGATATGATCACGCCTTCGATGCCTTGTTGAAATATCTTACTTCATGTCACGGGTCGAAAGTTCTTTTTATTTATAGTTATTTATTTTTTTATAAAATACTTCAACTTTAACTGTTTAAAAATAATTTTTATTGAAAAGAGGTTGGTCATAAAAAAATGTAAATAACTGTTAAAAGTTCTAGTATAAAATATTTAACTTTTATTAAACTTTTTGGGGTAGTTGTGTATTAGCCGGTCTGCAGGGACTGTTGTCCACCACTGCTTATAACCTGACAATACTTATTCATATTAAAACAATTCTTATTAACATTAATGGGCATTGGAAGTTTTACTTTTTTGGTATCTATATAATTACCACAAATACTTTTTTGTTAAAATTTTACTTATTCATTATTTATATACAGAAAAAAGTAAACAGAAAATTATGATAGATGACTATAACTAGTAAATCTACTGGTTAGGGTCTTCTAATGAAAACTTCTCCCTCAAAAGAAGGAGAATAAAAAAGGAGGAAACAGCCTTCAGATCGCCGTTGCGATGAGATATGTTCTTTATGTTATAATACACCAATGTTGTAAACCCCAATATAATGGTTTCTACTTATCTTGACTGTTATGGAAATATTATGTTTTGGTTCTTGAGTTTCAGTCAGTTTATTTCAACTTCTTTAGGCGACGTTTCGAGACTAGGTTAGTCTCATATTTATGCCCTGACAGTGAAAAAATGAGCTCTTAGTAAAAACATTAAATAGCACACTAAAATTATTATAAAATGACACGTGTAAGTTGTAATGGTGTACTTACAAGTTCCAAAGAATTGATCAGTTTATCATCAATCAGTTACTTCGCAATATATCATAAAATCTTTATATTGCAATAGCTATGATCAACGAATAACTAATCTATTTTTAGGAACAGCAGTTTTATTTAATTGTTGAATCATATTAGACTATTTTATTATTATTTCATTAAGAATTAATTAAATTTGCATAACACGAGCTTATACCTTGAACATCCGATTTTTTGTTAACAGCGCGAAAAACATGATCAAACGTGTCATTTTATATTTATTTTAGTGTGCTATTTAATGTTTTTACTAAAAGCGCATTGTTTCACTGTTAGGGCATGAATATGAGACTAACCTAGTCTCGAAACGTCGCCTAAAGAAGTTGAAATAAACTGACTGAAACTCAAGAACCAAAACATAGCATATATATATATTTAATATTTAAATATTATAAAAAAATCTTTTGAAGTTGAACTTCAACTTTATCTATTTAAAAATAACTTTTATCAATAACTGGTTATTCAAAAAGTCTTTTAATAAAAGTTCTAGTATAAAAAAGTTTTAACTTTTATTTATTTGTATAATTATCACAAAAAATATGTTGGCAAACTTTTACTTATTTATTGTGTTTTTTTTATATGAATGGTTTAAACTTGGCGTTTTGGGCTGTCGAGAACTCATAAAAAAGAATTACAAGAAAATCGCGTGTTTCCAAGTTTATATTTGATATGATATGATTTGATAATACCATACTTAATGATGTTCGTTCAATCGTAGTAATAGTAAATATTATAAAAAAAGAGAGAATAAATAACGATTCGTTAGGATCTGTAAACATAAATATATTAAACTACAGAAGCTCACAAATACCATGTTTTTATATTGTGTTGTTAAGTAGCCTTGACAACACAATATAAAGTGTCCATCGACTAATAATAAAAATAAAGCACTATATTTTTTAATCAAAATGAACAAAGTCAATAGGAATTAACAAAAAATAATATTCTATATAAAAAAATAAATAAATGTCGGATAATGGTATCCTGTGGCGTCATTTGAAGATTAGGTCTGCGGTGTGGTGAGACAGTAATCTCACTGAACTCGGCAGCTCTGATCTCTTTGGAGCTGATTTGCCCTAGTGACTTGGAGAAAACAGCAATGTTTAACACACAATTAGTTTATTTAACTTACCATGAGGGAGCTCACTCTGTTGAAGAATGTCACAGACACAGTCAGAACATTTCTGACAATGATCATCATTATCGTGAATCTATCAAGGAAAGTTATAACGATACCAGTGCACAGTGTTTCGATTAGTACAAGCTATGTTAACAAAAGTCGAGTTTAAAATTCTAAAATATTTTAAAAGAATATTGTAAGCAATACTTCAAAACATAGTAATCTAATGTTTTTTTATGCCTGGCAAACTCCATCTCGTCACTAATAGGGTCCAAAGTAATGAACCCATTGGCAATAGACTAAATTGGCAATAAACTAAAGACTTGTATTCAAAGCTTCATTTCACCCGCACAAAATTATAGTGTTACTAATTTGATATGAATCGATTGTTGAACATCGATAGTATATGTACTCATAGGTGCTATCTTTTCCAATAAAAAGTCTTCTGATTATATTGATTATAGTAAATTGACTTAATTTTTTTTAATGCATGAAGGATTTTTCCTCATTTTGAAACATTCAAGTTATGGTAGTGATTTGTATCCATTTGTATCCGGGCTAAATTTTACATATTTCATAGCTGCATCTCTCCCATTAATAAAAAGATGCATTATAGTCTGCACACTCGAGTACAACATTTTTTAAAAATTTTAGATTACTTATTTTCAAGAAAAGTTATTTTTTGAAGAATAGTAGGAACACCCTATTTTTTTCCATTTATAGTTCTTTTCAACCAGATTAAATGTTGGAAACCTTACAGAGGACTCTGAAAGGAAAATTAAAATGAGGTTGGCTAACTATTCCTCCAAAATTTCTGATAAATGGCGGGAAAACAAAGCAGCGCACAGTGTTTCGATTAGTACAAGCTAGGACAAAAGTCATGTTTAGAATTCTGGTATTGGAATATTGTAAAAAATATTCCAAAACATGGCAATCTAATATTTGTTTAAGTCTGACATACTTCACAGCTTGAGGATTAGGACCCAAAGATAAGAAATCATACCAATAGAGTAAATCAGTTGTATTCAAGGCGTTTTATGTTTTATTAACTAATTTTATCGAACCAATTGTGGATATTATTTGTTCTGGTAGTCCTATTTTTTCGAATTAAAAAAATCTTCTACAACCTCTTAGAATTTTAGAAATCATAAAAATCGGCATTTCATGTGACATATATGAATGGAGCGTTAATGGAACTTGATGGATAAATGAGGCTCGACTATAAAAAAGTACGGATTCGCCTCAGTTTTCAGTTTTTAAATTAAATGAAGTTTGTCTAATTATTAAGTAATGCCTAAACTATATTTTACTAGACAGGATACTTGGATATACACTATACAATTATTACGAGGGAAGGGAGTGAGGATTGATCGGATGCTGCGGAGGGTCCAGAAGACGGAGTAGAACGCGCATTGTCGAGCTTTAATGAAAGAAGGCTCTATTGTGGGCTCCGTTGTAAACGGAGGAAAGTACAGCCGGGGCCATTGTCACCTCAGATTCCAAATAGTTGATAACCTTTCAATTCGAAGAATGGCGCAGTCGATCTTTTGACTATCTTATACGAACGACTGCTCCCTCAAGAAAAGTTATTCCATCACCGCCATTGTCGTGGGTCCATTGTTGTCCCCGAGCGCGGTATTAGCTCCCGGACCCTATTTACCTCAAGGTCTTTTACTTGTAAATACCGAGTCCGATGGGAGACCTTTTTTAAAAGTAAATGCTCTCAGAGGCCTTTTCGAAAAGCAGAGGAAAAAAAAAAGAAGTTATCCCTTTCGGATTTTATATTCCCGTAATAGGGAGAATAACTTCATTCCGGGTCCCTCGCCGGGGACAGGAGTTACCGCCCCATTCAGGAGTTTTCGCCGAATAGAAAAGTTGCGAGCGGAAAAGGGCGGCTATAGTCAATAGGGGATGTCGCAGTGGCGTAGATAATATTTGGACGGCTGGCTGATTATAGTCTGGTCCTCGATCTCGACCGACAATGGCGAAACTTTATTTACCGTTATCAGAAAACATTTTTATTGTTTATTTATTTATTGAAATTTACGGGGAATCCAAATCCCGATGCTGGCTGCTTTTATTTAACCTCTGTATATAATCTTCTAGGTAGGGAAATAGGGCTGGAATTAAATTCGGATCAGACTAAGTATATTGGTTACTAGAAGAAAAGGGAAACAATTTAGTGATATTGTTGTAGGAGGGAATAAATTCGAACATGTGGAGACATTTAAGTAATTAGGGTCTATGGTAACTTAAAAAAAAACGTAATTCAAGAGGAAATTAAGGAAACCATAACAAAAAGTCGCTGACAACAGGCACCGTCTCTACGACCAAAATAAAAAAACAGACGTGAAAAGAAATTAATGAAGGATAAGCGATTGAGACATTCTCAGTACGAGTGAGCTGGTCCGCCACGTCAAGGCGATGTCTCCCGCGCGATTAAAGGCGGGAAATGCTTGTTATTATTCGGTCTCCATATTACTAAGCTGGAGTCTTTTGTCTCGAAATCTAAAAATCAGAATTTATAAAACTATCATCCTTCCAACTCTTCCAACTTTACGAATGTGAAACTTGGGGGCTAACGCTAAAGGATGAACGACGTCTTCAGGTAATCGAAAATAAGGTGTTACATTAGAATATTCGGATGAACCACCGGAGCCTTCGGGTTTGCTAAGCCTTATTATTATTATTATTATTAAATAATGTTCTATTTAAGCTCACCCAGCCTCTATGAAGTCGATACCTATAATAGGGAGGGGGATTGGCGGTTGAGCGTGATATAGGAAAAAACACCTCCCTGCACATCCGTCGTCCTAGAAACAGTTCAGTCTCTACCATGTACTGAGCCTAAGACCCTCCACGGTTTATAGTGGTATAGATTTTATTAAATGTGAAAAATCAAAAAACTTCATTAAGCAAAACTAATTGTACTAATTCCGCCGACTGCCGCCTTGGTGATAGGAGATATTAAATTTCCGTCATAGGGCTCAATAAAAACCTTCATCATAATAGTAAAGCATTATTGATTATTGTTTTACAATGCGTTTTTTAAGAGTTACAAAACTCATATGTTAGTAAATTGTTTTATCTCAAAGTATGTGTTTATTTTTATTCCATAGACAACTCTCGTAAGCTTCTCGTATCTTCTCTCATCTCCCCCCACTTTGACTATTGTAGCGTGGTATATGGAGACCTTTCTAAAATGCTCGAAGACAGATTAAAAAAATAATGAATTTCTCACTAAGATTTGTGTTTGGAACTCCGAGGCGATTTGCGCGTGTCCCATATTTAAGATGAGTTAAAGTGGCTCTTCCCTCCCTTCCGAAGACAATATTTCCTCTGTTCATTCTTATAACAATCCATCTCCTCTTAACTCCCTTCATATACCTACGTCATAGTCCCTCACTATCGTCATTTAAATCCTTGCTCTTCCAACATCTCCTAGCTTCGAAAAAGATGCTCTCTAAGCAGGTTAGTCATTTGCTTAGAATGTAATGTATAGAATAATTCATCATGTTATTTAGTTGTTTAAATTTTGTTTTTTAAGATGTATATCATGTAAAGAAATTATTGCGTGCTAGCTCATGCATTTAAAAAAAGTTATGGATTTATCTATTCTCTTTAATTGCTTAATATCTTGTCAAGATTTGTACTGTTTATTCACTTATTATTATTTTTTGTTTATATATTTCTTTTTAAATTGTTTTCTATCACTTTTTACACGCTTTCCGATTTGTAACATTTAGCCTTCTGGCCAGATAAATATTATGCTTCTTTTTCTGTTCATATTTGTTATTTTAAAGGGACTTAGTCCCAGAATAAAGTTACTTTTCTATTCTATTCTATAAATATCACAGAGAGGAGTTTTCCTCAGTATGCATACAGGGGTAAAATATCCGGTTATGTCACTGACATTACTTATAGTTTTACATATACATATATAGTTATCAGAAATTTTCAGAAATTTCTTTGTGGTTCTTTGTTTATTTTAGTGCTCTATACCACAACAACCCATCGGTACGTGGCGGATACTACAACGATGATTTGTTGGAGGTCACGCTCAACCGCAAGATTTTTCCATCAATTGAGAGTACCCATTTCGTAGTGGTTCAGTGAGCCACTTAGGTGTCTAATGACCCCATGGCCCATAGCGTCCATATGTGGCAGATTAAATAATTTATCAGGGACAGCAGAATTCGAACCGGGGTGTTAAGCATAACACACACCATCACATACTGCGCTGCGCTGCTCTGCTCCTCATTTATTTATAGTGTCTAGAAGTTTCTGAATAAATTTAAATTTAGTATAAAATGATAATCATAACTATTTACGCGCACGGGGCAAACATATTTAAATTATAGATAATGATAAATACTTTTTTATTAATTATTAAAATAACAGAAAATTACGGTTTTTATGCGTAATTTGTTATATGATCTTTTTTTCGTTTTATCCCAGCCCTGAAGTTGCCCTTAAGAAGAAACTTGGCACAATAAAAAAGTTTTTCTTATTTTGTGTAATCCTTTGACTGCATCCCCTGACTGACTCAACCCATTATACACATTGTATGTAACTCAGCTGTCTACACTGGGCCGCTGTCCGGTTGAAACAGAAACGAGGCTAAAAATAAATAAAATCAATACGATATGAACTGTTTTTCTTCTGTGGTTTTATTAAAAATCCGTGATAATCCTGTAAGTTCTTTTTTTTTTTTATATGGCACTACAACCCGCTAGCGAGTTATAGCCTCCGCCAACAACAGCCGCCAGGCGTCCCTTTTTTTTGCTGCTACCATCCAGTTTCTCCCTCCAAACTTGTTCACATCGGTGTCCACACAGACCCGATCGCAGTCTTCCGACGCATCGTCCACCATGAAGGATCTCAGTCAGAAGTTTCTTCGGGATCATATCATCTCCCATTCTGGCAACATGGCCTGCTTTTATAAATTTAACGACATTAGGGGCGTCCAACTTCTTGTAGATATCCTGATTCTTCCTCCGTTTCCATTCTCCATCTACAAGTACTGGACCACAAATACCTCTTAGTATTTCGTTTAAACAGAAACGAGGTTTTACAAATATAAAATCAATACGATATTCACTGTTTTTCTCCTATTGTTTTATTACAAATCCGTGATAATCCTCCAAGTTAAACAAGATAAATCTTAAAGCAAAATTAAACTATAAAGGAATGAGGGAATTTTTATTTATAAAAAACTGAATAGAGGAGATATATATTTATGGCAAGAAGCTACGAGAGCGGGGACGTAAAAAGGCGGGACGGTTGAGATGGAGGGAAGGAGCAGTAGTCTGTTGACAGAGAGGAGATTCAACAGATTCGAGCCACCTCCGCGCCCTGGTCTTCCAAGTCAGATCCTTTTTTAGCCCTTCTGTTATTTGGAACGGCAACAAATCCCTCCTTCCGAGATCGCCTTATTTTCCTCCCACCTTGGGGATATGTCTCCTATAAATGTGTCCCCGTAGAGATAAATCTTATGTATTTAAGTATTGAATAAAGTGAAAAAACCTTAGCCTATTTCATTATAAAAGAAAGACTTATAAGGATATTCCCGACTTATATTTATAAGAGTGATATTTTTTTTTTGCTTCATATTTTACGTTTCGTATGAAAATGATACAGGAAGATACATTCAATTATTGATAACAATGCGATATCACTGCAAATTATCCATCTGTGCATTTAATTTATTGTACTAAAGTAAGTAATTAATGTTTTAGTATAGATGCCCGGATATTATTCTAACAACCGAAGTTAAATATTTTGTATTAAATAAAACTTAAAATAATATTTTTTTTGTGATCTGGGACATTCGTGTGGCTCACCCAGCTCCATAAAGTGGATAGATTAGGGGGAAACCTGACGGATGATCGTGATCATCAATCACCTCACTGCAAAGCAGTTGTCCAAAAACAGTACAGTTTCTACCATGTACTGAACTCAAGATTCTTTATTAGTTGTAGTAGTATAGGTCTTTTTTTCATTAATAAATTAAAAAAATTATAGTCGATAAAAAAATGTATTTCACTATATTTTCAGTATTGAAATGACAATCTTAAAATCGAAATATTGGAATAAGATGTAGCTAGGTTTATTTTTTAAATCAGTGTATTCAATTTTTTCCATTTAATTAAAAAACAGTTCTATATTTTGTGTAACCGAACAAAAAAGTTAGGAACAGTGGCTTTGTGATTTACCAATTTTAGATGTATTTATAATTTATCTGATTGACCATCACCAAAGAGTACACAAAAAGTAGTTCCTGGATCCGTTACTATACAACGCCGATAAAATATTACGTCACTAAAAACGTTTTTAGTATAATCTCTAGCATGTACTGAGCCAAAACCCCCAAAGCCTTTCAAGGATTTTAGTGGTACAGTGTGTGAACAGAAAGGTGATAAAGTAAAGAAATATAAAAAGTAAGATAATTGAGAAAGTAAAAAGTTTTTTGTTTTTTTTAATTTAATGTATTGATATTTACAACTATAATATGATTATAACTAGTAAATCTGCTGATATGTACATTATGACATGAAAAACACATGTGGAGTAACTACCCATCGGCAGCACTCCAATAAAGTTCTATAGTAGATGGTCTCGAGGCCATCTTCTTTTCAGACGCCTCGGAGGGTTATCAGGAATAGTATGGGAAGCAAGTTGAGAGACTAGAGGATTCGAGTGTGTATGGAGCTTGTCGTGGAAGGATAGGTATCTAGTTTGGGCCAAATCAGTAACATATGGGATATTAAGATCATGATGGATGAGTTTGTTTGTGACATAATAGGGAGCATTGAGGATTTTACGAAGGATTTTGGATTGTAAGGATTGGATACGAGATGAGTTGGATGGTTTAGTAGAGCCCCAAAGCTCAAAGTAAAACGTAAGATACAAAAAGAAAAATACTAATAAATAAATAGTATTTTTCTTTTTGTATCTTACTTTTTAGTTTCTCAATTATCTTACTTTTTATATTTCTTTACTTTATCACCTTTCTGTTCACACATTTTGTTATCCTTATATATCTTTTATAATCTATCCAATGTTATATTTCTCCACTTTTCTAAACTCTATACATCATTCTATAATTCTTAGTACTCCAATGTTCTTATAGTTATTTTTCTGTTTTTCCTTCTTAGCCCTGAAGATGGCCTACATTGTAGGCCGAAACGTCGACATTTATAACTTCTCTAACTATAACTTAACTTCTCTTCACCGATCCCCGTGTTCTCGCAATTTTGCGACGTCTACACGAGGACGAATGTTCATTGAACATTACTTTTAATTTTAGGATATTGTTGATTTACGTCATTATATTATTTATAATTTATTATAATTCTTTAATCATTGTTTTAATTTTAAATATTTTTATTTTGAAGAGAAAAGATTTGCCCCCGGCCGGGATTCGAACCCGGGTCAAACCCGGTTCATAGAGAAAAGTAATGGTCCCAAAATGTATCCCTGAGAAATATCGCTTTCAATACACTTCATGCCAGATGATTCACCAGCTTGACAATAAAGTGTCGATACATCAATTAAGAAAGCAATTTGATATTGACTTATATCCAGGGAAACGGCAAGACAATGGTTTATCGAATTCATAGCATTGGAAATTCCTGATTAATGAATAATCTAGGACACCTCTGTTGGTAAATATAAATTCAAAAATGTACGAAAGTAAGACTTCGAAAAAAATGCATTTAAATTGATTTTTGTAATGAGATTATATTCTTAATTTATTTTCTTTGCCGTCAGTTTTTAAATAATTAACTCAGTCTAAAAATATATGAAGATGAAGAATGTATAAGTAACACTTCAGCTTCGCCCTTGATTTCGCATAATAGCAACAATGGGTTGTTGATTTTTACAAATATCTATAATTGTATTACATTGTGATAAATATAATAAATCGTTGTAATGAGATCCGTACGTGTGCAATATTTCCTTATCTTCTATATTTAGCCAATTATTCGTTACTTCAATATCACCCATGATCGATTCATCGTATTTAAAGGTATATTTTGTTATCATGTCAGTATTACATTGGCATTATTTATTCGACAGATTGGGTCTTTGCCCTAGGTACGTGGTCTATTTAGAGTCTATTTTCCGAAGGAATAGTTAAGCGGAGATATAACTTGAAGTAACAGCGAGATAAAAGAAAATTTTAAAGGAATACTGGGGACTAAAGGAAAGTGTGGCTTATTGATAGACCGCTGAGTTTCCGAGCCGAAGGTCATGGATTCAAATCGCATTGGCGACTTTCGCAGACTTTTATTTAATCTGTTAGCGGATCTCAATCTCCGGATTGATCCTATGGGATCGAGCAGTCTCTTGGGGCTCACCCAGCCTCTATAGAATGTGTATCCAAAATAAGGGGGAAAATCTGACGGTTGAGCGTGATCTAGGACAAATTACCTACATGCACAACCATTGTCTAAGAAATAATATCTACCACGGGTTATGAGAGCTACACGATGATTAGAATATATAATATAAAATTTATCTACAATTTAAAAAAATATATATTATTGAGCAAAAGAATATCTAATCCCTAAGTAATCTCATAAAGAACTCAATAACATATGCATATGTCTCATACCATATCGCCCTAGTATTTCTATAATATATAAAATGACACAAAATCGGTGTTTTATTGGTGGTGAGCTATGAACGTGAAAGAAATTAGTAAATATCTCTTTTTAACTCATCATGAATCAAGACAAGTGCTTCAGTGCCCGAAGGCACTTGTGTCTTGATCCTATTCTAAGCTCACTAATAGTTATTCCTGTTTGGTAATAGTTATACAGGTTTTTGGCTTGTGTCACTTTAGAAATATAATATGCGATATAATGATCTCTATAGTGACTGAAAAGTTATTGGTACTTAAATTTAATTTTAGTAAATATTTAAAAACAGTTCTTTTTTAACCAGTACTGGCGTATTTGTTGAATAAATTAAGGATTAGGAATGAATGTGAATTTTTTAATTAAGAAAATTCCAATGGATTCCATAATGCTACACAGACGAGTCCATCGACAAGAGGAGATAAACACAACCCAGACACGCGTGTATGGTCGTGCCCAAACACCATATGACTCAGGACCAACAGACGAAGACGCAAGAAGGAGGAGTATCGGGAGCTAAGTAGGGATTGTTGTAGACAATTATAGGAGGAAGCGAGTTCGGGGGCGGTAGGGACAATACAGGGCCGCCATTGTTTCTCTCTCTTTGTTGCAATACACTCGTTCCTTCATCACCTCGTCCATTTTTCTTTCATTGTTCTTCCCATTGTCGCCTCTCCTTTCTCTCTATTTATAAAGAATAATACTTTTCGAGTTCTTTTGATAACCCCATTCTGCTGGGCTCTTCTCTTTGTTTTCTTTTCACCTCATATATTCTTCACTGGTCGCCATTGTGCCTGCCCTACGGCCCGGATCCTCCGCTTTTAGCTTTATTAGACCTCCTAGTGTCCTCTTACCAAGATTGGCCGGCGTCGGAAGATCCGCCGTGCGGTTAGGGTGCATATATCTGAATTCTGAAATTTGTCTTATGTCTTGGATATGTCAGTACAAGTAAAGGGAAGCCCTTTAAACATTATAACTTAGATCTCTCTAAGCAGGTCAATCATTTGCTTAAATAAGCCACTATTGAATTATCGATGTTGTTCCTTATGTATTTTTGTTTCTTTTTTCATTCTCTAAAATTGGTTAAAATCCCGTCAAGATTCGTACTTTTTAGTTTCTTCATTTCTATTTCTATTTTTTATTTTTAGGGACTTTTTAAATACTCCATGATTTGTATTAATGTGTAAAGAATTTTTCTGTCCAGATGTATATTATGTTTATTTTTCTGTTCTTGTTTGTTATTCTACTGGGACTTGTTCCTAGAATATAGTTTGTTTTCTATTCTTTTCTATTCTATAATTGCAATGTGATGCATAAAAAATAAATTTACAAATATTAAAATAGAATTACTAGAATACGAAAATAGGATAGAAAAGTAACTTTATTCTGTGCCTATGTCTCTTTAGAACAGCAAAGAAAAAAAACATAATACACATATGGCTAGAAGGCTACATAATACTAATCATAAAGTGCCAAAAAAGAACATCAAAGTAAAAATAAATAAAACGAATGAATCATTACAAGATGTTAAGCGATTAATGAGAATAAATAAATTAAGAGCAACAGTTAGATGGGTGAGCTAGTATGCAATCATTTCTTTATATAATGTATATCTTCTTAGCAAAAAACGAAAAACAAAATCAACTATTCAATACTGATTCATTTTAGCAAATTAACCTGCTTAGAGAGCATCTTTGTGGGATCCATGAGATGTTGGAAAAGCAAGGGTTTAAATGAGGATAGTGAAGAAGCACGGCGGGATTTCCGGCAGTTATCGTTATATTCCCATGATAAGTGGGATTGAGGTCCACAACACTCGAATGTTTCAGTTCTGTGGGAATGAGTGTAGTATCGAAAAGGCGAGATATAGAGAACCGATTTTTGAGTTGTGTTCCTTTAGAAATACTAGTTCGAAATGAGTACAGTAATAACAGAGCATGCATCTGGCCGGGAGGTTACACACTAAAAATCAGATGGTATTTACATAAGAACTTAAAAATGAAATACGTAAGCCCCAGGAAGGTCTCTAGATGACAGAGAGTCCAGCTGAGCTTGAACCCTGGACTTTCACAATAGAAACCCGGCACTCTACACACTGAGTCTCTTCCCTCAGCTCTCTATGCCCAACATCATTTTTATTATCCAGGCCCCATCTCTGGACGATAACGGATTAAAAATTAAACAGCAGATATTTATCATTCATTAATTATTAATTTATAAAACAGTGAATATATATTTATAATGTATCATTTAATTTCATCAGATTAGTTTAGGGTCCTATCAACTTAAAAGGCAACAGAGATTTATCCTTGTTACAATTTGTGTTTTATTTATAATACTATTATTTATAATACAATATTTTTTTAAAATCTGTTTGGAAGCAATGTATTATAAAAATAAATAAATTATTATTATCGTATTTTGGAATTTTCTCACATCCTGGTCCCCAAAACACCTTCACTCCAATATCCTAAAAACTTTAATTTTTAGTTGTCAAAATAGTATTTTGTTTCTCCTCCAGAATTACCTATTCATATATGCCTTTACCTTTTCCATGTCGACCCTATGATTATTCTTCGATCCTGTATCACGTTATTCAAGTATTTTCTGTGTGACCCTGTTAATATTCAATAAATGTTAGAACGAGCGCGTGAAGGATTACCGGATAGGTAGAGTAAACTCTTAACAGACCTTAATGTAGAAAAGTGACAAACATGTAAGCAAGACATAATTATTTACTAGTGTATATTCAAAAAATAATTTTATTACATCAAAGCCCTGGGGATCAAAGTCCCAGGGTCTGTACCTGGAAAAGATAAAAAAATTGCAGGTGTAGGCAAGACGGGAGAGAGAGAAGATGTAGTAGCAACCTCGTGAGCAATTAGTAAGAAGACATGTATTTATTGTAACCATGAAAACCAAATAATAAAAGTGAAGTTATATTATCTGATTTAAAAGGTTGATCATTTATTAATACAACTCACAGTCAATCAATTACGATTTTTTTAGAGAATAAGGCTTGTATATTTTAATTGATAATTTTATAATATTACTATAGCTCAATTGTAATTATCTATAGCTATTATAAACATAAAAGATTACCGCGAACAGACAGACAAACACGGCCAAGGAGTTTGTTTTATAATATGTATAGATAGATGGATAAGATATATTAGGCAGCGTCTTCGATGAAACTTCCCAGGCGGCTATATTTTTTTCAACATTTTTACACAAAACCTCGATAAATTATATACCTAAACCTTCCGGGTGAATCACTCTATCTAATGGTGAAAACAGCATGAAAAATCGTGCAATAGTTATTGAGTTTACCGCGAACAAACGCGCCTGAGGACTTTGTTTTATAATATGTATAGATTTACCGAAATTTACAACTGCATTAAAATACAAGTAAATATAATGAATAATGCCATGAATGAAAACAAGTAGAGAAACTACCCAGTGATGATACTCAAATAACAAATTCAACTTAAAAGGTCACAAGGTCATCATGGTCTTTTCAGAAATCACTGAACCTAATGAATTATCTATTCAGCAAAAACTCCAAATTAAAAAAAGGACAAAAATTAAACACGTACACTTACTTACAAAAACCAGTTTGGACATATGCAACAGACTCACAGAAAACAACTACAAACTTTCCAAAAGTACTAAGACTTGTCACCAAAGCACCATGGTACGTCAATAACAAAACTCTGCATACTGACTTAAAAATACCAACGGTTGACGAACACATACGAACACACTACAAACGCTTTCAAGGAAAACTATATGGGCACCCAAACCCTTTGATAAAATAAATGGCCACGACTCTCATCCCAGAGAACACTAGGAGGAGACTAAAAAGAACGTGGTTGAGGGATTTATTGTCATAGGAAATTGAATCTAGCCAAGGAAAAGGTACCGCTGGGTACTGTTCTTCTTCATGCCTCTCATGCCATTGTATTTTATTTTACTGTAAGCCAATCTCCTGATTGTCATTGTTTTATTTGACAGGTGTGGACATAAATATAAAGAGAACAAAAAAAAACAATGGGTAAATAATAAATTAATAAATAAATAAATAATAAATTAAAATAAATAAGTATCAAGGTATCTGAGTGGAGGAAAATAAAGATGAGGACGGAGAACCTAAGATATATATACAAAGCAAGGTTAATCAATGTAGAGTATTAACAACAAAGTGTCAAGCAAGGTAATAACAAAATTAATAAATAATAAATAAAATAATAAAAATTTAACTTTTACACCAAGCAGATTCCTTGATGTTTATACATTTTATCTTTAACATTTACCATTTGTAATTTTAATTGTCTGTATTGTGCATATTTAGCCCTGAAGAAGACCTGCAATGTGGGTCGAAACGTTGACTCTTCAATAAACATGTAGAGTATTAATAACAAAGTGTCAAGCAAGGTAATAACAAAAGTAATAAATAATAAATAAAAAAATTGACTTTTACACCAAGCAGATACCTTGATGCTTATATATTTTATCTTTAACATTTACCATTTATAATTTTAATTGTCTGTATTGTGCATATTTAGCCCTGAAGAAGACCTGCAATGTGGGTCGAAACGTTGGCTCTTCAATAAACAGTTCTCCCTACTTAATAGAAATTTTTTTTTAACTCCATCCGGACCATTTTCTTCCTCGTATACATATATATATATATGTGTGTGTGTGTGTGAGGTCAACTAATACTATTCAAGCTTTATAATTATTATTTGTTAATAGAAATTAAAAAGTTTGAAATAATCTCTCTGCTTCTCTCCTGCAATTACCATAACCATTTTCGATGGGGGAAACCGCCGATACAGACAAGACCGTGCCATAGCAATGACTTAACATTGACGTCACTAAAACGGCCGCTATCAAAAGCTACAAGCAGTGGAATAATTACGGAATATGTTATTTCTCCAAAATCTAGGGTATAAATTGCGTATAAATCTTCGAGATAAAATAGATTCCAAGAGTTAAACTACGCAAAATGCAGCCTTGCCAGGCGCAGGCAGCCCTGGACGACGGGAAGCCACAAAGAGAACAGAGGCTAATCTAAACTTTGAAACTCTGACACATATAAATGATATTTGATCTGGCGAGAGTGAGATTAAGTAAGACAGGAGATGTTGGGCAGAGGGAGATAGCCCGATTAGTTTAGATAATGCCCGGTAGGGAACGCCACTGGGAGGGACGTTATCCCTGGGACTCCTTTGTTTCGGATCTCATTGTTGTCCCGTCCTCAGAGCACTCGCCAAACAAAAGCAAGAGTGCCGAGAACCGTCCCATTGTGCAGTTCCTTTCTTCCACTCCCCTCTCCTCTCATAATAATGCTGTTTCTTACACCGCCCAGTCAGCCTATAATCGCCCCCTTCTAAACACCTGTACCGTTCCTCCGTCACCACTTATAGTTTCTTATCTTGGCTCTTCGTGGCTATTAGGGCTTCTCATTCGTACCTCATAGGTCACAAGGTTCCTAACTGGCTGGTGCCACATTGATGAATATATTCCTCATAACGCCGACACAAATGCAAATTTTCGATTGTCAAGTAAACACAACTTTTTAGTAGAGTGAAATACCGTTTCAAGGTTCCAAATCAGTGTGTAACATCTAACGTATTTTACCAATGCCATTAAACGTCGTATAGATGGACTTTATTTGAATTTTATGGAATAATATATTTTAATTAGTCAATAACAGATTCGTTAGTTTGATTATTTACAATTTATGATTGTTTTTCAATAATATACTGCATTGATTTTCTCACTTGCCCAAACAATGGTCTCAGGGATAATTAAGATCCATTTTTAAATAGTAATTGAGGATACCACAGTAATGCTATATCATTATTTTTAAATTGCATATCCCTCTCTTTTCCAATGGTGGATGTTCTAAACCACTTTAAAGAATTTTTGACCGAAAACATGACGCTCAACCACCAGATTTTTCACCCAATTAAGGGTAACCACTTAATAGTGGCTGCTTGAACCCCAGGAGGGTCATCCCCCACAGGGTACAATCACAACTGCTATTAGATAAAATAAATTATCTGTCACAGGCGAATGCGAACCATGAACCTTCATTCAGCAACTTAACGCTGTACTTACTGAGCTAACCACCCAGCTCCATTAATTGTAAGTAGCCTATAATTAATCATTATGATTGGCTAATTGTAATTACGAATCTTAAAAAAAAAACACGTATTTTTTCTATTTAAAAGAAAGTTCTTATTTTTCAATAATCGAAGTAATGTTTTTAATCGAAAAAGTTTTTATGTGTTTTGGAATAGTTTCTCTTCTTAGGGATAAATGAATGCTTTTTTTGTCCAACGCCCAAGTTTTTCGCGTCTGTCACTGCAGTTCCCTATTTTTTCACACCGCAACAAGCGCCCTATATCACCTTACGAACAGTTGCCTCATTAAGCACAGACTCTTTTCTATTTAGCGTTTCACGTTAAGACAAACACTTAAAAAAATAAAAAATAAAGAGAAAAGATACATTTGAAAAACAAAAATAACGTCCCTTTTGTGAGACGGATGTGAAAAGGAGTTTTAAAAAAGCTGGCACTCTTTTTGTAAAGGCGCATAGCCAACGTACTGACAAACGTTCCCATTCAATTCTTTTATATTTACCAAACTATTCACTCTTTTGGTAGCTTTGTGTGAAGAGGTTTAGAATTAATTCAAAGGGTACGGATGGGAAATCGGGAGAAGAGGAAGAATAGGCAGGTCTTTTGTGGGAGGAGTCATTTAGCCATAGGCCGGCTTAGAGTCTGTTGCTCCGGAGCTTTGGCCACATCTCTCTCATTCAAGGAGATCCATTGAGCCGCGCTATTATATCTGTCTTCCGGTTTATATAACCTCTACTCCTCGGCGACCTATATTGAAATCTCCAAGGATCACCGAGTCCGGATTTTTCCTGAGATCTGGAGGGATTTCGCTACGAGTTCTGAAACACCTCGGGTAGGCCTCAATGGACTGAAAAAATAAGTTATATTCGCGTGGACCCTTGGTACTTTGATTTAAAAAAACAAATATAAAGCCTTGAGGACTTCCGCACAGAATTGAAAATTCAAAACTCTATAATAACTTTTTTCGTTTTTAAATTTCTAAATAAGTTATAGCCTGCATTATTTACTTTATAATTTGTAAATTGAAATTAATAACATTAGCCTGGTTTTCACACATATTGGCACTCCGAACGGTAATTATATGAGCTGTTATTTTTGAAAGCGGTATAAATCCATTAGAATAAAAAAAAATTATTCTTTTAAATGATTCTTTAATGATTATTATTTCATAAATTTCTCAATATATATTCATTCAACCATCAATAATGTATCATAGTTTATTTTTGTAATGGATCTTAATCATTCAAAATGTATAGTACTTATTGATCCGAAGAAAACAAAACGAGAAGCATCCAGTAATTCTACTTTTAAAAAAAATGAAATTTAGCTTAATTATAAATGCCAGATTCTAAAAAGTTTTTCCATAATTATTTGAGTTCCTATTCTTTTATATGATTATAATGATTATTATTTCATAATGATATTTAAAAAGTGTACAGGGTTGACAACACCACTCTTTGCTTAGTAGTATCTGATAGAAGAGTTTGACCGTTTGCCCATATTTTTAAACTAATTAATTAACTAAAAAAAAAATGGACTCATACCATCGTGGACAACACTTTCTAGTAGTTTATTTATTAATCAAAACATATGATGGGGTGCGAAAGATCAATACAAAATATCAATAGTTTAAATGAAATAATAATTAGTATATGTAGGATGGATATAGTTGGGGGGTGCAGTCAAAATAAAATCACTAAATAAGTAAGGACTTATTTATTGATTATGCCGACGTTTCGACTTTGTAGGTCGTCTTCAGAGCTATGAGAGAAAAAAAACGGAAAAAAGAAAATAAACCATAAGAAAACATTACAGTACCAAGAATATAATAATAATAGAGAAATAGAAAAGTAGAACAAAAAGTGAAGGATATATGAATAAAAAAAATACAGAATAAATGTACAGAAGAGTGATAATGCAAACAATATACAAAGAGAAAGAAAAATGAGAAGGTAAACAGAAAGATACAAAATGAAAAGCATAAATATAAAAAGGTGAGATATAAAAGTATGGAACCTAGTATAATACAGATAAAAATATAATATAATATAATAAAAATATAATTTTTATCTGTATTATACTAGGTTTTCTCTCACCTTTTTTTAAATTTATACTATACATTTTGTATATTTCTGTTTACCTTCTCATTTTCCATTCTCTTTGTATTTTGTTAGCATTATCACCATTCAGTACAGTTATTCTGTATTTTTTTTATTCATATATCCTTCATAATTAATTCATATATCCTTAATTATCATCCTTCACTTTTTGTTCTAATTTCTTATTTCCCTATATATTATTATATTCTTGGTACTGTAATGTTTTGTATAGTTTATTTTCTTTTGTCCGGTTTTTTCTCTCATAGCCCTGAAGATGACTTACAAAGGTCGAAACGTCGGCACAATTAATAAATAAGTCCTCACTTATTTGGTGTTTATTTTGACCGCACCCCCCCCCCCCAACTATTTCCATCCTACATTAGATCTTCCAGTCAACTATTTTCCTCTCTAAAATAATTAGTATAGAGTTACTGTAATTGTAGATACATAGATGTTAATAAACTTTATTCGCATTATTATCATCGAAAGGTTCAACAATGCTTAAATCATTTGTACTTTCAATCATTTTATAAAACTATAGCAACCCACCCCAGCTTTGCTCTGGTAATAAGGTATATTATGCCTACATAATTTGTCTGTGTAATGTATTTTTTTTTTATCACGTACCGGGCACTAAGGACCACGTGAATATCATTGGTTACGCTACTTTGGGAGTCTTCTTCTTTTGCATCACCCTTTAGTGCCTTTCAGCGTAGGGGAGCGTCTAACCAGGATTTCCAATGTTCCCTGTTAGTTGCAAGATTTCTGGCTTGGCATATATTCTTGTTTCTTTTTTTACACAGACGGTCGAAGTATTCGAGGTACATTCTCGGTCTGCCATCGGGAACATAGTCCATAGACTTCAATGGATCTTTGGGAGTCTTCATTTTCTTTCTTCCCAACTCAGCTAATTTACTTTATTATACAGAAATTATAAAAATAAAAACAAAACCAAATATTTCTTTATATACGAATTTATTATCTTGCACGTTAGATAATTGCACGGAATTAGGCAGCGTCTTTGGTGAAACCCATCGATATTCCAACCCATTTACACAAAACCTCGACAAATTATATATACCTAAACCTTCCTAAAAATTCACTCTATCTATTGGTGAAAACCGCATGAAAATCCGAGGCCGCACGTGGCCGAGGACTTTGTTTTATAATATGTATAGAAGCCATTAACTATGATAAAAAAATCTTTTAGGGGAAACTAAAAGTTCAACTAGTTATTGTTGTTTTAAGCGATTATTAGTATGAAAGAAAATGGTCCGGGAAGAGGTCAATAAATTTCTCTGAATATCAAGAATATTTATTCAGTAGCCAACGTTTCGACCCACTCTGTAGGTCTTCTTCAGGGCTGTAGCAGGGGGGAGAGCCCTGAAGAAGACCTACAGAGTGATTACAGCTTGGACGGACCTATCGGGCTCTCCCCCCCGCTACAGCCCTGAAGAAGACCAACAGAGTGGGTCGAAACGTTGGCTACTGAATAAATATTCTTGATATTCAGAGAAATTTATTGACCTCTTTCCGGACCATTTTCTTCCACGATTATTAGTATGAACTGAACAACAATTATACGACCTTTTAGCTAAATATTTTTATTCTTATACCAATCAAATTATAACCTTTAAACTAAATTCGATTAATAAAAAATTGTAGGAGTATAATTCATAAATCATACGCGTCGCTGTCTCGCGGAATGCGTTCATGTTGGGGGCGCGACTTCATATGTTTATCTCCAACCAAACCACTAAGCTAAAGCAGTTTTCACTTCAAAAACAAAAAATGAGAAACTGAAATTAGAACATGGTTCTTAGAACTGTGGGTACTTGTGTGTTAACGCCACCGCAGTTATTTTTCCCTACTTGTTCGCATGCGCGAGCGGTTACATTTTGTAACCGTTATATTTCTAAGACCTGATTTCTTCTTTGTTCATTCTTGTTTGCTGAGTTTTGTTTGTTGCTGATTTATTCTTTGTTTGCTGATTTGTTCTAGACTCATTGTTGTTGTTATTTTATTTATTTAATTATTATTAGATTTGTTGTTATTATTTCGCTAATTTTTGTGCTACAAAAATGAGTCTTCGGGATTTGACAAAAACAGAAGAAGAAGCAATTGTATTTTTCCAGAAGCGAAATAGTTTACCAATTTTCCACCGAAATCCGATTAACCACTTTCTTTTTTAATAAATTATTTGGATTTTTCATTATATTTATATTCCATTATTTGGATTTTTCATTATTTTGATTGTTCGTGATATATTCCATTATTTATTTCTATATTATATATTATTTTAATTGTTCATGATATATTCCATTTGTAAATAAATTATTTTGATTTGTAATTGTTGATGATTATTTAAAAAATTAAAATTCTAACCCCAATAAATAGATTTAAAAACATGCAAGATAAATGTTTTAGAAATATAACGGTTACAAAATGTAACCGCTCGCGTATGCGAACAAGTAGGGAAAAATAACTGCGGTGGCGCTAACACACAAGTACCGAACTGTGTTTTTATTTTCTTGAACACGTTTTATTTGTGTGATTTCTTGAAAGCTTGCACTTATAAAAAATAATAATAATAATAATTAAAAAAACGTTTTATTTTCCTCCTGATCTCTTATTCCGAATCCATCTGACCTGAAATAGTCCGCTTTACTGTTGTATTCCTGATATTCAATGTCTTGGAGTATAATGGTATGTTTGTCAACTTATTCGGGGTCATACTGCATCTTAAGCGGGGTCATAACCTGAGCTCAGTACTAATAATAATGGTTTTAATCTTTTAAAAAGAATAACATAAAAATGATATTGTAAAAGCAGCTACTTAAGACTCGGTTAAGAGAACTTATTGAATATAATAGCCAATGTTGCACACATTAACTTTTTTTTGTAATAACAAGATATTTAGAAATCATGCTAATATCACACCTTTTCGGCTATGCTAATAACACTGAGACTTTTGGAATAATACAGGTATATATTATCCATGACAATACACTCACGCAAACACACATACACATATACTGTTTAACAAAAAAAAAAAATGAAAAGGATCAAAAGCTCTTCTACAGCAGAAAAAAAAATTATGTTCTTGGTAACCCCAGTTTTTCCTAAAGCGAAACCTGATAGCGAAGGTTCTACATCGCATTTTATTAACGTACATTTACCTACTACATTATATTCTCTGAAGTTATTAAAAAAGCAAAAATATTCTTTAGAAGGTATTGTATTTACCTATTCAAAGGATCTGTGCTTAAAAAAAAATAACAATCCTTTAAAATTTCTAAGTTCTCGTTTATCATTTTAAAATATTATTCTAACAAATGAGCATCAGAGGTCTACGGCCAGCTACATTAACTGCATATGCATTGTTAATTGTCTAGGAGGGCTTGGAGCAAAACCTCTACGTTATAAGCCAACCCACAACTACAGTGACAATAATCAAATTCAAAGGCGATGACAAATCAGTCATGATCCAGGGATTATGGCCGTTTGGAAACGGTAAGCCAGTACGAGCCTCACTTCCCTTCCCAACAGACCGTCCAGGTACCAAACGTTATTCCAGTCTGTTCAGGTAAACTTTTCAAATCAAAGATCATGAAATTCTTCAAAAATTCTCAATCAGGAAATATCATTTATGAACCTTCTCTACGGTTATTCATAGTGGTAATTAAATAACTTCAATAATACTTTACAAGTAATTTAAAGAAAAATTAATAATCATGAAGTGAAGTCCAGATGGAGAACGAGAGAGGCCTAGACTGCAATGACTGGATGATGTGGAGACAAACCAAAAGCTCTTGTAAGCGTGAGTATAGAGTATAGTAGCAGAGCATTTTGCAGAGAGGAGAAAATATGTCGAGGAGGCCAAGTTTCTCCATGAATTATAGCACTAATTATAAAAATAAAAAAGGTTCACACGAACCTTTGAACGGGTTGATATAGCATTCGATAATTTTGATCCTTGCTGACCAACTGCTTCAAACGAGTTAAATGATTTACAAGTGCAAATGTGTGATTATTTCCTTATCAAAATACAGCCAGTTCTACAAAGATTGCTGTTAACGTATCTCAGAACTGAAGTTAATGTATCACTGAAAGTTCGGCAAAGCGCGCATGAGGTCCAAAACAAGAATTTATTTCTTAAGCCATTTCTTGGGCTTCTGTATGTTATTTGCTACATGTGTACATATAAGAACGCCGATGCCACCGATCTCTGCTTACAAAGTCCCTTCACGAAACACCACTCAAGCCCAAATCCCCAGATCACTCTCAAAGCATTCTTCCCATCGACTCCTCAACCTACCAATTGGAAGTTTACTAATAAGCTAAGTTCTTTTTAACTGTTTCGTACTTCGTTCGTTACTAAGAACGACTTCAGAAGCCCGCTTTAAGCGACCTCGCGCCGATATACCTTCAATTATATTGACCACTATGCCGTGTTCTCCAGTTTATTCCCCAGCAGTCTCATCCCTTTTCGCAATATAATATAAATAAGAGTACCTTATTTTCGAACAACTTTAGTCATTGTTCATCTTTCAAGGTTAACGGCCGCGTTTCATATCCCTAAAGAATTGTTCACTTGTATAAATATATATGGTGGATCACGATATTTTGACAAGGTTAATAAACTTTTTTGTGATCGCCTAAAATAGTTTCATAGTTTTACTAGTGAACTGAAGCTTGATGACGACAGGATGATTCGGATTATAGAACGAGGGGTGGACACAGAGGCACGATCAGAGCCGACCATGGAGTAATTAGCATAGCGGGGGCGGGCTTAATACGGTGGACCATTGTCGCGGATAATGGCCATATTCGACCATTGTGCCTCTTTGTTTCCTCCCTCAATAAGAGTCGGGCCGAAAAACTGGCGGCCCAAGACGAGCACTCGACGGATTATTAATAAAGTTGGCCTCCCCCATCTCCCTAATGAAAGGATCATTGTTACCGCCGGCTCTGTCCCGCCGTGGTCTCTGTCAAATCTCAGGTTTTGTCCTTTCCTTATTATTCATTCCTTTGCTGAAATCGGACTCTTTTCGATGAGTCTCTGTGATCATTTCGTGATGTGGTGGAAAAAAATCCTGGACCTGAACTCCCGTATGAAAATAATCTCATTTATTGCATATTTCACATGCTCAAATTTTCATCGTCATCTACATATTCTATTGGAATGTGTTCGAGGGACCATTAGTAATTCAAGATTTTCGTAAATCTTACAGATTACAAAAAACTATTTAGAAACATTTGCATTATCCTATTCTTGCAGCAAGGAACCTAAACAAAAAGGCCATTTAGATTAATAAAAAACCTGTGCCTCTACAACCCAAAAGGGTACTCGATTCAGTGTAGGGTATAGTCTGTACTATTTCTTGGACAACGGTTATGCAAGGAAACAAAGAGATGATTAAACAGAGATCAAGCTCAACAACCAGGATTTGAAGCCCAGACCTTTGGCACGGGAGCTCAGCGCACAGCCCCTGCGCTACCCCGCTTCCCATGTATACTAATGCGATGTAAATATTAAGAACATGATATTTGTGTCTAAAATCATCTCGGAGGTTTGACAACTCACAATTAATTTTTTTTGTGAGTTGTCAAAAAAAAGATAAATCATTCATCGATGTCATAGTGGTTAGGGGAAAAAAAAATAGATTGTTTATTGTAAACGATATGCTGCCATATTTATTTCATTTTATCAGCCATTAGTAGGGATCGTGAGGTACCTCAGTGATTGAGCTGCAATGCCGAAAGTCACGAGTTCAAATCCGGCTTCCTCAGATAATTTAATCTGTTAACAGCCATGATCATGTGGGATCTACAAACCCTCCTGCGGCTCACCCAGCCTGAGTAATGTGGATACCTTTAATTAAGGGAAAACCTGGCGGTTGAGCGTGATCTCGGCCTAATCACCTCCTTGCACAACCGTTAGCCTAGATCCAGTAAAATCTCTAACATATACTTTTTCAATATTTTTATTTTTAAGAGAAAAGATTTGTCCAGAGCTGGGATTCAAACCCGGGTCTCCCACGTTTCCGCCGTGGTGCTCTGCCACCTGAGCTATCCTGGCTTGTACCTCGGTCAGACAAATCTATTCTCTTCACTGATCCCATATCCCCGTGTTCTCGCAATTTGCGATGTATACAAGGGGAAAAATGTTAATTGAACATTAATACTTTAATTAGGATCTTGTTGACTTACGTCATTATATTATTTACAATTTTTTTTATTAATTGTTATAGTTTTTAAATATTTTGTTTTGAAGAGAAAAGATTTGTCCAGGGACGGGATTCGAACTCGGGTCTCCTCCCTATATTATAAATAATATAATGACGTAAGTCAACAAGATCCTATTTAAAGTAATGTTCAATGAACATTCTTCCCCTTGTATACATCGCAAATTGCGAGAACACGGGGGTATGGGATCGGTGAAGAGAATGGATTTGTCTGACCGAGGTATGAGCCATGTTAGCAGAGTACCAAGAGGAACGTTGGAGACCCGGGTTCGAATCCCGGCCCTGGACAAATCTTTTCTCTCTAAAATAAAAATATTTAAAAATTATAACAATTAATAAAACAATAAAATAAAATGAATTCTAAAAAAATATACTTTTTCATTGATTTTATATTTTACTTTTACTTCATAACATTAATTTACTCTTCATACTGTCATGGCGGCTCAAGAGGACAGAATACGATGATAAATAGTAAAAAAGGATTTCAGTTATAAAGAACTGTTCACCGTTTCGGTCCATCTCAACACTGATTAGACTAGTAGAGGTTTGGGGTTCAACTTGATCGTCGAATCTCCACTCGAATCTCTCGTATCCAATCCAAAATCCTTCGTAAAATCCACAACGCTCCTTACTTTGTAATGTTATATTTGTTGCTTATTCGTCCTGATCCCAATATCAATCATTACATGTGAATATTAATCCCCAGTCGAACCCAGTCACCTCTTAAATTCCTGATAATCCTCCAAGGCGTCTGAAAAGAATATGGCCTTGTAACCTTTTAAGTTGAATTATTTGAGTACCACCAGAGTTAGTTTCTCTTCTTGCCTTTAAGTCGTACCAGAATGTATCATTCATTCAATTTACTTGTAATTATAATACAGTTCTAAATTTCAATAAACAAATTATAATAATAAAGAAATTAACGTTTAAAAATGATCCTTATTCTGGGTAAGAAACATTTCATACGGCGCTTTTTCCCGTTTTCAGAATATTTGATACTTTTATGAGTACGTTTTTGTGAAGATATTTTTCATTTCATGTATCGTCCCTGGATAATAACAAGCATTTAAACCGTGAGCCTTTGTCCGTACTTTTTCTGCACTGATATGTAAAATAGAGTAAAATACGAGAAGAGGGGTATTGTGGTGTGGTGGTGTGGTTAGCAGGCTAATTATGCCCCGGTTTCATTACCGGCCCATTCACCGGGACAACAATGAAGGAAACCCACAATGCTTGTCTCTCCGAGGGATACACATTTGACAAAACATTATCCTCGCGGGTCGAAATATCCGACTATTGTCTAACTTACACCGGCCACCTACAACAAAGACAACTTTATGCCAACTCCCCCGTCATCGGGCCCTATTGTCGTCATCGTATCTCATAAATACTCCCAGTGCTACTAGTTTTTGAGAATAAAAAAAAAAAAAATGTATGCATAATATGGAAATTATAACTGTACACTGGTAAAGAAGGATCCATTTTATTCGTTTAGGGAACAAGCAGTTTTAGTGCTTTCTAAATTAATCAGATCAGCTTAACGAGCTGAGTAAGCAAACATAATGCTAAAGTTATTTTAATTAAATAAATGCACTATTGTAAACTTTAGTTTTCTTGTATTATCATATTTTGAGGCATAAACGCTAAATTGGTGTATTTGGACTCCTTTTACAAAGGTACACATTTAATCATCAAAACGATCTTGACTGAATATTACTAGACTTGAGTTGTGTTATTAAATTCGAAAGGATTTAAAAATATATAAATTAAAGAAACTTAACAGGGAAAAGTTAAAAATTTTTTTTTAAATTTATTTATTGATATTTACAATTGTATCAAAAAAAAAATACATCAAGTAAATGGGCTAAGCGATACATAATGGCATGTGAAAATGACAAGTAGAGAAACTACTCACTGGTAGTACTCAAATCACAAGTTCAACTAAGAAGTCCATCTTCTTTTCAGACGCCTCGGAGGATTATCGGGAATTGAAGAGGAAGCTAGGTTTGAAACTAGAGGGTTTGAGTGGAAATGAAGTTTGTTATCAAAGGATAGATAGCGGGTTCGGGCCAAATCAGCAACAAATGGGACATTAAGGTCGTTATGGATGACTTTATTCTTAACAAAATAAGGAGCATTAAGGATTTTACGGAGGAATTTGGATTGTAGGGATTGGATACGAGAGGAATTCGATGGCTTAGTGGAGCCCCAAAGCTCTACTCCGTAGGTCCAAATAGGTCGTATGATGGTCATGTAGATGAGTCTTTTGTAATTAATTGGGAGCTTAGAGCGTTTGTCTAGTAAGTGTTGAAGTAGCCTGAAACGTCAAGCGGTTTCTTGTCTTTTCAGTCTCGTATGAGGATTCCAGGTTAATCGTTTGTCAGGATGCAATCCTACGTATCGGATCTGTTCTACAGGCACCAGTGGGATATTATTAAAGGATACTGAAGGGCAGGAAGTCATTGGTAAAGTGATTTGATGCGATTTTTGAGAGTTTATTTTAATTCGTCAGTTTTGACACCATTCTTCAAGATCAGTGATATGGGATTGAAGGCTTCGGGATGCAATAATTGGATTGGTGTTGACTGATAATACACATGTATCATCAGCATACGTGGTAAGGATAGTATTAGGATGAGTTGGGATGTCAGCTGTATAAACTGTATAAAGGATTGGGCCAAGGATACTACCTTGAGGAACACCAGCAGATTAGGAAAAGAGGGATGAATAGACATTCTTATGATTTACTTGGAAAGTTCTGTTTGTGAGATAGGATTGAAGGATGAGAAAGTAAGTTTAAATTTAAATATAAGAGTAGTGATCATGAAAACTTATCATAAATCGTCAAGAGCAATTCAATCAATCAAATAAGGGATAGATGTGCGTTTTGGGACAACAGTTCCAGATTTGAACCTAAATAAACACGCACACACATCTTTGTTGTTATAGGACACGGAACGATTGAAATACTGCAGCCTGCAAATGTCCTGCAGACCATCCAACCTGTAAGGGTAGTAAAATAAAAACAAAATTATATTGTATACTCAAATAAAAAACGTTTAATTATTTTTCTAGAGCAAGTAACTCATTTATCTAATTAACGTAACTTTCGCTACTATGGTTAATCGAACAAAACTACAGTGAAAGCCTATAAGGGACCAGCGACCTTCTATCGATAATTAAAAGACTCTATGGGTGCAGGACAGAACAAGTGGTTTATCGGCGATGGATATTATAACTATACCGATGGATTTCAGTTTTATATAAAATTATATAATATAATGTAAGTCTGTGGAGGGAAAAAGTATAACCGTTAATCAAGTCTTGGGAAATAATACAACGTTTCTTCATACGTCTCTATAGATTAGTAAAATTTTTCCTTCAGTGATCATCCTTCTGTAATATCTGGTGGAGTGATCCCCAGCAGCTCCTCCATGTTGGTGTTATTATTATTAATATTATAATGTATATGTTCCTTCAGATTTTCGAAAACAGTTCTAGGAAAATATTCGTGTAAACAGTAAGTGAGATAAGAAGACAGTAAGATGAACTGACAGAGACTAGAGCGTAGCAGCCTACTGACAGGCACAATAGCAGTTAGCATCCATTGTGTCGGCTCCACGCTCACCTGCTCTGGCTTGCCGCAGCTCACACCAGGCGGCAACCCCCCGGTTGCACGTCAATACGTCGGAGTCGTCTTTATAATTCAATATGAGAATAATTCTGCCTTTAAAAGTTTGTACACCTGTAACCACAAAGAATAAAATTGTATACTTCTCTGATAGAGAATATTTAAGGATTTCAACAAAAAATAACCGAATTAACTAGGTAATTCCTATAATGACAAATGATATTACAACTCCACCTTTAAGAACGAGTTTTCCATTCCATGCGTAATATAGAGTGAATTTTATTAAAGGAGAAAAAACGCTACTTACCAATGAGTCTATTGTAGGAGAGGGTGTCCAGGCGAGAAAGAAGGACTAATGTTGAAATCAGGGAGCTTATGCAAATCCAACTAAACTTTTCTAAAAAATATAGAGAAAAAGAAAATGGTATGGTCATCTCGGAAGAATGAAGAAGATTTCCATATTTAATTTTCAATTGCAAAGCTGAAGGGAGGAAACGGAGAGGAAGATCATGAAAAAGGTGGATAGGAGGAATTGAGGAAAGTATGCACGGCCATGGTCTGAGGGAGGAAGATACACAAGACAAAAGGAAATGAAGCAAATTTTTGGTTGAGGGAAACTTCATTCTAAATTGAAACCCTTAACAAAATAAATAAAACTGCACCACTACAGTTGGAAAGTGTTACCCCATATATAAATTTCGGAACTTTAAAATTGCGGTACGATTGATCTTAGGGATTTGGGTTTGGATTGTAATCGGAGAGTGGAGTATGTTAATCGAGCCTTCGAGTTAGCTAAGTCTTTTTTGGTTTTTATTATATATTGTACAGCACGAGGAAACTATTTCCTTAAAGGGTAACTAAGATGATAAAATAGTAAACCGAAATGGCAGGCAACATTAGTAATGAGTAGCCTACCAGGCATTAGGTTCACTTTGGCTTCTTAAATGGCTTATTAAATAATTTGTCTGGCACAGCTGGATTTCAAACCATAACCTTCTGCATAACATCTCAGCGATGGACACTGAGCTAGCTCCACTCCACCCTTCGCGATATAGGTTTATAAAATATAACATATAAACGAGCATTCAAGGAAGATCCGGACTAGGCCGGACTTATACCAAAATGGTTCCCAACGCCATAGTTGTATAACAAAACCCGAATTCATACAAAACTCCTATTCAAACCTGGGCAACTAATTAAAATGACAGTAGATTGTTTACATATTTAATCCCTGACATGCATTCATCTCATGGTGGAAAATAAATACATCGCAAGATACACTGGCTCTTAAAGCCAATACATAACTAATAGACAGATAAACTGAAAAGGGAGCAATATGTCAACTACCAGCTAGTCGGAAGAGGGGGAATTGATGGACTAGATGTCAAAGGAGGGAAACAGATAGTTACTGACCTGCTCAAGATCAATGGGACGATTTCTCAAGCTCAAGAAATTATTGCTCAATTCATGAGAACTTAAGTAGAAAACTATACTACAGTCATATCTTTACAACTAATAATTTTTTCCGGAATAATTAACATTCTGATATTGAAATTAATACAAATTAGTACAAGATCCATGGTCCATTTTTACACTTGATTACTATCAAGCTGAATTTTCGTGAATAGCTTCGTTTCTATGAGATGCCCAACAATTTCCTGTGCGAAAATTCTCGATTGTGGTAGCTAACAGAGGTAGCCAGGATACAATATGTCGATTTGATGATTATCAATAATTTATTACTAACTGTTTTTTTTTGTTAAATCTCAAGATAATTATCTAAATTATTTGAAAAAATATTTATCCTACAAAATGTATGGTTTGATCAAAGAGTTCCCCTCCTTCCAATATCTATCGATAACGAAGTTAAAAAAGAAGAAGTAAAAAAAATTCAGCTGGTTAGTAATAATTTTTGATGACCTCATTACCGATACATGTTGGAAGGAGGGGACTCTTTGATCAAACCATACATTTTCTAGGACAAATATGTTTTGAAACAATTTAGATAATTATCTTGAGATTTAACAAAAAAAAAAACCCAGTTAGTAATAAATTTTTGAGAATCATCAAATCGACATATTTTATCCTTGCTACCTATGTTAGCTACCACAATCGAGAATTTTCGCACAGGAAATTGTTGGGCGTCTTTACGAAGATTCAGCTTGTTAGTAATCAAGAGCAAAAATGGACCATGGATCCTGGACGAAATACAGAAAAAAATATATATACATCACCTATTGTTTTAAAGTCATTAGGTTGATTATTACGTCGAAGATTTATTGAAATATTTCTTTAGCCAGAGTTATAACAATTAAGAAAATATATGTTCTTTTAAGTGTGAGATATTACACTATTGTTTAAATCAGACCTATCTTGAACATGGTACTATTGCTATTCCAAAAGTTGTAAAGGCTCATTCGTATTGTCTGAGTGATATTTAAAAAAAAAAAAATAATTTATTAATGGCCATTCAGCCATTCAGTTAAACATACCTTTAATTACAATTGAAGAAATACAAATATATTTGGAAATTGTTCAATTTCAAACGAAGTGGAATATTAAAATATATATATTTGTACAGAGGATTGACAGGATCAAAAGAGGGTAACTTATTTCCCAATTTCAAAAATTGACCTTTCCACGTTTTTCACTAGTTTAGCCAAGGAATTCAATACCCCCCGAATATTCAGGTAAAGAACCGTATTAAAACCATGAGAAATAAGGTGGAAACATATTAAATGTTAAATGGAAAATTTTTAGACAATATTGCTTGACTCAACTAACGTAAATTGCGAAGAAGTTATTTCCTGAAAATTTGGAGTTATCCGCTTTTGATCCTGAACGCCTCATATAGAGTCAAAATTCACTGTGTATAGATGAGATATTGGACTAAAAATTATCAAATTTTGTTGTCTATCGTATGCTTAGGAAAAAAAACATATCAGTATCTTAAAAGCCTTAACTATGACTATTTCCATAAATCAAATATGGTTGTCAGGAAATACACGTAATTAACAAATTATGAACAGAAAAATCTACTTTTGTTTTTACTATTACTTGAGAAAATAAAAATCATGCCAATAAATTCAATCCGAGAGTTCAATGACGGCTTTTACGTGATTAAGACCACTGCTTTACGTCATTTAAGGCCGTTTTCTTCAAAAACGTTTTCAAACCAGAAATGAGAAGCCTCCAAAGCATTTGTACGAATAAGCCAGCTTACCCAACACTTTAAGACCGTTGTATTATGACAGGAAGTCAGTAGGGCAGAGTTTTGGGGAAAAAATTGTTATTTTTTATTCCGGTACAACGCCCTGAGTAACTGGTATTTCTTACAACGCACCCGATTTCTGCCGGTCAATGTGAGCCTTGCAATTTTTCTTCAGGTGTAACAAATCAGATAGCTCGTGATTCCTCGGTTTTTCGTACTCACTCAGCTCTTACTGCCTGATTGAAGAAAAAATGTTTAGGAACCTTTACCTATTTTCGAGAAAACCTAGCGATTGAGAAATGTCATGCCAAAAAAATCGAGCCGATTTCTAAAAATCTAGCAAAGCTTTTAGTTCACATCTTCATTCCAAGAAAACTTAAAAGCAAGTTAATTTGTTAGTTACGCCTACCAATATATATTTAGCCAGTAACTGTTTTGACGCAAATATTGAAAAAGGAAGTTTAAAAATATTATATAAGGGTTCGCATATGAAACCCTAATAAACTTGTCTGAGGGAACAATTCGACGTGAGTCGAATGTTTAGGGCCTTGGATTCAGTACATGATAGAGACTGTATTGTTTCTAGGACTACTATTGTGAAGGAAGGCGGTTTATAACAAATTCCACAGGATCCATTTACTGTTGTTAGAATAGTATAAGATTAAGTAATTTGTCTACCACTGCTGGATTTTATCCCAGATCCTTCTGAACAGCATCGCTTGATGTGCCACACTGAACAACCACCGCTACTCTCCATACAAAATTATATATTGCATTATAAGATTATTATAAGATTATACATAAATGGCATGCAATGGAAAATAAAAGTACAAATATTTTCAATCTTTTACGATGACTCTGAAAACATTTCATCATGAAATTTCAAATTCCTAGAGATACGACGGCATAAAATTATTTCAAATAATTATTAATTATGAACGGATGGTAATTATTCCTATCACCTGAACTTAGACGATTAATTGTAAAAGAGTAACGTTGTCTGTTCAAACGATTTAAGAACGAAAATTCAGTCATTTTGCCTGTTTGATTATTTAATTGTATTCACAGTAAACTATTAAAATTAAAAGGACGAAACTTATAATTATTATTGAATTAATCTGTCATTTGCTGATTATACCTAAGTAATTATTTTAACAAGGAAAAATTATCTTTTTCAATCAACTGATAATTCTATGAGAATAGAGGGAAATGCTGACATTTGTGGTTGGACGAATCTGCACCAAATTACAAAAATGATCACTGCTATATAAAAAATAAAATTGAATTTATACAGCCTCAAACGCGGTTATCATATATTCTCCTATTAACTTATAGTTAATATTTGTTTTGGCTTAAGAGAAGGTGTAATGTTTTCAAAAAATAATGAAAATGGTTCGAGAATTGGATTTCAAAAATAAGAAATAATTTATAAATATTTTTATTTGAAAAGAAAAGATATGTCCAGGGTCGGGATTCAACCCCAGGTCTCCCATATTGCTCTGTCACCTGAGCTATCCTAGTTCGGATCTCAGTCAGACACATTCTTTCACTTCACTGATCCCATATCCCCGTGTTTTCGCAATTTGCGATGTATACAAGTGGAAGAAGGTTCATTAAACATTACTTTAATTAGGATACATCGTAGTATCTATCGTTTTCAATGAACATTCTTCTCCTTGTATACATCCCAAATATAGAGAACACGGGGATATGGGATCAGTGAAGAGAAACGATGTGTCTGACCGAGATGCGAACCAGAATAGCTTAGGTGGCAGAGCACCATGACGGAAACATGGAAGACCTGGGTCGAATCCCGGCCCTGGGCATATCTTTCTTTTCAAATAAAAATATTTAAAAATTATAACAATTAATAAAAAAAAAATTAATAAAAGGAATAATTTATTTTGAGTTTACTTTTTTGAGATCTATTATTAACATCTCAATATACTTTTATACTGTATTATTCTTAATTATTTATAAGGTCATAAATTTGATTTTTAAAGAAACCTATACCACTACAACCCATGACGGTGTTAGGTTGTATGTTAGAGACTGTACTGTTTCTGGTACTACTGTAATGTACGGAAGTTATCTGTGCGAGATCACGCTCTACCGCTTTTCCCAATTAAGGCTTTATAGAGGCTGAGTGAGCCCCAAGAGAGTCAGTAGACCCCGCAAGATCCATTCGTAGCTTTTTTCAAAGTAACAAAATATAATAAGAATAAGTTGTCATTTGAAGTATTTTTAGCTCAAAAACATTGGTACTGTAAAGTATGTATTTTATATATTCATTTTTAATATTGGGGCATGCTCTTTACTTCATTCGGCACAGCAATTCCACCATTCAACCGCTGGGCTACCTTCCTTCTTCCCTGTGTGTCCATTTACAATATATTAAATGTCGCATTATATTAAATTCACATTATTACTCAGTTAAGTAATCAGTAAAAGAACAAACTGACCGTGTATTATAAGAGTCTTGTGGATTATGGCTAAAATTTGTTGACAGTGGAAAAAACATTGAATTTGTGACCAAATTAATTTTGTTATTTTATTTTGTCCCTAATTTCTTATCGGGGTTCCGGTATATTAATCCATTATTTTATATCCATGGCTGTTAACAAATTAAATAATTTAACTGCCACAGTTGTACTTGAACACTGCACCTTCAGTTTCAGTAATGAAATTCAACGCTCAACCTGAGTTATCCGCTAACCCGGTAATCCGGGTTAATCGCTAAATTCAATCAATAATAAGGCTAAGCAAACCCGAAACCTTGATGCCGATGCCATCAATCTCTGCTTATAAGCCTCTGTCCACAGACCACTACCAAAACCCAAGATCACTCAATGCCAGATCACTCTTAACGCAATCCTCCCACCTGTGCTTCGGTCTACCCAGCAGACGTTTCCCAGTCGGTAAAGTGCTCATTAACATCTTAGGAATTCGTTCCTTACTCTAGGCCCAGAAACTTTGACGGCCCATTTTAATCTTCGTGACACTATCACTTGAATAATATTAGCTGGGTGCATGCATCGCAACTCCTGAAGACGTTGTTCATGCTTCAGCGTTAGAAGAGTTGGAAGGATGATGGTTTTATAAATTCTGATTTTTAGATTTCGGGACAAAACAAGACGCGAGCTTAGTAATGTCGAGGCCGAATAATAATAACAAGCATTTCCCGCCTATCGCGTCTTTATTTCCCTTTGAATATAAAATCAATAAAATAAATAATATAATCATCAATGAAGGCGAACATCAAAGAGGCTAGATGGACGCAATCGGTACAGACATATATAACATGTTTTCAGAAATTGTAGATTAGATGCTGACAAATTATATGAGAATGGATTTTTCAAGAAAAGGTTGAAGTAACCATCTTGAACACACTCTCCGCCCGCAGGATACGACCATACTCCTCGATGATCGGGGAAGAGGGCCAGGAACTAGACCATTAATGAAATAACGGCGGTGGGCATTGTAGGACTCTATTATAGAACAATTATGTTCCGCGGAGGGCACAAAGCATTGTATTTTTGAGGAAACGAGCTCGTAAAAGATAATAAGGAGCGTACTATTGTAGGCGCCACCTGACCCCAGCTGAATAGGACCTGGCCCACTCAATGCGAACAATGTACCTCGGAGTCATTGTGTGCCCGCTTTCAGTCATCAAAACACAGGCCGTCCTTTTCAGCGGGCTCATCTGCATACAGCTCTATAGGCATCTTTTGATGGCGGCTTTTTGATTCAGGGCTATATAGGCCTCTGCATTCCCTGGTCTTGCCTTTAAATAATTCACCGGTGTCACAGAATTCAGATTCTAGGATGAATATTTCCGAAAGCAGACGTCAAAGTATACATCATTAGAAAGCATAGTATATAATTTAATATCCCAAAGTTCGATTTAAGGGACATAAATTATAAACAAAATAAGGACTATTATTTCAAGTAGAAAATAAGTCACAAAATATATAACCAACAAATTTTTATTTAAATTAATTTATTGACAACAACTATGTACCATCTAAACACCACGATCGTTATCGCTGACTTTACTTGGGCAAAAGACATATCTGGAACATACACACAACATTAAAAATACAAGAACTGACAAGACACTACAAACCATTATGATCATATCTTCTGGACTACATATCGTCACTTGACTTACGATACAAGCGCCTAATAAATAACACCATACCAAGACCTATTGGCATATGATGCAGAACTTTGGGATTGAGCAAAACTTCTGATACAAACAACACAGTCAGAAATTATAACAAAAACTGTTAATGCTCCTTAGTTTATTTCTAATCACACCATACAAAAAGACATGAACATTTCTACGATAAAATCATAAATTCACAGCAAATATACGACATTCCACTCATCAACACAAAATTCACTTGTTCTGTCTATTTCCTATTACCAGTTACCCGGACTTGCTTGGAGAAGATTAAAGGGACAACGGCCTAGAGACCTGCTCAAGAACTATTGCTCATTTCAAGAACTTCTTATTCCTACAAATTAGAGAGAAAAAGCAAACACTGAGATAAAATTTACTGGATGCAAAAATACACAGCATAAAAAGTAAAAATTCAAAAAAATTATATATGAATAGTAACATGAATGATAAATAATAAAATGAATGATAAAAAACGACATCGAGAAAGGAAAGCAGAGAAACTGTCCCGTGGTAAGATTCTACTAAAATATTCAACTTAGGAGGGCATGACACCATATTTTCAGACTTCTCGGGGGATTATCGGGAATTGAAGAAGCTAGGTTTGAAACTAGGATCGGAATAGATTTTTTCATTTAAATTTAATAAGGGCATATAATTCTTACCCGGATGCAGACCATTAGCTGAGGCTTTTTGGCCTATAAAACACCAACACCCGGTAAAAGTACATGAGGTAAAGTTATAACTACGTCCGGTGGTTGTGAGTTGTCTCTTTAGGGTTTTTTATGCAAATGCACGGGACTAATAACCGAAAAAGTCATTTATTTTTCATAGCTGGTTTCGAACCCTAGACCTACCTATTGACACTTTAACTATCTATATACACTTATTTAACCCGATTCTCTTAAAAATTAATTACTACTACTTTTCTTAAATAAAAAAAATAGTGGTTTTAGGTCTAGATTTTATTTAATCGAACATGCTAGGAAACTGATATTTATTCAATTCTTATAGTTGATAATTGGCGTTACGCAGAGTTGAAGAAGGAGGAATCATGGTTATAATATGGATACATAATCAAGGAAAGTAATGACATTGCTTCCTTATAGATATTATTGTGAACTTCCTTAACGTTCCCTCCAAATTAATATGTGGAATGAAATACTCGAGGAATAAAAATAATTAGATCGTATAGCATTGAGTAGTCAGAATGATTTCAGTCCATAATCGATATGCTAAAATGTACGATTAACAGTATTATATACTAATGTTTCCTTTCCGGGACTTATTCCAGTGAAATTCACAATTCTGGTTCTTGTACCAAGGTCAATTTAAAGTATTATTTAATTTGTATCAATTCAATGTAATCCATCAAACATACAAATTAATGACATCAGCCAATATGTACGGAAATTTTATTCTCTCCAAACATATAATCGAAGTTTTAAGGCATATGAATGGAAAAGATCAGATTTAATTACTGCAGCGATTATGAAAGGGAAATATGGGGCATTCTAATTTTTTAGAATACGGTCTATGTAATTAAATTCCGCCGGTTTACATTAAATTCATAAATATTTTGGAATTCGAAAATTTGGCATTAAATAACAGATAAATTAATTTGTTAAGAACCGCAGATGGACCCTGTGAAATCCTCGGGCTCACTGAGTCCTTATGAAGTGGTTTCCTTAAATCGGAGGAAATCTGGCGGTTGATGGTGCTCTCGTACAAATCATCTGCTCAAGTGCTTGTTTTAGAATCAGTTCATTTTCTATCATGACCCTTCATGGATTGTATTGGAACAGATTTGTTGGCATTTTTACATATAGATCCATCCAGAGAACGACATAACTCAAAATTTGGCATTTTTGAGTTAAGCCTTCAGTTGCAATAATACTGTTTGAAGCTTTTCAACTCAAGAACGGCAAATCTGATATTCCATTTCTTAACATTATTTTTTTTATTAAAGTCATATTTTGGGTTATAACATGTTTGAACTTGAAGTTATTTGGGAATAATAAAATACCTTTGAACCTTTTAAAAAATTTCTAATGGTTAACATAAAAATGTCAATAACATTATAACAAAATAGGAATTCTATCCTTTATACCCAAATGTTTCATTTGTCAACTACCATGGAACTTCAAATACCAATATTGAAAAATTAGGTTTTTTTTTGTTATGTATATGATCTTTAGAAGGAGGGATATATGTATCGGGTTATAAAGTGAAAACACTAACCGGTTCAGAGAAAACACAAAGTACAAAGTGTGATTACTTTGTGTATTTCACTATGTGTTCAAGTGCATTTCACTTATAATTCATTAATGATTTTTACCACTAATAATCACATTCATTAATGATTTTTACCAGTGTTAAGAGAATTTAGTTAGGGCGACCTGTGGTTCAATGGTTGGCTTAAAAACCTACTAAGACCAAGATCGCGGGTTCGTAGCCCGGCAGGTGGCCCTAGGAGTTTTCAAAGTGAGTAA
The DNA here is from genome assembly GCA_964056705.1 of Troilus luridus. Lineage (NCBI taxonomy): Eukaryota > Metazoa > Arthropoda > Insecta > Hemiptera > Pentatomidae > Troilus > Troilus luridus. Next base: position 74,803,514 of record OZ057413.1, on the reverse strand, counting down.
AAAATCATTGGTTATGCATTCTTCCGGAAAGGGCGTTAAACTGTAGTCCCGAGCCTGCACGATGTCAGACACTCGTTAAAGATCACTGTTCTAATTAAACATGAATAAGCAAAATTTAGAGCTAATCCCGGCCGGGATTCGAACCCGGGTCCTCTGTCTTACCGTGACAGGACTCTACCAACTAAGCTACCGGAGTTGATACCAGCCGGGGACAAATCTTTTCTCTTATCTGATCCCATGTCCCCGTGTTTTCGCAAGTTTGATGTATTTATTTTTAAATATACGCAATTTAATATATTTATTAACGATTATTACCCCTGTTAAGAGTACATTTTGTAAATTATAATTTACAATGTATACAAATACATATATGAAATAAACGATCCTTTCAATGAGTTACTACAGGAAACAAGTAACAGAAACACTCCACTGTATATTTTAAATCCGTGTTTCGTCGTAGCATGGATGATTTAATATCACTACGTACATTATACAGGGGGGAATAATAATGATATTTATGAAAGGCAGTAGGAGCAATAGATAATGGGGATAAGAAGGCATAAGGAAGATGAGGGGGTGATGGAGGGTAGGAGAGCCGACAGAGACAATGAGTAATGAGGGAAGTAGACAAAGGTGGGTCAGCCACTGACAGGAGCTTCAATAGGTCATCACCATTGTGCCCGTTATTATTGTAGCTCCCGGGCTATAGCCTGCATTTATTGACCAGCCTCGCCAACAATGCCGGCGACAACAATGAGAGACCTGCAGGCCAGTAATGGCTAAAACAATGGAAAACATCCTCTCTATACAGGGCCCGTCCCTACAGAATTATTAGTGCAAATATATTGACTTATATTAAGTGCCATTAATCACCGGCTCCACGGCATTGTACTCAAGTCGGAATATCATAATAATATTCGTTCTGTCGGCGAAGGGGCTTTCCTAGCGGGAATAACGGCTCTTTGACGGAATCGTCTAGCCGTCATCAGTAGGGGTAGAAGCCAATGATAGATTTATTAACCGGTATCTTAGTGATCCGTATGGCAGCATTATAAAACAATATGTTACGTATCGTTCTGGGCGTTATTATAAAAATATGATTATGCATAATGAGCAAATTACGATAAGAACTCAAGCAGGAAAAAAGGCCTTTCTCTTGGGTAAGATAAAAAGGAGCAGGAGGGCAGAAGGATAGGCGAAGGGATTGATTGGAAGTGAACTCAATGAAAAGATCCAGACGAAGATGGTAGCGAGGACTTCTTGAAGGGTAACCGAAGCAGAGGCTGGCAGAAAAGCTAGCTTGGGGCAAGAAGGGCTTCTTCCCGGACGGGAGAGGCTCCGCCATACCGGACAAGAAGAACTCTTTATCTAACCCTGTTTTACCAGGTGAGTTTTTTATTTTTTTTATTTATTGATATTTACAACTGTATTACAATAATAAATCAAGTAAATAGGCTAGAAGATACATAATGACATGTGAAAATGAGAAGTAGAGAAACTATTCACTGGTAGTACTCAAATCACAAGTTCAACTAAGAAGGTCACGGAGCCATCTTCTTTTCTGACACCTCGGGGGATTATCGGGAATTGAAGAGGAAGCTAGGTTTGAAACTAGAGGGTTTGAGTGGAAATGAAGTTTGTTATGAAAGGATAGATAGCGGGTTCGGGCCAAAATAGCAACAAATGGGACATTAAGGTCATTATGGATGACTTTATTCTTAACAAAATAAGGAGCATTGAGGATTTTACGAAGGATTTTGGATTGTAGGGATTGGATACGAGGAATTCGATGGCTTAGTGGAGCCCCAAAGCTCTATTCCGTAAGTCCAAATAGGTCGTATGATGGTCATGTAGATGAGTCTTTTGTAGTTAATTGGGAGGTTAGAGCGTTTAAGTAGCCTAGTAAGTGTTGAAGTAGCCTGAAACGTCGAGCGGTTTCTTGTCTTTTCAGTCTCGTAAGAGGATTCCAGGTTAATCGTTTGTCAAGATGCAACCCTAAGTATCGGATCTGTTCTACAGGCATAAGTGGGATATTATTAAGGATTAAGGGCAGGAAGTCATTGGTTTACGACGTCAGGTAAAAGTGATTTGATGCTATTTTTGAGAATTTTTTTTAATTCTCCTGTTTTGACACCATTCTTCAAGATCAGTGATATGGGATTGGAGGCTTTGGGATACAATAACTGGATTGGTGAAGACTGTAATACACATGTATCGTCAGCATACGTGGTAAGGATACTATTAGGATGAGTTGGGATGTCAGCTGTATAAACTGTATAAAGGATTGGGCCAAGGATACTACCTTGAGGAACACCAGCATATAGAGAAAAGAGGGATGAATAGAAATTATTATGGTTTACTTGGAAAGTTCTGTTAGTGCGATAGGATTGAAGGATGAGAAAGTAGGTACGCGGTAGGAATTTACGGAGTTTGTAGAGCAATCCTGGATGCCAGACTCGGTCAAAAGCCTGTTCCACGTCAAGAAAGACGCCCGAACAATATGATCCACGTTCTAATGCAGGGGAGACACATCCACCACACGATGACATTGCTGAATAGTGGAGTGGGATGCTCGGAATCAAAACTGGTGATCTATATTACATCTGAATCATTAATCGCAATTCTGTATTTCGAAATAATAATTTGAGTAATCATCTTAGATTATTACTCTGGCATTCCAAAATTATTATAATATATACAGTGCCCTCCAAAAATTAATTGAAATGTTTTGACAAAAAGTTAATAAACCTAGTATAATAAATACACTTAATTCTTTATAAACATTCGTATTGTATTTGAAAGTACAATGTTTGAATTATTATGTAAGATTGTCATAAAAATTTTAAATAACCATAGTTACAATAAAACATTAATAATGTTATTAATTTTCATCTCCAAAAATTAATTTAAATGTAGAAAAAAAATTTTAATTAAAGAATAATTTTTGTTTTAGTATTTCGTATGTCCACCTCGATTCTGAATCACTGCCCTCAGTCTTCGCGGCATCGATTCTACCAGCTATTGCAAAACATGTTCAACCATACATTGAAGATCTCGCTCTTGAGTTTAGCGACGTTGCGTCTTGAAGTTGTAGAAATCCTACGGTATATTTCATCCCACAAATGCTCTACGGGATTAAGATCAGGTCAATCCAAACTTTTTTTTTTTAATATTGCATTGTTATTTCAGCTCTATGTTTAGGATCAATATCTTGTTGAATTATAAAATCCTGATTTAATCCAATAGAGCCAGGAGATTTTTTAAAATTATTCTTTAAGACATCACCATACACGCGCAGTCATCTTACCAAAAATCACATGCAATTGCCCCATACCGAACCACGAACATAATGTAATATGATTCAACTAACTTTTGGAGGGCACAGTAAAATATATTTAATAACTCCAAACTTACCAAATCATAATAAAAAAGAAGGCGCGTTATCATAGTGTCCCATTCCCCAGTCAATGTTTCTCGGTGAACTATAGTATCAAAAAAACTGGAAATCCTAGAAAGGAAAATTCTAGGAAAAATCATGGGTGCATTTCAGACTGAAGACGGATAGAAACTGCGAAGTATCTGAGTGATCCACCAGAAAGTGGAAATAATTTCGGAAACTAAGCGGAAGAGGAGATTGACATTCCTTCGGCATCTATTTAGAATGAATAAGCAAATATTTGAATATTTTTGGAAAAGTTGAGCATTGCAGAGCCTCAGATGGTAGATGGAAGTAAATTTAAAAACAGAGTGAAAAACCTGGAAGGGTTTCAGGATGAAGAAAATATAAAGTACCTTGGACGAAGCTGGACAGAGGTACAAAAGAAACCTGCCAATGAACGCATGAAGGAATATTGGAGAAATATATAACACCTGCATAAGATAAATAAAGTTGTAACGTAATCCAAAATGGTCAAAACGAAAATAAAATAATATAGTAATGGATAGATAAATAACGTAGAGCCATTACTCGTAGAAGGAATAAAGTACGGCGCAACGATGCTAATCCGCAAGGTTTCCTTGTACTTAGTTTTAGTCTAAGCACAGGTTACTCAAAGCTTGCAGTGAATAAGTTGAATTGTTTATTTGTTTATTTTTTAATAACTACATTTATTTATGTATGTTGTATTTTAAATAAATACATCGGTATATCTAAAATATTGAGGTTTAAATATATATCTTACGTATGACTAATTTATTATTAGTAGTTTTTTTGTCTAACTAAATATTTAAGAGATATAAATTCCATTAGAATATATTTTCAATAACCAAAACAATAATAACAAAAAAAAGCCTCCATATAACCAATCCACTAAAATAAATCATAACCTATCCCAAACTACGAATTTCCCATCCAGTTCTTATTCTGCCTCATTATTCGTTGCACTTTTCAGCCAATTGATGTTCTAACAAACAATATAACTAGTAATTTCCATAAGATCTACCGTATATATTCGTAATAGATAATGAATTAAGATTTTCCAATATTTTAAAAATTTTTATTTTGATTAATAATTTTTAATTTTGGAACTAAAAAGTAACGGCCAAAGCAAACAAATTTCCTGATAGTTTTCAAACAATACGAAATACGAAAATAACAAACATATGCTATAATATACTTAATAATTTTAAATAACCCAGCAGGTTTCGAGGGAAAGATAAAATATAAAAAATAATTTAAAAATTAACAAGAAGATGGCGAAAAGAAGACAAAAAAAATCAACAGTGTTAAAAAAAATGTGAAAACGCACTGACCAAGGAAATCGTTAATTATAAGACACCTCACAAAAGGTATAATCACGCAATGCATGTTTAAATGGTTCATTTATTTATTTTATTGATGTAAATAAATATATAAGTAACAATATAATGAATTAATTTAAGCACCAAATAAAAAGACGATTGTTCTAAAAATACTTGCACCACTGCTACCACGGTGGATGTTCAGTTCAGTACATAGTAGAGACTGTACTGTTTCTTGGACAATGGTTGTGCAGGAAGGTGGTTTGTCCTAGATCACGCCCAGCCACCAGGTTTCCCCCTGTTTTGGGTACCCACTTTATAGAGACTGACAGCCCCTGGAGGCACCCAGGCCCCAAAATATCCAACTCCGCTTGTTTACAGATTTAATAAAATCTATCTACAGCTGGATTTATAGATAGATTTTTAGCGCCTGGGATTTTTAGCACAGAGGCTAGGTTCTCTACACTTTGATATATCCAAATTCCTTTCAACAATAACAGATATAAATTTTTATATTTATATTTTTTTAAATCAATGTTGACATCAAAAACAGCAATGATGTTAATAACTCAATCGCGTAAATTTTTAAAGACTTGGCAATAATGAGATGCCACATTATTCCTATGTTTTAAATAATAAGGAGCCGAATTCGATATAATCGACTGCGGGGAGAGAAGTGAAACACGACGCGCGGACCCTCAGCACTCCATTAATAGACAAAGGAGTCGGGGCATTGTGCGCGGACAGAACGGAAGACATATTTAATACAATAGGCGATAACATTTTGAGTAAATTAAACAAATGAGGGAGGCCTTGGCGATCAAGAGTCCTGCTTTGTTCCTCCCCCATTGTGCCTACAAAAGTCTAGTTAGGCTTGGTTTGTTCCTTTGTGTTCCTTCTTTCTCCCCGCCGCTGCCATTATGTTTATTTCTGGAATGGGCAAACGTACGTCCGTCTTTTCTCAATAGCCTCTCTCTCATATCTAATATCCATTTTATTCTGATATTTTTCTCCTTCTCCATGAAAATAAGTTTCTCGGGAAGTATATTCTTCTTTTTATATACAAAAAAACATCTCTGACAAAAACATGTTCTGATTCTAAAAATATTCAATTAAATAATCTTTATTTTTGAAAGTAGGATAAGTCCATTTGTTCATATTCGCGATATCCAAAGGTTTCCACTTGAATTACTTGAAAAATATGGATGAACGGGGGCAAATGTTGTGATCACTTAACAAGAAGTGATGTTTTAAACCATATAGACTTTCAAATTTTATTATGAAATAATAATTATTAAAACCTAAACCTTTATAAAAAGATTTAGAAATACACAACATAAAATCAAAAGCAGCAGCACAGAGAGATGCCTTCAGAAGGATAGTGTTAAACTTGGGATCCCAGGGTACAAGCAATAGAAGAACAGACACTAAGTGGTCGGAAGAAAGAAAAGATGAGAGAGTATTGGAGGAAAATAAAACAACAAATGAGAAGGAATTGAAATTGGTCCGTGGTCCCTAGGTGGGACAATCAAAATCATTTAAACCATTAAAAAGAATAAACGGTATTTTTAATATTCATTTGGACTTATACCACTTTCTAAAATAATAAGGCTTAGTGAGCCCAAAGACTCGTTGCTGAAACCACCAATCTCTGCTTACAAACTTCTGTTAACAGACCACTACCCAAACCCAAATCCGCCAGATCACTCTTAACGCAATCCTCCCACGCACGCCTCGGTCTACTCCTCAGACGCTTCCCAGTCGGGACAGCGCTTGATAACATCTTAGAAATTCGTACGCTACTAGGCCCAGCAACTTTACACCCCCTTAATCTTCGTGACACTATCACTTGAATAACATGTACATGATAAATAAAATAAATCAAATATGATAAATAAAATCGTACAAAAAATAGGCTAAATGAATAAATAGTCTTACTGGATAGTGATGTTTTTATGTTATTAATAGTATGAATAGAACAACTATGCCATAGTATTATGGTAAATGAAGTAAGAAAGGACAGGAAATTGCTGTAAGTACCGTGTAAAAACTATATCGATCGTCATTTTATATTTTGTTTTCCAAAATCTTCATACAACATATTGCTTCAATTAGAAAATTAATTACTGGTAGATTAATTAATAAAGGCAGCCACCTTCCAATTCCTTACCCCAAGGATAGACCTTACATCGGCAGCGACGCCGTCTGCCCAACGCAATTTGGGACGTCCAACTGGTCTTGCACCATGGATCTGTTCGTTGAGGAGCTTCTTAGGAATTTGGTCATCCGTCATCCTCGCCACATGTCCGGCCCAACGTAAACCCCCCACTTCCCAGGTCGGCTTCTTGGTTCAACATTTGTAGTTCCGCATTGGTCCTTAGTTTCAATTCTTGATTTATACACACTGGACCAAAGATTCTCCGCTCGAACCTCAGTAAAGCCAGCTCTTGATTCTAGGATATTGTTCACCATTCGGAGCCATAGGTGACGACAGGCCTTATTAGTGTCTTGTAGAGCTGTAATTTAGTCCTTCTAGACAGATATTTGCTCATCATGTGCCGCTGCAGTCCAAAATAACACCCGTTAGCAGCCACTAATCGTCTGTCTATCTCCAGCTGTATATCATTGTTTGAATTTACCAGCGTCACTAGGTAGACAAATTCATCTACCCGTTCAAAAATAAATTCTCCAATTTGGACCTCAGCTCCTCTTCTTGCTGCGCCTTGGCACCCCGCCATCATTTATTCTGTTTTAACCTGGTTTACAACTAGACCAATCTTTAATGGGGCTTCTTTAAGGGCGATAAAAGCCTCCCTCGTGGCTACAAATGACCTACCTATAATATCTACATCGTCAGTAAAGCCCGGGATTTGTGTAGTCTTGTTGATAATGGTGGCTCTCACATACAATCCAGATCTCCTCACTGCAATCTCTAATGGAAAGTTAAATAGGAGACATGCCAGGCAATCACCCTGTCTAAGTCCCTTATGTGCCGTAAAACATTCAGATGTATCCCCCTCAATCTTTACCATGTATTGCACTCTTCTCATTGTTGCTTTAACGAGGCGAACTAATTTTGCTGGAACGCCTAACTCTATCATGGCCATGAATAGCTCGTCTCTTAGCACGCTATCGTGGGCTCCCTTAAAATCTATAACAAGGTGGTGGGTTGGGATTGAGTGTTCCCTCGTTTTTTCAAGAACAGTCCGAAGAGAAAAGATCTGGTCGGTGGTGGCCTTTCCTTTCCTGAAGCCGGGTTGGTGTGGGCCAAATGTCATTTTTACATCGTCGAATTCTTTTAAAATCATATATGACAAATAAAGCCTTTTAAGAAAAAAAAAGTTTAAATAGTTAATGATGTTTAAACTTACTATTATTAGTAACAATTTCATAAATATTAAACGACATTTCACTTAAATATTATAATTCTTAAATCAATCGAATTCTAACATTCAAACTATTGTTAATTACAACAAATCATTTAACACGTGAAGAGCATACAGGTGACGCGAACCCATAAGTTTTACCCCTACGCTGCTAAAGAAGTTTTACATGAGAAACAAACTATTTTATGATATTTAATAATTACCACCGTATGTGCTTGATGATAGCGAACATAAAAAAAAAAGGTGATCAAGGTGAGGAGGGAGAAATAAACGATTTCGTATCTGCTCTCGACTAACCAGAAGGTCTATAAAAGCAATCCGATACGGAGGAGCATAAAGCAGATGGAGAGGCTAAATGGAGAGAGAGTGAGAGAGAGAGAGAGAGAGAGAGAGAGGAACATAAATAAAAAAAGAGAGAGAGAGAGAGAAGGGGAGATGGATGGTAGCGGTCACGAGAGCAAACACCGCGACCTGAACAAATTAGGAGCAGCTGATCTTCTCCCCGTCACAGCTGATTAGCTCGGAGCACTACCCACTTAGCCCAGCTGTCCACACACCCTCGTTTCCTCTTTCGTCCTCTTTTGTTTATCTACCCACTTCCGCACTTATATCTTATATCATTGTTCAAATATACGAGTATATCTCCTCATAACGTATCAATTTATGTTTTACAAGCAGCTGGCATACACATAAATCATAATTTTGCATGTATTGGCCGAGCTGACAAATCTTAACTTTTCCAGCTTCTATAGGATTTGCCATCTTTTATACATAAATCAATTGAGTAAAAATGACAGTAAACCAGAGCGAGTGTCTTGGTTGGCAACATCAGTAGCCGCAAAAATAGGTTTAGGGCCGGGTTGATGCAAGGATGCGCCCAGTCACCCATTTTCATCTACCTAATCCTGCATAAAACTGTAGGAGGAATTTTAGCTAGCGGAACCTATCAAACTGTTCTAAGCAAATCGCTGGTTTTGCCAAGGAGTATTAAATTAAATGCTTGTAGAACTGGATAAAGAAAGCAAGAAAGTTGGTCTAGTTTTCAAAGAAGCCAAAACAAAATATATGGTGTTATATTTGTCTACGATTACAAGGCCAGATTTTTTTTTTTTTTTTTTTTGGAATTGGAATTTCCCATGCAGCTAATAATGAATTTATTAAGTATGATCACTATTGTATACTATACTATATATATTTATTTATTGAACGTAAGTATTCTGTGATACTGATGTTTTCCTCTGGCTTGTTTGATGATAGCAATTGCTTATAATGGGTTTCATTGTTGTATAATGGTTTTAAGAAACTTAAATATTTTTCTCTTCCCCTGTAAAATATTATCTCAGCTCTGTATGAGCTGTATGGGCATTCTATAATTTATATGCTGGAGGGTTTCTCTTTGCCCACATCTATCACATTCTGAAGAATTTTTGATCCCTATGCGCTGCAGATAACCGTTGCATAGACCATGATTAGCTCTAAGTTTGACAAAAATTTGTATTATATCCTTTGTAAGGTTCAAATCAGAGAACCACGGCTTATTTAAAATTTGCGACACACTGGATTTGTAAGTTTTGCCTGTGAAAGACTCTTGATAGTGCTGGGGCTACTTATTAACCATGCATTTTTTAATCTCCGGGAAATAATCTGTGTACTGCAGGTTGATGAGAGAAAAACGCGGTAAGTTAACGGAAGATTTTGCGAGACGGTCTACCTCATCATTTTCATATGAGCCTTGATCCATATAAATATTATTTGTTTTATTGCATAAAAATGTTCTTTAATTACGTTCACCAAGATGTTATTTATTTTTTATATTGCTATTGTTGTTAATTGCTAGGCCACATTACTTAGTGGTGAGTAACGGTCGCTTCGAAGCTGTTGTTTGATTTACTTATCTTGTAGTGGAACTATACTGCAAAAACAAGGGAAACAGTGAGCTTATGAGTAGAAACATGGCCCAAAAGTTGATGAAATCAAGCCTTCTGACTGAATAAAATAAAATACAAATTCACAAATCTCTTGTAATTCCGGTGGTGTGCTATGGTACGGAAACCTGGGCGTTGAAAGACTCAGAGCAGTTAGCACTAAAAATCAAGGGAGAGTTAAATATTATAGCGTTTTTTGGCCAAATATATAATCAAGACACCTGGTGAATCAGGAATAATATAATATGGAGCTTGATAACCTCATAGGGCATGAGGATGAAGTTAGATATTTGAAGCCAATACGATTGAGTTGGCCTGGGTATATTTAAAGGTTGCCAGAGTGAAAGATAATGATAGTGAATTTCCTAGAGAAAGGAAGAAGAGGATGTTCCCTCTGTGTTCTCCCGACTATATCTATGTCATCCGCAAAGGCCATTATTTGGATGGACTTAGTCAAGATCGTACCAGTGACTTGTAACCCTGGGTCTTGTATGATCTTTTCGAGTGCGAAATTGAATAACAGGCATGAGAGTACATCCCCTTGTCTCAGACCTCTAGTTTCCTTGAATATTTCAAATGTCATTCTGGATCTTGACCTGGCTTCTAGACTCATTAGCAATTCCACATGCTTTTTCAATACTCTGGGGACATTCATTTCTTTCTTACGTTGATATAGTTTCCCCCTGATTATACTGTCATAAGCATTGCTGAAATCCACGATATATCTGAATCCGAGTAGCCTTCCTGGGAAGGGTTCTAAACATTTCCCAGCAAACTTTCGAAGTGTTCAGACCAACTTTCTAGGATCCCTTCTTTGCCGGTGATCAATTTACCATCTTTACCTCTACAAGTATTGGTTCTTGGTGTGAATCCTATTCTCTGCGCATTAATTGTCTTGTAGAATGCTCTGGTATTATCTTATCTACTTAGAACCTCAATCTCTCTCATTCTTTCTTCTTCTTCTTCTCCCTCTTTTTTCTCCTATGTAAGCGTTTCTCATCTAATCTTAACACACACTGTAGTTAGAAACAGCCTAACGAGTCCAATGCATATTGACCATTTTCTTTTAGGCCCTGTTTATCCTCCCTGTGGCTTCCTGACATTCTCAACCATTAAGGCCTCCGAGGTGGCCCTTCTAAGCCAAGCACTTCATCGACGAATTTTTTAGTTGTGTCCTGGCATCATATTTCGTAAACTTCATTCTCCTAAAACCCACGTTCCAAAGCTACATCCAGCCTTTTCTCTGTGAGCGGGCCCCTCTGGTCTTCTGTACATTACTTATTTTGACATGTATGCATGCTATTACTAGGTAATGATCACTGTCCGCGTTTGCTCCTCTGTACGTTCTGACCGCTGTTAGTGTAGAACGTTGTCTTTTGCTTAAGAACGTGATCAATCTGGTTTTTGGAATGATTGTCAGGAGAAACTCATGTTGCCTTATAGATATCTTTTCTGTCAAACATGGTATTCCCAGTAACCATATTTTGAGATGCTGCAAAATTGACCAGCTTAGTTCCATTATCATTGGACATATTGTGCACGTTGTGTCTTCCAACTAGGGGTCAAAGAACCGAATCCCTACCGATCTGTGCATTGAGCTCTCCCAAAACTATTTTTATGTCGTGACGAGGGCACTCCTGGATAGAATTTCCGAGGTCACTTTAAAACTTTTCCTTTGCATCTTCTTCCGCCACCTCTGTTGATGCATGACACGAAATTATTGAAAAGTTTCGGAATCTGCCTCTAATTCGTACCTTACAGATCTGGTGGTTAACAGCTTCAAAACCGATTGCTAGTTGTCGCATCTTGCCACCAACAAGAAAGCCTGTACCAAAAATATGTTAACTAAAATACCTTTAAAGATGGCCACGTGACCTTCTTAGTTGAACATGCGATTCGAGTACTACCAGTGGGTAGTTTCTCTACTTGTCATTATATCATGTCATTATGTATCACTCAGCCAATTTACTTGTTATATTATTGTAATATAGTTGTAAATATCAATAAATAAATAATAATAAAAAAATACCTTTAAAAAATTACAAACATTTAAAACATCAATATGGGACGAAATATGTATGTATCAACATATTTATCAGCATTTACCATATGCCTGGTCAGCCAACATTTCATTTGCCTATTACAGAACCCTCCAGGAGCTTGTTCTGTATTCTTCTATCACGGATTCTTACCATATAATAAGAATCCCTTGCCTTCCCTTACTATTCTATACGCCGTACTTTGAAAAATCGGACCACAGGAACATCCTTATACAAGGAATATGCCTCGGCATTAGCCCAAGGCATCTAGGTTTACATTATCAAACACTGGGGCATAATTTTTTTTTAAAACCTTTAAAGGTTAAAGGTTAAACCTTTAAATAAACCTTTTTTCTAACCTGACCACCCGTCAGTTTTTTTTTGGAGCTATTTTTTATTTTAGCAGGGAGTGTCCCTATTTCTGCAATGTAGGAAAGTACTGGTCTAATTAACGTTTAAAAGCTACTCTAACAATGTACTTCCTAGAAAGAGCGAACAGCATTTTTCTATCTCTATATTTTTCTATATTTCTAATAGAATTCGCCTCTTAGAATCATTTATCCTGAGGTTTTGGGGATCATTATAACTGGGGAAAATTATTGTAATTGAAAATCATTTAAAATCCCAAAATTAGTATAACATACCTGCTGATCTTTGTTACGTATTTGAATACATCCTTAATAATTTTAAACCCAACGATTTAACAAGAGATCAACAAGAGTTTTTAAATTTAAATGATTTTACCGGTTCTGATCCGGAGCTAAAAGCATTCCTTGACTAAACCAGCGAACATGTTAATATTAAAAATAAAAATACCAAAAATTTTCCACCAAAATTTACAAATTAAATTTAAAAGGGCATATAATTGATTCAAGTGTGAAATATTAATTGTTCTATGAAATATTAATTATTTTTGTGTCCTTAAAAGTTAAAGTTGATATAGATTTCGCTTTCGGTTTTTATACAGCAATTGCATATATTAAAACTTCCAAATACATGTTTAACACTTTTAGTTATTATAATAAAACAGTTTTTAAAATGTTTATATTTTTATAGGAAAACTGAGCTAATCAACGAGTAAGTGATCTCTAGTGCGAGTCCGACTGTTGGCGAAAATTATTTATTCTGTTAACAGCCATGAAAAGGCATGGTTGAATCTGGAGACCCTCTTGGGGGCACAGAGTGTACAGTAGTGCCCTTATAATTGTGGGAAAACCCCGCGGCTGAGCGTGTTATTAGCCAATTGACTTTTTTGAACAAGCGTTGGAGAAGAAACGGTCTACAAGCCTACTATCCAATGCATCTCCCTTCAAGGATTTTTTCGATAGGTTCTTTATTGTTTTGTGAGGTAAAATTTAAATTTAAAAGATTTTATCAAGTATGTAATTAATAATTGTAATCCATACTAATATTATAAATGCGATTAATATATTAATATATTATAATATTAATATTATAAATACTAATATTATATCTGTCGGTCACAGACGTTATCACGGCCAAACCGCTGGGCCGATTGTGATGAAATTTCATATAGCGATACTTTAAAGTCTTAGGATGAACATAGGCAACTTTTTAATTCGAAAAAAAGGTTGTAAGGGGTTGAAATATGGGATCATTTAAAATAATTGATTTAATTTGAAATAAATAATAAACATATGTTCTATTAAACTAATTTAATTGTTTAATAAAAATATGATAAAATGGCAAGAAAACGTAAGAATGGAAACTGAGCAAGCACTTCATACCCAATAGAATTTCTCAACTCTTAGGAGCTATCAGGAGTACCTTCTGATAAATTAAGATATTGAAAAGGGTGGTCCGGTACTTCAAATGAAAAATCTTGATGCGCCCAAACTGTGTAATGGTGCGCGTTTACAAGTTTCTGATTTGGGTCGAAATATTATTGAGGCTGTTATAATTAGCGGCAAATTCAAAGGAGACAGTGTTTTGATACCAAGAATACCGATCATACCTACGGACTTGCCTTTTCAGTTTAAAAGGTTACAATTTCCCTTAAAAGCAGCTTAAATTTAAATTTTTTAAACGGAAATGGCTAGGAAGACCACAAAAGAGATTGAGGAAAGTACGCATGGCCAAGGTCTGAGGGAGGAAGATATGCAAGGTAGGAAAAAATGGAAAAAAAGAATAAAAGAAAATTTTTGTTTGAAAGAAACCCTTAGAGAGAAAAAAATTGAGTTATTAGCACATATGGCTTCATATATTATGTTCGAATGTAAACATCACGAATGAAGTAATGTAAAATTTATAACGATTTTGTTCATACTACAGTGGTAGTCCTAAATTTTGCCTATCCAGTTATTAGGATCGAGATTTTTAACGAGTACCTGACATCTCATTGACTCGGTGCTTCATTTTAAGCCGTTTCCAAAGAACGGCTTAACCAAGGATTTTTTACTTATGGGGCACGTGCCGGGGTTGAAACTAGTATAATACTATCTTGGGCATAGTAAGCTCTTATGCCAACTACTACACCATAGGTGGCCCACGTTTTTTTAATCATTCGGTGATTAAACTATAAACGTAATCAAAATGTTTCCTACGAGAACATACTGGATATGGTTTCAGCCGAATTTAAGATAATTAAATGAGCATTAGAAAACTGGGAACTTCGTCCAAGCTAGTAAAGTCAACCATGTTTAGACCGGGAAGTAACAAGCCATTAGAATACAAATCCTATTAGGGCCGGGGTAGCTGTCAGCGCCGGCAGCCCCTCCGCGGGGGATCTAAACCCCAGAGCACCCCGGGGTGCTAACTAACCTGTTAGTTGTTCCAACAGGTGGCGCCCACCTAGTCACCGGCTTAGCTCTCCTCCGAGTCCTCCCTCTCCGCGGCGAAGGAAAGGGTGAAAAACCCCGGGAGGAAAAAATTATTTCCCGCCGGCGGGAGGACAAAGAGGAACAACAATAGTATAGGAAAATAACAGGTGGAGCATTGAATGACACAAGTCCTTTTCAGAACGCGGCACATTGTAATGTGAAGCTAGGCACAAACAATTGTGTTTTTGGATTCTTTGTTTGGCGTATTGTTCGTCATGTTTGGAGAACAAAGGCCTACCCCCACTCCTTTGTCTCGCTCCCGCTCCTGTATCGCTTTAGTTATTGTTCAAGTCATGCATTGTGTCCAAGTTAACAACGTTTTATAGGTCTCATCTTCAGTGTCTGCTCGCCTCTTACTGCCAGCCTCCGTACTCTACCGTAGTTGTGCTCTTTTGTGATCTAGCGACAGGTGTATCTCGCCTGTTTAGAATTTCCTCCCTTAGGCCAAGGTAGTGACAAGTTAAATGAAGGGTGAAAATACTCTATGGGTAACACTGCCTCATGAACTTCTACCGTTTTTCTAAATCTATATCTCACGTTTATACAGATTTAAGGCCCTATAAATGCAATCAATATATTTTAATTAATCAAATCGGCAGTTTATTATTTTGTTGGTTTAATTCTTGTTATATTTATGTTTCATTTTCTTGAACAAAGAGAGGAGAGTGGCTCAGTTGTTTGGCTGAATTGTCATGCCGAAGGTCCTGGTTTCAAATCCTGGGAGACTTTTATTTAATCTGCTAGCGGCAGGAGATGGATCTTAAGAGATCTAGGACCCTCCTGGGGCACATCCAGCCTCTATAAAGTTAGTATCCGAAATAAGGGGGGAATCTGTCGGTTGAGCGTGATCAAGGGCACATCACCTCTCTGCACAACCGTTGTCCAAGAAACAGTACAGTCTATATCATGTACTGAACCCCAGACCCGTTCACGGGTTGTATTGGTACAGGGTTTTTTTTAAACCTGGGAAAAGCCTGTACCACTAACACCCATGAAGAGTTTTGGATTCAGTAAATAAATAAGACCAATGATAAAAGGGTTGGATCTATAAAATTGAATAGAGCTTTTCCGTTAGATATACAGGCATTCTAATCCTGAGTGTACGTAAGGCATTTTTAGGGCAAAATTTTATTTAACATTTATAGTCATTGTAGTAGTTTTTGGCTTTAAATGAAGTAATATAAACAATACCTGACTTTTCCCTTATTCACTACGAAAACCATATGATTCAACTTACTAATGTACAAGAAACTCATTTTGGAGATAATGCCACTAGACCACTTATTCTCCGGGATGTAGATATAATGTCTACAATGAAGTATGTCGCTACATGATTTTTTTTATAATAAGATGGTCAATACGGTTCCATGGCATGCGGCTGACGCGCATGGGAAATATCCGGCATTAGCATCTAGACATGCATGAAGCGGAGAGGAGAACGTCTCTATTGTGCCCGGACGGAGTATTGTCCCCGCGGAGCAGGACAATGCAGGATGCGGCAGAGTATGGCAACAAGGTCCTCAGCCGGCGTGAAAAGAAAATCAATCGAGCTAAGGGAGATTATTTAAACATGAATTATCGAACCCCCGGGAAGGGGGCTACAATAAAAGCCTAATTCGGGGGACGCACTATTGAGGCATGAGGCAGATAGCCGCTGGCAGATAGCCTCGGCTCATTGTTGACTTTATCATATTAATCAGCCGAGGTGGTCGGGACAATAGCCAAGAGTGCGTCCCTTCCTTCCACATCTCTCCTGTCATCCTCTCCTCTATATCATCCCGCCGCTACTGTCCCACTATCTTTGCAACAATTCACGATTTACTAGCCATTAATTAATTGAATTGACTAAACAATTAGGTATCAAACAATACATTCAACATAATTATCTTTAAGGAACTAGGTATTAAAAGAACTAATAGCAGAGAATTTCTGATCCACAAAAAAGGAGGAAAAGACGAGGATGGACGGAATCTCACTCCTAAGGACTTGGCGGAAATTGTTATTATTAAACCTAACTAGTATAATTACTTGTGGATTTAGAAAAAACTTTTCAACAATCAATCACATATTTTCCTTACGCCAAATACTAGAGAAAAATTATAATACAAATCAATATCAATATTAAAAAAGCGATTCCATCGATCGTAAAATGTATATGGTATTGATTAAACAGGGTATACCAAAGAAATTTTAAAGGAACTAGGTATGAAAAGAGCAAATAGCAACATTTGCATTCACAAAAAGGGACCGAGGACGGACTGTAATAACTATCGCGGAATCTCACACCTACCGACTTGCTATAAAAATTCTTGTTAATCCTAATTAGTAGAATTACGGAATGCACCTTGGATTTAGACGAAGCCGTTCAACTATCGATCAAATATTTTCCTTACGCAAAATACCAAAGAAAAAAATACCAAAATGAAAGTCGTTCTTTCATCAGTTCATATGAACGACAACAAGCTTATGATTCCATCGACCGTAAAATGTTGTATAAAGTGTTGCTTGGACAGGGTATACGAAAGAAATTTTAAAGGAACTAGGCATTACAACAATTAATAGCGGTGAGATGGAATTAGAAAAAACCGTTAAACTATCAATCAAATATTTCCCTTACGCCAAATACTAGAGAAAATATAACACAATTTAGTCGATCGACCGCTCTAGATCTATTTAAAAAACAACTTATGTTACCATCGATGGTAAACTGGTGTATAACGTATTGATTGAACAGGGTATACCAGAGGAACTAGTAAATCTGGTAAGGATGTGTATTAGTGAAACTTTCAGTAATGTTAGAATCAGTAATAATTTCCCGGATATGTTCAAGGCCATTTAAAGATGGCCTACAACGTAGGGCGAAACTTCGGCTTTGCATATTTGGTGTAATTATTGACTGCACCCCCAGACTAATTGTATCCTTCACTAAATTATTATTATTTATCTTTGTTCATGGCTTCTTCCGGATAATGCGAGTATGTGCATGTGGACGTACAGACAGAAGCGTCTGAGGGGTAGATCAAGGCGTAGGTGGGACGATTTTCTTTGCGTGGGAAGTTTGAAAACACTGCTGCTATACAGCATGGAGCCTTTGGGTAGGCTAATTATTATTATTATAAGAACTAACATCTGAAATCAGATACCTAAAATATCGTATACTGAACACATAAACGCGTATTTACTGCGAGGGACAGGATAGTTAAAGGAAACAGCATTTATATTAAAAAGAGTAAGATTTTAGTAGTACAACTATTTGTCCTGGGGGTGGTAGAGTGCGAACGCGAAATCTTTCGTCAAGAAAACTTTCGTGGTTTGAACCATATAAGGTTTAAAATACGACAAAAGGGCACTAAAAAGCATTTCAAAATCAAGCAATGCTCCTTTAAAAATTTTGAATAAGAATATCAAATTATAAAAGTCAGTTTATAAGTTTGGGATTAGTCATTTTTCAAATGTAAATCATTTAACGACCTGATTGATTAAAAAACAAACGATTTTGAGAAGTATTGAGTGTTTTGGATTAATAAAGTTATTTACCTCTCGATTTAAACGTTTTGTAGTCAGAGCTTAAGATTCAAGCCAGCAATGCTGAAATCATCAACTCAAATCGTACTAGAATATTCCCATGCGTTGATCTGAACCATATGCTGCTTATGTTATTCTTCGATTGCGTTCAGAGCTGTTCAAGCGATGTAAATGAATTATCGCTAATATTGAATTACATCTGGTTCATTGTTATGGGCAAAACCCTCCCCCAACACATCATCTCTACCGAAGATGGAGAACATATGCTGGATCCGTTAAAAGGTAATTCAATTTTCCATCACCGTCCCCCATCTGCCTCAGCGTCCCGAATTAGTCCAACAGGGTAAGGTTATTAATTTCGACCGGACCGTAGGTATATCGAAAACGGTGGGATACACAAATGAATAATAGTCCGTCAGTTTTGTTTCTTGGTAATGACTATTTAAGCTGAAGCATATATTAAAAACACTCTCAACGACCCGCAATGATCTATGAGCTGTTATATTTGAAAGTGGTATAGGTCCATTTTTTCATATTCACGATATCTTATGGTTTCCATTTGAATTACTTTAAAAATTTGGATAAACGGGCAAATGTTTTGATCACATAGAAAAGAGACGTATTAAAACTAATACACCTTTTAAATTGCATTATGAAATAATAATTATTAAAACCCTTTAAAAGAATAAACTATTTTTTTAGATCCAAATGACGCCCATTATATACGCCATACCACTTTAAAATTTAATAGCTCATATATACACATATGTATATCTTCTTGAGGGAATTTTAAAAATAAGTTGTTTATGACATCTGAGATATACTTTTCTTTGTTATTTATTTTTATCACAGCTATAAATATATTTAACGATTTTTTTACAACTTTAGTTGTTTATCGTTCCCAAAAATTCTCACCAAAGATCTCGGTCCAGCCATCTCACCATCTCTAAGACCCCTCGCTGAGTTAACAAACTAGTATATATATATAGAGTAACTACTTTTAAGAAATATATAGATTTGGAGATGTATAACATCATAATATGAATATAAACGAGACATTCTTATGAGCTAACTGGGGGACTTATTGCTATGGACTACATCTAACTTAGAGACTACTTTCTTGCATACTATTTACTACATCTCTAACCTTCTCTTCTATCTCCAACATCCTCTCTCAACCCAGCTCTTAGAGCTAGTATTTACACTTATGAAAGAAGAAGGGAGCTCAAGGAAGTCACATTGCGACAAGAGGGAAGACATTTCACAACTTAGGGGTAAACAGCCTGCAAGTATATACAATATCCCAAGGTCATCAACCCAATCCAACTATCTAACTATTAACTGCTGCCATGCTCCACGCCTTGCAACCATCCCTTTCTTGGGTCACCGCCTTTCTGTCTGGCGACAGTCAAATATTGTTTTAAGCTATCCTATAGCATTCTTTGTTAGTGGTCATACCATTCTAGTCTCTTTCTATTTTGTAGAGGATAGTTGTTTTCTGCTCAAAAAGTTGCCTGATCGTACTGTTGGGGACGTACTGAATTCTGGAAATGGAAACGTCTCCAGTTGTTGTATCCATGGCCAACAACTTTCTCTGTTCCTTTATTGTTAATGTTCATGTTTCGGATCAATACATTGTGATATTTTCTATGAATGAATTTTTATATACTTTTTCTAACTCCGAGTGGGTTTTGAAAAAAAAGAATAGAGTTCAGAAAGTGAATTTTCGTATTTTATGTAGACACCAAAAGATACAACACCCTCAATGCACTTGATAAGTTGGAACGAAACAAGTATAAAATTTTCAAGACGAGGACTCGGCTCCGGCGGTACAGAAGGGTTAGGCTTCTGAAAGAAGCGCTTGATTTGAATGTGCCATTCAACGGGTGTCACAAAGTCCCAGCCCGGCCCCGGCCTGAATACGGCTAAATTGTAGCCACAATATACTCCTCCGGCTCTTCTCTTTTCAAGAAAACCCCCCCGCTCCGTTAGTTATGAGTTAGTCTCATAGGGGGCTCTTGAATAAAAATACAAGACGCGGGGTAGTGAATAGCGTTAATTTCGGCCTAAGGAAAGTGCGGTTCACATGCGCGGTCGCGGAACTTCGCCCCCCCCCACGTTCTCTAATAAGCAGGCTACATGAGCCTTAATCCCGTTAGACTTGTTCAATAGGCCCTAATCAGCCATGTTACTCAATTAATTGATATTAGAACCCGTAGCGGCTCATTGTGTTCTATCGAACGCCCGTCTTTATCACCCTCTTCTTCCCTACGCGACGCCTCGTCAAACAGTTTGGGCGCCAAAACTATTGTTTTCTAAGGTGCGAATTCAACACCTAAAATCAAGTCAAAGGGATAGTACCGCTATTGAATGCAATTACTTCTTATGTAATATTCAAAGCACAAGACGTAATAGGTAGGATGTGTGGAATGAAGAAACTGATCAGAGTACAATTGAGCAAGGCATGAAAGTATGCAATTCCATATCAATGCTAAAGATTGTAAAATGAATTTATAACTACCCTTTGTGCATTTATTATTTTTAAATAATAATTTTAAAAACCCGATTTTTTTAAATGGATATTATAATAAACCTGAACATCGCAACCCGAGAAGGATTTTGGATTCAGTACGTAGTAGATAAAATAAATGATAGAGGAGCTTTGGAAAAAACCTTGATTATTTAATATCTATGCGAACACGTGACTTTACAATCATAAATTGGCATTTACTAAAATATAATTTTCTTTTGTTGGATTTAAAAAACAAAACTAATATAATAGTACCACCACAACCTATGAAGGGTTCTTCGGTTCAGTGCATGCTAGAATCTATAATGTACAAGGAAAGGGGTTGTGCTGGGTGGTGATTGGTCCTTGATCACACTCAACTGCCAGGTTTACCCCCAATTAAGAGTTCCCACTTTTAAGAGGCTGGAGAGCGTCAAGAGGAATCCCACAGGGTCCATCTCCGGCTGTTAAAAAATTAAATAAACTTTCTGCCATACCCATTTTTGAACCACGAACCCTCAGCACAGGAATTGAGGTTTACATACTGAGGTACTCTATTACTGTAATAAAACTTACTTTTATTGGATAATGTGAAAGAAAAGGACGGAAAAATCAAGCTTGATTCCTCTTAAACCAAAAGTGCTTGTACCTGCTGACGTTGTTGTTCATTTTAGTTCAGGATCCTTTTCTAATATTTTTTTAAAGATTTCGTATCGTTTTAGTATACTTTTAATGCTAGATTAAATGCACAAAAAATATCCAGATGACTAGGTATTGACAGATACCAACTTGCTATGTGTTGAAGGGTCGAAGATACGGGTAGAGTACGCCTGCCGGATTATTTATCGGGCCTTGAAAGGGCCGGCCATCGAAGGAGGAAAGATTTGAATAATAGTGTCCATTACGAAGGGAGCGACAGAGAGGGCATTGTGAAGCCCTAATTGGACAAGGACAGAGCAGTGACTTAGCGCGCAATTGAGAGCGACCACCACTGAGTGCCTTATTGTTGCTCCCTCACGTGGAGATCCACCATTGTGCCCCCCGCGCCGCCCTACAACAGTCCCTTCGATGGACAATAACATTTCTCCCTAATGAGCCAGCATTGATACCGATTAACCAAAAGCCTAACTAACCATGCCTTTCCAAATGTCGGCTTCTGCGGCCTTTCCGTCTTTTAAGCCAGTCCCTATTCTCACATCTGCAGGAAAATGGGATTAAGTCGGTTTCATAGAATGGAAAAAATATTATCCCAGACGTTTCGTAAACCTTTTTAAAAAAAGAATGACGGTCAAACTATTTCTGAAATTCTTAAACTATGTGTGACAGTATAAATCCTAAAGCAACTAAGCACTGTTCATTAAAACTACTAAAAGAGCTATAATTTAATATACTCTTTCATTATATACTTAAAACAATTAAAATCATTAAACATAACTTACTAAAATTATCAAGTTGGGAGCGCTGAAGCTCAGTGGTACAATGCTCAGTGCCGTGCCGAAGATCCCGGGTTCAAATCCAGCAGTTAATTTATTTAATGTTTTAACAGCTGGGGATGGACCCTGTGGGATCTGGAGACCCTCCTGGGACTCACCCAAGCCTCTAAAAAGTGGATAAGCTTAATTGGGGAAAAACTCGGCGGTTGATCAAGGACAAATCAACTCCCTGCACAACCCATAATGGTACAGGTTTATCAATAACAATGGAACGCTGGCATCAAACACCTTGCACTCAACCCATTGACGAAATAAAACTTGTCCAGTTTTTCCTTTATTCAGATTTCCATGACTCACGAGATTATTTATTTTTACTTCTACATAGAGTGTAGGAGGGAACAAAATACAGAGCACATTCTTCTGACACGCACTCTCTGATCTGAGGAACGAGAGTTGGTGTTGCCTTCTCCGACTGAGGTGCGGAGAATGCTTTATGTTGCTATGGCTAATCGGATGATGATACACTGGTTAGTCCCAAATTTAGTCCGTCCAGGTTTAATTAAGAAGGGATATTTAACGAGTACCTGGTATCGCACAGGCTTGGTACCGCCATTCTTCGTCCCTTCTCAAGAACAGTATAAAATAGGATTTTTTACGCCATTTAAAAAATCTTAAATCTTATAATCGGTGCAAACCAGCGATCTTGGGCATAATAGGTTTTTATACTAACCACTAGACCATAGGTGGGCCTATTTTTGATATGTACAACCCCTAAATTGAGAGGAAAGTTTTATTATGGAAAATACATAATATAATGCCGATGTTTCGTGGAATCACATCATTTGACAGAATCAGATAGCTCTTATATGCCGAAAACATTATAAGATAGGAAGAAAAGAAAGGCAGGACGCGGATCAGCTATATGGCTATATACATGACGTTTGGGATGGCCGTCAATAGGAGCCGGTGATGGGTTATATGAAAATGGTGACTGTGTCCTTTGTCGAGGGCTATTGTTAACACCCCGTCCCTCTCCCACTTATTGCGACTCGTTCCCTACTCCTTATTGCTATCGATTCTCAGTACGGGTACAACCAGAACAAAATTTACAACAATTAAATGTTAAATATATACGAGTCTAATCATTAATATTTTTTTTTTTCGTTTTGGCATACGGTAAGGACCACGTGATTTCAACTGCCTTTTTTGTATTTCTTCTTGATATTCACTCAGTACTCCCTCATTTGTCGCCGGTGCTGCTTCCTTCTTTCTTCCGTCCATTTCTCTCCCGTCTTCAGCTTTAGTATTTCTTGAAAACCCCACGTAAGTATCCAGTTTCATACTGAGACGGTTGCTTTCCAGAACATCCTCGTAGGAAATCCCCATCTCTTGTAAAAAAAATTCTACCTCTTCGAACCAGGCAGCTTTGGTGTTCTTTTCTTTAATATGCGTAAATATCCGATTCGTCACTCTAATGGGTTTCATTCTTAACAAGTGGCCATAAAATGCAATTATTCTTCTTCTCAAAACATCCAATATTCTGGAAAATGGGCTCACTGTTAGGCCGTCGTACATATTCACTTTGATCCTTAATTGGGACAAGAATTTTCTTAAGTTTTTGTTTCTTTGATTTCCAATTTTTCTACCAGGATTTTGTTATTCATAGTTAGGCATTCTGGACCATATATTAAGGCTTATTTTTTTATTCTTTGAAGTTATATTTGCATACTGCGCAGGTACAAACCACCTAAATGTTTTTTTTCCTTCTCGATTTGCAGGAATATGAAATGTTTGAACTGATTAATGTTTTCTGGGCAATTGTCTTTTTAAATTTGCCATAGGAAGTCCAGGTAACAGAGAGTAGGAAAGAGAAAGAACATGAGTATTTGGTGTGTATAGTGTGATTCGAAATAAACCAAGTCGCATATACATTATTTTTATAATTTTGTTGTTCGTATCTTATGTACATGGATCTGTTTTGCAAAGTCCCAGAGTTCTTCTAAATGCGTCCAAATGGGTATGTATATAATTATAGTGTTGTAGGTTAGTCGTTTGATTCGTAAGTCATGAGAAGATCTTATTAAAATTAAATATATATATAATTAAATATACAGTTTGATACCTTAAATTTTTAAGCTAAAGCCTTCCGAAGAATTTTTAGTTCTGTTGTGCAGTCAAACACAGAAAACTATTTTTCCGCTTTTAATCAACTAACACACATTATTATTTTTAAAAACAAAAACAATATACATTTACAGTCCAAACAGACTCATCGAATTGAGACAGAGACCTAGCTCGAAGACTCTCCACTAACAACAAAGCCAAAGGAAAAAACAATTCTAAACCACTAATCAATTTATTTAAGGCCTAAGGAGTTGGCGGCACTATCGCAGAGTCTTCTGACTTCAATCAGCCAATGGTCCTCCAGGTTGAGGGAGACCCAGCTCCAGGTTATAACCTCCGTCACCTTTTCCTGAGGACAAATAAATATCCATGAGAGAAGTCTCCGAGAATACAGGGCCTCCATCGCTGGTCTAATAACCCGAATGGCTGTACAGTGTACTCAAAGTCGACAACATATCTTTCAAGAAAATAATAAATGAAATTTAAAAAAATAAAAAAGAGAGGCAACAGGCTTTGAAGAGAAAGAAAAAGAAGAAGAAGAAATAAAATATTACTGGACAAAGCTTAGTCCGTATCTAGCAAATGTGAGACCAAGGAGGGTCCTAGATCCCATATGATCCATTTCCGGTCGCCAACAGACTATATGTAAGTCTTGCCAGCATCGGGATTCGAACCACGATTTTCGGCATAACCACTCCGTGCTCTACTGCTGAGTCACTCCGCTCCCCTCCGATTATTCTTTATGTCTTCGTAATACCAGGATAATTTTATTAATGACAATCCTGAACGAGCAACAGTTACAAAGCGAATTTATATAAAGTTAAATAATATTTGCCGATAATGAAGAAATCAGAAGAGTAAAGTTGCCCAGATTTAATGTTTCTCGGAGGAACGGGAGAGACAATGCACCCTCCTCGGACTACTTTTTGTCATGGAAATGCCCCAAATTAAGGGGGCCCGGGGCAATCTGCACATCAATGCACGCTCTCTCCTCAACGGGGAAGGCCGCTTTTTTACACCCCCCCCCCCTCTCTCTCTCCCTCTTTCTCTCTCTCTCTCTCTCTCTCTCTCTCTCTCTCTCTCTCTCTCTCTCTCTCTCACTCACTCTCTTTCTCTCTGACTCTCTCAATCTCTCTCTCTTTCCAGTAAATCCCGCCCGTGCCATGGCCGGGCGGAAAATACTCGAAAGGCCTTTTGGGGCTTCTATAATCGCCTAATTATAGTGCTACAATTAGAGTGATTAGTGTAAACACCTTAATGGCTATGGATAGTATTTTCTTTACGAGGGATGAATAGGCTCATTTAGCCTCTATTCAAAAGTCGCGCCAGTTTGAAAGTCTTTGTGAATCGGAGAAATTCTGTTCAATTCTCAAGATAATCTTATCAGGACTCCAGCCATGACTTCTTGGTACATTCGATAGGGGAAGCCGTCCATAGACATCCAAATTCATATTCGTATTTTGGGATGAACTACCTACATAAAGTGTTGAGGTAAAAGGATAAAATAAATGTTCATTATTATTCCTATCTACATTATTTTCTCTGAAATATTAAATAAAGAGCATTTAAAAAAGAAAAAAAAAATCATCAAGCATGGCATGAAATAATTTTAAAGATATTTAGAGCTGATTAAAGAGAAACCCAGCGATTTAAAAAAAAAATTGGTACTTGTCTGTTATGGCAGCCACACAACTAACATTACAGGATACAGCAATCTAGTAACCTTTTGACGTTTGTTATTGTTAGTGTACAAGTATGTTTATGAATACTGCCTTAACCGCATTTTTGTTTTTAATTTATAAAACTATATGGACTTACGGAATTGAACTATGGGGCTCCACCCAACCATCAAATTCCTCTCGTATTCAATCCTTGCAATCCAAAATCCTTCGCAAAATCCTAAACGCTCCTTATTTTGTCACAAATAAAACCACCCATAATGACCTTAACGTTCCATATGTTACCGATTTAGCCCATTCTAGATACCTATCATTCCATAATAAACTCCAGGCTCATCCAAACCCACTAGTTTCCATCCTTTCATCCAATTCCATCCCGGACAATCCTCCTAGGCGTCTGAAGAGAAGATGGCCTCGGGACCTCCTATAATAGAAATGTAATTAGAGTGCTGCCAATGGGTAGTGCCTCTACATGTCCTTTCATGTATTTATTTATTCATACAGCATTTGTACTAGATGTATATATTACAGTTGTACAATTCAATAAAATAATTTAAATTTTTTTTAAAATAAAATATGATGCAAATGTGAAAAAAATAAAAAACAACGTTGGTCGTGTATTACCGCCACAGGGGGTTCTGGGAGGTATTTGCCGAGAAACACGGGAATGGTTTTTAGTTGAAGTATCGGACAAATAGTTCCAGATGCTGTGTAGTTGTCGAAAATGTGAGGGAAGGTTCGACGGTGTATAATGTTCTTATTATGAAATGTAAATGTTGTATTCATAAAAAAATATTATACCTGTGTGATACATGTGATTACGTCAAAACTCCTAAAAAACAGCGGCGCTAGCGTCGTAAAGTAAGGTTCAGCAAGCTTATCAGTGAAGCTGCCCTAACGGACAAGTACCAAATGTTTTAGTAAAAATAAACCCCACAATTCACCATTTTTATATATGAGGCGTTCAGGTCTGAAAGTGGATAACTCTGAAATTTCAAAAATTGACTTTTCTTTTGCATATTTTTCAGGTATAGTCGGGAAATTTAATGATCCCATCCAGGTTTCTGAGTAGAGGTAAGTTTCAATGCCTAATCTTGAGCCGGGAAAAGAACACTTCTTCTTTGCCGAAGCTGCGACTGGAGGAGTACCATGACTTATACATATACATATACAATAGACTCCAATAAACCGTATATAAGAGAAATAAACTATTTTTCTATGTTTGTGTAAACAAAACCATGAAGATTATTATTGCTTTATGATAAAGAGATAATTAAAAATAAAACATTGTCATGTGAATTTTATTTACAAATTAAAATCCTTGATGAATTGTTTTCTTCATAAATTTTTAAAATGTTTTAACCAATGACGTTTTTGTTTTTTAAATGAAAAACTGAGTGCTGGATATCAATCATTAACAATGGTTTTAGCACAAATTATATCTACTGCAATGGAACAATTAGATTACTAATGCTGTCAATATAGTTCTTCCATCACCTCATCTAATGAAATCTAAATGAAATGATACTTGGTTCTGTAATAGTAGTAACGATTATTGATTTGTATTTAGTAATAACAATTAATAGCTACAAATATATATTTTCATCAAAATATGAATATTAAACAATACCGATTCAAATAGGTCAAAATTATAATAAGTCTTAGCGAACCCGAAGGCTCTATACCGAAAGCACCAATCGCTGTTCACAAGCATTCTTTCACGGAAACATTCCAAATCCAAATCTTTTCACTCTTAACGCATCCTCCCAATCCTCGGTCTACCCTTCGGACGTTTGCCAGTTGGCACAGCGTTTCATTACAGTCGGTTTATTAAATTTTTAGAAACTCGTTCTATGTGTTTAACTTTTTTTTATGTAGTATTTTTTTTTAAATAGCCAATAACATTTTTTTTCCCTATAAACAAAGAAGCATATAATATAACTTTTTTCTTTTACTATTTAAAAAAAATATATTTATTAAAATTTACAAATACATTTATAATATAGTGTAAATAAAATAAATGATACATAATGACATGAGATAAAGACAAGCAGAGAAACTAACCATTGGTAGTACTCAAATAACAATTTCAACTCAGAAGGTCAATAACCAACCTTCTTTTCAGATGATATTACTATCGGGGAATTGAATAAGTAGCTAGGTTTACAACTAGCAGATTTGAGCTTGTCATGAAAGGCTTGATGTCGGGTTTGGGCAAAACCAGCAACATATTGGACATTGAGATCATTATGGATGTAAGGAGAATTGAGGAATTTACGAATGATTTTGGATTATAAGGATTGGATACGAGAGGAATTCGATGCCTTAAGGGATTTCCTAAAGTCCGTAAATACAAATAGGTCTTATTATTCCTATACAGTAGAATGTTCATCCTTTAAAGTTAGCGGCCAAGTTTCAAAGTCTAACAATAGCAAGTGTCATAATATTATAAATTCTAATAATATATATTTTTTTAATTTTGAGACAAAAGGCACGAGCTTAGTAAGTTCAAGAACGAAAAACAAAAAGAATTCCCTGCCTTTTTTTTCCTTTTTCCCCAATAGGGGTGGCATTGGTATATTCCATACAGCCACATTTCCCTGCCTTTAACCACCCCTAAATTTTCGTTTAATCTTTTTTTTATAGTTATCATTAAAAAAAAAAAAGATTAAACGAAAATTATAAAAAAAAAAAAGTTATCATAGATAAAGTGCTCAACTACCTCAACTTCTCTATATGCATAAACATATTTCTTCTTACAATGTCACCATTATTACCATTTAATTTATAGGACAGACTAAATAAATAAAAAGTGTGAGGGCACCTGTGGTTATCATAACAACCTACTAAGGACAAGATCGCGGGTTCCTTGTCCGGTAGGTCCAGTGTTAGATACTTGCTAGAGATCTCTACCCTAATAATACATGGATGTCAAAAATTCGGAAAGCCATAGTAGCATAAAGTGACGTTAATTGAATAAACATACCACGAATAAAATGTGTTATTATTGTATAAGGGAAACTTTATATTATATTAAGTTTCTCAGACGCTCATACATATGCAGATACAGAGCTGATGACGGCTCTGAGATAGATAAGAAGCACGGAGTGATGAAGGATGAGGCAGGGCCTAATGGAAAGAAGCCGTGGCACGAGATTTATCGGCGAGCTAAGTCAGAGGCGAAGTAAAGTGAAGGAGCTTTTTAAAATGCAGAACAATGCAGGCCCGATCCGCTCCCCTACATCAGGTTTAGGGAGCCTGTCTCTATCTAGTGTCGTCTCTATATCTGCCTTAGCTCTGGGGGGAGCGGGTCGTGATAAGCTGGGATAAGGTGTCAGGCCATGAGGGAGGATGATCGAATAGAAGTAATGGCAATCATCTGCAGCCAAGAATAATCTCGAGGAAGGACGAAAAGTATTTTGGATTAAAAGGAAAAAAAACCCGTAGCACAACCCGTGAAGGGTCTGGGGTTCAGTGCGTGGTAGAGAATGCACTGTTTCTTGGACAAAGATGATTAGTGCAAGGTGATTTGTCCTAGATCACGCTCAACCGCCAGATTTCCCCCATTATTTTCTTTACCTACTTTATAGAGGCTGGGTGAGCCCCAGGAGGGTCCCAGGAGGAACCTTCGGCATGCCAGCTGAGCCCTCTACCACTGAACCACTTCGCTCCCTAATAACCAATATTTACATTAAAATATACATTTAATATTTTTAAAAATATAGAAATCCTTATCTATGGCTAAAATTGAAGAGGCTCATTGATGAAACATAGAAAGAAGTAATAAAGAAAAAAAAATACTTAAAAAAATTTCCAGAAAAGATTTCGACGGCTTGCTTAGTTAATTATTTATATTCAGATTTTTTTTACTCCAAAATTGTTTTCACTTTTGGTAGTTGTTCTGTCTATGGCACGATTATCTTTTCCTATTGTTCTGAATTTTTTCATAACAATAACTAGTAATATACCAGGAAATTAAATATATTACAATTTAGATTTCGATATCTTATCAATATTTATTTTATTTTGGAATCATAATATGACTGTAATAATAATACTAACAGAACTAACAGTAAACTATTTCATATTATAAAACCAATTATCAGTATCTACATATTTAGTTTTTGAAAAAATACCAAATCACTGTAATGTTTTATTATTATTTAAGGATTTAAATAATAAACCGAACTCATGAAGTGAAATTTAAAATAGGTGTGGAAGAAAATAGTCCGGGTGGGGGTCAATAAATTTCTCTTAGATATGGAGAAATATTTATTAAGTAACCAACGTTTCGACCGACTTTGCAGGTCTTCTTCAGGGCTAAATAGTTATTATCATTCAAGAGATTCAAAGGACTATTATCATTCCTTTGATTTAAAATAGTTTGTATTATTCCGTATCAGCTATTGTTAATAAAATTGTCCAATTAATTTTTATGGAAACATACATGTCCCATTAAATACTATAGCTATATTAATTAACACAAAGAAAAACACTTCAGTTTATTCTTATTCACTCTTCATAACCCTTAACTTATTTATGTGGTGATTGCGCCATATGTACGCCACAGTCTATAGTTAGAAGGGTCAAATCTCCCTTTTTGATATTATGAAAGTTTAGAAAATATTTAAACTGAAATAAATCTTATATTCAATTTGTCGAGTCTGCTCGTTTGAGAGAATGTAATATTTTTTTTTTATGAAACTAAACGATCGCTTTCGCGGAAGAAAATTTTTAAAGAATTTTAAAAACAGTAAAGCGGAAACTATGGATTTGAATTAATCTATACATATAAAATGCTTTGTCCTGAATGACTGACTTAGGTATCAACGAACAGCCTAAACCGCTAATCATAGAGACCTGAAACTTGGAGGGTGTGTTCTTGGTATGACGTAGGCATCCGATAAGAATGGATTTTCCGAAATTCTACCCCTAAGGGGGTGAAAAATGGGGGCAAAGTTTGTATGGTTGCTCACGTGTTTCTTACTCGCAAAATCTACATATTTTTCGCTGAACAAAACAAATCAAGTAACATAGTTCACTTCTTACCGAAAGGTAACCGAAGGTTTTTATTTATATAGAAGCCATAGTTTTTACGACCTATTTGTAATTGTAATTCATATAATAAAGGAGGTTCTGAAAAAAAAAAAAAAAGTTCACTTCTATACCGAAAGGTGACAGAAGGCTTTTGTTTATATTGAAGCATTTTCAGGTATATATATTTTAAATTAAAATCTTAGAGGATGTGAAAAAAAAAAGTTCACTTCTCGCTGCTGCCATAAGACAAGTAAAACCGTTATACTAAGTAATACTTTTCAATAGCATTGCATAGTCTGATCCTTTACTGACACGAAAAACATTAAACTTCTGTCCATCCCGTTAGTTTATCAGTGTCAATGTATGTCTCACGGCTATGCTGATCCGTCTGTGATGAAATTTGATCTGGTTAATCTCAAGCCTGGGGAAGGACATTGGGTAATTTTTATCAACACATCACATAGGCGAAGGTTATATAAAACTGTAATCTGATTGACTAACACACCCAGCGGTCAACGCACAGCAGAAGCCACTGAACTTAGCATCCTGAGATTCGCAGATAGGTTCTTTGTATAGCTTAAATGAGCACTAAGAAAGGAATTTGGACAATTCCACCCCCAAGGCTCTCCCCCTTAATATAATAGGGGTTCAAAGATTGTATGGAATCCGTCACTTTTGAAGTTAGACATCTGAAATTTCGGATGTACGAGTAACTTTTAGTTTAAAAAAATTAAATTATTTATTTAAAATGATCTATCACGAAATTTTATGTGGCAGACCAAAATCCACGCGAGCGAAGCCGTGGGCAAAAGCCAGTATATAAATAAAAATGTTTAACAATGTGCCGAAATTCTGTTTAAATCAAATTAAAATCTAGATAAACGTATTAAGTAAATAGTTTAGATTAATTTGGGATAACAAATATAATACACGTATCAACAGATGTAGAGAACTACTCGTATCATAATAGTAGTTATCATGTCAAATACATTATAATTCTACATTTCATAATATAGAACCCGAAATAATAACAATTCAAGTAATTTTGTTAAAATAAATTAATTTAAAAAAAATTATTTGAAGATGGCTGCATAATCTACCCATACATAGTAGTCAAGTTACTAAGATTATTTAAACTAAATATTACAAATAATAAGTAATCTATTAATTAAAACTTAATTATTTCAAAGCAATAAGAAATTAAATTACTTAACATGATCTACAATACACCAAACAATCATACATATTAAATTGTCTATATCATATAAATATTTATTTTAATTTAGTATACTAATGTGACATAATAACGGTACTAATGTATTTTAAAATATTTTTTTAAATTATTAAAGACATATAAGAGGCCTCAGTTTTAATATACGGCTATAAATTGTTTAAATAATATTTTTTGGTGACCAGGCTACAACTAATCTCCTGAAAGATATAAAGAAACACGAAGTAAAGGGTTTAAATGCTGTTTCTATTGTTTTTTCAGGTGAGTGAACGTTTTGTTGGAAATTATTGTAATTATTTAAAAATTGAAAATAAGTTTTTGTTTTTTCAGAGAAACACAATTCAGTCCTTATCCAAGGACATACAAATTTATCATTTATCATTTATCCATATCCCTTAGATACAGACAACATATATCTGTATCACGTAAATCAGTGTGCTGTTAATAACAAAATAATCTTATATTTTATACCAACCATAGCTTAGCTTTTTATACTCCTCCATTTTTTTTAACTTTATTCTGTTTCATCTATTTTCCAGGATCGCATACTGTATGTTAAAGGACTTATTATTTATTAATTTTTAAACAGCTCCATTAAATCCGACTTCAATTGCTGTGTTACTTACCTAAATTAATGACTACGACATCTTTGGCGTATTAAGCCCAAAAGCAATCGATTTAAACACATCTAGCCAATAGCTACCCCCTAAACCACAAGAGCAGACGCCTCGCACCCCAGAGAGGAAGCACACAACTAAAATAAGGGTTGTGGCTGGACAAAGGATAGCAAGGGGGGCACGTGCCCCTATGAATCCACCCCCTTCAGCCACTATATGCGGTGTCATCTCCTTCATTTGCGATAGATACAGGAAGGCATTATCTAACGCGCAGTCATTTCCAGGATCAGTTATAAGGTCGTGGAAAGATTGATAATATTATCAAAGAGCCGTTGATTACATTATTAAAGAAAATATTTATTATAAAGGACTAATAACAAATGATATATTAATAATGCATATCTGTAACCCGGGGGAATAAGTGATTAAGTTGAATTCAGTCCGGAGGGAGTTAATTTACACTTCTTCTGTGAAATCTGTGGATCGAGTTTATTTAAATTTAGCAAATCATGCATGTTTTTGTATAAATTAAGGATGTATTTCATATATCTATATTATATATACAAGAGCAGCATCGCTGAATAAGTGATTAAGTCGAATTTTGTCCAGAGAGAGTTAATTGTATTGAGGAAAGAGGGACTATGTCATTCTCGTAGTTTTTGGCTTGAAATGGAGTAACAATATAAGCATTAACTCCTTTTCAAGCCAATGACGGGCTTAGCCCCTTATTCACTACGAGAACAACACTCTAACGATAAGCTAAGTACAACAAACTTTTTGATAAAATTAGACTTAACCACTTATTCAACGGGGATGTAGATATGTTTTATCCTAAAATATTGTATACACATTTTTTCTTACTTAGAATATTTAGATTTTATCAAAAATATCCGGATTTTCGGAATTGTCATATTAATAAGAATGTAATTAATAAGTAAACTATTTTGAATTGCAAAAATTAGAGTATTTTTTATTTTTATATATACATGTTCTATGTTTTGCTCCTCTTTTGAATTATCGTAATCATCAAAATCCTCCTTTTAATGTGTTTTACACCATCATGAAAAATAAAAAGCTAAAAAGAAATACTTTTTATTCCTCAATATAACTGGATCTAATTGAAATTTGTGACAATTTCGGGTCACTACCAAGTCAATACCAGCCGTCTAAGAGGAATAGCCCAAATTACACACCGCTAGAGAAGTGTCAAAGAAGTCTCGCCAGACATTGCTACCACTAAATCTACAATAGTTAAATTGCCCTATATTATATTATGCCTGGGCATTGAAGATTATAAACAGTGAGACTTCAAAATCAGTAAAAATTTCTTATAAAAAAAAAAATCATAATATGAGGCGTTCAGGATCAAATGCCGAGATCTTCAAAATTTCTAAACAAGTGAAAATGTGGAAGTCAAGTTTTGAAAATACGAAATTATCCACTTTTGATCCTGAACGCTTTATATGACATCTACTTTGCTTATGCATATTTTTCATATTTTATTAAAATGCCTTTGAAGGAACTAATATGTCTGAAAATGCCTTGTAAAATTCACAGTTTTTGGCTTGAAATGTAGTTGTCATATAAACAATAACTCCTGTTCAAACCAATGCCTTACTTAGCCCCTTATTCACTACGAAAATAACTCGATTCCACTTACTTAAGTACAAGAAACTCATTTTAGAGAAAATTATACTTTACCACTTATTCACCGCGTCTGTAGACATATGGTATATACAACATTCTCGAATATTAGTTAACCAGGTACGCAAGTCCAGTAGAATGTTAGGAAAATAGTTTTGGATATAGTATGTATTTAATAAAATACTGCATAACATTACAATACATCTAAAATTATTCTATTTCTTCCTGGTCATACGGTTTTGATACTGAACGCCTCATATATATAGTAAATAAAACATTCTAGCTAACCAGCCAGTAGTAGGTAAGTCCAGTAAAATGTTAGTACAATAGTTTTGGGCATAACAAAATACTCCATAAAACTGACCGACGATATAAAAGAATTGGTCTAATCCTTGCTAGCTATCCACTTTTGATCCTGGACGCCTCATATAATTAGCATTTTCGAATATTATCTAATCAGGGCTAAGCTAGTCCACTGAAAAATAGTTTTCGGGATAGTATATATTTAATAAAATAAAACATAACAATAAAATACACCTAAAATTAGTCTATTCCTCGTTACTTACCCTACAGACCTACAGAGACAAGTTGAATCGCGGAGGATGCGTTGAAAGCCATTTCCTAAAAAGCCTACGCAAATACATCATCCTTTATTATTCAATTCTGCCTTTACACTATTGTCTCTCCTCTTTTTTGTTACCCCTTTTTTTATTCAACAACTAAGCCTTTTGTTATGACTTGTTGCCTACAGATATACAGACATCCAAGGCCGCTTCCTCTTTTGAACAGAAACAAAATACAATACCCGGCTCGCCTACAATGCACTCGTTCCTATGCCGGGACAATGGAAACCGTAATGAACATTGTTCGCCCGAAAATCTCCATAGCTTCGTGAATAGTTTTAAAAAATAACTAATAACAGCGATGATGTTGCGTAACGATTAACATGACAATGACTTATTAATTGACTCTCATGTCTCTGTACATTTGAATATTAAAAGGGAAAGATTTTTCTGCGCAAGTATGTCCTCATTTGAAGGCGAATAATGAGTATCCCCTTTTATTCAAATTGGTTGAAAACAGTATGTAGGTCAATTTATTTAATAACATAATAATTCTAAGAACGTTGAAAATGTTATGCTATATATACATATATTTACAACTGAATGTTATAACAAATCATGTCATGAGAATCATACTACACCATACATTCATACAACGGATCTATGCAAAATTTCTAAATCCAGAGGGATGAAATAAAATTTCAGCGACGATTTTTGGGACTTGATGCTATTAAATTAATAAATAATTAAACCTCCTCCAACAATCTTCTTAATAAAAAAAATATTAATAATTCCAAAGTGAATATTGTTTCCTTTTATAAAATAGGAAGTGATCACTTGTATCATCATATTGATAAGCGTGTTTGTAGATACCTCATGCACGTTTACAAATTTCAGCGACGATTTCTAGGGACTAGACATTATAAGATTAATAAATTAATAAACTATTTTTAGGGACTAGACACTATTAGATTAATAAATTAAAAAGCATTATCCCACAATTTTCTGAATATAAACAAAATCAGAAAATAAAATATAAATCATCCCAAAGTTAAAATTGTTTCTTTTTGTTAATACAGCAAATAATCATTTGTTTCGTTCATAAAAGATTGATAAGGGTGTGTGAAAATAGCTAATGCATTTATTCAGCGTGTCATGTAAATATAGCATTTCCTATGTACGGAATAAATTTATGTAAAAACAGTACATTTACGAATTTCATCGACGACTTTAAATAGACCAGACATTGCTAGATTCATAAACAATTTTTATGGATTAGATATTATTCGACTAATAAGTAAACCTTACCTCGGTGGAAATAATCGCCTTAATAAATAAATATAAAGAAAACAAAATTTTAACCATTCAAAAGTTAAAATTGTTTCTTTTTATACAGGAAACAAACATTTGTATCATCTATAACATGTTGATAAGCGTGTAGATACCTTATGCATTTAAGCCGCGTGTCGTATAAATATAGCGTTCGTACGTGGGGAATAAATGTATGTAAAAATAATTGAGACGAAAATAGTTGACTGGAAGATCTAATGTGGGATATAGATAGTCTGGGGGTGCAGTCAAAATAACAATAAATAAGAAAAACTTATTTATTTTAAGTGCCGACGTTTCGACCTACGTTGTAGGCCATCTTCAGGGCTATGAGAGAAGAACAAAAAGAACCATAAAAAAACATTGCAATACTAAGTAAAAATATTATAACATCAGATATTGAAAAGTAAAGGAAATTAGCGATGGATATAATATTAAGAATATATATGAATAAAAGATAGTTATTATTTGTTGTTGAAAGTTATATTGTTTTTATAGTTATTTTTGTTTTGTTTGTTTTTCTCTCATAGCCCTGAAGAAGACCTACCAATAGAAAACAATATTTTTAACATATAAAAAAAATATTAACCATTCCAAAGATTAATTTTTTTTTTCTGTAGGCAATAATCATTTGTATCGTCTACAGCAGATTGATAAGCCTAATGCATTTATGCAGCGTGTCGTATAAAAATAGCATTTCCTGTTGTATACAGAGAATAAATTTATGGAAAAATATCACAATTACGTTAGATATACGCATTGTTAGTATTGGAGAAACGGGCAGAAAGTTCATTTTGAAGAATATACAACTTTATAAGCTTTCACTTCGAAAAGACAATTTTTCAGCAGATTATAGTTATAATATATAAGGATAATGAGACAAAAGTCTGATTATTTATTAAGGGAAAACCACTAATGATGAATTGTTTGTCATAAACACCACGATAAGCAATTTTATTACATGTCGGATGTTTCTTTGAATTTAATAAGAAGTTTCTGTGAACCTAGACAAAATTGAAGATGGATAATAAGAATGCTCAGTAATAAACATATTAAAGAACTATTTACCTTGACACAGTGACAGCATCAGCTTGTAATCCCAAAAAAAAATTTGCAAAACGGGACACTTGTAAACACAACACAAACAAAAATAAAGAAATAAAAACCAAAAAACGTCACTCCAAGAAAAAAAAAGAAGTTGTCACGTGATAGGGGGACTGATAAGGGAGCTGGAGTTGATAAGACACATAGACTGGTTGGCGCTCCGGAGCCGACTGCCGCTCGCGCCGACCCCCACCACCCTCCTTCGTGCCGGGCCATCTTCCGCCGATTCTGCCAGATGCCATCCTCTTCACAGCTAGATGGCACATCGTTTAAATAAAAACAGACTATTTTTGGAGGCTTGATCATCTAGAGTTAGAGGACTTCGAAACGACATCGATACTTTTCCTTAGAATGGAAAAGAAACTTACACGGAATAAGTCCCTTTGGAATAACAAACAGGAACAGAAAAAC
This sequence comes from Troilus luridus, assembly GCA_964056705.1. Lineage (NCBI taxonomy): Eukaryota > Metazoa > Arthropoda > Insecta > Hemiptera > Pentatomidae > Troilus > Troilus luridus. Next base: position 74,765,378 of record OZ057413.1, on the reverse strand, counting down.
AATATAATATACGCCTACATAATATAAATCATAAACTGTCAAAAAAAAAGTACAATATGCGACAAAATACTAAGCAACTAAAGATGATACATAAATAACCAAAAATAAAAACATGAACTGGGAAGTAATAACTTCTTACCATAATGTGTTTGTTCTTTACAGAAAAAAAACATTAACATTGTTTTAAAAGCCATTGTTTAATACGGATTTATTTAAGCAAATTTCTAACCTGGTTAGAGAGCATCTGTTTGGGAAGTAAGATCTTGGAAAAGTAAGGGTTTAAGTGAGGATAAGGAAGAAGCGTGGCCGATAATGTCAGATTTAAAACTATCTCAATACTTTTCCTTAGAACATAATAGAAAAGTAACTTTAATCTGAGACTAAGTCCCTTTAGTCAACAAACATTGAAAGAAAAAGAAACATAACATACTTCTTGCATGATGGTTTAATGATAAAAACCATAAAGTATTTATTAACGTGACAAAAAAGTAAATTAAAAATGTATTCGTAAAGCTCCTGGACATGACCTAATTACAGCTCACATCCTAAAATCCCTTCCTCGAAAAGCTATCCTATTCCTCACATACATATATAATTCTGTAATCCGTACTACCTATTTTCCTGATACATGGAAACAACCTATAGTAAAAATGATCCCAAAATCCAAAAAGCCTCCAGAACTCCCACCTCCTATCGTCCTATCTCCCTCTTACCCATAATGGGCAAGATCCTCGAAAAACTCATACTAAAACGTCTGTATCCTATCCCAGATAGTAACCACATAATCCCAGACCACCAGTTTGGCTTCCGAACATTCCATTCCACTATCCAGCAATGTCATCGTGTGGTAGATGTTGTGTCCTCTGCATTGGAGCGTAGATTGTACTGCACGGGAGCCTTTCTCGATGTAGAACAGGCTTTTGATCGAGTCTGGCATCCAGGTCTCCTTTACAAAATCCGACCATTCCTTCCTCCTAAATACTTTTTAATCATTCGCTCCTTTCTAACTGGCAGAACATTTAAAGTAAATCATAATGGTTCCTACTCTTCTGTCTATTCCCAGTCTGCTGGTGTTCCTCAAGGTAGCATCCTCGGTCCTATCCTCTACACAGTATTTACAGCTGACATTCCAACCCATCCTAACACCTTCATCTCCACGTATGCTGATGACACATGAGTGTTATCAGCTAATAACGACCCATATATTGCATCCCAATCCCTTCAATCACATTTATCAAGCCTCGAAGAATGGTGTCGGAATTGGAGAATTAAAATCGATTCCAACAAGTCCCATCAAATTACCTTTACCCTTCGCCGAAAACCCATGACTTCCTGTCCTACTGTATCCTTTAATAGTACTCCACTTATCCCTGTTGAACAGATTCGCTACCTAGGACTCAACTTAGACAAACGCCTTACTTGGAACCCTCACACAAGACTGAAAAGACAAGAAACAGCTAGACGCTTCCGACTACTTCAACACATACTAGACAAACGCTCAAAGCTTCAGATCAATTACAAAAGACTTATTTATGTGACTGTTATAAGACCTATATGGACTTACGGAATTGAACTATGGGGCTCCACCAAACCATCAAATTCCTCTCATATTCAATCCTTGCAATCCAAAATCCTTCGCAAAATTCTAAACGCTCCTTATTTTGTCACAAATAAAACCATCCATAATGACCTTAACGTTCCATATGTTACCGATTTAGCCCATTCCAGATACCTATCATTCCATAATAAACTCCAGGTCCATCCAAACCCACTAGTTTCCATCCTTGCATCCATTTCCATCCCGAACAATCCTCCTAGGCGTCTGAAGACAAGATGGCCTCGGGACCTTCTATAATAGAAATGTAATTAGTGTGCTTCCAATGGGTAGTGCCTCTACATGTCCTTTCATGTATTTATTTATTCATACAGCATTTTCACTAGATGTATATATTACAGTTGTACAATTCAATAAAATAATTAAAAAAAAAAAATGTATTCGCGACGAAATACTAAGCAGCAAAAGAAAATAAATAAATAAATAACAAGGATTTAATAAGTTTTTCACATGAATCTTCTTTACAAAAAATATACTAAACAACAAAAGCCATTGTTTAATACTGATTCATTTTTTAAATATTTATTTATAGAAACTTGCCTCTGTATAATAAATATATATCAAGTAAATAGATTGATAGATATACAATGGTATGAGATAAAAGGAAGTAAAGAAACTACCCACTTGTAGTACAAAAATAACTAATAGAACATAGAAGGTCGAAGATCATCTTCTTTCATACGTCTCGAAGGATTATCAGGGATTGAAGAGGTTGTTAGATATGAAACTAGTAGATTTTAGTGAGAATAAAGTTTGTCATAAAAATACTGGAAATGGATTTGGACCAAATCGGCAACAAATGGGACTTTAAGGTCCTTACAGATGACTTTAAGGACAAAGTAACAAAGTAAGGAGGATTGAGGATTTTGCGAATGTTTTTGGATTGTAAAGATTTGATTAGAGAAGAATTAGATAGCTTCTGCCATTTTAAGCAAACCAGCTTTGATAGTATCTGTTTGAGAGTAGTGAGAGAAGTAAGATGTTAGAAAAGCAAGGGTTTTAAACGAGGATAAGGAAGAAGCAAGGTAGATATTAAGAGAGATCGAGTACTAGGTGGTGGAAGATCGGACGTGCAAAGAAGGCTCGAATGTTTGAATTCTGTGAGAACGAATATAAAGATCAAGAGCTTATATTTTCATATAAGCCTGATATAAATTAATTTGATTGAACGTTGAAGATATTTCAGTCCAAGCATATTAATGCTTTAAATTATCGTTATATGTTTGCAGAAGATTATTATTGGAGTTTATTTGAACAATAAACTGATTTAGGTTCAAGGGTACTGGACTCTAAATAAATACTTTTATTGGGATGTAGAAAACCTTAAGTCCAAAATCATTGCATTTCACTAATTTATTAAACGTTTCGACCTGCATGGTCATTTTCAATATATACTGATCCCATTAGTCAACAAGTTATAAACTTTTTCGGCAAAATACATAAATAGGAAAAAATTCAGCAATTAAAAAGTCAATATTATAAACAATTACCTAAAAACAACAAATATAGCACTTTAAACAGTTACAAAATTATACAAGGTTGTATAAAATTACATTCTAAAAAGTTATAATTTAATGGGGTGCATACAAGTTGCAACTTCTGGGTGATGGGAGTGTTAAAAACCTATATAAGTGGAAGTTGGATGAGAAGATTGACCTTTCGTATGGGCGAAGAGCGAAAGAGAAATATGGGCATCTGAAAGAATGTGTCCATTTGGCAGCTAAAGAGGCTCTTGGGGAAGAGGAAGAGAGACGTCTGCCAAATTGGTGGACACAGGAAATAGCCCAACTAGTAAGGGAAAAGAAGCTGGCCTACGGAAGGTATCTTTCTTCCACTAGAACCGATGACTGGGTAGCATATAGAACCCTGAACCGGAAGGTAAAAGAACAGGTGGCAAAAGCGAAAAACGAGTCATCGGAGAGATGCTGCCAGCGAATCAACTGTACTTTAGGATTTAACCGAATACGGGAGCCTTAGGGAGTACTGAAAAAGATGAGAACTGCGAGAAAGGGAAATTTACTATCTCCCATCAAGGAAAAGGAGTGGGAAAATCACTACATGACCCTCCTAAGTGAAGATAGACCTCAGTTCGCGACCTAGGAAAATGAAACCGAACATGAAGTTGCAGAAAAACCGGTTGAAGTGGAGCAGAGTGAGGTTCAGAGGGCCCTATCAAAGGCGAAGACTGGCACATCTCCGGGACCAGGCGTAATCACTATGGAGCTCCTGAAAGCTGGAAGCACAAAACTGATAACCCTTTTGACGGATTTGATCAACCTTGTTTTCAGGGGAGATGATTTCCCGGATGACCTGAGGGCTGGGTACATATAGTTTATATACAAGAAGGGTGACAGGAAAGTGTGCCGAAACTACCGAGGAATATGCGTACAAAGTCCTGTTGCCAGAATTATTGGTAGGCTGCTCCGGGACAAATTAGAGGAAGCGTACCCTACCCCTCAGGAACAAGCAGGTTTTACGGCGGGACGGTCATGCACTGACAACATATTTGTTGTTCGTCAACTCATTGAGAAGTCTCAGGAAGGGAAGCAGGAACTACATATGGCCTTTATAGACCTGGAACAAGCATATGATAATGTGCCTAGAGAGAGGCTGTGGGTGGCACTTAAAAAAGCAGGCATTAATGGGGCTCTGATAAAGGCTGTGAAGCACCTATACAGCGGCGACGTGTATCAGATAAGATGCGGGAACCACCTTTCGGACCCTTTTCATGGTACCAAGGAGGATTGTTAGGGAGGACTCGATCGAGGAGTGGAACGGACGGTGGGTGGGAAGCCAGAAAGGCTCCACCTTGAGGAAGTTCTTCCCCACCGTCCAGACGAGAATGACCGCGACATGGGTCCTGCCGACCTACTGGGTCTCGCAGATGTTGACAGGACATGGCGGGTTCCGGGGAAAGCTCAGTGAGCATAAGAGAGAAATCGACCCACGGTGCCCTGCCTGTGGAATCCCTGAGAGAGCGGAGCACGTTATTGTTTCCTGCACCGCGATGGAAGGACACCGTGCCAGGTTGTCGCGGAAAACCGGGATTATCGCCCTCGCCGAGGAGGACTTCTCCCGTTTGATGGAGGAAGGGAATTACCCCTTCTTCAAGGAGTTTGTCTACGGGTGGAAGGAAGTGGTCGGGCCTGCGCATTTCACCATTAGCAGGATCCTGCCCCTCGGCGAGCCACCAGACGAGGAGCCACCAGATGAGGAGCCAGACGGGGAACCACCCCCGGAGGAGAGAGATGGAGCTGAGGACCGGACGGATACGGACCAGGAGGGCTGGACGGCATCCGGACGGAAGGAGACCGGCCAGGAGGTGTAAAGGTGCTGCCCCAACATCCGTGCACCGGGCAGCACCACAGATTAACAAAAAATGTACCCACAAAAATAAATGGTACCCCCCCCATTTAATGTAGTTAAAGTTTTATGAAATAAAGATTAAAAAAAAAAAAAGTCGATTTATTGGCAGTGGCGTGCGTGCGTAAACCCAACGCATCAACGCGTCGCTGCCGAGAACCCCGTATGCCAGCAATGGCAGGAAGGGGGCCCTAAAAAAAAAAAAAAAAAAAAAAAGGTACCAAGGGATTGAAGCATGTCACCCACTCTTTTCAAGATATACCTTCACGAGGCTGTGAAATCATTGTACAGGCAGTGTGGAGTTGTTGGGCCGTTCATTGATGGCAAACAACTTCTGTCCTTGTTCTTCGCTGACGAACAGGTCGTGTTCGCGAGGCGGAAGATCTACCTTGAAATGATGGTATATACCCTGAAGATGTGTTACGAAGCGGTGGGCTTAAAAATAAATTTCGATAAGACCGAGTATATGGCAATCGGCGATACTGATAATAGTTCGCTTCAGGTTGACAGGGAGGCATGTAAAAAAGTAAATGTATTTAAGTACCTGGGTTGAAACCATCCTGACATATTCCTCGGAAGCCTGGACTATGAGCCCCCATATGTACTCAAAGGTGCAGGCGGTTGAGATGGATTTCTGGAGGTGTCTCTGTATCACTAGGCTGGATAAAGTAAGAAACCAAGAAATTCGACAGAGGATGGATGTGGGTATTGGTACAAATGAAAGGATCGGTGCACGCCGCCTAAGATGGTACGGTCATGTGAAGAGAATGGCGTTATAATGCTGGCCAAACCGAGTTCTGGATTGAGTTCCACCTGGGAGGAGACGACGGGGACGGCCCAGAAGCAGGTGGATGGATGGAGTCCAGGAGGAGATGGCTGGTCGAGGACTCCAGGAGGATGATTGGGTGGATCGGGAGACATGGAACTCTGCTCTGACCAGTTTTTGTGATAGTTCCTTCTGTGCAGGAACTGGAAGGGGGGAGTTATGTGTGTATAAATATTTGTGTTAGTTTTAGGTTAAGAGTTAAGCATACGTTTATTGTTCTCTAAAAAAAAAAAAGATTTGTTTTGATAAGATAGATACGAGCTGTATAATAAATAAAAGCTTTGTTCATTTGATTATCTCAGTCTAATTTTAACTTATATATAATATATATATATATATATATATATATATATATATATATATATATATATACAAAACAGAATTGAACAATAGTCCTCATTACTTACTTATAAAAAGATTTTTTTTAAACAATTTTAATGTTTTATGTATTATAAACTATAATAAGCCCTTGTTTTTATTCTATTAATCTGAACTAGTTCAAAGTCTCAGCTCTGCTTATTAGGTGTCTGACTATGGAATGAGATACACCCAACATATTTTTAAATGATGACAATGGAACTATTATTTTTCATAACGGTATCTACTTTTTTACTATTGTAAGGACAATGATGATATATAAATTATAACTGCTTAAAGTACTATATTTGTTGTTTTTTGGTAATTGTTTATAATATTGATTTTTTTTTCTATTTATGTATTTTGCAGAAAAAGTTTATACCTTGTTGACTAATGGGATCAGTATATATTGAGAATGACCATGCAGGTCGAAACGTTTAATGAATTGGTGAAATGCAATTATTTCAGACTTAAGGTATTCTACATCCCAAGATAAGATAAACATATTTTAAGAAGCCAGATAGCATTACTTTATAGACATTACAATGAAAAAAAATATTTGTGGAAGAAAATGGTCTGAGTAGAGGTCAATAAATTTCTCTTAGAGGTGGAGAAATGTTTATTAATTTTTTTAAGAATATTATGTCTCATGCATTTGCTGCAGATTTAATGTGTTTTATGGAGCTAATAGGCCTTCGATGGCCATTTGACTCCACTAGGTTCTTAAGGAGCCTATCTTCCTTCTTGTCGGCACATCCGGGCTCAATGGTAAAGATGTCGGTCCTAGGCAAATCCCAGGTAGCATTGTTTTTCGGTCCAAATTCGACCTCTTTGCCCTTTCTTCTGTCAGAATGTTCTTCTTCGCTTTTCTGTACTTTCTTTGAAATTTGTGCAATTGAGATGGATCATCATCATCGTCATCGTCACTGACTTGGGCGTCTGCTTTAGGCTCCTTTGGCGGAGTAGATTCATGACTTTCTGCGTATGTAGCAAAGAGGTTCTCCTCAGGTTTTTTAGGTATGGGTATTTGCTGCATTTTCTTCTTCTTCCTCTGCGCATCTACTATCATCTGTATAAGACGTGGGTCCGGTTCCAAGCCCATCTCTTCGGGACTTTTCGCCTTGTGCAGCAAGGACTGGGTCATATAGTAAACAGCGTTTGAAGGTTGGTATGTTGCGACCTCTACCAACGTCTTTTTCAATGCAGGTGCTATATCCTCCATCAGGGTAAGCAAAGCAGTAGATGGAAGCTCAACACTTTGCTCGGACTTTGTTTGTGACAGCCATCTGTTTTCCTCCGCCTCAAATCCTTGCGTCGGACGGGACCTTCTCCGAGGAATATATCGAAACTTTTGTACTTTAAATGACTCGTCACTACTAACAGGTGTCTCTAAATCGCATATCTTATCGTAAACTCTGTCAGATGGTTCTCTATCTGGCTCTAGATAGATATCCGGATATTCTTCTTCTTCCTCAGACTCCTCTAGTCCTTCTCCCTTTCTCAGAACCTCTGCTGTTTCAAATTCAGTTAAATATTCTTCTTCTGAGCTCAAAAATTCGTCAAGAAAAGAAGGATCAACCTTGGAGTAATCTTTGCTGGGATCGATCCAGTCTATAGAGTCAATATCTTCCGAGGCCACTGCTGATTCTCTTTCATCTTTCTTCTTTTCTTCAACCTTTTCTTCTATAGAGCTCTTACTTTCGTCGGGATAATAAATGTCCATATCCACTCTACGTACTTTTGGTTCTGGTTTCTTTTTTTTTACGAATACCGATTCAGGTTCTACTTTCGCACTGCTCTTCTTCTTATGCATCAAATCCGGCACTTCCTCCATTTCATCTGTGATTTCTTCTTCTTCTTCTTCTCCTTCTTCTTCTGGCTCATCATTTTCTTCTTTTACTTTCATCTTTTGCACCATTTCTCCCTTATCTTTCAATTCATTAGAAACACTCACTACTTCGGTCATTTCCTCTTCCACAATTTCTCCAGCAATATCCGCCTCCTCTTCTCCTAGCTGTTCCATAGTCTCAGCATTCAGACCCTCTTCTGCTGATGAGGCATATACTGTTTCTTCCTCCATTATATTATGTTAAACAATTTTTAGGTTATCAGGAAACCTATTTTTTAGAAAAAGTGTAAAAAAAAATCATACCGAATTAATAAGTATTCCTTGATGAATAACTTAGTGATTTAATGATAATTATGATTTAAAACTTAGCGTTTTTGCTTATCTCCACTCATAACAATATTCGTAAATGCATTCTTGTATTATGCAAATTTTTATATTTGCATATATAGATGAAGAACAGATTGGGCTCTCCTACAAACTTTTTTAGCTCTGAACATGTGCCGCTTAAGAGTGAGACAAATCGTAGGGCAATAATAGAACAATAGTTTTTATTGTAATGTAGTGCAATAATAGAAGTAATGTAGGCAACAAGCAGCATGCTGCTCGAACACTTTTCGCTATTTAAACTAATCACTTATTGGTTTGTTTAATAGGTTTTAAAAAAATGAATATTTTTACTGCGTATACATGGCACTAACTAAAAGTCATAAGATACAGCAAGAATCGGGAGTGAACCGACACCATTTATGACACCCGTAATGACATACATTACTCAAATGTTTTAGTTGAATTAAATTACAATGACAAGTAATCTGTTAATCTAAGTAGGGAAAAAAATCTTGGTTTGGTCATCCTACGGAAGGGTCGTAAAAAAGGGAGTTCAAGCCTGTAAGATGGCAGATGGATCCATATCCTCATTATGCCTGGATTAGCAAAATTTGTGACTCCCATTTGAATGAGAAAATCGTCCGAATAAAGTGACGTTAAATGAGGAAACAAATAACAGCTAAAATGAACAACAATAATTAATACATACCTGAAAATATAGTATTAGTTCGTAATTTATATTTTAAATCTAATAATTAACCGCTATTTTATTTTCATATTCCCAGTTATTTCGGCAATCAGCACATTGTAGTCCTAAGTATTTTTAGCATGTTTTATCACATGTTTTTTATTTTCACATGACATTTTATTTCTAGAATTATATTTGACATAGTTTTACTAAGGTTTAAAAAAAGAAAAATGCACTTTTTTTTAAACCTTAGTAAATAATTATAATAAAGATCCAGTCTTAAAATCAATACACAACAATAGATAGATAATAAATTAAACGGCCAGTACCGGGGAAAGGGGTGAAGCTCGAACACGTAAATTGGTAATCTGGTCGCCATTTCAGACATCAACACTCACTAGACTAACGCTCCAAGATCTCAATTAAATACAAAATACTCATATACATGGATATTGTAAGGTAGAGCATTGGGGCTCCTCTTAGCCATCGAATTCTCATCCAATTCTTACAATCCAAAATCCTTGATGATCCTTACTTTTTTTCGAATAAAGTTATCAATAATGATCTCAATGTCCCATTTGTTGCTGATTTGGCCCGAACCCAATATGAGTCCTTTCGTGAAAAACCTTATTCCCTCTAGTTTCAAATCTAGCTACCACAACAAATTCCGATAATCCTCCGGGGAAAGAAAGAGACCTTGTGACCTTCCAAATTGAATTTGTTATTTAAGTACTACCAGTGGGTAGTTTCTCTACTTGCCATTATGCATCATTCTTTATGTTGTAGTGCATCATTACAAAATTGTTATAGTACAGTTGTAAATTTCAATGAATACACTTTTTTAATTGGTAATCCGTTAAACCACAAGACTTCACAGTAAGCTGTGATAAAAAACAACAACACAATTATAAAAAATAATACACAACAATGAGTACAATAAAGATGTTCTTAATTAAAAAAGAGTTTACGCTCAGCACTTCATATATATTTTTTTTTTTTTTTTTTTTTTTTTTTTTTTATTTAATTCAATGATATTTACAACTATAATGGTATTATATCAAGTAAATGTGCAAAAATGTAGAATATGACATGAAAACACTTGTGGAGAAACTACCCATCGATAGCACTCCAATAAAGTTCTATAGTAGATGATCTCGAGGCCATCTTCTTTTCAGGCGCCTCGGAGGGTTATCAGGAATAGTATGGGAAGCAAGCTGAGAGATTAGCGGATTCAAGTGCGTATGGAGCTTGTTATGGAAGGATAGGTATCTAGTTTGGGCAAAATCAGTAACATATGGGATATTAAGATCATGATGGATGAGTTTGTTTGTGACATAATAAGGAGCATTGAGGATTTTACGAAGGATTTTGGATTGCAAGGATTGGATACGAGATGAATTGGATGGTTTAGTAGAGCCCCAAAGCTCAACTCCGTATGCCCAAATAGGTCTGATGACTGTCATGTAAATAAGTCTTTTGTAATTAATTGGTAGCTTAGAGCGTTTGTCCAGTAAGTGTTGAAGTAGGCGAAAACGTCGAGCCTTCATATATATATATATATATATATATATATATATATATATATATATATATATATATATATATATATTTATAGCCTAGAGATTATGAGTCAATACACGTTTTGCAAGTAGAACTCATAAGCTAGACATCAGGCCGATTATTCAAAACACTACTAAGCTCAGTTCGTGAGAAACTTTCCCATATAAGTAGAGTAATGTATCTTCACAATTCTAAAATAGAATCGGATCATTGAAGCCAACGATACAGAACCTCGTGATTTCGAAACTAAAATTCAGGACCACTCGATAAATTCTATTATTTTTTATGTATTCAGGAAAAAGTCAAGTAAACAAATAATTAATTTGTTACAATGTAACTCTATTATTTATAGGTCTGTAGTACTTGTTCATGTGGTGTTTTATTGTTACCATTCGATAGCAATGGAGAAGGCCTTTCCAACCGTATACGATATTTGTATTTGGCCTTTCGACGCTTACAGATCGACATTATTTACTTATGATAATATTTTTTTTATTCAAACAGCTTATTATATTCACTGTCACTACTTTAGGCCCGGCGCACATTGAACCCAGCCCACGGCTAGCCCAGTCTGTTGGGATCCACGCGTGGAAACGTTTGTCCTCTCCGCACAGATTTCGTGGGCGTGGGTACCATTGTGCTTTCCAATAGGAGTTAGAAAAGTTAATACAAATCGTTCGGAGCCATTCCTTTCTATTTGATACTTGTCATACCGACTATATGAGATCCAAATAGAAGGCTGAGTAGAAAACTATTTTTAAAAACTTTTTGTTTATTTGAAAAGAAAAGATATGTCCAGGGGCGGCATTCGAATACGGGTCGCCCACGTCTCTGGTGCTCTAGCAACATTATTTTCAAATAAAAATATTTAAAAATTGTAACAATTAATAAAAAAAATAAAAATAAAATAAAATAAATTACTTTTAAAACACCATCAGGAACTTCCTGAAGCAGGTTGAACTCTCGGTATGTTTTCCTCCCAGCTAAATAAATATTTTTACTTCTCCTCCTCTTCACTAACGTATATAGTACAACCACTTATTCATGTTCTGACCCGGATTCTAAATCCAGGAGGAGTTCTGGTACTCGACCCATCCTATTGTCTGGGTTGTGGGTGGGCTGAGCGTGTGCTGTGCGTGGTCTGGGTCCAATGAGCGCCGGCCCTTACACTAATGTTTTATTTATTTTTTATATACAATCGATACATTTTGACGACAGCTGACAATTGAAACGTAAACGAACGTCTTAGCTTCTCCGAGTCAAAAGTTATATTGAATGGAAATCTCGATACGCAGTAAAATTACCTCTAAATGGCGGCGCATACCTATCCACCACACGCGATTTACAGTCCTCACTTGACGTAATTAATTATTTGATCCTTTAGCTATCCAATGGTCTTATTGAATTTGGGATGGAGATGATAGATATGTAGCTGCGTCACTAAACTGTTTCCCCCTATTTTGTTATCATTCGATTTTTTGAATTGTCTCCCGCTAGTAACGCAATTTTAAAGAAGTATTCAAGTCAAAAAAATTGGCGAACAAATATTGTAGTTATTTGTTATAGTCATTAAGTAAAGGCCACTTCCAGTGATCTCCAATAGCTTCCTCTATCTTGAAAATCTAGGGAATTCCAAACACTTGTTATCTTTAGAATTGAGCTTCATTTAACGATATTGGTAAAATGTCATATTTTAAAAGCAATCAAATGATATTTTATCTGATAATTTAATATAATTTTAAATAGGTATTATTGTTTAAATAATTAAAAACCCAATAAGCTTTAGGAAAAAAATCTTGTTGAAATTGGAACATAGAAATGAAAGTAATATTGAAAAGATTACTTCAGTATATATTTTTTAAATATGTTCTTTTTTCTAGCTTTTAAGGAATGGGTTCCCATATAGTACTATGGCAGGCTTAAGTTTTTATTAAATCAATTATAAATATTAAATTTGACCTTTATTTAATTTTCTTTTCGAAATCAAACAATTTGATTTACTTTTATTTAGTTCTTAGTAATAATTCGATTTAATTATTTAAAAAATAACGACAAGGTATAACATTAGTTCGATATGAATTAGTAGGCTTCATGGTTTTTAAATTTATTATTTTAAGTTCATAACATTTTTCATTTTGTTGCCGTTCATTTTTTTTTATTGACCAATGTTGATAGGTTGATACAGATGTTTTTGTGCATTTTTTTTTTTTATATCTGTGTTGTTATATTTCGGACATGTTCTACCTGATCGACTTTTTTTTTATATTACAGGAATATTCAGAAGCAAAAATTACTTAATAGTTTTATCACTCTTCCTTATCTATAAAGATATATATTATTAATTATTTTTATAAAATAAATAACAGAGATATATTTTATATTTCAATGTGCTTAATGGAGCTATTTTTAATATATTAAAATTTATTTGAATCGAAAAATATGGTTTCATTCCAACTTTGCAAATTGCCAACAGTCAATTTACTTAAGGGACGCTCGAAAATACAGTAATTATAATTATAATCAACGGGTATAAGATACCTCAGTTTTTTGTGTCTGGCAATCATCAACAGTTATTCAGAATGTTCTCTGATAATAAAACCTTCTACTTGTTATGTTGTTTTTTTTCTAGGAGAACCATAGTTATTTATCGGTGATAAATTATTTAGAAGTTTTCTCATTAATAAAATCTACTTAACAGTAAATATATTTAATAAGTAGAAGAACGGTATTTCAATATTGATAAAAGTACAATAATAATGTTTGGATAAAAATGAGTACAGTGTGTTGAAATTATATTATATTGAGCTCATAAGATTGCTCAAAATCCTTTGTAAGGTGGTGTGCCTATCATATCTAGTATATTTTCATATCCGTCAGTCGCACAGAGCTTCCTGCGTAATATTTTGCTTACATATATATTTATTTAAAGAATACATAATATAAATCGTACTATATAAATGTTAAAATTAAAATTAATATAAAACTATTATCATTTTTGGGCTTCAAACGAATTATAGGCACGGAGGTGTTAGTATCTTTAGCCCCAGTGAATAAGCGATTAAGTCGAATTTCTTAAAAATTAGTTTCTTGTACTTATGGAAGCGGAATCGTGTTATTTTCGTAGTGAATAAGGAGCTAAGTCAGGCGCTGGCTTAAAAAGGAGTTGCTGCTTATATTATAACTCCATTTCAAGCATAAAATTTGACTTAACAAAAAACTATAACGGCACGATTCCGCTTCTCTCAAAACAGTAAACTCCTTCTGGACAAAATTCGACTAAACCACTTCTTTATTGGGATTGCGGATATTAGTACATTATTATAAAATTATTGCATAGCTTAATTTCTAAAGTTAAAAAAATTGAACAGCTCAGAGAGTGATGTAAAAGTATAGAAGGAGTTATTGTTTTGATCATTGAATCCAAGACAAAAAACTTCTAATTATCCGGATAGTAGTAGTTTCCATGACCAAGGAGGTATCTTATAGTTCTTGAATCCGTCCCTGCAATACCATCGAAATACAAGCAAGTCGGAAAAGGTATTTCTTCGTAATTATCAACTGATTCAGGCGGGCATATAAGATCCAGAATGTTGAGGGACATGGATCGTGAGGAAGGCGAGCTGATTTCGATCTCGAAGTCATCATCATCATCATAATCATCAATATCATCGCAAAAGTCAAGATCCCACGATAGCCCTGGCTGTAACTCGTAACCCTCGGTCAGATACGGATATGGCGGTACGTAGAGGGAATAATCATCGTTCTGATAACTTGGATCGACAGGAGGAAGGTACGGAGGAGGAATAAATTCGGCTCCATAGCCATCTTCTTCTGAAGCAAAGGTGAAGTATCTGGAATCACTAACTGCTCTGTAGTAATATTCTTTCGTTCGAGACCGATTATTGTGCATTTTTTTAAAAATACTCTGTTCACATTTTGCCTGAAACACAGACAATTTTTTCGGTATATTACTCATACAGAGCCGAGTCTAAATATACATTTAAAACAAGAAAAAATAGTTGAGAACATTCAAAGCTAAATTATTTGTGATTTACATTGGATTCTTAAACTTAGATAACTAAAAAAATATAGTTTATAACTATTTTTCTTCGTGCTGGTTATTTTAAATTTGGATCGCAATCGAAAAAAGAATATCGGAGAATGTATCCGACTCGGGTAATTTTGCAGGTATGAAAAAAAACCGTAGCACCACAACCCATTAAGGGTCTTGGATTCAGTACATGATAGAGACTGTACTGTTTCTAAGCGAACGGATGGGCAGGAAGTTGATTTGGTCGAGATGTTACGCCAGGTTTTCCCTATCCCCACTACGAGTAGGTACCCGGTTTAAATAAGCTAGAGCAGCTCGAGGAAAGTTGAGATATCTCAGGGATGATACATGGACGTTAAAAGATTTGAAATTGGGACCTTCAGAACAGCAACTCAGCACTCTACACACAGAGCTACACTACCCAATCAATAAAAACAAAAACATGTTTTCAAATTTTAGTATACTTTTATTTCCGCTCCATTATTTGTCCTCTTATTCAGATTTTTTTTTCTGACCCTCCTTTATTTACAAAATTACAGATAACATATTATTCTTATTATACTTTTTCAGAAACATAGTTTGAACAATTCTAAATCCCAAAATGACTAATTATGGTAAAATATAAATATAAATGTTTGGTTTAGAATAATTACATTGTTATCAGAAATAGAAACTGAATAGAAACATACCCACGCACATCTCATTACAAGGGATCCACCACCGATATGCCTTAGGTGTAATAAAAATCTTTGCATCAGAAATATGTTTGAGGAATGCTACTCCTATAAAAAAACACTAAATCAACTCAAAATACCCCTCGATGTTAGAGAAGCACCTAGAGACAACAAAACTGAAATCGACAAAGTGGTGAAATTCATTACAAACTGTAAATTAATAACCAATATTTGATCCTCTATTGTCCCTGCTATAGATGCATTTGTTGTTTTTTCCGATTGCTTTATTTTTTTCCTTATTATAGTTGCATTATTTATTAGTATGTATGTGTATATGACTATTTTATTTTTTTTTTATTTTTTTTTTTTATTTTTTTTTTTATTATTTTTTTTTTAAAGATAAATAATTATAAAAATAAAAAATCTACAGGCGTTAATGACCCTAGGGTTTTACGCCTCTAAGCAACAACAAACAACAACAAACAAGAAATAGAAACATTTGTACATAAGAAGGATGTATCAGATTGTTAACATTTATTTATTTAAAGAACAGACGTCCTATAATTAACAAGATGAGGTACAATATGATATATAATGGTTTGACACGGAAGTTTTCTTCAAAATTAAAGTAAAGTGTAAAATTGTTAATTCTTCCGAGAATTTCATACCATGCGTTATTCTCATAATGTTCAAAATTAAAACTTCGTTTGACAGTATTTAGACTATTTATTAGACAGTATTTAGAATTTTAAACTCCATTGCTTACCCTAAAACTCCATTTCAAGCAAAAAAAATACGAGAAACGAATCCGCTTCCCTCAATACAATTAACTCACCCTGGACAAAATTCGACTAAACCATTCACGGGGCTGCAGATATATCAGAGAAATATATAAAATGAATATCTTAATATAAACAAAAAACATGCATGACTTTCTAAATTTAAATAAACTCAAGTGGAGATTCATTAATTTAGTTTTAAAGTGAGGAAATAATAAATGCAAAATTAATATGAGTAGGATCATAAAATATTCATTCAAAAAATCTATAACATAATAATAACTTTAAAATCCCATATGTAGTCACAGAGAAAATAATTAAATGTTGGAAGGAGAAATAAAATAAAAAATGGCTCCATTTAGCTTGGAGTCGCATTCGTTAGAACAAAGAAGGAAGTTTTACTTCCATTATTTCTTCAGTCTTCCAGGATTAATAAATCCCCTTCCTCGCATTGTTCTCTGTCACTCACCCCGAGCAAAAATTAATTTTTTAATCGAGAAAAGATGATCCGGCAAGGTCTTTGATTCTACTGTCCAAGCCTCCTACGCGTAATCTAAGCTCGACTAGTATACACCATGGATGTTATACTCGTAAAACCTCACTGAATAGTATAATGGCAAAACAAAACAATAAAGCAATATTTAAAGTGCAACGGTTCTATGTGTGTAAGAAAATCGTAAATAATTGCAGTTTAGTATTGTTTTTAAAGCTTCTAAAGTTGGAGACCTTAGAATCCAATGAATTTTAATGCTAATGCACCATCTCAGTAATAGGAGGTATCCATCACCATACTACAATATTTGCAGTTCTGCTGTTTGTTGTCATATGAAACTACAAGCTGTTTAAGTTTCAACCAGTCTATTTTTAAATGTTCTTCTTTAAATATTGTAACAGAATGAACGAAACTTGAATAATGACGGCATGATCATTTAGTTGACCGTCTTTTAGCATAGTCGATTAGACTTTCATGCAGTTTATTCAGCTCAAATGTGTTGTAATGGTTACTTTTATTTAATTCAAATGTAAATTACTATATTCGCCTTACAAGAAGACTTCTTCATTCTGTGTGATTTTATTTATTTTGTTGTGCGATTTAATGGTACTGATGAGTAGGATAGAAGAGAGCATGTTGAACATTAAACAAAACAAAAAAAACCAACACACGAATGAAATGAAATAATTGAATAATTTAATAATGTAAGACAAAGCTATGACCAGTCTTGACAGGAGACGTTTAAGCCTACAATCGCACATGAAATGAATGAATAATTCTTTCTTAATACAGATAAACGGTGCTAAATAGCGAATAGTGAATTTCCGTTTTAGTCCCTAACAATATTGTTTTTATTTTTTATAACTGTGAAATCGCTAGAGTAAGGATTTTTTTCTCAAAGCTTGTCTCGACAGCAAATAAAAAAAAAACTGGTTAAGAATGGGGGTAAACCAGTTGAGAGTGATCTCAGCCAAACCATCTCCCTCCACAACCGTTGCCCTTCATGGGTTGTAGCGGTACAGGCTTATTTTTTTTATTTTAAAAATATAAACCATGCCAATGGATAGATTTTATCTTGAGTAATTGAATAATTCTTCTCAAATATTTAAATTTTCATTAAATTAAAAATTTTATTATATATCCATATGTTAATTATTACAGACAGTTCAACTTACCTATGTATCGCCTTCCAGTCTTAAATATTTTATTTAAACATTATTAGTCGCAACCAACTCACAATATTTTGCACTTAAGAAATTTTCCATCTCTTATAGGCGATAAAAATGATTATAAACCATTTATAAAATATTCCAAGACGTTGTACTTTTATCATTTTACTACTTTATCATTTAATTTTATTATTTTTTGTGAATAAAATGATTATATTCGAATCATTTGCATACTTGAAACGACAAACAGGCCTGAGGTTATATGAGGTTTCCTCAACAAATCAGTTACATGTTGAATTAAACTGTACCAATAATTTAGATGACAGCTCACATGTTTTACTCTATCTTGACAATATTTTTAAGACACATGATTAATATACTATTTTCTAGGTCCCGTTTTCCTTTAAAGTCATTCAGGTTTTTGTAGTTTCGAAAAAAATGCTAATAGTTCTTTAATTGAGAATTGTGTCAATTTTTTTTTTTAACTAATAGCGCCTTAGCTATCAATTTTTACTACATTTTACAAAAAGGTTAAATCTAGGCATTCTGATGATTCCTGCATGGGTCGAAGTGTTTGCTCAATTGGAACAACCAGCATCTTCAGTGTTTGAATTTTAGTCCAAAGCTGCTTTAAAATTCATAAATCATTATCTTTGGAAGACTCAAGAATTTTTTTGAAGAATTCTACCCTCCAATTTTTTGGAGAGTTATTTAGGGGCGTTTTTATTTTTTTAGAATTACCTATAATTTTTTAACTATAATTTGTTGACTGCTCAAAATACTGTCATAAGGTGAATGATGTACAATATCACCACGACTGGGACTCGAAACCGGGTCGCCCACGTTTTCGAGTCCTGGTCCTGGGCATATCTTTTTTTTTCAAATAAAAATATTTAAAAATTAATACAATCAATAAGAAATAAAATAAAATAAATTATAATAATATATAATGACTTAAGTCAACAAGATCCAAGTTAAAGTAATGTTCAAAGAACATTCTTCCCCTCGTATACATCGCAAATTGCGAGAACGCGGGGATATGGGATCAGTGAAAAGAAAAGATATGTCTGGCCGAGAACCGAGCCAGGATAGTTGCCAGAGACAAATTACCAATTAGGATACGGTTTTTAAAAAAAAATTCGATTTTGCCGAAGTTTTAACAAGACTCAGGGAGCGGAATGTCTCAGCGATAGAGCACTGAGATGCCATGCCGAAGATCCTGGCTTCATATCCCGTTCGCTGGCAGAGTATTATTTTATCTGCTAACGGCTGGCGATGACCCTATGGGATCTAGGACTCTCCTGGGGTTCACCCAGCCTCTACAAGTGGATACCCAAAATAAGGGGGAAAAATCTGGCGGTTGATCGTGATCTAGGACAGACCATCTCCCTGCACAACCGTTGTGCAAAAAAAGTACAATCTCAAAACCGTACTGAACCCCAGACCCTTCACGAGTTGTAGTGGTACTGGCTATTTTTAACAAGACTTAAACTGCAGGAAATTCTTTGTGCAATTAATATTAATTAAATTAGTTAAGAGGAGGTTATGAATAAGAGAAGGGATATTACTAGACAGATACATACACAAAGCGGGCTAGAGAGGAGCCTGCGTGGGCTGAGTGGAGCTTTGTATGTGTAGGGAACTAGGGCTAAAGATAAGAAAGGGCTGGTGGAGGTGAGTTCTTGAATCATCACAATGGCACCTATTCAATGCTTAATCTCGTCCCCGATCCTGGCTTCATTGTCCCGCTATATAGAAAAGCTTTTGGAACGCCTGGCATCATCAATAGCGCAATGTTACAATACAATCGCGATAATGTAGCGGGGGTTCGGGCGCCATTCCTCCACCCTCCCGTATAACCCCTTTATAACACCCCCACAGCATCCCTGTCCCATCAGGTGAGCTTTTAGGGCCTACCTCACACCACCCATTGTCTTTATACTAATGAACCTGCGGCATCCTGCTTTTCTGTTTTCTCTACTCCAGGCATTTACAAAACGCAGCTAAATTAAACATTTCTGAAGACAATAAGTAATGCGAGTAGGTTTTTTTCCGACATGATAGGGATACTACCCTATGCGCACCATAAAATCATCTATAGTCAAACAATAACAATACACAACTTAAACAGGTAGGAATCTAGGTTGTAGTAACCGTAGTATTATGCAGAGGTGCCCAAGGATTCTAGAGTCAAAATCACTGCAGGCTAGATTCTATAAACAGGGCTTTATCTGCAGGAAGTTACCCTGGTAATATTAGTGGGTTATTTAAATAAAAACAAACATTTTTATACCTGTGTGAAATGTTTTTGAGTGAAAATTTTTGTTTTGTGTATTAAGCTATTGGTATATCGAGCTCAGTGGTAGAGCGTTGAGTTGCCAAAGGCCCCAAGTTCAAATCCGTCTTTGATAGATAATTTATTTAACTTAACAGCCGGGGATGTGGGATCTGGGGTTCACCCAGGTCGCCATTAACTGGGTGAAACACTTGGCCGTTGAGCGTGATCACGCTTAGGGAGGACAAATCACCTCCCTGCACAGCCGTTGTCCTAGACACTGTACAGTCCCTACACACGCACTGAATCCAAGACCCTTCATGGTTTGTAGCGGTATAGGTTTTTTTATTGGATTATTGAGCTACATTGTAGAAGTTAACCAACTGAGTTAATAAAAAAGAAACCTGTATCACACAAATGTTTTGATTTCAATGCAATTCTTTTGTTTTCTATTCGAGGTAATACTTGTTTTTTTCATGTACCCATATCATTTATTTTGTAATGCTTTCATTTTAACAGGAGTGGGCACGGTGCACAAAAGTTTGGCCTAAAGACGGGAGCCCTTGATAATTCATAAGTTGTAGTGTTATGGAAGAAGAAACACATTAAAAAACTAGCAATAAACATCCGTATGATAAGATGGACGATAAGGACGGTAAGAGATATTTATCACCCCCCCCCCCTCCCCTAAGATTTGATGTGATAATCTAAGACCTTGGAAGATAGCATTCAGTTTATGTTACTGGGTGGAAATTTCGGGTGTAGGTGGGTTTGAGATGTCGTTAGGCATCAAAGTCATCGACCTACCTTTTTCGTGTTCGATTAAATGCACTTAATCAATCTTATCCTTGATTCATAATATAGTTATTAAAGACAAATTAAAAAGTTATATATGTAAATTAAGAATTATCTAATTCCTGAACCTGGAGAAATTTCAAGGTATGACAGAACTGGACAAATCGATATCAAGTTCCCTTTCTACACTGCACCAATCAAACAGCTACCGGGAAGGCTTCAGAACAAATCTGGACTACTTTTTTTTCAATTTAAGCCAATTTCCCTGTAAGGCTTCGTTGCAGACTGAAAAGGATTTATAAAAAAATACCACTGCTTCTTCAATGAAAATATCCCTTTTACAATAATAGGTATCTTTTTTGGGGGGAGGGGGATTTTCACGAGCTTAAATAGGCTACAACTCCTTGTTAATGACTTGGGGCCATGTTTCTTTCTCAACTTCCATTCTTCACTTTGATGAGGAAATGGTTGACTAAGTCCCATTAGCCCACTAACAGTACAAAAATACTGTATATAGATATAGTTTATATCACATTAAACAAATTATTTTGTGTACTTTTTTTAAGTTTCGTCAGATACAGCCTACTTAGTGCGTCCACTGCGTTTATCCTATTTGGTGCTCATGCCGCCCTTTTTAATTTTTACGAACCACATCTTAACGGCTGATTTTCGTAGTACAGACTCCGAGTAATGTTTATCAAGCCATGATTTAGCTTCAACATTATTTTTTTTCACGAGCACAAAGCTTCATTAGTACACGAAATTCGTTTTCATACTTTCTTTTACAATAACAAATGTTGCTACACTCACAATGCTGTATCTTATGAACCAATTGTCTAACAGCTATCAAAGTTATACACATATCGTCTAAATAAATAAAAAAAGTTAAATACTTTTTAAATGTGAATATTATGTATGATAAATTAATTGGCGTAGGGATGTAACGACCCTATCGCCCGGCCTAGGGTCGCAATCAGCTACTGGTCCTCCAGGTTGGGGGTTAAACGGAGGGGCCAGCTACCCCACCCACAGAAAAAAACCCATTGTTGTGAATCATCAAGGAATTGGCCTCGGCCGGATTTGGACCCGGCGCACTCAAGGATTTTAAATTAGCCACATGGAATGTACGATCATTATATAGGCCAGGATCATGGAAGGTGCTACTGGATGAGCTATCTAAGTATAAGATAGATATAACAGCGATCAAGGAGATGAGATGGACAGGATCAGCCATTATGGAGATGAAGCATCACACTATATACTACAGTTGTCAAAAAGATCGGCATATTTTTGGAACAGGCATTGTTGTTGGCGGTGGGATGAGACAACTGATAATTGACTTTAAAGCAATTAACCATTGCATCTGTAAGCTACGAATCAAAGGTAGGTTCCGAAACTATTCTATAATTTCGTGCCATGCACCAACAGAGGTGGCGGAAGAAGATGGTAAGGAAACTTTCTATAGCAACCTCGAAAGTGCCATCGAGGAGTGTATTTTTATGTCGTGACGAGGACACATTGTTTTGGGAGACCTCAATGCACAGATCTATAGAGATTAAGTTCTTTGGCCCCTAGCTGGAAGACATAGTCTGCACAATATGTCCAATGATAATGGAGCTAAGTTGGTAAATTTTGCAGCATCTCACAATTTGGTTGTTGGGAGCACCATGTTTGACAGGAAAGATATCTACAAGGCAACAAGGGTTTCTCAAAGCAATAACTCCAGAAACCAGATTGACCATGTTCTTATCAGCGGAAGACAGCGTTCTATACTTACAGCGGTTAGAACGTATATAGGAGCAAATGTAGATAGCGATCATTACCTGTTAATGGTAAGGACACTTTTAAGCAAATTGCTGAAGAAGTACTAAGCTTAGAGGGGCCATCTCAGAGGTCTGAATGGTTTGATCAAGAATTTCAAGAGGCTACAGACAGGAAAAAACAGGGCCTACAGGAAGATGATTGATGTGCATAGGACTTATCAGGCTGTTTTTGATAACAGAGTGTTAAGATTAGAGGAGAAATACTTGCATAGGAGAAAAAAAAAGGGAGAAAAAAGTAGAAAGAATAAGAGAGTTCTACTCAGGACCTTAAACTCTCTTATTCTTTCTAAGGTCCTGAGTAGACAAGCTAATACTAGATCTTTCTACAAGACACTCAATGCCCAACGAAAGGGATTTTAACCAAGATCCAATACTTGTAGAGGTTAGGACGGACAATTGGTCACAGATAAAGAAGGGATCCTGGAAAGATGGTCCGACCATTTAGATAGTATGCTGTGGACTGTTCAGAACCCTGCCCTGGAAAGTAGTTACGATTCAAACAAAAATCAAAGTTACAAAGAGTGTGAACTTCTTGACCCACCACATGAGGAATTTGAGGCTGCAATTCAGAAGCTTAGAAATAACCGAGCACCATGATGTGATGGCTGGTGGAAATGAAATGATAAAGGTGATCCGAGATCTGGTACAGAGTGTCTGGATAAGCAAAAGTCTCCCGCATGACTAATCCATTGGCCTTAACCTCCCTCTTCCCAAGAATGGAGACCAATTGCAGTGTGAAAACTACCGTGGTATAACACTCCTAAGCTCTGCCTACAAAGTACTTTCTAATATGCCATACCAAAGACTACTTCCCCATGCCCCGAGAGAGATAGGAATATACCAGTGTGGATTTATGAATGGTAGATCTTGTATTGATCAAATCTTTTACCTGAGAACTCTTATGGAAAGCACTAGAGAGTACAATATAACGATCCACCACCATTTCGTGGATTTCAGCAATGCCTATGACAGTATCATCAGAGGGAAACTGTATCAAGGTATGGAAGAAATGAATGTCCCCAGAGAATTTATAGGCCTTGTGGAATAGCTGATGAGGGAGTCGAGAAGCCAGGTCAAGATCCAGAATGACTTGTCTGATCCAGAAAGACAACTAAGGGTCTGAGACAAGGGGATGGAGTCCCGTGTCTGTTGTTCAATTTTGCACTAGAAAAGGTCATAAGAGACTCAGGGTTACAAGTCACTGGTAATATTCTGACTAAGTCCATCCAAATTCTAGACTATGCAGATGACATAGACATAGTGGGAAGAACACCGAGGGATTTACAACAGAAAATTGAAGAATGGAGCCCGGCATACAGGTCTTCATGTAAACCAAGCAAAGACTATCACGTTTGGCGCCTACACATTCGAAAGTGTCGACAGTTTTCTCTACTACGGTCTCCTATTCAAAGCTGATAGCTCAACCATCCCAGAAGTTCAAAGAAGAGTTTTGGCGGCTAATAGATGTCATTTTAGGATGGCGAAAATTCTACGAAGTCATCTGACATCAAGAAGTCATCCTGTACAAAACAATCATCCGGCCTGTTTTAACTTATGGATCGGAAACCTGGCCTCTCCCTAGGGCAGATGCCAACAGTTTACTTCGAAAAAAAAACTATTAAGAAGGATGTTTGGAGCTGTAAGAGTTGGGTATCAGTTTGGCTTCAGACAGAATGCAGAGCTGTATCTGATGTATCAGGAGCCTGACGTGGTGCAGCACATAAGAATAGTAATACTGAGATATATGCATAGAAAATAGTATATACTGAGATGGGCTGGGCATGGGGCAAGAATGGAGGACGACGTTACCCTGAAAAGGCTTTTTTGGGTACGTTGGCGGAAAAAAGAAACGTGACCGTCCACGTCAGATGGGCAGATGAAGTCGAGAGAAATGTAGGTAGCATCATTGGATCCAGAGCTTGAAGGACCTTGGCGCAGGACAGAGAAGAGTGGAGGCGACGCTTTGATGCGGCCAGGACCCGTACTGGGTTGTAGAGCCTGTGTTGATTGATGATAAATTAATGGCAAATAATTAATTTCGGTCGTGGGAATTCTTCCTGGCCTCACTAACTCCTTCTGTATACCCTGTTAAATTGAATTATTATACACCATCTAGCTGCAGATAGAACCAATAGCCTTTTTAAAATCGATAAAACGCTGCTAAATCAATCTCGTTGAATTCTAAGTTTTTGTCTATATTAGTTAATTATTTGACGTCACTTTATGCTGCAATGGCTAATCAGACGATGCTACAGTTAGAGTCCTATATTTTGCCTATCCAGGTAAAATTAGGATAGGGATCTTTAAGAGCACGTGACAATGTATATGTTCAGAACACTCATTTAACGTCTCTTCCTAAGTGTGGCATACCTAAGGATTTCTTGTTCTACAATTCTTTACCTAATATTTGGCTTAAAGAAAATAACTTATCAATGGTTGATCGATTCCGTTTGATACCATTGTATAACATGCCGGGAGGATTGAGATTCTTAGATATTGTTATTAGAATCCGTTCCCGGTCCCTTTTTGGGCTAAAAAAAAAAAGAACAAGCTATAATATAGAAATCACAATTCTTTGGAAAGTAGTTGAATAAATTTGTACATATTCAATAGAAAGGGAATCGGATTGCTTAGTGTATAGAGTGTTGAGTTGCTATGCTGAAGCAAGCAACGAGTTCAAATCCAGCTGTAGCTTATAAATTATTTATTCTGTTGACACCCACGGATGGACTCTTTAGGATCTAAAGATCGTTGTGGGGCTCACCCATCCTCTATAAAAAGAATAACATTACTTATACGAAAAACCTGGCGGTTGAGCGTGATCTAGGGTCACCTCCCAGCACATCCGTTCTCCTAGAAATAGCCTCTTCCCTTCTGGGATTGTAGTGGTATAGGTTTTTTTTTTTATTTATTCCATAGAAATCATAGTAGTACATTACTGTAACAGCTGAAAGCTAAAACAAATGACAGAATCTAATCTTCTACGCACAGATGAATATAATGTGATAATTTACCATATGAAACGAGCATTTCCAAGAAATAACAAATAAATATTAGGGACGACCATTGGTGCAGTGGTTAGCATAACAAACACTATGCCCAAGATCGCGGGTTCGTAGTCCGGATGGTGGCGCTAGGATTTTTTAGAAGTGGTCAAAACTCCTTAGTTATCCGTCCTTCGGGAGGGACGTAAAAGGAAGATCCCGAGCTCGTAAGATGTCCTAATTAAAATTTAGGACTCTCACTGTAGCATCGTTCGTTTAGCCGTAGCACTTTATGCTGACTTTAAATGCATTAACTACAAATAAACATGGCAAACACACCTTATTTGCGTTACATAGCTAGAATAAAAAATAAAAATAACAGCTACAGTTTATTAAATGCTATTTATTATTTGAAATGAATATTCCAATATTGACGGGTTCGATATAAATGTTATGACTATGTTAATCTAGCTTTAAGAAAAGTAATGACAAAGAAGAAAAAATTGTGTTTGGAGAGTTAGTGATATTTTTTTCTAGAGCGAGGGCCGTGGTACGGTATTATTTAGGAGCCTATTGTCAACAAACAATGGTGAAATTTATTGAAAGTCATTGAGGCAGGCAAGGGGAAAAAATCGCCAATTGTCTTTACTTGGTTTGTATAAAGGTTTTTTTTATTACATCGGTTTTCATGAAATTCAAGCCCCCTACGTTCAGTTAAAAATTTTCTCATTCACCTCTAATGGCTATTATACAAAACCCTTATAGATCAAACTTTCCATCGCCAATTGCATAATGCACAATGGGGAAAATAAAAATATTATATGGAATTATATTCAACGCAATACATAACATATAGATCACTTAAAATACAATATCACTAAATGTAAAAAAAAGAGATAAGAATACAATACATACATTTTATACAGATATATTATATATATATTTTATATATATATATATATATATATATATATATATATATATATATATATATATATATATAGGGTGTCCCATTTCAAGTGGATCAAACGTATTTAACTTTTAAACCAAACAAAATTCAGAAAAACAATTCAGGTAAAAATTGAAGTTATTCAGGGCTAGTTTGAAGAAATAAAAAAACATTTTTTGGTTTTTCACTTTAAACGGTCAATATCGACCTTCAAACAATGTAGATCCCTCTTGTCCCCCATTTATTTTTATTTATCTGAAATGTACAATACAAAACATTAACATTTTTAAAACATTAACAGTGGCTGGACAATGTAGAAAATTAACAATTTTTTGTATAAAAACGTCGAAACAGAAGGTTTTTAAATGTCCAGACATTTTCTGAAAGATTCAAAATACCTTGATTAGTAAGTTACGCCTAAAAACTCTTAAATAAAATAACTTAACGCTGCATTACGTTTCCTCGTAAAGGAGGTATACAAAAGTAGTGAACTTTGAATACTTTTTCTACTTAAACTATGAAAGCAGAAAAAAAATGTTACATACATTTTTTCCATGTTTTGTATTGTACATTTCAGAAAAATAAAAATAAATGGGCGTCAAGAGGTAACTACATTTTTTGAAAGTGGAGATTGACCATTTAAAGTGAAAAAACAAAAAATGTTTTTTTATTTCTTCAAACTAGGCCTGAATAACTACAACTTTTACCTGAATCGTTTTTCTGAATTTTGTTTCATTCTAAAAGTTAAAAACGTTTGATCCACTTGAAATGGGACACGATATATATATAAGTTATGATTAGACTGAAATATTGCTAAATAAAGAAAATTTATTAATATATTATGACATACTGTTTGCTATAAACTGACCTTTAATATTCTCCAACCAAAAATATAATGCACACATGTTATTAAAATCGAATACAAAGCATAACCTGATACAAAGAGATAATG
The DNA here is from genome assembly GCA_964056705.1 of Troilus luridus. Lineage (NCBI taxonomy): Eukaryota > Metazoa > Arthropoda > Insecta > Hemiptera > Pentatomidae > Troilus > Troilus luridus. The sequence goes on along the minus strand of OZ057413.1, from coordinate 74,737,849 downwards.
GTCATTACTTATCGTCTAAACTCTTTATACACTTAACTTCCCCCCTAATAATAGTATCAATTTAAATGTTTAACTCAGTCTTTAAAAAAAAAATAAAAATGAATATTTGGATACTGAGGAGGACGAACCATAGGAGGTAAACGCTCTACACATTAAAGATATAACCAATTACAAATATTTAGGATCTGTCCTTCAAAATAATTGAAAATCAGAAGGGGGTTTAGCCCAAAGAACCACAGAAGGAAGAAAAGCATGGACCTACTAAATTCCGTACTGTGGAGTAGTAACATTCTAAAAAACACAAAAAGGGTGAATTTCCAGGCTATTATAATGGCTAAGATGTGATATGGCCGTGAAACATGGAAATTTGGAAAGGGAAGCAAAGAGAAACTGTACTGAGATGGACTTCTGGAGAAGGGCAGCCGGAATGTCTATAAAACTGCCCAATTAAATAGTCCCAGAGATAACGGGTGCTTACAATACCATTCTCGATGAAATCACAATAAAGGATTAGAGTGGTTTGGACACCTACTGAGGATGGAAAATGATAGATTCTTAAAAAAGACCATACCATATATGACCATATACTGGCGCCCTTAAGGCTACGCCTACATTGGATCCGGTGTGATACGATGAGACGTTGCTAGCAAACCAAATGACTGAAATATATCATAACATTTGGTTCTTTAAATTTATAAAATTAAGATTATTTATTAATTATTTTTAATGCATATTAAATACATTATTTTTAATATAATGTATAGTAAAATATTTTATAATGTATACACCGCAACATCGTATGTGATAGAATCACGTCGCACCGAATCGGATCCAATGTAGGTATAGCCTAAGGCTACACCTACATTGGATCCGGTTTGATACGATGAGACGTCGCTAGCAAACCAAATGACTGAAATATTTCGAGAGTTATAACATTTGGTTCTTTAAATTTATAAAATTAAGATTATTTATTAATTATTTTTAATGCATTTATATTTTACTATAATGTATAGTAAAATATGTATAATGTATACACCCCAGCATCGTATGTGATAGAATCTCGTCGCACCGAATCGGATCCAATGTAGGTGTAGCCTAAGAAAGAAGAAGAGACCGAACAATAATTTCATTGATGAACTATCCTAAAAATTGGTTAGAGAAACCCTCGACTTTGGGAAAACTCTAAAGAAAAAAACAACCAACTTAACCTAAAACTATGGTATTTAAAATAATTATTTTATTTTATTTTATCATTTAAATTATTTATACTTTTATATCTGGTTTACTCCAATAGTTTCATTTTTATTATATTTTTTCTGCATTCCAATTATTTCGGTTTTATATTTTTTTTATCTTGCCTATCGAGCCATGAAGAAGACCTGCAATGTGGGTCAAAATGTCGGATTCAAATAAATAGTTTATCACTATTTAAGGAATTCATTTTTTTACATCCATCCAGACCGTTTTCTCCCCCTCATAGAATTTTAATTTAAATACCTAAACAGCTTTTTACGGGAAGAACAATGCAGAGGAGTCATGGCTAATTTTAATCTCTTAAACATTACCCAATTATCGATTCAGAAAATAAATAGATAATATACATGATATAAATAATTATTATTTCAATATTAAATATTAATACAAGGAGGCTAGGGATGGTGCTGAAGGGAGTTGGTTACGGGCTAGAGCAGAGGCCATATTGACACGGCCGGACCTGCCTATTATTCTTCCCTATAGATCTCCCACTAATTGGTACCGCAACTTTTCGAGGGGTTCCGCTCTCCACGTAATAAGGGTGTGTGCGTTTTCATTGCTTTAGGCAAAAACCACCGCTTGTTTCACAACTCCACGCATGCTTGTAGGATCTAACAAACAGCCCTTTGTATCCTGTCCTGCCCTATTATCTACCTTACATAATCAAATATTATAAATAAGCACTGTAGAAAAACTATATTAAACTAATCTTCAAGTTTAGGTTCATAATAACCCTCTATATCAGGAACTAAGGATATTGAAGACTTTCATTCTCAAAGCTGTAAAACATGTTTTTTCCCAAAGATTTGTCGAAAAACATAAACATAAGAGAAGAAATTGATTCGAAAACTGTCTTTTTTTTCATTCCTTAAATATGGCGCGGTATTCAAAACTTATGGAATAAAATAGGTGGGGAAAGAACATGGACTTTTGGGTGGGAAACGACTGAACATTTGGATATTGAGGAGGACGGACTATTGGAGGTGAACGGTCTACAGATTAAAAATGTAACCAATTTCAAATATTCAAGATCCGTTCTTCAAAAAGATGGAACATCTGAAGGGGATTAAGCCACAAGAACCAGGGAAGGAAGAAATTTTATTGGCATCTCAGTTCTGTACTGTAGAGTAATAAAATTCTAAAAAACACAAAAAGAATGATTTTCCATACTATTATAATCGCTATAATGTTATATGGCTGTGGCATGGAGATTCCCATTTCAGTAGTCCGAAAGGTAATGGGAACTCACTCCCGAAAAAATCACTTTAAAGCGATTAGAGTGGTTTGGACACCTAGTTATGTTAGAGAGTAATACGAAATTTATGGTATTCGTTGAATACCACAAATAGCCGTGTACTGGTGCCCTAAAGGAAGAAGAAGAGGCCGACCAAGAATTTTATTGTTGAACCAAGTTCAGGAAGACCCGGCAGGATACGGTCTCAATGAAGAAGACCCACTTGACAAAAAGACCTGGAAAACAATGTTTTCCTAAAATTTGGTTGGAGAAAACCTCAGCTTTGGGGAAACCCTCAATAAATACATTTTTTTAAAATACGGTTTTGTTTCACAGGAAACGTCCGTTTTAAAGGAAAGGTTATTTAGTAAAACAGTTTTATGAATTCAACACATTTTTATTCAAAATATGTACCCTCATTCTCTATGCTTTTTTCCACAAGTATGAAAAATTAAATCCCAAAACTAAAAATCAGGGTTTTGTGATGAATAGTCTAATATTACGTTTTTGACTTGAGAATCAATTTTTTTTAAATTGCCCTTAAGGGATGCAGTCAAAGATAACACAAAATAAGTGCACAATAAAAAATAACTTATTTTTTAATTGTGCCAACGTTTCGGCCTACGGTGTAGGCCATCTTCAGGGTGAATGTGAGTGCCTGTTAGTGGTGACTCGTCAAGCACACAACTGTCAACAACGAACAGGAAATTTGACGAGTCACCACGAACAGGCACTCACATTCGCCCTGAAGAAGGCTTTATTAGTTACTACTAATCTTCAAAAGATCCCCGTATAAATTTGAAAGTTGTCGAACAATTGGTTCATGAAATATAGCATTATGAATGAAGCTACATTTGTTAAATGTAAAAAACGTAATAACAATTAATTTCGTGTCCCAATGAAGCTTTGCTTTATCATGAAACAAATACTGTTGAGGCCAGTTTTTTTGGCTTGATAAACATTACTCGGAGTCTGCATCAGGAAAATCAACCGTTAAAAAGTAGTTCACTAACTTTTTAAGAAGTGGGCACCTAAGACGATACACGCAATAGATGTCCGAAAGAGGCTGTTTCCGACAAAAACATAAAAAAGTTCAAAAAATAAATATGAATGACCGTAAATTCAAGTTGATCGAGATAGCTGATACTTTGAAGATATAAAAAGGGCGTTTTGAACATATCATGCATGAATATTTTGACATTTTTAATTTGTGTGCAAAGTTGCTGCCGCACGAGCTCACAATTGAGCAAAAGTTTCAACCTATCATTGGCTCGGAGCAATGTTCAGCGATATTCAACTGTGATAACAAAAAAATATTTTCCGTCGATATGTGACAACGGATTTATCACTACACTCCAGAGTCCAATCGACTTCGTCATCTTAGTGAACTGCTCCCGATAAACCAAATCCAAAGCGTAAAAGATGCAACGGTAGGCTGGCGAGGTTATGGCATCAGTATTCTGGCATACCCAAGGTATAATATGCATTGATTAGCATGAAAAGGGACAGAACAACATCAGCGATTATCACATAGCGTTGTTAGAGCGTTTGAAGGATTAAATCAAATCATTGAAAACGATGGCAAAACTGCCTGAATTCGGCTACGAGTTGCTTTCTTTTCCAAGATATTTTCCAGACCTGGCCTCCAGTGACTTTTTCCTGGTTTGTAGATCTCAAAAAATTGGTGAATGGAAAAAAATGTTATACTAATGAAGAAGTAATCACTGAGAGTAAGGCCTATTTCGAGGTCAAAGAGAAATGGTGCCATAAAAGTGGTATCCGAAAATTGCATGATCGTTATAATCATTGTGTCGCTCTCAAAGGGAATGACGTTGAATATTAAAACCGAATTTTACCAAACAATTGTGTTTTATTATGTTAGCCTTCGAACTTTTCAGCGCACCTGGTGTCAAAAGAAAAAATATTCGTATTATTTCCAAAATGGTCATGTGAATATTGATAGTCATCAATATGCTTTTATTGTTCTTTTCATATGCTGAAGGTTCTTAGTTCAAAACCCAAATTGAACCAAAAGTGACAGATTAATCAATTAATCTGTTGGCAATCATACATACAGATCCTGCTTGGGTTCTTCAACCTCTATAAAGTGGGCATCCTTAATTGGAAAGCCTGGCGGTTAAGATTTATTTCTGACAAATCATCTCCCTCTGCGACTATAGCCCTAGAAATAGTACAGTCTTTTTCAAGACCCTTCAAGGGTTAAGATGGTACAAGATTTTTTTCTCAACTATTTGATAATTCATAATATAACCTAAAAACGCTTACCTGATCATTCTGATCAAAAAAAAATAAAAAAAATACCACGTTTGCTGATTTATGAGAAAAATAATGAATTCACTATAGACCATTGAAAAGTGAACCATGAAAATTAGAAAATGGTCATTTCACCTTAAGAAAAATGAGAGTAATGCTTCTATTTCTGTAAAGGTATGAATCATACTTCAATGATGTTGCATATTGGCAGTTAAAGGAGGATCGTACGCACTTTCCTAAGTACACAACAGAACGCGCAGCCTACACCAAAATATTGAGGTGGCCCAATATCGGAGGAGAAAGGAACTAGGCACAAGAGAGCTAGGGCATTGTTCTTGGTGTTTACCAAGTTAGCTAATGAAGGAACTCTTTGTCTTCGGAGGAGGCTGCCACAATGACCAAAACCACGGGGCTCGTTAATAAAGCCCTCATTGTCAGCTCCTTCAGGGCTCCCGATACCTTGTTTAATTATCTATCATCCTCGGCCATTAGTCGCTGCGTCTTCCTTATTAGCAAGTATATCAGGTCCATTGTGGATTCGTGAACGAGGATCAGAGCTGAAGTTCAAATATCCCATCCGGGAGAACATGAAGGGTTGTGTATTTGTTTATTAATTATATAATTGTCAAATATCAATCGTGTTGTCACCAACTGCAAACCTCTGACGGCACACTACAATTAATCAAAATCCACAGCATGTGATAATTATAAATACTATTTCATAAATTAATCATTAAACCGTAGGAATAAATAAAATCAATACATATTATAAAACAATGACCTCGGCCGCGTTTGTTCGCGGTAAACTCAATAACTACTGCACGGATTTTCATGCGGTTTTCACCAATAGATAGAGTGATTCACCAGGAAGGTTTAGGTATATAAGTTGTCGAGGTTTTGTGTAAATGGGTTGAAATATCGATGGGTTTTACCGAAGACACTGCCTAATACCGTGCAATTATCTAACGTTCAAGATAATAAATTCGTTTATACAGAAAAATTTGGTTTTGTTTTTATTTTTATAATTTCTATATAATAAAGTACATTAGCTGAGATGGGAAGAAAGAAAATCAAGACTCCCAAAGAAGCCTAAGCAATGATATTCACGTGGTCCTTAGTGGCCGGGACGTGATAAAAAAAAATACATTACACAGACAAACTATGTAGGCATAATATGCCTCATTACCCGAGCAAAGCTGGGGTGGGTCGCTAGTAAAATATAAAAAAAGTAGAATTGTTGAAAGGAATAAGGAAAAGGAGTACAAGTACACTATTTGGTACGGTGAGAGTGATAACTATTGTAAAATTATATATATTATATATTATACATATTATATATTATATATAATAAATGACTATTTTCCAGATTGAATGAAATATAGCTTTCAGTGACAAGATTATTCAGATGAAGTGATGATGTATTTAATATCTTATTTCATGACAAATTAGTGTAGATTAACAATAAACTACTGCAAAAAATAAGCATTGCTACGCTTTATAGTCTTAAACTATTTTGAATATTTCTATTTAGTTTGGGATGCCAGAGCAATCATTTAAGATGATTACTCTAAGTATTATTTACTTATACCGTCCAAACTTTATTCTGCATTGGATTCTTTTCCAGAGGTTGGATGTGTGTTTACCAATTTAATAATTAATTAAATTATCAATATATTATTCATAAATATAAAGTCCAGCTGGGTTTAGTAAGCTATAAGAGAATTATAAGAAATATAATTATTTTTTATTTATTGTTCTTTTTATGGTGATGTTTTTATTTTGAAAAGAATGGATTTGTCTGGCTATTTAAAAGTGGCCTATTTAAAACGGTCATTTTCTCTTTATGCAAATATATATTTACTTCTATAATAACGCCCGGTAAGAAAGATAGCAGTATGTTTTATGAAATAAAATGTAATCATACTTTGATATAAATAAACAGAAGTGGAATGTGTTGTTATATAGAGGATTGAGCATAATGAAAGCCGAAACAAATAAAGCTTTTTTTAAATAACAACGAGTAAATAATTTTAGTAATCACATTTAATTTCATTTCTAGTGCTTTAAACAATCTTTTCTTCATAGAAAGGCACAGATTTTTCAATCTATCTGACTTTTTCTGAGTTACAACTCTGGCTGCCTTTTGGACACCAAACTTCAGACTTGCATCGGAATTATGGGGTCCTTTAGAGTCAAGATAACCCGAAAGACATTTTCAAAAGTCTCGATGGGATTTAAATCTAGAGAAAGCGGAGGCCATTCCAGCTTGAATCCCTTCTCATTGAATCTATCCATTGTTAACTTTGATTTCTGAAGGTTATCTTGAATTAAAAAAAATACTCCGTCTGGAAATATTAAATACATTCATGATTCCACCTTTTCCCTAATTAATGATAAACAATGTCGGCTGTTTACCAATCAAGAAAACTTCCGAAGCTGTTACTGCTCCCCAAGCATGGCAGATTTTATTTAATTTAGCAGCCGGCATGGATCCTTTGGGATCTGAGACCCTCCTGAGGCACGTCTAGCCTCTATAAAGTGTGTACCCAAAATAGGAGGGGGGATCTGACGGTTGAGTGTGATCTAGGACAAATCGCCTCCCTGTGCAGTTCACAAATCACTGTTGTCCAAGACACAGTACCATCTCTACTTTCTCAGCACTAAACCCAAGACCCTTCATGGGTTGTAGTGGCACAAGTTTTTTTTGCAGGTTCCTGGGCGAGGGGGGGGGGGGCGTGAAGACCAGTTGAAAATAAAAAAATCTGAATTGATTACAGTTATTTTTTTCTTATCAGTACTTATTGATTTTAAATTGAAATTTATAATGTTATACCTTATGACAATAAAAATAAGTGTTTTTTTTGTTTTATGTAATACTTGTTTTTCTCCACATTTCCATGTAGTTTAAGGGGGGCATGGGAGGAGGAGGCTTTCATTTCAACAGAAGGGGACATGGTATAAAAAAAAATTGGGAACCCCTAAGTTATACTATACACTACCAAATAAAAAAAAAGAAACCCTGTACCATTGCAACCCATGGAGGGTCTGGGGTTCAGTACATGTAGGAGGCTGTACTGCTTCTTGAACAACGGTTGTTCAGGGGAGTGATTTGTCCTGAATCACGCTCAACTACCAGATTCCCCCCCCCTACATTACTCACTTTATAGAGGCTCAGTGAGTCCCAGGAGGGTACTAGATCCGATAAGATTAATCCCGGTCTCTAACAGATTCAATAAAAGTCAACTAAGCCACTCCGCTCCCTACAGTACCATATGAAGTTCTTAATAATTACAAAAAAAATGTTTTATTTTTTTTTGGGGGGGATAAAATGAGTACCTCATTCCATCAATCTTTCCAGGATGTATAAGGAGATAGGGAAATTTAAAAGCAGAAAAGGTCAGAGGGAGAGAGTTTAAGGATCGGCAGAGCCAGAAGCGCGGAATAATCCGACCATTGTTTTACAGGAGCGGGAACATCCACTACCTAGGAGAAGGACCAATTGGCCAGGGAGCAGTTTTACCTCTCGACCCCCGAATAACGACCACTGACAACTCCTCCACTTCAACGGCCCCACTCGACTAATAATGAAAATCCGGTCATTTTTTTATTTTCCAAACTCTGCTCATCCAATTACCCCTTAGATGTTTTTCTAAGTTGTTTTCCTGCTTCGGTTGTATACGAGAGTCCAGGAAAAAAACAACCTTCCATTGTTTGAAGCCCGGTCTTCATAAGATTTAACTAGGTATGCTGTACCTCGACCTTTAATCATCAAATGACATTTAAAATTGCTGCATAAAAATCAAAAATTAATCAATAAACCTATCAGAACTGACAATCCTACTCATTATATTTAAATAAAAATCAGGATTCCTTGATGTACGTTATGATAGGGAAACATAAAATACTGCGATTAACAATCCAGGATAAATTGAGAGGAAAAGTTCCATAGGAAGACTGAGAACTTTAAGTAAGAAGAAGAATCGAACAGGCAATAAAGGTGAAAAGGGTGCTTCATTCTGTTACATGGCACAATAGCCTTTCCAAAGAGAATAAAATGATGTACAGGAGGAACATGGACATCTGCGAATTTTCCCCCCAAAATTAGAGCAGTAGAAATGGATTATTGTAGAAGAAGTTTAAATAACACAAGGGCAGATGTATCAGGAATGAGGTAATAATGAAAGAAATGGAACGGGGAGAAACCATTGCCGAAAGGATGATAAGAAAGAAACAGAGATGATACGGCACGTCCGGCGTATGACTCCTGATCGATGGTCGGAAGAATTAAGGGGTTGGGCTCCTGAAAAGAAAAGAAAAAGAGGCCGCCCAGCAATAACATAAGGTAAAGAATTAGAGAATTGAAGACTGGAAAGATTGGGACCTATGGAAAGAACTGACTTGACGATAACCCTACATTCGGAAAAGCCGGAAAATAAAAAAAATCATAGAAGGAAGTGTGTATCTTGGCCGAGAAATATTCGGGAGTGGTAACTCTACTGACTTAGAGTAGCAATACTAAAGGTCAGAATAGCCTTGATGCTTATCAGCTTCTTGGAGACGGCTCTCTAAGAAGAATAAAGAAAATTGGGCGCCAGATTTGTTTTGGCATACGGAGTTGGCGGCCCCATCGCCCAGTCTGCATAGGACTGCAATCAGCCACTGGTCCTCCAGGTGAGGGGAAACACAGTACCGGGGTGTATAGCCCGAGCCATCTTCCACAATAATTTCTGGAGTCAAATCGTCCCTAGTTTGCAGGGCTTACTTTGTCCCGTATAATAGATTCACTGAAACGAAAGAAAGAAAGACCTTGACACAAAAGGAAGAAGTAAAAGAAAAAACCCAAGGTTTAGTGCTCATACTACTTACTTATTATCGTTGATACAGTCCAATCTTCTCTCCTTATCTTTTCATAATTATTAAGTATGTTTTCTTGCTGATTAATGTTATAGCGGTTCGTTGGCTACCAAGTCAATGAAGCTAATATGCTAACCATCCAAAGCTTTAAATTTAATGGGTGTATGCCTCACATTAATCTAAATTCTCTATTTAAATATTAATTAATTGTACCAAACACAGTGTAAAATACATCCTCCGATCTCCCTTGCCTATTCTATTGTTTTATAAATCATTCCAGTATAATTTTCTGTACTTTATATTAAGAGCAGTATAATTTCTGTACTTAATTTTAAGTTATAGAATTAATTGTTTTTCTATACTGATTATTAAATTTCTATACTTGTTTTTCTTTGTCCACACTAAAACTTTCCGAAATCAGATATATTATTATATTTTATCAGAAAGAGGCTAAGAAATTACTTATGTGAAATTAAAACAATAAAACGTAACATATAAAATAAATTATCCCTGATGTTCACTCGCAGTGTTTCGGAGACGTTTGCCTCGCTGTGTATTTGTTCAACAACTGCTCTACATTTGTAGCATTAAGACAACAATATTAAAGTGTTATTTTACTTAATGAAGATCAGTAATCGTAAGTATATAATATAATAAGTGATAAAGCAAGCGATGGTGCAGTTTTTGGGATATATAATATAACTGACGTACGTGTCATAATTGCTTCCTCAGTGCGTAACATTTCTTGGTTGTTATTAAATTTTCGCTTCTCTCGAAAACCAATTGTGTGTTTATTTGTTGAGTGTGTTTACAATTAGACCCATGCCGCCTATAAGACGCGGGACCAGCAATTTGAGTTGAAGAACTCGAAACGCTACAAATCAAGGTAATTTTCAATCTAAACGGACTGCACAGCAACGTGAAGAACGAAATGAAATTTAAAGGATTCGGATATTACAATCATGCACAACGCGTCGTTTTCAAACTGCTTTCAGTGTTTCACGAGCGGCTTTCAGTTACGATGTTTCAACTTTCTACAATTCCTACCAATGCGTTGCTATTTGATCTACGAACTCAGTTTGCCCCAATTGCAAGGCATTGAAATACTAAAATAAAGGAAATTGATTGTGTTGTGCAAATGGCAAAGTGTGCCATTGGTTCCGCCACTAGAGCCATTGTACTCATTGGTTTCAGAAACTGGAAGGACTTCCTTACATTTCCTTACAAACATACAAAAATATAACAACTGCTTCCAAATGACTTCTTTTGGGGCAACAAATATACTTCGAGACAATTTCATGCTGGCTTTTAAGGTAACAAGACTTACTTTATTTATTCCTTTTTAAGTTGTTGTGTAAAAATAAAACTTTTCTGCTTAATTTGCAGATACAAGACCAAATATATCATAAAGCAGGTTCGCTGTTGCCGGTGACAGATGACGGGTATAAATTCCTACAAATTTATTTCATGGGCAATACAACAGAAGAAATTGATAATAACACTTCAGTGAGGAGGTCTATTGTTGAACAATTACAAACTTTGTTTCATCAACACAATCAATTGATAATATTGTAATTATTATCTTTGAAAAAACACAGCTTCCAGCCAATTCATTTATTCTTTCGAACAATGACGTTTCGACACTTAAATGTCATTTTCAATATTTAAAAACATCAACATCCTAATATAACTCTAAAAAAGTTACAAGTCAAAAATCTGCAAAAAAAACAACAATCACAAATCTAAAAACAAATACAAAAAAACTTGTCCCAAACAGTTAGCAACAACCAAGCATAGATACCTCATAAAAATGTATAGTAATAATTTTTAAAAAAATTTATTTTCTTCGGGATCAACTATCCTCCATGGTCAATAGTCTATTTTTTTTTAAATTATTACTATACATTTTTATGAGGTATCTATGCTTGGTTTTTGCTAACTGTTTGGGATTTTTTTTTTTTTTGTTTTTAGATTTGTTGACTGATTTGTGATTCTTCTTATATTCAACTTCCGGGATGGGCCGTGATTTGTAATTGTTGTTTTATTTGCAGATTTTTGACTTGTGACTTTTTTAGAGTTATATTAGGATGTTGATGTTTTTTAAAATATTGAAAATGACATTTAAGTGTCGAATCGTCATTTTTTGAAAGAATAAATGAATTGACTGGAACCTGGTTTCTTTCAAAGATAATAATTACATAGTATTGCAGTCCAGTGTATTAGATAAGAATCAAAATTGATTACATTGTTTAAAACTGCACGCATAAACACACTACTTACATTGTAAAGCTCTGTGCTGTTTGAGGTTTCCATAACAATCAAGTTATCAACACAAATAATAGCAGGGAATCGCTGTTCCTTGAGTACTATCAGAATTTAATCAAAGACTAGCTTTCAAAAGACTGGACCAAGGACCAGTACCATATACATAGATGTTCTCCTTTGACAAAATTTTCACAAGTAAAAGCTACCCCAGATCTTCAGCCAATGATCCAAGACCTCGTATTCCAGGGACTGCTAAAACATGTTAATGAAACGTGAGTTTATATCCAATAAACATAGAAGAGTAACATGGCATTCCTTTCCACCTTCCCTACACTCATGATGTACTCACACAATTCACAAACATATTCTATATTACAAAACCTATATAGATTTTAATTTAATCAAATTGAGATTATAATTAATTTTCTCATATTAAAGTCATTGCCTAAAAGTGGTTAAACAGATTTTCTTATTGTTATATACATCTATCTATACATATTATAAAACAAAGTCCTCGGCCGCGTTTGTTCGCGGTAAACTCAATAACTACTGCACGGATTTTCATGCGGTTTTCACCAATAGATAGAGTGATTCACCAGGAAAATTTAGGTCTATAATTTGTCGAGGTTTTGAGTAAATGGGTTGGAATATCGATGGGTTTCACCGAAGACGCTGCTTGCCTAATCCCGTGCAATTATCTAACGTGCAAGATAATAAATTCGTATATAAAGAAATATATAGATTTTTTATTGAAATAAAAAAATTAGTGATAAATAAAACATATTTTTTTTATTTGTCGATTACTTTGTACAAAAGTACGCAAGGGTTTGCGTGTTTTTCTCTGTTCAACTATTAGGTAAATGCTACTAAAAAAAAAAAAAAACTGTGCTACTACAATCCATGAAGGGTATAAGGTCCAGTATTTGGAAGGCCTGTATTGTTTCTAACGCAATGGTTGTGCAAAGAGATTCGGCCCAATAAAAAACAATTCCATGAAAACTTTCGACTATTTATCTGTAATGTGAATTGCTACCGAAGAAATATTAACGAATTTGGCAGAATAGCAGTTAATGGATATTAAAGCAATACAAAAATTAGTGGAAAATTTAATGCAGTAGATTTTCTAATCCTCAAGCATTTTCCCATTGGAGCAGTAAGGCTCAGAAAACTCAATGGTTCACTTCAAATACGATAAAAGTTGTTTATTATAATGTTTTCCAAAAATTGTTTTTTCTTTGTATTTAATTTTCATCTTATGGGTGTATAAGATATAGTTGTTAAATAATAATACTAAGTAAGGACACTGCTGGTGTACTAATGTTTCAGATTACATCAAATTGATTCTTCGGTGGCTTAAGGAAAAAGTGGTATCACAGTTACACTTTTTACTGAAATAAGCAACTTTACTAAAACCAAATAAGCTTTAATGTCCACACACATATAAAGCAGAAATTACATTCAATATATGTTTTTTCTCTTTTTCACACCACACTATCTCCTCTTGGTGTACAAATTTTCAAGGCAGACAGAACATTATTTACTATTGATATTATTTATCTAATATTGATTAATTCTCAGTCTTAAGCATTAACTTCAACTTGCAATTAGTGTGAAATAAACTATAGCTTAGTGTTTTCATAAGTGTTTAGTTAAATTGTTTTTGGTTAACTTGTTAACTATAGTTTAACAAAATAAAATAAAAATAAAAGAACATTTCTAAATCTCGCGAGCCAGAAAAAGTTTCAAGGATGGTTGCATGTGGCCGAAAGCCTGGGGGTTGGCAACCCCTACTTTAACATGTTTATATTTTACTTTTTAGTACATGGTCTTTGTATTTTTATAATATCAATAATAAGTACATATTAATATTTATTTAATTTTAATTTTATTACTATTGGACCAACTCAAATCTGTTTTTAATTTTATTTATTTATTCATTGAAATTTACAACTGTATTATCACATTACGCATCAAGTAAATGGCAGAAATGATACATAATGGCATGGATAAGGACAAGTAGAGAAACTACCCAGTGATAGTAATCAAATAACAAATTCAACTTAGAAAGTCACGAGGCCATTTTCTTTTCAGACAACTCGGAGGATTATCAGAAATTGAAGAGGTTGCTAGATTTGAAACTATTGGGTTTGAGTGGGACTGGACCTGTTCTAAATGAATCAGTGGGATGTTATTAAACGATACAGGAGAACAGTAAGTGATTGGTTTACGGCAGAGGATAAAGGTGATTTGACAGGATCTGTGGGAATTTATTTTAATCCCCCAGTTTTGAAGGTCAGTGATGTGGGATTGAAGAGTATGGGATGCTATAGCTGGATCAGTGTTGAGTGATAATAGATAAGTGTCATCCGCATACGTGATAAGGATAGTATCAGGATGGGATGGGATGGCAGCTGTATTAACTGTGTAGAGGATTGGGTCATGGATACTGCCTTGGAGAACATTAGCAGATTGAGAAAAAAGGGATGAGTAGACATTATTATGATTAACTTTGAATTGAAGGTCAAAGTTCCTCTCTTGATAATGAGAAAGTATGTCCGAGGTAGGAATATACAGAGTTTATAAAGCAACCCGGGGTAATCAAATCTTAAAATCACTTGATGGAAGGAGAGCAGACCTGGCATAAATGAGTTGGTAAATATTTAATTTGTACACAATAGAAGTCCAAGGCACTTTCTTAAACTATTGGAGGCAGCTTTGTGCCAAAAAACAGAGTCAACTAACAACCCATGTTCTTCATTTTAGAACACCAGGAAGCAACAAACATCTTAAAACTTCTTTATAGGATCACAAAGACCAAAAAGAATAATTAGGTTATAGAAAGACTCCTTTTGGGCACACATCAATAACTCAAGGCCTCTTAACTTAACACATGTTTATTATAATATAATTCTCTAATTAGGGAAATGATAAACCTGAGATGTATTCTTGATCTGGGTACCAGATTCTTAGGTAATGATAAAGCAGCCTGTTTTACCCACATTTCCCAAAGTTCAATTTATGCCCCAAACAGTAATACCACTTCTACCATATCATACATAGATTTAAAAGTTTCCTCTTTTATATTTTAGCACTTAAATGTTGCTGTGTCGTACATTAGCCTCAAGTGGATTTTTGGGGACAAAAAAGGTTTATAAGGTTTGTTATTGTCATACCCAAAGAGCACTATCCATCAGGCCTCTTCAATTTCATGTTTCAAACATATAATGAATTTAGGTAGTAGTCTGTAGACAGAAATTTGTAAGAATAGGTTGTTAGTATCTGGATCAAGCCTTCATGTTCCCTAGTCATATTATATAATAAGAATAATTTTTTTACCAATAAATGGAAACCTTCCATCTGTTAATACTTCTTCTTCTTCTTCTTTATCTATCTCCATTGTGCTGTTAAACGTGGAGTAGTCTCAGACCACCTTCGGTATGTGTCCCTATCCTGGACCTTCCTTTTCATCTCCACTGCTACTTGCAGAGAATCCACATTGTCTGCTACCACCACAATGCCGTCTGCATAAACGAAACACTGGGCCTGGATGGGCAACATATACCAGTATCCAACGATTGCTCTGGGTGTTCTCCGCTTGGATACCTTCAACACCTCGTCCATGACAATGTTAAACAGGAGTGAACTGAGGCTATCTCCTTGCTTAACCCCTTTGTAGATTCTGAATGGGGCAGACTTCATTCCATTTAATCTAACCACGGCTTTTGGGTCCTGGTACGTTGATTTGATGGCGATAATCAGGTTTGGTGGTGTCCGCTTCTCTTGTAAAGCCTGTTCAAATCTCTTGTCTGGGGACCGTGTCAAAGGCTGCTTTGAGGTCCAAAAAGGCAAGGTAGACATTTCGTCCTCGGTCCAACGCATTCTCCATAGCCATCCTGAGAGAGAAGATATGATCCTGGGTTTGTCTTGAAGGCCGGAAAGCAGCTTGTTCTTCTTCCATGTTGGGTTCAACATATGCTCTCAGCCGCTGCTCCAGTATCCTTTTATACACTTTATGCACCACCAAAGAGAGGCATATGGGCCTGTAGTTCTCACATCTGGTCTGATATTACATGTAATATTATTTTATTTTCTTCTTTTTTAGCAATGGCTGTTTATATTGTTTTATATGAATTAATTTGTCAATGGCATTTTGCTTTATTATAACATGAGTGATGTTGGTAAATGCAATATAAAGTGTCTTGTTAATTGGCAATATTTGTTTATTAAACAAATAATTATAAATACTACATAAGTATATTAGAAGATTAAAAAAGTAAATCAGGATAAAAAAATACGATAAAACCCACATAAGAGGCTGGATGAGTCCAAAGAGGGTCTTCAGTATCCTACAGAGTCAACCAAGGCTGATGAATAGTACTTTTGGAAATAGTGAGGAAAACCCTATATTTCCCAATATTTAAAAAAAACATTCCATAACTACCCATGAAGTCTTGGCGATTTAGTATATGGTTAGGGGCGGTACTGTTTCTAAAACAATGAATTTTCCTCAGATCACACTCAACTGCTAGGTTTTTCCCCTAATTAATGGTGCCCACTTTACAGAGGCTGGGTGAGCCCCAGTAGTCTCTGCAGATCACTTAGGGTCCTTCAATCATTGTTAACGGATTAAATAATCTATCTGTTAAAGCAGGATTCGAACCTGGGATCTTTAGCACACCAGTTCAACGCTCTATACAGGGTAAATCCATTTTAAATCACCCAATATAAATATAATTTGTTGCTGAACATTTTTAATTTTCCTGATTCTTTTATCATGGTTTCCTTATGGGTAGATATTCACAAAAATCGAGTTGAAAAATTTTTGTAAGCCATATTTTTTATTTGGCAACCATTTTTAAAATGATGTTTTAGTGAATTTAATGAAAAAACAGGGTTTGATGAAAATTTAATTGCGAAGTAAATTTTAAAGATATCAGAATATTTTAAAAACTAGTGTGTTCAACATGAAATGATCTTCAAAAAGACATTATTTTAATTTCCATATCATGAAAGAAAATAAGTCAAACTCTTTCTCTAAAAACTTGGAAAAAATTTAACAATCATTAATTTTTAAGACCATAAATTTTTAGGAAGGAAAAGAGACTCACTAATAATATTTTATTTCTGAGTTGAGTACTCGTAGTACTACCAGCAGCATAAGTTTTAGTCTTGAGAATGAACTCAAGATGACTAAAAGCACATTAATGCCAATTTCCATCGGTCAATATCTGAAAAGGGACTGAATGAAAACTACTAAGAATATCTCACAAAAAAATTATGACTGAGATTTAACTACATTTCGAGTTATAGAGCAGTGAGCTTCAATAAAAACGCTACCTTTTTATTACACTCGTGCAATGCTGAAATAGCAACTATAGTCTTATTAAAACTATCTTAATTGACAAATTTAAATGATGCTTCAATCTATAAATTATTATTTCTAGTTTTAAAATAATTAACTTACTCTATATTTATATGCAATACTTGAGTTAAAAATGCCCATTTATTAAAAAAATATGTGAGTATGTTTGTAACTTCAAACCCTTTGTCAAATGTCAACTGACACATCAGTTCTCATGTTGCAACAACTTAATGTCAGTTTTAGAAGTTAAGACTTGAACTCTTCCATCTGCAACTGGTTGTACAGCCTAAATCTTTCTTGCACCTACTAAATGTCTCTGCAAGTGGTGACATGAACACCTCCTCCCCCCTGAATCTTCATTGCTTAGGTAATGATGAGGCTCAGTCGGTGATAGTTATTTGACTAGTGAACATGTTAGTGTAGTTTTTGAATTATATTTTTCCATTACATTATTGTGCTTTATTAAATTTACCTTTATTATTAATATTAGTTTTCAAGAATAAGAATTGATTGTTTACGTATTCAGTATGAGTTGTTTTGTGGATGAAGCAAACAGTCATAAAGAGCACTACAAGCAAGAAGTGCCTGAAGATTTGATTAGGTTGAGTGACTTTCCAACTGAAGAACAATGTTTGCTAAAATTAAGAATTTCAAATAAAATTACTAACATTTGCCATTACCACAGATATAAATATTTAGACAAGTACAACCACATTTCTGGGAAAAAATGTTGTGACCCATTTAGTCGTCATAAAAGGCCAATTAAAAATGTTTTTTTCGTAAAATACTAATTGAATACCTTTCCAAGAGTAAAACTGGACATTATACTAATTCCTGGACAGGCTCTATGTCCAACTTGCGCATCAAAAATATTTGTAGAAAACTGCCAGAATATGAGACAAATAATGTTGACAAGGATCCTGAATTTCTTTCTGGCCCTTTTGAATTAGTAGAGGAGAATCTGTTTCATCAAGTGGAACCCATATGTAAAACTTTGGAATTGTCTCCTTTATGTAAAATAACAAACCTTAACACAGAACAACTGTCAGCTTTGCAAAGAAAAACCTATAAAATTACGAGCACAGTCAAGCGAAAATTGGAAGTCTTTCTATAATGACTTGGGAACTGAGAATTTAAATGTTACAGAAACTTCAATTAGTGAGTAAAACATACTCATTACTAAACTCAAAAAAAAATTCAAATTGTCTAGTAAAGATGATAAAATTAAGATAATTAGTCTAGTGCCAAGATAATGGTCAAAGAAAAAAATATTTCAGGACTTCGGTGCATCTGAATACATGGTAAAGTTAACTAGGCAGCTGGTAAAGGATCAAGGATCTTACCACATATTTCAAAAAGACAGGGCAACAAAATAAGTGAAGCTATTATTAACTGTGTTAAAGAGGCTTACGAAGATGACGAAAATAGTCGCTTATTCCCTGGTAAACAGGAATATGTTTCAACTGTCCTTGATGGATAATGTCAAGGTGCAGAAACAGAAAAAGTTTATTCTTCTCTCACTAAATGAACTCTTCAGCATATATAAACAGAAATATCCAGATCACAAAATTGATTGCTCTATGTTTTGCGCTCTACGACCAAGGTGGTGCGTTCTTCTGGGTTCATCAGGAACTGTTATTTTTGTTAATTTAGTGATTGAAGCATCATTTAACTTTGTCAGTTAAGATAATTTTAAGTCTATAGTTGCTAATTTAGCATTGCAGTTGTGTAATAAAAAGGTAGCGTTTTTATTGAAATTCACATCTCTATAACTCAAAATGTAGTTGAGTCTCAGTCACAATTTTTCTGTGACATATTCTTATTAGTATAAAGGATGTTATGTACAATTTTCACTATTTTCCATTCAGTCCCTTTTCAAATATTGACCGATGAAAATTAGCATTAATGTGCTTTTGGTCATTTTAGAAAATCCGTAGAAAAAAAAAGGACTTAAACTTATGATGCTGGTAGTATTATGAGTACTCAACACAGAAATAAAATATTATAAGTGAGTCTCTTTTCCTACCTAAAAATTTATAGTCTTAAAAATTATCAATTTTTTAATTTTTCCCGAGCTTTTAGAGAAAGCTGATAGGGACATTCTTGCATGATAGGGAAAGTAAAATATAGTCGTTTTGAAGATCATTTCATGCTGATCACGCTGGTTTTTAAATTATTCTGATATCTTGAAAAATGACTTGGCAATATAGTTTTTCGCAAACCCCGTTTCTTTATCCCCAAATCGCCATTTTAAAAATGGCTGCCAATTAGAAAATATGCCTTGTAAATTTTTTTCAATTGGAGTTTTGTTAATGTCTACCCATAGGGAATCCATGATAAAATAATCAGGAACTGGGTATTAATTGAGCAACAGTGACTGGGTGATTTGAAATGGATTGAGCCTACATTGAGCTACCCTACTGCTTATCACAGTACAAAAAATGTTTATATATGTTAATTGTAATTTGTTAATGTTAAGTCGGATGTTTTATAATGTTTAGCCTAAATACTATTGTGGGTTTTAAAAACTCTTTATCAATAAAATTAGGTTTGATAGAGAAAAAGAAATATACAACATTATCAGTTACAATATATAATATATTGGGATTGAAGGAATTTAAAGAAATAGATTCTGTTAAGTTTTCTTATTTAATACTTACTATGGATATGAACTACTTACAAACTAAGAGGCATTAAGGAATTATCTTCATATTAAAAATACACTCATAAAAAGCATTTTATACCTTCATATGATATAATTATAATTTACAATTGGGCATAAGGCATTTTGTAAGGCAAAGCGAAACATACAATATAAAATACACAAGGCAATAGCGTTATCAAACATTAAGAATGTATAACAACTAATAATAATTAAAAAAATGTAGAACTGAGAATTAAAAAAAAAAATTATTAATGTATGCCACACAATGAATGTTAAGACAAATATAGCAAACTAAGAATAATCAAAAATAAATGTTTCCTTAGAAAGTGAAAAATAAAGTTTAATATTGCTCCCAAACAAAACAATAATTTAATTTCCTTTATCTTAAGCGAGGGTGATACTATTCAATAATTTTGAAAACAAGCCTGGGAGCTTTAGTTAACATCTCGAGTATAATAATAAAACAGAAAGAAACGGAAAAGCTAATCATTAGTACAGCTTAATTATATTTCCAAATATTTTAATATTCACAAAAATCTGCCACTTTATTATTTTAAAAAAATCAACAAACATTTTTTAAATATATAAAACTGAAGAGATGCCTGGATACTAATGTTTATCATTACTAAATAATTAATACATTAATTAGCACTTTCCTTTAACAGCATATATATATTTAACAAAAGACAATACCGATATCAGTCTATAAGGCTTTAACGTGAAATATTAGGAGCCATATTCCTGAGCATCAATCATTAGTTGTTGATGGTAAAAACATGATTCTTGATATAACAATTTTAAAATATATTCAAATTATTAAACGAAAAAGAAACATGACAAGAAAAGAATATGATACAAAACTAGGAATTTGTACTTAGAAGTAAAAAAAAAAAAGTATATATATAATCTTAAAATAAGTTTACACTAGTTTCAATATAAAAAAAGTAAAATATAGTTATAATAATCAAAGCTATATCAGGAATACAAATTAAAAAAACACACAAAGGAAAATTTAAAATACAATAATCTGGACCCTACTAGATCACATTTCTCTTCTTTTTTTTTTTGTTTATTAGGAATGGGCAGTGTGAATCTCGACGTACTTACTTAGTGCTTACAACCCAACCCTGTAGCGATGTGAAAGACCCTACAAATATACGTCTTCTCTAATTTTATATCGTTTAGTTCCTCAGTCAAATGGAAAAACGAATCATTTAAGCGACATGCTTTCGCAGATGCGTAAACTAAAACTGACTAGTAAACTAAAACCGAAAAAAAGAAATGAAGTCTAACAGGATTTTGAAAACCTCATGAAACAATAAAAGAAATATGGCATGGAAACTTTTTGTTTCTTTAATATTTAAGAAAGGAGTTGTACATCGATGATGTTGAGTGACGCTAAGTGGTGAATAAAAATTAAGCTGAGGAAACGATCTCTGGTTCGCATTGAGAGAGTCTCTCTTTGTTCTGGCGGACCATTTCAGCCCTTTTCTCCTGCAAAAGAAAATTTAAAAAAAATAATAAGTACAAGAAACTTGAATTAAGACAATCTATAAAATTATACATTAGACATAAGTTTTATAAAAATAATTTACATCTTATTATACTTGAAGAGACGCAATAACAAATGTAATAATAATTTTCACAACTAAATATTAAACTGTATAGTTTTCATTAAAAATCTAAATGTTTTGGTTTAAAAAAGAATTTTCTAATTCCACTATCAGCCACTAATTAAAAACAACATAATTGTGTTAAATGATAAAGAAATAGTATCTTTGTACATGAATTCGCAAAGGGATATTTTGATTTAACTGCAGGGAACAGCTTTACCATGGTGAGCAGGGGCTAAAATTCAATTAGATGAACTTCACATTGCGAATCATGTACTTTTTGTGATTTCTATGCAAAGCACTCTCTAGCTCACAGTTAAAATGATTGATTGTGAACTACTAAATATAAATGATGAATTCTTAAATGTAAAAACCGAGCCAAATGCAACCTTGATATATCAAACAGGAAATTTAAACAGAAGCATAACAAAAGATAAGAGTTTATTGGTAAAAATTTAGATTTTCAAATTATAACTAGACTTGTTGATAAATCTCAAAAAGGATATTTTAAGTTCCAAGAAAAATAAAAGTTGTAAAAATATGAATTTGATTTCTTATTTTCAATAATTGTGGTCCTATACAAATATTAAATAATAATGTTTATGGTAGATAAATCTGAACGTGGAGATTTAATTAAAATTTTAAATCATTTGTCACTTAACCAAAATCATATAGCATATTTTAATTGACAAATTTTCAATGTTTAAGGCTTATTGTCTCATGAAGGTATCTAACCTCAGTCTGGATATTTTGGAAGTATGTAATATAGCTAACTATATCTAATTTATTGATAAAAATATATATACATATCTAAAGGGGGGAGGAGTTTAGGGTGATTACTTAACCTACAGATAAATATCATGGAACTGTTACAAAGTACAACACACAATAGGTTTTTTTCTTTTCAGTAGAAAAATTAGATTTTTAAAGTTTGTGCCAACAAAAATCTTGGAGTCAAAATTTGATTTTAAAAAAATGTCAATGATTAAGATCCTAAAACCTATACATGGTACACTTGTCAAGCATGAAATTTATAAAAAATAAAAAAATAAAATATATGGTCTATTGGCAATAATTTCAGATTTTTAAATTTTGAAAATATAAATCCGCAGCTCGAGAAAGAATCTTCAATCAAATTAAAATAAGCAGATACTTCAAGCATTATTAAATTAGCACTTATTACAGAGTGTGGCAAAATATACTAAAAAAACAATATATATTACTAAAGAGAAAGCTCAATAAAAAGCAGTTTCAAGTGTTACTTAAAATTATTTTAGAACCTCAAGCTCTTGTATTTTGTTGCAAACATCATCATTCCAGATTTCATAAAAATACTTTCACAAGGCTGGGCTTAACTTCATAATAATTGAAGACCAAGTAGGAAAAGTGCCTGAGAAAATTCTCATTACAATTCAGAATGAACTGCCTTTGATATTTGATTTAGTTTTCAAACAAATAAAAACAGTAATAATAAAACATTTATAGGGATTTTCTTTGAAAACTTATCTTAAGTGATAATATTTATAACATAAATCCTAGTTCCTAGATATAATTTTGGAATACAAAAAATTAAACTCGGAAACAATTCAACCAAATTTAGGCGATGCATTGCTGTTTTTTTTTTTTAAATTAATTTTTCTAGGAAACAATGACCTCGTATTTTTTAAAATATTAATGATTGTTTTTTATCAAATAAGAAATTATTTCAAACAGCTTATTTAATTTACTCCAAGTTATTAATGAATCAAAAATTAATGAAATGGTGAGAACTGTAACAGTTCTTAATAAAAAACAACATTGGTGTTAGAATAGTTAAACAATTATTACACAAAGTGAACATCACATTTTAATGCATAATATCAAAAATAATATTTATTAATAAATAAATCAAGTGCAAAAAACATAGATTAGTTTAGAATAAATTATTAGTAGTTTAACTGTTGTGTGTTTATTAGAAATACAAAGGTTTAATACACAACCATGTCTTATGAATAATGTACTTTTTTAAATAATAAATAAATATAATTTCTCATCAAGATGTACTACTACTTTCTTGAGGAAGCTAATAATGAAGTTTGAATATGAGAAACAGATACTCAGGTACTTCAATATGATCTCTTTAACAAAATTATTTTTACAATACACTGTTACCCTAATTATAAAACATCTTAACTCCATTACATATACAGCTTTTTTCAGTGAATTTCATAATTTTACCCATCAAATTCATAATTTTTTCAACCGATTTCATAATTTGTAAGATGTCACAGTGTGGTCGTTAGGAAATTAATATATAACACATATTTGGATAAAACACATATATTTGGAAACATATTTAGATGTATTAGTTATTACATATTCTGACGATATACTTATAAGGAGGTAAATATATATATATATATATATATATATATATATATATATATATATATATATATATATATATACATACATACATACATACATACATACATACATATATATATATATATATATATATATATATATATATACATACATATATACACTTATAAGTTGATGAAATAAAGCATTGATAGGCAGATTACCTCTTCCAAGTTCTGTATTCCTCTGCCAGAAGACAACATGCTCTAACTTTTGATTCTACTTTTGAGAAAGCATATTCTGCCGAATTCAGCATTGGGAATATGGTGGTGGCAGGTATATCATTCTACGGGAAGATCATGCCATAACTTCTCTAACCTGCTAAGTTTTATGGATAGCTGCATTGTCCATCACTAAAATACTATTGATGAGGGAAAGCTGATACAGTTTTTCAAGGAATTAATTCAAAAATTGGCAAAATAAATCACTAACTCCGAGTTCTTACTTTAGCTCTTTTGCAGCACGTTTTAACGTAATTTTCAACTGAAATAGTCCTCTATGAATAGTGGAGATCAAAACATTAATGTTTCGCTGAGACAGTTTCTCTTTTATTTCTTGTAAGGTGTAGGCTGCATTTTCTTCAATTACTTCCTCAATCGCAGCAAGAGTTTCAGGTGTCAAACTTATATGATGGGTACAACTCTATTTTTGGTGTTATATGATTTCCTGATAACCAAACTGCGACATCTTACAAATTATGAAATTTGATTGGTAAAACTATGAAATAGGTTGAACAAATTATGAAATAGGTTGAAAAAATTATGAAATTGATTGAAAAAATTATGAAATTTTCTGAAAAAAGCTATATTAGTTGTTTTTAAAATTAATCTGAGTGAACTTGATTTTATCGTGAAATAATGTCAAATGAGTATTCCTAATACAAAAGGTATTTTATCATAATACCGCTCATTCAAAAGAACCAGCCTTAAGTAGCATATGTATAGGTTGAAGCTTTTTAATTCAGGAACACCATAATCTTACATTTTATTTCCATTTTTTAATAAAGTCGTATTTTGAGTTTTATCATATTTTATGGTTTTAAGGGAATAATGACATAAGTTAAATTAAAAAAAATTTCAACCTTTTAAAAATTTTCTAATGGTCAATAAAATAATTTTATTGCCATCATTAAAATAGAATGCTTTGCCTTACCAATACCTATTTTTTTAACTCACTCTGAACTTTGAAATACCTGAATTGAAAATTTGGGTTTTTTGAGTCATGACATTATTCTCTTGAAGGAGCTATATATCAAGGAAGTTACTTAAATTATCTTTAAAAACACGACCTACAGAAATGTTTATCATCAAGGCGACAATACCGGTAATATTGTAAATCATGTTCTTTCATAGAAAGAAATATGTACTATCCATACAAATTTTAACTCACTCCTTTCTAATTACCTTTGATACAGTGCAAAAGTATATTCTTTTCAAAATAAATAAAGTCTATACTTTCTTATAAAAAAAAATCTTGACAATTATAGTATTTGTATGTATTACAGAAAATATGTATTGGTTGGATCTATAATCATTATTCATTGTAGAAATGACACGATCAACACTCGTGTACAAAACCAGTCCAATATTGAGCTCATATGACAATAGAAACTAAGCTGGGTTTTGTATGCCGATGGAATAGAAAAAAGAACAATATTAGGATGTACCTAATACCAAAAACTCTATAAGCCAGTTTTAAAATATTGAAACATTTTGTAGTATTTAAGAGCAATCAATATTGTTTCTTTAACTTCTTAATTAATGCTTGACAAAATTTAACTATTAATTTTTTTTAAATTGTTGCAATTGTTAAAAAATGAAATGAAATAATTTAAATAATGCATTTTCTCTTTAAATAAATCACACAAATACTCCCAATAAAAAACCTAAATTGTAATTGATGAAACAGGAGACTGCAGTTTTTTTTTAAAAATACATTTGAATTGAATAAACTGAGGGAATCAAAATTTAAAATATAGTACCTACATTCTTTTTTATTGGTTCAAGTTTTTTTGCTAATTCCTGTTCACGCTTACATCCTGCATATTCTATTTTTTCTTGAATTTCCTTAACTTTTTCATTTTGTTTTTCCATATCTTCTAAGGTTAGCTTCAATTCATTTATTTTCATAAACTTCAAATTATTCTAAGCAGGTTAGAACAAAAACAAAAAAACATTAGCATGCAAAATAAAAATTAAGAAAAAGCAGTAAAAATAATGTAAAATCACAAACAAAAATAACATTAAACATAAAAATGAAACAAAACTCTACATACAAGCGTGCGCAATTTTTCTCTCTGCTCAGCTTCAATTTGTTGTTTACGAATGATAGCAGAATCCATTTTGCTTTGCAATTGTGCTTCTAGCGAACTGATTTTGTCTTGCCAGTTAGCTCTGATTTTTTTAACTTGATCCTCCTAATGTGTAAAATTGGATAAAAAAAGAAAAATAAAAGAAAAAAAGCTAAAAAATAAGCATGCATGTATACAGATATATGTGAAATACTGGAAAGAACAGAGTAATTTTCTTTACTTTACATTCATAATTGTATCACTTTATAATGGGTTGAACAAATGAAATGCCTTTTTATAAATTACGAGGCAAATAAAAACTTTAACAGTTTTACTTTTATTTAGAATAACTTCAATAAGTTTCAAAAATGTCTACTAATGCCCATCCAATAAGATTTTTTATCATGTAGTTCAAAGCTTTTTGCCTAAGTAAACTCAAGACATAATAGCATTACATTTGGTAGTAGCTAACGAACAAAGTGATTATGATGGATATGATGGACAGCAAATTGAACCAATTCGACAATTAGTTATTATGAAAAGACTGTGGTATCTGGAGACCCTTTTGGCACTTACCCAGCCTCTGTAAAATGGGTACCCTTAATTAAAGGAAAAATCTGGTGCTAGACATGATATCGCCCCTAATCATTTCTTTAATACCTACTTTAATAAACCTGATATCCTTCATTGTTTGTGGTGGGACAGGTTTTTAAATTAAAAATCAGGTTACTTTATGTGATCTGAAAATTTGAAGTTTTAACACCTCACAATATTCTAAAATTCATAACAAGGAGGAATATTTATTTCTCCAGTCTAATAAAAAAGGGTATGTTAACAGAAACAGTAATGAGCTAAGAAAATTCTTCCAAAAAATCAATTGTAGCTAATAATCATTTAAACTAAGGCAAAATTCCTGAAAAGACAACATGGTAAATTTTATCATAGACAGAATGCTTATTCTGGAATGGAGAAAGAACTAAAATTCATATCCTCCTAAATGAAATAAAGAAATAAGTGATAGAGACAGAGCAATTGGACGAGGAAAGAGATCCTCAGAGCGGTTGGAATCCCAAGATATGGAAAATGCCGATGAAGCCAAGAAACAGCTAAAAAATAATAAAGTGATAGAATTGAAAGGAATGTGTCAGAATGGAGATGAATTAATCAAATTCCTTAGTATATCTACATGGGATAAAGAAATCAATTCTGAATACTTCATAGCAGATACAAATTCAATTTTTAAGATGGGGATGTGCTTGACTGGTCAAAATTAGCACATTATATCAATATTGTCTGACACCATATTGATATAATGTATATCAAGCAATATTAGGCACCAGTCTAAGTCCCTTCAGATTTTCCCATTTGTTGATCAGAATAAAGGTAACCTCTGGTCTCTATTAGAGTAATAAATAAGAATAATTATTGTAAGAAAGGCTTACAAACTAAAATAGGCATAAGCACCATCCGTACATATGAAAGGTCTGTGGAAATAAGTAAAAAATAAAAAAGGAATGAAATCTATCAGAGTCATCTTGAAATGAGAATACAACCAAAGGTAATGCAATCCTATAAAGGCAATAAACAAAAGCATATTCAGGATGGCAGATGGCTTTGAAAACTTACAAGAGGCTGAAACAGATTAATAGATTCGCTTATCTGTTTTTCAACTTGGTCATGGAAAGTGCAGGAAGAAGATCTTCAATACACGTTTCTTACATTAGTAGATCAGGAATGGAATGGACACATGTCTTCATAGAATATATGCACATTTTTGGAAGAACATCATCAATAATGCACAATTACAGATTTTTTCGATAGTGACATGGCTGCAATTATTTCTTTTCTCACATTTCAATTATTATTATTATGTCTAAAATCTTGTTCCTATTTATGGAAAAGTGTTATGGTGTTGACCTACATGGTTGTTACTATTGTTTTCCTCATAAGCTGACACTGACATCTAGGTGTTTGTTGTAATTTATGGTGACATATATTATGGTGTAACAACAAGAAATGTAATAGTAACAAAACTTGGAATTCATGAGCAGGCATCAACAATTAATATGCATTGGGATTATTCAAATTATTATTCTTTTATGATGGATTGAATTGGTCAGGGGGTGCAGTCAAAGATAACACAAAATAAGCAGAACTTATTTTTTAATTGTACCAACGTTTCGGCCTACGGTGTAGGTCATCTTCAGGGCAAATAGCGGGTGCCTCGGCTGTTGTGACTTGTTAAACTCAAACGTTGGCACAATTAAAAAATAAGTTCCGCTTTTTTGTGTTATCTTTGACTGCACCCCCAGATTAATTCAATCCATCATTAGAATTATCCAGTCAACTATTTTCCACTCAAATATAACTCCTTTAACTCGATAGATGGAGTCAATACAGCTGTTGACTCCTTTTTGCCAAAAAGATACACAAGTATTTTTATTTGCCTCATCATCTAAAAATAGAAATTTTGAATGTTCAAACCTAATAATATCTTGGGTTTTACAGTAAATTTTGGTACTTTTTGATTGTAATAAAAACTTTAAGAATAAACAATAAACAAAAAACTTTCAATTAATTTACTATTCTAATTAATGAGAGGCGAGGGGATGGTTGACTGGAAGATAGAGTAAGGAAGAAAATAGTTGGGGGTGCAGTCAAATAAAAACACTAAATAAGTGGGTACTTATTTTCTTTCTTAGATCTGAAGATGACCCACAAAGTGGGTCGAAACGTCGGCACATAATTAAATAAGTACCCACTTATTTAGTGTTTTTATTTGACTGCACCCCCAACTATTTTCTTCCTTATTCTAATTAATATTAATGAACACAAGACATAATTTAATACCATAAAACTGATATGTTTACGGATACTAAAATCTTGGAATTGACAGTGTAGACAAATTCCTAACAACACAGAATATCCACTCCACACTATGCTTCCATGAAAATGAATGCCTTTGTAAAGGATATCATAATCTTCTGGTATGATCCATCCCAACTAGGTATCCGGTAAGGAAAGGACCAGAGAACGCCAAGTGTGTACACGATAGTGACAAAATAGCTGTTCAAATCAATTTTATATTAGGGTCCAGATGTTGGTCCTGAACTTAAATTAAGATAAAGGAGTGTCCAAAAGAGGAGGTGATGAAACTAAAAAAAAAAATCTATCGAGACTTACAATGCTTTTCCAATAACAAGCATATAAGAAGTAACATTTGAAAAGAAACAAATATATAAAGATAGAAATTATTGTGAGCTTTGGTCTATCTCATTAAATCTACAAGTAAATGTACTCATCAATATCGCTAAATAATATGATATTGAATAAGTATTTATAAAAAGAGGAAACAAGGAGTATTTATTGCAGAACAAATACTACAAATCATAATAATCACTGAACAATGCTAATACAACAAAGAGTTCAAAGAGGAGAAACACTAGACCCTGTGAAATAATACAAATAATTAAATAATATTATCTTATAAAGATAACATTCAGCATCAATCTTGGAAGTTCAAATATTCATGGAAGAATAGTAAAGGATTTCACTCGAACATGCAAGCTGCCGAGAGTTGAGAGTTCCGGGTGAAGATTAAATTGAGAAAAATGGCCCAATTAACTGGGTTTTTTTAATGATTATTATTAATTATTATGATGATGTGTTTTTATATTTATTTAAGCATATTTATATCATTATTTATATAGATTCATATTATTGATGCTTCACTCATCCAGTTAGATATTTTTAAAAACAAGTTATATTTGTTGATATTGTTCATATTTTTGTTTCATTTTCTGCTTTGTTTGTATCTACTTGACATTGTAATTTGCATTCATATGTAATTATCTATTGTTTCTCTATAAATAATTACAGTAATCTTATTTCTGTTATTTTTTATTTCTTGTACTCTGTTTTTTTAAATGTTAACACTGGAGGTAATTCACAATTGTTTGTCTCATTAATTCTTTCTCATTTGTTAATTTAATGGTAGTAATTAATAAAATGTAATCCCATTATACTCTAAGACTTAACAATACCCTGTATAGAAACCTGTATTGTCATTCTAAAGGGACTTGTCCCAGAATAAATAAAGACTTTATTATTATTATTATTAACTTATCTCTAAGAAGATAAAATAAATCAAAACATATTCCTTTGGATACACATACAATTATATAATGGAAATTTTATGGAAGGGCAGTTATTTATTATTTATATTCGACATAAAGGGTAATAAAAATAAATTTAATTGTTTTGAATAGTTTAGATAAGTAGAATTTAAGCAGTCAAACCAAACAAAACACTGTTTGTTTATAAATTTTGTTATTATTGTTGTTTGAAACTGCCAAAATTGTCGTAGAAAAAGCATTAACAACTTAATTTAAGCCTTTAGTTTGGACATGCACGTTTAAAAGTATGTGAAAATAAATAAATAAAATTAATTTTTCAAAAACTTATTCATGGCATACAAATTTTGAAAGGTTTATTCATTGTCATTATTTGTTAATAAACTATGAAGTGACTTATCTATGAACATCCAGGTGATGCAACTGCCTCAACAGTAGACAGTAGTGCATAAAAGCACTAAACTACGAGGATCAATCATTTAGGATGTCTACTGCTCACAATATAATTTTGTGATCTTACAGAACATGAAAAATAAAAAACGTACCAAG
Organism: Troilus luridus; assembly: GCA_964056705.1. Classification (NCBI taxonomy): domain Eukaryota; kingdom Metazoa; phylum Arthropoda; class Insecta; order Hemiptera; family Pentatomidae; genus Troilus; species Troilus luridus. The sequence continues at coordinate 74,706,953 of OZ057413.1, read as the reverse complement.
GATTCAGATGACACCTCTGTATAACATCTTGATCGATCCTTGGCACCTACAATAGCAAGAAATTATGCTGGAAAGAAATAAGAACCTCAAACAAATTTGATTTAAGATCTAAATAAATCGAAAAAGGAACAAACACCTATAAGCTTGAAACCATGGAGAAAACGAATTGAACATTCAGACCAATCAACTATAATAATGAAGAGAACTATACAAAATCAATCAACACTTATTATTTCAATAAAATCAAATAAGAACATTTTATCTGAAAAACTAACATTTTTTCATGCAAGCTAATAATTTCTATAAATAAAAGTGGTTGAAATTTTGAACATTATTGCAATAAATACATAATATATTATCTACTTTGCAGCAGAAATAGGAAATTCAGGGAAGAAAACAGCAGGAATTGAGATAAATTCTTAGATTCTTTACTAAAACCGTTCATTCAAATATTTTACCTTTCTTCGTAATCCTAAAAAGTTGTAAAAATATTTTAAAAACTAATGCTCAAGATAAAGTGAATACAATTATGAACTATTTCTTTGAAAATCCAAATCTTTCCAGTATATTATAATAAATTTATACAAATGTTAAAAAATTGTATAAAATACTGAAAGTGTGATCAGGATAACTGGATGAATTTTTTTTAAATGGTGGGCAAATACTAACATGTTCTTTGAGCCTATCAAGGATTTTTTTGATATTTTCATCACGGTGTGCTGCAGCAGATTTAAGTTTCTCTTCCACTGCAGTGCGAACATCTTGAGTCTGTTGCTCGAGAAGTTGACGACTTTTTTCCACTCCTTCCAGCTAAAATTAACATGCAATAGATGCAAATAGTGATTACAGACTGCTATGAGAAGTAAACACACGTGTATATAAAGTGATAATGAGTAGGATGGGTTGGATGAATATTAATTCTGTTTAGATATCTTAAACATATTAACACAAGAGGCAAAACTTGGAGAACTGGTTTGATTGTAGTGGCCAAATTAATTTTTATTTACTTGAATTGATTTGAGAATAATATAAATGTAAAACGTTATCAAATAAAATTATATTCACCCAAGCTAAAAACATCTACATCTAATTTTCAACAAGATTCACACAAAATTACTAATTAATACTTGTGTAAAACTGTTTACTGAAAATATTTTTAAAAACTTCACAATCTAAGACTACAAAATTCATTGCTAAAATATAATTAAGAGTTGCTTTATATATATATTACAAATGTAATAAAATATATACATCAGTTCTACAAACAAAAAATATAAAAACACAAAAACTACTCAAAAATTATTTTTGTAAATGTCCTTTCCCCGATCAAAAAATGGATAATGGGATTTATTATTATTACTATAAAACTCAAATGTTAAATGACCAAATACATACTTCCGAATTTTTATAATAACCAATATAATGTTTAAAATGTAGAGATAAATATTTAAAGTGTAAGCTAAATAAAATAAAAACAATACTTACATGATCCTTAAGTTTTGTTTTGATTTCCGATATATACTGTTCACGTTTTTCTATGTGAGTCTCCATCTTTTGTTCGAGTGCTTCTTTTGTCTGATTGATGAACACTGAATTCTGCTCATCCTTCTTTTTTGAAGCCTCTTCAATTTTCGAGAGTTGGGCAGCTAAAGTGGCCATTTTATTAGCTTCCAAGCTCTGAAAATAAATAGCAGAGAAATAGGTTTTATAATTGACATATTCTGCAAAAGAATTGTACCTCAACTTGATTACAGTATGTCTAAAAAAAAATTGTTTAATATCATAAAAAGTATTAAATTTAAATATTGTATTTTATTTCAAGATTTTATCAATATGTATTTTGATTTTTTTATAAACTATTTTTTGTCAGTTACTTTTTCAATATTAGCTGATTTTATTGATTTTAATTTTTATGAATATTTGTTCATGAGGGAGGGGGGGAATTCTCACCAGGTGGATGGATTCAAAACAATACATCAGGGGCCCATGTCTAAAAGAAAATAACAATATTTTAATCCTAAGGCCTCTAATGGTATTCAAATAAATTGTAAGTAGGAAAGAGCAGGTTTGGTTGAGTCAACTGATGTAATGCTCACTACCACAAGCTCATAATGGGATATCCTATTCTACAAGGTGTTATCCCAAAGTTTTACATGACTTATATGAGTGCCCATGAATCAAGTAGTATTCAGTTTTGTTAAATGAATTGTTCTTTTAGATTTCTTTTATAGAATTTGATAGTCAAACAATTCATCCATTTTGTATCACATATTGTTCTCTTTTCCATTATGATTAATTGTAGCATGAAACTACTTGATTTGTTTTTTTTTAACCTTTTTGCTGTTTTCGTTTTTTAATTTAATTAGGGTCTGGTAGACTAATATTTTTGCAACGTGATATTATTATTTTAATATTAAGGTGATATTGAAAATGAATAGGCCAGTAGAAAACATTGTAAAATAAAAATAACAATAAAAGTTAGAGAAATGGTCTTCTTTTAATATAAACTGTGCAAAAATGAATAGGGGTAACATTAACTTTGTTGTATTTACTTTGCTCAACAATTTAATATTATTTTTATTTAAAAAACATTAATATTTATTAGACATTTTGTTACATTAAATATTAATGTAGTTATTAAATATATAATAAATATAAATGCTAGATAAATATATACTACAAAATTAGCAATATCCTTATTCATTTTTGCGCAGTATATAAGAAAAAATATCCAGTGGATATCTCCAAGGAAGAGGGTGCAGTTTTGAAAATGTTAAGACATTCAAATATCTTGGCACCATTATTACAGAAGACAACAGACTGGAACATGAAATAAAGGCGAGGATTGAAAACGGTAACAGATGCTATTGGTCCCTCAGAAACGTGTTCCAAAATAGAGCTGTACCCCATAGTCTCAAAATAAGGGTATATAAGACGATATTTCGTCCTGTCTTTGCTTATGGTGGGGAGGCGTGGACTCTAACCAAACAGCATGAGAGATTATTGAATGCATGGGAGAGAAAGATTCTTAGAAGAGTGTATGGCCCAACCAAGGTAGGAAATTCTTTCCGCATTAAAAGGAACCAAGAACTTAAAGACCTATATGGAGAACCTGACATAGTTTCTTGTATTAAAAAAGCAAGATTGAGATGGTTGGGGTACGTTCACAGAATGGATAAAAAAAGGCTCCCAAAGCTGATTCTGGAGGGACGTCCAGACGGAGAAAGAGGAAGAGGAAGGCCTAGAATGCGATGGCTGGACGATGTGGAAGGAGACCTTAAGCTCCTGGGGGTAAGAACATGGAGAAGAGCAGCGAGAGATCGGTCAAGGTGGAGGAGAATTGTTGAGGAGGCCAAGGTCCTTCATGGACCATAGCGCCATGTGATGATGATGATGATGATGATATAAGAAAAAATATGAATATACATATATAGATGTCAAAAATGTTTTATTTTTTCATCATTTATTATTGTTCCATATAATATTTACAAAATCCTTGTTCTCAGTTGTCTTTAAGTTAGTGCCAACCAGCTCTTTAAGTTGAGGTAGGTTGTAACTCGACTTTTCTTCTAAGAACACAGAGACATTGTCACCAAAGAAACTTTGAAAGAGCAATGAGATGACTGAAATCAATGCCACCAACATGTTTACAAATGTAGCTGGCTCGAGGTCATACATAGTGTGACACAGCAAAACTTATAGGACACCCTGATATAACACCTCTGTTGCAAAATTTAGTACTTCTGTATTAGCCAGTCTAGGTGAAACCTACTTCCTTATCTCATATAACCCCTTCTTGTCACTTGTCTCATTTGAGTTATTTGTGTATTAAATTTTCTGTATTGTTTTTTAGTGTTTTTGTCTTATTAATTTTTTTATTGTCTACTTAAATTTCTGTTTTGTGTATTAATACAACAAGTAAATAGAATGAATGTACACATTGACATGAAATGACAAGTAGGAAAACTACTCCCAGTGGTAGTACTCAAATAGCAAGTTTATTATATTTAATTTTGTGTCTTTTGTGTTATTGCTTTTGTATTCCCTATTTAAAATTTATAAAAGAATAGCACTTTTGGAATAGCCACCTTTAAAAGAAGCTGTGAAATACTTCCAAAAGTTTTGAATAATTCCAAAGACAAAATTATGGGGAAAAAGGTCATTATATGAATTTTGAAATGGATATAAATAGAGATATTTTCATAGAAACTGTAGGGAAAATATTTATATAAAAAGAGGAATAAAAAATAAAGAAAATTAAAATGTGCGAAAAGTTACCAACCATTACCGATCTCCCTTACTAAATATATATAGAGTCTTGAGGGAAATCGGATCCCACAACAATGTTTCTTTCTATAATTCCATGTACTTAGGAATATACTGAATATAAATGTTTTGTTAAGAGTATAGTTTATACATATACATAAATATTGAAAATCCAAAGATTAAGATACGCACGAGCCTTCTCTCCTCAGCTGCTTTGAGCTTGCCCTCAATATTCTCAGCCGAGGTGGTCTTGTTGTTGGGTGAGCCTGGCCTCTTTGGGGGAGGGATCGCTGGATCTGCGATGATCACATCGAACTTCAGTCCTCCCTTAGACTGCTCCTTGCACCTGATTTCAGTTGCTGAAAAATAAAGATTAAAAAATTAATATTTGCTAAATGCTCCATTACAAAGCTAAATGCTCCGAAAATACTTCAAGATACTACAAAATCATCAACTGGCATAAGTAAGGTTTCTAAGATATTAATTATAATTGATATTAATAGTGTCAAGGAACATTTAAACACTTACACCTTATTTTTACTTTAATAAATGCATATGTGGAAGTTTATTTATATTGTTTTTCCCATTCACTAAATAATTTTCTAAAATAACTTAATTATTAAACAAAACAATAATCAGTAGGCTGCAAATGTATTTTGCTTTGAAAACATTATATTTTCTATAAAATGAATTATGTCAAATAAGTTTGTAGGTAACTATTTACAACAATAATTACAATTAATTGGAATATTGTTAACAAACACAAAAATAATTTTGAAACACTTTAACCTTGTTTTTACTTTAAGTAATGCATGCATGTGTGTGTATATATATATAATTTTTTTCCAATCAAAAAATAATTTTCTCAAGTTAAGGTGATTATTAAACAAACAAAACATCAGTAGGATGTAAATGTATCTTTCTAACGAAACATTGTACTTTTTTAAAATTGGTTTAATTGAGTGGACATGCAACTATTTACTATTTGTAAAATAGTACTTAATAATATATATAATAATAGCAAATATTTGAATTATATTTATTAAAAATAAACTAACATGTACATGCTATTAACTAATATATAATTACCATTACAATTAATTGACATATTATTCATGAATAAGAAAGCAAAACATCAGTAAGCAGTAAATATATTTTTCTTATAAAACATTGTATATTCTATGGATTATTTTAATTAAGTTGGCATGTATCTGTTTATATATGAATAACTATTTAAATTTATATGAATTGTTTTTAATATACATACACTAACATGCACATGCAATTAACTAATATACAATTACCGATACAATTAATTGAAATATTGAAATATCACGAACACAAACATTTTATGAATCAACAATTTATAAAAAAAATTTTACAAATTCCTATATTAAAATTTTTTTCTAAGTTCCTTGTAATTTTGACAACTTCCAATTTAATGATTTTGCAACCCTTCTGGTCATACGATATTTTTCAAAACAAAATCCCCAACGAAAGTAGTTAGCATTTGGTAGAATGACTGTTCCTCCGAGGAACTCCGAGATTATTTGAGGCTGCTCAGCCTTAAGGAGGCAACTGGTAAGCGCCGAGCTTAAAGGGTGATTCCCCTAATCCGTGTACATGTATCGTGAATCACGTTGTGGCTTAGAATGATTCTGAAGGTTTGATCCAGGGATGATCTACTTTAAGGAAGGGAATATTTAAATATATAAGGGAAATTTCAAAACGTGAATCAATAACTCACTCTCTAATGTCACCAACAAAACGCATCACCAGCCAGAACTGAATTATTAAAAATGTCTAGACTGGAATGAGGGCACCCTTTCAATCAATACTTCGAAAAACGGAGTTAGACGAAATAAAATCCAACGATCAATAAATTTCACTGCGATAGACGTAATAACCTCATCTGGGCCAGAAACGATGTTTTATAAAATTGCATTGTTTTTCATCTGTTTTTCCCAGTTTCAAAAGCACTGGATGATGCCAGGCCAATTATACTTTAAGAAAATACCTTATCTTCTACATGAAAACATTACTCTCAATTACTCTAAGTAAAATATTTAAAAAAATATATAATAATAAAGTTACGACAATTTGAATGGAATTACTCATTCACATGCAGATTCCATGCGGAAAACAATGGCACAGTAAGGACATAAAAAACTGAGCATCACTAAAAACGTATGTACATATATATTTACATTTACACACACACATATATACATATAATAAATAAATGCAAACAGTGCACTTATCGCTGTTATTATTAAATCCAAGCAATAAATAGTCAAAATAAATTGATATATATTTTTAAACACTTTTAACAAAATACAACTACTAATATATTTTATTTAGTACAAATTGAAGAATATAAAAGGTTCTTTACCTCCAATAGGGACCCACGGATTTACGGAAACTGAAAATTTCACCTACTCCAGCAGGTTTTCAACATGGTATCAACAGATCAGTATCAGTTCAGCGCTATACCTATTCGGATAAAGCCCACCCTAGCTCTAACTAAAATAATAATCTTGCATATGACAACAATACAAAATATGAATACCTATTTAAATATAAACATTATCAATTCTTAATTAAAATAATCTAAGAATGTGTGGAATAAGTGCTCTTAAACGTCGCAATGTCAAGAGATACTACAATCCAGGAAACAAGTTTAGCTTTCTCTTTAAACATAAAAACTAATCCTTTTTTTGCTATGACTATTTGTTTAATTTTTTATTTTTATTTTGATAGGTGTTAGTGCGTTTTTGCCATTGATCATTTAAATTTCAAATTAATCCTGTTTTCATGAATATTTACATCATTAATACTGGTTAATTATAGGAAGGGTATACGACGAAAATAGGACAAGAGATTATCCAATATAATTGACTCTTGCGCCAGTTCCTAGTCGAGAGGAAATGCAAAGGCGTAATCCTCTTCAGAAACAGAACACCTGGGAGGTTGAAGTAACATTCTCGTTAATGCCCACGCAGTTAGAGAGGCAATCAAAATGTTCATTTAATTATCCCTGAAAACCTGTCAAGTCCCCGATATACCACAATCACTCTCAACTGTAACGTATTTCGAAATGATCGAATAAAATGGAATATAATTATATAAAATTAAACATGACACTTGGACTATTAGGGATCTGCTGGTCCCCATGATGCTCACCTTGCCTGTGTGAATTAGGCAACCTTAATTGGGGGGAAAAGCAGGAGGTTGAATCCGATCACAGACAAATCACCTCCCTGCGCAACCGTTGTCCAAGAAACAGTAGAGTCTATACTGGACCCAAGACCCCTCCATGGGTGGTAGAGGTGAAGGTTTTTTATAACTAGTTATACTATATACTGGTACTAGTATAACAATATACTATTGCACAGCCGCTATACCGTACAGGATGCTTAATATTATGATTTTATCCATTTTTTACTATAACATTTTTTCTATTAAAATAATCGAAAATTATTTGCCATCAAAAGCCATAGATATTCGATTGTTTGCTATGGCTAATCGGACGATGCTACAGTGGGAGCTCTAAATTTTGCCTATCCAGGTATAATTAAGATAGGAATTTTTAACAACTACCTGATATCGTACAGGCTCAGGAGCCCCGTTTCACCTCCCTTTCTGAAGGAGGGCATAACCAAGGATTTTTACTCCCTTAAACAAATCCTAGGGCCACCTGCTGGGCTACGAGCCCGCGATCTTGGGCTTAGTAGGTTGTTATGCTCACCGCTAGACCACAGATATTCGTTCTACAAACATTTAATCATCCGACAAGGAGACTGAAACATCTCTGTAGTAGGGATTTACTACAGAGAGAGATGAACCACGTTAGGAGTACCTTCGATGGGAGGTATCCACGCTTCTACGTGAATCCCTCAGGTGAGGTTTGCAAATATTTCAAAGAAGATGTACACATTATGCCAAATGGCATTTGTATAATTTCTCAAATAAATAATCATTATTATTGTATAAAACATTGAATTTTTTCCCAGTGATGGAGTTATTCAAACTATTACACAATACAGGAACTGGCGTATCGACGGTTGCAATGCACCATTGCTGCCACTAAGTACGGAACCAGAGAAGAGGAGCTGCGTGCTAACCACCGGCGCCAGCGGTCAGACTGTACTTAGGCACGCTACCTCTTTGTTCCGAGGGGGTTATTTGGAATTAACAACAGTCAGGGAATGACAGGACTGTATTTTCTTACTATTTCCTGGTCCTGTTAAGACCCAGGTCAAAAACATATACGTTATATGCAATTTTAATTCGTAACAATTTTTAAGTAAAGCTATATAAAAGTTATAATTCATTACTTTTTTTTTCATTCTTTCAATATAAGAAGAAGATTGACGAAGAATGGTTGAAGATCACTGCCTAATTTTATGATGTATCTTTTGTGTAATTATTATATATTAGATATGAATACTACACCTTAAATGAATTCTCTGAAAAATAATAAAAAGGAGCAATGTTGCTAACACAATAAAAAATAATAAAATACACCAATATGATCACTAAAAATGAGGTGGGGCCAAAATGAAATAATTGTGCAATTTTTAATTTTCGTAACGTTTCTACCCCCTTTATATCAGTTTTTGAAAAAAGTATGGACACATTTTTTTTTACTACAAAAACAGATCTGAACTCTACAATTAAAACTCTTATACTTGCTCAATACAGTGTAATACTAAATTATGATTTGTTTTTACCAGCTTTCCTCTCTCTTTCCGACCAACATCAGGAAATTCCACAATTCAGAAATAAAAAATATAAATAATTTAATTTTTAAAATATTAGCATGTAAATTTCCCGAAGAGATATAAAAAATATTACATTTACTGAAAACTAAATTCACGTTTTTGATTCAGATCAGAAAGATATAATCAGTCTCTTTATTAAATGTTTTTGGTGTAATATTTTATGCCTTTGCCTAGAAATGCATTCTAATCTTTCAAATTTTATTTTCGAGAATGTTACAAATGAAACGAATGAAAATTTAAAACTTGTTGTGAATTAATTTGAAGCGACAACCAGCGGAACTGATACAATCATTATTACATTTCTAATTTTCAAGTCCTGATCCCACCTTATTGGCCACTTCAAGATCAGTATGAGGTTTTAGCAACTTAGCATAGTTTTTAGATCTTGAATATTTTGCTTACTAAATTAAATAATAAAATGTTTATTTTAGGTTTGTTTTATTAATAAAAAAATATATAGTTTAAAAGAAGAATGCCTTTATGTTATTCTACTACATTCTCTGAATTGAAACAATAGACCTAAAATCGATATATTAGAATAGATTGTTCTTATAAACAATATTTTTATAACAATATTTTATAATATACGTGTACAGAATTGAAATAAGCAACACTTTTTATATTAAATATAATTTTTAAAATACATACACAATTTAAAAATACAGCACGTGCAAATAACTGTCTAACAACCTCTATGGTTCATAAGAAATTAAGTACAAAAAGCAGTATAAAGCAGAAATAAATCAGCCTAAGTGAAAAATAAGCTAAGAAAAGTTATCTATTAATGGGATTATGGCAGAGGATGCAAGTAGCGACAGAGCGGCGACTATCGACCAATGGGTGTGGCGCCTCCGCGTCTCCCGTCTCACTCACTCACCTACGAACTTCACTTTCTTCGGCTGCTTCGTCCTCGGCTTGTTCTTGTGTTTCTTGATGGGTGCGTTCCATCGGTGAACTGTGTTTGAAAAAAGGAGAAAGTTTAAATATAAATAAAAATGCCAGTCGGTTCCGGTCAGTATTTGTCCGTCTTGCCGCTAACAAAACACGTGGGCGTCGTAAGTCATTCAGTAAAACTAAAGGACCCGAATCGACTTATTAATTTAGAGGAGCATTAACTTATAAGGCCCAGAGGAAGACCTCGCATATCCTGGGAGGACAGTAAGGGATGCTTTCAGGAGGAGAGGAATGGAATGGGACCGAAGGAGAGAGCTACAAATCCATATATATTCGACACTATCGATAGCGACCATCAATGACCTATCGATTAATCGATAGTAAGTATCGAAAATAGCCCAAACCTACACCTCATACAATATTAGAAGAGGAAAAGGTTATGTTGATTATGATGATATGAGACGTTCATGATCAGAATAGGTTCTTTGTTACCTCTATAAAATACAAGAGAACCTTATCTACAAAATTATTAATTCAGCTTTGGTATCAAACGAATTGAACTACCCTATATAACAAAAAAGTCTTAGAAGAGTGTAATATGGTCAGGGAGTGCAGTCAAATAAGTCAAACATTTTGTTTAATTTATTCACTGCACCCCTGGCCATTTTACACTGTTCTAAGATAGATCAAGCCAGCCATTTTCGCACGAATGCGAAAAAAATTTAGTAGACTCCGTTTAATGGGAAGATTCCAACAAGTAATCTCCAGTATCTCAAATTGTATTAAATAAAAAGCCATGGTTTCACCTTTTAGAGTTTAATCGGAGTTGAAAGATATATGTATGTGATTGCAAACCTGAGAAAGCACATCTTACATCAACCTATTAAAACAAAAAACTAACTAAAACGAGCCAACATTGAGATATACAGTCTGGATATCTAAATAGATATTATTTTTTGGAGTGAGTGTACTATTTTTGCTATAGTACTTTTTAACTGTTGGCGTGAGATGCGCGGCGGTATTTACACGATCTTATCTTATTCTGTTCTTATCATCTTGGTGATGGCGGACTTGTTACTCGTTTTCTGCTTGCAGAGTGATAAACCCGTATATATATATTTTTTTTAATAGGCATGATTATGAGTACAAGCAAACCAAGATACTTATATATCTCAATACAATCCTTTGTATGAGGGCTTATGGGTCAAAAGCGGATAACTCCATCATTCCGAAAATTGCATTTTTCATATTTTTCGAAAGTTGTTAGTACAACAATTTTGTCCTACATGAAACTTTTCCATCTTTTTTATCCGGAACGCCTCACATACAAGATGAAGTATATGAGTATCAGGGTATGCCAGTGTGCCAGGAGAGCACGTCATTAAAATCTACACGTTTATCCCTCTACAAGCAGAAACGAATAACAAATAACCCTCCCAAGATAAGCACAGAACAAGACAAGATAAAGATAAGCCTGAATACCACAGCATATCTCACGACAACATTAAAAAATGATATACAAAAAAATAGTGCACTCACTACAAAAAATAATGCTTCTCTATTACCCGACTGTATATCTCAGTTTTTGGTTTGTATATCACCTCTTTTTATTTTATTTTTTTTTACCGTTAATGTGAGAAGCGATTTCTCCTCAGGTTTGCAATTAAACATCTGTCAATATCGATGATATTTGGATAGGTAAAGCCAAGACTTCTAAGGTAATTGGGATGTCGGAATCTTCCCATTAACATACCTTTTTTTGTTGTTGTTTTTTTTTTTGTAATAAAGAGTAGTTGAATTCGTTTGATGGCAAAGCTTAAACAGCACATTTTGTAAATTAGATTCTCAGTTATTTTTTATCGGTAACAAAGGACAAAATACATTTGAATATCTTGTTCCGATTAATTTGTTGAAAATTGATTTACTTAAAATGAATAGTAAATGCAGCCCGAAAATAAAAGTAAGATCTCTATCACTTTATAAAAAACTTGTCAGAAGAGTGCTGCAGGCATGGGGCCAGTAGTTTCACCATGTTGTATGTTATTATTAATTAACAACTCCAAATATCAACAAATAAAAAAACATTAATTTTAGTTAATAATTATTTTAATAAACAATAAGTGGCCGAGGAAATTTGAATATAAATACTTTCGAGTTACTTCCAGTTCCTAAATTATTACTTGTTATAAGTTAACGTTTCGATATATATAAAAGTTAAATTATGAATATTATTGCTTCAAATCTGTGGCATGATGAAAATGAAACAGCTTATCTTGCCTAGGATTTACACATCTGATTTCAAACCTCTCACGCGATGTGACAACGCGAGCGAGGACTTTTTAAAATTTATGAACATTAATGAATATTTAAAGTTTATTCACACGGCGGTACTTGAGCTCGCTCAATTTTCCAAGATTATAGAAGGGAGGTATAGGAATCGATATCTAATTCATAGGATAAAGAATCGATAGCAGAGGGTGAGATCGGCGAGGGGGCGCCCCTGGGATTGGAACGAGCCTCCAGATCGGATTATACCACTAAATCAGTTTTGGGTCCCCGAGTCCCGACCTGGATAAACACATCTCCTTAATTGGCCCCCAGACCTTATCAACTAGTAACATATCCGAGGAGTTTGTTAACTTTATTATACATCTCCATGCTACATTAAGTCGGAGAGGGTGGTAGCTCAGTGGGTAGAGCGCTGAAAGTCCCGTGTTCGCATCCGGCTGTGATAAATAAATTATTTAATCAACAGATGGATCCTATGGGATCTGCACAGTTCGGCACACCAAGCATCATTAAAGTGAACAAGTATGAACCATTAATCTAGAAGCAACACAGTCTCTACGGTGTACTGAACCTAAGGCTCTTCATGGGTTCAGACTAATCAATTCCTGAGGTTACATCAGAAGCACGAAAAAGAATACACTTGATGGCTCTGCACATAGGCTTTGGAACTTTAAGGATGAACAAATAGTCATTTAAAATCATATAAATCCGGTACCTTTTATTGTAAGAAAACCAGGTGGTTAAACGTGATGTCTGACTTATCACCTCTCTTCACAATTGTTGACTTAGCAACAGTACAGTATCTACCACATACTGAATCCAAGCCCCTTCATGGTGTATAGTTGTAAAGTCCTTTATCTTTAAATTCATTATTCAAGGAGACGGAAAACCTCTTAAATCAAGATGCAAACACTGCCAATACAAATGCTAAGTATCGAAAGTGAAAAACACTACTTTACAGAAGTGTGAAAGAACTCTGCTTCAAGGTCCATTCAAAATCAAAGCGTTTCCTCAAACGTTTTTTACCTGTCATTATACGTGGTTTCGTGGCTTATAGACGACTCTCGTATATGAATTATATACCTATTGTCAATCAATGTAAAGATCGAAAAATGTGTTTTTTTCACATTCGATGTTCGTAACGAAGATATCAATGAATGAATTTTAGACAACCATTGAGTTCTTCAACGAGTTCAGTTTACATTTTGAACTTCCAATTGGTTAAAATGTTGTTAGCACAAGGCAATTCACTAAAACAAACTAAATTCGCATACAGATTTTTAATCTTCTCATCTGAAGGCACTGTTGCGATAGTGCATGCATTTTTTTCTAAATCGTCTTCTAGGGGATAGCTAATTTAAAATGCTTGCCCACCACCTACTAATGGCCTTCGACACGGCGCTGAATTAGTCTATTTTCAACGAAAAAAGACTAAAAGGAGAGACAATCAATAAACTCTGTGGGGAGAAAAGGTATCAAAATATAAACATATTTATAGGTCAACCTCTTCAACAACGTACCGTGGAGGGTTTTTTGCTCAGCAAATAGTACATGGAATTTTTGACGTTGAATCTCGCGCTCTTTCTCATCCCGCGAACCACTTATTAAATATTGGCCATTACGAGTTGTTACATGTTATTAATTCAATACGCGATGACACGCTCAGGCTTTATGAATCTCAGTGAATTTCTTCTTCCAGCAATCCCTCTATCCCTTCCTAGGCGTCCTCGGCACTCAGTAACTCCAAAGGAGTCTTCTCCTACTTACATTTCAGGACAAATCTTTTCGGGTATATTCCTCGCACGGCAAAGATCGAAAACGTGGCTCAATCATGTATATGTTTTATGTTAAAGAAAGTGGGTTCTGAAACTTTTCCAAAATTTAATATAAATTTCTAACACAACCTTGGTTGGACCAATCAGGTTTCTTAACTAATTCTGTTTCTCAGTATCATTCTTCCAGGTAAGTGATTGTTTAAGCCGTAGAAACATATCCAAAAAAAATACTAAGATATTAAAAACGTTTTCCACTAAAACCCCTGGAGGGTCTTGAGTTCAGTTAAGGTAGAAACTATACTGATTCTAATCCAATGGTTATGCAAACAGGTGATTTGGCCGAGATCATACTTAGCCAGCAGGTCTTCCCTCAATTAAGATACCTACCTTATAGAGGCCGGGTGAGCTCCAAGAGGGTTTCAGATTTCATCTGACTGTTAAGAGATTTGAGCCCGGAATCTTCAGCAACTCAGGGCTCCACACTGAGCTACCTTGATATAAAATCAGTTTTTGTGTTTTCAAAAACCACAGCATATTATAAAATTTACTGGTGTACAGAAATAAACCAAATTAGATAAAATTACTTTGGATTAGATCTATTTTTTCTGTACAACGAATGAGACTCTAACTGCCTTTAGAAAATCTGACCTGGAATTTTCAGGAGTTTGAAGAACGAGTATCTTTTTCTTTGATCAAAAATGTTTCTTTAATTAATAAATAGAGAACAGTAATACAAATGTAAATATTTGGGTCTAAAGGGCCTTAAATCTTTTAAAGTAAGTGATAATAAAAATAGGGGGGGGGTCAGACCTATCGGTTTAGCGTGATCTCGGACAAACAACCTCCCTGCACAACCGTTGTCCTATAAACAGTGCAGTATCTACCACGAACTGAACCCAAGGTTCTTCATGGTTTGCAGTGGTATTTTTTTTTGTATACTAAAATAAAACTGATTTATTATACTATTAAATAATTCGCATCATTCTTATATTACAATGGATGTTGAAAATAATCCTATTAAATGTATATAATAAAAACTATATGTTATGCTAATAGTTCTAACTTATTTTTTTTAAGTGAAACATGTCCATTAATTTTTTTAATATGAATTGTATTATAATTATTATTTTATTTTTGTTTATACAAATAACAATTATTAATTAGTCTATAAAATGCCAAATAATGCCTGAACAACGGCTAGAAACTAAAAGATCACCTTTCCCCAGAAGCCACCGTTGGGTCAGGAGAGGTTAAATTTAAAAGTCACAGGCTATTTCCAGAATTGGTTGCCGTAGGTCGTGAAGTGTCTGGAGGCACGCCTATCGTCCCTTACCTTCTTCAACTATTACAGTACGGATTGTTCTTAAATTTTGGGCGAAATTCCGTATTTATTAATAAGAAACGTCAATACTAAAAAAAAACTATTATACAAAAAATTATACTAAAAAAAGGATACTGTAGGTGCATTAATTATTAATTAAGTATGCGATTATTCTTTTTCATTCATAGAACTATTTTGACTAAGACTTGTGTTGTATTTTCTTTAGTAATAGAAATTGTATGCTCATAAATTAACTTTTTTTTTAAATTTACAACTGTATTATAACAATATAACAAGTAAATATAATGAATGATACGTACTTGCATGAATAAAGGCATGCAGAGAAACTATCCACTGGTAGCTCTCAAATAATTTAATTTTTTAAAAGGAGCTCAATTGGTTGATTGTAGCTTCAAAAATTCTTAAGTTTTCTTTTTTTTTTTGAATATATATATAAATAAAGAGATAAAAGGAAAACAAATATTAACATTTTAATTTTGGATTTTGAACAGCCAAAAATCCGAATATTTTCAAATCACATTAGTAATAAAGCAATATGGGTTCTATAGCTAACTCGATGTATCAATACGTAGCATAAATAAGTCAATGTATTATATTTATAATAGGAGACTCATTTTTTAGTCTGCAGTTAAGTCCAAAATCGAATTAAATGCAAAGGAAAACTACAAGTGTGAAGGTTGAGGTTAGTTTTGGATCTTTTGGATACCCAAAAAACTCTGAGGATTTTCAATCACTTCAGTATAAAATACGTAACATAGTTATGTCAATGTATAAATTTAAGTTATGTCAGTAATTAAGTCAATTAAGTGAATTACAAGAGCGAAGGTTGAGGTACCTTCCCCACAGATGATTTGGTCCACTTGGGAATCCATGGCGTATTGTCCCGGAGCCTGCTGAGCTGAGACTAGCCGAGGGCGTTGCCAGATCGGGGAGGTTTGCCGGCATATCGACCAAGCCAGTTACTGCATTGCACAAAACCTAGTCCGTCTGTCTAGATTAGACCAATCCGTCTACCTGAGCCACTATCCAAGAGGGAGGGAATCACGAACAACAGGGGTACGACCGGAGGAAAATCCCCCTAAAGAGGAGGCTGCAGTACGGGTTACAAAATGTCTTCTGTCCAAGTCAGTACATACAAATACATGCATAGATAAATATATTATATATTCAACACCACATCAAAATTCGACTTTTCGTACTTCCAAATCAATACCAAGGCAATACCAAAGCAACAGCTTGGAATACAAACGGTATAATACTTAGATTAGGCTGTACAGAGAGTTCGACGATGTCTCTTTTTACCATAATAACAAACAATTCTTTCAAGAATTTGAACATCATTTTCACTACAAGACTATGTTAAAGATAATAAGGATGCTAATGAGAACTTAAATTATTATTTTATAGAAAAGAATTAACTTTAAAATAATATTTCAAGGTTAATTTCAAATAATATTTTGTTTATGCATATGATTTTTGTTTTAGTATCTCGAAAATTTTACCATCGAAAATCATCAATCAACGCGTATTCCTTCTTGTTTCGACCGTGTCTTAAGTTCTTCGCTGACGCATCGCTGGTCATACTGCATACCGACCCAAGCCCTGAGGATGCTAGCAGTATGGGCAGCGAAACGTCGGCAAAGAACTTGCCGACACAGCCGAAACCAGAAGAAATACGCGATGAATGGATTAAAAAATTGATTGTTTAAAAAAAATAAGTAGTTTTTAATTTGTTGAGTAAATTTAATCTTAATAATTTTAATAATGTAATGAGTAATTATTACAGTTATCATGTGATTCCACTGATTAAAATTGAATTGATCATAAAACCATTAAAAACAATTTTTTTTTTTCAACACTCAAACTTATGAGTCTCTACCCTTACTACTGTCTCTCTGTCTGTGTATATATATATATATATATATATTTCAAACAACAACATAATCCTTTAAATGGCTGTCCCCATCCATTAAGGAGCTTATATTTCGGAGGCAGGAATTAAATTTATAATGCTTAGTAACTTTTTTTCCCGTAAAATTGCTTAGGAACTTTGTAAGCAAAAATTTCTTAAATCAATCGTCAATTATCGTGTACAATGGGACTTTAAATAGTATACTTTTCATACATTATTTTGAAAAGATTCGTGGCAAATAGCATATTTAATGACAGTGGATTATACTATTTATGTATTTGAAATACATGTCAGCACTCTTTTCATGGAGGGGAGAGTAAGAAACTTAACGAGTACAGCTCGGGCTATAAAGTCTGGGTGTCGCCCTCAGGATTACCAACTCATATGATTAAGTGCTCTTTGCGAAATAGAAACTATAACTTCACCGAATAATTTATTATTCTATTTATATAAAAAGAAAAAAAAGTTTTATTCGAGTATATATACAGAACCAGTACATAAAACCCATTAATACTCAAATATCCCTAATAAGCAAATTAAAAATTTAAATATAACAAATATATAATTATATATTTGTCAGAAAGAGGAGTCATGAAGTTTAGACCATTCATTATATCATTAAATGTTTTAATGAATTTATCTTATACCAAAAAAGTCAGCGAGATTGGCTGTATTATATAATTCATTCAATGTAATAAATCAAGAAATTATAATATAATTTATTGTATTATTAAATAATTATAATTTATAATATAAGGAATTTAAATAGATACAATTGAATTATTCTGGAGAGAAATTGAAAACGCTTGCATGACGTCACTCACTTAGAGGAAGTTCCTCTTTTACAAGTAGATGGTTCTATAATCGCCTGATACAACGAATGTCAAACTAATTCTCCTGTATCACATTCTTCGGTTAACGAACATTTCAACATAAAACAGCCTCATTCATTTAATTTTATCGCCTTCCAATTTAATCTAATTGAAATATAAAAATATAACATGAGAAGAAATGCAATAAGCTCCGCCATGTTTTATCCCTTACTTGTACAGACCAAGACGGAACTATTTTATTCGACGCTCAACATTTCAGAAATCGGAATGTTAAAGCCAAGAAAAGAGTTCAAGGTACAGTTCAATCTTAATCTGTAGAGTTACTGTAATTTTAACTAAGAACATACGTAGCAAATTTCAACAAGAACATAATGTACCAATGTCATGTAAAGAGTTTTGATGTGGAGAGAATAAATGTAATATATAACATAATAAATAATTAGAATGATAACTTGCCACCAGCTTACAACATATTTTAATGTTCCGAATAATTAATATTTCTATTAATGGCGAATAGCAGCGTATTCTATTCGCCATTTCAGAAAGAAACAATCGAATTAGGTTGCCATTTTTAAGTGTTTTTTTATTTGACATTATAATATTATGACAATAATCTAAAAATGAAGAATTGTTATTAAATAGCCTAAATTAATTTTTTTATTTTTAAAGTTGTTTTTTTCTGCTTGTTTCAATAATTAAGCCATTATAAACCGTAATTTTTCAAAAATATATAATTATTAATCATATCAATTCACTATATTTAATCATATATTAGAGTATATAATAATGAAAAATTATATGATATTTATATACATATATAGTGAATTGGCAGAATAAAAAATGGCTATCACGGTTCAGGCAAGGGAGACAAAAAAGAGAGCAAGGTTGGCCCTGAATACGGAATTGGATAGAAATGTTTTGATGTTCGATCAATGTGAACTATGTCGATAAACCTTCTACTCTGTCCTTAGAAGACCATTGTTACACTTTTTGAATAATTTATACCGGTAACTTTTAGATTATGCTTCATTATTAAAAAGAGAGTTCTTATTAGGGATTGCTTTCACCTAAATATATAAGATTGTAATAATTATAGCATATACTATCCATAAACTAACGAGGAATTAGAAAAATCGAAAAACTTCCAAAGAAAAAAGACATGGGAAGTTTTGCAAGGGCGAGCTTATAAGGTTTCGCTGATTGGCGACTATTGGTCAAGAGCAATTATTGGTAAAATGTTTCAAGAGGGTGGGTTTTACAGCATATTCCATAACAAGGGAAAAGCTTATGTTATATAGTAATATGTATTAAAATGGTTTAAACCTCGAAACTGATGTACCAACAATACTTGAGGGAGGATTGAGTATCTAACTGCAAACATGGTATCCTGTCTGATCTTAAAAGATATAATTGCATATGCAATGAGTTTTACATGTTGTGTAACAACTTAATACTATATATAATGTTGTGTAATAACAATATTATTTTTATGACTAACAAGTCATGTAGAACCCGATACCGATGAACTCGCCACTCCTAGCACCCCAAAGCACGCCCAATCATACCTTACACCTTACCTAACCTTCGGTTCCTACATATTCACACATGATTCCGCTGTAAACCGGTGGCAGAGATATTACATAAGCTCGAATCATACCAGCAGGAGGCGCCTTGCAAGATCGGCAGAGGCAGCCGAGGAGGGATTCGGTGACCAGACCTACCAGCATGATGTCCCGGCGTTGACTGAGCCGCCCCCGAGGTACCGAATCAATACCGCCCCTCCCGCTGGCGGCAACACTCACGGGTAACCCCGGGCATCGTCGTACCTGTTAACTGCACGTGATGCCGGCTACGTCTTGTACAATAAGTACTTCTTCAACAATCTTCTCCATTTACGTCTGTATCCCTAAAGATCATTGATGGAATTAAGTTCAGGTCAGATCCCTCCAAGGTGAATAATTACATATTTATCAAGGAGGACTAGAGGCATTTTAGTTGTTTGGCAATTGTCAGAATCAAAACTATCTAAATGCAGATTATATTAAAATAAAATATAACCTGTACCACTATAACCCATGAAGGGTCTTGGGTTCAATACATGGTAGGGACATGATTGTTTCAAGCGCAACGGTTTTGCAGAGAGGTGATTTATCCGAGATCTAGCTCAACCCCCAGGGTATTCCCCCAATTATGTGTATTCACTGTTAAAAGTCTTGATGAGCCCGTGGAGGGTTTACAGAACCCACAGGGACCATTATAGCTGTTAAAAGATGAAATAATTTATCTGCCACAAATGGAATAGAACCTGGGACATTTAGCACAGTAACCCATCGCTCTACCACCGAGCTAACTCGCTCCATTGTACAAATTAGTATGGGTAGAATAAAGCATATGGTAGCATAAAATAGCTACAGGTATTATATATTAAACAGACTGGATATGTGAAAACAGTACTTAGCCTTGAGCTGGAGACTTTACGAGCATCGATTTTCAGTTTTACAAGAAATAGTGCAATGGATCACTCCTTCCTGAGAAATTTGAAAAGGACTGAATCATGCTAATTAAAGGATTTTCAACTATTTATTAGTCTAAATTAAAAACAGGAAGGTCCACCAACTTCGTTTTTAATAACAGAAACACAAAAAGAAGATATCAGGAAAAAAAATTAAAAGAAAACTATATCATGAGGCGATAATTCCAGATAATTCCAAATTTCACAAATTGACCTTTACACACCTTTCGCTAGTTTAGCCAACCAATGCTTTAAGCTCGCGAAACTTTAGCTTCAGAACCTTAAATTTGAGCCCGGAACGTTCAGCAGAACAACTCAGCGCCCTAGAAACTGAACAAACCCACTCCTCATAGAAATAGACATACTTTTATTTATTATAAAATATTAACAACATTCGTGTGTATTAAAAATCCGGAGAAAAAACCAAAAACAATACAAACTACTAATCATACCCTCCTTTCACAAACGTTATCTTCACCAACACGAAAAAGTGTTACGATATGATATAAAAAATCTCACCATCCGGCAAATTATTCTTAAAACTTGAGAAACGGTTTAATAGTGACCTATTCTTTATGTTAGAAACAAAATAATCTATTCTAGACATGTAGAAACAAAATGCAATATTCAATGCAATATTTTAATTTAAGGGTTAATACTTAACTGGTGGCCATAGGGAAAAACAATGAAATACGCCTTGGCACTGAAAAGGCTAGTTATTTCAATGTGTTTATGAGAAGACTTGTAATAATAACAATAATATTAATGACACTATAATAAATGACAATAAAATCTATAATAAGGTGTTTATTAAGTAATTATTTAATGGACCTTAATATTGCTTGTTGGCAACTACCATACTCAACGATGCTGACCAAATTATTTAAGTGGTGCCATCGATTCCCAGGGAAATTGAATCTATAAGTAGATCCTCTGGATTTTAAGGCGCATTAAACCAGTATATTAACATTTATCACAGAAAAAAATGCACCCGTCCATTTTATGAACGGCAAATTATGCGAACACCAAAATGCTTTTAGATTACAACGCTAATCCTGAATGTCATTAAGCATTGGTGGCAAATCCGCTTTCGAACAAGTAATTACTTTTAAAGCCCATTTAGTGATTGATTAATGCGCCTAAAATGGGACGAATCTAATTGACTAAAAAGGATTTTCTACAGTCCCGGAGTTTTTAATCGGGGAATTTCTCACCTTCACGGCCGCATCGCAGACGACTAGAAAATAATTCTTGGTGCACTGTGAAGGCTCGCTATGATTTCATTGGACACGGTGTATTACACGCAGACATAACAATAAGTTTTTTTAAAGTTGATAAAAGTTTTTCTATGAATGCAGCTGCAAAAAGGAAAGTAAGCAAATTAAATTATGGAAATATTGACAGCCAGTACCATTACAACCAATGGTTTTGGTTTCAGCACATAGCAGAGACTGTTCCTAAGGCAGATGTTCTGTATATATATATATTAGTATATATATTGGCGCCAGATGAACTGAAACACCGGTTTAATTTTTCCGATTAAGAGGGAAAACCTGCAGCAATTGTATAGAGCCCGGGTGATCCCCGGGAGAGCTTGCAGATCCTATCAATGAATGTTAACAGATTAAATTATTTTATCTAATATTGTATGTATGTACTATAAAAAAATAGCATCCGACGAGTAACATAGGTTATACGGGTAGTGTATTACAAAACCTAGTAATCAAATAAGTCTAGAAATGCATTATTTTGCACGTATTAGGTATAAGACCAAGATAATGGGCAGGAAAAAGTGCCTTATATAAAAACTAATATTGTACATTATAAAAATCAAAGAAAAAAAATTAACAGTATTCAGTTTAAAACTGTAAAAAAAAAGTACAAAAATTGTAGTAAAAATTTTAAAATTGAATTTGATTGAAGAACGCCGAAAACGCATTTTGAGAAAGAAAGAAAAATATACAATATAACAACTATACAACAACGTGAGTTCTATTTGAATAATTAAACAATAAGCTTTGAACCGCTGATAGGTGTACAGGGGGGGCTCATTATTCAGTAACAATAATTTAAATTATTATTGCCTAATCCATAATTTAATATCCTCAGGATTTAGTCTAATATATATTTTATTTGCTAATATTCTCTCCTTCTTAAATCATTGTCTTGGGTATTATATTATAATTTATTATCATAACACGAGGACCCAATAGTTTGTTGAATTGCTGATTTTTAAAATACATAATAGAATTATTTTTTTTATTTTCACATTAATGAATAAATCTCTTATCTACACACTCTTTCAATTTATAAATACTCCATTGTATTAATAAAACTGCAGCTTGATGGACAGTTTATCTAATAATAATTTATAGAAATTATTTTAACCAGGGACTCAGCGCTCTACACCCCCCAAAATACTGGCAACAGAGAAAGAAAAAAGAAATAAGACGGCGACAAGACGAAAGGAACAGAGATAAAGATAAGTAGAAGGGCGGCCTTGGGGCGGTTTCCTCCCCGGAAGGAAGGAGGGCTTCCAACCCCCAAGAGCCACTAAATCATTGGCACCGATGAATAAGGCAACAAGCTGCAAGCAACATCATCAATCACCTCGCATTAACCTTCTTATAAGGCTAATAAAGTTTAACTATTTATCCTTTCTCCTATTAAAGAGTAAGTTATGCAAAGTCAAGAACATAATAATAAAATTATCTACTTAATAACCAATAGATTCTGGAAATCAAACAATCCAAATAAAGTAAGATCTTGAAGAACGAAAAAAAATATAGAAATTTTATAGAAATAAAATCTCAAAATTAATAAGACCCTCAATAAAGCGAAATCAATGTATTATGATTTCCAAACGTCTTGTTTCACATCACATTTCCTCTGTTACCGAAATCAAAATAATAATAATGCACCGAAGCAAAATAATAATAAAAGATTAAATTTAACAGAAAAACAGATAAAGAAAATTATGAGACCAAGGTGGACCGAAAAAGGGTGTAGATTACAGAAAACATCTTAAGTTGAAGAATATTATACCATAGAGATAGACATGTGGAAAAGACGTCTTTAATTCCATGGCCACATAATGAGGTTTCCCGATCACAGACTTACAAAAATATTAGTAAAATACGTAGCATCTCTGGGGGGGGAATGGCTCCAAAATATTAAGAAAGACTTTGAATTAGCCAAAATTTCTAATGAAGGCATGACCACAAGAAACAATTTTAAACTTAAAGTTAAAAAATGGGAGGTTAAGCCAGAGACAAAAGCGCCGAGAACTGGAACACAATGGAGCGAAGTTTTCAAGGGTGTTCGAGTAACCCTTAGTGTAAGTGACAAAGGAAAGGATTTTTCCACGAGAGTTGGACGATCGACAACCCAATCCCTGGATGTTTGGCGCTGTAGTCTCCTCCAGCAATGAAGCGCGGTCCAAGAGATTGGAATAAGAAATCAAGAAGGTTATAAGAAAGAGAATTACCAGGACAGTATACAATTGAAAATGTGATATGGAAAGGACGAGTCTTTATGTCGAAGGGGTTTTAGATTTGGACTGCAGTAGATTTACTGGGGGTTTTTGGTGGTTCTTTTGACAGATTGTTGTTCGTGGCTGATGTTTTTGAACTAGCCGCATGTTTTTGTTTTTTGTTAGGCAAGTTACCCGCTGAGCCAGGGGCAGATTTTCTTTATCGTTTTTGTAAAGTTCCTCTTTTAAGATTTTGTGAATCGGTCTCACTTGTAATATGGAGTCCCTTCCTCCGACACTTCACCACCCGAATTAATTTCAATATTTAAATTAATTTATTAGTGAACGCTTCTTCCAACACCTAACAATTTAGTTCTATTTATTAGTTCAATGGTTTAAGTAAAGTTCTCTTCTAAAACAGTTTAGGTTGCAACGCAATTTGGACAGGTGCTAGGAAGACAGGTGATAGGAAGGAAGTGCCGGCTGGAAAAGAAACTCACAGGTTCTCTGTTCGACGTTCAACGCAAAGACTCCTGATATACAACATCTCTAGAGAAACCGAAAAACAAACTATCGAATATCGTGATAAATAAATCATTGCCGTTGACATCCCAGGCCGACATAACTACATTGGTAATATTGCGCACATAACTAGACTTCAAAACTAAATATAGGCTCGCTCAGATACGAGTTGTGCAACGAATTCATTCAAGCCTACCACGTTCCTACTCCCACTTGTTCGAACGATTCATTAACATTCACTAATTGGTATTCATGATTAATAGGAGGAGCAGAATAATTATACGAACAATACATCTATTAATTTTACTTTTCAAACAGTTGGGAGGAAATTGAGAAATCGGAATTTGTTCTTCGCTTGAGAAAGAGTTCGTCCCTTCTAAAAGGGCATTCGAAATGGAATGTTAACACCATAACATTATTTACTTCTGAGATAATTTGGATAAATATTGTTTGTATATTTATTTTTACTTCAATAAAAATAATTTATTTCAATATTTAATGATTATCAAAATCATTATTCTAAGATAGTTTCAAGATTTTGTTATGTAGAGTGCTACTTGACTGCTTGCCTTCAATGTTAGTCTCTGAAAACATTGCTGAATAGTAGCGAGGGATGTAGAAGTTTTACTGTGACTATCAGAGTAGCTAAGTTTTATTATAGAGAAGAAATAAATGAGTTCTTATTACATTATCTTCTGAAATTGTTTTCTGTTGAAACATAGAACTAAATTGATAGTAAAGGAAAATTAAAACTTTGTCAAGTTATTATCATGAGAAAGATAGTCCTTTCGATCCCAGGGCCCAACTGTCTAAATTTCCTGTTTGGTCAATCTGGCTCTCAAACTCATTTAGAATGTTCAGTAGAACTGTGAGCAGTAGATTATTACTTAGGCCAGCGGCCAGATACCAAAAAAGGGCTTAAGGTCGCAATAAATTGAAGAGAGCTGCATTTTTGATATGTTGTAAGGGCATGTCTGAGTAGTGTAAATCCAAGTTTGCAACCGAAAAAAAAGGATGGAAAAACTTTTGGTGGCCGAAAAACCTGGGGTAGACCGGGTGGCTCCCCCCCTGCCTACTAGTAGTATACCCAATACTTACTATAACTACTGCCTTTTACCATTACCATTTTGCCTTTACCATTACTTTTTTATAGGTAATTTTACAATATAAGTATACCAAAATCCGTTTTTTCGGTTTAAAACTTGGAGTAGTACTGTCTTGATTAAAAGGAATCTGATTTAGAATTTTAAAAATAAAAATTTTTTACCGAGTGATCACGATTTTAAAATTTAGTGACTAAAGGGCCTATATTCACGGAAATACGAAATGTTCAAACACTTCGCTAGAGAAAATAAGTTGGATTATCTATTGCTTCATTCGTAGAGACACGCTTTAACACTTAAAACTCACCTTCTTGACCACGCATTATTTCTTATAATTTCTTCATTGCATAGAAAAAAAACAATACTATCTACATTTCGATTTACCAACAACATCCACATCGGATGAATAGACATTTTACAGTTGACAGAACAGTGAAACCTTTTAGAATGTAGTACCTTAAATTTTATTTCTTTAAATGGACATTTATCAGGCTGATGTTTCGCGCACTGATACTTATTGTAATATATATTTGAAATTCACGCGGTTACAATATTCTTTAAACAATTTCTAATGTTATTTAGGAAAATAAGGCTTTGTTACAACTTATGCATTATTCCCGGGCTCCCTCTCTCGCCGGCGGATGTGGTAACGGTCTGTGGAAATCGCTAATATCCTTTACACCGAGTCCGATGAACCCCCTATGCACCGCAGCGGTTACTAGATTGCTATCACTGCAAGTGAAGTGCACTACGCAGTTATTGCGGCTAGACCGAGAAATCTCGATCTAAAGTTAAAAGTGGTATGAGATTTGATAGTTAGGGGAGTTCACATTGTACCCGAGGTATAAATAAAGTTAAAAGGGCAAAGTGATGGAGAGATTGTCCTAAAAGGTTGCATGGAAGGGCGGCTATGGGGGATTATTATGACTCATACACGATATAGTTCATAAAGGACGGAGATTGAGGTGATTAAATAAATATGAAAAAAAAACAACCAATGCTACTATAAATCTTGAAGAGTCTTGGGTTCAGTACATGGCAGAGCCTACTATATCTAGGACGAATAAGCAAAGAAGTGATTTGTCCAAAATCACACTAGACCGCTCAGGTTTTTTCCCTAATTAAGAGTAACCAGTTTATAGCGGCTGGGTAAAGATAACAAAGTCTCCAGATCACCCCCCCCCCCTGGGATTTCTAGCACAGCAACTCAACGCTCTACACGCTGAGATAACCCGCTCACAAATATGAAGTAACGATATTTCTCCAAGAAATATATTATTCAGATTCTGTTGCATATATCATAATTAATAACCATAAAATATATTTCTAGGATTTTGGATCCTAGTCAGCAAACAAGTTATAAAACAACAATATGAAACTTAAATAAACAAATACTTAGTATTTACTTTAAAAAACGCATAAGTGATTTAAATGTTTCTTTTCGATAATTTTTTTCCTACATATTCTAACATCATTTTAGCGTCACCATAGATTTTTCAAGTTTTCCTAACCTAGTAATTACTAGTCGTTTCCCAAATTAGTCGATTATACGAGTAAAAGGAATAAGTGATATATAAAACAATCCTTTACTTCAAGGTAAGAGAATAATAAAGGAACGAAGTAATGAAAAAAAGGAAGTAGATAAAGTTTTTCCATAACCCAGATTGCAGAAAAACTTTCAACATCTTTAGTCACATCAAATAGCTTTTTTAAGCGTTTAGGAGGTGTTATAACAGGTGTTCTGTTATAATAAAATAATAGCTTGATGAACATAAAATTGTAATTTAAGCACATTTATCATAGCTCGGAGGTTTTATTTTCATCAAAATTAATAACCTTTATTAATTGGTAATATTCTGAACAACTCTTCTATTGCAGAAAACTTTAAGTTACTTCCCTTCAAAGTTAAAACTAAGTTTCTCCATTATTGTAACACCTCTATGCTGTCTCATCCCAAAAGGCCCATAAAACATTGAACACAAGCTAACTATCAGATCGTTTTATACGCTTTGCATTGGTGTTGATGGCTTGAAAATTGCAAATAATTTCGAACAGTTGTCCCACTTTCATCTGACAAACAACCTCACGACTCTGTTGTACGGAACTAAAACAAATCTGGAGATACACGACACGTGTATCCAATGCCATATGGTCACATGAGATTAAACTTTCTCTTCCAAATACAGAAGTGTAATGATTTTGGAAGAAAGCTGATCGCACCCATCCGTGAATACTTCGGGCTTTCTTCATTTCCTAATCTGCAAGAAGGTGAGGTATTCTGAAGATAGCGATCTGCATTGCGAATCCCAACAAGAATAATTTAAAGTCGACTTAAGCTGCTCGTCATTGGGCATATCCTGGTTTTAATTAGAGGTTTTTAATATCTCACGTATGGTCGCACAAAATACAGTTTTATAACGATTTAAGTTCAGTCGCAATAAGTTTAGAACGATCTTTTATAACTTTTATAATGCAGTTTGCAAAGAACTTAGGAGAGTAGAAAAGGTAATGAAATATTGCGCGTGTTCGCTGTCCAACTCTATGTTCAGTTTAGTACCATAATTTATTCCGTTGCAAATAGAGAGGGAAGTAAATAACTATTCTTAAATATGTAATAAATTTAAGTAGTACGTAATGATAATTAAAGGAATATAAAATATGAGTCATAAATCCTAGGCGAACATAATAAGAGTGTAGTCATTCTCACCGACACTTAGACCAAGAGCAGAAATAGTCAGAATACAATTTTATGACATGACATTAATAAAAAACGTACGCCATACAGCTCATTAAATCTTTCTTTAATGATTTCTACTAGGTAGCAACAAACAGATTATGAAAATTAATCGTAGCAAAGAAAATATGTTTGCGTATAAGAAAGACAAAGTAGGTTATTAAATTTGAGGAAATAAATACTGATCCATTTTAACACTGTTCGCTAAATTTCAGGAGGCATTACCTCTGCAATAAATTGCCTAAGAAAACATAGGTGACTTTTGGAAAAAATCACAATAAAAGATTTTTAATCGTAAGATGTCAAGAGAAAGTAGAGTGTGAAATTTGATTAAAATGATACAGAGCCTTTTTGACACCACAAACAGGGCCATTGCATCGAATTTAATCAAAATCGGATATAATTTAAATTATCATCGCCACTAATGTTATTAATTTTGGTGGATTAAACAACAAGTCATTTTACACTATAAATTCTGAAATTATTTTGCCTAGTTGAAGTAAATTCACAAAACAAAAATAAAGAAATAAACAGCAAAGAAAAAAACCGAAAGAAAACAGCCAACCGCAATTCTGGAGGTGATATATCACCATTGATCGATACAACGGAGGTTGTACAGTTCCATGTAAATACACGGACCATTTGCTCCAGAAAGAAAATTTATGGCTGCAAGCTGCCTTTGTCAGTCTTAAGTTCCTTCGCTGGCTTATTCCCTCAATAAATTCAATTGCCAATAAATCCCTCAAAAAAATATAACGTAGTACGAATGAACAGGTAAAACTCATAACTCAACTCAAAGCGACAACCTGCGAAATAATTACACAATGTTTTAATCTGAAAATGTTATACATACACTGAATTTATTTTCATATTTACCTTTTCCACTCAACTAACCGATGTGTTATTGTTATATACGATTCAAGTTTACTAGCTTGATTTCACCTAGCGTTCATACATTTGAATAATCTCATACAAAAGAAAAGGTAAATAAATAAAATAAAAAGATTTATTGAGGTAAATAAATAAAAAAAAAAGATTTATTGAGGGCATTTATTACTTCGATAGACACACACACCCACGAAAAAAAAATACAAACACTCATATACACACAGAATAAACACACGTAAATAAAGGGGAGACTAGTGTAACTTCAGAATAATATACTTGGAACCACCCCTCTGTTATTTGACCGGGGATTCTCTTGATGCGACAGAACAGAGCTACAATATACAATAAAGTACAGTTGTACAGATCAGGCAAGCTAAACCAACAATATTTTTCCGCATTCTATGGTTTTCGAGAAAAGTATAAATAACATAATCTATTTTAATTTTACAGCCTCACTGGGGAGTAATTTCCTATGCATAATTTTATATTTTAGAGTTATAAAACAAAACCAGTAAAGATATCGTGATAAACTGTCAACGACTATAATATTTTTAAATAAACATCTTCTACCAAGGTGCAAAAGGCTTTGATCTATGAGAAAATATTGGTATATGCGAAAAAATAACTAACAAATCCATTTATTCGAAAGACGAAAAAAAAACCCATTGAGGACAGTTAAGTTGAACTTCAATTGGCCAACAATTGTCATTCATAACTTTAAATAAAAATAATGCGAATAGGATCAAATTAAAATTATAATTACACCGATATAAGAAGATAAGAGTATAGCGCTATGCGAACGTCTATTTACTTCGCTCTGTTGAGCCGGCAGTTTGTTGATCTTGGCTTAACAAACTAATGATGTACTATCATGGCACTAAGAGCTCCCATCTACACACATAGCTGCTTTGTTGTAAAGACATTCACTAGAACTTCGTTCTTCATTAGATCATCAGTTGTTTGTTTATTCATTAAACTTCACCTAACGCTGCTATAAACATAGGAATAATTAGAATAAGATCTTTAACGAGTACATGGCACCGTACAGGCTCGGGACCCCCATTGTACGTCCCTTACGATGTACGGCATATCTAAGGAGGTGCAAGGACAACAAAGTACAAAAGTACTTAGCAATGTAGGCTTGCTGTTTCAATGCATATCAGTTATTTGATGTGTACTCTAATGCATGAATATATTTTATAAGATTTAACGGTTCTATGATGTTGAGTTCAATTTTATGAAAAACAGTGTAGAATTTTTCGACGAGTTTTTGATTGATCTCTGACAAGCATTAAACTTTCATAGTTTAGAAATTTTTACATTCTAAGTTATTTATTTATACAGAATGAAGCACAGGAGAAAAACTTTTTTTAGCTCGAGAAAGTCACATTGTCACAAAAAAGGCTGGAACTGTTGTACAGACTTTTCGAAAGAGTTTAAATATTCAATAGGTGGAGTGGACCGAACAAAAGCTACTTCCGAAACACAATACCTCGCCCGGTGTTCTATTTCTCTTGCCCTCGACTCTCGAGTATCCTTTCAACCTAAGTAACACTTGCGGCTAAGGGATGTAATGTCAAGCAATTGTAAGAACATTATTGTACGAACATCATAAGTATAATGTTTTATACATCAGAAATGAACTTTTCAACTATAAACAACACACAGTAATGTTGAGAGATTTAAATAAATAAAATTAATAAATTTAGACTTTACTTGTTTATTTCTTTAGCTCCCCTTTATGATGCTATAGCTGATCGGACGATGCTACCTAAGTCCTAAATTTTGCCTATCCAGGTATAATTAGGTTAGGGCTCCTTGACAAGTGACCACAAAGGCTCGGGACCACCATTTTACTTCCCTTCCGAAGGACGGGCAAGGATTTTTTACTCCTTTTAAAAGGCCACATGACGGTGAATCCCTGCGTCAAGACCACAGTACTAAAATAATAAATTAACGTTTCTAAAAAAAAACTAACACTACTACCCATAAAGGGTATTCCGTATATTTATCTATTTAAACACCCTTTATCTGCTTACAACACGGATTTTGACAGTATTAATGCATTACGAAGTTAATATTGTCTCTAACCTTCTCGACCTAAGTTGTCTATTGTGGCTTCTACATTCGGTAGTTTTCATGAAACGACTCTTCTTCCAAGATAGAAAATCCGCTTTGCAGAAGTCCACAAACTTTTTGTAATAATGGTAATAATTATCTCAGGTCATCAGATACGGGAAATCATTCTCGGAGAAGGCCGGTTCCTCTAAGCGATTTAGATTTTTGTGAGTCAAAGGCGACACAGCTGATGGTATGGTCAGCAGACTCCGGAAAGCTGCAGCAATGATATAGAGCAGAGGTTCCCAACCTTTTTTGTGCCCCCCACTGTTCTTCCGATCCCACTTGCACAATAAATTGAATGGGAACATGGGAAAAAAAAGTATTTCATTGAAAAAAATGGCACAAGATAGAACATTGTAAGTTTCAATTTAGGATACAGAAGTTCTGGTAAGAGAAAACTAGCTATGATTAATTCAGACTTTTTCATTTTCAAATGGCCCCGCGCAACCCCTGCCTTGCCTTCACGCCCCCAGATTGGGAATCACTGTGTAGAGGGTCAATACCAATCCTGAATTCCTAAAGTTTGACATAAATTTATGGGGATGCCCTGTGAGGAATTGCGAAGCCCAGTATACCGGGAGAATCCATTTTGCTGCTAGCCATGACTGGACGGTGGGAAAGTAGAGTATGTGCTGTGCCACCTCCCCATTCCATAAAACCCAAAACGTCAGGTTTTATCCCTCAATAAGGATGGCCACATTGTATTTCAAATATTGAAATTAAAAATCACGTATGATTCTTTTGTCATATATTTTTTTTATTAATTGCTATTTTGATGGTGATTATTTTTAGATATTTTTGTTTCGAAGAGAAAATATATATCCTGGCCGGGATTCGAACCCGGGTCGCCTGCATTTCCGTTGCAGTGCTCTAAACCACTGAGCTACCAGAGGTCCTATCCAAGTCAAACAAATCCGTTCTCTTCACCGATCCTACATCCCCGTGTTCTCGTAATTTTTGCGATGTATGCACGGGGAAGAATGATCATTGGACATTACTTTAATTAGGATCTTGTTTACTTACGTCATTATATTATTTGTAATTTATTTTTATTGATTGTTATTTTGATGGTGATTATTTTTAAATATTTTTGTTTTGAAGAGAACAGATTTGTCATGGTGATTTCTCTTAATTTGTATTTAAAAACATTAAATGGGTGTTCTATGTTATTATCCTTCTAGTTATCAACCAACGAAAATAAATAAAGCCTGTCTGAATATAACCCAGAAGAGGCTAGGGTTCTTGCTAGTGGATCCTTTACCGTCCCATAAAAAGCCCAAGACGGGCTTATGTAGAGAAGATAAGCAGATCTCCGGGGATATCTATAAAAACAGGCTCCCATCTGCTACGTCCATAACACCGTCGTCAACCTCCGCGCCAACATTTTCATTTTATAAACATTACTATTTTCTTTCACTCCTTTACCTACACATTATTTCAAACCGTAACTGACCAAGAATATTCCCTCATTATGTTATATTCGCGAAGACTAGGTTTGCATAATACAGACTGCACGCCCACACCTCAACCCCAACACGCGGAACAGCCGATACCCGTTAATGCACCAACACGCAAAGGGTTTTGTGCATGACCACTCCGCTAACTACAATGTTCAAGGAGTACTCGTTTGGAAAGTTGTTATTCAAAACATAAGGCAAGTAAATAAGATACAAGAAAACATATAACTATAAGAACCAATCTAACAAAATAAAAGCTCACATCATGAATATTTGTTGACAGTTTCAGCAACGAATCAAATTTTGTCATTTTGGGTCATATGAAACAATTTCACCCAATCATGTCAACATTACACTAATAATTGCATTCAGTGCAATTATCAATCGCTATGACAACACGTGTTGAGTTTGACAACTCCATTCCAAATAAATTTCAAAATGTCACGTTTTGGCAACGCGAATGTTCAAAGTATAAATGCGCTAATCAAAGAAAAAATCTCAGAAATACAACCTACAGTCACAAATATATTTGGGGAATATTTATGGAATTTTGCTGGGAAAGAGAATATGAATTAAATCAACATAGCAACTTAGAAGAATTGGCGTTGATACTAAAAGATTGGGCGGTCAATATGAGAAAATGTGTCAATTTTCCGCTGAATATCCCTCGGACATTGACAAATGCCTCAAATTTTATGACAAATTTCTCAACCTTCCGCTTCGTGCTGTTACCAAGGAACGAGCTTTCAATTGTCAGAAAATTACCTCGTCCATTATCAATGTCCTAGGGATATTAATACTGATAATAAGCAATAGATTATAGAAAATCAAAAGCTCCTAAGGTACGTATGCTGTAAGATTAAGACACGACTAGACAAATTGGAAACAAACAAAAGTACCTTCCGATAAAGGACGAGGCTACTGGGGAATTTAGGAGATAGTGGAATGGCCAGTAAGCACCTGGCTAATATAATTGAAATGATAGCGTTGCGGAGGTTGAAATGGCCTTTTGAAGTTGTTGAGCTAAGTAATGAACGAATTACTAAAAAGTTAAAAAGCGTAAACGTATGAGGAGTAGACCGAAGCGTTGGTGGGAGGGTAGCCTTAAGTGATCAAGCAGAAATTGGTGGTATCAGCATCGAGCTTACAGGTTCGCTAAACCGTATTTTTATTATTTTTTAACTAACTGTGTATTGATTATTTAACTGATTTGTACAAGGAGTGTGATAATCTTAGAATAGTTCCAATATTTAACAAAATATGAAGCATAATTAATGAATTTCAAATAATTTATAACATATTTATAAGAACAATGCCAGCTAACGAGCGAGATGCCGAAGATACATAGGAACCAACCAACCCAAACATCATCAATCTCTTTCAACATCCGCCCTCGCGTTCACAATAAGCCTATCTTATTCGCGTGCGATAAATCTTTTTTCCAACATACCAGCGTACATGTAAGCTACGTTACGTTTATTCTTACACGTAAAGTATTCTAAAATCTAAAATGACTAACCAACGTTATTTTGAGGCGACCTGTGGTGTAGTTAGTTATTATAACAACCTTCTAAGCCTTAGATCGCAGGTTCGTAGTGCGTCAGGATTTTTAAAAGGGAGTATATATCCTTAGTTAAGCCGACCTTCGGAAGGGACGTAAAAAAGGGGTCCCAAGATTGTACGATGTCAGGTACTCGATAAAGATTCCTATCCTAATTAAACCTGGATAGGCAAAATTCAGGACTCCCACGGTAGCATCGTCCGATTAGCCATAGCAGTTAATTTTTGTTCTCCCAGCTTAAAAAAACGAGTACAATTTGGTATAAAAACTAAATATATATAACCTATGCTGTTAAAATCCACGAAAGGTCTTGTGTTCAGTACATGGTAGAGATTATGTAGTTTCTAGGACAATGTTTGAGCAAGGAGGTGATCACTGAGGAAGATCACACTGAACCGCTAATTTTTTTCCAGATTTATGGCACCTACTTTATAGAACCTGAGTGAGCCCTAAGAGGGTCTGTCGATTCCACAGATTAAACAATTTATCTGTCATAAGACAGATTTGAACCCGGAACCTTCGCAACAGCAGCTCAACACTCTATTGATGTTAATAGAGATATAATTTAAAGTAAATTCAATATTATTTTAATGTACGAGAAGTAAGGAATGGGAAACGGGCACTCGTTATGCAAATGGATTTGATTTATTTGCATCGAAATGGAAGTTGGGTTGGAGAGTTCGGGTCGACAACCGCCATTGCTCCACAAGTGCATTTCCTATAATTTTCTGCAAGATTAGATTTGATTGCTCTTGATTCCACAAACATTATACGATAGGAAGAGAGGGATTGTTTAATATAATTTTAATTGTAATTACTACATTATAATGGTGTCTGACATTACGGTTTGTAATCAAAATGAACAAAAATCTTGATATGAAGATAGAATAAATCAATCTTTACTTTAATTTCCGATGTTGGTGGCATTGGTTTTATGTTCCAATACAGCCAGATGTATATTGTTTAAATTGTATGATGCTCTATTGTTTATTATGTCCAATCCCTTTGTTGCAACTGCTATTATTTATTATAATGACCATATCTATAATGTACGTTATAATAGCTTTTTTATATTTATGAGATATAAATTTTCCCACTGCCCGTTCTTCTGTTCTCCCAATTCTGCCAACATTTTATCTCATTTAATTTAAACATTTTATAATCGGTATACAATAAACCTTTTGAAATGAATTTTATTAAAATATTTAGAGAAGTTCATCCACAAAGTTTTAAATACAAATCATATCCCTTTTATTTTTTTGTTGTTGATAATTTCGAGTCTTTTGAAAATGATATTGATAATTTGGCCACAAGTAAGGGAATGAAGGGAAATGAGTAAGAATAAAATTAAGAAGGATCAAATGTCTAGTAATCTCTATAATCAAAGTCTTATAATAAAGAATCTTTTTTTTTAAATTTAATTTATTGATATTTACAACTATAATATGATTATAACTAGTAAATCTGCTGATATGTACATTATGACATGAAAAACACATGTGGAGTAACTACCCATCAGCAGCACTCCAATAAAGTTCTATAGTAGATGGTCTCGAGGCCATCTTCTTTTCAGACGCCTCGGAGGGTTATCAGGAATAGTATGGGAAGCAAGTTGAGAGACTAGAGGATTCGAGTGTGTATGGAGCTTGTCGTGGAAGGATAGGTATCTAGTTTGGGCCAAATCAGTAACATATGGGATATTAAGATCATGATGGATGAGTTTGTTTGTGACATAATAGGGAGCATTGAGGATTTTACGAAGGATTTTAGATTGTAAGGATTGGATACGGGATGAATTGGATGGTTTAGTAGAGCCCCAAAGCTCAACTCCGTATGTCCAAATAGGTCTGATAACTGTCATGTAAATGAGTCTTTTGTAATTAATTGGTAGCTTAGAGCGTTTGTCCAGTAAGTGTTGAAGTAGGCGAAAACGTCGAGCAGTTTCTTGTCTTTTCAGTCTTGTATGAGGATTCCAAGTGAGACGTTTGTCCAGATGGAGTCCTAGGTAACGTATCTGTTCGACAGGGTTCAGTGAAATATTATTAAAGGATATAGTAGGGCAGGAATTCGTAGGTTTACGACGAAGGGTGAAGGTAATTTGATGGGATTTGTTAGGATTTATTTTAATTCTCCAATTTTGACACCATTCTTGAAGGTTTGAGATATGAGATTGAAGAGATTGGGATGCAACAAATGGATCCTTATTTACTGATAGCACACATGTGTCATCAGCATACGTAGTGAGGACAGTGCTTGGATGGGTTGGGATGTCAGCTGTATATATCGTGTATAGGATGGGACCCAGTAACTACCTAGAGGAACACCGGCAGACTGGGTAAAGTGGGAAGAGTAGGAAAAATTATGGTTTACTTTAAAGGTTCTATTACTGAGGTAGGAACTGATAATAAGGAAGTAAGTAGAAGGTAAGAATTTACGGAGTTTGTACAGAAGTCCCGGATGCCAGACTCGATCAAAAGCAAAAAATCTTTTGAGTAATAATATACATTTTAACAAGACTATTGAATTTCATTAAAATATTAAGAAAAAGATATTCAAAAGTTTGAAGTATAACCCTTAATCGCCTATATATATATATATATATATATATATATATATATATATATATATATATATATAGGTGTATTACAGTTATTATTTCCTTAAGATTTTTGGAGAGTATGTATTAGGTATAATATATTTATATATACATATATATATATATATATATATATATATATATATATATATATATATATATATATATATATATATATTATTGGGCTTTGGAAATTCGTAACTGATAATATTTTTCAATAAGCTCACTTGGGAAACCATATTGGATGGAAACCAGTGACAAACATGATTTTTTTGTTTTATAGTATAACAATTATTAATTGTAACTCAACTCGAAGAGACAATCTCCGGAATTGATACCACTATTAGAATTTACTAATATAAAGAGTAAATTTAATTATGACCTATGTTTATTAAATGTATTACAATTATTATTTCCTTAACATTATATTGGTATTTTTGGAGAGTATGTATTAGGTGTTATATATATATATATATATATATATATATATATATATATATATATATATTTCCCTTGGTGCAGTAGCCCCACGTGAAGAACGTTTATTGTTCTGCATGGTCCGTACATTTATAGTACATAAAAAAGCCATTGTAGTTTCATGTTTTTTTGTTTTTTTTGCTATATATATATTAGTATTTTTGGAAAATATTAAAAATTATACGAATGAACAGTTAAAACTTGTAACTCCACTGGAACCGACAACCTTAAAACTGAGCGGTCTTGGTCTATTATAAGTGAGATATATTATTATAAGCAATAAGGAAAAAATCTAAAAATAAATATAATTGAGGCCTGGATATGTAAATTTTCTCCTTATTAATTCCTAGACGAGGTAGATATGAAAATATTATAAGGATCGTTAAATGGAAGGAGAGACGGGGAACGGGTTGCAAGTTAACATATAAGGATAGGGACTGTTATAGAAAACCAGGACAAGGAACATCTGGCAGGCTCAACATCTGGCTTCGAAGCTGGGCGGCCACCTCCTGTGTTGTATATAACAACTTAGCTAAGCTTGAGAAAACTTTAAAACTTATAACAGGAAATAAGTTATAAGTCCATTCCGACCGTTAATTTTAACGAGCTTAATTTGATTAAATGAAGCGGATAAGCACTTTGAAACAGTTATATAACGATTTGGCGAAGTTCCAAGTTCGAGAAGATTTGATGACCGAGATGGGACAAACTACTTTTTTCCACCAAAACGATACAAATAACCGCTTATTGCCTTTTTTTAATACGTGATAAATTTAGTTTTTTGTTTAATATTAAATTTAAAAATGATTTTTCGAAATAATTCTCCTTCTAGGATGGTCCTTTTATATGAAAAGAAATCAAGAATAACGATCATAGGATGAGATAACAGGTGTCATCGGGAAAATTAATATGTTATTTTCTTGAATTCTGATATTTTAATCTAAGACAATTTA
Organism: Troilus luridus; assembly: GCA_964056705.1. Taxonomy (NCBI): domain Eukaryota; kingdom Metazoa; phylum Arthropoda; class Insecta; order Hemiptera; family Pentatomidae; genus Troilus; species Troilus luridus. The sequence continues at coordinate 74,668,462 of OZ057413.1, read as the reverse complement.
CAATAACAATAGTAAACAGAAGACCAAATAAACCCAGTAGAATTAAATAGGGAATATAAGATATAACATAAAGAATTGTTTATAAATATTGAGAAAACAAAAGTATTTTCCAAAATAAATAAATAAGCTCTCTTTTCGTATTAGTCAACTACGATCATAAAGAAGTTTTCAGCATGAACGGTATGGTATTGAAAAAAGTGACGAATTAAAGTAATAATGATAAAATTCAAGGTACTAAAGAGACAATGTCTAATTAGCCTCAAAAATATGAAGTGTAAAAAATATCAGCAGGAAGACAAAATTTTAAATTAAAGAAAAAAAGTATAATTGTATAAGTTCATAGCTGCAATTTATATCATGAAGGCGATATTTTTTTCTTAAATGTATTTTAGTATAGAACTGGAGTAGGTCAGTGGTAGAACGCTGGGTTGCTGTGTTGAAGTTCAAGGGTTCGAATCCGGCTGAACAGATAGATTACTCAATCTATTAACAGCCACGGATGGGCCTTCAGACCCTGGAAACCTGGTAGTGTATCTTCCGATCACGTCCCTGTAAAACTGTTGTCCAAGACACGGTACAGTCCATGTAATGAACACAAGACTCTTCATGGGTTGTAATTAGTACGATTTTTTTTTTTTTTTTAAATTTTTTTATACTAAGTATGAGGTAGGTATACCACAAAATGATTAAACTGAAATGTATTGAATATATAGGACATACTTTCCTTCGATTTAGCCACTTGTTCTCATCATTCAAAACATCTCACTCGATCACTTGACTTAGTAAATTTCAAAGTCAAAGTTAAATATTTATGGTAACGAAGCAATAATTAATTATGAAAAAAAAATTGATTGTGACAGGCTAGTAGTAATTTTTATAATAAAAATTAAATAAATAACAAATATCATGAAGATAATATCCAGGCTGCTATGAGCTGTAGGATAACAAAAAGGTATCACCAGAGTGAACTTGGTTTCTCTTCGTTCCGGGAGCTTAGCCACAGGGATCGAGTTCATATTGCGCTGGAGATGGGGACAAATGACGGAGGGGTCTCAACTAACAAGACATTCTTTACATTGTAAAGTAATAAAACATTCTTTACATTGTAAAGTAATAAAACATTCTACACACATTAGGCATATTGCCTGTGTTTGGATCATAACAATGAAGTTATTTGCCAAGAAAACAAGTATTATATTTGAATAATATCTATTTACCTTTTAGGGCAGGATAAACAAGGTACAAACCATAAAATGAAGCTATTGGAGTAAACTAGATATGAAAGTAGGGATAATTTAAATTATAAAATAAAGTACAACTATTATTTAAAATTTTTGAACAAAGACGAAGGGTATGAGTAACTGACAATATTGAAGAATGTAGGTAAATTTGAAACAAAAGAATAATAAGTAGGTTAAAAAATGAAAATAATCTAAAAAGTACTACTTGAAATGAAAGAATGAGAGAAAAACGTATAATAAAACTTGAAAATAATTATTTCTAATTATTGAAGAAATTATTTCTTTAACCTTATACTTTATTCAATATAATTAAATTATTATCATAACACGACTGCCTAATTGTTTGTTGAGTTACAGATTTTTAAGATACGTAATCAAAAATGTTTTTATATTTTTACACTAAATAAATCTATATATACTCTATTGTCTTAATTAAAATTATAAAAAGGAAACAGTATTTGTCGATATCGTATTTCAATACATTTTTATAATTTAATTTTTATTACTTGATCGGTAGAGATAAATAAAATACAACAAATACCAAAGATGAACCATTTTTAAACAAAAGTGAATACAATTAAAGTGTGTATGTATATCGAATACAATCGGGAAAGTATATGTGTATAAATTAAGACCACAGGAGCCGAGTCTGTCGATATTGATCCGAAATATAACATGGACCAAGGACATGGATATATATGCGGTAATCCTCCTGCAATAAAGCATTGGAATGAATCTTCAGTAATAAATTCTGTTTCCATTCTATTTCTTTTAGTTTTTCCATTTATTTTTTCTAAGATTCAGTGAAGAAAATAATAGGAGATAAACCAAATAACATAAGTTGGACTTATTTTATTTGTGCCTATATTTCTTATGTGCCAATGCCATAATTATTAGGCCATCTTCAGGGCCAATTGCAGAGTCCAACAGCCTAGAGGAAGTTGATGGTCTGAAAATTAGGTCGAAACATAGGCATAACCAAAATAAGTCCAACTTATTTTGAGTAATTTATTGATTGCACCTTCTGACCATTTTGGACTATTCTATATTATTACAACTTGTTTCTTTGTTTTTCATTTAAGGTCAATTTATGCTGCTATGTCGAATATAACGATGCAATATTGGGAGTCTTAACTTTTTCCGATTATACCAATGTCCAATATATTTAAGCCTCAGACTACCATTTTACGTTCCCTTTCTTTTAAGTCCTGTTCGCGGTAAACTCAATAACTACTACAGGGATTTTAATGCGGTTTTCACCAATAGATAGAGTGATTCACCAGGAAGGTTTAAGTATATAATTTGTCGAGGTTTTATGTAAATGGGTTGGAATATCGATGGGTTTCACCGAAGACGCTGCCGAATCCCGTGCAATTATCTAACCTGCAAGATAATAAATTCGTATATAAATAAATATTTGGTTTTGTTTTTAATTTTATAATTTCTATATAATAAAGTACATTAGCTGATATGGGAAGAAAGAAAGTCAAAACTCCCAAAGAAGCCTAACCAATGATATTCGCGTGGTCCTTGGTGGCCGGTACGTGATAAAAAATTTTAAAAAATACATTACACAGACAAAGAATGTAGGCATAATATGCCTTATTAACCGAGCAAAGCTGGGATATATATATTATAATAAACCATATTATAATGAAATGGAGTATCGCATATGATACTCCTAATTCCTGGATTGGTTGAAGCATATATTTACTTTCTGTTATTAATTTATTAAATATAAATTGATTCTGTGGCTTTCTGGCGACTTTCTCGAGTCTAATCTAGAATGTAAAATATGGAAATCTGGTCCTTCAATGGATGGACAAAAAAAGGACGGTCGAGCATGAATATCGGCTCAACCTAATGCTAACCGAGAGAGAGCGAGATCACTTGCTCGTGGTGCTTTAAAAAAAAATTCCATTAAGTTACTTTTGTTTCGTCACTAATGCATCACCTAAATGGAAAGTATATGGATAATATTTTTTATACTGGCAGTTTCCGTATTACGTCGCCTCGATTAGAAGTTGCATTGTTAGCCAACATCTACCGGGAACCGTTTTACTTCTGAGTTATGTTCGCCTTAAAGAAATTAATAATTTTTATTTGAGCTAAGCATTTAAAAAATAGAAATAAAGCTATTAATCTATAATTTGAAAATTAAAAAAAAAGAAGAGGGTTCACAAAAGAAATTTTAAAAAAGTCGGTAATGAAGAGGAACTTCGAAAACACGTGAATATTTGGGCAATGAGGAAGAGAGACCATTGGAAATGAAGGGTTCACATATTAAAAATCACAGTCTCGCGCTATACTTCAAGAGCATGTCGGGCTCGTTGGTGACGCGAACACATGAGTATTCCCCTACCAAGAATCGTTTAATCAAATAAAATGTTCCTTTCAAAAATATAAACCTAATTGGTTAGAGTAACCTCAATTTTAGGGAAACTCTCAATAATAGGAATAATAAATAAAAATAAAATTTGAAGCTTGGGATGATTTTTTTTAATTATTTGTCCTTACTAATTATGTACCATATCCACAAATACATAGTTAACCTATCACCATATCCAAGTAGTGTTAGAGACCCTCCCTCCCTTGGTGACTGGTGTCCTATAGCAAGCAGTAGACGGGAGACGATAGGTCGATGTGCCGGCTGACTCAGCAGAGACGCCAGCCTGTCCCGACCAATACCCTCCACCCTCCTCTCTCTGACCTTCGTCATCTAGGAAACCTACTTTACCACCGTTTTCCGGTGGATGATAATTTTCCTAACCAATCGTAATATAACAGACAATAACAAGCACACTAAATCACTACGAAAGAAAAAAAATACAGAAAAATAAGAACTACAATGGATATTGATAAATCCAATCAATCATTACAATCTTCTATGGAGCCATTTTTTTTTCTGGAAATGAATCAATAGCTTCTCTAAATAACTTATTCAGGTTGAAATAAAATGAGTACGCTTCATTTTCGCCACTACAGACAACTTTAAATATGAAAATCTACTAAAACATTATTTACTCAACACGTTCCGAGTTGAAAGGAAAGGAAAGGAAATTGTTTTATAAAACAATTTCAATAGTGAATAATGTTAATATATAGATGATCTTTTTACATTGCTCAGAGACTTCATTTCAATTAATTAATTTTATAAACACATCTTAATAAATTAATTAAGCACAATCAAATATATTAATTAAACCATGAAATTAAAAAAAAGTGAACTTTCACGTTCATCATTTAGGCTTCGTACACCCGTGTTGGGCTGCCACGTTTCGCAATGAATCTGATGTCTCATCAATAACATAATTAAAATAAAGTGTAAGAGAACCCGTAGGATTCGCTTATTACTGAGCTCAACCATTTTGCAAACCCATTTCACAGTTGTTGCTATCACCCCAATTATAGTAACAATATGCATGCATGCATGCTCTTCAATTCCGCGATGTGTAACCTCCTAAATTCTCCAGTTAACTCGCTCTTTTCCGGACCGAATATTCTTTGCAATGCCTTATTTCGAATACCTTAAATGGTCCTTCCTTCAAAGCAAACTCTGTTGAATTCCAATTTTATTTTATTTTTCAAACCGGTCCCCCAATAAAGGACCACACAGATATAAATTTCGCCCATTCCTCCAATAATCCCTCATTATTTCCGAATGTCGCCTTCTTCTCTCCTCCGGCGATCCCCAAGCCCATGATTTGAGTCGGCTTCTAAATCACTCCATGTCCATGCCATCCTCACCACTCATTCAAAATGTAATAAATTATACCAGGCTGGCATTTCAGTTGGTTTACCTTATCAAATTTATGGTTGCTCAACTTGGCAATATGTCCGTTGTAACTTAGTCGTATTTTCCTCATAGTTGTTTTCAAGTCCTCTGTCCTTACGCATATTTCTTTATTCGATCTCAAGCTGTAGCTCCTCTGTGATAATCTTGGGTCACGAATTCTTACAAATATTTGCCTTTCGATCTTCCTCAGAAGCTTTCTCAGTCTTGAGAGATTCGATGCTTCCGCGCCATACTAAATCGCTGGCGTTATTACAGCATCGCATTGCCTTAATTTCTTTTCTCAATTTTATATTTGCCTAAAGGAAAATATTTGGTGTATGGTTTGAACGGTTTCGTCCACAAAACTAATTTGTAATCATCGATATAATATAGATCCCCCTTACTTATAAATGATAACATAGTTATATTTTGTAATATAATAAATACAAACCGGCAGAAGTTTGGGACATGTGCTGAAACTGTTGCGTGGATGACACCCCAACACCTGCTGTTAATAATATATTATAAGAGAAGGTCGGTCCCATGGCAACAGAATCAATTACTCCCTCGGTGAGAAATCGATAGTACTAAGGTTATGCCCCCCCCCCGCTTAAACTCGAGTCTGAGCGAATGGGTCAACTGTCATCGATGGGATTAGAGACGAAGCAAAATTGTGTTGTCTTCGCAGTGTATAAGTAGATTTAAAGTTAACAGCCGGAGTTGGACTCCTGGGACTAACCCAACCTCTATAATGCAAGTACCCTTAATTGGGGGGAAAACCTGTGAGTTTAGCGTGATCTAGGACCAATCACCTCCCTGCACAACTGTTGTTCTTGAAACAGTACAGTCTCTACCATGTACTGAACCCAAGACCCATTAAGTGTTTTTGTTTTTTCTATACATGGCTATTATGCATATTAGTTCTTGACCCATCAGAATAGAATATGTAAATTCTATAATACATTTAGAAATTTATTAGTATGATTCGAGTCATATTTTCCCAGGATAAAGAGATGCAAAAATCAATAAAATCCAGTATCACATCAATGCAAATCCACGATAATCTTTTGTGGTAAATCACCAAAACCATTAACTTGAAAAATTTCTCATGTTCATGTTTAAGGCCTCAATATCCTTTAGCATCCCAATACAAAATATTGAAGAAGAATAGGAATATTATGGAATCATCAAAAGCAATAGGATTCAAACGTGAGCAGCTGAATTTTGATACACTAGGGGTTGACAAATGAAGCCATCGACGTAAGAGATGAACTTGACCCCTAAATGAAACAGCTTTTACTAATATTATTATTTACTATTATACTTTCAAGAAGTACTTTATATTCCTATAAGCCAAGGATTTACGATTTCTGTATACTTCGTTACAAAGTAATGAATGCATACACCTTTCTACTGTTAACTGAAATTATAATCACTAAAAATAAATGTTGTGATATATATGTTGGGTTATACTTAAATGTTAAAGTGCAAAACTTGGCAGCTTACACTCTGGTTAGCCCAATTGTTATAGTAATTAACGTTTTCTCAGCTTTATCCTCTAAAAGCAAGAGAGTGGTAAGTTTATTACATTATTAAAGTCATTATGTTGTTAACAATAATTACTTATGATTTTGAGAAGGGATGACTACTATTAATGTCAACAAATATAATTATCGCAGTTTACCAACGATACCACTATAACCAATGATTAATACTTTTCAATAGCCTATAGTGAATTCAAAATTTACCTCATAATCCAACCATCCAATTTTGTTTTATGAGCAAAATGATAAGATAAGAGTTATTAGAATATTGTAATAATTATCTACTATTAATTAATTACTAGTTACCCCTATGAAGGGTCTTGGGTTCGGTACATGGTAGAGACTGTACTGTTTTTAGAACAACGATAGTGCAGGGAGGTGACTTCTACAAGATCATACTTAAACACCAGGTTTTTCTCCAGATTAGATGGTATAGATATACAGAGGATGGGTGTGCCCCAGGAGGGTTCCCAGATCCCTACTGGGTCAACAGAATAAATAATTCATCTGCTACAGCCGGTATCGGATTTGGACATGGAGATCAGTAAATCAGCACCCTACATACTGGGATACACCACTCCTCTAAAGGAGTTTACCTTATTTAAGGATGTAATATTATCAGGGCTATTTAATGACTGCAATTATAATTCCGGTCGAATTTATTTTTTTTACCTTCTATATTTTCCACCCGATTGTGGGGTACTCTAGACCAATCATTAGTGCTTTTACCTCTTTTCTCTCCGCCCAGTGTCTCTTCACCCTCTCAGAACTCCTACTCTTTTCCTCATGGTAGATTTCGATCGTTTGCCATTGTTCTCGTGTCCAACATCATCCTCTTGTTTCGGCTTGGCAGCAGTTCTATCCCTAAGCATATACTCCGCAACCCCGAGTTTTATCATGTCCCTCCCAGCCTACTCCTGTATTTTATTTACCATGTTATTTTTATAGTGCCTATTACAAACATTATATAGCAAGATACATAATACTGGCACTCCGGGTGTTCAAAAAATAAATAAACGAATTGCTTAAACAAGGTCTCCTTTTGGAGAAGAAAGAAGGGCTGAATTTATTTTGTTTTCGGCGCACATAGAGGAGGGTAGAGAGCAAAGGGAGGGAATGAGACGTGCCGGCAATAAAGTTAGGGCGAAGGGTCAACGCCCCCCGCGATAACAAGAGCGGGCCCAAAACATAACCATAAACATATCAACGGGTGTCAGCATAAACATAATTCCCTTTATAGGGCTGCTAGTGCTTACGTTTGTCATCCCTCCGTAATTGATATTGATAAGTATTTAATTGGATGTGCTGATGTGAGGACCAATCCAATAGTTTTTTGAAGTCGACTGCATGTAATAAACGGTAGTTAAATCTTAGGATATTAAAATACGAACTTAATTACAATAATTCACAAACAATATATTAATAAAAAAAATCAATTATTTTTAGCTTATATAGAAAAAGTAGTTCTAATCAAACTTGAACAAAAAGTATATACAATTTAACAATTAAAGACAATAATTGTTCTTACGGAGCGGGGGTAGCTCAGTGGTAGAGCACCGAGTTGCTATGCTTAGGATCTGTTGATGACCCAGCCTCTATCATTGGAAGAAAAACCTCGAGCGTAAAATCGGACAGCCGTTGTCCTAAAAAAACTATAGCATCTACCACGCACTGAACACAAGATCTTTCATAGGTTTTTTTTTTGGTTTTTTTCTCGAACACAACAGAAAGTAATATAAATTCATTAATAATAAAAACTACCAAAACTAGAACTATGTAGACGGCGTGTCAAATATTATGGACTATATTAATAAATAAAATTATAATAAATCAATACAGCTTAAATTGGTATAAGGTAGGGATTGGATTGTTTCCAAGCAAACGGTTGTGCAAGGTGATTTGCCGATGCATAGATTTATGACGGATAACCTTATCATTTATAATCATGTCTACTGCCTTTATTTTTACCTTTAGTGCAGGAGATAAATGATCTCAATAAAGAAAGACCTTTATGAACTTTATGAGCAAAAATGTTTTCATTTATTTCTTCTTATTTCCCTTCCATTATAAAGAACGATTTATATTATTTTTTAAACACGTACGATGTAACAGGATGTCGAGCGGTATGGTATGATAAAATAGATTTAAGAAATTCAATTCAAGGCTATGAACATAAAATTCTTGACGCTTTTCGTCAATTCATGAGATTAAATTGAAGCTATATTACAGATTTGCAACTAAAACAATGTTTTATATGAAGCCACATAAATCAGTACCCATAGATCAAGATCAAGATCATCCGCCAGGTTTTTCCCAAATAAGAGTACCAATTTTATGAGGATATTTTTATTTGAAAAGAAAAGATATGTCCAGGGCCGGGACTCGAAAAAACAATAAAATAAAAATTAACAAATAAATAAAAAATAAAAAACAATTTTATAGAGGATGGGTGAGCCAGAGTGATTATATATATATATGGCTGTTAACAGATCAAATAAACTATGTAGCAGCCATTAAAGCATCCGGAATCTTTGGGATAGCAACTTTTAAGAAAAAAAATTGGATTTGACAAAAATATCGTTCTACAATGTTCCGAAAACAAAATTAGATCAGGATTCACAAAAAAGTTAAAACACTATTAGTAAGATAATGGCTTCCAGCTGGAAAATTATAAGCTTGTCAGATCTAACTTGCATAGTCTAGACGCAGCGGAGCCTCCAAGCCCCCTTAAATTAGAGAAGATTAAATTCAACTGCAAATATTCAAGCAATCTTCGTTAGCTTTAAATGACTGATAGATCGTATTAGAATTTACATTTCAAACATCTTTATTTCTTTCGGTTTACGAAGACTCAGAAAATCAATTTTAATAGGGTCACCTGTGGTGTAATATTTAGCATAACTGTCAACTAAGCTCAAGATTTCGGGTTTGCAGCCCGATGGCCGGCTTTAGTAGTTTTAAAAGGGAAAAAATCTTTTGGTTTTGCCGTCCTTCGGAAGGGACGTACAATGGGGGTCCTGAGCCTGTGCTATGTAAGGTACTCCTTAAGGATCCATATCCTAATTATACCTGAATAGGAAAAATATTTCATTGTAACATTGTCCAATTAGCCATATCATAAGATTGTATATTAATTTATTAAAGTTGAAAAGTATTTCACTCTACTATTTATCTGGGAATCTCAAAATGAAAGAATGTTTTAAGTTTAAGAGAGCTTATCATGGCTATAGTGAGCTTATCTTTTAGGAGGCAAAACAAAAAATCACGAAATTTGTAACTTTTTTCATTTTTTTTCTTATAACATAAAAAGAATCCATTTCATAGGAAACCTTCACAATTATATTATATGTGGGTGTACATTTAAATACTAAATTTGTTAACCATTTTAGAAAAGAAAACAAAAAATATTTAATGTTTTATAGTGGATCAAAAAAGTATTGGCACACCCTAATTTTCTTGAATTATGGAAAGAAAAAGCCTGATATAACTGTGACAACAATTTTATTAAATGTATACATAGAAAGTAAAAGTAAATAACAGAAACAAGAAACTTAAAACAAAACATTTATTTAATTAACATGGAAAATAACAAAAATGATAAGTCAAAAAAGTATTGGCACACCCTTATTTTTTTACGCTATGCAAAAATCTTAATATTTTATTATTATCCCTTTTGCTTCAATAATAGCCTGCAGTCTTGATAGCATTGATGAGACAAGATTTTGGGCGATTTCCGGTCTGATCTTAACCCACTCCTAAGCTAAAACGAATCTGAGGTCATTTTTTAACGAAATTTTATTCTTTCGCTCTTTCAAGTCGATTAAATACCAGAAATGTTAGATTGATTTATATCTGGGGACTGCGGTGGAGTTTTAAGCTGTTTTCTAACATTGTACAGCATCCATTCTTTTGTTTTATCGGCGGTATGTTTAGGGTCATTATCTTGCTGGAACACGAATGTATCCTCAATTCCCAATTTTTCAGCACTACTCTTCACGTTATGCCGCAAAATGTCGACATACTTTTCAGCATTCCTAATCCCCTCAATGAAAACATTTCCAACCCCATTCGAAGACATAGAGTATAGACTAGGACACTTCCACCACTGCGTTTCACTGTCGGTCTGGCATTTTGCAGCTGCAACTTGGTGTTTGGATTCCTTAGTATGCGAGAATGTAATTTCACTACCTGATTTATGGTTTTCACAATGTGCTCTTTGGTTTTTGTCATTTTCAATGCACCAATTCGGGATAGAAATATATCTAGACTGAGGAATTATTTGTTTGTAAATAACAGGGACTTAATGCAAGAATAAATTAGAGGATAAAAGGAGATGCTTTTCTATAAATGTTAACAATGGACAACTGTGCCAATACTTTTTTGTTCATCGATTTTTCTACTTTTTTTTCTTAATAATTGTAATATTAAAAGTTTAGCTTTTAATTTACTTCAAAAAGACTGGTTTGGGTTCTATTTTTACTATCAAATTCCAACTTGAAAATAATTTGCAATATCACCGAAAAAATGAAAAACATTAGGCGGTGCCAATACTTTTTTGACCCACTGTATGTGATGCTCAGTTAGTTTTACCAGCTCGTGACTCTATAAAAGTCGGTCCCACATGAATAAATACCAAATTACCAAAACCTAAGAGCTTAAAATCCTGAGTCTGTAGTGCACTTTTTTTCTTCCTTAATTTTAAACTTGAACAAAAAACGGTCAATCACAGCACAGATTTTTAGCAAAGTTATTGAGTTTTAATATATTTTGGCCAGCCATATATTTCATTCTCAAGTTAATATCTGGAAGTGGTGAGTTGGATTTGATTATTTGCTCTGTGTGAGGAAATCTTTTTACGATTTCATGACAGAAATATAAAAATTATAAAATATTGAGGTCTCTTTGGCTCATGACCAATGAGACCCTGACAAAGTTGCATTTTTTTATTTTGAGTGGATTGAAATTTTGTATCAATTGAATTAAGTTTAATTGACAGGGTCAAAAGACTCTTACAGGAGGGTCAAAAGAAAATGGATCAAGGACAGTATTATGCTTTGAGCTTCTTAGTACAGTAAATTAAGGAATGAAAGGTGAATAACTTATTAGTCAAACAATTCATAACCCTCCCTATAACAAAATCAACTGGTTAAAAATTTCATAACTCCTAGTTGATAATAGCAACCAAAATCTACAATCTCTGCCTAAATTTCAGAGCTACAACTTCCTATAGAAATGGTGGATTTAATGCTCCCAAATAAGTATATAAAATATGGATCGTTAAAACTCCAATTGTACCATCGTAAAGTAAATGAAATTCTCATTTAGAATTGTGGAGCTAATATTGAAAATGTTTACTAATTTCTTAGCTTATGGATGTATTGCTCAGGCTAAAGATACCCTTATATCCAGATTAATTTATACTTTTATTAAGATTCAGATATCAAACTGTCTAAAAAAATCTCAACTTAGCTTTTAGAAAAATATAAATTAGCTTCTATAACTTTTATTGTAATTTTGTTAATACAATACATGAATCATTTTGTAAGGCTTCAAAAGGGCTATTATATTTTAAAAATTAATTATGGATTTGTGATATCTTTTCCTTACAACTTTTTTTTTAATAATAAAATTACTGCTATTACATCAACCTAAGTTATAATGGTTTGTATTTCACTATTTTCCTTGTGTTATTATTAAAACTTTTAAGTTAATTTCAATTTTTGGTTCATTTTTTATGTGTTACTGAATGAATGGAAGTTCATTTTTATAAGTATAAAGTATAAAATAATTCTGAAGTATAAAGTACAAGTAAGGAAGAAAATAGTTGGGGGTGCAGTCAAATAAAAACACTAAATAAGTGGTACTTATTTAATTATGTGCCGACGTTTCGACCCACTTTGTGGGTCATCTCCAGGGCTATAGGAGGCTGGAGCAAGACTAGAGGCCTGAAATGGAACATCGGCACATAATTATTGCCTGAATGGCCTGGAGCAAGAAATGTCAGCACATAATTAAATAAGTACCACTTATTTAGTGTTTTTATTTGACTGCACCCCCAACTATTTTCTTCCTTACGTCTATCTTCCAGTCAACCATCCCCTCGCTTCTTGCAAAGTACAAGACTTGTAGTGTTTGTTTGTTTTTTTAATTTGTATTGATTTATATAGTTTCGTTCATTATTTTTGCTTATACAGATATTTGATTTTGTTTTTCAATGTTCCACTTTTATAAGCAATAGCTCATAAAGGTAAGTCCATATGTTTCGATTAATACTTAATAATATTCTAAAATATGCTTTTGAAAACAAATAGAAAACCCTTATAAATCAAAATAGACTTATCAAGTATGAAATTTATGAGAACCCATAAGGCTTTCTAATTACTAGATAAAACCAGATTGAACCGCTGAACTAAAGAATAATAATGGCGTATAATTCATTTTCCATTACAAGCATTGATGGTGTGGTAGGTCAAGGAAAAAATATAACAGTTATCATTGAGAATCATTAAACAGTACAAACAGATATATAATATTAAAGTAGGTATAATAAAACAAGTAAAAGACTATAAACAATAAATACTTTTGGAATATAAAAAATATATTAAAAGAAGTACCTATATGACCCATGAAGGCGTAAGCTTCAGCTCAATAAGGACTACAGAATATATATAGCTAACAGTTGTGCAAGGCGGTTGATTGAAAATGATAACAGTCAACTTTCAGGTTTTCCCCCAATTTAGGGAAGCTTTATAGAAGTGAGTCTCAAGAGGGTCTCTCAAACAAACTGGAACAATCCATTACTAAGTACAGAATAATTACTAATTATCGATCCCAATAGGAGCCTTATCACAGTGCTACCTGCTGCTCAATATTTCACAAATAGAAAAAACTAGTTACTGCACCAGAAGGTATAAATAAAAAAATATAAAGAGTATCCAGTAAGATAAACAGATCAGAATGATGCGGAATAATAATACACAATTAAAGTCATTAGGAACTGAATAACATTTCCAATAGGTAACAAATTATTTATTATCTTTTAAATTGTTTCAAAATGCACTAAATACATCAGTATAATTGTCATGCTCTAATGACACAAATGTGATCAAAGATCATATACAAGGATTAAATGATATATAAATAAAATACTAAATTCAACACAAACATAAAAGCAACAAAACAATTATTATACCACTCAGGAAACAAAAAAAAAAAAGCAACAATGCCAAGATAGGTAAAGAAACCCCTTATTGTTTACACTCAGCACACTCTATGGATAGCTTTATGTACTAGAACCTTCTATTGAATAGTAAACAAACTGAGAATAATCCTATTCAGAACATAATATTAAACTTCTGAAACATCTACATTTTAAATATTTAATTTTCTACCCAATAAGATCATTACAATATAAATCATAGAATAATTACGGGTATGAACCAAAGATGGGCTATAAGAACAGTGACATTGCATTAAACACATATTTAAAAATATTGGTCCAGAAAACAGCTCGTAATTAGCATAAAAACATTAATCCATTAAATAAACTACCTAAAAATATAAAATAGCGGTACATTTATTTAAAATGAATCAATATAAGATATGTTTATATAAGATATAGAATATATAAGATATGTTTATTTAACATTCAATTTGATAAGAAAAATGGAAACAAATACTAAATCATTGTAAAATTAAATATGGGAATCCTATAATTAAAATTAAAATACCATTAATTGCATATGAAGGGAAGTCAAGAAGCAATAAGTATACAAGGAAATGAATAAGACAAGAACAAAGCCAGGAAGCAGTCAGCGCATAAATATGCAGGCATAAGTGAAATACAATGGAAACAGTAATCAAATAGTTTATCATAGAAACTAATGAGGGGTCAGATAATTAAAAAATAAATTAATTATTTAATGCAGTTGATTCAACATTTAGCCCCACTAAAGCGTGACAATATTATTATCCTTTGTTGAAAACAAAGGAAATTATTTATGGTAGCATCTTCAAATCGTACTTGTTGCAATGAAATTTTGTATATACAATAAATGATCAGAAAAAATATCATGATCAGATGGTCTTTAGACTATCTGAGACCTCGAAGTTCTGGTCCATCAAAGACTGCATTTCAGAAAGATAAAGAAAGTTGGAGGTCAGGAGGTTGATGCACTCAAGGCCCATTTATTGCAACAAGCCATCCACTACAAAATCCAACTGAGCAGCACTCATTCCACTACTGAATAGTTTTGATTAAATAATTACTACATTGGATTATATTTAATAAATATATTTAAACATGCCAAAAAACTACTAATGCAATAAAAAAGAAGTGATCAAACATAAATATATACTTACAAAACAAAACTAATAAATGGAAAAAATACATTTAACCTTAGGAAAAGCATAAAACAAAACTTAAAAGTTGCCAGTTGATGATTTTACTAAATCTGGAAAAAGATCTTAGAATAACAAAAAAGTTAATACTCACAGTCTTCGACAACTCCAGTATCTGACATTGTTAACTGAAAAAAAAAAGATACACATATAAACTATACAGAGATTAAATACAATCAAGGTTAAATATTACAATAGAGTACAAACCAAGTAGTAAAAAAATGAAATAAATTAATGATATGTATTGACCAGATAAAACATTAATTTTGAAGTGTCAATATATCAGAATTATCAATAAGCCGCCATTGTGAAGTATAACAATGTATGAACAGCCAAATGAACAATATAAAAAGAGAGGACAACAGCCCCTATTGGATTTATATCAATGGGAAAAGGAAATAATCAATAGAGCATGCATCAGTATGAGTCAATCCTATCAAATTTACTATGAACTTTCTACAAAAAAGAACTAACATTATTCGATTTGTGTATATAATAACATTAGAGAAATAAAATATTAAGAATGTTAAAAATCTTAATCCATTAATCAATAATAAACATATAAAAACTAATTATAATTGGAACCAGTAGATAAACAAAAGAGAACTAACATCATTCGATTTATGAGTAAAATAATATTAGATAGACAATGATATAATGTTAAAAATCTTAATCAATGATAAAAATATAAAAGCTAATATTTGTAAACACTCGATACATCAAGGCTTAAGAAAACAACCTTTGATCCACAACTTGACAATAACTGTTTACAGCAATGGTTTGTAAATAGAATTCAATAATTTTCAAATGAAGTATGAAAATAAATAACAAGCTATAAAATGTTAAATACATAAGAAGATTGATTAGTACAACTTCGATTCAATGTCATTTAGGTTTGAAACAAAACTGAACAGAATGACAACAATTTTAATACTGTTTATTAATGTTTTAAAATATTTCACTGTATCATAAAAATATTAACAACTAACAATCACAAAAACCGAAACTTTAATTTACAACAAACGACAAAACTCATAAAAACAACATATAAGCCAGACTTACATGTTTGTGAGAGCAGATGTTTCTGAACACAACCGACAGCAACTGGAGCTCTTCTAAGCGTTACCACTTCTGTTCCCGCGTTTATATGCTAGCTAAGCCCTCTCTCCCGCCATCGATTCTGATTGGTTAGTGGAAAAATTCCCGCCAAACAGTTTGAAATGATTGGTCATGCCGCCAACAGTGGATGATTTGAATACGAATTCTACGAATCACTAACTGTTTTTCGCTATGACAAGTCTTTTGCGTTTTAAAAAATGGCCGATATTCCTGAACAATGCACGATCGGATTATTACCAACTATTGTTAAATTTTCAATCTGGTTCACCAAATTCATACGGATTTATTAACAATCGATAATTTAAAACCATCGATCAATGAAGACCTATTAATAATACGGAAAATGGCTCAAATTGCCATACATGTGTACATGTGTTAAATAATTATATTTCATTTATTAAAGTCTGCAACATGTTAATATTATTTATTATGTTTGGTAACTATAACGCTGGGTGTCACTTCGAGTTGAGTCACAAGTTTTAACTGTTCATTAGTTTCCTTTTTAATCTTCTCGAAAAATACAAATTATTTTTAGCTTTAGTACTTATGGAAAAGAGAATGTAATTATGGGATATGTGTAAACTTCGGTTATAATTTCACCCAGAAATGAACACTTCAACAAATATATACCATCTACACTTCGAAATTTTAGTTGAAAAACCTTATTTCATATTCACTACAATAATATAATTAAAGAAATTATACATTGTAACGACATTATCCAACAATAACCTCTGTTGATAGGCAGAATATTCAAACGGAATGTCAAGGTTCGAATTGAATTTTGTGTAGGCGCTGGTCGTTGGAAAATGCGCGCGAAAAAGAATAAACCTCAATCCCATCAAGAAACATTCAAGGAAAATTTATTTTATAACCGTAAAAAAAATGATCACACGCAAACAAAATTTCAGTTAACTATAAATTAAAACAATAATCGTAAGAGGCATGAAGCATTGTAATTAGTAGGAGACTAGATTTTGCAATCCGAGAAATTTTCGCTCTTTGTTCGATTTTGAATAGAAGTCATAGGATAATTATTCAAAATATGTTCTCTCATTTTAAAAACATTCATATTTCATACAAAAATACTGATTTTCTAGAATAAATTAAAAAATCATTTCACAGGGGTACAAATCTGTTTGATCATCTGAGTTGTATCAAAGTTGCGTACATGTCTTAAAATATTCAGAAAGGAGTTAATTTATAATAAACCTGATAATAAAACAGGGCTGAGGTAATTTATTTATTTTTTTCAATTAAATTGAATTGTATTTCAAAATCTTTTTTTTTTTACAGTACGGAGGAAATTGTAAACCTTTTATCTTTGCATCCACATAATGTAGTTAAATATACACACACATTAATAGTAAGTTTTTCAAAATTAATACAGCAGCAAAACAGTTTTTAATGCAATATCATTCTTTACTGATTCAATTTAAAATAAAATATCTTTTTGGCATTAATTTTTAAATTAGTATACCCAATGGAAAAGGTAATCCAAGATATCTTTTATTTTTTTTAATGGTTATTCCTGAACGTGAAAGTTTGGATTCATTGTTGTTTTATTTTAGGGGCAAACAACTACAAATGGTTTTTATTGCCCTCACCACTAGAGAATATACATATTTACATTGCCTACATAATTACTTATATACATTCTTGGTAACATCATTAAAAATATTGTTATTATTAAAATATTAGCATACTACACTAAATTAAACATGTTCGATTCGTTATTATCCTTATTTGATAGAGAGAATCAATAAGTGGCAAATGAACATAGAAAACACTTTTATGAAAGTTTAATGAATAAAAAGCGGTACAAACACGCTAGTCTATGTTACCTACAGAATATTTTTATTCATTTTAATTTTTTAGAAACAGTTTATAACTGAACATTGCAGAGATATTATCCAAAAAAAAATGATAGATTTCATTATCATTTTATCGTGTATTATTTATTAAATTAAAAAATTCTATCGGACTTTTATTAAAAAATTTAAATGAAATTAATTTTCAGCTACTGTGAACAAGTAGTCAAGTCGAATTTTTCTTCAGAATGAGTGAGTTTCTTGTATTGAGGGAAGCGGAATTATATATTCTCGTGGTGTATAACTGGCAATATCAGACCTTGGTATGAAGTGGAGTTATCGCTTATGTTGTATCTCCATCGCAAGACAAAGACTTCCCTCAATACAATCAACTTATTCTGGACAAAATTCGACTTAAACAGTTATTCACCGAGGCTGTAGAAATATGGCAATAATATAATTTACGGCATGATATATTTTTCAAAAGTTATTTAAAAAATAATGTTAATCTTATATGGGACCGAAACTTTATTTTCTAGACAATCAAAGAAAAACAACAAAAATGCTGTGCCCTATAATCTTATCCACGCTCTTCTACCAAACCTTAACAGAGTAAAGGTGGCTTTTAACTAAAAAGGAAAGAGAATAATTTCTATCTGGAAGACCTGCCTTTTTTTAATTTCTGATGAGTTTTTCTTTCCTTTTGATCCCAGAACGTCACAGTTGAAAATTTCCGCTCGTTCAAGATTTCTAAACATAAGAAAACAATAATCAAGATGAAGCCGTATGGTTCAAAAAATTCACTTTTCACTTGGCGAACGTTTGCTGACGTCACGTCTATAGGAGTAGCGGAAAGAAAGCATCCTTTCGGAAATGCTTTCCGTCGTTCCAGGTTTTTCCTGTAACTGTTGAAATTGTAATTATCATCTTACATAATCAAAAGCACACTCCAGGAGTTAAAAAATCCCCACAATTTGAGCAGGGCGGGCGTACTTATATTTGTATAAATGTTTAATAAGCAGGTCAATTAAACTATATGAAAAATATATAAATAAAACACGATTTTACCGCCCCCTCCTATGCAACTGCCTAGATTGCGTACACTGACTTGGTCCTAGTCTCACAAATTATGATTTATCATCTGATTAATATCATAAGGTATAGTGGAAAATATGTGGAGACCTCAAACGGATTTTGAGACTCATATTTTTGTAAAAAAAAAAGTTATGAAATTTTGGTGACAAACGTTATTGGATGATAAAGAGAAATATCGAGAAACTTAATTTGTATAGTGAATTCTACCTATTAATTGTTATCTATTTTTTTTAAAAAACTTTACTGCAACTCTATATTTTTGTGAGTTGTTTGGGGCCCCCTACGAGTCCTACAAATTATCTTTGTCTGCTACAGTTGGGAGCTAGGAAGTTACTGGGCTTCAAATCAGCGAGAAGTGTGAACTTTTTTACTTTTAATTAATTGTTATTTTGGTGGTGATCACTCTTAAATATTTTTAATTTGAAGAGAATAGACTTGTCCCGGCCGGGACTCGAACCCGAGTCGTCCGCACCTCGGTGCAGTGCTCCAAACTCCCGACCACCAGGGGTCGCATCAAAGTCAGACATATCCGCTCTCTTCACCGATCTCCGTGTTCTCTCAATTTTCGCGATGTATACATGGGGAAGAATGTTCATTGAACATTACCCCAATTAGGATCTTGTTGACTTACGTCAATGCACATAGGAATTTGACTTACGTTAGGTTTAGGTTGACTTACGTCAATACACGTAGGATCGGTGAAGAGAGCAGATTTGTCTGACTTGGATGCGACCCCTGGTAGCTCAGTGGTTTGGAGCACTGCACAGGAAATGCGGACGATCCGGATTCGAGTCGTCGTATTTTTGTAGAAATAGACAAATCTTTTCTATTCAAAACAAAAACAGTGAAGTTTTTTAGTTTAAACAACATAATTATTTCTAAAATCTACAGAAAAATCTATAACTCTTTGGGGGTGAGGAGGGGGTGTGTTATCAGAACTCTTAAAAAAATTGTATGTGCAGGCCCAACTTCACAGGGGTAAAAAAGGATCCATGTAAAATGGAACTATTATATTGATCAGAGTGATCATAGACATTCAACCTGGGTAATTAGAGTTTACTTAAAGAGGCTAGGGATTATTTTTCGATTGTAAAATCAGCATCAATATACCGTAGAATTTTGACGAACGAAGGTCCTTTTAGCATCTTATTGTGAGTATCTTTGGTGTAGGTAAAAATCCTTCTGATGACTTCAATAAGAAGAAGTCCAGCAATTATATGACTCATATTAGTAATATCAGACCAGGGTTGACAAGTCCATACAGGCAATCTAGAACGGAGTAGTTCAGGGACAACATAGTAAAATATACAACAGCGGAATAATGGAATAATGAATATTTCTCTAGCATTAATAAAAAACATGAAAATATAAATTATAATATAAATATAAATAACTGCAATAATTTCCGTTCCACTCACTCGGATTGAAGTGGCGTTAAAACGTTTGTTTAATTAAGTAATGGGTTTGAAGGAAAAGAGAGTAAAGATTCTAAGGCGCAATTTTTTTTATTATTCATTTTTTTTGTCAGGAAAATCGCAGCTTGCTTTTAGAAGACAAATGTTCTTTTCAAATATTTTTCGTGCTGTAAATGCTCTAAACCTTTATATATATATTTTTTTTTTTCTCTCTTTTGCGAACCGGCCAACGAAGGACCACGCAGATGTTACGTTTTTACGCGCCCATTCTTTTTTCTGCAATAATACTTCATTCTCCCCGAATGTTGCCTTCTTCCCTATCCCGTTCATCCCCCATGCCCATGCTTCGTTCTCTCTTCCACAAGAACACAAATGGTTGAGTATCTTTCTAACTTAAGTCTGCTCCTAACATTAGTCTGATATCTCTCCCCAGGCTGTCCTAATTCCAAGACTTTTAAGTTATTCTTTCCTCTGCTTAGCATAACTACTTTGGCTTTTCTTATTGTCTATCTTATCAAATATTTGCTTATTCAACGTTTTGGGATCCATCCTGACCATGCGTCGGTAGAAACTTAGTCATCTTTTCGTCATAGTTGTTTCAAAGTCCTTTATTCTTTCGTATATAGTTCTATATTTGAGCTAAATCTGTAGCTCCCCTGTGGTATTCTTGTGCCATAAATTCTCCTATATAGTCACCTTTCGATCTTCAAGAGATTCGCTGTATCCCTGTCATACAAAATCAGCTATAGTACTGTATCGCCTTATTTTCACGTGGAATTTGATGGACAGATTAATTTTCTTGTATTGAATAATATTAGTTGACCTTATATATATGAGAAAGAAAAATTTTTATCTCCCTAGATGACTAAATATGTTTTTATTTTTTACTATGTATTATTTGAATTTATATGTATCTCGTATATTTAGCCCTGAAGGAGACCTTCAATGTGGGCCGAAACGTTGACATTAAAATGAATAGTTCTCCTTAAAAACCTTTTTCTTACCTACACTGGGACCATTTTCTTCATCTTATTTTGCTTATAGATGTATTTTGTGAGGAAATTTAATTTTTAATTAAAGCCCATGGTCCCAAATGGTTCATTTGTCCAGATGATCTCTCCTAAATACTTGAATAGTTTTGTCTGCCCGTATTTTAGTTATAAAATATTTTAATAATTTCATTTTTCCAATTATTTTTTTAGGATTTTATCATATTTTAAAATTAAATATAAACCATATAATTGCCTGATTAATAACATAACATGGAGTTAGCATTCGGAATTTGCGCCGTTCCTTAAAACCTCTACCGTTTCAGCATCATTTTGGTTTAAAAAAAAGTCAGGAAGAATATTTGAATTACATGAATATTGAATTGAATTAAAAGAATATACGTTTATTCTTTTCTTTTTTTTTCCTTTGTACAGTTAATACAGCTGACATACCAACTCATCCTAATACTATCCTTACAACGTATGCGTATAAGGATTTACACATGATACAGTGTTGACTGATGATACATGTGTATTATCAGTCATCACCAATCCAGTCATTGCAAGAATATACGTTTATTCTTTTTTTTTTTTTTGAAATACAACTCAAATGTTTGATCTGAACTTTTGATCGAATCGTAATAAAAATATAAGAGTTCATTTACACCAACGTAAATACTTGATAATTAATATAACTATACCTCAAGTTAATATCCTTGGCCCAATCCTTTATACAGTTTATACAGCTGACACCCCAACTCGTCCTGATACTATCCTTACCACGTATGCTGATGATACATGTGTATTAGCAGTCAACACCAACCCAGTTATTGCAAGCATATACGTTTATTATTATTTTTTTATTTTTTTTATTTTTTTAGTTAAAATCTTATATTCAGAGAGGATTTCAAAATAAGTACTTTACAGATTACAGCTTAAGATTAGCTTAGCCAATATCCTGGGAATATCAAACAATTTTGCAGAAAATTTTGTATTATATCCGGCGACAGGAATAAGCCTAAGTTTACATATAGTATAATTGTTAAAATAAACCTATTTATAATCTATCATAAAGGAAGAGTATTTTATTGATTTGTTGTAGATACCTTTCCGATCATTCTCAAAAAATTATTTATGAAACTTTAATTATTAAGCTAACATATGGATCTGAAATGGACTAAAACTGGATATATAAATATTTTCTACTTTTATAGAAGACAATACTATTATACGATAGATCTATCCACGGTTTCAAAATGATTTATTGTAGAGCGTTTTGTAGGTCGCGGAGGAAACGGTATCCTTTGAACACACGTTCGTTGAACTACATTGAGGCCCTACATGGAACCATTGTTTCCCTACGTCGAAGCAAAAATAGTGAAAGTATTTTAGTTAACTAACAGAAATAAAATAAATAAAGAAGGAATACTTTGTTTCTTCATGTTACGTCACTATATGCTCCTGGCATGCAGTAGGAGTCCCAAATATTGCCTATAATCTTTAACGAGTACCTGGCACCTCCTCTACCAATACCATACCCGAGATTCGGAACTAACTTTACTGTTAGCAGCCCAAGGTATAGAAGCTTGTTTTGATAACTACTATAGTGCAGGTGACCCCACGAACGATTTTTTTTCAATTCGTTCAGATAAATACTTTAAATACAAAGACGGACATATTCATATCATAACGGACTTGAGGTATGGAAACTTACTTCTCTTTATTGATATTTCAGATTAATCTATTATATAATACTGCAGTATTTTTCGGCCCAACCAAATTGTAGTCTGTTGTGATCAAAATGGAGAATTGTACCAGATTATTTTATTTTTTTTTTGGGGGGGGGGGTATGTTTTAAACATCTGATAATAAGGGTTGACAAATAGTGGGATTTCGGCAAATAAATTAATGTAAAACATAAATCGAATTAAATTAAAAAAGAAAAAGAAAATTATTGAAGAAACGATAAGGAAAAGAAGACTAATGTTTTTTGGAAATGTATACAGAATGGATGACAACAGGCTGTCAAAACAGATCTTTAAGTATCTCAGGGAAACGAAATTAACTATAGCCTGGATCCGAGAAATTAAAAAAGATTTAAAAATGCACAACATAAAAGCTGAATCTGCAGCACATAGAGATGCCTTTAGATAGATGATGTTAAACTTGAGATTCCAGGGTACAAGCAATAAGAGAACAGGCACAAAGTGGTCGGATGAAAGAAAAGACATTGTGAAAGGATGAGAGAGTGTTGGAGGAAAAGAAAGCAACAAATGAGAAGGAATTGAAATTGGCACATGGTCCCTAGTTGGCCAAAACGAAGGGAAAAAATTATTGAAATAAAACAAAAATGAAAATAAATTACAATTTTTGACGAGACCCTTGGTTATTTTTGGAGAGGATAACGCTTTCTCTAACTACATAACTTTAAATCGTTCCTTGTTAAATAAACTAACTGGATTTTAAATAAAAAATATGTTTTAAGTCCTTTCGATCCACTAATTCTAAACTTTGTTGTTGCTTCAATGATAAAATATCAGTTTTAAGCTCATAAGTACTAACAATTCTTCCTTTAATTTTTCTGTACAGAGGAATAGATGAGTTGGGATTAAAATAACTTAATTTTAAAATTCTGAATCACGGATGTACAATTTGTGTTGTATTTTTGATTTAGATCGTTGAAAAGCTTCATTTATGCTCATAAATAAGTTTTTAGTTCAAAGGTATTAATGATGTCAATATTGTTTATTACACTAATGTAAATTATTCTTAACCTTCTCGAACAAAAGATCATTGCAATTTCATTATGAATGTATATCTCTTCGACTCAGCCTTTTAAAGACTTGTTTCCATTGGCTCTTTGTCCCTAAGATCAGAGACGGGTCAAGATCGACTTGCAGTTTCCGTTCTGATTAAATTTGAAAATTAACGAGCTAAGACTTTTCTAAAATAATTGGTGTTTTATTCACAGAAAATTTCATTTTATGAACCTAATATGATGGGATATCCTAATACAAAGTCATCAGGACCCTCATGGTCACCAGTTTCCACCCTGCTCTACCAGTGTGGATTTTCCTGCGATAAATCAACCGAAAGACAGCTTGAAGAACAGAAGAGCTTGAGGATTATATCGGAGAGACGATATGAATACAACCTAAAGACACGTCACTTATGTATCGACTTCAGGAAAATTTCATCGAAGAATTTACGAAGTCTAGATCCTTTACAAGCTCTTTGTAAGGTTGATCGGTGTGCGTTAATTGAGATCTGTATGGAATAGTCTCGGCGAAGGCATTGATATATTATTATCATACAAGTTTTCATGGATGGAACCTGGAGTTGAAGAACAAACTGGGAGATATATGATTCATGTAATGTCCGTTAAATTAAGCAGATTGCGGTGGGCGGAACATGTGTGAAGATGATTTTCCCAGAAATCCAGTCATAAGTACTTCTAAGGATTTTAGCCCGACGCTGAGAAAATCTTAGTTGTGTGCAACTGGGTGGCTGTTGCACGCAATTACCGCGATTACTTCCGGGTGTCTACAAGAGGTCAGGAACCTAGTTCTTGCATAAATGTAGATAATACCGTCTGCAGTTTCTTAAGAATGTAGAAGGCGCTAGACTACCCTGCATCTTGTGTTATCGTATAATCATGAGTAACATGTGTTCTACATAAGTATCTTTAACTGCCTAAATAGAATAAAATGAGTTATAATTATCAACTATTAGATTTCTTTCTTTTATATTCACTATAAATAATTTTTCGGCATAACTAAATTGTAGTCAGCTCTGATCGAAATTTAGTATACTGGTAGATCGGGTTATACATTTTTTTTGTCTGGGGGGGGGGGGGTAAGCATTAAACACCTGGCAACAAGGGTAGATAGTGGGACTTGGGCAAAAAAATACGTTTGGAGAGGGAAAGGTCCTCTCTTACTAAAGAACTTGGGAGATAAAATCGAATTCTCATGTGTTATATTAATCAAAAATCGAATATATTACTTTTTTAAAGGAAAAAAATTTACCACAGGAGAGGAGGCTCCATTAAATATTTCATTATTTACTGAGAGGGCTTGAATTTGCATCCTTGCAACCAAAAAAAAAACAACGACAAACAATGATGAACTTTTGTTGAATGAATGATAATAATAATAGCATAAATAAATATTAGGGATAGAAAGTAAAAATTAACCACTTCGGTTCCGGCGGAGGCAGATTATTTTATCTGTTAACAGCCATTGATAGACCCTGCGAGATCTTCAGACCCTCCTTGGGCTCACCCAGTCTTTATTAACTGTGTATCGTAAATTGGCGGTTGAACGTCATCCTACCAGTACAACTTTTGCCTTACAAACAGTATCATAGTTTACCACATACTGAATCCATGGCCTTTCATGGGTTGTAGTTGTACTGTTCTTTATTTATTTTTTTATGTTGGTATAAATACAATTTTAAATGTCGGAAACTAGCGGAACTGATACTTTAAGCATCAAACAAGGAGTATAACAATATATAAAGGTGTTCTGTCAGTATATATTATTTATGTTTTTTACATGGCACTTATTGAATTTATGATGTTGTAACGAGTTTCTTTTTTTTCCCGCTAATTACGGCCGTCAGGTGTCTACCTATTTGAGCTAACTCTACTGTGAACTCTTGATACGTGCGAATGCATATCAGTGGTTTATATGGTCAAGTTATTGCCAAACTTTACTGTTAGCCTAATCTTTGCTTTGCGACTCAGCGGTAAGCATCCTATTGAAATTTGTAAATGAAATTGTATATAATCTTTGGTTTTTATTAATTATTTATCAATGATTTTTTTAGTCTGTGTTATAGTTATGTAGTTGGTGTTACCGTTGGATGTAACGCCTGTTACGAACTTTATTATCAATACAACCTAATTTTTTTTGGACGTTTTTAATTTAATCAATTTGGACCTTGGACCGAAAACCCCGCAACCTTGTCACAATATAGTTGATATAAAACGGTGTTACTACGTAGCTTTTTACGTCGTTAGTTGCCAAAATAAGGTTTTTATTTTCATAACAAGTTTTATTGATGATATTTATCGCTCTGGATGACTTTATAGATGTGATGGTTCTCTAACACCCACCACCGCTTAGTCCTTAGGCTTAATCTTAATCTGTATTTTCAGACTCTTTATCGACAGAAGAGGATAAATTACGAAATCAATTAGCAAAATCTGCAGTAATGAATCGCCTTGGCACAGTAAGCACCCCCGGTACCCAGGCACCATCAGATTATGGATCGTTACAGCCAGTAATCTTCAAGCTACAACGATTTAATGACCTTGAGAATGTTGAAACGGAATGATTAGTCAGTCAAAGATAAAGTTAATGAAAAGGATAATAAAAAAGGATAACTGCTATGATGATGGTCCCGGATTCAAATCCAGCTATGATAGATATCTGCTAATCGCTTAATATCCACGGAAGGACCCAGTAGGATCTAGAGATCGTTGACACTCATGGTCCTCAACCAACCTCTTTAAAGTGGGTACCATTCATTGGGGAAAACCTGACTGATAAAGGGATCTCGGACCAATCATTCCCTGCGCGAAGAAACAGTACACTCTCAACCATATAATAAGCCCAAGACCCTTAGCAACACTATATAAAACCTAGGATTTAAGTCAGTGGGTGCAAAAAAATTAAAACAATAAACTAATGTATCCAGTTCCACTTTGAATTTTTTTTTTATCCAAAGCTCGAAAAAAATTTTTTATTAATATGAACTTAGTTTAATAAAAATATTGCTTACAAATATAAAGAAAATTGATTTAAATGTCCTTGATATTTTGTACTATATTTAGAAAACAAAAAAGCTTTCAACACGAGATGATGAATTATCGAAACAAAAATCGATTCTCTAAAAGAGTTCTTGGCTTTCAATAAGTAACAATCCGAACTTGACGATATCGAAAGCCTAGAACGCATGAGTTCCACCGACATAGTTTTCGGGACGAAATTATTAATGTTGTGCCACTGGAGCGTTGAACCTGAAACACGAATGCATTCGGATCGAAGCTCTGCAGTAACACTATATGGCATTATTATTATTACATTTTATTATTATTATTTTTGATAGTCCGACATGTTGTCGTCCATTTTATTGTATACTAGAAAACAGCGCTGTATATTGCACTAATATATCGCTCGTTAAAAAGAATAACGATATAATTCAAAAATTAGCATTTTTTGAGTATATTGAAAAATTAGGTTTTTTGAGTTATGAAATATTCTTTTGAAGAACCGATATTGGGTCGTTTCATATGAAATGTCCCTTTTTATTATTTCTAAAATTGAAAGTGAAATTCTACTTCTAGTTTATGTCTACCGATTGTGAGGAGCGGAAGAAAATGTTCCGGGTAGAAGTCAATAAATTTCTCTTAAATATTTATTCAGTAGCCAACGTTTTGACTTTGTAGGTCTTCTTCACGGCTAAATATGCAAAATACAGACAATTGTAAATAAAAAAACTGTTAAGCAAAGAAAAAATATAATAAAAGCATGGTAAATGTAGAAAATGAACATTAAAAAAATATAAATATTTTTCTAAGCATAGTAAATAGATTGTAAAGGTTAAAATGAATGAGTGTATAGTATTAATAACCAAGTGACAGGAAGGTAGTGAAATACATAATAGAGATTAAAATAATAATAAAACAGAACAGGACGTGTTAAAATTAAAGAATAATAACGTATAAAGAATAAGTTAATAAAGATAAGAACTAAAATAAAATGGGTAAATAATATTAAAGGTGAAATACAAGTATCTGATTGGTGGACAATAAAGATGGGTAGGGAGAGATCAAGGGATATATATTAATACAAAGCAAACACTATAAGATAAAATTATGTATGATAAATAATAAATAAAATATA
This sequence comes from Troilus luridus, assembly GCA_964056705.1. Classification (NCBI taxonomy): domain Eukaryota; kingdom Metazoa; phylum Arthropoda; class Insecta; order Hemiptera; family Pentatomidae; genus Troilus; species Troilus luridus. The sequence continues at coordinate 74,640,162 of OZ057413.1, read as the reverse complement.
TGCAGGCAGTAAGATAAGGTAAAAGTTAAAAGAAAAATATCAGAAATAAATAAATATAAAGATACTGAGGTAATGGAAATGAATAATACAGTAAGTAATAACATAGTTGATATTAAATAAACATGTCAAATGGTATAAAAAGAACGATAAGTAAGTTACAGAACAGTGGGTTCTGTAAGTACAGTGGGTTCGGTAAGTACAGTGGGCTGTACTAAGATGGGCTGATATAATATAAAAGTAGTGAGATAAGATGAAAACAGATGAATGCCGTGAAAAAACAAAAAATGATACTTAAAGTTGGGAAATAAATAAACGCCTTACAGAGATAGTGAGCATGGAAATAGTAAAATTATTATGTTGTTATGTAAATTATGGAAATATTGTTATGGTGTATGGTTATTAGGGAAAGAAAATAAAATGGAGAAGAGAGGATAGGAGGATGGGTAAATTAGTGAAAGATATATAAAATAAATACCTGTAACACAGGGGGTGAGGGGGGGCGTGAGCCCAAACGTGTCCTCCGGAAGCTACACAACATCTAATGGAGATGTAAGGAGCTGCTATTAATCTTATCTGTTTTTATAATATTTACAAGTTTTAATATTTTTATTATCACTACAAGTGAACGAACATTGTTTCGTATCACATCAAATATGACCATGAAAACATGCGAATTACGTATTTTAATTATTTATTTTTGTTGGACACTCGACAGCCCAAGTTGCAAGAAACATTATCACCGCATTCGGGGAAGTGTGTTGTATGGAACGGATCATTTAGCCATGCCCATTTCCAAATTCGCATAAAAAAAAATTTTAGTTTCAATGTTGTAGTCAATAGCATGGATAATTCATTTCCCTTTTCCATCCAGGGTGAAACAACATATTCACATCGTAATCGGAAGGGACCTATAATCTTACACAACAACCCCAAACTCATGTTTCACGATAAACAGTGAAAAATCTAAACGGGCTGGGTTACGAAGTCATCCCACAGTCACCTTATTCGCTACTTATATCCAACAGTGTCCTTTCGTTCAGAAATTTGGACAACTTCCTTAAGGGTAAAAATTTTGAAAATGATTCTCAAGTCAAAAACGCTATTTAGATTTTATTTCATAACTAAACCCTGCCATTTTTCGGTTCTGGGATTCAAAATTTGAGAAAAATATATAGAAAATGAGAGTTAATATTTTGAATAAAGAAGTCATGATTTCATAAAGTTGTTTTACTAAAGAACCTCTCCTTTGAAAATGGACATTTCATATGAAACGACAATTTATTCCAACTAGCTTTTGACCGCGACTTCTTCCGCGATGACTTTAAATAGAAATTTATGTTGAGTGTAAACGGAGAGTGAAATTCGAATTCCATAAATGAACTCCATATTATAAACGATGATTTAAGCATTTGTGAATTCAGCTAGCCTACCAATGCTTATCCCTTTGTTGATAGATTTTAATAAACTGTCCTATTTGATATTAAATGCCATAATTACAGAACTATCGATAAATTTTCTTATAACATCCACCATGTACTATCCAAAACTGTAATATCAATATCAGGGGTTGATTGTGCGAAATCTTGAATACAATTATTATTATTATGTTAAAGTGTAAAGAATGCTTACTTATTTTCACATCTCTAGCTGAATATGTTACGAGTTCGCGTATTTTACTTTTTTAGGGGTCGATTTTCCAAAAATAAAAAAACACTTAATTCTTTATTTGTAATGTAAAAGCTAAATTCAAAATTTCATGGTGCTCGCTTAAAAAATGACGTTTTCTTATTACAAACGTTTGTCACCCTTTTCACCCTCTTAGGGGATGCATTTTCCAAAGACCTTTCTGAGTGCACGTTGGTCCTATAAAACCTACCTACTGTCCAAATTTCAAGTCTGTAGCTTATGCCGTTTTGGTCTTTTAAGTCAGGACGAACTCTTTTATATATATAGATAGTAATCAAACTCATTATATTTTCTAATGAATATTTGTTTGTACATTCATAGGTCGATCTAGAGTTGAAATATGGGGGCTACATGTGACCAAGGCTAGAAAATATTCAAGGATGCCTAGTTTTCATGAAAACTAATAAGTTTAGAATAAAAAAAAACTAATTGAATAAAAGGTACAGGCGCTTCTGTGAACAATATAAGTTTCTTTGTTCCTCCGATTACCCTTGGGAATTGAGTAATTTCTCTCTAAAGAAGTTTCTCGGTGTAGAGAAAATGAGATTGGTACTAGCCCTTGAGCGGGAATAATACAAATCCGCCGGTGAATATATTATACATGAAAAATCAACAGAATAAATAATCAAAGCAAATTGAATATCATAGCGAAAACGATTTCTCTTCTAAATAATTCCGCATTGAAGGAAGGTCAATTGAAATGTGTATATTTTCTTAGATAGGAAATATTCCTCTCTAATAAACCATATTTAGTCATAATAAAACAACTTTTTATTATTTAAGATTCCCTTAGAGATATAATTGATGTTCGAGTCAAAAGAGGTTTTGAAATAGGTAGTGACCACTACCTATTAAAGATGGACATCGTGGGGAGAGGAGAGAAAAGAGTCCGTAGGAATGTAAGAAGGATCAGGAAAGGAGTGGTCAAAGCGTACAGGCTAAAGAAAGAAGACGAATTGGCTACCCTCTTCCAAGAGGATAGCCTGGAGAGACTTCGGACAAAAGCTGAAATCTGACTTTCATCAGAATCAGAAAGTATTATAAATGATCTAATGTATTGAGAGGAATGAGGAAAGAAAGAGTACCAACTTTGAAGTTTGTAAAGGACAAAGAAGGAAATATTCTCATTGATAACGAACGAATAATGGAAAGGTGGAAGAATATTTCCAAGAGCTTTTGGAGGGAAACGCACAGATTCCACACATACGTGAAGAACAGAGAGATGGAGATCTCTGGGAGGATTATATTGATGATGATGAATTACAGGAAGCCCTTCTAAGCATGAAGCTAGGAAAATCCGCAGGTATTGACGAAATAAGCCCTTAAATGTTAAAATATATAGGATTTAAAGGAAATATTATGATTCATCAACTAAATTTAGTTTGGAAACAGAAGAAAATCCCAAAGGATTGGGAAGTGGCTGTTATAGTCCCAATCATTAAGAAAGGAGACAATAGAGACTGAAATAACCACCGAGGTATATCCCTCTAAACTGTGCCAAGCAAGATAAATTCCAAAATCTTGGAAAAGAGAATATGAAGACGAGTCGAAGGATTGCTCCAAGAGAAACAATACGGCTTTCGTGAAAATCGGAGCACCTAAGACCTGATTTTTGCAATGAGACAGGTTTTTGTAAAATTCCTAGAAAAGGAAAAGGAAATTTCAGAAGGGTTTGCCTTTTTATTGCCAGTGCGGCTTTTTTGTTCTCAATAACCTGTGCACCTAGCAAAGGTGCAAAGAATCAGCGCTAAAGGCGGCAGTGTCGAGAATTAGGAAGTAGTGTCAAAGATGTAGCACGAAGAAGGCGCAATTATTGCCGCGGCTGCCTGTGTCATAATAGCCAGCCACTGTAAAAGAGGTCCCCGAAGATATTGGGTGAGACCCTCGTTGAAGCCTAAGGATAGGTACAGTGGAAGTGACATGATAGCTGATCTAGAAGATGACGTCAATCCGTTGAGTGGTGAGCAGAGGTGCGACGGGAGTATCAAAAACTTTCTGAGAATAACCATTAGTGACTTTGAGTATTTGATTTCAATGATCGGACATAAAATCAATAAACGTGACACAAACTACAGGAAAGCAGTAATTGTCAAAGAAAAGGTAGCAGTTACATTACGGCTACATGTGATTCGTACACAAGTCTCGTTTATTTGTTTAAAATCTCAAAATCAACCTTTTCGCCATAGACTCCTAAACTTCGCTATGTCCAAGGGATTGATAGTCGGAAGTACACTCTTCCCTCACACCTCAACAAAAACTTAAAAAGAAGAAAGAAACAAAAAAATTAATTGTGTCAAAATCACACGAGATCTAAGCTTTGTAAGTCAGGAAAGGTGGTTTGCTATCTATCTGAGCTTGACAAGGTCATTCCATTTTGTACTTCAGACGTCCACGCATAGTTGATAGCAACATTTTCATAATCTTCCAGCATACTGACTTAATAAACGATCTCAATAATATCACGTATGTAATTCAAAGTAAGGAGTTTTGAGCATACAAATGTATTTTGTCTTGCTACAGCGCCAGAACGCACGTGAAATCAACTAATTTCCAGACAAATGTTCTTTTGCATTCTGCCTTTGTTTTCAGCCAAACCAATACTCAAACTGGTAATAGAATTAATTGATATACTTAATATTTTTATTTTATTACTTTTTGTAAAAACTTTAACGTAACATACGAGCCAAAAATCATGAAAAACCAAACTTAACTGAGGACTTTAGGCGAAAAGGAACATCGACCAATAAAAAAAAATTCAACATATATACGCAATAATTAAATCAAACGTACCGAAATACAGTTAATGTAACGGATCAAGGCGGTTTTGGAATTAGTAAAAAGCAAATCTCATAAACAAAAATATCAGATACAAATTGAAAGGGTTCTATCAAGGAAAGTAGTCAACATTTGTTAAGTTGAGGCAGTTTGGTCATCAATATCCCTAGCCCATACAAGATAAAATTCGCAATAGGCACTAGTTTAAAAAATAAAACTGTAAAAAAAAATATTTTTATTATGAAGAGAAAAGATTAGTCCAGGGAGGAATTCGAACTTGGATCTCCTGCATTCTTTAGCGCAGTGCTCTAACCAACTGAGCTACCTGGCACTTAACACGGCCAGACAAATCCATTCTCTTCACCGATCCTATATCCCCGTGTTCTCGCTATGTTTGCGATTTATACAAGGGGAAGATGATTTGGGATCACGCTTAACTGCAAGGTTTTTTTCTCATAGTAAGAGTGTCCAATGGATATACTGTTCATCAAACCATCTCATAAGAGCAGCAGTCAGTAAGACGCCAACGATCATGAATCTTCGAAAGAAGACTGAACCTTAAAGAGAAGAAGAGGTTGAGGAGATTAAATAATTTATCTGGCTCAGCTAAAATTGATCCCGGGATCTTCAGCACGGACACTCAGCGCTCTATTCAAGGTATCCAGTTCCAAGAATATTATTCCAAATGTTAAATGTATCGTCTTACCTCTTGTGACAGAATTTTAAATATGATATACCAAAACCTGAAATATTAAATCCTGATAACAGAGAATAATAAATATCCCGATAATGAACCAAAGTGATAGGATGACATCGCGTGCCCCCGGCGACAAGGACAGTATACTATCGATTTCAAAACCATATGCACGCTTTGCGAACCCACCTGTTTCCGTTCTGCTACGTTCCTCCCAGTAAAAGTCTGCATGAAACAAAAAGTACTTAAAATTATTAAGGTGCCGAATGCCTCTAGACCTTTCCACTTCGATAGAAAATCGATAAATAAAGGAATTAAAATAGTTATAAAGGATTGAATTGGGCATAGTCAAAGATTACACAAAATAAGTTTTTCTTATTTTGTGTAATCTTGGACTGCACCCTCTGACCAGTTCAATCCATTATTAGAATTATCCAGGCAACTATTTTCCACTTAAATAATATAGTTATAAGCTTAGTGTTCAAAGTTTTACTTAGTACAATTCAATTAAACCTCAAGAAGTAGGGCACAGATTATCAAAGGAAAAGGGATAAGAAGATCAGATAAAGGACGCATCATTATCATCAAGTAGTTGACATAAACTTGAAATGTAAGAAGAAAATCTTTTAATTATCGAATGGAATGATATTCGCGTCATTAAAAAAGAAAAAAAATCAATTTACACCTGTAGCGGTAACTAACGTGACTTTTTTTGTTAGCGATTTCTAAAGATCATAAATTATGAACTAACATAGTGACTAATCGATTCTCTAATCTATATTTTTAACTACCCATACTATAATCTAGTCTCTACTCTCATCTCATTTTGTTTTTTATTTCTGTTTTAGAGTTAGGCCTTATTAGAAGCCCTGAAGGAGGCCTGCAATGTGGGTCGAAACGTTGTCTTTCAATTACAGTTCTCCCTATTGAAGAGAACATTTCTTTTCTCCGCCCGGACCATTATCTTCCTCTTGTTTTAGAACTTGTACATATAAACGTAGTTTAAGTAATATTACATTGGTAACTATAAAGAAGTAATTTTTCGATTCCCCGGGTTATAAACCCATAATTATAAATGTATAATCCTTAGGCCACCAACCATTATAAATGTATAATCCTTAGGCCACCAACCATCCGATAACTAAGCGCAACCTCGAAGTCAATTAGTAAAAAAAAAACTAGAGGATGAAAAAGCTCGTCAGCAATGAAGATAAATTGAAAGCGGCAGATGCATCTGAGTGGACCGAACTCCGAAGCAAATCATTCAGTCTATTTGATAATGGAAAAACTAGAGATTAGATGGGCTCATGTTTCTTAGTTTGCATAATAATCCATGGAAACAGAATAATATCCTTGAGTTTTATTTTTCTTTAAAAAAAAAACTGTCACTACAACTCTGGAAAGGCCTTGCTTGATAGAGACTGTAATGTTTCTTGGACAACGGTTGTGCTAAGAACAATCATAGGCGGTTTTTCTAAGATCACGCTTAACCGCACGGTTTTTTCCTCCAATTTGAATTTACCCACTTTATAGAGTCTGACTGAGACCAGGTAGAATCTGCAGATCTCACAGAGTCAATTCTTAGCTATTAACATACTAAATGATTAAGCTGCAACAGCTGGATTTTCAGCATAGCAATTTAGTTCTCTACACACTTAACTATTCCCTTCTCTATATAGCATATTCGTAAAATAAAAGTTTTCCACTTTTGCAATGTACGTTTTTGTGGTCTGAAAGTATGTAAGTATTAATGTACTATTATACACAGTTAATCTCTTTTGTTAATACTTCTGTTAATCTATTTTAAAATTTTTAGTATTTTTTGGGTACTCACTTTAAAGAGGATGGGTTAGTTCCAGGAGGGTTTGTAGATCCTTATGTCTATCCGTAACAGACTAAATAACTTTTCATAATTTATTTTATTTTATTTGTTACTAATTTTTAAATATTTTATTTGAAAAGAAAAAATGTCCAGAACCGGGACTCGAACCCGGGTGTTCCAGATAGCTAGTCTGGGACTCTACCATTTGAGCTATCCTGGGCCCTAATCAAGCACGCTTCTGGATCTGGAAGACCCGGATTCGAGTCCCAGTCCTGGATATATCTTTTCTTTTCAAATAAAAATATTTATAAATAACTTTTCGTTTTTTAATTTTTATTTTTTTTTACAGATTAATTTAATTTTAGTTGATAAGTCATAATTTAGAAACTTTTTTTCGCTCAAAACTCGAAAATATTAGTTTAATTTAAAAAAAATTAAGCATACAAAATTTCCTCGAATTTTATTTTATTTATTATTTAATTTTCATTTGCCCCTGCACAATTGACTGTTAAACAATTGCGGAATATGTTTTATAGAAATATATTCCGCAATTGTTTAACAGTTAAACCACAAGAGACGGAGTTTCCAAAAGGTCATACAAATGTATTGCTTTAAAACTATCCGTCTTATGCATACTAAAACATGGATATTTATTGTTAATTATTATTAAAACTAAGAAGCAAGAAGCAAAAGATTAGATTAAACATTGTTGATAGTTAAATAATGAAAAAAAAAGGAATCGATAGGGCATTGCCCTCCCCTAATAATTATTTCACTGACTGCTATGACCTAGCAACAGTTGTCGCAAACTTGGGGAACGATAACACTTATATAACTATTATTAACTAATTAAACCGTCGTTAATATATTAAAAAAATAAATAATTAGACAGTCATGAGGACTGGCGACAGAAGTAAAAACCCAAAACTTTGGAATAACGGCTTTCTTTTTTGAATTTCTAAATGAAATATAGAGTGCGGCAAAAGTAACTATATGATTTGTTTTTTAAATAAATATTGAATGAAATAAAAAAAATAAAAAATCGAATGATAAAAATAAAGTTTATTTTATGTTATTTTTTTACATTAATTATGAAAAATAATGTCCACCAACGAACGAATGGTTGGACCCGTTGGAGCAGATCTTACACCGTAAAATCTTCTGTAGGCCACCACGATCGCCTGATTTGACTGCACCAGATTTTTTCTTGTGGGGCTATCTCAAAGACTAAGTTTATGTAAATAAGCCCCAAACATTGCAGCAACTGAGGGACAACATTCAAGAAGAAATTGATCGTATACCAAAAGAAACACTCAACAAAGTTATGGAAAATTCTATATATATATATATATATATATATATATATATATATATATATATATATATATATATATATATATATATATAGATATCTATATCTATATATCTATATATATCTATATATCTATATATATCTATATATCTATATATCTATATATCTATATCTATATATATTTTCAAATGGAAAATTCTATAAAAAGAGCTCATTTTTGCGTTAGAGAAAACGGTTCTCATATAACTCACATTATTTTTCATAATTAATATAATAAAATAACATAAAATAAACTTTATTTTTATCATTCAATTTTTTGTTTTTTTCATTCAATTAATATTTATTTAAAAAAACAAATCATACAAATCATAGCCGCACCCGTATAATCTGAATTATATAAATTTCAAACTGTAAATTTAAATTTTTAACATTATTCTGGTTTTCACATATATTGAAAATCCGAACAATAATTATATTCATTTTCAAATATTTATATTCATTGCACAAGCTCAATATTTCATATCAATAATTTAATTGAAATAATTAGTTATAGTTATATTAATTATCAAGTATTTACGTTGGTGTAAATGAATTCTTATATTTTTATTACGATTCGATCAAAATTTCAGATAAATCATTTGAGTTTTATTTCAAAAAATGGCAAACCAGGTTTATTTAATTTATTTTGAATTAATGCAATAGTGCAATCAAAATTTACCTGCTAGGATACTGTAATATCAAGAATTATTTAACTGAATGTTTGAGCGCGTTCACACTAAGGCATTATAAGATCAGTGATATATCGTAGGTGCTAAGCACAGGAAGTACCATGAAGTCTAAATGGAGGCAATAAAAAAGGTTCATAACCACGTGATTGCGCAACATATCGCTAGTGACATATCTCTCGCAGTCCCATGTGTCGGTCTTCTCAGCGATTTGATTCGACCGATATTTCGAGCTGTGAGAGAAGAGAAGATAATTCAATAATTACTTTCATAAGTCTAGCAAATGCTCTTGAGTGCATCTGGAAAGATTCCATTGCCGCATACAGAAAATAAAGTAATTTGTTTTTAATGTACTTTTCTTTTTATAGAAGTAACTAGTATTTTATTTCTCATTCAACATATTGTTACGGGCTACTGGGTGTAAAATGGACTAAACTATTACTTAATTCAAGAATCTAATATTTATTAACAAAGTAGAAAGAATACAATGAGATTATTTAAAACAGTTAAATTACTAAACTAATATCAATTTACAATAATAATATTCTACTAACTGTTATCTAATTTCTAAGAATATATAGAAATAATATAAGATATTGTTTATACTAAGTAACTAAACTATTTATATAAATTTGTACAAATACAATAATATTACACTATAGTTTACAATTACAAATTAACACTTACAGTTCGCTAACTAAAGTCCACCGACCGTAAGACTCTCCAAATATGACAAACTGCCACACAGTTTATTACACTTATTACCCGGCCACTAATTGTCACTGTTGCTCACTAAGCACTTATTACAGACTGATACTAACTCACTGTAACTCACGCATTATCACTAGTTAACGACTGCTACTCACTGGCTTATTACTTCACTGCTTATTACTTCACTGCTTATTACTGACTCCGCGGCCGAAAACGCTGTCCTTTTTATATAGGCAAGGTAGGTCGTGGTGGGACATTACTCGGAACACGGACGAGGACCACCTAGACCGATCTAGAAGGCTCTACGCCATTCTATAATCCCTTCCGCTTAATCCCATTGTTTGCCTAATCCGCTCTAGGCAGATCAGAAGCCGGTCCTACTTCCCGCTCTGACCGTAACACTGCCCCCTCCTTAAAAGTGCTCTGCCCCAGAGCATAGTCCGGAGAAATCGGGCGGTCATGAGCTTCCCTCGATGGAGACGCATTTCCTTTCCAGGGGTTGAACGTGCACACCAATATGGCGACTCCAGAGTTGGCGAATATCTGTTCAAGCATGTTCCTGACAACCTTCCACTCCAGGCCGTCATATCCACAGCCCAACTTAGGGATCGCGAGCTTGGTGACACGCAGTCTCAGAAGCTTACTCCGCAGGTCGTCGAGGCTTCGCCGCAGTGCGTCATATGTGGGCTTCTGATCAGTAGCACACTTGGTGACTAAGTAGAACAGGTGTCGTCCTTCGTGCGTATGGTGGAGTGCTTTCCCGACGCTTGGTCCTTGGCGTTCCAGTTCCTCAGTTCCAGCAAACTTCTTCCTGAAGACCGTTGCAATCCCTCGGGAAGTCCTCAGATCTTCGGCGACACAATGGGCCAGAGAATAGTCCGCGGGTAACGAGAAGATATCTCTGTATACTGTCTGAGTTACTCCACGGGAACCTTGTACCTTAGGTTGTGCAACTGATACCTTACTGGTCTCAAGTAGGACCTTCCCGCTCTGACCGTAACAATATGAACCAATTAACCACTACACCATCCTTCTCAAGTGCGATTATTTTTGTAAATGAAGCGGTTAAAATTGTGTACCCACCAAATTTTAATCGTTCAGGTCGCACCGATTCATCGGCTGCTGTTCCTACCTATTAATCTATTATTTATATTCCTTACGATATATCGCATACATCAGCCTAGTGCGAATGTAGCCTTATGTCTATTAAGAGATACAGACTCATTGATAGCTTGAGTCATCAGAATGATAAGGACTTAGTTGCAGTTCTGCCTGCAAGCCGACTGCTGCAAATAAATAAGGAGAAATAGCATTCCTTTGTTCCTAACATCGTTTGCATGGACAATTTGGCTTTGTTCTCTAAAGAATAGACATTATGCTATGCGTTTTAGGAAACTTTCACCTCTCTTAAAGAGTACAATCACGATAAGCGTTTGTGCTAGCTTGGTAACTGTAATTGTGGAATTGAGGCTTATGTTACAATTAAAATTTAAAGTCATACTATACAACTTAATTATTTATTATTTATAACATTCAATAGGATCTAAACGCTTTCATTAAAATCAAATGGAATTTCCTAAAGTTAAACTTCTAAAACTTATTATTTCAAGTAGAGGTAAGAGACAATTGTGAAATGGGCACAATGGATACGTTTATTATTAGTTACGTATCAAAAAGAACCCCCTTATGCACTATCTTAAAATAAACGAATGTGCTTAAGTCGGTCAAGAAAGGTTACATTTAACTTAGATATCGTTCATGTATAGATATTTTTTTATTCATTTAATGTCACTTTATGCATCATTTTTTAATTTTAATTACATCATGAAGATGTATCAAGAACGAAATGCCTTGAGTTTTAAACGGAATGATACAGAAATCTTTCTCATATCATCCCTCATCTTCCCCCACTTTGACTACTGTAGTGTGGTATATGGGGGCCTTTCGAAAATGCTTGAGGGCCGCTTAAAAAGAATAATGAACCACGCTTTAAGATTTGTCCTTGGTACTCCGAGGCGATCCCGGGTGTCACATCACCATGATGAGTTAAAGTGGCTCTTCCCTCCCATTCGTAGGCAATATTTCCTTAGTGCTTTTCTATACCAATCCATTAACTCGCGACACCCTTCATATATCTATAGTCTCCTCCAATTCAAATCCTCTGTCCAGCACCACAAAACAAGATCCCGCCTTTACGATCTCTACGTTCTTTCCCACAGAACTAAGGCATTCGAGCGTTCCTTCCTCGCCCGCTCCACCACAGTGTGGAACTCAATGCCTCCTTTCATCGGCCATTCTTCTTCACTGGCTTCATTTAGATCCCTATCTTTCCATCATTTCTTGGCATCACAAAAAGACGCTCTCTAGGCAGGTCAATCTTCCGCTTGAATAAATTAATATTGAATACTCGATCTCGTTACCTACGTGATTTGTTTATTTTTCCAACAACAAAGAAGATACAGACTTTGTAAATACTTTATCGCATGCCATTCATATATATTATTTAACTATTGTATTAATGTTGTTTATTGTTATTTTGTTAATATTAATATATTTATTTTCGACAATTAGTTAAAATCCTGTCAAGTTTCGTACGTTTTATTTTTTTATTTTTATATTTCTATTCTTATTATGTTTTGTCACTCTTGATTACTTCATGATTTGTATTATTATGTAGCCTTCTGGCCAGATGAATATAATGTTTATTTTATTTGTTCATGATTGTTATTCTAAAGGGACTTGGTCCCAGAAAAAAGTTTGTTTTCTATTCTTAAAATCTCGGTAGTTTAAAGTTTCGTAGTCCTTAGAATCTAGAGAAAGAAGAGTTGCAAATCTGAAGTTTTTTTTGTTCTGGATTCACGGACAGGAAAAAATTTGTGAATGAAGAGAGATGTCTAAATCTCTCATAAGACAATGCTTATAGAATAAATGGTAATTATTCCGCAGGTTGTCGCTTCGAGTTGAGTCACAATAAGTATTAACTTTTCATTCGTTGACCATTTAATATTTTCCAAAAATACAAGTTAAGCTTTAGTGAAGAAAAGAGTATGTAATTATGATTAATAAATAGATTTTGGTAATCATTTCATCAAGAAATAAAAGTTTCAACTAACATTTACAGAAAGACAGATGATCTATGCTCGTTGAATCGTTCATTTTTAGATGAAAGGATCACTAAAGTATAAACATTTCCCAAAATTACATTCTCTTTTCCTTACTATAGCTCAGGATAGCTTCTATTATTGCAAAATATTAAAACTGAAACGAATAAACATTTAAAACTTGTTGCAACTACTCGAAGCGACAACCTGCGGAACAGATACCAAGTAAATAAACACGTCTACAAAAAAATTTTTAAACAAAAGATTTTCCTCATAACATTTTTCTGCTTGTAATACGCAATATTGGTATCATACCGTTGATGCGGACTTCGTAGAGACTCCTGGTAACTAATACGGACAGGAAGAAACCCATACAAGTCCTTCACATTTCAATGCAAGTCCTTCGATCAAGTCATCAAGGGACTTACTACTAGTTGGAAACTCCTGCTGCCGAATTAGGAATGTTGCATTTCATGGCGTCAGTCCTCGGTTCGTTCCTTCTAAAGGCGACCTTAAGCTTTTCCGGTTTTTGTGCTTATACAGGTAATACATACTACTTTTTCCTATTTATTCTTTGTTCAACTATTTTTTTTCAGTTATTAATTTAGATAAATTTAATATTAAAAACCGTTTATGTTTATCCTGTTGGCTGGAGGTAATATTTCTGAATTATTAGATATAAAAAATCTGCTTTGTTTGCATAGACCTCAAGATACGGTAAGTCAACACCAGACTATAGAGAGAATGAATGAAACTTTTCAACAAGCAATTCTGCGAAAACTATTTAAATAGTTATATTACGTATGAAAAATCAATTCAAAATCAGGTACATATGGTTTTATTTTTGATAAGTTATTACTACCGGAAATGATGTATTAGATGTGTTTGTTTCAAAACCGATCCTTAAAAAATTAATACCGAAAAATTCCATTTCCTAACAAAAGTGGTTACATCCATTACATTAAATAAAAATTTTTGATGTATGAAAAATCAAAAGTATGTATATATATACACTGTTTAATTATATTGATTAAAGTGATTTGTTTTTAAAACCATCTATTTCATTTATTTATTTAACTTTTATCAACCATAAACTAACCAGATATCGATATTTTCTGATCATATTTACATACTTTTTAATAATAAATGAGTTTAAAAAAAGAGCTCATAAAAAATTGTCATTAATTATTGTTTGAATTGAATTGTTAGCAAAATAACGAAAAATAATCTTAAAAATTTATTAAATTGAATGTTTTTTAAAATTAAATCTTTTTTGATCAGTACTGACAACTTTTTGAAAATGGATGTAACCGGTTTTTGAAACCAAACGCCTCATATCAAATTTCATTGTGAGCAATAACAACAAAAACTTTGTCGTGAACAACAATAAAAATTATTTATCCCTTTTATCTATATCTTATGTTATCTATAACCTCTTTAGTTAGAAACAAAGGACGAAAAGTTTTTTTTAAAGTCCGCTTAATTGAACGGTTTACAATGCTTAAAAATTCGTTTGAATCAATTATATAATTTCAAATTCTCCCGATACCTAAAAATCGCTACACCAGACAAATACTTGCTGTGGATTGGATTTACTACTCAGACATGCCCTTACAACATATAAAAAATTCAGCTCTCTTCAATTTATTGCGACCTTCAGGTACCTGGCCCCTGGCCTATTAGGTGATCGGAATTGTCTATTTCTCGTGGTGCATAAATGGTTAAGTCAGGGATTGGCTTGAAGTGGAGTTATTACATATATTATGACTATATTTCAAGCCAAAAACTACGCGAATGATACGATTACGCTTCATTCATTACAATTACGATTTCGCTTCTCTCTGGACAGAATTGGACTTATACACTTATTCACTGGGGCTGCAGATATAGTTAATTGAATTTTATTTTATCAATTTATTCATTGAAATTTACTACTGTATTATAACAGTACAACAAGTAAATTGCAGGAATGTTACAGATTAACATAATATTGGCATGGATAAAGACAAGCAGAGAAACTACCCAGTAGTACTCAAATAACAAGTTCAACTTAGAAGGTCGAACGAGACGATCTTCACTCAATTGTATGTACATTTGAAAATATATTGAATACATAGAACGATTGTTTGATATCCTTGATTACTACTAGATTCTTATTTATTATCTATTAATAAATAACGATGTATTTATATTGTGAATAAAAACAGAAGAAGAAGGGAAGGAGAGAAAGGCCGTTGCTATGGAGAAGCGTGATATCCGTTAGGAACGGTGGGCGGGCCCCGGATGACCCGGACCGCCTCTGCATTCCCTTATACGACGAACAAGGGAGTCCTCAGACCTAACGACCAAGGACATCACAACGGCTCCGATCGGAGGAATGTCCTCTAAGAATAACAATTTTTCCAAATCCTCTCGTATCTAGAGTCCGGATGTCGGACAGAAAAAAAAATGAAAAATCTCCCAAATATGCAACAAAACCGATATTTATCCAATTATACGAAAAACAATTAAATCTGCATAATTTGTTAACTTACAATAATTACTATACTGTTTTGCACTATGGGGTTGAGGAATTCCCAATATGCTCAACAAAGAAAAGAATATCTTCGATACAAATGCAAAGTACCGAAAATGAAAAACACCACTTTTCAGGAGATTGAAAAAACTGTCTAATGGTTCATTCAAAATCAGTGTATATTGCCAAATTTATTGAACCATTGTGCGTAGTTCTCTGCCTTATAGATGCCTTATGATATTGTATATCAATTTTCAATCCTAAAGCAATCGCTATGGATCGAAAACGAAAAATCTGGAGTTTTTTTTTTACATTCAATAGTTTGTATTTATATTGGCGATTTATAACATTATATAAACGGGGTTTTTTCGGGCACTTTTTTTTTAGTTTTTACGGATTCACAATGCACAATTCACGAATTTTGTGAAAAGTTATTTTCTGTTTGAGTATTTAATTTTATCTACTAATTCAGCTTTAAAGTTTTACATAATTGGAAAGGGTACTTATAACTAATCGTATCATAATAATTATCTTGTAATTTACTAAGTCCTTATGGGAAATGAAATCCAAGCGGATAGAAGATAATTTTATGGAGTTACGATCCACCATGATGGATGTTCTTTATTTATTGTTTTAATTCTAATGATTTGGACCATTTTGTGTTAATATTTAAAGTAACGGTTGGTAAGGGTGTCACCCGTGGAGTAGGGGTTAGCATAACAACTCCGACGCCCAGGGTCTTAGATTTTTTTTTAAAGGCAGCAACAAATCCTTTATTAAGTTATGCTTTCCTTCGGAAGGAACGTAAAAAGGATTTAGGACACCCACTGTAGCATCGTCCGATGCTATTTCTATAATTAGCTATTGCTATAGCATTAAGTGCCGTTAAATGAGCAAACAAATGCTAAAGGATGTAGGGAAGGAACGGATCTGATTTAACGAGTACTTGTTTCGATAAAAATTAAAGTTGCTGCGGACGGCTTGTAAGAACTATCACGGAATCTCATTCCTCACGACATAGTAAAAAATATTCTTGTTAATCCTAACTAGTCGAATCACGAAATATGCCGGGAAAGTTATCGGAGATTAACGTGTAGTTTTATACGAAACCGTTCTACTATCGATCAAAATCTTTCCTAACGCCAAATATCAGAGCAAGAATTACAATATCACGGGGCAGTTGCATCAGCTTTACATTAATTTTAAAAAGGGCTTATGGTTGCATCTACCGACTTAAGCAATAATTGATTGGGCAGAGAATACCTAATTAGGTCTAGTAGAAATCGATAATTATTATTCGGGAAAGTTCAAGGTTTTTTCGGTATTAAAACCATGTGATTTGCTTTTGCTGAAACTTAACATTAGCACATTAATGTTTCAATAGAAAGGTGAAAGGAGGTTTAAATCTGGGTAGTAGAGTGACAGTGTTTTAGGATCTGGTACAAAGTTAAACAAAACACCATGGCTTTGATAAAATCCGAACAAAGAGTTGGGTTCTTGGTAAATTTGTTTAAAACATGTTTAGCAGCGGAAACGGCAGCGAATTGGGTGATATACTATGATGGCTGTATGCGAAAATGTTAAAACACACCATGAAATGAAGTAGTAGGTTCTATCATAACTAGAATAAAAGAAATTAAAAAGGAAATAGGCGTGGTTAGAGATGAAAATGCTTATTTCTAAGCTTCAACATTGCTTTCCTTCCACCTTTTCTCCAGAAAAAATTATGATTAATAAAACTATTATCCTTCTTATTATTTTCCAGGATGTGAAACGTAACCAGCAAATTTGAAGGAAGAACAACATATCGAGGTCTTCGAAAATAAGCCGAGACAAAAAACATTAGATATGAAAAAGGTCTAGTCTACAGGAAAATTTAGATTCTCACACAATTAGGAATTGAGGAACATGTACCATGTTAATATAATTAAGTTGATACCATGGTGATGATTGACTTGTGAGGCAGATGTTGGATGAATGAACCTAAAATATTAGGGGGATGACTTACTTTCAGGGCAATCTTTCGCATCTGGGTTTGAATAATAATCGGTAATATTGACGGCGATTGCTGGTATCGCCATCAAACCTACTATTTCGAAAATCCTTTTATTATTAGTTTCATTCCCCACGGATAAATTCACAACCCTGAACCTTGGTGAAGAGAGGTAAGGATCATTGGATATCTAATATGCAATATTATAAATTTTCTGACAATTCTACCAGTTCCCAGCATTATCCATTTCTGTACTTCTGAAAGTTCCAAGCTCAGGGATCTTCATATATTTCATAGTTTTCTCAAGAATTAAACTATTGCTGGATACTACAATCGGTGGTACTTTACTTCTATCAAGTGGTGTTGCTGCTTTAATTCCTCGCTCAGCTCTTGGTACTAGTGACTTTTCCACTCAATGTTCTAGAAACATTACCATCAAAAGGAATGCCAACCTCGATGATGATGGCTTACTTTATTATTTTTTGTCAATGAGGAATATAGCTGACCTATTGTGGAGGGTGTTGTGGTCAGTTATCATAGTTTGATCCCAGTGGAGTTTGATGTCAGTTTTTTTGGCTGGTTATGTAAAATGGCTGATGGCTGGTTATCAATTTTTATTCTTGAGGCAGACCCTGGTGCATGATTTTTGAAGTATTATTGAGCCTCCTTAGGTATTCTTTACCTGCTAGTGCCTGGCAGCTAGAGATAATATGGCTAATCTTATTGGGATCACTTGTGCTGTTCTATTCCATTTATGAGCATCAAGAAGTAGAAGAAGCAATAAACACATAATTTGTTTCACTTGCTTTAATAACTTTTGGGGAGCTCTTGTTAAACCTAGTTATTGTTTTTATTTTGGAGATTATTCACTTCTACTGGAAAGTTATTGGCTGACTTTTTTTGAAAAATAATGACACTTTCTTTCGCACCATTATGTTGAAATAAAAATAAATTGTTTACTGAGACTGTCCACATCAACAAATAATGCCCAGCATTGTCTCATTACCTCCTGTGTCCCATTTCAAATCTTAAGACAAATTCTAGTTATAAATATTTTTTTAGTATTGTATTACTTTTTGATTCCACCACTATAATTTGTTATGCCTCCATTTAAAATTATGGTGAATATTTAGAAATTTGTGTAAATACATTAAATTGGTAAACTTTTTATTATATTGTATAAACCTTTTATATGTAAATAGGTCCCCTACTGTTCACAAGAAATTTGCCTCCCATGTATCTTAAATCCATTTGGTGGCAAGTGCCCCCCTAATTGCCCCCTCTTGATCTCGGACCCTGAAGATATAATATATAATGGCATACAAAATCTCTATGAGAAAAAAAACATGGGATAAGACATCATATGTATATGAGATTACACAAAAGTTACAGGAATTTTAGGAAGATTTCTTCTATCCTCAGCAATTCTGATTTAGACCAGTGATTTCCTGATGCCCAACCAGTCTCGATACCTTTAAGCCAGGTGACTCTTCTTCATCCAACACCTCGGTTATCATCTAATTTTCCTTTAATGGCATACAGTAATACTTCATACTTGTACATTGTTTTACTCAGTATGGTGTGGCCACTTAATATCTTGTTTTTTCTCTGTTTAATACAAGTGATAAGCATCTGTTTGGTATTAAACCTATTTAGAACTGCATCATTAGAATGCTTACAACAGATTCAATTTGGAATCATAAAAATATTTCAATTATTGGAGTGACAATTGCTTATTACCTTTACATATTCATAAAGAAAAAAGGTAAGATTAAAATTACTTTTTGGTTTATTTAAAAAAAAAAATTAATTTTCAGATCATATATTATTGGATAATAAGCGTAAATTCTTCAATAATATAGAAATAACAAACATTTCTGAGCTGTCTTAAATCCATTTATTTTCAAACAATACATGTCGTTTAGAACCCTTTCTTACTATTAATTACCACTTTCCATAATTAATTAAATACCAAACATAATTACTTTGAACACTGCTCTGATAAATTTTCACAGAAATATACAATGAAAGAACATTTTCAAAATTTAAATAAAGTAATATTAATGTACAGTAGTGAATATAGTCCATAGAGAAATAAAGTCTTTAGAAAAATAAATTAAAATTTATAAATATTGAAGGACAGCTCTCCATTAATAAACAAAACACCTTTTGGTGAACAGAACACAATACTTCTTGGCTTGGTGTGATCTTTTTTTTTTTTTTGTTTTAAATCAGCCATACAGAAATCATACACAGTTTCTAAGATAAAATTAAATTTGATCTTCTTACAATAATGAAACCTAATATGGTGAAGTTATATGATGTGTAGTTTCACTAATAATAGTGAGTATTCCAATAAAATATTGAAGCTTTCCATCCCCTCTATTATAAGAAGCAGGATTTTACTATTATTCTTGTATACTTAGTCAAAAGAAGTAATAACCTGTACAACTACAACCCATGAAAGGGTATGGGGGTTCGTACATGGTAGAGACTGTTCAGTTTCTTGGACACCAGTTGTGCAGGGAGGTAATTTGTCCTCATCATCATTTTTCAGATCATGCCCAACCGCCAGGTTTTCCCCCTTATTTGATGGAACCCACTTTATAGAGGCTGGGTCTGCCCCAAGAGGGTCCTAGGTCCCATAGGATCGATCTCCTATCACTAACAGACTAATAAATGTCTTGCCCGCAGTGGAATTTGAACCCATTGCAACTTCGGGATTGCGACTCAGTGCTAGCAGAAATAAGTAATTCAAATAAATTCAGTTGATTAAAATATGTTAATTTTTTTCTGGACAGCATAACTCTCAATTAATTTCACATAGCCCACCTAAGAGAGAAAAGTAAAACTGAAATCGTTTTTGCCTTATATACTTGGACCAATTTTCAAATGAAGCTTATAATATTTCATAATAAGCTTTATTTTAATTTGTTTTTAGCAAATGACATTATTGAATTGCTTAACTTTTCTCTCAAGGCTGCAATGTTGATCTTAAGCATTATTTAATATATTTAATATTCAAAATATTCAAAATTACTTAAAAGAGATATAGTCTTTCAAGGATCAAAGTTTGGTTTTTAATGTAATTTCTGGACCATGGAGGATAAATGATCCCCTAGAGTTTTTATTTAAATAAAATTTAAAATGATTTTAATTTGGAGGTATCTATACTTAATTTATTACTAGTTATTTTGGACACTTTATTATATTTTTTATAATTGTTGAATTACATAATTTAGTGTAGATGTTATTGTTTTTCCCACAGATATTTTAGACTTGTAGCTATGATAAAGTTATGTAAATGATTGGTTACCGATACAGAAAACAAAATATGATAAGATTGAAAATGGCTCAAGATATAAATAAGGTTCAAAGAAAATTTAATAGACTAGAAAATGTTTTTTTTTTCTCTTTCCCAATATAAATTATAAAGGAAATGAGTCCAGTATAAAAGAAAAAATTATAAAATGGGCTGCAATGTTTTTAAAATAACAGTAATGATTGATTATATTAAATATTAATGTATTATTCCTCAAATGTTAAAAAAATAATAAATATTATTGTACTAAATTCGTATTTGATTACCAAAAGTTATACTTATTTTAATTCAATTTATCCTACTTTTATCTTATTTTTTCTATTTGTGTAGGTTTTTCTTATTTTTCCTACTGTTATAAATGTTTACTGTTCTTTATTTAATGTTAATTCAACTTGCAGTGTAAAATGTTTTATAAAAAACATGTATATGTTACAAATTGATAATTGTTAAAGTCAATAGAATAAAAACTCTTTATATTATATTATATTATAAATATTAATGTAGGTCACCACCATCAGTATAATCTATGATCATGTGTGAATTCATTTTAGTAGCTTTTAAGGCCTTTTAATGACAAATCGTTCTCTGGTTTATATAAAGTAGGTCTTTTTCTTAATTATTATCTTTTTTTAACTAAGAAGAAATTAATTAATGGTAGAACAAAAAATAATTAATATACTGAAGGCACAGAACTTGTAGAGATTCCCAGTACTCAGGTTGCATTGCCAATATCACTGGTATTAGCTTACAAAGGATATGCAGGCGGAAAAAAAAGGTAAACAAATAAAAGATAAAAAAAAAAGAAGGAATATGAACATGCAATGGAATACTTAAACCATAAATGAGAATAGCAATTTTATCAGTAATATTTAATAGTACAAGTAAATGTTAATTATTAACTTTCTTCTTATTGTCAGCTAAATTTGGAATTAATATTATTTTTAGTTTTTGAGGGCAAAAAATTAAGGCTACAGTTCTTTTGCATTTAAGTTCTTAAGTTATTGTTATTAATTATTTAGATTACCTACAACAGTTGTACACAACTATCACACCTTTTTTAACAGATATTTTTTATTTATTTTTTTGTCTTTATATTTTTATGGATTATATCGGCTTACCTTAACTCTTTGTGACTCTCTTGTAAGACCTTTTAATATATTTTATTTGATTAATGAACCAATGCTCTGAAGACCCTTGAGGATTTTCAATCATTTTTATTATTATTTATCACTGATATATGTTGGTATAACAGATTTAGTAATTGTAGAAAACGGCCAAAAGCACTTAAATTAGTAAATTAAATGTCACAGGATCAGATTATGGATCTGGGCTATCCATTAGAGAATAACCTGACATAATTAAAAACAAAATTATTGTTTACAAATGTAAAATTATTAAACTAACAATTTGAGCAATCTATATTTAATGTCATAGTATATTAAAGTTTACAGCTGATATCATTGATGTAAACATATGTTAATATATACTACCATACGATATTGTTTTAGTTCAATTCTGTATTACAAGGTCTGAACGATCAAGTTTCTTGCAATAATATGTGGTAACAATTGATGTGTTAATTTATCACAGACCAGTTTGGACAGATGCATTTCACATTACATGTGCATTACTCGCTACCAGAGGGAAAAAATGGGAGTGCCTTGCACATGAGCAGCTCTCCTGAGATCTTCCACGAGGCTGACCTGTCACGAGATTCAGACTTATCACAGGCCATGATTACCTCCAGGCATATCTGCACAAAGTAGGTATCGTAGAATCTGATAATTGTACCATAAGTCTTTCTGATGTAATGGACAGTGCACAATTACGACATTGCAGTGGTCTTAAAGATATTCAAAGCAATGATGACAATGCATATCTTTATTGGGAGGCTCATCAGCATACGGCAGAGAGACACGTGCTGGCGTTGGATAAAAACACACAAAAAAACATATGCATTACAAATTTACAGCATTGCTAAACAGACTCACAGAAAATGACTGCAAACTTTTCAGTCAAAAGCACTTAGACTTATCACCAAAGCATCGTTGTATGTCAATGACAAAACTTTACATACAGACTTAAAAATACAAACGGTTGATGCATTTCATGTCATCCTGTATTATTTTCCTATCAGCCAATCTGCTGATTGTCAATTATTTGTATTTGACAGGTGTGGATAAAAATATAATATCAAAAAAGGAAAAAAATTATCACAGACCATATCTTCATCACAAAAAGGAGTTAATTCTCCTGAGACAAAAAAACATAGGAATGTAATTTAAAACAGAACGAAAATTATTTAAAGAGACTTACCAAACAGTCACAAAAGGGTTAAAGTAAATCAATAAACTCCATCAAAAAATAAATAAATCAAAATCTGTTGAAGTAAAATTGGTAAATACCTGTTAAAAATTCTGTTTATAGTTTTGTTTCTAGGACAAACATTATTGTGTTGTTGATAATCTAAGGAACTGTTGTTGATAATCTAAATAATCATTAATAATAAAAGTTAGTTATTAAATAAAAAAGAACCCTTGCCTTAATTTTTTGTTCTCAAAAATTAAAAAAAAATAATAATTTAAAATTGTGCTGAAAATAAGAAAAAAGTTAATAATTAACATTTACTTCAGTTAATTGTAGTAATTAACTTAATTAACAGTTAATTTGGGTTTTATTTAACGACTGGTAGGTACTTAAGACAGAAGACACCTGACATTCAATGTCAATTACTGAGATTTTAAAAAAATTAACTAAAATAAATAAACCAGCAGAGTCTAGACTTTTTATATTTGTTATTTCTTAATTAGTCAATTTTAGCTACGGAGTTGTGATTAGCATAACAACCTGCTATGTTCAAAATTGAAGGTGCCCTTAGGATATTTTAAAGGGAGTAAAAAAATTCCTTAGTTATGGAGTATTCTGAGAGGAGACTTTGCTGTGTCGGACACTTATTAAAGACACCATTGTAATTAAATCTGGATTGGAAAAATTTAGAACTCCTACCATAGCATTGTCTGATTAGCCATAACAGCATCAAGTGAAGTTAAATGAATAAACAAAATTAATTAGTAATTAACAATACAATAAGTAGCAAAAATTTACAGTTTGTTTAAAAAAAAATAGATACCACATACACTGTAACATTCTACATGAAAGATTAATTGCTTAAATGCATTTTAAACATTTTCAAAAATAATGCATTTTTCAAATGAATATGCTATGTACCCAATACATGGTAATATTTTTCATCAATAACTTGTTTGTTCATTTAACGTCACTTTATGCTGCTATGGCTAATTGGACGATGCTACATTGGGAGCTCTAAATTTTGCATACCCAGGTTTAATTAGGATAGGGTTTTTTAACGAGTACCTGACATCGTACAGGCTCGGGACCCCCGTTTAACGTCCCTTCCGAAGGACGGCGTAACTGAGGATTTTTTACTCCCTTAACAAAATCCTAGGGTCACCTGCCGGGCTATGAACCCGCGATCTTGGGCTTATCAATAACTTATCCTTACAGTAAAATAAATAAAATTAATAGGCCTATGTATGTACTATAATAAAAAAATCAAAACATTAATACGTGAAAGATAGAAAATTTAAAATTTTCTGCACATTGAATTTGTAAAAAATTATTCTTTACTTTTTTCAGTTGAAACTAAATCAGTAACATGAATGGGATAAATTCTAAAACCGCTTACAATGTCTCTATGCCTTTTACACTTTTCATGTTGTTCAATTCTTGTACTATAACTTTATATAGTTATTTTTTAATTATCAATGAAAGACATATTATTCTTTTAAAAATAGAAAAAGGGCAAAGAAAAAAAAATTGACATATTGTCACATTAAAAAAGTTAAAATTGGGCATATTTAATCTCATCTTTGATGTTTAGTTATCAAAACAAAATATCCTGCTATCAAATTTTCTGAAAGAAATTCAACAGCTCTGGAAATTTTGTTCGGGAATTTTTTTTTATGCTTATCTGAAATATTTCTTTCGAAATAGATGTCATGTTATCTCACTCCTGGTTATTGCATTGCTATGTCGGCTTTGCTGCCCAAACAAAGACCTCAGGGAAAATTAAGATCCTTTGATCTGAATAATATTTAAATAATAAAATGGTCTGCCACCCGTCGTTATACTCGTTATACTTGAGCTATAGTAATTCTATATGATTAATGAATAAGAAACATATATCTCTCTTCTCCAATAGTTGACTGACTTGGATTTGTGTAGTAAATAAATATCCTTTTTCATCTCATTAAATAATATTACATTTATTGTGTGCTGACCATAGTTACAAGTTAGTTTATATCTACTTACAAAAAAGAAAAGGGAGCCCTTTTGTTATATGTGACTGCCTTCATCTTGAGTGTTTGCTGTTCTGCCTACTACTGCTCCTGTTCTGTATCTTAAGGTACAGATCCTATGGTGCACTTAAGCTACTTTCTTAGTGACTTTTAACCTATTTATTTAGATATTCTTAACGTTCCAAACAATATACCATATGAGGAAAAAGAACAAGAAAGCAAAGGCAATGGGAGAATAAGATCCTTGAAGACATAGAAAAATCCTATCAAGAAAAGAACTGCCGGAAATTCTTCCAAGTCAATGAAGGCCAAAGACCTTTTTAGCTCAGCGGAGGACGGATCCCTGATCGCTGATAAGCAATGAATATTAGACCGGTGGGCAGATCACTTTGAAGGTCTTCTCAATAACGGTAATGTTGAAGAGGACTTCAGATGGCATTCCATGGATGAATCACTGGAAGCAGATCAGTTGGACCCCCAGATGAAGAAGGAATTCAAGGCTTTTCCATTGGGACAGGATTCGGCAGGGGAATGGATTGGCATGTCTGATCTTCAACCTCTGCTCTGGAAAAGGCGGTTAGAGACTCTGAGATCCAAATAAATGGTACACTCCTGCGTGCAACTCCTTGGACTTGCAGACGACATTGATATTGCTGGCAGGTCGTTAGCACCAGTCAAGGAAGGATTTATCGCACTGAGAAATGCAGCAGCGAGGATGGGACTTATCGTCAACTACAGCAACGAAGTACATGTGCATAAACCCTCAACAAATACACCTTGAAAACCATATCCAAGTTGACGGGCATTGTGTTTGAGTTGAGGAATTTGTGTAGCTAATCGCTGCTATTTTGGTCTACAGAAGCATCTACGTGGTGTTCTCCTGTCTAAATCCTCTAAGATCAGACTGAACAAAACTCTCATCAGACCAGTTCTCACATATGCCTCAGAAAACCTGACGCTGACCCAACCAAACGAACTATCTCTTCTGAGATTCGGAAGGAGAGTCCTTTGGAGAATATGCGGTCCAGTTTTGGTGGATGGAGAGTGGAGGCGCCGTTCCAACAACGAATTGAAACTACTTTATAATGTGCTGGACGTAGTACAGATTACAAAGTTAGCGAGACTGAGTTAGTAAGTACTGTTTCCCCTCAGCTTGTTCTTCCAGAGGTCTGAAGGCTGGTTTCTTTGAACTCTAATATCTATGTACTAAATGATAACTCAACATTGGCTTCCTTCCGTCTTTTGATAAGATCATAAAGCTAGTTCCAAACCCGTGAGGAGTCAGGTACTCGCTAAAGATCACTATCCTAATTATATCCAGCTATGAATATAATTAGGATATTTAAAGAGAGTAAGGATTTGATATATCCTTAGTTATCCAGCCCTTCGGAGGGAATGTAAAATGACTGTCCTGGGCCTGTTCTGTTTCAAGTATTTAAAATTGGCTTCCTTCAAGCTTGTCATCATCATTATCATAACCCTTCCACTTTGCAGAGTTAGGATATATCTGTAAACAGAGCCTGGACCAAGTATCTCTTTCCTGGCTCAACTCTTTCCTTTGGTTCCAGCCCATTCCTCTCCTTCAAAAACATACCTGACACTGTCCTACCAGGATATGCGAAGCCTTCCCCTGGAGCCTTTCCCCTCTGTACGTAAGTCTTCCTGGCGATTCTCTCTGGGCCCATCCTGTGTCCGAAACACCTGAGTTTGTGTTCCTCTAGAATGGTCTCTGCTTGTTTGACGTCGAAATTAGCCCGTATGGTTGCGTTCCGTTCTTATCTCTCCGAGTTTTCCTTTCTACTTTTCGTACGTCAATCAAAAAGCTATTTCCGAACCTGTGCAGGGTCAGGTACTAGTTAAACATCCCTATCATATTTAAACCTGGGCAGACAAAATTTAGGATTCCCGCTGTAGATTAGTCATAACGGTATAAAGTAACGTTAAATGAATAAAGAAGCAAACAATATCCCATAGCCTCAATTAACGACTGTTGACTGAATAAATAATTTATTTGTCACAACCGGTCTCGACCCCGGGACCTATGGATAGCGTACCAGCACCCTACGTAATGAGTTACCCCGCTCCTTGTGAGTTCAGGAAACCGAGTTCCACGTTGAAAGTAAAATGAATTTTCAACCGATTGTTAAAATAATAGAAAACAATTGTATACGCGAACCACTGTTTGATGAAAAGGAATTCTCAAGATAACTACGATCACAGTACATAATTCTGGAGGGGGCAGTGCACGGTTGAGGGTAGAAAATGCGTTTTGTCCCAAAATTTAAAAATTGAAATTCATAAAATTATAATTCTTCCAATTGATCTGTATGGGTGTGAGACGTCACCATTGATGATAATGGAAGAATAATCTCTTAAGATATTTGCAAATAAGGCAATTCGTAGAATATTCGGTCTGAAAAAGGATGAGCCCACCGGAGAATAGGCAAGTTACACAGTGCGGAGTGGCAGAGCATGGACTTGGTTTATATAATTGAAGTGATATCATATCGAAGGCTGAGATGGGCTTGTAAAATTGATGGGCTTAGTAACGAACGAATTCATCAAAAATTAATAAGTGCTGAGCCGACTTGTAAATGTTCGAGAGATATACCGAAGCGTTGTTGGGACGATAGCTTTTAGGGTCATCTAATCAATTAGAGCCCTCAATACTTGTAATTTTCCTCTTTTGTATTGGCAGGTTGAGTTCCCATTCTTCAGGAAATGAAACGATGTTTTCGTAATAATTTCGATATTAAATCTTCTGAAATTCTTAATTCATACCCGATGCTTTAGTGCTAGTAAGAGAAACAATGCAGGTAAAACAAATAATTTCTTGATCTTGCTGTTTGATGATGTTCAAAGGCGTAAAACCCTTAGGTCATCAAGTCCTCGCTTTATAAACTTGTGATGGTTTCTTGACCTGTAGCTATATTTATATTTGAAAAATGGGCTTGTCTTTTAAAAAATACTGCATTCAAATCTCCCCTATTGATTTTTTTTTAATTTGGCTGATTGAACCTTCAGTTTAAAATTAATTAATACATTAAAATAGAATGAGTATTTTAAAAGTTTAGAATGCTATATCAAAAGTTTACAATATTCCAATACATAAAAATATTGGTAAGTATCATCTTGAAATATTTTGTAATGCAACAGAAAAATATTCCCCTTACCGTTCACCCTATTTTCACCTGCAGCTGTCTATTTACGTCAAGGGGCTCACACCACCGTTGTTGGTAATGAAAGCGCGAAAAATCCAGTTAAACTACCCCCGCCTGTTAAATAATTCCTTCAATGGTAAATCATACAGCATTTTAGTTGTTTTTTTCCCAATAGGTAACAAAAAAGTTTGTCCTTATAGTGATACAAAACTCATGAAGAGTCTTTGGCTCAGTACAAAGTGGTAATTACTGCACTATTTATAAAACAACGGTTGTGTAGAGAGGTGATTTGTCCGAGATCACGCACAACCACCCGGTTTATCCCCCAATTAAGATTACCACTTTGTAAATTTTTTATTCAGTTGATCATTGAAAAATAATTTCAATTGTTTCACTTGAAAAATTTACAAAGTAGCATTACCAGCCTAGAATCCATTATTTACTCACCGCCCGTAAAAATATAGCAGACAGGGGGTAAGTGCGGGTTCAGAGGGGAAGAAAATCTTTGTATTAACAAAGGAGGGTGACAGGAATAGGGATCCTACTATGTCTAACGAAATACATGACAGCTTACGTTTCTAGACTTCATAAACGAAAATTCACAATCTAATATTTAGTGAACGATACAAAGCTAAAATGAATTAAGGATTATTAGTTGTTATTTTTTAAATAAATAAAAAAACAGACTTTGTCGCATGGTGGGTATTTTTAATGATCATAGTATGTGTACGGGCGTGATTAGACTGAATAGAACAAAAAAAAAGATAAATAATGAAATATAATATATTAGTAGAATAGCGTCGGGGTTTTAAATAAATTGGCGAGATACTGAAACATGTGGTTTATTAAATTTAAATATATTAAGGTTAGACATTTGATAATTAAAGAAAAAACAGCGAATAAACAATTTTTACAAAGAAAGAGACAAAAAATGAACAATGAATAATGTTATGCAAAGAAATTATTAAATCTTAATTATTAACTGGAAATGATGCTTCGTATGAACAAATCTTAACAGTGGAATTTATAGTCTTTATCTTATAAGATGACTGAAATGAAATCTCTGAGGATGACGACGACCGGTGAACAAGTACTCTTGCTAATTGTATGAAAGAGTGGACTTACAATTGGAGAGAAGGATTCTTTTCATTGGCTCCGAGTGTATCTGGTTACTAGGCGATGTAGTGGTATCAAGAGCATGCTTCTCATATCCGGTGCTAGCCGACCTAGAGCGATGGGTGAATATCATAAATGTCCTGGCTCAATGCGATGAACGACAAGGTTAACTTCAGTCGAGGAGATCAGAGATGATGTTTCCAGCTCGCAATCAGGAAGTCAAGAGAGAGCATGAAGCGAAGAGCGTGATTCGGCCCACAGATGGTGTTTCAATCTGCCTTCCTAATCTAGATGGCTATAGCCGATCATGGCGGCGGTGACTAGTAAATTTGAATATACCAAGCTTTAATGTTACGCTACTGAACATCCCCCCCCCCATGGCACGACAGTGGCATTATTGAGAAGGTAAGGGGCATAGGCGGGTGACCGGTCGTTTTATGACACCTGTCGCGGTTTGGAGGCTTGCGACTCGGGCGATGCCGTCCGCTCCAGGATGCAAGTCGAGAACCCGCGCTAAGGGCCAACGCAAGGGCGGAGCATTGTCGGTCTTGATGAGAACGAGAGACCCGATTGTCAGTTCGGGGGCCGATTCAGTCCATCGGGATCGTTGTTGGAGAGTATGGAGATACTCGATTGACCATCGTTTCCAAAACGTTTGATGGATCTTGGTTATGAGTTTCCAACGAGTCATGCGATTGACAGGAACCTCCGTTAGGTCATGAGCTGGGGCAGCGTTTAGAGGTCGGTGAATAAGAAAATGTCCAGGAGTTAGAACTTCTAGATCATGCGGATCCGTCGAAAGGGCACATAGAGGTCTACTGTTGAGCACGGCTTCAACCTGGGTGAGTAGGGTGGAAAACTCCTCAAAGGACAGAATTTGAGTACCCATTACAGTACGGAGATGGCGCTTAGTGGACTTGATAGCGGCCTCCCATAGACCCCCAAAATGAGGCGCACTTGGCGGAATAAAATGCCATTGGATACCTTCACGCGAGGCGTGATGAGTGATGGCTTCCTGAGTATCTGATTGGCGAAGGAAACGCCCGACTTCGTTGATTTGGCGACTAGCTCCTACGAAATTGGTCCCGTTGTCGCTATAGATATCTGAAGGGCGTCCCCGTCTACCACAAAAACGTGTGAAGGCAGCTAGGAAGGCTGCCACGGATAGTTCGGAGGTGAGTTCCAGATGGATGGCCTTAGTGGTGAAGCACACGAACGCGCAGATATAGGCCTTGGTTACCCGGCAACCCCTAATGCGAGCGGAGGAAACGGAATAAGGACCGGCGTAGTCGATCCCTACCTTCGAAAAGGGGTACGTGGGTGTAACACGGTCCTTGGGAAGCCGCCCCATAGTGGGAATGAGTGGTTGAGGATTGACGTGAAAACATTTGTTGCATTTAGCTAGGCGACGACGAACCACGTTTCTTCCGTCTAATATCCAGAATCGCTGGCGGATAAAGGAATGCGTGGCAGACGGACCAGCGTGCAAATTCTGAAGGTGAGCCCGATCAATAACCAATTGGGTGAAAGGGTGATCCTTGGGAAGTAAGGCGGGATGTTTAGCGGAGAACGGTTGCGAGGCCTCATGAATTCGTCCACCTACGCGGAGAATTCCCTGCGGATCGATGAACAACTGCAGCGTGCGTTTGAGATGCAATTTAGATGTAGGTTCAGCGGCGGCCTGATACTCATTCGCAAGGGCGACCCTTTGGACCCCCTTCACTAATATGTCAAGCGCAATGGAGAGTTCGGCGGCGGAAAGGAACCCAGTAGCGCGGCGTTGAGGATTTCTGCTGTTGTGAGTGAAACGGAGGCACCAAGCGATGACGCGTTGTAGTCGGGAAAGGGACGAATACCGGCCTTCCAGATTAAGGGTGGTAAGTGCTGCGCAAGAAACAATTTTCTGAGTAGCTCGACGTTCAGCGTTAACGACGTCAGGTGGAGAGTCGACGTGTGATTTGGGCCATAGAGATGGCGGGTTGGAGAGCCATGAAGGGCCTGTCCACCACAAGGCATGCTGGGCGAGTTCCTTAGGAGAGAGCCCGCGAGAGGCACAATCGGCGGGGTTTTCCTTTCCATCAATGTGACGCCATTGGGAAGGGGGTATGATTTCCTGAATTTCAGTGACTCGGTTGGCCACAAATGTTTTCCAGCGGTGTGGTTCGCCACGAAGCCATGCAAGGGCTACGGTGGAATCAGAAAAGGCAACCAGATCTTCGAATGGCTGAGAAAACATGCTGGTGATTTTGGCAGTTAGTTTCGCAAGGAGGTGAGCACCGCATAATTCCAATCGCGGGAGAGATACCTTTTTTAAGGGCGCGACCCTTGATTTAGCCATGAGTAAGCTGACGGCGATTTCCCCTGCGGAGGACGTGGAATGCAAATATATCGCGGCGGCGTAACCTAATTCGGATGCATCACAAAAGGCGACCAGACGATGGCAACTACGAGATTCCTGATAGTAAGGGAAACGGCGAGGGATAGCAACTTCCGATATGGCTTTGAGTTCTTCCTGGAAGGAATTCCAATCTCGGCTGATATCGGGGGGAGCAGGGTCATCCCAATCAGAGTGTCCGACCCAGAGGCGTTGGATTAGTAATTTGGCGGTGAAAGTCACGGGAACTAACCATCCCGGAGGGTCATAAATGCGGGCGAGCTTAGAGAGAATAAGCCGTTTCGTGGCTGGGAGATTATCAGAAGACACGAAATAAGAAAAGGTGTCTGTGTCTGCTGACCATACGAGACCGAGTATCTTGATGGTTGAACCGTTTTCGGAGGAGAAGTCAAATGAATGGGTCCACACTCTACAGTGCTCGGTGGCTAGATCGGCGAGAATTTTAGGGTGATTCGCGGCCCATTTTCGGAGTTCAAAACCACCGGATTGCAGTAACGAGATAACATCGTCCCGTAGTTGGATTGTTTCCGACAACGTGGAAGCTCCGGTGATAATGTCGTCCACATACGTGTCTTCACGGAGAACGGAGGCGGCGGATGGAAAGCGAGCCTCTTCATCATGTGCTAATTGATGAAGAGTCCGGATGGCGAGAAACGGAGAGGAGCTGACACCGTACGTGACAGTTCGGAGGCGATAGGAGCGGATAGGTTCATTGGGTGAGAAACGCCATACTATTCTCTGCAAATCCTGATGTTCTGGAGGAACTAATATTTGGCGGTACATCTGCCGAATGTCGGCGGTAAAAATGTATTGGTGCGTTCGAGCACGCGTGATCAAGGTGACAATGTCTGATTGTAATTTAGGTCCGGTGTAAGAAATGTCATTGAGGGATTTCCCGTTGGAGGATTGGGCCGAAGCGTTAAACACTACTCTGATCTTAGAAGGTGGATCGTCCGAGCGGTGCACCGGATGGTGAGGGAGGTAGAAAGTCACTCCGGACGCATCATCGCGTTCCGGAACTAAGGACATGTGACCTAATTCTAAGTATTCGCGCATGAAGGCGGTATAAGCTTCGTGTAAAGTGGGCTCACGGTGAAGGCGCGCTTCCAGTCGGTGAAATTGTTTGACGGCTCGATAATAAGATTCGCCCAAGTCGAGCGATTTTAGGGGTAATGGTGTTATATAACGACCATTGGAGTCGCGGGAGACTGATGTCCTAAATAAGTCCTCACAAAGTTGTTCTTCGGAAGAAAACCGGGGAGAAATGGCGTTAACTTCCTCTAAATCCCAAAAACGTTGAAGGTCTCGGTTTAGTTGTAAGTTGGTGAGGGCGTTAAACGCCGTTAACTCCTGACGCGCAGGAACGACGGCAGTGGTTACAGGCGAATGACTAGGTTTATGGTTGTGCAAAGGCCTAATTGGCGCGTGACGGCGTCGAGGCGGTGGCCTATAAGTCTTGCCTTCGTTATCCTTCACCTCCTTGGACCAAGTGATATGGCGTTTGGCCGCAGGAGGGCGACAATTCCCCATAAAACACCACCCAAATACGGTGTTTAGAGCAATGGGTCCACCCTTTGGTGGAGAGTCAATTCCTAGGAGGATGCGGGGCAGGGCGTCTACTCCGAAAAGGAGGTCTATTGGGCCAGGCTGGCATAACAACGGATCGGCGACCGGTAGTTCCCGCATGTGTGGCCACAGAGATAAATCTACATACGTGATGGGAAGTGCTTGTGTGATGTTCTCGATCACGAATAACCGGAGCCTTAGCGGAGAAGAACCAGGGACTTCAATGGAAGCGGTGATATAACCAGGGCAAGTGATATTCGAAGACCCCCCAAGGACGCTGACCCCGACCGGGGCTGGTGAAATTGGTAAGCCAAGATGAGACGCGGAGCTTCTAGTGATGAAACTCACCTGGCTTCCCGAATCGAGAAGGGCTCGAAGCGATTTGGAGTGGTGATTAGGGCGCGATACAGAGACCTGCGCGGTGGGAAGAAGTGCAGGGGTTAGACCACCGGAGGATCCTAACATGGTTAATGGCGATGGTGCCATGAGGGAGGCTAGCGAGTACGAATTATCGGCGGAACGGCGATGATGAGGGGGCGAATTACAATGGTGATCTAAAATATCGGAGTTCCTCCCCCCTGATGAATGGCGAGGATCCTTATCACAAGAGATCGGTGAGTGTTGAGGGCGAATGTGAGGGGGGGTAGGTGAAACGGCGGTAAAAGAAAGTCATTGGGGAGATCTGGTTATACCTGAGGCCGGGGATCGGCGAACTATGACTTCCTCAGGCGGACAAGTATCGCGATGGGAGGTCCGGTGGCAAGGACGAAGAGACTGCAGGGGAGTCTGGTAACTCATAGGTGCATCAAAATGGCTAGCTTCATAAGGTGATTGAATGCTTAGAGATTCCTGAGAGTGATGATCCGGGGTTTGTGATCGGCTAAGTAATTCCTGACCAGGTGGTGGAGACGACGCATGAAAGGTATGAACTGTTGGTGACGATCGGTGTCTTTGCTCGGTAGCGATGCGGCGTTGAGCAGAGTAGCGGTGCGGTTGAATTGGCCTAAAAATCGGAGACTCTGACCGGGTGAAGCCGCGCGGTGAGCTAGTCGATGATTCCGGTCGCGATTGCGATTCGGTAATGCCCCGATGTAGCAGGGTGTGATGAAAACCCTGGCATTGATGACATCGCTGATTTGACTGACATTTCCCCGATGTATGGTACCCGAGGCAATTAATGCAAAGGTTTTCTTTTCGAATGAATCCAAGACGGTCCTGGCCGGATAAAATTTTAAATTCACGGCAATGATATATATTGTGGGGTTCATGGCAATAGGGACACTTCAGGGATGTGGCGAATGCGCGAGCGAATCGGTTTATAGGCGGCGATTTACGGAGCATTGGGGATGACTCCTGTTTCCTAGGGGGAGATTTGCGGCGAGTATTAGGCGGTGGTAATTCAGAAACTGAGGCGGTGGCAACTTTAAGTCGAGTAATATACTCGAGCAACTCGGCGAAAGTGGGGAAGTCTTCCTGATGTTCTAATTTAAACTCTTTCTGGGTGACCGGATCCAGACTTCGAAACGCCAAAAAATACAAAAAATAGTCCCCCAGGTCCGGAATATATATTGTTTTCAATTGTTGGCCCAACTCGGAGAATAATTTTAAAACGGATTCTAGTGCCTCCGGTGATGGACGAGCGATGGGCTGAAAACCTAGCATTTCGTTTACTATGCGTGAAGAGAGCGCAGATAGGTTATCATAACGCGCGATCAGGGCGGCCCAGGCAATGGAGTAATTCGAATCTAAATTGTCCAAATGGCTTACTACGGATAGTGCCCCGCCCGAGAGGCAACTCTTAAGATAGGTCAGCTTAATTCCGTCATTTAGGTCTTTATTATTATGTATAAGCGGGACGTATGTCGTTTTAAATATTTGGAACTGCGTAATATCCCCGTTGAACATGGGCAAATTTAGGGGCGGAAGGCGAATTTCCGGTATACGAGGCCCGACAGACACGGCCTCCTGTTGATTTAATATGTGCACCTCTAAATCAATGATTTCGTCTTGCGCCTGAATGAGTTGTTCCTTAAAATCGGCAGGGATAGATCGTTCATTGATAATGCATTCGGTAACTAACGCCTGATGAGATGTTCTCATTTCGGCGATTAACTGCTTTAATCTATCAATCTGTAATTTGGCTACTGGAATTTCCTTCCTAGTCACTGCCGCCTTACACTTTTCGGCGTACATTTGGAACTCGTTGAATAATCCTATTAAAATTGTTTGTTGGGCGTTTTTAATTTTAGATTGGCGACGATTAGCCATTTTAAACTATTAACACTTAATAAAAAACGGCTGAAAGAAATTACAATGAATAATAGTATTGAATAATGAGCCTTAAATTTAAACAATTGTAACCTAAATAGAATTGAATAGATAGTCACATGTGTGGCGGAAGTAACCTAAAACAATATGACCGAATAGCTAAGTAAACAATGATGCAATATGGCCGTGAAACACCAATGGTTCAGTATCTGCCGAGAAAAATGTATGCTCTTATTAAACTCCCGGGTTTCGGCACCAAAATGTACGGGCGTGATTAGACTGAATAGAACAAAAAAAAGATAAATAATGAAATATAATATATTAGTAGAATAGCGTCGGGGTTTTAAATAAATTGGCGAGATACTGAAACATGTGGTTTATTAAATTTAAATATATTAAGGTTAGACATTTGATAATTAAAGAAAAAACAGCGAATAAACAATTTTTACAAAGAAAGAGACAAAAAATGAACAATGAATAATGTTATGCAAAGAAATTATTAAATCTTAATTATTAACTGGAAATGATGCTTCGTATGAACAAATCTTAACAGTGGAATTTATAGTCTTTATCTTATAAGATGACTGAAATGAAATCTCTGAGGATGACGACGACCGGTGAACAAGTACTCTTGCTAATTGTATGAAAGAGTGGACTTACAATTGGAGAGAAGGATTCTTTTCATTGGCTCCGAGTGTATCTGGTTACTAGGCGATGTAGTGGTATCAAGAGCATGCTTCTCATATCCGGTGCTAGCCGACCTAGAGCGATGGGTGAATATCATAAATGTCCTGGCTCAATGCGATGAACGACAAGGTTAACTTCAGTCGAGGAGATCAGAGATGATGTTTCCAGCTCGCAATCAGGAAGTCAAGAGAGAGCATGAAGCGAAGAGCGTGATTCGGCCCACAGATGGTGTTTCAATCTGCCTTCCTAATCTAGATGGCTATAGCCGATCATGGCGGCGGTGACTAGTAAATTTGAATATACCAAGCTTTAATGTTACGCTACTGAACAGTATGTTTTTAAGTTAATTGTATCATAAGAATGACATAATTTATGTATAAAATGATAGGCTTTCTTAATGCAGTACATTAACTTGGAATCAAAATTACTATTAATTTCAAGATTAACGATTAATTTTTAACAGGAAGAGATATTAAGAAAACATTAACAAAGAGGAGCGAAAGATCGTAAGAAAAACTTCAGGTCTAAAATTGGTAGACAAACAGTACCGGCTTAGAAGCAAAGAAATCAAACAACACTAATAAGCACAGAGATATCAGGAAAGACAGATTAAGATTTTATGGACACATCAAAAGGATGAACTTGGACAAATAGTCGAATATTATGAAAGAAGGGTTCAATCCAAAACTGACACAATGGAATGTATTAGCGAAATCAGAAAAGATCTGAAACTGGCAGAAATTACACGAGA
The DNA here is from genome assembly GCA_964056705.1 of Troilus luridus. Classification (NCBI taxonomy): domain Eukaryota; kingdom Metazoa; phylum Arthropoda; class Insecta; order Hemiptera; family Pentatomidae; genus Troilus; species Troilus luridus. Next base: position 74,603,243 of record OZ057413.1, on the reverse strand, counting down.
GGGTACCCAAAACTAGGTAATCTGCAGATTCAAAATTCATATGTGGCAGGTTGATCAAAAGAATAAATCAAAGAAGAAGCTTTTTCTCGAGAGAGAAAGAAAACCGAAAAATGAAAGAAGTATGGGTACGAAGAAAGGCCAGTGCATGCCTCGAAGTCTTTTGCGTAGTTATAATGGGCTTTTTGTAATATAAATTGTAATGTAAATACAATTTTATTTGTTGTTTATTGTTTATTGTTGTTTGTTGCTTATTGTTGTTTATTGTTTATTTGTACTTTTTGTAATGTAAAAATGGGCTTTTTAGTAATAGATCAACAATAGGTTTGACTAATTAGACCCTTTCGAAGCAACATTGATGCTATACCATAAATATAAACAATTTTCTGGCGTATTACAACATGAGACTCTTGAAGATCAAAAATTAATAGTTAATGGGGTAGCTTGCGCAGAAGGGGATCAGGGCTTATTTCCATTAAGAAAATATATGACTTTCATTCCCACGAATATGAAATGACATAGCAACAAGGTTTCCATCTTAATCAACACATTTGAAGTAAAATAAACGGAAACAAAAAACAAACCAATGGAATCGAAAGAATAAACCGAACTAATTATATATATATAACAAACTTTTAAATCTATTTGGCGACGATTATTATTGTACACTTGAATTGCAGATGATAGCGCCCCTACTTATCAAATCCCGATTCTCAAAAAAAGATTCCATGTTTATCTGCTTAAATGTAATCAGTATTTTTGAAAAATGTTCATAACCTGAATACTATCATATTTCATGCAGATTTGTTTCCCCATTCCAAATGGCCTAGAAAAGTAATAAATTGTTGGCTGACTTAAGACAATTTATTTGGAGTAAAAATTTTGCTTTGTAGGATATTACTCGGTGTTTTGATAGAACAAAATTATTTTTAAAGGGTTTTATTATAACATATTTAGAAGCAGTGACCATTTTGTTTTAGCATTTGTCATTAAAGTTCAAAAACATACACGTTTTCTAAATAGCTCACTGGATTGTCAAAGGCCTTCACTGTATTTTGGCTAATGAGTTGGACATTCAGATTTACAAATCAAAGGCTCTTTAGCATGGATAATGTGTTTTTAAAGTATGTAAGGATTGATTTTTCAAATGTTAGTCCTAGGTAATGTTCTCTAGTATTTTAATACTGAACTGGAGATCCACTTTCCGCAAAAATTATGATATTAGAAAAATCAAGAAGGGATACTTAAGATGATCCTCGATGAATCCTAATTTTCTCATTGTGGGGTACATCTTTTGCTTTAATGCAGTTGATTCGTATGGAACGTTGAAAGAGCAAATTCTAACTTGATGATCTGGTAATTTTTTGGGTGTTCTCTATTACGATAAGACGTATTTTGTGCCTACTTCAACATAAGCTTTACATTAGAAGAAATTTACTATTTAAATTATAATTTTGAATGTTTTTTCGTTATATTTTAATGTAATTAAAATTCTAACGGTTATAACTACTAACTTTTTGTTGAATGTATTGCTTTGTAGAATGACTATTGTTAAATCTTCGTATACTTCCTAATTCTCATTAAAAATAGTTAAGTGAATTATTTAATGTTCTTATAGTTTATTCATATTGGTAATACTATGTTTGTAATGAAATTACAAACTCTATTGTTATGAATAATAATATCATGATACCACCTGAATCTGCTGCTTTTGGCGGTTTGGAGGGAAATTACTTCAAACTGAGATGTGTAACCGTTGCGTAAACTACCTTCCATGAGGTTAAAAGGTGGCTAAATTTATAGTATTACTTTTTTTTTTAACCTGATCTCTACCGTTACCAAAATTGGTTTATATACTGTATTATATCAGTTACATATAGTTTTATTCAAATTAGTTGTTGCCGACGCCTACCTTATTTTTTTTAAAATTTATCGGTTACCTGATGCTTTAAATTTTGAAGTGTAGATTTTTTTTAAAGAGAGTTAAATATTGTGAAGTTACCAATTTTTTTTTCTATCTGTAAGTCAGCAAGTCTTTTATTGTGATTTTTCATAGTAAAGGTGTTAGTGCTTCATTAAAGTTTTGTGTGTTACAGGTTATTTATTCCTTTGTAATAAAGTGTACAAAATGTCACGACCAACAAAAAGGAAATCAAATGCAGTAGCTAAGGCACCAAAACCCAAGAAAGTTGCAAAATCAGGTGGGTGTGGTTTGTACCAAACATTTTATATAATGTGTTATGAGCAACTATTTAATGACCTTGTAATTTTAAAAATGTGCTAAGTTTCATTTCATTAACTATTTGCAATATAAAATTTCATTAACTAATTGCCATATAAAATGTCATTAACTATTTGCAACTGTTTATTAATGTGTTAATTAAGACCACAATTAATGCTATCTTGAGCAGTTAGATATGTGTGAATGCCAGACTTTCTTAGAGGTGATGCTTAATTTGTAAAATAAATAAACGTCCTGAATTATCGATTATGATTATATACTGTTTTAAATTTATTAATTTTATTAGTTAATATGGTTTCAGTTAAAGTATGATGAATCTATTATTTTCAAATTCAACCAATTCAAAGTAGGTATACTTGGTTAGATTATTGCACCTTGAAATATAGCAGGTTTAGTTTCTAGAAAAATATATTGCTAACCATTTCATTTCAATTAGTACTCATTGAAATGTTGGTTCATTATTATAGTGGTAATTTTTAAATCCTATTTTATTCCAGAAAACAAATTCGTTGCCGATGAGGGGTTAAACAGAGTGCCAGGATCTGTTTTAGTGATTGGCGAAGGCATCGCTGGTCAGTTGGGATTGGGAATCGATGTTTCTGAAAAATCAAAACCAGCTGTAGTTCCTGATCTCAACAATGTTGTTGAAATAGCTGCAGGAGGCATGCACAGTATTTGCTTAACTGCTGACAATAAGGTATTTACTACAAGCATATTTTATAGTTGGTTTAATTGAATGTACATCCATGTCAGTTTTTAAGTTTTAATAGAATAGAAAGGTAAATTTATTCTGGGACTTAATCCCTTTAGAATAACAAAAATGAACAATAATAGAAACATAATATATATATCTGGCCAGAAGGCTACATGATACAAATCATAAAGTGTATAAAAAGTTATATTAAACAATAATAATAAGTAAATAATAATATATTAAATATATTAAATAGTAATAAATAATTAGTATATTAAATAATAATAATAAGTAAATAAACAGTACAAATCCTGACAAGATGTTAAACAATTAAAAGAATAGATAAATCATTAACAACTATTGAATGCATGAGCTAACAAGTAAGACTTTCTTACTAGTGTTTTATGTTGGGCATGACTGATTTCCCTTGGAAGCTGAATTTCAAAGAACCAATGACCAATATTCAATCAAATCTTTGACACTTCCATGTGTATATTAGGCTTTTTGTAGTTGTTGGGAAGGGTGGTTGGAATGTTAGGCTTTTGTGACATCTGTCATGCCATGACTTTGATGTAAAACCCTCTGGATAAGTTTGCCCGCTTGTAGCTTTTCAATAAGTTTAGTCTTTTTAAGACATAAAGAGTATTTATTTATTTAAACACTCCTATTTGCATTGAGTGTTCCAAATTTAACTTGGCTAATTTTGCCATTTATTTCTAATTTTAAAAAATGAGTTTAATTTTTTTAAACCCATTGTCTGGAAATACTAAAAGTCGACCATGTTCTAGATATCAGTGAATAAAGTATGTTTACTCTCAGAATTGACTGATTTGGAATTATCAGCTGATAATGATATTCATCCTGTATCTCCCCCAGATCCCTTCAAAAATAATCTATATCCAATTAAAATCTCTTTCCATCAATCAAAAAATGGACATATGAAACCTATCCCTAACCTACTCACAAATATTTTGTTTATTAAAACAATGCTAACGCTGCTATATTTTATATTTAATTTTTTTAACATTTCCTTTCAAACAATTATTCTCTTTTATCTGGCGAGGTATTAGAGGAAGATTTAAGGAAGGTGGAACATTTGTCAACAATTACTGAATATTTGCAAGAGTTAAAATGCCATTTTGTATACAATCTAAGAATAACTTCCGATTATTTGGACAATGAGATAGATGGTGGAAGTCCGAACTGAGAAGGAAATTTTGGTTTCATTTAACAAGATATTTTTCAATTTGTGACATTGTTCTGATAATTAGTCCAAAAATGGCAATACAAAAAACCAATGATTTGTGTAATATTTTAGATGTTTACATATGCTCTTCTCTGAATGCACTTGATCTTAATGTCTTCACTAGACTTGTCTTTAAGTTTTGCAGCAATAGAAAATTTGTATTTTTTTTTTTTTTTTTTTTGAAATTATGTTTTGTTCCTCTTGCTGTATTATTTGTACAGACATACAATTAATAGAAGTTTTTGTCTTGTATTTTGTATTACTGATTTTCGGAAATATTGTTAATACATAATTAACTGTCTTTCCCTTGACTTGATGTGAACTATAATTTTTTTTTTTTAATACCTAACTAATTTGCTGATTATATTCAGGTTATTACCTTTGGTTGTAATGATGAAGGCGCTCTGGGTCGTGACACGTCTGAAGAAGGCACAGAAGCCATTCCTGGAGAAGTTGAACTTCCAGGAAAAGTTATTCAAGTTTCAGCTGGAGACTCTCATTCGGCTGCATTACTCGACAATGGACAAGTTTATATTTGGGGGACATTTAGGGTATTATTATTTATTCCATAATTGATTTTATATCTTATTGTTGTAGTACTGTACATTATAAAAAAATATTTCTATTTACAAATTTATTTTAGGACGAGCATGGTTCCATGGGTCTTCTGAGTAAAGATGCAATTGAGAAAAAACCTATTTTATTAGAAAGCAAAGTTAGATTCTTGAGAGTTGCATCAGGTTCAAATCATATAGTTCTGCTTGATGAGTTTAAGCATGTTAACACTTTTGGATGTGGAGAACAGGGTCAATTAGGTAGATTATCGGAACGAGCTTCTTCAAGGGATAGTAGAAAAGGACTTGGTAAGAAAAATTTTTTTAGTTAAATATCCAATATATGTTATATTTGCTTATTACAGTATGTGATAGGGATTAGCTGAATGGGAATTTAATATGTTTTTATATTTTTTACCGGAGTGGCTCAGTGGTAGAGCACTGAGTTGCCATGCTGGAAATTCTGGTTCAAATCCCGCTGCTGGCCATGACTTTTATTTAGTCTGTTTGCAGCGGGAGATGGATCATATAGGATCTAGGACCCTACTGGGGCCCACCCAGCCTCTATAAAATATTATAAAAGTAGGGTACCCAAAATAAGGGGGAAAAATCTGCCGGTTGAGCGTGACCTAAGACGTCCCCTCCTTGCAGAACCATTGTCCATGAAACAGTACAGTCTCTACCATGTACTAAACCCTAGACCCTTCACGGGTTGTAGTGGTACAGGTTTTTGTTTTTTTTAATATTAATACATATGGGTCAAGGCATAACAATTTTAAACAATTTCGAAAATGAGTATTCAACATAAATTCATATTTAAATCAATATTAAGTACTACCTCTCGGCAGTTTATGTACTTGCCTTTATCAAGTAAATTTTTTTTTTTTAAATTGATATTGTATATTTAAGGTAGATACAAGTCTGTAATGCTAACATTATAATTAAATAATGAAAGGCTTAGATAACTCAAAGGCTCGGTGCTCATTACAATTGTTGTTAACAATGTTCTATTAAAGGATTATTGCCCAAGCCTTAATCTATTAGATCAAGCTTAACGCAATCCTCCTACCTACATCTTGGTCTATCCTTCAGAAACTTATCAGTTGGCTCATCACTTATATAATTTAAAAAAATTTGTTTAGTACCACCAAAACAACTTTATCAGTTAAAACCCCACTCTTGTAATGTTTTCTGGAAATTAATTTTTATTTTAGATTTTCCTGTATTATGGTTAAATTTAATTTCTTACTACGCCAGTCAAATAATATCCATGCATGCAAAAGATCAAGTAATCATAATTTGTTAACATGTTTGATCAGTAATAAGAAACTAATTTACAGCTTCGAAAGACTTCTGCAACCACCATTCATAGCCACAACCATTAATTCTTTCCATTTTAATGACTTCTTCCCTGGAGCCAATAAAGAAATGAGAAAATGCTGTTTTTAAAAGTACTTGGTGCTTTATAAGTAAATATATGAATTAATACTTTTAATTAGGAACATGAATAATGTAAATATAATTATTTAAAAAAAAATATTTTTAGTTTAAATAAATACATTTTTTTTAATTTTTATGATTATGATTACAACAGAATTGTTTTTTTTCTTGACCTTTGGAGAGTATTATTACAAAGTTTCACTTGTCATCTTCTTGTTACAGTTGTAACATACTTATGGTTCATATTTTTCACGAGATTTTGTTCTGTCCCATAAATCTATATGATGTTTGTGTACATTATGAGCAAATCTATCAGTGGTCTGCTTTTAATGGCTTATTGTTGTTGTGTAATGCTGGAATTTTATGGATAAGAATGTCATTATCCTTCACTTACTCATGGCATCCACTCGAAATCAGTGGCATAGTCTTTTCTGGTTGGCTATCGATAAATGTGAAATATAGGTATTTGTTAAGAAGTGTCTACAAAATATTGATTTGTAGTTATTGGTATTAGATTTTTGATTGGTTGGTGTCTTATTTTTAAGAGTTAAATCATGGTTTTTAAGATGACTATTTTTATATTCAGTGCAAAAATAATTTTGATTTTTTTAAAATATATCAATATTACTTTCTTTTTTTTCTAGGTCAGTTGTTAACACCAGCTGTTGTACCATTTAAAAATCGACCAAAGTTTGAAATAGTAGATATCTGGGCAGGGAATATGTGCACCTTTATTAAAGACAATAAAGGGCTTATTCATGTCTTTGGATTAAACAATTACAAACAATTAGGTAACATTGCTTAATAATTATTTTAATATAAATAATTTATGAAGGTATTTTTAATATATGTTCTTTGTTTTGTAGGTGTTGAAAAGGGAAGGATAATGTTTCACCCAGTTCAATCGATATCTTTCAATGAAAAAAATTGGGTTAAGGTGGCAATGGGGCAGCATCATACTATTGCTTTAGACAGTGAAGGTATCCTGATGTTTAAGTTATTTTTTTTTCAGTATTTAAATAAAATTTAGACCAAGCTTATTAAAACGAGAATTATCTTTTGAAATTCATAAAAAAATTTAACTAAATGGCATACCAAAAGTTTAAACAAATTTAGTTGAGAATGGATTTTATTAAAATAATACAACTGATTTAAATGATGAGTTAATTAGTTGATTTTTTATTTTAGGTCAAGTTTATGCTTTGGGAAGGCACGAGTATGGACGCCTCGGCCTTGGCGCTGACTGTACTGATGCAGATGTCCCTACGCATGTCAAAATTCCAAATGATGAAAAATGTTCAGACATATCTTGCGGTAGTACTGCATCTTTTGCAGTTACAGAGAGTGGTAAGTTTTTCAATACAGATGAGACCCCAAAAAGGGTTATAACACAGTTGTTTTCATTGTTTAAAAAAAGTTGGTTTCTTATTTTAATTTTACTGTATTAAACTGTGATAACGTTCTTAGGCCTCATATCAAAATTGCTTTTCATGGGAGAAAAGGGTTCTTAGGATCTCTGCTTCAGTGATCTTGGATGTGTATAATTTTTACTAATATAGAGCTGCCATTGGATATATGCAAAACTACATTTGGTTTTAATTTATTTCCAAATAATAAAAAAATTCTTCAAGATCCTTTAGATTGAATTTTTTTTTTATATCTTAGAATTAATAATTTAAAACATCTACAGGGCCATGACTAGGTATGCCCATGCTCTTAGTGGGACTTAAAATTTGTCAACAAAAACAGGAGTCCTTCCCCATAAATTTTTAAAAAATTAAGATGCATAGTTGTTGGTTTAAAGCTTTTTGATCCAAGAATCTCGCTTAAAAAATACCAATTTTGTGGTTGAACAAACGGAGTTTGAAGATGAAATTAATATCACTTTGTAACTAGCCAACAAGACTGTTCTCACTAATACGCGTAACAATAACTTTTAACAATATGGAACAACATAATAACATGTATTTCAATTACAAAAAAATTGTTTTCCTTAACAAAATGTTCGCTGATCTAAAGAAAATAATTATTTTTCATGGATGTTTTTGTGCTCCTCGAGTACCTGCACTCGTAGCAGGCACCCATCTCACCACCCTATATCTACTGCCCTGAAAACCTAATATATTTCCTGGGAGATAATAAAGTTGAATTCCAAGATTTACCCTAAACTTTGAACTATAACTTTTAAAAACAGTTGGATCAGCAATGTTGGTGAAAAGCCACTCGTGTTTTTATGTTATAGAATCTAGTGTTAAGATTCAAAAATAGTTTATATTTCTCTATATTTTTATGAATGTATCAAAGTGTGAGCAAATGAAATGTCTGACCTCCCTTCATTTGAAGCAATGACTAATACTTATTTCAAGTTATTGGTATTCATCCAGGGCGACCTGTGTTTTTTGTGCCATTTTTTTTTTAAATCGATCAATTTTTTATTTTATTCAGCTTTCTCCACCCTGACACTTCTGGTGTAACAATCATTTTCTATTCTATAATACATCAAGTTCCGGAAGAAGTTTTATTATTAATTTTTTTATTTCCCAGATTATTATTTGATTGATTTTAAACAAACACATCTGATGTTTAATTGCAGGTAAATTATATTCTTGGGGGATGGAGGCACTGCAGCTAGGTGTTGGAGATGGTGACAAAGTAGAACCGACACTGGTCACAGGAAAGCAACTTGAGAAGAGAGATGTAGTCAAAGTTGCTGCTGGAGCTCAACACACTATTATTATCGCTAAGGACAAGGCAGTGTAACAGAAATTAATAGTTATAATTATTATTTTTTGTGGTGTAAATTTCTTTTAATTTATAATTGATCTGTTTTATGACAGTAAATTGTTTTATCATCAACAATAACTTTTGCCATTTTATTTATTATATATTCCTTCCTTTTTATCTCTTTACTGATTACTGTGTGTTTTGTAGTAGATTGTTCATGAGAAATTATTGCTGTTTCATGATTTAATTTATTTTATTTTATTTTTTTTTTAATTATTATTATTGGTCATTTAGTTGTTATTTTGGAAAGTGTTAATAAACTGTATTTCAGTTGGTCTTGTTATGAGTGATGGGATCCATGGCTCATCACTATTGTATTTATTGCTCAAACACTTAATATTAGTTATAAGTTATTTATTGTTAGTCATTGTAAATTTTGTTAAGATGTATTTATTTGTAAAAGATAACATTATTTTACAAAGTGATTCGGTACTTAATTTTGTACTTGTTAATATCTTAAAATGGATTAATGATAAATTTTCAATGACAAAAGCAAAAAATATATGAAAATTTGATCCAAAACCTATAGTGCCTTGATTACATTGTTAATATTGACATGTTATTTACGTTTTATTACTTTGATGAGTTATCCAGTTTATAAATAAAAATAATAGGCCATATTTTGATTTATATTTTTTTTTATTAATGAACATTGACCGTCTGTACTCCGACTATTATTTTAATATACGAATCAGAGATTCTGTAGAACTAATTAAAAATATTTGTTTTGATAATAAAAACAACTTTAATTGAGTATTGTCCTTTAATGTATGTTTTTGAAGAACAAACCTGGGAATGGTCAGTGGGAATAATTATTTAATTAAATTGTTTTTAAGTACATATTTTTGAATATGATTTTATAATGTTCTGTCCCTGTGAAGACAAAATCCGGCCTGGAAAAAGCCCTCATATTACATATTGACTCAAACTAAAATAACAAAAAATCTTTTGGTGAAACTGGAAGAAGGGGTAGAGAAAAATCAGGATTAGTTAAATTATTTTTAAATTGCGATAATTAGGAGAATATGCAAGAATTAAAATTGTAAAAGATTTTCTTTAAATAGCTTTGATCCTAAACACATATTAAGTAAAAAAAACCTGTACCACTACGACCCGTGAATGAGTCTGAGGGTTCAGTACATGGTTGAGACTGTACTGTTTCATGGACACCGTTTCTGCAAGGAGGTGACTTGTCCTAGGTCACGCTCAACCGCCAGGTTTTTTCCCCTTATTATGGGTACCCTATTTTTATAATATTTTATAGAGGCTGGGTGAGCCCCAGGAGGGTCCTAGATCCTATATGCTCCATGTCCAGGTGCAAACAGACTAAATAAAAGTAACTGCCTGCAGCGGGATTTGAACCAGGATTGCCGGCATGGCAACTCAGTGCTCAACCACTGAGCCACTCCGCTCCACATATTAACTAAAGTGAAGTATAACAATTTGCTCAGACATCATCTTTATCTTTTATAATTTAAAATACCACCTTTTATTCCATAGTTATCTTGGTGTTTATCCAATACTAATACAGTTTCTTTTTTTATTATCTCTTTATTTAATGGAACCTCCAGAAGTTGTTCTTTTTAATACTCCTTGACTAATTTTTCAACTTGACAATTTCTTAATTTTTAGGACTACTGTTACTTTGGTAATACTAAGGTTATAGGGGTTAGTGCAAAAATCAGTTATGGGATATCTGGATTGGTTCATAATATGTTACAATAGTGGTCGAGCTGGTTAATGTGTTTGGAGAATTGCACCTGCTCCCAAATCTGTAGGTTGTGAATAATTGCTCTAGCATTCTTCAATCCACTGCTATGTGATGTCTGTCAGCCAACTTGAGTATACTCACATGGACTTGTCGCCTCTATCGGGAATCATGTAGGGGGTTTTCTAAGATATAATTTTACTTAGACATTTTTGTACTTGTTTAAAAATTACCAAGAGAAAGAGGGAGGTAGCTCGTTGCGTAGGGGTAGGGTGCCAGGCTATTGATCTATAGATCTTGAGTTCGAGACTAGCTGTGGTAAATATCTCTTTATCACTCATCAAAATTGTATCAACTTTAGCTTCAGAGCTTGTCTGCCCGAAGGCACTTGTGTCACTTTTAGTGTCTTAATGCTCACTAATAGTTTTTCCAAAAATGTAGGATTTTGATTTATGTCACTTTTGAAATATTAGTGCGGTATGGGCACAACAGTATTAAAACAACATTTATATTTTGTTATGGAGGACAAATTCTTATAATATTGTAAATTGCTCTTTAGCATGAGTCAAAATTAGTATATGACATTCAATTCTTTTCTTTTTTTTAAATTAGTAAGTATGAGTACTACCACTGGGTAGTTTCTCTACTTGCCTTTTCATGTCAATGTGTAGATTCATTCTATTTACTTGTATTAGTATAATACAGTTGTAAATTTCATTGAATAAATTATTAACCCTCCTAATACTAGGATAACCCCAAGCTCCTGGTTTTGACTGTCCTTAAATCAAAAACAAAGTTATGCTCACTAGGGTCTAGGACATTTATCTTTGGACTATTTGTCCATTGGAGAGTGGAGTACTGACGCATTTCATGCTCAAAATAAATTACTGTGGATTAATGTTTTTAAAAAATGAGGATGGGGTCCTGGAATGACCCCCCCCCCCTAGTAGTTACTGTTACCATAATTTCAGATCGCCGAATTCACCGACTGCGACTTTGAAGGCTCTTTATATAATTTCCTAGAAGAATATCCCCAGTTACGGTGCCAGTTTGTCTGCATGGGTTCCAATTACCCCCGCTAGCTAAGAAAATATTTTCTAGAAGTCGTTCAACCTTTGGTTGGCATTCTCTCAATTTCTTTCTTTTTCGCATCCTTTTTTCAGAGCTACGAATTCTTTGATGTGTTTCAGTCCCTAGACATTTCTCAGACGAATTAGTTACCTACTAAACGAAAGATAGAAAGGTTGGGAGGGGCTAGATTTTTCAGAACTCTACTTGGAGAATTTCTGTCATTTGCTTATAACCACAGCGGAAACATCCTGGAAAATGATATTGAGAAAAAACCTAACATCATTGCCCATTACAATAACACGAAAGGAGGTGTGAAAAGTCTTGCCAGAATGATAAGTGAGTCAAAAAGGTGGCCGTTCGCACTTTTTTTGAATCTTATATCTATTGCCGCAGTAAATGCATTCATCCTTAGGATTGATCAGCATTCGGAATGGAAAAAGGCTTATTACCAACAACGACGGTTTTTTTTACTAGTACCAGGGAAAAAAGTGGCTTCACTCATGATACAGAATTAGTTACATTAGATGTGTTACTTATTCCCAAGAAAAAATAAAACTATAGTAAACCTTGTTTGTGATGTTTGCAATAAAAATATTTGTAAAGAGCACATTCACAGAACCACAGCATATTCATGCATTCGTTGTAAGTAGGCACTTTAGGTTTTCTTAGAGCATGTTCCTAGTTCACTAAAGTGAGCTATTTTCAAAATAAATAAAACTATACATTTTGAGAGTTAAACAATTATTGGTATTGCTTTTCTACAGTCCTTTTCTATCAGGATCATTAATAATGACTCTTAGATAGATGATATCGATGGTGTCTTCCAGTGACCCCACCTGGTATTACATGTAACTTTTTTCACCCGGTATTAGAAGGGTTAAAAAAACAATTAGTAAATAATACTGTGGCCGGCTGTTACTATTTACCTCAATTAGAAATTATATTTACCTCTGCTTAGGAATACAATTACTTATTTGGACTTAACATTTTTTTTAAACAATTGGATAATAAGTTGATAAATTTCTATAATAATATTTAGTTTCGAGATTTAACGATACTATAAGACTTCCTGAGAATATAATTACATTTCCTGTTGAGAGTTCCCTGAAGATGAATGAAGTAATTGAATAAAGTCAGTTACGAACAAGTTTTTGCGCCTTACCCGAAGTAGGTAGTGGGAGGTGCGAAGGGTTATGGTGGGGTGTCCGCGAATCCTCCTATCAGTCACCCTTAGGAGTCGTGCTCTAGACTAGGAATGCAGGTATGTCTATTATTATATATTATATTTAATTTATTATTACATATTATTTATTATAATCCTTAAACTGACTGATTAGCGGCTGGTTTTTAAATAGTTGTCAAAACGTTTTCAACCTTTACTTAGGTAAAACTTATTTTGACAGAATCGCTTGATAGTATTATCTTGTATCATTCATATCTCAAGTTATATTCAAATTCCAATAGTGCGTATCTCCCCTTTTACCTATTTAAATTTACTAAATTTCCTTAACTTTGCGACCCGATCTTACCCTGTAATGTAAACTATGTTTTTACAAATGCCATTAGGATACAATATGGCGTATGTGATTTATTTGTTTCTCGGCAAAAAAAGTTTCTTGTTAGTTTTGCCTTTTAATATTGATTTTTAAATAATAACACAACAGTAGATATAAGATTTTATCATATTAAAATTTATTATACTAATGAAAGATAATAAATAAAAAATCAATTTGTTTAGACTCTTAACTGAAATTAAAGTTTATTTTACTCCATGTACGGATTTAACAATTATGGGAGTAACAATTTAGAACAAAATAAGTTAAACAATTTATTTAATTCTTTAATTTTGTATGTAAGCATTGTTATTCATGTTTTCTGTTTCGGATTTGAATAGTTCAGAGACGCCGCGTATACCCGCCATTGTTTGGTAATTCCATAGGACGGTTATGTCCTTTGTCCCTTTTAAACCGTTATTGTATTAAGTCTATTTTTATTATTAATGTTTACTGGTTTAATCATTCTGTTTTTGTTTTTACCTGCTTTTCTTTATTCATTTATTTTATGATTTCTGGAAAAAATGAATGTACTGTAGGATATTTTCATGATTTAAACGAGTACTTGACATTTAAGGCTAAAACCTAGACTTTTTGGAACAAGAATAAGCAGTCCTTAATTTCTACCAAATTTTCGATTTCTATATATTAAAAATCTATTCATTATTTTTTTTTTTACAAAATATAATTTTTTGTTAGTCTGTTAAAAATACTCCAACAATTACGACAAATTTGTATCTTTCTTTTCTTAAATGTATAATAGTCACGTTTATTATTATTACAATATGTTTTTTATTTGATTTTATTAAATAATACAATGATATTGTATACTATTTAAAACCCGTGGATAATATTTCTACATAATTGTTTCCTACAATTTAATAATAACCGATTGATTGAAATATAGCTATAGCGATTCTTCTAAACTATTGATATAATAATTTTAACTAAAGGAATGTAATTATGGGTAAAGTGTATACTTCGGTAATCATTTCGAAGTACAGATGACATGTTTTTTGAAACTTCCATTTATTGATGAAATAATTACCGCATTATAAACATAGCCCATAATTACATTCTATTTTCCATACCATAGCTCATGATAACTTTTATTTTTATTATACTAAGGAAACGAATGAAAATATAAAACTTGTGTCTTAACTCGAAGCGACAACCTGCGGATTATTACTAAATTTAATATTGCAAAAAAAATGTCTAGGAATTAGTTCATTTATTCCTAGATTAAATTTTAAAGATTAATGTTAAAAATAATCCGGTTGTGGTCAATAAAATTATACACACCAATAATGATAACATAAGTGTTGACGTTTCTCTTTTTCTCTCAGCATCCATCTGACTGATTGATGGCTTAAAAAGTAAAATAATTAACCTGCATTTATTGTTCAAGAACTCATATGGGTATCTGTCCCGCAGATCGTCGCTTCGAGTTATTTACAAGATTTTACTCTTTATATCTTGTAAAATGGAAATAAATTTCCAAATATACATGTCATCGTTTGCTTTAGTATGGAAATGAGAATGTAATTACGGGTAGTGAGCTGATTTCGATAATCATTTCATCAAGAAATAAAAGTTTTGACTAACATTGCGAAAAATGAATAAATGTATATTTCTTGAAACGTTCATTTCTAGATGAAATTTCTCACATTTTTCCCATAATTACATTCTCTTTTCCATGGCAAAGCTCATAACAATCATTTTGTAAAATATGGCTTTAGACAAACTCTGGCAAAAACGTTTTTGTAACTGATTTCGGGAAAATTGGGAAAGATTTTGTAATCTATAATTTCAATCTGATAAAAGATTTCTAAGGAGTTTAATGAAATTGTCACAACATCCTAAGCTCTATTTCCGTATGGCGCGAACTCAATTTTTTTTTTATGACCACAATGCCTTGTTATAGTTTATATTTCATTTATTGCTGGATTTATTTCATTTGCTTTTTTAAGCGGAAGTCGGAATAATTAGTAAATTAGGTAATTATTCCACAGGTTGTCGTTTTGAGTCGAGTTACAATTTTAACTGTTTATTCATTTTATTTTTAGTATTTTCCAAAAATATAAGTTATCGTGAGCTTTTTTATAGAAAAGAGAATGTAACTATGGATTATGTGTAGATTTCGGTAATAATTTCATCAAGAAATAAGGTTTTTACTAATATTTCGAAGTATAGATGTATATTTGTCAAAATGTCCATTTCTAGATGAAATGATAACCGAAGTATGCACGGAGAATGTAATTATGGGAAATGTGTATACTTAGGTAATTATTTTATCTACAAATGAACGTTTCAACAAACATATATAATCTATACTTCGAAATGTTTTACTAAAACTTATATTTCTTGATGAAATTAATACCGAAATCTACTCATTACCCATAATTACATCCTCCTTTCCATACTAAAGCTCGTGGTAACTTGAATTTTTAGAAAATATTAAAAGGGGGACGAATGAAAATATGTATTTATTTATTAGGGAGGTCAGTTTCTATGATACGTGCATAATTTGTCTTAATAATAGCGATTTCACTTTTTTTTTTTATCTCAGAAGCTATTAAACTTTGAATACTTAATTCTAGAAAAATTTCCCAAACGTGTATTTTTTGGGCTGTTTGTACTTATTTATAGCTTAAGATTTATAGCTCTATGAAAAATATGAGAAAAATGTTTTTTCTTAAACCTATCAGAGGAACTTCCGATAAATTAAATAGTTAATTAAGGGTCTTTATGGTATGCGAATGTGTCTCTTTTAAAGACACATCTGCATACCGTATTCATTAATGTAAAAATATAATGTTTTTTTCTAGTTCGGACAGAGATACCGTATATGTTTTAATAGCAATGGGGAGTCTAGTATATGAAAACTTTCCACTTCAAAATTGGTGTTTCAGTTTCTTGAAAATTAGCTCCAATGCATTGGGTTACTGAAAAATGAGCTTATGATAATAACATTCCTGATCTGGTTGAGTAAGTCACAACCTGAATTCTCAGAAGTCGCGGTTTCATGGAAGGCTCTAGGTCTAATCTAATTCGGGACTAGTTCCAACAAAAAATATCCGCTCACTTTTTCCAGGTTCACTTTGTCCCCATTCATATTCGGCTTTAAACCAAGCCTATGTATTTATTTATCCGTTGATGATATTTAGATCAGGGTCTCTTATATATTTAATATTTTAAATTATTTGTCCTCACGAACAAAGTATATTTTGTAATTAGTTTTTTGTTTTTAGTCTCAGTTTTGATCATAAATATTTTTTTTCTTCAGTTTAAGGATTTTCAATAAAATTATACATTTTGTAAATTTAAATTATTTTGTTTTCAATAACAAATGATGTGTGATTTAGATTAATTTGTTCTCAGAACCGCCATTTTGATTTTTTTTTTTAACTTTATTTCCTGTTTCATTTAGTTGATTTTAAGCAAAAACACATTGTATTGACTTATCAATCATGAAAGTTAAACAGGAAAGTTAGCTCTATTGATTATCTATATTTCAAATTGCATTAACTCATATTATCTAATTACAGTTTATGTTTTATCATTATATTTACAGACCAGGTGAATAAATGGTTAAGTCTGATTTTGTCCAGAGAGAGTCAACTGCTTTCAGATAACCAGAATCATCCTATCATTCTCCTAGTTTTTCAGCTTGAAATGAAGTTGCAATTCAATAACTCCTTTTTAAGCCCCAATGCCTTACTTAGCCCCTCATTCACTACAAAAATAACTAACTAACCACCTATTCACCAGGGCTGTAGATATATGCCATTAATTAATGCTTTTCTAAATTAGTTAACAAAAATATTTTGTTAGAATGCAAATGGAAAAAACCACAAGCAGAGCCTTATGTTTCAAATTTTTTTATGTAAAATACAAACACTTATCAGTCGACGTTTCGCCTATTCAGGCATTATCAAGACACAATAAAAAGTAAGTAAAGAAAACTAGAGTTTTGGGTTGAACGTCTTGGGGTGGAGGTGCGTTCCCGGATTATGAGCCTTTTTGAGCGATTATTCGTTGGGATGTATTGCACTTCTGTTTTGAGATGTGATTGAACTTACTTTTTATTGTGTCTTGATAATGCCTGAATAGGCGAAACGTCGACTGATAAGTGTTTGTATTTTACATAAAAAATTTTGAAACATAAGGCTCTGCTTGTGGTTTTTTCCATTTGCATTCTAATAAAATTTAATGTTTCATTTTGAGTTTTGGCTCTATTTTATTGAAAAATATTTTGTTAGTTAATTTTTTATTAATTAAATAAAACCATTTTGCTTTTAGGATAAGACTAAAATGGATTTCCCATGCTTACAAGATGTGATTAGTAAATCCAGTTGGATTTTCAACCAGCCCAATAATACTGATGATAATGGATGGAAAAAACTTTGTTCCACTGATTGCAATGGAACCATCCAAAATATTGGAGATCCAAGTAATACTTGCGGATGTTATTTAAAGACTTACAGTTCTAATCGTCATCATGAAGGTAAAAGAAATAAAGGACAAAATAAGAAGTCTAAGGAGTATCCTATCCATCCAAGTTCAGCTTTTGAAAATATCCTATTAAAAGCAAACAATATTAAATTAAATACTGTTTTTGAAAGAACAAACACTCGTTTATCTAAGGAAAACGTTGTACTCAAAGAAAAAAACAATAAGTTTGTAAATTCTGAACTTTCTTATTTTTCTGACAGGAATTTCGATGACTTAAAGAGTTTTGAAGACCTTGGTTTCCCCAAAGTCGTAAAACATGATTCTGAAGACTCCAATCCTAAAAGATTTACCTTGTTTCCTGAAAAGTCTAGTTCATCGCCTTCCATTTTAGATGGTTTAAGTTCATATCTTAAAAAGAACACTCCTCCTAGGCCTAGAAGTCTTTCTGATCCTCAGAGTAAACAGCAGATTCCTTCACCTGAGAAATTTAAAGATGATTCTCCGGATTCAGGTTTCAATTACCAAAATAGATCACCAGGTTTTAAATGCCAAGATATATCACCAGGTTTTAATTTTCAAGATAGATCACCAGGTTTTAATTGTCAAGATAGATCACCAGGTTTTAATTCCCAAGATAGATCACCAGATATTGTCGCATCTCAAATTTTAGCTCTCAGAAGTAAGATTGATGAATTAGAATCAGAATTTAGGGTAAAGGATGAAACTATAAATGAAAACACTGAATTACCCGACATTTTTAATGATAAGAATTGCCATGGTTCCATTGAACAGACTCCGATACAGCAGGAGAAAACTATGAATGAATCATTTAGCTCTCTCTATGGTCTGATACCTAAACGTTTATTCGACTGTTATTCTTTACAGAATCAAAAGGTAATAACCGCAGCTGAAAATACCTATGTTTATAGGAGAAAGGAAAACTATTTGTGCCACCAAAAGGCTAATCGTACTAACTCCTTGGATGTTGGAATAAATAAGCCAAAATTCATTGTTCCCCATAATAATTCTTCTGATTTTTATCCTTTCCCACCGAATATGTACCATAGTTTAAACTATCCACCAATGAATCGTCAACCTTTATATTGCAATATTGATTCAGCAGGATTATCTCGTGAGTGGATAAGTTTTCTCAAAAAATTTCAGTCCTTATCAACCGGAAAGATGTATGGGACTGATAACAGTGCTTCAGAAATGAAAGGTCAAGGAAAAAAGAATTACAAGAAAGCCAACCTTAACCAACAACAACAATCACAACCAGGTATATTAATTGAATTTTTAGTATGTTATCAAGACTAGCTGATAATAAAGTGATAACTTTAATTAGTTAGTTAGCATATATTTATATAGTTACACACAAACATAATTAATAGATCGTCTTCAGCAAATATTTATATTTATTTGTAAAGTCATTATATTAATTGTGTATGAAATTTGTTTTATTCTTAAATGAAATAGTCAGATATATCTATGAAGTCCTTTAATCACGGTTCAAAATAGCTGTTTAATGTAATATAATTAAAAAATTATGTATTGTTGAAAATTACATATTTTTTATTATGTTACGTCATTGCTTTTAAATGTTCATGTTCCTTGCATATCATTTCAGTTTTGGCACAAGGGTAACATGCTGGAATCCACTTCCTAATTTTTTCTAATAATAACGCCCTTAAAAGGTTAATTACTCTTAATCTTTATTTTATTCATTTATATCATATTTTGTCCACCCAAAACTTAGTCCAATTGTAAGTTTTAATTTCAAAAGTCCTTTATTTTTACGAGGCAAATCATTTCCATTTCTCTTTCTTTAATATTCTGCAGTGGGATGGAATTCTTATAAACAACACAGATGTAATTTTTGCTGTATCCTCCATAATGTATTTCATTATTCTCTGAAAAAACAAGGCTTGCATAATGTTAATTGCTGTTACCATTGGGACTTTTTTAAATCAAAGATGTTAATGATATTCATATGTTTATATGCTGCTGTAATATTTTTTCATTAACATAAAGTGTGGGAAACATAAAAAATAAATATAGGATAAAACATATTTAAAATGTAGGATGAGATAATTCATATATAAAATGTAGGGAGAGATACAATTTATTAAGATTTGTGCATTAAGAAAAAGCTCGACCTTAGACAATTTAGCTGATGCCTGGTCATAATTGTCATAGCTAGTAATAGTCAAAATCTTATATTGTTTATTCGAGGAAATGGCATATTTGGGGCTCCAATTATTAAGGGCACCAATCAATTTCCGAAACCTCCAATTATGATTGACATTACTATAAAGAAAATTATTACAAAGGCGTGTGCTGTGACTATAACATTTTTAAATTTGATCAATGAATCTACCAGGTTGACCAAGCTCAATTCAAATAATTAGTCTTGAGTAAATATCCTCCTAATAGCAGATCAACCATCATCACCTTTTATTTTTCTTATGTGCCCATTTTACAGAGAAAGCATGATTTACTATAGTTAAATTAGGATTATTTTTTTTAAAAATCATTTTCAACATTAAAAGCTAACAATTATGTGATTTTATCCTCTTACTTCAGCAATGGAATGTAAATTTTGTAAATCCAATATGGAAAGTCCGAAAATGGTCAAAAGTCATAATCTGAAACAGAGAGTTGGGAGAAGGACATTAGTTACCTGCCCAGTTCTACGAAAGTAAGTTTTACTTTTCTTAATGCTTATAATATATTAATTGACTAAATTTCATAAAATATTCATTCAGTTGTTTACAGATTCTAACTTTGTTTATAGGAGTTCCCTGTTCTGCCTAATAAGTTTAGATGATCTATACATACATATATATATATATATATATATATATATATATATATATATATATATATATATATATAGATCAATATATATAAAAAAAGCCCTCATTAGTTACTTTTATTTTTTCTGCAATGCCAACCCTGCCTTTTGTATAAATTATTATTCCCTAAATATAAATTCCTGAAGATAATAATCTCATCTCTTATTTTCTTACCTCTCAAAAGATTTATGGTACAAGCTCAAGATTTTCTTAAACAGTTAAATTTTTTTTTCAATAACAGCATACAATTCTTTCCAACATAAGTGTTGGTCCAACAAAGCCACACAATCCTCGTTATACAGAGTTACCAACAATATTCAGGTTGCCTTGAAGAATTTTAATTCATGGCTCTTGTACTTCGGGAGTTTATTTTTCTAAATATTTTTTTTCACTTTATGGTGCTGTGACTGTTGGACGATACTGCTGTGGGAGTCCTAAATTTTGTCAATTCAGGTATAATTAGGATTGGGATCTTAACAAGTACCTGAGATAGTTAAGGCTTGGGGCCCGGCATAACTAAGGAGTTTTTACTCCTTTTGTAAAATCCTAAGGCCGCCTTCCATACTGCGGAGCTGTGATATGGGCATAGCATGTTGTTACACCAAGCATTATATATTTGTACTTCTATTTTAATAATTGTACTACTATACCACAGTTGACCCCATTCGGTTCCCGTTAACCATTCTATCCTTTTAACCACATTAAAAGAGTTGAAATTTTCTTTTTATAGTTTTAGATTTTTATGTTTTCTCACAATAGGAGCTCACTAATCTTTTTTCATAATTTTGGATTTTAATATTTTCTCTTACCAGATCACCAGTTTGGATTCCGAGCATCCCACTCCACTATTCAGCAATGTCATCGTGTGATGGATGTAGTCTCCTCTCCATTAGAACGTGGATCATATTGCTTGGGTGTCTTTCTTGACGTGGAACAGGCATTTGACCGAGTCTGGCATCCGGGCTTGCTCTACAAACTCCCTAAATTCCTACCCCATACATACTTTCTCATCCTTAAATGACTTCCTGACCTTCAGTATCCTTTAATAATATTCCACTGGTGCCTGTAGAACAGATCCGATACTTAGGGTTGCATCTCGACTCACGATTAACCTGGAATCCTCATACTAGACTAAAAAGACAAGAAACCGCTCGACGTTTCAGGCTACTTCAACACTTACTAGATAAACGCTCTAACCTCCCAATTAACTACAAAAGACTCATCTACATGGCCATCATACGACCTATTTGGACTTACGGAGTAGAGCTTTGGGGCTCCACTAAGTCATCGAATTTTGTTAAGAATAAAGTCATCCATAACGACCTTAATGTCCCATTTGTTGCTGATTTGGCCCGAAGCCCCGGTATCTACGCTTTCATAACAAACTTCATTCCCTTTCAAACCTAGCTTCCCCTTCTATTCCCGATAATCCTCCGAGGCATCTGAAAAGAAGATGACTGAAGACGTGACCTTAGTTGAACTAGTGATTTGAGTACTACCAGTGGGCAGTTTCTCTACTTGCCATTAACTCATGTCATTATGTATCACATAGCCTATTTACTTGATGTATTATTGTAATACAGTTGTAAATATCAATAAATAAATTTAAAAAAATATATATATATATATTTTTTCTCTCTTGCAGAGCACACTAGAAGAGTTGAGATTCTTTAACAACTCCATCATGTCCTTTACTTTTTTAAAAAGTTGATTAAACTTTTCCTTGTTGCTGTTTAAACTCCCTTACCTACCTAAACTATTAAGGCAATCATCCTAGGTTATTTCTCTTTTTAAGTAACTTCTTTTAACCAGTATAGGAATGCTGAGATCCATTCATTTAAAAATTGCTTCAAAATAAATTTCATTTTCTCTAGTTCTGATCAAACCTGTAGGAAAATAGTCCTAAGCTTTTTATCTATGCATACATAAATAGAAAGGCTGAAGCTTGAATGCCCATAACTCTACCCATGTATGGTCCTTAATACTACTTATTATTAGTGTAGGAAAGAAATTCATTGACTAGTAGATACTAATATAGGATGTAAATAGTTGGGGGTGCAGTCAAAAAAACACAGCAAATAAGTTGAAACTTATATTATATATGTGCCGACGTTTCGACCTACTGTGTAGGTCATATTCAGGGCTATGAGAAAACAGACAAAAACAGAATAGACTGTAAAAATACATAAGATAGAGATACAGAAAACATAACATAATATAGAGATATAGAAAAATTGAGCAAAAAAAGTGAAGGGATATATTATGAAAGGATATATGAATAAAGATGATCACATAATAGATGTACCTATAGAAAGGTGATAATGCAAAACAAAATACAAAGAGAGAAATGAAGTTAAACAGAAAAAAATAATGATATATTAAAAAAATTATAAATAAAAAAAAAAAATAATCTCATGTATGACAGGCAGAGAAGTACTTCTCTGCCTGTCATACATGAGATTCCTATTCTTTACTTTCTACAATATTCTTCTCTATTTATTCTTAGGTATCATATTTTTTAATTAATTTTCTTTCATTTTACTTATGTAACTCCCCAGGAGTCTATTTTCATACAATTTTTTTCTCTACAATACAATTCTATCTTTATTTTACTAAGTTTTCCGTACTCATTATATTTATATCTTATTCATTTTATTTATTTTTTCTGTTTAACTTCATTTCTCTCTTTGTATTTTGTTTTGCATTATCACCTTTCTATACATCTATTATGTAATCATCTTTATTCATATATCCTTTCATAATATATCCTTCACTTTTTTTGCTCAATTTTTCTATATCTCTATATTATGTTATGTTTTCTGTATCTCTATCTTATGTATGTTAACAGTCTATTTTGTTTTTGTCTGTTTTCTCATAGCCCTGAAGATGACCTTACACACTAGGTCGAAACGTCGGCACATATATAAATATACTAAGTTTCATCTTATTTGCTGTGTTTTTTTGACTGCACCCCCAACTATTTACATCCTATATTTATTATTAGTATTCTAAAGCATTCTTATTTTTATATTTCCTTCATATCCACCCCACCAGAAGTCTCACACCATATGTCCTCATTGAAGATCCATTAGATCGTTATAATATAATATAGTTGATTTTTTTTTTTTGTAAATGTGTAGTGTATTGTAGAGAAGTGTTTTGTTATTGTTCAGCCAAGCCCTAACCTGAAAGGTCAGAGGCAGGCTTGCCAACTAAAAACATATTTACATTGTTACTTATTTAAAGATCTTTGAATTAAGATTTAACTAAACTTTTTAATGGTTGTAAGTTTTAATAAATTAGTTAAACCAAGATGGAATACAAATTTGTTAATTCTTAATAATCCTTATTGAATTTCTGTTCTGATGTCAGATGCAGACATTTGGATTTTTTTTTCAACAATTGTTAAAAAATTATTTATTTTTATATAATCTTTAATCATGGCTCAATTTTTATTTTGTAGATTGGTTTGTGAAAGATGTGGAGAAACTGGAGATAATGCTCACACCTTAAGCTACTGCCCCCGTGTGATTGCTGAATCTGGGAAGAAACCTGTGTCAGTTGCAGCCGAGTTAAAGAAAACAAGGAGAGTTGCATCTGGAAAAATGAGAAAGCCATTTTAATGAAGAATCACTTTCAGTAATTACCAGTTCCTAAATTTAAAAAAGAATCGTGTTGATCTCTTTTAACGTTACTGTGATACTAGAGTAGTTTTTCTTTGTGATTCTTCTTTTTGTTTTCCTAATAAAAAAAGGGGAAAAAACATAACTTTTTTAAAACTTGAACATAACTTATGTTATTAAACTTTTTTTTAAAACTTGAATGTTATTAATTGTGCACAGTTCCGGGTGTGATACTTCTTGGGTGAAATGGTAAAATTTTAATATATCTTTTTTATTGATTTGTCACATACAAATTTAATGGGATTTAGTTGCTGTTATCGTTTTAGGTGTACCATGCCAGCTATGATAATAATCAACTAATGTGGTTCCTATATCTTGCTTTAATTATATTCTTGATTTAAAAATATTGTTGTTTTTTTAAGAATATGGAATATTAAACTTACCTCTTTTATTTTTTAAATGTTTTATATATTTTAGTGTTGAGCTTGATGGACTATTATTGATCAATAGACTGAATTTTTATGATCAAAGTTGCCACATTCTTATTATGTTAAGAAATCTATCTAGTTTATAAAGTTACTTAGATTTATGTAAATATTATGGAGAATTTTTTACATTGTTTCATTTAAGTATCAAATAACGTGCCTAATTAATTGTTTAGAATAATGAGAGATTTATAATTCCCTTCTTAGTTTTATTAAAATATATTGACAATGCATGGCTTTATTATTAATATGTTGTTTTATGTTTAACTTACTTTTATCAAAGTATAAACCTTGCCTGGCTAGTGTATTAAGCTGCATATACCTTGAAAATAAGGCATTTTGTTCTTGCGTTTTATCATTTATAATAAATATTATATTATTGGGTAATAAATTCCATACCCATTTTGCATGATTTTATATAGTTATAACTAAAAAAAATCCCCTAAAACAAAATAATTATGGTTTTATAAGAAAATGCCAAAAAAAAAAGAATTGGGGTATTCATGTCAATTTAGAATTACATCAATAAGGCACATAAACTTGTTAATTCCTTATTATAAAAATCCTTTGCAATTTCTCAGTTTTTACCCTGCGAGCCTAAGGAAAAATGCGGGTTATTGGGAATTTATAATTACAAGTTTCTTAATATCAATTTTAAATGGTTGAAACTAAAAAGTATTTTATGAGTTCTAAACCTGAAAACTCTTTCATATTTAAATAACCACAATTATGCCTAAAGATATCAAAATGATCCTGAAATTATAATCGGATCTATGAATTTTAAATGTTTTTTATTAATTTTCTAATATACTTCTATTGCCTTATTTATTGATTACAATTTCATTGATACAATAATAAAATTTTAAAGGTAAATAAATATTGATGTATAAATACAAATAAATTATAATTGTAATGTGTGTTTATAACTATATGCTATTTTTATATGTAATGACAATAAAGTTTTTTTAGTGCAATTAATTTATTTTTTCATTATCTTCAACTGAAACCTTAATTATTTTAATGTTATGATGACTCCGACCTCTTGATATAACATGAAGTCTGTGTTTTAAATAATTACTGAACATTTGGTGCGGTAACGGAAATGATATAACTTTTTTCATTTCCTCACTTTTAGTAACTATTATTATATCATAAATTGTTTTTAGATGTTAAAATCAAAAGGCATTTTATTTTATGGAAAAACTTTTAACTCTATCGGTACTTTTGTATATAATGCATGCCTGAAGTAGGCCAATGTTCTATGCATGCCCAAGCAGTTACATTTTATGTAAGAAAGAAATTAGTTGACTGTAGGTACTATAATAGGATGTAATTAGTTGGGGGTGCAGTCAAGAAAACACGCAAAAATAGGTGAAACTATTGTATTTTACATTTTACAGTTACCTTGGATAACCTTACATTTTTGACAGACATTGTTTGTTTACTAGTCGAAAGTTGTATCTTCATTTTTGTTTCTTGCTCATTTGTTGTTTGTTTGGTGATTTATTGTACATTTTTTGTTGTTTGGTGATTTATAATTATACGACATTGCTTATCGTATGAATCGTGTTTTTAAATAATTATTTTAATTTGAAATTGTTTTTATATTCCATTATTTATTTATGTTATTTTCCACCCAAATGCGATTGAAAAGTATGTTTTTAAATAATTATTTTAATTTTAAATTGCTTATATATACCATTATTTATTTATGTCATTATTATATTTATTTACATTATATACTTCATTATTTTATTATATGTTATATATTCCATGTTATGTTTTGGGCCACAAGAATCTAAGTTTGGCCGAGATCGGCTCCTTTCGGATATTTTGAAGAGGAAAGATTTGCCCCCGGCGGGGCCGGGGTCAAATCTTTTCTCTTCAAAATATCTGAAAGGAGCTGATCTTGGCCAAACTTAGATCCCAATAAAAATATTTGAAAAGGTTATCCAAGGTAACTGTAAGAAATGTAACTGCTTGGGCTTGCGTAGAACATTGGTCTATTTCGGGCGTGCATTATATACACAAGTACCACTCTATCTATTAATTTGATAATTGCTTGGGGGAGTATTTCTTCAGTTCCTAGATTAACCACTTTTGTGCTTTATCAATGGCAGATAATACAAATTTTTACCTAATTTGTCTGTTTCTTGTCATCTTTGATCATTATGCGTGTAATGACGAATTAGCTCTAACATTAAGTACTGCTTCTCTATAGTTTAAAGTTAAAACCAATCTACCTCAGCATTTAAGTGAGGCCTTGAAAATTACCAACAAAATATAGCAGGCTTTAAACCATCAGAGTTATTTCTTAAAGAACATGTTTATAATAACTATTATCTCTTTAGCCGAAAGTTTTTATTTTTAAAATTTCATTAAAAGACATTGGGTCTGTTTTGCAAAACGCATGCAGATTATTTTTTAGATACCTGCCATTTATGCCATTAAATAAAATGCATGTGTATATTTATTAATAACCTCAAAACAAGTGGAATTAAATTTGCGGATTTTGATCTAGTCTGGTATGCCAAACCTTCAAGAAAGGTGTCAAAATTGAAGAATTAAAATAAATCCTATCAAATCACCTTCACCCTTCGTCATAAACCTATGAATTCCTGCCCTACTGTATCCTTTAATAATATTCCACTGAACCCTGTCGAACAGATACGTAATGAAGGAGTAGGACTCCATCTGGACAAACTTCAACATTTACTGGACAAACGTTCTAAGCTACCAATTATTTACAAAAGACTCATTTACATGACAGTTATCAAACATATGTGGACATATGGAGTTGAGCTTCGTGCTCTACTAAACCAACCAATTCATCCAATCAAAAATCCTCAATGCTCCTTATTATGTCACAAACAAACTCATCCATCATGATCTTAATATCCCATATGTTACTGATTTGGCCCAAACTAGATACCTATCCTTCCATGACAAGCTCCATACACACTTGAATCCGCTATTCTCTCAATTTGCTTACCATACTATTCCTGATAACCCTCAGTGGCATCTGAAAAGAAGATGGCCTCGAGACCTACTATAGAACTTTATTAGAGTGCTACCGATGGGTAGTTTCTCCACAAGTGTTTTTTTGTTTTTTTTTCATGTCTGGCCAGAGACACTGACCTGTTCACATCGTTCTTTCGTAATCCCAGTTGAAGTTTTTGTTTTTTCGTAGTGTGATTCTCTTTTGTTTGTAGTTAAAATTTATTGATTTCATAAATCAGAGAAGACAAAAATAATTTATCTTGCAAAAAATGTTGCCTCATTTATCACGCCCGTTGTTGTGACATTAATAGAAAAGAATTAGAGGTTGTGAAAAATGAAAACAATTGGGTCTGCCGAAATTGCGACAAATCTAAAAAACCTGGTCCCTACCACGGAAAAAACCCTAGCCCCTCTAGGAGTCTAGATAATGAAGTAGCGGAACCGTCCTCGAGTGATATACTAGAGCGGTCAATAAAATGTATGCCGGTTTGAACGGCGAGATTAAATCTTTAAAAACATCCCTGGAGAAATATGGGGAGCTCAATGATCGACTGACCAAAATAGAGAACCACCTCGAAGAACAGACCAAGTTCATTGATGAATTTAGTTCTGAAAATAAGGCCCTCAAGTCAAAAGTGGGTGACCTGGGGGTCCGCCTTAATAAGGCAGAACAAGGCCTACTACACAGGTCTCTGGAGATTAGGGGCATTCCTATTAGTCCGGGTGAAACCCCCGCTACACTCCTGGCGAGTGTTGGGGCAAGTCTTGGGGTTAAGATCGGTGAAGAGGACCTCGACCTAGTAGAGCGCTGCAGACTGAGGAAGGAAGACCCACGACCACCTCCAGTTATAGCCAGGTTTGTCAGGCAGTCGCTGCGAGATGACCTTATACAGACTATAAAGTAAAACGAGACTTTTCAACTCGCGATTTAGCCTGGCAGGAAAATGATTTCCTCTGGGTGTACCTCGGTGAAGAGATGACTCCGGCCTACAGACTATACTGTTTGGCCGGACAGAAGAGAACTGCAGGGAAGCAAAAGTAGGTCTGGTTTGCCAGCGGCAGAGTGGAGTGCCGGAAGGATGACGGCCATCTTGTCATTTATATCGACCAACCATCCGACTTAGATATGTTCTGCTGGACCTGCGGCACCCGTTCGCTGTTTATTGGTTTCATGCTGGAACTTACACTGGTCCTCAGTAAAAAATTGTAAAGGTCCATATAGTAATTTTTAATTTTTACATCAGTTTATCCATTAAACTACTCTTTTCTTCAGCATCTTCCCTTCTCATTCTGATAATTCCTCGATTACCAATCCCACATGTCTAATCTCCTGATCTCTTGTCAAGTAAATTCCCAATCCTTGCCCATTTCCATGAATTTCAAGAATATTTCACCCACAACTTTTACCATATTATTGCATTATCTGAAACTTGGCTTAAACCACATATTTCCTCCTCCTCCATCACCCTACCTGAGTATATGTTTCTCCGCCATGACCGCTTTAATCGGACCGGTGGAGCCGTTGGTCTTTATGTCCATCAAACCCTAAAAGCCCGAATCCTTGAATCCTCTCTTCCATCTGAAGTCCCTCATATTGAATTCCTTTTCACCGATAATCCTGTAATGGACACCCACTCCTTTGCATAGTTGTATACCGGCCTCCTTTAGTGCCTTTTGACTCTACCCTTGAATCTATCCTTTACAATTATATTCCCTTCTACAACCATATCATTATTTCTGGCGATTTCAACACCAAACTACTTCTTAAATCAAATGACTCCCTATACCTTGAAAATCTCTTCCACTCCCTAAATCTCTCCATTGTTCCATTTTCTCCTACCCATCATACCCACTGATCAGACACATGGTTAGATCTGTTTGTCATCGATTCTCCTCAGAAACTATTCTCCTCTTCTCAACTGCCTGTCCCGTTTCTTTCTTCTCACGACCTAATCCAAATTACACATAATATCCAAACTCTGAACAAACTATCTAAAACCTTTACCTTTCGCAACCTAGATGCTATCAGTCGTAATAGCATCTTGACTTCCCTTGAACCCCTGAATTGGAGTGAAATCTATTCCTGTCCCACTATTGATTCCATGGTTGACACACTTACTTACTATCTCATTAGTATCCTGGACACCCATCCTCCCTAAAACTACAACCTTCCGTCAAATACCCGCTCCTTGGATGGATCAAAACATAAAAGAACTGCAGAGGAAGCGCGACTTAACGCAATCTACAAGAAGGCAGGCGAAATCCAAATACTTTCATGAAGCCCTTTCCTCTGCCCCTGATCCTAATTCCAAATGGCAGATCCTTCGGAAACTCTCATTTTATAAATCCCCTTCTCCTGTACTCTTTCCGGTTTCACCTGATGAATTTAACTCCTAGTTTTTGTCTTTCTCTACTAACTCACGATCCACTTCTCCTACTTTCTCAATAGCACTTCCATTCAACCACAACAACTTTTATTTTAATTTGAAAATTGATAATTCCATCGGTTCTGACAGCATTCCCGTCAAATTGTTAAAAATATGCATCCCCGAAATTCTACCTGCTCTTCTCTACATTTACAATTTTTCTCTTTCTCCTGGAAAAAAGCAATAGTCCATCCTATTAACAAATCACCCAATCCCTCAAACCCAAATGATTTCCGGCCTATCTCTATACCCTCTAACCTTTCCAAACCCCTCGAAAGAATAGTTCAACCCCTTATGTCAAACTTTCTGGAACAGTCCAAACTCCTTGACCCATTTCAATTAGGATTCTGTCCTGGCCTTTCCACACAATATGCCCTTGCTAAAATCGCCACTGACAAACATACTGCTATGGACGAAAAAAATTAACAGTATTAATTCTACCAGACTTTTCTAAAGCTTTCGATTCGCTGAACCATTCCATCCTTTTCTCTTAACTAAAATCTCTTTCCTTTTCCAACAGTTCCATACTCTGAGTCCAAGCTTTCCTCTCGGATAGGGCTCAACCAGTCTCCTTCCCTAATCAACCCCTATCCTCTTTTCTACCACTGAACACAGGGTTCTAGTATTTCCCCTCTCCTTTTCAACTGTTACATTAATGACCTTCCCAAATCAATCCTCCACTGTTCCCACCATCTGTATGCCGACGATTCCCATATCTATTTGTCCTTTCCTCCAACTGAGATAATAGCTGCATTTGGCAATATTTAAGGTGACCTAGATAGGATCAGTGCCTGGGTAAACTTGAATAAACTGTAGTTGAATGCTGAGAAAACTCAGGCCATCCTAATTGGTTCCAACATCCTTCTTAAATCTATCGACTCACTTCCCCAATTAACCTTAAATGATCATCCTATTGCCTTCAGTTTCTCTGTTAAAAACCTCGGAATCATTTTAGACCAATCCCTCTCATGGAAACCCCACGTTACCCAAATTTCCCGATGAGCAATAACCTCTCTAAAATTATTCCACCGTTTCAGGCATCTTCTAACACAACCTATCCGTAAGCTCCTCATCACTTCTTTTATCTTTCCACACTTTGACTATGGTTGTGTGGCATATGGTGGCCTCTCTAGGAGAGGTTGAGGCGAATTATGAACTGTACGCTTCGATTTGTCTTCGACCCCCCATGTTTATCATATGTCATAAATTTACTCAAATTTATTTATTATTATTGTATGTTATAAAAATTATTTATATATTGAATATCATAAAATATTAATACAACTTTAGTATTGAAATGATTAACTGACAGTGCTATAAAAAATGGAATCCTTGCTATATAAAGTGGCTTTTACATTTTATATTTATTCCTACTTCGTTTTAAATCTCTTAACACTAGTTTTATTTCGGAAACTTTAAAGTTCTGAATATGACATACATGAGCAGGTATATTAATGATTCCTTAATGATGATACCACCCATCTCTCTGAAAGTGAGCTTACTTTCACCCATTAACCACCATCCATAAAATGGTAAATTAATAAAGAAAATTAGGACTGAAATTGTATTGGTTGTTTTGCTTAACTATTGAAGACTTATTCTAATTCTTAAAGGTAATGTCAAAAAAGGAACCAAGTTTTACTTAAATTAAAAATTTTATTTTAAAGACATAATTTAAGATATAAAAATGTATACACAAAGTTGTTTCAACAGATCAAATTCACAAATTTAAAAACGATAAATAATACATGAGTTATCACTCTTAACAACATTTAGCCTATCATTTTTGGGGAATGGGGAGGAAATAAATTTACATTGGTGGGAAGTTTCTTTTTTAAATACAATTTACAAACGGATTCCAGGGTTTCGTGAGCGTACAAAGTTCAGAAGTTCATCGGAGTCTTCACAAACGAATGGTTTCAAGTGGTGGCAAGCTACATCGTGCCATTTGACTCCGTCCTGGTAGAAGTTGTTCAGAACAGCAAGGCAGGATTCATCATTTCCCTGTAATAATATAAGGAATTATATTATGTTTTTGTCGAATTCAGATAGTCTTAAAATAATTTTAACAATTAAAACACTTTAATTACCTGTGGTGCTTCCCTGTTGTCTGGCTGAGCCTGGCCGTATCCTCCGGTGTGACTCCAGTCTCCAGTATTTCTTTGGGTGCTAGGTCCAATCTTAGCTCCTGAGCCAGACCAGAACCAGCCATTCACATTTGGAGGCTGCAAGTCAGGTCTGTCACAGCCATTGAAGTTACATTTGCGTCCAGAAGTCCAAATGTATTTCACGTTTCCTTAAAAACATTAAAGAAAATGTGTTATGTATTTATATTTTCCAAAAGTCTAGATCATTTAATTTTAGAGCTTAAGAAGCATTATTTTCTAAAACTTTGTAGTATATTGCATTTCTGTTGGTGGATTAAATAGAATTCATCTCTGTGAATATTTATTAGTAATATTTTTATTTTTTAAACAATGTTTATGTGGATCCATGTTCAAAAGCTTGTTTAAATATTCTATTTTTCTCACCTCTAACTATCCTTTGCTTGATGAATTCATTTTCTTGTGGAGTTTCAAGCGAGACTGCGTCCATACAGTGTCTCCTGCAGATGTTCCTTGCATCCAGCCAGTCAACTTCGAGGCTCCTGGTTGGTGCGTGCTCCCAAGAGAAGAAGTACGAGTGGGCTACTCCTCTTGCATCTCTGTAAGTCGAATGCCTTACTCCTGTAATACAAACAAGTTTATATTAAATTGTAAAAAGATTGATACCAGTGCAATATACATTTTTTTCTAGTCCATTTACCTAAAAAATTGTGGTTTCTTGTTGTAGGCAATATAAAAAAAATATATATGCCAAGACAAATATATCTATACATAATGAATACAATTATGAACATGAGTTCATAATTATTGGGCATCATAATTTTTATAATTTATCTCCTTTCACAAACTGGAATTTTATATCTTTATTTCTAAACGTTTCTTCTTATTTACATCATATTTTGTGTTAGTATAACTTCATTCTAATTATATAAATTTATCCCATAATTATATTTTCAAATTTTACTTCTCTACCTGCCATTCAACGAGATTCCTATTCATTACTTTCTATAAATTTCTTCTGTATGTATTCTTTGGCATCATATTTTGTATCAATTTTCTTGCATTTTACTTATGTAACACTCTAGGAGTCTATTATCATACATTTTATATTTTATCTATTAAACTTGGTTTTCCATACTTTTATGTCTCACCTTTTTATATTTATACTTTTTATTTTGTATCTTTCTGTTTACCTTCTCATTTTTCTTTCTCTTAGTGTTTTGTTTGCATTATCACCCTCCTGTACATTTATTCTGTAATTTTTTTATTCATATATCCTTCACTATTTTGTTTTACTTTTCTATTACTCTAAACTGTTATTACATTCTTGGTACTGGAAGGATTTTTTATAGTTTTTTTTATTTGTTTGTTTTCTCTCTCATAGCCCTGAAAAGATGACCTACAAAGAAGGTCAAAACGTCGGCACAAATAAAAAATAAGTCTTTACTTATTTGGTGTTTATTTTTTTACTGCACCCCCCTCCCCCCCAACTATTTCCATCCTCCTTTACATAATGAAGTTTAGGTTTTTAATAAGCCATCACTAGGCCTTACATCATTTTGTTTCATAAATTTTGTATATTAATATTAGAATTTTGCTAATTGCGAATTTAACTATATTTTTCACTATAAATAAGAAATTTTGGAGGATTCGAACAGTGCTGTTAGGACTTGAGTGACTTTTATGTAAGATCCATGAAAAACCATGGGTATAAAAAAATGTGGACATCTTACTTTTATCTTGTAAAGTTATTACAAACATACGGAATTCATTAGTTCTCTAACGATAGAATTACAATTCTAATCAGAAATTGTATATGAGCACCAATTAGATTTAACAGCACAAGTTCTAAAAGTTATAGAATTTGGTCTTTTTCAGTTGAAAAACAATATTAGAAAGGATTGATATACTACACTTTCGTGAACCTATTTTATGTAAAATTACTGAATGTAGAATAAGGTATTGTATTGTACAATATGAAGAATTGGATTCATTTCAAAATAATATGCATACATGGAGCTTGATGCAGAAAACCACCTATGTAATATTTCATGTTAAGGCCAGAAATAATTCATATATTAATCTTCAATACATTACAAGCAATATCACTACATAAACAGGAAGGTATAAATGTTGTATTAGAAATCTATATTATATAAATATAATAATATTCTTGTTTACAAAAATTAAGAAAACAAATTAACTTTTTGTTTTTAATGTTTTCCTTAATTTTTTGTAAACAAGAATATTATTATTTTATTACCTAAACGATGAAGATACTGTTGTTAAGTTCAGATTACATGTTTTTACTCTTTAAAAATTAACTTTCTCAGAAACAAAAAATCAGCTATTTGTTTTTTGAATTATTTCCCTCATTTTTGTTACATTTGAATTGGAAAGGGTTGCTTATGACTTGGAAAGGGTAGCATTTGATTTGTAAAAGGTTACAGTTGACTTGGAAAAGGTTCAAATAGACTTGAAAATGCTATAAATAGAAAGCTATTTGTTTAATTTTGGTAATATTATCTGAGCTTTACACTCATAAGCCTTTTTTATTTAAATATTTATTAATTTAATATTTGATTTCTTAACTTTTTTTTATTATTTTAGTTGCATTTTATCTTACGCATATAGACCCATGCCAATAGAATAACCAGCGTTTTACAGATTACAAAAGACCTATTGTTTAAAAACCTTTCATGTATGTAACAATAGACCCCTTGTTCATTGTTAGATCATCAATAATAGCTATTATTCTGCTGAAGTCTAGTGACTTAGAAAAATATTATTCGTTAAAAAAATGTTTAATCCAAAGTCGTTTCAGCTGTCATACTGTTATTCCATGGCGGGATTCGTGGTGACCAACAACTGTATTGAACTGTAAATTTCGTAATTATTGGAATTATTACTGCTCTAAATTGATATAACGTAAAAGTATTATTGCTTATTATTAATTATTCTTAAAAAAATTGCAGGTATGGCTACTAATAAAAACAAAACAAAAAACTGAATAGATGATTTTTGCTTAGATTTTATGTCTCCCTTATCATTTGGTGAGTAATAACAGTCAGTTTAGAGTTTTAAGTATCACTTCTGGAGGTCACGAAGCCACCAACTTTCAACTATAAAAGGCTAACTGTTTTTGAGTAATGGAAAACGCGGTCGTGCGTACAGAAATCACTTACTTAGATCCAGTAAAAATAGATCCAGGTCTCTCAGTTCTCTGTTGCTTTTTATTCTGTATGCATTTTCGACATTGGTTGGGCCATATATTAACCAATAAGGTAACTCTCCTATCGTTTTGTAATGGTCCACACCTCACAGCCATAGATCACTAATGATCGAAAGACGGTTTTGTATGCTCGTGCTTTGATCTCTCGGTATAAATTTCGATTTAGAGGAATTTTTCTTGAGTATCCTATAGGATTCATTGACATTTCGAGTTCTTGCCTTTACCGTTTCTTCTATTTCGTTATTTTTCGTGACAGTCGTGTCTAGGTACAAGAATCCATATTTAAAATTATTTATCTTCTTGAGCGATCGTAACTATCGAAAGCCCGAACCCGATGTTATTATTTAGTAGTAGTCCCTGTAATTTTTGTTTATTTGGTATATAAAAAAAAATACTGCAAAATATGGTTTCGATCATGGTACTTTACTAAGCAATAATTTCACAATACTTGATGCTGTTAGATTCAGGTTCCCTTCTTGAACCTGTCTTGTGCGTGTCTTTGTGCACGTACTGTATTCGACAAACATACTGTGCCAAAAATATTAGGCCATCTGCCATGTTGGAACTGGAGTGTTACTTTATGTCTTTTAAATGCTATTAATTAATTAATAATAAAAAAGTACTCACTGTTCGCACAACTCCTTGGATCGGGAAGTGCAAGCCTTCGCTGGGCCGATACTAGCGCCACCAGCAGCACCACAAGTGCCAACTCGCGAAACATAACTGATCTGTAAACATAATTTTTTTTTATTAGTATACAGTAATAATAAATAAAACATGCGTACAACTATAAATATATATTGTTAGTAGGAGAAACATCGACATTTTCATTCGCATAGAAATAGAAATAGTAATTAAGGTGCACAACCATAGCGTATTCAGAATTTGATTTTTTGGGAAGTTACTCTGAACCTGAACGCCTGGGGTGACCACTACAATTAAGTTCTTATCGTGGCGCTGCGCGTGTCACCGGCGGCGCCGCTGGCTGCGCAACCTGGCGGCCTAGTCTAATGAGGGCCTTAGGAATAGAGATTTTTATTATAAATCATATGGGACATTGAACTCTTATGGTCGCTTACGAAAATTTAATTTAAAAACGAATAATAAAAAAAATTACGCTTATCTTCATTTTACGCATTGGTTTTTTTTATAGTGGACTTCGATCTTATTCTCATATATTCTTTCTCAAGGCAGTAACTGATTACGATAGTGTAGTTTGTTATTTTAATCATTTATCGTCACTTTATGCTGCTATGGCTAATCGGACGATGCTATGAAGGGAGTCCTAAATTTTGCCTATCCAGGTATAATTAGGATAAGGATCTTCACTGAGTACCTGACTCTGTATAGGCTCGGGACCCCCATTTTATCTCTGTTCTGAAGTACCACGTAACTATACTCTCATTAAAAAATCCTAAGGCCACCTGCTGGGTGATCTTGGGCATAGTATGTACGATTGTATAGTTTCAATAGTAATTTAGGAATGTTCCGTCTACTCATGACTCAATTGGACAAAATGAAAGTGACATATTCAAATCACTTTCGTACAAGACCGTTAGCCGCTGAATACAATACAATGAGAGCCGAGAGATAATTAAAGTAACGGATCGTGAGCCGCGTGGTGACTGAATCGAGGAAGTGTGCCAGCCGGCATCCGGCCTAAGTAGACCACTTCTCCTAACCCATATCCTGTCTGGCAGGTGGAGTTCTCATCGATACTAACCTTTACCAAGCCATTTATGTAACTTATGAAACCGGGCGGTTGGTCTTAGGTTCTTCTTAAGGTGGTCAGGGATGTATGGATTCGTTCTTGGGAAGGTTATGAATACGAGAAGAATGTTTTCGTGAAACGAATCATTAGCGATGCTAATCGTTTATGCGTTTGTTCTAAAAAGACTAAAAACCTTTCTCTTGCT
The DNA here is from genome assembly GCA_964056705.1 of Troilus luridus. Classification (NCBI taxonomy): domain Eukaryota; kingdom Metazoa; phylum Arthropoda; class Insecta; order Hemiptera; family Pentatomidae; genus Troilus; species Troilus luridus. The sequence goes on along the minus strand of OZ057413.1, from coordinate 74,565,857 downwards.
TTAGCAATGCAAAGGTGTCCCTTACCTGCATCTTTTGAATCCTTAAAGACTCTTCGAAATTCTTCAAACAGGCATATCACGGAATTGTATCTTAGTGGATAGCATAACAACCTACTATGTGCAAGATAGCGGGTTCCTAGGATTTTTTAAATGGACTAAAAAATCCTTGGTTATCCCTTCGGAGAAAACGTAAACCGGCACTCCAGAGTCTGTGCGATGTCAGATATTCTTTTAGAGATCCCTATCCTAATTATACTTAGATACGCAGAGTGTAGGACTCCCACCGTAGCATCGTCCGATTAATCATAGCAGCATAAAGTTACTTTAAATGAATAAGAAACAAATCTTCTGTCCTCTTTCTGCATTCGCTACAGGAACTAATACTCAAACAAACTATCTTTATAGCTGGCCATCAATCTGTATGTCTTAATAACTGATTTGATCTCGATCGTAATAATATTCTTGATATCGAACAATCATCCGCATCACATCATTCAGTAAAGTGAATGGTCTGTAAAGTTTCATGATTTTTTAAAAAAAATATCACAAAAGTAACCAATATACGAATTCATATAATTAATAATTAACAATGTTTATCATAAAGAATATATTAACTGAGAAGTTTAGTATCATAAAAATAACAGCGAAATTTCAAAAATTGACTTCTTCATATTTTGCACTAGTTTAGCTAAGAAAGTTTGTCTAACACACCCTGTTTCCCGCACTGTACGAAGTCAGTTACTGGTTGATCACGGTAATTATCAACACACGGTAACAATTATCTTAATTATACCTGGATAAGCGAAAATTAGGACTCGCTATTTAGCATAGTCCGATTAGCCATAGCGGCATTAAGTGACGTTAAAGGAAAAAAACCAACCCTATTTCCTTTCTTTTATTACGCTACAGGTAGCAATAATGTTTATATAAGACTATTAATGACTCTATGTATCCTAATAACTAACTAAAATTTAGTCTCGCTCGTAAAATATTCTTTGAAGTTGGACGATTTATCATCCTCATTAATTATGAGAATGATCTATAAGGTTTGATAAACATCGCCCGATTAGCCATAGGAGCATAATATGATGTATGAATAAACAAACAACGGGACTGTATTACACTAGAGGTCTGTTTTCTTCTTTCCTTTCTTTTTTTTTATTAATCGAAGAAGCAAACTTTCCTCTTTGGTCCATCCGATAGCTAACGTTCGTGAACGATTCCTCATGAGTTCGTGACCCAGCTCCTCTCGAACCTTTCCCCAGGCGATCCCATGTAACCGGGGTCTCAAGTACTTTACTTTCTTCGACCCCAGTTTGAGGTGAAGACAAAATATACGCGATCCTTCCCAACAGTGCCATTAGGCGGTTTGATGTTTCCTAAAACCTAGGAGACTTTCTCTCCCGGTTAATTAAGTTCTAGGAAAGAGAAAATGAAAGTTTTATCGTTAAAATTCTATTTCTCGACAAGAATATCTTAAGCGTAATGGAATTTCTTAACTAGTTCTCTGGTAAACAGGACTTTGGTTAGTTGAAAGTGGTTATTAATTGAGATTTGAAAAACCTTTGGGATAGAACTAGTCAGGGAATATAATCTTAGTGTTGCTTTCTTAGCTGCTGTTTGGTATGTTCTGCTTTCCAATTCCGTACGTTACTCCATTTTGTTGTATCGATGTTTGAGCAAGTATATGTAATATTATCAATTGAATAAACCGAAAATCAATAGAAAATGAATAAATAATGAAGAAAAACCTGTACCACTACAACCCTTGATGATGGATTCAGTCCTCTGTAGAAACTGCACAGTTTCTAGGATAACGGTTGAGCAGAGGTGTGATTTGTTTGAGAACACGGTCTATTGCTAGGTTTTCTACTTTTATAATTTGAACCCGGGAAATTCGGTACAGCAACCCAGCGCTCTAATCCCTATATTTTTTTAGAAAGGGTTTATTAATATCAACTAATTACAATTTAATTAACTTAAGTGAATACAATTTAATCTCAGTTAAATAAAATTTGACGAAGAATTAAAAGATCAGTAAGGATGTGTCTTGCCTGTTTTATAAGTGAATAAGTGGTTAAGTCGAATTTTTCCCGATATATTACATTACTATTATATATTACAACTCCATTTGTGGCCAAAAACTACGAGAATGGCACGATTCCGCTCCCCTCAGTACAATTAACTTATTGTGGAAGAAATACGTCAATTGTTCGAGAAAACACTTATTACGTTTTTGATGGATACAGTTCAAGTAGTGTTTCACCTCTGTTTGTATTTTGAAAACGTCTCACGGACTGTACATAATCTAATATTTGTAATGAGACCGAAAGACAGGTTTAACAAGTGCATCATTAGCAATTGCAGAACTGCTGCATTATTAGGAACTGCAGAACCGCTGCATTATGGATGTTCCTCGAGGAACGGTAGTTATCTAACTTGGCAAGAAGTTCCCAAGGAATTACTCAAGCTTCGTGATGTCGGAACCTTTCCCTCACTTCAACGGGTAATATTGCCTCTGCACAGTTCTCAGCTAGTTTAATGAACTTATGCAGCAGGTCGTTTGCGAAGTGAATAGTGAATATATTGGGTCGTTTCGTATGAAATGGCCTTTTTCAAATGAAAGGCCATTTCATACGAATTTTCATACCATTCTTACGAGGCCATTTCATACGAATTTTCATACCATTTTCATACGTTATTTAGTGAAAACATCTTTATGAAATCAAATAATTTTTATTTTAAAAAATTACCCTAATTTTCCCCGTTTTATGAAATTTCAATCAGAACTGTAAAAGTCAGGGGTGATGAAATGAAATTTGAAAATGGGTTTTTGACTTCAGAATCATTATCAAATATTTCCCCCTTAAATTGCACAACTTTCTGAACAGATAGAATTATGTTGGAGATAAGTCTAGCGAATGAGTTGGGTGTGGGAGGACTTTGTACCCCCTCCGTTTAGTTTCTTCACTGTCTGTCGGGAAACATGAGGTAAAGCGTCGTCGTTTCAGAGCATAGGCCCCTTTCGATTAATCAATGCAGATAGACGTCAATGTGATGGTTTTACTTCTGGGTAGAAAGGATACATGAATTATTTATTTATGATTAATCCGTGTCACCAACTACACTGGTCTACAAAATTTAACTTTTTGTGTGCCTTTCAATTGAATACTACATTTTTATACTGCTTTGAGGTTAGTGAATACGAAAACACGAATATATTTTTTGAATTAGCTCTTATTTTGAAAATATACCTAACATACAAAATTTGACTTTTAGTAACATGTTAAAGTACAGAACAATTTATTTAAAAAAAAAAAACTATATTTATTTATTATTATTTTTTACTTTTTATATAAACTTGGGGTATTATAAAAATATTTAAACCGGTTTAATTAAGATTTTCTCTTCTTTTTCGTTTGTCTATTGTAATTGCTTTCAGGGGCATCTCTTCTCAAATTCCAGCAGTAGTCCACTAACATTGAGGCATTCCATCGACCCTGGTATCTCTTTTCCATTGTCGAGATATCTTGGTGGAATCGTTCACCATGTTCGTCACTTACATCACCGCAGTTAGAAGAAAAAAAATCAAGATGAGAATGAAGAAAATGAATTTTTAGCATTATTCACAAGTTCAACATAATTTTCATTTCTCTTATTGCCCACAAAACCATGAACATCTGCTCTAAAAGATTCCCATGATTCTTTTTCAAAGCCCTGTTAAACTGAATCAAAGTTTTAGTTCCTTAGAATCTCTCTTATTTCAGGTCCGATAAAGATACCTTTAATAAGTTTTTCATTAGTCCCAATTTAATATGTAAAGGCGGCAGAAGAATTTTTTTGGAATTTACTAGAGGAAGGTGCTTGACGTTCTTTTCTCCAGGATTCGGGCTTAGTCTTGGATTCCAATATTTTTTTATGTAATGTAAAGATGAGTTATTTAGCATCTTTGATTAATATGGATCACCTTACCACATATTTACCAAAAATTGCCTGCACTATTAACACATTTACACGACATAATGAAAACTGTAGATTTTTCACTAAAAATGTCCAAAATAACGATGACAATGTCACGTTTTAACTGGTAAACAAAACACAGTCAGCGTTAGACGCAACAAACAAATAATAACAAATAAAATTTCCGCGGGTAACCCCTAAATATTAGGAATTATCATCATTAATGTGATAAATCTATCGCGCTACCCACTATTATATTAAATATGGCACAAATGAATAATAAGAGCTAACTATGAATTTTAACTCGTATATTTATCTTCAGCGAGTGAAATACCATCAATACAGTACATTTTCATGAAAAAGGCAAATTCGATGTAGACCAGTGTTATTTCTGAAACCAACGGCTAATGGTCCTACCCCAACATCATTCCCCGAAAGCGGTGGTAATATTTCTTGCAGCTGGGGATCCCGAATGTCCAAGTTTAAATTCATAAAAACAATACTCTAAAATAGCGTGTTTCCATGGTTATATTTGATGGCGTTCTAAACAATATCCGTTGAATTGTAGTGGTAGTAAATAGTAAAAAAATGTAGGAATAATTAAAGCACATTACCATCTGTAAATATAGAACGTACTTGACAACAGAAGTCCACTGATTCAAATTTGAATTTTAGAAATAATAAAAACGGACATTTTATATGAAAAGAACCAATATATTATAGAACGACATCATTGAAACGTAAAATAAAATGAGGAAGTCATATTCTTTATTTGATTTTGATTCAGTTATCAGATCTGTTTCTTAAAATGTTTTTCGCTAAATAATGATGATTCTCGATCCTTGAGTATTGGAGCCTTACTCTCGAGTACCTTCATCACGGTGTTGCGATGTCTATATTTTCCACTTTAATCTTTGTCAATAAATGCCCAGGTTAACCTGAGGTTAGTAACCACCGGAAGTTTCCTCATTGAAGGGTTGCGAAGAACCATTGAAAGTGAAACATTGACTTTAAAGCCCACCATCTCGCATTTCCGGCCTAGCGGGCATTTTCTCGATGAGTGAGCCTTTTCCGGTATCTTCACGGTCCGGAAAAGAATCGTAACAGGATGTTTCCCGGCCCCTTTCATTTTCCTCGACGGTACATAACAGAGCTAATCGCGCGGAGGATGGTACAACATGTGAAGATTGCTCAGGCTTTTCGAAGGTTATCATCAAATCCTGACGCCGGTAGAAGGTCGCGCCGGGTTCAAGATATCCCATTAGCACAGGACCATATTACTCTGTATTGCAAAGTCTGTGAATTCCAGAAATGGTTACACATTTGGTAGTATTCAGTATCGTACCCAGATTTTTTATTGGGTTGTATCGTTAAGTAGATATCTCTCCCGAAGGACGAAATAAATAAAGAAATGTTTTTGAGTTAAGCCTTTAGTAGCAATTGTATTGGTTGACGCTTTTTAATTCAGGGACGACTACCTGATATTCCATTTCCAACTTCTTTTTTTTCAATAAAGTCATATTTTGAGTTATATCATGTTTGAACTTGAAGATTTTATTGGAATAATGTCATAAGTTACAAAAAGTTTCTATCTTTTAAAAAATTTCTAATGATTAATTAAAGAATTAATCATATTCATATTGTAATGGTGGAAATTAATACCACCATTACAATATGAATGCTTTGCTTTACCAATACCCGCATTTTTATTTTTTTTAACTCACATGGAACTTTCAAACACATCTACTGGAAAATTTGTTTTTTTGAATCATGTTATTGTTCCTTTGAAGGAATGATATATGAAAACAAGTAACATGTCTATCTCCTAATTTCTACTTCTTTTTCGTTTCAAATGATTTCTTACTATGAATTTCATCACAATAGTAGTGCTGAAAACAGAAATCTTATGCTGGTGGGCGTGACTCGGATTTTATTCTCGTACACTTGATCGTACAGTATTCTTTCCTGGTTCACCTGTGGAGTAATTATAACAACCTTCTATGGCCAAGATCACGGGTTCGCCTTAGGATTTTTTAAAGGGAGGAATTAATCCTTTGGTTAAGCCTTCCTTCGGAGGGAACGCAAAACAGCGCGCTGTGCTATATATTGATTCACCTAACAGAAGTGCTACAATGATTTATCTATCTTAAACGCGAAGATTCAGACGAATCCTATCATTCCTGGACGATTCGATGCGAAGGACTTCTATTCATTTTTAAAAAATAGAAAATACGGAAAATACATGTTATTTCGTAATAATAAAAATTAAATTAAAATAACATGTAAAGATAAAAAATTAAAAATATGTAAACTTGGAACAGTTACGATTAAATACTTTTTATCAATTGGTGGAAGTCTAGGAGGTATTACTGATTTATTATTATTTTTTTTAACAGATCGTTGTGAGGATAACAAGAATATGGGATGACGGGAAGTAAACAAACTTGCACATAAGAGTTTTGCCGAATAAAAAAAAAAAAGAAGTCTGGTTCAGAGTTGACTAAAATTTTTCCAAAAAGCTGGCTTAACTATTTAAAAAAAGATAATTATTCCACAGGTTGTTGCTTTGAGTTGAATCACAAGTTTCAACATTTCATTCGTTTCGCATTTAATAATATCCAAAACTATAAGCTATCGTGAAAAGAGAATGTTATTAAGGGAACTGTGTATACTTCGGTAATCGTTTCGTCTTGAAATAAATGTTTTAACAAACATGTATCATCTATACTTGAAATGTTGGTTGACAATTTTATTTCTTTCTGAAAGGATTACCGAAATCTGCTCATTTCCCATACTTACATTCTCTTTTCCATATTAGAGATCACAATAACTTGTATTTTTGGAAAATATTAAAAATGAAAACGAATAAAAAGTTAAAGATTGTTATGACTTAACTCCAAACGACAACCTGCGGAACAGATACCAAAAAAAAATAATATAGGCGGACGATAACCCGAAAAAATAATTAAAATAATTACTGGAATATAAATGGAAGCCTTCGCATTACTTCGATTTTATGGATAGTAACTTAAAAAAACATAATTATTGTAGCTGATGAAACAAAGACGTGGAGGATTATGAATCGGTTACAAGTGGCGAATATCAGCTGTTGAGGAACGGGATGGGCTGCTGGAGCGACATTCCTGAAGACAACGGTACGCTGGCCCAGTGTGCGGCCGATGACCCGCGGCGAAAGTATTCGTTCGAAAGTTCGCGACTTTTGTCTTCGGGGAGGGAACCCGGAGGAGGAGACTCAGAACAAAGCTTCGAAGGAGGAAGGCGTGGCGATTGAGGAGGCGATTGACGAAGAAGGAATGTTTTGTCAACATCAACAATGCATAGGATGGCTCAAGGTCTCAGCAAAGTTCGCAAGTTTGAACATAAAAAAAGAATAGTATTCTTAAACATTTGAAACGAATTTATTGCATTCGCATTACTTTTATGTTTCTTACTAAAATGCTATATTTGCTTCACTACCCAAACAATTATCTCAGGGAAAAGTAAGATACTTTGATGTAAATAATGTTTATATTATTAAATGTGGTGCCCCCCTGAGGTTGTTACCATCGAGGTAGAGTAATACTGTATCATTAATGACTATAAGGCATATCCCTCTCTTTTCCAAAGGTTGATGTGGTTGACTGACATGGAGTTGAATATGAATAAATATTATCTTTTCATCTCATTAAATAACATTACATTGATTGTATGCTGACCATAGTCAGAAGTTAAGTTATATATCTACTTACAAAAAAATAAAAGACAACCCTTTCGTAATATGTGACTGCCTACATCTTTATTGTCTGTCTGTATCTGATCCTGTCCTGTAGCTTAAAGTATCCCTTATATTCAGATCCTAAGGGACGCTTAAGCTACCTGATCAGTGACCCTTAACCTATTTATTTACTCCTAACGTTCCAAATAGTGTCACATATAACAATGAATTAAAAGAAAATAATCTGTACCCCATAAATGTCTTGACAACAGAAATTAATATACATAAACATAGACCAGTATTTAGTAGACAAATTCTTCCTTTCACTAAAGAACGTTGCACCACGCTAATCCTATTGTAACATTATGCTTTATTTATCAAGAATTACCTGTTATTATCTATTCACTTAATTAATCATAAGACTGCTTTAATATTATTTACACTATACATCTCCCTCAAGCATTACTGTTCTGGCTTACCGATTTACTCTTGATCGGTTAGTTAATCGTAAGGTAGTGACTAACATCTTCCGATTTCTTCTCCACCTTCTTCCTCGAAACGATTCCTTCTTCAGGATGTTCCAGATCTATTATTGCCCTAAACGATCCTACGAACCCGCTCTCACATACTGGCTCTGGGCGAACCCCGGATGGATGACGAACACTCTAAGGAAATACTGGTAAAGAGAAAGTATTGAAGTAAGAAGGCCAAACGGAACTCAGTGGCCACGCCCTAGGTTTGGCTAGCATTGTTTTCCCACTGTAATTTATTTAAAGAGTATGATGAGTTATAACCGTTTTATAACAAAAATAAGACAATGATACATTATCTGGAAGTAAATAACTCCATAATGTATAAATAAATCTTCTCTTATAATCTAATAAATCTAAAAATGAAGTATTTATTTAGTTAGAGAGAAAATCGTGGACTGGAAGATCTAATGTAGGATGGAAATAGTTGGGGGTGCAGTGAATGTAAACAACTAATAAGTGAGACTTATTTATGTTAGTGCCGACGTTTCACAGTTACACGCTTCACCTAGCCGCGACTCCTACGATTTGCCCTGAAGATGACCTACAAAGTAGGGCGAAACGTTGTGCAGGGAGATGATATGTCGTAGAACACGCTTTTACCTCAATTTAGGGCACTCACTACAACTGAACTCAGCGCTCTACACACTCAACTACCCCGCTCCTCGATTTTACCACAAACCGCACTTTAATTAATAGGTTGCATAAAAAAAAAAAATGACCGTTTTATCAAAAGTCTGTAAATATTTTAATGCTATCTATTTTTTACCAAATGTTAATATTTCCTTTAGAGCATTCTCTGAGCTTCTTTACTAACACTGGACTTCTTCAAAAAAAACCTCAGTTTAGTTATTTATTTAAAAGAAGAAACATGACAGTGTCCTACGAAATTTTCGTAATTTTAATACATTACAAAAAAAAAATTTCACAGCCGCTGAAGCAACTCGTGAAATTATTAAATACGATGGGGAAGGTGCCCTTGACCAGCGCACTGCGCGGCGTTGGTTTGAAAAATTTAGCAGTGTGTAGATACGACGTTGGAAAGGAAGAGGGGCTCCGGACGACCATTAATGCATATTGATGAGGCTGTAAAGGAAGCTGTTGAGTCAATTCCGTCCACAAGTACTCGCGAACTTGCCCGGGAGTGTGGTGTGCCGAAAGATACTGTTAGTCGCCATTATTTACAGACTTTTGAACTCTGGAATTTGATAAAACGGTCATTTTTTTTTATACACCCTATTAATTATTTCATCATAATATTTAATGACTGTATTTCTACTGAGGTGGATAGTAAAATAGGACATTAAGAAAACTTGTAATTAAGTTCATTGTGTGAATTAAAGAAAAAAGTCAGACGCAAAGAAATCTGTAAACACTAAGGTTTCTGAAGTTAAGTTTATGATGGTCAACAAAAATAAAAATAAATATATATATATATATATATATATATATTAAGTTTTAACTGTATTCGTTGCAATGACCTATTCTTATTCTATAATTTGTGGTCCATTGAACGTCTGCGTTGAACTCGCATCACGATTTTCTCCTGTTATGTTTACATTGCCTAATCAACCTGTTTTGCAATTGTGCGGGCCTTGACTCTTGCTTAAGGGGTGATAACAAATTATTTATTTATTTTTCTTGTTAAATTTAAACGTAATTTATTACCAACGTTCTCCTCTGAGTGTTCTTTTCGTAACGTATCACTCTCAGGATTTTCATCTTGTATAAATTTTTTTTTTTTTTTTTTTATTTAATTCAATGATATTTACAACTATAATGGTATTATATCAAGTAAATGTGCAAAAATGTAGAATATGACATGAAAACACTTGTGAGAAACTACCCATCGATAGCACTCCAATAAAGTTCTATAGTAGATGATCTCGAGGCCATCTTCTTTTCAGGCGCCTCGGAGGGTTATCAGGAATAGTATGGGAAGCAAGCTGAGAGACTAGCGGATTCAAGTGCGTATGGAGCTTGTTATGGAAGGATAGGTATCTAGTTTGGGCCAAATCAGTAACATATGGGATATTAAGATCATGATGGATGAGTTTGTTTGTGACATAATAAGGAGCATTGAGGATTTTACGAAGGATTTTGGATTGCAAGGATTGGATACGAGATGAATTGGATGGTTTAGTAGAGCCCCAAAGCTCAACTCCGTATGCCCAAATAGGTCTGATGACTGTCATGTAAATAAGTCTTTTGTAATTAATTGGTAGCTTAGAGCGTTTGTCCAGTAAGTGTTGAAGTAGGCGAAAACGTCGAGCAGTTTCTTGTCTTTTCAATCTTGTATGAGGATTCCAAGTGAGACGTTTATCCAGATGGAGTCCTAGGTAACGTATCTGTTCGACAGGGTTCAGTGGTGTATTATTAAACGATACAGTAGGACAGGAATTCGTAGGTTTACGACGAAGGGTGAAGGTAATTTGATGGGATTTGTTAGGATTTATTTTAATCCTCCAATTTTGACACCATTCTTGTAGGTGTGAGATATGGGATTGAAGAGATTGTGATGCAACAAATGGATCCTTATTAACTGATAACACACATGTGTCATCAGCGTAAGTAGTGAGGACAGTGCTTGGATGGGTTGGGATGTCAGCTGTATATATCGTGTATAGGATGGGCCCCAGGATACTGCCTTGAGGAACACCGGCAGACTGGGTGAAGAGGGAAGAGTAGGAACAATTATGGTTTACTTTAAAGGTTCTATTACTGAGGTAGGAACTGATAATAAGGAAGTAAGTTGAAGGTAAGAATTTACGGAGTTGTATAAAAATTTAAACAGCAAAATCTGAAATGAATGTTTGATTATGAATTTTCCCATATTATACATCTCAACAGATTCCGATGTCTCATTAAGCTTTTCTACTTTATTTTTCTATATCCTAGCTCCATAAGTGAGTACTTTTCCTTAAGCACTTGTGCACGTGCACGACATTGATATAGAATAGATACTGACTTAGAATTGAAGAAAATTAAATGAAAAATAAGATATCAAAATATTTTCATATTTCTTTCGATAGATTTATTTATTTAAGGGTTTTCTGTGGACGTGGACGATGTTTTGACCACTGCAACTCTCACTCTACCAAAACATGAGGTCTAAATCCGACGAAAGTCTCTAGAATTTTTTTAGAGAATGGAATTTTATCGAAAACAGTGCTTTTCTTATCAGCTAGATCTGATCCTCATTGAAATAGCATGCCTACTTAATGGTGATTTTCAAAATTTCATCCGCTGTAATGTTGAATAGAATATTGTTTATTTTGAATAATTAATACTCAGCATTGTTACTAGTATGCTCCAGATTAAAATGTATTGAGAACTATTCAATGTGCCTTTCAATCAAATTAAAAACTAGACAATTATGAAAAAAAAAAACATGAAAAATATAAATTAACATTTTTTTTCACTTGAAGCATGATTGATAACATATTAATTGATCGGATATTGAACAAGAAAAAACTTATTTTTCATCATAAGTTCTGATGCTTCTAAAAATAGTTATCCTGAAGTATCTTCACTTATTAATTTTCACAAAACATTAGCGGATGTAAATCTCAATTCCATCATTAGCTTCATTACTTATGATAATGATAATAAAGCTTAAGAAACTATTTTTAAACATATTGATTGTGTAAAAAGTCTGTTATGTTTTTTATGGTGTTACGATATAGTCTCTGTGGTACAGTTTTTTTTATTAAGTTAAGGTTCAAAATCAAGAAAGCCCTTCAATTTTCTATATTTAATTTGTTATGAATACTAGTATGACCTATTAGCATGAGATCTATATATGCTAATATGTTTAACATGATCGCCAAGCGTGTTCCCAGAACTACCGAATCTCGCTTAAAAACCATCTTGGATTTATAGTTGTTTATCTTAGATACATATATATTATACCTAGATAGTATATATATCGGCGTTGTTATAATCCTGCTACGCTATAATGCTACACTGCGCTGTAATGCGGGTCCACTAAAGTATTCATTAAGTAGTTTATCGGAACAAATAAATTAATGTACATTTTATGAGGGCTGTAATATTTTTTTTCGGTTGTCATTAACCTGTTCACTAGATATTTTCCCTAAACATCCTTGAAAGGAGAAAGTCCTTTCAGAGAAATTTTTTCTTTCTTCTTTTTTTTTTGTTTTGAATAATAACAAACATACCGGGCCACATTTTTTCCTAGACTTTCAAAGCCTCATCTTTCGGCCATGAAAAGATCGTTTACACCTCTTTTTAAATCCCCCTTTCACTTTTGTTGTTTGAGAGCCTAAATTATTTCGAACTATCGACCAGAGTATCATTATTGGCCTGTTCTTGCGTAAGGCATGCGTAACTCCTAATTAAACTTTTCTATTCTGTTTATTCTAGAGATAATGTATGATGAAATACCTAAAAATTTGGAATAGGAAGCGATCTTAGTCTTGAGATGCGTGTGATTTGGGTTAAGTAGAGCGTAAATATAAAGATGGCCATCGAGGTATCTTGAGGAAATCGTTTTGGGAGTGATGTTACGCTGCTAGTTTTTTACTTTCGTCATCTTCTACAATAGTTAAATACTTCCGTGGGTAAATATTTTATCGTTTAAGTGTCAAATGTAACTAAACTTCTAAGCTCAACGTTGTTTCTATGTCTATACTTTAAAAAAATATTGTTTGCGGTATCGCAAATGTACAATTTTAAGACACCGTAGTGATGATAACAGAGAAACATATAGAGGTTATATGAAAACTAATTCTGAGTCAAAGGTAAACTTCCGCACCACTGAAAGTTGTTACAAAGATCAGATATACCAAAGCACACTGCAAAGCTCACACGCTGCCTTAGTATTTTTAAATGGAGTAGAAAATCGTTAGCTACGCCGTCCTCCGGAAGGGATGTAAACTGGGAGTCCTGTAAACTGGGAGCCTGAGCGGTGTCAGGTACTCGTTATAGAACTATTAATGGATAGGCGAAATTTAGGGATCCTACAGTAGCAACCGCCCGATTAGTAATAGCAACGTAAAGTGCCGTTAAACGAACAAATGAACAGCATGATGTTGATCGTGGCCAATCAATTGTGGTCTGCAATACTTGCTTGGTTTTATGCTTATTTATTTATGGTTCTTATAGGAGAAAAAAAGCCAGAATGTAGCAACTAAGATTTTAAACATAACTATACTCGACGCAGTCTACAACTGAACCAGAGCAGAAAGGTAAGCTCAAAGTAATTGAGGTTTAGTAACTGGGAATATTAGTGTTATCATAGATTTATGTCAGGCGTAGCAAGCGTTATTAAAATCAACCTCAGTTTTTAAGAAGCATTAAGGTCCATTCGGGCCTCACTGAATTAATAAATTTTGTCTAAATTAGACAAAATTTATTTTAACTAGCGAATATAAATCATTCTGTCAATTTTACTTTCCGACAATTTGTTTATCTAAACAAGAATACTTTGTGGATTCGTACATCTCGATATTTGTCTTTTAAAACTAAATCGTTCCGGATATCAATTAAATTGTATACATGAGGAAGAGGCCCAGTTAAGAAAAAAAATTGCTGATTATAAATATAATTCCATTTACTGCTAAAAAGAGCAGTTTTATTTTCATTATTTAAACTGCTTATATATATTTATTTTTAGAAAAACCCTAGGGCTTAAGATGAAGAACCTAGAATTACATAATGTTTTATATGAGTCCAAAAATATATAACCAGTCAAAAATGCGAAAATTCTTATAAAAAGAAAGTTAAAATATAACACATTATTGTTTGTTTGTTTTTTATTAATACAGCAAATAGGAGTAAAGACAAAAAATTCTGATGACGGGATAAGATCCGAAACGACCAACTGGAGATTATATGTGAGTGATAATATGAATATAACAAATGAATAAATTAAAGTTCTGTAAACTAATAAAAAATAGACTTGTAAAAGATGTGTAAATTTCCCTAACTGCAACTAAAGTATTTATAAAAATGTATATCCACCTAGCAGGTCTTTGGCCCCGTCTTTGTTTTTCTGACCATTGAGTCTTGATGAAGACCTGATGTTGGTCGAAACGTTGGTTTCTTCTAACAGATAGTTAAAAATTGTTCTCTATAAAGGGATTTATTTTTTACCTCCACCTGTCAATGAAGTTTATACAGTTAGGTAATGATATTGAAGAAAACAATTCGCGATATAACCTATTACTCCATATCCTTGATGGACGATTTTTTTTCCAATCGACAATGACTCCCGATAGGGACAGGACAGGACAGGTAAGACGTAGACATGAGGATTCCGGTTAGGACCTCGGGGAGAGGACGATGGCCCACTGACCTCCAAGTCTTGGCCGGCTACCACCTCGGCTTCTTCAACAGTCTCTTCTCCTAACCTAATTGTTTCCTCATCCGGATCCGTTGGCTGCTCTTATCATGAGGGTCGGAGCACTAAGGGTATGAGATGTAGTTACGAATATTTTCATAGAAAATCTGGTAAAAATGTTTTATTAAGTTTTTATAGCTTCTCATTATTAATTTTAATCTCACAAAACAACAGAAGTAACGAATTTATATCATCTATTTAGTTAATTTATTTACTCATAAGGATAATTTCTTTTACTGTAGAGGTTAAAGTGGTAAATACAACAACCCATGAAGGGTTTAGTATGTGGGAGTAGCTGTACGTACTATAATACAACGGTTGTACAGGGAGGTGATTTGTCCTAGATCACGGTCAACCTGCAGGATTTCTCCCAATTAAGTATGCCCACTAAATAGAGACTAGATGAGCCCCAGGATGGTCTGTAGATCCCACATTGCCCATCCGTCGCTGGTAACAGAATAAGTAATTTATCTGCCACAGCCGGATTCGTACCGGAACCTTCAGCACCCCAACTCATCTCTCTACACAATGAGCTACACCGCTCCATAATTATTATTCTATTTTATTTTTTTCCCGCGAATTATACTACGGAGCTTGTCTTAGCGATTTTATAATTACACGGCCTGAAAAAAAAAATACTTAGAATGAATCTAGTATATATGAAAAGTTTCTAAATGTAGAACGATTAAACAAGTTTTTTTTTCTTTGTTTGGGATCAGAAAATAATGATAACCAGGAAGCTATACTGATACTTCACCTTAACACCACTGATGGAAGTAAATGATGAATATTAATAGAGAAACATGAAGATTAATGCTGAAGCTATCTTGATTAATTCACTCCCAAGGTCTGTACCGATGATTTATTAATAGCCCATTTAAACTACAATTCGGGGAGGTGATCATGATCTCAGTACTAGAATAATACCACAAAAAATAAAATTCGTCCATATCATCATGAACAACAAGAGAAACAATACAAGTTTGATTTATATCTCCTAATCTTACAATAATAATTTAAAAAATAGAACTATTTATAACTATTCCATTATTGATAACCACAACAGTTTTTTGTCGTGCAATGAAAATTCTATTTTTGGTATGATGAATTTATTTATTCTGGTATCAGCGACGCATGGCGCCTCTAGGATGTACATACCCTCCAGAGCCTCACTCAACCACTAAAAGGTGGGTTTGGTTGAGGCTGATGCCGGAAAAAATCACCTATGGACACTAGTTGTCCTGTTAACAGTACAGAACCATGTACTGAACACCTTCATGTAAGGCCTTACATGGGTTATAGTGGTACAGTTTATTTTATTTTTCAAATTTTAAATATTGGATATTTATCATAAATATTTCATATAACGAACTCTGGAAGCAGAAGCGGGTCTCGGATTTATTGACCCGTTGACACGAGTTACAATATGAGAAATAAAATTTAATCATCGGCCAAAAATAATAAACCTATTTTTCGTCATGAAATATAATTTTTAAAAAACTTGTAAAACTTCCATTATTTTGCTGAAGTATTACTTGGCTCAACAAACAAAGCGATATAAACATAATAATAATACCAAAATTGTTTCATAGTGGCTCGGTCGTTAATAAAAAATATATCTACTATTTGGAAAACAAAGTGTTAAAGTAACTTTAAATTATTTTTTTATGCCGAATGGATTGGCTTTTCGTACATACAAACCTCTTCTGTAACCTTTCGCACTCCTGAGAAGACAACACCTCATTGCGGTTATTTTCGCCGACTTACTTTTAAGTATGCCTTTTACAAGCGTGACTGAAAGCCTATGGTTTATGAAATTTCCCATTGATAAAGGTTAGTTGGGACCGATCCCGGTCTAAATAGGACAACTTTCGCTGCTCCACAAACTTAAATAAAGTTCATGTTTCTTAGCTTGTCGAACTATTCTATAAGTTCCTATACTCATACAGGGGCTTATAGATATATTATAAATCTATATTCTATTTTATATATGAAAGAATTTATAATATATTGTTACCAGAAATGGAGGAAACCGTGAAACTTTCTCACCTGATATTTCATCGCTTTCCAACAATAACCTAGCGTGATGAATTTTTAGGAAAAACTTTTTTTTTCGATGTCGCGGATGCGAGAGATTGAATCAGTGTCAACTTAGCGAATCCCGCATCTGACACATGTTCTTTGCTTTATTCTACAAGGCGTGGGAATTTAGATTGAGCATGAGATTTATAATGTGCGTTACTTTAATTTTTAAAAAAAGTTCAAAAACAGAATGCTTAACTCACTTCAAACTTTTAATACTTGCTCATATGTCGACGGATCATTCGTTCATAGACATTGTTTATTCAAAATGCCTATTAAATTAATAATGTCCAGAAATATAACAACCTTGAAAAGCAATGGTAGTATAACTGTCACTTTCTATTATTACTTTTATTTTATTTGTTTTTAAATCGCCACTAAGAGGATGGAGAGAACCGTAGTGTTTATCAACACCCACCACAACTCGGTTGACCGCGAAACTTTCTTAATGGCCTGAATGAGCCAAACCGGGAGAGAATATTCTGACTTTTTCTGATAAAAATTACAGAATCGATCCATTACTCTTACACTGGATGGAAGTAGTTTTATGTTTTATCACATAATTTGTTGCTTATACTACAATCATCTTTATCATAATTTAAAAAATAAACACAGAAATAAATTATAAATGCTTTATACCATAAATACATAAGAGCTTGATGGATATTAAATGCTGGTGGAATTAAATTATGTCGAATTTTAAGAATTTATTATGACAAATAATGGACGTCTGCTACTGCTATTATTAGTACAATACGCAGACATTTTTAAAATTATAATAACACTTTTTATAAATGTGTGCCTATTATATTTCTTATTAAATATATAAATTATCTTAATAATATTAAATGGCCAAAAGATCTGCTCCTTTAAAAAAAAATACTAATAATATTAAGAGGGGTTTATAAAAAAGAAATAATGAAAATGATGATTAATAATAAAAAAAAATCAAATAATAAAGCGGAGCTGCCCAGAGAGGAATAGCTTAGTAAAGCACTGGACTTGACTCAAATCATGTCTTATCGGGAAGGAAACTTATCAGAAATCGGTGGACTGTATCAGAATGACACTGGTTTGACTGTCTTTTCCTTGGTACACTCAACACATAAAAATATAATGGCACCGGATTCGATTAGGTGACGATAGTACAGTGTTAATCACAGTGCATCCTAAGATATAATATACAAGATGCGGCTAAAATAACTCTATGATGTAAAAAAATTGTAGCTCCTTTGCTTGTGAATATTTCATTTTTTTTTTTCTATTTCAGGAATTAAACTTGGGAGAATATATAAAAATGGAACGCTATACAATTGAGCAAAGAACTAAGTTCGATAATTAATACTCAACGTGCATACAGAAGATTTTATGGTGTAAGAACTGCTACCATCGACCAAATTCGTTCGTTGGTGGATAATTTTGCTGAATGTGGGACTGTCGGAGATTCAAGACGCACGGGCAGACCTCTAACTCTTAGATCGGCCGAAAATATTGATGCTGTGAGACAGAGCACATTTTTGCGTTAGAGAAAACAGATAACATAAAATAGCGGTTAAATAACATAACATAAACTTAATTTTTATCATTCAATTTTTTGTTTTTTTTCATTCCATTCAATATTTATTTAAAAACCAATCATATAGTTACTTTAGCCGCACCCTGTATAATACTATATAATGAAAACGGAACTTCACCAATATTTATCTCATTAATACGTTTTATTTTAGATTTATCATTAACTTAGGGTGCGAAACCTGAGTTGGTATGATAAATATCATATTTGTCAAGAGTAGGTCCAAGTATGTAGAAGAAAAAAAATTGTATGTGGACAAAATATCATCAAATTATTTTTCATTGAATGCGTTTTAAATTATTGTTTTTAGACTAATTAATTAAATTATTATTGAATCCATTCATCAAATATTACTTCTGGTTTCATCCGTGCACTCAAATTCTTTTCCAACGTTCCCCTGCAACTAAGCCTTGAAGAAGATGGCATTAGTTTTAGCGAAAAATTGGCAATGGATTTGACGACATGGTACACACTCGAAGAAATCTTAATGAATGAATTCAAAATATTTACCGTGGCAATTGAAGATTATTCTTGGCAATTGTATATATGCTATTATTCTTGCAAATCGAGGAGAATCATTAACAACAACTTTGCTGGTTGCGATTCTGCTCAGTGCAAATATAATATAAATGAACCAATACATATATTTAAAAGAATAAGCTAAAAAAAAAAAATTACTATTTAGAAAAAAAAATGTAAAACTAGAAAACTTTAAATTGTTTGTTTCAACTACATTTTTGAATATGATGAAATGTTTGATTATGTCAATTGAGAATTTTTATAGTTAAATACTGATCAAACTATAGTAGGATCGATTAAAAAAACAAAATCAAATTAAACAGCAGTTTGGTAAATTCGATAGCTAAAGTATATTGTTGTTGATAATTTCTTTTTCTGGCCAAAAAATTAATTTCGTAAAATAGATTCTTCTCATAATTAGGAGTCATAGAAAGTCATCAATTTAGTTGAATGTTATTGAAGTATAAAGTCTAATTTCAAAATAATCTAGAAACAACAAATTTAAATTTCATTTAACTGAAAATAATTTGGTCTTATTTTGTTCACATGACATTTTTTTGGGGGTAAATTTCGATCTACTCTTGACACAAATGATGTTAAAAATAACAACCTAAGTGAATTCTAATTATGATTCGACGATTAATATTCCCACAAATCTTTTCTCATAAAAAATAAATAACATTGCCCCTGTGAGCTTATAAGAAAGCGGTACTCATTAGTTTCGCAAGTAGTATAGCCCCAAGGACCCGAAGAGACCCAACCATTACAAAATATTATGAAAAATCCCCATAAAGGCAGAGAATTGAGCAAGATTCTACATTTATTCCAAGGTGAGGATGACACAACGAGAAAGTAGGGCTGGTTCCTCCGCTTCGAGTCGGTCTTGTTTATGCATTCCATGTTCCCGGCTCAAGGACCTAAATATGTTCCATCTCTGCAATATGTTCTTGGCCAAAAGAGAGATCCATCTGGATCCGATGGTCTACTTGCCAAAGCAAAAATTCCACCTTATAAGAAGGAAACGGATCAGATTCCATATGTATGATATGTTAATGTGATTTTTTTATTTTAATCTTTGAGAAGCCTGCGTTAACCGTGCTCAACTTGAGGCAATGGCTCGGTTAATAACGGTTTATTGCGATAAGGCTTCCTTATTAGCACCTGCATCTCGGAAGTCATTAGACCAGAGGAGAGAGTTTGAGGTTTGATCGATGAGCAAACACCTGTAGGTGATTGACAGTTCATACTTTAGGTATAGCTTCTACCGGCAGACGCATTATTAATTCTGTTAACAAGCGTAAATTGACTAAATTGGATCTGGAAACCCTGCTATGGCCCATTCAATCACTATAAAGTGAATCCCTATTATTTGGAGGAAAAAAGCCCTGATGGTTGAGCGAGATCTGGTCAAAAATCACCTCCTTGCACAAAAGTTGGCTTTGTATGTACTGGAAAACAATTCGGTCACTTGGAAAACATTCATGTACTATGATTTTCTTCTCATCCTCCAAGATTTTATTTATAATTAATTATAATATACAATACATTGTGAACTGCATTTGCATAGACTTATAACATGTCTTTGCGTCACTTTTAGGTTCAGCGCATCTCCCCGAAGCCACTATAAATAAATGGTTTTGCAGTGCTAGTTCTTGTTGTTGTGCTGCCTTCTACTACAATTTATTGCATTATAAGGCATTCCGTGAGTTATGATGAAAATCTATCATGATCTAGGAGCTAAGTACTACTTTCGATGGTCATGTAGTGGCAAAAAAGAGTGATGCATATGTACGTAGTTGTTACATTAACATCAAAAATGTGGTAATAGATTTCTATTTATTTTGTGGCTAACAGATCTTGAGTTATATGAGACACGCCTATGAACGAACATAATTATTCTAATAATAACCAGTAATTATTCAAAATGGATTTCGGCGTTGAAAACTGTAACTTTTGATTACAATACTTTCTCCTGTCCATAGAAGGAAGTAAAAATCATCGACTGAAACGAACCCGAGCCAAGGACTATGAAAGCAGATGGCTATTCTCGTTAGTGCGCTTGTGCAATAACCATTTGTCGCTGTTCTAACAATGGACATTAAAGAGAGGCGTTGCATCACGGCGGAGTGGGATGATATCTTTCAGCCCCCTGATGCAGCTTTGATGGAAGGCCTGCGAAATCTACGTCCCATTTACAACGTCAACGGGAAGATAACATAGAAACGCCTTCAGGAAGAATTGCGTTCGCTCGTCGTGAATGTCCCAGCGACTGTTGCACAATCGACCCTGGAACGGCCACAACGTTCCGTATTTTACCCTTCGGAGACTGCATGCAAAAGGAATGGTGTTGGTTATATATACCACAATAATATTGAAGCACTGGCAAATATTCAAATCAGTAGAGAATTTTTCTTAAAACCCTTTCTCATATTTGATGAGAAAGCTTCATGTAAGTGTGCCATTCTTCTTATTCTGCAGTAGAACAACGCTTTAAGAGGTTTTGGAAGTATGCTGAACTTTATTGAGGCGTTCAGGACCAAGTTTAGCCAAGCAACGCTTTATGCCCCAAAACAATTTCAAGTTCAGAAGTGGACTAAAACAATGAAATTATTCGAATAAACTACCAAAAAATGTGAAAAATAAATTTTTTGGAATTTTAGAGCTATCCGCTTCTGATCCCGAATGCCTAAATTAAGTGCTGGTGAGAACTTTCTTATTGTTCTTATAATTTAACATGTTAATGAATCTCACCTAACAATCGTGTCCATGTCACGGAACTGCATTTACATGCCTTCGTCTTCGTCATGAACAATAATGCTACTTTGCCGTTGTCTATTTTAGATATCACAGGAGATAATTAAGACACACACCTTGGCTGTGAGAGTTTACTCTTACTAAGATGTCTCTCATCATATTTATATGGCATAATAACTCGTTATAATTATCTTTATAACCGAATAGCTGCCAAATATTATTTGTTAACTATCTTCTGATTAACCCTCACATCTAATCATCTCTTCTCGAGTTCCATAGATGGTCACTACGATGCTGTGTTATTAAAAAAGTAATTGAAGTCATTTTTTTATTGCTGGGTTCCCATTTAGCCACAAAGAAATAGCTGTTAATAACATATGACAGTTCTCATTAAACGTTCTCCATTAGTAAAGGCCATCTACAGTTCGCCTCCAGTCAAAAGGCCATGATCATTTGCGTTAGACTTGGTTACAACAGGAAGCCACCTGGAGCGTGACAGCGGTAATTGAAAGGATGGCTGCGATTGGTCTGTTATTAATTTCCATTACTAACAGTTGACATATCCCATTGCCTCTAGCGCTTTCTCCGATTGCGTCACAATCGCGAGGTTTCATTAAGAGTAATGACGAGGAGTTGATGCGCAGAGATTTCGATGCGCTTAGGAAGATGCCAGTCGTTGCTACTGTGTTACGTGTTTTAGTGTTCACAGTGTTAGTTCCGATATATTCGAGGTATTTATGATCTAATAATGGGAAAACCAACCTTGGCAAACAGGTGTTTACAAAGTGTAATATCAGCCTCTTCCAGATAATATCTCCTACTACATACCCGAAGACATTTTTCATTGATACTAGGATTTTTGAAAACCCCCGTTAACTATTTTTTTCCTCCCTTAATTGGGTTTAGATATTCCCTCCATTATGTTGTTCTTAGCTATTAAAAAGAGTTCTGTTTATAGTTTTCTAAAGCTTCTTTTACGTAGGAATCATATCCTGACCTAATTTTGATAGTTAAATCCCGTAAACTTAATTACAGTTATAGTCATTTTGACTGACAACCATACCCTTGATGTCAAATAGTGGGACTGTCAAGCTCTCCTGTCCCATCTGTCATGCTTATGGTCATGCGACGCTCTGTACTGTTAAGAAAGCTTAGAACTTAGCCCCCGCTCAGATTCGTGAAAGTAAGACAAAAAATATGATTAAACCATAAAATGAGATTAAAGTAATAAAACTATAAGACATTTTGAAGGTCTCAAATTACAATCATCAAGTGCATTCCTACTTCGGGTTTACTAAATACGCTCCGACCTTTCAAATTCAAGGATTTCCTAGTAAAGGGCTCTTACTATAACAAGCAACTATTGCATTAGGGCTTTGGAAGTGGTGGGCTGTTTCTTCTTGTTGGTGTATTTCTGCATTTTGCGGTTAGGGTGTTCTTTCTTCGTTTTTTTCCTTTGGTAATATTCTCTTTCAGACTTGAATATGGCTGAATGGGCGAATTATTGATAGGAAATTTCGTTCCCTTTTTTTAGTTTAGAGAGTTGAGGCTTTTTGGTTCGAATTTTTCTATTAATGTCTCAACAAGTAAGAAACTATTTTGTTCTGTGATTGCATTTCAAGATATCTTTCGGTCATCGGTCATCGGTCATGAAAAAATCGTGAGAATGTGTTGTGTTAAGAGAAATCAGGGAATTAATTAAAAAACCCTTCTGTTCCGGAAACAACTGGTTAAACAATAACTAAGCATTAATAAGAATTAACTAACGAAAAATGAAATTAACGACACTAATGGTTTGTGTGGGAGCAGCTTTAACACAGTACATTAAAGCTATTGGAAGGAGAATATAAACTATTTTCTGTCTGAGTTCTTTGAAGTAGACTTCTATTCAAGTATGGAGTGGGTGCATATATTCAAAACAATTTTTATTTTTAGCTACAGTATAGTTTTTCTTAGACTTTTACATATCTAGACTCCAGTCAATCTTTAAACTTTTATTAAACGTAGATATCTTACATACTACATTCCGGTCCAAGAAGAGTCAACCTTGGTGTCATCAGGATCTGGATGGAGGGCGTTAAAAGAACCTGTTTCTCCTTCTTGGGAGCTTACTCGTTTTGGATATTGATGTGATCCAGAAACCATTGAGGATGTGGATCTTTCTATATTTGTAATTATTAACATTAGTTGGGACATATTGACTTTTAATGTTTTTTACTGTATTGGGTACTAATGAAAATTAGAAAAATAGTAAATATTTTTATTCAAGTGATCGGGATTTAGTGAAAAATTGTTTTTATTTCCCTCAGCTAAAACAGATTTGTTATCCTTTTTAATGATTTATTTTTCTTATAAAGAAAGTCGAATATTCTCTTTATTTATTTTTATTTCTCATCAAGGTTCCATGTTAACATTTTTTTTATCTTGGTGTTATTGTAATAACGAAGTTTTCGTTTAAGGTATTTTTTTTTAATATTAGTAATTATATTATAATGTTTCACAGAAATTATTTATCTTTTTTGTATTGTTATCATATTCCTTGCGATTTATTTGTTTAATTTAATATGTATGTTTCTGGCTGGGAATGTTTTTTTTTTATTGTTTATATTATTTCTTAAGGGAATAGACCCCGAATAAAGATTTTTTCTATTATGTATATTTAAAATTAAAGTCGTATAAATTTTATACTAGTAATAAGAATTTGTCAGTATTTAAGTACCTTTACAAATAATATCTTATTGAAACAAATTGTATAAAGTTAAGAAATTTATAAATGTATCCTATAATAAAATATATTGAACACTCAGTATTTTTAAATGCTGTTTTTCGTTGGAGTAGGTTTTAATTTGGCCATCAAGTTCAATATACATTCTTATTTATTATGTGAAATTTCACCTAGTTTAACTAGCTAGAGTTTTTATAGATGGTAATAGCATATAGTCTTGCAAAATATTTTTTAATACACCTCCATAAATCTTTTTATACAACAAAAGAATTTATTCTTGGAGCGGTTCTAAAGGTGTCGGGCAATAACCCGATAGAGAAGAAAGCACAAAGCCAAGAAGAACGCTGGTATTCTTCCCCGCGAGACTTTTTAATAAACCACTATTATTTTTTAAGTTTACATTAATTTATTTAGTCATTAAACATGAATCTTAAACACTACTTTAATATTTTTTAATTATTTTCTTTTATATTACATAAATATGTTTACTTCACGCTAGTAAAAAACAAAACTAATAATAATAAATAGCTTGCTTAGAGCATGAAACAAATTATATGAGAACCAGCTTAATTTTAAAATACTTTATAATTTGAAGTATTCGTTAAAGTAAATAAGACATTTTATTTTATTTTATTAACTGTACTTCAATCAACATTCATCTTGCATTCAAGTGAACTATTAAAACTTATTATTTTATTTATTTTTTGCAATAAATCTTTTTATTGAATGGCAATTAGTACATTCTGCCACACTTTAGGGCAGTGACTATTAGTGATCTATGGACACACTTAATATAGTGTAATAATAAAACCATCAAAGTATCAATATAATAATTTTAGTTTAATAGATTTGTAAATATGTATTTTTTAAAAAATGAAGTTTGAACATAATTAGAAGAAATTGAAAATGGCATATCCGTCAAATCTGTTGACACAATAATATTTCTCTGGATTATTTAAAGAAGCGCACTTTACTATAATAAAGCTTTTGTTTTAATAAAAACATTATTCATACTTCACAGTCAGTATATTAATACTTACAGAAAATTAATACAGTTCAATTTATGAACTGTTGAGTACCGTCATTTTCTCTACTAATCTCAGTTGCTCCAAAAAAACTATTAATTAATTAATGATTTTTCAATATTTAAAATTAAAAATTACTATTAGAAATAATCACTATATCCCCCATTCCTCCTTCCAAAACCATTTTCCATTATATCATTTTAAAAATGAGTAAAAATAAAAGTTATAAAAAATCGAATACGAACAAATATCTATTATATTGTATAGAATAACCCAATCCCTAAATAAGATTACTTAATAAAACATACAATTAATACAGCAACCTCAGCTATCTACTAATTGCCTCCAAAAATTAGGAATTTTGTATACCATTCATTTCATGGTTTAAATAATAATTGGAGTGCTATCGATGGGTAGTTTCTCCACAAGTGTTTTCATGTCATATTCTACATTTTTGCACATTTACTTGATATAATACCATTATAGTTGTAAATATCATTGAATTAAATATAAAAAAAAAAAATAAATAATAATAAGTTATATGAAGAAATTGTTTGTAATTAGATATCAGCATTGGATGCACCCGAGTTTTTGATAATGTAACTGTAGAGTTATTACAAAATTCAGTTCATAGAATAGTTAAAAAAATATATATATGAAGTACAACAGCAGTGAAGATGAGTTACCATGTGCTATTCCAGCTTATACCAAAATAATTTGATTCCCGGAATTATTTTTTTTTTTTGTAAAAAATGTATACCTTAAAATATAAATATTGATTTAAATTATTAGCTTGTTTTGTAAAACCCATCGAATTGGTAACTAGAATATAATTAAAATATTTTCAATTTTATCTCGGATTGAAAAAAAAATTAAATTGCTAATTTATCTAGAAAAGATTTGGAATCAGATATTATAATTGATGTACCTCGTATAAATCACCCCAATTTCATAAATTATTTCTAAATGTTTAATTTTAGATTACAGATTGGTATAAATGTATACAAATTCAATTTATAGAAGAATATCAATATATATATATGTATTAAGTACAACAGCGGTGAAGAAGTGTTACCATGTGCAATGCCAGCTATTATCAATTTTTTTAAATATTTATATATTTATCCACACCTGTATCATCATCAGATTTCCTGGCAGTGAATTTATAAAAATTCTCATAGCGAGAGGCATGAAGAAGAGCAGCGGTACCTCACTCGTGTCCTGTTTTAATATCCATCCACGTTCTTTTTTGTTTTTTTAATAATTTGACTTTATTTTTTTCATATAGTTAAAATTTATTCTTAGAAATATAAAAGTCGATTTAAACTATTGGCTTGTTTTGTCATAACTATCAAACTTTTACAAGAATGTAATTAAAATATTTATTTGAGCTACCAGCACATATGAACCAAGCTGGAGGGAATACATAGATACATGGATACATAGATAGATATATATGTATGAGACCCTACCTGTTTGGGTTCCTTGGACGACGGTGCCTGAAGAGGTTGGATTGGAACTGAAGCTTGCCGGGACAAGGAAGGCCGTATATACCTGTCCCAGTTCCTCCGGCTAACCCACATTCTCCCACCTTTCCATTTCTTCCACCGTCCTCCCCACTTCCAGTGGCAGGGGTTCTTCTGGGTTACACCATTGGATGGTGAGCCGCGCCGGATATTGATGAATCTCTAATCACTACTTTTCTAACGAGCGTTCCTTCCTACCGTTCTCGACTAGATGCATTAAGAATTCAAAGTTAGGATAGGGGATTTCTTTATATCTCTCAAAAATCGTCCCTTATATTGGTCCCTTTCACGTGTAATAAGTGTTTTTGATGTTTAAAATTCTTAGAGAGTTTGATATAGCGTTTGAAGAAAGAGTGTAAATCCTCTGCGGACTTGAGATGGTCTTGACAGGAGAATTTGAAAACCGGCTCTTCGGAAGACCTTCATTATCAATTGACGTCGAAGAAATAAAGTTTACTGTATAAGAACAGGTCTGGATTAGTCTAGTAGGATAAGTAATTAGTAATAAGTAGAACAATTTATACTCCATACGAATTTATCCAGTTATATAATTTCTACAGCCCAGTGAATAAGTGGTTAAGTGGAATTTCTCCCAAGGAAAGTTAATTGTTTGTTTGTTCATTTGACATCACTTTACGCAACTATGGCTAATCGGACGATGCTACAGTGAAAAAAATACCGTTACCTCTACAACCCGTGAAGGTTCTGAGGTTCAGTAAATGGCAGAGACTTGTACTGTTTCTTGGAGAACGGTTGTGCAGGGAGGTGACTTGTCCTAGATCACGCTTAACAGCCAGATCCCCTCCCCCTTATTTTGGGTACCCAGTTTATAGAGGCTGGGTGAGCTCTAGGAGTGTTCTAGATCCCATAGGATCCATCCCGCTGGTAGATGTCTGCCAGCGAGCGGGATTCGAACCCAAGACCTTCGGTATGGCAACTCAGTGCTCTACCACTGAGTCACTTCGGTTCGACAATATTACAGTGGGAGTCCTAAAATTTTCCTTTCCAGGTTTAATTAGGATAGGGATCTTTATCGAGTACTTGACATCGTACAGGATTAAAAAATCCTTGGCCACCTGCTGGGGTGCGAACCCATGATCTTCGCCATGGTAGGTTGTTATTATAACCAGTACACCTCAGGGAAGCACAATGGTGTCATGCTCGTAGTTTTTGACTTGAAATGGAGTTATAATATGAGCAATAACCCCATTTGAAGCATCTGCCTGACTTAGCCCCTTATTCAATACGTATATGACATGATTCTGCTTTTTTAAATTTAAGAAATTCATTTTGGATAAATTTCGACTTATTGCCGGGGGTGTAGATTTAGTTTGTGTAGTGTTGTAACAGCTCTGGTTAAATCTAACATATTTGACTTCCCAGAATTGCGTTTCTAAAAACCTTTCAAAACATAAATTATCTTTCCATAAAATATGTATAGAAACTCGTCGTCTTGAATCTTGAACCATATAGTATTCACCTTGATCACTTATTTCGAAAGAATAGAAACGATTTTCGAAAGAAAACGCCAGGAAAATGGTCTCCTATTTGTCATCATCATAATCCATCCTCTCTACCACTCACGCAGTGTGAGGTGTCTCCTAATTGTTTAAACTTAGTAAATCGTGACATCTAAACGTAAAAACATGTATTATAATGAAAAAGATAAAAACACAACTCTTATAGACTCAACTCGATCTTTCTTTTTGAGTGCCTAGAGGGAGGAAAAAGATCAAGGAGTTTTGGCCCAGATTATTGCAATGGAAACGGATTGCTCGAAAGAAACTTAATCAAATCAAGTAGGCAAAGATGGGATGCTGAAAAAGAGAAAGGCCAAGAACAAGGAAGTGAATGATTGATCCCAGAAGAACAAACATTGATACGGTTCCGATTTCGATAAACTGAACATAAAAGAATGTTGAAAAACGAAAGATTGTGGATTAATTTTTAATGAAAGATTCTACTGCAAGACCATGAGGAGCAACCAGATAAGGGTTTCCTCTTTAACGAAACGCTCGAACCAAAATGCGGTAGAGTTTCGATTGAGAACTGACTCTCCTATGGCACAAATGCCTTCGGCGGTTGCCCTTTCGTTTTGAGTTTTTTTTCCCGTTAATGTCTCAAATAACTACGGATTACGATTTTTCTTTTGACGTTGCAGGTGCATTTTAGAACCTTATAAAGCCAAATCAAGTCACGAGGAATTAAAGGATTTAACATTGGAATAAAGGGGAAAAAACAATCTCATAGGACTAATTACTCATCATTTAACTTATTATGAGAACTATCGAGTTGGAATTCCTGGTAATCGTCCTGACTGAAAAGATGACAGCCTCGTGACCTTCTAAGTTGAACTTGTTATTTGAGTACTACTACTGGGTAGTTTCACTACTTGCCTTTATTCATGCCCATAATAATCATTCCTTCCATTTACTTGTTGTAGTGTAAAAAGAAGGAATTAAGGGTTTTGTTCATGCACGAATGTAAGAAACTGGTTAATTCATATTACATACTCCTTAATTCATATATTATACTATTAGAGAGTTGGCTTCAGTGATATTGGGAAGTAACGACCGTGAATCCAGGTACTCGGTTATTCTCACGATCAAATCAGTCTCGTTTTGATTATGAACATCCAAAAAAAAAACACTAAAAAAAGTAGAATCGTACTTGAAGGTGAAAGCGAGACAATCCGGAGAGATGAACAGATATAAAATGTAAATTAATTGAAAATAATTTAATCATTTTTATAGCGTTGGTTTTATTACGGCTTATTAAAAATAATAATAAAAAAGATATTCTTCATAAAAGGGGAATAGGATTCACATGATTCACTTGAGGTTAAGGGGGTCAGATGGGTACTAAGGTGAGGCAACCCATATATAACAAGTGTCTCCACTGATGCGTAGTTAGGAGCTATCCTATGAATGAGAGTTGTTCAATATTCCAATGAAACTTCTGTTAAAAATAGAAAATAGGTAAAAAAAAGCTATTAGAATGAAATTGAAAAATTCCAAAAACAATACCTTGACTCTCTAAAATGGGTAGTGAAGTAGCTAAGTGAATAGAGAACCGAGTGGCTGCTCTGTAAGTCACAGATTCCAAATTCGGTTGTTGCAGATTGGATTATTAATAACCTTGTAGGATCTTTGGATCGTCCTGGGGCTCACCCAATCTCTATGAACTAAAGGTATCCTTAATTGGGAGAAAACCTGACGATTGGTCCAATTAAGGGTAACCGCTTAGCCCGAAGAGGGTCTGTTGATTCCGCAGGGTTCATTAATTGCTGTTAATAGATTAAATTAATTATCTGCGCCAACTGGATTTGTATCTTGAACCTTCAGCACAGCAACTCGCTACACTTCTACCGACTCAGCCACCTCACTTCCTGTTCTTTCTTATATTAAAATAATATTTATACTCTGACAGGATAAATATAAAAGCTTTTCGTCCCAGTGATCTGTCCCTTTTTTATTTTATTAAAAAAAAATTATATTAAAGCTATTATGCTTAAAATAATGAGAACAAAGCCGCTTTCTTTTTCAGTTTCTTTTTCTCACAACAGTTGTGCAAAGAGGTGATTTTTCCGAGTTGACGCTCAACCCACTGGTTTTTCCAATTTTGGGAATCCACTTTAGGGGCTGTAGACTCCACAAAGTCCATCCTTGACTGTTAACAGATTAAACTTATCTGTCACAACCACATTTGATACCAGAATTTTCACCATAGGATCTCAGCACTTTACACACTGGATTGCACTTGGGATAACTAGCCACATTAGTAAATACAGCACAGTAAATAGCCAAGCGCACATTGGATTGTTATGCGGCATTGTATAGCTCTTTCGCCGTGTTCGAGGGTGAGGGGGGTAGGGTTTGTTCGACTTTTAATGACTTTTAAATTTTGACATGATCTGAGTTCAGACCAGCGTAAGCCAGACATGAAGCCATTTTTATCTTTTTAATTGCTTTGCAAATTAGTAGGAAAGGACTATTTGCAGGAGATACTTTATTTGATTTTGAATATTTTAAAACAACCAGATTTGTGTGAATTTATTAGAGATTTAATTTTTAATTCTAGATTGCTTTGTTTTATTAGTTATTATTTTTACGATAGAGCCATTTTGAACTACGTTTGAATCAACTGTTATTTCCTTCTGCTCTTCACTTTAACATCTCTTTTCTTCTTTCCCTGTATTTCTGCTTTCTTTCTTCTGTCCGAATTGACTCTGTTTTACTTTTGGGTCTTTCTTAAAAGGTCTGAGCATTCTGAAATATTTTCCTAAGGGAATAACATCCTTTAATTTCATCCGGAGAGACCTCGAGCTCTTCAATGTTTCTTTAGTCTCCTTAATTCATATGTTGGCCGTTTCCGGCTTTTTATAAGTAAACTGTTTTGGTCATTCAACTTGGGTTCATTGTTTATAGGCACCGATAGAACTGAATTCCTCCATTTTGTAATTTTTCCTAAGAATATTTAGAGTTCTTGGTTAAGGCGTCGTCTCTATTGGCCTTCTTTTAAGATACATTTTTTTTATTTTATATTTTTTAATAGGTCTTAAAATATTTTTTAATACTTTGTTCTCAATGATTTTTAGATAACGAATTGACATTTTATGTCTAGAATCAAACCAGAATTCTGATGCATATAGTGCTGCCACTGTTTATTTATTGTTAATTATTTGAGATTTAGTTTGTGATTCTTTTTTAACGCTTTTAGAGCTAACTGGGTCATGAGTTATAAATAGCTTTATTAAAAAATGTGTAAAAAATTATAGTAATATTAACTTTAATATATATAATAGTAGCTCTTATTTTCCGCAGTCCTCGAATATATCTTGACTGACAGTTTCATAAGGTTTTATTAAAACTCGAGAATGACAGAAAAATTCTAGACCTCAGGTCGTAACTTTTAATATTTTAAATGGTTTTTGAACAGCATAATTTAATCATACTACAGTAGAATCCCGATAATTCGTATGGTCAAGGGACTGATGATTTGGTACGAATTATCGGGAATACCAATTATCGGGAGTACAAAATAAATAAACGTATTAATGCAATTTTTTTAATCTATCGAACCATCCATCGCTTGCACGAAAGTCTTCAATTCCCACTTTTCTGTGAAAACTCGGGCTTTTTCCCTTCAAATATTACCTCCAACTGGTACATTTGAATTCCATGCTTGTACGAACCACTTTTTTAAGTTATCTACAAGTCTGGGAAGTGATTTTGTCCTTGTTCTTCAGGATTGATGTGGTCGTGGAACCAGGGACGATGAAATGCTTGGATACGTCAATTACCTTACAGCCACTGGTCACGGCGTTTATGATTTGTTGTTTCTCTTCAATAGAGAGGCTAACGTATTTTGGAGGTATGATTAGGTGTCATAACGGTAACAAAAACGAGACTGAATTGTAAATAAAAGTGTGATTGTAAGGAAAGCTTAATAAAATTCCTAGAACTTCCCCTCTCTACTCCCCTAATTTCCTTTGATTGAAAACAGTACGAATTACTTACAAGATATCTTAGAAAACTTGTCTCCCTCACTCGCTCTACCTTAAAAAACAATAGGATCTACTGTGCTTCTAAACAATACAAACATACTTGTGTATAAAAACAATACAAGTTGAGTGATTTCCTAGAATTATTTATTCTCATTCTGCTCCCTGGCATATCTGCTTCACTGTTTTCTCCTCCCCATTCGAAAACAGTACTAAGTAACGAGATTTTAAAGCTGGAAATACGAATTACATGACGTTGTAAGTGACCTTGAGCATAAAAATAATACGAATTATCGAGGGGTCTGAAATGCATTGATTTTATACCATTTATCGGGATTTTCTCTGGGGACCGGCAAATTTGTACGAATTAGCCGGAAATACGAATAATCGGGATACGAAATATCGGGATTCCACTGTATTATTACATCACAGTTGAAAGTGCTCATCTCAAGATGCGCAATGAGTTCAATGCAACGCATCAAAAAGCATAAACCTGATAAAGATGTGATGTGGCAATGGAGGGTGAAGAAACTGCATTCTTCTCTAATGACCCACCTGTTGAAGGAGCTACGGCATAGGAGACTTTTACCAGGTTCAACAATAGAGGCGTTGATAGTACGATTGATCCCCGTCCGGATGGCCTAGTAGTTAGTGTAGCAGGATCTGTATAGCGACCACTTAATTCAGAAGTTTCGAAATACTTAATAGTAATTTCTATTAAGTCACTAATAATAATTAGGCAATTTAGATTATAAGGACCATAAACACTTCAATATCAAACCACTTCTAGGATCTGCAAGGATTGTTTCAGAACTTCTTGAACAATTGGGTCATCTATAGTGCAGTGGGGAGCACAACAAAATATTACGTCCAAGATCGTGGGCAAGCATCCCAAAATGTTGCCCCAGGATTTTCTAAAGGAAATGAAAAATCCTTGATTGTCTTAATTTGGAAGATTCGTATAATTGGGGTGTTGAGCCTATGGGGTGTCAAGTACTCATTAAAGATCCTAATTATACCTGGATAGGCTAAATTTAGGACTCCCACTGTAGCATCGTCCGATTAGCCAAAACATAAGGTGGAACGTTAAATGAATAAGCAGACTCCTTGAACCAACTCACCATTGATCGAAGAGTCGATTTTACAATATACGTATGTAGACCTTATAATATTATTTTCACTCAATAATAGGATGTTGATAGTTGGGGGTGCAGTCAAGAAAATTATTTTCACTCCTTCAAATACCTTAGTGCATTTTATTACCTTAGTTCATGGTAGATACTGTACTATCCTTAGGAATACGGTTATGCAGGGGGAATTGTTCCTAGATTACGCTCAACCACTAACTTTTTCCCCCAACTACCCACAATATAGACGATGAGGGATACACAAGAGGGTCTGTAGATCCCACATGTCCCATCTGTGGCTATTAACGCATTAATTAATTAATTTTATTTATTTTTCCGAGCTACCCAGCTCCTGAAGGTTAAGCGTAGTGATGGTGCTGTCACTTAATATATTTGGACCGCACATGCCATACCACACATAGGCTTGTTATACGTCATTGTATAGCTGTTGCGCCGTTTTCGGTAGTGAAATATCGTTTAGACTTATATTTATTGCAATATTGTATGAATGCATTAAATGGTGTCTGCAAATAAAAGCTACTATAAATAACCATTATCTTTAACTTTTTTATTCTTTACATGTATGAGCTTCGCGGTGTTTTGTGTGTCAGCAGTTTTTAACAACAAACTAACAGTTATTTAAATTGCATTTCGATAAATAAAAAAATTTATTTCATAATAAACTATTAATTGATTATTACTCTTTCTTTCCATCCAGATCTATTTTATTTTTAATAGTGATCAAGTCCTCGACTTAAATTGAATAATTCCAATGTCTCATTCTAATGGAAATTTTTACAAGCTTCCTTGACGTTATGTAGCTAGCATAGATAATCATTTAGGTTGTTATCTTAATTGTTTTTGTGGATTAATAAAGTCATCGGATAGTTAATCCCCTAGCTGTATTGCTAGGGGATTCGTTATTTTCGCTTAACTATTTATCAATTCATCAAATCAAAAGCCATTTAAAACTTTTTCTAATTCTTAATCTAATGAAAGTCGACCCATGCCGCCGTGGGGCCAAGGGAAATTGTCACTTAACATTAACTGAAGATCGGAGGAGATAGGAATAGCAAAACAATCGCGATGAAAGGAAACGAAAACGAAAGGGGATAATGAGAGAAGTTAGATGAGAGCCGAGATTATGATAGATGATGAGATTAGAATGAGATATCTAGATAGGCCTAGATATATTGTCGGCTCCCTATCTATGAGGATGAACTTTCACAATTGCATCAACGATTAAATTAAGAGCTTAATTGGATCGGAGCTATAGAGGATCGGAGATTAGGTCCGTCATTTGCCAATCGATATCACAATTTTATCATTAGTTGTAATTTTTTTATTATTAGTTAATCACAATGAAGGAGAACCAAGTGCAAAGAAGAATCCTCAAAAGGTGGCCAATGTGGCCACAAGTAGAAGAGTTGGTAAGTGAAGACTAAAATGATTGTATGGTATATCCAGCGATGTGATCTGGGTGATAGTAACTAGAACTTGTGAGATTAATGTTAAATCAAAGTATGTAATATGAATTATAATTGTATCTTAGTATTATAATTTAAATATATTTCCTAACACTCAAAATTACTTATTAACAAGTTACCACATATTTTTCTGTAGTTTTATAATGTTCTGACGTTTTGCTATCAGAACTAAACAATAATTACATGGCACAAGCGACGAGAATATTTCTACATAATAGATACGAATGACTAAATTCTTAATTGACATTTAACTCTTATAATGAAAGAATTTCTTATAAAGTTCATCATTAATTGAGAACGCCGTAAAGAGTAATAAGAAAAGCTTTTTCTGCTTTGTAATTATTCTTAGTACATTCTCATTTGTCAAACGTTAATTAATTTTTACACAGTTCTTCGTAAAACAAATTAAAGCAAATTTATCTTGTTAATAGTCCCATCAATGAACGCGTATCAGCTTTAATCGGTAATTTGTCCTGCATCCCGCTTTATACGTCTACGTTAGAGCGTCGATTATCCGATACCTGTACCACTACAACCTCTGAAGGGTCTAGGGCTTAGTACCTGGTAGAGAATGTACTGTTTCTTGAACAAGGGTTGGAGCAGGTGTGTGAATTGTCCTAGATCACGCTCAATTGCAAAAAAGTGAAAATTTCAAACAAGGACCACAAAAAAAATCTTTATTTTATGGTGTAGTACGCAAGATAAAAAAACAAATACCAATAAATATATGTATGTACATGGCAAGATTAATCCAGGTTTTGACAAAAAAAACAACCTGTACCACTACAACCCGTGAACGGGTTTGGGTTTCAGTACATGGTATAGACTGTAATGTTTCATGGACAACGCTTCTGCAAGGAGGTGACTTGTCCTAGGTCACCGTCAACCGCCAGATTTTCTCCCTTATATGGGTACCCTATTTTTATAATATTTTATAGAGGCTGGGTGAGCCCCAGGAGAGTCCTAGATCCTAGATCCATATCCGGCTGCAAACAGACTAAATAAAAGTCTTGCCCGCAGCGGGATTTGAACCAGGATCTCCGGCATAGCAACTCAGTGCTCTACCACTGAGCCATTCCGCTCCCTTGTGACACAAAGAAACTTGTACTGTAAGTTTATTCTTATTACTTCTTCTCCACTGCAGTTGAGTCTCTATCTCTTATAATTATAGTTGTAATTATTAAAAATTAGTTCCGGGAAATAAAATTTTAGAGAAAATATTCTTCAAACTTATTTTCTAGGAATGGCAATTTCGACGCCTGATTGCATCTTCCGATAATTGACTTTCCGATATCGATGATCTTCTTAATAATTAATTGTAAACATATTTCATGGGACCCATTAATTTATTTGTTATTCCTTTTTAAAATTTAGTAAGGATGAACATAATAAAACAGTTTTGAAAAAAATATTAGGTTTTTTTAAAGTAAGAAAGTTAATTTTCAAACAACACATACCAAAACGTTTAAATACTTTTCAAAATGGCTTCCAAATCGATAATTTTCATCACTAATCTAATATTTTAAACATATGTAACGTTTCAGGGACAATATCCCATCTTCAGACCACGATATTCTCTAAAAGAACATTAAGAAATTGAACAAATGTTATTTATGATGAATCATTCTCGTATATAAAAGGCAAGAAGTGCCTTTAACCAACTGAGAAAGGTGCCATGCAACC
This sequence comes from Troilus luridus, assembly GCA_964056705.1. Classification (NCBI taxonomy): domain Eukaryota; kingdom Metazoa; phylum Arthropoda; class Insecta; order Hemiptera; family Pentatomidae; genus Troilus; species Troilus luridus. Next base: position 74,529,284 of record OZ057413.1, on the reverse strand, counting down.
TAAATATGAACTTGCTGACTCGAATCAGACTACTCAGATGTTACGTGTTCTCAGTGTTATCATACGGATCAGAGGCGTGTGCACTTACAGATGCTTCGAGTAAACGTCAATAAGCATTCGAAATTAGGTGTTATAGGCGTATGCACAGAGTGCATGGGTGCGCCATGTCAACAACGAAAACATGCCGCAACGAGTACAGAAATCTCTTCGAGATATTGGACAGCATTAAAAAATAATAATTTGAGTATTTTGGTTATGTGAAGCGAAATGAAAAATACCGCCTGCTATAGTTAATCGTACAGAGAAATATTGAAGGAAGGAGAGGTCCAGGCCTCACTCCAAGTTGAAAACCTCAAGTAATAGACAGGATTAACATGGATAGACTTGTTTCGTGCAGCGCTCAGTAAAACAAGTTGGAACATTATAATTGCAAACATCTAAATAGAATAGACGCTTTAAGAAGAAGAATTATCTTAAAATATTTATGATCCATTATTTTAAATGGGAGTGGAGTCCCCCAGTGGTAGAACACTGAGTTGCCATGCCGAAAATCCTGGTTCAAATCCCCCTGCTGGCTAGACTTTTATTTAATCTGTTAGCGGCCGGAGATAGATCACATAGGATCTAGGACCCTCCTGGGGCTCACCCAGTCTCTATAAAGTGGGTACCAAAAATAAGGGGGGAATCGGTTGAGTGTTAACTAGGACAAATCACCTCCCTGCACAAACGTTGTCCATGAAACAGCATAGTCTCTACGATGTACTGAATCCTAGACCCGTTCACTAGGTGTAGTGGTACAGGTTTTTTTTCTATATATTAAATCCTTAAATAACATTTGCATCTTATTATTTGTCAGATCAGGTCAAAATTAATCTCAAAATATTACACTTTTAGAGAATCGTTATGAATATAGTCATTCCTCAAAATAAGGAGGGAATCGGTTGAGTGCTAACTGGGATAAATCACCTCCCTGCACAAACGTTGTCCATGAAAAAGCACAGTCTCTACCATGTAATGAATCCCAGACCCACACACGCGGTGTAGTGGTAGAACAAGCAAATTTACTTAGAATCGGAGTTCCAATTGGTTGTATAGAGTTCCTTTATTAATTTAATCTATTTTCCTTATATATTATTGAATTTATTTAATTGTTAATATTTTTTCTATTTTTAGCCCCAAGTACCCGTAATACATTAACGGGAATTCCTAATATTTCTTTACTTAAATGCTACGTTATAGTTATTCTAAAATATCACGAGTTTTTTCCTTGAAGTATTTTTAATATTACAATCAACTCATTTAATGATTTAAGCTTCTGTTTTTACAGTAGTTTTTTGATAATTCAAATAATTACATTTAATTATTGACAAATCACTTTTATTCTTCCAGAATATTCAGGCAAATTATTCAGCCTTTCCTAATAAATTAATATTGACCAGGGCGATGCAGTCATAAATACTACCTTTCCAAAGAAGGTGGTATAGCTTTTCCTTAACACAATTTGGCCAAGGATTCTTAGCTCTTGCAAAAATAATTTCCCAGTTACGTGTATGATTAGGCCCGCCATTGTCTTGTTTTATTATCATACCTTCCACCGAACACGTACTTGAATGCTATTTAGGACCTCTTCTTTTCCTCTTCTTACTTGATTTTGCTGAAATTATACTAGGAATGGTTTGCCTTGAGTTTGGAAAAAGAAAAACTCACGAAATTTAATAGCAATAACGTTTATAATTAAGTAATAAAATAGTAAAAATATACTTCTGTCATCATACTTTTTTAGATACATTAAATAAAACATTCATACTATAGTTTATAAACATTTATTTATTTAATAATGAGAATTATACATATAAATAAGGTGAAATAAACCACATTCTTCTAACTAATTAAAATTTTCCGTTTGTGCTGTTGATGAAATACTTTGCATTCATAGTTCACTAAATCATACAAAATTAATCAAAACATCACTTTTACTTTTTTCTTGGAAACAACGTTTATAATTTTGATTAAATCACTCGATGTATGGAATACCTCGTACATAAGAAGCATTTTTCTTATTATTGCCTAATGAGCCTTCTTTGTGCCCATACTTCCTTCATTCTTTTGCCATGGGCTTTGTTGATGAGATGATGTTGTTCCAATCTTCTTCGGTTTCTCCTCTCGGTTAACTTGCCAATTATGAATTTTGGATCTGCAGATTACCTGAGTTCGGATATCCTATGGTGAAATTCCTTTCAGTTCCAGATAATTTTGGATTTCGCCGATCCATTCCATTGTGTCTGTTTTGGATTGATTTCTTTTCTATTAAAAATCAACAATTTGTTCGGTAAGTCTGTCTGGATTCATTTCGATGAACTCATAAAATCTTAATCTGCGTTTCCTAATATTGTTGGGAATTCCAGCGTATTGTTTAATTTCTTATTTGCATCTGATCCGGTACTGTTCTTATGATCTTTCATTTCTTTTTATAATTGTTTTCTGTATCTCTTTTCATGATCAAAATTACTGATTCTAATCCATAGAAGCATTCTGGTTTTAATGTCTTAGTGTTTGGATATAATTTTTTTTTTGTATACCCAATATTGTGTATCAAACCTCTTTTGTACTACATTTTTGGGTGTGTCGATATGCAGTGTCCATGTTTTGCCATCCAATTTTTTTGTCTTTTCTACTTGTCTTTTATTTAACAATAGAAATAATCTACCTCCACCCTGAGGCAAAAAAGGAGGGAGCAAAATAATTAGAAAGAATCTAAATAAATTGGATTCTTGTTTAAAAAAACATTTCTTCGAAGAAGCAACTACGTAATGTTTAGTGTCGCTTGTCTAAAATCATATTGGATGCTCATTTATTTTAATAAAAAAACAATAAGACCAAAATGACTGTTACATCAAAAGACATCCATCAAAAGCTATATCGTAATGTTCATCACGCTGGATGATTGGTCTCCTTCTTTTGATAATGATTTATTATCATGACTCAAGTTTATTAGCGCCAGGACCTGTCCGCGAGATGTCATCAATTACAGGAGATGTCGGGCTCTGGCATAATCCTCACTTCGGCTATTTATATCTCCCGAAGTTTATTTATTAATTCGGCTTTAAATAATATTTAAATCATTCAATTATTAATGTTATTAAAAAAAATAATTCAATTCATTATTCATAAGAAGGGGTGTTATCAGCGTACGTTTAGACTTTCATAGTTGAGGGCGCACCATGCCAGCAAGGAAATCATGCTACAGCGAATACAGAAGCACATCGAGATATTGGACAGCAACAAAAGATATGAACTTGAAATACTTGAGTCATGTGATGCGAAATGATAAATATTGTCTGCTACAGTTAATCTTACAGGGCCAAATTTAAGGAATGAGAGGTCCAGGTCGAAGGCGCCAATCCTGGTTGAAAAACCTGAGTGATGAATAGGATTAACATCGTTACCTTTCATGCAGTGGCCAGTAAAATGGGCTGTTATAATCGCAACCGTCCAGAGAGGATAGCCATTTTTAGAAGAAGATTCGTGAATATGATTCTATATAAGTACCGGTAAATTCGGAGATCTATTTTTTATAACAAAATAAACTGCATCTTCATCATTCAAGTGATAAGTTATTAATTTCCGGACATTTATTAACTCACATAAATACTCATTTATTCCAGAGGCTGAGTGAGACCTATTTAAACTTAGTCAGAGCTCTACACCATGAAGAAACGCGTGACAAAATTAAAAAGTCAGTAGTGAGGTTAAGTCAATTGGCGCCCGAACTGGCCAAGTTCTGGCTGGGTGCCCTTCTTGCTTGGAAAAATGTTGCACCTGCTCGCCCAACCGATTAAAATATATAAGTTTTAAGTTCAGAGCCAAAAGTTGTTTTAGGTAAAAGTTTAGTCTAATACAGAACCATTTCCAATTATTCGGTTTAAATTTTGAAAGAAAATGGTTGACCTTGATGAAAATTGTGGAAGAAAATTGTGAATTATTCGGTTTAAAGCTTACTAGTTGCCAACTAGTAGTTCGTTTTCGGAATGGAACCATTTAAGTTAGACATGTACTTTATAATTTAAAAAAACAATCTTTTGTATTAATATTCTCATCGATCCTTACTTCAAATTTAAAGAAATTAATTGAAAAATTTTCGTTTATATAATTTGGTAACTCGGCGGACTTAAAGGATCACAATGGAGTTTTGTGCATTCCAACAATAACTACAGCCCAAATCATATCGACATATCAATAAATACAACAATTAATATCTATGAGCATTCATTCAGAGATATTAATTGTAGTATTTGATTCTTTTGATGATCTAAGTGCATAAATCTCTAAACAGCATTTGAGAATATTAAATATTAAAAACAGCCAGTAATGGATGTAGACAAATAAATACACATATACTACGTTCAATTTATAAGTTATTATTACTCAACTTACATACCTGAGCAGAGGATAAGGTAAGTATGTCAGAAGCCAGCTAATATAGCGAGTAACCTCCCGGTTCGTACACCTTTGACCGGTTTGCAATGACCAATCAGGAGAGGTGAAGGATACCTTTCCATCGGTGATGGCCAATCGTCTTCCTTCGTTCTCTCAGCCAATAATATATATTTACCTCTTAGCAAACTGCACAATAGATGATCTTCTGCCTCAAGTTCAAATATCATCAAAACTAAAATCACAACCTTTTCCACTCCACAAACATCTCTTAAAATGTAGAAAGTAGAGAAGAAGAAAACCCTTCAAAACACCTTCATAGAAGAACAAAACATCAAAGTTCAATCCCAGGGGCTAAGGAAAAACCAAACATTGGTGTACTCCACTACGAAGATCACGGAGGAAATAGAAAAAATACTCTTTTTTTATCAAAATCAGACGCGGATAACTCCAATACTTGAACCACTGACTTTTTCGCTTGTTTAATCAATCGAATCAATCAATTGTTTTTAATTATATGCTCCCGAAACTTCAGGTTCAGAACCGGACTGGAACCATGGGAAACAAGACTGAAATGTGTCGCGTTATACAAAATTATATAGCTGAACTTTCGAAAAATGTGAAAAAGTCAATTTTTGGAATTTCGTATTTTTTTCCAATTTTTTATACGAATAATACAATATACGGTATCAGTTCCGCAGGTTATCGCTTAGAGTCATAACACAAACAAATTTAACCTTTCATTCGTTTTCATTTTAATATTCTCGAAAATTTAAATAATCGTGTGTTTTTATGAAATAATTACCGAAATATAGCGAACCCTAAATTTAAAGAAAACCCTGGTAGAAGAGCGTGGTCGCGGACAAATCACCTGCCTGGACAACCATAATCTTAGACACAGTACAATCTACTCAAGTCACGAAATACCCTATTTGGGTTGTAGCGATACATATGCCTCAAATCCTGGGAAATAACTAACTAGTCAACATTTCCCCAATTAGTTTTCTTTTCTATTTCTATTTCCGTTGGTTCAGTTTTCTATTGTATGTGTAAAATGGTTCGTCACTAATGCACCCAGTCTAGTAGTTTACTGCAGTCTAGCAAGGACAACTCCTAGGAGCAGTAAAGTCTCTACCATGTATTGAGTCCTATACCCTTCATGAGTTGTAGTGGTACTGCTTTTTTATTATTATTTATAATTACTATTTATTATCTTATAAATTATATTTGACTATTTTGGTGGTCGTTTTACGTTTGTTTCAACGTTTCACCAAATGTCATTATCTGGGTTAATTACACCCGCATCCGAGCTGCGGTTTCACTCCGGAACCGATTACCGATCCGAATGTGAAACAACCTGTTACTAGATTACAGCTCCAATCATTGTCACTAGTAAACAATTATCATTCAATTATTGTTAGTATAAAGGGCTTTTAACCTTAGTAAGGTTAGTTGCTGGTGTCCCTATGGCGTTTCAACAAACATATATAATCTATACTTCGAAATGTTTATTGAAACTTTTACTTCTTGATGAAATGATTACCGAAATCTACTCATTACCCTTATTTACATTATCTTTTACTCACTAAAACTCAGAATAACTTTTTATTTTTGGAAAATATTAAAAATGAAACGAATAAACAGTTAAAACTTGTGACTCAACTCGATACCTTTTTTTTCTTTTTTTGTTTAATGACTCTAGCTTCTACTGATTAATCAGATTATCATAACTCTATTTTGCACAACTTGGATGAAACAGGCTTAGCTTTTAAGTCATTTGGAATGTACTTTCGCTCTACTTAAAAGCCCTGAGGCTATTGCCTCTAGCATGTGGCAAAATACTGAGGCTTATTCTACCTATTGGCTTGATATTTGAGGTCTGTCTGAACTTTGCGTTGATTGAGCATTAACCATAAATATTCCGAAGTTGATGAGCCAATCGTTTTGTTACAACTCAGAATAATTCAGTCTTTTTAGCGCATATGCTGCCCTGATGTGTAATGTAATGGTTCTTATCACATTTAATTTTTTCTTTAATTTATTTATCGAAATTTAGAACTATATTAAATTAATTTTAAATTTATATCATGTCACACCAAGCGCTAAATTAAATTAAAATTGAACAATGAAAAAAACCGAATTTAAACATTGACAAAAATACATAAATAAATATATCCAAATTAGCATGGTTCAACCTTGCTGTATCATATTTAAGGTTCAAAAGCGGATAAATCCAGAACTTTGCACTGATTGTATATTTTAATAAACATATTGGTATATTGGGTACCAGTTCCGTACGCTGTCGCTTCGAGTTAAATCACAAGTTTTAACCTTGCGTTCATTTTATTTTTAATATTCTCCAAACCCACAGAGGCTTGGTGAGCCCAGAAAGGTCTGCAGATCCCACCCGTTCCATCTGTGGCTGTTAAAATATTAAATAAATTACTTATCACAGTTAGATTTGAATCCGAGTCATTTCGCACAGAATCTCAACGCTATTCGAGCTGCGCTATCCCTCTCTTAATCAGTTAACTAAAAAATATAATTTTTATTAAAATTATATGCGTTTTAAAAATTATTTTTATACCTCTAGTAATTATGAATATAAAAATGAGACCTGGAAAAATAGTTCAAATGGAATCTAGGAATCCAGTAATTAAAATATAATATTGAAGATAAACCATAATTATCTCATTTTAACTTCCTGTTTTTAATTTATTTTATTTACCAATTATTTTTTTGTGAACAGATGTTTTTCGCTATTTCTCCAATCTCTTAATGTTCTTTTTTCGAAATACTAAAATCCTGCCATGCAAGAGGGTGACGTTTTGCAGAGATTGTAGATGTCGTCAAAGCATCAATTCTTATCGCTTTATGCTTCAGAAGATGCCGGTAATAATTCTTTTTTCAAGTGCGATTTCCCCATTTTTGTGTCTAATGTTATGAAACGGAGATTTGGTAAGGTGTTATCTTCCATTCGTAGCAGATTGTTTTGTACACTATCCGATCAAGTGCTTGCTGATTGATATTTTTTTATTTTTCATAAAAGAATATAAGTAGTTTGTTCTGGGAAATAAGTGATGTTTTAAAAATATTACCAGCCAATATCAATTGAAGGTAATAAATTTGCCTTCCTCTGCAATTCATATCAACTGGCCACATAAACGTGTATTAATAGTGATTTGGCAATTAATAGTAAAACTTCGGCAAAATGTTTTTATTCAATGCTAAAAATAATAATAATAATAAGACTTAGTGAACCCGAAGGCTCGATGCCGACACCACCAACTTCTCCTTACAAACTTCCGCCCACGGACCACAACCCTAACGCAAATCCGCCAGATCACTCTCAACGCAATCTTCACACCTACGCCTCGTTCTACCCCAATAAGATAACCTAAATGAGTCCTCTTTGGGTATCGTTTTGCATACGGATGGAATACTCCCATATCATATAAATGCAACAAAAATAAATAAATAAATGTACTACTGTCATCCATGAAGAATGTCGGTTTTATACGTAGTAGAGACTGTACTGTTTCTAAGAAAACGGTTGTGCTGAGACGTAATTTATAAAGAGTACCCACTTTTTAGCGGCTGGGTGAGCCTTTGAAGGGTTCCACGGGATTCATCCGTGGCTGTTAACAGATTAAATAATGTATCAAGCCACAGCCCGATTAGAGCCCAGGACCATCATCTTCCCAGTGCTCTACATACAAAGCTAACCCGCTCTACATCGAATAAATAAATTATAAATTAATAAGTATTTCTAGTGTTATTTTAATTTTAATTTATTTTAAATAATAATGTGTTAAATTAATGTTGTATTACAGTACTAGAATTTATTTAGTAATTTTTGTTTTCAAATTAAATCTTTAGGTTTAATAAAAAGGATATGTAAGGAAGAAAATAGTTGGGGGTGCAGTCAAATAAGACACTAAATAAGTGGTTACTTATTTTAATTACGTGCCTAAAAAATATGAAATTAGTGCTGATTTTTCTTTACGATCAGAAAATTCAACGATGCAGAGCCTCAATGATATCAATATAGATAGAAAACGAACATTTTTTTTTTTCTGAACCTCCTTTATTTTATTAAATTACAATTACAACATATATAACAATATAATATTTACATGCAAAAAGGAGAGACGTTTAGCACTCCCCTTGAAAAGGACGGAATAAACGAACATTCAATTAAAGAGGACGTCAAAAAGTCACAAACCCCATCATTCTTAATGAGAGGCACTTTTTTTTATTTTTCTCAGAATAAAATTTAATATGAATTATTCAATATTTAATATAATGAATCAATCAAATTTTCTGATCTCGCTGATTGGGTCTCTAAATGGTTGTGTTGCTTTGTTCACAATGAGTTAATTTTATTGAGGGTAGTGAAATCGTGTCATTTTCGTTTTTTTAAACGCAGTTGCAACATAAGCATTAAACTCCATACCAAGGCAATTTCTAACACATACTCTTATCATCTACGAAAATAACACCATTCTGCTTCCCTCAGTAGGATTAACTCACTATGGACAAAATTCGGCTTTATTTATTCATCATGGCTGAATATATATTTTATTAGATTTTGAGGTTAACTATTACATATGAAGGTAATATAAAGCTTTCGATAGGCATGGTGTCCTTGTTCTTTTTTATAATAATATATAATATCCCTTAAGATGAAGTTCGTAACTTGGCAATAACTACTCAACGGATATTATCCTCAGCAAACACCACAATGAAGTTTCTTCTCGTTTATTTTTAAAATAATCTTATTATTTTGTCCCTTCTTTACATTTGAATAAATGACCACACTCAAACAAATAATCTTTCGCATAGAGGAATCTGGCACAATTGGGAGTGACAAGCCGACACAGAAAATGTCTTTTGTTCGCTGCCACACCTGGCATTCTCTTTGGCTGGTAAATGTTGAAGTATGTCATGAATCTTTGAGAGCTGTATTCTTTTTCATGAAGACCTTACTGTCATTTTTCAATCTTAGGTTCAGCCATCATTCATGGCTTTATATTATAAAACACTTGGGTTATCGAAACCCAACATCTAACTTTGATGGCTTTTTTTTCGAATTTTCATTGATTACATACAATTTACTGCATTAATATTAAAAGAACCTGTCGAATTACAAAAAATATTTATATTCTAGTGCTTTAGGGGTCTCTCTCTTTCTCTCTCTCTCTCTTTCTCTCTCTCTCTCTCTCTCTCTCTCTCTCTCTCTCTCTCTCACTCACTCACTCACTCTCTCTCTCTCTTTCTCTCTCTCTATGTCTCCCTATCTGTCCCAATCAGTATCTCTATTTCAAACCTAATCTATCAAATCTAATATATTAAACACACAGATACATGAATATGTTGAGGAGAGTGTTATCCCTATGGAAAAATTTTGTCGCTGTCGACAACATTTTTTTTAAATTTAGACTGTTCAGCGTCGAAGAATATTCCCCTAAGAAGTACTTATATAAAATATAAAAAATTTATATTAGTAAGATACGGAAAGTATTAATTCGATTGCATCACTAAAAAGTAATTATTTTTCAAGTTGAGTTGCGTGAAATAACTTTCTCTATTTTCTTTTGTTTTAATCTCACCAAGGATGGATCTTACATAAACTCCTATAAAGACTGAATCAACTAGTATTTAAGTAAAAAAACTGTGAATATACTTACGAACTGTGATGTGTTAATAATAACAATGTCTTTATTTATTTATTCAGGGTTTAGCATATTTATTGTTTATTTATTGATATTTATTAGCTATTATGCCTTGGAGTATAATGTAGTTACATTTAAAAATTAATATAGCTGTATTAAAAATTGGGAAGAATTATTGAATACAAAATTGCAAATTACCTCAAATGAGAATATTTAAAGAATAAAAATACAGAGTAATATTAATAAAAATAAAATAGAAATAAGATAACAATAAATATATAGAGAAACAATAGATTATGTATGCAAATTTTATGGCAAGTAAAAAACAAATAATGAAAGAAAAATAAGACAACTTTTGTATTAAGGTAAACAGTTGGTTATTGTTTTACATGAAACATAAGCTCATCGCTAGCCATCATATTGTTCCTCTATATTATATTGTAATAAATAAGCGGATCATCTGCCCCATAGTGAAGTAACGAATGTGAAAATCACTTCTTTATTTTTTTGTTACTGCCACAGATGCTAAAAACCTGGATGTTTATGTTTTGCGGGAATGTATTAGAGCGCCTTACTATGTGTGACCTTATATTGGGCGTCGACGAGTTGCATAAAGAAAACCTAAAAATAAAATAAAATTCTAATTGTTGTTAACAGTAATCAATAAATTACTGAAGAATTCTCTTCAAAAATTTCAAAGCAACCTGTACCACTAGAACCCATGGAGGGTCTTGGGTTCAGTACGTGGTAGAGACAGGACTGTTTTTTGGACAAGGTTGTGCAGGGAAGTGATTTGTTCTAGATCACGCTCTACCACCAGATTTTCCTCCTATTTTGGGTAACCACTTAGTAGAGATTGGGTGAGCCCCAGGAGGGTATTAGATCCCATAGGATCCATCTCCGGCATTAAGTCTGCCAACCAGCGGAATTCGAACCTAAAACCTTCCTCACGGTAAACTCAGAGCTCTACCACTGAGCCACCCCGCTCCCTAATTCAAAACAACCTTAGTAATTTAAATAATTTTGCCAAAAGAAAACCAATAAGGAATAATCGCCTAATTTTGTGCTTTAAATGTTTACCATCATAAACGCTATTAATTAAAACAATATTTAGGGTTAATACTTTTTAATTTGTAGCAGCTTTTGGTTAGAAATCAACAAAACTAATATTTTTTCAATCAAATTTTACTGAATCGCCTATTTGTATTTGTAAGATTTTTTCTCTATTTTTTGATACAGAGCTTGGACTCCTAAAAATATCTTAAGCATAAATAGCATTTTTTTCATAAATTTTTTAAGTAAAAGGGATATTATATTAGAAATGTATTTTTGTGGAAATGGATGACTGGATAGTTCAAGAAGAGTGTAAAATTGTCAGGGGATGCAAAAAAAACACAAAATAATTTGTACTTTTTCTTCATCCTCTTCTTGGATCCTCCTTTAGATGACTATGTCAGTCAACAGAGGATAATTTGTACTTATTTTATTTGTAAGCCTACGTTTCAAACTAATTTTAGGCTATTTTTTTATAATTCAATCTATCAACCTAATTATTTAATTTTTTGGCTGCCCCCTGACCATTTTACACTCTTCTATATTAGAAATGGTTTAGTGTTAGTGATTAAAGTATTTATGAATCTTGTTCTATTGATTAGAACACGAACCCTACACTTCGTGTAGTTTTCTTGTTAAGTGGCTAGACTTAGTAACGAACGAATTGTTAAGATGTTAATAAGCGCTGTGCCGACTGGTAAGCGTCCGAAGGGTAGACCGAGGCGTAGGTGGCAAGGTTGCGTTAAGAGTGATCGGGCGTCCGTGTACATAAGTTTAGTCCGTGAACATAAGTTCGTAAGGAGAGATTGGTGGGATCGGTATCGAGCCTTCGGGTTCCTAAGCCTTATTATTTGTATTATTATACCTTAATTTCTTCAATTAATTGGGTTATTGAATCAGGTGTCTTAATTAGTTCCTTTATGGTTCATCTAAAGTGGTTGCTTGTTTTCTCGAAGATAACCGATTTGGTTGACCTCCGTCAAATCCTTCATTAGAGTGAAAGCTCCTCAGGACATAGCCGTCTTCACGAAGAAGAAAAATCACGGTTTTCGTTCGGGACGAGTTCAACGGATGGAGGACTGAAAGATCACGATACATCAGTTCTGCTCCGGAGAGCTGTCGTCAACTTTGCGGTTCAATGGAGCCAAGACACTGATTAGCTTATGCACTTGGAGTCAGGAACATGTTACAAGAACGAGAACATGTTAGGAGTTTAATTGCATGATAGTGCCAAATGTCTCAATATTCTAATATATATGTCTCCTTCAAAATAAAAATGCCATCTTTCAAAAAACCTAATTTTTCAAAAGAGGTATTTTAAGATCCATGTCTTGTCAAAATTAAACCAGATAAGTTAAAAAAAATAAAAAATTTCTGGTATTGTTTAAGTAAAGCTTTGCTATGAGGATGGATGATAGTGTTGAAATTCTTTTATTACCCAACCCTTTTTTATTTTAACTTAGATAATTATTCCTATAAAACTTCAGAATCAAATATGATACAACTGAAAATATGACTTTATATATATATTTTTTAAAAACACGTTGGAAAAGGAATATCAGATAGGTTGTTCCTGAATTAAAAAGTTTCAACTAATATAATTGGTACTGAGGCTTAACTCAAAAGTTCCAAATTTTGAATTATGTCGTTTTTTTTTGAACGAGCGATATAACAACTCATATGAAAAGTACATAAAAACCATACAATTGAAATAAAAATTCAATTTTTGAGCAAAAGATTAATCAAAAACCTCAAAGTAGAATTGATAATTTTTATTGAATCTTCTTTCTTATTAAATTCGAACGATTTCCTTTATGAATGAAAATTTTTTAAAATACTCGTTGGACAAAGTGGAGACCTGATGAAGTACGATACATCTACGACATAATTGGCTTTAATTTGCTAATTTTTAGAAAATAAAGTTTCTAGAACTATACTTTAATTCCGTTTTTTATTATTAAACGGCAACGTTGATTGGAGATAGTAAAACTATTATATGAAATATCGTTCAATATCGCTGGCCTTCTAGGCCTTTACTAGTAAATTTTCTTAAAAAATCTCAATAATGATTGTCCTTGAAGATTAGTATTGGCATTATTTTAAGTGAAGGAATAATTAAAGTAAAGGACAAAATGGGTAATATTTTTAGGTAAATTGTCAGATAGTTTTTTGTAAATAAAAAAAAAAGTAAAAACAAATTAATAATATGATCAATACTTCCAATTACTCATAAATGAAAATAGCAATGTGAACATTTTTTTTTTTTAAGTTGCTTCTAAAAGTACTGAAGAAACAAATTTTAATAGTTACGAAATATTTGCTCCCATGAACAAATGCAAAAATTACAAAAATCTGACATGGTGTTCTTCTTAGATATGTATACATATTTATTTTATGTTTTTAATAATAGTTAATGGAGTGCTGTCCTCCTAACATGGCGTTTGCTATTTCAGGCGGACTAAGTATAGACGATGAAGTAACAAGCTACGGAGCACGCTTCACAAGCAGGTGATTTCGAAAATGATTATAAATATGATGAACTTTACCCAACGATGTCTTCATTATAAAAAAGCTCAATTGAGGACTTTATTAACCAAGGGGTTACATTTTCTCAAACTATTACAGAAAATAACGTTTCGGATTATTTTTTCCTCTCATTTTCAAAGTTTTCTTACCTCATAAATTTTAGAGTAACTATGACAAATAAGTTTTGTTTGAAATTCCTCTTCTTTTTTTTTAAATGAAGGAAAAGCTTTGTTGAGGCGTAAAACAAGATCGTTCTTTCCTGGAGTCGGATTAGAAGGACCAATTACTAGAACTATTATACATTGTGATTATGGTATTAGCAACATTCAATGTTTCTCTGTCTTTTTTGTTGTTGTTCTTTTCAGATTTTATTATTTATTTATATTAGGTACTTGGTCCGGGCACTATAAGCAGGATCCTAACACCGCACGGCGGTCGAAGAGGAAAAGAATATGATGATGATGATTTATTTAATGTCCTTTTTATGTTATATTTGCACCTGAGTAGTATCGCATTCACCAATTTCGACCTCAATGATTTATTTCTCCTCGATTTGATACTATATGAATTTTTTTATGGATGATTTCTGGTTTCTGAACAGGTCTTTAGAATAAATTGAAATAATTTACCTATACAATATATACAAGATTAATAACATATATATACCTTAGTATCTCTCGCATGTCACCTTTAACCAAGGGTATTTAGTATATGAAACCTAAAAGTTAATAATTGTTTGTTAAAAAAAATTCTGAAACCAATCGGTTATACTGTACGCCAAATTTATTTTTGAGATGGATTAAATTTGATATGAAGTAGGACGTTATCTTATCTAACCTTAAGTTTCTATCTCCAAATACGCTTTTATTGCTATTTTGGTAAATCTAATTTATTTTATTCTATAGGATAATTATTACTTTGTGGTTATGAAATTAATATTTTTCCATAAAATTTGGAGACAGGGACGGAATATTTTCCCCTGATCATGCCTTTTTGTGCACCACTTTACCGTAGAATAAAAAAAAAACTAGTACCACTACAACCCTTGAAGGGTCTGGGGTTCAGTACACAGTAGTGGCTATACTGTTCCATGGACAACGGTTCTGCAAGGAGGTGACTTGTCCTAGGTCACGCTCAACCGTCAGATTCCCTCCCCCCCCTTATTTTGGGTACCCTATTTTTATACTGTTTTATAGAGGCTGGGTGGACACCAGGAGGTCCTAGATCCCATATGATCCATCTCCCGCTGCAATCAGACTAAATAAAAGTCACGGCCTGCAGCGGGATTTGAATTTGGATTTCCGGCATGGCAACTCAGTGCTCTACCACTGAGCCACTCCGCTCCCTACAACAATTAATAAACTAAAAAATAAACATCAACAAACAATCTACAACAATATGGTGATCAATGAAGAAATCTTAATTATTTAAAAAAAAATCGATATAATTTAATTATTTTGTGGAATCTCTTGTTCTTTTGTCCCATACGAAATTCATACCATAACCCCTTTTGACATTTTTTTTAGGAGTTTCTTTTAGTATCCATTTTTTATTGCATAGAATGCAGCACTTTCTTTGGTCGGAAATCGTATTTCAACATCTTTAAGGGAATTAACTCTTGATGTCCAACCCATAAGAGGATTTTCCCAGGTAACGTCTGTAGGATAAGTCATGATGTAGCCTTTGGAATTGTCAGTTCCTTGCTACATCACATTTTTGGCTTCTTGACTATTGCTATGTTCTTTTCAAGTGCTTCAGATGGAACTCCGGAAATAGGAGTTAGATCAGTTATTTATTCCGGAACAGTTACATCCTTTTGTGGGGCAGGTAGGCACAATCTGCATTCTTCATAATTATCAACCCTGGTAGCGCCTTTTTTGTAACTTCCTGCTCTAATGAAAGCTTCCCGACAAGAATCATCAGTCAGTTTGGTTGTCATCAGTCTTTTAAATAATGTTTGGCACTGTCTAAGCATGTTTCTTTCCAATACAAGCAGTTTTGTTGACAATTTAACATATGATAATTAAACAACTACCTAACACTAAAGTCTGTTGGGCATTTGGGTACATTTTGTGTATTAACATGTGTATAAGTGATTAAGAAAAAATAAATACAGAATCATGGAAGTATTGATTAAATAAACTGCGCAGTTGTTTATATAAATTGAATTCCTGATTTAATAACATAATTCTCTTTTAATCATATGTGATTAATTTACCTTTTCTCACATGACATAATCAGATATAACATTTTTTTTAAATAGTGTTAGGTAGTTGTTTACCATAGAAGCGTGATAAAAAAAAAATCCTGTGCCATTGGGTTCTTGGGGGGGGGGGGGGGTTCATGAAGGGTTTAGGGTTCAGTAGATTGTAGAAACTGGAGTATTTCTAAGACAACGGCTGTGCAGATAGGTGACATGCCCGAGGTCACTTAAATCAAATTAATTCCTTGAAGTCGATCTACGATTATTGTGAAAGCACAATAATGCTAATAATCCTCGTTTGACATTGAGCTGACTCATAACGTTTCAGTTTGCTGCTTTGACATGGTCTGAGTGGGTAACTCCTTTGTGTTTTATGGAGTAACTATTAAAGTATTTATATCTTATGATAAAACTATTCTGATTATCATTATTAACCCTCAAGACATAGTCCCTGGGATCTTTTGGTACATATTTTCTAGAATTTCCCACTTATGAATTTTCTTACCTATTTATTTGTTATTAGTTTACTGAAATTAAAAAAAATATCATATGTTCGTCGATTGTGGGAAATAAAAGAAATTCATAAAAGTAATAACAGGGAATAAAATAGTTTAAATATTTTATTTTCAATTTATTAATGATGGATGAGCGAAACTTTCGATAAAGTTGGAATCGGTAATAATTGTTCGGAGAAGTTAGAGGTTCTTTCAGGTTTATAACAAAGTGATTCTCTATCACCTGTACTATTCAAATTAACACTCTACTACGTTATTAAAAAGGTGATACACAACGAAAAAGGTTTGAATTTGAATTTGAGTAATAAAATATCCGTGCTTGGGTTTGCGTACGACTTGGTACTGCTGAATTTATATATTTTTAAATAAGAAATATTTCTATACTTATATAATTTGTAATAAAAAGTGCAGGATCATCTTAGTGAGTTAGTTTCTTTGCATCATCACTCGTAGGACAAGGCCTATCCCTCATCTCCGGTCAATTATTATTCATTATTCTTTTTCTAGCATCTTTTATTCAATGCCCTTGCTCTATAACCTAGTATTGAATCCTCCTGTGGAATAATTTCAAGGGGTAGGTCGGGGATATTACAGCAGGGGTTTTCCAAGGCTAAAACCATCTCCCCTTGCGCATTCTTCCAGTTGGGACTCCAGCGGGTAGTCCATAATCAAGGAAATGCACTGCTACAATTTTGCAGCATTAGGTAGTAGAAACACTTATATATGAACTTTGTATATGACTTTTATTTATTTATACAGGAGTATTTAAAATAAATACAAAATGTATATTAAAATAATACACCTGTACCACTACAACCCATGAAGGGCCTGGGGCTCCGTACACAGTTGAGACTGTACTGTTTCTTGGACAGCGGTTGTGAAGGGAGGTGATTTGTCCTAGATCACGCTCACCCACCAGATTTGCCCCCCGCCTCATTTTGAGTACCCACATTATAGAGGCTGGGTGAGCCCCAGGTGGAAGAATCCCATAGGATCTATTTCCGGCCCTCAACAGATTAAATAAAAGTCTGCACAGTGAGCGGGATTTGACCAGGGACCTTTGGCACGGTGACTCGGCGCTCTACCACTATTGAATAATGTTAAAACCTAACATTTCTTTTTTTAAACTCTCAAGCGATTTAAATGATACTTATTATGATACGCACTATGAAAAGATTGAATTTTTGGGCCATTTTATTTAAGAAATTTTTAATATGGTTCCGTATTTAATATAATTTTTATATTTTTCATGTGATATAAATTAAAAATTGATATATAAATAAATGTTATTTATATGTAAATATAAATATTTTTAAGAATTCGAATAATAAAAAATATTCTCTAAAGGTTAAATTTTCGGAAATAAGATTTACAACACAGTTGGAAAGGTAAAGCTTTTGAAAAAGTAATATCTCTAGCATAAAGCTGTTAGAAATAACGGAGAGTGGTAAAACGCATTAACTTAATTGAGCTGTTATTTTTGAAAGTTTTGTAAGTCCATTTATGTCTAAAAAATCGTTTATTCTTTTAAATAATTTTAATGATGATTATTCCGTAATAAAATATAAGAGATATATAGTGTTAAAACTTACTTTTTTATTGTGTTTTAAAACATAATTTTTGCCCGTATTTTAAAATTAATTCAAAGGTAAACCCGTAAATACCTCAATACATGAAAAAATGGATTAATATTACTTTCAAAAACAACTCAATTGTTTCTCTTCTTTATTTATTTTATTAAAGAAATGATATACTAATGTTTCTATTAATTAGAAACTTCGAAAATGTATTCAATTAAGATGGTATGTGAAAGTTCTGTGAAGCACCTACCATTTCTCTCGACAACAGATAGAACCTCGGATCGGAGTGACATCAAGCCATTAGAATGACCTTGCTGACAAAAAAAATGGGGTTACTTCTTTAAACGCCAGCCTATATCTAACGAAAGCTCTAAAAATGAGTCACTTAAGGTATTTTAGTTCTACCTAAAATTAAAATAAAAAGTGAACTATCAACATAAGAAATGTAAGTTTTTGGATTTTCTAAAATTTTAGGAGGAATAGATTTAGGAGGACTTCTGTTGTTTACTAAGTATACAGATTGTAATTAGCTTATACTTGGAAACACGCAATTTTTTTGTATTTTAAAAAAAATCAGTTTAAAGTTGGGCATTCGCTAAACCAATCAGCAAGAAAGATTACCACCGCGTTCGAGGAAGAGTGTTGTAACATACGGAGGTGGTTCGAAAAGTTCTCGGAATCAATCTGAAAATTTTACTAGGTGGACGGAGATTTCCTACAACGGAAGAACTGACAGCCGATTTGGAGAGGTATTTTGCAGGCTTGGAGGAATCTCATTTTCGAGATGGGGTCAAGGCATTGGAACATCGCTGGACCAAATGCATTACTCTACAGGGAAACTAAGTTGAAAAATAAAAGCAGTTCCACCGAGGTAAGGCACTTCTTTCTAGTAGATTCCGAGAACTATTTAAACCACCCTCGTACAACACCGCCACACATACAAAACCAAATATGCATTCAAATAAACTATTGTTTTTGTGTGGTGGTCAATGGTAGGCAATTTCTGTTTTCTACTCAATTACATCTAAATCGTATTTTAGGGATATTGACATAATGCAAAAAATACTTATCAAAAAAATCTGCATTGTTTAATCGGAAGGGATCTATATTCTTACACGACAACTTCAGTCCTCATGTTTTACAACTTGAGAAGAAAATAAACGAGCTCGTTTACGAAGTCACCACACACAACACCAGAATCATAACAAACAGATTTCCATCTGATCAGGAATTTGGACAACTTTATTAAGGTTAAATTAAAAAAAAATGATTTTGAGGCTCCATTTCACCACAAAACGCTAAATTTTTGTGTTCTGGAATTAGAACCTTGATTACACATTGAGAAAAATGTATTGAAAATGAGGGTAAATATTTTGAATATAAATTTGTTATTCATTCACGTATTTCATAAAGATGGTTTAGTAAATAACCTTTCATATGAAAACGGACATTTCATATGAAATGACACAATATTTGAGAATTTTACTAGTACCTTCTTCAAATTGGCCGATTCAATTATCATACGTTTGATTAATCATGTACTTCACCTGCTTATTGAAACATGTGTCGATAATGAGGGTTGGATCTAACGTAACCATCATCCGATCAGAAGAAGAACCATTAGTATGACCTAAAGGTAAGAGGAGACAGACTCATCAGGGAAGTCACAACTTCTAGTAACAGAAGCATGTGTAGCTAATGATAGGAAGCCTTTTATGTTAGATAAATCATTTAGCCAACCATGACTGGAGCCATATATTACTCAGGCATAAAATATGATCGGAGGGGTTGGTGTTTTTGCAACGTGGATAACAGAAGGCTTCAAGAAATGTCCGTTTCTTTTTTTATATCCTCTTGTAATTAGTAATCACCAACTTCATATAAAGTATTTGAGGCGTTTGGGATCAAAAGTGGATAACTTAGAAACATACAAATTAGACTTATTCATATTTTTCGCTAAAAATTTGAGAATAAATAAAACAGCCATAAACGGAAATAGTATATGTACAACAAGAAGTGGATCTTCTCGAAAGGCAAAATAAGGCGTAATAACACTATCGTAAAAATGGAACGTCTTTTTGCCACTGAATACCCCTCACTGGGTATTATAGTCTCTAAAAATGAAGTCCTGGAAAAAAAGATGTCTAAGAAAAATCGTGAGTACACGTAAGACTAAAGACAGGTGGAAACTGCGAAGTAACAATGAAATCTTGAAAAGGATTTTTAAAGGGAGTAAAAAATCCTTAGTTACGCCGTCCTTTGGAAGGGCGGACGTTAAATGGGGGTCCCGAGCCTGTACGATGTGAGGTACTCGTTAGAAATCCCTATCCTGGTTAAACCTGGATAGGCAAAATTTAGAACTCCCACTGTAGTATCGTCCGATTAGTCATAGCAGCATAAAGTGACGTTAAATGAACAAACAACAATGCAATCTACCAAAGGTGGAAAGAAACTCCGATACTACACGAATGAGGAACCTGACATTACTCGGACATTATCCAAGCCTAAATTGTTCAAGTAAATATGAAGTGGATATGAGTGGAAGGAGAAAACCACTCCAACTTGGAATAAAGAAGTAAAGAATAAGGAAAGATTTAGGTCACATAGTCTTATATGCCAGAAAGAAGTTGCTGTATGTGACGCTACCTATAACATCTGGAATAGGTAATAGGGTAAGGTACATAAATAGGGTAAGGGACATACAACAGGTAGTGTCCCTTAGGGCTAATTACCTTTACTCCTAAGATAAGAGCAGCAGTTGGTCGGAAGGAGCGGTCAACTCAAGATGCAAGGAACTGGATGGACCAATGGTCGAGAAATAGCCATTCACATATAGCGTCCCTCTTTCTTTGTAAGTAGTTTTATAAGTTGTCTTGTAACCATGATCAGCATAAATAAATATAATGTTATTCAATTAAATGAAAAAGGATCTATTTTTAATAACCAACTCCTGGTCAGTCAACCACACCAACCTTTGGATAAGAGAGGGATATATCTCTTATTAATTAATGACATAGACTGAATATATATTAAGTATAACAATATCAGGGTGGCATCCCATTTTATTATTCAAATATTATTCAGACCAAAGGATCTGACTTTTCCTTGAGCTCATAGCTTGGGCAGTGAAGCCAATATAGCAAAGTGGACTTTAGAGGAAAATGAAAAATATGTAAGGTTGGACGAAGCTGGACCGAGAAACGAAGGAATCATGCAGTGAACGCTTGAAGGAATATTGGATACAGAGAAAACCCCAGCAGAGGAAAGGAATGGAATAATGTTGTTGCGTGATCTTAAGTGGTCATTACGAAATTAAAACAAACAAACATAGCAGTATTAAACATTATATAATGTATAAACAATTAATATGAGACGTTTAGGATCAAAAACGGATGTATTCGAATATTACGAAAATTGACTTTTTCGACAATTGTCCCTAGTTTAATTAAGTAATGCTACCAAACATCAACTCGCTCTAACCCTCAGACTTCTACCCGTCGACGTAGGGCTTATTAACTTTTTAGGAATCCCTTCGTTACTCAGGCCGACAACTTTCAAACCATCTCAATCTTCGCTACGCTATTACTTTAATTACATTAACCGGGTGCATGCTCCGCAGTTCCGACTTTGTTCATCATTCAACGTTACCGACTTACTATTATCCCAATTTACTTCGAGCCCCATGTTTTTACCTGGATTCGTCAACGTTTATGTATTTAGTCTATAGATTCAGCGTCTAAAACCGCCTATATGCATTTTTTTTTCTTCAAACGAATTTACTCTTCATTGATTACTTGTTTGTTCTGAGCGGCTGACTAATCCTCAAATCGATTTTTATCTATTTCGATACATCGATACGAACCCGTTGCCAATTATGTGCGGTTAATATTTTCATCGCAGTTTAGCCGGGAATGGCGATGCCCTAGAAAGGCTCAGGTTATAGTAACCCCGATCTTTCGCCACGGGATTTCGAAGGTCCGAGCTGATTCCGCCGCTATTATCTTTGTGGGAATATCGAAAACAATTACGACAATTCCCAGGATGTTTACACGTGTTAACCATAAATCATGGCAGATAGGAGCTGAAGCAATCGATCTTTATAAGAACTGAAGATGGGTCAACGGCCTCCCTCCAAAATGACGAAACTTTTCCGAGCTGCTCCACTTCAAGTGCGATGAAGAAGAGCGATTTCGTGCTGGAGGCTAGCACAAGCAGATTTTATCCATATTTTTCTAATGCAATATTATTAGTTTAATTATCAGCATATATTGGTTCAACAATGAGCGTAAAACTCTGATAAAGAACATAGTGGGAAAAAAGTTGGAGAAATATAAAAAATATCATATAACTTTATTAATATACTAGAAATCGTATATTAAAATATCCATCAAAGAACCATCAGTGTGAAGCCAATATAGTCTTCAGTGTAGTGTTGTATAATTGATTATAATAAAAATATCTTCATGTCAATAAATAATAAAATAACTTAGACATGGTTAATCTGCGTTTGGACTACCTCATCGATAAACTAAAATAAATTTTTGACTCAATATCAAAATAATATAAAAATAATACTCAGAAAAATAATTCATGAAGTAATTATTTTTAATAAATAAGATCCAAGTAAAATAGTGATAAAAATTGTTAAAAACCCATTTGTTTAAGATTAATAAGCAACAATTTCTAATAAAATTTTGTGGATCTTTAGGACATAAGACTTAGCTTTCACTTTTTCATACTTAGATAAAAAAAAAGTATTGTTGAGAGGAAAAGTTTGTAAATTTTTTTCTTTCTTTTGGACCAGTGACTAATTTCACCTTTCTTCCTCTCTGAAGACATCCCAATAAATAATGATATTTCTGACTCAAACTTAGCCCATGAAAATTTTAATGTAGCTCACCAGGAAAATTCGGGTGCACATTCTTGTAGTTTTTGGCTTGAAAAGGAGTTATAATCAAGGAGTTATCAATAACTCCATTTCAAGCCAATACCTGATCTAGCCACTTACGTACTACTAGGATAACACGATTCCGCTTTCTTAAGAATAGTAAATTAAAATTTACCAAAACCTCCTATTCACAGGGGCTGCAGAAATATTTTCCATCTTTGTTCTTATTCCTATCCCGTCAACGTGCTCAGACAAGTTAGGTTTTAACCGCTTGTTCAAATTGGATTGCCACTGCATGAGTTCCATTCTTTATAATCACGGACATTGTATTAATTATTATTCATATTCCACCTCTCAGATATTACTAAAATTCGATTAATATTTTTTAAATAATTACTTGTTTATTTTGAAATCAGTAATCTAAATATAGACCAGTTAATTTACTCAATCGACTTTTACTGAAACCATGCTACGCTATCCTCAGTTGATGGTCCCAGGGAAATTAATGAGTATTTCCAAAGTAATAAGCGATGATTGATAGGGAGTTATTTAATTAATGTGATTAATAAATGAAAATATTTTAATGTCAGATAAAAAATCGACTATACTTTAATTTCTCAATAAACAACACCACAACAAACAATATCTCAATACTTAACACCTCAATTCACAATACCTCCTTATTGAACTAATCTACTTATAACACCTCAAGTTATGAGAATCCATCTCTATATTCTTACCCCTCAATGCTGAATTACACATAACATATCTACGTGCCACAACTAAGCCCAGTTCCTAAACACCCCTCCAGATTTCTCAATATTCATTCTTAAATGATTTCAAACTGATGATAAATCCGCTCATCACATAGCCAACCACGGTATTAAAGTCATTCCAAATGCCAGTCCATTATCCATTTCAAACGAATATCTAAAACTCCTACTTTGGAACTCAAATAGAGCCCACCCTATATGGAAGAAACGAACTATACATATACTTACATGTACTTGACACCCAAACTTACTGATGTAAACATCACTGACAGAAAGATTACCACAGGGTACTTACTACAAGGAAACGTCTCTGGAGCAGGGATCTACTACAGAGAGGTGAACCACGCTAGGAGGGCCTTCATTGGGAGGTTTCTCAATACACGCTTCCATGTGAATCCATTAGGGGCACTTTGGAAGTTCACCCTATTCACTCTTGGTGAAAATTGTTCTTTTCCTTCAATTTCTTCTTTTGAATGTAAAGTATTTGGGAAACCCGATGAGCGTTCACTCTATCTGTTCTGTCACCCTTCCCAGAGTATTTCAATATTTTATATATATGTAATATAAAGAATTGCCGACAGCCCCACATATAACATATTGACCCGGTGGCATCTGAGCACGGGGCTCACCCAGCCTCTATAAAGAACATATTTAATGGCTAAGCAAAATCTTCCTCCAGAATCGCTTGTATAGAAAAATTTCAATTAGTACCACATACTGATCCAAAAGCTTTAATGAATATATTGTTCTTTTTCTGTGTTTTTAATACAGTGAGTATATTTATATCGATGTGTATTTTATTCTAAAGATACAATAGGTACACCGTGGTAACCGCAGCTCAGAAATACATCACTCAGTTACGTACTAGCTATCGCAACTTTAATTTTCCTTCCTAATGCAACAAAACCTTCACAGGTGCAACATAACTATTATTCAGTCTTGATGCATACATTAAGTCCTACTCTATTATATTGTGTACTGATGGCGTATTGATCGCCTCTTGTGCGAAAACATCGCCGTTTTCACAACTCAATCTTAATTATAATTAAGTGCAGCATAAAACATTAGCTACTGACGAGATATGTAATTATTTAGTTAATTGCACTGATGATACTAAGAAATCCTGCGCCTTTGTGA
Organism: Troilus luridus; assembly: GCA_964056705.1. Taxonomy (NCBI): domain Eukaryota; kingdom Metazoa; phylum Arthropoda; class Insecta; order Hemiptera; family Pentatomidae; genus Troilus; species Troilus luridus. The sequence continues at coordinate 74,504,500 of OZ057413.1, read as the reverse complement.
TTGTAATAACTTCACAAAATTATTAACTATTATTACTATTAGTAATTTGTAGGATAAATGACTAAGACACTGTATTAGTAATCCATAATCCTATGCTTTAAATACCAATTTTTCATTGCCATCTGCTCTTCGGGCACTTTAGCGTGGAAGATTAAACTCCTTGTAAGTATTAATATTGAAAATTAAATTTGTTTATTAATGTGTTCAAATTTTATACCAGAATGCTGCATTCCAGAAATGTAATGAATGAAATAAAAATAATTGATTTTTTCTTTAATAATTGTTCTTTATAATATTCACTAACATAAGACATTTCTTTAATTTTTATGTATGATGGCATTTGCGAGTAAATACTATAGTGATCAATATAATAATCAGTTATTTACTTTTTCTAATGTTTATTGCTACAATTGAAGAAGACATACGATGGGATAATACAACATTCACCATCAGAAGCGAAATGGTTACTACTTCGTGGGTAGAAAGTGGGTTCGATTACTGGGATGTGGCCTTAGGATATTTTAAAGGGAATACAAATTTATTGGTTATCCTTCAGAAGGGACATAAAATAGGAGTCCCTTACTTGTGCGGTGTCAGGTACTTTTTAAAGATCCCTATCATAATTATACCTGGATAGGAAACATTTAGGACTACCACAGTAGCATCGTCCGATTAGCCTAGCACCTTGTGTGAAGTGATGTTAAATAAGTAATCAAACTAAATTCATGTGGATTTTAAAAATGAATTTTAATTTTTTTGAATTTCGAATGATGCCTCTGATTGGTTAATACGCTATTGAGAGTTGTTTTTGACAAAATTTAGTCATTAATTTATTAATTTTTAGTAATAGTAAAAAGATTCACTTTTTTGTCTGTGTAACTCGTTTAAATCATTTCGTATCGGTAATTTCTCTGAATCTCCGCGTTTGGTCAATTAATTTTTATCTAATTGTACAATACTAATGTTATATAATATAATATTATTTCCCTTATATCCGATATGACCTGATGCATAGGAAACATTAGGCGATGGAGTCTCACATATTAGGCATTTCGTTTGCCAAGAATGGAGGAATGTGTCCCTCGATTCGGATCGCACACTGCATTTGAATGAAAGTGGAACAAGACGAATATTTGCTTTTCAAAAGCTTCTATTTGGACAAAGATGTTCTTTACTGACAAAGAGTTAAAACAAGGACATCGACAGTAAATCTGTCTTTGAAGTCTCCGCCGGTGGAATCTCCAGGTCATTATTACTGGTGATTGGACATAAAACATTCAAATTTTCTTTTTTTTTGTAATTTTAATCTAATAAGTAATTCAATTTGAAAAATTAATAAAATTTAAAAAATACCCTTGCCACATATATCAAATTAACTCTTCATTGTTATTCCTGACGACTATTTTGATTCATATCGCCAAAAAAATATCATAAAGCAACAATTGTGAAAAAACAACACATTTATCGTTTCCATCTATAGCGATAGCTTTAGGATTGATGATTGTTATATAGAGTCATTCATAAGGCACAGAATCAGAAATAAAGACATAGGTAAAATATGTTTAACTGGTTTCGAATGAACCTAGAAACAGTTTTTCACTCTCCTGTGGTGTTTTTCACTTACGGTACTTTGTATTTTTATGGACGATAAATATAATAAAAAAAATTTTTTTCTGGGAATAGGTTTCTTTAGAATAATTTATGCTGGAAAATAACAAAACAAACAAAAAACAACAACAGAATATCCATCTGGCGAAAAGACAACATAATAAAGATCAGATAGTGTTTATTTATATAACTGCCAAAAATTAAATAAAAACCAAGAAATTTTTTAATACAGAAAAACAAACATAAAATGACGTAAATTAAACCAAATAGCCGGATATAATAAAAACTTTAATAGAGGAAAGGAAACAAATAAAGATTTTACGTAATCCTAAGTGATAAATATGAAATAAAAATAATAATAAAGTAAAACAAAAGGAACCAAACAATAGAATCAATTTTTCAGTGGAATATAGTTGACTGGATAGTTCTAATGATGGATTGAATTGTTCAGGGGGTGCTGTCAAAGATAACACCAAGTAAGCAAAACTTATAAACTTCATAGGCCGAAACGTAGGCCCAATGCGCCACCGCAGACTAGGCACCCACTATTTGGTTACCCTGAAGATGGCATACATCGTTTGTGTTAGCTTTGACTCCACCCCCTGATCAGTTCAATCCGTTAATAAAATCCATTGCTTACTTATTATCGATGTAATAATTATAATTGTTTAGAGAGAATCCGTTTGAGAACTGAGAAGAGTGTGGAAATGCATGGATTTGAATGAGGATAGGAAAGTAGCATGGCGGATATTGAGAAGAGTTTTAAAATGAAGCAGCGGGCGAGGAAGAAATCTGTTGGATCTGTTGGAACGGGGGTAAAGGTTGGAAGGGCGAGATCGTGTTTCCCGGGATTAAACTGAATTTTTAAATTGTAGCAGCCTATGGACATTGGCGATTGAGCGAGATCTCTGACAAGGCATCTACCTGCAAAACCATTGTCCTAGAAACATCACAGCTTTTACAATGTACTCAACCCAAGGCTCTTCATGGGTTTTAGTGGTACAAGTAGTTATTAGAAGGGTGTTGAGAGTTGATGAATTTACATTGTTGTATGGAAATGGAAGGGAAGAACCACTTTAACACAATCCTAGAGCACATTCGAGAAATGGGATGGAAACTGATATCTTTAAAAGTGGTATGAATCCACTTGGACCTAAAGAAAATCGTTTATTCCTTTTAATAATTTTAATGATTACACTGGTCGACAAGGTTTTCTTCACAACAAATCTGATTAGTGAATCTAGTGCAGTTTTTCAGATATGTAGTCAGAATTTTTCCATCAGGCACAGTTTGTCTGTGATAGCTACTTTTTGAAATCTGAATTTAGCGTGTTTTTGTTACCTGACAGGAACCTTTACCTCATATCTAGCGATTTTAAAGAATTTTAATAAGAAAATTTTATTTTTAACATTATGCTGAAGCACCATAAAACACGGCTCTGCAGGTTCATTCATGTTTGGACATGCTCAGAGCTATTCATCTGGTATTGTGATGTGTTAGTATTGAGCTGATTATGAGTTTGTTCAGTAGTGAAATATTCCCTTCCTTTCTATTCGGAAGTTTATTGTGTATATAGTGTTTTAGTACTTTGCTTTATCATCATGCCAAGAAAGTGTGTAAATCATGTAGACAGTTTCTGCTATATTTGTGGTGAGCTGACCTTAAAGTCTCAGAGGCGAAATTTGACCCCACTCGTAAAGAAGTGTTATCAACTTTACTTTGGCTGTCAGGCTGGTGATTTTGATAAGAGCTGGGCCCCAAATACATGCTGTGTTTCGTGTGTTAGATTGCTGACTGGGTGGAAAAATGGTACACATCGTATGCCATTTGCAATTCCCATGATTTGGAGGGAACCGAAGGATCATTTAATTGATTGTTATTTCCGTTTGACAAATATTAAAGGAATCACATCTAAAACAAAACATACTGTTAAGTATCCGAATTTGCAATCTGCAATAAAAAAAAATTACACAATGAACAGTTCCCTGTACCAGTAAATGCAGATACGATCTTAGGTGATAACTCTGAATCTGACCTAACTGAAACTTAAAATCCTTCAGATGACAATAAAAATGATCCTACATATGAAACCAATACGTGTTCATCAGAACCACACTTTCTCAATCAGAAAGACCTTAATGACCTGATTCGGTATTTAAATTTGTCTAAACAGCTGAAGGTTTAACTTCCAGACTCAAAAGTTGGAATCTACTCCTAAAAGAAGTAAGAATATGTAGTTATCGTGGCCGCCCTAGTGATTTCAAGAACTGCTTCTCTGGAGAAAATGGTATTGTGTTTTGTAGTGATATTTGTTTAGCTATGGAAACTCTTGGGCTTCAACACCGGCCAGATGAGTGGTGGCTGTTCATAGATTCATCTAAATTTAGTTTGAAGGATGTGCTGCTACTTATTGGCCATGAAAGGTCCATCAACACCTATAGCACATGCCGCTGAAATGAAAGAGACATATCAAAAAACTAATTTTTAGAGAAAATACATATGAATGGAATATCGGTGGTGATTTAAAGATCATTGCTTTATTGCTTGGTTAGCAACTTGGATTCACCAAATTTTGCTGTTTTTTGTGCATAGGGGACAGCAGAGATAGGAAGTCTCACTATGTTACAAAATCATGGCCTAAACGGGAATCTCTTATCCCTGGCCAGAAAAATGTGTCATATGTTCCGTTAGTGAATCCAGAAAAAATATTGTTACCTCCATTGCATATTGAGTTAGGAGTAATGAAAAATTTCGTCAAAGCTATGGATAAACAGTCTGATGGATTCTTGTACTTGAAATCAAAATTCCTTAAAGTCAGTGACACTAAACTTTTATTAAGGAATTTTTATAGGACCACAAATCCGGTCATTAATGGGTGATGAGCATTTTAAAGGACTGATAAATCCACTGGAGAAAGTTTATGTTTCAATTTTCTTAGGAACCATAAAGCAGAAAATTATCGTGATATAGTGACTGATCTTCTGCATTCTTATAAACCTATGGGATGCAACTTGTCTTTAAAAATTCACTTCTTGGATTCTCACTAAGACTTCTTCCCTGAAAATCTTGCGATGAGCACGGTGAGCGTTTTCATCTGCAAATTTCTATTATGGAAAAGAGGTACCAAGGTAGGTGGAGTTCCAATATGCTGGCTGACTACTGTAGGGTCAAGAAGAGAGACGTTCCAGATACAAAATATGCCCGAAAATCACTGTCTACCACTTTCTAAGTCAGAACGAGTAGTTATAATTTTGAGTTAGTTATATTTTTTTTCGAATATTATAAAACTTCAAATGAATATCACACAAAACTCCTGCGCGATGAGAAGAACTAAAGTTATATTTGAATTCAGCACGAAAAATACTACTATAAAATGTTATTTTAGATCTTGTGAAAGAAAAAAAGTTCAATTTTGTCAACCAGTGTTATTATTTCATGATAAAATTAAAAAAGTGTATGGTGTTAAAAACCCTTGCTAAGTGCCGAGTGTTGAAAACATAACGTTTGTCCATATTTTAAAATTAATTCTAACGCTTATATATTATATCTTATATATTATACCTTATATATCTCGATGCATGAAAAAATGGACTTATACCACTTTCACTGGAAATGGAGTGACTCTGTGGTAGAGCGCTGAATTGCAATGCTGAAGGTCCTGGATTCAAATTCCAGACATTTATTTAATCTTTTTGCGGCTGGAAATGGATCCTACGGGATCTAGGACCCTCCTGGGGCTGATCACCCAGCTTCTATATTTATATAACCTCTATTGAAAGAGGGTACCCAAAATAAGTGGGATATTTGGCGGTTGAGCGTGATCTAGGAATCACCTTCCTACACAACCGTTGTATAAGAAACAGTACAGTCTCTACCATGTACTGAAACCAAGACCCCTCATGGGTTGTAGTGGTACAGGAAAAAAAATACTATTTCAAATAACCGCTCATATATTTATTTCTTCCGTGATTACTGATCATCTATGAATAAAATTATTTTTACGTGAATACGACAATGACTATTTTCTTGTCATCACTAGTCATACGTGATAACTGACTGGAATGTGGTGATTACTAATGGAAACCCATGATTTAGAAAAGTGTCTTGTTCGGTGACTGTCACGGTGTCTTGGAGGATGCATCTGTACCACTTTGGAAAAAAAAATATATATATTCGTAATAATAGAGTCATTATGCTATATCTGTCAAACAAGTCACGATTCTGAGGCAGATCATATTATGGTCTGAAAGTCGTGAGGCGTCGTCAGCGGGGTGGCTTTAGAAAGCCATCTAAGTTGTAACTTACAGCAGGTTATCAGCCTAACAATGTCAAGGTTATTAACCTCCATAGTTTGTCATTGATAATTAAATTTCAATTTCTATCATTTTTTTTACAAAAATAAACCTTTAAATGTCCGGACTAAGTCTTAGAAAAAAATATTTATTGTTATATGTTCTATAAAATAATTTAGAAGCTATTATTTTTAACAGATAATATATACTGTACCACTAGAATACGCATAAGTGACTTGGTTCAGTACATTTTAAATACCGTTCTGTTTCAAGGACAACGGCTGTGCAAGAGTTAAATAATGCGAGATCACACTTAACCACCAGGTTTTTCTCCCAAATTCAGGGTACCCTCTTCATAGAGAGTGGATGTGTCCCAAAATTTTCTGCAGATCCCTCAGGTCACATCCATTGTTTGAAAAATAATGTAAGGCCATACAAAATGAAGGAGAGATAATGAACAAAAACCGTATTAACTCAAGTGCTTTTCGGAGTTGATGATTTTTACGATTATATTATTAAATGTTTCTATGGACATTAAATAGAAACCTGAAAGACATATTTCAATTAAGATGGTATGTGAAAGTTTTATGATGCGCGTAGCATTTCTCTTGACAACAGGTAACACCTTGCATTGGAATGTTATCCCATCATTATAGTTACCTTGCTTAGAAAAGTATCAAGAAGCGAAGGGAATCCTGTTCAACACTGACCTATAAGCAATGAGAGATCAATGCATTAGTTCGTATGCATAAGGGTGTGATGTGATGTTAAGTTTAAAACGAAAAGCAAACCAGGTAAGATTTTAAATTGAAACTTCTTCAAAATGATCGATTCGATTATCATAAACATCAAAATATGTGTTGGCATGAAGGGTTTGGTCTGATATAAGCCTCATACACCTTTAGCAGTTCGGGCCACGTCCCGGAGAAAAATGTTTATATTAGCTATAGTTGGTATATCTGAAACGATAATTTACATATTTTTATTTTGAAGAGAAAAGATTTGTCCTGGCCGGGATTCGAACCCGGGTCCTCCCCATGTCTAACGGGGTACACTACCAAATAAGCTACTAGGGCTCGTAATAGGCCAGACAAATCCATTCTGTTCACCGATCCCACATCACTAGCACTCGCAATTTTTTACATATAGAGAAGAATGTTCATTGAACGTTACTTTAATTAGGATCAGGTTGACATACGTCAATTTTATATTTATAATTTTTTTTTTTGTAATTGTCATAATAATTTGTATATCATAACATTTGTAATTGTAATTATTTAAATATCATTATTTTGAAGAGAAAAGATTTGTCCTAGCCGGGATTCGAATCCGAGTCCTCTGCATTTGTCTGGCCTGGTTACGAGCCCAGGTTAGTTGGTAGAGTACCGTGCTAGAGACGCGGGTGAGCCGGGTTCGAATCCCAGCCTGGACAAATCTTTTCTCTTAAAAATAAAAATATTTAAATAATCACAATAAAAAATGCTAATTTACATAATTGTCCTACGCTTCAGGCTCCAATTTCGAGTGTCATTGATTTCTTCACAATTTCTACAGTCATTTTCCCCTGCCTATTTGAATAGGATTATTTATTAAAGTATAGGCACAAATTTCTATCAACATATTCTTCCAATCCGTAATAGTTTCAGTATTAATACTAAGTTTTTTAGTACAAAATTTCGTAGTTGTGTATTCCTGTGTCCACCAATATATAAATAAAAGAGCTTTACTTAAAGGTAGTCTTCTTCGAACCACGTATTTGAGAATAAGCCCTCAGAAGTTCTGCAATTTCTCACGTAGCAAACCCACTTTTTTGTTTATTCTTCAATTTCATTTTGTGCCCATTATCACACTTTTTAAATTTAGGTAAGACACCTTTATCTTGAAAAAAATGTAAGACACTTTCTTCTTCATTATAAAACAAAATTAAATTAATAAAATGTATCTCTGTATCCATTATACACATAAATAACCATCTTATTAGAGTTTGTAGTTGTCATATGATTTAATTTTTTTATAAAAAAAGATGAATTACTTTTAAAGTAATCATTTGGTAACAAGAAGTTACTGGGAGTCTTAATCTAAAAAAGACCCGTTCGCTGTCTTAGAGATAGAGATAGAAACCCATCTCCAAATCTATGCATGAAGAACCAGATTCTTAGATTTAATCCAGAAACTTGAAGTCTCCAGACTTGAAATCTCAGGAAGAGTCTGTAAAATCTCAGGAACAAAAGCAATAGCATAAAAATATCCATCTGCATTCATATTATCATGCATTCTAATTAAAATACGTTTAATTCCTCTGAATGGAAAGAGAGAGTAAAAGTGGCTTTGAAAGAAGCTGTCGGTTGAGGTTTATAATGAATATAAATAACCTTAATCTATTTTTTATAGCAGTACGTGATATAGTTGCCAGTAATATATTACAACGTCTCTATCTAATGGCTGTAATAAGTTTGAACCTGTAGAATGTAAAAGAGCATTAAATAAAACGTTTCGACGAAAGTAAGTCTGTTTTTATTTATCTGTTGATAATATTAAAGTATATTTGGTAGCATCATGTATATATATGGGAGTAAGGTGTCTAAACGTATAGAGAACTAAATTGCCGTGGTGGAGATATAAGAATTACCGGTTTGAAACCGGCTATGATATATAAATCATTTAATCTGTCAACAGCCTGGATGGACCCTGTGGGATCTCTGACCCATCTGTGGCTCTTTAATCCTCTTTCAAGTGGGTACCCGAATCGAAGGGAAAACTTGGCAGTTGAGTGATCTCGTATAAAACACCCACTTGCATAACCGTTGTCCTAGAAACAGTACAATATCTACCATTTGATGAGCTCAAGACCCTTCATGGGTTGTAGATGTACACGGGATCATTAACGAGCATAGCCTGGGGAACCCCATTTTAAGACCCTTCCGAAGGACGGCATAACCTTCGACTTCGGGCTATAGTGATACAAGTTCAATCTGTATACATATTAATTATTAAGTGAGTGGACCCTTTTGCTGGACCACGCAAAGCGTTCTGACTCATTTTTGAGTATTCTTTCGTTTCTCCCATGATTCTCTCATATTTTCTTCGTATGATTTTTTTTTTCTGCCATCTTTGTTCTGGATCTCTTCGGAACTTCGCTTTCTGACATTACATTCATTCCTGTTTTGCTTCTAAAGACTTTTTGCCTCTAATATCTGCAGCTTCTATTTGCGCCTTTTGTTGGTCTTCTTTAATTTGTGTGGTCCATTGTGTTGTTGATTCAACCTTTTGTTTGTAGGTAAAACTGTTGTTGGTGAATCTTATGTATTTATATATCCATTTGTTTCAATAGTTATATGGTGGATAAATAATTATGTGCTCATTACATAAGGTATTATGCTATAATATAATACTATTATATTATATTATTGTGTCGTTAGCTGGGAGATGGAACAAAAATTAGCCATTTAGTTCGATCAGTGTAGTCTATTATCAATAAATTATTTTAGTAGTCGAATATCTAAAAAACAAAAACTGTTTTCGTGAAATTACCTCTATAACAGAAAGTTAAAGGGATTTCTTGTTGTCCTTCTAACCTTTGGAAATTGTGAAAACTTAGATCATCTATTTAAAGCACAAACGATTATTAAGAAATCTCAAAGATTCGTTCCCTGATAGACCAGTGCTCAGATTTCTATTTCGTCATTGACTACAACAACTTCCATATTGCTATACAAACAATAATATGTTATCAGTGTAATTAGTATTCACGAATTTATTTATTATGCATACTTTGCACTCCCAGTATCTGAAGGAATAGGTCAACTTTCATATCAAGTTGCTAATTAAAAGTGAACAAGGCATCCTTATATTTCAATTGGATGACGAAATATGAAGAAATTAAAAGGGTTTTGAATAAACAAGATAAAGAGATAGAAATTGAAAAGAAAAATAAATAAATGAAAATAATTTATGGATACATCTAATTTAGGTATGTAATTTTCATCCGAGTTTAATCCTAGTATTTTTTTTTCATCTTGAACTAATTTGTACGGATATGAAACTGAGTCAAAACTGGAGCTAACCTCTTACACGAAATCGTTCGCGCAGAAAGCATTGAACTCCATCTAAATAGATCAATTAGAATACAATACTTGCATATCAGGTTCTCCCTGAAAATAATACACTTTTGAAATGTATCAACCCAGCGTTCGTGTACTTCAAATGTCCCTCTGAGAATCAAATGAGCTAAAACTAGGTAGGTATTTCATAAATATATAATTAATTATTTATAATTTATTTGTATTAATTGTTATTTTGATGGTGATTATTTTTTTTAAGATGAAAGATTTGTCCTGACCGGGATTCACACCCTGGTCGTCTGCATCTCCGGTGCAGTGCTCTAATCCACTGAGCTACCATGGGTGGTTTCTAAGTCAGACGACCCGGGTTCGAATCCCGACTAAGACAAATCTTTTCTCTTCAAAACAAAAATATTTTAAAATAATCACCATCAAAATAACAATTAATAAAAATAAATTATAAATACTATACTGACGTCAGTCAACAAGATCCTAATTAAAGTAATGTTCAATGGACATTCTTCCCCGTGTATACATCGCCAAAATTGCGAGAACACGGGGATATAGGATCGGTGAAGAGAACATATTTGTCAGACTCGGATACGACTCCGGGTAGCTCAGTGGCTGGTGCAGCGGTGCGGAGATGCAGACGACCCGGGTTCGAATCCTGGCCAGGACAAATCTTTTCTGTTCAAAACAAAAATATTTATTATCAATTATGATTGTTTTCATGACAGAACAGTTTAACTGCAGAAACGGTTAATTTCAGTTTATATTTCCGTTATTTTATTTTTATTTTGCCAGCTTCTACAGACCCTCCGAATTAAAAGTTCTAAATTTTTATGGTCAAAAAATTAATTGTGTGTTTATTTATAAAAGTACTGTTTGGAAGTTATAACTTTTATTTTAATCTCACCATTTTGGTATATTAATTTTTATAATTTTACTAAATAAATGGTGGAGCCTCACGCAAATTTATTATTTTTTATTTATACATAATTAAACAAATACTTACTTGAGTACAAAGTTTAAATTCCCTTTGTATCTGTTCCCTCTAGAAAATAATTAAATCTGTTTTATGTATTGGTTATAGCCTCGTTAATGTATTTATATAGCTTCTTTTCGTTGTTGAACAAAAAATTCTTTGATCCATCATAGTGCAACTTATGTTTGGATATTTGTTTATAACACGGTAGTATCATTTAATCCATATATTTATAAACATTATCAATGGCGGATTTAGGGGGGGGGGGGCATAGGGGCACGTGCCAACCCCCCCCCCACCACCCAGACGTTTTTTTTGGTGCACTGTGAAGAATCCATTACAGTACATAATTGTAGGCAAATCACATGATCAAAGTTGTTACAATATATAAATAAAATAATAGAAAGAACATGAGTGAAACTCTTGTCCATTTCTCGCTTGATTTGCGAAATTGGTTCGTTGCTTCCCTTTCACGCACTTGCAAATAGCAAAGCACTGCCGAGCGATCTTTCTCCAGCTTACGCCAATTAACCCTCCGTCAGGCGCACCTCCAAACGAAACGAAATCGGGCGCAGCCGGCCTGAGAGGCCACCCACATATTTTTGTTCCACTCTCCCCCCTAATAGTTTGTTTAGGACCTAATCACTTTACTAGGATCTAAGGAAAGTAAATTTACCACACTTAACAAAAAAACATGAGTTTATTTATGAAATGAAGCTTAAACTAAAATAACGATTAATTCTAATGTAACATACATTATTTTTTTTAAATTGGTCAAATAAATTATTTTAAAGATAAATTTTTTTTTAAAAATGTGTTAAATGATGTCTTCTGCTGTGGGGTCATCATTCTTAGCCTGTGTCGTGGAGAGAAACCTATGTTGCACCTTCCTTATCAGCAGTTGAATAACAGCTCTGGCATAGGGGTTTTATGTGGTTTAGGCAGATTGGATCGTGACAATTTTGACATTCGTAATTTGTCATCCTTATAAATCCAGTTTCATTCATGCAAGTACCACATTTTCGTCTTTTGGGAGGTAGAGTGGAAGTAGTATCACGCTCTTCTTGAGGTATAAACCTTTTCAACCGCAATTGCAACTGAGTCGGCACTCCACTTGTGTTCAGACTTCGCCGGGCTAGATGTCCAATCATTAGTTTATGAGACAATCTTTTGAGGAAGATTCTCTTTTTTAGAGGTTCCAAGCCGTCCCCGATTGAAATGACTTGGGTATTTATGCCGGCCACGTTCAGACAGGTAAAAAATATAACCATTGGCCACCGTCTAGTATTCCGGCTTACACTGAAAGTAGCAGACATTTTATCTGCTGTATCAACTCCACCTTTGGTCGCATTGTAAAATGCGATTACCTCCGTATTCTTCTGGTCCCCAGTTGATTCAGAAACCTAAACCGTTCAATGCAGGATCATCTACCATCTACCATACTTAGACTACCAAAGCAGGATCATAAGAATCATCCTCAAGAATGCTCCGTATTTCAGCAACATCCTTAGGGTTGGAAAAATCATAAACTTTTCGAGCCATTTCAGAAATCTAGAAGAAGAGGCGAGAAAACTTAAGTTAGCTAAGAATGTAACGTGTTCGGGCGCACCCGGCCTGAGAGGCCGGTGTCAGAATATCACTAATTTCTGAATATAATAACAAATTACCGCACAAGACCGGCTTATTTTGAGTAAACGAAACTATTGAAACAGAAATATATTGAAAAACTCACATTCAAAATAATAACGCAATCAGGCACAATCGGCCTCAAAGCCACGAGGAGTACAGGGATGTCAAGTGAAGGCCAACAGTAAAATGATGTGTGGGGGCCCACGCACTATCATTAGATAGGAAACTACCTAAGGGGTGGCCCTTCTGAGAAGCGAGGTAAAGGAGGGGTGTGTAAAAATGTGTTTCGCTGGCTTCTCAGGCCAGCTGCGCCCGACGGAGGGTTAAAGTCATATCTTCGCAGCAGGATAACAGAAGAGCGTTTGAATGAACTGGCTTAAATGCATATCCATCAAGACGTTGCGACTAAAATAAACGCTAATGCGCTATTTTTACTAAAATAAGTGCAGAACATCTTTAGCAGAAAAGAAAAAAAAACTGCGTTTATTAAACATGTAATTTTTCTAATGTTTTGATATTTTAATAAATCTTTCTATGAATACAACAAGTTTATTTATAAGTTATTGTTGATTTTTTGCCCGTCTGCCCGTTGTGCCCCCCCCCCTTACCCAGAAAAAAAATCCTGGATCCGCCCTTGAACATTAGCATGCATGTGTACTTATCCTTATTAAATAGTGTGTAAAATCTATTAACATAGCTAATAAAAACAACATTACAAATATTAACAGTTAATATGGCCACAGAATACTTTTAAAATGGAGTTCTTATGCTAAAAAAAACCTGTAGATTCTTTAATGAAATTTTTTCTATGTTTCGATGATAAAATAGGAAAATAATTTTGAATAATTTCAGAACAATAGCTTCCTAATAAACAAAAAAAAACCTGTATCACTACAGCCCATAATCTTGGCTTTAGGTCTATTGGTTATATTGGAGAGAACCAAAACACCAACCATTGAAATATTTAAATATTAAATATTAGTGAAGTTATTTAAATTATCTGTAAAATGTGTTAACATAGCTAATAAAAACATCACCCATTGAAATCTATATATATAAAAGAGTTCGTCCTGACTGAAAAGACTGTCGCAGAGCCAAAACGGCATAAGCAACAGACTTGAAATTCGGAGAGTGGGTACATTTTATAAATCCAACGCGCACTAAGAAAAGATTTTCGAAAATTCGTCCCCTAAGAGGGTGAAAAGAGTGACAAACGTTCGTAATAACCAAAAACAATAGATTTAGCTTCTACGTTAAAAATAAAGAAATACGTGTTTTTTTTTATTTTTTGAAAATCGGCCCCCGAAAAGTGTAAAAGCTTCGCAACAAAATATAGAAACTACAGTAACTACGGGATGTGGTCGAGAAGAAACTGTTTTTATCCCAAGAATACCTCCAATACCTTCCGAGTATACATTTTAATTCAAGAGATTATAGTTTTGGATATTACATATTGGATTTCAAACGAAAGTTCTGTACTTACGCTAATTAATATTTAATAGGACATTTTATTAACATCGATCAACAAAGGGATAAGAATTGATAGGCTGGCTGAATTCACTATTGCTTTAAGTCATTGTGATTAATATGGAGTTAAAAATTCACTCTCCGTTTAAACTCAACGTAAGTTTTTATTCAAAATCAACGCGGACGAAGTCGCGGGCAAAAGCCAGTATTGTCATAACTCAATTTTAAAATGTAATTCTTTTGTTACAAAATTAAAGTCTAAGACAACAGTTGTGCATGGAGGTAATTTCGTAATTTAATTTAAGTAATCACGCAGATTTTCCCCTAGTTCAGGGTGCTCATTTTATAGAGGCTGGGTAAGACCCAGTCTGTAGATCCCATTGGTCCATATTACTTTAAAAAGGAATTTAAAAAAATGAAATGTATTAAGACGAATACAATGTATTCGTTCTTCTATCTCTTTAATTGAGAAGAGAAATATAAAAATATAATGAATAGGACAGTTGTTGAATAACAAGGCAGCCGTGTTTGAGAACAGTCGGCTTAAGGGTCGGGTTGAAGACATTGATTTGTATAATCTCCGATCGAGAGCTCTTGCCTTAGAAAGCATTCTTTACTTTCACCGAATAAATTTATCCAGCCCTTGGGTTCAACATTCATGTCCTATTGGTCGTTCCCTTTCTATCTTGATTTACAGATATGTTATTATGGAATAACTCAATTCTACCTGTCATCAACAATAGCTGATAATATAAATAGTAGTACTAAATTAGCTTGTTCAATCTACGAATGGATTTAATACCCAAAATACGCTTATATACGTGGGTGTGTTTAAGAAAAACAACATTTCAAGAAAGATAGTTGTTTTTCTGATGATTTGCGTTTTGTTAGTGGTTATGGTACATGATTATTGAATAGCAACTTCCATTATTTCTTAGGGAAGGCCGTCTTTTTAAGTGTGTAATACAAAAAAACATAAAACAAATATCCTTCCTGAATAAACCTACGCTGACGACGGGAAAGAAACAAACGGAAGAAAGAAAGGAGCAATACCGTCAACTTATGAAGAATCACTTGTCAAAGCTAAGAAGAGACAGACGAAACGACATGGTACTCAGTAGACCAATGAAAGTACACCATGGCCAATAAAGCGATATGAGGTTCAGAACGTAGTGAATAGTAGTAGCAGTGAAGAAGCATTGCTACTTGATCAGTTATTTGGTTCGTAAATTTTTGAAATTCTTTGTTATTATGTTTGGTAGTAAGTTCCATTCACAATTGAGGGGGTGTAAAATGTCGGTCCCGATCCTGTGAGGTTTCGGGTACTCGTTACTGAATTCTATCCTTATTTTACCAGGATAGACAAAATTTAGGGATCCTACTGTAGTGTAGTCCGATCAGCGATAGCAGCATAAAATGACAATAATTGATCCTGAGGCATAAATTATTTTCCCGTTAATGTATTTTTATATAACTTATGATTAGATGTTTAGGGTCCAAGCGTCTTCTAGCCACGATACTTCGGAATTATTGTTCAACTCATTTTAGTTTTTTTGGAATAAACGGCTAAATAAATTAAAATTATTACTACTATTAATAAAAATTACTAATAAAGTTGCAAAGCAACAAACATTACTTCTTTACTAATAACTGTGCCAAGAACCTTCAATTAAAATGTTGGTACGTGTTTATTTTTTTTCTTGAATTGTATTTAACCAAGACGACCTTGTTGAAGGCTAGTGAAACTACCTGCATTTTTGGCAACTGTTTGAAGTGACAAAAATCCCACAGCTCTGGACTTTTTCCAATACTTAGTTCCAATTCGGAGCCATCAAGTTTGTAAAACCTTTGTTGTGTCCTAGCTGTCTAGGAAGTCTCAACATGAGCAAGGTCAATTACGTATGTCTTCAGAACTGAATCGCAACACTCTGAAAGGGATCTGGGACATAATAACGGAAATTAAATTAATTTGCGAATTTATGTTATTTTAATTAAAATATACAGATCGTTTAATTAGATGATTAAAATCATTATTTGCTACCCTACCGTGCCTGCAAGGAAATATGCAGAACAACAATGTTAGGCATTCTTTTGTAACACTACTGTGATGGAAGTAGATCGTTCCTAAAATAAGATATTATTTTCTGATAAATAATTTCCCCTACATGAGTAGGCCATGTTTTCTAGGTTCCTTCTTATACCAATCCATCAACTCTCAAAATCCTTCTTAGATCTACAGTTTCTTACAATTCGATTCCCAGGTACAAGATCTTCCCTTTCCTTCGTTTACACTCGTTCCCACAGAACTATTCGAGCGTTCCTTTTGGAAATCACTCCCTCCTAATATCCATGCTTCCTCCCTATCCTCATTCTAACCCATGCTTTTCCTGAATCTTCTTAATCCCATACAGATTCTCTCTAATCTGTAATATTTATTCATGGGGCTGCTCACCCGTAGGAGAGAATCATCGATTCAGAGGAAATTAGCAACAGATCTCGGAATTGGAAAGTCTAAGAGGAAACGACATGGCAATTTGGAAACACCTCACCTAAAATTTTGAACATCTCAGACAGTTCCTGGTTCTTTTTTATTCCTTGCTCACCAGTTTCTTTCAGTAATCGGTTACTTAAAACCAAAGTAAGAACAATAAAGTAACTCAATAATTATCGTTTGTATAAACAATTGGTCGATTGTCTTCCATCAAACGTTAATTCTGATGCTACAAAGGCATCTCTATGTCGCTTTCCAGTCGTATATCACAGCTACGACCCACGATCTTGTTTTCACTTACCTCTCTTGAAAAGGATTGAGGAATTTCTATTAATGATCAAAGTTCCATCATGCAAATATTGGTGCAATAAAAATCGAAGTATAGTGAATATATCTTACATTATCTCATACTTTTTTTCTTATTATCGGTATATGTACGTAATTAAAGAAATCGGTTCATCTCAGAGGAGTCTTTTTTACTTAAGGTACGTCAGTTACTTTAACTGGTTAAAAAGTGGATAAAGGAAGGTATCGATGGATAAAGGAAAGTAGTGAAACTACCAGTGGTTGCACTCAAATTACAAATTCAACTTAAAAGGTCATTGCTTTTCAGACTCCTCGGAGGATTATCGGGAATTAAGTGGGCAAAAATTTTGTCATGAAAGGTTCGGGCCCAATCAGATATAAATGGAACGTTGAGTTCATTATGAATGACTTTATTCGTAACAAAGTAAGGAGTAGATTACTAAAATTAAATTAAATTACCATTTACTTTTCAAATCACTCTAGTGATCGGTAATGGATAGTACATGCACATCTTGATGAGCAAACCTAGTAGTTAAATATTCGTTTGCCCAAGAATATATGAAATAAATAATTGCAGATAAATGTTTTATATATTGAGTTATATGTTTATCTATTTATATGTATATGTTTTGTAATAATGAGTCAATTTTGTATGTACTAACCATACCCCT
This sequence comes from Troilus luridus, assembly GCA_964056705.1. Taxonomy (NCBI): domain Eukaryota; kingdom Metazoa; phylum Arthropoda; class Insecta; order Hemiptera; family Pentatomidae; genus Troilus; species Troilus luridus. The sequence continues at coordinate 74,486,990 of OZ057413.1, read as the reverse complement.
TTAAAGTTTTCTTAAATCTTTGTACAACTACTCAAATTACGCGTTTATCATTCATTCCCTTCAGAAAATTTCATCAGATGTCCACCAATACACTACACTTAAAAGCTAAAAAAAACAAAAACTATACCAACACAACCCATAAAGGACCTTAGGTTAATTCCATGGTAGAGAATGTACTTCTTCAAGAATAACGGTTGTGTAGGGATTTGACCGAGATAACTCTCAACCGCCTGGTCTTCCTCCATCAAGTGCTAGGTTAGTCCCAGTAGGGATCTTAGATCCCACAGGGTACAACTAAGGCTTTTAATATATTGAATTAATTTATCTGCCAAAATTCCTTTACTTATTAAAAAGTCTCTGGCCTTATTTTGGTTCTTAATTAAGGGATATAGCTCCAAACAATACATTTTAAGAAATTATTACTGGTCTATATATACAAATAATCTATATAAATAATAATGAATCGCTAAATGTGTTGCTTAGCACAAAACTCGAGAACGGCTCGACCAATTTGGCTAATTTTTTCCCCTTATTTTTGTTAAGGCCCAAAGAAGGTTCTTATAGTGAGAAGAAACGTAAAAATGATGAGGGAAACAATAAAAACTGGATCTTATACCATCTGGCAATCATAAAGTTGTAATCAGAGCAGGTTAACCTTCTATAGGAGAACATGTGAGATGTTTCAATGCACCAACAATCTATGAAGTTGCCATTGTAATGGTAGGAGAAAAAACTTGGAAGCCCTTTATTTTAGGGAATTAGGGCTGAACAACGTCTGCCGGGACAGCTAGTTAATAAATAAATAAAAACAGTTATTTTTCAAACAGTTACTTTTTAACAGTAAAAGTAACTGGTGTACCTAAAGCAAAAAAGACCCTATCAGACAGTAGGTTACTGTGATGTTAAACTGTGGTTCGAGTTCGGCTATGAAACATTAATTATCTCTCCTCTTATCAGTGGATCATCCCTGTGGACAGAACTCTCTTGGGGCTCAACAAGGCGTATAATCATTATACGATTTATGAACTCAGCCAAAACCATTATTTTTTAACCTCTTAATTAGAAACGAATAACCTATCTGTAAAATCAGTTGTAAACCTGTTAATTTGAAAACAGGCGGGGATAAAGCTAGTTATTTTTTATAATTATTTATGATTCTGTTACCTTTTTTTTTAACCTGCTGTCCAAATTACAGCTTTTGTCGAAGTAAAGTTCTAATTCCAAATAATTTTTGCGTACCTATCCCGCAGGTTGTCAGCTTGGTGGTAGGGGTAGTTAAAGTTCATGAATTGACGTCATGTCTCGCCATTTCTGCGTCACAATCTTATACGTTTTGCAATCCACTAGTGGGAATGGTTAGAAAAAAAATTGGCTTGAAAATATACATCAATACAACAAAGTGACAGCTTATTTCAAAACGATTAACATAGCCAGTAATGAGTAATTTCAGATGGCCCAAGACTTCAGGGGATGTGGCTTTACAGGATTTTTTTTACGATGAGTCTAATATACTCTTCATTACAGGTAAAGGAAAATGAAATTATGCCAGGTTCCAGATCAGAATAAGTACATATTGGCTAGGCCATTGCTTTTTTTTACTTATTGTTATTTACTTATTTATTGGGAAGAAACAGCAGGGAACACCGATACAAAAAAGATCATGAAGTAATGTGACATCACTTGACGGGACTTTAACTACCCCTACTACCAAAGTTGGCAACCTGCGGAATAAGTAACATTTTTTTTCAGGGTTACATGTGGTCTACTGGTTAGTATAAGAACCTACTATGCCCAAGGTCGCGGGTTTTTAGCCCGGAAGGTAGTCTTAGGATTTTTTTAAGGGAGTAAAAAAATCCTTTTTTTATGTCTTCCTTAAAGACGTAAAATGTTGGTACTCGTTAATAATTCCTGATCTAATTATACTTAGATAGGCAAAATGTATTACCCCCTCTGTAGCATCGTCCTATTAGCCATAGCAGCATAAAGTGACATTTAAGGAATAAACAAATAAGTACCAATTTTGTTATAGCTATCGAATAGACCAACGAGACAGTGGTTCCCATGCTGTTAAATCTAATTAGCATACCCTTTCAACTCCGATCGTCAATTTAGCATTTGACCTACCTCATCCTTTTTAAACGACCTTAGCTCCTGTGGTACAAGGATCCCTCGGTGAATGGGAGTTGTGAAAGAAATAAAATTATGAACCGATCCAAAAAGGCGGACCTCACGTCGGCTCTTGGTTTTCCCCGATATCCTGTTGCCTGTTTGTTGCGGCCTTTGTTGTTGTTTGTTCTCAGTTAATGGCGATCCATTGTTGTTCGGTATTCCCTTAGCGTTGTTTGCCATTATTGGAAAGAGAGGGAAAGGGAAAGTGGAGAAGGATGCGGCTAATTCCACCTAACTAATTATGACTTTCTTCAATAACAAACAGTCTTAGGCGTGGTCTCTTGTTTTGAGCCAGGGTCAAGAGAACAGAGGAGATATAAATAAGTATCAAACGCAGTTCGCTAGGATGTAACTAATATACTATTGTTTGATTTTAGTTTACTCCTTCTAAATATATCATTTTAACGTTATTAAATATGTCTTTAATATTAGTTGGCTTTATATTCGTGGGGAAGATGATGGTTCTTCCCCACGAATATAAAGTGGTCTATAAAGCTGAAGGCCAGAAGAAGACATGCAATCTGGGCCTAAACGTCGGTTTTTAATAAGTAGTTTCTTAAATATTTATTAAAGGAATTCTTTCACTCCCTTCCCCATTATTCATTATTTATCAGGGAAGATCCTTCAAGTAATTTTATGGTTTGAAACAACCATCATGGTTTGGGAAAGCTCTGTTGGCAGCCGTTGGGGACTTCTTTTGTAAAAAGACACTTCATCAAGTTTATGAATGTTGGTAACTTTAATTTGAAGAAAACCACGCGGTTGTGAGATCTCAAACGCATCACTTCTCTGCACAGACTTTGGCTTAGAAAGAACATGCTTTCTGCTAAGGTCTAAGGTCAAATACTGTAGGTGTTCTAGTGATATATTGTTTTCATTATTTATTTTTTAATGTAGATATATGTATGGGAGGGGTTAATTAAAATGACCATATTTATTCGAATTCTAAATATATTTGGGTAAATGAAATACGTGGTATTTAAGTTTGCGTATTTATTTTTTTTAAATTAATTGACTAATAAAATACATTTTAAGGTTTTCAGTATGCAATATTATTATATGTATTAAATAAATATTAGACAAGAAATTAGTTAAATACTCTTTTAGGTTTCCACGGCCACTATTTATACAAAATACTTCAGTGGTGTGTTCTGGTTTAGACCGTGTCGCTAATTTTTTCGCCAACGTTTCGCTAGACATGCTGTTGACTTTTTCAGGGCAGAAAAGAGAATGAATCTTCTTGGATCGGTTCATTCTCTTTTCTGCCCTGAAGAAGTCAGCAGCATGTCTGGCGAAACGTTGGCGAAAGCGTTAGCGACACGGTCTAAACCAGAAGACACCACTGAAGTATTTTGTATAAGAAATTAGTTACTTTTTGTACTATCAGTAATTATAATAGTCAAAAGTCAACTAAGAATTTTAATCCGTATTCTTGAATATTATTTAAAATTTTTTGTTTATCAATCTGATATAGCAGTATAATTTCTTTGAAGACACTGCTTGGATGAATTCATCATTCATTATCTTTTTATTATCCTACGGAATATGTTTTTTAATATTTAAAATACTGTCAATAGTAAATTGTAATTACAGCAGTTATTTACAAAAGGAAAATATACTTTTTTTTCGATGCATTTATACCACGGATATAAATAAATGCTTTCAGGGACAAACGAATGAATGCTCATTAAGGAAATGCTTGAATTAAAATAATTATTAATGTTTTATTTTATTTACCTCATTTGCATATAAGTTTAACCTTGGAAATTCACTTCCTTTATAGTTTATGAGGTAATATTGGGTCGAGATGTTAATAAAAGGAATAATATTAGCATTCAATCACGCTTCAAGTGAATTAAATACTCCGTAATCTTCCGAAGACTTTTAAAACATTTATTGCGAGGATAAACGATGAAATAATTAACAAATATTACGGCATGTGTTCCGCAGGTTGTCGCTTCGTGTTGAGTTACAAGTTTTAACTGGTAATTCGTTTCATTTTCAATATTTTCCAAAGTACAAGTTAGTATAAGCTGTAGTATGGAAAAGAGAATGTAAATATGGGTAAAGAGTAGATTTCGGTAATTATTTCTGGAAAAAATGATTAAGTATACGCATTTCCCATAATTACATTCTCTTTTCCATACTAAAGATCGTGATAACTTGTATTTTTGAAAAATATTAAAAGGGAAACGAATAAAAAGTTAAAACTTGTAACTCAACTCGAAGCGACAACCTGCGGAATAATTACCAACATTTCTTTATGTCTGTTGAAGTTCCTGGATCATAGTCAGCCAGAGTTACCACGATCCCTATTCAGCGCTCTTGTACAGCTCAGATATTACTTTACCTTCTTCTGTCCTTTCTTGTAGTCATGGCATTGTATAGTCAGGTTGACTTGAAAATATTTGAAACATTCGACTGAGATGACTCATTCAGATCTCAAGTATGTCCTCAAGGCCCCTTACCCACTGAGCACATACACCTTGTTCGGACTCCCTCTCTCCGGAGTACTTCATGTTCGAGGCTGATGCTCTACTCCGGTGCCGGCCGTTGGAACCCAGCTTTCAATTGCTAAAGGAAGGTTGGTATATACCCTTCAAGATTTTTGGTTTGTCACCTATCTTGTCCTTACCCATAGGCTACAAAGCAGATAAGTATTTGATATTGAGTATATTCATATGTGGGAGTGTGTTTATTTTTAAATTATAATAATAATAACAACAAATAAATAAATAAAAAGCCTTAGCGAACCCGAAGGCTCGATGCCGATACCACCAATCTCCGTTTACAAACCTCCGTCCACGGAGCACCACCCAAACCCAAACCCGCAAGATCACTCTTAACGCAATCCTCCCACCTACTCCTCGGTATACCCCTCAGACGCTTTCCAGTAGGTAGAGCACCTATTAACATCTTAGGAATTCATTGGATACAAACCACAGTAATTTTCCAGTGCTCTTCGCGACGCTAACACCTGAATAATATTTACCAGATACATGGTTCGAAATACCGCATTATGTAATCTTCTATAATTAATCTCTGAATAATAGTAACAATTAAAAAACATATTGTAAAACAATTTATTTATTTGTAATTTACATTATAAAATAAGTAAATATATTGAATGATCCGTAATGGCTTGAGATAAAGACAAGAAGAAAAAATTCCCACAGGTAAAACTTCAACATGTATAAATATAACAAATTCAACATGTTTGCCATAAAAGGTTTGATATAGGTTTCAGGCCAAATCAGCAAAAAATGGGACAGTATTATGTATTACAGGTCATTGTGAATTTTAAAAACTAAGTAAGGAGCATTGAGGGTTTTATGAAGCATTGGAGGAGGAATAGTGTTGCCCCAAAGCTCAACTCCTATGAAAAAGTATAGTATAGTACATTTAATGGATAGTAATTTGTAAAATTTACTAATATAAACGTATTATATTGTATTTTTTTTTGTATAGTTTTTTATTTTTTCATTCCTTCTTTTTTCTTTTTTATTATTTGATGTATATTTTAAAAATAGTTTTATTAATTTTTTTTTTTTTTTTAAATTTAGTCGTTATCTAAGTTTATTTTTACTTAAAGCACTCAATTTTTAATAATTTTGGTTTAAATTAAAATATATATCTTATTTTTTTAATTTTACTTGTATTAATTTTTTCTTAGTTGAATTCCTATATTTGATTTTAATTTTCACATGTGTGAAGTTTTTAATACTTAGTTATTTCATAAATTTTAATTTTTTTAAATTTTTTATATTCACCCTATATCTGTTATATTACTTCAAATAAATGCCTATGAGTCATTCTTAATTTTTCTTTCAAGAAGAAAAACTTCTTCTTTTCAATAAAAATGTACATTTTTTTACTTTTTGAGTATGCAGCGTTTCTTTCTTCGGTATCAAACAACATAAATTATATATAAATATCCACCGCGGAAGCTGTGGAAAGTAGTCAGAGAAAAAATAGTTGCTAGACGTTTGACAGGAAGATTGTATGGACAGGAAATATTGGAGTGAAGATGTATTGGAGACGGGTAAAATAGCAAAGCCGATAATTACAATAATCATTTTAAATACTCTTTCAAGTTTCCAAGGCCACTATTTATACAAAAAACTTCAGTTGTTTCTTCTGGTTTAGACCGTGTAGGTAAATTTTCTGCCAACGTTTCGCCAGACATGCTGCTGACTTCCTCAAGGCTTAATTGAGACTGAAGATGTCCAGCTAACCCGCGGCCTTATATAGTAGCCACTCGGGTCCACTCGTGATTCATCGGTTCCTTCCGTTAGTCGATCGGGTTTTTTCGGGTCCGAGGTCGGAGTCTGCTTTTCCATGCCTGTGATTGGCTGGCTTCTGATTGCTTGGGGTTTAATAGGCTGGAGTTTGGCTTGATTGTCGCTGCTAGGTTAATTTGTTGTTCTTGTTGATTGTCTTTCTTCTGTTCTATGTTAGGGACCCATAGTTTACTTAATTTGTACCCGTCCTCCCTGTTGAAGTTTTCCGGGTGTTTAACTATGTCTATGGCTTCCAGTATCTTCCTTTCTGTGGCCTTGCTACATTTCTTAACTACTCTGATTTTATCGAATTCTATGGCGTGGTTAGTAGTAGTGAAATGTTCTGCTAAAGCCGATGTTTTGCTGTCCATTTTCTTCACACTTTTAATGTGTTCTGTCAGCCTTGTGGATATCAGCCTTCCCGTTTGTCCAATGTATTCCTTACCACAGGAGCATGGAATGCTGTATATCCCCGGTGTCCTGAGTCCTAAGTTGTCTTTTGGATTCGGCAAAACCTGACCTATCTTCCTGTCTGTGGTGCATATCGTTCCTATATTAAACTTCTTCAGTACTTTAGCTATTTTCTCTGTTGTGCCTTTTAAATATGGGATCGCTGCTCTCTTAATTTCTTCTCTTCTTTCTTCTGTTGTGTGTGGGCCTGCCTTTTGGGCTTTCTTGAATTCTCTGTTTATTATTTCTTCTTGATAGCCATTTTTCATGAGAGCTTTCTTTAAATGTCTTTGCTCTTTCTTCAAACACACCGGCTCGGAAATCCTAATGGTAACTAATTACAAGCAATTTTATAAAACGAAAATAGAAAAAGTAACGATATTAAAAAAAAAAAGCTGAGAAACAAGGCGGAGAGTGATAACAGAGAAGGAAGCATTGAAGAAACCAGAAACAAAATGGACGGAATAGAGAAAAAGAATGCATGAAGATAGTTTAGAAAAGAAGTCAGGGTGCTTCGTGTATAATTATACACACACAATATGATTTTTTTTATTGTTAAATAGGTGAATTTCTATTTTAAAAATAATCAAGTACATCAATTTCTACTGAAACTTTATATCTATTGGAACATATGGGATTATAATGCAAAAAAATCTTGAGCACAAGTTTGTTTGCTTGAGTATTCAATGAATACCTTTCCAACACCCTCAAGCTACAAATAGGTTGTGTGCCACCTGACCATCAACCCGAAGGTAGTTCATCGGACCACCTGCTCGAGTCAAGAGATATACAAATAATAAATCGCACGCTGTTTACACACGCAGCGGTCTAAGACAGGACCTTACGGGGGACTACGAACCTTGAGTTAACCCATCATCTCCGTTGAGCGAGTGAAAGTGAAGTGAGAGCAGCCAGTAATGAGTCTCTTCTTCGTTCGTTCCTCGCTTTGGATCCACCTCAAACACGTTCCGCTTCCGAACCCTGACTCTCGGCTAAGCGTATTTTGGTGGAAATTGTGTGAAATCGCACTCTATATAAATTATATAAAGTTATATGAACTTCCTGTTTATTAGTTAGGTTAAGTTGTTGGGGCACTCTCTCGCCCTATTAATTTTGTAAAAGTGAGTTTATTAAAGATCTAGTGGGAAGATATCATTAACAACGGACGGAACTGTGAAATTAAGAACCTTTAAGAACTTCCTGTGAAATTTAAAAATTACATGTTGAAAAGTATATGGCAAAGGGCAAATATTAAGTAAAGAGCTTGTACAAATGTTTTTGAATATTTCCCCTAATAACCACTTAACTACTTAGCCTTTACGAATAACAGAAATCTTAAGAAGAAACAATACTAGTGAAGCTGCATTACAGAAAAACTACAACTGTGAATCACGGAGTGATGTCTATGAATGACAACAGCATTTCCATCAACTGCTGTTCCATTGTGGATACGTCAGACAGAAATTACTATCACACAAAATCATTAGTATCAGACTTATGTTTTTATATGCATCATGCAAGGCGTCAAACATTAAATTAGTATCATTAGTGTGGCATTAATAAATATATTTTCTTGCACCTTCGTCTCTGTTTATTTGCTGGAACAGAAGCTGTAACGGTTTTTAATGTTTTGTATGGATACTAGTGCAGGAAAGTCTCGTGAGAAGTTAATGCTGATTTCATATCTTCTAATTGTGTATTTGTTAGCTCTTGGTACGGATTTATTTATTATTTCTTTGGTGCAAAGGCAGGGAGGTCCTCAGATCTCCACAACAGCTGTAACAGGTTAAATAATTTATCTGTCAGATTTAAACCCGGGTCCTTTGCCACTGCAAATGGATATAATAATACTCTAATAAAATGTATTGCATCTATATATAACATAAAACAATCTTTGGAGTTTCTCAGGAAAAAAGGGCCTAAAGAATAAGGACAAATTAAGAACTGTCCTTGAGAAAAACGACTTGTGATGCTCTTCAATATCTATACAACTGCAAGAGTGAAAGGAAAATCAATTCCCAGGCATCTGAAACCAGAAATTTTATTCGGCAGATAAATTATCTTCGGATTTCTCATAGTATTATTGGTGTTAATAACATTAACGCTATAATGGATTATGTGTCTGTGGTGAAACGGAGTGATATCAGTTGTACCTATTATATTGTCTAATATATAATATTAATATAAATTTATGGTAATTTTATACTCATTAACCATGTTCTACAATTACTCATGTTTGTATAATGAAAAGATATTACACAGCATAAACTTGTTTTTTTGGAGAGGCTCTTGAATTATAATGTCTTCTGGATTAACAGACTACATATTTTTAAAGGTAACTATTTTGGAATAAAATAAAAAAATATTGTCCGATAACCTCAGGGTTATTTTTTGTATTATATTTCGTTCTGTAATATACTTATTTCTTTTAGTCCTCATTTATTTCTTATACTTCTTCGGAAGAAGTCTTAATTTTTTTAAACCAAACATATCTGATATACAGTGGCGGCAAAAAGTATTTGCACACCCAGTTTTTATAAAACTATCAGTCATAAGGGAAATAATCTACTTAACTTCACATTAATAAAAAGTATATTTACAAATAAAACAATTCTATATGTGTAAAATAATCAACTTTTTAGATTAAGGGGGGGGAAATGAAATCCTCTGGTAAAAAGTATTTCCACACTTTGTCTACTATTACTAATATCCTTTGTTTACTATTTATTAATTCTTACACTAGTATTATCTACTCTATCTTATGTTTTTCTACAATGCTAAAGTAATAAGAATTAAATTGTTCAGTCACTGGTTAACTATCACGCCGAAGTGAATGGAGTTTGGGAACTCGCGAAAAAATTGTTTTATCGTGGGGTCAACAAAAATCATATCGTGAGATTGCGGATTTATTAAGCATAAATTATTCCAAGGTCAGGTATGTCATAAAGAGGTAAGAGGAATGTGGGACAACTGAAAACAGTGAGCGAAAAGGCCGTCCGAAAAAGTTGTATTCCAGGATGAGGAGAAAGATAAAAAATGAAGCTATGAAACATCCCTCAGTAAGACCTGCCTATCATGGTTCATACAACTACTGGTGTTCAGGTTAGTGACTGGACTATCAGATACTGCCTGAATTCTGAAGACCTGCATGGTAGAGTACCTCGTAAGAAACCTTATTTAAATGAAATCAACCGTAAAAAGCGTCTTGCTTTTGCCAGAGAATATTCACATAAGCCGCTTAGCTTTTGGGAGGATGTCATATTCTCTGATGAAAGCAAGTTCACTTTGTTTGGGTCCGATGGGCGGAAGAGTATTTGGAGACGGCGTAAGGAAGAATTGAAAAAGGAAAATGTTTCTGTTACAGTAAAACATGGTGGTGGACATGTTATGGTATGGGGGTGTTTCTCATACGACGGTTTGGGAAATCTTGTTTCCATTGACGGAATTTTAAATTCATGAGGGTTATGTGAACATTTCGCGCCATAACCTGCATGTGATGGCCTCGTGATCTTCTAAGTTGAACTTTTTATTTGAGTACTACCACTGGGTTGTTGTTCTACATTTCTTTTCATGCCAATGTATACATTCATTATATTTACTTGATGTATTCTGTTATACAGTTGTACAACAACTTTTCATTAAACAACTTTAAGAAAAAAAAAACCTGCATGCAAGTGCCGAAAAAATGAATATCTGGGATCGATGTGTGTTCCAGCATGACAACGATCCTAAACACACTGCCAACAAAAACAAGGAATGGTTGATATTTAATTTGCGAAGACAGCTGCACATTCCTCCTCAATCGCCCGACATAAATATTAAAGAAAATTTATGGCACATCTTGCATCAGAATTTGAGTTAGCATCAAATCACTGGAAGACACCATTTGAAACAAGTACTGGTCCAAGAATGGGAAACAATCAGTCTTGACTTGGTTAAAAACTTGGTCCACTCCATGCCCAGACGTCTACAGGCAATTATAGATGCCAATGGAATTTTTACGAAATATTAAATTTATATTTATACTCAAAATAAAAAAATAATCGGAAATGTGCAAACACTCTTTTCCAGAGGATTTCATAATTTTTTTTTATTTTTCCCCATTACTCTTATTATTAAAAACTTAATTATACTTATTATTAAAAAGTTAATTATTGTGCACATATAGAATTGTTTTAGTTTTAAATAAACTTTTTATTAATGTGAAGTTCAGTGGATTATTATTTCCCTGATGACTGATAGTTTTATAAAAACTGGGTGTGCAAATACTTTTTGCCGAAAGTGTATATTTAAAAATAACACACTCCACGTGAAAGAGTGAGTAATGCAATGCTGGAAATTAACTCAATTAATTTAAAACAATAGTGATTTTTTTCCATACATATCTATCATTATTGAAGAACTACGTAATCCAATTTACTAGCACATATTATACTAATCCAGGGCTAACCATTCCAACCTCTTTGAACATTTTTCCGGCCCGTGGGATTCATCACAATTTTACATAATAAACTTATTTTATAGTGGTAAAAGTAGTGAAAACCAACTCACAACAACTAAAAAAAACATTATTTGTCTATCTATAAACTCAAAAATTAACTAACGAAATTAAAATAAAGTCGAGATAAAATCTTAATGATTATAACACTGTGCGTTTTGTATTTTATAATATCTGTATTTACATGGGAGGATTACAGTAAAGTTATTTTGTTTCAATTTTTCAGCCCAAAAAACGTCTATATCGGGATATGCCTATATTTCCTAACTTCGGGGTATATCATTTTGTATGCAGCACTCCTAATTTGGGAGTACATTTGAGTGCCGTATTTGCCAGCCCTGTAATCATTTATTAAATGGTTTCTTCTTGTTCTTTGTATTATCATATCGGACACAAATGCCAAGTCCTAACCATTGAGAACCTACGATAACTCGCCTAAGCCTTAGAGTGATGAAGATTAGCCATTTTCGTCCTAATGTGGTTAGGTAACTAGGAAGCGTTAGTGCTCTCTGGTCTAATTGACGCTGGGGTCAACCGTTGGGTGCTATCTCCAATGCTTTCTTCGGTCAAGTGAAAGCAAGCATACCCAAGCAGCTAGAAAATAGTCCTGGTGGTTGGCCTTGGTGAGGTCTATCCGGCCGTTTTAAGGTCCACACATTATGTTGTTATCTTCTCAACCCTTTATGTGCGGGCGACTCTCGGACGCTTACCATATCTGTGGAATGAATACTTCCCACTCGGGCCAGCTCTACAGCTTGATTAAAATTTCAAGGCGTGACTAATAAATTACAATAGTATTTATTTTGCATCTGATTGTATAATAAAAGAACGTAATCTTCAGTCATCAGTAATCTATTAAAATGAGTAAAATGTATATTGTTACAGCGTAAAAATAAGAAAAATGATCTGGAGTGTACTCTTTGTAGCTATTAGCGTGGGTTGTTTTGGGGACAAGCAAATGACTACAGGCAGGGTCAACGAGGTAGTTTCCTGTATTTGCTGCTGTAAAAAAAAATTATTGTTATAAAAAATTAAAATACACGATTTAATCATTGGATGATCTAAAAAATTGGAAATTGTCCTCCGAGTTTATTCAATTTTTAAGTTATTAGCTGAAAAAGCAAAAATAAATAATAGTCTAATAAAAATAAACAAATAACACGCTTTTGTTGCTAGAACTAAAAAGTAAGAAATGAATCTTAGTTTTTAAATAACTAAGGAACACACGCAGGCCAGCGGCCAGGTACTTGAAGGTCGCAATAAATTGAAGAGAGATGCATTTTTGATATGATGTAAGGGGATGTCTGGCTTGTAGAAATCCTTGTTTGCTACTCAAAAACGGATGGGAAAACATTTGGTGACCGAAAATCTTCGGATTTTTCGGAGTTATTTCAGTTTTTGACCCATATCTCCTAATCGGTGCGTTTTTCATTAAAAAAAATAAGGTATCCTTTTTTAAAATAGATTAAAATTGCTATAATTTGAGCCCAACCGCAGCTCTGTAGCTTTAATAGATTCTGAGTTACGCCTCTTTGAAAAGTGGTATTTTTTCCAAAAAGTCCAAATTTTAAGTTTTGGTCGGCTTTCTTGAGGAACACCGGCCGAAGGAGTGAATCTACGATTAATTTCAAGGTAGTGAATGTAATTAGATTTAATTTAAGCTTAGACTAAGGCCTGTAGGTGTAACAGATTCTGAGTTACTCCCCTTTGAAAATTGTTTTTTTTTTTTTTCCAAAAAGTCTAAATTTTAAGTTTTGGCCGACTTTCGTGAAGAACACCGCCCGAAGAAGTGATCCTACGATGAAAGTCAAGTGAAATGGAGTTGTAGTAAATTTAATTAGCATTAATTTAAGATGGAATAATTAATCTAAATTTCATAATTTAAGAAATGCTTCAACAAGATGGATTGCGCAGCTACCTGGGCTGTGATGAAGATCTTTGTAAGACAGTTTCCTTTTTAATATTAAATATAATTTTAGAGCATTATTTTAAAACTATTAAAAACAAATAAATAATAGTTTGAAAACCGCGTTTTAATAAAAACCCGAACTAAAAAGTGGAAAATAATTTTAACTGATTGTCTGATTTAATTGACTGATGTTGGTAAAAGTAGAATCATTATGAAAACATCTTAAAAAAGCACATCACGATTTTTTACGATAAAATGATTTTCCATCGTCACTCTATTCTTATTTTAAACATATTTTCAATAAGTTTAGTTTGTTTTTCTATTGAAGCGTGATTTTTAATTTTATAATTTTTAGTTTGGCTGGCTGTAAACGCTAGGCCAGCGGCCAGGTACCAAAAAAGGGCTTTAGGTTGCAATAAATTGAAGAGAGCTGAATTTTGATATGTTGTAAGGGCACGTCTGACTAGTGGAAATCCAAGTTTGCGACCCAAAAAACGGATGGGAAAACTTTTGGTGGCCGAAAAACCTCGAAATTTTCGGAGTTATGTCACCATTAAAGAGAGGAGTCGTTTTGAATTACTGGGATGTGCCTAATTATAAATTAGTGGTTAATTATAAATTGACAATGAGGTATACATGACGGTTAGAACAATATAAACATGATCCATTCAATGATGATCGACGGAGAAAATAACCTTGGACATACCTAAAGAAAACTGTACATTTTTTATTCTCTGAAGCCTAACAGCAATTTACTATTCCTACGGCCTCTTTAAAAGGACATTTGGAATTGTGTAAGATGGAATTGCATACGAAATGCAGTCAAGTGAACGTGTTGTTTCCTCAGTACCAGCTTATTATTCAAATGTCCTTCTTTTTTTTTTTATGTCACCATTAGAAAGAGGAGTCGTTTTGAATAACTGGTATGTGCCTCTGTCAAGAAAGTAATATTAGTATGAATAATAGGTAACTGTTCTGTTGACGAATTAACATTTTTTATGGAGCATTATATATCATGATATTATGGAGTATGAGAGAGAGGAGAGATAGAGAGAGAGGGGGTGAGAGAGAGAGAGGACATTTGTGTGTGATTTTAATCATTTAAAATTATATTTAATGTTAAAAAGTGGTCCCCTGTGGTGTAGTGGTTAGCGTAACAAACTACTAAGCTCAAGATCGCGAGTTCGTAGCCCGGCAGGTGGCCCTAGGATTTTTTTAAGGGAGTAAAAAATCCTTAGTTACTCCGTCCTTCTGAAGGGACGTTAAACGGGGGTCCCGAGCCTTTACGATGTCAGGTACTCGTTAAAAATCCCTATCCTAATTGAACCAGGGAAGGCAAAATTTATAGCTCCCACTGTAGCATCCTCCGATTAGCCATAGCAACATAAAGTGACGTTAAATGAACAACTAACTAACTATAATGTTAAAAAGGAAACTGTCTTACAAAGATCTACAGCCCAACCCAGGTAGCTGCGCATCCATCTTGTTGAATCATTTCCATCTTTTGCCAATCCTTCACGACCAGCGACTATTTCTACTTAATGCTTTTTAAACAATATCGGTAACCTTACATTTCTGTTCTATTCCGAATGAATTTCGTACGAAGGGATGATTCTTGCAAGAATTCGGTGGTTTCATTTATTGTGGAAACCTTCTTTCGTAAATACACGATGAATGCTTCGTGAATAGCCTCAGAATAATTAATTCCTCTGGTATACTTTTCTAGTGTTTTCTTGCTGCCATTAGGAAAGGATCTGTTCTACTGCCGCATTAATAGAGAATGCCACCCTCTACAGGAGAGGCTCCTGTCCTCAAAGCAATTATTACGCGAAACTGATCATAATTATATTATTAGTGTTATATGATTACCAGTGTGCTATTTTATGATTCTTAATAATTTATTTTAAATCGAGAAATATATATTCATTAAAATTTTGGCATGTCTCAATACATTGGCCCACTAGTTACTTGGATGAATTTGCTTAAATTGACTAATATAAACCGCTTTGTTTTCGTGCTATGATGGAGAACCCATTGTATTCTTACCCAACACGTTCCTGAACCAAAACTGCGTTTTGTACGAAACTGTTAATTCGATAACCTATAGACTTGGTATTTATAACAGTGAGCTCTAAAGATGCTGTAAATCCTCCATGAACCTGTTCTACGTCGTGTTTACGTCAGGTTGTAAACAGATCGTGCCTCATTACCGACTTTATTAGTAATCTCCACTGTGTGGATCTAATATGAGTTCTGTACTTCTCTAGTGACATCAAGCCTTGTGGCATCTTCATATTGGTAAATTAATCAATTTGTTTTGTATACAGAGTAATAGCACGCCAGTTTGTCCCGAAGCTCACGCTTATCTTCCCTAGCTTATCTGCATAACAAGGAAAAGTTCTTAATTTCTTTCTTTATCTCGTTAACTGCTAACCTTCAATAGAAGAAGGCATCCCTCTTTAGACGAAGATAAAAAGAAATATTGTTTTACGGAGACAGGTTTAGTGGCTGCTTCGAAAGTGATATCTTGGTGGTTCTAGGTGATCTAAGTGCGAAAGTTGGCAGTTCCAATGTTCCAACAACAATGCAACAGCAATGCTAATGAGGAAATTACCTGCATTTCTGCAGCGCAAGGTCTGACAGTCGATAATAAATTATTAAAGTGTAATATAGAGCCATCACTAGTCAAGTCGACCATATCTTTATGAATTCCCACCATAAGTTCAAATATATTGGAGTAAGAATACCATGATGTGTGGATGAATTGGCTGGAATCTCGTCCATACTGAAACAAACGGAAGGAGAGAAAGAAGAAGATGCTTTGGATTGAGATCATTTCTTGAGTCAGTGTCTGTTCGTGGATTTCAACAAGAGGAAATAAAGCTGGTCCCGTCTTACGGAAACTATTCACCGTTCCCATATTCTCATTGAAATTCAACTTCAAGTCTGAAATTAACGATGACGAGGTTCGACGGGAACGAGCAATAAATAGCCAAATAGTGGGAAATAATCACTACCACTGCTCCAGTGAGCATTAGTGTAGAATTATGTTTTAATAAATAAATGAATACAATAAAAATACAATTGATGTTATAAAACTTAAGGTAAGCGTAAAAGTTGTGTGTATGATGCAGCAGCATTCGCAAAATTAGCTTTAATATATTAATATTTGCTTAAATAAGTTCAGAACGATTAGCAAACTTATATCACTTGCTTATAGTACTGAATTTCAATTGTACCATTCCATGTATCATCAATTCTTTTATATATATATATATATATATATATATATATATATATATATATATATATATATATATATATATATATATAGAATAGAATAGAATAGAAAAGTAACTTTATTCTGGGACTACGTCCCTTCAGAATAACAGATATGAACAGGAAAAAAAACATAATATTTATCTGGCCAGAAGGCTAAACGTTACAAATCATAAAGCCTGTAAAACATGACAGAAAACAATTTAAAAAGAAATATATAAACAAAAATAATAGTAAGGAAGAAAATGGTTGGGGGTGCAGTCAAATAAGACACTAAATAAGTAACCACTTATTTAGTGTCTTATTTGACTGCACCCCCAACCATTTTCTTCCTTACATCGATCATCCAGTCAACCATCCCTCGCTTCTCATGAAAAATAATAGTAAGTAGATAAACAGTACAGATCTCGACAGGATATTGAGCAATTACAGATAATATATAAATCCATAGCTTTTGTCAGATGCACGAGCTAGCATGCAATAATTTCTTTACATGATGTACAGCTTTTCAAAAAGCAAAATTAAAGAACTAAATAACACAATGAGTTCTTCTATACATTAAATTCTAAGCAAATGACTAACCTGCTTATAGACTATCCTTTTATATTTATATATATATATATATATATATATATATATATATATATATATATATATATATATATATATATATATATATAATTGACCTAATACGTTTCCAGTTCTGTTGCGAAATATTTTAGAATAATTTGAATACAATGATCTACTAATAGCGCTGATAGATATTAGATGTGAGATTTTACTAACCATAGTTGTTTGCAGACTACAGTGAATTGCAACAAATCTCATTGTATTTGAGTTTAACAGCAATGTTACATTAAGTTGAAATTAGTTGCAATCCTTGAGACATTCCCTCATCTTCTATTATTGTTTTATAGAAAGCATAGTGTTATTGATAAATTATTGCCAAATCAGTTATAGCAGACCTGAGTGAATGATGTTTTGACCTAATTTGTATACTGTACCCGTAAAATACCCATCTTTCTGGCTCTTGGACTAGTGGGTATGTGTTCATTTTTCGACATACATCAAATATACAAAATTGTCGTGTCACAGTGTTTGTAACTAAACTCCTCCGAAATGACTTGACCGATTCTTATTAAATTTTGTGTGTATATTCAGTAGGTCTGAGAATAGGATATGAACTATTTCTCATACCCCTAAGAGATATGGGTCGGCCATTATTATTGTTCATGCGTCGATCGTAGCAGTGACGGTTGATGATGCTGCATTTTTCATATTTTGTAAAGGCATGTCTGAGTAGTGTAAATCCAAGTTCGCAACCGAAAAAACGGATGGGAAAACTTTTGGTGGGCGAAAAACATCGAAATATTCGGAGTTATTTTAGTTTTGGCCTTTATCTCCTAATAGGTGCGAGTTGGGGAAAACATAAATAATAATTTTTAAAGTAGATTAAATTTGCAACAATTTGAGCTCAAATGAAACTCTGTAGGACTAATAGATCTGCTCTCAGTTAAGTTTCAATCATATAATAAATAACTTGAATCTTATCTCTATGTAATATATAAAATTGTCGCGTCACAGTATTTGTAACAAAACTCCTCCGAAACGATTTGGTCCGAGAATAGGACGTCATACCCCTAAGTGATATGTATCGACCATTATTATTGATTATGCGTCGATCGTAGCAGTGACGCTTAATGGTGCTGTCTAATTAAGAATTATTAAAATAGAACTATGATATATTGAACAACAACGTTAAGCTATTCGCTGGTGCTGTTCTATTACTTTCTGGTGATTTCCGACAGACATAGCCAGTCATTCCTTTTCATTTTGCCGATGAGATTAACGCGTGTTTAAATCAATCATTTTTGTGGCGAAATGTCGAAACACTTAGATTGAACATAAACATGCGAGTACAATTACAAAATGATCCATCAGCACAAATATTTTTAATACTACTACTGGATATCGGAATCGCTGAAATTAGGAGTGTCTTCCCGGATGTACAAAATAATTACATTGATCATAATTGGCTCTGTAATCGTTCCATTTTGGCAGCGAAAAATGCGAAGGAATGATGACTAAACTAACTTTAAATATAACAGTTGTTACCAGGTGATCCAATGTCCTTTAAATCAATCGATACTGTTGTTGATGAAAGCCGTAAATTATCCAACTGAATTTTGTGAACCACACAATCTTTAGTTGAAGATCGGTTCACCTATTATTCTTCTTCGTAATTTGAATGCACCTAAATTATGGAATGGTACACGTTTGGTCATCAAAAATATCACCGGGAATGTTATTGAAAAAGCAACATGGATTCCTGATAAACAAGACGTTCATGAGATGACTTGGGGTTTAAGATAGAAGTATTCTTTTATCCCCCCTCCATGTTTCATACGAGTGTATATCCCGATTTCACTCGACACCAACACCGCCTAATTCCTCAGCCCATCGCGATCTCCTGACAGTATCCACCGTGTAACACAGCCTTTTGAATTCTCGGCGTGGACACAACGAGCACAGAATCCGAAAACATAGACGGAAGGGAAAGTGAAGGCTTTCTCTATTTCCGCAAGTGGTCCTCGCACGAACCATCCCCGCGGTTCTTGTATGAACTTGTGTGTTGGTACAAACACAAAACTCCTTCGACTCTATCCTCTTACCCCATCATACTAAAGAGATGAATGGTCTATAAAACTTTAAAAAATTCTCAAGGTATCATAAAAAATGCCTATTGCGTCGATTAAAATGCAAAATATGGAATATGAAAAAAACGAACATTCAGTTTAGGTTGATAATTGATTTAAAATTCATAATGAGGCATAAAACCGTGTTTCTTCAATCTACTAATTTCTATAAGGCACAAAACCATGTTTAATGGACACATTAAACGATGCGCTCTAATATTAACAGAACCTAGAAAACAGTTTTTTTCACTGTTTGAGCAACCTCGAAATAGTTATTGGACCTTTCGATGAGAGCTCCGAAATGGATAAGGAAAATAAATTTCTGATTCAATTATACCAGATCGCATGTCATTTTGAATGTAACCTTTTATTAAACTAATAATATATATCAATTTTCATAAATTAAATAACTAATAATTTTGAGAATGAAAAACAATTAATTAAATTAAAGAACAATTTAAACGCTTTTATAATGAGAAATGAAGTTACTAATATTAACTAAATTATCAACAACTAATTAATAACAAAAAGAAAACAAATATTATTTAATCTTACGATAGTAAATTTAACTCTATTAAATTACAAATAAAATCTATTACAAAATAATGAATGTTTATGCGGTTTTCTGATTGCAATGATATAATAATGAAAACTCTTATCTGTCTGTCGAAGTAGTTTCAGTAGATGGTAGATTCTCGGCAGGGCGAGCTGGATGTTGAGACGACAGAGGATTTTCGTCGGCAGGGCGAGCGAAGATGGTGAAACAATAGAGGTTGAGATGATCGACTGGGTCAATTCGAATTGGTCGAATCTATGACGAAGTTTAAACTAATTACACCTGCAGGTGGGCAGCAAATTAGTATCTTCTTCAAATTCACACAAAAACAACTTTGGGCTCCTAAAGAGCATACGATGTGCACGGCTAAGGGCTCGTGGCGACACTGTCTTCAAATTAACAAAACACAAGTTTGGGCTCCTCTAGAGCATACGATGTGCACGGCTAAGGGCTCGCGTCGACACTCACTTAAAATGCACAAAAACAACTTTGGGCTCCTATAGAGCATACGATGCGCACGGCTAAGGGCTCGTGGCGACACTGTCTTGCTCGGTCTAGCCGGAGCGAACAAAAGCCGCTCGACTCTCTTTTGTTTTTCTCTCTTCACTTTTATAACATATGTTTTCACACTTATTACAAATATTACACTTATATCTAAACCAAATAAAATTACCTTTTAAATTAAATTATTCTAAACAATTATGAAATTAAACGTTTAAATTATTATATTAAATAAAAAATAAGAAAAGATAATGTTCTTTCTTTTACGAAAATATGATTTAATTTTTTATGATTAAAACTAATAATACTTTATAAGGTTACTACTTCATCTGGCCTTAACACACCGCCCACCAATTTTTGTCTGTGCGCAAAAATTCAAAAGAAAGATATTTGCATGGAAGTTTAATTGACAACCCTAGTCGGGAAACAAGAAACTATTGATTGGAAGGCAATATATATATGCGTTGGTGAGTGAAGCTCCAAAATTTTGTACTGCTCCTCTGGTCAAATTGTGAACGTACAAATGTCAGAATTTGGCCCATTGCCATTGGGTTCCTAAAACGATTTTAAAAGAAAACGACCACAATATTCTCCGCTAGTAATGGCATACGGACATCCTTGCTCAAATCTCGACGGCGGGAGATTGGCAATTGGAGGAACGAAATTCTCCGAACGATATCGGTTCGTACTAAATGTACCTTTTTGGACAAATTTGCATTTGTGGACAATTTTATGGGGAATAGTTCTACAATTTGGCACAACCCAATCAACCCAGTCATGTCGTTCCTGATGTGAATGCATAAGTTGGGGAGTGGGGTGGAGATGTATTCTGCAGTAATGGCCAATTAGGAGATTAGAGAAATGTTCATTGTAATATCGGAACTGAGGAAGTAATACTGATTTTATTACAGTCAGAAATGTTACAATTCTTGCATTGCTGGGCAAAGGACTGTTGCTAATATGACCGCCCACCCTGAGTATCGCTTGGAGATATATGGATGGCGATGATGAACGGACATGCATTGTAACGGATGGGGAATCCGTATCGAAATATTGCTGCTGGGTGCAATTTATTCCGGAAGCCCGGAGTCTATTCAAATGATACTTCTCAATGGGTTGAGAAGTACCGCAACGATATAAAATTTGTTGGTAAGGTAGGGCATTTAGATGCACTACTACCTGGACGATATTTATTCCGGAAGGCCGGAATCTATTCAATTGATACTCCTAAATCGGTTGAGAAGTACCGTTGCAAAATAGAAATTGGTGGTAAGGTAGGGCATTGTGATGCACTACTTCCTGAAAAACCCATTGACGTAACTCCGAGGGCGGAACAAATCGAAAGCGCCTGAAATTAAAGGACGCGTGCCTAATATCCAATTGAAGCTTAGGCCCAATCAGGGAATGGATATTTAGAAATCCAAGCTCCATAGGCGACTTGAATACCAATCGAAGTTTTGCGGGGAAGTTGTCTTCAAATACACAAATATGTGGTAAAGAATATCGACCCTCACATGTAGCTGGTGAAACATGGTAGTCGTCGATAAATTTTGAAAGGTTTCCTTTCATTAGAGGAAATTTGTTTATCCGGTGTTCTAATTTTGGGAACCGATGTAATGGATTCTAATAAGAGCAACTCAGATCTGGTGGAGAAAACTCTTTTAATGGTGATTGGAGCTTGTAAGGTCCGCTGTAGTCCCGAGCGTGAGTTGAACTAAAATTTCTCTCTGCCTTAGCATTTGGAGGGTTTGGTTCGACAACTGGAGCAATAGTTTCGATTTCCTGAACTATTTTAATTGGTTTGCCCAATGCTCTCTCTTGCGATTGGTCGCAAGATGACAAGAGTGAAATGGATGTATTTTGTACGGTGGAATGAGAGCGTATAGGTCCCATGATGACCCACCCGAAAATAGTTTTGAAAGCGCTAGGATATCCGTCCCGTCTCACGCATTTACCCATTAAGATATGTCCGAAAAAATCGGCTCCTAAAAGGAAATCGATTTGACCTGGTTTCCCAAATGAGTTATCCGCCAATGGGTATTGTTTGAAATGGTCATTTATATAGACCGGTACTGGACAAATGGGTACCTTTTCTGTAATCTTGGAAATAATTACAGCGTTACTTTTAAGCCGAGGCTGTTTACGATCTCTAGGCACTAGAACACACGAGGTTTCGTACTTCCCTCCTTGTATCGGACTATCCGCGAAACCTCTCATAGAGTGAGAATTAAGTCTTGTCCCAAGTCCTAATCTTCGTACGCAAGCCGAAGAAATAAATGATCTTTGTGATCCACTATCGATCAAAATACGAATTGGGACCAACTGCCCATTACTGTCTTCTATTCTAGCCATTGCTGTCCCCAAAAGGATGGAGACATCGGTCTCGGATGACGAGGATAAAACCGAACCGTTCAGAGGTTCGTTATTGTCGGTTTTGATACCTAATTTTTCTTCGGTTAACGCGCTCGTTTTTAGCTTACTGTTGTTCTCTGAATGGGGAATGCGGTCTGAAGAATGACAATCGGACCCACCTGTCGACCTAGTTGTTGATGTAGGAAAATGCAAGAGGGAGTGATGCCGTTTTTTACAGTGGTAGCATGACCTAGGGGAGGTGCATTTACCAACATAATGGTTTGGCGACAAGCAATTAGAACAAACCTTAAGCTGATTTATTTTATTAAAACGTTCATTGGGCTCTAGGGAGCGAAAACGGGGGCATCTATATAAACGGTGTTTTTCCTGACACAGAGGACAAATATTTTCTGGGCTAGAACTACCCGTTGACATAAAAACATGTTTGCCAATATTTTGGGTCCTACTAACTGATGAGCTTTGAGAATTGTGACCGAAATTCGAGGTTAATGAATCTGCTTGAAGCTGAAAGCATTGTCGGTGAATAAATGAAGAGAAATCATCGAAAGTTGGGACTTCAGTTTTGGATCCGAAGTCTGTTTCAAATCGCTCGCGAGTTTTCGCATCGAGGAGCCTCAAGCAATATGTGAATAACATGAATCCGGAAGGGTCCTGAAGATTCAATTTTCGGAAAGCAACTGCACTTTCCAAAACAACTTCGGACAAATTTTCCAAGGAACGTAAATCGAATTTGGTACCAGGTTTGTAATTGAACATATTGACTAGGTAGTGTGTGGCTTGGATCCGCTTATTATCATATTTCTTTTGTAAAGCATCCCATGCTTGTTCGTAACCTTCGGAGGTCAATTCTATTGCTGAAATCGTTTGATGTGCCTGACCCTTTAAGGCTGACTTCAAATAATGGAACTTTTGAATATTGCTCAAATTCGCATTATTGTGAATTAATGATAAATACGTGTTCTTGAAGGACACCCAATTCGAAATAATACCACTAAAAGACGGCAGGTTAATGGTTGGCAATTTAATATGAGATTCGACAGTGTGCTGACTGTGGTCAGCACTTCCGGATTGGTTGGAGGCTTCACCCTCCCCAGCGATCCCAAAAGACAACGCTTCGTAATAATTGTTTGTAGTTTCAGAGCGAAGTGTGTCGAAACGATCTATTGATCCATCTTCAAGAATTTTGGCAAGTGAGAGGGCCTCTTTAATTTTTTCTAAAAATGTACGAAAGGTGTAATCCAACCGTGATAATCGCGCTGTTAATAAATTTCTATCTTGAGGTCGGGTAGTGATATTGGACCCAATAGTTCGCGTTTCTAATATGTCTCGAGATAAATAATTGAGTTCGCCTTCAATATCGAATAATTTAGTTTCATTTTTACTTTGGTCAGATTTAGGGGCCATTATTTAGTTTGATACAAAACGAACAAGGCCTATAAAGAGTAAAATTAGAATAAATAAAATGAAATGTAAAAGAAAATAGAAATTATAATATCAATTTAGAAACGGTTCTAGTTATGACGTGCGATCCGGCCGCCGGAGGACCAATTTTATGTTTGAGCAACCTCGAAATAGTTATTGGACCTTTCGATGAGAGCTCCGAAATGGATAAGGAAAATAAATTTCTGATTCAATTATACCAGATCGCATGTCATTTTGAATGTAACCTTTTATTAAACTAATAATATAAATCAATTTTCATAAATTAAATAACTAATAATTTTGAGAATGAAAAACAATTAATTAAATTAAAGAACAATTTAAACGCTTTTATAATGAGAAATGAAGTTACTAATATTAACTAAATTATCAACAACTAATTAATAACAAAAAGAAAACAAATATTATTTAATCTTACGATAGTAAATTTAACTCTATTAAATTACAAATAAAATCTATTACAAAATAATGAATGTTTATGCGGTTTTCTGATTGCAATGATATAATAATGAAAACTCTTATCTGTCTGTCGAAGTAGTTTCAGTAGATGGTAGATTCTCGGCAGGGCGAGCTGGATGTTGAGACGACAGAGGATTTTCGTCGGCAGGGCGAGCGAAGATGGTGAAACAATAGAGGTTGAGATGATCGACTGGGTCAATTCGAATTGGTCGAATCTATGACGAAGTTTAAACTAATTACACCTGCAGGTGGGCAGCAAATTAGTATCTTCTTCAAATTCACACAAAAACAACTTTGGGCTCCTAAAGAGCATACGATGTGCACGGCTAAGGGCTCGTGGCGACACTGTCTTCAAATTAACAAAACACAAGTTTGGGCTCCTCTAGAGCATACGATGTGCACGGCTAAGGGCTCGCGTCGACACTCACTTAAAATGCACAAAAACAACTTTGGGCTCCTATAGAGCATACGATGCGCACGGCTAAGGGCTCGTGGCGACACTGTCTTGCTCGGTCTAGCCGGAGCGAACAAAAGCCGCTCGACTCTCTTTTGTTTTTCTCTCTTCACTTTTATAACATATGTTTTCACACTTATTACAAATATTACACTTATATCTAAACCAAATAAAATTACCTTTTAAATTAAATTATTCTAAACAATTATGAAATTAAACGTTTAAATTATTATATTAAATAAAAAATAAGAAAAGATAATGTTCTTTCTTTTACGAAAATATGATTTAATTTTTTATGATTAAAACTAATAATACTTTATAAGGTTACTACTTCATCTGGCCTTAACATTCACTCTCCTGAAATGTGGTGTTTTTCACTTTCTATAATTTGCATTTAAGTCGACAATATGTTGCGATTTTTAATACAGGTCGTTATTAAAACATTTATTATTGGAATTCCTCCAATCAGATAATAAAAACCAACAGTTCATGTACTACTCATCGGATTTCCTAGGAGTGATAATATAAAAGAGAAGCAGAGTAGCTATGTCGAAGGTCCTGGATTCAAATCCTGCTCGATGGCGGACTTTTATTTAATCTGTTTGCGGCTGGAGATGCATCCTATGGGATCTAGGACCCTCACTGAGCCTCTATAAAGTATAAAGATACCCTAAACAAGGGGAAAAACCTTTCCCGAGAAACAGTACAGTCTACCATGTACTGAACCCCAGACCCTTCATTGGTTGTAGTGGTACAGGTTGGATAATATAAAAGACCTCGAAACTAAATTATTTTTCTATATTTTTGTAGTTTTCTTCCCTAATTATTTTATAATTATGACATAATTACAACAGCCTCGGGCGAAAAAGTTGTTGCTGAAGTCGCATTTCGTAGAACAGTTTCTTGAACTTAAGGATACTGGTATTGTGTTAATATCGTAGTGAATAAGTGATTACTAAGTCAGGCATTGGATTGAAATGGAGTTGTTTGTATTATAATTCCAGTAACCTCCATTACGATTCTCTCAATACAAATCCCAAGCTGCATATCTAATAAATATTTTTTTGAATATTCATTACTTTAAATATTGACCTATCCTAATTGTAGTACACTGCAGTAAACCTTTTTACGACCTGTAAAGCCATAAAACCAATGATTTGAATCCAGCCTTTGGATTTATGAATACCTTATGTTATAAGAAAGTGTAATATTTAGACCAATGTGGATTTCAGAGGCTGTTAGTATCTTTTATAGCCTTTTAACTCACCATGGCGGTTAAGAGATGATTTCGGATTTTATGACAACCATTAAATGTCTCATAATTGTAATAATTACTCCTAAAATATTCTTTATGACCATGCTAATGGCTGATTATTACCAGGCCTTTCTTTCGACCTTCTCGTCTCTTCCCCGGTGGCTATCTTTCTTGTGCAATGACGTCCGTCCTGAGAGAGAAGGGTAAAATGAATTTCACAACAGTCCTTCGGGGCAGCTTAATTTAGGCACTTAATTCCAACTTACTTAAAGCCATTCGAACTACTCAGTTGAAGGAAAAGGATCAAAACGATGATATCAACAGCCTAGGTGAATAAGCGTTTAAGTCGAATTTTATGCATAAAGTTGATTAATTGTATAAGGGAAAAACGTGAGATTGTCGTAGTTTTTAGCTTCAAATGGAATTATATCATAAGCAATAACTCCATAAAGCCCGGAATTATATCATAAAGCCAGTAGCATAAGCATAGTTTTATATGCCTTTACAATACAGGTGTATAGAAGATACACAATTCCCCTGTCCTTAGTTCAAAAAACCCATGGTAGACACTGAATCCTACTTAACCACTTATTTACAGGGGCTCCAGATATGTATATATATAAATATATATATATATATATATATATATATATATATATATATATATATATGTATATGTAAAACCTTTTATCAGATATTTCCCGAAACTATGTGATAAGATGGAACTCCAAATAATGGTAGTATGAAAAATAAATAATATTCGTTTGAAAATGATGAATCCCGTCTAAGCTGAATCTTAAGCTAGAAAGGGAAGAAGAAAAAAAACCAACATAACATCAAATTTTAAAAATTTAGCAATCAGCATTGGTGATCCAAAGAACTGGAATTTATATATTCCTATTTTCAATTTAGTAAGGAAGTCTACATATATGATTAAATACATAAATGGTGAGTCTAAATAAATGTTGAAATAATATAATTATATGGTGAAATGATTTATACATGTCAAGGTAAAAAGAAAATTATTTTGTTGGTTACCTCAAATCATGAGTACGCTTCGGAGATGTTTCCTCATCACGATACTTTTTTTAAAAATCAAATTATCCATACGATGCTATTTCGTCCTACGGCCTCTGTATAATATATAATATATCTGTATATATATAATTATCAGCTCATAACTCTTTCAGATGACGCACAGTGGAACGAGCGTTAGGGAGGCCTGGACAGTCATTAATATCTTCGCTTCTGGTTCTCCTAGAATAAGGCTATTGCTACGGTTTTAAAGCTTTTTGAATGGACTATTTAATTATATGATAAACAGGATCAAACATTTTAGGGGAAACGTGTAAAAATTCTAGATTTGATATTTCGATGTTTGATAATTTATTATCTAACATTGTACCTATATACTACTAGAATGGGTACAATACAGTATTCTATGGAAAGACGGATACATAGGTATTAAATAAACTTATGCAAAGGAAAAAGTAACAAACAAAATAATTTAATTATTAAACAAGATGAATATAATAATTGATAATTACTTTTGTTAGTTAATACACTAGGTATAATTGATACCTATAATCAAAATCAAAATTATAATAAATGTAGGTGCCTATATAAAATTGTTTTATTTAAATAACGAAATAAAAATTTAAAAAATAAATAAATAAAAATTTAAAAACTTGATGATTTGTTGTAGGGACTAATGCACCTATGTCTACCATTACATATATGCCGTTCAAATACCACACACAAACTAAGTTTCATTGTTAATACAATATAAATGTTAGATAAGGATTCGGATAAATGAATGTAAACAAACATTGGTAAACAAAAGAAAACTTGCGAAAAGTAGACGCCAATATCAACAGAAATTATTTTAAATTAATTCTCAAGGCCCGGAAAAGAAAAAAAAAAATCATTTTCTCGGAAAATAGCACCTAGTAGCAGAATTCGACTAATGGAAAAAAAACTTCAAACATTCTAGTTATTTACTGTGAAGGTAGTTTTTTGGGCAATTTTCGCAATTCATTATTTTAGTTTTATCCCCCAATTTTCACCGAAAAATCCCAGAAGTTTGAAATAATCCCAAGTTTTATTTGCCTAAAATATCTTATTATGGATGAGTTTTTTTCCAGTAGGTGCACGATTATCATTTAGAATTTTCCATATAAGATTTAATTTCACAATTAATTTATCAATGGATTTTGTTGAGAAGAAGTATAAAGTATATTTTAAGATCAAAATAAAGGATAAATTCAGTTATTAGAGAATTGGTCCAATGTCCAACAAATGCGTTGATTCGTTCCACTGTGTGACGTACGTGTACTATAGAAGACGTATCACCCATTGGACGAAATAGTATAAAGAACAATAAGCTGATGGAGACAGAACATGCCCGAAACGAACACATTATTAGTAGTATGTTATGTGGAGTAAATTATAAATAACATTTTAGGAGTAAATAGCATGGGAGCTGGGTGACTCAGTGGTAGAGCGGTGAGTTACCATCCCGAAGGTGCTTGGTTCAAATCCGGCTGTGGCAGATAATTTATTTAATCTATTAACATCCGGGGATGGATACTTCGGGATTTGGAGACCATCCTGGGCTGAATCCATAAAGTGGGTACCCAAAATAGAGGGGAAATCGGGAAAATCACCTTTCTGCAAGATATCAATTGTCCTAGTACAGTCTCTACCACGTACTGAACCAAAAACTCAAACTCATGAATGGTAGTAGTAAAGATTTTATTTTTAGAAGTGGATAATAAATAAGAATACAGTATATAAAGATTACATAATGTTACTAATGATGTAAAGTGACCAAAGTAGAGCTTTTTTTAACATTGGAATGTCCAAATGACTAAACAATTTATTTTAATATTTATTTATTTGTTACGGCAGAATCACCGATGTATATGATTTTTTACAATATTTACAATTACAAAAGAGCATTATGTTCCAAATGATCACCAGTTCCACTTAGTACTATTTTGATGTGATATATTTCCCACATTACAGATCATGGGCAAACCTATGAACTGAAATATTGCCTTAAGATATCGAAAGCAAATCATCATGTCTAAAAAGATGCGAGAAAACAAAGCAATGGACCGAAGAAAATTGTCGTGGTGTTGCTATTACTTGCAGCACACGTAACACATGCAA
The DNA here is from genome assembly GCA_964056705.1 of Troilus luridus. NCBI lineage: Eukaryota > Metazoa > Arthropoda > Insecta > Hemiptera > Pentatomidae > Troilus > Troilus luridus. The sequence continues at coordinate 74,457,497 of OZ057413.1, read as the reverse complement.
CAGAGTGAGAATTGCAATAAAAACTTAGGTTACGCGGTCAGTTCTACAACTCATCGCGACAAGCTTTTAACACCACCTGCTTATTCACTCTTGTACAATGATTATGTTACACGTTTAACACCTTAAAAAAATAAGCAGTTTTTTAACCATAGCTTTCTTGGGGTATATTTTGGTTATATCAATATTTATCTAACTAGGTATTTTTTTAGTATATAGATAAAACAGAAAATTTTAAAAAAACATTAATTGTTTTTAACAATTAATAAGATTAATAAGGCTGTTTGGACTTTTTTAGTTTGAAAAGCGAGAAAAGATCATAACCTCACAAAAACAAATACCATTGTCAAATTACAAAACTTTTTTTCCCCTTTTGAGCGTTCTGTGAGTGGACTACTGCGTATTTTCTTACGTTATTTAACCACTTTTTCAATTTAGTTTATGATTGGTGAATAGTGGTTATATTAGATAGTTTTAAAAAATGAAACTAATGGATTAAAGAAAATGCCATAAAAATAGTGAATAGTTTTAAATGTTTGGACTCGAATGAAAGCGAATGGAACATCGGAAAAATAGATAAAACAAAGGATAATTACAACCCACAAAGCTATTGGTATGCTAAATTGGGTCCTTTGGAGCAATAATGTGACGAAAGAAACCAAGAAAGCATGGACGATGAGGGCTGCTCTAGGAAAAAAGATACATGTTACTGAGATGGACTATTGGTGGAGAGCAGGCAGGGTACCCAGAATAGAAAGAAGGGCCAATACCGAAATTAGAGAACGGATGCAAATTCAACAAAAGTCTTCCAAAATATAGAGGAAAAAGGATTGAAATGGCATTTATGGTCATCTCAGAAGAATGAGCGAAGTGAATCTCACTTTCATTTTCATTTTCGATTGGAGTGCTGAACCGAGGAAACGGCGAGGAAGATCACGAAAAAGATGGATAGAAGGAATTGAGGAAAGTATGCACGGCCATGATCCAAGGGAGATAGATATACAAGGTATAAGAAAATGGACAAATGAATTAAAGAAAATTTTTGGTTGTAGGAAACCTCTATCTAAGGAAATCCTTGGAGGGGGGGGGGGACTAATCGAAGGAGAAGTTAATCCAGATAGTTTTATTCTCACCCTCAGTGTCCTTGGACTGATCGATGCAGATCCCTGTCAAGGGTTACACTTTAAGTGCCTTAGACTACACGATGTTCGAGGACAACCAGGTTCCTACAGATGAGACCTATCCTTAAGTACTTCCTAATGAAGGTTCTGCCTTCCTGGTGAGCTCACTAGGACAGATCTCAGTCCTCGCCACGACCGGTTCATGAGAGTCACCGCCTCTTCAACTCAAAGTGTGTCGAACTATATGGGTCAATGCCGTCTCCGATAATCTCGGTATTAATAGCTACGTGTTATATCATCCCCAGGGATAATTATAGAGGCCTTCCTTTCACGTAGAATCAATCAAATGATCTCCGTCATCAGTTCGTAATAGAATTTTCCTCGTACTCAGAAAAACAAATTTATTTCTTTTAAGCTATAATTCAAATTTTTTATTACTTTATCTATTCTGAAAATATATTTCTCAACCTTAAATTATAACCAAACTGATAGATAAGGAATTAATAGGGATAGAGTTCTAGAGCATGTGCTAAATCCTAAATATAAATTTTTTTTTTAATTCTGAATCAAAACAATTTTTTTTTCATTATGAGTAAAAAAATGCTGTACCCCTACAACCTCTGAAGGATCTGGGGTTCAGTACATGCCAGAAACTGTATTGTTTCTAGTACAACGGTCGTGCAGAGAGGTGATTGGTCCCAGATCACGCACAACCGCAAGATTTTCCTCCTTATTTTGGATACCCACTTCGGAAAGTCCTAGATTTGAACCGGCGGGAATTTGAATTGGCGGGATATGAACCCAGGATCTTCGGCGTGGGAACACGGCGCTCAACCCCTGAGCCAATCCGCTCCCCATTTTGAGTTATCATCACTTATATACGTTGAGGTCAGGGCTGGATAGACACTGCTTAATTTCGATTTGAAAATTCGTTATCTTTGAGAGAACACTCAACCTCCAGGTTTTTCTCTTAATGAAAGGTATTAAAACCTAAATTAGGGTGCTGGATGATTCAATGGGTAGAGCGCTGTATTAATATGTTGAAGATACCTGGTTCAAATCCGGCTGGGGTAGATGAATTATTTAATTTGTTAACATCCTTGGTTCGATCCTGTGGGATCTGATGATCCTCCAGGAACTCTATAAAATGGCTACCCTCAATTGGTGGGAAAATTTGGCGTTTGAGCATGATCACTAACGAATCCACTCCCTACACAACCGATGTCCTACAAACAGTTTAGCCTTTACCTTGTACTGAATCTAAGGCTCTTCATGAGCTGTAGTTATACTGGTTTTAAACCCATTTAATGGCGTTCTCCAGGACTACGGAACCAATTTTCTTAAGATTTGGCAATAAAGTTACAAGTCACTGTAGGAAAAATCCTCGGAACACGTTATTTTTATCCGAAGTTTCATTATAAAAATGGCGGATTATCAGAAATTTAATTCGCATATATCTCGGTCATTTATTTAACTTTAGGAAACATTTATATCTTTTCAAATCAAAATGTCCTTACTTACGATCATACAGGTCTTAAATAAACACACAAATGTTTCTGTTCTGTTTTTCTCAAGATATGACATAAAATAAGTTTATATTTATAATCGATCACGAAATGAAATCTAATGATTTGTTATATCTCAAGAAAAAAGTGATTGCATTTGTATTCTTTGTAGTTTTTACATTGAAAACCACAAACTTTGAGGCGGTATCAATTGTTTTACAATTGGTCGATTACGAAATTTCACTATAAAGCATTGCTACTAAAAATATCATTAACATGTTTATTCCAACAATTTAAAAGAAATAAAGTAGAATCAAGTTCAGAAAGCACTAGTAGAATATTGTAACAAAATATTAAAAGAAATTACAATTCTAATAGTAATTAACGTCAATAATCTAATCTTTTAGCAATTTATTATAATTATTTATAAATGGATTACTGATTAATAAATAAAACGTATTCAGACTTAATTGGTAGCTCACATTGTAGAGTGCTGATTTGAGTGATGATATGAAGGTTCTGGGTTTGAATCCAGGACAGGTAAATTATTTAAACTGTTAATAGCCGCAGATAGACCCTGTGGTATCTACTAGCCCTCCTAGGGCTCATCCAGTCTCTATAAACTGGGTAACCTTAATTGAGAGAGAAGCCTAGCAGTTGATCTTAATCAAATCACCTACATAAACAACCGTTTTACTGGAAACAGTACACTCTCTGACATGTATTGAACTCAAGGCCCTTTATGTGTCCGCAAACTTCGAGGCGGTGAAAATTGTTTTATAATTTGTCAATTACAAAGTTTCATTATTGCCCAAAATACCATTGATATGTTTATTCAGATAATACAAAAGAAATAAAATAGAAACAATAGCAGTACAATTGTAACTAAATACGATTACCTAGTAGTAATGACCGTTAACAATAATTATAATGACCGTTAATAATAACCAAAATTAATAAAAGGTTACTAATCTCCTAAAATTCAAAATAATAACTTATAAAAACGTTGACCTTTTTCATGAAACCAGGTCAAAAAGACTGTAAATTTTTCTAAATGGCCATAAAGTTTCACTTTTTCACACTCCTCAACCTTATCCTCTAATTTTATTTTTATGTTTTCACACATATTAAAAAGTTCCATAAGTATGTGCAATATGTCTTATGTCTTGATATATGAACCAAGCATTTGGCAAACAACTATTTTTCTTTTATCAATGCATTAAAATTAATTATAAGTGGATTATCGATTTATAAATAAATCTTATTCAGTTTTTTATTAGTGGTATGAGCTTCCTTTCCTAATTAACTGTTTGAAATTGTTAGGAAGCGGAGTGGCTCAGTATTTAGAGCGCTGAAGATTCTGGGTTCAAATCTGGCTGTGGCAGATGAATTATATAAGCCAAGGATCGACTGTGTGGGATCTACAGACCCTCCGATTGCTCACCCAGTCTGTATAAAGTGGGAACCCATGATGGGGGGAGAAAGCGAGCAATTTAGCGCGATCTCGGACAAATCACCTCCCTGCACAACAGTTGTCCTACAAACAGTACTAGCTTTACCATGCATTTGAACAAAAGACACGTAGGGTATATTTAATGAAAGTGCTGTACTAAGTAAACAAAAAAAAAGTGATCAAGGAACGCCCTTGATTTGGGGGACGCAAATCGACAGTGTTCGAACCCAATTTGGACAAGTAGATGCTCTCCATGCCTCCTTAATAAGTACCAAGTCATCTTTCCTTAACCTGTAAGCAAAACGGAAGCTGCTTCAGCTTCTGAGTGACTTCGTCAGTTATTTCAACCTCATATGTGATTGTTGAATAGTTGTTAATCTATCCGTAATTTCCTTGCTTCGGCTTAAATGATTACAGTTTGTCTCATTGTAAGAATAATACAATTGTAATAAGTTGTTGAGACCTATGTTTTAAAAATTAATCCGACGAAATATATCAACACATTTATATTTTTTTACACACTAGAGAAAAAACGCGTTTTTTTTTTTAAGATCGGAGTGTTTTTAGTCTAGGATTTTTATTTTAAAGAACAAACAAAACGTAACAATTAACGTTAATGTTTTCTATACATACAGCATACCCTTTTAACAGAAACTCCACTTGTAATTTTTAAGACTTTTAAACTCTCAATTAGCCTTATAAAATATAGAGGATGGATATGGATTTATTTTTTATTCACTTTTAAAGAACGCGTCGCAGAAAAAAAATTTAAGTTGTATGTATAAGTTGACTAAAATTTGTAAAGAAAATAAAATTAACAGTTTTAGTGATTTAAAATAACAAATAACAGAATAAAGTGTTCTTCTGTCAAATATAATTAAAATAATGTTAAATTTAATGTTCTATAATACATAAAAACAGTGTAGCCACACTAAACTAATTGTTAAATAATTTATTGGTGCAACAATGACTATCGCACCAGATGCTAGCCGGGCGGCCGGTAAGTTACACCTTCGTCGGTTTTGTTGGGCTGGTACGTTATAACACAATTTGTTTATAAATGATAAGTACTACATATAATATCCGTCATTCACATTAAGCTAACATCTGGTAGTGATGTACAATCCCCTAGGATAACACAAGGAGATGTTATGAGTGTAGGCTCAGTTATAATTTGTATTGGATTGTTTAAATATTTAAAGGATGGGAGAAGAAAAAGAAGATCTATAATTAGTTATACCCGAGTACTGAAAGTAGGGTCCAACTACTTGGTGTCCACCGTTATTAAGGAATATTAGAGGATGAAAATTGTTGGGGGGTGCAGTCAAAATATACACACACATTTTTTTTTTGTCTGTTTATCTCCTAGCCCTGAAGATGACCTACAAAGTAGGTTGAATCGTAGGCACAAATAAAAAATAAGTTTAACACTTATTTGTGTGTATATTTTGACTGCACCCCCCAACAATTTCCATCCTCTATTAGTTCTTCCAGTTAACTATTTCCTCTCTAATAAAGAATATTGCCTTCTAGGAATTTCAGGTCTAAACAAATCTGACAACACTCCGTTTGAATCCTCAAAAAGAAAATGTAACAATGAAAAAAAAAGTTGTATTATGAGATAATGAGCCATATGCGTGTTTTGTGGTTTCCATTATTTCGCATTTCTAACACGGTTTTTCTAAGGTTTTGTAGCCCGTGTGAGATTGTGGGCTAGGGTACGGACCATCCGATTCTTATACTTTCACATTTTAACGGTGAAAATAATTTATTTCTTCAGGTGTAGAAAATGCGACACACATACGTGTCTGAGAGTGTTTATAATACTGCCAGATGTGGCCGCCAAATTACGAGAGGAATCGTGTTCCAAACCGAGGTCTGAGGGTGACTTGCCGTTGGAAGAAAAAAAAACTGTCCAACTCGGGAAAGCTCTTCCCGCTTTCCCGGTACACAAAAGGACTCCGACCGGAAGTCCTCCATTACAAAGGAAATAAGCTTACTTCAATTAATATTTTTTCATTGCGCTTTATTAAGGTTGGACGATGTTGGATTTTTTTTTCTTGTTAACGCTTCATTAATTTTCGAAGAATTTAACTTGGAACATGGGGTTTTCCCAGTCACTGTTGAGGATTACCGTTGCGTAATGCCTCGTAAGACATTCATGTTTGTCATGTGGTGGTGGAGTATCGTGATCAGCTTCGTCACGTTGGTCGAGTGCAGTTATCATTATCGTATAGCTTCCCGTTCGGTCTTGAGGTACATCCCATTAGTTCTTATAGAAGTTAAATAAAAGGTTTTACATCGCCCACAAAAACATGTTCCGAAAATACCCGTCAATATTTCATCTATTCAGGCATCTTTAGGACGGAACTGTCAAACAAGGCAGTCAAATCCTGATAAATTGAAGACTGTCTTGTTTGACAGATTTGTCCTAGAATGCCTGAATAGGCGGAATGTTCGGTTTCATGGTTGAAATATTCCCACTAATGTTTTAAGAAGTATTTTATAACTCTATATATATATATTTATAAAATAGCATATATTTATAAAATCTATATATAAAAAATATATGTACTTTTGGTTCTCGGGCTTCTATCCACTAATTTTTGGCGACGTTTCGCATGTTGGTTTCGTACTGATGCCAATTTGATGAAGAATGGGTATTAATACCTTAATCAGTTCAAATACCTTTCAATACCTGCATGTAATGTAAATATTGTGATCAATCAGTAATTTTGGTTTATTAGGATCGCTCTCTCTCTCTCTCTCTCTCTCTATATATATATATATATATATATATATATATATATATATATATATATATATATACGAGAAAGAGTGAGAATTGCATCACTCATGCACATTTCATTGTTTCGTTCCTGTTCTAGGTTTTTTCGAAGGGCCGTTCGGAGATAAATCTAATTAACGATTCATACGTTGAAGATATCTTCAATAATAATAGTGTCTAATAAGCAAGGAGAGTCTACAAATTACAGAAAAATAAGAAAGAATTTGAACATTGCTGAAGTAGAAATGTCACAAGGGTTATTCTATTTGTCACTAACAAGGCCACAAATTTGTATTCTAGTCTAGAGGTTTTTCCGATCCTGATGGGAGTTTTGTATATGCAAAAGAGAGTATATCGATATGATTAATTAGTATGTGTTTTCTCCTTACTTTCTCAAATCCGGAAGAGAGTGTTCGTGAAAACCTCATGCACTTGAAGACTTCCTCTTGACTTACACTTACTACCTTTCATCTCCAATATCCTGGCTCCATCAGCTCTCAGGCGCTTAGATACGCCATTCTCTTCATCAAACATCTCATAACATATCATTACGTCTATCCAACATTAGACACAATTTCTTTTTCCACCATGTAAGAGAAATTCACTTTGATAATCAGTTTTATTAATAAAGCCGTAGGGTCACCCGTGATGTAGTAATAATTTGTAGATGTAGTAGTTATGTTAGCATAACAACAAATTATGTCCAAGATCCTTTGGTTACGATATTTATTGAAGGGAGTAAAAAATCCTTGGTCATCCCGTCCTTTGGAAGGGACTTAAAATGGTGGTCCCGAGACTCCATGGTGTCAGTTACACGTTAAAGATCCCTTTTCTAATTATATGTGAATAAGAAAAATTTAGTCCTCTGATTGTAGCATCATCCGATTAGTCATAGCAGCATAAAATGACGTTAAATAAATAAAGAAATATTGGTATGTCTTGAGGAAAATCCCAGTATTTCATCGACAGGACAAGAATTGCATATACGGTCTATTCAATAAAATAGTTGAATTTTGTGATAAGTCCTACGAGGTCCGCTACAGTTCTTAATGAACATATTAAAAAAATCTTTTATGTTTTAAGTTTTTTGAATATTTTGTAAAACAATTTAAAGTAATTTTTATTATTTACTTAACGTAAATTTTTAGTGTAGGTAATCGAACGATGTTACAGTGGGAGTCACAAATTATATTCAGGTATAATTAGGATAGGGATATTTAACGAGTCCTGACACAACAGAGGCTCCGGACCGCCATTTTACGTCCCCTCTCAAAGTCGACAGAACTAAAGATTTGTTAAAACCTTTAAAAAACCCTAAAGGGATCCGCGCCAAGATAAGCAAACCACTACACAACAGTTGACACCTCTTATTGGACAGGAAATAATCAATCAGAAATCAACCAATGAGGATATAATACGATCAAATCATGAAAATGCCTTAACAAAAATGTCCAGCATGATATAAATACAATTAAAAAAACTATCAAATGGAATCAGTTTAAAACTGCAAAAAATGTTTTAAGAAATTGTGTTGTAAAAAGAAGAACTAGAAAAATAAGTTTTTATAAAGAAATAATACAGTAGTTATAGAATAGAATAGAATAGAAAACAAACTTTATTCTGGGACCAAGTCCCTTTAGAATAACAATAAAGAACAAGTAAAATAAACATAATATTCAATCATGAGTGACGTCAAGTAATCATGAGTGACAAAACATAATAGAAATAGAGAAAGAAAAAAAATAAATAAATAACTGATTAAAAAGTAAGAGACTTTACAGGATTTTAACTAATTTTCTAGAAAAATAAAAATAAAAATAAAACATATATATAAAGGTTTGATATTAACAAAATAATAATAAATAACATTAATATAATAGTTAATAACGGAATTGCTAAATAAAGCAAATAAATTGCATAGCATGCGATAAAGCATTTACAAAGTTTGTATCTTCTTATTTGTTGGAAAAATAAACAAACACGTAGGTAACGAGATCGAGTATTCGACACACATTAATTCAAGCGGAAGATTGGCCTGCCTGGAGAGTATTTTTTTGGGATGCCAAGAGATGATGGAAAAGCAGGGATTTAGATGAGGCCAGTGAAGATGAATGGCGGATTAAAGTTATACAGGACACTGATACAGTTGTTAAAGACTACAACAATTTGAGTGATTTGAATGTTTATACAACAGTAGGGGGCTGGTCCGCTTCTAATTGGACAGAAAGTACCTCCTAGTTTCCTATGAAATTCAATAAACTCATATAATAATATAATGATATAGTGAATATAAAATATACATAAAATTCTACTAGTTTAATGCAATTAAATTCTATTAGTTCTACTACATTATATTATCCTTAACATATACACCAAGGTGTATAGCTAATAAAAGATTCTCCATTTTCTCCTTTTCACCCGCTACGTAAAAGGCCGCTTTATGTGCCTGCATGGAATGTTCTTCTCCTTTCGTAAAACTATTTAACGACTAAGATTCCACTGGAACAATTACACCTACATCCTTCCTAAGCATATTGCTCCAGATGCCGTGATAAGACAACTTTCCCCCAAGACAATAAACCCGAGGATAAAATTCCAAATCACTTTCTACCAAATCACTGCCTCCGTGTATTGTATTCGGAAGAAATTAGCGTCATACCATAAATGGAACAATGGATGTAGAGGCACATAGATTTGGAGAAATTATTGCTTCCGTAGCGATATGTGGGAATCAGGCGTAATATTGTTAATTCGGTTAAGCAATAAATCCGGTCATGATAATAAAATAAATAAAAAAGGAACATAATATGTTGCAACCTAATAAAAACGTTCACGAAGTTACAGCGCAATTGCTTCAACGGAAAAAATGTGGAAGATGGGTATTGGTCAATAAGTGATGGCAAGGAGTCGTTAATCCCAGATATTGCTCCTTCATTGCTCGATCGTGAGTTCGTGGACGTCAGTGTCGACGCAAAGGGGAAACCATTCGCTAAAAGAAGCCCTGCGTTCAAAATTGTCAACGTGGAAGAAGTCAATGAGTAGAAAGCAAACTGTAGTGATCCTTTTTCTTACTTTCTACTTTTCGATCGCTTCACTATTTTAAACTATTAGCACTGTTAGTAATGAAGGCATTCCTAGGTAATATAAAGAAACCAGTAACCATTTTACCAACTTCTAAATAATTTTTGATTGAATATGTTATACTTCAAGATATTAAACTTTTAAAAAAGAATCATTGTACTGTTCGACGTTTACGATATAAGAGAAATTTGATTTGAAAAGGTCTCTTGGTCATACTTTATGGTTGACATAATAAGTGTTTCTATAATAATATATATAATAGATAATTCTTATAATAACAAAATGGCGGAGACGGTGTGCTTCTTCTTCGTTACTTGGCCTGACCGTTACGAAAGTTGGCTATCTCACAGTAATTTTAATCCTGTTTGCAACATTTCTAAATAATTGGACTGAGGCGAGCTCACACCAGTGGCGTAAGTTGTGGAGCCACGAATGTCTTCTTCCGGGCCCGCGTTTCCTCTTCACCTTGCCCAGGTCTATTAGTTGTTGTAGTCGGTATCTGTCATGTCTCATTATATAACTAGGATATTCAATGTTCTTTTTTTTAATTTTAAATATTAATTCCTTTTCCATTCATGACCGCCGTTGTACTTCCACGTTTGTGATGTGTTATGTCAGTATACGATACTTTGAGAATGCTCCGGTACATCTCAAACGCCACCAGCCTTTTTCATTAGTGTTCCAGTCAATGTCCTATGCACTATATAGAAAAATAGGAAATACGTATCACTTGACTCATATAACAGGACTTAAAACAGAACTTAAACTTAATATAGGAAATACGTAACATTTGACGTAGACTTATTTTTAGTGAAAGAGACAAATTGCTGCGGTTGTTTGCATTTCTCATATTGCAGAATGTCGCTCTGACTTTTTCAATTCTGGAACGAGTTTGAACTGTCTTTTCCCATTTTGGGTTATTAGATGTTCTAAGATGTACATACGAATCTAAGTGTTGTATTAATTGATTCTTTACAGTTAACTGTTGGTCACGTTGATGGTTTTTGCTTACCAGCATCCATTTAGTCTTGTTGAGATTTATTTTAAGTCTACTTTCCTCACTAGCCTATGTATTCTACAAGTGTGTCGTCGGCATATCTTGTATTTTTTATTAGTTTCGCCTCCGCTAGCCACACTTAAAGCTTTTTTAAAGACTTGCCTCGAATAAATATTGAAAAATATATGGGTCAGGATACACCTACTTAAGGATGAGCTTAGGAAAAGTAAATCTACGTGAAAACAAATTAACTATTATTAGCAACTTAATCCTCAAGTTGATTCTAAGCCCTCAGCTTAAATGTAAGGCCTCAACTTACACTTACTGAGCAATTAGTCGAGCCGAGGGACTAACGGATAGCGCCTGCACCGTGCATCCTAATCCGCTCCAGTGAAAGCTACGCACTGGAATCAATGACACTCAACAATGTCAGTTCCTATAACGTGTCTTTGAATAGAATTTATTTATTTTAGCATTTATATAGTTATGAGAGCCTCAACTGTTGTAGATAATACTTATAAAATAGTTTTTTTAGTTGTGGAGAGTAGGGTTTGTATTTAACATCAAATAAACTTAGAATAATTGTATTTAACTAAATTCCTTAGAAGCACAAACACAAATCCCAGAAAGACAAATGTAGTTAGTGTACAAAATATGAGATCAAGAAAAATTCATCTAAATAGGGGTTATGAAAAAAAAACCCTCTAAAATTTGATATATTTGAAAAAAAAACAAAAAAAAAAACAGAATAGAAATGTTTGGAAGTATGGATGACTTAATAAAAAATAATCTTGGTACTAAGACATATTGCACATTAATAATATAACGAATGCTGATTGCCTTATTATAAACAAGACTACATAAAACTTCTTTATTATAGATAAGGCTACATAAAACTTCTTTATGCCACACAGGACTACATAAAATTTCTTTATGAAAGACTAGACTACTTAACACTACTTTATGTTATACAAGACTACATAAAACTTCGTTATGACGTGCAAAACTACATAAAACTTCTTTTTGGTAGGAAAAACTACATTAAACTACTTTATAATAGACAAAACTGTTGTATGGGATACAAGACTACATAAAACTTCTTTATGATGGATGAGGCTACATCAAACATCTTTATGATATATATAAGACTAAAGAAAACTGCTTGATGGTAGACAAAACTACATAAAACTACTTTATTATACATCAAACTTCTTTATGTTAGACAGGACTACATAAAATTTCTTTATGAAAGACTAAACTACTTAAAACTACTTTATGTTATACAAGACTACATAAAACTTCTTTATGAGAGATGAGGCTACATAAAACATCTTTATGACAAATAAGACTAAAGAAAACTACTTTATGGTAGACGAAACTACATAAAACTACTTTATGATACACAAGACTATATAAAACTACTTTATTATAGATAAGGCTACATCCGTCGATGGTGGAACATGAAGAAGAGGATTTACAGCTGTAGGTGAATAAAACCTTCAAATCTTTTTTAAAGGATTTTATAAGAGAGGTCGTATAAAAGTAGGCTAGTTGTTAATTATGAACTAAGTAAGGTACAGAAAAAAAAACGGATAGGATAAAGACACCGTAGCTGGAAGTACCATGGATGAATCTTGTTAGGCAGCTCGTCAATTTCTTTATTCTCATATTGATCTAACCAATGCATCAACATTTTTGATATAGAGAAACCATATTCATATTTGGGGTAAAATATCAAAAGAACTTTAAAGATGTGTAATTCCCATTGTGGCTGATGTGTTGAATATTGAATATTACTTGCTACAGAAACCATCTCCCCCCCCCCAAGATTAGATTACATACTCCTAGTTGAGGGACCGAGAGGGATGGCTGCAATTTATCGAGGCTCCATGACGCTAGGGAGGGCACGATAGAAAAGCAAGGAGCAGAATAGGTGAAATAAAATGTGGGACACTTATTTATTATTAAATATTGTATGGAGATTATAAAAAAACGAAAATCGAGTTCAAAGTATCCATTAATGACATACGTAGATAAAGGCGAAGCTGATATATACATGTTAAAATAAAGGTTGATTGTAAGTTCAAGGCAAACAGTAATGAGTGAGTAGGCGATAAGCGAGTGACACATCACAAAACTGCAGTACATCGGCTCAAACGACTAAATGATAATGGTTATTTATAAAAAGGTTAATCTTAAGATTTTGTGTGATTATAAGTTAATTCGGTAATTTATACTTGTTCTAAATGGGAGGAGTTAATAATGTTTACAGCCCAAAGGTCTATGCACAAAAACATGTTCTAAATGCCTAAAATTTCCGTCCTATTAACTGTGAAAAGTCAGTTATTCAGAAAGAGAAGGAAGATGCTAAATCATGAATGGTTCGCTGTCGTCATTCATACTTCGGCCTTGGAAAAATTCGCAAAAATGGAAGGAGGCGTTGTCTTGAGTCATCCTGCCCATAGCCGTGAAATACCATCTATTGTCATTTCTAGTCATTGACATTTTTGAAAGAGCTTAGAGGATATGAAATCAGGATGGGAGTTTTTTCTCCTTGAAACCAAAAGCGTGTATCCGTGAAATTCATAGGTGGTTAAAAGATGGATGAATGTACCATGTAATATAGGAAGCTATCGTATTTCTCGTAAAATTACCAAATGTTTATTCACAGTATTTATTTTTGTGTGTGTTTTGTTTTAGAGTAAATATGTTTCTACAGCACCATCTGTAAAAATAAATGTGCATCTAAATAAGAATGTTACTAACATGAATATTCTTCATGACAAAGAACTATTGCCAATTATTTGGAAAAGTGTTTTCTATTTTTTTTATTATTAATCACTAAATATTTTACCATTGTGTTGTTTCATTTGAAATTGAACATATTATAATTTTAATATATATGTGTATTAAGTAATAGTTATTAATATGTAATTAATAACCTCTTTTTTTATAATATTTATAAGCACAACAATTCAACATTGGTATGGAATAAAACCATAAAGATATAAAGTTGTTTTACTAAATAACCATCCCTTTGATAAGATCCAATACAAGGGCAAACAAGAATGCCAAAATCGTTGGTTTATATTAATTTATTTATTAATATTTGTTAAATAGTGAAATATTAGTTAAATGGTGAAATAATTAGTTTATATTATATAAACTCAAATTATCTTTCGATGAGGGAGTTTATTTCGACTCTTATACTCGGTTTGAAAACGGTTCATAAAATTATAAGAAAATTCTTATTAATGTTTTTAATAAAATTGATCTATACATATAAAATGCTTTGTCCTGAATGACTGACTGAGGGATCAACGCACAGTCTAAGGCTCGCCGCACATTGGACCCAGCCCACGGCTATCCCAGTCTGTTGGGATCCACGCGTGAAAATGTTTGTTCACACCTCTCCGCACAGATTTCGTGGGAGTGGGTACCATTGTGCTTTCCAAATGGAGCTCTAGAAGTTAATAGAAATCGTTCGGAGCCATCCCGATCTATTTGACACTAGTCACGCCGACTATATGAGATACTGCTAACTTTTCTTTGCTCCCAATTGGTTTCTGGGCGTTACATTCCGTTCCAGTTATGTCAATCTTAATGAGTTCATGTAATTCACTAAACTGCTCCCGGTTGAGCCGAAAACTATTTTTAAAAACACTATCAGGAACTTCCTGAAGCAGGTTGAACACCCCGTATGTTTTCCTCCCAGCTAAATAAATATTTTTACTTCTCCTCCTCTTCATCAACGAATATAGAGCAATCACTTCTTCATCTTCTGACTCGGATTCTAAATCCAGGAGGAGTTCTGACGCTGACATCGCGGAACCTGGGTGAAACAATTGGGTTCAACAAGCGGCACTCAACCCAACCCATGGTCTGGGTTGTGCGTGGGATGTCCGCCGTGCCTTAGGTTCAGAAATAAAAACAAATGTTCACTGCTTGCTGCTGCCGTACGACAAATGAAACCGTTATACTAAGTAATCCTTTTCAATAACATTTCATACTAATCTTTTACTGACATGAACAATAGTAAACTTCCAGTTTGTTAATCGGTGTCAATATATGTTTCACGGCTGTGCTGGTCCGTCTGTGATGAAATTTGATATGGATAATCTCAAGCCTGGGGAAGGACATAGGCTACTTTTTATCAACACCACACAGGTGTAGTTAATATAAAATTGTAACCTGATTGACTAACACACCCAGCGGTCAACGCACAGCAGAAATCACTGAACTTGGCATCTTGAAATTCGCAGATACTCGTAGGTTCTTTGTATAGCTTAAATGAGCACCAAGAAAGGGATTTGGACAAGGGTTTCCCCCTTAATATAATAGGAGATCAAAGATTGTACGGAATCCGTCAGTTTTGACGTTAGACATCTGAAATTTCGGATGTACGAGTAATTTATAGTTAAAAACAATTAAATTATTTATTTAAAATGATCTGTCGTGAAACTGTATGTGGCAGACCAAATTTCACGTGAAGCCATGGGCAAAAGCTACTATTACGATATAACGGTGTGCTTTATGTGAACTAATACAAGTAGTAACCGGTACTAAAATAAGACAAAAAAATAAAAAGACATACAAGGAAATAAAATAACCTGAAAATGACCACCTTTTAAATAATATTTTTAATAAAATTTATAATAAGTATTTGTTATTTAGGATCCGGGGTAGCTCAGTAGAGAGCTGAGTTGCTGTGCCGAAGATCCCGGGTTTAAATCCGGGTGTGACAGTGAGATCTGGAGTTCCTCCTGTGGTTCGCCCAGCCCATATAATGTGGACACCCTTAATAGGGGGAAAACCTGGGGGCTGAGCGTGATCCGGGACAAATACCCTCCCTGCATAACCGTTGTCCTAGTTTCTACCACGGTTTCTAACACGTACTGTACCCAAAACCCTTCTTGGGTTGTAGTGGTACAGGATTATTTATTATTTATAATAAAATAATGAAAGTGAGATCTTCACTGTGAATTAATCTTGTATTTCCTACCAAGCGACATACTTCCTCTGCCTTAAATTATTGAGGTGGTAAAGTAAAATATTTTAGAGAAATGTGAAAGTAAACAGCTCTGAGTCAAATATACCAGAGAAAGAAAACCCGTTGAATCTTTTACAGTTTTCCCAACGGTACTAAAATGTCTTTATCATGAGGTTTTCCGCAACTGAGGTTTTGAAAGTTGTAGATAAAACTTGCAACAGGATTAGATTACTCCTCGGTCGAACCTTACACTCTGACCCGTAAGCCTCACGAAGTACCACAACCAACACAATTATAGTATGTAGGAAACATTCAATAGTTGAGAAAACCTGTGGTTTTATAATTTTTTTTTTCATTTGGGGAATCTGCGAGCCTTACTGATTACTACTGAAAAGGTAGCACCGTATACTATAACCTGTACCACTACGACCCGTGAACGAGTCTTAGGGTTCAGTACATGGTTGAGACTGTACTGCTTCATGGACAACGGTTCTGCAAGGTGGTGACTTGTCCTAGGTCACGCTCAACCGTCAGGGTTTTCCCCCTTATTATGGGTAACCTATTTTTATAATATTTTATAAAGGCTGGGTGAGCCCCAGGAGGGTCCTAGATCCTATATGATCCATCTCCAGCTGCAAACAGACTAAATAAAAGTAACTGCCAGCAGCGGGATTTGAACCAGGATTTCCGGCATGGCAACTCAGTGCTCAACCACTGAGCCACTCCGCACCCTTAGTATACTATATTAAATAATATTGGCCTAGGTCATATCAGAGTCTAAAATAGGTTCAGTTTTTATGACCGCTGTACAACATTGGGACTGCCCTAAGCTATTGAATTCTTCTCGTATCCAATTCTTCGTAAATTTCTCAATGCTCCTTACTTTATCACGAATAAAGTCATCCACAATGACCTCAATGTCTCATTTGTTGCTGATTTGGCCGGAGCCAGATTTCAATCATTTCAAGACAAGCTTCATTCTCACTCAAACCCACTAGTGACTAACCTAAAAACCTCTTCAATCAATCACGATAATCTTCCGAGGCGTCTGGATAGAAGATAGCATCGTAACCATCTAAGTTGAATTTGTTATTGGAGTACTATCAGTTGTTAGTTTCTCTACTTGCCTTTATCTCATGCCATTATGTATTATGCATTTAATTTACTTGATGTATTATATTATAATACAGTTGTAAATTTCAATAAGTAAATATAAAAAAAAGTATTTATGACACATTTTCAACAATATTTTGTGTTATAATTATCAAGTTTGAATTTAAACTCATGGGATATGATTAACATGTAGTTAGCTCAGTTCATTTTTAATCTAACGATTCCCTTTTGATTCGGGGGAAGATTTTTAAAGTAATTGTGAACATAGAAATATGAGATATCAGCTTCAGGTTAACATTAGGTTCCAATAATCTGTTTCATTGTTCGTAAAAGATTAGAAGTTGATTGAGTTGACATGTTAGTATTGATTGAGTTAAGTTTAGAAAAAATTCTATAAGTTGAGTGTGGTCTCTGCCATATCACCTCCCTGACCTGCCCAATCGTTGTCTTAGGAACAGTATAGTCTACTATGTACTGAACCTAATTCTCTCCTCGGATTGTAGGGGTATAGTTTTTTTAGGTTTTTTTTTAATGTCAGAAGATTTCAAAAATTAAGGAGGTTTTGGTTTGTGGGTGAACAGTGGTTCAAGGGTTTTTGTTTCATAACATAATAATAACTGCGATTTAAAATTCGACATATATGCGTTCTTTATGTTCTTAGAGATGTCCACCTTGAGACAGAAGCGAATTAATGTTTAAAACTTCTGATAAACCTAGCTGATCTGTAATGTAACTCCAATTTTTACTCTATCACTACTTATGTATGAATGTCCTATCTGCCTTTATAATCTATACTTTATTGGAGGTCCCGACTTGTATTTACCCAAACCAAACTGATGGATTATCGTGGCTCGCTAGTGAAGCGTGACTGGAAGAGCATTGAATGAAGAAGGGTCGAGGTACTACTAGAAAGCTAGCCAACCGAATTCCCCACGTGTTCTTGCCCGGAGAAAGTGGTCGCTCGGAGAAACCACGGTCAGGTGTCTTCAAGCTCTTTGATCCCGAGGGCCTAAGGTGGTTCGGAAAATTAGTTGGGTAATGCCTTATATAAACACATCTCACAAGCCTTCATCTAATAGTGTTCGAATACTTTCAAAAATAAAAACAAATCTATGACGTGATAGACAGTAGACTAAACTGTCCCGAGCAGGTACACTCATAACACAATAGGTTGTTCAGAAATTCCACGCTGTGTCTGTCTGTCTACAAAGAAAATAACAGAAATAGATTGTAAGAGGAAGCCTTATTCTGGTATCACACCGAAAAAATGCCTTCAATGGATGTATACACAATACACATGTTCCTTTCTTCAGTATTCCATTGATAGTACTATTATTGTAAATCTCATATACTTCCTTCCTCATTTTTTTTTTCTTTTATCAATGAAACAATCATTACTTTTTTCCTCCTTAAAACTTTTTTCTCTGAAAAGCTCATAACACCAATCTTATGTAAATTTTAGAAATATATCTCTTATTTCTTTCTGTGATCATGTTTATTTTATATGTTTTTTTAATTAACTAATATATATTATTTAAACGTAGTTTTCCCGAAAATTTATAGTTAATCATTTTTATTTAATTGCTGAACAATAGCTTCCTATCTAACAAAAAATAAGACTTACTTTAATCACCACAACCCTTGGTGGGTCTTACGTTCCGTAAATGGTAGACTGTTTTTATGACAACATTAGCACAGGGAAATGATTGATGACACTCAACCGCCAGGGATTTCCACAACTACAATGAGGCCGGGTGAGACACAAAAAGGTGAGCAGGTCTTTGAGTGTTCATATATGGCTATTAGAGATTAAATAGTCTTTTACAGTCTGGATTTTCAACATAGCTACTCCTGATATTTAAAGTTCCATTATTTAAGGCTTATGTTTTTTAGGGAAAATTTTAGATTATTTATTAATTGATTCTGATTTTCTGTTTTTATTACTATACACAAGTGCTGGTCAGTGCCAAGTAGATTTCTAATAGTTAAATATTTAAAATATTTAATAATTGTTAAATTCATTAGCAGTATAAATTATTTTCTAAAGAAATAGAGTAATTGTTTATTACTTTAATTTCTTCCATAATTATTAAATGTTTAAAAAGACAAAATAAATCATTTCCAGTGCAATCGTTTGTCATATACATATACATCATACATCATATACATTATATACTAAAATTAATTTCATTCCATCAACTTCTAATATTCAAGATACTCAGATTTTGTGTTTCTAATGATCCATTGAGCATTCACCGAGTCCAATTATAACCGATTATTCCAAAATGAGCAATGTAAATAATATTTATAAATAATATATATAACAAAATATTTGACATTAAAAAAAAAATTAAATATTATCATATCTCATGTCGAGTTTATTCAATTTTCCACGTCGTATCTGATACGTCCATCTACAACTAAGACTGGAGTTCCTGAGACTCGATCTCTGAGGAGAAGAGAACTTCTTGCGACAGACGTATTCTGTAGTGTTCTCGAGGAACCAGAGGAAGTGTGGAAAGATTTTCTATTGTTTATTGTCTTCTCTGGGACAGGTCTCGGATATCTTCCGTCCACTTACCTCTATGATGACAATCAGCTATTGAAGAAGAGGAGGATTGACCTTGTTCAGTTTCGCAACCGCCTGGATACTCATATATCATAAGTATGAAGAAGTCGGGATTCAGGTGGTTCGTGTCAAAAAATACAAAGTTTTGTATTTAAATTAGTTTTAGTGTAGAAATTAACTCTAGATTAATACAAATATCTAATATCCAGTAGATCAAGTATAAAACAAGTTTCAAAATTGTGACAAGTAACACATAGATATTATAGAATTTACATATTAGGGAATTTTTTTACAATTGTTTATAATAGATATAAATTATTTAATTTATTAACAGCCATATACGAACCTTGTGGAGTCTGCAGATCCTCCTGGTGCTTACCGGGTACCCTGGCAATTGAACTTTACCTTGGATAAATCCCCTCCCTGCTCGACCGTTTGCTTAGAAATAGTCTACCATGTACTTGAACCCAAGTAACTTCATGGATTGGAGTGGTTTAAAGTTGTTGTTTTTCTATGTATTAATGATAGTTCAGATTTAAAATCCGACATAAAATGCATTTTTTATCTTTTACAAATTTATTAGAGAATGTATTTTATTATTTATTCTGATATACTGTGCGGAGGGTCCCGGGTCCAAATTCGGCTGGGACAGATAAATTATTTAATCTAGCCATATTTGAGATTTACACACCCATCTGAGGCTCACACAGATTCTATAAACTGGGTATCCTTAAATGGGACTAGTGATTAACCTTGATCTTGGACAAATAATCTTCCCTACATGGATTATAGTGGCTTTATAGTGTTCTTTTTATATTTATAATAATTCAGATTAAAAAATCCGACATGATATGTATTTTTTACATTTTACAAAATTATTATATTATGTATTTTACTAATTATGTACTCTGATTTAATGAGTCAAATTTGGTTGGGGCAAATAAATTATTTAATCTGCTAATAGTGATAGATGAACTAAGAAGGACACTCCCTGGTTTCCCAGCCACTATGAAGTGGGTAGGTACCCTTAGTTGGGAGAAAACTTGACGGTTGAGTATTATCTGGGCGAAGTCACCAAAGCTTGTACATCTTCTAATGTAACTTAACCTAATCCCCTTCCTGGATTGCAATGGTATAGGTTTATTTACTTTTTTATTTGTTACAGCCTTGTGTCCGAGTACTAAAATTTAAATAAAATTAATTCATTAAAATGTAAGCCCTCAAATAAGAAATAAAATAATTAAAATCCGCACTTTAGAATAAAAATATTTCTTTTTACTAAAAATACTTCAATTGGTTATAACTCGTTATTTTCATTTTACAACTTAGTCCCCAAGTGATTTAATCCTTATTTATTTTGATATCTTATGAGTTAGTACCTGGCCCAAGATCGAGGGAAGCTTGCCTTCAAACTCGTTCAATAACGAAGTGGTAAACGAAAGCCTGATCAACATAAACGACCAACGATCAGAATGACTCGTTCATTTACTCCACCGAGGTTTCCACGGAGATAACATCTCCGAGTAGCTACACTTTCCCAAGCATTCTCCTTGCTACCGCTTGCAACAGCTAATCAATTACTGCGAATCAGCTCATAACTTAATTGGTTACATAAGCCTCTTTATCGCGTGTGTCATAAATGTAGGTATAGTTTTTGCAGATTCGAAAATTATTCTTCTTAGAAAGTGTTACCTGGGCTGTAATAAAAATGTATTTTACCATTGTGACTTGAGCCGGTAATCATTGGAAGCTGAATTTTTTTTTAATTTAAAAAAGGGCAAATTCAAAAATAAAACAAAATGACGTAGAATCTAAGTTAGAAGTAGTACAAACGACATTTTTAAAGAAAACTAAAAATATATATATATAAATAATTTAATAAAAACAGCAAATAAAAAATCAACCAAATGGCTTTTTTATTGCATGCAGTTTTGAACCATATTCTGATAATTTTCTAAGTTGACGTTAATAGAAATAAAAATACAAGATAGGAATCCCACCACAATATCTATTGTTTTTTTTTCCAATTCCTAACCTTTTTATTTTTAAGAGTTGTCTTGTAAGCAGTTTGTTACAACAGTTACAACTTACAAAAAGTTGTTTGTCCGGTATTTTTAAAATTTCTTTATATTGTTCATGAAATAACTTAACTAATATTGAACTGATGCATAAAATCGGCACTAGCAAATAATTTTGTCAGATTTTGTTCTCAATTCTTTTTCACCTTTAAACACAGCTCATTTTAAGCAAGTGGAAAAAATCCAACAAAAAGCCCTTAAGTCTACAAACTAAAACAGAAATTGAAAATATCTGTCCAATATTTAGCCCATTCAGGCATCCTCTGGGTAGGAAGAGAATAACAGTAAAGAAAAACATGAATAATGGATCCAAGAAACATCCCACCACCTCCTAGGCTCAAATGCAACTACTGAACCATAAGGAAGGTTACTAGACCCCAGCTGGATAAGGTTAGATATTTTCAATTTCTGTTTTAGTTTAGAGATTTAAGGGCTTTTTGTTGGAATTTTTCCACTTGCTTAACATTTATTTAAGGTCTTTTTTTCCCTTTTTCATAGCTCATTTTTTTATTACTCAGTTTATTTTATTTTCCTATGTATAAAGTTATGGGAAAGATATTCTTATCAATGCACCCTGAATACTAATAGTGAGAACTAAAAAAATATCTAACCGAATTTCTCGAGTTATGTATACAATTCTTATCATTCTATTTTTAGTATCTCACATATAACTTTTTCTCTAAAAAAAAAAAACTTTCTAATTCTAAAAAAACCAACACAAAACAACAAAAAACTAAGGGTTTACATAAAATCTAAATTTAGATGGATTAATCCAGATTCTAGGAATACGGAGCAGTCTAATGAAGGAGTCTATTAGCTAACCTTCTCAACATCTGTTGGTGATATGATTTCTCCAACCTCCAAGAACAGGGGCTGTAATGATAGTAAACTTATTTTTATTTGTATTATTAATCTCAATGCAAAACTGTGACCTACTATTCAAACTTGTAACCTAAAACTTACAAGAAATCCAGTAAGAAGGAATAAAAAACATTATAAACAAATGAGCAAATCCTTCAACATGTAGGTAAGAAGATAGAGGAGTGTTGACACTAGCACACTAGCCTTGATCCAAGAAGATTACGGTCACCGGAACAGGCAGGCATCAGGTCCGTATTCTTGGATTGTACGCCAGTTAGCGAGTTACTGCTTACTCCGTTATGGACTCTTCTTTCTTTTTGTTTTTATAAATTATTTTAATCGGGGCCTTGCACACCGAAAATATTTACTTTCTATAAATATAAAAAAAGGTGAGAAATAAAATTTAAGTGCAGAAAAAAACAGTTTAAAAAACAGAATAAAAAATAACTGTACTGCTGTAAAACAACCTACATTTATAAAATAAATTATATATCATATTTCATAACATGATTTCATGTTATGTAATATGAAATTACTCTAATAAAATCTATATTTCAGGAGCAATACAGTTTGTCTTCAGAATCCTTATTACAGAATTCTAAACAGGTTTTGTCATAGATCATGATCATCCACCGCCAGCCCCCCCAATTTGAGAGTATTCGCTTTATATAAACTAAGTGAGTCCCAGGTGGTTCTGTTGGTCACACAGGGTTTATTTATGGTTGTAAACAGATTAAATAATTAATCTGCCTAAGCTGCATTTGAACCCGGGTGGGCTATAGCATAGTTATAGCTCGGCACACTAAGCTAAACCTCTCCCAATAAGAAACATTAAAAAGAAATAAGTGCGAATACGGCAATCACTGATCTTTTGTTATTGAAGTAGAAATCAAATTGGGAATTAATGAGTGAGATTAAAACGATTAAAAAGATTCCTTTACATACATACGAACATATCGTGATAAAAAGCACTAGGATAATAAAAAAAATCAAATCGCAAACACGAAAGACAAAATGACATGGGAACAAAATGAAAAAAAGGATTCGATAAGTACAAGAGAAAAAGGTCATTATCAGTTAAGACATGAGTGTACCCTAAGTCTCTAAAACAATAAGAAAGGTAATACCTGCCAATATTGTGCTAATTCAAGTATCGTCAGGACAGAACGAGAATTACAAGAAAAATAAATAAAGCGCATCCCAACCTCAATTCCAACAAGGCACCGGTTATTTATAGTTTTAATTACAATTTTATAAATGAGATAACTGTATGGGGCATTTCACCATATTGCACAAGTCGTCGAGCCTCGGCAGAGGAGATAGAAACCATGTTAGCATTCGGTTTCTAATTCGCTAAGTGGAGAGATTGGGCGCGGCGCGGTACAACCTCTCTTTCCCGGACACGTTAATTAGGAAACGTGCTACACCAAACAGCGCACGTTGATTTAGGATCATAATCGGACGTGTAGCTAATACCGCAGCTGGACTTGGCAGGATTCGCGAGTGTCGTAACAGGACTCGATGCAGAGCTGCCGAAGGAACATTAAAGATCTCTTCCGCTCTCGGCGATGGCCATTAGTATTCGGCAATGTGTCCTTCGTCCTTGGATGGTTTTCACTTCTCCATAACTTGCTATGCCACGCTTTCAGTTCGGCCTTTTGAAATTACTTTACTCCAATTGTCTTGTCGTGCACGTAATATTTTACCATACCATTGGGCAAGCGCATTCTTTGCTGTTTTTAGGGAATCGGGCAGGAATCATCTGCTTTGAAAAAAATTATTCAATATTTGCAGAGATACTTTTTGTTTCCTTGATAGGTCAATGGTCTCAAATATAGATTACATTATACATGACCTATCTCTAGTAGCTTTGGTTTGTTCCAAGTGAACGCTATTGCCTCAAAATCAGCCAAAGCAGTTCCAGAATTATTAATTATCGTTTACGATCATAATGAAAATGGTATCAACTGCGAAAGTATCGCATTGAGCTGAGTTACTACAAGATTTAACTGTTTATTTGTTTAATTTTTAATATTAACCATGCAATGCAATTTTTAAAATTAACCATGTTTAATTTTTCATATCAAACATGCAAGTTATCATGAGCTTTAGTAGGGAAATGAGAATGTAATTATGGGTAATGAGTAGATTTCGGTTATCATTTCATCAAAAGAATAAAAGTTTCAACTAGCATTTTTAAGTATAGATGAAATATGTTTGTTGAAAGGTTCATTCCTAGATGAAATTACCGAAGTATACACATTTTCCATTATCAAATTCTCTTTTCCACACTAAAACTTATGATAACTTGCATGATAACATTCAAAGGGAAACGAATGAACCGTTAAAACTTGATGTGATTCAACTCAAATCGACAAACTGCGAAATAAGTACCATGAAAAGAATTAACAATTCCTTTAAATTATTATCAGTAGTGTTATTGGTGTAAGCTCTAAGAGTTTCATGGGCACACAATGTCAGCAACGAAATCACACTGCATTGAGATATTGAAAATCATCTTAAGATATAAATTGGCACACTTGTGATGCGAAATGAAGTACCGTCGACTGCATTTAATCATAAAAGGCCCTCAAGGTTAGTATCCTTGGCCCAATCCTTTATACAGTTTATACAGCTGACATCCCAACTCATCCTAATACTATCCTTACCACGTATGCTGATGATACATGTGTATTATCAGTCAACACTAATCCAATTATTGCATCCCAAAGCCTCCAATCCCATATCACTGATCTTGAAGAATGGTGTCAAAACTGGAGAATTAAAATAAACTCTCAAAAATCGCATAAAACACTTTTACCTTACGTCATAAACCAATGAACCTGCCCTTTAGTATCCTTTAATAATATCCCACTTATGCCTGTAGAACAGATCCGATACTTAGGGTTGCATCTTGACAAAAGATTAACCTGGAATCCTCACACGAGACTGAAAAGACAAGAAACCGCTCGACGTTTCAGGCTACTTCATCACTTACTAGACACACGCTTTAAGCTCCCAATTAATTACAAAAGACTCATCTACATGACCATCATGCGACCTATTTGGACCTACGGAGTAAAGCTTTGGGGCTCCACTAAGCCATCAAATTCCTCTCGTATCCAATCCCTACAATCCAAAATCCTTCGTAAAATCCTTAATCCTCCTTATTTTGTTAAGAATAAAGTCATCCATAATGACCTTAATGTCTCATTTGTTGCTGATTTGGCCCGAACCCGCTATCTATCCTTTCATAACAAACTTCATTTCCACTCAAACCCTCTAGTTTCAAACCTAGCTTCCTCTTTAATTCCCGATAATCCACCGAGGCGTCTGAAAAGAAGATAGCCCCGTGACCTTCTTAGTTGAACTTGTGATTTGAGTACTACCAGTGGGTAGTTTCTCTACTTGTCATTTTCACTTGTCATTATGTATCGCTTAGCCCATTTACTTGATGTATTATTTTAATTTCCTTATAAATAAACTATTTTGTTTCCGCAAGGCTTTGGGCGATGCTACAGTGGGAGTTCTAATTTTTTCCTATCCAGGTATTACAAGGATAGCGACATTTAACGAGTACTTGACACATCACTGGCTCGCAGTCGCCATTTTATTTCCACTCCGAAGGACGACATAACAAAAAAAATGACCCCTTTTTAAAAAAATCCTAAGGCCTGCTATGGTTATGCTAACCACTGCACCATTGGTGACCTCTCAATCAACTCTGTTATAATTTTTTTTGCAAAATCAGTAATCGTTCTAAAACGCTCCACAAGGTGTGATGTTGAAAAAATTCTAATAAAAGTTTTAACCCGGGGGAAGACACATACCCACCAACTTAACAGGATCTTATTTCAAAGTGAATTTATAAAATTACATTAAAGCTAATAATAATCTATTACGTAACGCAGTCGAGTAGGAGAAGAAGGCCTGATTTCAATTCTACTTCCGCAAAAATTAGGACCACGTAACTCCCATAGTAGAGAAGCTATTAAAAACCTTTTGCGACAGTCCAATAACGCAGGATGTGTAACAGGTATGTCTCCGAAACCAGATATGCTGGTTTCCTTTTCTAAACTGTGTCTCAGATGTTTAGTTCGTAATTATTCCAATAAGCCCTTCCTGTAACACGACATCCGCTTCTTTGATATTGTCGACTGAAGTATTGCTAAACCTGCAGCTTTGCATTATCGATTAATCTTCAGACCTGAATAAAGGGTATTTGAATGTTTAGCGAAGGTTAAAACATCACAAAATTGATAAATTTTAATCTCCTAGATCTTCATTTTATTCCTTCTAGTACACTCGATAGAATCAATACATTTTAGGATGACTGATCTACAATATTGATGACTGATTCAATATTATAAGACCAGTAGTCGCCTGTGGAACTAAAACTTCATGTCTGTACCATACTGACTGCAGTAAGCTTAGAGCTCATCTATGAGTTGGCCTCGCTGGAAAATTAAGAGAAACACTGTTTATAACGGAATAAGGATGCCAGAAGCTATCTAACATCAAGTAGTGTAAGGTGGGCAGTACAAGTGATCAGAATGGACGGGAAAGGAATAATATTGGAGACGCATCTCAATGAATAAAGAAATAGGAGAAGACCGACAACATATGGTAGGATGAAGTGGACAGATACGCGATGAAGATGGTAGTCAATAATTTCAAGAGAGAGTAGACTGACATGGATAAATGGTTAACGATAACTCAGGACGTCAAGAGTCAGGCCTGTATCTATGTCAGGCGGCGCCCGGCAAAATTTAAGATAGACGCCCTTCCTAATAGGTTGAGAAAATCGTAGGCCATCTATAGGGTAATCTAAGGTAATAGGGATCAAGTGTCGATATCGATACAAGTATTTAAAATATACATTCGGTACTACTAAAATAATTTAAGGAAAGTTAAAACCCTGATAAAATTACTCGGAAGATGGTAAACAAAAAAGCCAAAAAAAAAAAAAGCACTGAGACTGAATATTTCTGTCCGAGTACTTCAATGACTGACGAGATAAAAAGTAATTATTATTCCTCTCATGAATACTCTCAATTTTCGATAATTACCCAAAGTTCTTTTATTAAGAATATTTTACTGACTTCGTCGGGGTCACCAATATTATTGCTGGTATAACTCTGACTCCAAATTGTCTATTAGAGATGGCTAATAACCACTGATTAATAATAATAACTACCAATCACTAATCTATTTTATTTACTTCAAGCACAGCAATGGTCATAATACTCGTATTAGCACAACGTGGTACGTACTTCCACTACACAGCATTGAACTAGGAAGGAAGGTAACCTGATCGTTCATAAAATAAAACATTCAACGCTAACTTCATCTAATAAACAATTTATCTAATGAAAAAATAATATATTATATAACGCATAAGAAATAAAATCAATTAAAAATGATAATGTGCAAATTATCCTGGTTTTTCTTCTTATTTCGGGCCCTCACTTTATAGAGGCTGGTTGAGCCTCAGGAGGGTTTGTAGATCCAACTGGGTCCATTTGTGACTGTTTACTGATTAAATAAATTATCTGCTTCAGCCGGATTTGATCCCGGAACTTTCAGCACAGCAGCACACCACTCTATGAATTGTGCTACCTCGCTCCATAGTTTCATAGTCATGAAAGACTTAATATTTTAAATACAGGTGTTTAATGTTTTCTAATGGATAAATATTACTCATTATAAATATATTTGTCAATTAGGTGCCCCTTATAAGTGACCTAAGAAAGCTGCATCCTTTGCTCCCTTTTAGCTATTCCTCTGAGTCGCGCTGACATTTGATCTTCCCCAGTTAGTTCCGCCAAAATGTGAAGTGACGCATAATTGCGGTACATTCTTCAAGTAGACCACTTTCACGTCGAAGTTTTCCTGCGAACTAAACCGTATCTTATTAATATTCGGGAAAATAGTCAGAATATTTAGGACGGTAAGAGATAAGGAACGACAGTTACTCAACTTCTTCCATCCGTGCAGTAACAACTTATTACCGACCATCCAACATAATATTACGACTGATTGGGTAGGAAGTATTTAACTGGAAATAATTGAGCCGAGAAGCTATCCAGTTATTATTGCATAATCCTATTACTCTCTATTATCAAGTGCACCATTTAATAAATGTTATTGTAATAATTGATATTGGATTAGTTATAACCTTTACGCCGCGATGAAGGGTCGTACTATAATCGGTTACAAGACCCCTTTCAACCGTTCGGCAAACGACTCCTCTTGTCCTCTTGTGCAACCTGTCATTTGTTTTATTCACAATCATTGACGTGCATTGTGCACCTCATTGTGTACCTTTCACAAAAGAAATGCCCATGACCCTGCGAACGAGCTCAAGTTTCGTGACTTACATAGCCTCCGATATCGCTGTTATACCGGCTCCAAAACACCGTCGTCATGACTACTATCGCAATTAAAACGCAATTTAGACCACTGTCTAAGCTATTATTATCAAAATCGGAAAATTGATTCGACCTATTTGAAGAAATCCCACGATTAATCTGTACTACTTTGTCCTTGAAGTATCCTATAACTAAGGAGTTCCCAAACATTTTTGTACCTGTGGAAAGGAAATCTATGTCCCTCTTGCACAAAAATTGTTTGGCGATGTGATAAAACAAAACAACTATTACATTGAAAACAATGTATTTATTTTTATTGTAACAAGATATAACATTATACGATTCGATTTAGTAATTAGCAACTACTGGTAAGAGAAAAATAACTAAAACTAAGTCAGAATTTTTATTTATTTTCAACTGGTTTGCCCCCCCTCACTTGTCCTCACGCCCCTCAGGACGGGTGACCCTATTGGAAAAAAAAGTGTGTGGGGAGTTTACCCCTTTCTGTTTCTAATGAATTTTAGATGTGTTCTTAAAAATTAATCGCTCTCTACTGATACTTATCATCGTGCATTATTTTTTTTTTAATTTGTAAATTATTTTAAATCAATGTGAACTATTTAATTAAAAGATAGTTGTAGACAATCATGGGCAAATAGTCGGTGCGGTGACTTGTTACAACACTAAAATTGTCATGAGTGTCATCTGAACTCATATAGATGTATATTCACGGTTGTGAAATACATCCCAAGAAAGGATATCCTGCCGCCACAGTCCTATAAATGTCAGCAACTTGGGCACACAAAAAAAACTGCAACCACGTCGTAAAATGTGTAAGATGCAGCGGCTCACATAACATTTCTGAATGCCCGCGACTAGGTGAACTTAAACAAAATGCTCGAATTGCGAGGGAGCGCACGTCGCTTCTTATAGAAAATGCCTCCGTAGAAAAAAAAATAGAAGAAATAGTGACTAAAAGGATGGAAGAAAAGAGATCTAACCAAAACATACCCAAACTAATGACTAACAGCATGACAGTTCGCCCTGTTGTAGAATACGCATCTTTCTACAAGGTACCAA
Source organism: Troilus luridus (assembly GCA_964056705.1). Taxonomy (NCBI): domain Eukaryota; kingdom Metazoa; phylum Arthropoda; class Insecta; order Hemiptera; family Pentatomidae; genus Troilus; species Troilus luridus. The sequence continues at coordinate 74,427,493 of OZ057413.1, read as the reverse complement.
AATGACAACCGAATCACAACCGATTTCTTCCCTGTCTTTACTTTTTTGAAGGGGGCCTCTTCTTCAGAGTCCGGTAGAGGTGTATTTAAGCCCAGCATGATCACTGCCTGTCCACTTCCTTATAAACCTGACCTAGTAGCACTACACACTACACACTGCACACTGTACACAATTAAATAGTTACTGCGCAGCATTGTTAGATAGCTAGTCAATTCCCTACTCTTATCAGAGCAACGCTGCCCTGTCGTCTGTTGAGGTCGTATCCAAGTGATATGAATGGACCCCAACAGCTTTAGGCGGAATCTAAATAAGAGTAGTAATAGTTTGTTTGGATAGGTGTCTTTAAAAAGGCTCCTACACAAAAAATTATCGCATTTCAACACTTCGAGAATAAAGCAATAGAATACACTGTTACCATAGATACCACAGGTATCTCTTCCCGATTAGTCCCAGAAATTAACTTTTAACTTCTATCTATTATATTAAACCAATAATACAATCTTATCGAGAAGGGAGCGTAACTCGCCACTTTTATTTTATTTGATTTTACTCCTCATAAAATTTTCATACCGCGGGCTAAATATGAAAATTGTTTCTTAAGGAGTAAACTCCAAAAACTGGAATATCTTTTTATCTTGAATGATATAGTTGACCTTGATAATACTCGTATATGTGGAAGAAAATGGTCCGGATGGAGGTCAATAAATTTCTCTTAGATATGGAGAAATATTTATTAAGTAGCCAACGTTTCGACCTGCTTTGGAAGTCTTCTTCAGGGCTAAATATGCAAAATACAGACAATTGAAAATTAAAAAGCTGTTGACAATTACTAAATATGGTAAAAATTAAGGTTAAAATGTATGCTTCCTTTCACTTGGTTATTAATAATGTTAAAGCTAATACATTTTTTCTCTTTATATTTTCATCCACACCAGTCAAATATAAGTAATTGACAATCAGCGGATTGACCGACTGGAAAATAATACAGAATGACATGAAAGGCATGACGAAGAACAGTACCCAGCGGTACCTCTCCATTGGCTTGCTTTAATTTCCTACTGTAGTAGATCCCTCATCGACGTCCTTTTTAGTCTCCTCCTAGTGTTCTCAGGCATGAGAGTCGTGGCCATTTGTTGTATCAATGGATTTTGGTGTCTGTATAGTTTTTCTTGAAAGCGTTTGAAGTACGTTCGTATGTGTTCGTCAACCGTTTGTATTTTTAAGTCCGTATGCAAAGTTTTGTTATTGATGTACCATGGTGCATTGGTGATAAGTCTAAGTACTTTTGACTGAAAAGTTTGCAGTCGTTTTCTGTGAGTCTGTTTAGCGATGCCTCATAATTTTTACCATATTTAGAATAGAATATAATAGAAAAGTAACTTTATTCTGGGACTAAGTACCTTTAGAATTAACAGGAAAAGAAACATAATATGTATCTGGCCAGAAGGCTAAATGTTACAAATCATAAAACGTGTAAAAAGTGACAGAAAACAATTTAAAAGAAATATTTAAACAAAAATAATAGTAAGTAAATAAACAGTACAGATCTTGACAAGATATTAAGCAATTAAAGAGAATAGATAAATCCATAGCTTTTCTTTAATGCATGAGCTAGCATGCAATAATTTCTTTACATGATGTATAGCTTCTCAAAAAGCAAAATTAAAAGAACTAAATAACACAATGAATTATTCTATAAATTACATTCTAAGCAAATGACTAGCGTGGTGAGAGAGCATCTTTTTGGGAAGCTAGGAGGTGTTGGAAAAGCAAGGATTTAAATGACGATAGCGAGGGACTATGACGGATATTAGGAGGGATTGAGTTCCACACTGTGGTGGAGCGGGCGAGAAAGGAACGTTCGAATGCTTTAGTTCTGTGTGAACGTATATAGAGATCAGAAAGGCGGGATCTTGTTTTATGGTATTGAACTGAGAGTTTGAATTGTAGGAGACTGTAGATGTATGAAGGGTGTTGAGATTAAATGGATTGGTATAAGAATGAACAGAGGAAATATTGTCTTCGGCAGGGAGGGAAGGGCCACTTTAACTCATCATAAAGGTGGGGCACGCGTGATCGCCTCAGAGTACCAAGCACAAATCTTAGAGAGCAGTTCATCATTCTCTTTAGTCTGTCTTCAAGCATTTTAGAGAGGTCTCCTTATGCCACGCTACAATAGTCAAAGCGGGGGAAGATGAGAGAAGATATGAGAAGTTTACGGGAAGATTGTATAAGGAGATGACGAGAACGATAGAACAACTTCAGGGAACTAATTGACCGTCGGGATATCTGGGCGATGTGGGATTTCCTAGAAAGGTTTTGGTCGATGGTGATGCCTAGGTTTTTCACAGAGGAGGTGATCATGATAGGATGATCGTTTAGGATTAATGTTGGGAGGGTGTGGATGGATGTGAGGAGGGAATTGGAACCTAAAACAATACCCTGAGTTTTCATTGCGTTCAATTCAAGTTTGTTCAGCTTTGCCCGGGCACATATCCTATCTAGGTTTTCCTGAATACTGGCGAACGCAATAAATAGCTCGGAAGGAGGAAAGGACAGATATATTTGGAAGTCGTCGGCATATAGATGGTGGGAACAGTGGTGAACAGATTTAGGAAGATCATTGATATAGCAGTTGAACAGAAGAGGAGAGATGCTTGAGCCCTGTGCCAAGCCTGAGGAAAGAGCGAGGAAAGAGGAAAGGGGATGATTAGGTATGGAAACTGTTTGAGATATATCAGAGAGGAAGGATTAGAACCATCGGATAGAACTGTAAGAAAAGGACAGTGATTTAAGTTTGCTGAAAAGAATAGAATGGTCCAAGGAATCAAAAGCTTTAGACCAGTCAAGAAGGATAAGCACGGCTAGTTTTTTGTCGTGTTTTTTGTCGGTATGTATGTCATTGGTGATTTCGGTAAGTACCGATTGTGTGGAGAAACCGGGACGGAAACCTGATTGAAGTGGGTCAAGGAGGTTGGACTGTTCGAGGAAATTTGACATTTGTGACAGGAATATTCTTTCTAGAGGCTTGGAAAGGTTGGAGAGGATTGAGATTGGGCGGTTATCTTTGAGTGAGACAGGGTTAGAGGATTTATTGATAGGGTGGACTATGGCTTTTTTCCAGGAGGTTGGGAATACTCTGTTTTGCAGTGAAAAATTGTCTATAAAGAGTAGGACAGGTATAATATCGATAAGGCAGGATTTTAGCAGTTTGACAGGAATCCCATCCATCGAAGCCTGTGGAGTTGGAGTGGGATTTCAGAACAGAGGAAATAATGTCGTTGGGTGAAATGTCAGCGAAGTAAAAGTTGCCAGGGTTGAAAGATGGTGCTATGGAAAATACGAGAGAGGATGAATTTGAAGTATTAACTGAGGTGGACAAAAATATGATTTTATTTCATTGGGAGAGGCTGGAAAGGGCGTAGAAGAAGATGAATTAAGGAGAGAAAGCTTTCGAAGGAGATGCCATTTGGATTTAGAATCGGTAGCAGATGAATGGGCTTCGTGGAAGTATTTGGTTTTTGTCTGCCCGATTGTCGACTGTGTCAAATTGCGGAGAGCCCTTAACGCTTGATAGTCATCAGTTACCCTTGTTCGTCTAAAGCGTCTTCGGCCCGCATTACGCTTCTTTTGAAGATCTTTTTTTTTTTACACATCCAGGTGACGGAAGGTTGAGGTTTTCAGTGGGGCGTGGGTGTCGAGGATATATTTGAGATTGGAATTAAGTATGCCAGCCATCGAATCAATAGTGACACAAGAATAAATCTCTCTCCAATCCAAGGTTTCAAGAGAGGGTGAGATATTATGATGATGATGAGATGATATTGAGTAATTGTTAACAACTTTTTAATTTTCAATTGTCTGTATTTTGCATATTTAGCCCTGAAGAAGAGTTGCAAAGTAGGTCGAAACGTTGGCTACTTAATAAATAATTCTCCATATCTAAGAGAAATTTATTGACCTGCACCCGGACCATTTTCTTCCACACGGAAATTTTTTAATTTTCATTACAAAGTTTCTTTCTTTCAAGAACTCAAGTGTTAGTTTGACAAGCCACCGGATCCTCTGTTTGCCCTGAAGATGACCTACACCGTAGGCCGAAACGTTGGTACAATTACAAAATAAGTTCTTCTTACTTTGTATTATCTTTGACTGGACCCCCTGACCAATGCTATCCATCAATAATAATTCAGTTTGATTTCAGAATGGACTGCAAAATAACAGAAGCCTCTTAGTTTCGCTTGCTTGTTTGTTTATTCAAATCATGTCATTCATGCTGCTATTGCTAATCGGATGATGCTACAGTGGGTATCCTAAATGTTGCATGTCCAGTTATAAATAGGATAGGGATCTTTAACGAGAACCTGACACCGCACATACTAAGGACCACTATTTTACGTCCCATACGAAGGACAGCATAACTAAGGATATAAAATATAAAATTTAAATGTCTCTAGTTTGTCAAGCAAAAAATATATTAATAAAAAATAATGTGGATACCAATATTATAGCTGCGCCAAAAAATAATTTTAACTCTTTATCTTTTTCGCGGCTGCATTTTTTTTAAAATAAAAAAGATAAAAGTTCTTAAAGCGTGCAGGCTGCAACTTTTTTCTTTAGGGACCACCTGTGGTGTAGTGTTTAGCATAACAATCTTCCATACGCAAGATCGCGGGTTCCGAGCCCTGCAAGTGACCTTAACATTTTTAAAAGGGAGTAAAAAATCCTTAACTATGCAGTCCTTCGGAAAGTATGTAAAATGCAGGTTTGAGCCTATGCGGTGTCAGGCATTAGTCAAAGATCCCTACCATAATTATGCCTGGACAGGCAAAATTTAGGACTCCCACTGTAGCATCGTCGATTAGTCATAGCAGCATAAAGTGGCGTTAAAACAAACAAACTTTTTTCTTGACCACTTGAAATATATCAATCCTTTAATCGAGTCTCCAGACTCTGAAAACCAAACTTTGTAGAAATATTTCTCAATTTACGTGAGGGAACCCTATAATAGTCGTGTCAACGACATCCATTATTGAAGTTGTAATAGCAACGATTGAAAAAAAACAAACAATCTCATCAAGACACAGTGAAGATATCCTTGAGGGAGAAAATGATGAGGCAGCTTGGAGCTTTCAAATGGCCCCACTAAACAGCCCTGACAATACTAATTGTAGATAACAACATTGGTTCGCAAACATGGCGCTCTCGCCGCGAAGGAAAGCCGGCGAGATGGCCGGATAATAAGGCCTTCAGTCCGTGTGTGCTTTCTCGCGCGACTTCCTGGCGCTGGGATTTTGGTACTGCACTTGTCAATCAGGATAGCATTTCCTGAAGAGGATTATTTAGCAAAGGATGAAGTGGTTAAATTAACTAATGGAGGGGAGTTGAACAATTCAAGGATATTAATGAACAAATAGTCAGTACTGTTATATCTCAGTTCCATTTCTTGCTATTGCTATGTCAAATATAAATTCCTTATTGCATTAGTTTAGTACTACTTTCAATTTACTTTTGATATTGTGTAATGTTGGAATTAGAGTTGGTGCTGCAATCGGTAAACGTAGATTTGTAGCTACAGTAATTGATGGTAACGGCAGCAAACTACATTAGCATTAAATAATAACCTATTATTATTAAAAATAATAATATATTATTATATTTTACATTCATATTGAGCCGCTACTGACTGCTAATCAACTATCAATATTATTTTCCGTGTCTGGATCTTGTTCTTCTACTAGCTTTGATGTCCTGCCAGGATGTCTTTTATTTCAGGAGCTTATCCTCACTCAGTGCCATCTTCCGTTCTTCTGACAGAGGTCCTCTTCGTCTTCTGAATTCCTCTACCAACTTAAAACCCTTGTTGTTTTTCACAATTCCTCGAAGTTCATTCCTGCTCATGATTTTGTCCTCAGGAAAGCCAATTTCTTTAATATACTTTTCCCATTCCTGAAACCATCCGCAATTTGCCTTAGATTTTGTAATTCCAAATTATTACTCAGGCAATCATTATTGCATTATATATTTAAATACATATAAAAATTATTTTATATTAATTGTAGTTACTTGATTGAACCTGATTAATTGAAATCCTGAACCACTAAAACCCATAAAGAGGTCCACTTTGCTGGTATTTCAAGATGTTATGGCCGAGATAATGCCAATGGTTTTCCCTCTAATTAAGCGCACCCTCTTAAGGCCTCCCGATCTCTTAGAATCGATTCACGGCCGATAACACAATAAATAATGTATCGGACACTGCTGATCTCGAACTCTAACGAGACCGTACTGTTAAGGACAACGGTTGTGCAGGGAGTTGATTTGTCCGTGATCACGCTCATATAAATAATTTATCTGCTACAGTTGAATTTCAACCCAGGTCCTTAGGGAGAGCAACTCAGCGCTCTACCATTGAGCTGCCCCATTCCCCGAACTAATTGGAAGCGGAATAGAATTCAAAACCTACTTTTGAGATGCCTTATAATTAATATTTAATGATTTGGAATATACTGCGACTTATAAATATTATTTATTTATTATATTACTTAGATATTATTTTAAAAGAGAATCATTAACTAGGGTTAAGAACGCCAAAAAGGAAAATGTAAGTCGTAAAAAAAAATATTTTTTTAGCACCTTAAAAAATCTTAAAGCAATCCTTATTGATCAGGGAAATTAGTGTTAAGGAAAAGTTTGAATTAAAGAGATGTCGTATCTACTCATTAGGAAAAAGGAAAGAGTGATTAAAATCAGAATTTCTCGAAGAACAATGACAGATGTGCTTAGATCAGATCGTTCTTTCTTTTCATCGCTAAAGAAAAGTTCCGATTTGGATCGTTATCTGTTACATTATCTATCTTCGTGATCAGTTGTGTCCTGTCCGAGTGAATGGAGAATAGGCAACTGAACAATAAAAATCATGGTGTTTAAAATTTTTTTTTTCGACAAAACGTATTGGCTACCTAGGAACTTTCTTCCTTATTATCCGGACGGGTTATGAAAAAAGATATAAAAATGTCCTCGATATCTAATAATGAATGGTATTTCATGTTTATTTTCTATTAAAATAGATAATAATAATAATAATAGATTATTATTTAATGCTAATATAGTTTGCTGCCGTTACTATAGGTTGCTATAGCTAATATAGGTTGCTATAGCTAATATAGGTTGCTGGTTTTAAAGGAGGCTCAACAGGCAGTTCTCCTAGACACAGCCAGGATCGTTAGAAATTTTCTGAATATTTAGAGATGGAAAATATAAAAACCAAAAATAATAACTGCAGATGGTTGGACTTGTCCCCCATCTCTGTTTTGAACCCGTAAATGCGAGAAGAAAATATAGACAATAATAATAGTTAAAAGATTAATCAACCCAAAGGCTTAAAGTTGACAAACAAATTTTCATTTACAAACTTTCTTCAACGGAATACCGCCAAACCATATTAACCCGGAAGAACATCTTTAAATCCTCCCATCGACGTTTTATCACTTCTATGATGTTAAATGGTTGCATGTTTTGGATTCCTCATTTTCGAATACCTTAAGACATTGTTCATCCTTCAAATTATTATTATGTTTCATGGCAATGATGAACAGTTGAAAGGATTATAGTTATATGAATTCTAATTATTAAGCTTCGGGACAAAAAAACGCGAGCTAATGAGTTAAAGTAAAATAGTGAGATGGTATTGTGTAGCTCGTTTTCTGTTTTAAAGAGGAAGCAAAATTGTTTATTAAAAATTCTTGTCTATGGAACATTCATGCTCTCGATCATTGAGTCATAGAAGTGCAATCAAATCCAATATCAGGCTTACTCGCAATAATGTATACTATAACCTGTGCTACTAGAACCATCTGTTCTACCAATGAAGGTTGTTGTTCAGTACGTGGTATATTTCTAGAAAACTGTTGAGCAGAGAGGTCATCTGTCCTAGATCACGCTCAGCCACCAGATTTTCTCCCCATTGAGAGTGCCTACTTAAATGGGGCTGGGTGAACCCCAGGAGGATCTTCAGATGCCATAGGATCCTGCCAAAGCCAGATTTGAACCTCAGACTTTCGGCACTGTACCGCTACCCTGCTCCCAAGATTACTCGTAATCTCAGTATTGGATTATATGGCTAAAATAATAGAATCAGCATTATTTAATTATTTTCCTTTGAAGAAAAATTAAAAAACTGGGGCAAATTCCATACTATACAGGCTCCGTTTAACATTTATTGGATGATTGCTTAAGAAGTTGTTAAGTCTATTTATTATTTTCCTTCTCTTGGGCTAAAGAGAAAATAGGAAGTTGTGGAGTCCTCTTGTTAGCACTGTTCGTAAAAGTACTCCATCCCTAAGTGACGTTTGAAATGGAAAGTAATGTAGTCGTTTCAAAAGAATTGTTTTTGCACTTAGAACGGCGAGGTCTTCCCGTTGTAAAATCAGTCACATAATTCCATTTAATTTATAAGTCACATATATTCAAATGACTAAAACAAATGTTTAAATAATTTATTTGCTGAGTTGTGATCTCAGGTGACTAACTCAAATGGATCATTGTCCCAAGAATGCTTTCGAAGCTCTTGGATAAAATATAGATGAAGAAAGATCGTTTAAAAAGTGTATTATTAAATTCTTGAATAATTGCACTAAAATTTTAATTTGACACACCTGGTGTCAAATTAAAATTTTGTTCATTGGTAAAATAAAAATGACGAATCTTTAACAAATTTACGTCTTAGAGTTTATTATTTAACAGTAAAAAAGTAGTGAAAGAATGCCATATTTTAGAACTAATTGGTGAATGCGCGTCTCAAGGTTTCAGTTACTTCAAAAAAATTGTCAAGCGTATTGAAATTTTTTATCTTACACGAAAGAATGAAGTTTAACTGTTTTATTTTGGTTGGCATAGAAAAAGTCCCCAAAACAAAGCTTTAAGTCTACAAAATTCTGGAATAACAACCAGTCGACATTTCGCCTATCCGGGCATTCTCAAGAACTATTTCTGTTTCAGTAATTGGGAGACTCAATGCTCAATTTAATAACCTAACTTTATAATTTATCCCTCTTTCAGAGTTTTTACGCTCACTTTTATTGATATTTTATTTTATTTTGATAAATTGTATAGCTTGTATTCTCCTCTTTCCTGACTCTGTATACAATCCTGTCGAACTTCTAAGGAATTTTATGTTTCCGAACCTGTTTCCATCTTTTTCGCCCCCTGAAATATTTTCTTATGCTCTAGAAAGTCAACCCTCAGCTAGGGTTGCCAACCTATCCATCATCCTTACGAATAACAATTGATGAGCTACCGACTTCCTCAGTCGAACTTTCTCCGTCGAAGGTGACCCCGGAGTTGACATCGCCCTTTACTTTCTATGCCAGGGTTCAACCAAGGGCCTACCTTGCCTTGGAACCCCGTAGTTTCGCCGGAAGCAAGGAGTTGAATAGCTTCTGTGATGTAATCAGAAAATACAAGTCCTTTCAAGGCTGGAAGGAAATATTAATCATGTGAGTAATGAATTACTGTGATAAAGAATTTTATTACACTGAAACGATAACTTTTACAAGGTAATTACAATCTGTAGCATTTAAGGGCAATAAGCGTTAAATTAAAAACCTGTGTGGGAACCAATAGCAAAGGCAATATGTCTTGCTATGACAATAAGTCTTTTTAAGTAAGTCAATAAATTTTTCAAATAAGTCCTATCAAGTCAGAAGAAGAATAACCTTGAAGGTAAGTAATGGATTATTGTGATGGAGAAATTAATTATGTACTCTGAAAAGAGTAAATGTACAAGGTAATTAAAATCTGTAGCATTTAAGTACCTATCAATAAAAAATATAATAAATATTTAATTGCTACAATCTTTCCATCGGTTGAAGCCAGTAAATAGTTGACCATCAAAAACCTGTGTGAGGAGGATTAGCACTGACAATAAGTCTTTTTAAATAAGTCAATAAATTCTTCAAATCAATATTTTCAAGGCTGAAGGAAAATTTTATATTCCTGAAAAGATGACTTGTAACTGGCAATTAAAACCTGCTGCATTTAAGGACAATAAGTATTAAATCAGTTCATTTCGTTAAAATACCTGCGTCTCAAAGAACACTATTTATAAAAAATATAATAAATATTTAATAGTTAGAATCTACCCATCTATTGGAGCCAGTTATCGTGTGATCATTAAATACCTGTGTGAGGAGGTTTTTCATTCACAATAACTCTTTTTAAGTAAGTCAATAAATTCTTCAAATAAGTTCTTTCAAGGCCAAAAAAGGTTGTCCGTTTAAGTAATGGAAGACTGTGATGGAAAGGTTTGTTACACTGAAAAGATAACTTAATTAAAAGAATTAAAATTTGTTTCTTGTGAGGGTAGTACATAGTAAATAGGTTTATTTTGATAAAATTCTTACATTTATAAGAAAAATAATTAAATATTTGATAGTTACACTCTTCCCGTTTGTAGGAGATGGTCATAAAATATTTAATATTATTAAATATCTGAGAGTGGAAGATTACCACTGACATCTGACACTAGCTCTAGAAGTTCAATTTTATCTTTTAACATTTTCTAGGCCCAAAATTTAACATCATCACAAAGTTTAATTATGTTTAATACTATCTTTAAACTTCTTGCTTCTCACACAGATAACTCAGCATCAGAATGTTTCTGTTGTATGTAGCCTGTAATGAGTGAGGATATCCAACAGTTTGTTTTTAATTGTCCCTCGAGAATAGATACAATACACACACGTAAAAATGGCCTTAGTCAATAACATTTAAAATAATCCACACTATTTATCAAATCCCAAAAATATTTTAAGGATTCTAACACAATTAAACAAAATTTTAAGTACTAAGAAACTGAACTTTAAAGAAAACTGAATTTTAACAAAATGAACCGATTTAATACTTATTGCCCTTAAATGCAGCAGGTTCTAATTACCTTTTACAAGTCATATTTTTAGGAAAATAAACTTCTCCTTCAGCCTTGAAAATATTGATTTGAATAGTTTATTGACTTATTTAAAAAGACTTATTGTCAGTGCTAACCGGAATATGGGAATTTGGGATTTCCTCTCCTATTTTATTTTTTTACTGTTTGTGTAACAGAGTGAGAACTGCCAAGATAAAAAAAAAAACAGGACTCGCAGACCCACTCAGGCAAATAAGCCTGAAGAAGTGGAAATGGGCTGGGCATCTTCTTCAGTGTAAAGGAAACAGATGGTCAAAAATGATCACTGAATGGACTCCTTATGACCAAAAAAGAAGGAAAGGAAGCCCAAAGAAAAGGTGGAACATGTTCAAGATGCTGGCAGGACCACTCTGGTAGAGAGATGGGACAGACATTTGGAAGAAGAAGTGGACTGAACCAACCTCACAATAGAGCCAGTCACCCCGGTGCTGACTGTAACTCCCGAAAGGGAAGGTCCTATGGAAGGAAAAGAAAGAAAATATAAATAATGACTTTTAAATAAATATTGAATCATGTATAAATATTTGTGCATAATGAAAGGCTATTTTCATTTCATTTGACTGATTGTTAATTTTCAAATATTAATTCTAGGGATATACAGACCCTCTTGGGTCTCACACCCCGCCTCTATAAAGTAGGTACCCTTAGTTGGGAGAAAAATCTGGGGGGTGAATGTGACACCTGACAAATCACCAGTACAAATGTTGTCCTATATACAGATCAACCTCTACCATATACTGAGCCCAAGACACTTCATAGGTTGTAGTGGTAACAGTTTTTTTTCTACACTAACATTAAACACAATCCTGCTTATCACTTTTAACACAATCCATATTTTTTATGTTAACACAAACTTATTCGGTGAGTTACACAGAGGAGAAAGATGGCATTGATGTTTGAGGGAATAATATATGAACTATTATTAATGAACCACAAAGCAAACATTTGACAATAATTGTAATTTAATAACATCTTAATCTTTGTGGATCTCAATAAAATATTTTGAAAAATGTAGTTTAATTTAGGTTTTCAAAACATATTCTAGTGTTATCGTTTCCTAAGAATGATATTTTCAGCAAACATTAGCTCTGGTTTTACTTTATTTCTTAATATCTTTGATTGTATTTTATTTATTAGTTGCTCTATAAATATCATGGTCAAAACAGTTTCAAATAAATAGTTTCTCTCAATTTAAGAATTTATTTTAGACCTCTAACTGCACCATTTTTTCTTTAATTTAAGAAAAATATTGTTAGCAATATTATAATTGCAAACAGATCAGAATTTTATACTGTTGCTGATGCCTAAAACCAAAATCAATATATTTATTAAATGAATGCATAATCACTCAATAAGAAGAATTATCATATTTTTTAGAGCATATTTTATTGGAATGATGCAATGAAAAGAAATCTAAAATTAAAAAACAGTTTTGTTGGATAAATCTGTTAGCTTTTTTAAATCCAAGAGCCACCATATCCATAGTGGCTTAATAAAATATTTGTCATTAATATTAGTCTGTTTAAAATAATTTAATATCACATAATTGTAATTAACATAATGCAACATAAAAATAAGCCCATGCCACAAATACTGAAAAGTAGTTTGTGAAATGCTTGTAGCTTTTAAACAATGGAATAAATATACCTTTAAGAATTGTTTTCAAGATATCTTGTTTTAAATTTTTAATAAAAAATTAAATTTCAACTGATCCAAAATGAAGTGATCAGCTCATTACTATTATGAAAAATAAACCTTTAAATAAAAGGTTTTAGAAATGCTTAAATAGCTGATAACTTCGAGCAAAGAAAAAAAATATCTTGACTCAAGACTTTTCTGAGCCCTTTACAATATCTGCTAAATCATTTTTAGATATTCTATTAAACTTTCTGTTTCGACAATATTATAATATTTATATTTACAGGTACTAAAATAAAAAAATAAAAGTAAAAAGAAACGTGTGTTTTTCCAAAGTTATTATTATTATTATTACTTAAGCGCAAACAAAACACAAAGAATCCATATTAATTGAAGTATTCTGGTGTATTCTATAAGTATGCAACATTGCATTCCATATATTTCATTTTGTATGCAATAATATTAATTATGATCATTCTACTCTTAATTGCAATATGCATATAATTATTAGTGAGATTTAGTATAAAATTAGTATTAATTATATACAATATCTCACACCATTTTCTGAAATTATAACAATTGATTAAAATTAATGCTTTGTTGATAGATCTTTAATAATTTTTAAATTACATAAAAAGCAAGCTGGTCATCTTATTTGGAAAATATACAAGTTGTGTGGTGTGGAATCTCTTTAAATGAAAGAACTTTAAACTGTCACCTCATCACCAATAAGGGCCTGTTCTCCAATAATGTTCAGACTGATAGTGTGTACCTTATTTCTTGGAATTCTATTATGAATTGCCTTGGTCAAGGCAGAGGTTTAGGTTCTCCGCTAAATTGTTAGCAAACCTCTCTGCGTCCATGACCAGTCTGGCTCTACCGTTCAGCCACTATAATTGCCAAGTCGTTGACGTTAGTCCTCAAATGAATGTTTTCATCTAGATCTTCTGGCTAGTTCAATCAAATACAATTTCCACATAGCCAGCCCGAAAATGGAGCCCTGTGAACAGCACCTCTTTATTCTTCTCTCAACTTAATAAAACCAAATAAGTATCTTGGCACATCAATCATTGAGATGGCTTTTCAGAAAGAATCACAAATTATTTGGGACATCAAACTCCTGCAGTTGCTGAAGTATAAAACGCTGCTAGATAATGTAGTAGATGTAGATAGGTAATATAGATAAATGATTATCTTAGATTCTATGCAGAGGGTACATCCAATAATATTATCAGCACATACATCTCTACCCTATCACTGTTCCTCAGTTCCTTCATCGTTATGATTGATGCTATCCTTTTCCAATAGTCTCTGCTAGTGAGTTGCAAGAGTCCTCTAGTTCTCAGTACTCAAAAGGACTTGAACGTCCATAGAACCAAAGTATGACAAACTACCCACTCACCTTTCCCCTCTTCTCTCACCATATTGCACCTTCATTAGAACTTTTTTGGAAATTTATCCCACTGATGTACATCCTCTCCACACATTTAGTCTTCTAGGATAATATTTTTATTTTAGATCATTGTGTAAGGAAAAAAAATTATTCGTGGGACATTCTTTTTCTTTCCAGGTGAAAAAATGAAGTAATGAATTTATTTTCTGAGACTATTTGCACCATAACAAAAAGCTCTATTCCAAGCCTAAGAGCTTATTCATTTTTAGTTTCTTGATAGCTTCTTTAACTATTATGTGGTGGATCAGCATCTTCAGGGAAGTCTTAACTACCAGCATGTTAAGCATCTTCCTTACCATTTTTATTATGTCCCCCATAGTATTGCACGAGTATTTTTTTATTATCATGTTTATGTTGTCAAGAGGTAACTTATCACATCAAGACATGTTTTGACTCCAGCTTCAAAGACTGATTTCCTCTCAATGGAATGCAGGACCAAGTTAAGGGTTCTAATTGCCTCACAGTTCAAAATATTCCAAGGATTAGTGTGTGGTGGGACAAATGTTAGTACAATTAACCTATAACCATAAGTTCACCCAAATGGATTTAAAGTAACATAGCTAATCTTCTTGGGCCTAATTTGATTTTCCTTAATTCCTAAATCATTAATTATTTAGAAAATATGGTATCATTGCAAAGGGAACAACTTTTGGAACTGACAAATTACTTTTTTAGTTAGTAGAAGTTTGATTTATCCATTAAGAGTTTATTTATTATGTCTTGATTTATAAGTTTATACTGATCATGTTTTTGATTATAGTTATTCGTAACCCGTGGTTAAAGGCAAAATCAAGTGATTAAGAATAAAACTCAATGGTTGAACTAATTACAGCATTGTTCCATTCTGATTTATGATTTGCATGTAACCTCATAATTTAAAAATGATTAAATATTCTTTTGTTAAATTGAAGCATTTATATAATCCATTAAAAGTAGTATTTGCAAATGGAAATGTATAACCTCTGAATGTGGAGGGGGGGGGGGTAATATTTTTAATTAGACAACTTACATATTAATCGTTTTGAATAAAACAATGAAATTAAATTAATCGAATTTGAAATAAAATAATGTTTAGAATGAACTAGAATAGTTAAAATTGTATTGTGTTGGTTGTTTGTATTATAAAATAATAATAAATTGAAGAAAACAAAAGCTTGTATTTAATCATTACTAAAAATATATATATATATATAAATACATAAACTATCTGTAAAAAGCTATTTAAAAAGAGACATAAAATATATATCTATAATTTTAACTTCACTTTATTTATTTGAGTTTTTTTTCGTCTTCTTACGCTGGTTGGATAACCTGAGTCCTGTCAGTTTGAATCAAATGACCGTTATGTTTTGAGTACAGAAATGTAATCATACCAGTATTATTTCTTCAGTTTTGTGTTATCATTAAAATTATAAAATGTCAACGTTTAAATCAACGTAAGTTTTTTTTTGTTTTGGGGTTAGTTTTGGACTTATGTCTACAAACGCTGATGCATTTTCAAATTAACGTTCGTCGGAATGGTTTAGTGTTTTTATTTATTCATTAGTTCTTTATGCCTAATTACTTAATATATTTATGTAAAGGAGAAACGGAAACTGGTTTGTTTACTATGTATAACTTGTTAAGAATGTCATTACAATAGCAAAGTAAAATACATGTTTTTCTGTGATTGTCTAGTTTATACAGTGATTAATTTTTGCAATTATTTTAAAATTAAAGTGAACAGTTAAATACTTATAATTTTCAGGCCAGTTAAAATCACTCCACTC
Source organism: Troilus luridus (assembly GCA_964056705.1). Taxonomy (NCBI): domain Eukaryota; kingdom Metazoa; phylum Arthropoda; class Insecta; order Hemiptera; family Pentatomidae; genus Troilus; species Troilus luridus. The sequence continues at coordinate 74,411,667 of OZ057413.1, read as the reverse complement.
AAAAGAAAAATGCCAGTGAATGCCCATCTTACTTCATTATCTAAAACTGTGGAAAAGGCACAAAAATGTATTATGAAAAATCAAGTTGTTTCACCTCATTCTTCAGAAGAAAATTTGAAACCTCAAGGAACACCACTCAGTCATTTAAAATCAAAAGAAAGAGAACGGCCTATTAATATTAATAAGACACCACTGATGAGCCAAAACAAGATTAATAGATCGCCCCAAAGTAATGTAGCTACCAGGAATGCTACACCTAAATCTGTCCAAACAAATTTGTCTGGAACACCCAAAAAGCGCATTGTTAGTAATTTAACTGTCTCTACACCAAATAAAGTTACTGTAAAGACTACTCCAAAAAAAGTGAAATGTGTTCAGAAGTCTCCGAGCAAATACACAACTCCTGTTAAAAATGAGACAAATATATTGTTTCAATTCAGGTAAGAATTCTTTAATATCTTTAATTATTGCCAAGTAATACTTAGTTATACTTTTCCTTTTGTTTCCAATGATTATTTTCATTGGTAACACATTACATGTGTTAGACATATGTAAGTGTTATTTGATTTCTAAATTAATGCTATTGGACCTTTGGTTTTCATTTGACTTAGCTTTATATTTATTTCCACAGTTGAAATAAAGTCTTACAGAATAAAGATTAAAGAAATTATTTTAACCATATGATTTGCCAGTTAATTGTGATAGTTAAATTTTGTGTATGTAATTGGTAATGTATTCTCTTTGTATTGCAGCAATGATGTTTTAGCAGTACCACTAGAAGAAAGTGATCCTTCATTTAACGAAGGATTTATGGAAAGTGGCAATATAATGGAGAGATTAAATCGTTCTTATTCTGCAAGTTCTATTTTACGACTCAAAAGAAAATGTGATGATAGTACAAAGATGAAACGGAGTATGTCAGAAGCCAAACTTTCTTTGCAGAGTTCATGTTCTGAGTATGAAGGGGAGAAAAGTCAAATAACTGTTGGTGTTCGAGTCAGACCATTATTGCCTAGGTATATAATTTACTTTTTAATATATTGAAGTAAAACTCTTGATTGTTATAAAATTAACAGTTAACAGGAATCAGTGAAATCAGGAATATTGTTGGGTTTATCTTTTAATGAAAACATTTTTAAAGGTACATAATGATTACTTTAATCGCTTAGATATTTGTTAAACTTAAATAATGTTTCCTGATTTCAGACCAATTAAACCGTTGATATCCTCACATGTTGCCTCCAACTTTTTTATTTTATCTTCGATCTGTTTTGGATATAGACTAATCACTTTAAAATTTTTCATTGTTAAACAGAAATGCTAGGTTTGTAATGATTCAAATTCATTTTAATATCTAAATTGCATTATCTTATGCTGATCTTCATAATTGAATCCATCAATTTGGCAAAAATCACTTTGAGTTTTATAGTTCAAAACTTTGAATTTTTTTATGTACCATCACAGGACACCACATATTTTGATAAACTTCTAAAAATTGTATGTTTGTCTATTTATTTTTATTATAAAACTAAATCTTCACACTTAAAATGAATTTCTCTTGAAAATGTATGTTAATAATTTGTTCTCGATCATAATTTATGTATCAGACTGTTAATTTTTAAATAATCTTTATTTTTTATTTTTTGTAGGGAAGGTATGAATGGCGTGAATGTTAATGAGGGAAGTATAGTTGTTGCCAGTGATCTTGGATCAGAATTTAAATTTTCTTATGAACATTGTTTTTCACCTTCTTGCACTCAAAGTGAAGTTTATGAAGAACTTGTTCGTCCATTGTTAGACAATGCTGTGCAAGGGTACAATGCTTGTCTGTTTGCCTATGGACAAACTGGATCAGGAAAAACATACAGGTGAGGTTTTTGTTTTACATTAAAAGGCTTTTTAGGTTACCATTAAATTTATTGTATACTTTTTTTTTATATTATCTGGTCTCACAAATTTTATTTGTAATTTATAAGTCTTAGATAAACTATCTATTCTAAATGTGTTTGGATTATTGTAAATTTTATGGTACATGCACCTTCTTTTTTTGGGTTAAAAAAATAAGTGATAATAGGAGTCAACGGTGATGTAGAAATTGTAATCTGACATCTTTTTATTCTGCATTCAACTTGTTTGTTTGTTCGTTAAATATCACTTTGTGCTGCTGTGGGTAATCAGACGATGTTACAGTGGCAGCTATAAATTTTGCCTATCCTTATATAATTAAGGTAGGGATTTTTAACGAGTACCTGTTATCGTACAAGATTGGGAACCCCAATTTACGTCTCTTTCGGAGGATGGCATAGCCAAGGATTTTTTTTACTCTCTTTAAAAAATCCTATTACCACCTGCCGTGATCTTGGGCCTAGTAGGGAGTTATGTTAACCACTAGATCAGAGTTGACCTCAACATTGAACTTATTCACCATGTCAAAGCAGTATAAATTGCCATAAATTTATCAATCCTGTATCAAATGTTGAATTATTGTATTTAGATACAGAAGTTTTGCTAATTTTTAAGTAAATTTTAAAATCTAGCTCTTTTTTATTTATTTTTGCTATTTCTTTTTATCCGATTGTTTCTAAATCACCTAGTGAGTCAACTACTTCTTCAGAATCAGTGTATAAACTGACTTTATCGGATACTTTATGCTCATTTTGCAGAAGCCAAGTTGTACATTCACTTCATTATCATATCTTTCAGGGGTTGTGGGGCACTCCTGAGCTTATATTATCATATAAGTACTTTCATATTACCTTATTCCATCTGTCTGATCTCGTAAATGACAACTGAGTTCTAGGTTGAAAATAATCTCTCATGCATTAATGAACTTATATTTATTCTTATACTAAAATATCAAATATCTTTAATCTGTATGTGGTTTCCGTCCAGAATTAAAAAAAAAAAAACCTGTACCACTACAACCCATGAAAGGTCTGGGGTTCAGTACATTGTGCATTGATATAGTACTGTTTCTTGAACAACGGTTGTCCAGGGAGGTGATTCGTCCTACATCACGCTCAATTGTCAGATTTCCCCCCTTATTTTGGGATCCCTTCATAGAACCTGTCTGAGCCCCAGGAGGGTCCTAGATCCCATAGGATAAACTGAGCCCCAGCTACTAACAGAATAAATGAAAGTCTTGCCAGCAACGGGATTTGAACCCGGGACCTTCGGCACGGCACTCTACCACTGAGCCTCTCAGCTCCTTATTCAGAAAAAACTTTACTTGCATTATCTTTTTAGATGATCTTTATTATAGATATCATGGAAATAGATAAAACTAGTTTTTTATTTTAACATAGTGAATACATTTTGGCTTTGAAGTGAGTAAAAAATAAATATCCCTCTGATTGAATGGTCACATGTATTAATGTATTATTCTCTGTATAATGATTCACAGGTAAATTTTTTTAATTTTGGATAATTAAACCCGAATCATTAGAGAAATGTGGTAAAAATTTATACATACCTGTCTTTGACTTTTCAATCCTCTCTTTATTTTTCTGATCAAAAAGGTCTTTACCTGACACATAAATACTTTACTAATAAAATAAAAATTTAATATAATATTCAATTTTGCCATAAAACTATTATAGTTGATTAAATATATTTATAATTAAAAAAAGAAACTATTTCTAAAATGTTCTTCCTATTTGTTTTTCTATGAGTATTATTTTTATAACGTATTCCTGATTGACTTGTTATTCTCTTACTTGAATTGGTTTTTATCTTTTTTCAGTATGATGGGACCCAACCTAGAGGAAGATAATTTTGAATTGACTTTAGAATCAGGAATGATCCCTCGATTCTGCAAAGAACTTCTTCAGAAAACCACTAGTTTAGAAGAAGAGTGCCCATCTCTTACTACTTCAATAGAAGTTTCTTATTTGGAAGTCTACAATGAAAAAATACATGATCTCCTTGTTCCTGGTAATACACAGCTTAGAGTGCGAGAACATCCTGTGCATGGTCCATATGTTGTTGACCTTTCTCGACATACCATTAACTCATTTAGTGATTTCCAGGTAACACAAGTTTAGTTGTAAATTATGCCTCTCTTATTATTAAAACATAAAATATTTTTTTAAATATTATAAGATCTTTTTGGTATTGAAATTATTTGTATTTCTCAATAAGTTATAAAATACAACTTGTTTAATATAGATTAGTAAATTTTCAGGATAACGCATTCTTTTGAACTTATTTTTCTCTTTATTAAGTAACATCAGACGACAGTTTTCTACTATAACAGATTATTCAAATATTGCACCTTGATAACATAATAAACATAATAATAGTTTATAACATATTTTGAACCAAAACCTTGCTATTAAAAACAATATTTTCATCAAAACTATTGTCTATATTTAAACTTATTGCTTGAGCTGTAATAATACCTAAGTATGGAGTTGATCCCAAACTTTTGTTATTATTTATTACCACTTTAAGTGGTTATAATATGTTTTTATTGCCTTTTGAAAATAGTCTTTCTCTAAATTGTTGATATTTATTTAATGCCAATTATTGTTTTGTTTTTACGTTTTTAGCATTGGATAAACATTGGGAACAAGAAACGGTCAACTGCCATGACAGAATTAAATGACAAGAGCTCTAGATCTCATTCCCTGTTTACAATTCTACTCACTCAAACATTTGCTCAGGTAAGACAGGCTTCATTTTATTTTGGATGTGTGAATGCTATCGAAATTCATTTATGTTAAAAGCACTAGTTATTAACATAAAATACTCTTAACCTACAGCAGGATATAAAAATACATGTTGACTTTAGAATGTTTGAAAAATACTTAATTTCAATTGTACATCAAATATAATCTGTATCTTGAGTGGGTATAGTGTTATAATGCTTTTCCAATAATTTGAACCTTTAAGTATCAAATAAATATTGCATAACGTTTATTTTTTTAGAGAATAGCTCAATGGTCCTTCAAGTTTTATCAATCATATAATTTTGTTTTGTGAATATTTTGAAGCATGTTTAGCTTAAAATATTAAAGAAAAGTATACATTTGTCTTGTATATTTGTTTGGGACTATATATTAACTAACAGACAGACCATTTTTAAATTGTTATGGCTCAAAACATCGAAAATGAATTCCATTATATTTTAGCATTTAAGAATTAACTACATACAAAAGACTCATCTACATGACCATCATACGACCTATTTGGACTTACGGAGTAGAGCTTTGGGGCTCCACTAAGCCATCGAATTCCTCTTGTATCCAATCCCTACAATCCAAAATCCTTTGTAAAATCCTAAACACTCATTATTTTGTTAAAAATACCATCATCCATAACGACCTTAATGTCCCATTTGTTGCTGATTTGGCCCGAACCCGGTATCTTTCCTTTCATAACAAACTTCATTCCCACTCAAACCCTCTAGTTTCAAACCTAGCTTCCTCTTCGATTCCCGATAATCCTCCGAGGCGTCTGAAAAGAAGATGGCCACGTGACCTTCTTAGTTGAACTAGTGATTTGAGTACTACCAGTGGGTAGTTTCTCAACTTGCCATTACTCATGTCATTTTGTATCACATAGCCTATTTACTGGATGTATTTTTTTTTTAATACAGTTGTAAATATCAATAAATAAATTTAAAAAAAAAAAGATTTTTTACTCGCTGTTTCATGCTACTTCAACATTTACTAGACAAACACTCTAAGCTCCCTATTAATTACAATAGACTCATATACATGACAATTATTAGACCCATCTGGACTTACGGAATTGAGCTTTGGGGCTCCACTAAGCCATTGAATTCCTCTTTTATTCAATCCTTACAATCCTAAATCCTTCGTAAAATCCTCAATTTGTTATGGACAAAGTAAGCCATTATGACCTTAATGTCCCATTTGTTGATGATTTGGTCCGAATCCGATATCAATCTTTTCATGACAAACTTCATTTCCACTCAAACCCATTGCTTTCAAACCTTGCAACTTCTTCAATTCCTGATAATCCTCCGAAGCATCTGAAAAGAAGATGGCCTCCTAACCTTCTAAGTTGAACTTTTTATTTGAGTACTACCACTGGGTAGTTTCTCTACTTGCCTTTATCTCTGGACATGATTTATCTTTCATTATATTTACTTGATGTATTCATTATACAGTATTAAATTTCAATAAATACATTTTTTTTTAAATAAAGATTTTTTGTTGATTTCTTAATTATATAACATGATGATAATAACTAATAAATAGCGAATACTTATTATGTTATATGCATTATATTTACTAGTACAGCATAAAGCTGATTATCCGAATGATCAATTATCTGAACTGGCTTCGCATAAAAAAAAAATTCAAACTAAAATAAATTTGAATAGTATTTTCTGGAACTATTATTCAGTAATTATTAGAATTAAAGACTTGGGTGTTATGAACAGGAAGTTGAATAATATTGAAGCAATCTATTATTACCACTGTCTTGATGTCATAACCTTGATAGATTTTGCTCCTTATTTGTATTGATGTTCATTTGTTTAACTTGTGTATTACACAATAAAACAAAGATTTTTTTTTCATATACATACAAATGTGGCTATTGATTGGGACTTTCTTTTATTAAGTAATTTGGATTATTTGAACTTTTTATTATCGGAACAACACCTGACTTTTTATTTTGGATAATCGACACTCTACTGTATTACTGTTATGTTCATATTATACTTTATCATCATCATCATCTTCATCATAATTGTGGTAATGTTTATACATGGATATTTAACATTAAGAATTTAAACTTTAACATATTGGTTGGTTGTTAATCAAATTTATTTCTATGGAAGTTGGTGTCATAGTCAGGTCCCTTCCTCTACATCCAAATATGTGAAAGCAGTAGATGCCCAGTCATGTAAAAATACATTCATTGGTGTGAGTAAACGTGCAGAAACAAAGTTAATATAAGTTGAGAGTCTTGATTTTTATTTATGTTTGGAAGGTACTTCACTAAGTCTCAATATTCATGAAAATGAACTTTAGTAATAACCCAGATAATCATAGATAAGAGTTCTGATTACATGGAGACACTAATAATTACAATGCAGATGTTTCGAGCCTGTGGAACAGTGAACATCATATTTCTAACCTTAAACTTTTCTCTAATCATAATGTTTTTGTGTTTGATTTATAATTCTATACGTCGTTAAATTATTAGTTGTGAATTGTTTTAATTGAGTGCGAGAGAGAAAAACAGAGAAGATCGACGAAGTTGGTGACGTTTGGTCACAGCACAGATAAGATTACTAATTTAATTTATTTTCTATATTTTTTTAAAACTAAATCCCTTTTCAATACTAGCTCATTAGTTAAATCTTATTGTATAGTACATTTTTGTTAATTGTTTGTTTAAATTTAATCATTTAATAGAATTTAGTATTATACAGACGGTCCACAATGCCAGACACTAGTGATGGCCGAGAGGTTATTCCTCCTGACAAACCCAAAAAGAATATCGATAATTCCAAAAATGAATTGACACAAAATTTACCTATAGAAGTAGAAATGACATCACTCGAGAATGTAAATAATAAAGCAGATAAACTCGCGATAAAAAATAAAATAACTGTTGACAATATTGGCCAAAACACCTTACCACGTTTATATGAGGAAAGAGACATGGGCCCTTATTTTGTCTTTGTTGAAAGTAAATCGCAGGAAGGGGCAGGAATAAGTAGGCTACACCCTATGACTATAGGCAAGCTGTTGAATGAGGCTTGCCCTACAATTTATAATAATATCATATCCATAACCAGGTCAGGTCGAAATAGGATAAAAATTGAAACTCGATTAGGACTACAAGCGAACGCATTAGTCAATTCGGAAATTTTGAAATCAAAAAATTTTTCAGTTTACATACCACATTTTATGCTAGAACGAAAAGGTGTAATAAGAGGCATAGATATTAATTTATCAGAAGAGGACATATTGCATCACACTAAAACTTTGTACGCTGAATCACTAAAAATTATCGGGGTCAGAAGGTTCAAAAAAAAAATTCTAAACCGTGATACAAAAGAGTACGAACTCAAACCTACGGGTACAGTTTTAATAACATTTAGAGGCCAGATTCTCCCTAATTATATCAGTATCCATCACGTTAGGTGCGAAGTACATAAGTACATTCAATCAGTAGTGCAATGTCGCAATTGTTTTAGATATGGCCATGTGACTACTCAATGTAAAAGTACAACTCCCAGATGTTCGGTTTGTGGAGAAAAACATGTAACAGAAGAATGTCCTCCCGGTACATTATTAAAATGTATACACTGTAAACAAAATCACTCCTCATTAGCAAAAGACTTATGCCCAGAATATGACAATCAAAAAAAGATAAAAGAGTCAATGTCAACCCAAAATTTCACTTACATGGAAGCAAACAATTTTTTAGATGGCAAATCATACAGTAGGGTCGTTTTAAGGCAAACGCCAGAAACCTTCCCAACTTTAGAACAGGCTAATAAGAATCAAGTATTTAATAAAATAAACCCGCCAGTTAAAAGCAAAATTAGTGTGAACAAAAGAATTCGGGTCTCAAGTCCCGATAAACAATCGAGCGTCGAACCAACAGAGCGGATTAGGAGAGAAATAAATAACAGTTACACAGTACCTTTATACCCATCGGTTCCGTTACCTTCAAATACAAACTTTCCAAAATATAAACCTATTGAAACTAATTTCTCAAAATCGAGTGAAACTAATCTAATTTCTGAAACTATATATTCAATAATAAATTCAATTTTATCAACAAAAAATTTAACCATTTCTGAAGTAGAAATTAGAAACATGATTAAAGAAAGAGAAGAAAACTTATTATTCAATCATTAATGTAATTAAAAAATAACCTTTAACTAAACTATTTTAATCACTTTCATATAAAATTACAAATTAATATATTAATTAAAAATTCATTTTTATGCCTAAATCATACAAACTAATGCAATGGAATGCAAGATCTGCCATCGCTAATAAAAATAGTTTAGAATATTTTCTCTTCACACATAATATCGATATTGCCATAATATCAGAAACCTGGTTTAAACTTGATAAACATATAAATTTCCCAGGATTCAATATCGTAAGAAAAGATAGAAAAGATGGCTGGGGAGGAGTTGCCATTTTGATTAGGAATAAATATACCTTTTCACAAATTTCAAATTTTCATAGAATAGATAATATGGATGTAGTTGCCGCAAAAATCGTGCTAAATAATAATTTCAAAATTAACGTAGTTTCATTTTATAACCCTCCTAAAAATGTAATACTTCAAAACTGTTGGGAAAAATTTATAAAGAGTTTTGATTTCCCTCTAATTTTGTCTGGAGATGCAAACGCTCACCATTATCAGTGGGGGTGTAATTATTGTGATAAAACGGGCAATGAATTAATACCTGCTATAGAAAATTCAGATTTAGTATTGTTGAATGATGGGTCCCCTACGTACGTTAATAATATGAATCAGGCCAATGATATTGCATTGGATATAACTCTCTGCTCACCCAATATTGTTAACAAAATAGAATGGAAAGTTCATGATGATCCAATAGGCTCTAATCACTTGCCCATAGTGATGGAAATTCATAATATAATTACCAATAATTGTGACATGAGCAAATCCACAAGAAAGTGGCAAATAAAAGCTGCAAATTGGGAGGAATACGAAACATTCATCACAAATAATAGTCATCTCTTGCCCGATAATCCTACGTATGACCAGTTTATGGAATTTTTAAATAATTCCTGTTTAAAAACAATACCAACATATAAACAAGTTTATAAACATAAATTTAGTAGAAGTTGGTGGGATAAAGAATGTAGTGTTTCTCATCAAAACAGAAAAAATGCCTTCAAAATATACAAAAATGCTCCAAATTCTAAAACATTTTTATCATACAAAAAAGCAGATGCGGATTTCAAAAGACTCACAAGAGAAAAACAAAAGTACTCCTGGCGACAGTTCTGCGCAAGCATCAATAAATCTACCCCGATGAAAGATATTTGGCATAAACTGGCTATACTTAATAATCGAAAAACTAGTAGCCGATTACCTGTAGTGAACGGCGATTGGTGTGAAGAATTTATAGACACACTGGCCCCTCCGTTAGTCATTTTCGAAAATATCGCTAATATTAACAATAGCGAAGAGTTTTCTGGAAACAATTTTCAACTTATGAAAGAGTTCACCATGGAAGAACTAACAATATCTTTAAAAAATAATCCGAATACCGCTCCAGGACTTGACAATGTTCATTACATCATGTTAAGTAAACTGCCTCAGAAAATTAAGGTGTCTCTACTAAAAATTCTAAACGACATTTGGCAAACGAATATAGTCCCCCAATCATGGAAGGAGTTCTGTATCATTCCAATCTTGAAAGCAGATAAAGATCCAAATAACGCTTCATCATATAGACCAATCTCTTTAAGCTCATGTATACTAAAAACATTTGAAAGGATGATAAAGCACCGAATGGAATGGTGGTTAGAATCCCAAAGTAAATTACCAAATTATCAGTTTGGTTTTCGCAAAGGTAAATCAACAATGGATTGCCTTCTAGAATTAAATACGGAGATACACAGGGCACTCACGACAGGACAAAAAACAGTCGCTTTATTTTTGGACATTGCCAAGGCATACGACACTGTTCCGTTACATATACTGCATTATAAAATGAAAGACATGGATTTCCCCATTAAATGTGTTGAAACAATAATAAATTTGATCAGCGATAGAAGAATATCATTAAAAATATCAAATAAAACAGTCATGAGCAGAATAGCCCAAGTAGGTTTACCTCAGGGAGGCATTCTGAGTAGTTTACTATTCGCAATATTTTCAGCCGACATAAGAAAATACCTACCTCAAGAGGTTTCTATCTTACAATTTGCCGATGACATATGTATTTATACTTCTCACAGAGATATTAATAGGTGTGTCGAATTATTAGACGAATCAGTACGAGGTTTAAGGAGTTGGGAACTAGACACTGGAATGACAATTTCAACTTCAAAATCAGTTGTGTGCCCATTCAGTAGAGTGCGAGCATTTCCACTTAATGACCGAATTCAACTAGCTGGGACTACCTACACAAGTGTCCATACCGTGAAATTCTTAGGAGTCTATTTTAACCGAAAACTAAATTGGAGTCGACACATACAGGAAATCATAAAGCGATCTGAAAAAAAATTGAACATTTTAAAGATGATTAGTAACAACAGTAAATGGGGAGCAGATCCTAATATTTCTTTATTATTTTATAGGAGTGCGATAAGATCGATATTCGATTATGGAGCAGCGATATATGGAGAAGCTCCATATACACATTTACAAAAGTTAGATGTAATCCATAATAGGAGCATAAGAATTTGCTTAGGAGCGCTCAAGTCCACCCCAATAGACGCCTTATTAAATGAAGCTAACGAACCACCTCTTAAATTCAGAAGACAACTATTAACAGACAGAATTATTTTTAAAACCTTTGCAAGTAATCAGAAATGCTACAATAAAGTAGTAAATCTTAGTGTTCTCATCCTAAATAAGCCATACTGGCAGAAAAAGAAGTACACTCCTTTAGTATATAATAGTTTTATTAAATACCATCAAACACTGTGTGAAGTATATTCAAATAAAAATCTTCCTCAATATGAGCTGCAATATGAAAAGCTTTTGCAAAAATTTAATATAAAATTAGAAGTAGGTATAAATTCATTGCATCATTCAATGCTAGCCCCTACTATAAAAGCCTTGCTTGCTGACAAGTGGCCCCACCATGTTTATATCTATACCGATGGTTCAAGAATCAAAGATGAATCGGGTTGTGCGATTTATGTCCCTAAGTACAAGCACTCCTCTCTGTATAAATTGCCTTCTGGTTTTTCATCACATACAGCCGAATTATATGCCATCTTAGAAGCGGTCAAATACATCAATCAATCCATAGATCAAAATTTTGTAATTTTAACTGATAGCAAGAGTGCATTATTATCACTCAATAATATTGTTAATAAAAGTATCAATAATGTCCAAAAGGAAATAATAGAATATCATTATCTGGCAACAAAAGCGAAAAAACAAATTATTTTTTTGTGGATTAAAGGACATGTGGGGATCCCAGATAACGAAACAGTGGACAAAATGGCTAAATTAGCAGTTACAACTGGCCAACAAGTAAACACTAAAATACCATATACAGATTATTATAAAATCATTAAATTGGATGAGTTAGAAAGTTGGCAGAGACGATATCGGGACAACTCCACCGGGCAGTTCTATAAATCGATATTTCCGAAAATTTTTAGAAAACCGTGGTTCACAAATATAAACATAGGAAAAGATGCAATAAAAACTTACATTAGGCTGAGAACAAATCATGGAATTTGCAACAGTTATTTATGTAAGATAGGCCTAAAACAAAGTCCTAAATGTGAAAAGTGTAATCATAACGAGACCCTTAAGCATATTATACTTGAATGTCCAGCGTACACTCAACAAAGAGTAATAATGCTCAAGAATTTAAATTTGAAAACAAATTTTGTTTACGATGAAATATTAAAATTATCTGACCTTAAAAAAATTTGTGACCTTCATGAATATTTGAAAACAATTAACAAAAATATATAATACATTTTTAGAATTTTTGTACATATGTGAGTTTTTGTATTATATATGTGAGTGTGTGTGTATGTAATTTGCATATGTGTGGTGAAAAAATTTATATAATAACAAATACACTAAAAATAATAAGTTAAAGCACTACCAATAAAGTAATTGGGCTTACTGAGAATATAACTTTCATATAACTCAGATATGGCTGTATGGAATATACCAATGCCACCCCTATTGGGGAAAAAGGAAAAAAAAAAAAAAAAAAAAAATAATTACAATGAGTTAATTGTTACTTACCTTGATTTCAATCTTTGCACAGGTTCGTAGTGATGGAACTTGGAGCCATGATCAAACCAGAAGAAGTCATATTAATCTTGTTGATCTAGCTGGAAGCGAAAGAATAGCAAGTTCTACTGTCTCTTCTGATCGCCTCAGGGTAATTCATAATTTCTAAAGATTTAATTATTTAAAGTCAGTGGCCTGAAATTAGTAGGTAAAAAGAATAAGGGCCCCTTTTCATTTGAAAAATTTCTGGAAAATAAAATGATCCAGGTAAAGGTCAACATTGTGGAGACTACATCATCGCCTTAGTGACACAAAAACATATCTACAAAATTGATGTTTTTGAGATATGTGTGGTATGTAACACTATTTTTCATGTGCTATTTTAGGGTCACAAAATCTTGTGATTACAAAATAATCTCACAAATGTCTGCATTACCCAAATATAAGTTTTTTATTTTGATTAGTGTTTGTTTTCATTCATAAATCATTATTTCCTTCATTTCTGAAAAATGGCGATTTTGTCGATATGTAGATAGCAATTATATATTAATTGGCTATTATTTATTCCAATTATATATTTGTTCAGTAAAATTAGCATTGATAAATCTTTCAAAAGATTATTTAGGACTCTCACTCTGCTTGCCCATCTATCTATCAATCAACATTAAATAAACTCTTAAAAATGTCTTAACATAGAATGTCCTTCGTTAATTTGATATCATGGTTAATTAATGAGGGAGTTATTAAATTTACTTATCATTAGGCTCATATTTTAATTTTGTTTTTAAACTAACTAATTTTTAATAGCCAAAAGTTTATTTTTTAATGTTTGAGTGGAAAATAGTTGACTGGATAATTCTAATGATGGATTGAATTGGTCAGGGGATGCAGTCAGAGATAACTGAAACTTATTTTTTAATGGTGCCAACATTTCGGCCTATGATGTAGGCCATCCCTGACCAAATCAATCCATCATTAGAAATGATATTGATATGTTTTTGGAATTTCATCATTGAGGATATTTTGTTTTTTGGATTATAAATTTACAAAATAAAAAAAATGCTAACCAAGAAATCTGGAATAATTTTAATAATCCATACAAAATATAAAAACAGAATTTAACTATACATTGATAACTGGGTTTGGCAAGTCACTGCAGACCACGCATATTCACCCGAAACGTTGGCACAATTAAAAAGTATGTTTCACTTATTTTGCGTTATCTCTGACTGGACCCCCAATCTATCGTTTATTTTTTAAATATGAATTGAGAGTGCTAGAAGTTTGCACTTTGGTTTTCCTGTGGTTGTAAGATCACTGAAAATATGGTATCACTTAAAAATTTTAGGTATGCAGATTACCCGGTTTTGGATATCTTGTAGAGTGATACCTTCCAGTTTCAGAACTGTTTTTATTTTGCCAAACTAATTAATTGTTTCTTCTATGGTTTTACTCCTGTATTTATTTTTTCATATTATAAATTATATTCTTTAAAGTAAAGTTTAAAGTTTATGCTTTTCAATTATCGGTACCGTGAAGAATTTCCATGCTGTAAAAAAAACTAATAAAATACATTTTTACTATCTACTCTATAAGAGAGGCCTGTCACTTTACAATTTCTATTTTAAGTGTTATTTAATATAATAATTGAGTTATTCATTTTGTCAGGAAGGGGCCAGTATAAATCGTTCTCTCCTGACTCTGGGAAAAGTTATGTCAGCGCTGGTTGATAACAGAGGCTTCGTACCTTATCGTGAATCTGTTCTCACCTGGCTTCTTAAGGTAAGTGCAAAAACTTGTTATAGATAAATTAATCAAACTGAAAATATTATCTCACAGCTATATTGATTTTTATTATGAAGATTTTAAAAGTGAGAATTCTATCTGATGGTTAAAAGATCCTTTTTTCCATAAGGTATTCAAATATCTTACTGAAACTTTTTCAATTTGCAATTGATTTTTCATTTTTGACTAACATGAATACAATTTCATAAAAGAATATATATAATGTATCTTCAAAAATACATTTACCCTACATGTTAGCATGATACATTACTAAACTACATAAGGCCCAGATCTCATTTGCATAATAAAATACTATATTTCAAGTTTATTAACTTATTTTATCTTTGCTTTTTAGAGAAAGAAGCATCTAGACGAATTTATAATTTAAATATTATGTTTGATATTTAATAATTTTATAGTCAGTAATGTCATTTTATGTATTACCATGTACTTAAATTAAAAAATCTCTTTCTTTTTTCCTCATGAGTACCAAGTAAATTTTTTATTTACTTGAAATAAATCCAAGCTTAAAGAATGAGCGGTAAAGCATCTTCAAATTTTCCATGTCTTTTATTTGAACTTTAACATTTTCGGTTTTATCCCTTATCAAAATGTATACTGATAATATTATATTAATTACATATTATTTTCTTCATTAAATTATTTTCCATTGTCTAAATAAATAATACCCTTGACCTCTTCACTGTGTATTCTGTTTTATCATTGATTAACATTAACATTTATATAATTGTTAATCAATATATAATTTAAACAATTTAAAAATTGTGCCTGGATAGGCAAAATTTAGAGCTCCCACTGTAGCATCGTCCAATTAGCCATAGCAGCATAAAGTGACGTTAAATAAACAACTAAATAACTATAGTGATCAATGATATAAATTTAGGCAATGGAATTGTACATTTAATAAAAAAAAAATTTCAAGAATGGATAGCTTGTTTAAAACAGCAAACTTTAAATAAAAGATAATAGAAGATCTGATGGTTATTTTAATTCCTTAAAGCTTGGTTGTGTAGTAACCAGAATAAATAGAAGCTAATTATTTAACATGGATTATTTTCAATATTAAATCTTTCTTTCAAGATTTTTCTGGCTATGGTATATTCTGATAATGGTGAGAATAAAAATAAATAAAACATTTCTTTAAAAATTTAATAAACAATATAACTTAGACATAAAACTTATTAACATTTTTTTTTAAATTTTAGTTTTTAAAAAATATAACTTACAATAATAATAAAAAAATTTTAGTTACACTAATCATATGAATAAAGTCAATGCAATGTTCCACTTATAAACAAAATTTTATCTCTTGTTTACATAGTGTGATTATTTTTCTCATCGTTTTGATTTTTAGTTTTATTCAAAATTATCCAGTCAGTATTCAAAGTACATAATATGAGTATGCCTTTCTTTATACCAGTAAAATGTAGGAATGCATACTAAGCAAAATCAGTCTTTTTAAAAGGCAAAAAAAACATTGCATCGAAGATATTATCCTGTTATTTTGAATCATAACTTAAAATACCTTGTTTCGTTAAATGATAAAATTACATTAAATTAAGTATATAAAAGTTACAGTATAAAAAATTAACATTTACGCCATTAGTATTATTACCTTCACCACTTTAGTGTGGCCTGGAGGCCTTAAGAGTATAAAATGTTTGCACACTTTTCCACTTGAACAGATCTCAACTGTGGCGTGACTTTTATAATAGCTACATATTGCTCGTGAGTTTATTTACATGTTAATCAACCGTTAAGTGGTAGAATATGAACCTTTTTTTTTTTGTCTGTTTATGTTCTTTTTTTTTTTAATTTTTTTAAATAACAATTTGAACAATAAATTAAATTTGTATTTAAATATTTATCACAGCTGCACTCTCGTCTTGAATGCGAATAATTAATGTCAGATATTTATCCAAGTGGATAGCATGTGTTGGCAATACGTTGAGAGCCCAGCCTTATTTTGCACATTCCTCTTCTTCCTCAGGTATGCTCGTTTTAGACGAGCACTCGACGCTCTTGCTCCTGATGTAGTTGCCAAGCATCCTCTTCTGCTTCTCCTTGCACAGCTTGCAGCTTCCCGCACTTTGGTGGCTTTCAGTCTGTTTCTCTTTTGTCATCTTTGTCCTCTCTGAAACATCAAATTGAAGATTTTTTTTTAATCTGAAATCATATCAGACAAATTAATTCTTTGTTTCCAATTATTGTATAAAATTAATCATATAACTGTTACGGTATATGCAGTTTTTTACTTAATAAAATTATAAGTAAGTTTATTAAATAAAATTGAAAACTATAGTTAATTATATTAGAATGCAAATGGAAAAAACCACAAGCAGAGCCTTATGTTTCAAAATTTTTTATGTAAAATACAAACACTTATCAATCGACGTTTCGCCTATTCAGGCATTATCAAGACACAATAAAAAATAAGTTCAATCACATCTCAAAACAGAAGTGCAATACATCCCAACGAATAATCGCTCAAAAAGGCACATAATCCGGGAACGCACCTCCACCCCAAGACGTTCAAACCAAAACTCAACTTATCAATCGACGTTTCGCCTATTCAGGCATTATCAAGACACAATAAAAAATAAGTTCAATCACATCTCAAAACAGAAGTGCAATACATCCCAACGAATAATCGCTCAAAAAGGCACATAATCCGGGAACGCACCTCCACCCCAAGACGTTCAAACCAAAACTCAGATAAATAAAATTGAATGTTTCGTTTTGAGTTTTGGCTCTATTTTATTGATATAGTTAATTATAATAACATCAATTCAAGGTCCAATCACATAAAACAAAATCGAGAATATTCAAGATTATATATTTCATATTATATAATATGTATTGAAGAAGTGATTTGATCAAAGAGTAAAGAAATCTCAAAATACTTATAGGAATGTTAAAATAATTGAAAATTGGCCTTGTATGGTTTACGTAATATACCCTTGATTTAGATTAATAATTTTTTCAGCACAAATGTAAAATAATGAACAATTTAATTTTAATCGGTATAAGGAAATTTTCGATTGTGGATTCTTCGAAATTATTGAATAATATCCTTTTAATTGTTTTTCTTATTTGCATGGGTATATTAGTACCTTAACAGACAATATTACTCTTTATATTATTTTTTTAACATGTAAATAGAACCTTGAGTTGTAAAGTCTATAGAAATAAAATTGAAATTTATTGATTGTTGACATACTAGACTGAAACGACAAGAAACAGCTTGCCGTTTCAGGCTACTTCAGCATTTACTAGACAAACGCTCTGAGCTCCCGATTAACTACAAAAGACTCATATACATGAAAATCATTAGACCCATCTGTACATACGGAATTGAGCTTTGGGGCTCCACTAAGCCATCGAATTCCTCTCGTATTCAATCCTTACAATCCAAAATCCTTTGTAAAATCCTCAATGCTCCTTACTTTGTTACTAACAAAGTAATCCATAATGACCTTAATGTACCGTTTGTTGCTGATTTGGCCCGAATCCGATATCAATCTTTTCATGCACAACTTCATTTCCACTCAAACCCACTAGTTTCAAACCTCGCAACCTCTTCAATTCCTGATAATCCTCCGAGGCGTTGAATAGAAGATGGCCTCGTGACCTTGTAAGTTGAACTTTTTATTTGAACACTACCACCGGGTAGTTTCTCTACTTGCCTTTATATCGGGTCATGATTTATCTTTCATTATATTTATTGGATGTATTCTGTATAGAGTTGTAAATTTCAATAAATATATATTTTGTTTTAAATTGATTGTTGAAGTCATCTTTTTCTGTTTTTTTTTAAGAAGGTATTTTTATAATATTGATTAATGATAGTAAAAATCTAAATAGAATATTAATTGCTGCAGAGCTTAATTATTATATAAATTGTAAATTTATAAAGCTTTATTTATTTCTAATATTTAGTATTTTCTTGTATTACGATGTGATATAAATTATCTTATGGTTTCTAATCTCTTTATCCTCATTTTCTTTACCCTTAAGACTCTAAATAGATAACCGTGTTTGCCAAAATATAAGGGAATATAGCCTTGTTATCATAATTACTGTTATAAAGGTGTAATATATTCTTTAAAATGCTTTTATTTGAAAAAACTAAAACAAGCCATTGCTTAAATTAATGTTTGTGAGTGAAATTTTAACTATCACTCATTTCTTTTATTTTAATAATTATTTACCACTAATCAATTTAAAAACACTGGATACTGTTGAACTATCTAGATGGATTTTGACGAGGTGGTTCAGTATTAATTAACAGAAATTGAGAATTCTTAAATAATTTATTTTATATAAACCTGTAATTCTACATGTTATCGAACAAAGGAAGTATATTTTTCTTATTCCATTATATCAGAAGGATTTATAAAGGGGAAAAACATCACTTTTACTGTTTGTTTGTTTTTTAGTCCTCTCATACTTAATATATAAGTTTATTACGAGGTCAAAGAAAGTAATAAGTACATTTCCCCCCTCCTCTCCTTGTCTTTTTTTATTTTATTTAACACTAGAATTACGAAGATTTACCATATACCTATTTCTACCAACTGGTCAAAATGACCGGTTTGTTTGTTTAATTAATCAAAATAGTAGAATTCAAGAAATAAAACGATATTCATAAGATAATTTAATTTTAAATAAAATAAAATATATTTCATTCAAGTTAGAGAGGAAAATAGTTGACTGGAAGATCTAATGTAGGATGGAAATAGTTGGAGGGTGCAGTCAAAATAAAAACACTAAATAAGTGAGGACATACCTTCTAAGGTACCTAGCCGCACCTGGGGGTGCACATTTTAATATTTATTTCTTCTCTTCATCTTCCTCCATCTCTATTCTTCACATCTATTTCTCCCATCATCACTTAGGCATCCATCATATGTTGTAATTAAAGAGTTCATAATTATCGAGCATCATAATTTTTATATTTATCTCCGTTCTCAAACAAAAAACTTCAATCTTTATTTCTATACGTTTCTTCCACCACATGTTGTAATCATACGTGTTCTTTCATCTATCATATGTTGTAATCAAAGAGTTCATAATTATGGATCATTATAATATTTATTATTTATCTCCTTTCTCAAACTAAAATTTTATATCTTTATTTCTATACGTTTCTACAATATTTATATCATATTTTGTATTAATATAACTTCATTCTAATTTTATACATTTATATTACATCCCATAGTTATAGTTTCAAATTTTATATTTATATTTTCCTTCTCTACCTGTCATTCACGAGATTCCTGTTCATTACTTTCTACATATATCTCCTGTATTTATTCTCTGGCATAATATTTTGTATCAATTTTCTTTCATTTCACTTATGTAACTCTCTAGGAGTCTATTATCATACATTTTATATTTTATCTGTATTAAACTAGGTTTTTCATAATTTTATATCTCACCTTTTTATATTCATGCTTTTCATTTTTTATCTTTCTGTTTACCTTCTCATTTTTCTTTCTCCTTGTATTTTATTTGCATTAGCACCCTTCTGTACACTTATTCTGTAATTTTTGTATGCATATATCCTTAATTATTATCCTTCACTTTTTGTTCTACTTTTCTATTTCTCTATATATTATTATATTCTTGGTACTGTAATGTTTTTTTGTTTTTTTATAGTTATTTTTGATTTGTCTGTTTTTTTTCCTCTCATAGCCCTGAAGATAACCTACAAAGTAGGTTGAAACGTCGGCACAATCAATAAATAAGTTCTCACTTATTTAGTGTTTTTATTTTGACTGCACCCCCCACTATTTCCATCCTACATATTTCATTCAAATATTGTAATTACTTAACATAAAGAGTAGTATCAACATAGCATAAAGAGTAGTGCATGTTGCAACTTGCAACTATACGCGGCAAGCAAGAATACTAAATTGAAATTTTATATATTACATATACACAAATTTACGCATAATAAATTGAAAACGTTGAATTTTTCACACAACATGTATTCATGATATTTTCATGATCGGTTTGTATATTTTGGTATAACACTTAGATATCTCTGAAAATTAGAAGCGTAACAACAAAATAATTTATAATATTTTGTATACACAAATTTAATAAAAATCATGACATTATCGTAAAATATTAAATAAGACTTAAAGAGGAAATGTTATAAATAAATTATGCAACTGGTCATTTTGACGGATTCGTAGTTCTAGTGTTAAGTGAATGCCAAAGATTAATACTTCCTTTATTTATTATATGAGTT
Source organism: Troilus luridus (assembly GCA_964056705.1). NCBI lineage: Eukaryota > Metazoa > Arthropoda > Insecta > Hemiptera > Pentatomidae > Troilus > Troilus luridus. The sequence goes on along the minus strand of OZ057413.1, from coordinate 74,390,684 downwards.
TTTATAGTTAATCGTATAATTTTCCCATTCATAATTTTTTTTTTTTATGAAATGAAAATAACACATTATTTACCTTGTTATTTTACAATAGAGTTTGGCAATTAAAATGAATCATTGGTCTGTTATAGAAACCCAAGTTCTTATTGAAATAAAATTTGTATGTATTCATCAATTAGAATATATTTTAATTTTTATGAATCATCAAATGATAGACTGTGCGGTTGTTTCTGGTACTACAAGGACTAAATACAAAGAATCGGAATCTATATTTACTTGCATTGGGTATTCAATAATTTTATGTTGCTTAGTGAAAGGAATAAAGGTCAGACATCAAAAACTATTATGTCACTTTAAGGGAATTTGAGTTTAGGAAAAAAACCCAGAATCTTGACCTGTGGTCAAGTGGTTAAAATTACAATCTACTATGCTCAAGATCGCAGGTTCATAGCCGAGCAGGTAGTCCTTAGTATTTTTTAAAGTGAGTAAAAAATCCTAAGTTATGCTGTCCTTCAGAAGGGACATAAAAAGGGGGTCTGGAGCCTGTTTGACATCAGGTACTCATTAAAGATCCCTATCCTACCTAATTATACCTGGACAGGCAAAATTTAAAACTCCCACTGTAGCATCATCCGATTTGCCATAGCAACATAAAGTGATGTTAAATGAATTAACAAAAAAATAATTTCCTTTGTATTAAAATTCATATCAATAACCGTGTTTTAATTATTGTGTGGAGGAAAAGAAAAATGTCCTTGAAGGGCTGAAGTTTCTCTGTTCAGAAATAGAATTTGTGTTCTGTTAAATCTTTATAGGGCCTGTTTCCTACTTCCTCTTTTTTTCCAGGAAAGGTTATTTTATTTAAATTTTTATGAAGTAATCTTATATTACAGTTTGATTTCCATTCGATTAACTTTCTACTTAATAAGGAGTGTAATGTGTATAGTATTTATTGGGTTTATGAATGAGTCGGTTGGTTATGAATGGAAATGTAAGAGGCCACTCTCACGGAGTTACTACGCAACTCACAGCTCACACCCCCCGCCTACGTGACTCCGGTCAGGAGTTCGAGCCCTTTCTAGGCGCGTTCAATAAGGATCCTTGGGATGTTGTTGATGATGTAAATTTAGAAACTTCGTGGGTCCTTGATTCGCCGGTTTATACTCGAGTATTTAGAAACTTGTTCTATTCCTGACCACGAGAACAGGTTTATGGGATGCTATTGCCCTCGCAACGACTTGGATGCTAGATAACGTGAACTAATATCGTCTTCCCCGAAGGGGAACTGTTATTGAGTAAAGGAAGTAATTGTAATCGCTAAAAAATCTTCGATTTCAACTGATATATCTGTGAATAATTTAGTCGAATTTTGTCTGGAAAGGGTCAATTGTATTCAGGAAGGCGGGATCGTACCATTTTCGTAGTTTTAGATTTGAAATGGAGTTGTAACATAGACAATAACAACATTTCAAGCCAATACTTGACTTAGCCACTTATTCAATATGAAAATAACATGATTCCACTTCCTTTAATACAAGAAACTCATCTTTCAAATTCGACTTAACCACTTATTCACTAGGGATCAGGAAGACATCCCAGCAAAATCGTTATCTAAGAAACAGTACAGTCTCTACCACTGAGCCTAAGATCCTTCATAGGTTGTTGTTAAAATAAAAAAATTAAAAATTCTTTACCCATAAACTTTTCAACGACAGGTTTTATGGGTGACCTGTGGTATAGTCGTTAGCATAATAACCTACTATTCCCAAGATAGCGGGTTCAGAGCGAAGCAGGTGGCCTTAGGATTTTGTGAGTAAAAAATCCTTAGTTGTTATGCCATCTTTCCTTTGGAAGGGACGTAAAATGGGAGTCCAGAGGCTGTATAGCATCAGCTACTCATTAAAGTTCCAATTATAGTCGGAAAAGCCAAATTTAGGACTGCCGCTGCAGCATCATCCGATTAGCCGTAGCAGCATTAAGTGACGTCAAATCAATAATTAATTAAAACTTCACTTGAATTTTTAATTTTAAATTCACTTTGAATTAAAATTTCAATAATAATTTACTTCGGGTACTTTTTTTTCTTTTTGTTTGGCGTAGAAAATAATCTTATCTTGCTAATTCCATTTAAATTTTGATTAAGTAAAACGTCGTTTTGCAATAAAACCCTCATTTTACAGATAAGATAAGAGGTATCTTAAGTTTTCAATTATACATTTTAATTATTTCTGATATTATTAAATTGATTTTGCTTGCTTCTGAATTCGATTTCTTTAGAGTGCTTACTTTTTTCGATATTTTTTCTTCATAAAATAAAGTTCATAATTTACAATTATTGCTTATTATCTTACATAATCTACTAGTTGGTATTTCCACTTTCTTATATCTCCTTTATATATATTTAGTCTAGCTTATTTCATATCTTATCAAGTGATGAGAAAGAAAAAAAATGATAAAAAAACTATTTTAGATGTTTCTGAATATACTAAACGCTGAAACTAACTACATTCTTGTTAACTTCGTGTCATATCTCGAAGCCTTGCTTGTAGATAATTTTAACATATTGTATACGTGCCTTGGTGCCGAATCGCTATGGAGGCTCCAAAACACAGCGACACGTGTTTGGCCCACGTGTCACATTATATGGGTCAAGGGTATCCACTTACTTCCTCGCATTTATTTTTAGGTTAGAGGTAGTATTTTTATTCGGTAGTAGTATTTTCAGGTTACAATTTTTTTCTCCTAATTATATCGGTTGGTTTTAAACATTGCAGAATTGCTTTTTACCTTACTTTAATTATTTATAATTTTATTGAGAAGTTTAGAGGTTGGAAGTCTGCAGGTTGGAAGGGAGGGTCGAATATGGACAGATATTTTTATTTACACTTATTGATAAAAGCACCCACCGCAAAGTATTTGTTAAAATTAATCATTAGATAAGTCGGTCATTATTGCATTAAAATTAAATAAAATTTAATTCAAAATGACGATTTAAGGGATGCTTATTTATATTTATAAACAACTTATTTAATAATCGTTCCGCAAGTATTGGTATACGATTGGATACAGTGAACTCCCTATAGGTATAATAAATTAATAAAATTAAATAAATACATCCATATTTAAAAAATATATATACTGTTGTATTCGCTTTTTATTTAACAGGGAACAAAAAGAACAGTGGAGTGGCTTCTTTTTTAAAAAACAAAAAACAAATGTGAGACTGAATATCTAGCAGAAGTTAATATTACATTGCAGCAATGAAACTATGGGATTGTTTAAGTTCTTACTATTTTATGAACATACATTAGAATTTTAGGGTTTATTTTCGTAGTGGATACATATTCGATTTTGGACGGCCGATTTAATCGTATTGTAATTTTTTTATGCTGTTTAGTCCATTTAAATTTGTAATTAATATTATTCAGAACTATATCGGCTTACACCCTAAAATTGTCTGGTTTCATTAGTTTCTATTACGTTCTCATCTGTTGGCTTAGTCTCAGTTTCTTCAGAGTGTGTGGTTAGGAGGGGCCGGTAGGAGGAAAGAGTTGGGGATTCAGAGGCCATACTATTGAAGGGTATCACGGTTCTTCATCCAACTTCAATAAATCTCGCTCTTTGTCTAACTAATTCACGTTCTTTTTTCTGTTTTTTTTCCCCCAAGTTAACCTCAAGATTAAAGTAAACAATGTTGATATTGTATGGCGCAGAACATTCATAAAAAATAAATTCAATCACTGGTCGACCGAAGTGCGTTTTAATGCAGTGCGTAGGTGGCCAACCAAGACCTTGATTAGGCAAGCATGTTTTTCTTCAACGTTTCTCGATGCGTATATAAACTCTCTTTTTTCCGTCAAATAAAGCAAAATAAGAAACAATCATGAATGTTCAACAACATCATGAGGGTTTCGTCGTTAGTGTAGTGTATTTTCTTAATATTTTTTCTTGGATAGATTCATATTAAATTAACTAAATTAAAAAATGGCAAAGCCATTTGCCTATCGCATATTCTCATTACTACTTCTTAATTGTAAAATATTGCGATCCACAACATGAGAGGGGCGTAAGTAATATGGGTACATTTATTCGTTCTGGATGTACATGAAAATTTTTACTAACATTTCGAAGAATTGGTGATGAATATTTGTTTAAACATTTTTTTCTTGATGAAACGATAAAGGAAATATACACATTTCCTATTATTTCACTCTTCTTTTTTTTTGTATTCTAAAGCCCTCGATTATCTTTGTCACTTAATATTTCTTTGGTTTTTTCATTACAATAACTTCCTTTTTTGTTGTTATTGACTTTGTTAGTACTTATGTATCATACCATCTGATTTTTATTAAGAAGCCTTAGGCTAAATTTATTTCAAGTTATATCCTGTACACACTCATTAAAGAAACCTAATTCCAGAAGAAAATTATTTTAGTTTTCTATATTTTAGTAGCTAAGACAAAAAAGTTTTGGATAGTATTAAATAAATGTTTTAATTGCCTTTGTGAGTAGCGAATTACTTGCCTTTATTCTTTCAAATAGTTTTTGTGTTTTGGCTCTTAGCACAATCTATCTAGTTGTTAGCTCCTATATGATGATATGAAACCTTAATCGATTGAGACTTACAGGAGATTAGAATGATGTACAAATACAGCTGCAATAAGTTTTGACACTTTTTTGTCGTGAAAGTTAGCGAAAACTGATTGTCCTTGTCGGCAAAAACCGTATATTGCAGGATCCTCTACTAAATCCTGTTTTGTCAAAAATTTCGTAATCTCTAGGTCTACGACCCAGATCTTCCAAAGCTGTAATTATCGAAGAATCCGTTGAGATCGATTGGGAATGAGATACAGGATCTATATTATCTCCTCTTTACGGTTTTTTTCTAATGATTTATCGATTGTTGACTTATACGAGATATAATTAGCGATTAGTTTTCTCATTATCATCCTGATCTAGAAAGCTCAATGGAGTTGAACAATATTCGATAATATCGCCCGACACAATAGACTTAGCAATAACAATCGAATTTAGTTTAATAGAGATTTACTTTAGAATACGTTCATTGAGTCTCGACTATGCGAGTACTTCTGCGTTATCCTTTCCAGAAGATATGTAGAAAACAAATTACGCATTCAATTTGATTCGGATATATTCCGTTGTAGGGTTTCGCTAATTTACGGTTCTATGATTCAGTATTAACAAGATGGCGACAAGAAAGACAAGTCACTGGTCACTTTTCTATTTCTTATTATTGTTTTTTTCACGTAATTTTTTTATTTGAGTTCATTATAGAATTTTAGTTTCTGTTGATTATCTACTATCTGGTATTATTGTTAGTCAGTAAACTTTAAATTGTGATTATTTTTTTTGCTAGACTAACTTCTGAGCCTGAATAAAGCTGGGCCTTATGATAGGGGAATTTCAAAGCTAAATAACCAATTAAATTTGTTGCCTTGAATTCAACTAAGGTTTTACGTATTTTCAATTTATCTTAAATGTTTAGCAACAATTTCAGAGTTGTCTTCGTTACTATGTAGTGTCTCCTACAGTTGAATAAAAATATTGGTTTGGTCCCCAAAAGCATATATTTGTAATTATTCGACGATATTATTATTTGTTTTGAATCAGATAATTAGAGGCTTAACTATAAGTATACACGAACCTTTGAACTTTGGAAGCGATTACGGATTGGAATTTGGCTACGCATTGGTACCAATAATAACTTGTCTGTTAAGTACTGGCGCAGTCTAATAACAAGTAGTAAATATCATCAATTACTATCAGTACTAATTTACCTCGCTTATTAAATTATACATAATGTTTTAGATTTATAAGTAGTGCGGACAAATCTTTGAACAAGTACAAACATTTAAACTTTTTTTTGGCTTTCAAATAAATAGTTCAACCCTATTTAAGAGCATATCCCTAACCTCCAATGGGCCATTTTCTTCCACAAATATATATATATATATATATATATATATATATATATATATATATAAGGGTCAACAAATATTTTTCGATACAAAATTTTGAATTGATATAAATACAGTTCAGAATTTCAATTATAATAATTTGTATTAAAGTGATTAGAATGCAAATTCAACATTTGAAACTTTTTTTAATGAGAAAGCGCATGCGCATCCACCTGTTGTTTTTTTAAATGATTATAAACATTTTGCTTTTTATTACAAATGCATCAATATTGTTTTCGATATATTCAACTACCCATTAATTTATTTTATATTTTATAATAATTCTACCTAAACTATCGATATTCATATCTGTACTTCGAACTGTGTTAAGCTGAGGAAATTAATTATATAATTAATATTTAAACACGATTACTAGTTTTCTTCATTTAAAAATATATAAGCATAAACATTATTTCCGTTATTAGTTTATAAGTTATATTGTGTGAGAATGCTGCCATCTCTTACTAAATATTTTAAAAAACCGGTTCACGGAGAAAGTTTTATAAATAACTAACAACCGTGTGGTTGAATCTTTATTCGATTATAGGAATGTAAAGGTATTTAACAATTTTTTTGTAAATTAAATTTACAAGTAGCAATTATTTTACTGATTTGGATTTTTCGGCCGTTATGATGTGACCTCTTATTTTATAGAGTAGTTGGTGTTGTATCTAAAAAAAAAAGCTTTCTCTTTAAAATAATTATTGTTTCATAATAAAAGTTAAAGTATGTGTAGTATTAAATACATAACGTTTGCACCGCTTTAAAAAAAATGGCAGTTCATTTTATAACAATTATCTTTACTGCTGTATTATAAATATAGATTGTTTTTTTATAATTTTTATCTCGCCATTTTTTTTTGTTATCTCGAACAAAATTCACGCTGACGCACGCCATCTTGTTAATGATATCTTAATTAAGAGCCGGAATTAGTAGCGGTTGCTTCATTGATAAGATACGATGTTGTGGACCCCTTCTATCTCTCCCCACTCGAATCCTAATTATATTAATTAATTATAATTATATCGTAATATCTCTGTTGGTATGCAAGCAATGGCAGATAAGCCATCACGTTGCGAGAGAATCATAACTGAAAGATCATCCAGATCGGGATGTATTTTATATTTTCATAAATGTATTTATTAGTTTTATAAATATTTAAGTAGTTAGTGATGATTTTCTTTACAGATACATTACTAAAGTCTCAGTCCTTACAAAAAATACAAACTGTGTCGCTCACCAGTGATTATCATATAAATATTTGTTATATAACAAAAATTTAAAAATCTTGGCAGATAAAATATGTTTTTCTTTTTCTCTATTCGATTTGTTTTTTCCTTTTTCTCAATTTGTATTTATATATTATATTACTTTGTTTGCCAATTTATTATCTATTTGTCCCTTGAATGTTGATTAATATTGCTTTCGAATTTTTTTTTATTTAACATTATTAGCATAATCGTTAGGCCTTTTTTCGAAAAATTCGAAACCTTGTTTTAACAGTAAAAATATTAATAAATTAATACATTTTTGACAAATCTCAAATATATATATATACATATATTTCCAGTTTATTTACATATATATTATATTGCCAGTTTATTAGCTTTTATTTATTTACCTCTAGGATGTTGATTAATATTGCTTTTGAAAAACATTTTACACAAATGTGATTATGAATCCATAGCACATAATTCTATATCAGACAAAATCTCTTGTATTTCTTAGCTTTGCGTTACTTTTTTTTATTTCGAGTCTAACCTTGTTTTCGAAATAGAAAATTATTTAAATTTGATGTTTCTGATGGTTGCCATTATAAAATAATTTATTCTATAATCTCATTGTTTTTATTATATTATTAATGTTTTTCTTAGATAACTATCTGTTCTCTTCAATGTTGTTATTATTGAAAGAAATAACGATAACCATGAATTTAAATTTAAGATCATAGATAAGTTACCTTTAATGCCCTAGAAAAATTTGTATACTTATTTATGCGGACCGGAAGTTCTCATCAACGAATAAAAAACCGATACCAGATCAGTCATAAAATTTTAATAACCTTCTATATTATTGGTGCTTTAGAAGATGAATATTCAATGAAATTCAAGTATTTGATTTGATAGCGTAAACCGGGGTGTGGAGATAGGGAGAGGAGGGAATAGTTTAAAATTTCGCCTAGTACTGAAAATTTTAGAAAATTCTAATTTTTTTGTATATTTTTCAGAGTAATCTTTTTTTGCTCCTTTAAAAAATCGTCATCAGTTGGATCCTCTGGAAGTACATTTCTCGTTTGACAACTTTTTTTCGAAGGTCATCAAGTTTGCGTTTAAATATTTTAGGCGTTGTTATAAAAGAAAAAATATTCGTAAGTTTTTGAATGAATTCTCTGAATTCATTTCGGTTCCTGGGTTACTTTTTTTTTAAAAAAAGGAATCGCCTGTTTGTCTATGTTTTATACTTTTTCTACGTTATCATTTCTTTGCCTTTTCATTATGAAAATTAAATTACATTATGAATTTAATGGAATGTTATGCTTATGCTGGTATGCCTAATCGGACGATACTATAATTTCTTTTTTTACCAGTCTTAAACATTTTTTAAAATTTATTATAATGATTATATTGATGTTTTACTCAGAATCTTGGTATAACTATAATTTCCGAAATTCACTTTATGCAATATTTGGTTGCGTTGAATATATATGTAAAAGGTTGTGTTATTTTTAGAAGTTGTTTCAATTATAGCCTAAGGGTGAAACCTCACCTTGACCGAATTTTATATTCGGCCATAAATTACCGTGAATATCTTTCTCAAGACAACATTTTGTTTAACAATTTTAAAAAGAATTAACTCTAAGAGGAAATACATAATCAAAATATCAGTAGTAAAATTTAAATAATAAATTTAAAACTACAATCAGATAATTAAATATGGTAAATTTAAAGTTTAATAAAATAAATTTGAAGTATTAATACCTAAACAAAAACTATTTAAGTCCTGGAAAACTGTCTTTTACTTTTAGCACATGTTACTAATACTATTACTACATAGAATATGTTATAAATAAATTTATTTATAGAGGCCAGCAAGATGATATACTAGTTTTGCTCCAAGTTTCCTGTCTTTTTTATATTCTTTGTTATCGGATATATAAATTTGTGTTATATTGAGTTATTTTATGAAATAATTAAGGGAATAATAATTAATTATACAAGATCTATAATAAAAACATAACAACAGCAACACGTGCTTGGACGGTTCGATATAATTTGCTCAGAAGGTTTCAGAAACGTCAGGGTCCTTCGATGACGTCACTAGTATGCTTCCGGTTCTATGGACAATGATTGTAACTAATTACAATATTCATTTGTGAATAATCAAATAAATGCAGATGATTTAGGTTGGTCGATTTACGCGATCTAGGGGTTTCTATATACCATTTTGCAAAATCCTGTGTGATTATAATTTTAATTACATTTTTGTTTATTGAATACTGATAAACATATATCGCTCCTTCAGGGAGAGAAAATAACAATTTCATAACTCAAAAAAACTAAATTTTTCTATTGAGGTATTTGAAAGTTCCGTGAGTTAAAAAAATAAAAATTAGAGTATCGGTAAAGCAAAGCATATATTTAATGGTATTTAAATTATTTTATTAACCATTAGAACATTTTTAAAAGATTGAAACATTTTTTGTTTTATAATTTTTTATTAACTGTTCTAATTTTTAAATATTTTTATTTTAAAGAGAAAAGAATTGCCCTGGCCGGGATTCGAACCCGGGTCGTCCCCCTCTCCGTGGCAGCGCTCTTACCAATTGAGCTGGCATGTAGAGGCGGACGACCCGGGTTCGAATCCCGGCCAGGGCAAATCTTTTCTCTTAAAAAAAAAAGATTTTAACTTATGTTATTATTCCTATAAAAGTTTAAACATGGTCTACTAATAAATAAATTTTAAAAAAATATGTTGGAATGGGATACCAGATATTTCTTTCCTGAATTCAAAAGGTTCAACCAATACAATTGCTACTGAAGGCTAAACTAAAAAAAAAAAGCAAATTTTTTAGGTATATCGTTCTTTTGAAGGAACGATATTTGTTTATTCTTCAAAAGAACACGGGCGGAAGGTTTTTTTTTTTTTTTTTTTTTGTAATGTGCTATCCCCTTAATTTGTTTATAGGGTATGGAGGATAAATGATAATATTAAGTACAAGCCATTTTAAATGTTTTGTTTTTTTGCTCTTGTAATTCTCATATATTATCTATTTTATATAGTTTTGTTTATTTTAATTTATTTTCTTTTTTGGTTTATTCCAAAAGAAAGAAATACATTTCTATCAAGTTTTATTTGATTTCTTATTCTTTTCGAGGTTTTTAATTTTTACTGGAAGCTAAATATAAATATTATTTTCTTTGAAAGTTCAGCGATTTACTATCTCACTGTTTACAAGCGATTGTAACAGAACTATTTATAGCAGGGATGATCTCTATAATTGTAAATGCGTCATTGTCACGTAGGCAAACTGACGCGTAATGCATTCTTCACAGTTCATAGAGATAATCTATGTAGTAATTGGAATAAACAACTATTATCCTAATGGTAGCTATATATATATATCTGTGACCCTGAGGCAAAGGATACAATGTTCATAAAATATAATAATAATATCATAAAATATTTAGGTAAATTGTCAAAAATAAATATTGTCATCGAAACTTCCAATTACTTATCAATGCCGATAACAATGTGAACTATTTTCTCTAAGCTGTTTCCATAAGTAACGTTGAAACAAATTTTAGTAGTTCAAAGCTATAGAAAACTGCTATCCTGAACAAATAAAAAAACATGGTGTTCTTTACCTCCGGAAGACTAAGTCATTTGTCTTACTCCGATCTTTTTTTCGGGCGATAACCCTAGCAATTAATTTTTTATGTTGTCCTTACTTAGTCTTGTTTTTAAAAATTATAATTATTACTTTTAATCCAGGATGATTAATGATCTGGAATCATTTTGTACTTTTTTTTAATAGGTTTTATCGTGCTTATTTATTTTAGTCAAACTCGAATGAATATTCTTATCATGTACTTAAGAGTCAAAATAAATCATTCTGCAATTGATTTCTAATGGAAGGATAGAAAAAATTTTTTGTGTATAAATTAACTACAAACTGTAGATTTTGTCTTGGACCAGTAAATAAAATAGGTGTCCGCATATTGTTCTTATAAATCCAATTTTTCTTGGCAATGTTCAATACGCCTGAGGAAATGGAACCCTATGAGCGCTGATACCACCCTCTTCTCAACAGTAGATTAAAAAAAATCATTCTGGAGAAATAAAAACATAAAAACTGCTGGAGGGAAACCACAGCAGATGATGATATGAAGAAAGCTTCACGATCACAGCCTGAGGGTATCACTGATGAAAGACAATGTTAAGCCTGAATAGGAAATATATAGCTATGTTTCATGTATTATAATATTTTTTTTACATAATACCGTTGTTATATCTTTATATTTATTTTTTAAATATCTAGAAACATCTTCTTTTTTTTTTGAATAAGCGATTTTTTATTACCTTCAACTAATGTCAAAGGCACTAAATTGATACATAAGATTTGATCATTTTGATAAAATTATATTTTGTTTATTTGGTGGTCGAAGGAATGATACTTTAAAAATGCCAGTTAATGAATAATACATAAAGGTATAATATAAAACAATTTTAACGTTTAGGGTAATGAAATTATTCGATTTTTTATTGTTATTTAGTATAAACAAAATTTCATGACAAATATCTTTTTATTTATTATGAAGGATTTTATTAATTTATTTTATACAACTTGTATGCTGCTGGGCTTTAGAAGCGGCACCTTGTGCTGTGTTTATTTGTCAACGAGTTATAAAATAATCATAGTCATTTTTAAAATTGTTAACTACACAATAATCATGACTGGCAATATTTTATATACTCTTATCTATTGTAAAATAAAATAATTTTGTCAGCATTTTTTTTTAATCTATATGTGTGTCTAATTAAATATTAATTTAGTAAAAAGTAAATGGTAATGATAAATAACATCTATCGAACTATTATTAACCAGTGTTATTTGTTCACTTATCCTTCGTAACATTTCTTTTCCATGAACTTTATTTTTATTGTTTATTAGGCCATCAGGTATTTAAGTTTTCATAGTTATTAAAACAATGATACAACTAAAGCTATATTATTGCCACTTGCAATACTTTGTTCCATCGTACTTTTAATTCTCTTGATAATTCTATTCATATGATTATTATTAATGTGGGGGTGTGTCTGCTGAAGATTAGAGATGACGCGATTGTAACCGTGAAAGTGGTTACTAAATATAGTTGTGGGGCAATGTCCTCGGCCAACGGAAAGCGAACCGTGTACTAGCTACATTCTCACCGTTTGTATATTCAAGAGTATTTGCATTTGCAACGAAAAATGTTTATTTCATACAATTCTTTAACTAGAGAACTTGGAGTATATATAATTATATCTGGTTAAAAGTTTATGTCCCAATATATTACACTACGGGAAAGTCTTGTGTTTTGAGATTTTTTATCTAGACATTAAAACGAAATATATGGCTCTCATTTTTTGTCCTTAATATCTTCATATCTTTTAAAAATATTTAAATTAATAATTATTTATAACATAGAAATAAATATTGCTGCTACAAACCAGTCTCTTTTTATTACAGATGTCATATAATATATATTTTATTTGTAATTAGTTTTTTATGTTAATATTATAAAAAATATACTTTCTTGCCGAAGAATAAATCAGAGAATGGCCTCGATACATATTATAATAACAATTTTATTCACAAGCGTTTTTTCATTATTATTATGCATTATTTTAATCGATGATTTAATTATAAACCATTCAAATGTGAGAATATTGTTTAAGTCTGAATTATATTCACGAGCCTTGTACTCCTAAAAATAAGATTAATTGGATGTAAATATTAGGGACGCACAATCCTCAAGTGTATTTCAAAATCAAAGCATGCTTATATATCTCATTTTTTATATTGCGCTGTTATAAACAATTATATGATTAAATAAAACAATGAAAACACTCCTGGGACTGTTTTGAAACTATTCGATCTCACAAAAATATTATATAACTCTCCAGTCTATCGAACCTCGACGTTTTCTTTTTGTTGGGCCGGTGTATTCTTTCAGCCACGCAAACCACAACTATTGAAACCTTGGCGGTATTTTTTAATTGATTAACAATTCCCTTCTAGCAATGTTATTTCAATTCATTTATTTATCGTTATCAATACAACAATTGCATCTATCTTGTTATAGTCGCTATTTCAGTATGTACCTAAAGAGATAAACAATAACTAATTCATTGTAAACAGATGAAATGAAAGTCGACATAGTGCTGCTATATCTAGAGTTGATAGCGCGAGTCAGAATAGGATCAATAAAAATACTTGTGTGCTTATGACATCCGATAAGTATCTGTATTTCCATGTAAATTAATAGAAGCACAGTAAATATTTATTTCTTAGCATTATATTAATAGTAGCTTTTTGAAGTTCTTAATGATGGTATATTTTGGTTTCGATTTTTTTTTTTAACCGAAAAACAAAAGATTTGGAATTATTTATCGCGCAATGATAATTGAGTTGATTTTAAAAAATCGGGAATGCGGTACGGTTCAGTAAACAAAAATGTATGGATCAACAGATTTAAAGATGGATCAACTCTTTTTTTTTTTCAGTGGTAGAGTAATGCAAAGAATAGATGTTTCTAACGATTTACTGATCGCTATGTCATAGAGAATTTAACTTTTTAGGTCTCATCCAATTACATTTTTTAAAAAATTACAGAATATGTAATTATATGGAACGTAGATTGTGTAAACAAATCAAATTGTAAATACTATAAATTATAATACTATACTATATTTAATTGTATATAATATATGGTATTTAAATAAAAATAACTACAAATTCAAAAGGAGGCATCAAATAATTATTAGAATAATATTGGAACTCTCCCCCCCAACCCCCAAAAAGTTTTTAATCTCTAAAAGTCAAGATCGTCATATTAAATAAAAAATCACATCAATAAAGATCAAATGCAACACATCTCTCTTCAACATCCCAGACTCATTAATCAGATACGGCTAATTCACTCCAAGACTTTAAATTGCATTATATTAAATGTTTAGGGGGAGTTGAGTCCTGGGTTCAAGTCAGGCTGTAACAGTTAAATTATTTAATCTCAGCCACGGATGAACCCTACGGAGGGTGTTCCACTTCAGGAGGCAGTTGAAACCCTCCTGGGGCCCACCAAGCCTTTAAAAAGTTGGTACTTTTACAACCCTTAATGGGTTGTAGTGGTACAGATTTTGTTGTTGATATATATGACATGTCAGTTGTTAGTGTAATTGTTATCTTCCTTTCGCCGAAAGAATATCGCTGAGTTGTGGGTTACGGTATATAAATAAGATTAAGCACATGAATTCTCGGTGTGAACAACCCAATGGCCAGTTGATCTGATTATAATAATTTTAAGCTGCACTGCGGTTGATTTATGTCAGTCAAAGACGTTTTAACGACTATATACGTAAATCTAATAATTAAAATAAATTTATTTACTTATTTTAATAATTATTTCTTTGCCTTATTCTCACCCTTCTGAAATATATGTAAATAAAATAATTTCCCTTTCTCAGCACCGTATGGTTATTGTTTTATTTATTTTATCTTGTTTAATTATGATATGAAATAACAAGTCACAAAAACAAATCAACTGAATAAGAATAAAACTTATTTCGAGATTATAAACGCTTGCGATCACAGATGATGTTTCTTCTTATCAAAATTCTGTATATGCTGATGCCCATCCATCTTTGAAAGAATCGATTTTCAATGGCCTGAATAAGGATTCATTTTTTTTTCTTTAACCCTGAAGACAACTTAGCTCTGATCACACTAAAAAGGAGGAGCATTATATTTTTTTGTTTCCTTTCTTGACATCATCACCCGTAATGTAAGTAAACCATTAAATTCACGGCCAACGATATCTCTAACCATTTACGTAACCTATTTCCAGTTACTAAACGTTAGTAATTACTAATGAAGAACAAAAGCTCAAAAGATACACATAATAAATACTTTTTAAGACATATATGGAAAAAATCATAATTATAAAATAAACAGGAAACAAAAATAGCTGGTTGGTGTATTTTAAGGTTGGGATATTCTTTTTTTCCCTTGCTATTATTCTCTTTATTTCTTTAAGATGCCTGAATAGGCGAAGTATAAACAGATAATTTTGTTTCCATTTTTTATTTTAGAGACTTGAGGGTTTTTGTTAGGAATTTTTCCGTAAATCGTCGATACAAATTCCAAGTATCGAAATTGAAAATTGCCACATTTTAGGACGGTTTCATGGATCATCCATAATCAGTGCGTATCGTCAAACTCATTTTATCTACGTCATTTGTAATTTTGTGCCTTAAAGGGTACTTCATATGAACTGTATCAAATAATTTTTTTTTTGATCAATCAACAAAAATATTCGTTAGTTTGATTATGTATAATTAATTAATGTATCACAAAATATTGAATGTAGCATCTTCGTTAAGTTTGCATTGTATCATTTTCAAAAATATCGCAATTTCCTACTATTGAATATATAATAATCGATAGTCTGATTTAATACACCTAGTTGATTTTACAAAACATTGCAACAACAAAAACGCGAACATAATATATTCGATACTTAGCTTGGCAAGGAGTTTGATTATGTTAATATTTGAACCATTTCCAACACGCGAATGTGGTATAATACATTCAAGACTGTGGAACTCCCAGTTAAAAAATAAAAAAAAATGTTAGCGACAACGACTGCAGAATTAATAATTTTTTATTGAATACTATTTTTTTATCAAAATAGTTCTATATTCCATCTTTTGACACGGTTAATCTCCCCATTTTCAGTGAATTCAAGAATTTGTTATAACATTCATAAATCCTAAAGCAATCGTTATAGGTCGATAACAAAATTTGTGTTGTTTTTATTTTCACATTCGATACTTTGAATTTGCATTGATGATAAGTTAGTAATTACTGCCGGAATACCTTGAAATTTATTTACTCATTTTGAGATAATTACTTTTAAATTCTAAATTACTACGTCGAATTTTCGAATGCTCATTTACAAGATTGCAATTAAAATTTTTTTCAACAGCCTGGCAGAAGTTCTAAACTGGTAGTTAGAGAAAGTAGTCGCAAGGAGCGCTAAGTGGTTCATGGCCTCCCTCTTAATCGTCAGCTACCGTCTAACATTATTATTGTTTTGTACGAGGGTTGAAATTGAATTCCATACAAAAAAGGAGTTGTATTTGGAATTTCCCTTAATTCTATCTAAAAACAATTCTGTGATGTTCATTCCTTTAGGGTCCTTTTTTAATTATGTGTTAAAAGGATTCTAAGACCATAGGTGTAGTCCGACTACGGCGGGAAAGGTATATTACTTAAAAAGGCAACAAGTGGAAGAAGGTCGTTATTTATAACTTGAAGAATTAGTTCACTGCTAGAAACCAATTATGGCCATGGAAAATAAATAATTCTATTAATATATCAAATATTTATTAGTTCTATAAATATTGGTACTTGTAAAACTATGGACAAATCTCAGGAAAATAATAATATACTTGACTATTAGAAGACCTATTTGGACTTTCGACTAAGGGGCTCCACTAAGCCATCGAATTCCTCTCGTATCCAATCCGTACAATCCAAAATCCTCTAATGCTCCCTACTTTGTCACTAATAATGACCTCAATGTCCCATTAGTTACTCATTTGGACCGAATCCGACACTAGTCCTTTCATGGCAGACATTATTCCCACTCAACCCAACTATTTTCAAATCTAACTACTTTTTCAATTCCCGATAGTCTGAAAAGAAGATGGCCTCGTAACCTAAGTTGAATTTTTTATTTGAGTACTACTACTGTGAAGTTTTTCTAATTGATTTTATCCATGCTATAATGTATCATTCATGCATATTTAATTGTTATATTGTGATTTTCAATATATAATTTTTTTTTTTTGAAGTTTTGAATTCCTTTCAAAGCATCAAAAGATACTTTGGGTATTGAATAACTCAAAAGCTATCCTTATACCAAATACGGTTTAGAAAAACTCTGAACTAAGAAGTGCGCATCTACGGCGGAGAGAATATTGAATTGTATATGGAAAACTAAAAGTATTACGTTTGTCTAAAGGAAGAAAGCATAGCATTGACGTTACACCGTGAATGATCAGTTGTAATTTCATTATTGTTACAGGACATGACTACCTATAGCGTCAATGCATTAATTAAGTCGTCTATGTTCCTGATAACGTCAGGAAGAACTGAATTGGTCCCCTTAGAGACTGTCGGAGATCGTCAATGATGATACGTAAAGAAATGTCTCAAGTGACGTAGCAATATCCGGAAATAATTGAGATTAGTATTCATCATTTAGGAAGAGGGAACAGGTTCTATCCCGGTTGTAACAATTTTTAAAATACCAGCTATAGGTAGAATATCAAGGAGTGCACAGAAAATCTTTAGTCATGAGAGTAAATTACTCTTTAATGGGTATGTGTAAAAACCTGGTGGTAGGCGGATAATTGCTGATCGTATCACACCTACTCTGAAAAATAGTGTGTTTACTAAAACCGGACCGGACCTATTTATTTTAGACCGGACTTAAACTTATTTTAGTATTAATAGTTCAGTCAGGCACATGTTAATCATAAAACAATATGTTTTTTATATACAAGAGCGGATTGGGGTGTTTTAAAAATAAAATCTTCCTTGATAATAAATATTAATACAGCTCCTTTATTTGTTTTTTAAATTGATTTTTTTTATTATTTATGCATTTATTGTACTTATTAGGTCTTCGAAATCTTTAGCAAAAAATGGGAGAAGTTTAGCTCAGTGTATACAACAGCAGTAGCAGATAAATTATTTTATCTGTTATGTGCCCTGGGGGATCTACAGGCCAACCTGGGGCTCTCCTGGCCTTTATACAGTGGTTAAAACCTGAGGGTTGATCGTAATCGCAGACAAATCAATCACCTGAACGACCGTTGTCCTAGAAATAGTACAGCCTCTTATATATACTGGATACAAGACCCATAATGGACTGTTGTGGTACATTTTTTTTTCAAGCAAAAATTAATCAATGGATATCGTTATTTGAAATTAGACCAACTACAGACAGGATCCCTTGCAATGACGAACTCATTATTTTTTCTATATGGAGCAATGCTTGTTTTTAGCGCAGTGACCTATTGGGATACAGAAGCCGCCTCAGAAATAGAATGCCGTGTTTAAACGACCTCAAAACAAGACGCTCACAGCATCAATCAAATACAAACGTTAATCTCCAAACTTGTTCCTAATGTGAAAATTTTACAAGGGTTTTAAAAATGTTTGCAACCATTTTTTAAAACGGCGTGGTAAGGTTTTTTTAAAGCAAAAAAAACTATTTCATCTACTTCATCTCATAAAACAACAGTTGAAACAGAAGTAGTCCATAGTGGCTCGATTGTAAAAATACGTTACAACTCTTGAAGGGCTTTGGGTTCAGTACCTGTTAAAGACTGTACTGTTTCTTGGACAACAGTTGTGCAGGGTTGTGATTTATCCGAGACCACGCTCAACCGCTAAGTTTTCCCCTTTTTTGGGTATCAACTATATTCAGGCTGGGTGAGCCTCAGGGGGGTCCCAAATCCCAAAGGATCCATCTTCGACTGTTCACGGATTAAACAAAATCTACCACAGCAGGATTTAAAGATTTTTGTGTAACTAAATATGCATTGAATGCACCTACATTCATAATCCAACCAGCGGTCACCTGTGGTGTAATGTTTGGCATAACAACCTACTACACAAACTATCGCGGGTTCGCAGCCCGAGAGGCGGCCTTAAAATTTTTTTTAGAGAGTGTAAAAATCCTTTGTTATGGCGTCCCTCGGAGGGGAAGTAAAATTCTGCTGTGTTAGATACTCGTTAAAGATCACTGTTCTAATTATAACTGGATATGCGAAATTAAGGACTTCCCAGAGGGACATCAGAATGTAGCATCGCCCTATTAGCCATAGCATTAAGTGGCGTTCAATGAATAAACAACTACATTCTTAATTTATCTGGACTCAAATTAGCTCTCCTATCAAGAAATAAAAGTGTGTTGTATCGTGCGATTGGTTTCCGATTTATGTTTATCTAAGCAATTTATTTGTTAAGTGTGATACCTTATATAACGGACGAGACATTAACTCTACCATGAATTGATTTTTTTTTTATTGGACATTCATTGCCGTGTATTTTCCCTCTCTACCTCCCTAAATGACCACCTATGAAGTTACGCGGTTAGTGGGACGCGTAAAAAAGATTTTCTTTATTCATTGTTAGGGCGTTGTTTACCATATTCCAGTCCAATAGGCAGAGGCTAAAAATAGCCCTCAGACAGAGAAATAACTGCGCCTCTATTTATAGGAATGTTGACTGAATCCAGCTTAGAATTTAAACAATCGTTTATAAAATCCTTGGCATGAGCTTTGCTTGTTTTGCAATTCCCAACATGTACCACGGGTACCCTCACCGTGATCTATCGCACTTGCAACATCGACCGGAGAAAAAGTTGTCTGGAACATGTAACAAAGCGAGAGAATAATTATTAATAATAATATGCAAAGAGAGAATCTCATAATAATATGCAGAGCTTCGTTAATGCATTTTCATCAAGCCTTGGGTCTGTTTTTATTTTATTTTGTGGGATTGAAAGTGAAGTAATTGATTTGTTACGTTGTTCCAACAACGTCGAGGAAGCGGATTTAGATATACGAGAAACCTCTAGAAGAACCTGTCAAGTTCCGCGTCCTTCGGATTATCACGGTTGTCTTCTTAAGTGGGTACGACTAGGCGAAACAGATTGATTCTGAAAAAGCTTCGTTATGTAAGATTTTTAAGATATAAAAAAGTATGGTTGGATCATTATGATAGTAAAGTATTTTACTTCTTTTACTATTATTTGGTTTTATTTAGAAAAAAAAAATCAGTTCAAAAAGAGTCTCGGGTTTAGTAAATGGTGAAGCCTGTATTGTTTGTAGGACGACGGTTCTGTAGGAAGGTGGTAAGTCCCAGATCACCCGCAACAGCCAGATTTCTTCCCCTATTAAGGGTGCCCACGTAGTCCATCCATCCACTGATTAAATAATTATCTGCAACATCCGGATTTGAACAAGGAACCTTTAACGTAGTAACTCCACTAACCTAGACACTCCCTACTATGGAAAACCTCGTATGTTTTATTTTGTGGTCTTTAGCTTCATATATATGAATTTCCTACTATTTTGTAATATCGCCAAATTATATACTTGTACAATCAGTTCAAAATGGACCCGCGCAAATTATTTTTTTTCCTGACTACCATCAACTCCTTATTAAACAATTAATAGTTTTTATTAACAGTACATCCAATTCTAGGTCTCAATTTTTTTGAAAAAGAAAACCCGGAAAATGGTGTTATATTTTAGCTCACGTGTTGTCAAAATGAATATTCATTTGAATTCACGTTTTCTTAAGAGGAGGTTAACGTTGGAAGATTTTTTACCTAAGCAATTCAAACGGTTTAACTTTTATACAATACGTTTCGTCATTCACAAAATGATAATTCATAATTGGCATGTTAACATTATGCAAATTAAATTAAAAATAAAAGATATATATTTTAAGAGCTTAGGATTCCTGGAAAACAGGATTTTTATGCTCTCGACCAATATTAAAGAGGTAATCAAAAATCATTAGTGATTAATTACATCAATGAAATTGAAATTAATTTTTTTGACTTAAGTAATTTTAATCTGTTTTATGTCAAGTTCACATCGTGTCTTAAAATTTTCTTGTACAAGGTTCAGTCTTATGTCCACTTATACTAGATTTGTTCACATTAAAAAAAATAATGTTATTATCTAGTTCTCATTTTATCCATTACTCCTTTAGCTATTTGCTGTATTTTCTTAAGTTAAAATGAATTCTACACAATTTTCTTTTTATTAACATTCGATTTTTGAAATAAATGAAAGAGGTTTTTAAAACATCAAGGCCTGGAAGGAGGAAAAGAAATGGCTATATAAAGAATCGCGTGAGTTTGTGTGTTTAAAACATAACTTACAGCTGATGATTATGTAACTATTCAGTCCGGAATAGAATTGTCACTTGGGGACACGGAATCATCTTCATCCTTGAGAGTATTTGCTTACGAGATTTTTGTAGAAGGAGTAATTTTAATATTACAAAAACTTAGCTTGAAGTATCGCGTAAAATTAAAGACCGCAACTTAGAACCAAACCGAATAATTCTAGCGGAAACGTGAACTTTCTTCGGTCTTTGCGATATTTATATATATATATATTACAACATTGTGAATTATTTATGCATTATTATTACAAGAAACCTTGATATAAACTTTTTTCCGACCATGGAATTATATAGATATATTTAGGGGTTATAGATGAAATGTATAAAATGGAAAATATGTTTTTTATGAAAGGCTACAGAACTTAGTGTGAGACGTTTCCACTGATGAAACCCACTAGTCTTATATATATATATACATACACATATACACATTTATTTATTTCAATGTTTCATGATCACACTAAGTACTCTAGCCTTTTCATCAGCGTTTTCTCAAAATCATATTGACGACTTAAAGTTTTTTTCTTGTAGCTCAACAATATCTTCAGACAATTTAACGTATCTTAAAGTAGATCCTAGAAAATAGGAAAGGATTCATTTTCCCAGCACTGAAGATGGCCTACATCTTAGGCCGAAATATTAGGCTCAATAAAATAAGTTTTGTTTATTTTGTATAATCATTAACACTACTACCTGACCAATTCAATTCAGTATTAGAGGAAAGGATAGTTTGATTTATTTAAATTCTGCTAATATCCATTTTCCCCTATTAATCAAAGTACAAAATGATTTTAATTTAAGTTTCAAATCATATATTTTTTTTTTAAATCGGCATTTATTTCTTAAGTTAAAATATGTTTTTTCTAAACAGAGTTCAAAGTTTATAGCATGTTTTACTTTGTTACCCATTGTTTGGATGGCCTTCGATAGTAATTTTTGGGCTTTCCATGCTTTCGCTAAGGGAATTCCACATGAAGGGGGATTTAAACCTTATTTTAATAACTTTGTAAATACATGAATATAAAGATAGATTATATTAATCGGATTATTTTTATTTACGTTTATTTAAGCAAGTACGAAACCATGTCTTAATATGAGAGATGTTATCATAACTGGAAGATGGTTTTATTACCTCAATTATATCTACCGCCCCGGTTAGTAAGTGGTTAAGTCTAATTTTCCCCAAAATGAGTTTCTTGTACTTAAATGTTTTTCTTGCTTAGTTCTTGAAGTAAGCGGAATCGAGTTATTTTCGTAGTGAATAAGGGGCTAAGTAAAGCATGGAGTTGTAATATAAACAATAACTCCTTTTCAAGCCAAAAACTATGAGAATGATACGATCATCATTAAATATACGGTTATCTGAAAGTAGTAAACTCTCTTTGGACAAAATCCGACTTAGGCTACACCTACATTGGATCCGATTCGGTGCGACGTGATTCTATCACATACGATGCTGGAGTATATACATTATACATATTTTACTATACATTAGAGTAAAATATAAATGTATTAAAAATAATTAATAAATAATCTTAATTTTATAAATTTAAAAAACCATATGTTATAACTCTCGATATATTTCAGTCATTTGGTTTGCTAGCGACGTCTCATCGTATCACACCGGATCCAATGTAGGTGTAGCCTTAATCACTTATTCACCGCGGCTGTAGATATAACAAAAAGCTTGGGAAAAATACGATTTTAAAAGCTACTGACAACTGCGAAAACTAAAAATTGGGTAAATAATCATAGGAATAGTTTTTAAAGTTATAAACAATTCATAATATTTTTTTATTTAACGACACGCTAATGAAATTGTGTTATCTAATGTAAAGAAAAATGGCCAAATCCTAAATATTAAATTATACTATATATTAAATATTATGAAAATTTAAAATATTTATCATTATTTGGTGATTTTAGATATATCCTCAATAAATTGTTGTTACAATTTTACCGTTGATATCTCCGTGGTTTTTATTATGTTCAAAAGTTTGTTTTATGATTACTTTTATTCTATGAACAATATTTTCTAATTTATCAGCCCTCACAGAGCCAGCGAGATAAGATATAAATTTTTTCTAGTATATTATCTTGGGTCAAGATTGATAATGCCACTATTTTTACTACCAACCTCGTTCTTGTAGGTTAGTTTTATATTTTTACAAGATTTATTTATTTTTTAGACGAATAGTTAAGTTACTTGGTGTAAACAAATAAATGAGTTATAAATATAAATATGTTTTCATTTAAAATATCGATATGAAATGAAAAAATGATCTTTTCTCTTTCTCTTTCAGCTTAAATGAGGTCTCAATAGTTCAGTCATTTACAATTTGTGTTGTTTAACGAAAAAAATATTGTACCTAGTTCTGTTTATACATGGGTGTAGTTCCTATAACTATAACTAACTCTGTTTACGTTTTTTTATATGTCATCGTAAACATATGATATCCTCTGTGGATAACAACGATTAAATCAAGAATGCATTCTAACATTAAACCATCGAACAAGACTAAATATTTAAGAAATCTTAAGTTATTTACTTCTTTACATTCATGAGAATAACTTAAAATTCTTATTTATTGCATATATACCCGTACGTACAACACATACATACAAACATATATTCGGCCTGAAATCGACCCAACACGAAAAACCACTAGTTTCCAACCTTGATCTCCAATCTATCCCTTAGATCTTCCGGGGCGTCTGGAAACAAAATGGCCTCGGGATCTTATAACATGAAACCAAAAATGAAATAATATTATTTTGAAATTGCTGCTCGAAAAAATTCTTATTTCGTTTTTTATCAGGCTTCACATTGATTTTATTCATTTATTGATACCTGATACTATGGCCAGGGTTACACAGGTTTATTTTTAAAAAAATATTATCCTCTTTAAATATATAATATCACACTATGTATTCAAATGTTTGTGCAGCCCTACAGTTAATGGAGTAGATTTGTAATTACTACCAAATGGTATCTCTCGAATTCTTCTTTATACCAATTTTGATTTAGGTTTTTTTTTTTTACTGCTAAATGAATAATAGATTTATGAGATCAGATACTAAAGCATAGACACATTTTCGGTTTTTTTTTTATTTGTTTAAAATATGTATGTACTGTATGAAAATTTGTACGTCATCGAATTGGCTGTATCCCTATCAGGTGTAATGGGTGTATAACGAAAACAAAACAAACTTTAATGCGTAGTATGTCCGAGAGGAGTGTAAGATGAGATCGGCGCACGAGTTGGAATTGTAACTTGGTTTATCTCCTACAGCCCCGGCCAGCGAGCTATTATTATTTCTCCAGGATTGTTTTCCTTCCTGGGAACATTTCTCAGAGATCTTTCAGCTATTCAATTCGCTTTTTATCTAATAAATAGAGTTTATTATTAGATATCGCAACGATATGTATTATCGTACAACCTTTAATACGTAAAGTACACAAATACTCGTCGTTCTAAGTAATAATTTAGTGATGATAGGTGCATTAGTCTAAGTGAATAATGATTTATTCCATCAACGTGATTACCACATACTACAGAATATTTTATTCTGTTTAAAGTAACTATTTAGTCCCGAGTTGATATGCTTGAAATATTTTTTCTTTATCTATCTCCGTAGTGCTGTTAGCCGTGGAGTAGCCTCAGTCCATCTTTTAAAGTTTTCTCTGTCCAAAGCCATTCTTCGGAGTTGATCCTTCGGGCAGCCGCGTTCTTTTCCTAGCCCCTCTATATATTCCGTATAGGTAAGTCTTGGCCTACCTACAGGGCGGTTTCCTAATGGTCTTGCTACCATCAGCCAGCGAGCCTTACGGTCATCTCCCATCCTACAAACATGGCCATACCATTTCAGCCGGCGTTCCTCTATGACATCAGTAACAGATCTCACACCCAGTGTGGCACGGATGCTGTTATTTCTTAGATAATCCCGTCTGTTTTTTTCTGCGACTTTCCTTAGGAACCTCAATACCGTTGGGGTAACTTGGTTTGGATGTTTCTTAAGCATCGTCCAGCTTTCTGGCCTTTATAGAAGAACAGGCAAGAATACAGATTTGAACAGGCGTAGAGATATTTGGATGGACACTCCCCTTTCTTATTCGGTTTAAGATCTCTTGGTCCATTCGTCCATCCCTACTTATGACAGTACCTAGATAATCGAAATTATCTACCACTTCAAGGTTCTGTCCAAGGCAGTTAATTGTAAGCTGTTGGTCAATCCTTCCAATATGCATAATTTTGCTCTTACTGGGGTTTATGCACAATCCTTTTCTTTTCAATTCTTCAGACCACTCATCGACAGCTACTTGTAGACCTTCAGGCCCATCTGCAATCACCACTAAGTCATCTGCATAGATAAAACTTTGGACCAACACAGGAATCAGGTTCCAATAACCGACTGTAGCTCTAGGAGTTCTTCTTTTGCAAACTTTCCACACTTAGTCCATCATGATATTAAAATACTGGAAGTTCCGGGTTTTAATCGTCTACGGCAGTTAAATTATTTAATCTGTTAACACCTTAGGATGGACCTTGAAAAATCTGCAGACCCTATTGGGGCTCACCCAGCCTTTATATATTGGGCACCCTTAATTGGGGCAAGATCCTACTACTTGAGAGTGATCTCGGACAAATCGCCTCCCTGCACAACCTTTGTCCTAGAAACGGTACAGTTTCTACTATTTACTGAATCCAAGACCCCTCATGGGTTGTGTTGAGGTTTAAGAAATATAGTTATATACTTTTTTGCTATTACAAAAGATATTATAAGGCTATAGAACTAACGATTGTAGAAGCATTGAATATTTAGATCATATTTATTTGGTTATTTTAAGAGGCCCGAGACGCCGATGTTCACCCACTCCATAAGTTTTTGTAAAACCTGCAAGTAC
Organism: Troilus luridus; assembly: GCA_964056705.1. Classification (NCBI taxonomy): domain Eukaryota; kingdom Metazoa; phylum Arthropoda; class Insecta; order Hemiptera; family Pentatomidae; genus Troilus; species Troilus luridus. Next base: position 74,364,544 of record OZ057413.1, on the reverse strand, counting down.
TGATATGCCAACCGAGTATTGAATTTAATTATTTAAAAAGTTGCAAATATTAGCACTACCAATTAAAAATAATAAATAAAATGAGGGCATATTTAACAATTGGTATGAGTTCTTTCCTAGGAACTAACATTTTAACCCTAATGACAGCGCTGAGCCACTACAAAAAGTAGTAGGTTTTTCGCGCCTTATGGTTGACTCTGTAGGGTTATCGATTACTGTATTCGATTATTTTAAAATATTGATGTCCAACAATAATGAGGATTAAAATAATGCATATATATGTAATGTTAGTTTGAGTGTCAATAAAAACATATTTGTATACAACAGGCTTATCACTTAACTATACAAGGTACGCTTAAATTGGTATTATATGGTGTATAAATTGGTGGAAACTATTTTCTACTACACTTAATTACTTAACAGACAATTAACGTTTCTCCTGATACATAACTACGAAATAAAACCTACACGTGCAGATGTTTATAATTTTCCCATATCTCTCTATGTATATTAGCTAATAAATAATTCATTATTATGACATCCTTTGATAGTGTCAATAGTCAACTATTGGAAATTGGTAAGCGTAATTTTTTTGTTTATACATTGAAAAATACAAATATAAAACAATAAAAAAATGGAAGAATTAAAGAAATAAAAAAAGCTTTTTCTGCATCTACAAAAATTATTTTAAAAAGGTTCTTATTTTCTGCGACTGATTTTAGTTTTTTATTGTATGTATGCATCATTTTTATTTATTTAGAAAAATAGTTTGTTTAATATTTTCTTCTATGTGACAAAAATATAATTTATTGAATTTGTAATATAAATATAATATATAACTTGTTTGCAAAAACCTTCCTTATCGCCTTCTGGAAGGATGCTATAGCCGGATATGCTTTGGAAGATCAAGATAAGTACTTCATATGTACCATTAGTGATTAATATCTTGGAAACTGTAATGTTCCCTCTAACAATGAATAATATTTGAGATATATATATGTATATCTTGAAATAAATGTGAAATCTACTTTTCGGCGTGTCTTAGACCTAATAGGAATTTATGAACTCCAAAGGTTACGACGCAGTTGATCGAAACGAATCAGATATTAATTTAATTACCTTGATTGTAGGTTCTCTGCCATTGAGAAGTGTCGTACCTCTCGTAGATGGGGTTCCTGATGGCGTTGTAGGCAATGGTTTCTGTAAGGTAGATTAGGTCCATGGTTGCTGGTTCAACAACTCGTACGCATCTAGTGTTGTTTACTGGAGAGCAGTGCTGCCAACACCCCTCTTCACAATTCCCCACTCCGCCGCCTCGCAATTTCCCTCCTTTTCCCTACTACCTCTCGCCTCATCTATTTATATCTGTGTTCAGTGTGATAATTAAAAGTTTTAATCATTAATTTATCTAACGGGATGAAAATATAAAACAATATTCGTTCGTCGAAACCTGAACATAGCAAACATTAGTAAATGCAGTATTTTTATTAAGGCCCATACCTCTGTCCCGAATTTGAAAGAAAAAAAAAATTGTGTGTTGAAATTTCTTTTGAAATTCGAAAGTTAGTTGTCAATTCTCGATATTGCAATTCACTTCAAAGTACCCGTATTTTTATCTTATTGCTGGATTTAAAAAAATCTTTGAAATGCAGAACCTTACTACATCCAATTGAAAATAAATAATGTGCTATTTAACCATAATTAATCGCTATAGATTAATTAATTTAATTACATTTATTTTTTACATCGATAACATCTTCACATCCCGAATAATAAAGTAAAATAGCATTTCGTAACGAAGGAAAAACCTTTATCCAGTCATAAAATTTTTAGTTTATTTAATTATTTATAAATTTTATGGCTGGATAATGGTTTTTCCTTCGTTACGAAATATTCTGAAGTTTTAGTCCAGTTTTACATCGTTTTTTAAAATGTAAAATAGCATTTGTAATGGTGCCAATGAAAAAAAAAAATGATAAACTAGTATTTTTTTTTTTAAAGTTACAGCTGTAATATGTTAATAGAAGTAAATAGAATGGATGATACTCAAATAAATTAAGCTTAAAAGGTCGTGAGGCCATCTTCTTTTCGCCCTCGGAGGATAATCAGTAATTAAAGAGGAAGCTAAGTTTGGTACTAGTAGGTTCGAGTGAGAACAGTTTCTCTGTTTCTCTGTCTCTGTAACAGTTTCTTGTACTACTAGTTTCTCATGAAAGAATTGATCGGCTTCGGGCCAAATCAGCAACAAATGCAACGTTGACTTTTTTTGTGGGAGGATTTCATTCTAAATTAAATATTTTTAATTTTTTTATTTTGTTACTAATTAGTTATTTAACAAGGAATACAAATATTCTTGACCATTAGTTTCTATGGTACATTCGGATTAAACAAAAAAAAATTAAGATAACTGTCTAATAGTTCTGAATTAGTAAAAAATATACCATGACTTTATACCGTCTAATTACTGATTTCTAATCGTTAGCATTTGATATGCCAATTAGTTGGTGAATATATATATATAGTTTAACTTAAAAGAAATTAGGATTTGTTTATCTATGTTTAAAACAAACATTTAAAAAAAAAAATTGATTCCTTGATAATTTCTGTTTTAAATTCGTTTAACTAAATTTGATTCGTTCCTATTGATTGAGATTATGTAATGAAGCAAACAGATATTATTAAAAACATAATAAAAAAAAGTTTTTTTCGTCTTATGTAAGGGACATTGGGATGTACAGATATTTTCTTATTCGAACGAACTTTAGACACAAATGGAGTTCTTCTTTTAAATCTAGTAGAAAGATGTTTCTTCTTAATCTTACAATTGTTATACAATGTATATTGGTGTAGGCTAATCTTAGCTATGAAATGGGTCCCACGTTCGAAATATCGCCCATTTCATCATTCAATATATATGTTTTTAGTATTATAATTCATGATACTTTTTATTTTATCTTATTTATTATAAGTGCCGACGTTCCGACCTACAATGTAGGCCATCTTCAGGCTAAGAAGGAAAAACAGAAAAATAACTATTAGAACATTTCAGTACTAGGAATTATAGAATAATATATAGAGTGGAGAAATGTAGCATAGGATAGTTTATAAAAGATATATAAGGATAACAGAATGACAAAATGTATGAACAGAAACGTCATAAAGTAAAGAAATATAAAAAGTAAGATAATTGAGAAAGTAAAAAGTAATATACAAAATGAAAAATACAGAAAAAGTTCCAAATGTAAAACTGGCGAGACATACAAGTATGGAAAACTTAGTGATACAGGTAATGATATAAAATGTATAAAAATAACGTATGAAGAAAGTTATAAAATATGAATAAATATTAATACTAAATAGATTCTAGGTAATTGTTTGAATGAAGCCAAGATAAATTCTATTTGGTTGAGCCTACGAGATCCTAGACAGGTGGCATATATCTGATGAGGTGTAGATACTTGTAATATCAATCGATGACAATGCTGCTTCCTTGGCAGCCCGGTCTGCTGCTTCGTTACCTTCAATCCCCACGTGTGATGGAATCACACAGTAAAACAAGATTGGATTCAGCTTTGGGAAAACACCGAGGAACGAAATAAGCTTAAAGCTGTAAAAAATGAATTAAAAATATGGAAAAGTTCCAACCGCAGTAACAGAAGGGAAGAGGTAGTTGTAACAAGACTTAGAATAGGCCACACCCGACTTACTCATGGTTACCTTATAACAAAGGACAGTCCACCGAAGTGCACAACATGTAATAACGCACAACTAACAATTAGACACATACTGGAGGACTGCCCCCTCTGGATAGTTATTTTCAGGAAGCTCAATTACAAAGATTCCTCCCAACTATACTAGGCGATAATAATAAAAATATAGACACAGCCATCAAGTTTCTAAAAAAATATAACCTTTTTGACAAAATTTAAAAAAGGACAAAGGACAAAGGAAAAAAAAAAAAAAAAAAAAAAAAAAATAATATAGATTGAACGACGGACACTGAAGACCCTTGATGTTGAGTGTCCATAAGCAGTTCTACCTACCTACCTCCTAGACAGGTTGGACTAGGCCTAATTTGAGAAAAAAAAAGAAGGAACAGCCTTCACATTTGGTAGTCTCTTCTCCTACACCAAACTTTGAGTTGCTCAATTTATTTATTTGGAAATACTCTAATGGTGTATATATATTTATAAATAGACAGAACCTGAAATGAAATGTAATCATTTCAGTTGGAATTGTTAATATGCGCATGATCATAACAAATAATTAAGTTATCTTTAATGCCTTTTTCAGTATATCCTTTAAGTGTGGCCTAGAAATTTTTATATTTGTATATATGTGTGTGGCTAACATACATATATACAAATATAAAATAAAATAAAATGGCTAACAGCAACCATTAGAGAAGTTGTACTTAAATTTAAAATATATGAGATACTTTCACTACTTGCAAGCCTGTCCACCAACGTTAGCCCTTTATTGGTCAATGTGCACTGTCATGCACATAATCTTTATTTATTATTCTCTCCACTATTTTAGCCTAGGTGTACAGCTTATTCATAACATCTGTGTGTACACCTATAAACACTATAAACAAACGAAAGAGGTGTCTCAAAGGACCAGTAAATGTCTGAAAATCCGTCCTAGGGAATAAGGACCTATCTAGAAGAGTGTATATAATATGCTTTATATGTGTAAACTATAGGAAAGAAACTATACTGGTATATAACAAAAATTTAAAATTATTTGTTTGTATTTTTAACCAAATTTCCAATTACTTCCATTACAAATACCTTTTTTTATGTGCATCTATTATAGAAAAGATGGAGAATTAGGTTAGCTTACTGAGGAAAATTAAATTAAAGACAATTATTACATTTGTTTAGCATAGACCTGTATTAATAAATAAAAATGGGGTTATCTGTAGCGTAGTGGTTAGCAAAACGTACAATCATGCTCAAGGTCGCCTTTGGATTTTTTAAAGGATGTAAAAATCGTTAGTTACGCCGTCCTTCGGAAGGGACGTACATTGATCTCCCGAGCATATACGATGCCATGTACTCAATGCAAAATGTAGGGCTCCCACTGTATCATCGACCAATGAGCCTTAGCTGCAGAAAGTTACGTTAAATGAATAAACAAACACCAAATTATAATTAATAAATTTCAATTATTATTATTATATAGAACTACTAATTTGAATTATATGAACATTCATGAAGACATTAAAAATAGACGCGAAAATTATAAAAATAAGTTACATAAAAAATCTTGTAAAAATAATGATGTCATTCAAATAATTTTTATTAAACACTTAGAGTAAAATTAATTTAATTAACCTAACAACTTGAATTAACAATTTCACATGGGTAAACGATCTTTCGTTTTTTATAATTTTTCTTTTTGTTTGCTTAATTTATTTGCTCCTCCGAACTCACTATCTTATCACTCATCATACTAAAATGACACATTGAAACATAATGATGATATTGGTAATTTGTCGTAGAAATATTACTCATCCATATGATTCCCATACTTTTTAAATTGCAGATCTATACATTTTTTTTTTCTTAATAATTCTTTTAAAAATAAAAATAGAACGCTCACGATACAATTTTAATTATACATATTTTTTTTTATCTTTATAGTCAAAAAATAAAATTTTAAAAATACAAGAATATAAATACAAAATAAGTAAGTGATTGTCAATTAAAAAAATAAATCAATGTCTTTTTCAAAACGTTTTTCTATGAATCCCATTATTAAAATTCTTGTGTTTATCGAAATTACTCCAGGTAATGATCATTCATTTAAAAATAAAATAAAAACAAGTGTTTGTGTAGACAATCCGCCGCCATGACACAAACATCTATCAGTGTTATCTATATTAACCCATTGTATTATGTCAGCTTTATTAGTGTACTTTTGAATGTGTCAATCGCTCTTAACTTAAAGCGCCTAAACTCATATACCATATAATATAAGCATATAATACAACTTATATATAAATTATAATAATTATAAATTAAATAATAAATGCAAAACAATTCTCTGTATTATATCCTCTGACTAATAACATCAATTGAAGTTTTAAAATATGAAGGATAAAATATTTAAATTTTTTTTATAGATAATAGATAAAATATGGAGCATGAAATACCTAAAATAAAGACGCACATGTATTCCGTTGGGTTTTTTTATCTTCGTTAGGCCTAATATATTATTTGTTTATTTATTGCCGATTTCGACAGGTTCACTACTTTCAATGTATCAATAGGGAATGCGATATATGTATTATGTTTTGGTTCTTGAGTTTCAGTCAGTTATTTCTACTTCTTTAGTTCGTTTCGAGACTAGGTTAGTCTCATATTCATGCCCTGACAGTGAAAAAATGAGCTTTTAGTAAAAACATTAAATAGCACACTAAAATAAATATAAAATGGCACGTGTAAGTTGTAATGGATAGGGTGTACTTATAAGTTCCAAAACAAAATATTTCCATAACAGTCAAGATAACTAGAAATCAATATATATATATTGTTCAGAATCAATTGTTTTTCGCTAGTTTGGTCAAGAAATTTTATCTTAGCCGGTTCTGAACCTGAAGTTCTAGGAGCATTAAGCATTGCTTGACTAAATTCAAAAATACTATATAGCAAATATGAAAAAGTCAGTTTTTGAAATTTGGAGCTATCCGCTTTAGATCCTAAACGCCTTATATTAAATATTTTTATATATAATATAGTTTCTAGTACCATTTGCAGAAATACAGGTGTTTTATATTTATAACTTTAATCAACGAGATAAAGGAGGCTTTACCTCATAGGTTGTTCACTGATAAAAATTGTTTTTGAGTCTATTTTAGAGCTATTTGGTCTCTTCTCAAGGTGTGCGTGTACCCAAATTGTCGTTTTAATCTTTATTTCCTTTTTTTTTTAGGCTGAGTTGGATGATTTATTATGATTAAAATTTGAACTTTTTACGCAGCTATATACGTAGTGTAGTCCGATTTTAAATACACAATACTACAATATATTGAGGAAATAGAAAAAGTTTAAAGGTATTTCATTAAAAAAAATTTTAAATTACCGGTTAATACCCCAAATTACTTTGTGTACTTAGAAATGAATAGAAAATTAGTACACATGTACACACTAAAAATGCAATCCAATTATATTTTAAAAATACTAGATTATAAAGAAAATAGGCTATGTACAGTTATAGCAAGAGAAATAATAAAACAAAACATATCATGGTTTAAAGAGTGGGGGGAAATTGCAAAAAAAATAAATTATAGACTGGATTTAACTTTAAACTCCGTGGGTACTTGGGAGGGAGAAATGTTCAAAATGTTAGAGCTGTACAAAGATTATTTTATCCAAGTTTGCCATGCAAAAGCAGCAGAGGGCACACACCACGGCCTCTATAGCTCATTAAATAAAACAATAGATTACCATAGACATTTTAAAGCAACAAAAAAAATTAGCGTAGTTATGAAATGTAGAGGGAAACTTCTGAATCTAAATTACAAACCATTTGAAATTGATTCTCAAAATATACAGCTATGCTCACTGTGTAATCTGAATGAAATTGAAAACAGTTTTCACTTCCTGGCAGTGTGTCCCGTCTTAAAATTGTATAGAAAAAAATTCTTAAAATATGAGCTGATATCAAAACAAAAATTAATAGATATTCTGAATGGAGAGAATTTTATAGGTTTATATAATTTTGTAAGTAATGCAGGTCGTTATAGACATTTTTTAATTTCAGAATTTAATTATTAATGTCAAAAAGAAATTTGATTTATTTTTTAGTTTTGTTGTTGTTTAGTAGTTTAATCAAACTCCCGGCAGACGGTATAAAGTACCATGCTGTGGTTGCTAATGTGTAATTATTACTACAATATACTTCTTTAAGTCTGTTCATATTTCCCTCAAATGTATTAGATCTAAATCTTTTTATTTTGAAGATAAAATTAAGAATTAGTTTTACATTTTCATTGTAATCTCTTATCTCATTCCTTGCTCCCTCAAAAAAAAAAAAAAAAAGGTTCAACTAAAATAAATGTTAATTTTATTTATGAAAAATAGAAAAATATCTTTATTAGGTTATCAAAGTTCTTAGTGTGAAGTTATTTTGTTCCTCTCTCGAAAACAAGTAAAAATACGAGAGATGTATACATTTCAAAGAAATACTTTCAATTCAGTCAAAACAAAACACTTACCTTAAGTTTGGGAAAATATGCTGAATCACATACATAATATACAATTCTCGGCATGATAAGTTTTACCAATATAACAATCAAACATTATTGAAATGATATTTTAATTGGAAAAATAAAGATGTAACGATTCAGGGAACGGACAGAAAAATACCTTAATATCTAAACACCTGTTAATTGATTCAATTTTAGCGTGAAAAAAATAAAAACATAGTTTAGTTTTCATAAACAAAAACAATTATTATTAATTAATTATGAAATATTTTCAGTATAAAACGTGATAAATATTAGAGATAC